>OY728160.1:519736724-524736724 GCA_963277665.1 Viscum album
CATTATTCTCCATCTCTTTAGTGTTTTGTGGTCTTAATGTCCATTTTTAGGCTTCCAGTGAGGAAAGGTACTCCCATGGCCAATTCACATATAACGAAATCATATACGAGTCCTCTCTAATAGTATCAATGATGTTGAATTGTTGTTATGAGGGTTTATTAAATCATGATTTGGGTGTATCCTGAATTATTGAATATTATGGATAATGTATGGTACTATTAGTATTTTGAATATTTATGGATATCTTCATGAATAAATAATAGTTGGGCAATATACTATATATGTTATCTACTTATTATTCATTATGATTAGTTACATATGTTTTGTTGTGTGATACAATTCTTTTTAGAGTTGACCAATGAATTATTGCAGTCTTCCCATTTAAATGTTATTTTAGTATTTTGAATATTTATTCGTATCCCTACAACAACCTTATTCTGAAATATAGTATCTCATTGAAAACATTTGGATAGTTTATATATTGTTATGGAGTGTATGGATTTAACAGTAATGTTATGACATTGCATATAGTAGATAATATTGGTATATAGAGTCAAAAAATAGTAGATTGTTTACATTACATGACACTTCATTATGAGGATGTGACATATGTTTGTTGAGTTATTTTACACATAAATATTTTTTTAATCAATTATTTTATTTACCATATTAGGTTTTTTAAATATATTTACCATATAATGTATTTATTTTTACCCAATTTATTATATATTGGTGATATTTTTAGCTATCTTACTCCATTAAAGATTAGTTTTCATTACTATATATTTTTATATAAGACCAAAAATATATTTTTATTTTGTGTATAAGATTGTTTTTATCCATTGGGATAATAATTTTGAGACTGGAAGGACACCATTGTCATCAAATAAACCCTATAAGAGTCCCTAGGTAGAAGGTTGAGCCATATTGTGATATGAGTATTTTCAGTCTTATGTATGATGATAGGATTTTTTTATCTTGTAGAGATTGGTTTGATGATTTTGATCATCATTGTTATGGGATCTGGTGTTTTCTTATGAGACCCAGGAGAGTAGCATAGGTCTGATGGATAATCAATAATTTCCCTATTAATTCAATAATTAATTAATCATCAAAAAAATATATGGAATTTAATTTGGGGTATATGTTATATCAATTATAGTATGTTGTTATTTTAGGATCATTCCTGGATTTTTTTCAGTTAAATTATATATTCTCTTATTTAACCATAGAGTTACCTTTTATAGTATAAGATGATAACATAACTCCCATAATAAAATTATTTTAATGATACCATATATTGGGTCACAACATTAGCATATGTGCACATTTATGGGTATAGGTAATTTTTATTTAGAGATGGGGGCCTCATGATTAAATTTAGGAACCTATGAATATAATATAATTACATTCAATAGGCAGAAATAACTAATCATAATCCATAGATGAAATTTTATTTTTTCTTTATAGGGATATATCCATGTAAAATAATTAAAATTAAACATAAATCATGTCATGTAAAATAAAAATTGCATTTAGAAATTCATATTTCCAAACATATAACCAAATTGGCGAATGACATACCATAAATAAATAATGATACATATGTATAAAATGGTTCCACTAAAACCATGTTCCATAACTCATTCCCATATCCAAATATCATTCTACATTCTCTGACAGCATCAATTATAAAATCTGTGATAAGAAGATCAATCATAGTGTCGGCATGAAAACCAGTGTTCCCAAGTAGGGTGTGATAAATAATTCTTATTATGGTATCAATAATTCCCCCAACATGTTTCAATATATTAATTAGTATCCATGATTGATGTAAATAAATAATTTAAATTTCATGTAACATTTTTTTCTAGTCATATTAGCATAATAAAGAAATTAGGACACCCACCCCTACATGGCATGACTAACTCAAACTGAATAATTCAACTCATTCCATAGTCCCCAACCCGAACCCTGTAACTATGAGAGGGTATAGAACAATTCCAATAAAATTATTCACTCAGTTATAGTTCATTCCATATTGAACCATTTCCACATTGAACCATGTATTTTATTCTACTATGTTAATCATCATAGGGTATAATATTTACAACCTAGAAAAATATCATCACACTGATGGGAGTCCTAGAATTCAACCTATACAAAATGTTGATGTAGAAGAAATCTATCATTACACATCCCCACAAATATTCACACACACATAGGGTGGCTATCATGGTCATAAACTATATTAAAACCATTGAAATTATGGTGGTCTATACTAAAAGTATGACACAATGGGAGAAACCTAACATATATTTATATACAACATGAAATCATATTATACCATATAACTCAAATACTACTACCAAATCAAGGCGTTAAATAAAACCCAGACACCAAGGGTACTTAATCCCACCACCCTCTCATTTTGGGTGAGGCCTGATATCTAGTAATGCCATTTATAAAGGATTTCCATTTGATATAATTAAAAAGACATATATGTAAATATAAGTGATTTAACCAAAACATCTCTAAATATCAAGACTGAAACCTTTCACTTGGTTTATATCAAACACCAGCAGGAAAACATTTGAAAAACTCAAAACTAGATACCAAATCCTCATTTCCAAACATTGTAACATGAATCCTTTCTTATCACACACATATCAACATTATCTAAATCACAAAAATGAAACAAAAATGAAACACAATATTTTTAATTCAGTGGTCTCACCATCATACTAATAAATTGATCTACTAGGATCCCCAAACAATAAAATATATATACTCATAAAAACTATCATTTAGTCATCGCCACATGGTTACCCAATATACCACCATTTCAAGATGACATTGGAATAACGATTCTTGGTCTAAATTATCTCCGTACACCCAAATCAAATTTTTATTATCAATTGAAATAATCAGAAAACTAAACAATTACTATTAGAATCCCAATTACAATCTATCTAGAAAAATTCTAAAACCCAAATTAGTCTCACTTCTAACATCTCCCAAAGGATAACTATCATCCCATCACCTAATGTAATCCAACCTAAACTCGTAGTGTCTAACTTTAATTGTTAGATCCTACTTGTTTCATATATCAAGACACCAATCCACCCTTATAACTGTATAATATCCAATTTTCTAGACCTGCGAACATCGCACCAACAATTCCATTATTATACACATTATACTTGTGAATATAGTCATACAAGGGCATTCATATGATACATAAAACTAATCACAGAACCAATACGTACTACACTTTTTTATGAAAATAAATTGATATAAATTTCCTATTTCATATATGTTTTCAATTGATTTTATTTTTTGGAACATGCATTGATCTACATTAAATTACTATAGGAGGCATACAAACACCATATTTTTGTACATAGTGAACTATTTATCCCTATCCATTTTTTCATATATATAGTATCTATGAAATCATGATTGTCAATATATAAAAACACAAGATTATAAGTATTATAACTACCATATAACATATTAATAGAGTTACCCCATTATCCATATTCCATTCCTCTCTATTCAATCCCATTATAAGGTATCCCACACCACAAAAACATATTTGGATAGTATTTCACAAAATATATTCCAAAACAATTATTAATAAAAAATTTATAAAAAATTTCCAATATAATTATTAAACAATAATTAATTAATGGTTTCATTCCAATGTGAATCCAAAAAATCAATGAGTCACCACATTGAAATTAATATTTATCTAAGGTCTTGTGAAACGTACATTGTTCACCCATACCACCTCTACAAAACAAATCATTATCAAATCATACTTAATTGTTAAAAAATTTATAAATAAAATTGAAAAATATATAGAATTGAAATGGGGTGGTGGTAATATGATAAAAAATTATAAATGTGTGATTTATCAAATTATTTTACTTCTTTAGTCTAATGCAACATGAATCCCCACCATATCATGAAATTTTTAATAGGTTCATGTATAATAATCATCGCCATATCTTTGGATTGAAGCACTGAATATTTGAGAACATGTCATGATCAGGATGAATAAGAAGAGAGCTATAAGTTTACCAAGATTAAATATTATATAGAAAGACATAAAAATCCATGAATGGTTATATATCCTAGTGGAATCATTTTTGGAGATACTTGGGGAAAAGGCTACTAAAATTCCAACTCCTTAGATTAACATAGATTGATAAAAATGTGAGTCATTATTGATTGGACATTACCATAAAAACATCCTGAATTTGATAAGAAACATAATTTGGGGAGACCATATAAATTTTTTCCCTCCCAAAGGTACCCGACCATTGTGTGTCACATAATATGCCTTGTATACCCCAACAAGGAAAATATATTATTATTTTCACTATGGAATAAGACTTATCACAATTTGGAACATCACCCAAACTCTCAAAATATGATCCAATCCAATCACATCATCTAAAAGCACCAAAAAGTGTATCCAAACCATTGTATTCATAAATTGAATTTAAATTCAAAAAAAAATCCCACTCTTAAGAAAGAACCTAATATTTATTTTTAATTTCAAAACTAATAGTCACATATGAAATATAGTTTCCCACAAACTTTAATGTAATATTTTTTCGGCTTATAATGATCGATTCTAGAGTTTCACACTATTCTCATTAATTATTGTGGCATGTGAGGAATCAATTAATAGATTAGTAGTGATGTATCATTTAACCATGAGAAGAGAAATTATTATCCACTGATTAGGCAAAGAAAATTTATTCCTTATCTTATGGAAAATATTTATTGTTGAGACATAGATTTATACCTATTGATTGATTGAACTTATGATTCTTGATGATTTTTGTCTCACGAATTTTGGATAAAATAAAATTTAATATGATATAATATATAGTTTGGTTTTTTAAATTTTTTTCTCTCTATCTTGTTTATATATCCATCAAATATATTTTAACTCATACATTCGACGTACCATTTTTTTGGAGTTCGTCATTTTTTATTGCTTATTTGAGCTGATGGTAATAATATCTTATTGAAAATAGAGTTACAAATAGTTAACATTGATTCCAATTCAATTTTTGTGTATATGGATTGATTTATTATGATATATATATATATTTAAATACTATTTTTTTGCATTATAAATATCTTTGGGAATATATGAATCACATTTAATTATTGATATAGATTCCAATGAACATGAAGGTATCATTAGGGACTATTGTATGATTTGGAGGTTTGTATTATACATTAATTCAATCCTAAAAAATAATCCATACATGGAAAAGGAATTTAGTGGACAATTTTTCAAGATATCATTATATAATCATTTGACATAGGACATTGATTTCATATAGATTGATTGAGTGATAAGGTGGATGCATATATATATGATAATGATACCATTGATACTATACATATACAATTTGTTGGATATATAGTCTTATAAAATTTTGTTCCTAAATTTTTATCAAAAAATAGTCTCTCATGGTAAGAATATTTGAATTTTTATTATATAAAAAGTTTAATGTACAAGTTTTGACTACATCATTGACAATAATAATCATTAACATATTTGTGAGAAAATTTACCTATTAGTTTTGTATGTGAGTGAAGGAGATTATATCAAATATTCATATCATAATTTTATATATTAATTGTTTTACAAAATTTCGTCATATTTTCTTAAAAAAATTGAATATTTCTATTTTACCTTTTATATTGATGAAATTTTTAATGGTCGCCCATTATGGGAGAGATCAAAATGTCAATAAATTTAATTAGTGGTGCAGTTGTTACCTAAAATATTTTTAAAATTCATGGATTATATCTTGTTATCTATTTTAGGTTATTAATGTTTTCAATTTTCATTTATTCCTTTTTATGATATTTTATTAATAATTCCTACAATTTATCAGAAAGACGGACTTTGACTATGGATAGAATTTAAAATTTGTAGTCCTATTAGAGAATATTTTTGTATGTGATCTATATGGATGGTTTAACCATTATTTAATGAATAATTATTTATGTTTTTTATTTAATGTTTACAGTTTTTTCTCAATCTAGAACATGTTATTAGTAATTATTATGTGCCCCTAGAAAATCCAATGATGAAGCTTGATGTGAAAAAATTCTTGTAGTTATTATGAGACCTGATAAATATTTTTTGTGGTCCTCATATAGTTTCTACTAAATTGAAATAAATTTGATGGAAATAATATCATTCTTTTGTAGGTTGTCTTTAACTATCATCAGGGTCAGTAGTGTTGTTGAAGTTCATTATTTTTTGAGTGTTTTATTTGGGAAATCCATTATTTCATGCTTGATATTCCTAGTGATGGTGCTATGTCTAATACAAAATTTTATTAAAATATAATATTTAATATATTACTATAGTTAAATAATATTTTTTGTTTAAAAAATCTATAGTATGATTTTTTGGGATCAACATATAATAATGAGGCCTATGAATCAATCCTTACTTTTGATGGATTTCATGGTAGGTGTGGTATCTGTGTCAGTATAAGCAATGATGCTCAAAAATATATTAATTTTAAATATCCACTATGGGATACTCAATTTATGGATCACGTGTGGAGTATTATTATTGAATAGTTCCCCAGAAACATTCCACAAAATGGTGTAGTATAACATATGTCTCCAGGATTTAGTGCGATTGTTTTTATGAGGACACATCTTGGGTGATGTGTTGAGGTGTTTTGAAAAGAGGATTCCTATATGAATGATACCTATATGGTGTATATATAGATTATTATTAGTGTTAAATTTTAGTTTATGTTTTCTATATAGTGAACGATATCTCAATATGAGTAGGGTATTTAATTTCTCGAGTTTGGGAGGTGTTATAATGGAGCATAAAGATGTCAATGGAGGATTATATAAATGGTTATAACAATAAAAATAATATTATTGTGGAATTAGAATCTAACAAAATTTGTATGTACTTGAAGATAATTTATAGATGATTATTTTATGCCTCATTGTTCTCATCAGTATCTACTCAAACAGTGAAACCATAACCCATCCAGATATATTAAGTAATGGATAAGAATTTTCACCATTGAATATGTCATTAAATTAAGTAGTTCAATTATCTATTTGGTTGTTCCATTGATAATTATACTAATAGAAGATAATTTTAATCATTTCATTATTTTAATTCATCTATTATCGATTAGTGACCTTTGGTTGTAATGTCCTTTTATGAAGAATTTTGGAAGAAGCCATGTAACAATTTTATACACTCAATTCTATGGTGTTGCATGGATATAATTGATATTGATGATTCATATGTGTATAAGAACAATGTTTCCTGGATTACCTAGGTCATGGGACTTGATATTGTCATGATATATATGGTAAAATTGGGTATCTATGTTGGTAGGTTGTATTATATATTTTGATAACAATTAAGATTGTTATTATCAAATTGGGATGTTTCCTCTTTAAGGATTAATTTTATTAATGGTTGGGAGGATATAATAACCATTATATTTTACAAAAAATACCGATTTTGTTTGAGATTCATAGTCACAAACTTTTAATGAATTTAAAATAGTACATTTTTTGTAGTCATTAACCATAGAAAATAATTCTATTTATTCAATTGGTTTAAAAATATGGACACTACTGTAGACGCCGGAAAAGTCCGATTGTTCCCAAACGAAGCTCCGGATGCGGAAAGCGAAGTGATATTTGAAGTCAGAGGCACGTTCCGGAGGGCCCGGAGGACTTGCGCGAAATTTCAGAGGCCCGCGCGCAAAGTTGAGTCGCGGCGCGCAATCCTCCCGGGATGCGCGCAATGCGCTGGGCCGGCGCGCTATTTTGCGCGCCCGTGGCCTGCGCGGCGCCCTTGCGCGCCGAGTCCTGATTCCGTGCCCGCGAAGGGAATTCCGCGCCCGAGACCGGATTCCGCGCCCGGGGTTGCCTATAAATATAAGGCGACCCCCGGCGTTTTGAAGGTTTCCAGAATCTGAAGCGTCGCTCGTTCGCGCAATCCAACCCCTTCCGCGCGCAATGCCGATCTTCAGGTAACCTCCTTTCTTTCGCGCAATAGAGCCTTGGGGTTCGCCTTCGCGCGCAATCCCCTTGGCTCCTTTCCTTTGAATAATCCTTAACCCGAAGGCCTTTGCGCGCAAAAGAAGCCTCTTGCGCGCAATTGCCCCCGGGTGCGCGCAATCCAGCCCGATTGCGCGCACCCCCCATGTTCAAAGTGGCCATTCGTTAGAGAATGAGCCGTTGCCCCCGCGTGCTACCCGAAGCCCGGTGCACGCAATCTCAATCATCCGCGCGCAAAGGGCTGGCCCGATTGCACGCCAGCCCGCCATTTTGCGCGCCGACCTGCTGTTTTGCACGCAAAGCTCCTCTTTTGTGCGCAATCCGCCAGGGTCGCCCCCCTTGACCCCCTGAGGGTACCCGCCTGCGTGGCGCCCGATGATCTTCATCCTGGGTGCCCGCACCGTGCGTTGTCTTCCCGTGCGGCCCTCCAGGCTCGCGCGAAGTGACACGGACCCATCGGCGGCAACCAAAGTCCAGCATGACGTTAAACTGCACATACGTCCAGCATGACGTTAAACTGCACATACGTCCAGCATGACGTTAAACTGCACATACGTCCAGCACGACGTTAAACTGCACATACGTCCATCATGACGTTAAACTGCACATTTGTCCAGCATGACGTTAAACTGCACATCCGTCCCGCATGATGCTAAACTGCATCCGTCCAACATGACGTTAAACTATACTACGTCCAAGCTGCACGACGCTAAACTGCCTAGCCCCTATCGTCC
Organism: Viscum album; assembly: GCA_963277665.1. NCBI lineage: Eukaryota > Viridiplantae > Streptophyta > Magnoliopsida > Santalales > Viscaceae > Viscum > Viscum album. The sequence goes on from OY728160.1 coordinate 519,745,553, forward strand.
GTGCTGCAAGACGTTAAACTGCCAAGCACCTTCGTCCTCAGCACACGACGTTAAACTGTACTTCGTCCGGCAAGACGTTAAACCGTCCGCTTCGTCCTCAGCACACGACGTTAAACTGTACTTCGTCCGGCAAGACGTTAAACCGTCCGCTTCGTCCTCAACACACGACATTAAACTGTACTTCGTCTGGCAAGACGCTAAACCGTCCGCATCACCCGATCCCGTGCCACGCACGCAGGGTCCCCCCCCGGTTTGGATGTGGCCCCCACCCGCTCGTCTCTGCAGGGACGTCGGGATTGCCCCTCTTTAGGGACGATTTAATGGGAGCGGCTTTTCCCTACGGGGGTAGGGTATTTCAAACCCCTAGTTTCTTGTGGGGGGCTGCACATGTGTATCTCCATTGCGCTCCCCCACTGCCGAAGCCATTAGAGGGTGTGACTGGGATCGAGGTGTCTCCTACTTTCGGTCCAAGTCCCTTCCAACTGAGTTTTGCTGCATCCAGGCTGCCTCAAGTGCGTAAGTCCTGACAGAATGAACTACGTGGACTTTGATCCCTGTCTTCTAAACAGGGTACGTAGGAAGCCTCCCTGAGGTTCAAGCCCACCACCTGGTCGTCCCGGTCGTATTCACGTCGGTTCGTCCCTCAGGGGACCCCTCTAGGGTTCACGCTTGCGTCGATTCACCTATGAATCCGCCCCTGTGGGAGACTGCCCGTGTGTATCTCCACTGTGCCTCCCCACAGCCCCTTTTTCCATTTCTCCATTTATCGTCCAGCATGACGTGAAACTGTGATCCACCTGGCCGTTCCATCTCCCCCTGTGCGAGGTGGTTCGGTTCAATCCTCCGCCCGGCGGCCTCGACCCCTTCGTGATTCGGCTTGCGGACGTCCAGCATGACGTTAAACTGTATACCCGAACTACGTTGACTTTGATCTGTGCTAACGCGTGGTACGTAGGAAGCCCCTACGGGGTCCAAGCTCTTCACTCCATCATCCATCCTGATCCTTACCCGGGCCGCCACATCCCGGTGGGGTCATGCCACTTCACTCCACTCCATATCACTTGGGAAGCCGCCCATGCGCTGGCCCCAGCGTCGGAGGTTCCCCGCAAGGGGTTCTGTCATCTGATCCACTTTTCATGTTGATCGTTCTGATGCCGTCCCCGCTGGACGTTAAACTCGCGGCGTACCCCGTGTTAAACATGGGAAGCTGAGGAAAACCTCAGGGGACACAGTTCACCGCACCCAGTGTGGGATGCCTCAGGCCATCATGCCTTCGAGAAGCCCTATTAGGGACGGACGACAGACGTGCAGAGCCGCAGTGTTACGACACGCCCCCAGCACCCAGAGCCACCCGGCCTCCTCACCGCAGGTTGCTGCCCCGACTAGACTCCTTGGAGCGTCCGGGCGGAAGCAGCGTAATTAACCGGTGTCCATGAAGATATGGCACCGGGAACGAGATTCACGATCATGTCTTAAATCTATGAGGGAGACCCGGATTAGGCGACGAGTTCCGAGGAGACGTCCAAGGAAGGAGGAGCCGACATCCCATCATCCCGGTTTCGATCAAGGAGCAGACGCCCCTGAATAAGGGACGGATGCCGCCTGCCTTTGGAAAGCGGGACTGCGGGACCACAAGCCGCGCGCCCATCCCCTCGGGTTGAAGGGTGCACGCGCGAACGCATCCTGGCGGAACAGCGTAACCTGACGCACATCCGCACCGGAACAGAAAAATGGTGAACCCGACGTGAATCTCTTCTCCTCGATACGAGGACCGATGGCTTTCAGAGGTGTTGGAAGACCGGCATGTTGCCCAGCCAAGCATTCAGTCTTACCCGCCAGGGGCTGGGGAAGGGACATCGGGCACTCCGTCTCGCAACGTCGAGGGCCTGGGTTCCCCCCACGGAAGGCGTCGTGGCGCTAATGTTTGGTTGTCGATTCCTTTTTCCTGTCAGTGTTAATGGGTCCTTCTCCCTGCTTTCAGAAATCAGGTCGCCCGATCCAGTGCCCGATCACCGCCCGCCCACTGGCGCAGAGGTAGGGGAAACACCGACGCGGCTACTCCGCGCGGTCCCGCCCGTTCCACAGCCGTCCCAGCAGCCGCAATTGCGGGACGACCACGCCCTCTCTCCCCCTCGGAGGTCATCCAGAGAAGGGTGATCAACACCCTGGTGCGGAGATATGAGGAAGAGGGAGTCATCCCCACTAGGGACATGGCTCGCCTAGACCTTGAGGAGGCTGCACCTCGCCACCACCGCCGCCCCCGAGGGCCGCACAGGGAGGCACCGCTGCCTACCTCAACGTCCAACCGCTTCGGGAGCTTATCCCCGGAGCGCTCTGACAGTTCCCTTCCCTATGCAGATGAGGTGGAAGATGCCCGGGATCACCCTATCCGGGATTCGCTCCAGGGATCTACGGTAAGGACTCCCGCCAGGCCACGGCGACACCGCCGCCAGGCCTCTCAAGTCGAAGAGCGGGCTCTCCACCTGCCCGCGCCGCTCATCCCGACTCGTCTGTCCCGACGCCAACGTTGGGCACGAGCGGAAGAGGATGCCCACCTTGGGGCCCTAGCAACAGCGGCCGCATTGGCCCAAGCCACTGTTGGCTCCAGTCGCCAGGCCCCTGCGCATCCTGAGTAGGGGGACTCCTATGCCCGACCTGGATCGAGGCCTCGACCGCCCCAAAGGCAGGTTGGGTCGACTCTCCCGGTTGCTGGTGCAGGCAGTAGCCACCGCGGACCACCTCGCGGTAGCGCTATTCACCAGCGGGATCTACTCCGTGTGGCCGATCCAGGAGGCATGGGTCATCCCACCTTCCGATCCCGGCCCGGAGGCCTGCCCGGAATCATCTCTCCCCGCGTCCCCTTTGATATCTGTCCCGGTGCCCCTCGCACCTTGGTTTCCAGTCCTCTTGGACCCAGCACCAGTGCGGCCGGAGGACGCCAGGACAGAGATCAGCCCTGCCCCGAAGAACCACCCAGGGGCAGGAAGGCAAGGCGTCGACGCTGAGGGAATAATGTTACGGAATTCCGGACATAGATCCGACCGGTTCGCTTCTCTGATTCAGAGGCGGAATACGATTCGGCGACAGAGCCCTTTCCCCAATCCCGCCAGTCAATGGCAGGGGTAGGAATGCGGCACGTCAGCCTCGTGCTCCCCGAGAGCGAGATCGATGTGATCCCCGCTTCTCTCCGAAGGTATATCCGGAGTAACGAGGGCCTGGTAGACCCCCAAGGATCAAGCTTGAGGTTGGTACCGGCCCCTCCGGAAGTGCCTTCCGTCTCGATCGGAGAAGCCGGAGACTTTTTCTGGGGACCGACGGTCGAACCACGATCTGGTGCACCCTCGGTGAGCACCGATGCTACGGCAGGATGTTCGCTCGCCGGCCCGTCCTATCGTGATGTGGTAGCCTGGGCACCGCCACCCTCAGAGGGCGGCCCGGGATATGGAGGCCAATCGGCCAGTTCGCCGTATTCACCGCCGGCCAGCCCGTCATCCCGGCGGCCCGCCTCGGCACCACTGCCGGTTCCCCGTCCGTTCCCAGCCATTGAAGAGGACCAAGGAGATCTGGGTCCCGAGTTTGAGTCGTGGAGCTTCTGGACCGTCCTTGCAGAGGGCCACTTCCCTGAGAAGTTTTGGCCAGTCGCAGGACCGGGCTTTGATGCACCCGAAGCGCTCACCCCGGATGAGTTCGAATGCTTCCGCCGAACTCTCCGGGAGACTCGCTCCATTCTTCACCGCCTACAAATTCCATACCCCGGGAGTCAAGTGCACCTGGAGGATATTGGTGAGCAGTGCCATCAAATTGACCTGGCCATGCTCCCCGCGGCTCGGCACCCCGGGTCATTTGAGCACCACGAGGCCCTCCAACAACGATGCGTTGAGTGTTTTCAAGTACTCCGCAAAGTTATCGAGGAAGCCACTCCCCACGTGTATATCCGTGGATGGGGGCAGTACGCTGCCCTACGCTTCAGTGTGATTCACCGACAGCCCGATTCGCTAGGTAGCCCTGAGGGTATATCCCCAGGGACAGAAACGGTCAATATGGCTGACCTGTCGGGAGAGGGGAACGACTTGGAACTTCTCGACGGGGGCTTCCCCCCGAAGACAAGCCGTCGTCAGAGCCATCAGTGAGAGTCACTCGTCATCAGAGGAACCTCCTGGGGCTCCCCGCACCCACTGAAGCACTGACGTTGAGCCGAAACGTCAGCAAAGGAAAAGAGCACAGCGAGGCTATAAAGCCCGCCGACCCATCTGCCTCCATGCAGAGGGCAGAGGAGGATCTCGAGAAGGCTACGCTACGTCAGCAGCTCGCCGAACAGAAGAAGCTGGTTGACCAGCTCCTCGCCGAGCGCGCTGCAGAACGGCGGCCTGACTACGGTGATCCTAGGCCAGGACAACAGGGACCGGAACAACCGCTCCTCGACGAGACTCTCCCGGGCAACCGTGATTACGCCGTGTTCGCCGACAGGAGAGAGGCCATTGCCTACGGAAAGAGGGCGCGGTATGTTTTGCCACACCCTCCCGAGCGGCGTGACTACCTGAGAGACCCCACTCGGATTCCTCCCGCTGCCCCAAGGGCCACTCCGCCCGCCATCCCACGAGCTGCCGAGTTCGACGACCCGGTCGACGACCCGATTGAAGGGCCATGCAATGCGCTCGTGGTTAGAGATCCTCGCCAGGGCTAGAACCCATGTCCGGACGATCCGATGGCGGCACTCATTGCCCGCTTGGAGGCCTTGGAGACTCGGCAGGTGGCGATCCCACCGGACGGCAAGCCCTACCCAGCTTGGGTGGATGACATGCCGGCGCCTCTGGGATTCGGGAATCCCACTTTCGCTCCCTTCAACGGGATTGGAGATCCGCCACAGCATTTAGCCCACTTCAACTCGAGGTGCGGGCCTATGATGGGGACTCCGGCGCAGCAAGAGGCCGCTAAGCTTCGCTGCTTTGTTCAGACACTGGAAGGGCCAGCATTTGTCTGGTACAGCCAGCTCCCCGTCGGGTCGGTAACCAGCTGGGAGGACCTCCGCAGACAGTTCCTCTACCAGTTCAGTTCCACGACCCGGAAGACAAGTATCGCAGACCTCTTCAAGTGCAAGCAGAGGCCTGATGAGCGAGTCGCGGACTTCGTCGCCCGATGGAAGGGTCTCACGTATTCCCTTGACATGCCATTGAATCAGGAGCAGTTGCTGACAATGTGCGTCGGGAACGTCAAGACCGAGCTGGTCCCTTCCCTGATCACTCAAAATTACCCCGGAGGGTTCAGGGACTTCTCAGACAAAGCTCAACGTCTTGAGGAAGCCCTGCAACAGGCCAGCCAGGCACACCCGCTGCCTCCTATGATTCCTGCAAGGAGAGTCAGCAGGGCTGAGCCCGCTGCTGTTGCCCAGATAGAGGCCCCCAGGCCGTTGGAGCTGCTGCTGGCGAGGCCAGCTCCACAGTCTCACAGGAATCCACCTCCAAAGGCTCAGTTCCCGGCCCAGCAGCGGCAGCCTCAGAACCAGCCGACCCCTCCGCGTAATGTACCGCCACAACCCAGGCGAGATAATCAGGGTCCACCTCCTCGGCCGGCCCCTCCAGCCCCTCGTCAAGACCACGCTCCCAGGGGACCGCGCCACCTGACTTACTCATTCCACGAGGACCAGGTCCCCGGTTATTTCTGGAGCGCCCTGGAGCAGAGGATTGTGCGACTTGCTGAGTGTTGGAGGCCAGAGGAGGCACATCTTATGAATAACCCCCGCTACTTCCCCTACCATCGGGCCCTGGGGCACACCATCCAGCGGTGCTATGTGTTTAAGGATTGGCTCCAAGACCAGATTAACAACAATGTAATCAGGTTGGGCCCAGCTCCAGCACAAGTGGCGGGCGTGTTTGTGGGATCAGATGACGATAGTGGCAACGAGGACGAATGGCAGCTGGTCTCCAACCGCGGATCCCAGAAGTATAATAACTGGATGGCCCGCAAGACGACCATTCGCGCCCATGGAATCATCCGTGCGCGCTTGAATCAGCCTAAGCCCCCAGAATCTGCGGGTGCTGCTTCGGCATCGTCGTCCCAGCCTGCCTCTTCCAAAAGGAGCAAACGACGGCAGCGCAAGAAGGAAGAGCGCGCCCCGCCGGTTCCGCCACTATCCCGCACTCTCAGCGATTTCATGCCCTCGGAGATGGGGGTCCCTCCTCGGATCCGCCCGGTGATGGATGATTCGTCCGATGACGGTGTTGGGTACGCTTCGGTTAACACCGTCGAGCTGGTAAATCCCTTTTCGGTTCCCGACGTTGAAGAACACCAGGTGGACCTCCCTAGTGTCCCCGGTCGTCGCCACCGTCGGAAGAACCGCAGCAGCAGGAGTCGCCGGGGCACAGCCGTTGGTACCTCCAGCCAGGCCGTGCACGCCACTGAGACTAGGCAGCAGGCTCAAATCCGAGCACAACGTGCGCCGCCCCCCCATTCGGGGATGACGGATTCGCCTCCGCCGCTGTTTGTGGTGTGGGACCAGGCAGAACCGCCTCAGCCGCGTCACGACCAGCTCCGCCCTGCCACGGGTCCATCCCGGCCTCCTGACCCCAGTACGGTGACCATTTCACGGACTGCAGCCAGTGAACAGCGAGATGCGCCAAGTACCAGTCGGCCTCCGATCCAACCGGCAAGGCCCGTCATGCTTCCAACCGCAGAGCAACCTCCTGCAACCAGGGGCTCCCGCTCGGCCAAAAAGTATGATGTCCTGAAGCACTTGGCCGACATCCCAGCAAGGCTCTCCATCCTTGAGGCTCTGCGCATGTCATCTGAGATGCGCGAGGCACTCGCTAAAGCCCTGAAAAGCCCCCTCCAGTTTGAGATAGAGGTTGCGGCTGCAGAGGCCTTTCACGCCGAAACGATCGAGGACGCCGAATGTCAGGCAGTTATCTCGTTCTCCAGTAAGGATGAAGACCCTCCTATACAGGGACATATTCGTCCGCTGTATGTCACTGGCCAGTTCAATGGCCTTGAAGTCTGGCGCTGTCTTGTCGACACGGGGTCCGGGATCAACCTGATTCCAACTCGGACGCTCCGGAGATTGGGGTTGTCTGAGGATGACTTGATTCCCTCCGACCTCAGGATCCAGGGGTACGACCGCACCGAGAAAACCCCGGTCGGCAAGATACGTTTGGAGACCCAATTCGGTGACTTGGTTGCCAACACCGAATTCATGGTAGTCTCTCAGGACACTGCGTACAACGCATTGATGGGCAGGCCATGGCTCCACCTTCACGCGGCGGTTCCCTCGTCATACCACCAATGCCTCAAGTACTCCCTTAATGGTCGAGTAGGCGTGCTTCAAGGAGATGCCTCTCCTTTTGCCTCGTGTGAAGCCCACTATCTGGACGCGGACTATTACAAGAGCAAGGATAAGCAGATCCTGGCAGGTGAGGTTGAGCCTGTCGCTGTTGCAAGTGATCCCTGGGCAAGTCTGGATGACGCTTACGTCCTCCCGATTCACCGATTGGACGTCGCCATGGTCTCGACGGCCCACGAGTCTCCTGATGAGATGACCGCGACTGCCCACGCCAGCACCAGTGGCCCAGCAGGATCTGGTAGCCCCAATGCAGTTTCCAACGCAGTCTCTCCCGTGGACGATCCCTCCCCGAGTGGAGAGGATATGGAAGACGCACCCCCAGCCGTTGAGGAGGGCGTCACCGCCACGGTCTATGAGTTAATACAGGTGAACCTTGGAACCGAGGCCGATCCAAGACCCACATTGGTCAGTGCCGCCATGCCCTCTGAGGAGCGGCAGCAGTACGTGGACTTTCTCAGGCAGCACCGTGATGTGTTCGCTTGGGGCTATGACGAGATGCCGGGGCTAGATCCTCAGGTAGCCGTCCACCGCCTTGGTCTCCCGGCGAACCATCGCGGGTTCAAACAGCCTCCTAGGAAGATGCACCCATCCCACGGTTCCATGGTTGAGGCCGAAGTTGACAAGCTTATCAAAGCCAACTTCGTGAGGGAATTTCAGTACCCCAAATGGCTGGCCAACATTGTGCCGGTCAGGAAGAAGAACGGGCAGATCAGAGTCTGCATCGACTTCCGTGATCTCAACCGCCACTGTCCGAAGGATGATTTTCCCCTTCTAGTGACAGAGCTGTTGATTGATGCCACGGCAAGGTTCCAAGCCCTCTCCTTCATGGATGGATACTCCGGATACAACCAAATTCGGATGGCCCCTGAGGATGAGGAGTTCACTGCCTTCAGGGCCCCCCAAGGTACCTTTTGCTACCGGGTCATGCCCTTCGGCCTGAAGAATGCAGGTGCCACCTATCAACGGGTGATGCACCGCATATTCAAGCCAATCCTCGGCACACTGGTGGAATGCTACGTCGACGACTTGGTTGTCAAATCGCGCCAGCGTCAGGACCATCTCAAAGATCTTGAGAAAGTGTTCGGATTCCTCCGGTCTCGCTGCCTGAAGATGAACCCATTGAAGTGTGCCTTTGGGGTCACCTCCGGAAAGTTCCTTGGATTTGTGGTAAGATACCGGGGTATTGAGATCGACCCAGAGAAAATCAGGGCGATTAGCCAGATGCCTCCCCCAGGTACCATCCGGGAACTGCAAGGGTTCCAAGGCCACTTAGCCTATATACGCCGATTCATCGCGAATCTGGCCGGCAAGTGTAAGCCCTTTTCTCGGCTCATGAAGAAAGGTGCCACCTATGTATGGGATAAAGAGTGTCATACCGCTTTCGAGGAAATCAAGCAGTACCTGCTTCAACCTCCGGTTTTGATGCCGCCTGTATCCGGGAAGCCGCTGGTCCTCTATGTGACCGCCCTGGAACGGTCCCTGGGTGCCCTTCTCGCCCAGAAGAACAACGAGGGAACGGAGAATAACCTCTATTACCTCAGTCGCATGCTCCTCGATGCGGATGTTAGGTATTCCCCCATCGAGAAGAGCTTCCTGGCGCTCGTATTTGCCGTACAGAAATTACGGCACTACTTGCAGCACCATGAGGTACAGTTGGTTTCTCGGGTAGACCCGTTGAAATATATCATGAGCCGGCCTATGTTGACTGGCCGTCTAGCACGGTGGGCTGTGATTCTCCAGCAGTTCGACATCAGGTATGTGTCTCAGAAGGCCATCAAAGGGCAAGCATTTGCAGACTTTCTAGAAGCTCACCCGACCTCCGCGGATCAGCCGCTGGATCTAGGCTTTCCTGATGAGACCATTCTCTCGGTTGATCGAGTCGATCCATGCTGGCAGATGCACTTTGACGGTGCCTCCCGGAGCCCCACCGGTAGAAGACTCGATAATCCTAAGCTCAACAGAGTGGGCTTGGGCATCGTCTTCATTACCCCGGAGCGAGCCGTGCTGCCATACTCTTTCCTGTTTTCTGAGGATTGTACCAACAATGAGGCGGAATACCATGCCCTCATCACTGGACTCGAGTTAGCTCTCGAGATCGATGTGCCCCGTCTGTGCATGAAAGGGGACTCTGAGCTGGTCGTTAAGCAGATCAACGGCGACTATGTTGTCAGGAAGCCGGAACTTGTGCCATTGTTGGAGTGCACCCTCCTTCTGATGGCTCGGTTCCCTTCTCGGCCGGAAATTGTCCATATTCCCCGGTCGCTGAACGGTCGAGCAGATGCTTTGGCCAGCCTTGCTACATCACTTGCGGAGCCTGAACAGGACAACCTGATCATCCGCGTGACGCGCCACAGGCTCATCTCTCCCGTTATCCCGGAAGAAGACCGCGGCCCGTTGGTAAGTAATCTCACCGCGGTTTCCCCTATGCCCGGAGCCCCGAGTACCCCAGATATGACAGTCGGATCATCCCCTGATTGGAGGACGCCTTTGGTTGAGTACCTCCAACATGGAATTCCTCCATCGGATCGGGCCGAGCGCGAGCGAGTTCGACGCCGTGCATCGCAGTTTGTCCTCCAGAGCAGCCCCGGCCTGGAGCAGATCCTCTACAAACGCGGATTTGATGGTGTTCTCCTCCGTTGCCTTCAGGGAGTTGAGATCCCACGAGTCATGCAAGAGGTTCATGCTGGTTCATGTGGCGCCCACCAGACTGGGCCGAAGCTGTCCCACCAGATTCGGAGGTTGGGATACTTCTGGCCCTCCATGATCCATGACTGCATCGAGTATGCCAGGAGGTTCCATGCGTGCCAGGTTCATGCGAACATTGTGCATCGGCCGCCGGAGCCTCTCCATACCACTAAGTATTCTTGGCCCTTTGCAGTCTGGGGTCTGGACGTTGTGGGACCTTACCCACCGACGACAGCTCGCCAGTGCCGGTTCATTCTGACCGCCACGGACTTCTTCTCCAAATGGGCAGAGGCGATTCCGCTCAGAGAGGTCAAATCCTGTTCGATCGCTGACTTCGTGACCTCCAACATCATCTATCGATTTGGAGTGCCTCACGCTATCCTCACGGATAACGGAACCAATTTCCGAGAAGCCGAGTTGAAGAAGTTGTACGCCAAGTATAACATTCGCTCGAACCATACATCTCGCTATCATGCGCAGGCGAATGGACAGATCGAGGCGTTTAACAAAACCCTCTCTAACATTCTGCAAAAGATGGTTGGTCAGAACAAGAAGAGTTGGCCAGACAAGCTCCCCAACGCCCTCTGGGCTTATCGGACGACGACTCGCAATTCCACCCAGATGACCCCTTATTCCCTGGTGTATGGAGCTGAGGCCGTCCTGCCCATCGAGATCCAGTTACCGTCCCTGCGCACTGCGGTCTACGACCAGCAAGCGCCGGACAGAGTTGCTGAAGCCCGTCTAGTCGAGTTGGAAGCACTGGATGAGAATAGACTTCACGCTTTGCACAACTTGGAGAGGCATCAAAGCAGAATGGCTCGAGCTTTCAATAAGAAGGTTCGCCTCCGCTCCTTCCTGCAGGGTGATCTAGTGCTAGCCCTAAGAGCACCGATGATCCCCGGCAGGAAGCCGCCCAAGTTGGAGCCCAAGCGGGAGGGACCTTTTGTTGTCCACAAGGTCTATCCCAATGGCGCGTACTCCCTAGCGACTATGGATGGTGAGCGTGTCACTCCTCCCACCAACGCTAGGTTCCTCAAGCAGTACTTTGTCTGAGTGTGCCAACGTCCTGCACGACGTTAAACTGCATACGTCCAAGCTGCACGACGTTAAACTGCCCAGCGTATCATCCACGCTGCAAGACATTAAACTGCCAAGTGCTTCGTCCAACATGACGTTAAACTGTACATCGTCCCGCATGACGCTAAACTGCACCACGTCCGAGCTACAAGATGTTAAACTGTTCAGCATTCGTCCTGCATGACGCAAAACTGCACCTCAAGAACTACGTGTGGCTTGATTCCCATCCTTATGGGATACGTAGGACCGCCTGGACATTCATGTTTCAGGCCCAGCCCCATCCTTTGGGAATTTCCATCCCATCTTGGGCCCTTGGCCCATTTGCCTCCGGGTGTGCGGCGTATGGTGTGAACGCGGGGCTATGCCCTCATTCACGTCGGTTTGCTCGCCACGCTTTACGCCCCCCACGTTTGGGGATGCCTTCTGCTCCCCCCTTCTTTTCTCGTCCTGCATGACGTTAAACTGCACTTCAAGAACTATGTGCGGCTTGATTCCCATCCTTATGGGATACGTAGGACCGCCTGGACATACATGTTTCAGGCTCAGCCCCATTTCCCGGGAATCTCTATACCGCGTCGGGCCTCTGGCCTAAGTTCCCCTTCTTTTTGTGCGAGGCGTATCGCGTGAGCGGGGGATTATATCCTCATTCGCGTTGGTCTACTGGCCGCGCCGTACGCCTCCCCCCATGTGTGGGACCACCTCACACCTCTCATCGTCCTGCATGACGTTAAACTTCCTCTCAAGAACTACGTATGGCTTGATTCCCATCCTTATGGGATACGTAGGACCGCCTGGACGCTTGTGTTTCAGGTCCAGCCCCGTCTCTTGGTTGATCACGGGGATCTGCCCTCTTTTGGTTGCTCTCAGGGTGAGTCCTCCGACCCTTTTCGGTGATCTGTTAACATGTTTTGGGTACTTCTGTCTATGACTCCTAGTGTCAGATTCAATCCTGACAAGTCATGTGTTGCATGTAAGGCCTCACGCTTCCTCTTGTTCGAGCCTTCACTCAAAGGGATCCTCGTTAGCGGTTTGGGTACGATGCCTTAGTGCTCTCCTACCGCTCCGGGTCGATTTACCGGCGGGTCGTGGGCCGCAAATCGATATGAATCCTGCGATTGAGTGGTCGATGCTCGTTTGCTTTCCCCGTCTTAGGCTGACGCGATCGGATGTTGTGTTGCGAATATGGTCAGCAACGTCCTTGATCGCCATGTCGTCTCTTTCAGGCTCTGAACATTGGTTTCCCAGTCCTCATCACACTCCGCCTTTTTGCGTTGTAGTGGAATCTCGACACTCTTTTCATAATGACCTTCAGTACACCTCTACACGTTAGGCAGACCAACCAGGGTAATGATGTCGTTCGAGGCTCCCATGATCTGAGCACCAAGGATATATGCGGATATCCTCCCTAAGGGCCATGCGTAGCTAGACCCTCGTCCCCATAAGGAGGAAGGAGTCGCCCGAACAATCGCGTTCTGGGCCCAGTATATCTGGAGGCTAGCATCTCTGCCCCTCGGGTGATGGACATACGCAGACCCCTATCCCAAGACTCTTCTCCTAGAATCGTGCGTGACCGCAGGGCTGGGTATGTTCCCACCTCCGCCGTGTCCGCCGTACCACGATAAGCGGATTCCTCCATGGTCCGAACCACACGACCTTAAACTGTGTTGTCTGGTCCTACCACACGACCGTAAACTGTGATCGTCTTGGCCACCCGATGAGAAACGGCACTGCATCGTGATGTCCTCCTCAGGGGACACTCATGTTGGGCGCTGGTTAATAACCACGCCATTTATCAATGCCTTCCGTGGCTTGATTATTGTGGCGACGCCAGAGATTTCTCAATCACAGGCATGTCGCCGCACAAAGAAAAACCATTCATCTTTAAGGACAAACAAGAAATATCAAATGCCGCTCCTTCTGTGTGCGAGGGTCAGACCCGCACTCTTCCCCGCGCTGGTGCCCGATTGTGTTGCGCCGCGCTTCAAGAACTATGTGCGGCGTGATTCTCATCCTTATGGGATACGTAGGAACGCCCGGATGTTTGAAACTTCGGGTCCAGCCCCCCACCTCTTAGAGATTCCCCCTTCTCTGGGGAATCTGCTGCCTTCAGGTCACCCTCAAGGCGTGTTCCCCGACCCCTTGCAGTGGTCCACCAGTGTCAAGAGTACTCTGGTTTATTGCCAGGAGGGTCAGGATCCACTTGGTCAGGTTTCCTCCACTTTTCAGGCTTCGTGCTCCCTTTCATTCGGACCCATCGTCTACGCCCTGGGTGGAGCCCCCGTGAACGGTTCAGACACAATGCCTCAGTGCTCTCCCACCGACTCGGGCCGGTACCCCCAATGGCCTCGGGTAGCAAATCGATATGAATCCTGCGATTGAGCGGTCGATGCTCGTTTGCTGCCTCATTCCACCAACGGTTAGTGAGATATTGATGCTGCTTTTCCGCCACGGTCGGCAGTACTCCCATATCGTTACCCCGGTGCCCCCAGTCCTTGAGTGAATGGCCGCATGATTCACATTGTCCACCTCCCATTCTGACCAGGCGAAACCTCGACACTCTTGACACTATCCCTCAGTGCATCTTCGCATATCTAGGGGATAGGACCACGATGTGGCGTACTTTGAGGTCCTTATGGTCCGAGCTCTAAGACCTTAAACTAAGATCTCTCCTTATGGTCCGAGCTCTAAGACCTTAAACTAAGATCTCTCCTTATGGTCCGAGCTCTAAGACCTTAAACTAAGATCTCTCCTTATGGTCCGAGCTCTAAGACCTTAAACTATGATCTCTTCTTATGGTCCAAGCTCTAAGACCTGAAACTAAGATCTCCCATTATGGTCCGAGCTCTAAGACCTTAAACTAAGATCTACCCCTATGGTCCGAGCTCTACGACCCTAAACTAAGATCTCCCCTAAACGGGATTCTACGTCCTGCATGACGATAAACTGCACTCTCAGAACTACGTGTGGCTTGATCTCCAGCCTGATGGAGTACGTAGGAACGCCCGGGCATCTCGACTCGGGTCCAGCCTCAGGGATCGTTAAGTCCCGCCCGTCCTCGTCGCCGGCCGTCTGGCCTGGCTTCTGGTAGAGTGGTGCAGTTGTGATATTCTCCCCGATTCAGCTCGGGATGCCCCACTGCAATGGTGGGAAGCGACAGTTTCCTCGTCAAAGAGGTGCTGTCTGAGAATTGGGGTGACTCACGGCCAGATTAGTGCATCCGCCTAATACGCTTTCCCCACGGTGGCGCAATTTTGAGAGCATTGGATTCTGTCCGAACAAATCGTCACTTCGCCCCACGCTTCGCATGCCCTGTTGATATGGATTTCCACCCTTGTGTCTAAAGGAACCCCCAAAGCGGTATTCATGATGACATGTGGTCCGCCTCCTACAATATGAATGATGACCTTCGGTCCGTCTATTGCAGTTGTTATGGTCGATCCACTGTCCGCCTACCGTCATGGGAATTTCCTGGAAGGCCGACCGTTGTGGATGTCTGGATTCGGGACACGCGATTCACCCTTTCTCATTTCCCTATGTTCGGATAAAATCTCAACGCCCCTAGCGTTGTCCTGCTCGTGTGTTGGAACAAGTTGGGGGGATGATACATTGATTAGGTCTGAGGTCTCCTTTCCTAGGAATGACCTCCCTCTTTTCTCCAGAAATCCAGGCCCAATTATGGATGCCTGATGCTTGGTTAACACTCCCGCAAGACAACGAATTGTGGTTGAGCATGTTAAGCCAAAAGATGCAGATAAATATATTGGTTCATACAAATGGATAAAAGTAGCGGAAGCAAATGTTTTGGGAACTGCAAAACAAAGCCCTTAGGGATTAGCGTGCTGAATGAGTCTTTCTAATGCCGCTACCCTTTGGCTGGTGGCCTCCAGAGCTGCTTCTCGCTCTCTGCGTGCCCTCTCTTCGTCGGCGGTCGCAGCACGCAGTTCGTCGATTCTGGCCTGTGCACGCTCCCGCTCGACCTGAATTGTGACCATCTATTGGCCCGCCTCTGTCAGCTGTACCTGGGCGTCAACCAGATGGGCTGCTAGTTGCTCCACAAGCTCGGTACATGTTGCGACGAAGGCCTCCTTCTCTGCCGCCTTCCCTTCGAGGCGCCGGACTTCCTGCTCCGCCGCAAGGAGCGCCCGCGTGCTCTCCGACATGTCCCGACTTTGTGTGACGTCGGCACGCCGGCAACTCTCGCGCATCTTTTCGGCCATGAAATCACGGACCGTCAGATGGAGGCGTTGAGCATCAGCTCCCCCGGCACACAGGAAGCGCAGCCAGGTTTGAAGTGATCCCATGCGCCCCAGCCACTCCGACGGGTCTCGCTTGAGGAAGCGCTGGATGCACTTCCACCCCCTACGGCGCGTTATCCGGCGCTCCTCGACCGCCTCCGCGTCTGAGTCGTCCATCTCCTCGGGGTCGGCAGGCCGGTAGGCAGGGAAGGCAGCCAGTAGGTCTGCTGCAGGGTCCGCCCCTGGGAGGTCCTCATGAGGGATAGGTTCCCCAACATCTGGGCGACCTTCTTCTCTCTTCCCAGCGGCGCTGACACCCTCGTCAGCCCCCGACCTCTCTCCGATGTCAGCACCGCCGGCGTCCGCAGCCCCCTGATCAG
The DNA here is from genome assembly GCA_963277665.1 of Viscum album. Lineage (NCBI taxonomy): Eukaryota > Viridiplantae > Streptophyta > Magnoliopsida > Santalales > Viscaceae > Viscum > Viscum album. The sequence goes on from OY728160.1 coordinate 519,761,263, forward strand.
CAATTGGTGGGGCCGTCTCGGTTTGGGAAGTCGGTTCCGGAGGAGGCGGCATGTCCACCACTGGTCCACTCGTAGATGGCCCGGGTTCGGCAACCCGACGAGCCTCCAATGTTGAGATCACTGCGCGGGGCATGCCATGGTTAGTCACGGATCGTCAATGGCAAGCACCAGCAGTAAAGCAAGGAGACTTACGGGAGGTCAGAGCGTCATCTTCCGCTATCCTGGCCGCCGCAGGAACATTTGCAGTAGGGGGCCCTTCCGCGCTTGTCAATTCGAAAATGGGTGCCTGGCCCCTGCCTTGTCCTGCTGGCGCCCCTCCTACTCCCGCTGAGGACGCCTGACCAACATCTGTGCGCTCCTGAGAAAGATGGAGAAATGGGTTAGAAGCTGCATAAGAGAATGGATGAAGCAGATTGAGTAGGGATAGAAGCGGACCTCGAGGAGCTCAGTGACATCAACATTGTCAGTGCTGGCCACCTCGCCGCTCTCCCGCGGACTCCCCTGATGGGATCTTCCCTCGGAGCCTTCATCCTCCCCCATTTCCTCCTCTTCCTCGGAGTCGTTGCTACTGTCGTCTTCTTCCGGCGGCATCTGTTCTGGAGCGGGCTCTAGACCGAGCATCACCTTCACCAGAAGGGATGGCTCCGCACGCTGACCACGTTGGCGCGCGTAATCGTCCATGGCCGTCAGATACGCATACTGCCGGTTGAAGTCCACCCTGTCGGCAATATGGAGGCGCCCGACCTCTGGCAGATGGATTCCTTCTTTGAGAATCTTTCTCCAGATGGCGTCGGTCCCCAGTGACTGCCGCAGGGTCATCCAGGCCGACCACAGCGCCGGGAAGACTGCATCGTGGGAGGGTTCGTGCAGACGTCTCACCTGCTTCCCGGGCCGCTCTTCGACCATCGCGCGTTCCCCCTCTCTGGGCGCCGAGGTCGTAGCGGCAGCTCGCGATGTGCCCGCCGCCGAAGTCCCTGCCCGCGCCGGCTCCGCTGCTTGGCGCGCCTCCGTTCTCCCCCGTGTGGCGGCGCCTCGCCTCCTTCCTTGACGCCCGGTCTCTGCACGGGTAACCTCGAGCTGCCGAACTGGCTTCCGTAGAAGCCCCTCGGGGTACGCGATGGCCCAGTGTTCGGCGTACTCGGTTGCCAAGCCTGCGTCAACCCCGGTAGGAGGGAGAGTGATGACGTCGCCAGAGCCGAAAGCGGCAAACATCAGCCACATCTGGCGAAGGACGCAAGGGTTCGTCTCCTCCCGGACGGTAGTGAATACCCTCTTCGGCATCCGCTGAAGGCACCCGAACTGCCTGGTGAACCGGGTTGGCACGTAAGGCTCGCAGATCACCTTCCCGTCGATCCGAGCCACGAGCACCCCGCCACGCATGTTCAGGAAGTATTCATGCTGCTCCAGCGGACCCTGCCCATTGTCGATCATCTGGACGACGGGAGTGGGGAACGGACTGAAGTTGAAATTGGCATGATTGCCAATCCGAATCCTCACGCCCTCCTCATTTAGGGTCATCGGAGCGACCCCCGCGATGTTCAGCAGGGAGGGTCGCAGGCCGTTTCCCGGAGGAATGATGGCGTTCGGAAACGTGTACCCACCGAGGTGAGCAGCCACCCAGCCGTGGAAGAACTGAAAGGGCCCACAGATCCTTCGTGGCGACCCCCCTCGAGAGATGCGTCCCAGGATGGCATACAGCCTCGCCAGCACTGGGACCCCGAGGTTGTATCTTTTGTTGGCAGCCATAGCGCCCGCCACCGCCAGTGTCGCCGGGCGAACGCCCATTCTCGCGTCCCGCACTGGCAGGAGCCACCCACTCCGAAAGGCAGCCAGGAATGCCGCGTACCGGACATTTGGGTCCCGGGCCTCGATGACGCGGTACCCCCATGAGCGGTAGTCGCCCATCTCCAGGACCCGCCAGTACGACCCGTTCCGGCTCCTCTGAGCTGCGGTCGGGCACCGCTTCCCCCTGCCTGGCATCTTGACCGCTGGGTCATGCTCCAAGAACTGGCCGAACCACTCCTTGTAGGCTATGTCCTTCTGGAAGTCCTTGACCCCGAGCCGCTCTGTAGCCAGGTCCAGCAGATGCCACGTCAGGATGGGAGTCTGTGACCTGTCACCCCAGGTGTTCTTCGGGGGCAGGAACTCATCGTATTGGTAGCCCTCCAGCGGGATACCTCCGATGCAGTGGATGTCCCAGAGACCGATGTCGACCTCCCCATGGTGAAGATGGAAGGTGTTGGTATCCGGAGACCAGCGGGTGAACAGCTCCGGCCCGAGCTCGGACTGCTGGTAGAAGTGGAACTGCGACGTCCACACCGCCTCAAACAGGCCGATGTACCGCAGCTCCTCTGCGAAGTGATCGCAAGTGTGGCGTACCCAGAACGCCCAGGCCCACTCGCTGGTGAAATTGCCCCCAGAACGCAAGTCCCAGTCCTTCAGCCAGCCCTTGGTGTGGTCAGTGACACTCTGGCGATATATGCTCGAGTAGAGGGCTGGAGAATTCTCTGCAGTAGGCTCACCCCCGTCAATGGTTCGCGTCCTCGGGTTCAGGACATAGATGTCCAAGTGCCTGGTCTCCCTGGCAGGATGCCCATTGTTGGTGATGTTATAGCGGGGAAGCTCGTCCTCCCGAGTCACCCAGGTCCGTGGCGCATCAACCTCGAACCCTGGCACCGGAACCTCATCTAGGATGCCGATGTTCCAGAGCGGCAGGTTGTCCGACAGTGGATATGTCTTTTGGGCCGACGTCAGTAAGTCGAACAGGGATTGATTTTTGGAAACAATATCCTTGGCTCCGTAAAACTCCTCGTTCGCCGCCATCTCTGCTCTGCGAATGGCGGCATCCCCCTCATTTCCTTGATGCGCGGCCATCTCAGAAGTTTCGGGAGTCGTGCGGGTTAAGGGATGAAGCGAGCGGGATCGGACGAGGATGGTAGAGAAGTTTGAAGGTTGGCGCGCAATCCAAGTGGACGGCGCGCAATTGGGAAGAATGTCGCGCAAAGTTCCGGGTTTTCGCGCAAAGACAGGCGAATTCCGGATCGTTTTGCGCGCCGATCGGGCGAATTTCGCGACCGGAAAAGGCAATTTCGCACACGAGAGCGTTGAAGCTTATCGCGCGGAAGGCCTGTGTACGGAACGCGGAACCCTGGACCCCTATTTATAGACGAGGCCGGGATTCCGCGCCGCGCAGAATGCTCGATTGCGTGACCGCGGCTGCGAATTGCGCGCCCGGCGCCCCTTTTTGCGCGCCTAAGTCCCGCGCAGCCCAGGACTTCGGCATTCCGGCGTCTCCCTCGGAACCTGATCGTTGCGACCTCTCGCCGATCAGATTCCGAGGGGGGGGGGGCTTTTGTAGACGCCGGAAAAGTCCGATTGTTCCCAAACGAAGCTCCGGATGCGGAAAGAGAAGTGATATTTGGAGTCAGAGGCACGTTCCGGAGGGCCCGGAGGACTTGCGCGATATTTCAGAGGCCCGCGCACAAAGTTGAGTCGCGGCGCGCAATCCTCCCGGGATGCGCACAATGCGCTGGGCCGGCACGCTATTTTGCGCGCCCGTGGCCTGCGCGGCGCCCTTGCGCGCCGGGTCCTGATTCCGCGCCCGCGAAGGGAATTCCGCGCCCGAGACCGGATTCCGCGCCCGGGGTTGCCTATAAATATAAGGCGACCCCCGACGTTTTGACGGTTGCCAGAATCCGAAGCGTCGCTCGTTCGCGCAATCCAACCCCTTCCGCGCGCAATGCCGATCTTCAGGTAACCTCCTTTCTTTCGCGCAATAGAGCCTTGGGGTTCTCCTTCGCGCGCAATCCCCTTGGCTCCTTTCCTTTGAATAATCCTTAACCCGAAGGCCTTTGCGCGCAAAAGAAGCCTCTTGCGCGCAATTGCCCCCGGGTGCGCGCAATCCAGCCCGATTGCGCGCACCCCCCATGTTCAAAGTGGCCATTTGTTAGAGAATGAGGTGTTGCCCCCGCGTGCTACCCGAAGCCCGGTGCGCGCAATCTCAATCATCCGCACGCAAAGGGCTGGCCCGATTGCGCGCCAGCCCGCCATTTTGCGCGCCAAACTGCTGTTTTGCGCGCAAAGCTCCTCTTTTGCGCGCAATCCACCAGGGTCGCCCCCCTTGACCCCCTGAGGGTACCCGCCTGCGTGGCGCCCGATGATCTTCATCCTGGGTGCCCTCACCGTGCGTTGTCTTCCCGTGCGGCCCTCCAGGCTCGCGCGAAGTGACACGGACCCATCGGCGGCAACCAAAGTCCAGCATGACGTTAAACTGCACATACGTCCAGCATGACGTTAAACTGCACATACGTCCAGCATGACGTTAAACTGCACATACGTCCAGCATGACGTTAAACTGCACATACGTCCAGCATGACGTTAAACTGCACATTTGTCCAGCATGACGTTAAACTGCACATTCGTCCCGCATGACGCTAAACTGCATCCGTCCAACATGACGTTAAACTATACTACGTCCAAGCTGCACGACGCTAAACTGCCTAGCCCCTATCGTCTGTGCTGCAAGACGTTAAACTGCCAAGCACCTTCGTCCTCAGCACACGACGTTAAACTGTACTTCGTCCGGCAAGACGTTAAACCGTCCGATTCGTCCTCAACACACGACATTAAACTGTACTTCGTCCGGCAAGACGTTAAACCGTCCGCTTCGTCCTCAACACACGACGTTAAACTGTACTTCGTCTGGCAAGAAGCTAAACCGTCCGCATCACCCGATCTCGTGCCTCGCACGCAGGGTCCCCCCCCCGGTTTGGATGTGGCCCCCACCTGCTCGTCTCTGCAGGGATGTCAGGATTGCCCCTCTTTAGGGACGATTTAATGGGAGCGGCTTTTCCCTACGGGGGTAGGGTATTACAAACCCCTAGTTTCTTGTGGGGGGATGCACATGTGTATCTCCATTGCGCTCCCCCACTGCCGAAGCCAGTAGAGGGTGTGACTGGGATCGAGGTGTCTCCTACTTTCGGTCCAAGTCCCTTCCAACTGAGTTTTGCTGCATCCAGGCTGCCTCAAGTGCGTAAGTCCTGACAGAATGAACTACGTGGACTTTGATCCATGTCTTCTAAACAGGGTACGTAGGAAGCCTCCCTGAGGATCAAGCCCACCACCTGGTCGTCCCGGTCGTATTCACGTCGGTTCGTCCATCAGTGGACCCCTCCAGGGTTCACGCTTGCGTCGATTCACCTATGAATCCGCCCCTGTGGGAGACTGCCCGTGTGTATCTCCACTGTGCCTCCCCACAGCCCCTTTTTCCATTTCTCCTTTTATCGTCCAGCATGACGTGAAACTGTGATCCACCCGGCCGTTCCATCTCCCCCTGTGCGAGGTGGTTCGGTTCAATCCTCCGCCCGGCGGCCTCGACCCCTTCGTGAGTCGGCTTGCCGACGTCCAGCATGACGTTAAACTGTATACCCGAACTACGTTTACTTTGATCCGTGCTAACGCGCGGTACGTAGGAAGCCCCTACGGGGTCCAAGCTCTTCACTCCATCATCCATCCTGATCCTTACCCGGGCCGCCACATCCCGGTGGGGTCATGCCACTTCACTCCACTCCATATCACTTGGGAAGCCGCCCATGCTCTGGCCCCAGCGTCGGAGGTTCCCCGCAAGGGGTTCTGTCATCTGATCCACTTTTCGTGTTGATCGGTCCGATGCCGTCCCCGCTGGACGTTAAACTCGCGGCGTACCCCGTGTTAAACATGGGAAGCTGAGGAAAACCTCAGGGGACACAGTTCCCCGCACCCAGTGCGGGATGCCTCAGGCCATCATGCCTTCGAGAAGCCCTATTAGGGACGGAAGACAGACGTGCAGAGCCGCAGTGTTACGACACGCCCCCAGCACCCAGAGCCACCCGGCCTCCTCACCGCAGGTTGCTGCCCCGACCAGACTCCTTGGAGCGTCTGGGCGGAAGCAGCGTAATTAACCGGTGTCCATGAAGATATGGCGCCGGGAACGAGATTCACGATCATGTCTTAAATCTATGAGGGAGACCCGGATTAGGCGACGAGTTCCGAGGAGACGTCCAAGGAAGGAGGCGCCGACATCCCATCATCCCGGTTTCGATCAAGGAGCAGACGCCCCTGAATAAGGGACGGATGCCGCCCGCCTTTGGAAAGAGGGACTGAGGGACCACAAGCCGCACGCCCATCCCCTCGGGTTGACGGGTGCACGCGCGAACGCGTCCTGGCGGAACAACGTAACCTGACGCACATCCGCACCGGAACAACTACCCTAGGGTTAAATAATTTTATTTTTATGATATACCATTTTATATTCTAAAGTAAATATTTTTTAAATAAATATTTATTCTATGAACATGATGATTAATATCCTCCATAAAATATCAAAGAAAAAAATTAGGGAACTGTGTTTTTTGAAAATGTGAGTTTCTATAAGATATGTATTTCTTTCATCATCAATCATTAAACTGTGATAAGATGATTTTTTAAATAATAATCCATCAAGATATAAATTATTAATTTCATTCTATATAGAAATTATTATGTCATTCAACAATGAAAAAAATTAATTTTATGTGGCGTTGTCTTGGATAACAAGATCTTTTGGGTAAATTTATTCATAAAATAGTTGATTTATTAATAATATATGATTTAATTATTTTACTATGAGGGTTAGTTAAGAATTAAATTAATTATGGTTATATAGGATATATTATTCAATTAAAAATTTAATATTTCCCCTCTTAGTGTTTTATGATAAATTAGTGACCATTCATTCATTTGATAATATATTTGTTATATATTATGACTAATAATATTATTATTTACCTTTTTATTGTAAAAATATTTTCTTTCCCACTATGAAAATTAAAAATAAATTTTGTATGAAAATTAATCATATATTAAAAAGGATATTATTTTCATATATTAATCATTAAACCTCCTCGTGTGTGCTTTGAAAAACTATTTGATTTTCCAAATAATTTCATTTCATGACATTAATTTTTTAATATTTATTATAAAAAATGAATATGGATTCAAAGGATATTTTATCAAATAATTTAATTTTATGATTCAGTTAACTTATAAAGATCATATTTTTTATTCATTTATATTTTCTCCACATTTAATGATGGATTTATAATTTAACTATTTAATTTATTGAATGGAATTGATGTGGAGATGAAGCCCCCAAGGATTAATAAAAATATTAATTTAGAGTAATCCAATTTATGTATTCATAATTTTTTAATATCAATGGTAAATAATTATATTATTATTTATATGTAATAAAGTATTTTTTAAAGAATAAATAATTATTCATATAATCATAAATCATTTTGAAAATTTACACATTCATAAAATATATTTTAAGTTGTAAATTCAATTTATCTTCAAAGACCCCAATACAATCTCATTCATAGGTGCTTCAAAATTCATTTTCCACCATGCTCTTGAATATTATTCTCTTATTTCCTTTGACTAAGTTAGACTATGGTTAAACAACCTTATAATTGAGGATACTATTAGAATAAAATATATTAGTTTATTTGGTTTATAATTAAGGTGTGGTGAGAATGATAGGTGGTGGTAGTGTTAAATATTAGGAGGTCAAATTTCTCATGTAACAATGTTTTCAGGAAAACACAATATGTAGTTTATATAAAAATTCTGCATATATTTCCACCCTCAACATATAATTTTCATTATTAAAAAATGAAATATTACCACATAAAATATAACATTATGACTCATAATGGGTTGTTCTTGGTTTTTCTAGTTATATTAATTATCACATGTAATGTGACTTTAGTTTGTACACCATGAATATTGGGACCAATCAATTTATAATGTAGTCTCATATACACTATGTCATCTAGCTAGAATAACATATCATGTGTATTCTCTACAATTGTCACATAAAATGAATGGATCAATTGTTTGTTATAAGATATAATTTTTTTATATCTATCGTGGTCTTACATGGTTTGGATAGTTCAAAAAGAATAATTATACTTATCGAGAAAATATAATCTGTAACCAATGTGCATGATGAATTTTTCAATTTTTTATACACACATTATTCCCCTATAGATAATATGTGAAGATATACTACACATGGAATAGTTGGTATTCATTTAGGTATAATAATTATTAAGTGACATACAATTCATGTATTGAGAAATTTATAGTATTATTGATGATTTTTTTTCTTATGTATCTGTTTTTGAAGTATGAATAGTTTATTTTGACATTTTTACAATTTTAAAATGACGTTGTGATTATTTTTGAAAATTGAAGTCATCAATAATATTTTTTGGATGTTTTGAATATATAATCATAATTGATATGATGTTAAGGAACAATTAAGTAGATTTTAGTAGATTTAGAGTCAAGAAATTTTTTATTTTTTAGGGGATACCGAAATCAAAATTGATTTAAGTTACTATAAAAAGATATTCCTATTTCTTTGTGTGTTTATCAATATAATATATGGATCTCGTACTCTTTTTTTTGAATGGGTCCCCCATACATGTAGACAATATTCCCACTTTTGTCATGAAAATATATTTAGCACTTCCCCATGTGTAATAGATAGGCTCTACATATATTTAGTAGAGAATCACATATATTCTATGGAATTTTCCTCTAAAGTGGTCAGGTATTCCCTTTATGGATACACATATGTCTCATTATGATGCGTGACCCACACTATTGATTCAAAGAGGTAGTATGAATTTATAGAGGTAAGATAGTTTAGTAGATTTTAGTTTTATGAAATATAGACACATATTATCATCTTTTTGAAACATTTGGAACATTATTCCCTTCTATCATCAATAAGTATAACTCAGAGTTTTTATATCAACATTAAATGTTATATGTCATTTTCATTTACAGAGAAATAAATGATTTCTTATGTGATCAGATCCTTTATGGAAATAAATTGATAGATTCATCCATTTCCCATGGTTGTTCAATCATTTTAGATCATGTGATTCCTTTGGGATTCCATTTTTTCAGCAATATCCCAAAATTATTCATTGAATTATTTGTTTATATTTATTTCTTCTTTTCAAGGTTTCCCATGTTGTAAAATGTTTTTCAACCATTAATGGGACATGTGTTTTATATGTGTAGACATTTCAGAGTTAGAGGATGACCATAGGAGGTATGGTGGTCTTAATTATTAGTTAATAATATTGTTTATCCCACTTTGTGGAATGTTTCATATTTTTAATATATAGTAATAGTGTGAAATCATGATTTTAATATATATATAGGTATTTTTATGAATGTTTTATGGTGTTCCCACATTATTATTTTTAATGTAGTATAAATATGTGGAATTATAGAATGTATTTTATATATATAATAAGATTATGTTGGTTATTTACTGTTGGTAGTTCAGAATAATTTATTTTTTAATTTAAAACCAAAATAATTGAAATATATTGAGTTTTCATTGATAATTAAACTACTTTACCAATAATTGGATGTTTTTGGATGTTGATGTTGGGATAAAATTAAGGTTGGTAATGAAAAAGATAGGTTGATCCTATTTGGTCTAGTGTACGTATAATAATTCTTGTGTGGAAAGAGACATTATAATTCAACATAAGGGCTAGAATAAAGTGTTATTAATGATAATAGATTCTATTGTTTCTTGGTCAAAGGATGTGTGGATTGTTAAAACTTATTAACCTTTATACTTCCCAGATTAATGATAACGTTAGAATCAAATATTCTACTCATTATTCACTATCATTAAAAAGATGATCGTATATAAGGTGACACCATGTTATATCTAATTCATCATTAATATCCCAAAGTAAAGTGGAATTCGAGGTGACAGATTCAATAACAATATTATCAACGTTGATGAGTAGAGATAAAACCATTAGCAAGATTGAATGACTGTGTTAATATCCCACTATCATCACAATTGAAACTCATTAAGGGTTCTCCTGAGATCATGATGAATTTAGATGTAGAATATTTATATGTTGACTTGAATCTATATATTTACCAAATAAATGATACAAATTAGTTCGGTTGTTATACACACTTGAAAAATATGACTCTAATAGGAAGAGAACATTTATAGAACACTAGTGGAATGTAATGATGTCTAAGTACATACATGAAGATGATGTTTGTATGTTTTCAATATATACATTAGTACGTATTGTAAAAATGATTTATTACTTGATGTATATCATTTATTTAGAGTAATGATGTCATGTAGAAACTAAAAATAAATTATATTTTTTATATAATGCACTTGATGTAGGGTAAATGTTTAAAATGTAGGGATAAATTGGAAAGATAAAATACAATATCCCATTCATCCATGAATTTTATTTTGAGATATAGATTAAAACCCCAATTTGATTTTATGAATAATGTGGTGCAATTTTTTTAATGTTTCTATAAATATTATAATTTATCAATATATGTGAATTTCTCTATAATATGATTTCCACAATGAAAAAATGTGATAATATATCTTTCACGATAATTCCAGGATGTGCGATTAACGATGGTATATCATGAAACACTTAAATATAAATGATTAAATTCAAATTATGATAGATTAAATGGAATGATAATTTTTATAAAATATTGAAAATATTTTCGTATCCATTCAAAATGGTGAAAGATTACTCTATTATAAAATAATGAATCCATATAGAGTTAGTTCTATGGAATGATTAAATGATAATATGTGGATTTAAATGCTGGTTGATTTTGTTTATGATATATTGATGAATTAACTACTTATTACATTAGAGATTAAATTAATACACCAAAGATATAAAATAGTGATTAATTTTTTAAAAAATTAGGTGTTTCAAAATGGTGGGAATTGTTGAATAATAATTCTAAGTTCTTATTGAACAATAAATGTAAATTTATTATTAGAAATAACTATAATACATGGTTATTTTAAATATATATACAATTAGAATTTTAGATCAATTGTTTTTGGTTTTGATAATACTACATTTAAGTGCACTATACTTTAGAATATTTAGAATTATATTCACATATATTGAATATTAAGATTATTTGAATGATAATTAATAATATATTTGACCGTGTAATATTGATTAATTTGAACGTATAAAAAATAGTTTGTGAAATGAATTTATATACCTAGTCATTCATTGAATTTAATATAGGATAACATTGTTTCTTGTAAGAGAATAAATAAAAACTGTGTGTACTAGACAATATAAAGGGGAGATGAATTTTTAAATGCTTCCATGGATGACGTACAATCCAAGAATATGAAAATTAATATAATGAATGTGGCACAAGATTCCTAGAGATTTTGGTTACATTATTACACTATTAACAAAAAATATGCTATGAAATCCCCAAAGAACTGAATAGTTTGGTATTATTAGTAAATTATATACATAACTAAATCCACTATTACACATGAAAACATAAAATCCCACGTAGTCTTTTATTTGGTAACATATGTATTACCTATATATTATCCCTTAATATGAATTATAAAAAATTTCCTATAATCCTGTATAAATGAAATGAAATAATGGGATGTGATCGGAATCTCAGTGTGGGAGAGTATGGAGAGAATACAAATAACAGAATACTTATTTGGGAGGAATAAATGATTCTCAAATAATGCATATATATTATAGAACGAACATAAAATAAATTCAATGACATAAATACTAGTCCTATAAACTCATGGACAGAAATATCCAATTTTATAAGGATGAAATGTATCATGTAAAACATCTAAACCATGTGGTTGATGAATTGATCCATGAAATCTAAAAATACTCTCGTGTACTCATGAGAGGAAGCCTAAAAAATGTGTAAGTGCATAAAAAAACCATAATTGGTTTTCTCATGAGGCATATAGATGAATCAGGCAGGAATTTAATTATAGTCCCCACCCATATCATAATAATTAAAATACATTTATCATATGAATAAGTAACATAAAATAATCAACATGTAATAAAAATCAAAAGGTGAATATATTTGAAGGAAAAGGTAATGAAATATCAATGAATTCCATATTAAAAATCCCCATAAATCAACCATAGAAATATGGTGAAGGGTATAATAATATAACATCCTCACTAAAGAATAATATTCCTCAAAGGATGAAATAATAGAGGAAAATAATTTAAAAAACTTATTGGAAAATCTATTGAGTAAAATACCCATTTAAAATTTTAAAACACTTAAAATCTTACTTTTTTTAAAAAAATTCTGAAATTGTTTTATTAAAAACATCCTTATATAAACTCAAATTAAATTCATTTTATGGGTGATGTTAATATCCATTCATGATGTATTATTTAAAAAAACTGATTTCTCAGTTTTTAAAATATGTTAATAAGTGCCAATTTTGAAAAATAAGAAGAATATTATCTCTCAAACGTTTTTTAAAAATTCATACTAGGGTAATAATATTTCTAATAAATAATTACATAATATTAAAAAAAATGTATACATTTTATTGAAAAATAAATGGGGATAAGGATTCCCGACCACGTAGAAAAACATGATCTATTTTTTAAACAAATATAATTTACTTATATATAGTTGATAAATATAGATAATTAAATAGATATCATGTAATTTATAGAAATAACTAGTGGAGAAGAATATTAATTGGGTTAAATATATAAAAATTTATTATATCTCATAATTAATACATAATCCTTATAAATTTCAAATAATTATGAGATTGTGAAAAAATTTCCTCACATCATGTATAAAATATTTCTATTGTATCTGAACCACATATTTAATAAATATTAAATTTTATACATCTATTAATATATTATATTAACAAATATCATAAAATATATGATTTAATTATAATAATTTATCAATCATTTATTAACAATTCATTTTTAAAATCACTATTTTCGCAATAACTTCATTTTTTTTCAAATATTGGTTAGTTTGACAATTTTTGTACTTTTATTATTATTGGGGATTAATCATCAATTCAATTTTTAAAATGATATAAATTTCACATATATTCATTATGGGTCTATTTTTGTATACCCTAAAATACTGCGATGGATGAAATGAAATGTACCATTCATAATGATGGTAGGTTGTACATATGCATTAACATTATTTTCATTATTTCGAAGGATTGATGAAAAGAATGAAAATTGTTAATATTAACATTCTAAATTTCTATTATAATATATTAAACATGTATTAAATATATCATTATTACCATCTAAAAAAACTCGAACAAAAAAGACACCCATATTTCTTCACAGAGGTGGTTGTACACATTTATGTACATGTGACCTTATTTTTTTCCAATGGATTTGATGGTTATAAGGTATATATGATATTATAAAAAAATAAAGTAACTATATAGTAAATATCATAAAAGAAAATTATAAAAATCATAAAACCTATACATAATAGATGCTTATAAAATTAAATTTCACTATGTGTAGATGGTAAGATGTACATATGTTGGAGAAATACATTCACATTTTCTTTGATGGATAAGTAGTTGGATATGTATATTTTGAATACTAATAATAAAATTTATATTAATAAGGATAATTAATTTAATATTTTTTTAAAAAATCCATTGATTTAGAGGAGGTAAAATAAAAAATAAATTGGAATTGGTCGAATAAGGTGATTACAACTTCTACAGAATACCTTCATTATATTAATTCTTGTATAACCTAGGATTGTTGTTATGAGGTTGGAAGAACCTCAATATCATGAATAAGTATTTTTAAATCTTAAATAGTTTTATATTGTTACATTATGGATTCTAAATGTGGTGTAATGAGTAGAAGCAGTTGGTATCCTTTTATAAGTGAGGTAAATGACACATTTGGAATTATAATAAAGACTAAAATATATCATAGTCATTATCATGAAACTGTATTCCAAATAGAAATAGCCTCAATGATATTGTAGTATATGGTCTAAATAACATAAAATAATAATATTTTCAATGTTTTAAATAAGTTTTTAAATATTATCTTTTGGGTTAAAACATTATTTATCCTATTTTATTCTTAATTTAAGTGATGTATTTTTCATTATTATGGGGTTATAATTTTAATTGTAAGGTGAAAATCAGATCAAAAATTGAAAATGGATTCCATTTTCAAACATATATTATCCACTTTTTAGTCCTTTTTTTTAATTATTTTAAAATAATTTAATAAATATTAGTTAAATGAAATATCATTACTATCAATTTTAACAATATTGAATTAATTATACTCCAATGACATCAATAAGATGTTTTTATTACAATATAAAAATTTACAGTATCTTTAATGTGTTATATTACTATTTAAAAATCTTGAACTACAATAAATCACCAAAATTGTGTTTCATTTATTTTTTTTTTATTTTCCAACTAATTGAATAAATATTGTGCCTGTGTTGCATAATAATTTAATGAAATTATATAATAACTAAAATTCTAAATAAATTTCCATCCTAAAAATAATTATATCATAATGAATTTATATTTCATGATTAATCTGACACTTTATGTTGTCCTTATATGTAATAATTAAATATATTTAAATGTTAGAGAGTTACATTTTGTAGTTTTCTTTTCATTAAATAGTTTACAGGTCATTTTCAAGGAATTTATTCACCTAAATAAATATATATTTATCCTAATGTGATAATGGTTGAATAAAAATCATTAAACGTGAATATTTTTTTAATAAATAGTGACTTTAAAAATAAGTTTTAACATAAAATAAAATGATTTACCATTTGTTCAGGTGACAAAATTTTCCACAGTAACTATTCATAATACCTAAAAAAAAGTTACCTATTTAAAATTTTGAACACAGTAATTTCAAATATGAATTCATTTTTATCAAATTAAGTAACTATAAGTTGTAGAAATCAATTTAAAAATGGGGGTAGAAAATTAAATGGATACCATTTTTTCTAAAGATATAATTTTAAGAATAAAATTTAGTTTATTTGTAGAACATAGTTAAAAAATTAGTTGAATATTACGAAATTTTTTTTTATTTATAACACAATGATTTTATTAAAATAATTTACCCATAGATAGTAATTTATTCATTTATCAGAATAACATGTTGTTAACATAATAATAATATTTAGGAAAATCTATATTTTACCAAAAAATTTATTTTTATTTTTATTTCAATTCAATTGATAATCATTGAATTTATACTATATATAAAATTTTCATAAACATGTTTTTCTTATTCATAGCAATAAATTTATAATATGAGTTTTTATGTTATTCTATATTATGCATCCTATATATTCAATGTTACAGACATCTCAAGATATCAAAAAAGTGAGATATAAATAAAATCATGGCTTGTAGCAGTATATCCCGATTACAAAGATTTATTCCATTAATATTTTTTCATGTTAACAAAAAAATGATTATATCCCTTTTAAATTACATCCATGAGATCCCATGTATCTTTATTATAATTTTTATTCATGAAAACATTGACAATATGATTAATCATTATATATATATGATTATCTCTATAATCCATGATTTCTACGGACTATTCCCCATAAGAATTATTGGGATATAATGTTACATCCTTTTAGATTAGTACATTGGTATTATTAGTTTCTTACCTCTATAAGAGCATTTCAAGGAACATGTCATGATCTTTAGAGGGTTTTAGTGGATTCCCCATGTTATAATCTAATGTTCATACATGGTTATGAATTTTGAAAGGTCCTATATACCAAGAGATCAAATTTTACTTCATTCTGAATATCAAAAAAATTATTTCCTATAAAAAATTATATAAAAACATTTTCACCAACTTCATGTTCTCAACCATATTAATGGTTGTCAATTTAAATTTTCAATTGACTACTTTCTCTATAGATGTTGTTCTGAATTTCTATAATTATTTCTATCATTTTCACAACATTCTCATGTCCCAATAACTTTTGTTTCCAACGTCAACCTCGTAGGTTGTAGTTATACAATTAATTATGTTGATGTCCTTATATGGAGTAATAAAAATTCTCATGTGATTTATATTTTTGTAAGAAATATCAAATGAAGAATCATATTTAACCCAACCAAAATTTAAGACCCTAGAAATGGTTTAAAAAAATTTTTCTACAGTTTTAATGGACTGGTAAAATTGATCATCATTATATGAATGATAAGGAATAAAAAATCAAAATTTTAAATCCATTTCTCAAAAAATAAATGTATTAATCATCGAGGTATACATCACATCCAAATAAAAAATAACAAATAATGATATTCCATGAAACATTACCAACACATTAAATTATATTTCTGAAATATTATTGAGAGACAAATATTATCTTACAGTTGTGAAGTGTACTAACATTATAAGGTGGTTGACTAAATAAAAGAATTATGGATCATTAAAATTATTGGGAATACTATGATTATATCCATATTTATATTTTATTATTTCTTTTCTAATATGGGTAACTGATATGGAACCTCCTTAATCTTTAGTTTCTTAACTATATCTTGTTGACATTCTAGTACCTATGATATATACCGTACAATATATCTCTTCATGATGTCCCAAAAAGTCACTATACATATTCATACATATTGGATGAATAAATAATGATGTACTATATGACTCATCCGATATATACTTCTTGAATTTAGGTACTAAAGGGACATATACAGCGTTCTAAAACCATATCATACCAGCATAGTCATGGTTGAACACATTAAAATTATTCAAATTCATCTATAATTATGTATCATTATTCTACTCTTTATTAACCATCTCATTGAAGGATATGTAATAATTAATATGAAAAATATAATATCATTCCAAATTCGTTAGTATTTCATGGTCAATCATTCAAAAATCAATAAATATTTCATTTTATTCAATTATCTTCATTAAAAATTTGCATCGCCTTTTCGAAAAGGAGTTGTATCACCATGGTTTTCATTTAAAAGGTGTTATTGTGTTGGAAAATAAAAACATTTTCTTAAATCCAACCATATTATCTATCACATATTAAAATCATTATATATATATATATACAATGTAATATTTTATTATTTTTATATATGTCACCCCATTTTCTATAAATATGGTGCCTCTAAATTTCCAATGAAAAGTTTTATACATCCAACTACAAATAATGAGTTGGTTTATTTTTATTGAAAACCATTAATTTGTGTCAGATGTAAGATATGACAATATTATTCATCATGAATAAGAATACAATCCACTTAATTAATGCATCAATTTTTATCATTATCCATTATCCACTAAATGATAGTGTATATATAGGCACTATGGAGAACATTATCTTTAGTTATTTAAAACCCTATTTATATTAAACTTTTGAAATGAACATAAAGCATATATATCCCAACATAGTTAGTGGATTAGATATCAAGGAGAAATATCATTGAAATAATTTATAGTATTAATCCAAACTCATAAAATAATGGATTTTAGTTATTTTATTGTCCTAGTCAATTTGAATGTAATTCCTTCATTTAAGGATCAAAGGATATACACATAGATGAGATAGTATGACCAATTAATGAATAATTTTGATTCTATAATTATTAATTATAAAATTTATCCTATAATGTTTCCTTCCTTGGGGTCATTACCAAAATTCTGGATTTTTTTTCATGCTCTTCCACTCTCTGTTAAAATATATGAATTTCATATATTAAGACAAATAATAAGTAATGAAATAAGTTTATAAAAACAATTTTAATTAAATCTATAATAAAATAATGATAATTTGTATGTAAATTGTAATTACTATGAATTCAAAGTGAAAATGCCTCAAATGGAATTTCATGTTGTTAATATCCTCACACCAGGTAATTTTTTGATGATTCCTAGATAGAAGATCAAACATGGTAAAATAAAGGAATCCTCATAATTGATCTGATACATCATCAATACGTGGTAAGGATACATGTTATTAATAGTAATTTTTTATGTATGTAATAATCAATGAAAATATTCATTGGACTGTCATTCTTTATAACAATATCAATAACTGCACCCTATGGAAAAGCACATGGCCAATAAATCATTAATCTAGATTTTCCTATAGTTACATCTTCAATCCACATAACTTAATCAAAGAAATTATATATGGATTATATAAAATAATCATATCACTAAATATTAGTTATTTTAAAATTAAACTTCACTTTTTAATGGAGTACATGGAATGCACATATGAAATATAACATAATATTCTTGAATAATATGTTTGTTTAAAATTTTTTGTTTCTTCACACAATTCTAAGATATATATCCATAATGAAAATTTAGAAACCCCCAAATGATATATGTTTATTCTGTGAGAGGTCTATTTCATACTCGGCCAGAAATAAGTTTAATGGATGATTCAATATATCAAATGTTACTTCCCTTCCACAACTAATTGATTTGGATTCTATACAATGATATCCAATCCATAAATGAAATTACATAAAATGACACGTGGGGTTGAATAAAAATATTTTTATGAATATTCATCCAATATACTTTTATTAAGGAGGAGTAATATATTTGAGATGGGTCCAACCGAAAAAATCATATCATTCAATAAAAAAACAATATGTAATTATTGAGGTGGTGATATAATACACATAAAATGTTTTTTTGTATATAATAGGTAAATATATGAAGTATCAAAAAAATTATTCTATAGTGGATGATGTGAGTTCCTATAACCACATCTCAAGGAACATCCACGTCAGTGGCTGTAACTTCATAATCGTGATATTTTCCATTGGATTTATTTAGTGGTATATCACCTTTTCATTTACGTAATAGTATATAATAGTTCCTTAGATTCTTAAAATTAATTAACTATACATTGATGGACTGTCATATACCATTAAAATCATGGGTATAATTTGATTTTCTCCAAAAATAATGTAAAATTATTTACATTTTTGGAATGTAACAATTTGTTTTTTCTAGAGGTATTAAATTTAGTAAAATTACATTTTCTATTATTCAGATTATCCATTTATTTTCCATTATATTCATATTCTATTTCATTCCTCATAATTCAAAAAACTTGTATAATTTCTTCTAGATAATTCTTGCACATGATATTAAATCCTTGTATATAATGATTGCTTTGTAGTATATTTCCCTTCAATATATTTCATTAAACCCATCCGTGAAATGGCTAATGTTACTAGTTTTATTATGTAAATATTTTTCATCATACTATTATAACCTTATACTATTAGCTTCATAAAAACATAAATGATCCTATTAATTTATATAGTTTCATGAATTTAATCTCCCTAACTTCTCAGTGGTCGCCAGGAAAATGTTTTTCCTCGAAAAGTTCATTAAAAATAATTCCATTCCATTCTCTCTATTTCCTCATCAACCACAATTATTTTATTAAATTACCAAAATTGATCTTACATACTAAAAGAGATAATAAGACACCATGAAAAAATTCTTTATTTCATTACTTCCCAAATAGGGGAATATCTTTTATAAGGATGTTATCCAATATGTAGGTAGATATAGATTTCTATTCTGATTGTATGATGATGGTTGTTGATGCATAATGTTTTCTATAATTCTATCAATTCATTATGGAAAGGTTTGGTACTCTATAATGGAATTTATATTTTGTATAACCTATGTTTTCATCCCAAATATAGTTAAAAATCATTCCCTCCAACTCTTGCTTCATCATCACCCCATATAGGAAAATCACTTCATGGATTAGTTCTATTGATATAGATTATATTCTTTTTGAATGAACCCATCTCTAGACATTATAACATAGTAGGTTAGATTATAACATTACGAATCAAAATTTAAAATATAAAAAATTCAAAAACAAATTACATAAATTAAAATTATATATATTAATAATTAAAATAATCATAATCTTGGTTTCATTAGAAATATTTTCAACATACAACATAGGGTTATGTTTCATAATCTAGGTTTTCCTCATTCTAGTTATGACAGTTTCTATTAAAATTACTATGACACCAACTGTTATGACCCAACCCTATTATTCTATATCTAGTAGTTACATTATTACAATTATAACTAAATATAAGAAAGCCCATCTTAATGGAATCGATATTTTACATTTTTTGGAAAACAATATACAGACATAAATCCCACACAATGTTTTAATGAATAATATACATAATATTATTTTATTTTAGGAAATCATTATTCACTCTATAATATTCCAAATTATTAATCATAAAAATATTACTAGATTAATCAGTAAGTGAATTTATAAAACCGAAGCCAAACAACACGTCACTAATATAGTAGAAATAAATAATGTTCAAATAAGGCCATATAAATAGTCACATGAGTTTGAAACATTTACTTGGATACGATAGATATTAAAAGAAACTCATGGAAATCAATATAATAATTCAAATAATGGAATCCATAATGCCATTATTGTAAACTTTATCACCCAGGCCTTTTTCTGAAGAATCTAAAAATATATTCATTGTCTCAATGAAAGACATCTATAGTAATCATTAGGGTCCCGACCAAATATCCAATTGAATTTTTATTATGATACCTATAAGTATATATAGTGAATATGAAATTCAAGATTCCACATGTCACATAAAAATTATAATTCATTCACTATATTAAAAAACAACATAAGGCAATCAACATTACATAAAAATAAATACATTTTAATATTGGAGAACTATACTGTGGAATATCAATAAATTTCAGAATCATGATTACCATAAACCATCCCATATAATATAATGGAAGGTATAAGATGCTTAATTGTTATTTATACCATAATATTTAATAATGGATGTTGATATAGATAAAAATATTTATGAAATATCACTAGAACATATATTAAGGAAAATACCATTTTATTTTGAAAACACTTATTTAATATCTAAAATTATAAATTTTCTAAGGAAGAAATTTTATTTAAAAATAAATTGGTAATTATGTAATGTAATTTTCAATGAAATTATCATTCCTTATGGCATGATATTTTATTTATTCTATATAAGATATATTTTTTTCATTTCACCGTTTCTAAATAAGGTGAAAATGTAACTAATATGGAATATTAAAATATGAATTATTCTAAACCATTTTATAAAATGTATAATATGGGTTGAAATTTATTTTTTTAATATTTGTAGAATATTAAATCATTATTTTATTTATTTTATGGAAATATTTAAATTGTCACAAACTGAATCTTGATTCCACTAATACTGGAACCAAACCCGGACCATGGAAAGGTCGGAACGACATTCCATGCCCCCCAGGTTGAAACTAGTTCCCTTGTATCATTTATCTTGGTTTGGGAATGATTTACCTGAATATGTATACATAAAACTTAAAAAATATTTGATAAACTGAATTTTAAAAATTCATACCAAACATGATTTATAAAAAAATCCAAAACTAAATACATAAGTTAAAATTTAATAAAAATTCCCAACGACAAAATTATATATCAACAAAACAGCCCCAATGACTTCACATGACAACATGTCATTACCCACAAGTCATCTCCACAACTCCACCCCAACGATGGGATCTAACACCATGAACCACCAACACCCAATGCCATTCCTTTACATGAGTATATAATAATAAAGTATACTTACACCAAATAGGTGTGTGCAGGGTATGAGACTATACCAAATATGATCCCACCCAATGATTCCAACGTACATGCAATACAAGGTTAAACTAAAGAAGAATTTTTAGTACGCAAAGAAAAGAGGTGTCAAATTCCATGAAATATCTCGTTCAATTTAAATCAGTTTTCAAGTTAAAATTTTATAATGTTATCATGTTTAAATAGAAATGTTAGCTACTATATTTTACTTCCATAAAAACCCTAGACAAGGATAATTACTATAAATCCAATGAGCAGGGAAATTGGGAACACCCCTTGGTACTAGATGGTTTTGTGCCCAATTTACATCGTACCTCGGTGTGAAGTAAACATAGAAAAGAATTTCATCATTCATGAGAAACTAGAAGGGAACATAACCATAACCTAGAAGTCATCAATAATCATTTAGATATTTCATTTATAGTTTCTATATAACAATTCTATGTGAATCAGTGATGAAACCATTCTGGTTCACTAGCCGTACTAGTACCAATATGCCCCACGTAGGAACCTTGGCATCCCCATTTTTCCTCAAACAATTTCAGCACTATATGTAAATCCATTTGTGATAAGAAACACCATTACTGATGACATAAAGTTAGTACAATAGCTATACACATTTTAATCCACTTAAAACACACAACAAAACAATTGGATTTTTAATGAAACGATTTCTCAAATCCCACATTGTTTTTCACACAAAACTCTTTATAAATGACACATTGTAAACTATGTTTACACTTGTAAGATAAGAAATCAAGAAACTCAACCCAATATTTTTCAATTAAATGGAAAAATAATTTTTAGTTCTTTCACTTGTGAACCAATAAATTATATCTTTTTAAAACAACAATTTTCACACAAAAAGGACAATAAAAGTTCACATGTTCCAAAAACACCTTTAATAACCATTTTAGGAGCTATAAAAAAGAGTATAAACATTAAAAACATTATTTTAAGAAAAATTAAAGTTCAATAAAATTAATTATATATTTATAGGGAATCCCTAAATAAACCAATAATATTCTTCCCTCAAAACCCCCATTTTCACATGAAATTGGCAATTAAAATTAAATTATAATACAAACACCACTAAAACAAATTTTTGCAGCGATAATAAAATTTGATAAAACATAAAATTTGGTAATTACAACATGATAATACAGATAAATTTCATAAACATGGAATCAACTACCAATGTAATTAAACCCCTTGAATCCTTTGTTCGAAAACTCAAACGCAACACCGTCGCACCTCATGAAAGGATAAAGAAACCTAAAACCATATTTTCATACCCTAAAACACAATATCAAACAATAATTACGAAAAAATACTTTATTGACCATAGGAACCTCAAGGATAAGTGATGAAACCAAAATAAAATTTAATGAAACCTAATGGAAAATAAAAGAAGAACAAATGAGACCAAATTAATTGAGTGATTTTGAAGAAATATCCCCAAATACACCAGTCGATGAATTTTACAACATCCAAATATTATTTTGAGGTTCCAAAAATTATGAGGAGATAATTTAGGAACTGAAATGTTTGAAAATAGTGTAAAATGAATGATTTATGAATGAAATAAGACAACTCATCTAATGTTGATGATTGGAGAACCCATATAGAGGTCTCCCCTAATTTGTGATGCCCACGAGCTCCAATGAGGGTGTAAAGGTAATGGGGGTGAACATAATAATTTTAGATTCAGGTTGTAGGTGGAATCACCGAAAAAATTAATAAATGAATATTCTATTAAATAATCAAAATAGATTTTCAAAACTTGAAATGGGCATCCGGGCAGGCTCAATCCCATAAATAAAAACCCAAATCCTCAATGATTATGGGTTATTATGTAGTAAAAATTAATATAGTTGTGTCTATATATCATGGTAGTCAATGTAGTAATTGAAATGGATGAAAAATTTTAAAAATGAAGGATTTATAATTGAATCGTTTTTTATTTTTAAAACTATAATTGGGCTCACGGTTTGGGCCAAATAAGGAAAAAACACCCCTTCCCAAAAATATGCATGGGAATCCCCCAAAGCATAGAAATAATGGAAATTAAATTAAAAATACCTTTAAAATATTTCATGAATGTGACTGTTCCCCTACCATGAAAGAATCTTCACTCTCGAAGTACAATCTGATGCTTGATAAGAAAAAAGGGTACATTTCCTCAACCCATGACTTATGATCCTAGGTTTAACCTTTTCACATACATGCTGCCAATGAACCCATACCAGTGGAATAAATTTCCCTCTATGAACCATCTCTTGGGTGTCTAATATTTTCCCTAGCTGCCCAAAACTGACAACTAAGGATCTATCTCATGTTCATCCCAATGTAGCACTTGGGAGGGATCCGGGTTGAATTTCTTCAACCTGGAGACATGTAATACTTCATTGATGGATTTAATGGGAGAAGTTAAGGCCAAATTATAATCCACCATGGAAATAGGCTTGGTGATTTCAAAATGGATGCGATATAATGATGCAAACTTCCCTTGTTTCCCTAATCGATGACAACCCAAATGAGGGGCCACATTCCAGAATACCATGTCACCCACAAGAAAACACTATTTCTCAATGCCTTCAGTCAGCATAAGATTTTTGATGAATATAGGCCATCAAAATTGTTGAATTATCAATTCGGCCTAGTCAAAAGTCTCCAGCACAAGGCTCATCCCCAATAGTAAAGCCTCACCCACCTCAACCCAACAAAGGAGGGATTGAAAAGGCCGACCATAGAGTTCCTCAAAAGGATTAATGTGAATCAAGGATTGGTAACTGTTAATATAAAAAAACTCAACCAATCCCAAATGGATATCCTAGGAACCTCAATTGTCCAGAAAACATGCACAAATCATGTCCTTGAAAATATGATTTGCTCGATCTATCTGACCATCTTTTGAGGATAGTATGTTCTTATCATATTAATCTGAGACACCAAGTCCTTCTGAAGTCCTTCCTAAAACCATGAAATGAAACAAGGGTCTCTACAAGAGATAACCGCTATTAGAATTCCATAGTGTCTCACCTCCTTTTAGTTATTTAAATGGCCCAACTCATCTAATTTAGCTATATCATTGATCAGAAAGAAATGAGATGATTCAGTCAGATGATCAATCACCACCCAAATGTAATTATTTCCACAAGGTGTATGATGAATTCCATCAATAAAGTCCTTGGAGACCTCATCCCACATCATGGTAAGAATGGGTAATGTCTGGAGAAAACCGGAGGGTCACTGATTCTCTTCATTCACCTGTTGGAATGTGTATCATCTCCCCACAATGTCCACTTTGTCTTATTGAATACCTGACCACCAGAAATATCATCACACATTGTAATACCTCATGGTGTCACCTAGATGGACAACCCACTATGACTTGTGGATATCATGAATCACCACCTTCTGTTTGGATGGTGGAACTAGTGGGTATCCTTTTAGCATAAGGTACCCTCTAGGGATGACGAACAAACAGAGGACATCTCCCCCCCATAAAGAAACAACCTAGACTGCTAAAAAATCGCATAACTAGGTTTTTCTCACTGAATCAACTCCAACAGAGAAGGATTCAACTGAATGCTCCCCAAGAATACAACATCCACTGTGTTCCCTAGTCTCCACATGGATCCGATCAAAGAGTCCCACCAAAGTCCACTCATCACTATACATCCTCAATGCCCGTACTGGAAGACTTCTACTCAATGCATCAGCCACCATGTCATCCATGACATGGGTATAGACAATTTCATATTCAAACCCTTGTAAGTACTCAATCCAGTGACACTGCTTCAAGTTTAGGTCCTTTTGTGACAAGATATTGGCCAAGCATTTTGGATCAGAGTATACCAGAAGATTCTCCCCAAATAGTTAGTGAAAAAATTTCTTCAAAGATTTCATCACCGCTTCCAACTCAAAATCATTGGTCTTGTAGCCTTTTCATGTGGACATAGATTTCAGGATCCATTTTCCACCACATGATCATCCTGTATAAGAACACATGTATGACACATACCTAAAGAATCATAGTACACCACATACCCATTTCCATCCTCTAGAAAAATTTGAACGGGGGAAGTAGTAAACCGCTGTTTTAGCTCTTCAGAGGATTCGTGACATTATATGCCCCATAAAAATGTTTCCCATTTCTAGGTGAGTGTGGTAATTGGGGAAGCATGTCGAGAGAAATCCGGAATGAATCACTTGTAATAACCATCTACAATAAGGAAACTCTGGATGTCAAACACATTATTTGGTTGCTCACATCACATGAATCCACTGATCATCAAAGGGTCCATTAAAACCCCTTCTTTGTGATCACCTACCTTATAAATTTATCCTCTCTGATATAAGAAAGTTCACTATGACAACATTTCATAGAGGCGGTGAACCTACAAAGTACCAAAATGATCCTCAAGTTATGCTATTATTCATCCTTAGAGCCAGAGTATACCAGAATGTCATCCATGAACACCAAAATGAAGGAATCAAGATACTAGTGGAAAAAAATGTTCATGAGGTCCATAAATACGGCTCTAGCATTAGTCAATCCAAAGGGCATGCCCAAATACTCAAAGTGGGTGTACCTGCATCTAAAGGCTGTCTTTGGGATATTAGCTTCATTCACAATGAGTTGATGTTATCCTGAATGCAATTTTATTTTTAAATCCACTTTTCTCCCTTCAACTGATCGATCAAATCATGAATTCTTGGAAAATGGTAATTTATCTTAATTGTCACCTTATTCAGCTTTAGGTAGTCAATGCCCAACCATGAGGGATCTGTCAGCCTCTTTATTGAACAAAACAAGAGAGGCATAGGGAGAGAAACTTGGGCGAATGAATACAATTTATTATTAGTTTTACAAATGAATATTTAATTCCCTAATCCCAGTGGGGGCTATGCGATATGAGGTAAGAGATATGGGTTGTGTTCCCGAAGCCGAATCTTTCAAAAACTCAACATCCTGCTCTGGGGGAAAAACTGAAAAATCATCTTGGAATACCTCTAGACACTCATTCTACACATGATGTAATCCACCCTGAGGGGATATACCATCATCCTATAGAGAAATTAATAAAAATTGGAAGATAAGACTTCCCATTTATGGGTGTGGAGGTCTAGTGCAACCCATCCTAGAATCCCATTCTCCCTGAAAAACATGTCAACTCCCATCAGTAGTCATGAAACTCATTCGCTGCCTATAGAAATATATTTTTTCCTAGAAGTTTTCTATACATTCCATCCAAAGTATGACATAAAATGTTACATATCTATGTCCAAGGGGTCCCACATCATCTCACCCCTGGACATGGGAAGAGTACACAATAGGCATCTAAAACCCCGCTCCTTATTTCTTCCAAACGACATCACCAAAACCATCGTAAAAGAAAAAAACTCATTAGGAAAATTCAGTGTGTCCCCAAAATGGACATTAATTAATGAAATAGGGGCACTAGTATAAAAAAGGGAAACATATATAGATTATGCGATCAAAATAGTACCTCAATATGTCGATGGTCTCGCCTCAGATCAAGATGGTGCCTGATCAACCATATGATGATGTCTGATCCCTACCAAAAAATAACTGCAAGTCTAGGGTTATTCCCTAAACTGGATCTGCCTAGAATATGGACCATACATACCACCATGACTAGAAATTCGAAATTTTCATATCTTAAATGGCTCAGACTATGCTGGCATTCCTCTTGATGCCACTAACCCAGCCCCACTCGGATGTGGACTCGACACCCGACATAAGTGTTGTAAATTCCCCATGCCTCCACACT
Organism: Viscum album; assembly: GCA_963277665.1. NCBI lineage: Eukaryota > Viridiplantae > Streptophyta > Magnoliopsida > Santalales > Viscaceae > Viscum > Viscum album. The sequence goes on from OY728160.1 coordinate 519,788,727, forward strand.
AGTAACATGGAATCAGAGGAAATGGAAATTCTGGTTGGATGTTCCCCATCATCCCACACTGATGGAACATGACTGATCTCACATTAGAAGCCACATATTAATACTACCTGGAAGAGTGGCCAGAATTTCCACCAATTTTCTTCACCAGATCATCCTACTTCCTATTCTTATCTGAAGAGCTGCCACTACCCACAGCTAACATTGTCCCTGAATACCCATCCTTTCCTTTATAGACAATCTACACCATTCATTCCCTGTCAACGGACTCTACATAAGTCCTCCTCTTTAACAAGAACTCAAAGGGCTATATCTTTATTTACTAGCCAATCTCAAACCTCTATGCCTTTTCTTGATAATTAGAGTCTATTTCAGGGGAATAAGGAACCAAATCAATGAAACATTTCGCATAATATATAATAGATAGATTCTCCAAAACAAGGTCCACGAAATCTCTAGACCTCGCATAAACCAACACCTCAGGGAAGTACTGTTCATTTAAGACAACTTTGAAATCTCCCCAGAACATCTACTCATTCTTCCCAATCTGAAGAACTGATTCCCACCACCAGTTCCTGACACCCTCCAATAGAAAGGAGGAACATTTCATAGTGAACTCATCAGGAGTATCCAAGAACTCAAACATTTTATTGATCTTATCGAGCCATTCCTCTGATTCCCAGGTTTCAATGATGCCTCGGAAGGCGGCGTCTTATTTTTCATGAACTCTTGTGCTTCATCTTTTCTAGAATATATCTCCTCTTATATAAAAATAATAGTACCATTAACCAATCTCTATCCAATATATTGTACTACCTGGACCACATCCTCGACTAGCCTCTGATTTATCGAAGTTAGAGAACTCTCTTTGGCTTCCCCCCGTGGGTGCGTGGGAGCTTTCCAGGGAGGCATGTCACTATAAATTGAAATAGTCAGAAAACAAAAATCAATACAATAGTTATGAAAATTATAATGAAACAAATTAAATATAAATAAACTAAACACATTTAAATAATAAAATATAAAACTACATAAACCATGCCTGGTGTCCACGTGTGGAATGCCTCCCACACGTCTCACCTTGAAGTGAAGTCAATCAAAAAATTCCAACATCCCTTGGCGATTCATGGTCTACAACCGGAGGTGTGGGCACAAAACCCTACTCATGACTAAAACCCTGAGCCCCGACATTCATATCTCCTGTCTATTCTGACTCATCCCAAAATAGTAATATAATCCTTAAACATCAGCCACCGCTTATACAATTTTTTCACAAACTGAATATGGTATCCACCAAAAAATGCACCCAAAAAATACCATTTCAAGTCCATAAGGTCATTCCCTAACCCTAGGGGATGTAATATGTCACTCGGTATCATTTATCTTGGTTTGGTATTGATTTACCCAAATATGTATACATAGGACATCAAAAAAATATGATAAACCGAATATGGAAAATTCATACCAAACAGGGATTATACAAAAATCCAGAAATGAATTTATATGTTTAAATTAAATAGAAAATTTCAAAAATACACAACTAAATAGTAAAAAATATCCCCAAGGACTCCACACGACAAGGGGTCATCGGCCAGAAGTCATCTCCAAAACTCTTCCACAATGAGATAACTAACACCCCGAACGTCCATCAACCAAAGCCTTTCCATTGAGTCAAGAATAACAAATTCCACTTGTATTTGGTGTAAGTTTGGTTTGATACTAATCCCTATATAATACCACCCAATGATTCTAATTTTCATGCAATACATGGTGAAATAATTCAGGTAATTTTAATATTCAACGAAAAGCAATGAAAAATTCCATGAAATGTAACATTCAATTGAATACATTTTTCAAGAAAAAACACTATGAATGATAACACATTAATATATACTTGTTAGATATTGTATTTTTCTTCCAAAAACACCCTAGAAAATTGTAAATACCACAAATACAATGATAAAAAAATCGGGAACAACCCTATCACTATATTGTTTCAGGCCCTATATACCTCACACCTTAGTGTAAAGTAACCATAGAAAAATCTTTTATTGTGCCTGATAAAATATTAGAGAACAAATCCATATTTTAGAGGTACCTAATAATCATCCAAATAATTTAGTTAATGTTGTAGTTATCTAAATTCTATTTGAAATAGAGACTACACCAATCCGGTTCAGTAGTCGTACTAGAACAAATCTACCCCACATAGGTTCCCTGGCTTTCTTGTTTTTTTTTCTAAAAACATTTTCAGCATGATACATAAATAAATAATCCATTTTAAACCCCAATAAAGGTCACATAAAATAAGTACAATTTCTACACACATTTTAAACCACTTAAAATAGAGAAAAAACACTTTTATTTTAAATGAAACAATTTCTCAAACCCCCATTATTTTGCCCCAAAAATTCCCTAAAAAAGCCACATTGTACAATATATCCTCAAATGTATGTTACCAAAATAGAGTATTCCGACTAATAAATTTCAATTATAGAGAAAAATAAAATTTAGTGAATCCCCTTGAGTTCCAAGAAATGATAACATTGTAAAACCTCTATTTTCACACAAACTAGGCACTTAAATTTTACATGTTCAACAATAATCATTAAAACCCATTTTCACATAAAAAGAAATGGGATGTGTATTTAAAACATTATATTATGTCTTATTAATATTAAATGAATTCAATTAAGTTTTCATAGGGTATCCCAAAATAAACCAATATAACATTTCCATTAAAAAACTCCCAGTTTCACATGATATTGGAATTTAAAATTCATTTTCAATATAAAAACCACAAATTTTTTTTGAAACAATAATAAAATGATGTTTACATGGAAATATGATAATAAAAGAATGATAAGGGACATGTATTTCATAGACATGAAATCACCTACAAAATTAATGAATTCTATGAAATCCTTTGTGCGAAAACTCAAATGCACCATCGTCGCACATCAAGAATGGTAAAATATACCAAAAACCAGAATTTTAGAAAATGAAACACAATAAAAACCCCCAATTTAAAAACAATATTTAATAGACATTAGGACCCTCAAGGATAAGGGAAGAAACCCATGTAAATTTAATGATACCCTTTGAAAAATTATATACTAATGAAGGAGACCCGCTTACTTGAGGGATGTTAATGAAATCAACCCAAATATAATAGAACCTAAATTTTCAAATAGTCAATCATTTAGAAGAGGATAAAAAAATGATAAAGGGATCATTTAGGAAATCGAAAGTGGGAAAATAGTTAGAAATGATGGTGTAATGAAGGAAAGAATTTTCATCTTCAAATCTAGAGGATTTGAGAATCCGTAGGCAGGTATGGCCTAATTTGCAATTCACAATATCTCCAAAGAGGAGGAAAATGTAATGGGGTGGGGGAGCCTAAATATGATAGATTTGAGTTGGAGTTGGAATCAATGATACATTGTAGAAAATTAATAATCTATTATATAAACAAAATTTATTTGTAACACTGGAAATGGGATTCCATGCAAGGACAATCTATTAAATAAGAAACCCATCACCACCATGATTATGGGTTCCAAAATGGTCCATATTAACATGGTGGTGTTAATAGGTCAGTATATGCCAGGTAGGAATTGTAATAGATGAAACATGTCAAAAAATGAAGGATTTATAATGGAATCAATATTTTTTTTTAAATTTGGAATTGGGCTCACGGTTTGACCAAAATCAAGAAAACTCACGCATTCCTCCAGAAATGAATGGGAAACCGAAAACAATATTGGAAATTAAATTAAAAATTACCTTCGAATATTTCATTTATGTGACATACATGGATGATAAAGAATCCTAGTATATTATAAAAATAATGTAGGTTTTGGTAAAGACAATATTTGAGTATGATGAGAACATAATGTGGGAAGCTGAAAAGAAAACTTATAAATGAAGAAACAAATATTTTCACAATAATATTAAAACTATTCCATTAATATTCACCATATATTTATCCACATATTAAACCAAATATAAAATTTCAAGAATAATATGGTTTTTTTCAAGTAAACCCATACGACATGATCGACCTACTTCGTATGTATACAATCCTCCTATATAATAAGTATTGATTTATTTTATATCTATTTCAAAAATAAATTCATATAAATCATACCATATATAATTTACTAATAATCTTCTATCACTAATTTATTAATAAATCTACTTTAAAATCATATTTATGGGAAACAACTATTTTGTTTATCTTTTATTATTTTATTTCATAGTTTTGGTACTTTTCTTTTATTATGATTATATAATTTATAGAATGTTAATCATCACATTAATTTCATATATATATTCATTATATATTTTTTTATAGTATTATTATAAATATAGATATAGATTAATTAATTACACTATTCATAGAGATGGTCGTCTTTATATATTCTTGAATAAAATTATCATAATTCAAAAAATAGAATGTAAAAAAAGATAAATAACAATTAACATTTAATTAATAACCATCACAATATATATACAATTACCTAGTATTTTCATAAATAAATATTACATATATTTAGATTATATTTCATTACACTTCAAAAATAAACACAAGAGGATTGAAAATGTTTTGTGCCGTTAGAGAATAGATACACATTATACATATTCAGTGAAATATCTCTAGTATCTCCATGAAGGATATTCCCACATAGTGAACATCAAAGACATTCCCTAATTAATAAATCTATTTAAATAATATGAAAATAAAACATAAAAAAGTGTGAGATCGGATTACTTGTAATGGTAGATATAGATGATATCCATAAAACATGCACATAACTATATCAAAACATGAAAATATCTATTTAAAACCATTCCCTTCATAACATCGTTCAAAAAAAAGTGTTATGGAAGAAATATTAGTAGTTAAGGCTTCATAAATGAATATAACAACATGAGAACTATAATAAATATTTACAATGAAACAATTATTTTTAGAATACCTATATGAATATAACATTATGAAAATGTTTACATAGAAACACTTTTATTCATTAAGTTAACAACATAAAATTAGTTCCTTTCATTATGTTATGGAAAAGAAATCCAGGTTCACGAAAAAACAAGTGAACATGAAATCAGGTTCACAAATAAATATTTAATCTCATGAGTAATCAATCCTTAAAAATTTCAATAGAGGCATATATAGGTCACACCAATCCAGTTTTATAATATCACAATTTTCATTGGTTATAATATGTCTCCCATCAATAGTTGTAAAGAAACCAATATACATAGATATAATGTGACCACTCTATTTTCCTAATATTTTACTACTGTCGTAGTTTATTATGTAACAATTGTCTTTAGATATTACGTATCCATCATCCTTTGTTTTAATGTTACCACTATCCTTGTTTATAATACACGCACCGTCTGCAGTATTAACATAACCACCGTACTTGTTATAACATAACCACAATCTGATCATGTAAATGATACATATGATTTACCTAATATCATAAAATATTCACCATATCGAAAACCCATCTAAATAAATTGGGTTCAAAAATATTCAATCATTATATAATTCATGCAAAAGAAATGGGTTTCATAAACATTTCATCAATGAATATGGAATTTAAAATGTAATTAGTTTAACAAACCTATTGTCCTTATAAGAATAATTAATCCGAATCAATAATAACAATGGAATCAAAATATTATGTCCCAATGAAGTTTTATATAACATAAAACGTTGTCCCCTTAGAAGAAAAATGATTTTGAAATACAACATGGAACATTTCTTGAGGAAAATAACCTTTAATCATTGAAAATAACCTCTCAATAAGTTGAATTTCACATAAAATAAGGAAAATAGTTTCCACTAAAAATATCCTTGAAAAAAATAAGCTAAAGTTAAAATATTTAATGGTTATGAAAGATGAAAATATTTTTCATTCCAGCCACGTTAAAATAATGATTCCTTTAACATTATATGTAAAAGTAAAAAGTTTCTCATTCTAAAAAAGACAAGAATATTCATTTAATTTTTTTGTTAAAATTAAAATATAAATAAAAAAATATTAATAAAAATAATAACATTGTTAAAATATTTTTTAAAACCATGGACATGGATGAAAAGGGATTTTCGAATCAGGACAAAAATAAATTCATTTTCCCTTATAAACATTATTATAGAATCCTTAGTATATAATTGGAGGAAAATGAAATGGAAACATGCATTTTTAAGAAATAGCCACTGTATAATTAAATCCATTATGTTATTTTGTAATGGATCAGTAACATTCTTCTTCTAAAGAAAAATCCTAAAGAATCATATGAAACGAAGATATTGTATCATAAAAACCTTACCACTTCATTAATTTGTGAATTATAATCCCTGTTAAATAATATCATAAAAATATTTATTAAATTTAATTAAAATATAGAGATATATTATATAAAGTATCATAGGGGATTTATATAACCCACACAAGTAAAAAAGTGGTGAACATGACATATGTCTACCATAATTAAAGGAGAGATTAGTAATCTATTAGTTTATGTCTCACCTTTCTTTTCAAATAGTCAAAATTCATGTGTAATAAATATATGTTGATTAACTATATATTATAATACAAAAATATTATATACCATACCATATATGATTTACTTATTACTTTTTGACAATTTTATATTGATAAATTATAGAAAAAACACACATTTTGGGTAATCGATACATAAATTTTATATATGTTTCAAATTAGTAGTTTTGGAATGAATAATTTTATCGTGGTAAACCATATAAATAATGGTTTAAAACAAATAAATATCTTATAAATTCATTATATATGTATTTATATAAATCAATAAAATTTAGAGATGGAAAATTAATGACACTGCTCATGGAGATGGTAGGCTGATTGTATTCATGAATATTGTTTCCATTTCCTCAATAGATGAAATGAAATAAATTTAACTTTTAATTAAGAATTATTCAATAATTTAAATATAATATATATCCTCTATATTTAGTTAGTATTTTGTTATTACCTTCCACATATAAATAAAATGAAAAACATATAACATCATTTTTTATAGGTAGTAGTCTACACATACACACAATGGACATTATAGTTTTACAAATGATTGGAAGGTAAAATTAAATATGTGATATTTTAATTAAATAAGTACAGTAATTTAATAAATATCATATATATATATATATATATATATTAGAGACATAATTATCTAAATTTTTTATCTGTAGTGATAGAGAATGAATTATATCTCTTCGTGAGGTAGTTGTTCTCCATACACAAAATTGATGGTTTCATTTACCATACGATGGAGGGGAGATGTATATATTTTATTTAACTAAAAAAACACATTATTAGTATATATATGTAATATATTAATTATATCATGACATTGTTTTGAACATTTTAAGGATTTGGAAGATAAAATAAATAGAAAACAATAGATTAATAATAAGAAAACTTATTTAAAGAACCCCTATTGGTTTATAACTAAAGAATTCATAGGAGTGTTTAATACTGAAAATAAAGAATCATGGATGTTCTAAACTAATTATGGATGTTATTTGGGTAGGTATTGTCCTAAATAAGGTTTTTTGTATGTGTGGAGAAGGGAAAATATGGGGGCATTTATATGTGAGGGAGGTCATACAATTTGAATAAATAAAATAAAATGCTATACCCACCTTTTTCCCATGAAAATTTGATACAAAATAAATTTGTTTAAAAAATTATTTATTTTAAATCAAAATTATTTTCAACCAATTCGAAATGGAAAATATTATATATAAATCAACCCCTTATCATTTTATATTTACCCCCGATAAACACATTATAACATTAACTATGAAAATTTACATTTATTATTTTACCTATTAATTATGACTAAAAATTATATTTATCATTTTATAAACCATACATTATTTTGATAATAATTATGGATTAAATTTTTATAATTTATACCAAAATATGTTGTATATGTTAATATAAAATTAAATTCACTAACACGTTGAAAATCTTTTTCCTAAGGTAAAAAATCCATAAGCATAAAATGTTTTAATAATAAAAATAAATATAAAATTTAAGAAAATTTGATCATTTGGATTAATAATTTTGTAATTAGATTCATTTTAAATTTATGACCAGATTAAATTAAAATGTAAATTATACATGCTTTAAACAAAAAATTATGTTTAAAAAAATTGTATTTTATTACTATTCCTAGAAAAATATAATTCATTGAAAAACCATAAAAAAAATAACTCAACGATAATTTTGACATTACTATATAAAAAATGATGTTTATTTTTCAATTTGTTTTAATTTTTTCAATATAATTTAATATTAGTTTAAAAAAAACAATAAAAATCATTTTTTTAGAATTTGTTTTTCAAAAAATATAACTGTTTTAATAAGAATAATGTGCATTTCATTCAACACATTTTAATTATATTAAAAAAATGTAAATTTAATTTAAAATTTTATTATCCACATTAGTAGCTTCAAGTTTAATTTCTATTTTACAATGGAACAAATTAAAATATAATATCAGTAGTATATTGTAGATTGATAATACACACTATTGGAAAAAATGGAGCAAATAAATGAAAATTAATTTTTTGAAAAAAAAAATATTCTATATATTGTCAGGTTGTAACATTCTACAATACATAAAATGATTATCACATTCTAATATTTTCCCCCCAAAATAAAAAATGAGGATATATATTCTAAATATTATCCTAAGGTTCCTGCATTACTTCATCAAATTGGTGGTATCACCATAATAGTTTCATTGGGTGTGAGGTCTAGTTTTATAGAATATTATCTCTGAAATTTTATATCCTCACAAGTTGTTCCTTATAATAATGATTGTGTTCTATCAGTTCAAACTATAATTTTAGTACATGTGAGATATTAGGGATATAAGTCTTTAATAGAGATACATAGAACACATCTTGATCTTCTCAGGGGATCCATTGAAGCACTATATGATAGTTTACAGTCCCGAAGCAATCAAGAATTTCAAAGGGATCGATATACATGGGGCATAGTTTCCCCTTAATTATATATATAATTACCTTATGTTATAATGAAACCCATAGAAACACCTTTTGACCAACTTCAAAATTATAATTCCCTCAATGGTTATCATTATAAATTTTCTATCATCTTTGAACCACCCTTATATGTTAATGAATGGATCTAAACTTCTCTTATATTTCAGACACACACTCTAGTCCAAATAGATTTATTTATCCATCTCCATACCTTCATGTTTTACTCATACACTTCATTCAATATTGTGATAAAAATGATCCTTTTGAATACTCGATTAAATATTATTTTTATTAAAAAAAACACAAGTAGAAAAAGGTGTTGACACCAACCGCCCTGAAATCTATAAAACAATATCTTAGAATACAATATAAAGTTTGATTTTTTCGTTTTTCATAACAGATTTTAGTGGAAGATACACGATGCTAAAACTCAACTCAATATCAAGAGAATTATAAAAAAAATCACTAGAACATATAGGTAAAACTCATATATTGATCAAATAAATTTTAATGGTGTATTCCATGAAACCATTCCACATTAATGATGTATATCTTAGTAAGAATATCAATAATGAAATATTCTAGATATATATTATTTGTTCTACATTTTCATTGGAATGTAATACTACTTATGCATAATTGTTCTCATTAGATGATTCAGGATATCTGATGAAAAAATCCAGGTTGATCTTCTCCAATTTCCATTTAGTTATGGGTAATGGTTTTAACGTACCCTTATAATTTTTTTTCATCCTTAATATTCTGTTGCAACATGCACCAAGTTGAAAACACTACTATATATAATTTCATTACACCCCACCAGAAACACATTTTCAAATCTCTAAACATATTCATTCTCCTATTCTAAATAATGAATGAAAAACTATGTGGATTCTCTTACAACACTATTATTAAAATAGGTATTAAAGAGGAACAATTATTGTTATTAAAAAATATCACTCCATCACAATCATGGTAAAACATACTAAAATTTTACTCATCTTTTTTTACAATACATCATCCTAATATTTCACGTTAATATTCAGCTGGATAGATCGTTGAACAGTCATTTAACCATGGTAAGATTAATCTCAATCCTTCAATATTTTTATATACATCCTTTAAAAATATAAAAATATTTTATATTTCTTCCTAATCATGTATAATATATCATGATATTTTTCAATCAATGTATCACATTTTTTTTCATTCATAGGGTGGTATTGTATTGATCCGCCGTAATCTCTTACAAATTCAAACCATATTTTATAGTGCATGTTCCACACCCTATATTTAAATATAAAAGAATGTAGTTTTTGATCAGTTTATATATAAAAATTTTCTTTGTAAATATAATGACACAATTTATTTATTGTAAAATATTCAGTATCTAACACCAAATCAAGAGTTCAGTTATTTTTTACACCAACAATCAATTTTGATGAGGCATAAGATATGATTAAATCGTTAAAATGAGAACACATCACAATTCTACCATGGATTTATCACATTAAGTTAAAACCCATTAAAAATTATTAGAATATTTAACAATGGTTTTGATTACTAATCATGTTTTTAGTTCCTCGAAATTTTCCTAACATTCATCAATCCATAGGAACATGGAACCATTTCAAGTTAATATTGTTAGTGGATTTTATATTCATTATAAATTCTCTATAACTTACCAATAATATATATAAAATCCATTAAAACATCATATCAATGTTAATATGGGTGGTCTAGGATAATTTTCAATAGCCTCTGTGATATATGGATCCAATAATGTAGCCTCTCATTAGATTATATGACCAAAAAATGAATGTTTTTCTACAAAAAATTCACTCTTTAAAAATCATTCATACCTTTTCACCATATTCAAAATCATTAGTATAATTCAATTATTATCCTAATTCTTTTCCTTCCACGTTGAATATATAAGAATATATCAACGAAATATTTGTAAAATATGATAAAGATAAAAGTAAAAGACTATATTTTACAAAACCATGTAGATAATAGAAGAATTTGTAAGACCAGTTGGCATCAATATAAAATCATATAGTCCATACATTGTATGGAATATTGTAATGGGTATAACATCCTTCTTGACCCTCAATTGATGATATACAAATTTTAGGATAATCATGAAAATTTAATGAAATCTATATAGTTGATCGAATAAGTCATCTATAAAGTGTAGAGGGTATTTTTTCTTTACTATGATCATGATTAGTTCATGTAAATTAATATTCAGTAGAATTGATCTATATTTATTCATAAAAAAATAAAATCGGTGAACATTATGTTCACACACATTGCCGAATATTTCCCTTTTAATATTTCTCCTAGAGTTTCTTATTTAATCCGTATAACTCAATTACATCAATTCTAATGGGGTATTTTCACTAGGTGTCGCAGTAGGTATGCATTCTATTAAAAATTGATATCATTATTTGGTTGGAAAATTGGAAAGACTTCTCAGGATGACAACAAAAATATCATTTATAATAAGAATATTATTAATTTGAAGTATCTCCCCAAACATATTACATAAATGAAGCATTATAATAAGAATAAAAATCCATATAAATGATGTTATTTCCCTCAGAATATAAAATTCACTATCATATTGATAGATGATAAAATTATGGTTTAGAATATAAAATTTCACATACATTCCTATGCAATTAAGATGGATTTTTTTATAATTCCAATCCATTCATAAGATTACATCAAATTAAACTTAGTTTGAATATTATGATTTGTATGATGATAAATTATTCCTACATCTACTAAAATAGAATCATAGACATGTGATATGATCATCATACCATTTGGGGTTTTCACATATAATTCATAATCAAATCACTGGGGTTCCATTTTTATGACCTTACCAAACAATTATGTTATCAAAATGTGGGTTGATGAATAATAAAATAATACAATAGAAGTTATTTAATTGATCTTGTAAGTGCCTTTGACCATGTCGTTGTTATAAATCACTTCTGAAATAATGATCTCATAATATTTCTATTTGACTATTTTATTAAGTGGTTTATTAAGTTGATCATCATTAATAACCATCCTATTTTAACACTGGATTACAAATTTCTTTTAAAACATACATTTATAGAATTATAGTATGGTTGGTTAATTATTTATTGCTTTCTTTTAATCCATTGTGACTATTTTACTTTTCATCTCATTTCGACATTCAATATATTTATGAATACCCTTACTGTATTTAAATAATTGCCCATTTGAACTAATGTAGTTCCCATTACGTTTCTTCCAACATTTATTTCATCTTAGGTACTTGAAAATATTTATACACTATTGTTTATTTGATTTCTCATGACTCCCGATGTTCATTTTCACAATAATATAATTGGAATAGTTGGAGTCACAAATTTGCATATCTACCTTGATAGAAAACCAATGGATTTATTCATATCTTTTTAGGTACCTAATAGATAATACCTTTCATATATTATGTTTTAAGAAACCAAAGAAACCATTTATTTTTCTTCAGGGATAATGATTATACTAGGATCATAAATTGAATTTCAAATAAAATTAGCTTCATAAATACCAAAAGATCCATCAACCCTCTTTCAGAGTTTATGTAATCGCTTCTTCACTAATTTGGGGACAATACAAGTGATGTACTTACTAGAAATATTATCTTAAGCTCGTCCCTTTTAATGAATTCCATTTATCCTTCTTCACTCATATTCTTAATAGGATTCCACCATTTATCTTCTTCATATTATTAATAATAAAGGACCTAAATTTAATTTACATTTTTCAATAAATAAATACTGGAAAATAGAATTTTTGTGGATCTGATCCATTACTTAGTGACTATTGGACTAGTGAAAAAACATAATGATGGTGGGTGTTTCGACATAAGGTAAAAAAATGAAATTTTTTCCCCCTCTATTACCAATTTGGAAACGAATTATGAACCATAGATTAATAATGTTGTGTGACCATAAAAACAAGATTTTCATTTTAGAAAACTTAAAATTTGGTTTCTCAAGATAAAAATTACTTTATTATTTATTTCATTCAACATTTACATTATTCCTTCTTGTTCAAAATAATGGGTGGAACAAAAAATCATATTTTGAGGAACAACATTCCATTGTGAAAACACATACTCATGGAAAAAAATAATTGGAAATCTAGACAGTAAAACATCATTTTTAATAAATGGAAAATTACTTTTATCCTAGGAAATCCATGGTCATAATATATTCATATAAATCATTATAATTTGTAATGGAAATGTGGATTAACTTAAGAATATCACTTATGAGTGTCAAACTATGTGTTTGGAAAGAACCATTTTCATGCACAAGGTAATGATGAAATCTATATAAATCTTCCCTTTTTAGTGTTAGTACACAATGGTTTGTATATAATGAATCCATATACAATTTTATTATCTAGATATGGATGTAATTTCTAGAATACACATTACACTTTTTCTATATCTTAGGACGTTCAGACATACACATGAATATTTTATGGGTCTTCACTAATGATTTATCATCCTAATTTCAAAAGGATAATTAATATACTAATCTAATACCAACTTTAATGATCTAGGATTTTAATATAAAAATATTAAATATTTTTAGATAAATATTTAATATATTTCACAAATACACATCTAAGTAACACCATGGAATAATTCTCTTGGAGACTAGCAATATAATCTTCTTATTAAATGAATTATCATTAACATCACCCATAATGATCATCCCATATTGTAAATATTGTTGAAAACCCCTACATTAGAAAATAAATCATAATATTGGGAAATGAAACCTTAGGGAGGGTGAGATCAGATGCTCTGTAAGGGTTAACATGGGAGATATTAATATTTCATTATTATAAGGGTAAGATAACAAGATAATAACTTTTGAAAACTATACCATTCATATCTTAGATCATAAAAATGTGGAGTGGATTAAATTATGTATTTTCATGAATCATAAATGAATCAATGACCATGCACCACTATAAAAAAACATTGGAATATGATATATATTTTCCGTATACACGTGGCCTTATAACATTTAGAACATTAATATATTGGAATATATTGTTTAATCATGTTAAGGGCATGGAATCATGTCCCCACATAACCGTATAGACATGAATGAATTGTCCACACATGAACATGTGAAAATGAAATCAGGTTTACATATTATATATTTATCTCACGAGTTCCCAATTATTTAGCCATACATTGGGGGAGATATAGTTCGACTCATCCTTGTTTATAACATTACCACTAACCATTGTGATAATAGAACATCCATCCATGATTATGAGGTGACCACTGTCATAGGTTATAACGTAACTATTTACCTTCGTTAAAATTTATCCACCATCCTTTGTTATTATATAAATACAATGCTCTGTTATAATGGAATCAGTGTTATGTAACATCCCGACCTAGGGTAACATAAACAGTTCCCCAAGGCAATTGGTAACATAGCCTCACGCACACCTCTTAGTGTTCCTGAGGGTGCAGACTTTATTAATGATGGAATCGTGGTAGCAAGGGGAGACAATACCCTCATAATAAAGTGGTAAAATGGAAACAAATAAACCAACATATAATCTAGTAAATAGTGTATTCATAATAAATTTTCAAAAATATGAACAATTTCATCATCAATCATCTTGGAGAATATATATGCAATGGAAGTATAAATAATTGAAGAGATAGATGACAAAAAACCCCAAGGAAGTTTAAAAATATATAAATTCATGTCTTGTTAATATATTAAAGGGTAACATGGAGACGATTAAAAAAACATGATATAAAATCTATAGAAAAATCAAAAACTATTCCACTAGAATATTGAGATATTGATCGGTCCTACAATCATATGTTCCACTATATGTAATCATGGGAAAACATGTTAAATGTTTATTTCCCTTATCCATACATGTAGGAAAACAGTCTTTTCTAGTAACAATGGAATCCCAAGTAAGGAGAGAGATAAATATCTCAGTAGACAACCACCAGAGATTTCTATGTATAATCAATGCAGCTATCATAAATAAAAATTTTATTGATTAATTGAGTAAGAAACAAATACAAAATTAATAATTATCATGACGTTCATGTTACTAAGGGACACATGGCCGCTATACCAGATTTGGATCATAGTTAGAATGGAGTGTTTTTAGACTCTATATTTATATTATTAATATATAGATATATTATTTAATTTTAGATTGCATCCATTTATATGATCCAAGTACCTATGGCCATAAGTGTCCACATACGATGAATACTTGAGGCTGGATGGGCTGGGGTGTAACTTAGTATAACATCCCAAGTAAGTAATTAATAATATATATTTTTATCTATGTCTATTAATGAATTGGATAGTGTTTTAGTGGCTTAAAATGAAAATAAATCCAATCTTAAGCATGGAATACACTAATATTTTTAAACGATTGTTTTACTGCCTTTTGATGGAAAACCATTTTTAAATCTATATTTTGACAATTCTATATGCTATTTTTTTCAAAATAAACTTATTCTTTATGATTGGGACATCAAAATTTACTTTGTGTGAATTTTTTGTATTTTTCCGATGAAGTTTATTTTTTTATTGAATAGTGAAAATGTTGTAATTTAATTCAAAACCACTTTTTAATCTAAATTATTTATATGATTATAATATCTTTTGAATTTGTTTTGATGTGAAATTAGAATATATTTTTACCATTTAATCCAATGGTGGTCATTGTAATCAATTTCACTTTTAAATTGGACTTAAACTGGTGTCAATCTTTTGATACTTATTGTTTCAAAAAAACACGCTATTTGCTCTGATAGCGGGAATTAATTATTAAATTAATTAATGCAACTTATATGTTTTGAATTTTATAAAATAGACAACATTTTTGAATTCAGAATATCAAATATAGCTTAGGGTGAAGTTTTGGTAATTTTTTGAAAAACATCAATTTTTGATGAATAGTGAAACCACTATGTGGTACTTAAAAAAGTGATTTTTCGTTTAATTGAAAATTTACCACCTCTGTGTTTTGAATTTCAAAAATATGACATACATGGTTGTCATTAAGAAGTAAAATTTCGTTCAATGGGATTAAAATAATTTTTTGGTGAATCGTAACTTTTATGTTTTAATCGCGATTAGTAGTAATTAGTGTAGTTTAAGGTAAAAATAATGTTTTAATAATATGAAAAGACCTAGACAAATGTACTAACCTTATTTGATGTGTCATGGACGACCATGAAAATCCATGGGTCAACTTGGGGACCCCATGGATCCACTTTGGTAGGAAAATGTCAATTATATCTTTTTATTTAATGTTAAAGTAAAAATGACACAAACATGAGTTATTTTACTAAAGCAATCTTTACATGGGGTTATACAAGTCATATTTTTTATTATATATAGTAATTTCCAAGATAAAACAATTTCCTACATTATAGTATTTTGTTTACAATTTTTAGACTTTAAATAAATTAAATTATTTATGACATCATGATGATGCAGTGATTACCTCATTAATAAATGATTTAAATAAAATGAAATGATAATGTAAAATATATGACCTACACATGTAAAAACCCTATTATATGGGTGGATTTATAACCCTTATCACCATACCCTATAATTATATAAATGTGGGACCTTTTGAATCCAAAATTCAATTTAATATAAAGTTACATTTCTTTACTTTCCAAGAGTGCCCCTCCTTTCCTCTTATAAAAGGCCCCCACCTCTACCTCCTTACCCACACATCCAAAGCCTTTGGCTCGGCCAACCCCTGCCCATTTTGTCTCTCCACATCCCTCTATTACTCCTTGAAGCCTCACTTTTGGCAGAGGGCTTCCCAAGGAAGCCTTTGAGCTCAAACCAAAGGGAGTTTCCCGATTTTAAGGTAATGTCTTCACTTTAGTCCTTTTGTTTTATTTTGCTTCTTCAACCACCTAAACTCTTTTTATTCATTTATTTTGTAAAAACTCCAGTATAATCAATATATTAGTATGTTTTTATAAGAATTATTCGAGATACAGTTACACACACATACATCTAATGGTTAAAGAACATACGGTTTCCATGGATGGCGAATTTCTGCCTCCCAAAACGATGATTATTCAACATTATTTTAACACCTTCAAAGGAGGCCATTAAGATGACAGTATATTTATATATGATATATAATATATTTATGTTTTCTTTAAGCTTTTGTATTTCTCATTTTGGGCATACCTTTATGGTTTCCATTATGGGTAAACGCGATATCTTCATTTTAAGAAGTGCGGACTACCGCCCCCTTAAAGAGAATTGATTCGTTAAATACCATATGTTGGACATATAAAGTATGGAGTTATGATATTATATATGATATTACACCGGAATTATAATATACCTTTATATCATTATTATTCCATTCTATAAAATATGAAATAGAAATGAAAGTAGCATTCATTCGTACGTACAGCTTACCGTCTCCATGAATGGTGCATTTCATTCCTTACCTCTAAATGATTATGTAATATTATAAATTCATGTATATACTTGATATATATGATATATATGATATATTTATCATGATTATAATTCTGGATATAATAGATACATGAACAACTTGTAATTAGAAAGGGTTTATTTTTTACTCAAGTACCAATGATCGTTAAAACGACCGTTATTAACATAAATAATTACATAGTGTTCTTGACATGGAAATAAGTGATATAAAAGGAAGAATGAACTTGAAAAAGTTTCTTAAACAAGTAGAAATCAACTTAAGTTTATTATTCAGGAGGTTAATGAACGACTGAGTCATGTCAGACCCGAGGTATGGGACTTCATTTCAATCTTCTTTTATTGAGACATATTTTGTTTTATACAAAGCCTTCTTTTATACAGTGTATAAACCCCTTTTACTTTTACGTTTATCCAAAAGAAATCTTTTTTATACGAATAATTTTACTAAATGTCAAAAGGGAATGTTTTTGTCGTACATATGCGGCGACAACGACTTCTCCACCGCCGTGACCATTATTTGAGTTTCGGCTTCCTCTACAAGCTATACCTTTTTTTATAGAAAAATAAATATTGTGTTTTAATTTTCTTTTGTTTTTGAATTGAAACTGGTTTTCATAATTTTTTTATATCAATACGTTGTATTGTTACCTTGTGATTGAAATGTGGAAATGTTATGTTTCCTATATGAATTTTTTATGTGATATGATCATGTTGAGGTTGTTGGGAATTATTATGAAGACGGGTGGTTCCGTGATAAACTTAGGGTGGGTGAGACTGATATAGCTCTCCAATACATTTGGTAACATGAAGGAGTGAAACTTTAAGAGTTCTTCGATGAGATTTAGGGAATATACTGTGATGGGTATTCCAAATGTAACCAAGAGGGTTACTCCCTACGTAAAAATGTTATGAATGCCTGAAGTTACCTTTATGTATTATGATTTCTATGATTTATTCATGATTTGATGAGGTATGTTAAAGTTATTATGTTTTATGGGTAATGTATGATTTCATTCTTATGTATATATGTACCCATGTTTCCCTTCCATTTTTTTTGTATCCCTTACTGAGATTTTTATGCTCATCCCAAGTTTTTGAAATGTTTTTCACAGGTCAAGGGAAAGGTACATGATATGATGATAGTGTCAAGTATGTGTCAAGAAAGAATGCATGATTTATTTTAAATATGTTTCCATTGATGGGAAAAATGAATACTATCTTTTATGTAACCACTTTATATAAATGTGGAATGTAATGCATGTTTTATGATCTAATTCTCTAAAACTCTAAACCTGAAAAGATCCTCAAGTTGTAATCTTGTAATAACTCAAGATTATGTTATGTTTAAGGTCGGGGCCTTATAGTTGGTATCAAAGGTCGGTTTAGATAACTTTAAGAGTTAGAATTCTATTAAATGATTATCCAAAAATATATATTTTTATGGTAAAATTGAAATGATATAGCATTTGAAGATTACCATGTTGCTTCATCTAAGAAATGTTTGTTCAGAATGGTTTTCCACAGAGGAAACAGGGAAGCAGTACTAGAAAGGCATACAGAAGGAAATAACCGTCTGAATCAGCATCTTGAGATGGTCGGAACTGGAACTGAACAGTTTGTTGCAGTAATGGCGTAGTTGACTCAAGCGATAAATGGTGGTGGTATCCATGCACGGGATCAGCTAGATCAACCATAGAGGAACATGTCAATGGTGGGACATTTGAGGAGGCAACATCCCCCATCATTTAGAGGATCATCTGACCCTGTGCTAGTTGAAGGGTGGATTAAAGCACTAGAGAATATTTTTGACGTCATGGGGTGTTCAGACAATCAAAAGGTTAGTCTTGCTATTTACCGTTTGGAGGGTGAAGCAGATCATTGGTGGTCGATGGTTAAAAATATCAGGGATGCTGATGAGATTGATGCTCTTGACTGGGATGAATTCAAAGGTATGTTTCTTGAGAAGTATTTTCTTAATGTTGTTCAACTTAGGATGGAGAAAAAATTCGTGGAATTGAGGCCAGAGAAACACTCAGTGGCTACCTATGAAGAAAGGTTCACTCGATTGGAATGGTACGCTCCAAATTTTATCCAAGACCTTGATTATAAAATATATCGTTTTTACTCAGGATTAAAGCCAAAATATCGAAGGGCAGTAGCTTCTCGTGAGTTTAAAAGTTATGAAAAGCTTGTTCGATGTGATGAGAAGGTGTAAATGGAGTTTTCCGATGATCAAGTGTTCTATAAAAACCAACAGAGGAAGAGACCGAGGTGGCAGGAGAAAGGGAAGAATTCTTCAAAAAAGTCTGATGGTAAGAAATCTAATTTTCCAGTTTTTGATAAATGTTGCAAAAGGCATTCTTGGGAATGTCGTCTGAATTCTAGAAAGTGTTATAGATGTGTTAATATGGGACATAAGGCTCATGATTGCACTGAAAAAGATCAAGGTGATGGTATGTTCAAATTTGATTTACATTTAGTGAAATGTTTAAACTGCAATGAGATGGGTCACTATGCAAACGAGTGTCCCACAAAGAGCTCGAGTGATGGGAAGCAGTTAGAATACAAGCAGAAAGGGGTGGTGAAATCCATTGCAACTACATCAGTAGATGTTGGGCCATCAAATGAAGATGTATCAGGTACTTTTTTTGTTTTTTCATATTATGCCAGTGTGTTTTTTGATTCG
Source organism: Viscum album (assembly GCA_963277665.1). Lineage (NCBI taxonomy): Eukaryota > Viridiplantae > Streptophyta > Magnoliopsida > Santalales > Viscaceae > Viscum > Viscum album. Next base: position 519,809,047 of record OY728160.1, read on the forward strand.
GGGTCTACACATTCATTCATTTCCGAAAACATTTCTAGTAAAATGGGAATACCAACTCAATAAATTACTCCTAAACTTTTGGTAAAAACTCCAGGGTGAAATGTTGAGGCAAAATGAATTTATAAGAATCTTCCTATCCTTATCTGTTGAAAGAACCTATTTGCAAACCTTATTGTTGTACCTCTAGTAGAGTTTGATGTTATCCTGGGTATGGATTGGCTCTTTATTTACCATACTAATATTGACTGTAGAGATAAAGATGTTTCTTTTCAGAAATACTTTTAGTTTGTGTACAAGAATTAACCCTTACTGTTGATAACTTATCAAGAGGACGAGAAACTTGTAAAAGATGGAAATGAATGTTACCTTTCACATATTTTTGAAAACAAAGTAACTATTCAGATTAATGATGTGCTTGTGGTAAATGATTATCCTGATGTTTTTCCTGATGAGTTTCCTGGAATAATACCAGATCGGGAAGTTGAATTTACTGTTGACTTAGTTCCTGATGCTAAGACAATTTCAAAACCCCCTTATCGAATGGCTCAAAATGAACTTTTATAGTTGAAGGAGAAATTGCAAGATTTATTAGAGAAATATTTCATTCGACCTAGCATGTCACCATGGGGTGCTCTTGTTTTATTTGTTAAAAAGAAAGATGGTTCTATGAGACTTTTCATTGATTATAGAGCCTTGAATAACATCATTGTTTAGAACAAATATCCTTTGCCTCATACCGACGATTTGTTTGATTAACTACAGGGAGCTCAGTATTTTTCAAAGATTGGCCTAAGATCGGGGTACCATTAGTGAAGGTAAAGGAATCCAATGTTCTGAAGACTGCGTTTCATACAAGATATGGCCATTATGAATTTTTAGTAATGCCTTTTGGTCTAACCAATTCACCAATTGTATTCGTGGACATAATGAATATAATTTTCCATGAGTCTTGGATATGTTTGTGGTGGTTTTCATTGATGATATATTGGTGTTTTCTTAAAGTAAAGAGGAGCATGAAAGACATTTAAGGGTTATTTTGAAAACCTTAAAAGAAATTAAATTGTATGGGAAATTCAGAAAGTGTGAGTTTTTGTTGCAACAAATTTCTTTCCTTGGTCACATTGGGTCAAAAGATGGAATAATTGTTGATCCAGCAAAAACAAAAGTTGTGGAAGACTGTCCAAGACCCACAAATGTAACTGACATTCGTAGCTTCCTTGGTTTGGCAGGATATTACTAAAGATTTGTTAGAAATTTTTCGTGGTTATCTATTCCAATGACTAAGCTAACTCAGAAGGGTGTTAAGTTAATCTGGACAAAAGAATGTGATGATTGTTTATCAGAGTTGAAAAGAAGATTGGTGAATGCTCCAGTTTTTGAACTACCTTCCAAGAATGGTGAGTTTGTTATCTAAAGTGATGCTTCATTGAAAGGAATTGGTTGTGTCCTAATGCCAAAATGATCAGGTAATTTCTTATGCTTCACGACAGTTGAATGCTTGTGAGTTAAATTATCCTACACATGATTTGGAATTAGCTGCTGTTGTTTTCGCTTTAAAAATTTGGAAGCATCATTTTTATGGAGTAATGTGTGAAATATATACCGATCACAATGGTTTAAAGTATTTATTCACTCAGAAATAATTGAACATGAGACAAAGGATATGGCTAGAATTAATAAAGGATTATGATTGTACAATTCTTTACCATTCGGGAAAAGCAAATAAAGTGGCCGATGCTTTGAGTCGAAAAAGTAATTCTTCATTAACAATGTTGTGTTTGGAACGTGATCCTTTGGTTAAGGATTTGATGGAATTTGGAATAGATGTTTTTGGAGGAGGAAGTTCTTATGTTTTATTTCAGGTATCAATGAGATCATCTCTATCAGGCAGAATCAAGAAAGCACAGTAGCAAGACAGTGAGTTGCAGAAAAAGGTAGAGCTGGTTCAGAAGGGTAAGTTTCCTGAATTCGATTGTGATAATGATTGTGTTTTGAGATTTGGGAAGATATTGTGTGTGCCTTGTGATTCACAGTTGAAGAGAGAGTTTTTATGTGAATCTCATAGTTCTACGTTTTCAGTTCATCATGGAGTACTAAGATGTACAGAGATCTGCAGGAGTATTACTGGTGGGATGGAATAAAAAGAGATATTGCTGATTTTACTGTGAAGTGTTTGACTTGTCAAAAGGTTAATGCAGAGCGGATGTTACCAAAAGGTATGCTTTAGCCTTTACTAGTTCCAGAGTGGAAATGGGATAATATATCCATGGACTTTGTTGTGGGATTACCGAAGACATCTCAAGGTAATAATGCAATCTGGGTTATTGTTGATCACTTGACTAAATCTGCTAATTTCCTTGCTATACGAGATACTTTTTCCGTAGACCAAATTTCCTATTTGTATCTTAATGATATAGTCAAGTTACATGGAGTTCCTCCCCCTATTGTATCCGATCATGATCCCAGTTTAACTTCTAACTTTTGGAAGGGCATTCAGAAGTCCTTGGTTACTGAATTAAATTTTAGTACAACATTTCTTCCTCAATCAGATGGGCAGTCAGAACAAAAAATTCAGACATTGGAGGATATTCTACGTTCTTGCTCTATAGATTATAAGGGAATTTGAGGCCAACATATTTCATTGGATGAATTTTCATATAATAACAGTTTTCATTCCAGTATACAGATGGTACCATTTGAGGCATTATATGGGAAGCGGTGTCGAACTCCAGTTTTCTGGGAAGAAGTGGGTGAATGGAAGTTGATGGGACCAGAATTGGTAGAAGAGATGGCAGAAAAAGTTTAGCTGATTCAGAAACACATGAGAACAGCTCAGAGCAGGCAGAAGAGTTATGCAGTCAACAGGAGGAAGGATCTATCTTTTGAGGTAGGTGATCATGTTTTTCTCAAAGTCTCAGCATGGAAAAGTGTGATGCGATTTGGTAAGAACGGAAAGATGTGTCCGAGGTTCATTGGACCATATGAAATTCTAGAGAGATTTGGATCAGTTGCTTATTGAGTGGATTTACCTCCGAGTTTATCTCAGGTACATAATGTTTTTCATGTTTCGATGTTGAGAAAGTATATGCCAGATCCATCTCATGTTTTGAGTCCAGAGGTAGTTCAGCTGGAAGAGAACCTATCTTATGAAAAACAACCGGTCTAGATTCTTGACCACAGGGAGCTAGTGTTACGGAATAAGGTTATTAATCAGGTAAAGGTTCTGTGAAAAAACCACATGATGGAAGAGGCAGCATGGGAATCTGAAAATGGAATGAGGGATAAGTACCCCCATTTATTCGATAAGTAAATAAATTGTGGGGTCGCAATTTTCTAAATGGGGGAAGGATGTGACATCCCAAGTAAGTAATGAATACTAGATAATTTTATATATGTCTATTAATTAATTGGATGGTGTTTTAGTGTCTTAAAATGAAAATAAATCAAATCTTAAGCGTGGAATACACTAATATTTTAAAAAGATTTTTTACTGCCTTTTGATGGAGAACAATTTTTAAATCTATCTTATGACAATTTTATAAGCTATGTTTGTAAAAATAAACTTATTCTTTATTATTGGGACATCAAAATTTACTTTGTGTGAATTTTTGGTATTTTTCGGATAATGTTGATTTTTTAATGAATAGTGAAAATGTTGTATTTTAATTCAAAACCTCTTTTTAATCTAATTTATTTATATGATTAGATTACCTTTTGAATTTGGTTTGAAGTGAAATTAGAATATATTTTTACCATTTAATCCAATGGTGGTCATTGGAATCAATTTCACTTTGAAATTGGATTTAAACTGGTGTTAATCTTTTGATACTTATTGTTTCATAAAAACACGCTATTTACTCTGAAAACGGAAATTATTTATTAAATTAATTAATTAAACTAATATGTTTTGAATTTTGTAAAATAGACAATATTTTTGAATTCAGAATATCAAATATAGCCTAGGGTGAAGTTTTGGTATTTTTCGGAAAAACGTAAATTTTTTATGAATAGTGACCACTAAGTGGTACTTAAAAAACTGGTTTTTCGTTTAAATGAAATTTTACCACCTCTGTGTTTTGAATTTCAAAAATCCGATATACATGGTGGTCATTAAGAAGTAAAATTCGGTTCAATGGGATTAAAATAATTTTTTGGTGAATTGTAACTTTTATGTTTTAATCGCGATTAGTGGTAATTAGTGTAATTTAAGGTAAAAATAATGTTTTAATAATATGAAATGACCTAGAAACATTTCCTAACCTTATTGGATGTGTCACAGACGACCAAGAAAATCCATGGGTCCACTTGGGGACCCAATGGAGCCACTTTTCTAGGAAAATGACATTAATATCTTTTTATTTAATGTTAAAGTAAAAATGACACAAACATGAGTTATTTTACTAAAACAATTTTTACATGGGGTTATAAAAGTCAGATTTTTTATTAAAAATAGTAATTGGAAATATAAAAATATTTCCTACATCATAGTATTTTTTTTATAATTTTTATACATTATATAAATTAAATTATTTTTGACATCATATTGATGTAGTGATTACCTCATTAATAAAAATTTAAATAAAATGAAATGATAATGTAAACTCTATGACCTAAACATGTCCAAAACCTATTGGATGGGTGGATTTCGAACCCTTATCACCTTAACCTCTAATTATATCAATGTGGGACCTTTTTTAATCCGAAACTCATATTATAATAAAGTGACATTTCATTACTTTCCAAGAGTGCCCCTCCTTTCCTCTTATAAAAGGCCCCCACGTCTACCTCCTTACCCACACATCCAAAGCCATTGGTTTGGCCAAACCATGCCCATTTTGTCTCTCCACATCCCTCTCTTACTCTTTGAAGCCTCACATTGGGAAGATGTCTTCCCAAGGAAGCCATTGAGTTCAAACCAAAGGGAGTTACCCGATTTTAAGGTAATGTCTTCACTTGAGTCGTTTTGTTTTATTTTGTGTCTCCAACCCCCTAAAATCTTTTTATTCATTTCTTTTGTAACAACTACAGTATCTTTATTATACTATGATGTTTCTATAGGAAGTATTCGAGCTACACTTACACACACCAACATCGAATAGTTAAAGAACATACTATTTACGTGGATGGCGAATTTCTGCCTCCCGAAACAATGATTGTTCAACATTCTTTTAACACCTTCATAGGTGGCCATTAAGATGAAACTATATTTATATATGATATATAATATGTTTATGTTTTCATTAATATTCTGTATTTTTCATTTCGGGAATACCTTTATGGATTCAATTTTGGGTAAACGTGATATCTTAATTTTAGGAATTGCAGACTACCGCCCCATCAAAGTGATTTGATTAGTTAAATACCATATGTGGGACATATAAAGGATGGAGTTATGATATTAAATATGATATTACACTGTAATTATAATATACCTTTATATCATTATGATCCCATTCTATAAAATATGAAATAGAAATGAAAGTAGCGTTCATGCGTACGTACGGCTTACCGTCTCCATGATCGGTGAATTTCATTTCTTAACACCAAATGATTATGTAATATTGTAAATGCATGTATATACTGGATATATATGATATATATGATATATACATCATGATTATAATTCTGGATATAATGGATACATGAACAACTTGTAATTATAAAGGGATTATTTTTTACTCAAGTACCAATGATCGTTAAGACGACCGTTATTAACTAAAATAATTAAATAGTGTTCATGACATGGCAATAAGTGATATAAAAGGAATAATGAACTTGAAAAAGGTTATTAAACAAGTAGAAATTAACTCAATTTTATTATTAAGGAGGTTAATGAACGACCGAGTCAAGTCGGACCTGAGGTATGGGACTTCGTCTCAGTCTCCTTTCATTGAGGCATATTTTGTTTTATACAAAACCTTATTTTATACGATGTATAAACCCTTATGAATTTTACATTTATCCAAAAGGAATATTTTTTATATTAAGTGTTTTACTAAATGAAAAAAGGGAATGTTTTTGTCGTACCTATGCGACGACAACGACTTCTCTACCGCCGTGACCATTATTTGAGTTTCATCTTCCTCTACAAGCCATACATTTTTTGAAAAGAAAAATAATTACCATGTTTTACTATTATTTTGTTTTGGTATTGAAAATGGTTTTCATAATGTTTTTTTATCAATGTGTTGTATTGATACCTTGTGATTGAAAGGTGGAAATGTTATGTCTCCTATATTCATGTTTTATGTGATATGATTATGTTGAATTTCTTTGGCATTATTATGAAGACGGGTGGTTCCGTGATAAACTAAGGGTGGGTGAGCCCGATATAGCTCTCTAATGCATTGGGTAACATGATGGAGTGAAACGTTTAGGTTTCTCTGAAGAGATTTAGGGAATATACTATGATGGGTATTCCAAACGTAACCAAGAGGGTTACTCCCTACATATGAATGTTTTGAATGCCTCAAGTTAGCTTCATGTCTTATGATTTCTATGATTTATTCATGATTTGATGAGGTATGTTAAAGTTATTATGTTTTATTGGTAATGTATGATTTCATACTTATGTATATATGTACCCATGTTTCCTTTCCATATTTTTTATATCCCTTACTGAGCTTTTTATGCTCTTCCCATGTTTTTCAAATGTTTTTCACAGGTCAAGGGAAATGTATATGATATGATGATAGTGTCAAGGATGTGTCAAGAAAGTAACAATGTTTTTTTTAAATATGTTTCCATTGATGGGAAAAATGAATACTATCTTTTATGTAACCACTTTTTTTAAATGTGGAATGTAATGTCTGTTTTATGATCCAATTCACTAAAACTCTAAAACTGAAAAGATCCTCAAAGTGTAATATTGTAATAACTCATTATTAAATAATTTTAAAGGACGGGGCCTTATACTTAGTCATCCATAACTATTCTAAATGATCCTAAAATATCATATAATAGGGTACATGCCCTATATCCCAATTTAGATTATGATATCATGCAAGACATTCATGATAGGGATTTAACCATAATTTCATCACTCAAATAATAGAATGTAGAAAATCAAGTGAAATAACAGAATAATGTCAATTGTGGGAGATTTCATACTCATTTCATGATATACGGTATCGTGATTCTGTCACACTCAACAGAACTCTTTATATCTTTCCACAATGTTTATAAAGGGAAAATCATATTTATGTCATCTATCATGAGTGTATAACATTCATTTATTTTGATCACCAATCCTATTTATATAAATAAATCATATTCATGTTTTTTTTATAAAAAATCATGACTTAATAACTCCCATGAACATCATTTATCGAGAGAAATATAAAAAGGGTTTTATAATTCAATTAAAAAATATGATTAATCATGATGTAATTATATTCATTATTCTACCATTATAAATAATCTCATATAATTCATTCAATTAATTTAATGGAATGTTAACCACATGAATAAGGATTCGCATTTAATCAACCTATTCTTTTTTTAGCACATGGAAATACAAATTATATGTATTAGTTGGTCTTTATGAAGAAGACAAGTGATGAAGTGAATTTTATATATGTGAAAATCCAATGATAGGTGAAAAAGAACCTAAGAGGTTCCTTTGGTTCCTTTTAATACTCATGTCTCAGATAAATTTCAATTAGATCCTAATCAAGAAGCTAAAAAACTTCTACGCATTTTAAATCAATTCTCCATAATGGAAAATTTCACTTCACACACCTACAGTGTGTCCATAAATGAGATCCAATACATATATACAACAAAAAAGACCATATTAAATATATAATGGTGTGAGTATCAAATTGAAATGATGGAATATATATAATTTAGATTCTGGTAAACTGATGGAATTCCATATAACTATATAGCTATTATAAAATGAATATCGAATGGAAAATGATCTGACCACATACCTTAATGATGTGGATGAATCCTTACTCGATACCAAACTTACATCCATATTAGTGTGGAAGAAATATGGGAAAATGATAAATGCATTGAAAATTTGTAAAATAATCTTCCACCTAACAATAACAAAAAATTTAAATAATAACTTATATAAGAGGTAAGAGACAGTAATTTCATACCACGATTGATTGAATTCATCCGGAGGGTGGAGAATTAAACACCATGAGAAAAAATTAACTCAGATACTTGTTGAGGATCATTGAAGTACAATTTGATGAAAAGTATACATTAAATCTACTGGATAATAAGTTGAAAATAAAATATAGGTTATAACATATGTGAGGTTTTAAAAATATAAAAACACCTAAATTGAAGCAATGTGACCCACCAACTCGGGGCGTTAGTTACATGACCCCAGTTCGGGAAATTAAAATTTCATTATAGAAACATTAAATATGTGTTCTATAAGATAATAAAACATTTATCTTGTAAAAGACCACGAAAATAAATGGATTTTAGGAACATTTCAGCATAGAATAACCCATGGAAACGAAATGTGTTTCATAAACATTTCATAATTTCATCATGGCATAACCAATGGAAAAAACAGTGGGTTAAAAAAACAGATCATCATAATTATAAACCACACACATATAGAATATTAACAGTATAATTGGATTATATTCCCAATAAATATTCAATAACATCTCCGTATGTCATCATAGATGTAATTATATTTTTAAAAATCACATGGATCATTTTTGAATGAAAATAACCATTCCACTTATGAAATGTCCTTTTAAAAAGAATATGTCACAGAAAATAGTGGAAATAACTCTCATTGAAAATTTCCTTGGAAACTGATTAAGGAATCATAAAAACATTTTTTTCATGATGGAGGAAATATTGTTCATACCATACATGCTAAAATAAACACTCATGTCATATTTTCATTAAAATTTAGAAGTACCATATTTAGAAAAAGAAAAAATATATTTTGTTAATAATAAATAAAAAAATAAATCCTATTAATAATGACATTAAGTAAAATTTTTACAATATTAAAAACATTACTTAATTCATTCTTTGAAGAAATATATATGACTGAAAAAAGAATTTCGACCAAAGAGGGAAATACAATAATTTTTTCTTAAATGTATAATTTTATAATATAGGGTACATTAAGAAGTAAAATGAAAAGAAATAATTTATTTTCATGAAATAACTACAATATAGATAATTAAATAGTTTTATTGGTTGATATGTAGTAATATTTCAGATTCAAAATAATTATGATTTTCAATCATGATAATTAATGATATTATGTCATTAAATCCTAATAGCTGTGGTAGCTTTTCAATCATAAGCCCCATTATAGATTAACATAAAATTTAATTTTAAATATAGTAAACATAAATAGAATTATTATAAAATATTTCAACTAGTTAGTATATACCCCAAACATAACTAATAATTGTTGAATATGGGATATGTCACCTAGAAATAAATGAGAGACTACAAATCCTTTACCTTTATCTCACATTTATTTCTAGACATTCAATCATAATCTATAATAAATATAAGACTATTTCAAATCTATTATTGAACCATATTCATATGTAAAATGCAGTGTGCGATTTACATATGACCTTTTATATCATATTTATTAACAATCCCTTGATAAAATCTCGCTTTGGTTAATAAATTTATCGTTTTCATGTATGTTTGGGATCAGATGTTGGGATCTAGTAATTTATTTCACGAATTCATCATATAAATTATTTTCCATGGTCTAAATTATCTAGACCATCATTATATATGTATTTTATATAATCCATAAAAGTTAGATCTTTAAAATTAATTACACTATTAATGGATAACATATGTCAAAGAAAGGCATGAACATATTTTCCATTACATGACTGAATGAAATAGAGTAATGGGAGAAATAAATTTATATTTACAAAAACATTTTAAAATATTTTTGAAAAATTTATATTTCATAAATTTGTACTTATTAACATCCATTTCAAAATAAAATGAGAAATATATCTCATCAGATCATGGAGACAGCTGTCCACACACCCGCACGAGCAACATTATTACTTTACAATAGACAGGGAGGTACAAATGAATGTGTTATATTATATGTTTATAAAAATGTAAACTGATAAATATTTAATATAATTATTATATTCATAATAATATCCATACGTGAGATATGGTGATGGAAAATGAATAATATTTGCTCATGAGGTGGTAGTCCATCGTAAACCTGACGAAATGTTTCATTTCCCATTTTATGGAAGGGGATTTTGATATAAGTTATTACATTAACATAATAAAATATTTTTATGTTAAATATGTTGGTTTAATTATATAATTATAGTCGATTAATATTTTATGGAGGTGGGGAAACATTAAAACAAAAACAAATGTTTAATAATTTTTCTTATTCTTCAATGAAATCATTTATATGTAAAAATAATGCAATGTATAGAGCGTTTATTAACTATAATAATACAGATAGATTTTTAATATGGTCATATTTAGTATATTTGGGTAGTTATTTGTCAATGAAAATTTTATTGGATGTTTGGATATGAGAGGATTATTGGTGGCCATTTATAAGTAGGGGGATAAAACCCACCTGTTTTTTTTTCTAAAAACGTTTTTCCCACATTTTTAATTTTCTATTCGTAAAAAATGTAATTATTTTCTATATTTATATTTTACAATGAAAAAATATGTCTATAAAATATTATTTTGATTTGTTTGTGATATTTTATAAAAAAAATATTTTAACCCCTAATAAACCCGTCTTAACCCTAATCACGATAATTACGTTTTATTATTTTCACTATCCATTTTGAATAAAAAATTAACTAATAATATTATATAATATAAAATATTATGATTACAAATATGTAATAAATTTTTTAAAATTCAATTCGTATTGTTGGTAGAATAATATTTAAAATTAAACCCATGAACGTTACACAAAAAATTCCACAAGATATAATCTACAAAGTATGATGATTTTTTATTATACAAAATCAGTATAAAATATAGGATAATGACATATGTTTCATTAATAAATAATTTTTTAGTAATTTTACTTTTTAAAAGATATTAATATACTATGTAATATTTAAATTCTATAATGAAAATCGGTTTTGAAGAAAAAATATTATTTTTACTATTCATCTAAAAAGTAAACATTTCATTAACATGTAACAATTTAGTTGAATGATAATATTTATAGGAACATTAAAAATATAACTTTTAATTTTATTAATTATTTATCTAAAATTATAAAAAAAATACTTTACTATATTTTTAAAAAAAATAATTAATTTTATTTAGAAAAATAAATTTCCAAGGCCTATAATGATTTACAAAAAATTATATACTTTTTATCAACAGAATTTATTTATATTTAATAAATTTATTTAAATTAAACAATTTATTTATTCTCATTAATACATAAAAATTTAATAGCGAGTTTATAATGGTCATGTTAAAATAATAATATATATAAATTATTGTGGCTCATTAATGCATGGGGATAAATGTAAATAATGATATTGGGAAAAGTTAATTTTTTATAAATAATTATTTCATAAAATTTATGGGTTTTACAAGACACATTATATTTATTAATTAAATAAATATTTATTACCATCGAATTAAAAAAAACAAATCACATCGCTTCAACGAGGTGGTATTCCACACGTACAATCACATGATATTGTCATCTTACAATATATTTCAAGGTAAGAATATAGATATGATATTAAACATATAGAATAATAAATATATCATTATTATAATATATAATGATAGAACTCATGTTAATTCCCATGTATAAAATATGTTGTTGAAAAATTAATTGTATCCCATCATGGAGGCGGTAAGCTTTACATACGAAGTAGTGATACATTCATATTCCATTCCAAAGAAAATATTTCTGATAATTATGGTATCGTATTAACAATAATACTACTATTTATCAAGGATATAGAATTTATAATTTCTTATAAATTTTTATGATTTATTATGGAAATTTTATAAATGAATTGAAAATTATTGGGTAAGATGATAAAAACTTCATCAAGAAAACACCTTTTTATCCTTTCTTGTAGACTCAAGGAATATTATTTTAGGGAGAAAATTAGATATATAAGATGGATAATTAATTTAAAAATATAAATGGGTAGTGATTGTTTGAGCTAGGTTTCTCAAATTATTGTAAATAAAAGAATCCATTGGTTTCCTTTTATATGGGATCATAAATATAGACATGGAATTATTAAAAACTTTATAATATAACTAATTTATTCTTAGGAAAAAATATAAAAAAATTCAATATATTAATTTTAATTAATTTTATTCTTGAAATATCATCAAACAATAATTTTTTGAAAGTCTAATGTTTTATTATATACCTATCATTTGGTTAGACCCATAAGTGAACATACATTAATCATTACTAAAATAATATTTTATTAAAAAGGTGAACATTGCCTCGTAAATGGGAAATGGGAATATTTTACACTACAATTTATTTCATTTCCCCTCATTTAGTGTTTTAATTAAATTTAAATATTTTAATAAAATATAATTTTCATAAAATATAAACATTGTCCTATTCACACTATTCTTGTTACGTAACATCAAATACATCAAAAAAATGTTCTTATTTGAATAAGAACATTTTAATTATCCCTAATATGTTATATTTTTCAAAATATTTTATTGAAAAAAATCAATAATGCAATTTATATTACTTTTAAAATTTATTAAATCAATTATTTTAATTACTATGTTTTTTAATAATTATTATGATTGCATTGCATATGCATTGAAGTAAATTACATAATAGATAAATTTAGAAATAAATTTTTATTAAGAAAATAATTATATTATACTATAACTAAAAATATATATTCATTCCCCCACATTATTTTCTCATTGTGATGACAATAATGAAATATTTAAATTTAAGGGATTTTAATTTTTTATTTTTCTATTATTTTAATATTATATAGGTTTTAATCATGGAATAGTGTCCCATAAAAAATAAATACATTGTATTAAGCTGATAATTGTAAAAAAATAGGAATCTTGAAGTAAAATAATGACCACACCACTTTTTTTATCCTAATTTATCATTATTTATCGTTTCTCAAGGTGATAAATTTTAACTTCATTAGTATTTATAATTCCTAAAAATAATAATGAAATATTTCAAAATAATACTCTTCATTTCAAATATTTAATATATTTTATAAATTTCAAAATATATAAGTGGCTTGAATTAATTTTACATTATGTGTGAAAAACATTTTGAATAGTGGTTTTAAAAAAAATTATTTTTTAACATAAAATTGAATATATTTTTATCACATTAAAACAAGAAGAATGAGATAGTTGTTAAAATATAATGTTGAATATATATATCATATATATTTATTCAAAATAATTCACCAATAGTGGTAAATTTATTTTATTAAAATAAAAACACTTTGCGTGTATAAATTGTTTTTTTTAAAAATCACTATTTTACAGTCAATATATTTTGGTTTCCATTAATCATAAATTGACAATCAATGAATATATTTTATAAATTAATTTTTTCTCTGAAATTAGATTTTAATATACATAATCATCAATTTATCCTCTATTTTATTCTGTTAATCATAATGTTTTTCATTGGAAGATAATGAAATATTTCTTGGAAAATGTTTATTTCAGTTGCTCAATCAGTATGAGATTTAAGAGATAAGAGATCATTAATTTTGATATATTAAAAATATTAAATATAGCATACCAATCATGGGAAAAATTAATAAATTATTGAATATATATTGAATTGGGGATAAGATCAAAATTTTGAGACCATTATTCCATTCATAACACGATAGTTAACCTAGGTGTGGCCTATGATTTATAGGCATCAAACATTTAGTGGGATGTGACTAATGGTTGGTTAATTTAATAAAATAAATACATAATTTCTTTATTATTACTAACTATCCATAAAACTAACTATATTTAAATAACATGTTTTTTGGAAAACCAATAGATAGCTCTATTACTCTATGATATCAGAGAGGAGGATGTGATGATAACTAATGAAAAACCTGAAATATGGATCAATAATGACAGTAAAATAAAATAATGGCATGAATAAGGATTTTAGTGGGATCATTAACTCTACAACTTGAGGTTTTTCTATTCCAAAAATTTCAATCTATCATCTAGGATGGTTGTTTTAATTTTTGACGCATATTTCCCATTTATAATTTGAGTTGAATGTGAATTAATTTCTCCAAAAATTATTCATGAGTTGAAGTTCCTTGGTCTCCCAATGAAATATTTTCTTTTTATAGATAATGAAATTTGATATTCACATATATCCTAACTCATTATTTTTTATTTTATAATTCCCCAAACATTGGAATATGTCATCAATTTAACAATTTAGACTTTCTGTGATCGAGGCTCACTTTCTGTCATGTGCCTTTCTCTCTCAAGTATTTCTCTCAATTTTTGTGATGTTCCATTCACCATAAAATATTGAAATTCATCATTGAATTTTGATTGGTTAATGATTCAATGATTCATATAAGTACCTATCATTGTGAAATTTTTCTATTGAACAATGGATCATGGACATGAAATTCAATATAGGAAGTGCAGATGGGTTGAAGCCATGGAGAAGAAAATGGGATCCTGGTAATGAATTTAGTTATAGTTGTTTCATGATTAGGATTGAGCGGTTCTCATGACATATCGAGCTCATGACGAACCAGGTAAACTAAGAAATATAGGTCATCACTATGACTGATCTTGTCCTGAAGAATACAAACACTATGGTGACCAATGGTGAGATGATCATGGTCGACTGCATGATTCCCCCACCCTCGAATGATAGATGATAGGAAATATAGTTGTTGGGGAGACAATTTTTGATATAATTTCAATTAAATAAATAATTCAATTTCATTATGCTATAGAAGTAGTTAGGGTCCACATTTTTTGGAATATTCTATATTCCATCATGTCAATGTTTTTTTAAAATATCCCCTTTTAAAATTTATAAATTATAATAATATTGATATATTATTATAATTATAATCATTATTATGAGTATTAAACATTTTTTCACTTATATATTATTCATTTAATGTCAGTTTGAATAGATTTCAAATACATCATGACCCATAAAACGAGTCAGAAAATTCAATACCAATGTAGTGTACATAATTCATAATTTAGGATTTGGCCCATAGAGAGACCATTTAATGTGACAAAAAAATGCTTTTTTCCTACATAGTGTCTACTTGTGGAACATAAATATATTATCCACAGATTTTTTGGTGAGTATCTCTACCATATGATGTGTTTGGACCCTTGTGTTATTTTTGGGAGACATATGAGTAGATTTACATTTTATCCTATCAGACAAACAATGAACCTCATGATATAGTAACTATTTTTCTAGAATCATGTTTTGTCCCATGATAAGCCAATCCTAAGTACATTTCCTTATAGAACAGGATGGTGGAATTTTTTGATAAATGGATATATGAGTATAATTTTTATTTTATAAATTCTATATCTGTAGTGGTTTTCAAGAGTAATCATTTGGGTGTTATCAGGGTTGGAATCCCCCCTAGCTCACTAGAGAAAAGGTCCCATGTACTATTTTCATTGGTGAATTGGTACCGCACCCCACACTTTCTATAGAGGGACGAAGTCCTCTGTCCCTAGTGGGAAAGACCCCTCACCCCCCAACACATGTGGGTTTGATTCCTCTATCCAACATGTGGTACCCACATAATTTACCCAATGTGTTCCTCCATCAACCATTTGGCACCCCTTGAAAAAACATGTTTGGGTGCTCCATCAACTAAATGTCACGCCCTATTAACCAAGGAATATGTCCACCTTCCATTGAGTGTACTCTAAATATAATAGAGTGTGAGCCACCTATATTCCATGATGTACCCCATGATTCAAAAAATAACCTATCCTCTATAAAATATGATGTACACATCCCCAATGCAGCTATGTGAAAGTCCTGTAATGGATATATAGAGACCAAAGGATATGGATATTATTGATTATGTATTTACTTTACGTGAATTCTTGTACAATTGTCCATGACGATGGGTATTAGAGAAGGAATATTGGAGCTTTAGGTTGAGTCTTCATAATTAATTTAGTTTTTTAGTTGGAGATCTATTTTCCCCATATTTTTCTCAATATGTTGAGTATTGAAAGAGTATTTAAATAGTTATATTACCATATTTTGATTGAAATTACTCAATTATGTTGAGCTAATAAATCTCTCATGGTGGTATTTTTGTGATATTAGGTTTTCTTATTGGGTATATTTATACTCACCACTAAATGGTATTATCCTATGTATGCTTTTTATTATTAATTACAATGATTTATTATCATATTATATAGAGGAACCAATGTATTAGACCTTAACAGTACATGCTGACACTAATTAGGTTAAGATGTCAATCTCTTTGAGCTAAAGTCATGATCTACAGATCCTTATTATATGTAGTTATTGTCACTATGGGTCCCCCAACATATTTTTTATTGGAAATGAAATTTTCCATTTTATCATCATTATTAAACTATTTTAATCTAATATATATTTTCCATAGGTAATTTTATACATTATTTACATTATTTAAAGTGAGAACATTTTTCTTTCTTTACATTTCTCAGGGAGATGGCTATGAATTTTCCTATATTTACTTTATCTTGAGGAATTCCCTTTTTTATTCCTTCTTGGTGATTGTCACCCACCATTGTACTATTGTGGGATGTCTTGGGGTTGTCACACTAGAGTTATCCCTTTTCTTGGATATCCCTTATGGTTCAGGTCATGAAAAATATGTATCAATGGTTGCTCATCCTTAGGTAGGTGTAGATATGGACCAATGGTGAAGAATGGTGTAATAACTATGGTGATAGTGTCAGGGTGTCTTGAGTGTGTCTTTTAGTTAAGAGAAAACAGTGTTGATACAATGGCTGAAATATCCACTCAAAAGTACTCTGACTACCTTCTTGTCAACTCAACATTATGAGACCTTAGTTATGGGGATCAAGTGGGAAATGCATCATATGGGATTGATTCGTATGAAATTACATATTAACATATTTACATAGATAGTTTCATTATCAATTGTATATCTTAGAAAATTTCATGACATGTCTGTGATGTAGTCAAATTAGCATTTTGTAACAGTTTCCTGAAGAAACTAGATAATAAATTCCAATTAATATGTTCATCTATTCTATTTGGTTTCTCTTCAAGGAGGTTATTGTGTAGTTTTAATACCAATAGAGCATTTTCTGAACACACAATTACTGGTCCAAAATGATGGATTCCCGCTTGCTGGGAATTTAATGGTGATAACTAGAAATAACGATGGTATGCAGAAGTGTAAATTTTATGTGTGTTCTAGTGATAGATTCTACTAAGGTATTGTTGTGAAAAATTCCCTTTTTTATGGGAGTATTTGATCATGGTGTATGTATTGTATTTTCAACATGTGAGAACACTTGAGTGATAAAATGTATTCACATTTGTCCACATATCTTCATTGATTAGAAGATAGCTCCAATGGTTTCATTTAATTGTTCAAAAATAACTCTTAGAAATTATTGGTTCCAAGTATAGAGACCAATCATATATTATAGTGATCCAGTTTCCTTTATTAGGCAGTATAGGACTGGAATGATCAATTACATTGAATTTCCCACAAGGATAGGACATCTCTTGAAGGTAGTCCTAGTCGAGATAATTTTTAATTTTGTCCAATGACATAGATATATCCCTTTTTATTGAATCTTATGTGGCTTGAAACATACAATGATGTGGGGAACATCCCCACTAAGATGTTTCACTCAGACATGATTTGAAACCTGATAGGATAATTAGTACTACCCAAAGGGGATTGTGTAAAGTTGTGGTGGATGAGTTATATTGAACTATATATTTTTGGTTAGATGGATGTGTTATGGTGTAAATGAAATATATGGTTGATTTGAACAGGTTTGTTATAGAAAGGATCGCTTCATGCATTATGAGCTCTAAAACGGAATCTTAGCATGTGGATTTGGGGTACAAAATGTTACATTTATGATTTAATTGTTGTTTTATCATTTGGTTATAGAGAACATATCCTTTGAAATATACCCAATTACATACCCAAGGATAAGAGTGGATACCATTATTTTTTAACATTATACTAGAATAACATAAATAGAAGAATAATAATCCATCACTTCTATAATAGTGTGACATGACTATTGGAGGAGATAAAGAGTGCCTCACATGGAATGATTTTATAATGATAGGGACATCCTATGGTATTTTTCACAATATTTATTGGTTTCAATGAATCCATGATAATATTACAATTAGAAGTATGTTTTCATGTGATTCTTTTTCATGGTATGATGTTTTATTTGTTATTAAAAAGAAATACTTAATGGATCATGATGATAAAACTGATTTCTTATTAGTGAGTATTAACATTGGAGTACGAAATTCTATGATCATTAAATATTATGATTTCAATGTGGTATTTGGGTTTTTTCAAAATTATGTTCCTGGTTTAATAACACCATATTTATTTATGGTACATAAAATATGTAGCTCCATACATTTCCTCCTACATATCAATTGATATCAGATAACTATAAAAAGATATAGGTGTAATTAGAGGTTCTACATAGTATTTGCCTCTTTGTACTGGAATGTTCCCATGGCCATCTCTGTGTTTCTTTCCTTGTAGTTGGATCATAACACGAGGTTAGTTATGGATTTAAGTCATCATAGAAATTTTAATATTATATAAGTTATCCACCATTGACAGTCAATAAATTCTTCAAATATTGTTAATGAGTGAAGTGGTTCATGTAGTTTGACCTTCAGAAATGTTATCACCACCTCCAAATTTTTAAAGGAAGATGTAATCGGTTGGGATTCCAAGAAACACTATGGTTTTTTCAGTTCCCGATGATACCCTTTGGTGAGTTTAATTCACCAATATATTCCATGAAACATATGAATCATATTGTAAACCCTTCATGGGTCAGATCATGATACTATTATTAATGAAATTCTATTGTGTTCATTGTCTAAGGGGGAGAATATCGGAAACAATTTGTTGATTTTGGAGATTCTTATAGTGATGTTTTACATCAGTATTTGTGGTGTATACTGGGGAAGATTTTGAAATCCTTGATATTTTCCCTTATGGGTGTGGATGATGCATTATATCTGCATATAATTGTTATTACCCCACCACATCAAGAGTGTGATCGGGGAGGCTCATCTTGGAGATACTAACTGTGAGATCTTGTATGACGATATGTCCACTAAAAAAAACCTATATTATTCTATCATGGTGTGGACTATGTATGCCTTTTTTGTTGATGGACAATGATACCATTCCTATTGATAGACATGATATTGAGGATATTTAATTCCCTTAGTAGTCCACCCAAGAGATATTTTTTTATACAATTGTCTTTCTTCATTAGATTTTTATTTCAAGGATATTATAATAAATTATCTTTTTTTTCTAAGTCTTCTAAATTTATATAATAATATTTTCAAACACATCTACTATATCAAAATGATATTTCAAGGATATTTGAAATTTTAAATAGATTTATTAAAAATATTAAACATATTACAAAACTCCTCTGATATATTTAAAAAATAAGTTAATATCCTTTGAACAAATCCTGAAATATGAAATATAAGACTATCAATGAATTATGAATGTATGCTATGAACACAAAATGACTTATGGATTGTTAGCATCACACATTCCCCGGGAGGTGACAATTTGTAGTTGAGTTTTCAAAACATTATAATAATTAATTAATTAATTATTATTAATTAATATTTAAACATGAATCCAAGTGTAAATACAATGTTATGGAAAAAATCCATGGATACCCTGTTAACCAAATGTTATGATACATGAGTATGTGGGGGGATCCATTGTTGTTGAAAATATAATAATTTTTATCAATGTTGGTTGTTGTGGAAAATAATGTGATGGAGGATGAATGTAGTTGGATAGTCAATGGAAACACTAGATATACTTTTTTCACCAGTGAATTCTCCTTCCATTGGGGATGGAATATCATTCTGCAACCCCATTTATAATTTGAGATGAACTCATATTCTATTATCCAAACATAATTTATAAATCATTGTTCATTCATTTAATAGTGATTTATTTCCTTATATATGATCAATGAATTTATTATTTAAATATATACACATTATGTATTTTGTTTTTATAATTTTTTATATGTTGGATTCCATAAAAATGAAACAATGATCATATACATCATTATTGGATCACTTTTTTTGATCTTTCATTCTCCCTCAATTATTTCAAATCATCATCGGTGATTAGATGGATAATGATTCGACGATACACAGAAGTACTGATCATTATGAGTTCATAATTTTGAATAATTTATCGAAATAACAAAACCAACATTGCGATTTGTAGAAGTAATTAAGGAAAGAAAACAAAAGTGGTATCCAAAAAATGGATTGGGTAATGGTCGGTTTGAGATATGGAATGTGAAGATATCATGAAAAATCAGTGCTCATCAGTGCCAAACAACCATGATAAACAATGAGATCTCATTCATGGCACGTAATTATACTTTTCCAAATAATAATTCTATGATAGTGACTTGTGTTTAGGTGATGTTGGCATCTAGGATGATCTGCACCCATAGCAGTGGTTTTTGGGTAAGTGACTGGTTATGGGTGATAATTTTGGATGTAATTTAATTAAAATAATGAAAGTAGTTTCCGACTGAGAGAGGAGTTGGGGGTACGTTTATTGGAATGTGAAACAATACCCCATTAATATGTTTCCTAGACATATCCCCTTTTAAATTTTATGTATATTATTATTATTATATTATATTATATAATTAATATTATTTTTTTTGGGTTATATATTTTTATATTGAAATCATATTGATGAACCATATGTGGAATCGTGACCATGACATTGTGGTGGAAGACTCCATTAAAATTATTGTTTTATAATTTGGACTCGTGGAATGGGAAAATGAAGCTCCTATTGTATATGATGCATTGGAATAATATTTTATTTAATTAAGAATCATTTTACAGCATATAAGTATCTGATCATTAGAGTTTTTATATAATGATCTAAAAAACCCAATCTATTTTTCCTTTCAATCCCATTTACAGTGACATATTATAGCATCCCTCCTTTTTATCACATTAACTTTCATTACATTATACAAAACTGAGATTCTTAAAAGTTTAGTGTCATGGAAACCATGAACATAATACAGGAAAACATAAAACATTCTTCATAAACACATGATAGGATTCTCTCTAAGATCATCCTAGGTTCATTACTGAAACTCGTAACCTGTGGACATACATCAAAAGAAAGGGTGAGCAGAAGGCCCAGTAAGGGAAACAAGGGGAAACATTTAACAAGTGATCTTGTGATACATCAATAAAGTCATGAAAATGAACGTTAAGGAATGAGAATGAAATAATGAGGAATATCATAATAAAAATTAAATATTTCATAACATGAATATGTCACTAAAACATTTACCTTAGACAATAATTTCAGTTTCTCCAAGGTCGATCTCCAAGGTTTCATTAAAAAAATTACCAAGGTTATTCACTAAGGTATCTTTAAAATGGTCATCTCTAGAGATTAAGTCTTTACCCAATGCATTGGTGAGATATCAGGGCACACCCTTAAATTTTTCTTTATCATCATTTTATCCACATATATCATCATCAAACATTTCATAAATAACCCATATAGCATAAAATAAATGGGTTTCATTTCATAATCTTAACGTTTTAAAACTGCTTTTAGGACATGATCTTTATGTCATTTTAATCCCACAAAAAAGGAAAGGGGTTTCATATATGTAAATACCTGAATTAAAATATAACATTTTGATATACATGTGTATACCCTTTTAGAATAAATATCTTTGAGTATTCACTTAATAAAATAAAATAACTTGATAAAAGGATAGAGACATTTTGAAAAGAAAATTTTGCAGCATAACGACATCACATAAAACATGAAAAAATAAATTTGATGAGATCAAATAGGGTATCTCATCATATGAACATTAAATAAAAGTATTATGGATACATATATCATACCCAAAAATAATAAAAAGGAACATTAAATACTTTACATGAAAATAGAACATGAAATTGAGAACGCTGAAAGAATCTCTTACAAAAAATCGGCAGCCTAACGACACCACATAAACATTCTTAAAATGAATTTTTGTGAGAAAGAGGGGGTCTATAATCATATAAAAATGAAAATTACAGTAGTATGAATACAAAAAAAACATCCCCAACATAAGAACATGGATCTTAAAATAAATGACATAAAGGATAATACATGAAAAAAACAGAGAGGTAGGTTCCCTTACCTTGAAGCGTTACTTTAAAATCCTGATGTTTTGAATTTTTGGAGGCTTGATAGAACCTTGGGAGGACTCTATATAATTTAAGGTGGCCATAACATCGTTGAGGAGGATTTTGGAATGGACAGGATGAGAGAATGGATTGGTATTTATAGGGGAAGTGAAGGGACAAGGCATTTATGGCCAAGGGACAGCTCCTTGGTGGTATTGGAAAAACCAGGGGCATGACCATGGTATTTTCCCATGATATTGACCAATTGGGACACCTCATACCTTATCTTACTATTCATTAGTCGACCATATTTATTACATAATTATTACATCCGTAACGTTTTCATTAAACACCCGAAACTCTAAACTGAAAATTCACCATTCACCGAAAATTCATCTTTTACAAAAAAAGTTTAAAAAATTCACCTTAACATAATATCGATGCTCTAAATTCAAAAATGAACTAAATTTTATAAAAAAAATTTTCAAAATATTTTTAATTTAATCTTCAAATTAAAAATACTATTCACACAAAAAAACTAATACTTACGAATAATTTTTGAAACAGTTATTAACATATTTTTTTGAATCACAATACATAAACAAGGTACCTAAATTATATTAATATATTCTTTATGTGAGATTACTAATCCATTTGGTCGCATTACTATTCCTAAACATAAAATCACTATTCATAATTTACTATTCACCAAAAATTAAGTTGATCTTGTTAGACTCTAAATTTATTACTGATCACATTTGCAGAAGACCATTTTTTAAAAATCTTTACGCATCATTAATTATTTAATGATTACATAAATATTATAAAATATCACTTTTTTCTAAATTCATCCATAAGATAAATCCTATTTTTATTCGGACATCTAAAAAGTTATAAACATCACCCTATGAAGAAATCACAATTTTATTAATATCAATGGATTACACAAAGTTTCTATGGTCTCATTACATATCCCTTTATTACACCAACATATGTCCTATGAGTAAGGTGTGCTGAGGTGGGAGAATCTGAGGAAGGTTTTATAACATTACCCTAATAGTAATCTCCACTAACTTGAACTTCTCCCGTAGGAAATTCTATTCAATCTTGACACGCTGGAGTTCACGTTGGGCTTGGTCCAAAGCGATTCCCAAATATGCCACCTCCTTCCCAAGCTCTCATAAGTGGGATTCATATAGTTCAAGTCTATTGGATGAAGCCATAAACTCTCCTCTCTATATTAAC
This sequence comes from Viscum album, assembly GCA_963277665.1. Taxonomy (NCBI): domain Eukaryota; kingdom Viridiplantae; phylum Streptophyta; class Magnoliopsida; order Santalales; family Viscaceae; genus Viscum; species Viscum album. Next base: position 519,832,742 of record OY728160.1, read on the forward strand.
CATTAGCATTTTTATTAAATCATTTAGAGTATATTAATAAAATATTCAAAAAGATTGGGTTGTTACATTCTTCCCCCCTTTAGAAATTTCATCCCCGAAATTTTAAACCAAAGCCATAGTCGAAAAGGTGAGGGTACTTTTTCTTCATTGTTACATTAGGCTCTGATGTCACTTCTTCATACTTATGATTCCTCCACAAAACTTTGACAAGGTGGGTAGTATTTTTGCGTAGAACGTTGTTTCTGCGGTCTAAGACCTCCACTGGCTACTCCTCATAAGAGAGGTCACGTTCCAGTTGTACCACCATTGGGTTCAGTACATGCGATTGGCCAGGTATGTACTTCCTCAAAAGAGATACATGGAAGACATCATGAACTTGATCTAGGTTGTGTGGAAGTTCTAGATGATAGGCCACTACTCCTATGTGATCATGTATTTAATAGGGGCCAATATACCTAGGGTTGAGCTTCCATTTCTTTCCAAACCGCATGTGTCTGTTCCATAGAGAAATTCGATGGAAGACTTTGTTGCCAACACCAAACTCCAAGTCCCTTCTACAGTTGTCAGCATAACTCTTCTGCCAACTCTGAGCAGTGCTTGTGTGTTTTTTGATGGAATGAACCTTTTCTGTCATCTCATGCACAAGATCAGGCCCAAGAAGAATTCTCTCACCAGCTTCATCCCACCATGTAGGAGTTCTACATTGCTTTCCATATAGAGCTTCATAGGGTGCCATCTGAATACTCAAATTGAAGTTGTTGTTGTATGAGAACTCATCCAATGGGAGGTGTTGATCACATCCACCTTTAAATTCCATTGAGCATAATCATAGAATTTCCTCAAGTATATGAATAGTCATTTCAGATCGTCGATCAGGTTGAGGATGATTGGCTGTACTAAAATTCAATTCAGTATTCCAAGCATGTTGAAGGCTTCTATGGAATTTTGATGTGAATCCTAGATAACGATCAGATATGATGAATGGCGGTACCACATGAACCCTTACCAATTCCTTTATGTATATATTGGAATGTTGATCCAAAGAAAAATCTTCTCGATGGAGATAAAATGGGAAGTCGTGGTGAAACGGTCCACAATAACCAATATCGCATTGCTTCCTCTGGATGTTTTCAGTAAACAAGTCACAAAGTCTATAGCCATATTATCCCACTTCCATGATGGTATGCGTAGCAGTTGTAATACCCCCTTAAGAAGTTGACATTCCACCTTTACATGTAGACACACCAGGCACCTTGTAGTGTAATCACCAATCTCCCTCTTCATGTTATCCAACTAATAATGATAAAAAAATAATCTATACATTTTAGTGCTTCCCGGATGTATAGAAATAGTAGAGCTATGAGCTTCATCCATCAGTTCTTTCATTATCTTCGAAATAGATGGAACACATAGTCTTGTACAAACTTTCAATACACCTTCTAGATCAATATTAAAATTTGGAATCTTCTCATCATTCACAGCCTCAAACATCTCCTGCACCAAAAGATATTCATTCTGATCCTTCTTGATATTCTATAATAATAATGGGTTGGAAATCATTTGGGATAGGGTTGATGATGTCCCTTCCCTTAAAATTCCCATATCGAGATTTAATAGATCGTTAATAAATGGATCTCCTAATATCCTCATTGTTTCTAGAGAAACAAGGTCTTTCCTGCTGAATGCATCCATGACTTTGTTTTCTCTTGTAGGGTGATAATGAAATGAACAATCATAGTCTTTAAGATCCAACAATCTCCTTTGTCTCAGGTTCATTTCATTCTGCATGAAAATGTACTTTACACTTTTGTTATAGATGTATATATCACATTTCTCCCCCTTAAGATATTTCCTCCATATATTTATAGAAAAAACAACTACTGCCAGCTCTAGACCATGCGTAGGATAATTCTTCTCATGTTGCTTCAGCTGACGAGATTCATAAGAAATTACCTTGTCATTTTTCATGAGGACACACCCAAGACCTTTAAGAGAATCATTTCTAAAAAAACTAATCCTTCTTCGATAGAGGGTTGTGTTAACAAATGTTAAGTAACCAATCTATTCTTCAAATCGTGGAAACATTACTCGCATTCCTTTTACTAGATGAAAATAACCCCTTTTCGAGTCAACTTGGTTAAGGGATTCGAAAGCTGTGAATGGTTTTTAAAAAACATCCAGTAATGTCCTCATAAACCAAGGGAACTACAAATCTCAGTTACTATTGTGGGTTGAGGGCACTCCTCCACAACCCATGTCTTTGCAGTGTCAACCAAGATTCCTTCATTGGTTACGATGTTCCCCTAGAAACCAACTTATTGTAACCAAAACGAACACTTGGTGAACATTACAAAGAGATTATCCTTCCACAAAGTCTTCAAAATAACCCATAGATGATCTTCATACTCCTCATGACTTTTTTAATATATCAGTATATCGTCAATAAAAACTACCACAATGTTATCAAGGTAGTCTTTAATGACTCTATTGATCAGATATATAAAAATAGTAGGAGAAACTGTCAAGCCAAATTGCATAATAGTAAACCCATAATGCCCAAATCTTGATCGGAAGGTAGTCATTGGAATATCTTCCTTCTTCACCCTTAGTTGATGGTAACCAGATCGAATATCAATCTTGGAGAATAATTGATCCCCATGAAGTTGGCCAAATAAATCATCAATTCATGGAAGAGAGTATTTTTTTCTTCACTGTGATCCCGTTCAATTCTCTATAACCAATGCATAACTGCATTGATCCATCATTATTATTCACAAAGGGAGCTCGTGCACCCCAAGGAGACACACTCAGTTGGATGAACCCCTTCTCTAATAAGTGTTGGAGTTGTTTCTTTAACTCCTCTGGCTCCACATTTTCCATTCTATATAGGGACTTTGATATCGATTGAGATCTAGATACGAGTTCAATGGATAACTATAACATTATTTCTAGGGGAGGACCAGGTTACTCCTCAGGAAATACTTCCATGTATTCCTAAAAAATCAGAACATCTTCTCTTTGTATAGTCACTTTTCCTTCTTAATCCTCACCGACTAACATCATAAAGAAGGCTATAAGAGGTGCCTCTAGGAGAAGATCAGGTCGGGATATCTCTCATTGTAAGATAAATTTAGGTCATTCATTCAAGACAAAAGATATTTCCTTACATCTGAATTTGATCATATCATTATACTTTGATAGTCAGTCCATCCCGAGTATAACCTCAAATTCCATTATGGGAATAACTACTAGATTTATGATAATATTGTGCTCACTAAAGTAAATACTAGAGTCTCTAAACACTGTTTATGCATGGATAATCCCACTTGGAGTCTTTACTGACAACTATACCTCAAGCAGTTCAGGGATTGATTCTATATTCACTGCAAACTTGGAGGAAATAAAGGAATGTGTAGAACCAGAACCAAACAATGTACTTGCTAGTTTTGAGAGGACAACAAGAGTACATGATACCACGTTATTCAAGGCTTCAACTTCAGTTGTTGTGATAACAAAAGCTCAACATTTCTCTCCTATCCTTTACTATGGTTGATGGTGGTTCCCCTCAACTACCCTTGGATTTGGACAATTATTAGCAAAGTACCCCAACTATCCACACTTGAAGCATTGTACTTCGGGTAGGTCCAGAACCATCTTTCCTTTGTCGTTATTTTTGTGGAGTTGAGACTTCACCTCACTAATACAATTTTGAGAAATATGGCCTTCACTCCCACACTTGTAGAACATTCCACTTCCGATCAAGAAGTGCCCAAAATGCTTCTTCCCATATTTATTGCATGTGGCAAGTCACATTTTATTTACACATCTTTCTTGATCAATGCTTCTTCCTAGGATTTATTCTAGAGATCTCTTATTCTAATTATATTTGTGAGACCACTGTGTCTCACCAATCTCCAGTTCAACTTTCATAGCACTTTGAACTATTTCTTCATAGCTATCATAGTCTCAGTTGGCTAGATTCTTCTACAGATGAGGTCTCAGTCCACCGAAGAATCTATCAACCTTATAGTTTGTATCCCTGACAAAGCTTGAAGTATATCATTAATGCCTTGTGATGTTCATCTCATAGATTCCAACAGATTCATTCTTCTTCTACTTTAGCTCGTGAAATTATTTCTCCATTCCCCTTCTCATCGAACGAGTGAAATACTTGTTGAACAATATTCCCTTGAACTCTTCCCACTCTATATATTTCATCTCTCCTATTGGTTTCATGTTTTTGATCAGTGGACACCACTGTTCAGCTTCTCCCTCTCGGTGGTAAACAACAAGGGTGACTTTTTCTTGTTCCGAACAATGAGGTATAGAAAAGATCTCCTCTTTAGAGATGATCCATTTCTCAGCAATCAATGGGTTAGTCAATACATTGAATGTTGGTGGTCGTTGGAACATAAAAGACTCAATAGGATGTAGTTGCCTTCGTGGGGAGATCATCCTATCACCTTGATTCAATTTATTACTGATAACTTGAGTTAGTCGTTTCACCATTCGCATGAATGTTTCAATTCCAACTTCAATCAGAGGGTCTTCAGAGCAAGGTCCATTACGGTCACCAATTTCATGGTTCCTCCTATTGCCTGAAATTTACTAAAAGAATAAAATCATAGTGAAAAACTTGTTTTATTTTCCAATATTTTATCTATAAAGGATTATAAATCTTAAATATTCATGCTTAAACAATTATATTACTCTATAATTCCTTCATAATGATTCATAAAAATAATGCGATTAACAAAACATATCCCCGTGGAGTGTCATAACCAAGAGTGCAGTAAGGCTCGTTGTCGTGCACCAGTTCCCATTTGAGTCTCGCTCAAAGAGGATTTTTTGGGTTTTACCCCTATGTACATCTATGCCAGAGCCACCTATACCCGCTTGTATCCAGAAAGGGATGTACTTGTTTGATAAACCAATTAATCAATACTCACCAAAATACCAGGAAGTTCTCCAAATATTTAAACTTTTCTATAGGGTTCTTCTAAATGTTTTAATAGCCTAATTTCTATAAATAACTAAATCGTCCTTTTATAAAAACTATAGCATCCTGCCGTTTTATCACATTATCTTTCATTACATTATACTAAACTAAGGATTTTTAAAGATTAGTGTCTTGGAAACCAGGAACATAATACATGAAAACATAACCATTCTTTTTAAAACATTGAATGGATTGTACTTATGTTCATCATAGGTTCATTAAAACATCTCATAACCTGGGGACATACATCAAATGAAAGGGTGTGATGAAGGCCCAATATCAGAAACAATGGGAAACATTTAACATGTGAACATGCGATACATCAATAATGTCATGAAAAATAACATTAAGGCATGAGAAAGAAATCATGAGGCATATGATAATAAAAATAACATATTTCATAACATGAAGATGTGGATACAACAATTAACTTATACAATCATTTCTATTTCACCAAGGTCTATACCCAAGGTTTAATTTAAAAAAATTACCAAGGTTATTCACCAAGGTATCGTTAAAATGGTCATCTCTTGTGATTAAGTATTTACCCAATGAATTGGAAAGATATCAGGGCGCACCCTTAAATTTTTCATTATCATCATCTGAACCACATATATCATCATAAAAAAATTCATAAATAACCCATATAGCATAAAATAAATGGGTTTCATTTCTTAATTATAACATTTTAAAAACATCTTTAAATACATAAACTTTATGTCATTTTGATCCAACGAAAAAGGAAAGAGGGTTTAATATATTTAAATCCCATAATAAAATTAGAACATTTTGATATACATGTGTATACTCTTGTAGAATAAGGATCTTTGAGTATTCACTTAAAAAAGTAATATAATTTTAGAAAGAGATACATTTTGAGACAAACATTATGCAGCATAACGGTGTCACTTAAAACATCAAACAATGAATTGATGTGATAAAATAGGGTGTCTTATTATATGAACATAAAATAACAGTATGATGGATATAGATATCATCCCACAACATAATAAAAAGTCACTTGAAAGACTTGACATGAAAATAGAACTTGAAAATGAGAAGGGTGAAATAATCCCTTACAAAAATTCGGTATCCTAACAGCGCCACTTAAACATTCATAAAATGAATTGATGAGAGCACAAGGAGGTCTCTCATCATATGAAAATGAAAAGGACAGTTGGATGAATATAAAATAACATCTACAAAATAAGAACATGGAGCATAAAATAAATGACATAAAAGAGAATACATGAAAAGAAAAGAAGATGTAGGATCCCTTACCTTGAAGAGTAACATCAAAATCATGAATTTTGGAAACATGGGATGCATAAGGGAACCTTGGGATGACTCCATGAGAGGTAAGGAGACAAGAACATAGTTTAGGTGGATTTTGGAATGGAATGGATGAGATAATGGCTTGGTATTTATAGGGGAGGTGAGGGGACAAGGCATTAATAGACAAGGGACACCTCATTGGTGGCATTGGAAAAACCATGGGCTTTCCCATGGTATTGGCCACATGGGACACTTCATAACTTATCACACTATTCATAAGTCGACAAGTATTATGACATAATTATTACATCCTTAATGATGTCATTAATCACCCAAAACTCTAAACTGAATATTCACTATTCACAAAAAAATCAACTTTTTCAGAAAAATCCCAAAAATTCACTTTAACATAATATCGATGCTCTAAATTCAAAAATGAACTCCATTTTAGAAAAAAAAATTTCTAACTATTTTTAGTTTAATTATTAAAAAATTATACTATTCACCCGATAAAACTAGTACTTAACTAATAATTTTTGAAACAGTTATTTACCTATTTCATTAAATCACATTACATAATCAAATTGCCTAAATAATATTAATGCATTCTTTATGTGAGTTTACTGATCCATTTTGTCACATAACTAATCCTAACCGTAAAATCAATATTCATATTTACTATTCACAAAAAATTAAGTTGATCTTATTAGATTCTAAATTTCTTACTAAACACATTGGAAAAAGACCATTTTGGGAAAACCATACACATAATTAATTATTTACGGTTTACATAAATAGTTAAAATTATCCATTTTTTCAAAATTATTCCATATGATACATCCTATTTTTATTAGGAAATCTTAAAATTCACAAACTTCACCATAGGAAGAAATTACAATTTTATTTATCTCATTGGATAACACAATGTAGCTATGGTCTCATTACAAAGCCCCTTTTAACACTAAAATACGACCTAAGTGTAAGGAGTTCTAAGGTGAGATAATTTGAGGGAGGCTCAAATAACATTTCCATAGTTTTAATGTCTACAAACTTTACCTTATCTAGTAGGCAATTACATTAAATATTGACACGCTAGAATTCATCTTGGGATTGGTCCACAGTGCTGCCCAAAGATGCCACCTCCTTCCCAAGCTCTGATAAGTGGGCTTCAAATGGTTCTAGTCTACTAGATTAATCCATCGAAACTTCTTTCTGCATTAACCATTATCATTTCTATTAAATCATTAATACTAAATTAATATGATATTCAAATATTTTGGGTCTTTACACAAATATTCAGATTTATATATTTTTCATATCTAACTAAGGAAATGACTCATTCATTCATCATCCATTTTCCACTCTAAAATTTGGATCATGAGAAGACTATACTAATTAGTTTCTTATATAGTTCATAATGGTAACACTCATTTTGATATGATAGATATGATATGTGGATATATGAGCATGACTTTTATCTTAGAAATTCGGTTATATTAGGTTGATCAAGAGAATTCTATGTAGTGTTAATAGGGTTGGAATCCCTCTTGTCACACAAGGGAGTGGGTTCCCCCATACTCTTTACATATGTCAAGTGGTACCCCCCACTCATGATATAGTGAGTGTGGATCCTCCATCCTCAAAGTGGAACCCAATGACATAATAGGTATCAGGTCCTCCTCCCTTAATGTTTCCCTCCTATTTCACTAGTTTTGGATCCCCAATTAACCATGTGGTAACCCAAATGGACTAAGTCATGGGTCCTCAATTGAAATATTGGAAAAATCTTGATGCACCAATGAATGGTGCCTCCATACATTAAGTGGTACCCCCCTAATTCCCCATGATGCATTCCTATATATATCGTGTAATAACTTCAAGATATAATAAGGAAAGGGTTCTGTATATACAGATTAGAACCCCATGACACACTAATGTGTAGGTCCACTGATTGAGATAATTCCACTCAGGGAATATATCTAAATGATAATATGGGTAACCTACATATATTTCCTATATAGTTGTGCATGGTGGAGGGAATTATTTATGTACCTTTAGAGATATTGAGTAATCAGCATTCATCGATGAGTTGTGGAGATGGTGATCCCTTTCCACAATCATTTTTCAGATTTTTGAGAAAATCTAGGTTATTTTCATTGTTTTTTATCATATTATTATCAAAATTCTGTCATTGTGATGAGACGACTATTTCCCATAGTGCATTAGGTTTGTTGTATTTAGGGATTTTTATTTGTATATTCATACTCATTAATACTTGTTATTTTCCAAGGTATTTTATGTCTTTTGTAGTCAAAACAAAAATTATCATCAACTACGGTGCACATTGTTTAGTGAAACATATAATTACTTGGTGGAACTGACTATATTCACTATGATTACAATAGGATCTGGAGACAGACTCTACCCCACTCTACACTTTACAGTAATTGTAAATTATGATTTCCCCACCTATTTTTATAGTTATGATATTATTTTCCATCATTTTATCATTTTTATTATTATATAATAATCTAATATTATTTTCATAGAGTTTATTTTAATAATTTTATAAATTACTTATGTATGTTAATTTATTATTATTCTTTTGTTTATATGGATATAGTTGTGTGCATTAGCACTTGTATATTAGGTTGAGGCCTCTCAATTTAGTTTTTATCATACATAGTGCTTGTTGCTATCTCCAAGGGTATTGGTGGTGGCTTGCGGTTGTAACACTTAGTATACCACAAGCCTCGTGATCCCCTATGGGATGTGTTGTGATAATAAGATTATTATATATTATGGTTTATTTTGACTGAGGGATTCTTTTATCATAAGATATTAATTCTTTCGAAGAAAATATAATATTAAAATACAATCAAGTAATAATTCCATCCACAAAAATTCTATAATAAAATTAAAATTATCCAAAGGAAATCTTATTTAATCATACATGTGAGGGGGTATATCATATGTGATATTCCATAGGAATATGATCTCAACATTACTGAAATACTTCACATGGTAGATACGAAATCCTGTATTTAGTTGGGAGATTCAAAAAACCTGAAATATTTTCAATGTTTACAAATGTATTCTTAAATGTAATGTTCATTACAATACCCTTGTTCATTATTTCATTAACAATAAAAATGTTGAAGTCTCCATGGGGTAATAGAAATTACATAGTATGGTTTTAGTCATCAAAAGTGAGGAAAACTAAATATTCATTTTATTTATTTTTCATGTATATATCTATATGGATACCGAATAGTGGTGGGAACAAGAAAATATTTACACAGTATAGGAATTAATATAGATGTAAAAAAGGAAAATAAATCAATTTTTTTAGAATTTTTCCAAAACTAATACAACCCACTCTTGTTATTTTTTCAATATATTCGGATACCATGTTTTATTTTCTTGTATTTAATTTTGAGTTTTCTAATTTGTATATATTTACATTATTTTTCTCTAGTGATTTTTTATGGAATTTCTCTCTTTAATTGGAATTTTTTCAATCAATATTTTTCTTTGTATACATTTATCAACCTTCTAATTAAAATAGTGGAAATGGAGTTGGAAATAATTGGTGTGGGTGATCATTAAATGTTTAGCTGGTTACCAATATAATCATTTTATATTTATATTTTCAAAATTTATATTATAATATTAATAAACACTAAAATTTTATCTAGGATTTATCACATTATATTAAATAATAATATTTTAATTGTATATTTCTATTTGGAGAAACCGAATATTGAGTGTAATGCAAGCTATCAAGAAATGACAAACATGAATTAAACAGAAGCTAACTAAGGGTTGATATCATTAAAAGCTATATCATTTATTGAATACATTTAAAACAGAACATATATTGTAGAGTCCTATGATATTATATTTTTATAGGCATGTGGTGATTCATTTCATGCATTCTATCGAATAAAAACTTGATTCTATAATTTCAGGATGTTACATTCACCACACCTTATTAAATTGTGCCTCAAAAATTTAATGGTGACCACACTAATCATTGGATTTAAAAAAAATTATTTTTGAAAGATCAAAATCATAAAAATAGTTAATATCATATATTATTAATAAGAGATAATGGAAGTTAAAATTATTATATAACTAGGTTCCCTAATATAAGATCATAGGTGGGAAATGGAAACATAAATAAAGAGGAATAATATAATAAACATATTCTGATAGAGAGTGATAAAGAACATGGATATGTGAATTTTAACAATATTAAAGACCTTAATCCATGTTGATCTAAGAAAAATTTGATTCATTAAAAAATAAGGTGCTTGAAAAATAGTATTGGTTTTAGATCATTTTCATGTTGTTGAGAAATTCATTCTCTCTCTACAAATATAAGTAAATATACAAACATGATATGTTCCTATAAATAAAAACAATAATTTTGGTCATTCTTTGATCTATTTCTACACAATCTCTTTGAACATGAAGAATCATATGGTGATGTAATACATTACCCTAAGAAAATCAACTAATGATAAACTTAAACCATTTAATAAATGGTTAACTTTTATATAGTACTACATATTCTATATTTTAGGAATAATTTCACTGAATATCTAAAATGAACATATCATTGTGATCTTGTCAACATGAAGAAACATTAAATTTTATCATTCCAAACATGTGAATAAATTCATCATGTATTTTCTTGAAATATTGTAATAACATGAATTAAGATAAAAAATAGTGGAAAAATGATTTCATCCTTATTCATTATTTAAGACAGATTTTATAAAATATTTTACCTGAATCAAAAAGTGTTTCAAACTACACTATGGATATTTTAGATCACCTCTCAATAATTCCATAATTATTTCCAGGGTTGTTATAACATTTCTAAATCAATCTTTTATTCAACATTATCTCAACACCAAGATCATATTAAGGGTTGTATTCCCCTAAATATTGCGTTTTCTGAAATGATTAATATTTATCATAAGAATTTTTCTAAGTCCCATTTAATAAATGATCTCAAATTTCTAATGAAAATTTATTTTACTACAGTCATGATATATACTATAATTTTTATTACTAATACATTTAAAATAAAATATTCAAATGAAAAAATTCTTGAATAAGAGTATAAATCACTATTCATAATATGAAATAGTACAACAAATAGATAATTATTCAATATAAAAATTGGGTTATACTATTTTGAATCAATTTTAATTGACTTTCACAGTTTCCCATATCCTTACATTTGAATAATTGAACATTGGAATATTATTTCATACCCATTGAATCACAATCATGTTTTCATTTATCTAAAAATAGACAAAAAACTAAAATTCCCTTCAAGAAATTACTTTAGTGTTTGTTTCCACAATTATCTCATGTTGTATATTCCTTCATTCCCTTCATCTAATTTGAATATTTCCCTTTTTCATGGTGGTCAGATGGACTCTTCTTGCCTTCAATTCATTTAAATTCATATGGCTTGGAAATTTCTTTTTCTATATCATTATGACATTATATTGTTTCTTCATATTACGATAATACATGGGAGACTATTTACCATTGAAATTTTAGCTTAATACCAGGAATTATATGATCCATCATGCTCATTGGATATTGTTCATTGGTGGAGTTCACATTCCTTCTTCACATTCCATTTCTAAATAATAGTATAAAGTAAATTTAAACATAAAATTATTTATAATCCTAAAAATAGTGGAAAAAATAACATAAATTAAAAAAATGATTCAAATAATTTCTCATAATTGTAAACATGGTTTCTTTAGGGATGTCATTAACATCAAATTCTTCATAAAGGATTTGAATGTAAATGTGAATTATCATAAAATTATCCCTCAGGAGTGTCAAACATGGTGTGAAGTAAGGCTCATTTTCACGTACCATGTTACCATGAGTATGGTCTTTAACAACTTATTTTAGTTATTACTCCTAGGTACATCTGTTATAAAACCACATCCACATCTTGTATCTAGATAGGGAGTTGTTTCTCGGAATAACCAAATAATCAGTACCTTACCAAAATACTAGGTTATTCTTGCATAATTTTTCTCAATGTCTACCTATGTTTGGTGACCTATATTCAATGTTATCTAAATCTATTATGAATGGTTCCTAAAAAACCTATCTTCGATTCAAACAACAATGCCCTGACCCCAGACGTCTAGAGCCGGTGAATTATTTTATTACATATGCATGATTACAAGGAATCCAATCCATAAATACCATTCATTTTAAATATATTGTAAAGATAGATTACATACATGATACCCATAATATATTGGAAATAGAAAATATAATCATATTAAATAATAAAATGAAATAAACAATATCCCTGAAATATTTTTCAAATATTCATTCTTCATGACATAGATAAATGATGTATTATAACGGCGAGATCATGAAATCATTATGGGTAATTAATGAAGTAGCAATAATGAATCAAAGAGAATAAAATAATATGGAATGGGAAATAAGTGATCTAACATGAAATTAAAATATATAGGTAAGAAAATATCAATATTGAATGGTTATAGACTGAAATAATGCAATGTAGGTCAATAAATTGATAATAATATGTATTCATAGATTTGTCGAATCAAAACAACAAGAGAACAAAATAATTGAATCTAGACGAGGTAAATAATAAATTATTAGACACTATGTTTCCTAGGTATATAGAGCTATTACAAACAAGACCTTTGACAAGAGTATTTAACTATCGGGTAACAAACCAAACTAATTTGTCCAACTATTTCATCTCATGAGACTACCAATACATCGATGGGCTATCTATAATCGGGCCCCACTCATGACATACCAGACTGAAGAATTACTCATATATCTGATAAATAATTTAATTTATCAAATATCTATATTGAAAAAATAATATGGATTTATCAATATTATATAAAAGGAGGATATGTGACAACAATGGTAATTTATAAAAAAATATTTTAAGGAAAAATAATATTAAATTATTCTAATGTGTCCCATACCACATTAAATCATTTAAATATTAATTCCCCATGAAAAGATTTAATATATAATATAAGAAAAAAAATTTATTAATAATATTAAAAATTAAAAGGTAGTATTTAAAAATAATAATATTGAATTGGAGTAGAATAACAAATAATACTCAATAGAATGTAAATTGATATGAAATTCCCTTACCTTAACCTTCCTTTTTGTGTGTGGACTTTTTCCTAATGTATAGTGTCATAAAAATGATAATTTATTATTCTAGAACAATAATAATGTTTATTGTATTATATATTATTACCTTAAAATATTATTAATAACTATTTGTGAACAATGATTCATTTATTTCAATATTTGGGCTGTTAATTGCATATTTTTCTTGCGTATATTTTACATATCATTTGTTGTTATAATTAATTAGATAATGGATTCATCCTCCATAGAATGAAAAACATGGATAAAATTTAATTTATAATCAGTATATTTGTATTTATAATATTCTATTATATTTGGATATTGGAAATTAAGTTCACCGTTCATGGAGACATTGGGCCACTCTTATGCATTAATGGTACTCCAATTACATTTTTATATTAATTAAATTAAAATAGAATGATACATATGTACATTATCACTATAGAATAATATAGATTTTATGTATGTCACCTAGGTTTATTAAAACCATCATTTTCTTGTTCCATTTATGGTATGAATGAGTCATATCGCTTTGTGGGTGTAGTAGTCCACACTTCGACAAACGAAATTATAATATTTACACTAGTCGGAATGAATAAAGATATGTTGAAAATAAACAATACAAAATAATAAAATAATAAATAAAATAATATATAACATATATAAATAAATTTCCCACCATAATGTCTACTATGATAGTTAGTAATGGAAAAATTGAACAATCATTGATTCGGGAAGTTGATGGTCGTCCAACATAAAAATATCATGTCCATTACCAATTAGATACATGTGTCTCTAACATTAGATATAATACTCTACATGGAGACATCGTAGTGTATTGAGGTTACAATTGTTGTTTCATAATAATGGAATAAAAATATTTTTGATGGTGGATAATTGTAATAAAATAGAAAAACCCGAGAAAGATGTTACCTCTTAATCGGGTAACTTCTTTTGGATTATACCAAAATGCTTCATTAGAATGATTTCAGCTAAAATGGAGGATTCAAGGTAAAGGAGGTTACTTTTATGAAGATATTTGGTTAGGTATTCAACAATTATAAGATTATTGAGAGGTGTGGAGAAGTGGGATATGTGGTGGCCTTTTATAGTGAAGAAAAGGGAGTCCCGGGGAATATTTTTAAACAAGTCAGGTGTACAAATGTTATTCCCAAAAAAATTATTAAAAAACAAAAAAAACTCAATAATTTAATGATTAAAACCATGATATGGCCATACAATGCATAATAGACTATTTTTTTGTCATTGGGTACCTTATGTAAAAGGTTTAGTCCTTTAGTAAGATTTTGTTTTACATAATAATTGTAATTAATTTTAATTACATTCACTAACAATTTTGGTAAAAAATTTGACATTATTAAATATTATAAATTATTGTTATTCCAAATAAGAAATCCATTTTTTTTAATTCCAAAAATTAATTTTGTATAATTTATTTTAAAATTCATCTCTTAAGTAGGACTATAATGAGTGTTTTTAAAGAAAAAACGTCAAACAATTTACAATGTTTTTGTAGTGAATTTCAAAATGAAATTTTTTATAATAACTTAAATTCTATAAAATTAATACAATATTGTCTAATTAATCTTAAAAGCATATATAAAATAATATTTATCCTTATAAAAAATTAATATGAAATATCAGTTTCGAACTAAAATGTGGTATTTTTATATATTCATTAAAAAATTGATATACTTCTAAAACAATCAAAAATTCACTCGAAAATAATATGACTTTTCCTACTAAATATAAAAAGATTATTTTGAGACATTAAATAAATTAATGGGAAAAAATAAAATTCAAAATGGGTTCTCCATTAAAAGGCTGTTAAATTGACATTAAAAAATATTGGTTTTTAGGTGTCATAGTTTTTTCTTATTATATGAGCCATATCAAAAATATTTAATGATTGTAAAAAATATAATTTAAAATATAATATATATATATTACATTAATATAAACAACTAAATATAATTAGTTATATCTATTAGGGTAAAATAGTTTAAAAAAATAATATTTTCATTTATATTCCATTAGTTTTCATTTTCATTTATCATTAGTTTGTATCCAATATATTCATTTTATATTAATATTTTAATAATTTTGATTATTCTATTCATGAAAACTATTTTACTGCCTAGCATATATAAAATTATATTAAATTATGAAATTTTGACATAACATTGTTATTTGGCGAAACTTGGTCTTGTGTGTAACACAAGCTATTATGGAAGGTAAATATTGCATGAAATTCATTATACCTTAGTGTCGTGTTCATGATTATTTGTATCATGTATTGAATATATATAAAATAGTAATCATATAATAGATTATCGAGACATTACATTTCCTTATGTTCTTGGTGATGCATCTCATAGACTCTATCAAAGACAAAGATGTATATTAGTATTTTGTGGAGTTAGTGGTTGTTTTTTATTGAGAACCCAATATTTAACTCAATTTTATAGAGGAATTTACATCATGGTCTAATATACTATTTTAAAATCAACATATCTTATCACCATAAAACTGATGTCCAATATGAACGTATTGTCCGTACAATTAAGGACATGTTTAGAGGATGGAAAATTGACATAAAAGGAGAACAAGACCAATATCATAATGTGGAAGTGATTTAATACATTAATTATTACAAATAAATCATCCAAATGGATAAATAAGAAGAATGGTTATGGAAGATGTGAATGACATCTACATGCTTGGATGATGTTTGGGAACCCAAACTTCTAGGTCTTCAAATGGTTGAGGAAATGCTGAAAATAGTTAAGATCATTCAAGAGCACATCCTTGATGGTCTGATTCTATAGAAGATCTATGATAAAAAACATATAATACATCATGATTTTGATATTAAAGACATGTTACTCCTCTGCATATCTCCATGGATTATTTACCTGAGATTTGGGATGATGTGAAATATTTTCCCAAGATACCTTAGTCCCATTGAAATCCTTGACCACATTGAAGTAGTGTATTATCTACATGTACTTCCAACTAATCATTCTAATGTATATGATGTATTCCAAATATCTCCTTTGAGGCATTATGTATGATATACTTAAAATTTACATAATCTATTGGTGGTAATAATGAAGAATGGCTATTTGTTGGGGATAAGATGGTGAAGATCTAATATCACATAGGCAATGCTCTATGGAAAAAGATAATCCACCTTGTCATATCATTTTATAGAAACCAGATGTTTATTTATGAAATATATGAATTGGAGTATGTGATATAAAATAATTATTCTTATCAATTTTATTGTGTGAAATAAAAATTTCACGGGTCAAATTTATAATGGATATAAGATTTTAATGAACCAAAAATTTATAAATACAATTCTGCATTTGATTTAACATAAACGTATTATTATGGGTTATGAATATTGAAAACACTCAAAATTATTCTCTATTAATAAATCTTATAATATTTAAAAAAAATTCATGTATATTTACTATTTTTAATTATTGCTTCTAATAGTGATAATATGATTAGGATAAATTTATGGTTTTAATAAATCTAATTGATAGAGAAAAATGAATTGATATCATAATCCCATAATATTATACCCCATTAATCCCATTTATATTTTTATGTTGGAGATAGTTTAACTTTACTTCTTCCTTGACCAAGCTCAATCAGAGATCTGACTGCTTATGAATTAGTGAAAACATTTACAGGGGATGTTCAAGGTCTTCGAGATCGCTACCAAAACTATGTATAGAAATCCACTTCAATGAAATCCAATAGTAACCCTCCTTAACCTCATAGCATATTATGGTTAATTAAATTTATATTTTTAAATAAAATCATATTATGATAATTTAAAATTTTAATTTTCAATTTAATAAATTTTTTATTTACTCATTATTGTAACATTTAAAATGAATTTCATTTTTGTAAAATAAAACACAAAAAATACTTTTGAGTAATATTTTAATATGATATACTATGATAATAATAAAATTACGGATACCACCCTTCCTTGGAAGGAACGCTGGTAAGAACCAATGAATGGTTTTGGGTTTTGGTTATTTTATTACATAATACCCAAATCAAATTATTGCAAAAATTTTAAATTATTCACTACTCATTTTCTATAAAAACCGACCCAAATATCCCCTTTTCTTCATTCAAATTCCTTGGATCATGTCATTAAACTATGATACCCTCTCTAACTCTCTTGCATGGTTCCCCAATCTCTAATGAATCCCCACCCATGCATTTGGAGTCACACTATAAAGGAACGATATCCTATATTTCTCCCCTTTATTCTTGAATCATCTACATTTTATGCCCATTTATTTTCAATTCCAACTATTGGGATGTGTTTTACAAATGTAACATACTGCACATATGATTTCTAAATCACAAGATACATAGTTTACACTCATTAGTCCCTCCCATGGACCTTTTATTTCCCGTGTTATACTGTAAAAATTTTAATGTGGGATTCCTTAACAAAAAAAATAAATAGTGAATACCGAGACCTAATTCCAATTAGTTTTACTAACACATAGAGAAATAAAATTTTTATATTTTCAACCTACGTGTATTTATTCCACAATAAATTATCATGAAATAAAATGGGGTGAAAAATGATTCTATGTTGTATGATCTAGGTGTCATAGTTATAAATGAGAATAATATCAATGTTATGGGTGTGCACAGAATTATATAGTCATCAAATGCACTGTGTAATATTTTAGTTTAATGGGACATCATGAAGGGGATGATGAAGTGAACATAATCAAACATAAGTCGTATTCCTTCATTATTTCATAGAATTTATCCTTAACCTGTTTTTAGGGTATATTGTTTTATGTTGGTTCTATATTTCACATGATTATTTTATGTTACCATGTTATATCTTATATTATTCTTAATTTTATTGATTCTCAACACTTTTATAATTCATTTAAATCACTATTTTATGAAAGATATTATTTTATTCGTGTTATGAAATATTTATTCATTTATTAAACATTATATTTCACCCATTTCGTGTGTATGTCCCAAGGTTTTCCTGTAGAGAGTTATGTATGAATGATTTACATTATCATGTTGAAAATGTTTTTAATATAGATAATGTATTACTATTATTGTATTTTTTTCTAATACAACTTATACAATATACACTAGAGCTGTTTATATTCTCTATTGTATTAAGTGTATTATTTCTTAATAAATTATGTTTTAATGAAAAAAAAATGGTGGGGTTGTGAGAGTATTTTACATGGTTACTATCCATAAGGTTAGATATAAGTGATTTTAGATGCTCATTCGGTTCAACTACATCATCAATCAACCCCTAACCCTAATATGATTATCTAAACAAGACATAATTTAATGGAATTGGGAATCTATATCACAACATGATTGACATATCATTTAAATTATATAAATAAGACCTGTTCCAAATTGAAATCATGAAAAAAAATTATATCCGAAAATATATAATGAAATGATAAATAACACTATCCTAATAAATGTTTTATAGAAAATGGGTTTGGAAATTGAATGTTTGACCAACAATGATCAATAAATGTGTCTTAACAATGAAAATGTAAACAACTGAATGTATATAACAATAAAATAAAAAATTTCAAATAGTTGGAATTGAAAACATAATAAAAATGTTGATGATTGGAAGGAAATAAGAAAATATGTTCCGTATTAATTACATGTTTTTCATTATTAGAGATCTAAAATATTTTCATAGCCTGAAATATAGACGATGAGTATGTGACACACATCATGTAATGCTTTATGTGCTTTTTGGTTCGACAAATACATGATGTGTAACTGGTGAGCACATCATGTACTTTCGATCCCCCATGAAGTTTAAAAAATTTTGGTTCGAAAATATTGTCTTTCTTCAATCTATGAAAGAAGAAGTTTTTTTATCTTTTCCTGGCATAT
This sequence comes from Viscum album, assembly GCA_963277665.1. Classification (NCBI taxonomy): domain Eukaryota; kingdom Viridiplantae; phylum Streptophyta; class Magnoliopsida; order Santalales; family Viscaceae; genus Viscum; species Viscum album. The sequence goes on from OY728160.1 coordinate 519,852,189, forward strand.
TAATAGTTATTGACTTGTAATTATATGATTTGTAATTATGATATTCCATGATGAATAATAAGAATATACACTGGGTACATGCTTCATATCGTGTACTAGGAATCCACATATTCAAATTTCAGTTAGATAGTGGCGTGTTCGATGAGTATACATCATCTACATCAATTTTAAGATGTGAATTTATGATTTGTAACATTTTCCCATATTCAACTGTTGATCCATGAGTTCATAATTTTCTAAATAATATCAAAAAACTTCTTTATTGTCATATAATTTATGGTAAATATGTATTGAAATGTATATAGAAAATATATACTAATATGTATTATCAAATTCCCCAAAATATGGACATTTTCTTATCATCAATAATGATTCATCTTATTATGGATTCAAAATATAAAAAATAATTATAAATGATACATTTACTCAATGTGGAAAAGTACTACTAAGTGAATGTGGAAAATAAATTCCCTATTTAATCAAAATTGTCGAGAAAATGATCTAAGATTCCTCGTTATGTTTTTAATTTATATTATTTCTTCCATTAATCCCTATTTAATAGTTGTTCCTGATAATATAATCCCATTTTTCAATTTACCTCACAATTGATTTTCTAAAGTCACTAATTGTTAAATAATACTATATTTGTGCACATACCATAAATATATGATCCTAATCATAGTCTTTTAATCGGTTTAACCTCTCTACTCTATAAAAAAATTAAAATTTAATCATGAGTGCCTGTGAAATAAACATTAAATGAATTTAATTTTTAGGGCTGCTTGGTAAGTGATAAAATATGGATCACAGAGGATGGTAAACTCTTAAGTAATATTCCTTATAATCAGGAATTGTTAAAAAATGTAACACCTCCTAGGAAAAATAATTCCATGATCCATACATCTTTGTGTGGTTTTATTGATATATCATGTAGGTATAATTACATTACAATGTTCCATTCTATTTATTTTTATTAATTTTTTTGTAATAATGGCTAGGGAAGATCTCACATCCATCACCTAATAACATATGATTCTTCAAAGTATTCATTTGCCTAATAATGTTGTTTTTTGACCTTCCTAATACATAAAAAATATATTATTTTATTATAATGATTTATACCAAAGGAACATTGTAACAGTTAATAATTTAAAACGAAATCATAGACTATATTAGAAAAATATGGTCAATGTAAAACCATTTTTCACCTTAGTATAATCATTCCATGTGTTTCAGTTGAAAATATTCCCTTATAATTTATTAAAAGAAAATCATAAATTACATTATGGTTAGGCTAGGGAAGACAAATAATCTTGGAACAGATCAATCCAAACAAGTCAATTCAAGGATACTATGGGAAGAAGAAGAAATGGTGTATAATTAGATATTAATAAAATAAAATAATCCATGATTTACTCAATCATATTAGCATTATTGTATTTCAATCATAACATCGAAAATATCTCAATTAATGATCTAATAGGATTACATTCCCCAAGAATATCTCAAGAAATTTGATCTGAAATGTATATAATAGTGTAGGTGAATAATTATCTCAAGAATGGGATTAAAAAATAACTAGAAATAATGTATAGCATATAATTCATCATAAATTCAATTAAAATAAATTTCAAAAGAAAAAAATTAGAATTATTTTACTCAGTTCCACAAAACATCATTAAATATAAATAATAATTGAAAAAAATTCCCATATATGTAACATTATTTTTATCTAATTTAAAAGGCTATAAAGATTTATTCATAGCTAAATCATGGTTTTAATGTAAAACATTACCTAGACTAATGATTATTTTAAATAACTAAAATGTATCATCAATAAGTCTTAGGGAGGGCTCCAACAAAATTAAAATAATTTAGAATCCGAATTATTCAGGAATGAAATATTGGAGTGAAAGCGTGTATATCATAGATAATATTAAAATGAAATTTTAGGAATATAAAACAATTAATTAATACATGCTTGTAGTTATATTAATTACAAGAGGAAATATATTAAATGATGGTTGAAAATTGTTATACCTGTTAAAATTGATTGAAAAAAATACATACACTAGAAAAAGAAGTATTCCATTGAGGTTAACCAAATTGGAAGGAGGAAAATGGGCATGTGAATATGGATAATAACTCAATAAAAACCCTTAGATAAATTAATGAATGACATACAAGGAAAATAAGGATTATGGAATATTTAAAATCCTACAAAAAAATGAATGACCTAAATAAAAAATCAAAATAAATAAAATAACTGACTTTTGGATTGCCACTCATAAAACAATAAAATTTGATGTCATCGGATAGATAGAATGATAATGGAACTGGGAAGCGATGTACATAAACTCAACAGTCTATTGAATTCGTAATGAACGGGTGGTAGTATCATCGTTTTCACATGGGTTAGTGGTGGGATTAACCGCTACATGATTTTACTTACCATAAAGCCCATGTGGGAGGTAAATTTTTCATCTTTATCCTCAAGGGGGTTCTAGTTAACTATGGATTAATTTTCTAGCTCATCATAATGTAAATGTATTTCATCAATATACTATTAAATATCATGGGGGATTCCAAATGAGTCCTAATAGGATCAATAATGATCATAATAGAGGTAGATGTTCTTGCATGGATAAGATAATACAATATTAAAATTAAAATTAGATTAAATGTAGTGAGGGAATACAATATATAATACATATATATTAAATAAAAGATACATATTTGTTAAAGAAACTATGTGTAAATAAAAAAAATTACACCCCAAACAACATACAAAATTGGGGTGGGAGGGGGGCCATGACATAACTAGACATAATATCAATGTAGTTTAGATCCAAATCTAGAGTCCCCTCTGTAACCATAGGGGCCAATATTAGGCTTCCTCCATCGATGTCATAGATGGGTGGTAAGTATAGTGTTTCAATCTCCATATTAGGTGTCATCATTGATTAAGAAGGCTCAATTTATGATGTAGGGGTAAATGATCATATATGTATTGATAACACATGTCTAAAAACTAGATCAATCTGGGGAACCTCTAATGAAGATGGTCAAATGGGTCCCTTTCCCCATCAGGACCCATTGAAATATACATCATTTGGGTAGCATGTTAGGTGAGATAAACAGGGAGTTCAACATGGGTTGTGTTTGACCTGTTAATAGATCATGAATATGGGAAGGCAGTAGATGGTGGATGGTAGTATAAGAGGATAATATTGGTGTTGGAGAGGCGAAAATGGATTGTGTGGGGTATGAAAGGCAATGACAGATGAAAAATAGGAATTAGTTGTTTATAATAAACTATAAAATATAAAAAATGTCATATATAAAAGGTGATGTGGGTATAGATTTGTTGGGTGGGGATTCCTCAGTGGTAGGTGGTGATGTTGTTGTGGAGGTAGAAGTGTGTGTTGGTGGATCTACAAGGTCATGGGGTTACTGATCTGGGGGGTTGTGCAAGAGACTAAGTTAGGGGGGATCAGTCATGAACCATATAATCATAGTTTAAAAAATGATTAAATTATTTTCACTTCATATAATATATATATGATCAGTAAAATGAGGGATGATTTTTTTTACGCACCAACATTTGAATTTTTGAATATTTAATAATTAAGGGGTCTCTCTTTTTTAGATTTTTAATTTTCAAAATCTATTGAAGGAATATTAAAAACTGTTTACATTGTATATTATTTTTCTTTAAAACATTACGCTATCATAGGTTTCATCAATGTTAGTGATTCATTTATTTTCATGATTATGAAATTATTACGTTCAAATGACTTCAAATTTAAGGAAACCTCACCTGTAGAATGGTTTGTAAAACCTAAGGAGATGAAATGGTGAATTGAATTCATCATCATAGTTGATGTTGAATTCAAATTAATTGGAGAAAAATGACAATTATCAATAGGAGTTAGTTTCTTAATTAAATTTTTATTGGTAAAATGATCATTTTTTATTATCAATAAGAGATATTTCATGTCAATTTCCTTCATTTCATTTTATAGTGTCCTTTACCAATTTTAACAATAATTATTATTCACAAACTATTTTTATTAATATATCTTCGTTAAAAATAATCATCTCATTCCCAATGTTGAGAATTTTTCTAGATAAAATATGGAATCATATCTATCCTTTTCTATTTCTCGGAGGAAGAAATTAATAGAGAAAATATACCTCCATATTTTTTCTAGTATGTACTAATTTAATACATTAGGGAGAATAAACAGGATGTTAAAAAGTTGGAAATATTGATTTCCAGTGCATGAAATCCCATTATTATGAAGTCACCCTACTGATTTTATTTATACTTTCACCCAGATCAAATATGGATCTTTCAAAATTACATGTCCCTATAGTGAAAAAATTGAGAAACTTATGGGGTCCCATATTTTTGGGATGAATATTCTACTGAAAACTCTGTATAATTCATTATAATGGTTTATGAATCATATGTCCCTCATATTAATAATACATGAATTATTATAATCATAGAAATTTGTTTAATTGTCCACATGAGAAATGGCATCAGTAAAGTGATTATGATTTGAAATTGATTAAACAACTCTAATTTTTAATATATTTTCTATATGGTTTTGTCTGCTTCATCCTATCCATAGAAGTGAGTGTTTGTTTTCATGGTGTTGATGCTGCATATACATTGTCTTTTTATAGCTGCATCTATGTTGTATCTATCACATATGGTTATATATCTATTTTTATCTCATTATCAGTTGTACATATTGTTCAAAATAACTTTTCTCATCTAAGAATAACCTTTTAATGTCTATTTTCATTTCACTAGATATGTTCCCCACCATGGATGATATTTGATATTACTAGGAATATAACCTAGTAGTCAATTACATAAAGTGTTAGACGTCTTCCTGACTGGATGTACATGGATGCATTGTGAAGCCTTAGGGTTCTCATTCCAGTCTCTTAGTTTCTAAAACGTTGTTAATTTATTCATTATTGATGTGTTATTACTTAAGAAATTGTATTAGAGAGATTAAGATTATTATGGGGTAGTTAGAGATGTTTTATGGTATTTCTACTACTATGCTGGTAGAAATTATTGAGCACTAGGAATTTTTTGTTGGAGTTGTTTTTTAGGTAGATGCAACAGACCTTTAGGTGGGTACCCCTATGTTCAATGTTTCCTTGGTGGTTCCTACACACTCATATCTTGATAATAAATTTTTTTATATTTACTTAGCTATAATGAAAGTATTTTATGATAGTTTTTTTGATGATATGTTAGAGGATGTTGGTACTACGGATTCTGTTCATTGTTATTTAAGTAATAATAGTGTTGGAATCAGGATTCCTCTATAACTACAATGATGTAATTGTATATGTGAAGTCCTTGTCATTTTCAAACGATTATATATCTATTATAGTAGTAGTATGTTGTTATGGTGTAGAATGTAGCTGAAATGACTCAAAAATCATGGTTGGGGCCACAACATGTGCAGCCAAGCTGGAAGACTGCTCTACCAAAAGGATTTTTACTAAGGAGGTTCTATATGAATTTTCCATATCATATAATATTGTAAAACTTCATACGAAATGGATCTTCCAACATTATGTTTCTTTAAAATTAGGTCACCTATAGTGGATGTGTCTGCAAAATTATGTGAAACTATATGTAGTTCCTTGTGGGATTATTAAAATTAAACGCACGCTTCCAACTCATGATGTGGGTACTTTTGGTTAAGATTCTTAAATATATCAAAAGCATCCCATGATGAATCTCTTTAATCATGATTTATATTTTTATTTTAGTTTCTTAGATTCGTATTTCTAATAAAGGGGAAGTATTAATTAATAAAATTTGGGTCATGTTCATCAAAAGTCATGATGGGATCAATATATTAACTGTTAATCAAATTTTCGAAACTATCACACAAATTGAATCACAAAATCATCATTTTTATTACAATAAATGAAATTATATGGTTTTAAAAGGTATCACAATAGTCTAGAATTTTTGAAATATGTTCATGGGATTTTTGTTAATAATTTCCTTATAATTTCCCAATGTCCCTTATCATTTAAGTGTGTTTAGGATTGATATTTATTTTTATTCAAAAAATATTGGGACGGAAATTTTGGGAACATCAATACTTATCGATAGAACATTGAAGACCATTATATTTTTCTCTTGAAGTGGTGGTGCTCAACCTAATTATCAAGTGGTGTATATTGGGGGTAAAAATGGTGTGTTAGTTCAATACCATTGAACACATCCATTGTAATATTCTGGCATGTATCTAAGGTTCTATCGATCAGGGGATCGAAAACATGTAGTTTTTGTGAATCTAGGCTCCTTGAGCAAGTCAGTGGACCTTGGAACATGAAATAATTCAAGTGTAATTATATGAAAGTTATATTATGTAAATATAATGTTGAAAAAAAACATTAAGGAATGATGTGATGAAATAATATTGAAAGACGGCGAGGTATTATAAGTTTCATACTAAGATTAATGGGCATAATCATTGTCTATAACCAACATAGATTCCAATATTTTATGATACTTTATTGAGTCAGATATTTTTCTTGGAATTTATCAAATTATATATCAATTATTCCATAATACACATAGCTACTAAAACGTTGTTAGTTGGAATCTAATGTCGAAACGATATAGACTTATTATTAGAAAAACAAACTAATGGTTATATCATATTATGGGGATTGCATTCATTTTTAAACATTGGGTTATTTTGATAAAATATAAGTCTATATGATATTGACATTAATTAATGGAAGGGTTTGTGGTTAATTTTAGGGATATGGAAAAGTGTAATCCTACATATAACAAGTGATATACCAAGGAAATAGACTTAAAAGGGGTTTGAATGACACAATATCATGTTGGCCCAACTAATTAGGTCATCCTATCTTATAACTGACTCTATATTATTAATTAATTTATTACATAATCAATGGAATTATGGAATACTGGTTGAACAATTTTTAGATTTTTAGTATAACCCTGGTCTTCTCTAGGTTATATTGATTCAAATTTCAACTCTTTTGTTCAATGATAATTCAAGAGAAAGGTATTAAATTTTTTTAATAACATGATTCTATCCATAGGGTTAAAAATATTTTATCTTGGATATTTATTTGGTTCAAACACCCATAATGTCAACCCCTTACCATGAGCGGATTATTCTCACATGATGAAGTAAAATTAATGTTGGGAATAATTTTACAAAAAAATTTCAACCCAAAAAAATGATTTAAAGAAGATAATTTCAAATTTTAAATCATTATATGGAAATTAAATAGTAAATTTGATGAAAAAAGAATGAAGAACGCCATATAAATTAATTTTTTAGAGATGACATTATTTGGAATGGAATATTTGAAAAAAAAATGATCAATAAAGGTTTCATGGAATTGAATTGGGAACAAATAGAATGTACGATATAATAAATAAATGTAGAAAAGATAAACTAAATTGAAAATCAAATAAAAAAAAGAATAATTTAGTTACAGTAGAATACATTCTGGGTCCTAGTTTTCTATTTCACATCATTGGTAATGAAATATTTATAAATTTGAAAATATAAATGACATTTAAATGGTCCACATTGTGTAATTATTTATGAGGTTTCTCCTTTGAAACATAAATGATGTATAAAGGGTGTTCAATTCATGTAAATCAGTAGTGAAAAATCCCTCCATATATTTTTTGTATCCTATGATTTTTAATGTAGAACGAACCCATGAAACATTGTTTCAAACTTATAAAATTATTTAATGAGTTCACACCTTTTAATCCAAATATTTAGAAATCAGATCGTTCATGATTTGTAATACAGATACATGATGTGTACTTGGTTCACATCACATTTTTTGGATTCCTGACATGTAACATACACTAGTAGGAGTGGTGTTATAGGATTATATCTCATTTTCATTATTTTCATAATGTGTAAATATTATTACTACACTTTTTTATTGCATTCCTATTTGAGTGTTGAATTCAGAATTCCTAAAAAAATTCATCATAACCAAATTTATTATAAATTAAATATTTATTAAGAAATAATGATGTGTATCCTAAATATACTTAATAAATTGTATATTCTATTAATCATCTCCAGCTAATATAACATATGATCAAAAAAATAAAGATGAAGATCCTCTTATGAGAATTTTTTTTATTATACACAACATATTAATTATTTGTAAAAAAAGTAAATTAAATATGTTAGTGGAAACCATTCTAAAGTCACCTAATGTTGTTTTTTTTAATAAGAATATATATATCATTAAATGATGAATTTTTATATCCGGTTTCTTGTTGAAAAAAATATGATTCAATATATAATAATTAAAATTTTCATTGATCATATTCTATACAGGACATAGTATTTCAATGACAGGTCTAGACATACAATATCCATTATAATTTTTTTGAAAGGGAATTAATTATTTAATAATTAAAATAAATTTTCAGAAATGTTAATGTGTCCATGAAATGTTTTTACTAGTTTACTAAATGTTCCTAGGCATATTCTCCATAAAATTTGATAGAAAGACACATTTTCATGGTTAGTTTATTAAATAATTATTCTTCCATAAATGAGAATTTCATTTTCCCAATAGTCATCCTTTATTATTGATATATAATGATAAAGATATTAGGGACAAATATAGTTTTCTTCAAATATAAGTAACATGAATATAATAATTATTTTTATAAAATCCTTGAAATATACTTCTTTGGTATCAATATTATTGAAATAAAAAAATCATGGTAAGATGATAATAATTATATATATTATATGTTTTTTGATATATAGGACTTCAAAAATACTTTTACTTTTGATAATGGTTTTATTTATCTTACCAATCATTTTTATTATTCATTCTCCAAATTTAAGGGTCATGTGGGAATCCTTAAATATAACATTATCTAAATCCAAGAATCCTTATTTAGATGAATTTAAATACAAACACATTTACAAACCCAGTTTTTTAAAAACAATTAAAAAACAAAACATTTGGTATTTTATGTAGGAAATTGATTTTCCTTAACTTATTGTGATCCATGATGAGAGCCTAAGAAATAACCATATATCATTGAAATTATTCCTTGATAATTTAACTTCATATATTATACATAGTAGTATCATTCTCATATTAATGGTTAGTTATTGGGTGTACCTTGAAATTAATATTTCTTCCCTTCAAGCATTTCCATATCTTGTTCAACCTATATCATCAAGAGTTAGTCCTGCAGCCATAGCCTAGGGAATAAACAACCATTGATCAAGACAATTATTAAATATAAAAAAATCCATATGTTTAATGAAATGGAATCGACCAAGATCAAATGAGTCTCAGTAAGTTAAGAGTATTTTTTAATTACATATATTATATGATAAGATAACATGTCTGTTATCATTTATTTGTTTCTAATAGTATACGGTGATGAAATTTAATTCACATGGGTTGGGATTAATCAAATATTATAACATAAAATAAAAGCATGTTATGATAAAATGATATATTTCTAAGATAATATTGTATATATATTATAATTTTTTAATCTAGCTGTAGTTTAAAATATGTGGGATATGATCCAACAACCCATTTGTAGAAAATTTTAAAATTTAAAATTTTGTTATATGAATAATTGCCAATTCATATAGAATATTAAATATTATATTTGTATACCAATTTATTTCTTAAATATACACAGTAAATAAAATATGATCTTTTATTAAACAAATGTTTGGGTATTATACATTGGAATTAAAGAAGTTAAAATAGTTAATAGGTCTCTAGATGGATTATTGTTTTGATATAAATAATTTAAAAGATAATACAGAGAAGATTATTCGAATCAGTAGTAAAATTGAGTATCACTCAATACCCCAAATGAATTCTTGGTATTTTGAAAAATAGAAATGTAATTAATTTTATTTATTTACCATAATGAGGTGATATTTTTTATTCTACATTTTTTTGGAGTAGTTTATAAAATTTTTTAGTATAGTGATAAATTTTTATAAAATCGATCCTAGGGGAATTTGATTTTTAAAGGTATTGTTAATATAAATTTTTATTATCATAGGAGGATACCTTTGTAAAAAAATAAAATCTATTAACACCATAGAATTAGGGGATATGATGTAATCAAGTTTGAATACATATTCAATATTTGAACATTAGGACTATGATAGTTTTTTTCTTCTAATTATTCAATGAATTGGTAACTATGGTTTCAAACAATATTATGTTGGAATATTATTAATAATGTATCTAAATCATTGCAATGAGTCGACACATCATTTTGGGGAACTTAGTGTTTTGATGTGGTGTTCATAAAAATATTAAATATAATAAATTACTCAAGTTTCATTCCATTGAATACATAGTAAAACTCTAATTTGAAATCTCAGATAAAATATATGGGGCCATGGTTTAGTTCAGAAGATGGTTTTTTCTATAGGAATACTAATGAATTTGATATCATTCAGTGTAAGTTAAAAATCATGAGAGTAGGGTGTTAAATTATGTCTATTAATTTGGTGATCATAAATCACCCCCCCACCTTCATGTGTGCCTAGTATATGGGATATTACAGTTCCCCTTCATGTTGAATAAACCATGATGAAACCAAGGAAAGGAGGAACTATATTTCTGTGATATTTATTGGGACTTCACTGAGATCGAGGTTAATTAGCATCAATGAGTGGATAAAACACCAAAGATTTTGTGATTCACCATGAGGAATGAAAATTTAAATTTTCTAACATGATCCAATATTTTTTGTTTCCTAAAGATTTAGTTCCCTTAGAAAACGTCAAGGGGCACTATGTGGGTCGGCTTGTTGGTTTCAATTGGAAACTAGAAAATTTTCAATGTCCCAAAAGTAATTCATATTTTAAATAATTATCACATGATGTGTATGGTATACGAAAATTCATATTTTCCGCACATTTTGGGATGATAAATATTGTGTATTATTGAAATATTATCAGGGTTACCAGTCCTATTGTGATCGTAGGACATATCACCAAGTGACATGTCCATGAATCCCTGTCATTTGGTAGGGCCCTGACAGAGTACCTATCCAGGGAGTCGGACACGAAGTGCCATAAATGATAATATGAAGAGGACATGAAGAAGAGGCCAATTATCCAAGCCATTCAATGCACCTGGGGTACATTCCATTTAGCTTACAAGACTGGTTGTGCCATGTAATTGAGAGAACAAACCGGGGCTTGGGTAATGGAAGACCAACCATGTAAGCTCACATGTCTATAAAATCCATGTATTAGAGGAGTTGAATATGTGTTCATGTGAGTTTACATGACATGTTAATGCCATTACATGATTGAAATTTTATTTTATAATTAGTAAATGTTTATTTCATTCGTCTAGACTCAGATGGATTATTTCTATTAACTAATAATATGTATTTTTTTCAAATAGAACATGGTAGAGGAAATTGTTTGGGCCTTTGGGTTGTGATGAGAGGTGATATTGTGGGTAACTATAGTTAGAATAATTTGGACCATTTAACGGTTGAATGAGTCCCTTAAACTATCACTATACATGAACATTTTATAATTATATCCTCAGCATTAGATTGTGATCCCTTATATAGGAAGAGATTGGATAGAGTAGTTTTATCACATTGAGGAGGACATAATATGATCTATATTGAACTTTTTTTGTAGATCAGATTTATAGAATAATAGTGACTAACATTACAAGTAATACCATCTATTAATTATAATTTTAGCCCCGTAAAAAATGTGGTACCATCATTTATACGATCCCATATATAGTTGGTAGATTTAGAGGGTTTTTTTCTTTGTTTGGTAAACCATCCCCTACTCAGCCAATGGTTTATGTAGGGATTTTCATATAATCGATATTATAATCCTCTACATTCAATGATATATCAATTTTTGTTTCTAGAATTTTAATGACCAAAACTACATGGGTGGTGATCACCTATTATATCCACATGATTTTAGGGGTGCCAAATTTGGTTTGTTGTTTACCACAATGATTCGAGGTATGATCACCTATCTGAGTGTCATCTTTTGTGTTACTATATTTAATTATTGGTGTCCTGAAACTGCCCTATGTGTGATTCTATTTCTTATTATATGTGGTATTCAATGCTATAGTTTTTTTTATTTGTCTCCCACATTAATTATTTGAGTGATCTCCTCTCTGATGGTTGAAAAATTTTCTGCTTCCCATATGGTTAGAGGTTCCCCCATCATGGATGGGTGAGATAACCCATATGAGTATTGATACCAATTGTACATTTAATGACTTTTATCCTGATGAGATATGAAAATTCTGTTCTCTTGTTTGTATACCACAATGATTACATGGGATGTGTCAATTTATTATCATTACCTAATAGAAATTTATATATCAGTTCAGTTCTATCTGGGATGTAAGACCTCATGGGGTCTGTTATCATACAAGAGATATTTCTTTCATCTCGGAGTAAATATCATCATTATGTCTATGAGGATGGTACAACATATAAATTGATTCTTTATTTGACTTTATATGGGGTTTTCTGGGCTTTCTTTAATGTATTGTCACTTGTCTTGGCTGACACACTATATGCATAATGATGAATAGTCATGTATAAATAACGACTAATCAAGTGGGATATTTTCTCTCTTCTGGGATCCATCTGAATAGAATATGTTGGAGGTTTCCATCATGTTTCTTAAAATTATTTTTATAATTTTGGGAACCTAATGGGTATTTTTATACTCACACATGCACATGGTTTTACAGAACATATTCTGTCATAGATAAATAAAATCCATTTTAATTTGGTCCAAAGAGGACCTATAGGAGGTGGAGCATATTAATAAAGAATATCCATGGTGTTTTTCAATAGGTTGATCACAAAGGATATTTTTGGTTGTATTTTATTTTTACCTTTTTACACTTTCAATACTCATGTTTTACTGTGGATGTTCAATATTTTTATAAAAAATCAATTTCTTGTTTTACTATCTCTATAATATTGAAGGTAGATGATTTTTGGTACTTTATAATAGGCACCATATTGCTAGGCCTACCAATTGGGTGACATTATAACTCAGTGATAGATAACAATCCATAAACCATTAATGGAATAAATTGGGTATTTGTTTCTACAAAACCATAGGTTTGGGTTTTGATAGAGTGTTATCTAAGTGATTTAAGCATTAGAACCACGTTTTAGAGGATTTATAACTATGACATTGGTTTGGGTTTCATTGTGAATGTATCAATGGATTTTGAGTTTAATGATTAGGCTAGGGACATCAATATTGGTGTCATGGATAATGTATCCATTCACCATAAATCTGATATCCTTCTTGCTGATGTGGTACATTAGGGAATGTTTCCTAGAGAGTACTTTTTACATGAAAAATAAAGGGCCGGGTTATGTGTTCCACATCCTTCATCAGTCAGCTCCCTATACATACAATTTGATAATGATACATCATTATTTTATTTCAAGATTCAACCATGAAGACAAACTAAGAGGGTTCTATATTAGGATTGAGATGATGATATTCCGAAGTATGATCCTTCAATGCAGGTCACTGGTCTTGAGGTAGTTCCTCTGAAGGGTCCTCTAGTGGAGCCATCACCAATTGTGTAGAAGGTTGTTCCAATAGTTCAAGCCAAGTATTCATACATGGTGAGTGAGATTTAGGAGTTATAGGGGAAAAATCCTCTCAGATATTGGAGTGATATAGACAACTAGGTAGAATATGACTATCATGAGGCATTCATGCGTGATTTTTCACCATATTTGGACAGCGCCTGATCAGATAAAGGTCCCAGTTATGAGTCTTCTATCATTTTCACGTGGGAGATTTTAGAGTCTAGTGATGTACACTCAATAAAAAGTGATACACACATAGGTAGAGTTTGAGTGACTTATTTTAAATAGGTATATCTTTCAACATTGAGATTAGTGCATATCGATAAGCTTCTATAACATTGACATGATAACATGTCCATGGAAGAGTATTCAGTAAGGTAAGCACACCCATCAGAATAATCACTAGATATTGTTAGAGATCTATTTTTAAAGAATAGACCATCTAATTGGTATTTTTATGGGAGAAAAGTGTGTCCGTTGTACTATTTTTTCATTCCCACATATCATTTTTTTCACTAGAAGGCCATTTATGTTGACAACATTTGGATAATGAGACTCCAGTTGTTAGTGTTATCCACACAGGTGTTTTGATTTCGGAAGATGGTATTCAATTACAGACCTAGGTATTTGGGTATTCAAGATACATCATGATATTATCCTAGTACATAGGGTATGTGGTTCAATGATTATAGTTAGTAACTAGTCGCCCAAAAAGGGCAGTGTTTCACTTACAATGGATGAGGACATCATGCATTAGATTGTCGGACTCATCGCATTTGTGAGAGGGTTCCTGTTGAATGATATACTTGGATGAGACCATGTTTTTAGCATTGATATCCATATTATGGTGTATTGAGAATATGATATGGAAAATAGAAGTAGGTGGGAAAAAATCAATATATATCCACCAACACCACATGTGGTCCACACTAGTCACAGAGAGATAGAGGATGGGGGTGAGGATATCTACAATATGTAGAATCTAATGATCAAGAGGCTTCAAAGATGATGATAGGTATGTTTTTTTTACTTTTAATTGTCTTCATTAGGAATTTTAGAAACTATTGGGATGTACTATATTCTCTTTACAACTTTCCCATGGATGATCTAAGTTGATTATGGTCATTGGTGGAACCATGTGTTGGCGATTTTTGAAATTGATTTAGATGAATGGAGAATATAGATGCTTCTCCAATCAATAAATGTTATTGTGGCATGATTACGAAAAAATATATTGAGTTAGGTCCTCCCATGTGGATATTTTTGAGGTGTGGTGGATGAGTTCCTTTGAATTGTGTGTTTGTGTGTGTTGCGCTTTAGATGTGTTCAAAGAGGGAATATTATCACCTAGTGCATTAACATGGCCATCCATGTGTTTTTTGTTGTTTCCTTCATGTTCTAAATGATAGAGTTTTGTGAGAGACACATGAGGAGGTAATGTTGAAATTCATCCAAAGGTATATGTGAAATGATTGGTTTCATTGGAACATGTGTCTTGTTAGAGAGGTGGTGTACCGCTAGACCTTAAGACTATATATTGATCGAGTTCTGTGGGTTTTACAATAGTCACTACTAAGGTTAAATGGCCCTTATTTGTTTAATTATGTAACATATCATTACATGGACATTGGGTGTGGTTTGTTCATTATATCTCCCCTTATTGTCTGCTTGTGGGAAGCATGAGAGCCCATGGTGAGATCACTATCAAGGGATTACATGTTAAGAGCTTAGTTTTAACCCTTCATAATAGTATTTCCCATTTTAGAGAGGAATTTAATGTTTGTGGGGAGGATTTTAGTGACATTAATTTTGACCATTACTATTTTTTGAATAATTTTAGCAATATAAGCAATGACAAGTGCTGAGTCACTAGGGGATTCTGGGAACCGGAAAGCCTTGATGGAGTGATATTAAAAATATTAAACATATAAAATCACACAGTGGATGTTTAAGTAGAAACATTGAATTAATCAATAATTTATTCTCATAATATAAATATAATTATGTGGGAATGAATGGAAAGTTGTTTTCCCCTTGACATAAACATAAAAAGTTTAGCGTTGGGTTTCGAGTTGAAAGATTTTGGGTGAGGTGTTAAATTGAAATTATTATTTTAATTACTATAAATTTATAGCCCGAACATATTATGTGAGAATAGAATATATAAGATATCCCAAACCCATCCTTTTGTGATGTATTAACCAAGAATACACCAAGAATAAGTTGAATATATTCTCTATTCATGATGACAATTTCTCTCGGAGCTGGGTGTAGTTGCTTCAAATCATGGATCTAACGTCAATGATTTGAAAATTCACCATGATGTTAGAAGATATTAGTTTTATATAAAAATAAAGGATTAATTATTTTATGAATTTAGAAACCTTATATAACTTATAGGGACCCCATAATAGTTGATTTTTGGGTTTCGATGGAAATTAGGACATTTCAGGTAGCTCCTAGGGAATTATCTATAATGCCATCCAAATCTAAGGAAGGTTCGTGGTATAGGATAGTGTGTATGACATGAAACACCAAGAATGTATGGTAATATAATATACAAATAATTTATAAAATATTAACTATTTTATATAAAGTTGAAATATGATTTTATTTTTGATTCCCGTGTTACCGAGTTAGCATGAAATTATTGTGAAAATAAGTTTCATAGATGCATTGTGTTACATATTAAACAGAGTTTCACAGAAAAACAATATATTTGTAAAATATTATTTTTTATATTAAAATAACATATAAAACAACAATTATATTATTTGTTGTGAATATTATTAACTATCTTTTAAAAAAAATTATACCAAAAATATAAAATTAATTCAATGGTTTACAAATAATTAGAAAATAATATGAGGATCATTTTTATATATACCTATTTTTATGCTCACAATGTCGTTTTATCCTAATAAATTGAATTAATTATAAATAATGAGTAATAATAATGTAATATATATTTTAATAATTCTTTAAATTTAATTTTATATCCATCTAATAGATTTCATAAGCACGATATAATATCAAGCCCAATTTTATGCATAATATACAATATTCTTATTAAGGAACATTTCCACCATTTAATGAAGAACATATTTTAAATAAATTTTTTATAATTATTATAAATATTATAAGTCAAAATAAACTAAATATTTGAAATATAAACATAAAAATTAGTTTAGTTTGATTTTTTGGTATATTTCTACCAAATGTCTTTTTTAATGAATAATAAAAAACACAAGAATTTAATTAAAAAATAAACATTCATATAGTATATCTATATTTCTTAATTTTATTTTTAATTGGATATAAAGTATAATAAGATTAATTTATTAAAAACTAATTTTATTTAATTGATTAAAATCATTTTCAATTTTAATTATAATATAGAAACATAGAAAATATTTAAAAAAATTACTTTTAATGGTCGCAATGTCATCAAATATGTCGGATTAAATTAAAATTAATTTCTACCACTTATGTTATATAAATTAGGTAAAATGGATTCATTATTTTTAATAAAAATAATATAAAATATTTTATAAGGTCTAATTCGTTTTTGATTGAATATATTAATGAAATAAATTAAAATTAATGAATACTATTATGGTGAAATTAAGATTCATAATTGGATAAACCTAAAATATAATCTCTTGAATTACCATCAAACATAACCAAAATACAATTAATGGAAATATAGCAAAAATAAAATACTTTTTAATGTAGTCAGGTCCATTAGTGGGGCCCATTTCAATGGAAAAATTATGGGTGAATTTTCCATTTTCCAAACATACAAGAGTGTCACTCCTCCATTACTGTAAAAAGGCACTCAATCCTCCCATTTCCTCACACCTCTCTATAATTTTTTATCAACCATGTTCTTAAAAAATATAACATCAAAATCTCTACCCACATCCTATAAAACTCCTCTATAGAGTAAATCAATCAAAGGAAGCCGTTTGTTGCAATCAAAAATGAGTTACCCAAAACCGGGGTTAAATCTGTCCTCATGAACTTTAGTTTTATTTTAATTATCTAACCCCTGAAAAATAAGTTTTTTTAGGATTATATAAAATAATTTTAACTTAAAAATACTGAGATTTTCATTTTCAGGTTTTCAACATACACTTACACAGACTTTCTTCTAATGGGTAACAAATATGTCTTTCTTGTGTATGGTGAACTACCGCCTCACAAAATGTAGTTGTTCATTTTTCCATTACTATTAATTATTGTTGGTAATTATGATGGAAATTATATTTTTCTACTCTATATATGATATTAATTAATTATTTATTGTTTTTTAATTCAATTATATTATATTTACCTATATTCTCCATTTGGTGTAAATATGGTGACATCATTTGTGGTAGAGTGGACTACCTCCCCCTAAGAGCGTTGTGATCCATTCACATGATACATGGTATATATAAATGATATTTTTAATGTAAATTGTGGGACGTAGAAAAACTTATATATGATATAAATGAAATTATTAACTTTCTTGAAATATAACATATAATTTATTTTATTACACTTTCCCACACATGAAAATATAAAATGTCATTTGTAGGCGTGTGGAATACCACCTCCATGACACAATGTGATTAATTTTATTACATAATAGTTATATATGTAATCATATATTATAATATAATATGGTAATTAGGCTATTAGGATAATTCTGTAATTATTAATGCTACTTACCATCATTCAATAATAATCATCAAAAAATGGTAACATTACTATTGTGTGTGTGTGGCCTACTATCTATATAACTGTATAATTATTTCATTTTTCATAACCACATATAATTATTGGTTTTAAATGTTAAGTCGATATATAAATATTATAATTATGACATCATAATAATTATTTGGATGTTATTTCATTCCCACTTTTAACATTGTAGACCTAGAAATTTTGTTTCTTGACACATCAAACATGGTAATTAGTGACATATAAGTAATTATAAACATAAAAAAAATATATACATGATGAAAAAATTGTCAGATGTTATTTATTCAGTAATATAAATAAAGACGTGGAAATTTGGAAATAAGGTATGAGATTTTTTATAAATTCACATTCTATTGAGACTTATTCATTATTATGAACCATATATATTTTATATTGTATATTTACTGAACATAAACCTGATATATCATGAATAAATTTATTGTTATCAAATTATAAGTTTCATTTAACTGTATACTTTAATGGATATTATTATTCAAACAGATCGAATGGGAATGGAAAATTCAATAATGTTTACTAATTATTTTCCCTGAGAATAATTTTATGGATCATTAATTTACATTCAATGAAATTATATTACTATTTCTTCATAATCCCATTAATTATCTGAAAATGTTGTCATTCAGAAAATTTTTCATGTATTAGTACCATTTTTCTACCCTTTCATACACATTTATTCAAGAAAAAGTGTACATGAAAACCAAGCATCATTTACCTCTTTAATCTAAGAAATTTGTTTCATAAAGGCCATGTTTTATTAAAAATGATTTCAAAATGTTTATTAAATATTAAAAAATTATTTATTAAATAAATGCTTACACTTTTTTCTTCAACCCATATTCTCAAATGAATCGTGATGTAAATTTCTTAAAAATTAATGTTTCTACACATTTCACAATAAAAAGGTAATTTTATTTTTACTCAATAAGACATGTGGGAATTTAGCCACCAGAACATCAATGATTCCTCTTCACAATTATAAATGTTTAATGTTTTATGAAAATGTTTTCAATGTTGATTATCAATTATTTATTCAATTTTCATAGAAGTATACATTGTTCAAGAATGTTTTGAAAAGATCGTATTATAATATATCTATCACACAATTAGAATAACATTTATATTCTATCCCACATGGGATATCTTATAATGAAACCATATTTATTCATCCTCTACATGGATTATCATTGATTTTGACAATGATTTTATTCATATTTAGTTTCTTGATTAACTTTTTCTGACCATTGAGATAATCAATTTCCTATGATCATTAGAAATTAAATTTTCACTAATTTCCTTATCAATTATCATGTATATGCTTATTTCATAATCTATAAATAATATATACCAAAGGAAATAACTTTTTAATAAGTTTATTTTTTGGGGAAATATTGATAAGGCTATAATATTAATTCATTTTGGTTATTTAATACGGTGTATTTTTTTGATTAATCGATAAGAGTAATGATTTGGATTAAGAATTATGGATGGTGACCAATCTTTATATTTCCCCTCAATTAATTGATAGGTTCGAATGTGATAAATAAGTCGCATATTTTAAATAGGTTTCTACTAGAATTTTTAAACAGTAATTTGAAAGGTCTTACAAATATAGTTTTCTATGTTCGTGAAATATGATATCCAATAAATCAGATATTACCCCATTTAGAATCTGTTATTATTCATCTATGATATTTTTCCTCGACATGCCTATGGATAAATTTTGTTTAATCTTCATTAATTCAATGAAATGTTTTTAAATTTCTTATTATTTCATATTTATTTATCTTTATCTTGTAATTTTGATGGAATTTGATTATCTTTATTTATCGTTCAATATTAATTACACTATAAATTTTTTGTTATAGATTACATGGTATTTGTTCTCATTTATTTACCTTCTTATATTGATTATAATAATTGATTAATTACTGGTTATGATGTACCTAACATATTTAAAAATTGACATAACTAATATTTTATTTCCATTCCATATGATTCTATAATGTTTTCTATAAAATATATCTAGGGATTCAATAGATGACAGAATTTTATTCTCCTTGAATAAAGGAAAAATATATTTTCTAATAATTGTATTATTTTATAATACAGGACACATGTATGTATCTATTTTACCAAAACAACTAAATTAGTCTTTCTTTTAGGATTAGACTTGTATGTACATTATCCTAATGGTATAGTAGCATCATAATATCTCTAGAATTTCTGATGTCGGGTTTCTATAGTTGGTATCCTATAATGTTTAGTAGAATCCATGGGAACTAGATTTATGAAAAGATATATCAGAGAACAAAAACATATGGTTGACTCTGATGATAATCTTAGAAGAACATCATAGAATTTTTATATTGTAGAGAAATTATGGGTCTTCCTAGAAACACATACATTTCTGGATACTGTGAGTTGACATGGTTTTGGAACATATGTACCTAGGAGTAAAAATTATAAAAATGTATGGCAGTCCTGGATCAACATAACCAGTTAAAAGACAAGGGTCCTTAATACACTCCACGTTTGACCCTCTCTGGGGATACAATGAGGATAATTCAAATTTTATTTAAAACATAATGTAATTAATTTTGAAAATGTATAACCTAAATTAATCAAAAAATTATTTATATTAATGATAATTGTTGTGATTTATATATCCAAAAAAATATTATTTGTGTTTCTAAGACTATTTGAATGCAATCAATTATTTTTTTTTATTTTTATTAATTAGTAATTTTCCAATGGAGTCAAGATAACAATGAAAATGAAGAGGATGTGGGTAAAAATTTGATGGAAAATAATGGTTTAATTGGATTTAATGATATAATATTAATTCCTAATTAGATTCCTTGAAATATGATTGATAATATATACCTTCACCAACACCAAAACTCACCAAAGAAGTGAATAATGGAGTTTTTTATGAGATCAAGTGGTGGAGATCATGGAGATAGGAAGAAATCATTTCTCACATGAGATTAATGCAGAAGGATACACCTCATAAAGTGTCTCAATATAATGTGGAACTAAATTATGTGTGGGAAACCAATACATTATGAAATGCATTTTCAAGGAAAACATAAGAGTGCGATGAAAGGAAATTAAAATCATCTTTAGACGGGTTCTTTAATTTTTTATCAATATGTGGAACCTAAACATTATCCGAGTCGGTTACCTCTTCTAGAGGATAAAACATTGACCATTGATGGATCTATGTAAAAATATGTTGGTGGAGTATTTTGGTATTTTGGTGGTATTAAAATACTTAGTTACAAGGTAATTTATTGATTAACATTATTTTAAGGATGTAAATCCTATTTATATTAAAAATTATATTAATATAGTGTTAGGAAATGATAGTTGGTATGTAGTGTGTAAATAATCATGTCTGGTAAGGCCACCGTTCTTCAATCCCTAAGCAAAGGATGAGAAGGGTATCATTCCAACCACTGACCTACACAATGTCTTGGTTCGTAGATAGTCTTTTTAGTTAAACATATTTATGAATAAATATTAATGATAATATAGTTGTGTAACATTTATGGTTTATAGATCCTTGAATTCTCAATACCATTATTGGATTCTATTTTGAGATAAATGGTTATAAATTACCCTATTTCACAGGCCTTATGTTCGGTGAAAGGTTTATTTTAGTTCTTTAGAAAAAAGAAAATATTTTTTGGATATCCATTTCTAATGTTAATGGAGAAAATATAATTTCATCATAGCAAAAACATATGATGAAAATATTGATAATATATTAATGTTAATGAAGTGTAGTTCCTAATATTATTAGGAAGTAAAATAATCACTCAATGCTAAGAAAGGGATAAGAAAATTGTTTTATGAATAGCATAATTTCCATTGAGCCTATTACCTGCAAAAGAATCATATGATTATGGATTTGAGGCTCCATACATTCTATCGATCATTCACATATTTTTATGACCTAAATCCCTTGATATCAATATTTGGGATTTTCCTCCAATTATATACCTCTACATTCCACCAATTTTTATCATACATAGATACCTAATTATATGTTAATCCATGTGTCCTTCAAAATTATATTTCACTATTATTATGATGGTGTTATACTATCTCTCCTTCTGATGTGGGATTTAAACATTATAAAAATAAAAAAAACTATCGAAATAATGTTTTAATTAAAGGGACAAAATTTAATTATGGTGATGAGAATATAATGACACAAAAAATATAAAGTATGAAAAAGTTATTTGATATCATGTATGACATGGAAAATAGAGCATGTAATAGAATACTAGAGGCAAAAAATTTATTAGCATAATTAATATTTAAAAAAAATTTAATCTATGATATAGTTATCAATGCAGGTGATACCTATAAATCATGTGACACACACAATAATGAGTTTCGTCGATGGATTCTGTTACACACAAAACTGAGTTACACTGAACAACAACATATTATTTAGATATTATTTTTTATTATAAAAATATATAACACAACAATTAAATTAGCTATGTGTAATAATATTAAGAAAATTATAAAAAATGTGTTTTATAATTTATATAAAATTAATCCATTTGTTTCAAATTAATTATAAATTAATATAAGAACAAATTGAATATAAAAAGAGTATTTCTGTATAATACTATTTTTCTTATCAAAATTTATTTTATTAGAAAAAATAAAATTATTTATAATTATTATCTGATATTAATGTTATATATATTATATATTCAATAGAATTTATATTATATTCATCCAAAAAATTCGTTAAGCATGAGATAAGAACAATACCAATTTTAGGGATAAAATACTACATTTTTAGGACACGATTACAACCCTTTAAGGGAAAACTAGTTTCAAATACATTTTTAGGAAATGTAGTAAATTTTATATGTAAAAATAAATGTAATATTTGATGTATAAACATCAAAATTAGTCTATCATGAATCATTTGTATTTTTCAATGAATTTTCATTTTCTAATGAATAATGATAAACAGAAAATTTTAATTCAAAACAAGGTTTTAAAATAAATTATTAGTTTGATTAAATTTCATTATAAATTTATTTAATGTTTAATTAGATTATTTTTTATAAATTATTACAATTTAGGTCTTTGGAATCATTTTCAATTCGTAATTGAGTAAAAATCCCATGAAAAATTTATTATGTTTTTTATGTTAAATTCTCGTATTGTTGTCTTGTATAAGGGATTAAAACTTATTTAATTTCTACCAATTATGTTATTATTATATGGAAAATTTTATTCCATTTTTGGAATTATATGTGACAACCGGGCCCCGATGACAACACAGCCACCCCGCCTTAACATGGCCGTCGGGTCCTAGCTCACCAGGTACCACCAGTTACCCCCGCATGTAAAGACCCGTAAATTTCAAGGAAATTTTTTTCTTAATTTTCTTTGGAATTTTACAAGAACACAGTTTCTAACGGCGCCGGATTCTGAGGCCAGGTGTGCCCAAAATCAATTTCCGAGGTTTAGCTCGGGTACGTTCAGTGAACGAACGAGCGGGAACTTCCAACTTTTGAACCGGTGCTCGGAATCAAATTCTGAGGGAACTGATGAAACTGCAGTGCCGTTTTTTTCTTAAGGAGACCTTTTCCGAAGTTGTGTTTTATGCGGGTTGAGAGTTAATTTTTTTGGGGGAATTAGAAGAAGTTATATAAAATTGTGGAACACAATTTTATTTTATCAATGTTAGTTATTTCCTCCCAAGGGGAGTTAGATGTGGGTCTCAGAACCAAATAATATCCCATGAGAGGATATTAGTGGAGTGGGGCCAACACATGCCCTAAACTTTTCATCTCCCCATAACTCCCTTGAACTCCACCATTAACACCCTTTTCATTAAGTTTGTTAACTCTCCCCTTAATTAATTTGTGGAACCTCTCCATCTCCCATCCATTTATATTGCCAACACTAATGCCATTATTAATTCAATTTAAATTTTGAATTAATTTTAAAATGCATGACAATGTTACATAATGGGAGGGCCTTAATATATTTTTTTTGGTTGGCTAATATTTTGGGTGGGGAAAACCATTGGAGAATTTGGAGGAGAGTTCTTCTTATGACAAAGAACACCATCCTTCCACAAAGAACGACGAAGTTACTTCCTTCCTCTTCACCACAACACGTGAGGAGACACCGCCTCCTCCTCAGACACACCCCGACGTCATCTTCAAATACTCTTTCCGCAACTCTGCTCTTGAAATCGAGGTAGGGTGTTTACGTGATTTTTATTATGTGATTCTCTTCTGTCTTTTATCCGCGATATTTGGACTTCATGATATCACTTAATGGGAGGAGGCCGGACCGCACAAACATGACCATCCCCCTCCCTTATTGTTTTTCGTGTTGTTGTGGATCGAATAAAATTGATGCGGTGTCGTCGCACCGCGCGGGATCAAGCGGCAAGGATGCACGACATATTCCTGTCGCGCGGGATCGAGCGTCAAGGATGCGCGGCATCGTCACGCCGTGCGGGATCGAGCGGCAAGAATGCGTGATGTCGTCACGCAGTGCTTTCAAATTTTTAAACTCTTGTGCGTGGGTATTTGATTGCAAGGTGTTCGTATAATTTATTTTGGATAAATTATACCCTCGTCAATGATTAAAATCATGTTTTTATTATTTTCCAATTGATAACACCTAACGCGGAGGATGCGGGCCGAACAAACACGGCCCGACAACCCTCCACAGCTTGTTAATCTATGTGAGGATCAACGGACTATGACGAAGCATACCTCTACGATGTTTGAATCCATTCGTAGTGAAGGTCGGGTCCTGGGAGGACTGTTGGCGAAGACGACAGGAGAAACGGACCATTGGAGTGCGTCCGATGGTCCGTGGAAGGCGGTGGCGGCGCGACTCGCTGGCGTGGCGGCGCCTGCGACCGGTGGCGGTGGCGGTTCACCGCCGGCATAAATTAGCGGCGAGTGGGGGGTGGGGGAGCTACGCACCACACTCCGCGGCTTCCACGCGGCCATCCGGGCCGCGCTGGGTCGGACTCGGGTCGGGTCGACCAGATTTGGGCCGACCCAGGGGGGTCGGGCCGGGTCGGTTCGGGCCCAGACACCCCGTTTTCGGACCCTCTTCGGTATTTCGCCCATATCTTGAGTTATAAACCTCCGATCGATGCACCTTCAGCGGAGATGTGATCCTTGGATCGAGACGGCCGTTTCGGTATATCGTACTCAAAGTTTCGGAACACTTTGGGTTCGGCCGGGTTGGTTCGGATACGAAACCAACCGGGCCCTCGGAGCAGAAATATTTATATCATTAGCACCAGACGTCCGATTGACGTAACGCCAACATTGATGAATTCCTCTAAGTGAGACGGATCATTTGTCTTACTCCGCTCAAGGTTTGGATGCCGTCAGAGTGCGGTTGGGTTGGTTCGCTCACGAAACCAACCGGGCCCCTGGAACGAAAAAGCCAATAACTCACAGAACTAGCGTCCGATTGAGGAGCCATATATCTCGTTGGATTCTTCTTGATGAGACGGAACTTTTGGCATACTTCGCCTGAGTTTTGGGTGATGTTGGATAGCGGCCATGTTGGTTTGCTCACGAAACCAACCGGGCCCCGGGGACGAAAAGGCTAATAACTCACAGACCGGGCGTCCGATTGACGTGTCGTCTGTTGCGTTTAGACCGCTATGATGAGGCTGTTCTTTGAGATACATCTTCGTGGGACATTGATATACATGGAGTATCGACCTATAGCTCATGGAACGGACTCTCCTGGAGACGAGCCTGCGGAGTACGGAGACCGTGTAGCTGACTGAGACCTGGCGACTGCTTGACCGACTCGACTTGGAGTGAGTCGACTAGCCCAGTGGATGGAGCACTACTTTGTTTGGGTTCAGACCCATGGAGGACGGAGTACTACCTATGTGACAGTGCAGACCCGCGGTACTTGTCCGGAGAGTACCTTAGTAGGCTACTAGGGTGTGTTCACTACTGTGTTTGGGTGACATACCCCGGCAGGAAGCACTACTGTGTTTGGGTGGCTGACCCACAGTACTCGACAGGAGGAGTACCTTAGCAGTCTTATGTTAGTGAGCAGTACCTTGTAGTCATGACATGACCACTGTACACTCCAGAGACGGAGCTCTTCAGCAGTTACAGTTTCGATAATGAAAATCCTAGTTTGAGCTGAGTCTATGAACTTTTTGTTTACCTCATGATTGAGATGGGTCACTTGATAACATAGGTATATGTATGGGAATATACCTAGGTAGTGGTTATCCGTTGATTTCATAATCTTTGTGTATCCTCATGATTGAGATGGGTTACTTGATAACTTAGGTTTATGTATGGGCATATACCTAAGTAGAGGTTATCTGTTGAGATCTACTTTGTGGTTACCATGTAGGTTTTAGTGAGACCTTGAGGGTCTCGGGGTCCCTAATGAGTATCGTTATACTCACCCCTGCATGGGCAATGCCCGCACCTCGTTGTATTGGTTGCAGATGATAGGCAGAGATGACGGAGGCCGAGTGTTTGAGGACCAGACAGTACCCGGAGGTGGACCACACGACGAGTCAATATTCGGAGGTGGACTTCACGGAGAGACGACACTCGGAGGGGGTTGACGGGCAAGATCATTGAGGATCATCACTATCTGTACCTACCCTTCAGGTAGGATCCGTGGCGGGAGATCCAGGAGCTACGCTATCTGTACCTACCCTTCAGGTAGGATCCGAGGAGGATGACCCAGGAGCTGCTTCCTTTCATCCAGCTGTTTGTCTTTTTCTGTTGTAATATCGTTCAGTTGTAGTTGTACTTTTATTTGGGTTTGTATTCTCGACCATTTACCTTTCAACACTTCTCTTTGTACCTAGTGTTTTACTTCCTCATGTACTCTTTGGTATTTTGTTTTCTTTAATAAAGGCAATGCCTTCCCAATTATCGGGATTTACGCCTTAGGTGATAGTCTCCATCCCCTGGCCTATGGAAGGCGGGCTTGGGGTAGTCACGGCACGGGCCCCGAGGACGGGTCGTGACGAATTGGTATCAGAGGAGTCGGTTCTACCGCAGAACTTATAACTATGATATTTTCGTTCTATGAAGCAATAGTGTAAAGGGTACCGAGTGTGGTCTTCAGTTAAGGGAGTCCAGTGTTGGTGTGAGCGGCCGACGTATCCATACACCAGGACCCTGAAAACTGAATTCTGACTTTGTGCACGAAAACACTGATTCCATGTGTGTTTCCAGAAGTTTTATTTAAATATCAGCTCAAACCAGGTCAGCTCACCAGGTATAATCGTTTGATCGTGTCACGTTGTTTCTTTCGGGATTCCTTTTCTCAGATGACCAGCTAGAGCGCAAAGGGATGTGCGTACTAAAAGATTGTCGAGCGACGAGGCTTCGGTATAGGGACCTCTTGCAGTTGAGGCACCAACGGTGCAACCATACATTGGGCCACCGATGCCACCAGCCCCAGTAGTAGGCGATGCACGCCACTTGAGTGCACTGCACGAGTTCCAGTGCTAGAGGCCACCCAGGTTTCGAGGAGTGACGGACCTGCAGGCAGCTGAGGTTTGGCTGGAGGATGTAGTGAGAGTCTTCAGGCTAGTGGGGACGCTTGCAGACTTCATGGTGATCTTTGCTGTCAGCCTTCTTCAGGCAGCAACAGGCAGGTGATGGAGCCACTTGTTCCAGTTTTGCAACAGTATGACCTTCGCATGGGAAGATTTCGAGACCTTCTTCAGGGTGGAGTTTGTGCCAGTATCTCTACACCCCGAGCGTGTTCAAGAGATGCTGCCTTTTCCGCCTGTTATTCGACCAGTAGCTGAGTCATCTGTGGGCAGTAGACAGATGATGCAGTGGTCCAGGAGGACCAGACCAGCTGTTGGGAGATCTCGGGTTTTAGGATCGGTGGTGTGGGGCACCCAGGGTGAGGACCGAGCTAGGCGTTCCAGAAACAGACAGTGTTACTCATGCAGTTGAAAGGGTCACCTGGCATGTGACTGTCCAACTCCTTGTACAGTTGATCCACAGGCTTTGGAGGAGCCACCGAGGCAGAAGCAGCGGCGGGTACTTGAGCAACAGCCGAGCAGTGGACAAGGCCGTAGAGCTCCGGGAGCATGTATACAGGAGAGGAACTAGTGGATACATCCCTTGTACATCTAGTACCATGTTTCTGTTGTATTAGTGTCTTTGTACTATGAGCTGCGATAATAAAAATACACTTATATTTTTTGGCTTTCCTGTCCTTTTTTTTGGTTGATACTGAGTGGTCCCGGTTAAAACAGTTGACTTGACCCTCACGTTCTAGATTTCTATTGGAGGAGACCCAGTGACCTCACACTGATGCCGACAGTGTGACACGACCCTTGAGGTGAGAGTGATAGTTGGATCTCTTCGTAGTTACGTCGAGGCCTTACGAAGTCATCCATGGCGTGAATGCATCATTCATGTCAGGATTGACTGTATCAGGCAATGGGCGTGGTTTATCCAGGGGGTGAGACCATGTTTCTATTTTCGGCAAAGGAGAAATTTTAGCAGCTCCTTCAGATCATCCAGGAGTTCATGAAGACTGCACAGTGCAGTAAGAAATAGGAAACCGACTACAGTCATAGAGACTCGAACGTGTTAAATGTTTAAAGAAGAGTAAGATTTAAAAAGATATGAGCCTGTGGAGTTGCAGATGTGGAGGCAGAGCTAGGAGAGAAGCATGAGGTGGTGTACATCTTAACATGCTATAACCACCCGCCTTAGTTATCCCCAACAGGCTCAGGGAGCTGGAGGGAGGAGGAAGAGTGCGGCTGCATGTGGTCAATGAGTGTTACCCATTGGCTCTAAAAATTATTCAAGGGACAGTCTGTGTCCACTACTAGTTGTTGTAGTAACAGACGTCGATATTAACCATTCCTTGCTTTCGCAAATTTTGTTCCAGACCATGAGATTCCAGAAGCCGTGGACTTGACCCTCGCATCTGGAGATACCTTGGGAGGATACTCGATAATCACACCTACACCGACGGTGTGGTCAGACCCTCGAGGTGAGATTTTCGGTTATAATCTCTTGGTGGAAGCGTCAAGGCCTTACGACGTTAGTTTGAGTATGGAATGGGCAATAACTGTTCATACTCAAATTGACGGTTTTAGGCAAACTTCGGGATGAGTTTTCCTTGGTCGGTGAAAAGGAAACCCCATACAGCACATGATAAACACTTTCATAGGAGGGTGAAACCAATCACTCTTGAGTCAGTCAACCATACCCTCGTGACAACAGTCATTTGAGGTTCAGTTCTAACATGAATTGGAGACCTCTAGAGTTCGAGGATGACGATCACGTCCTTATACGGGTCTCACCTCGACGAGGTTTACAGAGATGTGGCCAGGTCGGAAAGTTATCTCTGAGGTTCAACATATCTTTCTAGGTCCTCAGCTGGGTAGGCGGGGTGGTTTACTGCTTGACCCATCCACTTCAGTTGCACCAGGTGCACGATGTTTTCCAGGTATCTCAACTGAGTATATACGCGCTCAACCCTTCACATATCATCGACCATGAGGAGCAGGACGATGGCGATGGTGTTACTTCCACTGAGGTTCCTGTAGGGATCAAGAATCGACAGGAGTGGATCCTATGAGGACGGTCAATTCCTCGGGTGCGCTTTCTTTGGAAGTACAGAATCCCCAGGTACGCACCTAGGAGCGGAAGGCTCAGGTGCATGCTCAATACTGCTTTTGTGACCCTAGTGTGTGTTGAAGCTTTATGAGGACATAAATCCCTGAGGTGGGAGTAATGTAATGACCCGGAAATTTCAAGGAAAATTTTTTCTTAATTTTTATTAAGAATTTTACAAGAACACAGTTTCTGACGGTGCCTGATTCTGAGGCCCGGTGTTCCCGGAATCAATTTCCGAAGATTAGCTCGGGTACGTTCAGCAGACGAATGAGCGGGAATTTCCAACTTTTGAACCGGTGCTCGGAATGAAATTCTGAGTGCACCGATGAAACCGCATCGACGTTTTTTCTTAAGGAGACCTTTTCCAATGTTGCATTTTATGCGGGTTGAGAGTTAATTTTTTTGGGGTAATTAGAAGAAGTTAAATAAAATTTTGAACACAATTTTATTTTATCAATGTTAGTTATTTCCTCCCAAGGGGAGTTAGAGGTGGGGACCACACCCACATAACCTCCCATGAGAGGATATTAGTGTAGTGGGGCCCACACGTGCCCTAAACTTTTCATCTCCCCATAACTCCCTTGAACTCCCCATTAACACACTTTTTCGTTAAGTTTGTTAACTCTCCCCTTAATTAATTTTTGGAACCTCTCCATATCCCATCCATTTATGTTTCCAACACTAATGCCATAATTAAATCAATTTACATTTTGAATTAATTTGAAAATGCATGGAAATGTTACATAATGGGAGGGCCTTATTATTATTATTTTTTTGGTTGGAAAATATTTTTGGTGGGGAAAACCTTTGGATAATTTGGAGGAGAATTCTTCTTACGACGAAGAACACTATCCTTCCACGGATAACGACTGCGTGCCTTCCTTCCTCTTCACCGCAACACGTGAGGAGTCACCGCCTCCTCCACAGACGCACCCTGACGACATCTTCAAATCCTCTTTCCGCGACTCTGCTCCTGAAACCAAGGTAGGGGGTTTAGGTGATTTTCCTTACGTGATTCTCTTTAGTCTTTTATCCACGATATTTGGACCACATGATATCAGTTAACAGCAGGAGGCCGGACCGCACAAACATGGTCGTCCCCCTCCCTTATTGTTTTTCTTGTTGTTGCGGATCAAATGAAATTGATACGGTGACGTCACACCGCGCGGGATAGAGCGGCAAGGATGCGGGAAATCGTCATGCCATGTGGGATCGAGCGGAAAGGATACGCGACATCGTCACGCTGTGCGGGATTGAGCGGCAAGAATGCGCAACGTCGTCACGCCGCACATTCAATTTTTTAAACTCTCGTGCGTGGGTATTTGATTGCAAGGTGTTCATATAATTTATTTTAAATAAATTATACCCTCATCAATGATTAAAATAATGTGTTTATTTTTTTCCAATTGATAACACCTAACGAGGAGGACGCGGGCCGAAAAAACATGGCCCGAAAACCCTCCGTAGCATGTTAATCAATGTATGGATCAACGGATGATGACGAAGAAGGCCGCTATGGCGTTTGAATCCCTTCGCAGTGAAGGTCAGGTCCCGGGAGGATTGTTGGCGAATAAGGCAGGAGAAACAGACAACCTGAGCGCGTCCGGTGGTCCGCGGAAGGCGGTGGCGGCGCTCCACGCTAGCACGTCGGCGCAGGCGACCGGTGGTGGCGGCGCGCCGCCGGATGTTTGGCGGCGGCGGTTTGCCGCCTCCTTCAATTAGCGGCGGGGGGGGGGGGGGGGAGCCGCGCACCCCGCTCCGCGGCATCCGCCCGACCGCGCCGGCTGGGTTGGGCCGGGCCCCGCCGGGTCGGACCACGGTTGGGTTGACCCAGTTCGGGCCGACCTAGGGGGGGTCGGGCCTAGTCGGTCTGGGCCCAGACCCCCCGTTTTCAGACCCTCTTCGGTCTTTCGCCAATATCATGATATGTAGACCTATGATCGGCGCACCATCAGCGGTGATGCGATTCTTGGATCGAGACGGTCGTTTTAGTATATCGCCCTCAATGTTTCGGAACACTTTGGGTTCGGCCGGGATGGTTCGGATACGAAACCAACCGGGCCCTTGGAGCAGAAATGCTTATATCTTGAGCTCCGGATGTCCGATTGACGTACCGTCGACTTTGATGGATTTCTCTAAGTCAGACAGATCATTTGGATTACTCCGCTCAAGGTTTGGATGTCATCGTAGTGCGTTCGGGTTGGTTTTCTCATGAAACCAACCGGGCCCCTAGAACGAAAAAGCCAATAACACACAGACCTGGCGTCCGATTGACGCGCCATCTGTCTCGTCGAATTCCTCTTGATGAGACAGAACTTTCGGCATACATTTCCTGTGTTTTGGTTGATTTTGGATAGTGTCTCGGTTGGTTCGCTCACGAAACCAATCGGGCCCCGGGGGCGAAAATGCTAATAACTCACAGACCGGGCGTCCGATTGATGCGCAATCTGTTGCGTTGAGACCCCTATGACGAGGCGGTTCGTTGAGATACTTTATAGTGGGACATTGAGATATATGGAGTATCGAACTATAGCTCATGGAGAAGACCCTCTAGGAGACGACTGTGCGGAGTACAGAGACCGTGTAGACGACTGAGACTTGACGACTGCTTGACCGACTCAACTTGGAGTGATTCGACTAGCCCAGTGGATGGAGCACTACCTTGATTGGGTACAGACCCATGGCGGACGGAGCACTACCTATGTGACAGTGAATACCTTTGGTACTCTTTCGGAGAGTACCTCAGCAGGCTCCTAGGGGGTGTGTACTACTATGTGTGGGTGACATACCCCGGCGGGAAGCACTACTATGTTTGGGTGGCTGACCGCGGTAGTCGACAGGAGGAGTACCTCAGCAGTATTAGGTTAGTGAGAAGTACCTCGGAGTCGTGACATGACCACTGTACACTCCAGAGACGAAGCTCTTTAGTAGTTATGGTTTCGAAAATGAGAATTCGGGTTTGAGCTGAGTCTATGACCTTTTTGTTTACCTCATGATTGATATGGGTCACTTGATAACTTAGGTATATATATTGGCATATACCTAGGTAGTGGTTATATGTTGATTTCATAATCATTGTGTTTCCTCATGATTGAGATGGGTTACTTGATAAGTTCGGTGTATGTATGGGAATATACCTAAGTAGAGGTTATCAGTTGAGATCTTCTTTGTGGTTACCATGTTGGTTTTAGTGAGACCATGAGGGTCTCTGGGTATCTACTGAGTATCGTTATACTCACCCCTGCTTGGGCTACGCACGCACCTCGTTGTGTTGGTTGCAGACGACGGGCAGAGCTGACGGAGGCCGAGTGTTCGAGGACTAGACGGTACCCGGAGATAGACCACACGACGAGTCAGTATCCGGAGGTAGACTTCACGGCCATACGACACTAGGAGGGGGATGACGGGAGAGATTATTGACGAGCTGCGCTATCTTTACCTACCCTTTAGGTAGGATCTGTGGCGGAAGATCCAGGAGCTGCGCTATCTGTATCTACCCTTCAGGTAGGATCTGAGGAGGACGACCCAGGAGCTGCTTCCTTTCTTCCAGTTGTTTGTCTTTTTCTTTTGTACTATTGTTCAGTTGTAGCTCTAAATTCATTTGGGATTGTATTATGGCCCACTTACCATTCAGCCCTTCTCTTTGTATTTAGTGTTTTACTTCCGCTTATACTCTATGGTGTTTTGTTTTCTTTTATAAAGGCAATGCCTTCCCAGTTATCGGGATTTACACCTTTGGTGCTAGTCGCCAGCCCCTGGCCTATGGATGGCGGGCTTGGGGTAGTCACGACATGGGCCCCGAGGACAGGTCGTGACATTATAAAAAATTATAAATTTTAATTATGTCCACATGGTTTTTGGCTGAAAATATTAGTGACTTAAATAAACGTAATGACAATGATTAAGGAGAAATTATGAATAAATCTGTATAAACATTAAATAATAGTGATCAAATGACCAAAAAACAATCCCAAAAATATTATGGATGCAAATATTAACACAATTTACATCATTGGGTATAATGTTTTTCAAATATTTTAGCCACTTTAAAATGAAAAAATCAAGGTTTAAATAACCTTTCCAAAATTTAATAGACGACCGCTCCTCCTCAACTACAAAAAGGAAAAAAATCCTACCACTTCTTCACACATATTAAGATACATTAAATCATACAATATCTTCCCAAATAGATCCTATAAACTCCGCAAATACTGTAATCCTATCCATGGGAACACATCCATATAGGGAATCCATTTGGTACAAATCAACAGGGGTTACACAATGAATATGTAACATCTTTTCTGAATCTATTAATTTTATTTCCATACTATACCTGCTAAAAACTACTTATTAAATGGTTATAAGACAAATAAATATCCTAAAAATACGTATATGTTGTTAGGATTGATTTTATATATACAAATTTACACTCCTTCAAACAATTCCATTTAATTGGGAACTAACTAACTGTTTTTGTGTATAGAAAACTACCGAATCATGAATTAAAGTTGTCATTTTCTTCCATTACATCCTTTGTTTTGTTTTAATTATGATGTAACCTCTATTTATATATGTTATATATATGATATTTATCATTCCACTATTCTTATTTAATTTTTTATAAATCATACAATTATACTTTCCATTTTATGTTAATACGGTAACATTGTTTGTGGATGAGTGGACTACCGCCCATTCCATGAGATTTCATCCATTAAAATCATACTTTGAATGTATAAAGGATTCTTTTAGTTCAACATATATCATATTAAAATCATATATATTGTTTTAAAATAATATATATATTTCTAGAAATAAAAAATATCATTTTATTTGTTACACTTTAACTCACATTAAAAGTGATTACTTTATATGTGGATGTGTGGACTACTGCCTGATTGATATGATGTAATAAATTTTACATATAAATAAATAAATATATATAAGTATATATGATTAAATAATAATATATTTATAGTATGATGATAATTGTTGAAAGATTAATGTATTTAACATTATTTCCATAATAATAATTGAAAAATGGGAACATTACTCATGAGTATGTACGACTTTCCATCTCCAAGATAGTAAAATTTGTTAATTTTTTATAACCATATTTTATAATTGTATTTAAATTTATAATTTTATTTAAATAGGATAATTATTAGTGATAATTATTTTGTATATTTTATTTAATTACATGTGTGTCCATATTTGACTTATAAAAGTTGTTTTTGACACAAACCAAATTGGGTCAATATACCAGACATAAACTAAATAGATAAAAAACTATATACAAAATTGCAAAAATTGAAATAATATTATTTATAAAAATGAAAATATCTCTCAGGAAATATAAAAAATAAAATTATTTTTTATTTAGGAATATAAATACACATGACACATGCATGCTCATGGTAAAGAATTACGTCTAAATTAAAATACAATGAGACATATTTTTTCTCAAGAATTTTGTTTATTTTGTTTTCCATTTATAATTAACATCAACTTGTTATATCATAAATATATTTATTGTAATGATATTATTTGTTTCATTTAATGATTTTACTTTATGGAGATTATTATTTAAATATATTGATATGGTGTGGGGAACTTTGAAATTATTCATCATTATTTTCAACAATAATAATATCAATGACAAATATTTTTCATTAAAGTAAATTATATTTCCATTTTTCAATAACCCTTTAATTACCTTCAAATTCAATTATTTGTTACTTGTTTCAAGTATTAGTAAAAAAATTACACTTGATGGTATAAATGTTTTATTAAAATCATTTTTAAAATAAACGAACTCCATTTATCCTTTTAGTTGTAGAAATAATTATCTTATAAAGACCATGTTTTATTAAAATGTTCAATAAAAAGTTCTCAGCATATTTTAAATTATTTATTAATGTAATTTTTACCCTTTCATATTATTACTAATGTTTTAAAATGAATCTTCTTTTCACTTTCACAAGAAGGGATTTTTCTAAACATTTTACCAAGAAAATGGAATGTTATTTTTACTCACCCGACATGCACAAATTTATTATCCATAATTTCATTGAATAATCATTTGAATGTATGAAAGGATACAGATTAAGGAAATATTTTTTGAAATTTATTTTAAAATAAATTAAAAACAATTCACACAAAGGTTATTTTCATCCGTAGCATTTACAAAAAATATATTATTATATTTTAATTCATAAAACATATCAACCTTTATTTTACTCTATATGGGATATTTTTTAATGATATCATACTTATTAATCCTCACGATAGATTATGGAAAATTCATTAATGGATTTTATTCACATTCACTTCATTAATTTCATTTTAGTTCCATATGAATAGTAAGTTTCCAATGATTATTAGAAATTAAATTTCCAGCAATTTTCCATATCATTTCTGATTTATAAAATTAATTCCAAAACTAGAAACCATTCATACATATGGAAGTGACATTAATATTTATTTAATTAACTGAGGAAATATTAATAAATTTTAATTTTATATTGAATATGGTTTTTTGAAATCATATATTATTTATTTTATTATTAAATATTAGTAAATATTTGGGAATAAAATGAAATGTTGTTCAATGGAATTACACATCCCATTGATGAACCAATAGGGTCTCATGATATATATAATTTATGAAAATTAAATGGGTATCTACTTTTTATTTTAACAAATATTTTGAATGGTCCTGACGGTATAGGTTTCTATATGACTGATATATGACATCCATTAATTAATAACAAATCCCATATAGTAATAGTTATAATTCATCCATGAGAATCATTGTAGACATATATATGGAAACATTTCAATTTTATTTCATTTATTAAAGGGCATGTGTTTTAGTTTCTTACATTTCCATACATATTTTTCCTTATCCGGTCATTTGAATGGAATGTGTTTATAATTACATAAAATTCAATATTATTTACTCAATTCCTACTTTTCTATTAATAAAATTTCATCTCTTCGGTGATAATTAACATTACATATTTATTATTGTTATTTATTCTTTTATATATTTTTTCTACATTACCCTTACTGAGAATTTGAGCCCAGCCTTGTTTAATTTCGATTCCTCAGGATTTTATAAAGTGTGATATAAATAATATGAAATGATATAAACAATAAAATA
Organism: Viscum album; assembly: GCA_963277665.1. NCBI lineage: Eukaryota > Viridiplantae > Streptophyta > Magnoliopsida > Santalales > Viscaceae > Viscum > Viscum album. Next base: position 519,889,483 of record OY728160.1, read on the forward strand.
ATGTTATTATCCTCGATTGAAGAAAAATTTAAGTTTTCAATAGAATATTATTTTATAAGACAAGAATCATGTATGTTTCTAGTTTATCAAGACTACTAAACCGTTTAGTCCATTGGTTCATGATTTACATTTATCTTATGATAATGTAATTGTATCATGACAACATATATATGTACATTCTATGGCTAGGTCATTATATGTTAAACTACACATCGTGTAGGAATGAGGCATTGTTCGTATGTTCTTCTCATTTAGGGAAGACGAATTTCGGGCACTGAATTCCATGTACTAGGGTTACGCTATGTAGTGATCCCAAGTCTTGCAGCCAAGGGTCCTTGATACATAATCCTTATCTAGGGCAATGAAAATATTTATCTACAAATCTAGTGACATGGACCTTGGGTTCCATAATTATCCTGGGATGAGGGCAAGGCCAAGAGGCCGGTTATACTAGAATGATGATGTACATGGGGTAAGTGCCATGTAGAAGACATGGATGGAATGGCCATATGAGAAAGCTCTAGTATGGGGGCTTAGGTAATGAATTACATTTAATGTATACCATGTACATTCCATGTAAGGGAACATGATCATCCACGCCATGTTGAAGAGGACATGGCTATTTGTTCATGTGGGGTCACATGTCATGAAGAAACCAGAACATGTCATTTACTTTAATTAGATTCTTCATCATACACATCGCCTTCTTCCAGCCATAGATGGAGGCCAATGCGTATCATACCCCAAATGGTTTTCCTCATAGAAGATGTTGGTGGACACTTCATGAGAATTTGGGATAAAACACAAAGTGATATAGTGGGTATTTTTGGTTACTAATTTTGGGACCACTAGTGGTAGTTAGAGATTCTTGGTCCAACCATATTAGGGTACAATATGGAATTACATAATCAACACAATATTGTGATCCCATAGATAAGATAATCTTGGGTAGAGTTGGAGTATCAATTGGGGGAGGGAAGGGAGGGATCTTATATTGTATCATTTTATCTAGATTTGAATTATGAAATCTCCCTGACCAAAATTTATTGAGATGTGATCTAATATTCATAAGGATATCTCAATAAGGTTTATGAAATTTTTAGTTATACGATCCCCTATATTGAATTAAATTTTTTTAGGTTTTTTCTCATATTTAGGTATATTATCCCCTACCAAGTAGACATTTTATGTATGATATATGGTATTATTTGGCGAATAATACCCTAAATAATGAGTTTTGTTAGATGGGGTTTAAAGGACTTGTGTGACCAACACTTCATCGATAGTGATCCCTTATATGAGGGATATGATCTGATAGGTGTAACATTGGGGTTGTGGTGTCCTCCAGTTATTTTTGGTGTGATCACCAATCAAGGTGAAATCATTTGGGTTACTAGATTTGGTTCATGGAATTCCCTAACGATCAAAGTTGTGATCCCATATCTGGTGAGTTGTGGTCATCAATGTCTTTATTTGGTAGTGTGGTATCCCTTAGCGATTCTGGGAGACATCCCCTATATTGGTGATGAGAAAATTCCTAGTTCAAGTAGGGTTAATGGGATAACCCATGGGGGTAGTTGAGATCATATATTGAATATCAATATATTCTTTACTCTAGAGTGACATTATGAATGGAAAGATATAATTAACATATTCTCTCAGATGTATACCACCTGGGATTGTGGGAATATTCCATTGACATTGAATTACCGAATGGAATTTTATATCTTCGATTAGTGTCGTCTAGTATGGTATAACTCTAAGAATGTGTTCTCATTGATTAGTTTTACATTTGATCATCTAGTAAAAATATTGTCGCAGGCTATAAGGTCATTACCACTTGAGACTTGGAGTATGATATGAGTATATATGGGTGTTATCTATGTTCCCTAGATATTTGTTAACATTTATTGGTTGAAACACCATGTTTACTGATCCAAAATGTCATGTATAGCAACAAAGTGATCGATTTGGGGGTTCTCTATCAATTGGGATCACTCTAGGTGGGTTAGATGGAAAATTTATTTTATTAGGAACCCTTAATTTTTTTGATATGTAATATATGACTATATTATTCATCATGAAAAATAATAAAAACCAATTAATTAATGTATCACTATTTATCAAAACCCCTTATCCACTACATGATAGTGTATATATAGGAACTACGACAAACATTATCCTTAGTTTTTTAAAAACCTATTTATATTCTAATTTAGAAATGAACATAAACCGAATATAAACTAACTTAGTTAGTAGATTATATAGCAAGGAAAAATATCTTTGAAATACATTATAGTATTCATCCAACCCCAAAAAAATAATAATGGATTTTAGTTTTTTTTGTCATAGTCCATTTGAATATAAATCCTTCATTTATGGATTAAACGATATATACATAGATGATATTGTATGACCAAATAATGAATAATTTTGATTCAATAAATAATAATTGGATATTTAATCCTACAATGTTTCCTTCCGTGGGGTCTTTACCAAAAAAATTTATTTTTTTCATGATATTCCACTCATTGTTAAAATATAAAAATTTCATATATATAGAAAAATACTAAGTAATGAAAGAAATTTCTAAAAACAATTTTGATAAAATATATAATATAATAAAAAGAATTTGTATGTAAATAGTAATTACATTGAATTCAAAGTGAAAATACATCAAATGGAATGTCATATTGTGAATATCCTCTTTCATAATATTTTTTTGATGATTGCTAGATAGAAGATCAAATGTGGTTAAATAAATGAATCCACATAATTGATACAATACATTATCAATACTTGGTTGGGATACATGTTATTAATAGTAATTTTTTATGTGCGTAATAATCAATGAAAATATTCACTAAACCAGCATTGTTCATAACTAAATCAATAACTTCACCCTATAGAAAATCACATGGACAATATATCACGAATCTATATTTTCCTGTAGTAATTTATTCAATCTATATAAATTAGTCAAATAAATTCTATATGTATTATTTAATATAATCATATCACTAGATATTAGTTATATTGAAAATTAAACTTCACTATTTAATGGAGTACTTGGAATATAGATATAAAATATAACATCATATTCTTGAAAAATATATATGTTTTATATGTTTAGTTTCGTCCCACAATTTTATGATATATATCCATAATGAATATTTAAAAACCCCGATATGATATAAGTATATTATGTGAGTGGTCAATTTTATACATGACCAGAAATAAACTTAGTGGATGATTTAGTATATCAAATGTTACATTCCTTCCACAACTAATTGATTTGGATTCTATACAATGATATACAATCCATAAAACAAATTACATAAATTGAGAATTGCGGATGAATACAAATAGTTTTAGGAATATTCATCCAATAGAATTATATTAAGTAGGAGTAATATATTTGAGATGGGTCTAACCTACAAATCATATCATTCACTAAAAACTCAATATATAATCATTGAGGTGGTGATATAATACCCATAAAATGTTTTTTTGTGTATAATAGGTCAATATATTATGAATCCAAAAAAATTAAATTCTATAGTTGATGATGAGAGTTCCAATAACCACATCTCAAGGAAAATCCATGTTAGTGGTTGTAATTTCATAATTGTGATATTTTCCATCGGATTTATTTAGTGGTATATCCAATTTTCATATGCGTAATAGGATATAAATTTCCTTAGCTTCTTACAATTAATGAAATATACATTGATGGACTGTTATATACCCTTACAATCTTGGGTATAATTTTATTTTCTCCACAAATAATGTAAAATAATTTACCTTTTTGGAATGTAACATATATTTCCTTTCTAGAGGTATTTAATTTTGGGGGATTATTTTTTCTATTATTCAGTTATCTATTTATTATCTACTATATTATTATTCTCTTTCATTCCATATAATTCATAAAAAATTTAGAATTTCCTATAAATAATTCTTGCACGTGATATTATATCCTTATATAAAGATATTGATTTTTAGTTTATTTCCCTTCAATATATTTCATTAAACCTATATGTGAACTGACTAATCTTACTAGTTTCATTATGTTAATATTCTGCATCATAACATTATAAACTTGTACTATTATCTTCATACAAACAGAAATGATCAAATTCATTTTTATAGTGTCATGAATTAAATCTCCCTAACAACTTAGTGGTCTCCAGGAAAATAATTTTCATAGAAAGGTTCATTAAAATAATTCCATTCCATTCTCTCTATTTCCTCATCAACCATAATTATTTTATTCAATTACCAAAATTTAACTTTCATAACCAAAGAGATGATATGACACCATGAAAAAATCCTCCATTTCATTACTTCCCAAATAGAGAAATATCTTTTATAAGGATGATATCCATAATGTAGCTGGAAATGGATTTCTATTCCGATTATACAATGACTTTTGTTAACACATAATGTTTCTATCATTATATCAATTCATTATGGAAATTTCTGTTACTCTATATTGGAATTTATATTTTTTATAACCCATGTTAGCATCCCAAATATAGTTAAAAAACATTGCCTCCAACTCTTGCTTTATCATCACCCCATATAGGAAAATCCCATCATCGATTAGATCTATTGATATAGATTCCATTATTTTCAAAAGGACCCATCTCTAAACATTATAACACATTAGGTTAGATTAAAACATTACAAATCATAATTTAAAATATAAAAAATTCAGAAAAAATTTACACTAATTAAAAATATATATATTAATAATTAAAATATCCATAATCATTATTTCATTAGAAATATTCTCAACATACAACACATGGTTTAATATCATAATCTATGTTTTACTCATTTTAGTTATGACTGTTTCTAATAAAATTACTATGTCACCAACTATTATTACCCTACACTAGTATCCTATATCTAGTATTAACATTATTACAATTATAACAAAATATAAAAAAATCCCATCTCAGTGGAATCAATATTTTACATGTTTCGGAAAACAATACACAAACATAAATCACACCCAACATTTTAAAGTATAAAATACCTAATATTGTATTATTTTTGGAGATAATTATTCCCTTTATAATATCCCTAAATATAAATCATAAAAATATTCATGGATTAATCAGTAAGGGAATTCATAAAACAGAATCCAAACAACCCTTCACTAATATAGTAGGAAGAAATAATGTTCAAATAAGGCAATATAAACAGTCACATGAGTTTGAAACATATACATGGATTTAATAAATATTAAAATATACTCATTTAAATTAATAAAATAATTCATAATGATGGAATCCATAATTCCATTATTGTAAAATTTATCATCGAGGCCTTTTTCCAAATCATCTAACAATATATTCAAGGTCTCATTAAAAAACAACTATAATAATCGTTAGGGTCTCGACCAAATATCCAATTCAATTTGTATTATGATACCTATAAGTCCATCTAGTGAATATGAAATTATAGATTCCACATGTCACATAAAAATTATAATTCATTCAGCATATTAACAAACAACATAACACAATCATCATTCCATAAATATAAATACTTTTTAATATTGGAGAACTATAATATGGAATATCAATGCATTTCAGAATCATGATAACCATAAACAATTCAATATAATATAATGGAAGTTATAAGATTATTAATCGTTAATTATACCATAATATTCAATAATGGATGTTGAAATCGATGAAAATATTTACAAAATATCACTAGAACATATATTGATAAAAATACCATTATATTTTGAAGAAAATTATTTTATATCTAAAATATTAAATTTTCTAAAAAAATAAATTTATTTAATTTTTTTTGGTAATTATGTAATGTAAATTTCAATGAAATTATCATTCCTAATGGCGTGATATTCTATTTATTCTATATAAGAAAAACAATATTCATTTCAATATTTTTAGAAAAGTTGATGAAGTAACTTATATGGAATACAAAAATATGAATTGTTATAACCCATTTTATAAGGAGTATAATTTGGGTTCAAATTTAATTTTTTAATATTTATAGAATATTAAAATCATTATTTTATTTATTTTGTGGAAATATATAAATTGTCTCAAATTGAATCTAGATTCTACCAATACGGGATCCAACACCGGCCCATGGAAAGGCCTGAACAGCTTTCCCTATCCCCACAGGTTGGAACTAGTTCCCTAGTATCATTTATCTTGGTTTTAGAACGATTTACCTGAATATGTTTATATAAAACGTAAAAAACATTTGAAAAACTGAATTTGAAAAATTCCAACCAAACATGGTTTATAATGAAAATCCAAAACTAAATACATAAGTTAAAATTAAATAAAAATTACTAAATAAAAAATTAAATATCAACAAATTATCCCCAAGCACTCCACATGACAACAGGTAATAACCCACATGTCATCTCCACAAGTCCACACCATGGGTGGGATCTAACACCCTGAACAACCATCACCCAATGTCATTCCTTTACATGAGTCTATAATAATAATTTCTACCAACACCAAAGGGGAGTGTGCAGGGTATGATCCTATGCCCAATAAGATCCCACCCAATGATTCCAAAGTACATGGAGTACAAGGTGAATCTAAGTAAGAATTTTTAATATGTAATGAAAAGTGGTGTCAAATTCCATGAAATGCCACTTTCCATTGAAAACAGTTTTCAAGCTAAAACATTTATAATGTTATATTTTTTAAATAGAAATTTTAGCTACTATATTTTACTTCCATACAAACCCTATACAAGGGTAAATACTATAAATCCAATAATCATGGAAATCGGGAACACCCCTAGGTACTAGATTTTTTTGTTCCCTATGTACCTCATACCTCAGTTAAAGTAACCATAGAAAAATTTGTTCTCATTCATGAGAAACTAGTAGGGAACATAACCATAACCTAGTGGTCCTAAATAATCATTCACATATTTCATTTATAGTTTTTATATTGAAATTATATGTTAAATAGGGATGAAACCAATCTGGTTCACTTACAGTACAAGTACAAATACACCCCACGTAGGACCCTAGGCATCCCCTTTTGCCCTCAAAAAATTTCAGCATAATATGTAAATCTATTTTTCATAAGAAACAACACTATTGATCACATAAAATTATTAAAATAGCTATACACATTTTATACCGCTTAAAACACCCAATAAAACAATTGGAATTTTAATGAAAAGATTTCTCAAACCCATAATTTTTTTACACACAAAACTCCTTGAAAATGACACATTGTACACTATGTGTACACTTGTAAGTTAAAAAAACCTGAAATTCATCCAAATATTTTTCAATTAAACCAAAAAATAGATTTTATTTCTTCCACTTGTGAACCAATAAATTATAAATTTTTAAAACCACAATTTTCACACAAACATGGCACTTAAAGTTCACATGTTCCAAAAACACCATTAATACCCATTTTCAGAGCTTCAACCAAAGAGGATAAACTTTAAAAACATTATTTTAAGACCTAATAATTTTCACCAAAATTTATTATTTATTTATAGGGTATCCCCAAATAAACCAGTAATATTATTACTTAAAAACCCCCAATTTCACATGAAATTGGCATTTAAAATTAATTTTCAATACAAACACCACTAAAACAATTTTTTGTAGTGATAATAAAATGAGATAAAACATCAAATATGGTAATTACTGAATGATAATACACATGAATTTTATAAACATGGAATAACATTCCAATGTAATGAAAACCTTTTAATACTTTGTCCAAAAACTCAAATGCAACACTGTCGCACCTCAAGGAATGATAAACAAACCTAAAACCATAATTTCAGACCCTAAAACACAACATAAAACCATAATTTCGAAACCCTACTTTCTGGACCATAGGATCCTCTATGATATGGGATGAAATCATACGAAAATTGAATGAAACCCAATGGAAAATGAAATAAGAATGAAGGAGACCCACTTACTTGATGGATTTTGAAGAAATGTCCCTAAATACACCAGTTGATCAATTTTACAACAACCAAACATTAAATTGAGGTTCAAAAAATTATGAGGAGATAATTTATGAAGTATAATGTGGGCAAATAGTGTGAAATGAAGGATTTATGAATGAAATAATTTACCCTTTTAAATCTAGACGATTGGAGAACCCATATGGAGGTTTTCCCTAATTTGTGATGCCCACGAGCTCCAAAGTGGGTGTAAAGGTACCGTGGGCACACCTAATGATTTTAGATTCATGTTTTATGTGGAATCACCGAAAAAGTAATAAATTAATACACTATTAAATAAAAAAATTTATTTTCAAAACTGGAAATGGGAATCTGGTAGGCCCATTCCCTTAAATAAAAACACAACTCCTCCATGATTATGGGCTCTTATTTAGTTCAAATTAATATAGTGGTGTCAATATATCATGGGAGTCCAAGTAGTAATTGAGATGGATGAAAAATGTTGAAATGTAAGGATTTATAATGTAATCAAATTTTATTTTTTAATCTTGAATTGGGCTAACGGTTTGGCACAAATCATGAAAACACACCCATTCCTCAAAAAATGCATGGGAATCCCCCAACGCAATAAATATTGGAAATGAAATTAAAAAATACCTATAAAATATGTCATGAATGTGATAGTTCCCCTACAATGAATGAATTTTCACTCCCAAAATACAACTTGAAGCATGATAATAAAAAACGAACGGGTACTCTTCCTCAACCCATGTCTTATGCTCCGAGGTTTCACATTTTCACATACATGCTTCCAATGAACCCATACCAGCAGAATAGATTTCCCTCGAGCCACCATCTCTTTGGTGTCTAATATTTGAATTGGCCACCCAAAACTGAAAAATCAGGCTCTATCTCTAGTTCATCCCAGCCTAGCACATGGGATGGATCCAGGTTGAATTTCTTCAACCTAGAGACATTTAATACTTCATGGATGCATTTCATGGTAGAAGGTAAGGAAAACCAATAATCCACCTTGGAAATAGGCTTGGTGATGTCAAAAGGGCCCACATATCACGATGACAACTTCTATTGATTCACTAATCGATGATGGCCTAGATGAGGGGCCACATTCCAGAATACATTGTCACCCACAGAAAACTCTATTTCTCAGTGCCTCCTGTCAGCATAAGATTTTTGATGAATCTAAGCCATCAAATGAGTTGCATGATCAATTTGACCTAGTCAGAAGTCTCCAGTAGAAGGCTCTTCCCCAAGAGTGAATCCTCACCCACCTCAACCCAACATAGGGGGGATTGACAAGGCTGACCATAGAGTTCCTACAAAAGATCCATTTGAATCAAGTAATGGTAACTGTTAATATAAAAAAACTCAACCAATCCCAAATGGATATCCTAGGAACCTCTAATTCCCAGAACACAAGCACAGAAAATGTCCTCCAAAATATGATTTTCTCGACCAATGTAACCATATTTTGAGGATAATATGATGTTCTCGTATTAATATAAGACCCCATTTCCTTATGAATTCCTTCCTAAAACTAATAAGTTAAACAATGGTCTCTATATGAGACAACCACTATTTGCATACCATAGATTCTCACATCCTCCTAAATAATTAAACGTCCCAAATTTTCCAATTTAGATGTATCTTTGATCCGAATGAAGTGAGATGATTTGGCAGATGATCAATCACCACCCAAATGGCATTCTGTCCCCGAGTTGTATGAGGCAAGCCATCGGCGATGTCCATGGAGACCTCATCCCACATCATTGTTGGAATGGGTAATGTCTGGAGAAAACGGAGGGACTCTGATTATCTGTATTCACCTGTTTGAATGTGTATCATCACTACTCAATGTCCACTATGTCCTGTTGCATACATGGCCACTAGAAATGTTGTCAAAAATTATAATACATCTTGGTGTCACCTTGATGGACAACCCACTATGACTGGTGGCTATCATGCATCCCCACCTTCTGTTGAGATGGTGGCACTACTGAGTATCCTTTTTAGCATAAGATACCCACTATGGATGATGAACAACCATAGGAAGTATCCCCAACATGATGAAACAAACCTCGACTGCTGAAAAAGCTCATAACTAGGTTGATCTCTCTAAATCAACTCCAACAGAGAAGGATTCAATAGAACACTCCCCAAGAATAAGACCTCCACTGTGTTCCCTTGTCTCCACATGCATCTAATCAAGGGGTCCAATTAAAGTCCACTCATCATTGGACATCCTCAAAGCCTGCACTGGAAGTATTCTACTCTAGGAATCATCCACCATGTTACCCATGCCTTGGGTATAGACAATTACATAGTCAAACCCATGTAAGTACCCAATCCAGCGACGCTGCCTCAAGATGAGGTCCCTCTCTGAGAAGATATTGGCCAAGAATTTTGGATCAGTGTATACCAGAAGCTTCTCCTTATAGTGATAGTGACACCATATCCTCAAAGAATTAATCACCACTTCCAACTCCAAATCATTGGCTGGGTAGTCATTTCAGGTGGTCGGAGTTGGAAAGAGCCATAGGCCACCCCATGATCATCCTACAAAAGCACACATGCAAGACCCATACCTAAAAAATAATAATAGACCACATACCCCTTTACATACTCTAGAAAAATCTGAACGGGGGCAGTTGTAAACCGCTACTTTAGCTCCTCAATGGATTCATGACATTCTAGGCCCCATACAAATGTCACCCATTTTTAGGTGAGTGCAGTCATTGGTGAAGAAATCCGAGACAAATCCCAAACGAATCACCTATAAAAACCATTAAGGATAGGGAAACTATGGATGTCAAACACATTCTTTGGATGCACCCTTGACATTAATGCACTGATAATCTTAGGGTCCACTAAAACCCCCTCTTCGATATAATCTGCCTCAAAAATTTATCCTCCTTGATCCAAGAATGTGCCCTTCGACAACATTTCATAGAGGCGGTGATCCTAAAATGTACCCAAAACAATCCTCGAGTGATGTTATTATTTCTCCAAAGAGCTTATAGCATCTCAACTTTTTATCACATAAACATTCATTACATTTTACAAAACCGGGGATCTTGAAGGTTTAGTGTCTTGGAACCCATGAACTTAAAACATGAAAACATAAAACATTCTTCTTAAACACTTGAAAGGCTTAACCTCATGTTTATCCTAGGTTCATTAATGCATCTCATAACCTGGGGACATACATAAAAAGAGAGGGTGAGAAGAAGGACCAGTAAGGGAAACAAGAGAAACATTTTACATGTGAACATGAGATACTTCAATAAGGACATGAAAAGAACTTTAAGGCATGAGAAAGAAATCATGAGATATATCATAATAAAAATAACTGTTTTTATAACAGGAGGATGTGGCTACATAATTTAACATAGAAAATCATGAACATATCACCAAGGTCCGTCCCCAAGGTGTCATTTCAAAATTACCCAGGTTATTCACCAAGATATCATGAAAATTGTAATCTCTAGTTGTTACATCATTACCCAATGAATTGGAGCGCTATCTGGGAGCACCATTAAATTTTCCTTTATTATCATGTGAGCCACATATATCATCGTCAAACATTAAATAAATAACCCATATAGCAGAAAATAAATGGGATTCATTTCATAATCAAAACGATTAAAAATTGCGTTAAAGACGTGATCTTTATGTCACTTTAAACCACAGAAAGGGAAAGCGTGATTCATGTATGTAAATCCTAGAATTTAAAATATAACATTTTGTTATATATGTGAATACACCTATTGAAATATGTTATTTGAGTATTCACATAATAATAGAAAAAATTTTTGAGAAAAGAGAGAGGCATTTTGAGACGAAAATTCTACAGCATAACGGCTACGTTTTGGTGTTTTAGAAAACATTGAAAGGAGAGGGACATGGGAAAAAAATTCATAAATGACCCATAAAACAGTAGAGGGACATAATAAGAGGGATATATGAACATGGTAATGAAATTTGAATGATTTACCATACGAAATGAAGAACGTGAATGGAAGACAATAATAAGATTTCTCTTATGAAAATTCGGCAGCCTAACGACGTCACTTAAAAAAAATGAATTGACGAGATCAAAAAGGGGTTTTAATCATATGAACATTACAGATAAGTATGATAGATATAGAGATCTTACAGCAACATAATAAAATGTAACTTGAAAGACTTGACATCAAAGTAGAACTTCAAATGAGAAGGGTGAAAAACCACTAAAAAACAGGCAGCCTAACGGCGCCACATAAAACTTCAAAATACTGAATTGAAGTGATCAAATGGGGTCTCTCATCATATGATCAAAAAATATCAGTATGATAGATATAAAGATATTACCCCAACATAATAAAATGTAACTTGATAGACTTGAAAATAAAATAGAACTTGAATATGAGAAGGGTGAAAGAATCTGTTACAAAAATTTTGGCAGCCTAACAACGCCACTTAAACTTTCATAAAAATAAATGATGAGATTAAGAGGGGGTCTCTCATTATATGAACATAAAAAGCTCAGTAATATGAATATAGAAAACATCCTACAACATAAGATCTTGGAGTAAAAAAGAAATCACATAACAGAGATTACTTGAAAATAAAGAGAGAGGTCAGATCCCTTACCTTAAAATGTAACTCTTAAAACTCATTGTTTGGGAACTTGAGGGCTTGGGGGAACCATGAGAGGACTAATTGGGAGGTAATGAGACCAGAACATCGTTTAGAATGATTTTGGAGTCCAAATTATGAGATAATGCCTTTGAATTTATAGGGAATGTGAAAGGACAAGGCATTAATGGCCTTGGGACACCTCATAAGTGGGTTTCTCAAAACCATGTGCTCTCCCATGATATTTCCTATTAAGTTAGGCCACATGGAGGCCCCAGTACAAAACATCATCACCTTTGGTGGGACAACCCATAAAATATCTGAGGACATCATCATGACACAGATATGATGTCATTAAACATACCGAAACCCTAAAACTATATTTTTACTATTCACTGAAAATTCAGCTTTTTCAGAAAAATCCCAAAATGTCACCCTAACCAATTATCAAAGCTCTAATTACAAAAATTAAATCCATTTTATAAAAATAATTTTCTGAATATTTTTAATTTATTTTTTAAATAAATACACTGTTCACCGAAAATTCATATTTTTCAGAAAAAACAAAAAATTTACCTTAACATAATATCGATGCTCTGAGTTAAAAAATGATATCCATTTTATAAAAATAAATTTCTAAATATTTTTAATTTAATTTTTAATTAAAAAACACTATTCACCATAACAAAACTAATTCTTGAATAAAAAGTTATGAAACCGTTATTTAACCATTTTATTGAATCAAGTTACTTAATCTAGGTGCCTATATTATATTAAAACATTATTTAAGTGAGATTACTAATCCATTAGATCACATTATTAATCCTAAGGGATAAATCACTATTCATAATTTACTATTAATCAAAAAATAATTTGATCATATTAGACTCTAAATTTCGTAGTGATCATAATTGTAGAAGAACATTTTTTTGAAAATCATTACACATTTTTTATTATTTAAGGTTTACAGAAACATTTTTTTTAAAATATCCTTTCTCTAAAATTCACCAAAAATATGCATACTATATTTATCCTGACATTTGAAAATTCATAAACATCATCATAAGAAGATATAAATTTTTTTATTTAAGACAAAGGATTACACAACGCAGTTACGGTCTCCTTACATAGCCCCTTATCACACCAGCATAGGACCTAAGTGTAAGGTGTTATATGGTGTTATAATCTGAGGGAGGCTCGGCCAACATCGCACGTGTACTAATTTCGATCAGTTTTAACTTCTTGCGAAGTCGATTCCGTTCTAGCTTCACACGATGAAGCTCGGATTGGGTTTGGTCCAAAGAAAAGCCTAGAGGGGCTACCTCCTTCCCATGTTCTGTTAGATGGCCATCGATCGGTCCAAAACTACTGGGTGAGGCAACCGATTCTTCTTTCAATATTAATTAACCAAGATAACTTGTATTTAGAAACAAAAGAAAATGAAACATTCGGATTCCATCAGTCATATTGACCAATGGGTATCTAATAGTCAAAACCCAACAGTCTAATTTTAATTATACTCATGTTATATAATGAAACAATTTTGTTGAGTATAAAAATAAAATAACACAGAAAATTAGGAAACAAGATTTATTAAAAATTTCGGGTCGTTACAATCTTCCCCCCTTACGAAATTGCATCCTTTCAATTTTTAAAATTGGCATTTGAAATATCATTGAATGTCCCACACCAGAAAAGGAGTCAGTAAAACTTTTACAATAAAATAAAGAAAGGGAAGTAAAAAAGGTCACCTGAGTTAACCCATACTTGGATCCCATGTAGGAAAACATGGACATGGAGGAAAAAACCAAGGGTCACGTTCTAAGGGAGAGTGATAGAAAACATGATTATGAGAATGTTAACCATGTGAAAATCCCAAACTTATGATGTGTGTAAATGGTCTTTGATTACCTAGTAAGAAACGTAAACCAACAAAGTTTTTCTTTTACATTTCTATTCATAATTTTGAGAAATTAATTTACTACAAAGAAAAAAAACATAAGGAAATATACCTACATTCTAGTAGAGTTTCGTCCTTTAATAAGTCTCTACCAAAACTAATCTTTTCTCCAAATTATGAGAATAAAAAAACACTTGGTCTCATCATGAGCACAAGAATCATCTTCTAGAGAATCACATAATCTACAAAAGATTAACTATCTATTTCTTCTCTATTTAAACATTATGCCAAAAAAAGGTTAAGGTAAAACAACTCTTCAAAAAGAAATAATCCCATATGAATGGAAACTACTTTTAAAACATCAATGTTCCATGGTACTACCCAAAGTTAATCATAGACCATTCCGTAAATAACTGTCCTTAAAAATCCTCAAAATAAACCAAACTAATATTGAAACCCAAATACAAGAAGGATTTGATAACATAGTCTTCCAAAATAAACTTCATTGTTCATATCCAAACAACATCAACCACTCCTAACATCTTATAAAAAAAGCATATAACCTAAACATATTTTAGCCATGATAGGTTAATCATTCCCATAAGTAACCTAAATTACTAAAAGTCCATCTTAAATTCTTCAATTCTTTAAAATATAAGTCAACCATACTCCTCAATGAAAATACCATAGTAATCTATTTACCTCGATCATATAGGGTCCCCAAAATAGTGAACGTCTTCCAAAATAATAATCATCTTTTAATCCCCTAATCATCTCTGTCATATAAATACTGCAATCGTCGCATTTTCTATCACATTGGTAGTTGGGACATGTTCTTCTATTTCCCACCATTAACTTAGAAGAGAAAGTATAATTAGGGGCTTAAATACTAAGCCAATAATCATGAAAAAAAAAATAAATAATATAAGGATAACTTTTAGAAGAAAAGTATACCCCAACTTGTGATCCCCTAGGATTAAAACAAGGTTATCCATGATCATATATTCGGATATGAATCTTTATTTTATTTTATCTTTGTTCCTTTAATAATGGATCATACTATGATCATGAATTTACCAAAGCATTTCACTCAGGAGTGTCGTAACCAAGAGTGCAGCAATTCCCATTGTCGTGTACCAGTTCCCATTCGAGTCTAGCTCAAAGTGGTGTTTTCGGGTTTTACCCCTATGTACAT
Organism: Viscum album; assembly: GCA_963277665.1. Taxonomy (NCBI): domain Eukaryota; kingdom Viridiplantae; phylum Streptophyta; class Magnoliopsida; order Santalales; family Viscaceae; genus Viscum; species Viscum album. The sequence goes on from OY728160.1 coordinate 519,905,169, forward strand.
CTGTGCCAGAGCCACCTCTACCTTCTCATATCCAGACAGGGATGTATTTGCTTGGAAACCCCTTACCCAATACTCACCAAAATACCAGGAAGATTTCCTATATTTAAACTTTTCTCCAGGGTTCTTCCTAGAGTTGTCGTATCCTAATTTCCACAAATAACTAAACCATACTTTGATTCCAACTATAGCATCCCCCTTTTTGTCACATAAACTTTCATTACATTTTACAAAATCGAGGATCTTTAAGGTTTAGTGTCTTGGAAACCAGGAACATAAAACATGAAAACATAATACATTCTTCTTAAACACTTGAAAGGATTCTCCTCATGTTCATCCTAGGTTCATTACTAAATCTCATAACCTGGGGACATACATAAAAATAAAGGGTGATCAGAAGGCCCAGTAAGGGAAACAAGAGAAACATTTTACATGTGAACTTGAGATACTTCAATAATGTCATGAAAAGAACTTTAAGGCATGAGAAAGAAATCATGAGATATATCATACTAAAAATAACTTTTTTCATAACATGAATATGTGGCTACATCATTAAACATAGACAATCATGAACATATCACCAAGGTCCATCCCCAAGTTTTCATTTGAAAATTACCAAGGTTATTCACCAAGATATCGTGAAAATTGAAATCTCTAGTGGTTATATCATTACCCAATGCATTGGAGCGCTATCAGGGAACACCCTTAAATTTTCCTTTATTATCATGTGAGACACATATATCATCGTCAAAAATTTCATAAATAACCCATATAGCATAAAATAAATGGGTTTCATTTTATAATCATAACGTTTTGAAACTGCGTTAAAGACATGATCTTTATGTCACTTTAAACCCACAGTAAGGGAAAGCGGGTTTTATGTATGTAAATCCCAGAATTTAAAATATAACATTTTGATATATATTTGAATACACCTATAGAAATAATAGCTTTTAGTATTCACTTAATAACATAAAATAATTTTGAGAAAAGAGAGAGGTATTTTGAGACGAAAATTCTGCAGCATAATGGCTACGCTTTGGGGTTTTAGAAAACATTGAAAGAAGATGGGACATGGGTCAAAAATTCATAAATGACCAATAAAACAGTAGAGGGATAGAATAAGAAGTATATATGAACATGGTAATTAAATTTTAATGATGTACCATATTAAATGTAGAACATGAAAGGAAGACAAAAATAGGATTTCTCTTATTAATATTCGGCAGCCTAACAGCGTCACTTAAAAAAATGAATTGATGAAATCAAATAGGGTATCTCATCATATAAACAAAAACGTTCAGTATGATAGATATACATATCATACCCGAAATAATAAAAAGTAACTTGAAATACATGACATGAATGTAGAACTTCAAAATGAGAAGGATGAAAGAACCACTTAAAAATTCTGCAGCCTAACGGCGCCACTTAAAACATCAAAATACTGAATTGAAGAGATAAAATGGGGTCTCTAATCATATGATCACAAAAGATCAGTATGACAGATATAGAGATCATACGAAAACATAATAAAAAGGATCTTGAAAGACTTGACAAGAAAATAGAACTTGAAAATGAGAAGGGTGAAAGAATCCGTTACAAAAATTTCGGCAGCCTAACGACGCCACTTAAACATTCATAAAATGAAATAATGAGAGTAAGAGGGGTTCTCTCACCATATGAACATAAAAAGGGAAGTAATATGAATATATAAGAACATCATCCAACATAAGAACTTGGAGTATAAAATAAATGATATAAAATAGATTACTTGAAATGAAAGAGAAAGGTCGGATCCCTTACCTTAAAACGTAACTCCTAAAACTCAAAGGTTGGAACATTGAGGGCTTGGGGGAACCTTGATAGGAATACATGGGAGTTAAGGATACCATAACATAGTAGAGGATGATTTTTTAGTCCAAAGGATTAGATAATGGCTTGGTATTTATAGGTAAAGTGAGGTGACAAGACCTTAATGGCCAAGTGACACCTCAAAAGTGGGTTTCTCAAAACCATGTGCTCTCCCAAGATATTTCCCATGAAGTTAGGCCACATGGGGCCCCCAATACAAAACATCATCACCTTTGGTCGCACAACCCATAAAATATCTCATGACATCATCATGACACATTTATGATGTCATTAAACATACCGAAACCCAAAAACTGTATTTTTACTATTCACTGCAAATTCAACTTTCTCAGAAAAATCCCAAAATTTCAACTTAACCCTATATCAATGCTCTGATTTCAAAAATGAACAACATTTTATTAAAATAATTTTCTAAATATTTTTAATTTAATTTTTTAAATAAATACACTATTCACCGAAATTTCATTTTTTCCAAAAAAAACCCAAAAATTACCTTAACATAATATTGATGCTCTGAGTTCAAAAATGAATTCCATTTTATAAAAAAAATTTATAAATATTTTTAATCTAATTTTTAATTAAAAAACACTATTCACCCGAAAAAAACTAATACTTGAATAATCATTTATGAAACCATTATTCAACCATTTTATTGAATCAAATTACTTAATCAAGGTGCCTAGATTATATTAAAACTTTCATTAAGTGAGATTACTAATCCATTAGGTCACATTACTAATCCCAAGAGTAATACAACTATTCATAATTTTCTATTCATCAAAAATTAAGTAGAACTTATTAGACTCTAAATTTGATACTGTACATAATTGTAGAAGACCATTTTTAATAAATAATAACACATTTTTTATTATTTAAGGTTTACATAATTTTTTTTTAAAATATCCTTTCTCTAAAATTCACCAAAAATATGCATAAAATATTTATCCAGACATTTGTAAATTCATAAACATCATCATAAGAAGAAATCAAATTTTTTATTTAAAACAACGGATTACACAAGGAAGTTACAGTCTCCATACATATCCTCTTATCACACCAGCATAGGTCCTATGTGTAAGGTGTGGTAAGGTGAGAGAATCTGAGGGAGGCTCGGCCAACATCCCACGTGTAGTAATTTCTATCAGTGTTAACTTCTTGTGAAGGTGATTCCATTCTAGCTTCACACAATGAAGATCTGCTTGGGTTTGGTCTAGAGCAAAGCCCAGTGGGGCTACCTCATTCCCAAGTTCTGTTAGATGGGCTTCGATCAGTCCAAGACTTCTGGGCGAGGCCATCCGATCTTCTTTCTATATTAATTAACCAAGATCACTTGTATTTAGAGAAAAAATAAAATGAAACGTTTAGTTTCCAGTAGTCATATTGACCAATGGGAATATAATAGTCAAAACCCAACAGTCTCATTTTAATTATACTCATGTTATCCAATGAAATAGTTTTGTTAAGTATAAAAATAAAATAACACAAAAAATTAGGAAATAAGATTTATTCAAAATCTCGGGTCGTTACAGAGCTAGAGTGTGCCAGAATGTCATCCATGAACACCAAAATGAATGAATCAAGATACTAGTGGAAAAACATGTTCATGAGGTCTATATAGACTACTGGAGAATTTTTCAATCCAAAGGGCATGACCAAATACTCAGAGTGGGCATACCTGCATCAGAAGTCTGTCATTGGGATATTAGCTTTATTCACAATGATTTTATGTTATACTGAATGAAATTATATTTAAAAAAAACATTTCTTCCATAAAATAATCTAAGAAAACATAAAATCTGGGAAAACGGTATTTGTTCGTAATTGTCACCTTATTCAGCTTTCGGTAGTCAGTGCACTAATATAACGTATCCACCAGCCTCTTTCGTGAACAACACAAGAGAGGCGCAAGGTGAGACACTAGGGCGAATGAATAAATTTTGTTATTATTTTTCCAATTGTATCCATAGTTCCTTAATCCCAGTGGGGTCAATGTGATAAGAGGGAAGAGATATCAGTTGTGTTCCCAAAGCCGGATCATTCGAAAACTCCACATCCTGCTATGGTGGTAAAACTGAAAAATCATCTAGGAATACCACTAGAAACTCCATCACCACATTATTTAATTCTCACTTAGGGGAAATACAATCATCCTTTAGATCCTACAATGATAATTGGAAGATAATACTACTTATATATAGGTTTGGAGGTCCTGTGCGACCCATCCTAGGATCCTATTCTCCCTGAATTTTTTTTGACTCCCATCACTAGTCGTGAAACTCATTCGCCGCCTGTAGAAACATTTGTGTTCCTAGAAGTGTGATATTCAATACATCAAAATAATGTCATAAAAAAGGTATATATCTAAGACCAAGGGGTCCCACACCTTTTAAACCCCTAACATGGTAAGCACACAAAACAGGCACCTGAGACCCCGATCCTTATTTCTTCCCAACGACATCACCAAATCCACCGTAAAAAAAACATAGTAGGAAAATTCAGCGTGTACCAACAATAGACATTAATTTTTGAAATAGGGGAACCCGTATATAAAATGGAAACATCTATAGAAGATGTGATCAAAACAATACCTTGAAATGTCGATGGTCTTACATCTTATCAAGATAGTGCCTGATCAACCACATGAAGAAGTATCATCCATTCCAAAGTATGACATAAAGTATATGGTTATTCCTTAAACATTATCTTCAAAGAATATGGCCCATTCCTACCACCATGACTATCTATTTGAAATCCTCATGTCTACAATGGGTCTGACTATGCTGGCATTCCACTTAATTCTACGGACCCAGCCCCACTCGGAAGTGGACTAGACACCCGAGATAAGCACTGTAACATCTCTACACCTCCATGATAGTAACATGACATCATAGGTAGTGGAAATTCTTGTTGGATGTTACCCATATTCCCACATAGATGGCACAAAAATGATCTAACATTAGAAGCCACAGACGAATACTACCTGGAAGAGTGGCCTGAACTGCCACCTACTTTCTTCACCATATCCTCCTACTTCATCTTCTTCTCTGAAGAGCTGCCACTACCCACTGCTGACACTGTCCCTAAAAACCCATCATTTCTGTTATAGTCAATCTGCACCATGCATTCCCAGTCATGGACCTCAGCATATGTCCTCATCTTGAAAAAAACTCCAAGGGGTATATCTCAGGTCGCTAGCCAATCTCAATCCTCTAGGCCATTTCTTGATTATTGGAGACGACTTCAGGGGCATACTGAACCAAATCAGTTAATCGTTTGGAATAATATATAATATATAGATTCCCCAAAACATGTTTCAAGAAATCTCTTGACCTTACATAAGCCAACACCTCAAGGAAAAACTGTTCATTGGAGACAGCTCTGAAATCTCCCCAGCACATCTACCCATTCATCCCAATCTAAAGAACCTATACCCACCACCAGTGGCTAAAACCCTCCAATAGAAAGGAGGCACATTTCAATGTGATATCCTCAGGTGTATCCATGAACTCAAACACTTTCTCGGTCTTATCGAGCCATTCCTTTGATTCTAGGGTTTCTATGATGCCTTAGAAGGCGACACCTTATTTTTCATGAACTCTTGTGCTTTATCTTTTCTAGGACCTATCTCATATTCCCTGAAAAGAATAGTAGCTATATCTAATATCTATCCCATATATTGTATTACCTATACCACATCCTTGACTAGCCTCTAACTAATCGATGTGAGAGAACTCTCTCTGGCTTCCTCCTGGGGGTTCGTGGGAGCTTTCCAGGGAGGCATGTCACTACAAAATGAAATAGTCAATAAAAAACATTCAATAAAACAAATATGCAAATTTTATTGAAACAAATAAAATATAAATAATCTAAAAACATTTAAATAATAAAATATTCAACTAAACCACCGCTGCATGGTGTCCACATGTGGTATGCAGCCCACTCGTCTCACCTAGAAGCGAATTCAATCAAAAAATTCCAACATCCCCAGCTGATTCATGGACATCCACATGAGATGAAGGCACAGAACCCTACTCATGACTGAAACCCCGAGCCTCGACATTCATATCTCATGTATATCCTAACTCATCCCCAAATAGTAATATAATCCTAAAACATCGGCCACCACATATACCATTTTGTCACGAATTGAATCTTGTCTCCACAAATAAAGGCACCGAACTCAGACCATGTCAAGTCCCTATGGTCATTCCCTAACCCCATGGGATGTAAAAAGTTCCTCAGTATCATTTATCTTGTTTTGGTATTGTTTTACCCTAATATGTATACATAGAACAGCAAAAAGCATTTGAAAAATTGAATTTGTAAAATTCATACCAAACAAAGATTATACAAAAATCCAGAAATGAATTTATAAGATCAAATTAAATACAATATATCCAAAAGAAACCACTAAATACACATAAAATATCCCCAAGGACGCCACATAACAAGGGGTCATCACCCAAAAATCGTCTCCAAAACTCCTCCCTAGGGAGAGAATTAACACCCTAAACGTCCATCAACCAAAGCCTTTCCTTTGAGTCAAGAATAAAAAATTACAATTACATAAAATGGGTGTTACTATGGTGTGATCCTAATCACAATATAATACCTCCCAATGATTCAAATTTGTATGCAATATATGGTGAAACAATGCAGGCATTCTAATATTCAACAAAAAGTGATGAAAATTTCCATGAAATGTAACATTCAATTGAATACAGTTTTCAAGATAAAACTCTTCGAATATAACCACATTAATATATAATTATTAGATATTTAATTTTTCTTCCAAACACACCCTAGAAAATGGTAAATACCATAAATAAAATGAGTCAAAAAATCATGAACAACCCTATCACTAGATTGTTTCGGGGCCTATATACCTCACACCACAGTGTAAAGTAACCATAGAAATATTAGTTCATGTGCATGATCAAATAGTAGAGAATAAATACATATCCTATTGGTCCCTAATAATCATCCAAATAGTTTAGTTAATGTTGTAGTTATCCAAATTCTATTAGAAATAGGGACTAAAACCATCCGGTTCACAAGCCATACTAGAACAAATCTGCCCCACATAGGTACCCGGGATTCCCCGTTTATTCTCAAACAATTTCATCATGATACATATAATCATTATCCATATGAAACACCAATAAAGGTCACATAAAATTAGTACTATTTCTATACACATTTTAAAAAACTTAAAACACACACAAAAACACTTTTATTTTAAATGAAACAATTTCTCAAACCCGCATTGTTTTGAACACAAAAGTCCCAGAAAAAGCCACATCGTACACTATATTCTCATATGTATGTTACCAAAATAGATTAGTTAGACTAATAAATTTCAATGGAACCAAAAAATCAATATTTGGGAATTCCCTTGTGAACCAATAAATGATAACTTTGTTACACCTCTATTTTCACACAAACAAGGCACTTAAATTTTACATGTTCCACAATCACCATTAAAACACATTTTCGCACCAACAGAAAAAGGGGATGAGAATTATAAACATTTTATAATCCCTTATTAATTTTAAATAAATTCAATTATGTAGTCATAGGGAAGCCCAAAATAAACCAATAGAACATTTCCATAAAAAACCCCAATTTCACATGATATTAGAAATTAAAATTCATTTTCAATTCAAAAACAACTATTTTTTTGAAACAATAATAAAATTATGTTTACCTAGAAATATGAAAAGGAAATAATTATAAGAGACAAGGATTTCATTCACATTCATTCACATACCAAATTAACTAATACCATGAAATCCTTTGTGTGAAAACTCAAACTCACCATCGTCACACCTCAAGTGGGTTAAAATAGACAAAAAAAAGAATTTTAGTCAATGAAACACAATATAAAACCCCAATATAGAAACACTATTTAATTGAAATTAGGAAACTCATAGATAAGGGAATAAACCCAATGTAAATTGAATGATACCTTTTAAAAAATGATAGAAGAATGATGGAGACCTTCTTACTTGAGGGATGTTGATGAAATCCCCCAAAATAAACTAGTATCTGAATTTTCAAATTGCCAAGCATTCAGCAGAGGATAAAAAATGATGAATAGATCCTGTAGGAAATGGAAAGGTGGAAAATAGTGAGAAATTATTGTGTAATGAAGGAATGAATTTTCATCTTCAATTTTGGTTGATTTGAGAACCCCTAGGCCGGTAGGCCCTAATTCCTGATTCACAAGAGCTCCAAAGAAGAGGCAAATGTAATGGGGGTTGGACAGCCTAAATATAATAGGTTTTAGTTGGTAGTGGAATCAACGATACATTGTAAAAAATTAGCACATTATTAAATAATCAATATTTATTTTTTAAACTGGAAATGGGCTTCCGTGCAATCCCAATCCCTTGAATTAAAACCCATCGCCACCATGATTATGTGTTCCAAAATGGTACATATTAGAATGGTGGTGTTAATAGGTACAGATAGGCTAAGTAAGAATTGTAATGGATGAAACATGTCGAAAAATGATGGATTTATAATGGAAGCAGTATTTATTTTTAAATTTGGAATTGGGCTCACAGTTTGGCCCAAATAATGAAGAGTCACCCATTCCTCAAAAATTGAATGGGAAACCCAAAATATTACATGAGATTAAATTAAAAATTACATTGATATATTTTATGTTTTTGACACACATGGATAAGAAACAGTCCCAGTATATTATATAAACAAAGTAGGTTTTTGGGGAAGCCAATATTCGAGTATCATGAGAACATAAAGTGGGAAGTTGAAAAGAATACTTATAATTTAAGAAATAAATATTTTCTCAATAATATTAAAACTATTCTAGTATATTATCTAAATAAATCTCCCTATATTAGTGCACGTATAAATGTTCAGGAATAATAAGGTGTTTTTCAATTAAACCCAAACCTCATGATCGACCTACTTCGTATGTATCCAATCCTCCTATATAATATTTATTGATTTATTTTATATTGATTTCAAAAACATATTCATATAAACAGTTCCATGTATAATTTAATAATAATCTTCTATCACTCATTTATTAATAAATCTACTTTAAAATCATATTTAAGGAAAAAAACTGTTTTGTTTATCATTTATTATTTTATTTCATAGTTTTGGTACTTTTTCTTTTATTATGGATAATTAATTTATAGATTGTTAATAATCAAATTAATGCCATATATATATTCATTATATATTTATTTATAGTATTATTAGAAATATAGAAATAGATAAATTTATTACACTATTCATTGAGATGGTTGTCTATATATATATCTGAATACAATTATCAAAATTAAAAAAATAGAATGAAAAAAAAGATAAATAAAAATTTAAATTTACATAATAATTATCATAATATATATATAATGACCTAGTATTTTCATACATAAATATTACATATATTTAGATTATATTTAATTACACTTCTAAAATAAAAACATGAGGATCAAAAATGTTTTTGTGTTGTTAGAGATTAGTTGCACATTCTACATATTTATTGAAATATCTTTAGTATCTCAAAGAAGGATAATCCCATATAGTGAATGTTAAATACATTCCGTACTTTATTAATCTCCTTAAATAAAAGAAAAATAAAACATAAAAAAGTGTGAGCTCAGATTACTTGTAACAGTAAAAATAGAAGATATCAATATAACATGCATATAACTATATCAAAACATGAAAATATCTATTTTCAACCATTCCCTACATATCATCGTTCATAAAAAAAGAGTTATGGAAGAAATATCAGTAGTAAAGGCTTTATAAATGAGTCAATCATCATGAGAACTATAATAATTAATTACAATGAAACAATTATTTTTGGAATACCTATAGAAATATAACATTATGAAAATGTATAAATAGTAACTGTTTTAGTCATTAAGTTAACAACATAAAATTAGGTCCTTTCATAATGTTATGGGAAATAAATCCAGGTTCACGAAAAAAAATGTGTACATGATATCAGGTTCACAAATAAATAGTTCATCTCATGAGTAATGAATCCTTAAAAATTTCAATAGAGAGATATATAGGTCACACCAATACAATTTTATAATGTCAAAATCATCATTGGTTATAATATGTCCCCCATCACTAGTTGTACAGTAACCAATATCCTTAGATATAATTACACCACTCTAATTTCTTAATATTAAACTACTATCGTAGTTTATAATGTAACAATTGACCATCGATATAACATATCCATCGTCCTTTGATTTAATGTTACCACTATCCATGTTTATAATATATGCACCGTCTACATTAATAAAATAACCAACATATTTGTTATCACATAACCGCAGTCTGATAATTTAAATGATACATATGATTTACCAAATATCATAAAATATTCACCGTATCGAAAACATATCAAAATAAATGGGGTTCAGAAATATTCAATCACTACATAATTCATGAAAAAGAAATGAGTTACATAAACATTTCAACATAGAATATGGAATAGAAAATGTAATTAGTTTCCCAAACTATTTTCCTTATATGAAAAATCAAACCAGATCAATAATAATGATGGAATCAAGAGGTTATATCCCACTAACGTTTTATATAAAATAAGAGGTTTTCCCCTTAGATGAAAAATGATTTTGAAAAATAACATGGAACATTTCTTGAGGAAAATAACCTTTAATATTTGAAAATAAGCTCTCAATAAGTGTGATTTCACATAAAATTGGGGAAATAGTATCCATTAAAAATATCCTTGAAAAAAAATCTAACATTAAAATATTTAATGGTTATGAAAGATGAAAATATTTTTCATTCCAGTCACGTTAAAATAATGATTCCTTTCACAATATCTATAAAAGTAAAAAGTACCACATTCTAAAAAAGACAAGAATATTCATTTAATTGTTATTACTAAAATTAAAACATAGATAACAAATATTAATAAATGTTTTTATAAATATAAAAACGTTTGCAAAATATTTTTTAATAACATGGACATGGATGAAAAATGATTTTCAAATCAAGAGAGAAATAAATTGAATTATCCATAAAAACATTCTTATCGAATAATTAGTATATAATTGGAGGAAAATAAAATGGAAACATGAATTTTCAAGAAATTAACCATTGAATAATAAAATCGATTATGTTATTTTGTAATAGATCAGTAACATTCCTCTTCTGTATCAATATCCTAAACAATCATCTGAAACAATGATATGGTATCATAAAAACCTTACAACATCGGTAATTTGTGAAATATAAGCCCCATTAAATAATATTATTAAATTATAAATAAATTTTAATTAAAATATGGAGACATATTATATAAAGTATTATAGGAGAATTATATGACCCACGCATGTGAAACAAGTGATGAACATGACATATGTCTCCTATAATTAAAAGAGTGATTAGTAATCCATTAGTTTTTGTCCCAACATTCTTTGCAAAAAATAAAAAGTCATGTGTAATAAATATATGCTTATGACATATATTTTACAATATAAAAATCTTACATAGCATACCATATATGATTTACTTATTACTTGTTGAAAATTTTATATTGATAACATATAGTGAATATCACATTCTAGGTAATCGATACAAAAAATTTGAATATGTTTCAAATTAGTAGTATTGGATTGAATAATTCAATCATGCTAAACCATATCAATAATGTTTTAAATTATATAAATATCTTATAAATTCATTGTATATTTATTTATATAAATCAATAAAAGTTAGAGATGGAAAATGAATGACACAGATCATTGATATGGTAGGCTGACTGTATGAATGAATATTGTTTCCATTTCCTCAATAGATGAAATGGAATAAATTTAACTTTAAATTTAAAATTATTAAATAAATAAAATATAATATATATCCTATAAATTTAGTTAATATTTTGTTATTACCATACACATATAAATAAAATGGAAAACATATAACATCACTTATTGTCAATAGTAGTCTACACATATGCACAAGTGACATTATTGTTTTACAAATGATAAGAAGGTAAAATTTAATTTGAGATTTTTTAATTCTTTAAGTACGGAAATTTAATAAATATCATATATATATAAAAATTATAAACATAATTATATAAATTCTTTATTTGAAGTGATAGATAATAAATTACATCGGTTCATGAGGTAGTTTTTCTCCGTTCACAAAATTGATGGTTTCATTTACAATACAATGGAGGGGAGTTGTATATCATTTATATAATTAAAATAACACATTATTAGTATATATATGTAATATATTAATTATATTAGGACATTTTTTTAATATTTTTATGTGTTGTAAGATAAAATAAATTAAAAACAAAGGATTCATAATTTGACAACTTATTTAAAGAACCTCTATTGGTTAATAACTAAAGCATTCATAGGAGTGTTTAATAATGAAAAAAAAGAATCAAGGATTTTATGAAGGAATTAAGGATGTTAAATGGGTAGGTATTTTCCTAAATAAGATTTTTTGTAGGCGTGGATAAGAGAAAATACGAGGGCATTTATATGTGAGAGAGGTCATACAATTGGAATACTAAAAAATAAAATGTTATACCCACATTTTTTCCATGAAAATGTTATATAAAATAAATTTGTTTAAAACATATATTTTTTCTAAATCCAAAATATTTTCAACCAATTCGAAATGGAAAATATTATATATTAATATATCCCTTATCATTTTACATTTACCCCCGATAAACCCATTATAACATTAAATATGAAAATTAACTATTACTATTTTTCATTATTAATTATGAATAAAATTTATATTTATCCATTTATAAAACATATATTATTTTGATAATAATTATGTATTCAATTTTTATAATTTTCACCAAAATATGGTGTATTTTTTAACATAATATTATATCCACATACACGATGAAGATCTTTTTCCCAAGGTAAAAAATCCATAAGTATAAAATGTTTTAATAACAAAATTAAATATAAAATTTAATAAAATTATCACATTTGGATTAATGATTTTTGTAATTTGATTATTTTTACATTTATGAAAATATTAAAATAAAATTAAAATTTCACATCCTTTAAAAAATGATGTTTAAAAAAATTGTATTTTATTACTATTCCCTAAAAAATAGAATTCATTGGAAAATCATCAAAAAATCACTCAAAGATAATTTTTACATTACGATATCAAAAATGATGTTTATTTTTCAATTTTGTTAAAAATTTTAATATAATTTCCTATTAGTTTCAAAAAATAAAAAAAATCATTTTTTGAGAATTTGTTTTATAGAATATATAATGGTTTTAATAAAAATAATGTGCATTTCTATCACCACATTTTATTTAAATTAAAAAAATGTAATTTATATTAAATATTTTATTATCCACATTTTTTCCTTCATGTTTAATTTATGTGTTATAATGGAACAAATTAAAAAATAGTATCGGTAGTATATTGTAGATTGATAGTATACACTACTATGAAAAATGTTGAAAATAAATGAAAATTAATTTATTGAAAAAAATATTCTATTTAATATCATGGTGTAACATTCAATAATACATAAAATTATTTACACATTCCACAATATTCACCCCATAACTAAAAAAGAGGATACATATTATTATTATGATCCTATGGTTCCTGCGTTTCTTCATCAAATTGGTGGTATCACCATAATAGTTTCATCGGGCGATAGGTCTAGTTTCATAGGAAGTTATCTTTAAAATAATAAATCTCCACATGTTGTTCATTATATTAATGATCATGTTCTATCAGAACAACCTATAATTTTAGTACTTGTGATATATTATGGATATAATTCCTTAATAGATATACATATAACACATCTTGATCTTCCGAGGGGATCCATTGAATACTATGCGATAGTTTATAGTCCTGAAGTAACCATGAATTTCAATGGGATTTATATACTTGGGGGATAGTTTCCCCTTATTTATATATATCATTACCTTATTTTATAATGAAACCCATAGAAACATCTTCTGACCAACATCAATTTTATAATTCCCTCAATGATTATCATTATAATATTTCAATATCTTTTTACCACTCCTATGTTTTACTAAATGGATCTATCCTTCTAATCTATTTCAACCGCTCAGTCTAGTGCCAAAATATTTTTTTACCCAACTTCTTACCATAATGATTTATTCATACACTACATTCAATATTGTGATTAAAATTATCCTTCTTAATACTCGATTAAAAAATGTTTTTATATGAAAACTCATGTATTAGAAGGTTTTGATACCAACCGGCCTTGAAATCCATAGAACAATATCTTATAATAATGTCTATAAATTGATTTTCCCCTTTTTTAAAACAGATTTTAGTGGAAGATACACTATGTTGAAACTCAAATCAAAATCAAGAGAACACTAAACAATTCACTAGAACATATAGGTAAAACTCATATATTGATTATAGAAATTGTAATGGTGTATTACCTGAATCCATTCCACACTCATGATTTATATCTTAGTAAGATGATCAATAATGAAATATTCTTGTTATAGATTATGTGTTCTACCTTTTCATGGAAATGTATTACAACCTATACATAATTATTCCCGTTATATGATTCAGGATATCTGATGAAAAAATTCATGTTGATGTTTTCCAATTTCCATTCAGTTATGAGTAATGGTTTTAACATACCATTATAATTTTGTTTATTATCCTTAGTATTCTATTTCACCATGAACCAAGATGAAAACTCTACAATATCTACTTGCATTATACCCCACCAGAAACAGTTTTTTAAATCTCTAAACATATTCATTCATCTATACTGAATAATGAATGATGAACTGTGTGGATTCTCTTACAACACTATTATTAAAATAGGTATTGAAGAGGAACAATCATTATTACTCAAAGATATCACTCCATAATAATCAAGGCAAAACATAGTAAAATTAATAGACATCATGTTTTACAATACATCATCCTTATATTCCAAGATAATATTTAGCTGGATAGATCGTTGAACAGTCATTTAACCATGGTAAGATTAATCTACAACCTTCAATATTTCTATATACATCCTTTACAAATATATAAATATTGTATATTTTTTTCCAAATCATGGATAATCTATCATGATATCTTCAAATAAATATATCAGATAATTTATTTTCTTTCATAGGGTGGTATTGTATTGATCATCCGTAATCTCTTATCAATTCAAACCATATATTATAGTTCATGTTACACACCCTATATGTAAATATATAAAAAAGAATTTTTTTATCTGTATATATATCACACATTTCTATTTAAACATAATGACACCATATATTTAATGGTAAATTTTTAGTATTTAAGTCCAAATCAAGAGTTTGGTTATTTTTTCGATGAACCATTAATTTTGATGAGGCATAAGATGTGATCAAATCGTTATAAATGAAAAAACATCACAATGCCTTCAAGGATGCATCAAAATAAGATAAAACCCATTAAACATTATAAGAATATTTATCAATAGGTGTGATTACTAAGCAAGTTTTTAGATCCATTAAATTTTCCTAACATTCATCCATACATAGGAACATGGAACCATATGAAGTTAATATTATTAGTGGATTTTATATTCATTATAAATTCTCTATAACCTACCTATACTATCTATCCAAACCATGAAAACATCATATCTTTGTTAATATAGTTGTTCTAGGCCAATTTTCAATAGCCTCTGTGATATATGGATCCACTAATATACCCTCTCATGAGATTATATGACCAACAAATGAATATTTTTCTAGACAAAATTCACTCTTTAAAAATAATTCGTACCTTTTCACCTTCTTAAAAATCACTAGTTCAATTCAATTATTATCCTAATTATTTTCCTTTCACTTTGAATATATAAGAATATATCAATGAAATAGTTGTAAAATATGATAAAGATAAAAGTTAAATACAAAATTTTTCAAATCAGTGTTGATAATAGGGGAATTTTTAAGACCAGTTGGAATTAATATAAAATCATAGAGTCCATAAAAATTATGAAATTTTGTAGTGGGTATAACATCCTTCTTGACCCTCAATTGATGATATACATAATTTATGAATATCATAAATTTTTTTTTTGAAAAATATATAGTTGATCAAAAAAGTCATCAATAAAGTGTAGAGGATACTTTTTCCAGACTATGATCATCATTAGTTCATGTAAATTATTCTTGAGTTTAATTTATCAATATTTAGTCTTAAAAAAATAAAATTAGTGAACATCATGTTCACACACATTGACGAATATTTCCCTTTTAATATTTATCCTATAGTTTCTTATTCAATTCCTATAACTCAATTATTTCCATTCTAATGGGGTAGTTTATCTAGGTGTGGCAGCAGGAATGAGTTTGATTGAAAAATAAACATCTTTATTTGGTCAGAAAATAGGAAACACTTCTCGAGAAGACATCCAAAATATATTTTATAATAATAATTTTAATAATTTTTAGTTCTTCCCCAAACATATGAGATACATGAAGATTTATAACAAGAAAAAAACTCATATAAATGATGTTATTTCACTCAAAATATAATATACATTATCATATTGGTAGATGATAATATAATGGTTTATAATATAAAATTTCACATACATTCCTATGTAATTATATAGGATTTTTATATAATTGCACTACAATACTAATATTACATCAAATTCAACATAGTTTGAATAATGTGATTTGTAGGATGATAAATTTCACAGACATTTACTAAATTAGAATCATAGATATGTGATATGATCATCATATAATTTGGGGTTTTCACATGTAATTCAAAATCAAAACACTAGGGTTCCATTTTTATGAACTTACCAAACAATTATGTTATAAAAACGTTTGTTGAATAAGAATCAAATAAGACAATATAAGTAATTTAGTTTATTTTATAAGTGCCTTTAACCATGTCGTTGTTATAAGTCACTTTCGAAATAGTGAACTCATAATATTTCCATTTTACTCTTTTATGAAGTGGTTTATTATGTTTTTTATCATTAATACCATCAAATTTTATCACTGGATTGCAATTTTATTTAAAACATGCTTTTGGAGAATTAGAGTATGGTTGGTTATTTACAAAGTGATTTTATTTCGTCCATTGTGCGTATTTTACATTTCATCGCATTTTGACATTCAATTGATTTATGAACACCCTTACAGTATTTAAATAACATCCTAGTTGAACAAATGTATGTCCCATTATGTTTATTCCCACATTTATTTAATGTTGGGGACTAAAAAATATTTCTACACTATTTCTTATTTTAGTTCCCATGACTCTCGATGTTCATTTTCACATCAATACAATTGTAATAGTGGGAGTCACCCATTTTCATTTCACCATGATAGAACACAAATGTTTTTATTTATATATTTGTATATACCATATAGATAATAACTTTCATATATTTTGTTTTTAGCCACCAAAGAAACCATTTATTTTTCTTCGGGGATAATGATTATACTAGAAGCATAACTTGAATTTCATATAAAATTAGCTTCACATATACCAAAAGATCCACTGTCCTTCTTCTTGAGTTTATGTAATTTTTTCATCATCAATTTGTGTAGAATACAAGTGATGTACAAACTAAAAATATTATCTTATGCACTTCCATTCCCATGAATTCCATTTCTCCTCTTTCACTCATATTCATAATAGGATTCCACCATTGATATTCTTCATCTTCATAATAATAAAAGACCTAAATTTCATTTTCATCTGTTAATAAATAATGAACGTAAAATTACATTATAGTGGAACTTATCCATTACTCAGTGACTATTAGACTAGTGGAACAACTTAATTATGGTGGGTGTTTCAAAATATAGGAAAAAATGGAAAGTTGTCCCCCTCTTAACAATTTGGAAACGAACTATGATTCGTAGGTTAATATTTTTTTGTGACAAAAAAACAAGGTTTTGATTATAAACAACTTCAAATTTGGTTTCTTAGAATATAAATTACATCATTATACTTTTAATTTAATAATTAAATGATTCTGTCTAGTTCCAATCGTTGATTGGAATGAAAAATCAAATTTGGAGGAACAACATTCCATTGCGAAAACACTTACTCATGAAAAAAAATTAATTGGACATCTAAACCATGAAAGATTATTTTCAATATATAGAACATTAATTTTAGCCTAGGTCATCCATGGTCATCATATATTCCTATACTTCATTATTGTAACGTCCTGGTTCAAGGTGCCACTCAACGGGTGCCCCAAACCCAGTTCGCCACGTGACCTCAAGCACATTTCCCCAAATTCCAGAGGCTGCCGACTAGAAGTGAGGGCCCGGGTCTAATAGTGGGGAAACTATGACCTGATTTTTCAAAGTGTAGCGTAGCAGAATACAAATAAAATATACACCGACAGACGAAGCAGTAAACCATACACAACTGAAATAAAAAACTACAGTGGATACAACCAACAATATATAAATAATGATCCTACATGTCTCAAGTTCTATGAAAACATCCATAACATGTTATACATCAATACAGTACAACAAAAGCATAGTATAGCAATACAAAGAAAAACAGATGGCAGTGGCATCAAGAGGCTAGGCTCGGTCCCATGCCCTCCTACTCCTCAGCAACAGTCAAGTACTTGTATAGGGACACTTTCCCCTATCCACAGCTGCAGAAACGTAATCTGTTTGGGACAAAAAGCATGACCCAAACACGGTGTGAGAAATATATCTCAGTAGGAACCCACCAAAGGCTTGTGCTCAACTATGTGTAAAACATGCAACAAGTGTTCAGAAGTGAAATGGAATAAACTATACAGTACTAAAAATTAATTAAAATACATGTTATATTGCCATTTAATTATTCATTTAAACATTCAATTTAGTATCATTATGTTCTCAATAGCACCAATCCCTCAGGCCAACCAGAACCTTGCCCCCAGGCTATACAGAATCTCGCCCTCAAGCATTGCCCTCAGGCATATCATAATCTCACCCTTAGGCATACGAAATGTCACCCTGAGACATAGATGTCATGCTCTCAAGCACGAAAGGTTTCCCTAAGTAGAAACAGAATATTTCCCTCATGCTAATACAGTCATGCCCTTAGGCCATCGAAAAACACCGCCCTCAGGAAGTAATTAACCGGGACATGCCCAACATATAAAAAAGTAGTAAATAAGAAATTCCTCTTGAGGAAATTCTATAATTACTAATTTAAAGTAACACCCTCAGGTATCCTAGCCAAATGGATAAATAGTAGAACACACCTACAGGGTGGTTTCAGATCCATGCAATGATCCCAACCAGCATTTTAATATCATAATTAAATACCTAAATAATTATAGGTGTTTAATATAGCAACAGACTCAGCCACACGACACCCCATCATGGGTTCGTGGAACAAAAATGCATAAAAAACATGACAGTTAGAAAACTAAACACCAATCCACCTACCTTATACGCCAACGAGTTCTATACACGAACGTCGATTCCAAAAACACTCAAGAATGACATAGATCTGAAGAAGAAATAAACTCTCTTAACCTAAAATAACTTCTATTAGGATAAAATTTGGTAAGAAACATGCTAGGAGAAGAGTGGTCCTGCACTTGCTATTCCAACGAGATTGTCCGAATCGAAATCTGATTCCAGACGGGGCCCGACATATCTCTAAAGGTTCGGAAGTCCTCTCCCGATCTCTCTTCCCGTTCTAAGCCTTCCCTGTGAATAGGGGAGGATACTGCCCATTTTATGTGAAAAAAACAAAGTATGCGACATGTAATTCCAAGTACACGGCGTGTAATTACCATTTTTAACTGTTCCTCTGGCAGCTTCCCACCCGCGCGACACTAATCACCTACTGACATGACAACACAACATGTCTTCACAAGTACATGACATGTTCTGTCACACAGCTGGCCACCACCTTACTATTCGTATACCGACTGACTACACAGCATGTAAGGGACCACTACACGGCATGTATTTGGTTCCTACACCCTTCATCTATGACATGGCCGCACTCCCTTTGTACTCATCCCACAAGGCCAAAAGTACACAGCGTGTGGAAAAAGTAGACGACATGTACTTCCAAAATTTAGGACATTCCCCAATTTTTCATATTTTCTCAAAAAAACTTAAGGAAAAGAGAAAAGAAGACAAATGTACCTCAAAATAAGAATCATGTTCTTAGAAACATCCCCCCTTTTAGCAATTCGTCCCCGAATTTTCCTCCCAAGGGTGGTGATGATATAGCCATGAACAAATCTGGCCACTGAGAACGTATGTCGGTTTCTCGCTCCCAGGATTCGTCATGCACTCGGCCATGCTACCATAGCACCGGTACAAGAGAAACTGACCGGACTTGGAGAAACATTGTGCTCCTATAAATGATATTAATCGGATGCACCTCAAAGGACACATCCATTTGAAGCTAAACCTCCTCTGGCTGAAAGGTGTGAGAGAGGTCTGAATGATAGCTACGCAACTGAGATACATGGAAGACGTTGTGCATGGCCCGGTACCTCTGTGGTAACTATAGTAGATAGGCAACCAGCACAACTCTCCACAGAATCTCAAATGACCCTACAAACATCAGTGAATATTTACCCTATTTCCTGATCCACTTGGGTCCAATCCTCGGGGAAACACACAAGAAAACCTTAAACCTGACCACGAAGCTCCAAAGGTCGTCTACGACGATCATCATATGATTTCTGATGAGATTTTGTGGTATCCATCTTCATCTGATTCAACAGGACCTGCTAAGAAGTCTACTACACGAGACATGGTCCAGTAAAGCTGCCTCACCTATCACTAACCAGCACGAAGGTGATCGGCATGGCCTATCACATAATGCCTCGTATGGTGCCATCTCAATCATCACCTGAAAACTATTGTTATAGGAAAACTCGACAGAGGGTATATGCTTCTCCCAGGATCCCCCAAAGCCTAGGACGCATGCTCGCAACATGTCCTCCAGTACCTGTATCGTACGCTCTGACTGGCCATCTTACTGAGGGTGGTATGCTGTGCTCAGAAGAACCTGTGTACCAAGTTTACACTGAAAACTCTTCCAGAAACGAGACATAATGCGGGAATCCCTATCTAAAATGATAGAATGAGGGACCCAATGAAGACGCACGATCTCTCAGATATACAACTTTCTGAGCTCGTCAACACCGAAGGTATCCTTGATTGAAAAGAAGTGAGCTACCTTCGTGAGTCTATCCACAACAACCCACACTGCATCATTGCCTCTAGGTGACCTCGACAACCCAGTAACGAAGTCCATCATGACATCATCCCATTTCCACTCCGAGATGGGTAACTACAGTAATAGTCTAGCTGGCCTATGATATTCCACCTTCACCTACTGATAGGCGAAACATCTCGTAACATAACCAGCTACATATCTCTTCATAACTAGCCACCGGTACTGACGTCTCAAATCACAGTATATCATTGTAACCCCAGGATGAACTTCCCTAGCTGATGCATGAAACTCCCGCATCATCTCATTGCGTAAATCCCCTAGAAACCATATGTGTCCATGGAAACGCAGAACTTAATCATCGCCTATCGTCCAACCAGGAGGAGGGTCCACACTTGCAACCGACTCCCGTAGAACTAGGCCTTCTAAATCAGGTAGTTCTCTCATCCTCACTCTATCCAGGAGGGTAGAAGTCACAGCTAAAGATGAAAGATAGGTCTTCCCTTGACTGTCATGAACCTCCAGATGCATCTCAGAGAACAAGGCCACAAGCTGCCACCCACCACTGGCCTCCTGCACTGCATGCATCTGAGTCTTCCTGCTCAGTGCATTAGCTACTGCATTACCTTTACCAGGTGTACATAAAATCTCAAAATAGAAGGATTATAGGAACTCGACCCACCTTCTCTGCCTCATATTTAGGTCACGCTGAGAAAAGATATACATGAGGCTTTTATGGTTGGTGAAAACCACAAAATGCTCTCCCAATAGATAATGTCTCCAACAGGACAACGCATGCACAACTACAGCCAACTCGAGATCATGTGTCGGGTATTTCCTCTCATGCGGCCTCAAATGCCGAGACTCGTATACAACAACTCAATCTCTCTATATCAACACTACTCCCAACCCAATACCTGATGCGTCACAGTAAACTGTATAGCTCTTCCCCTACTCTGGGAGTATCAGGATCGGTGCTGATGTCAACCTTCCCTTTAGGTCCTGAAAGGTTGATTCAAAGGCTTCTGTTCACATGAACTTCATATCCTTCTTTTTCAAACCCGTCAACGGTGCTGCTAAGTGGGAGAAGTCCAGGATGAAACGTCTGTAGTAACTATCCAGCCCGAAGAAACTTCGTATGTCAAACACGTTCTATGGATTCTCCCAGGAAACTATTACTCTTACCTTCTCTATGTCTACTAAAACTCATTACGCTGAGATGATATAACCCAGGAAGTGAATCTGGTCTATCCAGAAGTGGCACTCTGAGAGCTTAGCATACAGTCGATGCCCTATCAGTGTACTCCATAGGATCTCAAGATGGGTGGCATGGTTGTGTCGAGTTTGATAGTACACCAAGATGTCGTCCATGAACACTACCACAAAAGAATCTAGATACGGTTGGAACAAATGATTCATCAAATCCATGAAAACTACTGGCACATTTGTGAGCCCGAACAGCATAACCGTATACTCATATAGACCATACATTCTCTTAAAAGATGTGAGAGGTATATCTGATGGTCTCACATGCAACTGATGATATCCATACCTCAAGTCAATCTTCAAGAACACTCATTCTCCACAAAGTTGATCAAAAAGATCCTTAATACACTGAAAGGGATATCGGTTCTTAACCGTAAACTAGTTCAGCTTCCGATAATCCACACATATTCTAAGAGTACCATCTTCCTTCTTTGCAAAAATGACCAAAGAACCCCATTGATAAATATTGGTTCGGATGAAACCCTTTGCCTGTAACTCTTCTAACTGCCTTTTGAGCTCCTGAACTCTGGCGTAGACATCCTATAAGAATGAATGGGCACCGATGCTTCTCCTGGAACATGCTCAATAGAGAAATCCACCTCTCGCAATGGAGGTAGACCTAAAAAGTCATCCATAAATACATACCTGAAACGATCAAAAAATGGAGGGAAATCTGTCTAACAAGTACCCTGATCATCCAGATAAAAACTATCCATCTGGTCTGTGACTCCAGCTCGCCCACGATGTTCTGGTCCATCTCGACTTGCCTGAACATCCCACTCGCCATATTATAGAAACTCTCTACCCTCTAGTGATGTGAAACGTACCCTACGACGACAGCATTCTACAAAGGCTCCAAAGGGAACCAACCAGTCCATCCCGAGAATGACATCATAACTCATCATCTCTAAGACATAGAGGTCCCAAAGGATGGGACACCCACCAACTCAAGGGGGCACTCCTTGCACTGACGCACACCAGCCGTTCTAGTCCTGAATGGACTATCGAGCGTCATGATATTAGAAGTAGTAGAAACAAAGAGCCTAAGTCTCTATACAATGGGTACAAATATGAATCTCTATGTAGCACCCGTATCGAAAAGTGCTGAAGATAAGATAGAAGCTACTAGAATAGTACCTATGACTGTAGAAGGTCTGGGATCCTGCTCTTGTTGGGTCTGTTGTACTACATAAGCCTGTCCAGTTCTGTGGCACTATGAAACAATCGAACTACCCTGAGCTGTCCCGACCTACTGCCTCTGAGAACCTGGTGTTTGGCTACCACGACCATGACCACCATCTCTGCCTGCACGCCCTAATGTATTCTAGTTCCCTAACTTGTATGAATCCACTGGTCCTACTCTAGCACACTGAGTCTGCATAGAACCCTTCTTACTAGCCACTATTAGAAACTCCCTGCAAAAGTGCTGCAGATGACCCATCTTGCCACATGCTCGGCACTCCACTAGGTCTCGTAGACACTGCGGTCTCTTGTGCCCCTCTATACCACACTGAAAGCACCTGATCGGGCCACCTGAAGAAACATCCTGGCTGGTACTGCCACCCTGAGAGATATCTATCTATCTCTTCCTCTTACAAGTAAAAACAGTACGAGTAACTGGTACTAAACTGCTCTAGCCCACACCACTAGATTCTCGCAGGTTCTTTTCCGAAATCAGCAGCTGGATCACAATAGAATGTACAAAATGCAACCTGAAAACATTCACCAGTGCTCTGATGTCATAACGAAGTCCATCCTCGAAACGTCTGGCTCTCAACTTCTCATCACCCTCTAGCACAGGTGCAAAGCACTGAAGCTCGGTAAAATGAACAGAATAGTCCATCACCAGCATAGCGCCTTGCTACAGATTCATGGACTCTCGAGCTCTGTCTGCCCGCAACATCTCTATGAACCTGAAAATCTTCCCACTCCATGTCCTTGTGATGCTCTGATTGGGTGGTAACATCCCACCACCTCTTGGATGAATCACGAAGCATGTAAGTCGCGAGCTTGACCCTCTTCCCTGGAGTCGTCTCAAGATGCTCAAAAATAGTCTATATGGATCCTAGCCAAGTCTCCGTAGCCTGTGGTCGGCCATCCCCTAAAAACATAGGTGGATACTACTGCTAAATTATACGTGTAATCTCGGCCATAGATGTGGCAACCTGCAGTGATCTCTGAAAGGTCTTCATGAACCATATAATGCCTTCACAGAACTGCGCCTCCGCTCTTGTGTCTGGTATAACAGTGGGCACCACATATGGCTCTGTAGGAGGATCCACTGGTAGTCCATGGCCCACCATTTTCGGAGTATTAACGTTGCCGCTCTCCTGGTAAAAAATGTACAGTCGTCTCGGTGGCATGACACTACAAGGTCAAATGAACACCTTAGTTTCATGATTATTAAGACCGAAAATGAAGAAACCACAAATGGAAAAAGAGGAAGAAGGCATTTCATGATTTGAAAAACAAGACTACAAGGCATGTATAATGACTACACGACGTGTACTTTACTTCCCATCCCTGCCTGGGTCCTTCTACACGGCTAAGCCACAGACATCCTCTTAAACATAAACTACACGGCATGTATGTTGAAATTTTCCAACTGCCCATGTCGCTTCTGACACGGCTGACTACTCGGCTTGATACCACCCGGCATGTTACACCCACATACGGCGTGTACACCACCCTGTTTTCCAGTCACATGGCTAACATCACCTGGTCTGTCCTCGGACAATACTACACGGTGTGTCCCACAGGTACACTGCGTGTTCAAGGAGAGGTGACACCGACCCATGTTTGTCAGTTACATGACTAAGTCCCCAGGTCAAACTACACGACGTGTTAATCATTGACACAACGTGTTCAGTACACGAGTTCACTGACCTGTGTTGTTAGTTACATGGTCGGACTCCGGGTCAACACTACACGGTGCGTTCGCCCCAAGCTCTTCCCTTCCCCATGTCACCTCCAACAAGGTTTGTGACATGGGAAGATACTACACAGCATGTACTCGGGGTACACGGCGTGTACTCAAAAGGTTCATTTTTCTCCCAGAATAGAGGGTCATATACTTCGTGTTTAAAGTAATACATGGTGTGTATAGTGTATTTATAGAC
The DNA here is from genome assembly GCA_963277665.1 of Viscum album. Lineage (NCBI taxonomy): Eukaryota > Viridiplantae > Streptophyta > Magnoliopsida > Santalales > Viscaceae > Viscum > Viscum album. The sequence continues at coordinate 519,930,650 of OY728160.1, forward strand.
AATATGCCTCAGAACCATCTCTGGAACCTAGAAAATACCGCAAACCAACACCTATGTGTCAAATTATGATCCGTGAGGGCCTATACTCCCCACGAATCAATGTTTGACATCTTATCTGTGCTATAGCAAAACAAAAGTCAATTAACCACCAAATTCAAGTAAATGGGGGCCCATACTCCCCAAAAACCAATTTTTGGTATGTATTCTATAAACATGCTCACAAAATAATATCGGATCACATAGTAGGTATTTATCATAGAAGCTATCAAAATAGAATTATTTTCTAGCACAACAACTATCACAACAACAAACAATTTTTAATACACCTACATGGCTTGGAACAATGCATGGAATGTGATATCTAGCATGTGCCTATATGATTCATGAGATGGCATACCCTGATCTCATCAGGTTGCAACTAATTAGAACCCACAGATAAAATATAACCAGTACAATAAAAGTGCATCACCCAACAGTGAAATCAAATCAATAGTAAATTTCAAAATAAGTAAAATTGCAGTATGAGGTAAATTGGTTATTCTATATACATAGGTTAGCAACATCTGGGAACATCATATTACCAACTAATGTTCTTCCTATCCCTGACTATGGCTCCATATAGTAATTCAAAGGAAAGAACCCATCTGATACCACTTTTTAACATCCCGGTTCCGGGTTCCACTAAACGGGTTCCCCGATCCCGGTTCACCACGTGACCTCAAGTGAATTTCCCCAAACGCCAGAGGCTTCCGACCAGCAGTGAAGGCCCATGTCTGATAGTGGGGAAACAATGCCCTAATTTGTCAAAGTGTACCACAGTGGAATACATATAAAATATACTACGACAACAGAAGCAGTAAACCATACAAAACTGAAATAAACAACCATAGTGGATACAACTAATAGTTTTTAAATAATGATGCTGCATGTCACACGTTATAAGAAAATATCCAGAATATGTTATACATCAATACAGTACAACAAAAGCAGAGTATAGAAATACAAAGAAAAATAACTTGCAACGACATCATGAGCTTAGGCTCGGTCCCATGCCCTCATACTCCTCAGCAACAGTGAAGTACTTGTATAGGGAGTCTTTCCCCTATCCACACCTGCAGAAAAATAATATGTTTGGGCCAAAAAGCATGACCCAAACAGGGTGTGAGAAATATATCATAGTTGGCACCCCCCAAAGGCCGTTCTCAACTATGTGTAAAACATGAAACAAGTGTGAAGTAGTGAAATTCAATAAACTAAGAAGTACTAATAATTAACTAACTTACCAGTTATATTGACATTTAATTATTCATTTAACCATTCAATTTAGTAACATCCTGTGCTCAACAGCACCAAGCCCTCTGGCCAACCAGAACCTTTCCCTAAGTCTATACATAATATAACCCTTAGGAATTCCCCTCAGGAGTATAAGAATCTCACCCTCAGGCATACGAAGTGTCGCCCTCAGGAACAGAAGTCAAGCCTTCAGGCACGAAAGGTTTCCCTCAGGCGAAATAGAACGTTTCCCTCTGGCTAAGACACTCACGCCATCGGGCCATAGCAAAACACCACCCTCAAGCACGAAGTTACCGAGCCATGCCCAATATATAAACAAGTAGTAAACAAGAAATTCCTCTCAATGAAATTATACAATTACTACTTTAAAGGAATTCCCTTAGGTATCCTGGCCAAATGGCTAAACAGTGGAAAACACCCCATGGGAGGTTCCGGATCCAAGAAATGATCCCAACCAGCATTTTAATATCATAATTGAATACCTAATCAATTTTAGGTGTTTAATATATCAATGGACTCAGCCACATGGCACCCCAACATTGGGTCGTGGAATAAAAACACAAAAAGCACATGGCAGTTGGAAAACTAATCAACAAGCCACCTGCCTTATATGCCAGTGAGCACTATACACGAACGCCAATTCCAAATACGCCCAAGAATGAAATAGATCCCAAGAAGAAAGAAACTCACTTAACCTCAAATAACTTCTGTTAGGAGAATAATTGGTAAGAAACTCACTAGGAGAAGAGAGTGATTACCCGTGCGGTTCCAACGAGATCGTCCAAAGCGGAATCTGATTCCAGACGGGCACCCGATGGATCTCCAAAGGTTCAGTCATCCTCTCCCGAGCTCTCTTCCCATTCTAATCCTTCCATATGAACAGGGGAGGATACTGCCCATTTTTAGCAAAAAAAAAACAAAGAACACAACATGTACTTCCAAGTACATGACGTGTACTTACCATTTTTTAACTGTTCCTCTGGAGGCTTCCCGCCAGTGCGGCACTGTTCACCTGCCGACATGACTACACGGCGTGTCATCACTAGTACACGACATGTTATGTCGCACAGTTGGCCACTGCCTTACTATTTGCATGCTGACTGACTACATGGTGTTTAAGGGTCCACTACACGGCATGTATTTGGATCCTACACCCTTCATCCCTGGCTTGGCCACACACCCTATGTACTCATCCCAGAAGGCCAAAAGTACACGCAGTGTGGAAAAATTACAAGGCGTGTACTTCAATTATTTAGGATTTTTCCCCATTTTTCATATTTTCTCAAAAACACTTATGGAAAAGTGAAATGAACAATCATGTTCCTCAAAATAAGAACCGGGTTCTTATTATTATAATTTGAAAAGGAATTGTGAATTAACCTAAGTATATCACCTATGAATGTCAAACTATGTGTTTGGAAAGAACCATTTTCATGCACTAGGAAATGATGAAATCCATATCAATGCTCCCTTTTTATTGTTAGTACAACATGGTTTATATATAATGAATCCATATACAATTTTAGAATCTAGATATTGATTTAACTTATGAATACACATTTCACTTTTTCCTTATCATCGGATGTTCGCACATACACAAGAATATTTTAAGGTTCATCACTAATGATTTATCATCCTAATTTCAAAAGGATAATTAATACACTAATATAATACCAACATTAATGATCGAGGATTTTAATATATAAATATTAAATATTTTTAGAAAAATATTTAATTTATTTCACAAATACACATTTGAGTAACACAATGGATTAGTTTTCTTGGAGACTAGAAATATAATCTTTTTATTAAATGAATTATCATTAAATTATCCCATAATGATCTTTTAACATTGTAAATATCATTTAAAAACACTACATTAGACAATACATCCTAATATTGGGAAATGAAACCTTTGGAAGGGTGACATCAGATGCTTAGTAAGGGTTAACATGGGTGATATCAATATTTCATGATCATATGGGTACGAGAACAAGAGAATAACTTATGAAAAACATACCATACATATCCTAGATCATAAAAATGAGCTGTGGCATAAATTTTGGAATTTCATGATTCATAAATGAATCAATGACCATGAACCATAATAAAAAATCATTGGAATATGATATATATTTTTTGTATACACATGAACTTATAACATTTTGAACATTAATAAATTTAAATATATCTTTTAATAATGTCAAGGGCATCAAATCATGTCCCCACATAACCTTATTGACTTGAATGAAATGTCCACACATGAACATTGGATAATGAAATCTGGTTTACATATTATATATTAATCTCAAGAGTTAACAATTATTTAGCCATACATTGGGGGTTATATAGTTTGACTCATCATTTTTTATAACATTAGTACCTTCCATTGTGATAACAGAACATCCATCCATGTTTATGAGGTGACCACTTTCATAGGTTAAAACCTAACTATTTTCTTTCCCTAAATTTTTTCCTCCATACTTTTTATGATATAAATATAGTTCTCAGTTATAATGTTACCACTATCATGTAACATCTCGACCTAGGGTAACATAACCAGTGCCCCAAGCCAATGGGTCACAAAGCCTCAAGCGCGCCTCTATGTATGCCATAGGGTGTCGACTACATCAATGATGGAATGGAAGTACCAAGTGGAGATAATGCTCTAATATTAAAGAGGTACAATAGACACAAATAAACAAAAAACTGATATAGTAAATATGGTATTCATAATAAATTTACATAAATATGAACTATTTCACCATCAATCATCTTGTAGAATATATATGTAATGGAAGTATAAATAATTGAAGTGATGGATGAAAAAAAACCCCAAGGAAGTGTAATAATATTTAAATTCATGTCTTGCTAATATATTAAAGGGTGACATGTGGAAGATTATTAACAACATGATATACAAACTACAGAAAAAACAAAAACTACTCCACTAGAATCATGATATAAAGATCAGTCCTAGAATCATATGTCCCACTATATGTAATCATGGAAAAACATGTAAAATGTTGATTTCCATTATTCATAAATGTAGGAAAATCGACTTTTATAGTAAAAATGGAAGCCGAAGTAAGTCGAGAGAAAAATATCTTAGTAGACAACCACCAGCTATGTCTATGTGTAATCAATGCAGTGATCATAAAAAAATAATGTGAATGATAAATTGAAATAGAAAAAAATATAGAATGAATAATTATCAGGTCATTCATGTTCCTAAGGGACACTTGACGACTATACAAGCTTTTTATTATAGTTAGAATGGAGTATAATAAATCTCTATATTTATAGTATTAATATATAGATATATAGTTTAATTTTATATTATATACACATATATGATCCAAGTACATATGGCCATAAGTGTCCACATTCTATGAATACATGATGCTAGATGGGCTGGATCGTAACTTAGTCATCTATAACTATTCTAAATGATCCTAAAATATCATTTAATAGGGTACATTTCCAATATCCCAATATAGAGTATTATATCAAGGAAAACACTCATTATAGGGATTTAACCATCATTTCATCACTCAAATAATAGACTGTGGAAAATAAAGTGCAATAACATAATAATGTCAATTGTGGGAGATTTCATAATCATGTAATGATGTAAGGTATCCTAATTCTGTCACACTCAACTGAAATCTTGAAATATTTCCACAAATTTTATAAAGAGAAAATCATATTTATATCATTTTGCCTGAGTGTATTACATTCATGTATTATTTTCACCAAACCTATATATATAAATAAATCATATTCGTGTTTTTTATAAATAATCATGAGATAATAACTCCCATTAATATCATTTAACAGTAGAAAAATAAAAAGGGTTTTATAATTCAATTCAAAAATACGATTAATCATGATGTAATTATATTCATTATTCCACAAATATAAATAATCTCATTTAATTCATTCAATTAATTTAATGGAATGTTAACCAAATGAATAAGGATTCTAATGTAATCAACCTAGTCTTTTTTCTAGCACATGGAAATATCAATTAGATGTATTAGTTTGTCTTTATGACGAAGACAAGTTGTGAAGTGAATTTTATATATGGGAAATTCCAATTATATTTGAAAAATAACCTAAGAGGTGCCTTCAGTTACTTTTAATACTCATGTCTCAGATCAATTTCAATTAAAACCTAATCACGAAGCTAAAATGAATTCTTGACATTTTAAATCAATTATCCATAATGGAAATTTTCACTTCACTCACCTACAGTGTGTCCATAAATGATATCCAAAACATATATACAACAAAAAAGGACAAGGATTAAATATATAAAGGTGTGAGGATCAAATTGATATGATGGAATGAATATAATTTAGATTCCGGTAAAATGATGGAATTCCACATAAGAACATAGCTATTATAAAATGAATATCGAATGGAAAATGATGTGACCACCTACCCTAGTGAAGTAGATGAATCCTTAATCGATACCAAACATACATCCATAGAATGGAGGAATAAATATAAAAAATATCAATGCATTGAAAATATTTAGAATAATCTTCCACCTAAAAATCACAAAAAATATAATGAATATCCTAGATAAGAGGAAAGAGAATATAATTGCATACCATGATTGACTGAATGCATCCAACTGGTGGAGAATTAAACACCATGAGACAATATTATCTCAAATACTTGTTGAGGATCATTGAATTCCAATTAGATGACAAGTATTGTTTAATTCTACTGGACAATAAGTGGAAAATAAAATATAGTTTATATGATTTGTGAGGTTGTACAATTATAAAAACACCCAAATTGAAGCAATGTGACCCACCAACTCGAGGCATGGGTTACATGACCGTAGTTCGGGAAATTATAATTTCATTATAGAAACAATAAATACGTGTTCTATAAGATCTTAATACATTTATCATCTAAATAACCATGAAAATAAATGGATTTAATAAACATTTTATCATAAAATAACAAATGGATACGAAATGTTTATCATAATCTTTTCATAATTTCATCATGGCATAACCAATGGAAAATAATGGATTACAAAAAACCGATCATCATAAATATAATCCACAGACATATATAATATTAATATTATAATTGGATTATATTCCCAATAAATATTCAATAACATATATGTTTGTCATCATAGATGTAATTCTATTTTTAAAGATCACATGGATCATTTGTGAATGAAAATAACCATTCAACTTATGAAATGTCCTTTTAAAAAGTATCTGTTACATGAAATAGTAAAATACATCTATTTGAAATTATCCTTGTAAACTGATGAAGGAATCTTCAAAACATTTATTTTCATGATGGAGGAAGTATTGTTCATACCATACATGCTAAAATAAACATTCATGTCACATTTTCAAAAAAAATCAGAAGTACCTTATTTAGAAAAAGAAAAAGAATATTTATTTATTAATAAATAAAAAATTAAATCATGTTAATAATGACATTACATAATATTTTTATAATATTAAAAACATTACTTAAATCATTGTTCAAAGAAATATATATGAATGAAAAAGGAATTTCAATCGAAGAGGCAAATAAAATAAGTTTTTCTTAAATGTATTATTTTAGAATATAGGCTACATTAAGAAATAAAATTAAAATAAAAAATTTATTTTCAAAAAATAATTATCATATAAAAAATTAAATAGTTTTATGGAGAGATATATAATAATATTTCGGATTTAAAATAATTATGATTTGTAGTAATGATAATTAATGATATTATAACATAAAACCATGATAACATTGGTAGATTTTCAATCATAATCCCCATTATATAATAACATAAAATTTAATACTAAATATAGTAATCATAAATAGAATTATTATAAAATAGTTAATATAGTTAGTATATACCCAACATAAAACTAATGAATGATTAATATGGGATATGTCACCACGAATTAAAAGTGAGACATCAAATCCTTTACCATTAGTCTCACATTTTTTTGAAGACATTGAATCATAATATATAATAAATATAAAACAATTTGAAATATATTATTGAACCATATTCATATATAAAATATAGTGTCTTATTTACATATGACCATTTATTTTATATTTATTAAAAATCCCTTGATAAAATCTCATTTTGGTTAATAAATTTATTGTTTTTCAAGTATGTTTGGGTTCAGATGTTGGGATCCACTAATTTATTTCACCCATTCATCATATAAATTATTTTACATGATGTAAATTGTTTATACCATCATTATATATATATTTACTATAATCCATAAAAGTTATATCTTTAAAATTAATTATAGTATTCACCGATATTGTACGTCAAAGAAATGCATGAACGTATTTTCCATTTCATTAATGAATGCATGAAAATAATTCGAGATATTAATTAATTTTTAATAAAATATTTTAAAATCTTATTTAAAATTTATATTTAATAAATATATCCTTATTAGCATCCATTTCAAAATAAAATGAAAAATATATCTCATCAAATTATGGAGGCAGTAGTCCATACATCCGCACGAGAAACATTATTACTTTACAACAGATAGGGAGGTTCGAAGGTATTTGTTATATTATATTTTTATAATAATGTAAACTAATAAATATTTAATATAAACATTATATTCAGAATAATATCCATATGTGAGATGTGGTGATGGAAAATGAATAAAAGTTGCTTGCGAGTTTGTAGTCTATCATAAACATGACGATATGTTTCATTTCCCATTTGGTGGAAGGGGATATTGATATAAGTTATTAAATGAACATAATAACATATTTTTATTTTAAATATATTGGTTTTATTATATAATTATTTTCGATTAATTTTATATTGAGGTGGGGAAACAATAAAACAAAAACACATGGTTAATAATTTTTCTTATTCTTCGAAGAACCCCTTTATATGTAAAAATAATGCCATGTATGGAGCATTTATTAACTAAAATAATATAGAAATAATTTTATGATTGAATTATTTAGAATATTTGGGTAAGTATTTTTCAAAAAAAAAATTGGATGTTTGAATTTGAGAGGATTATTGGTTGCCATTTATAAGTAGGGGGAGGAGACCCACCTGTTTTTTTTCTAAGAAACGTTTTACCGACATTTTTTATTTTCTAATGGTAAAAACATTAATTATTTTCTATAATTATATTTTATAATGTAAAAATATGTGCATCAAATATTATTTTGATTTGTTTGTCTTATTTTATAAAAAAATTATTTTAACCCTTAATAAACCCATCTTAAATCTAACCACGATAATTACGTTTTAGTATTATCACTTTCCATTCTGAATAAAAAATAAACTGATAATATTATATAATATAAAATATTATGATTACAATTATGTAATAAATTTTTTAAAATTCAATTCAGATTGGTGGTAAGATAAAATTTAAAATTAAACCCATGAACGTTATACAAAAAATTTGAAAAGAAACAATCTAAAAAGTATAAAAGGTTTTTTTTATAAAAAATAAGTATAAAATTATGATAATGACATATGTTTCATAAATAAATAATTTTTTTAGTAATATTACTTTTTAAAACATATTAAAATACTATGTAACATTTAAATTCAATAATGAAAATGGGATTTGAGGAAAATATATTATTTTCACTATTCATCTAAAAATTAAACATTTCATTAACATATAAAAATTTAGTTGAATGGTAAAATTTATAGGAATATGTAAAATATAATGTTTAATTTTAGTAATTAATTTTATAAAATTATAAAAAATTACTTTTACAATTTGTTCAAAAAAGAACAATTTTTTTTTAGAAAAAAAAATTTCCAAGGCCTATAATGATTTACTAAAAATTATTTACATTTGATCAGTTGAATTTATTTATATTTAATTAATTTAAATAAATAAAATTATATATTTATTCAGATTAATACAAAAAAATTTAATTGCAAGTCTACAATTGTCGTGTTTAAAAAATAATATATATAAGTTATTATGGTTCATTAAAGCATGGTGATGAATGTAATGATTTCTCTTTTAAAAAGTTAATTTTTTAGAAATAATTATTTCATAAAATATCTGGGTTTTAAAATATACATTATATTCATTATTTAAATAAATATTTATTCCCATCCAATTAAAAAAATTTAAAAACAAATCACATCACTTCAACGATGTGGTATTCCACAAGTACAAACACCTGATATTATCGTGTTCCAGTATATTTGAATGTAAAAAGGTAGATATGGTATTACAATTTTAGACGAATAAATATGTCATTATTATAAAATATTAAAATTGACCACATTTAAATACCCGTACATAATAGTTTCTGTTGAAAAATTAATTGTACCCCATCATGGAGACGGTAAGAAGTACATACGCAGTAGTGATATATTCATATTCCATTCTAATGAAAATATTTCAGATAATTATGTTATCATATTAATAATAACATTACTATTTATCAAGAACATGGAATATATAATTTTTTGATAAATGTTTATGATTTAATATGGAAATTCTATAAATGAATTGAAAATTATTGGGTAATATGATAACAAATTCATAAAGAAAACACCTTTTTATCCTATCTTATAGAATCAAGGATTATTCTTTTAGGGAGAACATTAGATATATAACATGTATAAAGAATTTACAAATAGAAATGGGTAGCGCTTTTTTGAGCTAGGTTTCTCAAATTATTGTAAATAATAGAAGCCATTGGTTTCCATTTATATGAGATCATTTATATAAACATTGATTTTTAAAAACATTTAAATATATCAAAGTCATTATCAAGAAAAAATATTAAAAATTCCATATATTAATTGTTCATTAATTTTTTGAAAGTTTAATGTTTTATTATATACATATAATTTGGTTTGACCCATAAGTGAACATACATTAATCATTACTAAAATAATATTTTATTTATAAGTTGAAAATTGACTCAGAAATGGGAAATGGGAATATTTTACACTACAATTTATATCATTTCCCCTCATTTATTGCTTGAATTAAATTTAAATATTTTCATAAAATATAATTTTCATAAGATATCTACATTGTTCTTTTTCACACTATTCTTTTAACGTAACTTAAAATAAATCAAAAAGTGTTATAAATCTAATATGAGCCATTTAATTTTCCATAATATGTTATATTTGTCAAAATATTTTATGGAAAACAATAAATAATCCAATTTATATTACTTTTAATATTTATTAAATCAAGTATTTTAATTACTAAGTATTTTAGTAATTATCATTTCATCATTGCATAATCATTGAAGTTAATTACATAATATATAAAATTAGAAATAAATTTTCATTAAGAAAATAATTATATTCCTCTATAACTAAAAACATATATTCATTCCCCACCATTATTTTTTCATTATGATAAAAATAATGACATTTAATTTTTAGTGATTTGAATTTTGAATTTTTCGATTATTTAAATATTATATAGGTGTTAATCAAGGAATATTGTCCCATAAAAAATAAATTCATTGTCTTAAGATAATAATTTTAAATTAAACATAAAATAATAGGAATATATATGTAAAATAATGACCACACCACTTTGTATGATCATAATTAATCCTTATTTACCATTTCTCAGGTGATAAAATTTACCTTCATTAGTATTTATAATTCCTAAAAATAATAACAAAATATTTCAAAAAATAATCCAGATTGAAAATATGTAATATATTTTATAAATTTCAAAACATATAAGTTTCATGAATTAATTTTACATTATGTGTGAAAAACATAATGAATACCGAGATTTTAAAAAATTCATTTTAACATAAAATTAAATATATTTTTTAGCACATTCAGACAAGAAGTATGAGATAATTGTTAAAATACATTGTTGAATATATATATCATATATATTTCCTCAAAATAATTCACCAATAGTGGTAAATTTAATTTCATAAAATAAAATCACATTGCGTGTACAAAATTTTTTTTAATGAAAAATCACAATTTTACATTCAAAATATTTTTGTTTCCATTAATAATAATTTGATAATCAATGAATATATTTTATACATAATTTATTTTATAAATTAGTTTGTAATATAAATTATCATCAATTTATCCTATATTATATTTCTTTAATAACAATGTTCATCATTGTAATATAATGAAATATTTCCAGGAAAATGTTTAGTGTCAGGTGCTCAATTAGCATGAGATTTCCGAGACAAGAGATCATTAATTTTTATATATTAAAAATATTAAATATAATATACAAAACATGGGGAACATTAATTAAATAGTGAATATGTATGGAATTGGGGATATGATCAAAATTTTGAAACCATTATTCCATTCAGAAAATGATAGTTAACATAGGTGTGAACTATGATTTATAGGCCTCAAACATTTAGTGGGAGGTGACTACTATTGGGATAATTTAATAAAATAAATATATATTTTCTATATTATTACTAACTATCGATAATACTTTTTACCATATTTAAATAACATATTTTGGGAAAAACCCTGGATAACTCAAAAACCCTATGATATCAGAGAGGAGGATGTGAAGATAACTATTGAAAAACCTGAAATTTGGATCAATAATGATAGTCAAATAAAATAATGGGATGAATGGGGATTTTAGTGGGATCATAAACACTACCACTCTAGGTTTATTTATTCAACAAAATTCAATTTATCATCTAAGATGGTTGTATTAATAATTGAGGTCTATTTAACATTTATAATTTTAGGTGAATGTGAATTAATTTATACAAAAATAATTCGTGTGTTAAAGTTCATTGGTCACCCCATGAGATATTTTCTTTTATTATATAATGAAATTTGAAATTTAAATATATCATAAATCTTTATTTTTTATTTTATAATTCCCCAAACATTGGAATATGGCATCAGTTTCACAATTTATATTGTCACTGATCGAGGCTCACATTGTGTGATGTGCCTTTCTCTCTCAATTGTTTCCATCAATTTTTGTAATGTTCCTTTCACCATACATTATTGAAATTTATCATTCATAGTCGATTGTTTAATGATTCAATGAAACATATATGTACCTATCATTGTGAAATTTTTCAATGGAATAATGGATCATGGAAATGAAATTCTATATGGAAATTGGATATGGGATGAAGCCAAGGAGAAGAAAATGGGATCCTTGTAATGAATTTAGTTATAGTGGTTTCATGATCATGATTGAGTGAATCTCATGACAAATTGAGCTCATGAAAAAACTATTTATTTAAGAACGATAGGTCTTCACTATGACTAATGTTGTCATGGAGAATCCAACCACTATGGTGACCAATGTAGGGATGATTAGGGTCGACTGCATGATTCCCCCACCCATGCATGATAGATGCAGGGAAATAGTGTTGTTGGGGAGATAATTTTCGATATAATTTCAGTTAAATAATTAATTCAATTTCATTATGGGATAGAAGTAGTTAGGGTCCACAATATTTGGAATATTTTATATTCCATCATGTATAAGTTTTTTAAAAATATCCCCTTTGAAAAGTTATATATTATAATAATATTGATATTTTATTATTATTATCATCATTATTATGAGTATTAAACATTTTTTAACTTATATATTTTTCATTTGAAATTAGTATTAAGAGATTTAAATGACTTCATGACCCATAAATTATGTCAAGAAATTCAATAAAATGTATTGTACATAATTAATAATTTAGGATTTTTCCCATAGAGAGTCTATTGAATGTGATAAAAAATTATTTTTTCCACATAGTGTCTATTTGTGGAACACAAATAGATTTTTATCATATCGTTTTGGTAAGGATATCTACCGTATGATGTGGTTGGTCCTTTGTGTTAGTTTTGGGAGACATATAAGTAGATTTACATTTTCTCCTATATAGATGACAATGAATGTCCTGAAATAGTAACTATTTTTCTAGAATCATGTTTTGGACCATGAGAATCCAATCCTAAGTAGTTTTTCTTAAATAACATGATGGTGGATGTTTTTTGACACATGTATATAAGAGTATAATTTTTATTTTATAAATTATTTATCATTAGTGGTTATCAGGAGTAATCATTTGGCTATTATCAATGTTGGAATCCCCATGACTCGCTAGATAAAAGGTACCATGTACTATTTACATTTGTGAAGTGGTACCCCACACCAAAATTTCTATAGAGGGACAGTGTCCTCTGTACCTAGAGGGGAACCCCACTCACCCCCAACACATGTTGGTTTGAGTCCTCTATCCACCATGTGGTACCCACATAATGCACCCAATGTGTTCCTCCACCATCCATTTGGTACCCCCCCTAAAACCATTTTTTGGTGCTCCATCAAATAAATTTCACCCCCAATTAACCATGGAACATGTTCTCCTTCCATTGAGTGTACTCTATATCTACTAGAGTGTGAGTCACCTATATACCATGTTGTACCTCATGATTCAAAAAATAACATATCCTCTATATAATACGATGTACACCTCCCTGATGCAGCTATGTGAAATTACTCAAATGGATATACAGAGACCAATGGATGTGGATATAATTGAATAGGTAGTTCCTTTATATGAATTCTTGTACAATTGTACATGATGAAGGGTATTAGATAAGGAACATTGGAGCTTTTGGGTGAGTCTTCATAATTAATTTAGTTGTTTAGTTAGAGATCTATTGTCCCTATCTTTTTCACAACATTTTGAGCATTGAAAGAGTATTTAAATAGTCATAGCACCATATTTTGATTCAAATTACTTAATTATAATGTCCTGACAAATCTCTCATGGTGGTATTTTTTGTGATATCAGGGATTTGTATTGGGTATATTTATACTCACCACATAATGGTATTATACTATGTATGTTTTTTATTATTAATTACATTGATTTATTATCATATTGAATGGTGGAAGCATTATAGTGGACCTTACCAGCACATGGTGACAGTAATCAGGTTAAGATTTAGAACTCTTTGAGCTATAGTTGGGATCCCCACATCTCTATTATCGCAGTTATTATCAGTGTGGGTCCTCCAATATATTTCTGGTTGGGAATGTAATTTTCCATTTTATCTTAATTATTAAACTATTGTAATCTGATATATATTTTCTTTAGGTAATTTTATAAATGGTTAAAATTATTGACAATGAGAACATTGTTATTTCTTTACACTTCTCGTGGAGATGGTTATGAGTTTTCATAGATGTATTTTATCTTCAGGAATTCCATTTTATTTTATTCCTTCTGGGTGATTTTCACCCACCCCAGTACTATTGATGGATGTCATGGGGTTATCAAACTAGAGTTATCCCATTGTAGTAAATCCCTGATGGTTCGGGTCATGAAAAAGAAGTATCAATGGGGGTTCATCCATAGGTCGGTGTACATATGGACCAATGGTGAAGAATGTTGTAATACCTAGGTTAATATTGTCAGGGTGTCTTGAGTGTGTCTTTTAGTTAAGAGAAAACATTGTTGGTACAATGTTTGAAATATCCACTCACAAGTACTCTGACGACCTTCTTGTCAACTCAACATAATGAGACCTCGGTTATGGGGATCAAGTGGTAAATTCATCATATAGGATTGAATCCTTTGAAATTATATATTATGTTATCTCTGTAGATAGATTCATTAACAACTGTACATCTTAGAAAATTTCATGACATGTATGTGATGTTTTCAATCTAGGATTTTGTAACAGTTTCATGAAGATATTTAGTTAATATATTCCAATTATAATGACTGACCATTTCATTTAGTGTCACCTGTAGGAGGTTATTTTGTAGTTCTAACACATATAGATCATTTTCTGAACTCACCTATAGTGGACCAAAATGATGGATACCCTCTTACTGGTAATTTGATGGTGATAATTAGAAATAAAGATCGTATGTTGAAGCATAAAATTTTATTTGTCTTCTACTTATATATGCTACTAAGGTATTGTTGTGAAAAAATCCATTATTTATTGGAGGATTGGATAATGGGGTAGGTATTGTATTTTCAACATGTGAGAACACTAGAGTGATCAAATGGTTGCACATTTGAGCACATATCTTCATTGAGTAGAATATGGTTCCAATGGTTTCTTTTAATTGTTCAACAATATCTATTAGAAATTAGTAGTTCCAAAAATAGAGTCCAATCATATTTTATAGTGATCCATTCTCCATTGTTAGGCAGCAAAGGACTGGAATGATCAATTACTGTGAATTTCCCACAGGAATAGGACCTCTATTGACGGTAGTCCTAGTCGAGATAATTCATAATTTTGTCCAATGACATACATAGTCCCTTTTTATTGTTTTTTATGAGGATTAATACATACAAGGATGTCTAGAACATCCCCACTAAGATGTTTCACTCATGCGTGATTTGAAACCTGATAGGATAACTAGTTCTACCCAAAGGGGATTGTGTAATGTTGTGGCGGATGAGATATATTGAACTATATATTTTAGGTCAGTTGGATGTGTTATGGTGTAAAAGAAATATATGGTTGAGTTTAAATGGTTTGTTAGGGATCGAATAGCTTCATGCGTTATGAGAACTAAAAAGGAATCATAGCATGTGGATTTGGGGTATAACATGTTACATTACTGATTTAATTGTAGTTTTATCATAGGGTTATATAGAACATATCCTTTTTAATATACCCTATTACAAACCCAAGGATAGGAGTGGATACCATTATTTTTCATCATTATACTAGAATAACATAAATAGAATATTAATAATCAAACACTTGTATAGTAGTGTGACATGGCTGTTGGAGGAGATATAAATTGCCTCACGTGGAATGTTTTTACAATGATAGAGACATCCTGTGATATTTTTCACAATAAGGATTGGTTTCTAAGATTCCATGATCATATTACAATTACAAGTATGTTTTCATGTGATTCTTCTTCATGGTATGTTGTTTTATTTATTATAAAAAATGAATACATAATGGATCATGATGATAGAAGTGATTTTCTATCATCGAGTATTATCATTGGAGTACGAAATTCTATGATCATTAGTTAATATGATTTCAATGGGGAATTTGGGTTTTTTTCTAAATTATGTTCCTAGTATAGAACCACCATATTTTTTTATGGTATGTAAAATATGCGGGTCCATACATTTCCACCTACATATAAAATTATATCAGATAACTATAACAAATAGGTGAGTAATTAGAGGATTGACATTGTATTGGAATATTTGGACTAGAATGTTCCCATGGACATCTACGTGTTTCTTTCTTTGCAGAAGGATCATAACATGAATTTAGTTATGGATTGAATTCACCATATAAATTATAATATTAGAGAAATTATCAACCCTTGACAATCAATAAATTCTTAAAATAATGTTAATGGTTGAAGTGGTTCATGAAGTTTGACCTTCGGACATGTTATTACCACCTCCAAATTTTTTTAGGAAGTTGTAGTCAGCTGGGCTTCCTGTAACCACTATGGTTTTATTTAGTTTCAGATGATACCCTTTGGATAGTTTAATTCACTAATAGATTCCATGAAACATATGAATCCCATTGTTAACCCTTCATGGATCAGATCATGATACTATTATTTATGAAATTATGTTCTGTTCACTGTTCGTGGAGGCGAATATGGGAAAAAAGTTGTTGATTTTGGATATTATTATAGTGATATTTTCCATCCATATTTATGGAGTATACTGTGGTATATTTTGGAATATTTGATATTTTCCCTTATGGTTGTGGATGATGCATCCTATATGCATATAATGGTTATTACCCCACCACTTCAATAGTGTGATCAGGGAGGCTTATCATGGAGATACTAATTGTGAGATATTGTGTGACAACATGTCCACTAAACATAAACCTATATGATTTTATCAAGGTGATGACTATATAAGGCTTTTTTGATGATGGAAAATCACACCATTTCTGTTGATAGAGGTGATATAGAGGATGTTTAATTCCCTTAGTTGTACATCCTAGATATATTTTTTAACCATTGTATTCCCTCATTAGGTTTTTTTTAAGGATATTATAATAAATAATCTTTTTTTCTATAATTCTTATACATTTATATATTAATATTTTCAAACCTATCTACTATGTCCAAATTATATTTCAAGGATATTTGAAGTTTGATATATATTTATTAAAAATATTAAATGTATTTTAACACACCATTGACATATATAAAAAGTAACTGAATATCCTTTGAACAAACCCTTGACTTAGAAATACAAGACAATTGATTAATTAAGAATGTATGTTATGTACATAACATGACTTATGGTTAGTTTTCATCAAACATTCCCAAAGAAATGACCAATTCTACTTGAGTTTCCAAAAAATAATAAAAATTTATTAATTAATTATTATTAATTAAATTTAAACCCTGAATCCATCTATAAATACAATGTTATATAAAAAATAGATGGTTACCCTATTAAACTGATTATATGATAAAGGAGTATGAGGAGGGCTACATTGGTGTAGAAAATCCAATGATTTTGATCGATTTTGATAGTTTAGGAAAATCATGTGGTAGAGGATGAATGTAGTGGGACAGTTAATGGAAACACTAGATATAATTTTTTTCACCATTGATTTCTCCTTTCTTTGGGGAGGGAATATATTTTTTCAACCCCATTTATAATTTGAGATGAACACAAATTCTATTATCCACACATAATTCATGAATCATTGTTCATTTTTTTTATAACGATTACATTACGTATATAAGATCAACGAATTTCGTATTTAAATATATCCATATTATGTTTTTTGTTTTTATAATTTCTCATATGTTGAATTCCTTCAAAAAGGAAATAATGATCATTTACATCATTCTTAGATCACTCTTTGTGATCTTTCTTTCTTCCTCAATTATTTCAAATCATCATCAGTGATTATATGGATAGTGATTCAACGATACAGATAAGTAATGATCACTGTGTGCACATTCTTTGGAATAATTTATCGAAGTAACAAAACATACTTTGGGGATTGTATATGTGATTATGGAATGAAAATAATAGCGGTATCCCAAAAATGTATTGGGTAATGGTGGGTTTGATATATGGAATGTGAATATATCCAGACAAATCAGTTCTCATCGGTTCATGAAAACCATGTTAAGAAAAGAGATCCCATTCATGAATATGAATTATAATTTTCCAAATAATAACTCTATGATAGTAACTTGTGTGTAGGTGATGGTAGAATCTAGCATGATCCCCACCCATAGTAGTGGTTTTAGGGTATGTGACTGGTTTGGGGTGATAATTTTGGATGGAATTTAATTAAAATAATGAAGGCAGTTTCCGACTAAGAGATGAGTTGGGGGTAAGTTTATTGGAAAGTGGGACAATACCCCATTAATATATTACCTCGACAAATCCCCTTTTAAATTTTATATATAATAATATTATTCTTATATTATATTATATAATTAATATTAAAACTTTTTTGGGTCATATATTTTTATTTTGAAATCATATTGATGAACCATATGTGGAATCGTGACCTTGACATTGTGGTGGAAGACTGAATACAAATTGTAGGTTTATAATTTGGACTCGCGGCTTGGGAAAATGAAGCTCCATTTGTATATTATGCATTGGAATAATTTTTTATTTAATTGGGTATCATTTTAGGGAATATAAATATCATATCATTAGAGTTTTTATATAGTGATCCCAACTACCTAACCTATTTTTCCTTTCATGTCCATTTACAGAGACATATTATAGCATCCCGCCTTTTTATCACATTAACATTCATATCATTATACAAAACCGAGGATATTTAAGGATTGGTGTCTGGAGAAAATGAAAATAATACATGAAAACATAAAACTTACTTCAGAAACACTTGAAAGTCTTATCCTTATGTTAATCATAGGTTTTTTACTACATCTCATAACCTGGGGACATACATCCAAATAAAGGGTGAGCAGATGGACCAGTAAGATAAACAAGGGGAAACATTTAACATGTGAACATGAGATACATCAATAAAGTCATGAAAAAGAACATTAATCCATGATAAATAAATCATGAGGAATATCTTAATAAAAATTATGTATTTCACAACTTGAATATGTGGCTACAACATTTAACATAGATAATCATTTATGTTTCACCAAGATCCATCTCCAAGGTGTCATTAAAAAAATTACCAAGGTCATTCACCAAGGTGTCTTTAAAATGGTAATCTCTAAAGATTAAGTATTTACCCAATGAATTGGAACCCTATCAGGGAGAACCCATAAATTTTTCTTTATCATCATGTGATCCAAATATATCATCATCAATCATTTCATAAATAGTCGATATAGAATAAAAGAAATGGATTTCATTTCATAATCAGAACGTTTTAAAAACTACTTTTAAGACATGATCATTATATCATTTTAATCCAACGAAAAAGGAAAGTGGGATTCATGTATGTAAATCCCAGAATTAAAATAGAAAATTTTTATATACATATGAATACCCATGTATAAGAAAGAGATTTGCGTATTCACTTAAAAAAATAAAATAATTTGAGAAACAGAGAGAGACATTTTGTGACAACAATTCTGTAGCACAACGACGTCACTTAAAACGTCAACAAATGAATTGATGGGATAAAATAGGGTCTATTATCATTTAGACATAAAATAATAGTATTATGGATATAGATATAATAACCCAAAATAATTAAATGGCACTTGAAAGACATGACATGAAAATAGAACTAGAAAATGAGAAGGGTGAAAGAATACCTTAGAAAATTTCAACAGCCTAACGAAACCAATTTACATTCATAAAATAAATTGATGAGATAAAGATAGGGTCTCTCATGATATAAAAATGAAAAGTATAGTAGGATAAATATAAAATAACAACCCCAACATAAGACCATGGAGCTCAAAATAAATGACATAAAGGAGAATACATGAAATCAAAGTGAGAGGTAGGATCCCTTACCTTGAAGAGTAACATAGAAATATTGATGTTTGGGACATTGGGAATCTTTATTGATCCTTGGAAAGACTATGTGATATGTAAGGAGACTAGAACATTGTTGAGGAGTATTTTTTAGTGGAATGGATGAGATAATGGATTGGTATTTATAGGTAATGTGAGGGGACAAGGAATTAATGGCCAAGGGACACATCATTTGTGGTATTAGCAAAACCGTGGGCTTTCCCATTGTATTTTCCAATGGTATTGTCCACTTGGGACACCTCATACATTATATTACTATTAATATTTTGACCAGATTTATTACATAATTATTAAATCCTTAATAATGTCATTAAGCACAAGAAACTCTAAACTGAAAATTCACTGTTCACCAAAAATTCAACGTTTTCAGAAAAATACAAATAATTCACATTAATATAATATTGATGCTCTGAATTCAATAAAGAACACCATTTAATAAATATATTTTTATTAATATTTTTAATTGAATTTTTAAATAAAAAAAACTATTCACCCGAAAAAACTAATATTAAACTGATAATTTCTAAAACAGTTATTTATATATTTTATTGAATAACAATTCTTAATCAAGGTTCCTAAATTTTATTAATACATTATTTAAGTGATATTACTGATCCATTTGGTTTCATTACTAATCCTAAGCAGAAAATTACTATTCAACAAAAATTACGTTGATCCTATTAGACTCTAAATTTCATAATGAACACATTTGTAGAAGAAAGTTTTTTAAAAATACTTACTCATGATTAATTATTTAAGTTTTACATAAATATTTTAAAATATCCCTTTTTTATAAATTCATCGATAAGATACATTCTATTTTTATCTAGAAATCTAAAAATTCACTAACTTCACCATAGAAATAAATCAAAATCTTATTTACCTCAAAGGATTACACAAATTAGCTAAGGTCTCGTTACATAGCCCCTTATTACGGCAGCATATGACCTATGTGTAAGGTGTTCTAAGGTGAGAGAATATGAGGGAGGCTCATATAACATTTCCCTAGTAGTATTATCCACTAACATGAACTTCTCCCATAGGATATTATGTTCAATATTGACACGCTGGAGTTCATCTTGGGCTTGGTCCAAAGAGAATCCCAAAGATGCCACGTCCTTCCCATGCTCTAATAAGTGGGCTTCATATGGTTTGAGTCTACTGGATGAAGCCATCGACTCTTCATTCTACATTAACCATTAACATTTCTATTAAATCTTTATGAGTAAATTAATATACTATTCAAAAAGTTTGGATCGTTACATTCATCCCCCCTTAAGAAATTTCACTCCCAAAATTTAAACCAAAGGACAAGTCGAAACGGTGAATGTATTTTTTCTTCATTGTTACCACCTTCTCCCACGTCACTTCTTCATAATTATGATTCCTCTACAACGCTTTCACAAGGTGGGTCGTCTTGTTGCGTAGAACCATGTATCCAAAGTCTAAGATCTCCACCGGCTTCTCTTCATAAGAGAGTTCATATTATAGTCGTACCACCTCTTGGTTCAGTTCATGCGTAGGGTTAGTTATGTACTTCCTCAAGAGAGATACATGGAAGTCATCGTGAACTTGAGCTAGGATCGGTGGAAGTTCTATACGATAATCCACTACTCCTATGCGATCAAGGATTTTATAGGGGCCAATATACCTAGGGTTGAGCATCCCTTTCTTCCCAAAATGAATGAGTCTCTATCATGGAGAAATTTGATGGAAGAATTTGTCGCCAACACTAAACTCCAAGTCCCTTTGATAGTTTTCATCATAGATCATCTGCCGACTCTGAGAAGCCTTTATATGTTGTTGGGTGGCCTGAACCTCTTCTGCTATCTCTTGTACAAGATCAGGCCCAAGGAGCTTTCTCTCACCAGCTTCATCCCAACAAGTAGGAGATCTACATCGCTTTCCATACAGAGCTTCCTAGGGTTCCATATGAATACTCTAATGGATGATGTAGCTTTATTAGAACTTAAATAATGGGTGGTGTTGATATCATCCACCTTTAAATTCCAT
Source organism: Viscum album (assembly GCA_963277665.1). Taxonomy (NCBI): domain Eukaryota; kingdom Viridiplantae; phylum Streptophyta; class Magnoliopsida; order Santalales; family Viscaceae; genus Viscum; species Viscum album. The sequence goes on from OY728160.1 coordinate 519,952,940, forward strand.
TGTGCATAATCTCAACGATTCCCCAGGTGTCTAAATAGTCCATTCAGATTGACCATCAGTTTGAGGATTATATGCCGTAATAAAATTCAATTCAGTATTCCGAGCATGTTGGAGACATCCCTGGAATTTTGGTGTGAATCTTGGATCATGATCATATAAGATGGATAGTCGTACCCCAGGCAACCTAACCAATTCCTTTACGCATATCATGGAATGTTGATCCAAAGAAAAATCTTCCCAAATTGAGATAAAATGGGAAGTCTTTGTGAGATGGTCCATAATAACCCATATCACATTTCATCCTTTGGAAGTTTTCGGGAGAAGAGTGACAAAGTCCGTAGTGATATTATCCCACTTCCATGCTGGTATGGGTAGCGGTTATAATAACCCCTTATGAAGTTGTCGTTCTGCCTTTACTTGTTTACACACTAGGAACAGTGTAGTGTAATCAACCATCTCCCTCTTCATGTTATCCAACCAATAATGTTCACAAATGTCTCTATACATTTTAGTGCTTCTTGGAAGTATAGATAATGTAGAGCTATGAGATTAATCCATCCGTTCATTCTTTATCTCTAAAATAGATAAAACACATTGTCTTGTATGAAATTTCAATACACCTTCTTGATCAATATTGAAATCAGGAAACTTCACATCCTTTAGAGCCTCATTCTTATCTTGAAAAAAGATCTTCTTTTTTATCCTTCTTGATCTTCTCTATTAATGAAGTTTCAGAAATCATTTGGTATAGTTTTGATGATTTCCCTTCACATACAATTCCCATGTCCAATTTTACTAGATACATAATCAAGGGATATCCTAGGATCCTCATTGCTGCTAGAACAATAGGGTCATTCCTGCTTAATGCCTAGGTGACTTTGATTGTTCTTCTAGGGTGATAATGAATTTAACTATCATAGTATTTAATAAGCTCCAACAATCTCCTTTGTCTCATGTTCAATTCTTTTTACATGAATACATTCTTTAATCATTGGTGATTGGTGTATACATCACATTTATCACCATAAATATAGTGCCTCCATATCTTTAGAGAATAAAAAATTTACGCCATCTCTAGATCATGTGTAGGCTAATTCTGCTCATGTTGCTTTAGCTGGCGAGATGAATAAGCAATTACCTGGTCATTTTGCATGAGGATGCACCCAAGCCCTTTCAGAGATGCATCATTAAAAATAATGAATCCTTCTCCGATAGAGGGTAGTGTTAACATAGGTGTAGTAACCAATCTCTTCTTCAGATCATGGAAACATTCCTCGCATTCCATTGTTTAGATGAACATATCCCTTTTTCGAGTCAACAAGGTTAGGGGTTTTGAAAGCTGTGAAAAGTTTTTCAGAAACCTACTATAATATCCTACTAAACCAAGGTAACTATGAATCTCAGTTATTGTTGTGGGTTTAGGCCACTCCTTCACAACCAATTTCTTTGCAGGGTCAACTGATATTCCTTCATTGGTTATGATGTTCCCTAAGAAAGCCACCTGTTGTAACCAAAACTCGAACTTTATATACATTACAAAGAGCCTCTCCTTCCACAGTGTTTTCAAAATAAACCTCAGATGATATTCATGCTCCTCACAAAAATTTAAATATATCAAAATATCATCAATAAAAACTACCAAAAAGATATCAAGGTAGTCCTTAAAGACTCTATTCATCAAATCCATGAAAATAGCAGGAGCATCAGTCATGTTGAAGGGCATAACAATAAACTTTTAATTCCCATATCTTGATTAGAAAATAGTTATTGGAATATCATTCTTCTTCACCCTTAGTTGATGGTTACCAGATCATAGGTCAGTCATGGAGAGGAATTAAGCCCCACAAAGTTGGTCAAATAAATCATCAATTCTTGGAAGAGGGTATTTTTTCTTCACTGATATCCCGTTTAGTTATCTATAATTAATGCATAGACGCATTGTTCCATCCTTCTTTTACACATAGAGAACTGGTGCTCTCTAAGGATACACACTTGGTCTGATAAATCCCTTATCCAATAAGTCTTGGAGTTGTATCTTTATGTCTTATAGCTCCACATTTGACATTATATATGGGTTCTTTGATATTGGTTGAGATCCAGATATGAGTTCAATGGGGAATGTGACCTTTCTTTCTGGGAGAGGTCCATGTAAATCCTCATGAAATACGTCCATGTATTCTTGAACAATCATAACATATTCATTTGTATACATCCTTTTCCATCTGCATCCTCATGGATTAACTCCATAAAGAAGTCTATTGGAGGTGCCTCTAGGAAAATATCAAGTTGGGATATCTCTCGTTGGAAGATAAATATAGAGCGTTCATTCAATACTACTGATATTTCCATACATCTTTATATATTCATAACATTATTCATTTAGAGCCACTCTATCCCTAGTAAAACATCAAATTCCATCATGGGAATGACTACTAGATTTTTGATAAGATTGTTCTCACAAAAGTAAACACTGGAGTCTCTAAACATTATTGGTGCATGGATAATCCCACTTGGAGTCATTACTGACAACTCTACCTCTAGAAGTTTGGGAATTGATTGTATATTATTTTCAAACTTGGAGTAAATAAAGGAATGTGTAGAACCAGAATCTAACAATATACTTGATAGTTTTGAGAGGACAAAAAGAGTACATTCTACCACTTCATTCTGGGCTTAAACTTCTGTTGTTTTTATAGTAAAATCAGGACCCTTCTCCCTTAGACTTTGTTGAGGTTGATGGTGGTTCCCCTCAACTGCCCTCGGATATTTACAAGGATTAGAAATGTGCCCAAGCAATCCACACTTGAAGCATTGGACTTTGGATAGGTCTGTATTCATCTTTACTCTGTTGTTAGTGTTGGGGAGTTGAGGCTTCACCTCGCTATGACAATTCCAAGAAACATGCCCTTCTCTTCCACACTTGTCGTACTTGACACATCCGCTCAAGTAGTGCCCAGAATGCTTCTTCTAACATTTATTGTGTATGAAAAGTTGCATTTTCTTTCCCCCTCTTTCCTGATCGAAGATTCTTCCCAGGATTGGTTCTAGAGATATCTTCTTTTCATTAAATTTGTGAGACCATTGTGTCTCACCAAACTCTAATTCGACCATCATATCACATAAAATTATTTCTTCGTAGTTATCATAGTATCGGTAGGCTAGATTAATCGACAGATGATGTCCTAGTCCACCGAAGAATCTACCAACCTTACCGTTTGGATCCATGGAAAATCTAGAGGTATATCACGAAATCCTTGTGAATTTCATCTCATAGATTACAACAGATTCATTCTCCTTCTGCTTCCGCTTGAGAAATTATTTCTCCATTCTCATTCTCATCGAACGAGTGAAAAAATTATTAAAGAATATTCCCATGAACTCTTCCCACTCCATATCATTCATCTCTCCTATTGGCTTCATGTTTTTGATCAGTGACCACCACTAGTCAGCTTCTCCCTCTAGGTGGTAAACAACAAGGGTGTATATTTCTTATTATGAACAATGAAGTACATAAAAGATCTTCTCTATAGAGATGATCCATTTCTCAACTATCAATGGGTCATTCGATCCACTAAAAGATGGTGGTTGTTGGCACATAAAAGACTCTACAAAAATGATTTTTCCTTCGTGATATGATCGACCACTTAGCATGATTCAAGTTATTACTCATAATTTGAGTCAGTTGGTTCATCATTCGCATGAATTTTTCCTTTTCGGCTTCAATCAAAGGGCCGTCAGCACATGGTCCAATGCGGTCACTATTTTCATGGTTCCTCCTATTTCCCTCCATTTTATAAAAGAATAAAATCTTATTGATAAACTTGTTTCATTTGAAAATATTTTAACTATAAATGATTCTACATCATAAAACATCGTGCTTAATCAATTATATTTCTCTGTAATTCCTTCATAATGATTCATAAAAAGCATGTGATTAACCAAACATATCCCCCAAGAGTGTTGTAACAAAGAGTGAAGTAAGGCCCATTGTCGTTCACCAGTTCCCGTTTGAGTCTAGCTCAATGTGGTGTTTTCTTGTTTTAAACCTATGTAAACCTATGCTAGAGCCGCCTCTAACTTCTCGTATCGAGAAAATTATGTATTTGATTAATAAATCACTTACATAATAGTCACCAAAATCCTATTATGTTTCCCCTATATTTAAACTTTTCTATAGGGTTATTCCTAACGTTTTCATTTCCGAATTACCATAAATAACTAAACCGTCCTTTGATACCAATTATATAATCTTGCATTTATCACATTAACATTTATTACATTATACAAAACTGAGGATCTTTAAGGTTTAGTGTCTTGGAAATCAGGAAATTAATACATGAACACAATAAACATTCTTTATAAACACTTTAATGAATTATATTTATGTTCGTCAAAGGTTCATTGCTGCATCTCATAACCTGGGGACATACAACAAAAGAAAGGGTTAGAAGAAGGCCTAGTATGGGAAACAAGGGGAAACATTTAACATGTGAACATGAGATACATCAATAAATTCATGAAAAATAATTTTAAGGCATGAGAATGAAATCATGATGCATATCATAATAAAAATAACATATTTTATAACATGAAGATTTGGATACAACATTTAACATAGACAATCATTTCCATTTAACCGAGGTCCATCCCCAAGGTGTCATTTAAAAAAATTACCATGGCTATTCACCAAGGTATTGTTAAAATGGTCATCTATAGAGATTAGGTCTTTACCCAATGCATTAGAGAGATATCAGGGTGCATCCATAAATTTGACATTATCATCACGTGAGATACATATATCATCATCAAAAATTTCATAAATAACAAATATAGAATAAAATAAATGGGTTCATTTCATAATAATAACGTTTTAAAAAACTGCTTTTAAGAAATGATTTTTGTGTCATTTTAAACCCACATAAAGGAAATCGGGATTCATATATGTAAATAATAGAATTAAAATTGAAAATTTTTATCTATATGTGAATACTCATATATAAAAAATATCTTTGATTATTAACTTAATAAAATAATATAATTTGACAAAAATATTGATACATTTTGAGAAACAAATTCTTCAGCATAACAACGTCACTTAAAACGTCAAAAAATGAATTGATGAGATCAAATAGGGTCTCTCATAATATGAAAATAATATAAAAGTATTATGTATATAGATATCATACCCCAACATAATAAAAAGGTATTTGAAAAACTTTACAAGAAAATAGAACTTCAAATTCAGAAGGGTGAAAGAATCCCTTACAAAAATTCGGTAGCCTAACGACGCCACTTAAACATTCATAAAATGAATTGATGAGAGAAAGAGGGGGTCTCTAATCATATGAAAATGAAAAGTACAGTTGTATTAATATAATTTAACATCCCCAACATAAAAACATGTAGCATAAAATAAATGACACAAATGAGAATACATGAAAACAAAGAGAGAGGTAGGATCCCTTACCATGAAGAGTAACATCAAAATCATGATGTTTGGGATATTGGGAGGCTTAAGGGATCCTTGGGAGGAAAAATTTTGAGATAACGAGACCATAAATTAGTTTAGGAGGATTTTTTAATGGATGTTTTGAGATAATGACTTGGTATTTATAGGGGAAGTGAGGGGATAAGGCATTAATGGCCATGGGACACCTCATTGGTGGTATTAGAAAAACCATGGTCTTGCCCATGGTATTTTCCCATGGTATTGCCCACATGGGACACCATGTACATTATATTACTATTCATAAGTCGACCCGTATTATTACATAATTATTACAACCTTAATGATTTCATTAATCACCAGAAACTCTAAACTGAAAATTCACTATTCGCCGAAAATTCAACATTTTCAAAAAAATCCCAAAAATTCAATATAACAAAATATCAATTATATGAATTAAAAAATTAACTCCATTTTATAAAAATAATTTTCTAATTATTTTTAATTTATTTTTTAAATAAAAAACTATTCACTCGAAAAAACTAATACTTAACTAATAATTTCTAAAATAGTTTTTTCCCTATTTTATTGAATCACATTACTTAAAAATGTTACCTAAATTATATTAATACATTATTTAAGTGAGACTACTAATCCATTTGGTCACATTACTAATCCTAAGTTTAGAATTACTATTCATAATTAATTATTCACAAAAAATTAAGTTGATCTTTTTAGACACTAAATTTCGTACTGAGCACATTTGCAGAAGACCATTTGTTGAAAAACATACACATAATTTATTATTTAAGGTTTATATAAATATTTTAAAATATACCTTTTTACAAAATTTATCCATATGATACATTCTATTTTTATCGGGACATCTTAAAATAGAGAAAATTCACCATAAGAAAAAATCATGATTTTATTTTTCTCAAAGTATTACACAAAGTAGCTATTAACTTGTTATAAATACCCTTATAACTCTAGTATATGACCTAAGTGTATGTTGTGATAAGGTGATAGAATATGAGGGAGGCTCATATTACATTTCCCTATTAGTAATCTCCAGTAACATTAACTTCTCTCGTAGGTGATTCCGTTCAATCTTGACATGCTGGAGTTGGGCTTGGGCTTTGTCCAAAGCAAAGCCCAACTATGCCACCTCCTTCCCAAGATCTGATTAGAGGGATTCATATGTTTCCAGTATACTGGATTAAGCCATCAAATCATCTTTCTTCATTAACCATTATCAATTCGATTAAATTGTTAATAGTAAATTTATATACTATTCACAATGTTTGGATCGTTACACATATATTTAGATTTCTATTTTTTAGTATCTAACTAAGGAAATAAATCATTCATTCAACATCCATTTTCCGCACTATAATTTTGGATCATCATAAGACTATAATAATTAGTTTTTTATATAGTGCATAATGGTAACATTCATTTTGATTTGATAGATATGATATGTGGATATAAGAGCATGATTCTTCTCATAGCGATTCTAATATATTAGGTTTATCAAGAGAAATAAATGGAGTGGTAATAGGGTTGAAATCCCTCCTGTCACACAAGGGTGTCAGTTCCCCCATACACATTAAATAGGTCAATTGGTACCCCTCACTCATGATATAGTGAGTGTGGATCCTCCATCCTCAGAGTGGAACGTAATGACACAATAGTTCTCGGGTATTCCTCACTTAATGTTGCCCCAATTGCACTAGGTTTGGATCCCCAATTCACCATGTGATACCCACTAATGGACCAAGCCATGGGTCCTAAATTGACATATTGGAAAACCCCTAATTCACCAATCAATGGTGCCTCCATCCATTATGTGGTACCCCCTAATTCACCATAATTAATTCTTATATAAATCGTGTAATAATCTCAAGACACACTAAGGAAAGGGTTCTATATATACTGATTAGAACCACATGACACACTAATGTGTAGGTCCCCTAATTGAGATAATTAACCTCAGGAAATAGATCTAAATGGTAATGGGGGGACCCTCCATAGAGATTCCTATATAGTTCTGCATGGTGGAAATAATTATAGATGCACCTTTAGAGATATAGAGTAAAAACATTCATAGATGAGTTGTGGAGATGTAGATCCCCTTCCACTATCAATTTTTCACCTTTATGAGAAAATCAGGTTTATTTTAATTATTTTGTAATCATATTCTCATCATCATTCCTTCATTGTGATGAGACAACTATACATACATAGTGCATTAGATTTGGTGTTTTTATGGGTTTCTATTTATATATTCATATTCATTAATACTTGGGATTTTCTGAGGTATTTTATTTCAGATGTAGTCAAAAGGAAAATTATCATCTACTATGGTGCACCTATTTCAGTTAAACATATCATTATGTGGTGGCACTGACTACATTCACTACGATTACAATAGGATCTACAGACAGACTCTACCCCACTCTACTCTTTATAGTAATTGTCAATTTGGATTTCCCCACCTATTCTTATAGTTATGTTTTTATTTTTCATCGTTTTATCATTTTTATTATGATATAATACTCTAATATGATATTCATAGAGTTTATTTGAATAATTTTTTAAATTATCTATGCACGTTAATTTATTATTCTTCTTCATATTATATGGATATGGTTTTGTGAATTATCACTTTTGTATTAGGTCGAGGCCTATTTAGTATTTTTCATACATAGTGCTTGTTGCTATCTCCATGACTATTGGGGGTGGCTTGCAGTTGTAACACTTAGTATACCAGGGGCCTCGTGATCCCCTATGAGATGTGTTGTGATAATAATATTATAATATATTATCATAAATTTTGACTCAGGAAATCTTGTATCATAATATTTTAAATTTTTTGACGAAAAATTAATATTAAAATACAATCAAGTAACAATTCCATCCACAAAAATTCTATTATAAAATTAAAATTTTAAAAAGGAAATCCTATTAAAAAATATATGAGAGAGGGAATATCATATGTGATATTCCAAAGGAACATGATCTCAACATTACAAAAATACATCACATGGTAGGTATGAAATCCTGTATTTTGTAGGGAGATACGAAAAACAAGAAATATTTTCATTGGTAACCAATGTATTCTTGAATGCAATGTCCATTACAATTCCATTGTTAAATATTTCTTTAACAATAAAATGATGAAGTATTCATGCGGTAAAAAAATTACAAAACATGGTTTTAGATATCCAGAGTGAGGAAAACTACATTATAAATTTTCATTTTACTTATTTTCTATATATATGTATGGATACTGAATAATGGTGAGAAAAATAAAATATTTACCCATTATATGAATTAATATATATGTTATATGGGGAAATAAATCAATTTGTTTAGAAGTGTTCCATCACTAATTCAACCGACTCTCATTTTTTCAATCTAGTGGGATACCATGTTTTATTTTCTGTTATTTAATTTTAACATTTCTAATTTATATATATTTACATGCTTTTTATCCCATTATTGTTTATGGATTTTATCTCTTTAATTGGACTTGTTTCAATGAATATTTTTCTTGGTTTACATTTATAATCCTTATAATGAAAATTGTGGAAATGAAGTTTGAAATAATTGGAGTGGGTGATCATTAAATGTTTATGGTTGTATATAGAAGGATAGAGTTTTTATTGTAGTAAACTATACTCTTCATCCTAATGAGTATTCTATTGATGTATTACACTAATAGAACCACTAAATAATAGTGGTTTGGATCATTTCATGGTATTCCTCATACTTAAAGAGAATATTATGAGTGTCACCTTATCATCATGTACCTGAATATGATTATAGTGGTATTTGATATTAAGAAAGATTCATCATTCATTTTCAATATGTGATATAATTTTTCATCATTATTAATATAATGATGGATTTTTGTGTCATTGAAGTCACTAATAACCATTGAAATAAAAACATATTAGTAATTATATTTAATGAAATATGTGAAGTGTTGAAACATTTGGATAATTTATGAAAATATCAACATAAAAATTTGTGTACTATTATGTTAATTTTTAGTTAAAAATGATTTATTGTTCATGTAATGATTTTCATTGGATATTGTTGATACATCTATTCAATCTTAAAAAATGAACACAATCATTAAGACCTCATTTACCTCTGTTATATATATATATATATGGGTCTTGTATACAATGAACAGATAGAACACCATCCAATATATGATGATATTTCAATGATCTGTGGATACCTCAAAATGAATGATTATATCAGATCATTCTTAGTTTTGTTAGAAAATTATATTTGATATTATTCTATAGTCCAAATCCACTTCTTTAATGTTTGGTGTTCTTTTTCTTTTTTTATATTCCTTAGAAATTAATATATATATTGTTGGATTAATGTAGTATTGTATTTTTTCAAACATTGGGTTTAGGATATTATAAATTACTTTGAAAAACGTCAATGGTATCCAATACATTTTATCAACATTTGATTTGATATTAAAATGGATGATGATATTTGAAAAAAAATTATATGGACTATGATATTGAGTAATAAAAACATACATGTTCAATAGATGATAAATCATGAAAAAATAATTTAACTTATGAAAAGAATAATTATATGTCTTGATGTCAATAGAACATTAATTTTTATGAAATATTAAGAATTGTTTTGTCCACATTATGGGAAAAAATAAAATGAATTAATAGATTATACTTCATTATATGGTTTTTTTATTTTTCTTCAATAGTCAGAATCCACCACAAGGAAAAGCCACAATATATAAATATCAAAAAAAATTATTGTAAATTCATTCCCAAATTCGATTTCTCTAAATAACAAAAAGGTGAAAATTTTGTCCAAAATTTTTTAACTCACTCAAACCAACAATAAAATTCATTAAAAAATATATAATTTTCGTTAGAATAAATGAACATGCACATTGAAATTTTTAATGTGGTATTTGATTTAATTTTTTAAAATTATATTTTTGCAAAAAAATCTATCATTCCTTGACCAATTCGTATAATCTTGTCCGACATGAAATCTAAGGATTGATTTAGAACATATCTAAATAAAGGTATATTTTTCAATGTTTAATATTGATTTATATGGTTTAACATCATATGAAATTTTTTAAAAAATAAATTATAATTATATAAATGTGTTTTTTTTATATTTTAAAAACTCAAAAATATGAATTTTTATAGTATTAATTCCATATTTGAAATATTAATTAATAAATTATTATGGAATATTATAATTTTTATGTGGTCAATAGTTTATATAATGGTTTGTGTAACAAATACATATAATGTTAATTGTTCAAATTATATATGAAATAATTTCCCTATATTCAAATATTTTTTTCTAACTAATCACATATTCTTTTATTATAATAGATTATAATTCAAAAAAGTATAAATTATAATATGAAATGTATAGGTTGGATTAAAGTTAAATGATTATGTTTACCTGTTGTACATTTATATTGTATTAATTTCATTATCTATGATTTTTTCATAAATAGTTTATCTCATGATTAAATAATTTATTTACTCCCTTGATTATTTTTTAATAAAATTTTTATAATAATATTGGTTATATAATTGAGATTATCATGTTAAGATAATTCTAATTTATTATATATTTATTTATGGAGTTACTGACTATGTATGATAAATGATGAAGTTTTATTATCCATTATTATCGATTTATTATTTGTTTGTGAACCTAAATAATTTGGTTTATTATGGTTAAATACATAATGGGTTATAGAATTTTGATGAAATTAAATTCTATATATCTATTTTATTAGTGGGTAGTGGTATTTAGGTTAATTTTTTCAATTGCAATGAGGATTATACATAATTTTGGAAAGTGGGGTTTGTTTCTTGTTGTTTCATGGTTACACGTGTAGGGATTTCTTATTTCATATAATTCTATCCCTTAATATAAAAGGATTTGTTTTAACATTTTCATGAGATGGATTTTCATTTATATATATGTATTATTTTTATTTTATTTGAGATTCCAATACATGGTATGAGTTTGGTAAGTATTTATATATAAATATGGTCTAAACATTTAGATTTTATTGAAGGAATAGAATTTCAGTAAAAATAATTTGAATATTATTTTCAGAATAATGAATACTTGAGATATCATATTAATATTAAAGATTTTTAAAATAATATGTGTTGGATTCCATCAAAAGAGATGACTATTCATGACCATGATCTTTTTTTTGGTTGAGGTCAAAGATTATTTTTTTTATTCGAAAATACCTCTCTATTTATGAAAATGGGGAGACCCATAACATAGATCATAGTTTCATGGAAATGTTTCCCATTTTTTATGCCCAAAGCCCTAATGCAATGTTAGTACCAATTCACTGCCTTCAAGAGTAATTCCCACAAAATGATTCGAATATCATTTGTATGGGAAACATGATATAGGTGACACTAATGGAAATATTGTATTATTATAAGAATTTTATTTGGGATGAAATTAGTAGTTATAAACTAATTGGATTAGACTACCTAACAAACACCGTGTTATTTATCAAAATTATTTTTTAAATAAAGAATTTGAAATAAAATACATAAAAAAATATTATATTTTATATTATTGGAATAATTTCCAATGAAAATAAACATATTATAAATGTAATTAAAAATAGGACACATTTGATAGTAAAATATGTATTTTTTTCCACTAACAAATATGATGGATTTAATGTGGTCTTTATTTATTACATGAAAAATTTCAGATATGTAATTAATGAATATATAAAAAACAATTTACTTAAATATTATGATATTATGTTTTTGTTTAGGTATCATGAATCTATTTGAAGGATCCTTTTGTTTCTATAGGTATTGATCATAATTAAAATTTATTTTCATAAACTACAATAATCTACTTTGTCATATTAAGTGGAATTCTAGTGTTGGACCCCGAAATATAGCTCATTATATAAGCAAATCAAAGGTTAGACCTTTTCTAAGGAATTATTCACATTTAGACTCTTTTTTTCTGAATAACATTAAGAATATTGTCTCTTAAAACATGTTAAATGATGGTTTTGAGGTCAATTTCATTATAAAATAAAATGGTATTCATAAATTTTACTTGTTAAAGTCCAATGAAATTCTTTGGTAAGGGGTATGAAAGAAACCAAATGGTATTATTATAATCAATTGGATCAAGATATGATAAAAATGAATTCCAATCACAATTTAATTGATCAAACAAATTTAGGAATATTTCCTTCTTGTAAGAAATTATTATAGGATAGTTGTAATACTGTAATATTCTCCAACTATGTTTTGGCCCATCAACTTGCACCACTATTGTTAATGAAAAATTCAATAGAATGAGATTGGAAATTATTTATTTAATGACTTTAATATTTATAAATAAATATGCTCTTATCATTTAAATGAAATTTTTTGTTATGTTTTTTGGTTATATAATAAAATTAACATGAATTGGTTTTGTTATATCCTACCGTAATTAAATTAAAATTTATCATTTTTATCATTGAAATTATGAACGTTGAGAATGAATGATATGATTATTTAAATATAGGTTTTAATGTAATATAGTTCAAACATACAAAATATGTTATAACCTCAATCAAATGGATCATACCATATGAGTCAAATTTATCAAATATTCCAAGGATGTTAGCAATTCATGTTTATCTCCATGGCAATGACCATGTTGATATCCAATATCTTCTGAATGAGTGATAACATTTAAGTGATATGTTTATGCTCATCAAGATGATGACACCAAACATGTATGCAAATCTACCTCATTAAAATAATATAGTTTTGAAACATACCCATAGGAATTTTAATGGTGTATTAAATAGATATATAGATAGATAATTATAATATTAAAATTTATACATTACTTTTAAATAATACATTGTTTGTATTTATTTCTTATTGTTACATTATAAATGATTTTAATTTTTTAATAATAAAACAAAACACTTTGTGTTATTTTTTTACATTCGGCCTTTGGCCAGATAAATAATTGAATCCACCCCTTTTTACTATTTCATTGGAGAGAAACCTATGTTGTTATCTTGTTTTTTATTATATAGTTTAATGATCCTATGTTTGAGAAATGATAAATAATAGCCCACTCATTTTTTATATAGCCATACCAATAACCCAATTTACGATCACAGAAAACATTAGCGAACAAACTTACACTATTCTCCCTAATATATATTCCCCTCATGGTTATCCAACCTTTAAATAGTCCACTACTATGAATTTTCAATCAAGCTCTTAGTGTAAGGGTTCTTCAAGTTATCCCATTTATTCAATAATCTTCTTAATTTTATGACTTTTATTTAAAATTTATATTGATGGGGTTATTTGTTACACAATTAAAATAATACAATTATAAATTATAAATTATGAGAGACCCCATTTGGTCTCTTTAATCCTTCACATTTACATTTATTTTCCCCCTTTATGATCCTAAAATATCACTATTAGATTCCAGTAAAGAAATTATTTAGTTAATACAGATAAAAATTCATATCAAGGGTGTTCACATTAATGTACATATACTTGTTTTTGTAGGGTACTACATATATATATTCCACAATCATTTTTCATGAAAATCAATGTGATGAAAAATGATTCCATTTTGTATGATATTTGTGGGACACATATGAATGAAAATGAAATGAATGTTTCGGGTATTCTAGGAATTATATGGTACCAAAATGCATTGGATAATATTTTACCCTCATGAGACATCATGAAAGTGATTATGGAGTCAACATAATCCATCGAGGGAAATTTAACACCCTGATCTCTTATTTTTTATCTCTGAACTAGGTTAATTATTCAATAATATATGTTTTTGGAACATTTCCCATGTTCCATTTTAGGTTATTAGGTGATATCATGCCTTATTATTCTTGTTTATAATTTATAACACATATCTCTTTTTCATTTTATTCCATGTTTTTCTATTACTAGGAATTATATATCCACCCATTAATATTTATGTCCCTTGGCTATCCAATTCAGTGTTAGGAATGAATGAGTAATATGATCATGTTAAAGATATATTAAATAAAGATGATGTATTCCCACGTTTTATTAGTTATATTTCACCCATTTAATGTTGATTTATAAAAATTCCAAAAATAAACAACCAATATCGAATTGAGAGATATATTTGATAATGTCCCTTGACATTAAATTGATTATCATATCCCTTACTCCTAAAAAAATCGATCAACTCCATTTTGAAAATTGTTTACAACCTTAAATGTTTTGATTAAGAAAAGAATAAACTTAATATTAATAATATTTATAGATAACCTGATAATCTGTGGAAATTGATCAAGAATACAAATCCCAAGGAAGAGAACATAATGATGAGGTGAAAGGAATTACTAAAAATGTTTCATGATATATATTTTCCTCAATAAATATACATTAATATAAGAATGGATTTCTATGAACTAAAAAATAGAATATGATGAATTTATCACGGTGTTTGAGCAAAAAATTATAAAACATGAATGATACAATTTAGGATTTGTTGTTAACCTCAAATTTATGGTATACCACTTCTTTTGGATTTATAATATATAGCCTACTAAAATCCCTAGTGATCCGAGACTCATTTAGATATGACGAAATATTTTGATGTTCCCTCAATGTTGAAATTAACAAAAAATATCAATCATATCAATGGAATATGATGAATAATGTGAACTATAATTATAATAGTCTAATAGAGAGATCTAATTGTTATAATAAATATCCACATCCCACTTATCAAAAGATAATAAATAAGAACCCCAAAAATTAATTATGGGGAATGAGAAAATGTTTTAGTTGTATGAATGAAGGTCACCTAGCCCACGAATTCTAATCGGAGAAACCCACTAATGTGATATAGGAATTGAATTCTCCAGATATCCATAATTGCATTATTAATTTCTTCAACTACAATGAATCAATACACTTTTCAATCTTATTCACTCTGCCATAGGTTTTAGAGACAACAACAATCTCAAAAGTATCAAGGGAATGAATTTACCATAACAACCACTAAGGAGGCCCCTAAAAATATTGTACTGATAGGTACTCTAGTTATTAATTCATGAATAGTGTATATACATTCTGATTCATGTTCTAAATTTCTCTTCAAATCATGAATGATTTAAAATTGAGATATCAGTAAAAATATATAATGTAAATATTATTTCTTACATACTCAAAAAATCCACCCTAATTAATGTTTTTAGGATGATCATCCCAGAAAAACATATCATACTATTTTTTTCAATTTGATGAACTTTTGGTTATGGATTATATTTTTGTATATAGAGAAAAAATAAATTTACATGATTATTAAATCACACTTTGTATCTTGAATCATCCTCTTATTTTTGAGAAATACAAGAAAATACAGTAATCTAATTTATGTCCAACATATAAAATGTTGATATTAATGACCTACAATGTAGAATCTCAAGAATATATTATTGTTTCAATGGATGGAATCATCATTGAGGACATGCCTATTTGAGGAAATACACTGATGGTTTTCCCATATAATTGATTAATCTTCCTCCAAGCTAAGGGATTTAATTATCAATAAATCTTATAGATATGTCATTAAAATTATCCAATACTCTAAATAGAATACCTATTTCTGAACAAGAGGAGTTGATGAATCCACTACTAAAGAATATGTATAAATGGGTTTTATGTCCATGTTCTTCTCCTTAGGTTTCACGTATCCATTTCATCATGAATATGTATGGGTTAATATGCCTCTGAATTTATGATCATGAGTAATATAAGTCCAAAAGAAAGAAAACTTATCATTTTCCATGGATTGATGACATATTTGATTAGATATATAGAGATTAATACTTATCTAGTGTAGATACTCATCAAGGTTATTACAATTTGAGTGTGATAATGTGGGATATCCCCAAGACTACTTCTTGTACATGATACAGGACATATGAGTTCCTAGAAATTACCTCCAAAATAATAAATTCTCTTTAAATCATCTTGGAGATTATAAATACTTTCATTACATATTATATAGAAATATTTTTTGATTTTTTTTCAACTAAATTTTAATATCCTCTAAAAGAAAGGAGGATCACAATAAGCATATCCGCACTGTGCTAAATTCCTTATGATTGGAGGATATTTATGTAGAGTAAAAAATATTATGTCATTGTTGAAGGATTTATACATAATGAGGAATATTATCATACGAATAGGGATATATATGGACTCCTTAAAGACAAAATCAATTGAAAGATATCCATGGATAAAATATGTGATTGATATCAATAGCTTCCTTGGATTTGTTGTATACTCTCGTTGATATGTGGAACATTTACCATGATTCTACATACCTCAAACCAATATAACTCAGAAGGGATTCAAAATTTCAACAAATAAAAAATGTAAATAGAATGCAAAAGAGTGTATAAATATGATTATCACTGCCCTTATACTCATATTACATAATGGGGACACATTTTCATGGTGTTTAGTGATTCATTGAAAAGTTTACTGGGATATGTGTTAATGAAGAATTAAAAGTGTTCACCTATACATTAAGGTAGTTGAATTTTGATGAAAAAAACTACCTTATGCATGATTTGGATTTCTCATCAGTGGAATTCTATATAAAATTATGGTGTCATTATTTCATTGGGAAGAAGAGTGAAACATAAACAGATTACAGAAGAGTAAATTATATATTCACACCGAATGAGATGAATATATTCCAATAAAAAATGTTTGATCAACTCATTTACTAGGACTTCTTAACCCACAATAATCATAGGAAATAGGACAAATTGGGGGACCCTCTAGAAATTTTCCAACATTTTTTTACTAAATAAAACTGAAATGTATTAATTCATCAAAAATAATAACTGATGAATGTGGAAATCAAAAATGAAGGAATTATGGGGAGGATAATGTATGATCAATACTATAATTTGGGAATTTAGAAGAAATTTGAACCTATAAGAAAAGGGAATCCCATCGAATTTAATTTTAATTACGAATGACTTCTGATATTGGGGTCACAATTATAGGTAAAAATATCATTCCATGTTTAAAAAGGAAATTTTTTATAATGCATATTGGTTGACCTTCTCTATCCATCCTTGAAGCACAATGATTAATCATGATATTTCTAGAGAAATATTGGTGGAAAATTTTGAATAAGTAAATCAACTGGTATACATCTATATGCCTTGTATGCCATCATATGACAGAAGAATGGAAAAAATCCAAGGGGGTGATGAAACCATTAACCATACCTATGTGGAAAAGGGAAAACATCACTGTTTAATTAGTCACATGTTTTAATAATAAATCAAGATGAAATATTTCAATCATTGATGTGGGGGATAGTCATATAAAGATAATAATATTCATTATGATTTGAGAGGATTTATCAGTTGACAATATTTCAAGCATATACATTAATGGTATGGTGAGTTTAAAAGGAACACCACCATAGATTTTTTAATTCTGCGACACGAGAAGCTCAGAGATGGTGCATTATTTTATTACATCTGCTTGATTAAATGAATCGAATCTCTAAGGACCATTCATTTCATATGTAATATAAAATTAAGATTACACACATGATACAAATAATACATTGGGAAATAATAAATAAAAATATTGTACATAATAAAATGATATAAACTACATCCTTCAAATATTATTAAAAGATTTATTCCTCACCATATAGGGAAATTAAACATAACAAGGGTGAAATAAATTGTTATGTAAGGGTAAGTAAAGTGGATGATATATTTAATAAATGTTAATAAATTAACATGAAAATGTAGATAACTAATAAAATATTCCATTAAATTATCAATATATGAAAATATCTACACAGAAAGGTATGAAACATAAAAATAATTCCATATAAATCCATAAATTGAAATTAAAATGTATCCATAGATGTGTCAATAAATAATATAATCTATAAATAATAATGAAATATAAATTTGGGAAAAGCATAATTATTGGATTACATGGTTTCATGTTACATGGAACCTGTATCATTACGACTATTCATAATATGTTTTAGTTATTGTGTAAAACCCCATCTAGTTTGTCCAACTAGTTCATCTGATGAGACTACTAATACATCGAGGGGCTATCTATAATCAGGTCATAACAATGTCGTACTAGTCCAAATAAATTAATTATATATAAAACAAATAATTTACCCTATCAAATATCAATATTGAATAGGGAATATAGATTTATCAATAAAACCTCATAGCATGATAAGTAACAATAAGGGTTTTAACATTAAACAACTATTGAGGAAAAATAATATTTAAACAATACTATATGTCCCATAACAAATTGATATATTTAAAGAATAAAAATTCATGAATTAAACTTAACATATAATATCATTAGAAAACGGGGATTCATGATAAAAATATTAAAATTATTTATGATCACAAAATTAAAATGAATTGGTGTGTAATAACAGATAACTGTAAATGAGATGTAAGTTCAGATGAAATTCCATTTCCATAACCTTATTTTTTTATGTGAACTTTATCATTATGAATGGTGGACAAAAATATGTTACTAAATTTTAATAAAACCATAATTTTGTTTATAGTATCATATATTAATTCATTATAATATTTTATAACCAATTTGTGAAAACAATTTACTTAATTTCTCTATTTCACGTGTTAATTACCTATTTTGTTCGAGTAAGTTTTAACGTGTTATTTGTCGTTATCATTTCATAGATTGAGGTTTAATAATACAAAAATATTATATCGTTTCTTAATTATCATATATAATGAATGTAAATGTGATTATAGTAGCCACTTGATTTGGATATTATAAATAATGTCTTCCATCCATGAGACGTTTGGTCGTACGTACGCATGAACGCTACTTCGATTTCATTATTTATAAAATGATTAAAAACTAAATGTTAAATACATATGTATTATAATAACATTATCATATATCTGATATATATGTTAGATAGTTTTATTAAAACCATTCTTTACACGTTACTTGTATGGTATAAAAGATTCATTTCACATTGAGGGGGTGGTATTCCAAAGTTCCCCAAATGAAAATATCGTACATACACAAGATGGAAATAATTAAGGTATATTCTAAATAAAAAAATAAATAAGCATAAAGTCAATATAAATATCATATATAATATATTCATACATTTCTTCTTCAATAATGGACACCAATATAGGTTGTAAAGGAAAATTAAACAATCATCATTTTATGATGGAGTTATTCACTGTACGAAGAAAAAATATATTCATTACTAATTAGATGAAGGATTGTGTATGTTTAGGATTAAATATTTACATAAAACCATCAAATTATATTTATTATTCTTATTTTGTTACATAATAATAAAATATATATATTTCATGGGGTGGATAATGGAAATAATATTAAAAAACATGAGAGAAGTTGGTACCTCTTATTTGGGTAGGTTCATTTGGATAATTTCAAAAGGCTTACCTATGAATCATTCATCCCAAAGGGAAAATCCAATGCCTAGTTAATGGATCTTTGGAAGCTATTTGGAATGATATTGGCCAAACATAAATTTTAATAGATGTGTTATGTTATTTGAGAGTTGGTGGCCTTTTATTGGGATGAAAATTGGTTCACATGGACTTTTTCGAAATAAGATTTGTCTATACATGTTATTATCTATCAAAAGAAACAAAAACCTAATAAAACAAAAAAATGGAATTATTATGGATGATATATGGAAATATAATTGTTTTTGGGAATGTTTCTAGGTCATTTCTTCTTTTAAGATAATGTTTTAGTCCTTTATTATGCTTAAATTTTCCTTAATAATTTTAATAAATTTAAATTAAATTTACTACTACATTCGGTCAAAAAATAATTTTACCTTTTAATAAATTATACATTATACTTCTTCCAAACATATAATCCATTTTTCAAAATTCCAATCACAGAAGTGGTATAAATTAATTTAAAATTTATATTATTCATTGGATGATGAAGGATGCTTTGTAAAAACGTTTCAATGTGTCTATGTTTTTTATAGTAAATTTCAATGATAAATTGATTATAATAACTTATATTTTTTAAATGATAACATAAATTTATATTTATATTTAAAATGAATATAAAATATAATTTATCCATAAAAATAAATCAAAATAAAAAGGATGTTTTAAATAAAATATTCATCATCAAACTATTGATTAAAAATTGATACATATTCAAAAATACAAGAAATTCACCATATCCTAATTTTTATGTTTATCATAATTTTATGATTATTTTTATTTGTTCATATTAAATAAAATAATGTTTTAAAATTAAAATTTGAAATGGGTTCACCATTAAAAGGTGGTAGAATTTCCTTTATAAAAATATAGGGTTTGAATTGTAATATTTTGTTTGATCTTATCTAATTCTTAACAAATAAATTGGATGAATTTTAAAAATATTATATTGAATATATGATATATATATATATATAATAATTAAATATCACACATTAAATGTTATAAATTAATGATATTCAGTTAAAACCGATTTGTAAAATTTAAATTTTCTTTTATATTAATCTGGTTTTTATTTTTGATTCCCATGAGCTGATAACTAATATAATCCTTTTATATTTATAGTTTAAGAAGATAGATTATACTTTTAATAACTACTAACATGTTATATAGGATTTATGATGTTATATTAAATAATAATATTTTAATAGTATATTTCTATTTGGTGAAACGGAATCTTGGGTGTAATGCAAGATATCGAGGAATGAGACACTTGAATTCAACAGAAGCTGACTCTGTTTTGATATCATTAAAATATATATCATTTATTGAATACGTATAAAATAGAAAATATATTGTATCATATTATGATATTATATTCATATAGGCACTTGGTGATTCATTTCATGCAAGCTATTGAGTAAAAATTTGAATACTAGAATTTCAGGATGTCACATTATCCCCACCTTATTAAATTGTGCCTTCAAAATTTAAAGGTTACCATAATAATCATGGGATTGAAAATAATTTATTTTTAAAAGATAAAAATCCTAAAAATAGTTAATATCATATCTTATTAATAAGATTGTATGGAAGGTAAAATGATCACGTAACTGGGTTCCCTAATATTAGATAATTGGTGGCAGATGGAAACATGGATAAAGAGGAATACTATAATAACTATATTATGATATAATGTGAAAGAGATCATGGATATGAGAATGTTAACAATATTAAAGACCGAAATACATGATAATCTAAGTGAAATTTGATTCATTAAAAAAGAAGGTACTGGAAAAATACTTTGGGTTTTCGATCAATTTCCTATTGTTGAGTAATTCATTCTCTCTCTTTGAATATAATAAAATATACATATGTGATATGTTCCTATAAACAGAATAAATAATTTTTGTCATTACTTGATCTATTTTTACACAATATATTTGAATATAACGATTCATATGGTGATGCAATACATTACCATAAAAAATATCAACCAATGATGAAATTAAACCATTTCATAAATGGTTAACTTTTATATAATACTAAATATTCTATATTTTATAAATAATTTCACTGAATTTCTAAATTGAACATACCATTGTGTTTACGTCAACATGAAGAAACTTTAAATTTTTACATTTTAATCATGTGAATAACATCATCATGTATCTTCTTGAAATATGGTAAAAACATGAATTAAAATAAAACAATACTGGAAAAATGATTTCATCCTTATTCCTTATGTAAGACAGATTTTATAAGATATATTACCTGAATCGAAATGTTCGTCAAACTACACTACAAATATATATTAGATCACTTCTCAACAATTCCATTATTTTTTCCAAGGTTGTCATTACTTTTCTAAATCAATCATTTATTCGACATTATCTCAACACCACGAACATATTAATGGTTTTCTTTCCCTCAATATTGTGTTTTTTGAAATGATTAAAATTGAACATAATAATTTTTCATGGTACCATACAATATATGATCTCAAATTCTTAATTAAAATGTATTTCAGTACATTCCTTATATATACCAAAATTATAATTACTAGTACATCTCAAAAAAATATTCAAAATACATAATTCTCGAATAAGAGTATTAATCATTCTTCTTTATTTGCAACAGTAGAATAAATAGATAATTATCCAATATCAACATTTTTTATACTATTTTTAATCAAGGTTCAATGAATTTCATAGTGTCTCATCCCCTTACATTTTAATATTTGTACATTGGAATCTTTTTCATACCCATCGAATCACAATCATGGCATGATTTTTCTAAAAATATATAAAAAACTAAAATCCGCTTCATGAAATTACTTGATTGTTTGTTTCCAAAATTATCACATGATGTAAATTTCTTCTTTCCATTCATCTAATTCGACTATTTCCCTTTTCATGGTGTATAAATGGACTCTTCTTGCCTTCAATTCATTTAAATTCATATGACTTGGAAAATTATTTATCTATATCATTATGACATTATATTGTTTCTTCATATTATGATAATACATGGGAGACTATTTACCATTGAAATTTTAGCTTCATACCAAGAATGATATGATCCATCATGCTCATTGGATAATGTTCATTGGTGGAGTTCACATTCCTTCTTCAAGTTACATTTCAAAATAATACTATAAAGTAAATTAAATCACAAAATAATGCATAATATTAAAACTAGTGGAAAAAATTACAGAAATTTAAAAATTGATGCAAAGCATATCTCAAAATTGTAAACATGATTTCTTTAGGGATATCATTACCATCAAATTCATGATAATGATTTGTAAAGAAAATGTGAAGTATCCTAAAATTAACCCTCAGGAGTGTCAAACATAGTGTCGAGTAAGGATCAGTTTCATGTACCATGTTACCATGAGTAAGGTCCATAACATCTTTTCATAGTTATTACTCCTAGGTATATCTTTACTAAAACCACATCCACATGTAGTATATTTATAGGGATGTGTTACTCGAAATACCCAAATAATCAGTACCCTACCAAAATGCTAGGATATTCATTCATACTTTTTCTTAATGTCTATCTATGTTTAGAGATCCATATTCTATGTTATCTATATCTATTATGAAAGGATTCTAAAAAGCCTGTATTTGATTCAAAATATAATTCCCCAACACCAAACGCCTAGATCCAGTGAATTATTTTATTACATAGGCATTATTACAAGGAATCCAATCCCAAAAGACCATTCATTTTAAATATATTGTAAAGATAAATTACATACATGATACCGATAATAAATTGGTAATAGAAAATATAAACATAATAAATAAAAAAATGAAATAAACTACATCCCTGAAATATTTTTCAAATATTCATTCTTCATGACATGGTGAAATGAAGCATTATAACGGTGAGATCAAGTAATCAGTATGTGTAATTAACGAAGAAACAATAATGAATCCAAGAGATAAAAATAATATGGAATGGTAAATAAGTGATATAGCATGAAATTAAAATATATAGATAATAAATTATCAATAATGAAAGGTTAGCGTCTTAAATCATTCCATCTAGGTAAATAAATTGAGAATAAAATGTATCCATAGATTTCTCAAATCAAAACAAAAGAGAAAATAATAATTAAATATATACGAGGTAAACAATAAAATATTAGACATCATGTTTCTTAGGTATATAGAGCTAGTAAAATCAAGTCCTTTGACAAGAATATATAAATATCTGTTAACAATCCAAACTAATTTTTCCAACTATTTCATCTCATGAGACTATTGACACATCGAGGGGGTATCTATAATCGGGCCCCACTCATGACTTGCCAGTATGAATAATTACTCATATATCATATAAATAATTTATTTTATCAAATATCTATATTTAAAAAAAATATGGATTTATCAATGTTAAATAAATGGAGGATATGTTCCAACAAGGGTCATTTATAAAAAACTATTTTGAGGAAAACTAATATTTAGACACTATAATGTGTCCCATACCACATTAAATAATGTAAGTATTAATTCCCCATGAAAAAATGTAATATATAATATAATAAAAAAATTTATATTCATGATATTACAAATTAATAGGTTGTATATAAAAATAATAATATTTAATTGGAGTAGAATTACAAATAAGACTCAAAAGAATGTAAATTGAGATGAAATTTCCTTACATTATATTTCCTTTTGTTTTGTGGCCTTTATCGAAATGTATAGTGTCATAAAAATGATATTGTATTATTCTAGAACATTAATAATGTTTATAGTATCATATATTATTAACTTAAAATATTTTTAATACCTTTTTGTGAACACTAATTCATTTATTTCACTATTTGGGATGTTAATTTCATAGTTTTCTTGAGTATAGTTTACATTTTATTTATTGTTATAATTAATTAGATGATGGTTTCATCATCCATAAATCTAAAACATGGATAAATTTTCATTTATAATTATTATATTTTTATTTATAATATTCTATTATATTTCGATATTGTACATGAAGTTCACCATTCATGGAGACAGTGGGCCGCACATATGCATGAATGGTACTCCCATTTCCTTTTTGTATTAAATAAATTTAAACAGAATGATATTTATGTATATTATAATTATAGAAAAATATAGATTTTATATTTGTAAAATATGTTTATTAAAACCATACTTTTCATTTTCCATGTATGGTATGAATGAGTCATATCACATTGTGGGGGCAGTAGTCCACACTTCCAGAAACGAAATTATAATATTTTCACTAGTTGGAAAGAATAAAGAAATTTTCAAAATAAAAATTTTAAAATAATAAATAAATAAAAAAATAATATGTAACATATCTAAATAATGTTTCATCCATAATTTCAACTATGATAGGTGGTAAATGAAAAATTAAACAATCATTGATTCATGAGGTAGTAGGTTGTCCAAAATGAAAATATCATGTCCATTACCAATTAGATGATGGTGTTGCTAAGTTTATATAGAACACATTACATGAAGACATCCTATTATATTGAGGTTACAATTTTTGTTTCCTAATAAAAGAATAAAAATAATTTTTAAGCTGGATTATTGAAATAAAATTGAAAAACATGAGAGAAGATGTTACCTCTTAATTTGGTAACTCCCTTTGAATTATACGAAAAGGATTCATTAGAATGATTTCAGATATAATAGAGGCCTAAAGGTTAAGGGGGTGAATTTTAGTAATATATTTGGGAAGGTATTGTTCAAATATAAGAGGACTGATTGGTGTGGAGAAGTGGGAGATATGGTGGCCTTTTATAGTGAAAACAGGGACTCACATGGAATGTTTTGAAACACGTCAGGTGTACACATGTTATTCCCAAAAACAATGTCTTAAAAAACAAACCAAACTCAATAATTTAATTACTAAATCCATGATATAGCCATAATATACATATTAGACACATTTTTTTCTCATTGGGTCCCTTAAGTAAAATGTTTATTCCTTTGGTAAGATTATGTTTTAGATAATAATTGTAATTAGAATTAATTACATTCACTAAAATTAGTGGTAAATTTTTTTTTTACCTCATTAAATATTATAAATTATTGTTATTCCAAATAAGGAACCCATTTTTTTCCAAATTCCAATTATTATTGTGGTAGAATTTATTTTAAAATTCATCTCTTAAGAAGGATGACAATGCATGTTTATAAACAGAAAATATCCAATAAATTGAAATGTTTTTATAGTAAATTTCAAAATGAAATATATTATAATAACATACATTCTATAAATTAAAAAAAAAATATTGTCTAATTAATCTTCAAAATATATTTCAAACATTATTTTTCTTTATAAACGATCGATATGAAATATCAGTTTTGAAATAAAATGTAGTATTATTATATATTCATTAAAAATTGATATACTTCTAAAAATATCAAAAATACACTAAAAAATAATTTGAATTTTACTATTAAAAATATAGAGTTTATATTTAAATATTGAATAAATTATTGGGTCAAATTTAAAATTCAAAATGGGTTCTCCATTAAAAAGCTGTTAATTTGACATGAAAAAATATTGGTGTTTAGGTGTAATATTTTTTTCTTAGTATATTATCCATATCAAATATATCAAATGAATGTAAAAATATAATTTTAAATATTTTATATAAATAATTATATATATTACATTAAAATAAATAGCTAAATATTATTAGTTATATTTATTAGGGTAAAATAGGTGTTTTAAAATAATATTTTCTTTTATATTCCATCAGTTTTAATTTTCATTTCTCATTCGTTTTTATCCAATATATTAATTTTATATTTTCATTCTAATAATTTATATTATTATTTTAATAAACACTAACATATTTTGTAGGATATATCAAATTATATTATATTATGAAATTTTAACAAAACATTGTTATTTGGCGAAACATGGTCTTCTATTTTACACAATCTATTGTGGAAGGACGCTATTGCATGCAATGCAAGATACCTTAGTGTTGTGTTCATGAAAAGGTGTATCATGTATTGAATATATTTAAAATATTAAATATATAGTATAGTATCGAGACATTATATTCCTTTATGTTCTTGGTGATGCATCTCATTGACTCTATCAAAGAAAAAGATGTATATTGGTATTTGGTGTTGTTACTGATTTTATTTGATTGAGAACCAACATTTAACTCAATGTTATAGAATAATTTCCATCATGGTGTAAAATATTACTTTAAATTCAACATATCATATCACCATAAAACTGATGTCCAATATGAACGTACTATCTTGAAATTTAAGGTAATATTGAGAGCGTGGACAATTGACATCAAAGGAGAACAAGACCAACATCTTCATGTGGACGATATATCATTCATTAAATATTAGAAATAAATCATACAAATGGATAAATAAGAAGAATGGTTATGGAATATGAGAATAACACCTACATGCTTGGATGAAGTTTGGGAACACAAACTTCTAGGGCTTTAAATGGTTGAGGAAATGCTGCAAATAGTTATGATCATTCAAGAGCACATCCATGATGGTCGTGTATATAGAAGATATATGATTAAATAACATATAATATATAATTATATTGATATTAGAGACATGGTACTCCTCTGCATATCTCCATGGATTAATTACATGAGATTTGGGATGATGTTAAATCTTTGTCCAAGATACATCAGTCCCATTGAAATCCTTGATCACTTAGAAGTAGTGTCTTATAGACTATAACTACTTACTAATTATTCTAAGGTATATTATGCATTTCAAATATCTCTCTTGAGGTAATACATATCATATAATTAAAATGTACATAATCTTTAGGTGGTACCATTGGAGAATGACCATTCTTTGGGGAGAAGATGGTGAAGATCTATGATCACATATGCCATGCTCTATGGAAAAAATAATCCACCTTGTCATAGTTATGTATAGAAACCACATGTTTATTGATGAAACATGGGAATTTGAGTATGTGATATAAACTAATTATTATTATCTATTTTATTGTGTGAAATAAAAATTTCATGGGACAAATTTATAAATGGTAGAAGATTTTAATGAACCAAAAATATATTAATACAATTCTCCATTTGATTTTACATAAACGTATTATTATGAGTTATGAATATTGAAAACACCTGCAATTATTCTGTATTAATATATCCGATAGGATTTAAAATAATTTCTTTAATTTACCATTGTTATTTTTTTCTTCTAATAGTGATAACATGATTAGCATAATTTTATGGTTTTAATAAATCTAACTAACACAGACAAATGAATTGATATCATAAACCCATCATATTTTACCATATGAATGCCATTTATATTTTTCTGTGGATATTGTATCACTATACTTCTACCTTGACCATGCTCAATAGGAGATCTTCCAACTAATGAATTAGTGAAACCATTTACAGGGGATGTTCAATCTCATCGAGATCGCTACCCAAATTATTTATATCAAACATCGTCAAAGAAATCCAATAGTAAACCTTGTTTAGATCATAGAATATTATGGTTAATTAAAATTATATTTATAAATAACATCAAAATATGATTATTTTTATTTTTATTTTTCAATATAATAAAATTTTTATTAACTCATTATTGTAACTTTGTAAAAGAATTTTATTTTAGTAAAATAAAACACAAACAATATTTTTGAGTTATATTTTAATATGTTCTATAATTAGAATAATAAAATTATGGATACCACCGTTCCCTAGAAAGAACCCTGGTAAGAACCAAGGTATGGTTTTGGGTTCTGGTTATTTTATTATATAATACGAAAAACAAATGATTGAGAAATGGTAAATTATTCACTACTCATTTCTATATAATCCCACCAACATCCCCCACTTTTATTCATTAAAAGTCCTTGGATCACGTCATTTAACTACCATACCCTCTCCAAAGTCCTGTCGTGGTTCCCCAATTTCTCATGAATCCCCACCCATGCATTTTGAGTCGCACTATAAAAGAAAAGATATCCTCTATTTTTCCCCTTTATTCATGAATCATATACATTTGATGACCATTTATTTACAATTAAAAACATTGGAATGCGTTTTACACATGTAACATACTACACATATGATTTCTAAATCACAATATACATAGTTTACTCTCATTATTCCCTCCCGTGAACATTTTCTTTCCCGTGTTATACTGAAAAAATTTAAGGTGTGATTCCCTAACAAAAAAAATAATTAGGGAATACCGAGAGCCAATTCCAATTAGTTGTACTAACACATAGAGAAATAAGAGTATTATATTTGGGACATATATATATTTATTCCACAATACATTATCCTGAACTAAAATGGGATGAAAAATGATTCTCGGTTGTATGATCTAGGTGTCATAGTTATGAATGAGAATAAAATGAATGTTATGGGTGTCCATAAAATTATATTGTTATCAAATGCAGTGTGTAATCATTTAGTGTCATGGGACATCCTTAAAGGGATAATGATGTGAACTTAATCCAACATAAGTCTTATTACTTCTATATTTATTTGAATTTATCCTTGACCTCTGTTTATGATATATTGTTTTATGTTGGTTCTATATTTCACATGATTCTTTTATGTTACCATGCTATATCTTGTATTATTCATAATTTTTTTGATTCTCAACACTTTTATAAAAAATTAATATCTCTATTTTATGAAAAATATTATTGTATTCATGTTATGAAATGTTTATTAAATTATTGGACATTATATCTCACCCATTTCATATGTATGTCCAAAGGTTTTCTTGTTGACAGTAATGTTTGAATGATTTACATCATCATGTTGAGGATGTTTTCAATACATATAATGTATTTCTAATTTTGTATTTTTCTAATATAAATAATAATATGTACACTAGACCTATTTATATTCTATATTGTATTATGTGTAGTATATTTTAATAAATGATATATTAATGAAAAATAAATAATGTGGTTGTGAGAGTATTTTACATGGTTACTATCCATAAGGTTAGCTATAAGAGATTTTAGATACTCATTTGGTACCACTACATCATCTATCAACCCCTAACCCTAATAGGATTATCTACACATGATATAATTGAATGGAATTGGGATGCTATATCCCAACATGATTTACATATCAAATAAATTATAGAAAGAAGATAAGTTCCAAATTGAAATCATGAAAAAAATTATATACAAACATAGATAATGAAATGATAAATAACACCAGTATAATAAATGTTTTATAGAAAATTGGTATGGAAATGGAATGTTTGAATATCAATGATCAATAAACGTGTCTCCACAATGAAAATGGAAACATCCTAATTTATAGAATAATAAAAAAATATATATGAAAAAGATGGAATTGAAAACATAATAAAAATGTTGATGATTGGAAGGAAATAAAAAAATATGTTCTGAATTAATTACCAGTTTTTCATTTTTAGAGAAATAAAATATATACAGAGATTGAAATATATATGAAGATTAAATGACACACATCATGCAATATTTTATGTCCTTTGTGGTTCAAAAAATAAATGATGTGTAACTGGTGATCACATCATGTACTTTCGATCCCCCAAGAAGTTTAAAAAAATTTGGTTCCAAAAGTTTATTTTTCTTCAATCTAGGAAAGAACTAGTTTTTTAGCTTTTCATGCTATATTTATAGTTATTGACTTATAATTATCTGATTTGGAATTTTGATATTCCATGATGATTAATAAGGATATACATTGGGTACATTCTTTATACCTTGTACTTGGAATCCACATCTTCTAATTTCAATTAGATAGTGGTGTGTTCGATGAGTATACATCATGTACATGAACTTAAAGATGTGTATAGATGATTTGAAATATTTTCCCATATTCCACTATTGAGTCATGAGTTCATAATTTTTGAAAAAATCTAAAAAACTTCTGTATTATTATGTAATTTGTGGTAAAGATGTATTGAAATGTATACAAAACATTATATACGACTATGGATTATCAAATTCCCCAAAATATGGACACTTTCTTATCATCAATCATGATGCTTCCCAATATGGATTCTAAATATATAAAATAATTATAAATGATACATTTACTGTATGTGTAAAATTAATACGAAGTGAATGTGGAAAATGAATGCCCTCTATAATCAAAATTGTAGAGAAAATGATCCATGATTCCTAGTTATGTTTCTTATTTATATTCGTTCTTTATTTAATCCCAATTTAATAGTTGTTCCTCAAAATATATTCCTATTTTTCAATTTATGTCCCAATTGATTTTCTAATTTCACTTATCGTTAAATATTAGTATATTTCTTCACATACCATAAATACATTATCCCAATCATAGGCTCATACTGGGTTTAACCTCTCCACTCTATAAAAAAAATAAAAGTTAATCACGAGTACTTGATAAATAAACATTAAATGAATCTATTTTTAGGGCTGGTTGGAATGTGATAAAATATGGGTCACAGTGGATGGTAAACTGTTAAGTAATACGCATGATAATCATGAATTGTAAAAAAATGTATCTCCTGCTAGGAAAAATAAGTCCATCATCCATACATCTCAATGTGGGTTTATTGATATATCATGTAGGTATTAATATATTACAATGTTACTTTATATTTATTTTTATTAATTTCGTAGTAATAATTGCTAGGGTAGATCTCACATCCATTACCTAATCACATTTGATTTGTCAAAGTATTCATTAGCCTAATAATTGTGTTATTTGACATTCCAAATACACAACAAATTATATTATTTTTTTATAATTATTTTTATCGAACGAACATTTTAGCAGTTGAAAATTTAAAAGGCAATCTTAAAGTATATTAGAATAATCGGGTAAATGTGAAACCATATGTCACCTCAGTGTAAATATTCCATGTATATCAGTTCTAAATATTCTCTTATAAGTGATTAAAAGAAAATCATTCATCATATTACGGTTAGGGTTGGAAAGACTAATAATCATGAAACAGATCCATCCAAACATGACAATTCAAGGATACTATGGGAATAATAAGGAATATTGTATAGTTATTTCTTAATAAAACAAAATATTCCATGATTTACTCAATCATATTATCATTATAGTATTTTAATCATAACCACAATAATATCTCAATTAATGATCTCGTAGGGATACATTCCCCAAGTATATCTCATGAAATATGATCTGAAATGTATATGATAGATTAGGTGAATAATTATCAGAGGAATGGGATTAAAAAATAACTCTAAATCATGTATAGAATGTAATTCATTAAAAATTCAATTAAAATAAATTACGAGATCATAAAATTAGAATTATTTTACTCAGTTCCACAAAACATCAAAAAATATAAATAAAAATTGATAAAAATTCCCATATATGTAAAAAAATTATATAATTTAAAAGGATATAAAGATTTATTCATGGTTAAATCATTATTTCAATGTAAACCATTCCCTGGACTAATTAATATTGTAAATAATTAAAATGTGTCATCAATATTTCTTAGGAAGGGCTCCATCAAAATTAAAATAAGACAGCATATTAATTCTTCATGAATGAAATATTAGAGAGAAAGCGTGTATATCATAGATAATAATAAAATAAAATTTTAGTAATATAAAACAAGTAATTAATAAATCCTTGTAGTTATATTAATTTCATGAGGAAATATATTTAATGATGGTTGGAAATTGTGATACCTGTTAAAATTGATTGAACAAAATACAAACATTAGTTAAATAAGTATTCCATAGTGGTTAATCAATTTGGAAATAGGAAATTGGGTATGTTAATATGGTGAATAACTAGAGAATAACCCTCAGATAAATTAATGAATGAAATAAAATGAAAATATGTATGATAGAATATTTAAAATTCTACAAAATAAAAATTAAGGACAAAAATACAAAAATTAAAATAAATATAACAATGGATTTTTGGATTGCCTCGCATAAAAAATTAAAATTTGATGTCATCGGTCAGAAGGAAGGATAAAGGAACTAGGAAGCTATGTACGTCATCTCAAAGGTCTATTGCATTCATAATGAACATGTGGTAGTATCACCATTTTCACATGGGTTACTGGTGGGATTAACTGCTACATGATATTAATTACCATAAAGCTCATGTGGGACGAAAATTTTCATCCTCATCATCGAGGAGGCTCTAGTTAACTATGGATTAATTTTTCTAGCTCATCAACATGTCAATTTATTTCATCTAAATACTATGAAATATCATGGGAGGTTCTATATTAGTCCGAATAGGATCATTAATGATTATAAAATATATAGAAGATCAATCATGGATAATATAATATAGTATTAAAATTTAAATGACAATGAATGTAATGAGGTAATACTATATCTAATACATATATATTAAATAAAAGATATATATGTGTAAAATGGAATATGTGGATATAAAAAAAATTACACCCAAAACATCATACAAAATGGGGGTGGGGGGACCATGACATAACGATACATAATATCAATGTAGTTGATATCCACATATAGAGTCCCCTCATGAACCATGGGGGCCAATAAGAGGATCTCTCTGTAACACCCCTATATTTTATGAAAAATATTCATTTAATTTCATTAATTTCTTGGGTTGTATGCTACACCAAGATTACCTTTCACTATATGCAACACCGTATTAGCTTGGAGTATAAACAACACTATTCTTGGATCGTGTTACACACAATTATTATAATAGTTATTCTACGCAACATTTAGTATATATATATATATATATATATATATATATATATATATATATTCAATGTATAAATGAAATATGGTTGGATTCTGTTATACGAAACAATGAAGGATTCTTGCACAACACGCAACCCCGACTTGGCTTGCATTAGACGCAATCATGACCATCCTCGATAGCGTGTGTTGTACGCAATATCGGGTTTTACTAAACAATGATATATTATTATAATATTATTCTGAACTAGACATTAACAATAGTATTAACTAAATTTGAATTTTATAACATTATTATTAATCTTACAGATTTTCTAGAACATGGTATTAGAACAAAATAAATTTTTCGGGTAAAATAAGTATTTTAAAAAAATGCAGTTTTGGCGCCTTTTGATGGCACAACCACATTAAATATAGTTTTTGAAATTTTTATAAGTACAATTTGACAAAAAAAAATTCTTCTTTGTAATAAAGAAATAAAATTTTACTTTGGATAAATTTTTCATATTATTCTGGTAACTTTCATATTTTGATGAATAGTAAAAACATGCTATATTTTAATTAAAAACAACTTTTTTCATTGCAATAATTTATATGGTTAAGTTATAATATTGAATGGTTTTAAAGAATAAATAGAATATATTATTACCATTTAATATAATTTATGTCATTAGAATTAATTTTACATTAAATTCGTAGGTTAAATCAATTCAATCTTTTGCAATGTTTTAAAGAAAAACCCGTTTTCTTTCGACAACGGGATTAATTTTGAGTTAATTTCTCCAAATTTTTTGTATTGAAATTGTAAAAATGGATTCCATATTTGGAATCAGTGGGTACAAATAATGTAAATAAACTACTATTTATTTTTTGGGAATTATGAATAGTAACTATGGTAAATTTTATTTACCATAGTTAGAGGTAAATCAGGTAATTAAGGGTGAATATAATATTATAAAATTACTCTAACACATTCGAAAATCCTATTGAATGACTAAAAGTTGACCCATATCTCCTAAGAGTTGGATTAGATTCATTTAATAGACTTCTTTCCATGAAAATAATTTAATTATTTTTTAAACCAAAGAATGTGACAACATGTCACTTTCTTAAATATTTTAAGTATAATAATTTTAATTTGGTGATAAAAATAACAAAACATCGAACATTAATAGTATCCAGAAATATAATACAATTATCTACATCATAGGAATTTATTTAGAATTTTTTGGGATTAAATAATTATTATTAATTATGACACAATAGTGATGTTGAAATTATTTTTTTAATTAAAATATCAAATAAATTGTTTTAAAAATGTCAAAATAAATATTATATGAAGTATTTAATGTTCTAAACTAATTTTCCAGATACATATGACAAATTATGAATCTATTAAAGATTTTAGTTCGAAGATATCTTCTGTATATATTATATTTAAATTGTAATAAAT
Organism: Viscum album; assembly: GCA_963277665.1. Taxonomy (NCBI): domain Eukaryota; kingdom Viridiplantae; phylum Streptophyta; class Magnoliopsida; order Santalales; family Viscaceae; genus Viscum; species Viscum album. Next base: position 519,988,163 of record OY728160.1, read on the forward strand.
GAATAGTGTCAAAAATTGACACTATTGTTATTTTAAAAAAATATCATATTATAAATTTTTTTAAAAATGACAATAATATTTAAAAATTATAAATTAAAATTTATATGGTCGAAAATGTCATAAAGTGTCAAATTATGGGAAATAAACAACACATATGTAATTATTTATTATAATTTAAAATTTAAAATATTATTACCAAAAATAAAATAAAATTGATAAATAACGATAAATCAAGTTGATAATGTTTAAAATAAGATCCAAAAATATATAAATTTGATTTTATGGTGAGATTACAACCCTATCTCATCTAATCTTTGAATATGAGTCGTTGTTAGAGGTTTTTATGTGGGTTTTGATTTATTATAAATTAATATTTTGAAGAATTCCAAAGGTGCCCCTCTCCTCCCTTATAAAAGGGCACCTCCTCCCTCTCTTCCACACACAACATTGAGCCTTCATGCTCGGCCAAACCCTGCCCAATTCTCTTCTCCAATTTCCTAGAAACATTCTAGAGGTCCTGTTCTTCTTCAAAGACCAATATTAGTGCTCTAAGAGGAGGTCTCAAAGAGGCGCTCCAAAGAAGAGGTAATTTCCGTTACCGATTCATTCACCTTTATTTCTTCTTCCATTTCTTCTTCTTAAGTTGTTTCATTATGATGTAATAACATCAGTATCACTAATATAATTATATGTTATTATAAGTATGAAACAACCCTATTTCACCATCTATCCATCCTACAGAAAACGAAATCACCGTGCGTTCGTACGTACGGAATACCATCTCAACGCCGTGGTGTAATCTATTTTCCACCACCACCTTACGTGGATGGGTATAATGGTGTAAATAATAACTATATATGATTATTGTAAAGTGATATTGATTCTATAATAGTATACATACACTCCAATAAAATTCCATTATCATGGGAACAATATCATCGCTCGTGCGTACGTACGGAATTCCGTCTCAACTACGCGATGAGATTCATTCTCAATGATTAACCATTCATAAATGATTGTAATGTATATATAACAAGTAATAATGAAATATATGACATAATAATGATACTGGATTTATGTATATATATATATATATGTATGTCATCCAATTAATTTCATTTAATTCAATGAGAAAACGAAAACAACATTCATGCATACGTACGGCCTACCATCTCCATGAATGGTGTATTTCATTCCATTTATCGACCTATTATATATATGTATATTCAGAATATATATTATATATAAATCATGTTTTAAATTCTGGATGTATGTAATCATGATCTAAGTAATCATATGAATAATTACAAGTCAAAACACTGACGACAAATGAAACGTTTTTACCCAAAACGCTCTTTAACATGGAATTTACAAAAGAACAGGTAATATAAAGTTATAAGTGAACCATATATGACATCATAACAATTAATATTCTTCTGTAATATGTAAATAACATTAATTAAATCATTATACATGAGTTTCGGATATGTACGACGCATATCGGACCTAAGGTAAAGGATAATTTTGCAAATCTCATTTTTATCCGAGATTGCTTATTCGTAAGTAATTATTGGTGGTATTTATATCATCCATGTCCATGTTTTATAAAAGTGTTTTCATTTATGTTTAAAGTCCTTTTTACCAATTTTTGACTTTTACTACATGCTATTTAAGGTATCATTCTTTTGTTTACGATACGAGGTATTTTTGACTTTACTAGCAAAAGTACAAAAAGAATGTTTTCCTTTTAACTTATACAGCACGAACAGATTTTTAAGGTTTTATAAAGCCTTATTTTCAGGAAGAATACTCCAAAAAATTTCATTATTATTTTCAACAATATCTCTTTCTTTTAAAATTGCATGCTGTTTTTTGAAAAGAAACTGATTTTGAAGAAGAAATGATATTTTCCTCAAGAATTCATTACAAGTGTTTTATCAAAACCATTTTCCATATAAGATGAAATTATTTCATATTTGTATGTTTCAAGTGTAATTTCTCTATGATTTACATTATTTCACTTTTCTTATTATGAAATGATATCCATTTCTTTTATATGGATTATGTGATGATGGGATGATGTTTATGAAACCCATTCTATTCGTTGGGTTATTATGAATGATGTATGTTTATTTTGTGGAACAAGTATTAATGATTTCATTATGAGATGGGTGGGACCTATATCTCCCTCCAATGCATTAGGTAATGATTTATATCTCATGAGATAAACATGACTGGAATGGTAAGTTAAACCGTTTTAGTAAGACAGGACTGGAACGAGGAGTGAACTCGATTCAGAAAGGGACTTTGTCCACTAAGATGGTCTTGGCAGCAATGTCATGGCTACTATGGAAATCATATCATGTGCTTAATGGTTTCCACAATTACATGTTTTATTCCCATTCTATTTTATCATTCATAATGTTTTTTATGATATATTCCTTACGTACTTCCATGTTTTATATCATTTCTCATTCTTGTGATGTTTAAACATTATATTCATGTTTTTAAGTTCAAATGTATATGGTATGTTTTATTTTATCCATGCATACCCTTACTGAGCATTTGAGCTCACCCTTTTTATGTTTTCTTTTCCCCAGGACATAAAAAAAGGTTTTAGGTAAGAAAAAAAGTAGAAGATCTTTATGGGAGATGTTGAAGATCTTTCACCACGATTAGAATATTACGTTCCATATTTCTAAAGACACTAAACTATTATGGTCCTTGTGTGTCTGTTTTTTTTATGTTTAAAGTAATCCGCAAAAGTAATGTAATCTCCATGTACATCAAGCTTCGGGTCTCTACAGTTGGTATCAGAGGAAAGGTTTAGTCAACCATTGGAAACTAGGATGCGAAAAGGTTATTGATATCCCTAGAGATATTTCTAAGGTATGTCTAGGGATGTCCCTAAGGATAAGTATACGTATAGGATATAGTCCTAGAACTACGGTAACAATCTTAGAATTTAACCTAAGATGTTAGATATTGAGGGTACTCCCCCTTTACTATGTTTTTTTCCCTAGCATGTTATTTGCCTCTCACACTATTCTTTTTGGGTTTTAGAAAATGGCTGGAAACATGAAGATTCACGATAATGGAGGATATGATAGACAATGGAATGATTTTCATATGAGAAACCAAATGAAATGGGATCTGGATGTCCAAACATCATTATTATGCCTAATCCGCAATCTCATAATATGATCAATAATCTCAACTTTGGTATGATTCCCGACTCAGATAATAAGAGAAAGATGGAGTTTCATGATGATCATATAGGAAAGAAAGTTCAATTTCCCTCATGTAAATCATGTGGGAAGAGGCATCATGGAGATTGTTTTAAAGGAACTAGAAGATGCATTGGGTGTGGAAAATAAGGACATAAAGCCAGTAAGTGCAAAAGAAAAGATTCATTTAACACCATGGATGAGTATAATGGTATTGCTACGACATCAAAAATGGTAAAATGTTTTAAATGTTGAATGTACGGGAATTATGCAATCCAATTCCCTAAGGGAAAGTCTCATGAAGAGAATCAGTATGGTCATATGGGTAATATTTATGTGGGTAATGATGAAGAGACTTCAAATGATATGTGAGATGAAAAAATTGTTGAATCTCGGTCAATGGTTTAAGAAGGTAGTGGAATGATTACATGTTTATCAAGTGTAATGTTGTATAAATAATCTCATGGTCCTATGGAATAATGAGACATCTATGGATTGATACACTATTGTTTTTCCTAAAAGTATTTGAAAGTATACGTTGAATGGTACCAGTAACCATGGAAGGTTATTCAGATATTTTTTTAAAGTAGATGATATGTGCATAATGAAGGAATAAGAAGATAATGAGATGTTTGATTGTATTCATGAGCTCATGATTGATATAAGGACTATGTTATATCATGGTTTGAGTATATAAAATTTTGAGGATTTTGGTATGTGGAAACTGTTAACTTTTAACTGCATTCATGTTTTCATTAAGGTTCAATAGGTATTCATTTTTCAAGAGAATACATGATTAAGGCCTTGGAATGTTTGGAATGTGACCAACATGACATATCTTAAGATATATGGGGATCAACGATGGTATTAAATCTCTGGTAATTGTTTTCACTATATTATGAGAGTGGAATGCAGTATTATGGATAAGCCTAAATATTGGAATGGATTATGTTGGACATAAGTTAGTATTGTTTAAGGATAAAAGGTTTTTTCGATATTATTGATGGGATTTTATAGTAATGTAGTTTTAGAAAAAGTACAACCTGCAGGATGGTTGACAGCCCATCGCGTCGGACAAGGCTGTGGGAATCGAACCCACAACCGAAGTGCGACTGGCCTTTATCACCGACCACTGGCCTACAGGAAGTCCCTGGTTAGTAGAAACTAGTTTTTTATTAAGCGCTATGATATATGAAGTATAAGTTCATTTTTGGAACCATATACGATTAATCTAACAATAAGATGGACTTATAACTTTTTCTAACCTTTTGTTTGAATGAGATGGAATGACCCATAATTCTATCACATGATCTGCTAACACATCACGAATAAAAATTCAACTTCATTTCTTTAAGGGATGAAGTGGAAATTGTTCAATTCACGAACAATAGTGAGATTGTACCAAAATCATGTAAGTATTTCTTTTAATTCATCAACTTTCGGGAAATGATCTTGAAAACCAAAAGTGGTGTCCTAGTTTCCTTATATCTGATGAATCAAATGGCACCTTAGATCGTCACAAATCAATAGCTTTGTGATTTTTGGCTTTTTCATAGCCATGTTCTCTACCACTCTCCATCAGAACATGATGGTTAGATTTTTATTCCATATCCATATTTTCACCTATTTCCCCCTACGTGCAAACCCAGTGATGAGTTAATTTGGGTAACCGTTACATTTCATAAATTATTTTTTAAAGAAATGTTTTGGTATTCATTTTTACGATGTGGGTTTCTATTAAACAAACTTTCGAGTAGTAAACCATTTATAACCCCGACGAATTTCGAGGGAGAAAATCATTTTAAGGGGTGTAGAATGTAACACCCCAATATTTTATGAAAAATATTCATTTAATTTCATTAATGTATTGGGTTGTATACTACACCAATATTACCTTGTTCTATACGCAACACCGTATTAGCTTGAGTATACGCAACACTATTCTGGGATCGTGTTAAACACAATTTTGATAATAGTTATTCTCCACAACATTGAGTATATATGTAACACCCCAGGTAAAGAATGAATATGACATTTTCATTTTTATCCATATTTGTGAATAAAATTTAATATTACTTTAAAGGGCATGCTATGCTCGATGGCTTACCCAACACGCAACAACGAGTTTCTTGGGAATCTTACGTTGCACTCTAATAATAAAATAATATTATTTTAAATGGTAGTTAACATGTAGCCGTTGTATTGGCGGTAATGGATAGAAATAACTAATATATTATTATAAAAGTTTTTAAATGTTTTTACATTTATCCAATAAGAGATAATGACATTAAATACGGACAGAATTCAATTTTAGGCGTATATGCCCTAGTTTTCACTAAAGGTTCACTTATTGCCTTTTGATGGAGAAACATCATTAAATATAGCTTGTTCACTCTTATACATCCTTTTGGACAAAATAAAACTCTCCTTAAGAATTGGGACATCAAAATTTACTTTGTGTAAATTTTTGGTATCTTTCTGATAAAGTTCATTTTTTAATGAATAGTGTAAAATGTTGTATTTTAATTCAAAACCCCTTTTTAATCTAATTTATTTATATGATTATATTATCTTTTAAATTGGATTTAAAGTGAAATTAGAATATATTTTTACCATTAAATCCAAATGTGGTCGTTGGAATTAATTTTACTTTGAAATTAGAATTAAACTAGTGTCAATCTTTTGATACATATTGTTTCGTAAAAACACGCTATTTGCTCTGACAGCGGGATTTAAGTATTAAATTAATTAATGTGACTTATATGATTTTAATTTTGTAAAATAGGCTTCATTTTTTAATTCGGAATATCAAATATAGCATAGGGTTAATTTTTTGGATTTTTCGGAAAAACTTCAATTTTTGATGAACAGTGAAACCACTAAGTGGTACTTATAAAAACTGATTTTTCCGTTTAAATGAAAATTTTCCATCTTTGTGTTTTTAATTTCAAAAATCAGACATACATGGTTGTCATTAAGAACTAAAATGTGGTTCAATGGGATAAAAATAATTATTTGGTGAATAGTAACTTATTATGTTTTTAATCGTGATTAGAGGTAATTAGTGTAGTTTAAGGTAAAAATAATGTTTTATTAATATGAAATGAACTTTACACATGTCCTAACCTCATTGGATGTGTCATGGAAGACCATGACAACCCATGGGTCAACTTGGGGACCCCATGAAGCCACTTTGGTTGGAAAATGGCATTAATATCTTTTTATTTAAAGTTAAAGTAAAAATGAGACAAACATGAAATGTTTTACTAAAACAATTTTTACATGGGGTTATACAAATACGATTATTGACTATAAATATTCATTGGAAAGATAAACATATTTACTACATCATATTATTTTTTTTATAATTTTTAGACATTAAATAAATTAAATTATTTATGACATCATGATGATGCAGCGATGACCTCATTATTTAACGATTTAAATAAAATGGAAAGATAATGTAATATATAAGACCTACACATGTCCAAAACCTATTGGATGAGTGTATTTTGAACACTAATCACCTTATCCTCGAAACACATCAATGTGGGACCCATTAAATCCGAATACCATTTAAAAATAAAGTGACTTTTCTTTACCTTCCAAGAGTGCCCCTCCTCTCCTCTTATAAAAGGCCCCCATCTCTACCTCCATACCCACACTCCCAAAGCCTTTGGTCAGACAAACTCTTCCCATTTTGTCTCTCCACTTCCCTCTATTACTCCTTGAAGCCTCATGTTGGGCACAAGTCTTCCCAAGGAAGCCTTTGAGCTCAAACCAAAGGGAGTTACCCGATTTTAAGGTAATGTCTTCACTTGTGTCCTTTTGTTTTATTTTGCTTCTCCAACCACCTAAACTCTTTTTATTTATTTATTTCATAACAAATCCAGTATATGTAATATACTAGGATGTTGTTATAATAAGTATTCTATATACACTTACACAAACATACATATAATGGTTAATGAACATACTGTTTCCGTGGATGGCGAATTTCTGCCTCCAGAAACGAAGATTGTTCAACATTCTTCTAACACATTCAAAGGTGGCCATTAAGAAGACACTATATTTATATATGATATCTAATATTTTTCTGTTTTACTTAAGCTTCTGTATTTTTCATTTATGGCTTACCTTTATGGTTTCCATTATGGGTAAACGCGATATCTTCATTTAAGGAAGTGCGGACTACCGCCCCCTCAAAGTGATTTGATTCGTTAATATCATATGTGGTACATATAAAGGATATATTTAATTATTTATATATGATACCATACTGGAATTAAAATTCTATTTTGTATCATTATGTTTTAATTCCATTAAATATGAAATAGAATTTGAAGTAGTGTTCATGCGTACGTACGACATACCGTTTCCATGAACTGTACATTTCATTTCTTATCTCAAAATGTTATTTAATATTATATGTACATATATATAATCGATATATATGTAATATATTACATCTAAATTATGGATATCATTCTGGGATTATAACATATATATATCTCTCTCATTTAGTATTAATTCCATTAATATGACAAAGAAATGAAAGTAGCGTTCATGCGTACGTACGGCTTACCGTCTCCATGAACGGTGCATTTCATTTCATACCTCTAAATGATTATGTGATATTATAAATACATGTATATTCTAGATATATATGATATATATGATATTTAAATCTGGAATTTCATTCTGGATATAAAGAACCTTTGACCACACGAACACCATGTAATTGTTAGAGGTCCACTTTCGACTTAAGAACCAAATATCGAAAAAACAAGCATTATGAGATTAAATGATTACATAATGTTTATAACATGGAAATAAGTGATATAATAGGAATAATGAACTTGAAAAAGTTTCTTATGAAAATAGAAATTAACTCAAGTTTATTATTCAGGACGTTAAAGAATGATCGAGACATGTTGGACTTGAGGTAAGGGATCTGACTCCTCTCTTTCTTTTAATGTTCACTCTTTTATGTCATTACATTTAAATCTCATATTTCTTGTTATTGGGATGTTCTTTTATATTAATATTACTGTAATTTTTATGTTCATTTGATGAGAGACCCTATTCTCTCTCATCAATCCATTTTGGAAGTTTTGAGTGGCACTGTTAGGCTGCCGAATTTTCGTAAGGGATCAAACCTCTCTTTTTCTCTTTAAGTACTCTCCTTTATGTAACTTCTTTTAAGATCCTATTTTTTATGATGGGGGATGTTATTATATATTCATCCTGCTGTAAATTTTTTTGTAATGTGATCAGATACCCTATTTGATCTCATCAATCCATTTTTGGAAGTTTTAAGTGGCGCCGTTAGGATGCTGAGTTTTCGTAAGAGATTTTTCATCTCACTTTTATTTCTGTGAGATTTATGCTACATTTTCCACAATTTCCTTTGAGTGGTGTATGTACTGACCATTATTTTACTCATTGTGTAATATTATTTATTTTATGAGTATTTTACATCAATGTTGTATTGTCCTTCTTTCAGGGGGTGTATGTTTCGAAAGATACCCATGTCGGTAAGGGAACCTTTCACCCTCCTCTTTTTAAAAGACTTCTTTTGTTGGGTCTTTTAATTTACATATTTTTATGTTGGTATATGTTCTCATATATCCTTATTGATGTAAATTTTATGTCCATGTGATGAGATAACCTTTTTTTGAGGTGGCGTTGTTAGGCTGTCAAGGGAACTTCTTAACCCAATTTTGATTTCTTTGGGTTCAACATGTAGTTATTGAATATGTCATCCTTTGAATATGTGTGATTGACCTTTGATTATTTCACACATAATATCCACTTATATTTTTTTTATTCGTTTGTCACACATAATTATGTAATTGATTTATCCTTAAACCAAGGATATCGTCTTTGTAAGGGACTTCATCTCAATCTCCTTTCATTGAGGCATATTCTGTTTTATACAGAACCTTCTTTTATACGGTGTATAAACCCATTTTACTTTTACGTTTATTCAAAAGGAATCTTTTTTATACGAAGTTCTTATTAAATGAAAAAAGGGAATGTTTTTGTCGTACATATGCGGCGACAACGACTTCTCTGCCGCCGTGACCATTATTTGAGTTTCGGCTTCCTCTACAAGCCATACCATCTTTTTAAAGGAAAAATAAATACCATGTTTTACTTTTATTTTATTTTTGTATTGATAATGGTTTTCATAATGTATTTATATCAATGTGTTGTTTTGATATCTTGTTATTGAAAGGTGGAAGTTTTATATTTCCTTTATGCATGTTTTATGTGATAAGATTATGTTATGGTTCTTGGGCATTGTTATGAAGACGGGTGGTTACGAGATAAACTAAGGGCGGGTGAGCCCGATATAGCTCTCTGATGCATTGGGTAACACGAAGGAGTGAAACGTTAAGGTTTCTCCGAAGATATTTAGGGAATATACTGTGATGGGTATTCCAAACGTAACCAAGAGGGTTACTCCCTACGTAAGAATGGTATGAATTCCTCAAGTTACCTTTATGTCTTATGATTTATATGATTTATTCATGGTTTGATGAGGTATGTTAAAGTGCCTATGTTTTATGGGTAAAGTATGATTTCATTCTTATGTATATATGAACTCATGTTTCCTTTCCATATTTTTATAACCCTTACTGAGCTTTTTATGCTCATCCCATGTTTTTGAAATGATTTTCACAGGTCAAGGGAAAGGTACATGATGTGATGATAGTGTCAAGGATGTGTTAAGAAAGAATCTGTGTTTTATTTTAAATATGATTCCATTTATGCGAAGAATGAATATTGTCTTTTATGTAACCACTTTGTTTAAATGTGGAATGTAAAGAAAGTTTCATGATCTGATTCTCTAAAACTCTAAACCTAAAAATATCCTCAATGTGAAATCTTGTAATAACTCGAGATTAAGTAAGGTTTAAGGATGGGGCCTTATAGTTGGTATCAGAGGTCGATTAAGATAACTTTAGAGGTTAGGGTATTCTTTAATCATAAGTGACATTACCATAATGGTTAGGATTTCAGAAAGAGTCATAGTTTTTAGATAAAGTGAATGAGTAAGTATATCTTCCTTATTAGTACATTATGGTTCTTTTGATATACGCACAGTGACATTTCTGTTTTTAGTGAATGGATGGATCTAGCAGGCAGCAAAGAGACAATAGTTTTGAAGGAAACTGTGGTGGTTCTCTGATTAAGATACTAGATAAAATGGAGGATTCAATGGGGAAACTCATGGTTGTTCTAAACCAACTATCAAGGAGTCATGATGAACCACTTGAACCTTGGTACGTTCTGTAATGCATCATGTACGAGATTAGCAATCGACGTGGAAGTTTAGGTAATAATTATAAAGGTAACAATTAGGTTTTATATGATCCTTACTTTTTAGGTAATTATGGGTTACTCTATGATATGCTAGAAAATGAAAGGCATGAGATAATATTGAGGTTAAAATATGTTATGATCATTTTTGATGATTTTATCTTTTTTTGGGTATTGATTTAAGAATTATATAGTTTTGGAAAACGGACAACATGCAGACCGTGTGACAACCCATCGCGTCAGACAACGTTGTGGGAATCGAACCCACAACCAAAGTGTGACTGGTATTTATTTCCTACCACTGGACTACATGAAGTCCCTGGTTATTTTGACTGATTCATTTTAGTTAGATGATTTTAAGAATCAAGAGTAAGTTTATTTTGGGTTATCTATGGAAATTATTAACCTATCATGGAGGATATGTGATTAGGTTAATTACTTTTCAATATGAGAATTTAAGAGAAACTGATGTTATTTAGAGATAAAAGTTAATTTGTACCTTGGAAGACAATGTGATTAAATCCTTCAAATATTTGGGTTTCAATCTTAGTTTGGTTTACTTTAAAGAATTTTATGGACAAATTGTTTATCGAATGGTCCTCGTTGAACTTTGGGTTTTTTCGGAAAAATTTTGGAGATTAAGAATAGATTTTCTTTTTATAAAGGGTTATCCTTTTCTGGATTATCTTACCCTATAAAAACCTTTTTGGTTATGGTTTTGGTTAATGTATAAAGACATGGTATGTATATAGTTCTCTTTGGTGGATTAGGTGATTCTCTAGAAGTTGATTATAGTACTCTTAATGCGAACAAGTCTCCCTAAATACTCGTCTTTTGAAAAAAATATATGAGTTTGATTAAGGAATCTAGTAAAAGTTCAAAGTCAACATGATAAGTGATTACGTTTCCTTATGAATAAATTCCTAAATAAAAAGTAACATAAAATAAAAATGTTTTCTATTAACTTTTCCTATTGGGGAATCGAATACTGATTAACCCATCACAAGTTTGTGATTTTCTTATGGTTAACTTTCTCCTAGACATGTTTACTATCACTCTCCCTTAAGAACATGACCCTTTGTGTTGTCTTCAATGTCCATGTTTTTCTACATGGAATCCTAGTATGTGTTAACTCGGGTGTCTTCTATACTTATCTTCCTTTATTTTAAAGTGATTGTTTTACCGACTCTTGTTCTGATGTGGGACTTTCAAGGATGTTTCCAAGATCAATTTTTAAAAAAATTGCGAGGACGCAATTCCGAAAAGGGGGGAAGTGTAAAAACCCGTAAAATTCAAGGGAAATTTTTTCTTAATTTTCTTTGTAATTTTACAAGAGCGCGGTTTCTGACGGCACCTGATTCCGAGGCCCGGAGTGCCCGGAATCAATTTCCGAAGTTTGGCTCGGGTACGTTCAGTGAAAGAACGAGCGAGAATTCCTAAATTTTGATCCGGTGCTCGGAATTGAAATCCGAGGGCACCGATGAACTCGCAGCGCCGTTTTTCGCTTAAAGGGACCTTTTCAGAAGTTGCGTTTGTTGCGGGTTGAAAGTTAGATTTTGGGTTTTTTTAGATTAAGTTAAATAAAATTTGTGAGGAACAAATTTTATTTTAACTAGTTAAATCCTACCAAAGGATGTTGGGAGTGGGACCCACATCCACTTAACCTCCCTTGGGAGGATTAAGTGAGGTGGGGTCCACACGAACCCCAACTCCTCAAATTCTCTCAAAACCTCCCCTTTAACTCATTTCAATTAATGTTGTCAACTTGACTTAATTAATTGAAGAGGGTTTTTTTTTTAAATTTCAAACTTTTGAAATTCTAGTGAGTTGTTGTGTTAATAAAATAAGATAGAGTCTTATTTTATTTTGGGTTAATTGTTTGTCTTCTTGAGAGGTGGAGATATTTTTCTTCTTCTTCTTCATCTCTGACGAAGATCACAAAGAACGCTCAACTTGACGGAGAACGCTCAAGTCCCGACGAAGAACGCCGCTCCGCTCTTCTTCGTCTTCCGTTTCAACGAGTGGGAACGCCGCTTCCTCCTCGGATTTCCTTCGTCGACATAAGAAGTTTCGCCAACGACGTGTCGCATCGGACGCATCTCTTCGTCAACGGATTTGACGAACGACGACCGCGACGCCCGACCTCCGCGACGTCGTCTTCCACGGAACGTTGACAATCTTCGAACCTTATACCCGAGGTAGGGGTTGTTGATTATTGTTTAATTATTCTATTCTTGATCATGAATTTTAGCAAGTCTATCGTGTGGCTTTGGATTAATTTTAAGATGCGTTATTGCTTAACGTGAGGGGGCCGGACCGCATGAACACGGCCGAACCCCCTCCATCGTTCTTGTTGTTATTTCTTGCGGGTGGAAGCAAAGTGGCATGGTGCCGTCGCACCACGCAAATAAACGTGCAATTAATTTACGCGGCGCCGTCGCTCCGCGCCGAGGAAGAATCTTCAAGAACGCGACGCCATCGCGCCACGTTGAAAGGAATCAAGGCACGGCGAAGGGACGCGGTGCCGTCGCACCGCGCCGGACGATGAACTCCGCGGCCGGTTCCGGGCCGCGGCGGGACGAGGAGACTGCGGCCGGTTCCGAGCCGCGGCGGGATGAGAAGACCGGCGGCCGGGCCGCCAGCGTCGGAAGCCGAAGAGGGGACCGGAATTTCCGGTCCCGTTAGAGAAAACCGGCCGGCCAGCTGGCCGGCCGGAAGGCGTTAAACCGGGGGAATTAATCCCCCGTCCAGCGCATAAAAACCCCCCTCTTTATGAGGGGGGCGGTTCTTTAAAGGAGGGGGGGGGGGGCAGCAGCCCCCGGTTTTATTACCAGCCGGCCCCCACGTGCGGGGGCCGTTTCCTTGCAAAAAGGCGCGGCACAAAGGTCGCGCCGCCAACCAATTAGCGGGGGAATTAAATTCCCCCAGCGCAGCCTCCTCGCGGCGACAAGCCTCCGCGGCTCCCGGCGCCGCCGCGCCGCCGCCGGCCGCCGCGCCGCCCCAGGGGGGTGGGGGTCGGGCCGGGTCGGCCCGGACCCGGACCCCCCCCCCCCCCGTTTCAAACCAGTTCCGGTCTTTTGGCCATAACTTGAGCCTCGGACCACCAATCGACTAACCGTCTGTGGCAACACGATCCTTGGATCGAGACGGTCGTTTCGGTATATCGCACTCAAGGTTTCGGATTACTTTGAGTTCGGCCGGGTTGGTTCGTTCACGAAACCAACCGGGCCTTCGGAGCGGAAGCGCTCATATCTTGAGCTACGGACGTCCGATTGACGTGCCGTCAGTCGCGTTGTGTTCCTCTTACTGAGACGGATCTTTTGGCATACTCCGCCCGAGGTTTGGACGCAGGTGGAGTACAGTCGGGTTGGTTTTGCCTTAAAAACCAACCGGGCCTCGGAGACGAAAATGATAATAACTCACAGACCGGGCGTCCGATCGACGCGTCGTCTGTTGCGTTGAGTTCCTGTTGACGATACGGAACTTTTGGATACATCAACTCTGGTCTTCGTGATAGTTGATGTATCAGCCTCTCGGCTCGTGGAGCGGACCCTCCGAACGAGCTTGCTGCGTGCGGGAACCCTAATGCTGGCTGCGACTGTTACTGTGACTACTACTGCTACTACTGCTACTACTGCTACTGTGACTGCGACGACGACAGTACAGAAATCCTATGTGTATTCGTCGACGACGACTACAGCACTCAGCGATCCTACGTGGAACAGTGCTTCCGAACCTGTGTGAGCTGAATCTTCTGTTTACCTTGGGCGGTGGAGCGCTTGGTTGTAGCAGCATATCCTTGGCAGTGGAGCGCTCGGTTGTAGCGGCAGACCTGCGATACTGGAGAAGAGCGTACAGAGTACGGAGACCGTGAAACCGGCTGAGACCTGAAGACTGCTCGACCGACTCAACTTGGAGTGAGTCTACTAGCCCAGTGGACGGAGCGCCCGGTATTCGGCGGTAGACCCACGGCGGACGGAGCGCCTGGTAGTTGGCAGCAGACCCGCGGTAATCGACTGGAGGAGTACCTCTATAGGCTATCTGGGTGAGCGCCCGGTATTTGGCAGCAGACCCTCAGCGGACGGAGCGCCCGGTAGTGGGCAGCAGACCCGCGGTACTCGACAGGAGGAGTACTTCAGCAGTCTTAGGTTAGTGAGCAGTACCTAGGAGTCGTGACAGGACCTCTGTACACTTCAGAGATGGGACTCTTCAACAGTTACGGTTTCGTTAATGAAAATCCTGGTTGAGCTGAAACCTGTTGTTTTCCTGTGTGGATTGTGTTGTGTTATCCTGTGTGGATTACATTTTGCTTTCCTGTGTGGAATACGTTTACTTTCCTGTGTGGACTAAGTTGTACTTGGGCTCGGAGGTTGGAGCGTATTTGAATTTGATGACTTAGGTATATGTATGGGCATATACCTAAGCAGTAACGGTTGTTACTTCGTGATTGTACCTTTCTTCGTGATTTATCCATTGTGGATTTGAGAGACCTTCAGGGGTCTCGGGGTCCCTACTGAGTAGCTTATACTCACCCCTGCACGGGCTTTGCCCGCACTACGATGTGTTGGTTGCAGACGACGGACAGCGTTGACCTTAGCTGAGGCTTGCAGAGCGGGATGGTACCCGGAGGTGGACCACTGGGCGGGACGTGCTTGGAGCAGACGGCGGGACCCGTGGAGCAGAGGAGCTATCTGTACCCACCCTACAGGTGGGATTTCCAGTAGACAGCTCGGAGTAGCGGCTTTTACTTTTCAGTTGTTGTTTTCCCTTTCGAGTTGTACTTTACTTTCAGTTTGGGTTTGTATTCTGGCCCATTTACTTTTCCGCACTTTCAGTTGTACTCTGCTTTTGTTTAGTGTTTACTTTCCGCTTGCTTACTCTGTGGTGTATGTTTACCTTACAAAGGCAATGCCTTCCCTTTTTACCAGGATTTACGCCTTGGTGCTAGTCGCCAGCCCCAGGCCTATGGAAGGCGGGCTTGGGGTAGTCACGGCACGGACCCCGATGGCGGGTCGTGAAAAATTGGTATTAGAGGAGTTCGGTTCTACCGCGAACTCTGATCTTTTCTATGTGAAGCAATAATGTTTAGCGTATTGAGTGTGGTTATCAGTCCAGGGAGTCCAGTGTTGGTGCGGCGGCCGACGTATCCGTACACCAGGACCCTGACTTCTAATTTCCGACTTAATGCACGAAAACATTGATTGCGTGTGTGTTTCAAAGTTTTCATTGTGATTACTTATATCAGCTCACCAGGTATACTGTTCTGACATTGGCGCACCTGTTTCCTTTTCAGGATGGCCCCACGACGGCAGCCATCTAGGGTTCCGAGAGTCGAGCGTGACGACAGCCCACTGAGCGACGAGGCTTCGGTGCAGGGCCCTTTGTCAGCAGTGGCACCGGCGGTAGCTCTACCCTCCGAGCCCCCGATGCTTCCAGCAACAGCCACTGACGATGCACGTCGCCTCAGCGCACTGCATGAGTTTCAGCGCCAGCGACTGCCCAGGTTTCGCGGGGAGACGGATCCCCAGGCAGCAGAGGACTGGCTGGAGGCAGTGGTTCGAGTGTTTAGGCTAGTGAGGACACCAGCAGACCTCATGGTGATCCTCGCTGTGAGCCTACTACACGCAGCAGCAGGACGATGGTAGAGCCTGATGCTCCAGGTGCACGATGAGGAATCTCTACTTTGGATGGACTTTGAGAGCCTCTTCCGCTCGGAGTTCGTCCCAGCCACCCTTCGTGCGGTGCGTATCCAGGAGCTTCAATAGCTGTGGCAAGGCAGCATGACAGTCGCTCAGTACTCGGCGAGATTTACCGATCTCTCGCGCTACTCGACCGACATGGTACGGGACCCATTCTTCCGGGCCCGGACCTTTGAGCAGGGTATGAGACACGAGATCAGGGCATCACTGATCTCCCTCAGCATACCGACTCAGACAGGAGTACTGGAGCGGGCCCTTCTGATCGAGAGCTTCCTTGCTGAGTCTACACCAGCACAGCGACCCACCGCAGGGCGGCAGATAGCGGAGTCTATGGCAACAGGTAGCCGACGGATGACTCAGGGTTCCAGGCAGACCAGACCTACTAGTGGCCGACTGCACGATTCAGGCTCAGTTGTGCGGGGAAGCCGGGGTGGAGTCAGAGCCAGGCGTGCCGAGAGTGGGCAGTGTTACTCTTTTGGCGGGATAGGTCACATGGCTCGTGACTGTCCGACCCGCCATGCTGATGATCAGCAGTTAAGTGAAGAACCTCCCAGGCAGAGGCAGAGGTTCGACCGTGGCGGTCCGTAGGGAGGAGGCGGACGAGGCAGAGGAGCTGGACGAGCAGACGGTGGTGGGCGATGCTTTGAGGCTCTGCCCACCACCACCACCAGGAGGTCCACCCCGACCGCAGGGGAGAGCTCAGCTTCAGGCAGCCGAGGCCTTTGATCATGGAGCTCTGGGAGCCGACGGACAGGAGTAGAACTAGTGGATACATCCTTTGTACTTCTGGTTCCTTGTTGCTTTTGTGTAGTGTCTTGTATTATGAGCTGCAATGATAAAATATGCATACCTTTGTGATATTTTCGTTCCTGTCCTCTTTCGTGATGTTACTAAGAGGTTCCAGTTTTGGCTGTTGACTTGACCCTCACTTGTGAGACATCAACTGGAGGAGACCCAGTTACCACACACTGATGCCGACAGTGTGAATCAACCCGAGGTGAGAGTAACGGTTGAATCTCTTAGTAGTAGCGTCGAGGCCTTACGACGTCATCCTTAGTATGGATTAGTATCATCCATGTTAGGATTGACTGTTTTAGGCAAAGAATGTGGTTCATCCAGGGGATGGGACCAGATTTCTCTTATCGGCAAAGAAGAAATCTTGCAACTCTGATGGGACCGGAGATGGTCCAGGCCACGACAGAGAAGGTCCAGGTCATCCAGGAGCGGATGAGGACAGCTCAGAGCTGACAGAAGTCTTACACTGACAGGAGGCGGAGGCCACTGGGGTTCGAGGATGGCGACCACGTCTTCTTACGGGTCTCACCTCGACGTGGTATTCGGAGATTTGGCCAAGGCGGCAAGTTATCTCCGCGCTTCATCGGACCCTTCCAGGTCCTCAGCAGGGTTGGTGAGGTCGCTTATCGCCTGGCTCTACCACCTCAGTTGCACCGGGTGCACGACGTCTTCCACGTGTCTCAGCTGAGGAGATACGTGCACGACCCGTCGCACATCATTGACCATGGGGAGCTTGACGTTGACGATGGGGCGACTTTTACGGAGGTCTCGGTGGAGATAGAGGATCGTCAGGAGCGGGTCCTGCGTGGGCGATCGATTCCTTTTGTGCGCATTAGATGGCAGCACGGGAATCTCTAGGAGAACACATGGGAGCGGGAGGCTCAGATGCATGCTCAGTACCCTCTTTTGTTTCCCTAGTTTTGATGTATCTTTACGGGGACGTAAAGCCCTGAGGTGGGAGTAATGTAAAGACCCGTATAATTAAAGGGAAATTTTTTCTTAATTTTCTTTGTAATTTTACAATAGCGCGGTTTCTGACGGCACCTGATTCCGAGGCCCGGAGTGCCCGGAATCAATTTCCGAAGTTTGGCTCGGGTACGTTCAGTGAACGAACGAGCGGGAATTACTGACTTTTGATCTGGTGCTCGGAATTGAAATCCGAGGGCACCGATGAACTCGCAGCGCCGTTTTTCGCTTAAAGGGACCTTTTTTGAAGTTGCATTTGTTGCGGGTTAAAAGTTAGTTTTTGGGTTTTTTTAGTTTAAGTTAAATAAAATTTGTGAGGAACAAATTTTATTTTAACTAGTTAAATCCTACCAAAGGGAGTTGGGAGTGGGACCCACATCCACTTAACCTCCCTTGGGAGGATTAAGTTAGGTGGGGTCCACACGAACCCCAACTCCTCAAATTCTCTCAAAACCTCCCCTTTAACTCATTTCAATTAATGTTGTCAACTTGACTTAATTAATTGAAGAGGGTTTTTTTTAAATTTCAAACTTTTGAAATTCTAGTGAGTTGTTGTGTTAATAAAATAAGATAGAGTCTTATTTTATTTTGGGTTAATTGTTTGTCTTCTTGAGAGGTGGAGAGATTTTTCTTCTTCTTCTTCATCTCCGACGAAGATCACGAAGAACGCTCAACTTGACGAAGAACGCTCAAGTCCCGACGAAGAACGCCGCTCCGCTCTTCTTCGTCTTTCGTGTCAACGAGTGGGAACGCCGCTTCCTCCTCGGATTTCCTTCGTCGACATAAGAAGTTTCGCCAACGACGTGTTGCATCGGACGCATCTCTTCGTCAACGGATTTGACGAACGACGACCGCGACGCCCGACCTCCGCGACGTCGTCTTCCGCGGAACGTTGACAATCTTCGAACCTTATACCCGAGGTAGGGGTTGTTGATTATTGTTTAATTATTCTATTCTTGATCATGAATTTTAGCAAGTCTATCGTGTGGCTTTGGATTAATTTTAAGATGCGTTATTGCTTAACGTGAGGGGGTCGGACCGCATGAACACGGTCGAACCCCCTCCATCGTTCTTGTTGTTATTTCTTGCGGGTGGAAGCAAAGTGGCATGGTGCCGTCGCACCACGCAAATAAACGTGCAATTAATTTACGCGGCGCCGTCGCGCCACGCCGAGGAAGAATCTTCAAGAACGCGACGCCATCGCACCGCGTTGAAAGGAATCAAGGCACGGCGAAGGGACGCGGTGTCGTCGCACCGCGCCGGACGATGAACACCGCGGCCGGTTCCGGGCTGCGGCGGGACGAGGAGACCGCGGCCGGTTCCGAGCTGCAGCGGGATGAGAAGACCAGCGGCCGGGCCGCCGGCGTCGGAAGCCAAAGAGGGGACCGGAATTTCCGGTCCCGTTAGAGAAAACCGGTCGGCCAGCTGTCCGGCCGGAAGGCGTTAAACCGGGGGAATTAATCCCCCGGCCAGCGCATAAAAACCCCCCTCTTTATGAGGGGGGCGGTTCTTTAAAGGAGGGGGGGGGGCAGCAGCCCCCCGGTTTTATTACCAGCCGTCCCCCACGTGCGGGGGCCATTTCCCTGCAAAAAGGCGCGGCACAAAGGCCGCGCCACCAACCAATTAGCGGGGGAATTAAATTCCCCCCGCGCAGCCTCCTCGCGGCGACAAGCCGCCGCGGCTCCTCGCGCCGCCGCGCCGCCGCCGGGCCGCCCCAGGGGGGGGGGGGTGTCGGGCCGGGTCGGCCCGGACCCGGACCCCCCCGTTTCGAACCAGTTCCGGTCTTTTGCCCATAACATGAGCCTCGGACCTCCGATTGACTAACTGTCTGCGGAAACACGATCCTTGGATCGAGACGGTTGTTTCGGTATATCGAACTCAAGGTTTCGGATTACTTTGAGTTCGGCCGGGTTGGTTCGTTCACGAAACCAACCGGGCCTTCGGAGCGGAAACGCTCATATCTTGAGCTACGGACGTCCGATTGACGTGCCGTCAGTCGCGTTGTGTTCCTCTTAGTGAGACGGATCTTTTGGCATACTCCGCCCGAGGTTTGGACGCAGGTGGAGTACATTCGGGTTGGTTTTGCCTTAAAAACCAACCGGGCCCCGGAGACGAAAATGCCAATAACTCACAGACCGGGCGTTCGATCGACGCGTCGTCTGTTGCGTTGAGTTCCTGTTGACGATACGGAACTTTTGGATACATCAACTCTGGTCTTCGTGACAGTTGATGTATCATCCTCTCGGCTCGTGGAGCGGACCCTCCGAACGATCTTGCGGCGTGCGGGAACCCTAGTGCTGGCTGTGACTGTTACTGTGACTACTACTACTACTACTGCTACTACTGCTACTGTGACTGCGACGACGACAGTACAGAAATCCTGTGTGGATTCGACGACGACGACTACAACACTAAGCGATCCTACGGGGAACAGTGCTTCCGAACCTGTGTGAGCTGAATCTTCTGTTTACCTTGGGCGGTGGAGCGCTTGGTTGTAGCAGCATATCCTTGGCAGTGGAGCGCTCGGTTGTAGCGGCAGACCTGCGATACTGGAGACGAGCGTACAGAGTACGGAGACCGTGAAACCGGCTGAGACCTGAAGACTGCTCGACCGACTCAACTTGGAGTGAGTCGACTAGCCCAGTGGACAGAGCGCCCGGTATTCGGCGGCAGACCCACGGCGGACGGAGCGCCTGGTAGTTGGCAGCAGACCCGCAGTACTCGACTGGAGGAGTACCTCTGTAGGCTATCTGGGTGAGCGCCCGGTATTTGGCAGCAGACCCTCAGCGGACGGAGCGCCCGGTAGTTGGCAGCAGACCCGCGGTACTCGACAGGAGGAGTACTTCAGCAGTCTTAGGTTAGTGAGCAGTACCTCGGAGTCGTGACAGGACCTCTGTACATTTCAGAGATGGGACTCTTCAACAGTTACGGTTTCGTTAATGAAAATCCTGGTTGAGCTGAAACCTGTTGTTTTCCTGTGTGGATTGTGTTGTGCTATCCTGTGTGGATTACGTTTTGCTTTCCTGTGTGGAATACGTTTACTTTCCTGTGTGGACTGAGTTGTACTTGGGCTCGGAGGTTGGAGCGTATTTGAATTTGATGACTTAGGTATATGTATGGGCATATACCTAAGCAGTAACGGTTGTTACTTCGTGATTGTACCTTTCTTCGTGATTTATCCATTGTGGATTTGAGAGACCTTCAGGGGTCTCGGGGTCCCTACTGAGTAGCTTATACTCACCCCTGCATGGGCTTTGCCCGCACTACGATGTGTTGGTTGCAGACGACGGACAGCGTTGACCTTAGCTGAGGCTTGCAGAGCGGGACGGTACCCAGAGGTGGACCACTGGGCGGGACGTGCTCGGAGCAGACGGCGGGACCCGTGGAGTAGAGGAGCTATCTGTACCCACCCTACAGGTGGGATTTCTAGTGGACAGCTCGGAGTAGCGGCTTTTACTTTTCAGTTGCTGTTTTCCCTTTCGAGTTGTACTTTACTTTCAGTTTGGGTTTGTATTCTGGCCCATTTACTTTTCCGCACTTTCAGTTGTACTCTGCTTTTGTTTAGTGTTTACTTTCCGCTTGCTTACTCTGTGGTGTTTGTTTACCTTACAAAGGCAATTCCTTCCCTTTTTACCGGGATTTACGCCTTGGTGCTAGTCGCCAGCCCCAGGCCTATGGAAGGCGGGCTTGGGGTAGTCACGGCACGGACCCCGAGGGCGGGTCGTGACAGGAAGGATATAACACCCTAGGTAAAGAAAGAATATGGAATTTTCATATTTATCCATATTTGTGAATAAAATATTAATATGACTTTAATGGGGGCGCTATGCTTGATGGCGTACCCAACACGCAACAACGTGTTTCTTGAGAATCTTATGTTGCACTCTAATAATAAAATAATATTATTTTAAATGGTAGTTAACATGTAGCCGTTGTATTGGCGGTAATGGATAGAAATAACTAATATATTATTATATAAGTTTTTAAATGTTTTTACATTTATCCAATGAAAGATAATGGCATTAAATACGGAAAGAATTCAATTTTAGGCGTATATGCCCTAGTTTTCACTAAAGGTTCACTTATTGCCTTTTGATGGAGAAACATCATCAAATATATCTTGTTCACTCTTATACATCCTTTTGGACTAAATAAAACTCTTCTTAAGAATTGGGACATCAAAATTTACTTTGTGTAAATTTTTGGTATCTTTCTGATAAAGTTCATTTTTTAATGAATAGTGTAAAATGTTGTATTTTAATTCAAAACCTATTTTTAATCTAATGTATTTATATGATTAGATTATCTTTTAAATTGATTTTAAAGTGAAATTAGAATATATTTTTACCATTAGATCCAACAGTGGTCATTGGAATTAATTTCACTTTGAAATCAGACTTAAACTAGTGTCAATCTTTTGATACATATTGTTTCATAAAAACACGCTAATTGCTCTGACAGCGGGAATTAATTATTAAATTAATTAATGTGACTTATATGATTTTAATTTTGTAAAATAGACTTCATTTTTGAATTTGGAATATCAAATATATCTTAGGGTGAATTTTTGGGATTTTTCTGAAAAACTTCAATTTTTGATGAATAGTGAAACCACTAAGTGGTACTTATAAAAACTGATTTTTCCGTTTAAATGCAATTTTTCCATCGTTGTGTTTTGAATTTAAAAAATCTGACATACATGGTTGACATTAATATGTAAAATTTTGTTCAATGGGATAAAAATAATTATTTGGTGAATAGTAACTTATTAAGTTTTTAATCACGATTAGAGGTAATTAGTGTAGTTTAAGGTAAAAATAATGTTTTAATAATATGAAATGAACATTACACATGTCCTAACCTCATTTTATGTGTCATGGACGACCAAGAAAACCCATGGGTAAACTTGGGGACCCCATGAAGACACTTTGGTTGGAAAATGGCATTAATATCTTTTTATTTAAAGTTAAAGTAAAAATGAGACAAACATGAAATGTTTTACTAAAACAATTTTTACATGGGATTATACAAATCATATTATTGACTATAAATATTAATTGGAAATCTAAAATGATTTCATACATCATAGTAATTTTTTTAAAATTTTTAGATGTTATATAAATTTACTTATTTATGACGTCATTATGATACAACGATGACCTCATTATTTAACGATTTAAATAAAATGGAAAGATAATGTAATATATAAGACCTACACATGTCCAAAACCTATTGGATGAGTGGATTTCGAACCCTTATCACCTTATCCTCGAAACACTTCAATGTGGGACCTCTTAAATCCGAATACCATTTTAAAATAAATTTACTTTGTATTACCTTCCAAGAGAGCCCCTCCTCTCCTCTAATAAAAGGCCCCACCTCTACCTCCTTACCCACACTCCCAAAGCATTTTGCTCAGTGAAACTCTTACCATTTTGTCTCTACACTTCCCTCTCTTACTCCTTGAAGCCTCATGTTGGGCAAAAGTCTTCCCAAGGAAGCCTTTGAGCTCAAACCAAAGGGAGTTACCCGATTTTAAGATAATGTCTTCACTTGTGTCCGTTTGTTTTATTTTGCTTCTCCAACCACCTAAACTCTTTTTATTTATTTATTTTGTAAGAAATCCAGTATCTTCAATATACTAGTATGTTGTTATAAGAAGTATTCAAGCTACACTTACACAAACCTATATATAATGGTCAATGAACATACTGTTTCCGTGGATGGAGAATTTCTGCCTCCCGGAACGATGATTGTTCAACATTCTTCTAACACATTCAAAGGTGGCCATTAAGAAGACACTATATTTACATATGATATCTAATATGTTTATGTTTTACTTAAGCTTCTTTATTTTTCATTTATGGCATACCTTTATGGTTTCCATTATGGGTAAACGTGATATCTTCATTTAAGAAACTGCGGACTACCGCCCCCTCAATGTGATTTGATTCGTTAATACAATATGTGGTATGTATAAAGGAAATATTTAATTATATTATATATGATACCATATTGTAATTAAAATACTATTTTATATCATTATGTTTTAAATACATTAAATATGAAATAGAAATGGAAGTAGTGTTCATGCGTACGTACGGCTTACCGTCTCGATGAACGGTACATTTCATTTCTTATCTCAAAAAGTTATGTAATATTCTAAGTACATATATATAATGGATATATATGTAATATATTACATCTAAATTATGGTTATCATTCTGGAATTATAACATATATATATCTCTCTCATTTAGTATTAATTCCATTAATATGACAAAGAAATGAAAGTAGCGTTCATGCGTACGTACGGCTTACTATTTCCATGAACGGTGCATTTCATTTCCTACCTCTAAATGATTATGTGATATTATAAATACATGTATATTATAGATATATATGATATATATGATATCCAAATCAGGAATTCCATTCTGGATATAAAGAACCTTTGACCACATGAACAACATGTAATTGTAAGAAGTCCACTTTCGACTTAAGAACCAAATATCGAAAAAATAAACATTATGAACATAAATGATTACATAATGTTTATAACATGGAAATAAGTGATATAAAATGAATAATGAACTTGAAAAAGGTTCTTAAGAAAATAGAAATTAACTCAAGTTTATTATTCAGGACATTAAAAAATGATCGAGTCATGTTGGACTTGATGTAAGGGATCTGACTCCTCTCTTCCTTTTAAATTACACTCTTTTATGTCATTCCTTTTAAATCACATATCTCTTGTTGTTGGGATGTTATTTTATATTAATCTTACTGTAATTTTTATGTTCATATGATGAGAGACCCTATTCTCTCTCATCAATCCATTTTGGACGTTTTGAGTGGCACTGTTAGGCTGCCGAATTTTCATAAGGGATCTAACCTCTCTCTTTCTCTTTAAGTACTCTCCTTTATGTCACTTCATTTAAGCTCCTATTTTTTATGATGGGGGATGTTATTTTATATTCCTCTTGCTGTAAATTTTATTGTAATGTGATGATATACCCTATTTGATCTCATCAATCCATTTTTGGAAGTTTTAAGTGGCGCCGTTAGGCTGCCGAGTTTTCGTAAGGGATTTTTCATCTCACTTTTATTCCTATGAGATTTATGCTACATTTGCCACAATTTCCATTGAGTGGTGTATTTACTAACCATTATTTTACTCATTGTGTAATATTCGTTCTTTTATGAGTATTTACATCAATGTTGTATTGTCATTCTTTCACGGGGCGTATGTTTCGAAAGATACACATGTCGGGAAGGGAGCCTTTCACCCTCCTCTTTGTAAAAGACTTCTTTTCTTGGGTCTTTTAATTTACACATTGTTATGTTGGGATATGTTATCGTATATCCTTATTGATGTAAATTTTATGTCCAAGTGATGAGATACCCTTTTTTTTATGTGACGCTTTTAGGTTGTCAAGGGAACTTCTTAACCCAATTTTGATTTCTTTGGGTTCAACATGTAGTAATTGAATATGTCATCCTTTGAATATGTGTGAATGACCTTTGATTTTTTTACACATAATATCCAATTATATTTGGTGTATTCATTTGTCACACATAATTATGTAATTGAATTATCCTTAATCCAAGGATACCGTCTTTGTAAGGGACTTCATCTCAATCTCCTTTCATTGAGGCATATTCTGTTTTATACACAACCTTCTTTTATACGGTGTATAAACCCTTTTGACTTTTACGTTTATTCAAAATGAATCTTTTTTATATGAAGTGTTTATTAAATGACTAAAGGGAATGTTTTTTTCGTCGTATGCGGCGACAACGACTTCTCTGCCTCCGTGACCATTATTTGAGTTTCGGCTTCCTCTACAAGCCATACCATCTTTTTAAAAGAAAAATAAATACCATGTTTTACTTTTCTTTTATTTTGGTATTGAAAATGGTTTTCATAATGTATTTATATTAATGAGTTGTATTGACATCTTGTTATTGAATGTTGGAAATGTTATGTTTCTTTTATGCATGTTTTATGTGATAAGATTATGTTATGGTTCTTGGGAATTGTTATGAAGATAGGTGGTTATGTGATAAACTAAGGGCGGGTGATCCCGATATAGCTCTCCAATGCATTGGGTAACGTGAAGTAGTGAAACATTATGGTTTTTCCGAAGAGATTTATGGAATATATTGTGATGGGTATTCCAAATGTAACCAAGAGGGTTACTCCCTACGTAAGAATGTTATGAATGCCTCAAGTTACCTTTATGTCATATGAATTATATTATTTATTCATGGTTTGATGAGGTAGGATAAAGTGCCAATGTTTTATGGGTATAGTATGATTTCATTATTATGTATATATGAACTCATGTTTCCTTTCCATATTTTTATAACCCTTACTGAGCTTTTTATTCTCATCCCATGTTTTTGAAATGTTTTTCACTGGTCAAGGGAAAGGTACATGATGTGATCATAGTGTCAAGGCTGTGTCAAGAAAGAATCTATGTTTTATTTTAAATATGTTTCCATTGATGGGAAAAATGAATATTTTCTTTTATGTAACCACTTTGTTTAAATGTGGAATGTAATGCAAGTTTCATGACCTAATTCTCTAAAACTCAAAACCTAAAAAGATCCTCAATGTGAAATCTTGTAATAACTCAAGATTATGTAAGGTTTAAGGGTGGGGCCTTAGAATATATATATATATTCAATGTATAAATGAAATGTGTTTGGATTCTGTTATATGATACAACGAAGGATTCTTTCACAACATGCAACCCAGATTTGGCTTGCATTACACGCCATCACGACCTTCCTCGATAGCGTGTGTTGTACGCAATACCGAGTTTTACTAAAAAACGATATATTATTATAATATTATTATGAACTAGCCGTTACGAATAGTATTAACTAAATTTTTAATTTTATAACATTATTATTCATCTTACACATTTTCTAGAACATGGTATAAGAACAAAATAAATTTTTCGTGTAAAATAAGTATTTTTTTTAAAATGCAGTTTTGCCGCCTTTTGATGGCACAACCAGTTTCAATCTTGTTTTTTTGACATGTTTATAAGTAAAATTTGACAAAATAAAATTCTTCTTTGGAATAAATAAATAAAAAATTACTTTGGATAAATGTTTCATATTATTCTGGTAACTTTCATATTTTAATGAATAATAAAAACACGCTATATTTTAATTAAAATCAACTTTTTTCATCGCAATAATGTATATGGTTAAATTATAATATTGAATGGTTTTAAAGTATAAATAAAATATATTTTTACCTTTTAATACAATGTATTTCATTAGCATTGATTTTACATTAAATTCGTAGGTTAAATGAATTAAATCTTTTGGAATGTTTTAAAGAAAAACCCGTTTTCATTCAACAACAGGATTATTTTTTATTTAAATTCTGCAACTTTTTTGTATTGAATTTGTAAAAATGGATTCCATATTTGGAAACAGTGGGTCCAAATTATTTTAATAAGCTACTTTTTATATTTGGGAATTATGAATAGTAACTACGGTAAATTTTATTTACCTTAGTTAAAGGTAAATCAGGTAATTAAGGGTGAATATAATATTATAAAATTATCCTAATACATTCCAAAATCTTATTGGATGAATTAAAGTCGACCCATATCACCTAGGGTTCGGATTATATTCATTTAATAGACTTTTTTCCATGAAAATAATTTAATTATTATTAAAACCAAAGAATGTGACAACATGTCATTTTCTTAAATCTTATAGGTATAATAATTTTAATTTGGTGATAAACATAATGAAACTTCGAACATGGATAGTCTCCAAAAATCTAATACAATTATCTATATCATAAAAATTTATTTAGAATTTTTAGGGATAAATAAGTATCAATAATTATGACACAATAGTGATTTTCAAATTATTTTATTAATTAAAATATCAAATAAATTGTTTTAAAAATACTTAACTAAATATAATATGAACTATTTAATGTGATACACTAATTTTATAGATACATAAGAAATTTTATGAATCTATTAAATATTTTATTTCGAACATATCTTCTGTATATATTTTATTTAAATTCAAATAAATTAATAGTGTCAAAATTGACACTATAGTTATTTTATAAAAATAACATATTATAAAAAATTTTAAAAATCACAAAAATATTTCAAAATTATAAAATAAACATTATATGGTCGAAACTGTCATAAATTTTCATATTATGGAAAATTAACCACACATATGTAATTATTTATAATAATTTAAAATTTAAAATATTATTACCACAAATAAAATTAAATTGATAAATAAGGATAAATTATGTTGATAATGTTTAAAATAAGATCCAAACATTTTTAAATTTGATTGTTTGATGAGATTACAAACCGTTCTCATCTAATCTTATAATATGATTCATTTTTGGAGGTTTTTAAGAGGGGTTAGATTTATTATAAATTAATATTTTTTAGAATTCCAAAGTTGCCCCTCTCCTCCCTTATAAAAGGGCACCTCCTCCCTCTTTTCCACACACCACCTTGAGCCTTCATGCTCAGCCAACCCCTAACCAATTATCTTCTCCACTTCCCTAGAAACATCCTAGAGGTCCTGGTCTTCTTCAAAGACTAATTTTAGTGCCTTAAGAGGAGTTCTCAAAGAGGTGCTTCAGAGATGAGGTAATTTCCGTTACCGATTCTTTCAACTTTATATCTTCTTCCACTTCTTCTTCTTAGGTTGTTTCATTATGAAGTAATAACATCAGTATCACTCATATACTGATATGTTATTATATGAATGAAACAACCCTATTTCACCATCTATCCATCCTACAAAAAACAAAATCACCGCACGTGCGTACGTACGGAATACCGTCTCCACGCCGTGGTGTAATTTATTTTCCACCACCACCTTACTTGGATGGGTGTAATGGTGTAAATAATAACTATATATGATTATTTTAAATTGATATTGATTCTGTAATAGTATACATACACTTCAATAAAATTACATGATCATGGGAACAATATCATCGCTCGTGCGTACGTCCGGAATACCGTCTCCACGACGCGATGAGATTCATTCTCAATGATTAACCATTAATAAATGATTATAAAGCATATATAATAAGTAATCATGAAATATATGACATAATAATGATACTGTATTTGTGTATATATATATATATGTATTTCATCCAATTAATTCCATTTAATTCCATGAGGAAACAAAAACAATGTTCATGCATATGCACGGCCTACCGTCTCTATGAACGGTGTATTTCATTCCATTTATTGATCTATTATATATATGTATATTCTGAATATATATTATATATAAATGATGTTTCACATTATAGATGTAAGTAATCATGATCTATGTAATCATATGAATAATTATAAGTCAAAACATGGACGACAAATGAAACGATTTTACCCAAAATGCTCTTTAACATTGAATTTACAAAACAACGGGTAATATAAAGTCATAAGTGAACCATATATGATATCATTACAATTAATATGATTCTGTAATAAGTAAATAACATTATCTAAATAATTATACAGGAGGTTCAGATACGTACGAAGCATATCTGACCTAAGGTAAGGGATAATTTTGCAAATCTCATTTTTATCCGAGATTTCTTATTCGTAAGTAATTACTAGGGTTATTTCTATCATCCATGTCCATGTTTTATAAAATTGTTTTCATGTATTTTTAAAGTCATCTTTAACCATTTTTGACATTTACTACATGGTATGTAAGGAATCTTTCTTTTGATTACGTTACGAGGTACTTTTTGACTTTTCCGGCAAAAGTACGAAAAGAATGTTTTCCTTTTAACATATATGGCACGAACGGATTTTTAAGGTTTTATAAAGCCTTATTTTCATGAAGATTACTCCAAAATATTTCATGAATATTTTCAAAAATATATCTTTATTTTAAAATTTCATGACGTTTTGTGAAAAGAAATTTATTTTGAAGAAGAGAGGATATTTTCATCAAGAATTCATTACAAGTGTTTTATCAAAACCATTTTCCATATAAGATGAAATTATTTCATATGTGTATGTTTAAAGTTTAATGTCTCTATGATTGAAATGATTTCATATTTATTATTATGAAATTATATCCATTTCTTTTATATGGATTATGTGATGATGGTATGATGTTTATGAAACCCAATTTATTCGTTGGGTTATTATGAATGATGTATGTTTATTTTGTGGCGCAAGTAAGAATGATTTCATTATGAGATGGGTGGGACCTATATCTCCCTCCAATGAATTGGGTAAAGATTTATATCTCATGAGATAGACATGGATTGAATGGTAAGTTAAACTGGTTCAGTAATACAGGACTGGAACGAGGAGTGAACTCGATTCAGAAAGGGACTTTGTCTACTAAGATGGTCTTGGCAGCAATTCCTTGGATAATATGGAAATCATATCATGTGCTTAATGGTTTCCACAATTACATGTTTGATTCCCATGCTATTTTATCATTCTTAATTTTTCTTTATGATCTATTCCTTACGTACATCCATGATTTATGTCATTTCTCAGGATTTTGATGTTTAAACATTATCTTCAAGTTTTTAAGTTAAAATATATATGGTATGTTTTATTTTATCCATGCATACCCTTATTGTGCATTTGAGCTCACCCTTTTTATGTTTTCTTTACCCCATGATATAAAGAAAGGTTTCAGGTAAGAAAAAAAGGGGAAGATCTTTATGGGAGATGTTGACGATCCTTCACCATGATTAGAAGATTACGTTCCAAGTTTCCAAAGACACTAAACTATTACGGTCCTTGTGTGTCTATTTTTGTTATGTATTAAGTATTCCGCTAATGTAATGTAATGTCCATGTACGTCAAGCTTCCGGTCTCTACACTCTCCATCGATGTCATGGATGGGTGGTTATTATAGTTAATTTATCACTATATTATGTGTCTTCATTCATAAAGAATGATCAATTGAGGATGTAGGGGTTAATGATCTGCTATGTATTGATAACACATTTCTAAAAACTAGATCAATTTGGGGAACCTCTAATGAAGATGGTCAGGTCGGTCCCTTTCCCCATCAGGCCCCATTGAAATATACATCATTTGGGTAGCATGTTCAGTGAGATAAAGAGGGAGGTCAACATGGGTTGTGTTTTACATAGTAACATGTCATGAATATGGGAATGCATTAGATGGTGGATGGTAGTATAATGTGATAATATTGGTGTGGGAGTGGCGGAAATGGATTGTGCGGAGTATGGAAGGCAATGACAGAGGAAAAATAAGAACTAGCTATTTATAATAAACTATAAAATATGAAAAAGGTCATATGTAAATGGTGGTGTGGGTTTAGAATTTTTAGGATGGGATTCATCTGTGGTAGGTGGTGTTGCTGGGGTGGAGTTGGATGTTTGTGCTGGTGGATCTACAATGTCATGGGGATAATGATCTGGGGGGTTGTGCAGGAGACTAAACAGAGGAGGATCAATCATGTACCATATGATAATAGTTTAAAAACGTATTCAATGATATTCAATTCATGTAGTATATATATGATTAGTAAAATGAGGGATGATTTTTTTTACGCACCAACATTTCAATTCCTGAATATTTAATAAATGAGGGGTGTTTGTTTTTTTGTAATTTTTAATTTTCAATATTTATTGAAGGAATAATAGAACCTATTTACATTGTATATTATTTTTATTTAAAACATTAACCTAACGTAGGTTTCATCCATGTTATTGATTCATTTATTTTCTATATTAAGAAATTATTCCGTTCAAATGTCTTCAAATTTGAAGAAACCCCAATTGTAGAATTGTTTGTAAAACCTAATGCGATGAAAGGGTGAATTGAATTTATCATCATAGGAGAAGAGGAATTCATTATAATTGGATAAATATGAAAATTATCAATAAGAGTAAGTTTCTTAATTATTTTTTCATTGGTAAAATGATCATTTTTTGTTATCAATAAGAGATATTTTGTGTCAATTTTTTTCATTTCATTTCATAGTATCCTTTACCAATTTGAAAAAAACATATCATTCACAAACAGTTTTTATTTATATATCTTGGTTAAAAATAATCATCTCTTTCCAAATGGTGAGAATTACTCAAGATAAAATAAGGTAACATATCTTTCTGTTTCTATTTCTTGGAGGTGGAAATTAAAAGAAAAAATATACTTTAAAAATTTTTAGAATATGTACTAATGTAATACATTAGAGAGAATAACCAAGGAGTTAAAAAGTTGGAATGATAGTTTTATAGTATGCAAAATCCCATTTTCATGATGTCACCCTAATGATTTTATTTATACTTTCAACTATATCAAAGATGGATCATTCCAAATTACATTTCCCTATAGTGAAAAAATTGAGAAACTTACGAGATCCCTTATTTTTGGGATGAATATTCTACTAAAATACTTTTTATAATTCATTATAAAGGATTATTAATCCTATGTTCACCATATTAGTAAAAATTGAATGATTATAATCATATAAATTTGTATAATTTTCCACCTGAAAAATGGAATTAGTAAAAGGATATTGATTTAAGAATGTATAAACAACTCTAATTTTTATTATATTGTCTATATGGATTGGTCTACTTCATCCTATCCATAAAAGTGAGTGTTTGTTTTTATGGTGTTGATGCTGCATATACATTGTCTTTTTCTGGCTCCTCCTATGTTGGATCTATCACACTTGGTTATAGATCTTTAGTTATCTCATTACCTGCTTTACTGATTGTTCAAAATAATTTTCCACAACTAAGATAAATTTTTTAATGTCTAGTTTCATTGCACTAAAAAAACTATACATATATCCTTCTACTTGGATTATATTTGATATTACTAGGAATATAACCTAGTAGTCAATTACATAAAGTGTTAGAGGTCTTCCTGACTTGATGTACAATGATGCATAGTGATGCCTTAGGTTTCTCATTTCAGTCTCTTAGTTTTTCATACGTTGTTATTTTTTTTCATTATTTTCATGTTATTACTTAAAAAATTGTATTGGAGAGGTTAATATTATTAAAGGATTTTTATATATCATTTATGTTATTTCTACTACTATGCTGGTAGAAATTATTGAGCTCTAGGAAATTTTTGTTGGAATTGCTTTTGAGTTAGATGCAACGAACCATTAGGTGGGTACCCCTGTGGTCAATTATTCCTTGATGGTTCATACACACTCATATCTTGATAGTAAATTTTTTATATTTACTTAGCTACAATTCCAGTCTCTTAGGATAGTTTCTTGGATGATATGTTAGGGCATGTTGGTACTGCAGATTATGTTCATTGCTATTGAAGTAATTACAATGTTGGAATCAGGATTCATCTACAACTACCATGATGTCATTGTATATGTGGTTTCCTTTTCAAATTTCAAACGATTATATATCTATGATAGTAGTAGGATTCTATGATAGTGTAGAATGTAGCTGAAATGACTCAAAAATCATGGTTAGGGCCACAACATGTGCCACCAAGCGGGAAGACTTCTCCACAAAATGGATTTTCACTAAGGAGGTTCTCTATGAATTTTACAAATAATATTATATTGTAAAACTTCATACGAAATCGATCTTCCAACATTAGGTTTCATTATAATGAGGTCACCTCTAGTGGATGTGTCTGCAAAATTATGTGAAACTAGATGGAGTCCCTGTGGGATTATTAAAATTAAAGTCACGCTTCCAACTCATGATGTGGGTAATTTTGGTTAAGATTAATAAATATATCTAAAGCTTCCCATGATAATTATCTTAAATCTTCATTTATATATTTATATTAATTTCATAGATTCATAGTTCTAATAAAAGAAAACTATTTATTAATAAAATTTGGGTCATTTTCATCAAAATTCATGATGGTATGAAGATATTAAATGTTAATAAAATTTTCAAAACTATCAAACAAATTGAATCACAAAATAATCTGTCCTGTTACAATAGAGGAAATTATATGGTTTTGAAAGGTATCACAATAGTATAGAATTTTTTAAATGTGTTATTGGGATTTTTCTCAATAATGTCCTTATAATTTCCCCATGTCCATTATCATATGTTTGTGTTTAGGATTGATATTGATTTTCTCTGAAAAAAAAACATGGGAATGAAATTTTTGGAACATCAATACTAATGGATAGAACATTGGATACCATTTTATTGTTCTCTTGATGTGGTGGTTCTCACCCGAATTATCAAGTGGTGTATATTGGGGGTTAAAAAGGTGTGTTAGTGCAATATCATTGAACACAACCATTGTAATATGATGGCATGTAGCTAAGGTTCTTTCTATCATGGTATTGAAAACATGTAGTTCTTTTGAATCTAGGCTCATTGAGCAAGTCAGTGGACCCTAGAACATGAAATAATTTAAGAGGAATCATATGAAAGTTATAGTTTGTAAATACAAATTGGTAAAAAAAATAAAACATGAAGGAAAAATGTTATGAAATAAAATAGAAAGAGGGTGAGGTAGTATAAGTTTTATACCATGCTTAATGTGAATAAGCATTGTCTATACCCAACATAGATTCCAATTTTTTATTATACATGATTGAGTCGACTATTTTTCTGGGAATTGAAAAAATAATATATTAATTATCCCATACTAAACTTATCTACTAAAACGTTGTTAGTTGGAATCTAATATCGAACCGACATATATTTTTTATTTGAAAAACAACCTAATGGTCATATCATATTATGTGGATTGAGTTCATTTATAAAAATTGGGTTATTTTGATAAAATATAAGTGTATAGGATATTGAAATTAATTAAATGAAGGGTTTGAGGTTCATTTTTGGGATATAGAGAATTGTAATTCTACATATAACATGTGATAGAACAAGGTAATAGACATAAAAGGGGTGTGAATGACACAATTTCATGTTGTCCAAACCAATTAGGCATCCTATCTTATAAATGACTCTATATTCTAAATTAATTTATTACATAATCATTGGAATTATGGAATATTGGTTGAAAAAATTTCAGGTTGTTAGTACAACCCTTATATTATCCAACTAGGTCATGGTGATTCAAATTTCACATCTTTTGTTAAATTATAATTCAATATAATGGTATTAATATATTTTAAAAACATGATTCTATCCATGGGGTGGTAATGATTTGATTTGGGATATTTATTTGGTGCAAACACCCATACTCTCAACCCCTTACCCTAAGCGGATTAGTCTCACATGATGAAGCTAAATGAATGTTGGGAATAATATTACAAATTTTATTTCAACCCATACAATTGATTTAAAGAAGATAATTTCAAATTTAAAATCATTATAGGGAAATTAAATTGTAAATTTTTTGAAGAAGCAATGAAGAAAGCCATATAAATTTATGTTTCAGGGAAAAATGATTGGGAATGGAATATTGGGAAAAAACATCAATAAAGGTGACATGGAATTTAATTGTGAAAAAATAAAATGTAAAATATAATAAATAAATGTAGAAAATAAATAATAAACATAAAACCAAATAAAAACAAAGAATAATTTAGTTAGAGAGTAAAATACATTGTGGGTCTTAGTTTTCTATTTCACATCAATGGTAATGAAATATTTATAAATTTTGAAATATAAACGACATGTAAATGGTCCAAATTGTGTAATTATTTATGAGGATTCTCCTTTGGAACATAAATGATGTATAAATAGTGTTCAATTCATGTAAATCAGTTGTGAAAACCCCTCATAATTGTTTTGGGTATTCATGGATTATTAATCTAGAATCTACCCATGCAACACTGTTTCAAACATATAAAATAATTTAATGAGTTCACACCATTTAATCGAAATATTTAGACATTAGATCGTTCATGATTTATATTACAGATTCATGATGTGTACGTGGTTCGCACCTTGTATTTGGGATTCAGTACATATAACTTATACTAGTAGGAGTTGTGTTTGTGGAGTATAACTCATTTTCCTTACTTTCATAATGTGTAAATATTACTACTACTCTTTTTTATTACATTATTATTTTGAGTATTGAATTCAAAATTCCTAGAAAATGCATCAAAACCAAATGTATTATAAATTAATTATTTATTAAGAAATAATTATGTGTATCCTAAATATACACATTAATTCGTCTTATCTAATAATCATCACAAGATAACATAAATTATGATCAAACAAATAGAGAGGAAGATCCTCTTATGAGAATTTTTTTGATTATACACAATATAGTAATTATTTGTTCAACAAATAAATAAAATATGTCAGTGGAAACCCCTTTATTGTTACCTAATAATGATTTTGTTTAATAAGAAAATACATTTCATTATATGATGAATTTTTATATCCAGTTTATTTTTGAAACAAATATGATTCTATATATAAAAAGTGATATTTTCATTGATCATGTGCTATACATGACATAGTAGTTCTATGACAGGGCTAGACATACAATATCCATTAAGATTTTTTGGAAAGGGCATTCATTATTAAATAATTCAACGAAATGTTCAGAAATGTAAATGAGTTAAATAAACGTTATTAATATTTTAGTTAATGTTTCTAGGCATATTGTGCATAAAATGTGATATAAAGAAACATTTTTTTGTTAGTTTATCAAATAATTTTTCTTCCATAAACGAGAATTTGATTTTCCTAATAGTCTTCCTTTATTATTTATATCTAATGATATAGGTATTAGGGACACATATTGTTTTTTTCTAATGTAAGTAACATAAATATATGAATTATTTTGATAAAATCCATGAAATATACATATTAGGTATCAATATTATTCAAATAAAGAAAATTTAGGGTAATATAATAATAATTATATATATTAAATGTTTTTTTAAATATAAAGGACTTCAAAAAGACATTTACTTCTGATAAAAGTTTTATTTATCTTACCAATAATTTTTATTGTTGACTGTGTAAATTTACGTGTCATGGGGGAATCATTAAATATAAAATTATCTAAAACAAATAATCCTTATTGATATTCCTGTAAATAAATATATATTTACAAACATAATTTTTTAAGAAAATTATAAAACCAAAACATTTGGTTTTGTATGTAGGAAACTGATTTTCCATAATTTACTGAGATCCATGATGGGGGCCCAATAAATAACCATTTATCTCTGAAATTTTTCCTTGAAAATGTAACATCATATATTATACATAGTAGTATCATTCTCATATTAATTATTTGTTATTGGGTGTACCTTGAAATCAACAATGCTTCCCTTAAAGAATTTCCATATCTGTTTCATCCTATATCATCAAGTGTTAGTCCTTCATCAATATCTAAGGTAATAAATAACACATGATTAATCAAATGAAAAAATATAAAAAAATACACATGTTCAATGAAATGGAATAAACCAAGATCCAATAAGTCTCTGTAAGTTAATATTATTTTCATATTACTTATATTATATGATAAGATAACATGTTGGTTATCATTTATTTGCTTCTAATAGTATATGGTGATTAAATTTAATGCACATGGGTTGGGATTAATCAAATTTTATAACATACAATTAAAATCATGTTATGAAAAAATGAGATATTTCCAGGATAATATAGTATATATAGTATAATTTTTTAACTAGATGTATGTTAAAATATGTGGGGAATGATCCAAGAACCCATTAGTATAAAATCATCAATATAAAAATTATCTTATATTAATAAATCTCAATTAATATATAATATTAAATATTATATATGTATACCAATTTATTTATTAAATACACATAATAAATAAAATACGAACTTTTATTAATGAAATTTTTGGGTATCATAAATTGGAATTCAAAAAGATAAAATAGTGAATAAGTGTCTAGATGGATTATTCTTTGGATATATATATTTTAAAAGATAACAAAGTGAAGATTATTCTAATCAGTACTAAACATGAATATCACTCAATACCCCAAATGCTTTCTTGGTATGTTGAAAAAGAGAAATGTAATGAATTTTATTTGGTTACCATAATGAGGTTAATTTTATATTCTAATTTTTTTGAGTAGTAAATAAAATTATTTATTATAGTGATAAATTTTTTTAAAATTGATTATAGGGGAATTTTATTTTGAAAGGTACTTTTAATGTAAATTTTTATGATCATAGGAGGAGACCTTTGTAATAAATAAAAGCTATTAATACCATATAATTAGATGATATGATGTAAAAAAATTTAATACATATTAAATATTTGAACATTAGGACTATGATTTTTTTTCTTCTAATTATTCAATGAATCAGTAACTATGTATTCTAACAAAATTAAGTTGGAATATTATTAATAATGAATCTAAATCATTGAAATGAGTCGACACATGATTTTAGGGAATATAGTGTTTCAATGTGGTGTCCTCAAAAATATTAAACATACCAAATTACTCAAGTGTAATTACTTTCAATACATACTAAAACTCTAAATTGAAATCTCAAATAAAAAATATGGGGCACTAGTTTAGTACATAATTTGGTTTTTTCCCTAGTACTACCAAGGAATTCGATATCATTGGGTGTAAGGTAAAAATCATGAGGGTATGGTGTTAAAGGATGGCCATTAACTTGGTGACCATAATGCAACCCCCCACCCCCCCCCCACACACACATACACAACCTTCTGTTT
The DNA here is from genome assembly GCA_963277665.1 of Viscum album. Lineage (NCBI taxonomy): Eukaryota > Viridiplantae > Streptophyta > Magnoliopsida > Santalales > Viscaceae > Viscum > Viscum album. The sequence continues at coordinate 520,026,827 of OY728160.1, forward strand.
TCCTAGTATATGAGATATTACATTACCACTTAGTGTTGAATAAACCTTGCTGAAACCAAGGAGAGGAGGAACCATTGGCCTGTGACTTTTATTGGGATTTCATTTGGAACGAGCTAAATTAGACTCAATGTGTGGATCGAACAGCACTGATTTGGTGTTTCACCATGAGGAATGAAAATTTAATATTTAAGACATTATCCCATATTATGTGTTTCCTATGGTTTTAGTTCCCATAGAAAACTACAAGGGACACTATGTGGGTCGACCTGTTGGTTTCAATGGAAACTACGTAATTTTTATTATCCCAAAAGTAATTTATATAGGAAATCATTATCACAAGATGATTATGGTATAATAACATTCCTATTTTCCAAAAATTTGGGGATGATAATTATTGGGTATTATAAAAATTTTATTAGTGTTACATATCCAATTGTGACCGTAGGTCATGCCTCCAAGTGACCTGGCCAAGAATACCTGTCATTAGGCATGGCAATCACAGAGTACCTATCCAGGGAGTCAAACACGAAGTTCCATAAATGAGAACATGAAGAGGACAGGACAAAGAGTCCAGTTATCCAAGTCATTAAATACACTTGGGGTACATTGCATTTAGCATACATGACTGGTTGTGCCATGTAATAGAGAGAACAACCAGGGGCTTGGGTAATTGAAGACTTACCATGTAAGCTCACATGTCTATAAAAGAAAGGTATTAGAGAACATGAATATGTTTTCATGTAAGTTTACATATTATTATTATTCCATTATATTCTTTGATTTTTTAGATTTAAATATTATTTATTTCCTTCTTCTAGACTCATATGGATTATTTCTATTAACTAAAAATATGAATTTTTCAAAATAGAGCATGGTAGAGGAAATGGTTTCGGCATTTGGGTGGCTATGAGAAGTGGTATTGTGGGTAACTATAGTTATAGAAATTTGGACCATTTAATGGTTGAATGAGTCCCTTAAACTATCACTATACAAGAATATTTTATAATTATATCATAAGAATTAAATTGTGATCCCCCTATAAAAGAATAGATTGGATATAGTAGTTGTATCACATTGAGGAGGACATACTAGGATCTATATTGCAAAATTTTCATTAGATCAGGTTCATAGAATCACAATGACCAACATTACAAAGGATACCATATATTACACATAACTATACCCCCATAATGAATGTGGTATCATCAGTTATATAATCTAATATACAGTTGGAAGATTTAGGAGGGTTTTTGGAATTGTTTGGTAAACCATCCACTACTCATCCAATGATATATTTAGGGATTTTTATATAATAGATAGTATAATCCATTACATTAAGACATATAAAAATTGATGTTTCTAGATTTTTAAAGAACAAAACTACATGGGTGGTGATCACATATTATATCCACACGATTTCAGAGGTGTCAAAATGGGTTTGTTGTGTCCCACAATGATTCTAGGTATGATCCCCTATCTGAGTGTGATCATTTGTGTTACTATATTTAATTATTGGTGTCCTACAACTGTCTTATGTGTGGTCCCCTATCGTATGATGGTTGACAACATTCTTGTTTTCTATGTGGTTAGAGTTTCCCCCATCATGGATGGGTGAGATACCCTATAAGAGTATTGATACCAATGGGACATTTAATGATATTTATTATGATGAGACCTCAAAAGTGTGTACTCTTGTTTATATACCACCATGATTATATGGGATGTGTCAAATTATTAGCATTACCTAATAGAAAATCATATATCATTCCAGTTCTATCTGGGATATAAGAGCTCTTGGGGTGTGTTCTCTTATACAAGATATTCGTTTAATATTTGAGTAAATATCATATGTATGCTTATGAGGATGGTACATCATTTAAATTGATTCTTGATTTGACTTTATATGGCGTTTATAGGTTTCCTTAACGTATTATCACTTGTCTAGGCTGACACATCATATCTATTGTGATGACTAGTCATGTATAAATGAGGACTAATCGAGTGGGATATTTTCTCTCCTTTGGGTTCCATCTGGATAGAATATGAGGGTGGTTTCTATCAGGTTTCATAAATTTATTGTATAATTTTGGGAACCTAATGGGTATTTTTATACTCCCACATGAACATGGTTTTACTGAACATATTCTGTCTTAGAGAAATAAAATCCCTTTTAAGGGGTTCCTAAGTGGACCTAAAGGGGGTGGAGCATATTAATAAAGACTATACATGGTGTTTTTAATTTCTGGGACTCATCGATTTGTGGAAGCTTTATTTAACAGAGACTATATACTTTTCAATAGGAAGATCACAGAAAATATTTTTGGTGGGCTTGTATTTTTACCTATTTACACTTCCAATACTAATGTTTTACTCTGGCTGTTGAATATTTTTATAAAAAATTATATATCTAGTTTTACTACCACTATACTATTATAGGTTGATGATTGTTGGTGCATTATAACAGGTACCATATTTCAAGGCCTCCGAATTGGGTGACATTATTACTGAGTGATAGACGACATTCCATAACCCATTGAAAGAATAAATGGGGTATTTGTTTCTATGAACCATTGGTTTGGGTCTTGATAGTGTGTTATCCAAGATATTTATGCATCAGGACCACATTTTAGAGTATTTATATCTGTGAAATTGGATTGGGTTTCATTGTGAAAGTATCAATGGATTTTGAGTTAAAAGTTTAGGCTAGGGACATCAATGTTGGTGTCATAGCCGATGTATCCATTTTCCAATAATCTGATAACCGTCTTGCTGATGTGGTACATTAGGGAATGATTCCTATGGAGTCTTTTTAACATTAAAAATAAAGGACCGGGTTTTTCATTCCACATCCTTCTTTAGTAAGCTCCATACACATACACTTTGATAATGAGACATCATTATTTTATTTCAAGATTTAATAATGAATACATTCTATGAAGATTCAATATTTGGATTGTGATGATGGTCTTATAAAAGATGTGGCTTCAATTCAGGGCACTGGTCATGAGGTATTTCTTCCAAGGGGTCCTCTAGTTAAGCCATCACCAATTGAGTAGAAGGTTGTTCCAATTGTTCAAGCCATGTATTCATACGTGTTGAGTGTGATTCATGAGTCATAGTGGAAGAAACCACTCATATATTGGGGTGATATAGATAAATAGGTTGATGATGACTATCATGAGGAATTCATGCATGATTTTTCTCAATGTTTGGACACCTCCAGATTAGATGGAGGTCCTAGCTGTGAGTCTTTTATCATTATCAAGTGGGAGATGTTATAGTCTAATGATGTACAATCTATAAAAAATGACACAAAAATAGGTATAGTTTGAGAGACTTATTTTAAATATGTATATCATTCCACATCGAGATTAGTGAATATCTATAATCTTCTATAACATCGACATTATAACATTTCCATGGAAGTGTATTTAGTGATGTAAACAAACCCATCACAATACCCACTACATATTGTTAGAGATCAATTTGTAGATAATAGACCATCTAATTGGGATTATTATTGGAGATAAGGGTGTCCTTTGTAGTATTTTTTCATTCCCACATATCATGTTTTGCACGAGAAGGCCATTATCATTGAGAGAATTTTGATAATGATACTCCTGTTTTTAGTGTTAGCCACACAAGTGTTTTGATTTCGGAATATGGTTTTCAATTTCAGGCCTAGGTATTCTCGTATTCCATATACATCAAGATATTATTCTAGTAAAAAGGGTATGTGTTTCAATGATTTCAATTAGTAAATAATCACCAACAAAAGGGTTTTGTTTCACTTGCGATGGATGATGACATCATGCATTAGATTTTCCGACTCATCGCATTTATGAGAGGGTTCATGTTGAATGATATACATGGATGGGACAACATTTTTAGCATTGATATTCATATTATGGTGTATTGTGAATAATATAATGGAAAATAGAAGGAGGTGGGAAAAATAAATATATATCCACCAACAACACATGTGGTCAGCACTAGTCACAGAGAATGGAGGATGGGGGTGAGGATAGCTACAATATGCAGAACATAATGACGATTAGGATACAAGGATGATTAGAGGTATGTTATTTTCCTTCCAATTGTCTTCATTAGTATTTTTAGAAAATATTATGAGGTACTATATTCTCTTTACAACTTCCCCGTAGCTGATCTTGGGTGATTTTGGTCATTGGTGGAACCCTGTGTTGGCAGTTTTTGAAATTTATTTAGATGAATGAAGAATTTAGATGCTTCGCAAATCGATAAATGATATTGTGGAATGATGAAAAATTCAATAATGAGTTAGTTCCTCCCATTTGGATATTTTTGAGGTGTGTTGGATGACTTCCTTTAAATTGTGTGTTTGGGTGTGTTTCACTTTTGATGTTTTCAAAGACGGAATATTATGACCCAGTGCATTAACATGGCCAGCCATGTGTTTTTTTTGTTACCATCATGTTCCAAATGATAGAGTTTCGTGAGAGACACATGAGAAGGTAATGGTGAAATTCATCCAGGGGTAGATGCGAAATAGTTGGCTTAATTAGCACATGTTTCTTCTTAGAGATGTGGTATACCGCTTGACCTTAGGACTATAGATGGATAGAGTTCATAGGGTTTTCCAATAGTCACTACAGAGGTTAAATTTCCCTTATTTGTTTAATTATGTAACATATCTTTACATGGACATTGGGTGTGGTTTGTTCATTATATCTCCCCTTATTGTCTGCTTATGGGAAGCATGAGAGCCCATCATGAGCTCACTAGCATGGGATTCCATGTTGAGAGATTATTTTTAACCCTTTATCATAGGATTTTCCTTTTTAGCGAGGAAATGATTGTTGGTGGGGAGGATTTTAGTGACATTAGTTTTGACCATTACTATATTGGAAAAAATTTAGCAATATATCCAATGCGAAGTGCAGAGTCACTAGGGGATTCTGGGAATTGGAAATCCTTGATGCAGTGATATTAAAAACATTAAACATATAAAATCACACATATGATGTTTAATTAGAAACCTGGAATTAATAAATAAGTAATTCTCATATTATAAATTTATTTATGTTGGAATTTTTGGAAAGTGGTTTTCCATTGAAATGACCTAAAAAACATTAGTGTTGGGTTTCGGGTTGAAATATTGTGCGGGAGGTGTTAAATTGAAATTATCATTTTAATAACTATAAATTTATAGCTCTAACATCTTATTTTAATGTAGAATAAGATACGATATCCCCAAACCACCCTTTTCTAATTCATTAACCAAGATGACACCAAGAAGAAGCTGAATTTATGGTCTTTAATCATGATGGAAATTTCTCCCAGAGCCGGGTGTAGATGCATCAAATCATAGATCTAACGTCAATGATTCAAAAATTATCCATGAAGTTAGAGGATATTAGGTTTAAGTCAGAATAATTGTTTAATTATTTTATGGTTTTATAAACCTTATATAACTTATAGGGACCCCATAACAGTATATTTGTGGGATTCCATTAAAATTTGGGCATTTTGGGTAGCTCCTAAGGAATTATCTATAATTCCACCAAAATCTAAGGCAGGTTCATTGTATTGGATAGTGTGTAAGACATGAAACACCAAGAATGTATGGTAATATAATATAAAAATAATATATATAATATTTAATTTTTTATGTAAATTTGATCTATCATTTTTTTAAACCTGTGTTTCTGAGTTAGCATGTAATTCCTGTAAAAACAAGTTGCTTTGATGCCTCGTGTCCCACATTAGACAGAGTCTCACAGAACAACAATATATTTGTAAAATATTATTTTTTATAATAAGATAAGATATAAAATAAGAATTATATTATTTTTGTGTATATTATTAACTAACTTATAAGAAATTTTTCTTACCAAAAATATAAAATTAATTAATTGGTTTAAAATTTATTAGAAAATAATATAATGATAATTTTTACATATAACTATTTTTATGCTCACAATGTCATTTAATCACAATAAATTGAAATAATTTTAAATAGTTAGTAATATTAATGTAATTTATATTTTACTAATTTTATAAAACAAATTTTATATCCATCTAATAGATTTCATAAGCACGATATTGTATCAAACCCAATTTTATGCATAAAATACAATATTTTTATTAAGGAACTTTTCCAACTTTTAATGACGAACATATTTTAAATAAATTTTTTGGAATTATTATAAAACATTTATGTCAAAATAAACTGATTATTTTATATTGAAACATAAAAATTAGTTTAGTTTGAATTTGTGGTATATTTCTACCAAATGTCTTTTTAAAGAATAATTAAAAATACATAATTTTAATTATAAAATAATTTTTCATCTAGTATATTTATTTGTTTTAATTTTATAATTATTTTTATATAATGTATAAAAAGATTATCTTTTAAAAAAGTAATTCTATTTAGTTGATTAGAATCTATTTCAATTTTAATTTTAATATAGAAACATAGAAAATATTTTAAAAAATTTACTTTTAAAGGTCTCATTTTCATCCAATATATGAGATTAAATTAAAATTAATTTCTACCACTTCTCTTATATAAATTTGGGAAAATGGATTCAATATTTTCAATCCAAATATTATAAAATATTTTATAAGTTCAAATTAGTTTTTGATTGAATATATTAGTCATATAAATGAAAATTAATTTATACTATTATGGTGGAATTAAGCTTCATAATTGGATAATCCTAAAATATAAATTATTGAATTACCATCTAACATAACAAAAATCCAATTTATGGAAATTTCTCAATAATATATTACCTTTTATTGAAGTTAGATCCACTAGTGGTGCCCATTGCAATGGAATAATTGTTGGTGAATCTTCCATTTCCCAAACATACAAGAATGTCACTCATCCATTACAATAAAAAGGCCCTCAAATCCCCCACTTCCTCACACCTCTCTATAATTTTTTATCAACCATGTTCTTAAAAAATATAACATCAAAATCTATACCCACATATTATAAAACTCCTCTATAGAGTAAATCAATCAATGGAATCCGTTTATTGAAAACCAAAAGGACCTACCCAAAAATAAGTTTAAATCATTCCTCATGACCATTAGTTTTATTTCAATTATCTGTCCCCTAAAATATAAGTTTTCTAGGATTATATAAAACAATTCACTTAAATATACATATATTTTCTTGTACATGTGTTCAAAATAGACTTACACAACTTTCTTCTAATGGGTATCAGACATATCGTTCTTGTCTATGGTGAACTACCGCCTCACAGTATGTAGTTTATCATTTTTCCGTTAATATTTATCATTGTTGGGAATTATTATGTAAATTAAATTTTTCTACTTTATATATGATATTAATTATTTATTTATTGTTCATTAATTCTATTATATCATATTTACCTACATTCACCATTTGGTGTAAATACCATAACATTATTTGTGGCATAGTGGACTAACCCCCCCTCAATGAGATGTGATCCATTCACACGATACATGGAATTTATAAATGATGGTGTTAATTTAAATTGTGTGACATAAAAAAATATATGATATAAATTAAATTATTACCTTTTTGGAAGTATAACATATCATTTATTTTATCACTCTTTCCAATGTGTGATGAGATAAAATGTCATTTGTAGGTGTGTGGACTACCACCTCCATGGCACAATGTACTTTTTTTCTGACATAATAATTATATATGTAAACATATATTATAATATAACATGGTAATTGGGATATTATTTTAATTATGTAAATATTAATGTTACTTACCTTCATTTAATAATAATCATAACAAAATGGTAATATTACCCATGTGCGTGTGTGGCCTATCATCTCTATAAATGTATCATTGTTTCATTTTTCAAAATCACATATAATTATTGGTTTTAAATGTTAAATCGATATATATATTCTATAATTATGTCATCATAATAATTATTTGGATGTTATTTCATTCCAACTTTTATCATTGTGGACCTAGAAATGTTGTTTTTTGACACGTGAAAGATGGTAATTAGTGATATATATTTAATTATAAACATGAAAACATTTATAAATGATGAAAAATATTATCAGATGTTAATTATTCATTAATTTAAAATCACAAATGGAAATTCAAAAACAAGGTATGCGATTTTTTACGAATTCACATTCTATTAAGACTTATTCATTATTATACACCATATTTATTTTATATTGTGTATATACTGGCCATATACATAGTATATAATGAATAAATTTATTATTATTATATTATAATAATTTATTAACGTCATACATTAATGGATATTATTATTCACCTGAGTCAATGTGGGAATGAAATATTCTATAATGTTTAATAATTGTTTCCCCTGAGAATAATTATACTTATCATTTATTTACATTCAATAAAATTATATTACTATTTCATCATAATCCAATTAATTATCTGATAATATTGGCATTCATGAAATTTTTTATATATTAGTACCATTTTTTTACTCTTTTATAAACATTTTTTCAAGAAAAAAGTGTTCATGATAACCAAAATTCAATTATCTCTAAAATCTGAGAAATGTTTTCTAAAAAAGACCATGTTTTATTAAAAATGATTTCAAAATGTTTATTAAATATTTAAAAATGATTTATTAAATATATTTTTACACTTTTTTCTTCAACCAATATTCTCAAATTAATCATGATTTCAATTTCATAAAAACTAATTTTTCTACTCTTTTAACTATAAAAATGGATTTTTATTTTTACGTCATATCACATGTGGGAATTTAGACACCATAATTTCATTGACGTTTCCTCCACAATTATAAATATTAAATTTTTTAATAATATGTTTCCAATATTGATTATCAATTTTTTTTGAAAGTATACATTTTTCAAGAATGTTTTGGAAAGATCTATTAAAATATATCTATTTCTCAATGATAATAACCTTTATATTTTATCCCACCTGGGATATGTTAGAATGATACCATATTTATTCATCCTCTAGATAGATTATCATTTATTAGGTCAATAATTATATTCATATTTAGTTCTTTGATTCACTTTTTATGAAAATTGAGATAATCAATTTCCTATGATCATTAGAAATTGAATTGTCACTAATTATCCTTATCAATTTTCCTGTATAAGCTTATTTCCGAAACAATTTAATATTTATACCAAAGGAATTAACTTTTTTAATTAGTTTATTTTTTGGAGAAATATTGATAACGCTATAATATTTATTTATTTTGGTAATTTAATATGTTGTATTTGATTGATTGTTCGATAATTTGAATGATTTGGATTGAGAATTATGGATGGGGACCAATCTTTATATTTCCACTAAATTCATCGATAGGTTCTCATGTGATAAATAAGTCGCATAAATTAAATAGGTTTCTAATAGAATTATTAAACTGTAATGTGAAAGGTATTACTAATATAGTCTTCTTTGTTCATAAAATATGATATCCAATAATTAAGTTATTACCCCATTTAGAATATGTTATTATTCATCTATGATATTTTTCATCGACATGTCTATGGATAAATTTTGTTTATTTTTCATTAATTCAATGAAATGTGTTTCAATATCTTATCATTTCATATTTATTTATCTTTATCTAGTAATTTTAATGGAATTTGATTATCTTTATTTACCATTCAATATTAATTACTCAGCTACTTCTTTGTTATTGATTACATGGAATTTTTTCTCAGTTATTTACCTTCCCATACTGATTACACTAATTGATTCATTATTGGTTTTGATGCACCTAACATATTTATAATTGGACCTAACTAATATTTTATTTCCATTACATATGATTCTATAATGTTTTCTATGAAATATATACATGGATACAATAGATGACATAATTTTATTCTCTTTGAATGAAGAAAAATATATGTTCTAATAATTGTATTCTTTTATAATAAAGGACACATGTATGTATCTGTTTTACCAATACAACTAAATTAGTCTTTCTTTTAGGATTATACATATGTGTACATTATCCTAATGTTATGGTAGCATCATACTATCTCTGGAATTTTTGGGGTCTGGTCCCTATAGTTAGTATCCTAGAAAGTTTACTTGAAACCATGGGAACTAGATTTAGGAAATCATATATAAGAGAACAATAACATATGGTTGATCTTAATGAAAATCCTAGAAGAACATCATGTATTTTTTATATGGTAGAAAAAATGTGGGTCTTCCTTGCAACACATACATTTATGGATACTATAAGTTGACATGGTTTTGGAACATAAGTACCTAGGATTAAAAAGTCTAACAATGTATGTCAGTTCTGGATCAACATAACCAGTTACATGGCAATGGGTCTTAATACACACTAGGTTTGACCCTCTCTGGGGATATAATTAGGATCATTCACATTTAATTTAAATCCCAATGTAATTAATTTTGAAAATGATTAACTTAATTTATTCAAAAAATTGTTTATATTGATGATAATATGTTGTGATTTGGATATCCAAAAAAAGAGTATATGTTTTTCTAATACTATTTGAACTCAAACAATTATTTCTTTAGTTTTAGTAAATAGTAATTACCCAATGGAGTCAAGATAACAATGAAAATGAAGAGGATGGTGGGGAAAATTGGAAGTAAAAAATGGTTTGAATGGATTGAATGATATAATATTAATTCCTAACTAGATTCCATGGAATCTTATTGACAATATAGACATTCACCCACACCCAAACTCACTAAAGAAGTGAATAATAAATTTTTTGATGAGATCACGTGGTGGAGATCATGGAGATAAGAAGAAATAATTTCCCATATGAAATGAATGTGGAAGTATAAACCTAATAATGTGTCTCAATATAATATAGAAATAAATTATTTGTTGAAAACCAATACATTATGCAATACATTTTACGGGAAAACATAAGAGTGTGATGAAAAAAAATTAAACTCATCTTTAGGAGGCTTCATTAGTTATTTTTATCAATATGGGGAACCTATACATTAGCTGAGTCAATTCCGTCTTCTAGATGATAAAATATAGACCATTGAGGGTTCTGTGTAAAAATAAGATGGTAGATTATTTTGGTATTATGGTGGTATTAAAATACTTAGTTACAAGATAATTTAGTGATTAACATTATTTGAAGGATGTACATCATATTTATTTTGAAAATTATATTAATATAGTGTTAGGAAATTATAGTTGGTATGTAGTGTGTAAATAATCATGTCTGGTAAGGCCACAGGTCTTGAACCCCTGACCAATGGATGATAATTGTAATGACCCGTAAATTTCAATGGAAATTTTTTCATAATTATCTTTTGGATATTATGAGTACGCAGTTTTTGATGGCCCATGATTCTGAAGGCCGGTGTGCCCAGAAGCAATTTTTGGAAGTTTAACTCTTATACGTTCAGTGAACGAATGAGTGGGTTTTCCTAACATTTGAACTGGTGCTCAGAATCAAAATCTACGGGCAACGATGAAACTGCATCTCCGGTAATTTCTTAGGAACACCTTTTTGTTGGAGTTGCGTTTGGTCGGGTGAGGTTATTATATAAATGGGTTAACTGAGGAGTGAAATAAAAATTTGTGCTACAAGTTTTATTTCTATTCTAAGCAGTTACAACCAATGCATGGAAGTTGAGGTGTGACCCACAACATCCTAACTACATTTGGTAGGATAATAGTGAGGTGGGACCCACATGATCCCCACCCCTTCAAATCACTTAAAACCTCCCTCATACATTTATTTCGTAACCCACCCTCTCCCTCGTTTTAATGTCATATCAACTCAAGCTGTTTTATTTCCACATCAAATACATGCCAATAAAATGCCTAATTAATTGGACAACACGCGTTAATTAATTTGGTAAATTCATTTGAATTTCAAAATAATGATGGAACGTATGTGGGTGAATAAAATATGATAAGGTCTTATTTTATTGTGGTGGATTTGTTTTGTGGAATCAAGGAGAGAACTCTTGCAGTCTTTAAGAACATCATATTCCTCGCAAAGAACGCCGAAGATTCGATGAAGAAAACTGTACCATATTTGCACCTTCTTCCCGCGTTGAAGAAAGTGAGATGTCTCCTCCTTCACTGGGCATGTACCAACGACGTACAAAGCCTTTTTCCATGACGCCGTCTTCCGTGACACTTTTTCTCCGCAATGATCCTTGTTCGACAACTTCTTCCAGGTAGGGGGTTTCCATAAAGTGTATATTTAAATTATCCCCTCGTGCTTTTGTATTTTAATTTTAGGGTGTTTCATTAATTTACCTTGAATAAATTATACCCTCATATAAAGCATGTTTTTTAATGATTGCCTTATGAATACCACCTAACGCAGAGGGTGCAGGCCAAACAAACACGGCCCGACAACCCTCTGCTGTTTTTTTATTGGTGTGCAGATTGATGGGTGATGACTAAGTGGCCCTCAAAGGCGTTTTGAAAGCTTTGCAGTAATCTACGGGTTCTGGGAGAGCCACAGGCACAGATGAAGGGCAAAACGGACCACCGGAATGCGTTCGGCGGTCCGCGGAAGGCTCTGTCGGCGTGCCCCGCTGACACGGTAGTGCCCTGGCGTGCCGCCAGAAGGAGCCACCACGGCTGAAGCCGTGTCGACAGTGGAATGACAAGATCCCACGGTTGCGTGGGATCCAGGGGAGACGCGGTGCCCAGCGCCGCGTCCGCTGGCAAAGGAGGGACCACCACCTCCCCCCCAGCTCGGCCCACTGGCCGAGCCAGCGTGCCCCCCCGGCCGGGCCGGGGTGGGTCGCAAAGACCGGGCCGGGTCATGCCCAGCCGGGCCAGGCCGAGACACACCAGGCCGGGCCCGACCCGGTCCGGACCGGCCCGGGTGGGGGTTGGGCTGGGAAGGGATGAGCCCATACCCCCCACTTTGGACCACCATCAGTCAATTGCCCATAACCTGGGCTATAGACCTCTGATCGGTGCACCGTCAGTTGCGATGTAATCCTTGGAAAGAGGCGGTAATTTCCGAATATTACACATAGGGTTTCGGAGAAATTTGGGTATGTCCGGGTTGGTTCCAACACGAAACCAACTAGGCCCTCGCAGCGGAAACACTTATAACTAGAGCCCCAGACGTCCGATCGACGTGTTGTAAACAATGTTGGATTCCTCTTAGTGAGATGGATTTTTTGGCTTACTCTGCTCGAGGTTTGGACAATGCTGGAGTATGATCGGGTTGGTTTTGACATATAAACCAACCGGGCCCCTGGAACGAAAATGTCAATAACTCTCAAACTGCGCGTCTGATTGACGCGTCGTCTTTCATATTGATTTCCTATCAACAAGACGGAACTTTGGGATACATCAACTCTGAAATACATTTCAGTTGATGTATCGACCCCTTGGCTCATGGAACAGACCCTCCTGGAAACGAGCATGCTGTGTGGGGGAACCCTAGAGTTGGTTGCGACAACGACTACACTGAAATCCTCCGTGGGTTCACCTGCAACGATGACTGCACAAAAATCCTTCTTGGGTTCAGCTGCGACGACGACTGCAATGAAATCCTCCGTGTGTTCGACTGCGATGATTACTGCATGGAAATCCTTTGTGGGTTCGGCAGTGATGATGACCATATTGAAATCCTCCGTGGGTTCAACGATGATGAATACTGTTCTTGTATCATATGTGGGTCTGACAGTACGTGACTACTATTCTTGTATCCTATGTGGGTCCTGTAGTACTACTGTTCTTGTATCCTACGTGGGTCCGGCAGTATTTGACTATGCACTAGTATCCAATGTGGGTTCAACAAAGTGGCTGGTCTTGTATCCTACGTGGGTCAGACAGCTGATCTGGTCTAGTATCCTACGTGGGTCCCAGCTAGATGAATCAGTGGCTAAATCTGATCATCTCTATCACCTTACGATGAAGTAAACCTATGAGAGCTAATGCTTGAATTTCATTCTTTATCATCGATATGATTGAAAATTTTTCCTATGTGGATTGGGTTGTGCTTTCCTATGAGGAATGGGTTATACTATCATGTGTGGACGTGATTGAACATGGGCTCGGATGTTTGAGCTGAACTGGAATTGGTGACTTAGGTATATGTATGTGCATATACATAAGTAGTGTTTGTTGTTACTTCCTGATTGTATCTTTCCTTTTTGGATTATACATTCTGAATTATGTGAGACCTTTGGGGTCTCAGGGTCCCTACTGAGTAGATTATACTCACCCCTGCATGGGATATGCCTGCACTACATTGTGTTGGATGCAGACGGCGGACATCACTAATCGTGGTTGAGGCTTGTCGAGAAAGACGATACCTGGATGTGGACCACTGGGCGGGACGTACACGGAGCGGACGCTTGGACCTGAGGAGCTGAGGAGACAATCTGTACCCACCCTTCTGGTGGTATTTCAAATGGATGACTCAACATTGCTGATTTACTTTTCATTTTTTGTACTTTCTTTCTAGCTGTACTTTACTTTTCAGTTTGGGTTTGCATTCTGGCCCATTTACTTTTCCGCACATACTTTTGTACCCTGTTTTTCTTAGTGTTTACTTCTTCTAGCTTACACTGTGGTGTTTGTTTACTTTATAAAGGCAATTCCTTCCCTTTTTATCGGGATTAACAACTTTAGTGTTAGTTGACAACCCCTGGCCTATGGGAGGCCGGCTTGGGGTAGTCACGTCATGGGTCCCTAGGACGGGTCGTGAAAAATTGGAATCAGATGAGTTCAGTTCTACCGTAGAACTCAGGACTCTGATCTTTCTTCTATGTGAAGAAATAGTGGTAAGGGTATTGAGTGTGTTTATCAGTCCAGGGAGTCTAGTCTTTGTGTGGCGGCCGATGTATCCGTACACCATAACCCTGATTTCTGATTTCTGACTCAATGCATGAAAAAATTTGATTTCATGTGTGTTTTAAAAGTTTTCTTTATGATTACATTGTGTCAACTCACCAGTTATACAGTTTTGACCGTGATGCGCCTGTTTCTTTTCAGGATGGCCCCACGACAGTAGCCATCTATGGTTCCGAGCTTTGTGCGAGACAACAGCCCACCGAGCGACGAGGCCTCGGTGCAAGGTCCTTTACAGCGGGGGCACCGGAGGTACCTCTGCCCACCGAACCACCGATGCAACTAGCCCCAGCCGCTGAGAGTGCATGTTGCCTTAGTGCACTGCACAAGTTCTAGTGTTAGAGGCCACCCAGGTTCTTCGGGGAGACGAACCCTCTGGCCACTAAGTATTGGATAGAGGCTGTAGTTCGGGTTTTCAGGCTAGTGGGGACACCAACTGACCTCATGGTGATCCTTACAGTGGGCCTCCTGCACGTGGAAACATGCAGATGGAGGAGCTTGATACTCCAGGTGCACGAAGAGGCATCTCTTCTCTGGACAGACTTTGAGAGCCTCTTCCGCTCAGTGTTGGTCCCAGCCACCCTCTGTGCGGTGCACATCCGGGTGCTTCTATAGCTATAGTAGGGATGCATGATGGTAGCCTAGTACTCGGCGAGATTTACCGATCTATTGCGCTATTCAATGGACATGGTATGTGACCCATTCTTCTAGGCCCAGTCCATCGAGCAGGGACTAAGGAATGATATCAGGGCATCAATGGTATCCCTCGACATTCTGACACATGCAGGAGTACTGGAGCGAGCCCTTATCATAGAGATATTTCATGCTAGCCAACTCCAGCAGCGAGACCTACCACAGCGCGACATGTAGCAGAGACTTTTGTAACTGGAAGTCGATGGACGTCACAGGGGTCCAGGAGGTCCAGACTAGTAGGCAAACGACTCAAGACACTGGCTCAGAGGTTCAGGGCACAGTTCTTAGAGGTAGCCTTCCGAGGTGCAGACAGTGCAATGCATTCGGCGGGTAGGGCCACATGGCTCGAGACTGCAAGACCCACCGTTCAGAGGAGCTGCAGATGATTTAGGGACCAACCAGGTAGAGGCAGAGGGTCGACTGTGGTGGTCTATAGGGAGTAGGTGGAAGAGGCAGAGGAACTGGCCGAGCAGAAGGTGGTGGGAGACGCTTTGAGGCCTTACCACCACCACCACCAGGAGGCCCACCCCGACTATAGGGAGCTGGCGGCCAGAGACAAGATCAGGCAGCAGAGGCCTACGACCACGACGCACTAGAGATAATTCTAGTTACTATCTGTGTCTACTCCACCCTTGCTGCAGTTCTTATAGACACAATAGCAAGTCATTATTTTATTGTTGCTACCCTTGTTCGGAGCTCGTATATTCCGATGGAGCCGTTGGCTCGATCCTTACGGGTAGAGACTCTTACGGGAGCAGACATGAAGATTACAAATGGGATCCGGCAGTGTGAGATTACTCTAGATGGTGAGAGGTTCAGCTAAGATCTTCTTGTAATGACGTCGAGGCCTTACGACGTCATCATTGTCATTGATTGGTTATCTACAGTCCATGATCAGATCAACTTTATTAGGCGCAAGGTGCGATGTGTTCGCACCGATGGGAGTAGGTTCACCTTCAACAGCAAGAAAGGAGCCTTTAAAGCACAGGATGGACTCACGTAGAGGAGAGGACAGCCGATCACTCATCAGTTGGCCAGCCTCATCCTAGGAGCAATTGACGTGCAGCGTCCGAGTTATCCTATAGTGGTGGATCAGTATGCAGATGTTTTTCCTAGCGACGTTCCAGGACTACCTCCTCGCAGAGAGGATGATTTAAATATTGAATTATACCTCGGTACAACCCCGATATCCACTCCAGCATATCTGATGGCCACCTCTGAGCTTCGAGAGCTTTGGGTACAGTTGGAGGACATGCATGGCAAGGGATTCATCCAACCCAGTGTTTCACCCCGGGTTTCCCTAATTTTGTTCACCAAGAAGGTGGAAGGGTGCTTACGACTGTGAGTCGACAATTGTCTCATGACCTAGGTTACCATGAGGAATAAGTATCTGCTACCGTGGATTGAAGACCTCTTTGATCATCTCAAGGAAGAACAGTGGTTTTCGAAGATATACCTCAGATTAGGCTATCATCAGCTTAGAGTTCGGGATGAGGACGTGCAGAAGATGACCTTCTTATGTCAGTATGGACAATATGAGTTCTTGGATATCCATTTCGGCATAACCAACACTCTAGCAGTGTTCATGAGTCTCATGAAGAGGATCTTTCAGCCATACCTCAATCGATTTGTTTTGGTCTTCATCGATGACATATTGATATACTCGACCAATGTGGAGGAGCACACCTACCACTTGAGGGCTGTATTGGACACACTCCGAGAGGACCATATTTATAGTAATCTCTCCATGTGTCAGTTTTGGATGCGTGAGGTCCACTTCTTGGGACACTTCATCTCTGAGGCGGGAGTTGTGGTGGATCCTACGAAGATTGAGGCAGTGCTAGCTTGGGAGCCACCAAGGAGTGTGACATAGGTGAAGAGTTTCTTGGGGCCAGCTGGATACTACTGGAGGTTTGCGCTAGACTTCTCCAGAGTTTCGGTACCACATTTAGCATTAAGAAAGAAGGGAAAACCATCATGTGGATAGATAGATGTCAGTAGATCTCCTAGAAGCTGAGATAGAGATTGACCAGTGCACCTATCTTGAGGGTACCAGAGGTGGGAGTATGGTACGTATTCTACTGCGATGCATCACGGACCGGACTCGGATGTGTCCTAATGCAGGAGAGGGCAAAGATCGCCTATGGATCATGACAGTTGAGGAAGCATGAGCAGATCTACACTACCCATGACCTGGAGTTAGCAGTAGTGGTCTTCGCTCTAAAGATGTGGAGACACTATCTGATGGGCGAGCGCTTTACAGTCTACTCTGACCACCAGAGTCTCAGGTACAAATTCTCACAGAAGGACCTGAACCTGAGACAACGGCGATGGCTTGAGTTCCTCCATGACTATGACATTGAGAGATTATATACTCCTAGAAAGTGGAAATTTGTAGCCGATGCTCTCAGGGGGAGTATGAGCATTCAACTACTTGGGGAGGTGACGAAGAAGCTAGCCGTTTTGCAGATATCCTTTGTGGATAGAGGTGGAGCATCCTTTCTTCAGTCCCTCATAGTCAGTCCTCCACTACTGTAGCAGGTCAGGGAGGCACAACGTGGGGTCATTGATTGTGAGACGCGGTGTGCACAGATATCCTCAGGACATGCACCTGATAGATTCTCTATAGGAGGAGAGCATGCCGTCATTTTCAAAGGATGTACCATGGTACCAGCTTCTTTGAAAGATGAGGTGATGAGGGAGTTTCACACTTCCCGTTTAGCGGTACAACCAGTAGTGGCGATGATGTACTAGGATCTCAGATGACAACACTGGTGTCCTGGTATGAAAAAGGTTGTAGCAGAGTTCGTTTCTCGATGCCTCATCTGCCAGTAGGTGAAGGTGGAGCACTAGGTAACAGCAGGCTTGGTACAGCCCATAGAGGCCCCGGAGTGGAAGTGGGACGGGTTATCTATTGATTTTGTGATTGGACTACCACATACATTCAGAGGTCATGAATCCATTTGGGTGATTGTCGACCGACACACCAAGTCAGCCCACTTCATACCCATAAGAGAGCACGACTCAGTGGAGAGCTTGGGACGCCTCTATGTTTAGGAGATCGTGTGGGTTAATGGTGTGATATCATCTATTGTCTCTGATCGAGATTCTCTCTTTACTTCCTGGATTTGGAAGGGGATCCAGGGGGAATTTTGGACACAGCTACGTCTGAGCACCGCCTTTCACCCTCTGACAGATGGTCAGACGGAGAGGACCATTCAGACTCTCGAAGACATTCTCCGTGCATGTTTCCTCGACTTTGGTCACATCTGGGAGGACCACCTATCCTTGGTGGATTTTGCGTACAACAACATCTACCACTTAACCATTGGGACAACACCATACAAGGCATAGTACGACCGACCTTGCAGATCACCTCTGTGCTAGGCAGACCCTGGGCAGTCAGCACTTGTGGGACCATAGATTGTCCAGGCCATGGCAGAGAAGGTCCAGGTCATCCAGGTGCAGATGAGGACAGCTCAGAGCCAACAGAAGTCTTATGCTGACTGGAGGCAGAGACCACTGGAGTTCTAGGATGGCGACCACATTTTCATAGGACTCTCACCTCAACGTGGATTATGGAGATTTGGCCAGGGCGGCAAGCTATCTCCGTGCTTCATCAGACCATTCCTGGTTTTCAGTAGGATAGGCGAGGTGGCTTATCGCCTAGCTCTACCACCTCAGTTGCACCGGGTGCCCGATGTCTTCCATGTATCTCAACAGAGGAGGTACGTGCACAACTAGACATATATCATCGACCATGGGGAGCTAGAAATTAATGATGGGGAAACATTTTCGGAGGTCCCGGTGAAGATCGAGGATCGATAGGAGCGGGTCCTACATGGTCCGTTGATTCCTCTAGTGCACATCAGGTGGAATCATAGGATCCTCCAGGAGAGAACATGGGAGCGGGAGGCTCAGATGCATGCTCAGTACCCTCATTTGTTCCCCTAGATTGAGGTGTATCTTTATGAGGACGTTAAGCCCTAAGGTGGGAGTAATGTAAAGACCTATAGATTTCAATTTAAATTTATTATTAATTTTCTTTTGGATTTTACTAGTACTCAGTTTCTGACGGCACCTGATATCTTAGGAACCCCTTTTCCTAGAGTTTCGTTTGCTCGGGTGAGGTTATTAAATAAATGGGTTTACTGAGGAGTCAAATAAAAATTTGTGATACAAATTTTACTTCTATTCTAAGCTGTTAAAAACTATGCATTGAAGATGAGGTGGGAATCACTACATCCTAACTCAATTTTGTAGGATAATAGTGAGTTGGGACCCATAGGAGCCCCACCCCTTAAAATCCCTTTAACCCTCCCTCGTGCATTTATTTTGTAACACACCCGCTCACCTATTTTAAATTCATGTAAACTCAAGAAGTTTTTCTTCCACATTAAATACATGACAATAAAATGCCTAATTAATTAGACAATGCACATTAATTAATTTGGGGAATTCATTTTAATTTATTTTTAATGTTGTCATGTATGTGTGTGAATAAAATAAGACAAGGTCTTATTTTGTTGTGGTGGATTCATTGTGCGGAATCAAGGAGTGAACTCTTGCGGTCTTGAAGAACTTCGTCTTTCTTGCTAATAATGCCAAAGAACCTATGAAGAACGCCGTACCATCTTTTCACCTTCATCCAGTGTCGAAGAAAGTGAGATGCCACATCCTTCACTGGGCATGCACCGAAGACGTACGGAGCCTCTTTCCGCGATGCCGTCTTCCACAACGATGTTTCTCCGCGACGTTCCTTGTTCGGCGACTTCTTCCAAGTAGGGGTTTTCGTAAAGTGTATATGTGAATTATCCCCTCGTGCATGCGTATTTTAATTTCAGGGTGTTTGAATAATTTACCTTGAATAAATTATACCCTCTTCTAAAGCATGTCTTTTAATGATTTCAATATGAAAAACACCTAACGCGGAGGGTGTGGGCTGATCAAACACTGTCTGACAACCCTCCGTAGTTTGTTTATTGGTGTGTGGATCTATGGGTGAAAAAAAGTGGGCTGAATAGTCATTTTGAACCCTTCACAATAATATATGGGTTTCGGGAGAGCCTCATGCATAGATGGCTGAAAAACGGACCACTGGAGCGCGTCCGGTGGTCCGCGTAAGGCGCTACAAGCGCGCCACGCCAGTGGCCGAAGGCGGCGGCCGGCACAGGCCGGCTGCCCGAAGGCTGTGGTGCCCCAGCAGGAGCCGCCGTAGCTAAAGCCACGACGGCGGTGGAATGACCGGATCCCGCAGATGCGCGGGATCCGAGGGAGAGGCAGCGCCCAGCCCCGCGTCTACTGGCAAAGGGGGGACCGCGTCCTCCCCACCACCTGGTCTCGCTGGATGTGCCAGAACACCCCCCCCCCCCCTTGCCTGGGCCGGATTGCTCCCAGCTGGGCCAGGCTAGACCCGGACCCGGTTTGGGTTGACCGGGTCCGAACCGGCCCACATGGGGGTTGGGCCGGGACAAACCGGGCTGAGACCCCCCACTTCGGACCGCCTTCGGTCAATTGCCCATAACATGGGCTACGAACCTCTGATCGACGCATTGTCAGTTGTGATGCGAACCTTGGATCGAGACAGTCATTTTGGTGTATTAAAGTCAGGTTTTCAGAGAACTTTGTGTATGGCCGGGTTGGTTCAAACATGAAACCAATCGGGCCCTCAGAGCAGAAATGCTTGTAACTTGAGTTCCGGACATCTGATCGACGTGCCATCGACTATGATGGATTTATCTTAGTGATACAGACATTTTGTCTTACTCCTTTTGAGGTTTGGACGTAGTTGGTGTGCATTCGGGTTGTTTTTGACTTAAAAACCAACCGGGCCCCTGAAACGAAAAAGCCAATAACTCTCAGACCGGGCGTCCGATTGACACACCATCTATCACGTTGAGTTCCTATCGACGAGACAAAAATTTTGGATACATACACTCCAGATTGAATGTCAGTTGATTTATCGACCCCTTGGCTCGTGGAGCGGATCCTCCCAGAAATGATCATTCTTTGTGCGGTAACCCTAGAGCTGGATGCGACAACGGCATTACTGAAATCCTCAGTGGGTTCGGCTGCGGCGATGACTACACTTAAATACTTCGTGGGTTCGGCTGTGACGACGACTGCACTGAAATCCTCTATGGTTTCAGCTACGACGACCACTACACTGAAATCCTCCATGGTTTCGGTAGCGATGACGACCGTACTGAAATCGTTCATGGGTTCGACAACGATGACTACTATTACTGTATCCTATATGGGTCTGGCAGTATGTGACTAATGTTCTTTTATCCTATGTGGGTCTTGCAGTACTACTGTTCTTGTTTCCTACGTGTGATCGGTAGTATTTGACTCTGTACTGGTATCCTACGTGTGTCCAACAGAGTGGGTGGTGTTGTATCCTATGTGGGTCCGACGACTAAACTGGTCTTGTATCATACGTGGGGTCCCAGATAGATGAATCAGTGGCTACAACTGATCATCTTTATCACCTTACGAAGAAGTATACCTGTGTGAGCTGAGTCTTGACTTTCAATCTTTATCATCGATATGATTGACTTGCTTTCCTATGTGGATTTGGTTGTGCTATCTTATGTGGATTGGGTTGTACTATCCTATGTGGATGTGATCGAACTTGGGCTCGGATGTTGGAGCCGAACTGGAATTGGTGACTTAGGTATACATATAGGAATATACCTAAGTAGTGTTGGTTGCTACATCGTGATTGTATCTTTCCTTTTTGGATTACCCTTTTTGGATTCTGGGAGACCTTTGGGGTCTCGAGGTCCCTATTGAGTAGAGTATACTCACCCCTGCATGGGCTATGCCCGCACAATGTTGTGTTGGATGTAGACGACGGACAACGCTGATCATGGTTGAGGTTTGTGGTGCAATACGGTACTTGGAGGTGGACCACTAGGCGGGACATACACGAAGCGGACGGTTGGACCCGAGGAGCTGATGAGACTATCTGTACCCACCCTTCAGGTGGGATTTCTGGTGGACGGTTAGACACTGCTGCTTTACTTTTCAGTTGTTGTACATTTTTTCTAGCTGTACGTTACTTTTCAGTTTGTGTTTGAATTCTGGCCTACGTACATTTCCGTAGTTACTTTTGTACCCAGTTTTACTTAGTGTTTACTTATTCTGGCATACTCTGTGGTGTTTGATTACTTTATAAAGGCAATGCCTTCCCTTTTTATCGGGATTTACGCTTTTGGTTCTAGTCTTCATCCCATGTCCTATGGAAGGCAGGCTTGGGGTAGTCACGGCACGGGTCTCGAGGACGGGTCGTGAAAATAATGGTATCATTTCAACCACTGACCTAAACAATGTCTTGGTTCATAGTTATTCTTTTTAGTTAATGGTTTTATGAATAAATATTAATGATAATTTAGTAGTGTAGAATTTATGGTTTATAGATCCTTGTCTTTACCATATCATCATTGGAGTAGATTTTGAGAAAAATAGTTATAAATTACCCTATTTCACAGGCAATATGTTTGGTGAAAAGTTTATTTTAGTTCTTTAGAAATCAATAGATAATTTTTGGATATCTATTTCTTATGTTAATGGGTAAATTAAAATATAATCATAGCATAAAAATATGATTAAAATAGTGATAATATATTAATGTTAAGGAAGTTTATTTATTTATATTATTAGGAGGCAAGATAATCACTCAATGCTAAGAAAGGGATAAAAAAATTATGTTCTCAATAGAATAATTTCCATTGAGCCTATTACCTACAAAATCATCATAGGATTATGGATTTGAGGCTCCATAATTTCTATCGATCATTCACTTTTTTATGCCCTCAATCCCTTGATATCAATATTTATGATTTTCCGGCAATTATATACCTTGACATTCCACCAATTGTACTCTTACATAGATACCTACTTATATGTTAATCCATGGGTCCTTTATAATTATATTTCACTATTATTATGAGGATATTATATTATCTCTCCTAGTAATGTGGGATTTCAACATTTGAAAAATTGTAATGCCCCGACCCCATTTACCCAGAGTCGGTGCAATATTACATAATGTTGGCATGATCACAAAAGGTCATGTATCTAAATACCTATTAGTTTAGTAGCCTTGGAAACATAGGATATATTCACAAATTTTACATTATATCATAAATTGAAAAGTACATCAACATCTTTTCTAAAAACTCATATCCCCTTATACTATCCCAACATGTCATTCATAAAATACATCTTCACATCCTAGGAAAAATAAAACATAGAAAGGGGTGAGCTCAGATGCCCAGTAAGGATAAAAATATAGAGGAAACATTCATAAATAAACATAAAAATTTAAGGCAATGTATAACTAAAAAAAGCCTTTTAAACATGAACATAAACATAATTTGGAAAAAATAAAATGAAATAATTCCATTTACATATTCACAAGGATATTCTAGTAGTCGAATAGTCACATGAAATATCAATAAACACTTTCATAATGATGGAATGCATAATTCCAGACTATCAAAACAACATACCCAAGGCCTCGTTCCAAGAATACAAATAATATTTTTTCAAGGCCCCATGCAAAGACAATAGTTTTTCTAAAGAGTCATATCGATGCATTAAGGAGCTATAGTGGGCTCCACCCATCACATACTATGTCCAATGCAGTCCTTATATGAACAGATTTAATCATAACAAAAACATTCATATTAAATCTAGCTTACAAAATGTAAATACTTTCTTCATAAACCATGAATGGTAAAAAAATAACACATCCACATTCAAACATATCACAAACCACCAATACAATATGGATGTTTTATATCATAATAAATTAACTTTAAATAAGCTTAAAATCCATCAATGGATGTTGACATAGATGAAATCAAAACTATTTTAGAGAAATATCACTTTTTTTGAAATCATTTAAAAGTCAAATAATTATAAAATAAAATATTCACTTTGAAAATAATATTATAATCTTGTAAGGGAAGCTTTTACGCTTTTATAATGGTGTAAAATAGTCCCACCCACCATATAAGTTAAAAAATACATTCTTACCATAATTTTGTCAAAATTGTTAAAAAGGTCCTTGTTTGGAAAATGACATAATGATTCCTTTATAAACATCTAATAAAAATTTAAACAAGGTTATAAATGACATAAACCCATATTATGAAAAATATTATGAATTTTTTGAAATAAATTTTTAAGAAACATGGATGTTAATGATAATGAGGCTCGAGTAGATAATTACGTAAAGAAAATCTCGGATAAGAAGAGATTGTGAAATAAACCCATACCGTGTAATTTTCTTTAATAGTGTGTTGGTTAACCTCATAAATAATAGTTAAATCATTGTTATTAAATTATACAAGAATCATATACATAAAAATGATATCACATATGATCATTTATACTACTTTGATAATAATATTTTAGTATTATCGTCGTTTTGGGTGTAAAATGATTCGTTTTCCATTATATGCTTCGTTACGTAAGCCATGTTTGTTATGGATAGGTTGTATCATATTCATATCTAGAATGATATCAGTTAACTAAACATTAATTTTAATCATAAAATTAGAATTTTTCTTGAAAGTATATGATGAATAAATTAATCTCGTCGTGTTCGTGGAGACGGTAATCCGTACGTATGCAAGAACTCTACGTCCATTTCATTTTTCATTTTAAATTGAATAAAAATCAAATTTAAAATAGGTATATTATTATTACAGTATAATATAATATCTTATATTTTTTCCTAATGTTCATTAACACCATCCTTTATATGTTCCATGTATGGTATTAACGAGACATATCACTTTGAGGGGGCAGTAGTCCGCACTTCCTCAAATGAAATTATCGTATATATATATATATAACATGAAACTAAAAATGGTATGCTATAAAATGGAAGTGAAGAAGATTATATATAAAATAAATATCATAAATATAATTATTAATTGTAGTTCTATAATATGGGCAACCATTAGAGGTGGTAGGATAGAATTGAACGATCATCGTTTCGTGAGGCATTTGGCTGCCATCCACAGAAACATTATGTTCTTGACCTATTAGATGGAGGTGTGTGTATGTGTAGTTAGAATAATTCTCATAAAAATATCTTTTTAATTTTATAATACTGTTTTTGTTACAAAACAAAATAATAAGAAGAGTTTAGGGGTTGGAGAAGTAAAACAAAAGAAAAGATGTTAAGAGAAATTATTACCTTTAATTTTGGTAACTCTCTTTTGTTTGAACCAAAAAAGACAATTGAAGTGCATCATACCTAATTTATGGCTTCTAGGGGGAGGAGAGGGATGTGGGGAGATTAATTGGGTAGAGGCTTATGAGTCAAAAGGATTGAGATGTGTGAGTAATTGGTTATAAGTGGTGTCCTTTTATAAGGAGGAAGAGGGGCTCTTTAGAAAAAAAAACATAAAGTATTAATTTATAATAAATTAATATTCGGTTTCTAATGGATCCAAAGTATATTATTCAAAGTATAAGGAGGGTATGGGTCGTAAACCAATCATGCAATAGATTATATACAGGTTTGGGTCACTATAGTAACCTTATCTTTTAGATTTAACTCTTAATTAAATAGGTTGAAATTTACAATGTCTCTTTATATTATATTATATAGTTAATAAACATACTATATATTTCCAAGTGACCCCCAAGTGGTCCATTAATAATAAAACTGTCATTATATATGTCCTTTGGCTGAACCTTATATTTTTAGGAATATAATTTCAATTAATAATATAATATTTTTTTTAAAAACTCTTTTATGTCAATTTTGATTCTATTGGTTATTTTGTTTTTGATAAATTCATAGATGCATTATTACTTCGGATAAAATTAATATAACCAATAATAATATGTCATACTAACCTATTATATTTTTGGAATTCATAAAAAGTCTAAAATTACATTTATTTTATATTTATAATATCAATTATTTTAATATTTCTTTAATTATGTAATTACTCCATCACCATTGTGTCATAAATAAATTAAATTATTTAACGTCTAAAAATTATAAATAAAATAACATTTTGTAAGAAATATTTTTATCATTCTAATTAATATTTATAGTTGAATTTATCTTAGGTATAACCCTATATTAAAAATGTTTCATTTATTAAATATTGATTTTAAATCTTTTAACTTTTATTTGAATTAAATAATAATAAATGTCTTAATCTAATCAAAGTGGACCATAAAGGTTTATATTTTATTCCTAATTTTGTTTTTTATAATTATACTTATCTAATAGAATTAGGATATGTGTTAGGGTAATAATAATTTCATTTTTACCCTTAGTTACCCTATTTACTTTTTACCGTGGTAAATAAAAGAAAAACGTTACTATTCACAAAAATTATTTTTATCTTCTTTAACCAAATTTTGGTCCTTGATATTAACCGTGTCTCTCGTATTTTCAAAATTCCACTCACAGAAGTAGTAAAATTATGTTTTATGAGAATTTTAAAATTCTCCTATGTGGTGGGTAGAAAACGGGGAAAAGTTCAATAAAATTTTTACATATCTAAAATTATTATAAACTGACTCCAATGAATTACATTGATCTTATATAAGTATCATGTATTTATTTTTACATAATATAAATTTAAATAAAATAAATATTTATTTAAATAAAAATTCGGTTTTAAACTATAACTTAGTGTTTTTCACTATTATTCAAAAATTAATAGTTTTCAGAAAAATAAAAAAAATTTACCCTATGTTACTTTTGATATTCATCATTAAATAAATAATTATATTTATCCAAATTCAAAACATAGAAGTTTCATTTATTAATTTAAAATTATTTCCCGCTGTTAATACCAACTGGCGTATTTTTAAGAAATAATAACAACCAAAAGTTTGACACTTGATTATGACCAATTTCGAAGTGAAATTACTTAAAATGACCACCATTGGATTAAATGGTAAAAATATAATGTAGTTATACTTCCAAACCATAAAAATGTATAATTTAACAATATAAATTATTTTGATTTAAAAATTTGTTTTTAGTTAAAATAAAGTATTTTTCACTATTCACCCAAATATGAAAGTCATTAGAAAAACACCAAAACTATATTTAAAATAAATTATTATGTCCCAATACTAAAGAAGAATATTATTTTGTCAAATTGAATATATTAAAGTTTAAAATATTGGATTTAAAAATGCTTCGCAATTAAAAGGCGGTAAAATTGCATTTTTTGAAAAATACTTCTTTTATCTGAAAAAATGTATTTGTTCTTACATTATGTCTAAGAATATCATAATATGGATTCTAAAATTATAAGGATTATATAATGTTCAAAATTCAATTAATACTATTCATTACAGATTTTGAACAACTTGTCTGGTATGTCATTATGCGCTTGATCTCGGTGTTACGTGTAGTGAATGTTATTGAATTAATTTGAATATATAATGTACTGTGAAATATTGGGGCGTTATATTTTTCCATCCTTAAATAAATTACATCATTTCAATTTTAATTTCATTTTCGAAAATTAATGTTTGAAAATTGAAAATACCTTTGGGAAAACCCACATAGAAAATTAGGTTAATTAAATTTTGTCTTAATAAGAGGAAAAGAGAAATGAAAGGGTAACCACCAAATTATGATCTCGATTTGGAGAAAATTGGTGGAAACTAATGAAATATAATTAGAGGAAAAACATAATTATTTATAGGTAGTGCTTTTGGTCCTCAATCACAAAAAAGTGTAAAAATGAGGGCCTTAAATTCATCAATCTATTATGATTTAAAACACCATCAGTTCAACAAAACATATTGTATTAAGATAACAAATTATTTGTTTGAAGGTCACTTCACAAATGTGTAAGAATTAATTTCTTCTTAGAATAATAGAAGATGAAAAATATATACTTGACAAGTCGAGTCCCACCCTTTAACTAATTTTTACCACAACCTCATCTTTTACTCTAAAAGATAATAGAACTTAAGAATAATATTCTATTTATCCTATTTCTATAGGGTTAAAAAATGAATAGATAATTAATCTACCAGAATGTTTTTTAAAAATTTATACATTATTCAATCCAGGACATCATGTGGGCCAGTGGTAGGTGATACACCCTTGACATTCTTTGGTTGCAGGTTCAAGTCTTGCGGAATTTTCGGACGCGATGGGTTGCCGCCTGACCTCCGGGATGTCCTTTTATGGCAATCTAAAAATAATCTCAAACTATAATTATCCAAAATACATATGTCCAAACTCATAGTCTAAAATTTATAAGGAAGGTAAACACAATGAAGATCATTTCCACCTAATAACATGCTAACACCTTCATCATGTATTCTATTAAAACACTACAACCTAATGAATTAACATAAAACCTTATTGATTATATGCATGATCCATTATTCCTTATAAAATACTGGGTGTACACCTTCTATCCAAAAAAGTTTTAAACTCCAATAATGATGGAATATACAAATCATTAATCAGTTTCAAGGAAATCAAAAATATTTAATATAATTTATCCAAATCATTCATTTATTATTCCAAAATCACTACCTCAATATCAGAACCATATTATGGTTTATCTTTCTTTCAACCATATATTTTCCATAAATTTAACGTGTTATAAAGTCACATTTCTTGGTTCCACACAATCTCAAGTCTTTAATGAAATAGTAATACAGTACAATCGTTACATACTCCATAATTATTATAATCAGTACATTGTCGATACAACACTCAAATGACATAATTCTATAATAAAAAGATAAGAACTATAATCATTCCTCCTCATATGTGGTAGTCTCATAACTTGATTATTATCCAATAGCAACATTAGGGGAATACTCTGATGATTTTGAAATCGGTTCGCGTAGTGTCCCAACTCCTTGCAGATGAAGCACTGTTCATTTTGAAATCTTTTTCTTACCCTGGCAGTCACGTACTTGGTGTCATTTTTCTCCACACTTATAACATATTCACATTCCCTTCAGGAAACTCCCCAAGTGTTTCTTCCCACAGTTATCTCATGTGGGAAAATTATTCTTTTCCCTCTTCCCTTTATCCATCGTTCTCTCTTCCATCCTTTTCTTCTCTGGCTTACCTTCAAAGCCATAGGACTCGGAAAATTCTATACTTATATTATTAACACATGATACTATTTATTCATTTGTTGAGAATACATGGGAGAATATTTCCATTCAAAATGTTGGCTTCATACTATGAATGATATGGTCCTTCTTACACTTTGGATCATACGTATTTCTAGAGTTCACATTCCTTCTACTGGGCTCCATTTCTAAAAAATATCATAAACTATGTCAGTTTATGAATTGTAATGAATAATTACAATCTATTAAAATAACCAATGTAAATTGAATGGTTTATGGATATAATCCATAATCATAAGGATGCTTTCATTGAGTAATTATATACTAATTAACCCTTCATAATGATTTGTAATGAAAATGATAATTATCCAGAGCATATCCCCCAGGAGTGTCATAGCCAAGAGTGCAGCAATGCCCATTATCGTACACCAGTTCCCATTCAAGTCTTTCTCAAAGCACTATTTTTAGGTTTTACCCATAGGTACATCTGTGCTAGAGCCGCCTCTACCTGCTCATATCCAGACATGGATTTATTGCTCAGAAAACTCAAAAAATCTTTAAAATACCAAAATTCTAGGAAATTATTCTATACTAATCCTCATAGTCTATCTTAGGGATATGTGCTCTAATCATAGATTATCTAAATATTACTTCTAAGGATTTTACTAAAATTCCTCTTATACAAAATATAACGTCCCGACTCCAGTTACCCAATGTCGATGCATTATTAAGTAACATTGTCATTATCACAAAATATCATGTCTTGAAAGACCGATTAGTATGGTAGCATTGGAAACACTAGATACATTCATAAATTTTACATTACATCATAAAGTGAAAACTACATCAACATCATGTCACCACACTCATATCCCTTTATAATATCCCTTGAGGTCATTCAAAAAATGCAACATCACATCCTGGGAAAAATAAAACATAGAAAGGGGTGAGCTCAAATTCCCAGTAAGGATAAAAATATAGCAGAAACATTCATAAATAAGGCAAATCATTTAAGGCAATATATAACTAAACCAAAAGCCTTTTAAACATGAACTTAACCATATAATGGAAAAAATAAAATTAAATAATTCCATTTACTTATTCACATGGATATTCTACTAGTTTAATAATCAAAAGCAATGCCAATAACCACTTTTATAATGATTAAATGAATAATTCCAGACTATCATAACCACATAGCCAAGGCGTCGTTCCAAGACTACAAATAAGATTTTTTCAAGGCCTCATGACAAGACACTAGTTTGTCTCATGAGACCTACCGATGCATCATGGAGCTATAGCGGGCTCCACCTATCACATACTATTTACAATGCATTCCTTATATAAATAGATTGAATCATAACATAAAACATTGTATTAAAACTAGCATGTGAAATGCAAATACATTATCCATAAACCATGAATGGTATAAAAATAACACATCCACAGTAAAACAAATCACAAAACCTTCAATACAATATGTTAGTTCTATATCATAATAAATCAACTTTAAATAAACTTAAAATCCATCAATGGATGTTGACATAGATGAAATCAAAACTGTTTTAGAGAAATATCTCTTTTTTGAAATAATTTAAAAGTCACATAATTATAAAACAAAATATTTACTTTGAAAATAATTTTATAAGTTTCGAAGGGAAGCTTCGATGATTTTATAATAGTGGAAAAAAGCCGCACCCACCGTATAAGTTAAAAACATTCTTACCTTAATTTTTTCAAAAAGGTAAAAAAGCTCTTTGTTTGGAAAATGATGTAAAGATTCCTCTATAAACTTATTATAAAAAGTCATAAAAGGAAATAAATGAAATTAACCCAAATTCTATAAAATAGTAAAAAAATTTTGAAATACATTTCTAAGAAACATGGATGTGGATGATAAAGTGGTCCTAGTAGATAATTACCTATAAACAATCTTAGATAATGAATAGATTGTGAAATAAACACTTACCTTGTACTTTTCCTTGATAGAGTACAGGTTAAACTCATGTATAATAGATAAATATTTTTTATTAAATTATACAAGAATCATATACAGAAATATAATATCATATATGATCTTTTAATATTGCTTTGTTAATAATATTTTAGTATTATCGTCGTTTCGGGTGTTAAATTCTTCGTTTTCCATTATATGCTTTGTTATGTAAGCCATGTTTGTTATGTATAGGTTGTATGTTATTCATATTCATAATGATATAAAGTAATTAAACATTACATTTAATAACCAAATGAGAATTAGTCTTGAATGGATATGATGGGGAAATGAATCTCATCGCGTTTGTGGAGACGGTAATCCGTAGATACACACGAACGCTACTTCCATTTCATTTTTCATTTTAAAAGGAACAAAAACAAAATTATACATAGTTATATTATTATTCTAGTATAATATAATATCTTACATGTGTTACTTAATTACATTAACTCCATCCTTTATACGTTCTATGTATGGTATGAATGAGTCATATCACATTGAGGGGCGGTAGTCTGCACTTTCTCAAATGAAATTATCATATATATATACAACATGAAATGAATAATGGTATGCTATAAAATGGAATTAAAGAAGATTATATATAAAATAAATATCACAAATATAATATTTAATTATAGTTCCATCATAATTTCCACCATGATAGGTGGAAGGAGATAATTGAACAATCATAGTTTCGTGAGACATTTGGTTTCCATCCACAGAAACATTATGTTCTTCGCCAATTAGATCAATGTGTGTGTAAGTGTAGTTTGAAAAATTCTGATAATAATATCAAAGTATATTTAGGATAATGGTTTTCTTAAAATAATAATAATAGTTTAGGGGTTGGAGATGTAAAATAAAAAAAGAAGCTAAGAGAAATCGTTACCTTTAATTTGGGTAACTTCTTTTGGTTTGAACAAAAAATGACTCTTGAAGTGCCTTCTGACTAAGGTAAGTCTTATAGAAGGAGGAGAGGGATAGAGGGAGATTAATTGGTCTGAGGGTGGGCGAGAAAAATGGATTTAGTGGTTCGAGGAATTGGTTAGATGTGGTGTCCTTTTATAAGGGGTAGGAAGGGCTCTTTAGAAAAAATTAAATGTATTCATTTATAATAAATTCATATTCAGTTTTTAATGGCCCCAAAGTTGATTATTCAAATTCTAAGGTAGGTATGGGTCGAAAACCACTCAGCCAAAAGATTTTAGACAGGTTTGGGTCACTATAGTAACCTTATCATTTAGATTTAACTATTAGTTAAATATTTCGTCATTTACCATGTCTCTTTGTATTTTTATATTATATAGTTAATAAACATACTATATAATTCCAAGAGACACCCATGTGGTCCATTAATGATACACCTATAATTATATAAGTCCTTTTGCCGAACCATATATTTTTAGGAATATAATTTCAATTAATAATATAATATTTGTTTTAAAAACTCTTTTATTTTATTTTTGACACTATTGTGTATTTTTTTGATATATTCTTACCAGCATTATTACCACGAATAAAATTCATATAACCAATATTAATAGGTCATATTATGCTATAGAAATATTGGAATTCATTAAAAGTCTCAAATTAAATTTATTTGGATATTTATAATATCAATTAGTTTAATATTTCATTAATTAGGTAATTACTCCATCACCATTGTGTCATAAATAAATTAAATTATTTAATGTCTAAAAATTATAAATAAAATACAATTATGTAGGAAATATTTTTTTTATTTACAATGAATATTTATAATTTAATGTATCATATGTATAAACCTATATTAAAAATGTTTTATTTATTAAACATTGATTTTAACTCTTTTAACTCTTCATTGAATTAAATAATAATAAATGTCCTAATCGGATACAAGCTGACTAAAGAGGTTTGTTTATTTATTCCTATAGTTTTTTCTGGTTTTATTATACTTATCCAATATAATTAGTACATGTTTTATGGTAATAATAATTTCATTTTTACCCTCAATTACCCTATTTACTTTTTACTGTGGTAAATAAAATTAAAAAGTTACTATTCACCAAAAATTATTTTAATTATATTGAACGAAATTTTACACACTGATATTAACCATGCCTCTTTGATTTTAAAAATTCCACTCATAGAAGTGGAAAAATTTATGTTTTATGTGAATTTAAAAATTCTCTTAGGAGGTGGGTAAAAGAGGGTGAAAGTTCAATAAAATTTCTCTCTATATAAAATTATTATTAAATGACTCCAATTAATTACATTGAACGTAAAGAGGTATTATGTATTTATTTTTACATAAAATAAATTTAAATAAACTATATAATTATTTAAATAAAAGTTCTTTTTTAAAATATAACTAAGTGTTTTTCTCTATTTATAAAAAATTTAAAGATTTCAGAAAAACACCAAAAATTTACCCTAAGCTAATTATGATATTACAAATTTGATAACGATTTCTTTTTAACCAAATTCAAAACATAAAAGATGAATTTATTAATTTAAAAATAATTCCTGCTGTCAAAACCAAATGGCGTATTTTTTAGAAATAATAACTACCAAAAGTTTGACACTTATTTATGTCCAATTTCAAAGTGAAATTACTTACAATGACCATAATTGGATTAAATGGTAAAAAAATTATCTATTTATACTTCCAAACAATAAAGATGTATAATTTAACAATATAAAATCTTTTGATTTAAAAAATTTTTTCAGTTAAAATATATTATTTTTTCACTATTCACCCAAATATGAAAGTTATCAGAAAAACACCAAAACATTATTGAAACTAAATTCTTATGTACCGATTCTAAAGAAGAAGTATATTTTGTCAAATTGAATATATAAAAGTTTCAAATATTGGATTTAAAAAGGATTCTCCATTAAAAGGCTCTAAAATGGCATTTTTAATGAAATACTTCTTGTATATGAAAAAATGTATTTGTTCTTATATTATGTCTATGAAACTGATAATATGGATTCTACCATTATAAGGATTATATAAAGTTAAAAATTTAGTTAATACTATTCATAACTGATTTTGAACGGCTTCTTTGGAAAGTAATGTTGCGTTATAACTCAGTGTTGCGTGGAGTGCATGTTATTAAATTACTTTGAAGAAATAGTGTACTATGAAATCATGGGGTTTTACAAAAATAAATAAAAATTATCAAAATAGTTTTTAAATTGAAAGGAAAAAATTTAATTATTTTTGTGAGAATATGATGACACAAAAAATATAAAGTTTGAAAATGTTATTTGATATCATGTATGACAGGCAGAACCAAGCATGTAATATAATACTAGAGCCTAATATTTTTTAAAAATAATTAATATTTTTAAAAAATCAATCTATGATATAGTTTTCAATGCATGTGATACTTATTTATCATGTGACACACACAATAATGAGTTTCGTCGATGTATTTCGTTACACACTAGAATGAGTTACACTGAACAATAACATATTATTAAGTTATTATTTTTTATTATAAAAAGATATAACACAACAATTAAATTAGCAGTGTTGAATTAAATTATGAAAATTATAAAAAATGTGTTATATACATTATATAAAATTAATCCATTTGTTTTAAATTAAATATAAATTAATATAAGAACCAATTGAATATTAAATTTGTATTTCTGTATAAAACTACTTTTTTGATAAAAATTCTATTTTATCAGAAAAATTAAAATTTTTTAGAATTATTATCTGATATTAATTTTATATATAATATATATTCAATAAAATTTATATTATATTCATCCAAAAAAATTTAAGCATGAGATAAGAACAATCACAATTTTAGGGATAAAATACTATATTTTTAGGACACTTTTACAACCCAATAATGGAAAAAAATTAAAAATATTTTTAGGAATGTTTGTAAATATTATATGTAAAAATAAAATTAATATTGGAAGTATAAACATAAAAATATGTCTATGGTCAATTATTGGTATTTTTCAATGAATTTTCAATTTTTAAGGGATAAAGATAAATAAAAAATTCTAATTCAAAATATTGTTTCATGAAAATTACTAGTATTAATAAATTTCATTTACAAATGTATTAAATTTTTAATTAGATTAATTTTCTTTATTTATTATAATATTGGTCTTTGGAATCATTTTCAATTCTAAATTGAATAATCAACCCAAGAAAAAATATGTATGTTTTTACATTAAATTCTTGAATTTTCATCTTGTCTAAGGTATTAAAATTTAATTAATTTCTACCAATTATGTTATTATTGTAAGAGAAATTTTATTCGATTTTTGGAATTTGAAAAAATTATAAGTTTTAATTAGGTCCAAATAGTTTTTGGCTGAATATATTAGTGATTATAATTATAGATAATGAAAATGATTAAGGAGAAATTATGATTAAAATGTGTATAAAAATTAAATAATAATGTTCAAATGACTTATAAACTTTTCAAAATTATGTTGGATGTACATATTAACACAATATACTTTAATGGGTTTTATTTTTTACAAATATTGGAGCCTCTTTAAAGGATAAAACCAAGGATTAAATCACTTTTCTAAAATTTAAATGACCGCCACTCCTCCTCAACTACAAAAAGAAAAAAAAAACCTCCCACATCCTCACACCTATCAAGATACATTGAATCATACAATATCTTTACAAATATATCATATAAACTCCACAAATCCTATAATCCTATCTATGGGAACTACTCTATATAGAAAATCCATTTGGTACACATCAACAGGGGTTACATAATGAATATGTAACATATTTTCAGAATCTATTTATTTTATTTCCACCCCCCACCACCTAAAAATACTTATTAAATTTTTATAAGACAAAAAAATATACTAATCATACTGATATGTTTTTTAGGATAGATTTTATATATACACATTTTCATACATTAACAATATTCCATTTAATGGGCAACAAACTAACTGTTTTTGTGTACTGCGAACTACATCATCATGAATAAAAGATGTTCATTTATTTTGTTACATCCTTTGTTTTGTTTCAATTAATATGGAACCTATATTTATATATGTTATATATGATATGTATCATTACATTATTCTTATTTAAATTTTTTATAAATTATACAATTATACTTTCAATTTTATGTAAATATGATAACATCGTTTGGGGATGAGTGGACTACTGCCCATTCCATGAGATTTCATCCATTGAAAATGTACTTTGAATGTATAAAGGATGGTTTTAGTTGAAAATATATGAGATGAAAATCATCTATATTGTACTACAGTAATAACTACCATTATACAAATACAAAATATAATTTTAATTGTTACCCTTTCTCGCACATTAAAAGTGATAACTTTGTTCGTGGATGTGTGGAATACTAAATTATTGATATGATGAAATATATTTGACATAAAAATAAATAAAAATAAATAATTATATATTATTAAATAATAATATATTTATAGTATGATGAATATTATTGAAAGATTAATATTTTTAACCTTCGTTCCATAATAATAATTTAAAAATGAGAACGTTACCCATGAGTACATAAGACGTTCCATCTACATGACTATAACATTGGTTAATTTTTTATACCCATATTTTATGATTGAATTTTAATTTACAATTTTATAAAAATAGGTTAAATATTAGTGATAATTATTTTGGATATTTTATTTAATTTCCCGTGTGTCCATATTTGACCTACAAAAGTTGTTTTTGACACACAATCGAAATTCGGTCAATATACTAGACATTAAATAAAAAGATAAATAACTATATAAAACATTGTAATCATTGAAATAATTTTTTTGATAAAAATTATAAATTTTCTCAGCAAATTTATAAAATAAAATTATGTTATTATATAGGAATATAAATACACATGAGACATGCAAACTCATGTTAAGGAATTTCGTCTCAATTTACAATACATTGAGACATATTTTTTGACAAACGTTTTGTTTATTTTATTTTCCATATATAATTCACATCAACATGTTATATCATAAGTATATTTATTGTAATGATATTATTTGTTTCATCTAATGATTTAACTTTATGGAGATTATGATTTAAATATTTTGATATGGTTTGGGGAACATTGAAATTATTAATGATTATTTTCCGCAATAATAATATCAATAACCATTTTATTCATCAATGTAAATTATATTTCAATTTTCAATAATCCCTTTAATTATCCTATAATTCAATTATTCTTTACTTGTTTCAAGTATTTGTTAAAAAATTACACTCGTTGGTATAAATGTTTTATGGAAAATGTTTTCAAAATATATGAACTGCATTTATAACTTTAGTCGGAGAAATAATTATATTTTAAATACCATGTTTTATTAAAATGTAAGATATAAAAGTTAACAGAAATTTTTAAATTATTTATTAATGGAATTCTTACCCTTTTATATTATTACTAATGTTGTAAAATGAATCTTATCGTCAATTTCAGAATAAGGGATTTTTCTAAACATTTTACCAAGAAAATGGTATGTTCTTTTTACCTCACAAGACATATAAAAATTTACAATCAATCATTTCATTGATTAATCATTTGAATGTATGAAAGGTTAAATATTAAGGAATTTTTTTTACATTTATTTTAAAAAATTTAAAAAAATTCACAAAAAAGATTATTTTCATCATTAGCAATAACAAAAAATATTTTATTGTATTTTTATTCAGAAAACATGTTGTACATTATTTTACTCTATATGGGATCTTTTTTAATTATATCATCATTATTCATACTCATGATAGTTTATAGAAAATTTATTAATGGATTGTATTCACATTTACTTTATTAATTTTATATTTGATCCATATTAATAGTCACTTTCCAATGATCATTAGAAATTTAATTTCCCGTAATTTTCCATATCATTTCTCATATATAAGTTTAATTCCTAAACTATAAACCATTAGTACATATTGTATAATCATTGATATTTATTTAATTAACTGTGGAAATGTTAATATATTTTTATTTTATATTGAATATTGTTATGTAAAAACACAAATTATTTATTTTAATTATTAGATATGAGGAATTATTTGGGTGGAAAATGACATGTTTTTCAATGAAATTATACATCCCATTGAATAACCAATAGGTTCTCATGATATAAATAATTTCTGAAAATTAAATGCTTATCTAATTTTTATTTTAAGCCATCATTTGAATGGTCATAACGGTATAAGTTTCTTTATGGATGATATATGACATGCATTAATTAATAACATACCCTATATAGTAATAGTTATGATTCATCCATGAGAATAATTGTAGACATATCTATAGATACATCTCAATTTTAGTTCATTGATTAAAGGGCAGGTGTTTCAATTTCTTAAATTTCCATATTTATTTTTCCACATCTACTCATTTTAATGGAATGTGTTTATTATTACATAAATTCCTATATAATTTACTGAATTCCTACTTCGTTATTAATAACATGGCTTATGTTCATTATTAATTAACATTACATATTTATTATTGTTATTGTTTCATTTATATTTTTGTTATACATTACCCTTATTGGGAATTTGAGCCTAGACTTGTTTAATATTTATTCCTCAGGATTTTATGATGTGTCATATATGTAATATGAACTGATATAAATAATATAATAATTTTATTATCCTCGAATGATGAAAAAAGTATGTTTTCAATATAATATTAATTTATAAAGAAATACTCATGTATGTTTTTAGTTTATTAAGAGTACTAAACTGTTCGGTCCATTTGTTCATGGATTACATTTATCTTATGATAGTGTAATTGTATCATGACACCATATATGTACTTTATATTCTTAGGTCACTACATTTTCAACTACACATAGTGTAGAAATGAGGCATTGTTAGTATGTTCTTCCCAATAAAAAAAGTTGACTTTCGGGCTCTATGTTCCATGTAGCAGGGTTACACTATATAGTGATCCCATGTCTTGCAGCCAAGGGTCCTAGTTACATAATCCTTGTATAGGGTGATGAAAATATTTATCTAAAAATCCAGTGATATGGACCTTGGGTTCCATTAATTATCATGGGATGAGGACAAGTACAAGAGGCCGATTATCCTAGAATGAAGATGTACATAGGGTACGTGCCACGTAGGAGACATGGTCAGAATAGAAATATGGGAAAGCACTAGTCTAGTGGCTCAGGTAATGAAATACATTTCATGTACACCATGTACATGCCATGTAAGGACACCTGATCTTCCATGCCATGTTTAAGAGGACAGGACTGTTTGTTCATGTGGGGTTACATATCATATAGAAACCAGAACATGTCATGAAAATTATTTAGATTCTCCATCCTAGAACTTCACCTTCTTCCACCCACTGATGGTGGACAATGAGTATCGTACCCCGAATGTTTTCCCTCTTAGAAGACAATGGTGGCCTCTTCATGAGAATTTTCGATAAAACACGAGATGATGTTGTGGGTCTTTTTATTTACTGATTTTTAGAACACTAGTGGTAGTGAGAGATTCTTGGTCCTTCCATATGAGGGTACAATATGAAATTACATAATACACAATATTGTGAAACCATATATAAGATAATCTGTGGTAGATTTGTAGTATCAATTGGTGGAGGCAAGGGAGGGATCCTATATTGTATCATTTTATATAGATTTGGGTTATGAAATCTTGCTGACCAAAATTTATTAGGATGTGATCCAATATGCATAAGCATATCTCAATAAGGTTTATGAAATTGTTAGTTATATGATCCCCTATATTGAAGTCAATTTTGATAGGTTTTTTTGAATATTTAGGTATATTATCCCTTACCAAGTTGACACCTTATGTATGATATATGGTATCATTGAGAGAATAATCCCCTAAACAGTGACTGTTGTTAGATGTGTTTTAATGAACATTTGTAACCAACACGTCATCGATAGTGATCCCTTATAAGAGGGATATGGTCGATTGGTCTTACATTGGGGTTGTGGTGTCCTCCAGTTATTCTTGGTGTGATCACCAATCTATGTGAAATCATTTGGGTTACTAGATTAGGTTCATGGTGTTCCCTACCGATCAATATTTTGATCTATATTTGATGAGTTGTGGTCTTCAATATTCCTATTTGGGAGTGTGGTATCCCTTAACTATTTTGGGAGAGATCCCCTACATGAGTGATGAGAACATTCATGCTTCTAGTATGGTTAATGTGATAACCCTTGGATGTTGGTTTTGATCTTATATCTGAGTATCAATATATTCTTTGTTCTAGAGTGTACTTATTAATGGAAGAGTTATAATGGGAATATTCTCTCAAATGTATTCCACATGGGATTATGGGAATATTCCATTGAAATTTAATTACATAATGGAATTTTATATCTTCAATTAGTGCCCTCTAGGATGGTATAACTCTAATAATGTGTTCTCATTGATGAGTTTTACCTTTGATCATCTAGTTAAAATATTTTCGTTGGCTATGAGGTCATTACCACTTGAGACTTGTAGTATGATATGAGTATATATGGGTGTAATGTATATTTTCTAGTAATGTTTTTCATAGTTAGTAGTTGAAACAATATTAGGATAGATCTGAAATGTCATGTATAGCTCAGGAGTGATCGATATGGGGTTTTTCTACCAATTGGATTCACTCTAGGTGGGTTAGGTGGAAAAATGATTTTTATTTTCACCATTGTATTTTTTAATTTATGGATCCTTATAGGTATTTTTATACACAGCTAAATATAAATTTTTACTCATATTTTATGTCTTGTGAAGTGGATATCACTTTTGATAGAGTCTTATGTGTAACCATTTTATGTGGATTTTAGTGAGCAAGACCTACGAAGATGTTTTCTATTGTTTCGTAGAGGAGAATATTGAAAGTTTTATTTGAATATGATACACACCATAAAATATGTTTGGGAACTATTATAGTTTATAGGGGGATTTAATTTTTTTCTTTTTTGAACATTCAGTACACCAATTGTCATCAGTTTTAAGAAATATGTATGAAAGAAATTATTTACAAGTTTCACTATCTATGTACTATTCTATGGAGATGTTTGTTAGTGTCTAAAAATAGGTACTATAGTCCAAGGCCTACCATTTGTGTGATACACATAATCACTTAATGATTCTAGATCATGACATATTGGACACATGCATGGGGAAATAGTGTCTCGGACCCCGGTGAGTTGGGTCCCAATAAAACTTGATTATTTCAATATTTTTACAAAGTAAAAGTGTTTAGATTGATTAATTCAACATATGTACTTAATGATATGTGGTTAGTATTACATAGATATGTAATGAGTTTTTAATATCAGGAAAATTGATGCCAACAAATATTAGTTATGGTTGTCTGACATATGTAATATGATTTGACATTCTCATACATATTCATATTTTAATATTTAAAAAAGTGTTTAAAAATTTATAATTTATTGGGTGTATAAAATTATGATTCACATTATCATTATTTCACTTTGAATGTATATATAAATATATTGACACACCCACACACCCATATTTCATGAAAGGAAATATTAATTTACCTATCAAATTACAACTTTATGTATCTTTATCCAATCTTATTAAGTGGGTTTTATTGGTTATTAATATTATTTTTGTTTTTCACAAGTAGTATTATTTATTTTAAAAATGAAATATGATCATGAGGCAGAAAAAGTAGCTATGAACTAGATGAATCACTATTCATATATCACATGGTGCTTTAAGTACTATTGATTTTATTGAATTGGGGTGGATGTTTTTGATTGAATCCCAAAACATAACATTATTGAGATACATCTAATGAGAACATTAATAATTGTGTAAAAATTTAATGAAAGTGCTTAGCCGTAGATAAATGAAGGGCATGTGGGTATGTTTCGAATCATTTCACAAGTTAGAGATTTTCTACGGTGGGATTCTTCCAATAATGGGGAAAGTATATAATCAAAGTCATTAATTTATCTTGAAGGAGTAAGTGTATTACAATTCATAGATAATAAAAATTGTGTTTTATGTATTTCAGTGAGTGAAATATGAAGTTCTAATATAATAAGATGAATTAAATGAGATATATTTATTGGACAAGTGAGTCTATACTCAATGAATCAAGAACATATGAGTAGTTACATATGAAATAAACCAATATTACCCATATTAACTCTTTTAGATGGATAAATTGATTATTTTAACATCATTATTGATTTTGATGTAGATGGTGGACATGTTTATAGAGACACAAGTGTCTGATGAACATTACAATAGACCCTATTATAAGTTGAGTAGAATTGATTCTTTCAATGAGGACAGTCGTATGAAACAATAATAAATTCTATAATTTATATTTAATTTTTATATTATGAATTCATAACAGGGATAAAATTTTTTCTACATAACATATGGATCAAGTTTATTGAATACATTTATAGCTACCCTAAATGTGTTTTTAGAAATTACATAGGTTATTTTTGTATGATTTTTAAGGTATTTCATATGATTTTATTTGTGGTGAATTAATGATGGTTTTCGGAAAAAGTTCTACAGATATACAAAAATTAGTTTTGGATATGATTTCCGAAATTTTTGTGTATAATGTGACATAAGATGAATGTGTGGTATGTTTATTAGGATTTGGTGAACATGAGAGACTGCTGTAATTGTGATGTAAAATCGACCCCCATGACATATTTTTTTATTCCTGGATATGTTTTTTCATATGATACACCATAAAAAACCTAGTGACACTTGGGCATAGTTCATTTATATGAGATGATCATGACATGAGATATTATATTGGATTCCTCAATCTGATTATCAAAATGTTTTCATGTATGGTAATTTTCATACAATGATGAATTTAATGATTTTGAGAATCTCATGGAGCTTTATAAACATTAGAAGATTATTATTATGATTGAATTGAATGATAAAATAGTATAAATTTTTATATAAATTATGAATCAAATAATTAGTATAAGACTAATTATGGTGGTTTAATAGACAAAAATATGGTTTTTATTTTATAAGAAAAATGTTTCATTTTATATTTTTTGAAACTACTATTCAAACCCTACAAACCATGAAAATAATATTTCTCTCAATAATATATTTTAATTAATGATATGATTCTAAGATATATTGAAAATAGATAGATCCCATAAGAGTGTTATTTGACTCCAATGATCCATGTATACCTCCAAAGGAAGTATTATTTCATCTAAATATATGTGATAATGGTTAAATTCATGTGGAAATGAAGTAAAGTACATATTTACTGGGGTACGTTATATCATTATTTTATATAGAATATACTAATTAAATATATAAAATGTTATTCTTCAGTTAATTTTTTTAGTATTATTTTTATCCACAATGTATAAGATGTTGAACATCTCCCTAATGATATTTAGATTCAACTTTCATACATCGAGTTTATTTTACTAGATAGTTTTTTATTATATTTTTACATTTATCTTCTTTGGATTTTGTCATTATATAGATGGTTTGATTTATTTATTATTATATAGAATAATTGTTTATATATTAATGATGATTTAGGATATTATAAATTATTATTCGGTCGTTAATGTTATTGGATGGTGAATCATGTATATGTTTATTCCTTCAATATAATAGTCGTGAGACACTTACTTAATGGATGATGTCTTACGGAGGCACACCTATCTTATATCAAAACTCGGTAAGGTTCTATTGGGTCAGCTCTTGTAAGTGAACATGTTGCCTTTTATTTTATTCCATCATATAAAAAAATCTATTGTCATGTATGTGAATACTATAATTAATAAGGATTGAAAATGAAAACAATGAAATATGAAATATTTACCAACATGTTCCATTGTTTTCCTCTATTTTTAATTTATATGATTTAATCATGGTTATTAGGTATAATTTACATTAATTTTCATTAATCCATTCATTGGAAATTATATTTTTATTTCCATAATATCATTAAATATCTCCCAAAAAACATAAAAAATTTATTACATAGTTATTAGTAACATTTCCCACTAAAATAGTAATAAATCTAGAGTGATTGTTTTTTACAGGATTAGAAACATAATAATAAATTAAATGAACTATTTAATTTTCAACTTTTATATTGATAACACAAATTTATATGAAATAATGTGCCCCACTATATAAGATATCATAATAAAAATAGAAGGAAATTTTTTAGACAAAATTC
The DNA here is from genome assembly GCA_963277665.1 of Viscum album. Taxonomy (NCBI): domain Eukaryota; kingdom Viridiplantae; phylum Streptophyta; class Magnoliopsida; order Santalales; family Viscaceae; genus Viscum; species Viscum album. The sequence goes on from OY728160.1 coordinate 520,071,649, forward strand.
ACCATAAGGGGATAATAATAGGATAAAAATGGGATTAAAATAATTAGAGTCCATATTAATAGTATCAGGTGAAAAAAAAATTGATCTGAAACCATTAAATAAAATCATGGAATAAGAGAAAATATTTCATAATATTTTAAACATAATGATTATAACAAAAATGTGGGAAATATATAAAACTTATCATTAGAAACATATATTGAGAGTAAAATTTATGCAAGATGAACAAAATGTTCATGGTTTACAGTCAATGCATCATACATAATATATCATGAGATTTATGCATCTCCCAAATATGTTAGGAAATATTTAATTATGACCCCATAAATAAAATTATCATATATATGGAATATTCATTTAATATAGAAAATAATCATTCTAGAAGAATAAATATGAAATAGTCACATGGGAAAGAAATGGGAAACAGAAAGATGTCAATATTCACTGTCAAAATATGGTTCATGTAAATACCTTTTATAAGCAAAATTAATTTTCTTTGGATTGAAATGATTTATATTAATGAAAATAAATTATATTAATTCATGAATTAAAGAGTAAATATGAATGAAAAATATATGAGGAACAAGAGAGTTATAGAATGATAATATCAATGTTTCCTTTTAAAACATTATAAGTTTGGACATAAAGAAATGGTTGTAAGGGAATCACGAATTCTTTTATATTCCCAGAAAATGGAGGAAAATAAAATATAACAAATATTGATAAATCACATAAGATATTAGTAAATAATTCAATATAGAATTATGGTGATTGAAACTGAATATAAACTAATGAATATAGATGAATGATAAAGTCCCCTAACCATCATCATAAACATTAATCCTATGATCCACTAACATATTTAGTAGTCAGTATAAACTTACTTATGGAAGAAGAGACCTATTTTAATAAATGAAAGTAAAAATGTATGATTCTGAAATGATTTTAGGTAAACAAGGTAAAACCCAAATTAGTAACTACTTACCGATATTTTACAACTACTGTGAACCTCACCTCCTTTCTTCTTCCTGAAGCACATTCCAACCATCTCTTGCATGACCACACCCACGACCACTTGATCACCCAATACTTGAAGAAAAATATTGATGATTTTTTTAATATGTCCCTGCATCATTGCATTCGAAATGAGAGTTATCCTCTTGTCGTTCCACGCGTTTGTCGGTGAATGTGACATTTTTCACCATCATTACCTTTCCTTCCATAGACATTTCTTCATCCATCTTTACAATCTCTTATTACTTTTTCTCATCGGGATATATCATATCTGAATCCTAATAATCATTGTCACCTATAATAGGCTGAAATACAGATTCAATGATACCCACAATAGAATTCTCACCACCACTGAGAGGGGAATCTAGGATTTTCCTATGAGAGGTGGTGATCCACCTCTAATTGGGTTCGTTTTCAATTTTGGTCGAGATACTGAAGGATATGGAAATATCATATAAGGTTTTTGGATGCTAGAGAATCAAATTTAAACCATAAACTTGTACCCAAATTTGATTAGTTGAGTTTCCACCCTCAAAAGAATTGATTTTTTATCGCTTTCATGCAAATGAATAATCCCATGATTGAGTTCTATATAACTGAAACCCCAATCTCAGAAATTCAATTATTACACTGGAAAGAGATTATATAATTATCCTCTTTGTAGAGTTAAACACTTCATGGATGAAAAAACTAAAATAGAAGAAATTAGATCCTTGAGATCATCCATTTTGAGTGGCTGAGAGCCTACATGCAGAAATATGGTAGAAATAATTGATAACTCAAACATTTTGAGCCACTTATATACCATGACAATAATTGATTTGATGTGATCAAAATACCCATTAATTAGAATGGAAGGATAAATCACTCCATTGAAGATTCAAAATGAACTATTATTTGAAGAACCCTCATCTAGAACATCTTGGGTGCAGATTGCTTGAGAAGATTCATGAGGTCCCTTAGCCCCATATGCCTTTGTTGTAGTATCTTCAACATCAATATAATAATTCCTCCCATACTCATGCTATAAACCAGGTCCTGTAGATGCAACAGAATGATCCATTACCGTTTGACCCACAATCTCATTAAAAAGACATTGCCCATAATCACATTGTTGTCCTGGTCTCTCAGGTGCATCATAAGAAACTGAATCCATTTTCTTCCCATCTACAACTATTGATCATTAAGAATCACCCTTCACAGGTGATTTGGATGAAACAACTACATTCATCGATACCCCATACTTCTCCACCCATGTCCCATTTACGGTGCTCAAATTCCATAGAGCTCAACCAGAATTTTTAGTAGTTGTACTCTGCCCACTGTCACACTGAGACCCAGGTCTATGGGACGCATCACATAAATTTGGAAGTGAGATCATTCATCCCCTAGCCTTAACTCTCATTCGGTGAGAACCATCTTCCATGATAGAGGTATTCTAGGATGAAATTACAACCACTTCTGGTACATTATTATGTTCAACACTGATTCCATCTCAGGAGCCCGACAATAGAGAATTCTTAGAGAAATGTGGGGCCATCGTGGAGTGAATACTTAGATTACACTAATGGAAATGCGCTATTTACCAATGGTTACAAACTGTTGGTAAAGTCTGGATAAACATTGGTATAATATATACCAACGGTTATCTAAACTGTAGGGAAGTAATCCATAGGAAAACTCAAATGAAAATGTTTTCTCAAAAACCATTAGAAAAGGATGGACATTTCACTATATCCCAACAGTTTATAAAACATTGGGAAAGTGTTTTTACCATAGGTTATCTTAGAACCATTTGTAAAAACCCATTCAGAGCCCTATGCCAAAGGATTACTATTATTGTCATAGGCTTTGTTGTGATATTCAGGCGACATCCTACTTCATGCTGCCCTTTCTCCATTTCCATATTCCCAACTCCAATTACATACAATAACCACTTATAACACATAAATATACATAATTAATTCATATATATTGAAAACATAATGCACCCTAAAACTATACACATACTAAAATAAATCATAATTCATAATTTAATTAAAAAACTACATAATTGATTTAGAATACAATTCAGAATTGAGATGAAAATTACATGTGCAATTTATAATTCAATTCATAACTGAATTCTGAATTTAATACATACCTAATTTAATTTTGATTAATAAATACATAACATAAAATGAGAATACGTAATTATATGAGTTATACAGAATTGAGAATACATACAAAATTTTATTTCTATAACACATGCATGATTGAATTCCAAAATTAGAAGCTAATAACACCAAAATAAGGAAATTGTTAAATGACTTCAACCAGTCACAAATATATTGTCCCATGTATCGGGGAGGGTGTCTTTGAACTTAGTGATGATGATAATGTCTGTGTAAAAATTATATTGTTTGACATAGGGAATGTAGTATTCCATGTTGTATTAAATGTCATTTGTTTTAGAATAGGTGTTGGATTCCCTCAAATGAGAAGTGGATTGTGTGATGATGGACCATGGATCTTTGTGCTAAAGTATCAACACAATCCGAATAAGTTTGGTTAGTTTTCTATATTCCAGTTGTTTTTACATAAATTTATGTCAATTTTAAATAAAAGAATGACACTTCGAGTGATTCTGGATAGACAATGCCTCAGATTGATGCGGGGATGACTCGTACACATCCCATATGACACATAGATCATTTTCCTAAAGTATCAAGAAAATATGAATGTGTTCGGTTAGTTTTCCATATTCCAGGTGTGGTTTTCACATAAAATTTTTTCCAATTCAAATAAAAGATAGACACTTTGAGTGGTTTAGGCCACACCATGCCTCAAACTGAGGCAGGGTTGACTCGTACACATCAATAATGACCCATGAATCTTTTTCTAATGTATCATTACAATCTGAATACATTTCTTCTGTTTCCACAAGATTGTTATTTTTACATAAAAAGTGCCCATTTTTATCAAATGAAAGAAACCTCAAGTGATACCAGCCACACTGTTCTTTGGATTGAGGAAGGGTTGACTCATATACGTCAAAAATAAATCATGGATCATTGTCATAATGTATCCACATAATATGAATGCATTTTTTTGTTTTCCATATTCCATGTGTTGTTTTCACTTAAAATGTTTTCTATTTCAAATAAAAAGTGAGACACCTTGAGTTGTACCGGCCACACCATGCCTCTGATTTAGGCGGGGTTGACTCGTAGATGTCACAAATTACCCATGGATCATTGTTCTAATGTATCAACACAATCGGAATAAGTTTGGTAAGTTTTTTGTATGTTAGTTGGTTTTAATTAAAAGGGTGTCCATTTTAAACAAAAGAAAGACACAATGACTGATACCAACCACACCGTGCCTTATATTGCAGAGTGGGTGACTCGTACATGTCACATATGACCCTTGGACCGTTTTCTTATTGTATTAATAGAATCCAAATGCTTTTGTTTAGTTTTTCGTAAGCCAGTTGTTGTATTCACATAAAATGTAGTCTATTTCAAATAAATGTGAGACACTATGAGTTGTACCAGCCACAATATGACTTGGATTGAGTTAGGGTTGAAATGTACACAACACAAATGAACCATAGGTCCATGTGCTAAAGTACCAACACAGTCCGAATATGTTTGCATTCTTTTCCAAATTCCATTAGCTTTTTTACATAAAAGGGTGTCCATTTTATACAAATGAAAGACACCTCGAGTAATACTGGCCACACCATTCCCCAAATTCAGGCTAGGTTGATTCATAATCATCACATATCACTCTTGGATCCTTGTCCTAATTTATTAACATGATACAAATGTGTTAGGTCAGTTTTCCATATTCTAGTTATTGATTTGACTTTAAATGTTTTCCATTTCAGACAAATGAAATACACATCGAGTGATACCGGCCACACTATGAATTGAATTGATGTAGGGTTAACTCATACATGTCTCATATGACCCATGGATCGTTTTACTAAAGTATCAAAACAAATGAATGCGTTTGGTTGGTTTTATATACTACAGCTGTTGTTTTCATTTAAAATGTTGTCCATTTCAAATAAAAGTGAGACACTTTGAGTGGTACCAGCCACACTGTGCCCCGGATTGAGGCATGGTTGACTCGTACATATCAAGAAAATTAACCATGGCTCCTTGTGCTTAAGTATAAACACAATCCAAACAAATTTGGTTGGGTTTTCATATTCTAGTGGTTTTAACTTAATTGGGTGGACATTTTAAACATAAGAAATACATTTCGAGTGACACTAGCCACATCGTGCCATAGATTGAGGTGGTTTGACTCGTACACATTACATATGACCCATGGATCGATTTCTTAAATTATCAACACAATCTGAATGTGTTAGGTCAGTTTTTCTTATGTCACATGTTGTGTTTTACTTAAAATGTTTTCCATTTCCAATAAAGGTGAGACACTTTGAGTGGTACTGGCGACACCATGCCTCAGATTAAGGAGTGGCTGAATCGTACACTTCCCAAATGACCCATGGATCCTTGTGATAAAGTATCAACACAATCAGAATACTTTTTTTAGTTTTCCATTTGTCAGTGGTTTTTACTGAAAATAGTGTCCATTTTAAACAAAATAGAGTCACTTTCGGTGATACCGGCCACACCATGCCTTGGATTGAGAACGGTTGACTCGTACATGGCAAAAATGACCCATGAATCATTGTCCTAAAGTATCAGTACAATAATAATGTTTTTTGTCAGTTTTCCGTAGGCCAGTTTTGGTTTTCACTTAAAATGATGTTCATTTCAAATAAAAGTGACACACTTGGAGTCATACCGGCCACACTGTGCCTCAGATTTAAGTATGGTTGACTCTTTGACATCACAAATGACCCATAGATCATTGTGATAATGTTTCCACACAATCCCGAGCACCTATGATCCCTTAAGGGAAAATATTCTTTAATCCTGGGGTGTTTTATCTATCGTCAAGTGCCGATTGATGTTCTATGTGATTCTAATACTCTCCTTGCTTCCTCATTTCGAATAGGGTTTTCACACTTATCACATGTTTTTATGAATATTTATTAGCATCTTTTCTATTAGAATTTTGGTTGAATCTTGAAGATATAATAGATTGGGATCCAAGATGCCGAATTAAGAGTGTGACAGTCTCCATAATCAAGGTAGGTGGTACTTAGCCTTTCATGTATTTTCATGATCTTTTATATATGCTGAATCACCACTCTCCAAATGTTGGGGTGTTGGGTCGGGGGTTGTCCGAGGTATAGGGAGGAGGGTGTGGGGGATGTTCGAGGGGATGTCTAGGGACCAGGGAGGGGGGTGAGGGGGATGTATGGGGTATAGGGAGAAGGGTGGGGGGTGTTCGGGGTTCACGGAGAAGGGCTGGGGGTTCCATCTCAGGTCCAGGAAGGAAGGGGGCTGTCCAAGGTCCAGGATGGAGGGTGGGGGGATATCCGGGGTGTTGTCTGGGGTCCTAGGAGTAGGGTGTGGGGTTGTCCGGGGGCTGTCTGTGGGGCTGTCCGGGGTCTAGGGAGGAGGGTGGGGGACTATCTGGGGTCCATGGAGGTGGGTGTGGGGCTGTCCGGGGGTTGTCTGGGGGCTGTTTGTGGGGTATTCTAGGTGGATATCTAGGGTCCAGGGAGGAGCGTGGTGGGGGGTGGGAGGGGGCTGTCCTGTGGGTTTTACGGGGTCTCAAATGGAGGGTGGGAAGGCTCTCTGGGGGGTTATTTGTGGTATAGGGAGGAGGGTGGGGGATGTATGGGTCTATCTGGGGTCTAGGATGTAGGGTGGGGAGGATTTCTTGGTGTTGTCTGAGGGGATGTCTAGGGTACATGTTGGATGGTGGGTGGGGGGGCGGGGGATATCCGGGTGGCTTTCTAGGGTCAAAGGAGGTGGGTTGGGGGTGTCCGGGGGGCTGCCTATTCGGCTGTATGTGGGCTGTACCGGGTTTATGGGATGGTATTTACATATTTTCTATATAAAATATTTCATGGTTAAAATAATAATTCTATTTTATAGACTTCTAATAAGACAACCAATTTTATAAATTCAAATAAAAATTTCAATTTCATTAAAATATTTGGATTTCACAAAAAATCATCAACTCATGTTTTATTATTTATAGATAAATTATAAAGATAATGTGACCTACCTAATCAATCATATCTTCAGGCACAAAAAATCAATAAACATTAAAGGTCATCAATATCAGTAACAAATTTAAACAGTAAATATGTCCATCATCTCCATAAATATCATCACCATCATCTTCACACACACATGTTTCCTCATCATCGTCCCCATAATGGTCCCTTCCCTCATCCTCAGCCTCCTACTAAGCCTCGGCCTCCTCATCGCCCTCATCCTCTACCTCGACCTCCTCCTCTCCCACCTCCTCCACCTTGGCCTCCTCCTAACCCCCATCCACCTCTACCTCGGCCTCCTCCTCGCCATCGTCTCGACCACAATGTGAACATCAACCTGGTGCACCATATATAGAATGCATCAATGATATATATTCTTCATGAGTAGTTTTAGCCTCTGGTGTATGTGTTGGACATAAAATATCCATCATTTTTATAATTGAAGTGTTTCCCTAGTAGACTGTTCTACTTTCTCGGTGGCCATTTTTATAGCCAATTCTGCATGTACCGTAACCAGATACAACTCAGTGGCACTAAAAATCATTCCTGATGAGGGCCAATACCTCATCAGAACTATACTCTTCCCAGGTTGACAGCAGACTCTACTAGTGTGCTCATCTCCAAACATGTGATGTAATTGATCTTTTGGCCCAAAATTATCAGCTTCTTGGGAAGCAAGGGCATCTAAAGTAGCCTTTTACAAATATAAATATATTATTAAGTTAAAAAATATAGATTAAAATTTTAAATCTATAAATTAAAACATACAATCTACCACTGAGTTGATTCATTAACCGCACATCTTTCTTTCTTCTTTCTACTCGAGAAAAACAATTTTGCCCAAGGAAAATATCCTTCTATATTCAATTTATGCCTCTAAAATGACATTGAACGTAAGAAAAAAAATTAAATATAGGATAACAATAAAAACAGTAATTGAATAACTAAAATTATTTAACATTTTTAGAAATAAAATAATTTATGGAGGAAGCAATAAAAAGTGCAAGTCGTAAATAAAGACTATAAACCACCATACATGTTGTCTCTCGTGATCTGGTATCATAGTACATCCCAATGTGTGGACGTATTTCTTTACATCAATGTTTTTTATTCCTTCCAGATGCATCCTAAATAAAATTCAATAATTAGAATAAAAAACATGAAACTTATCATTTAAATACCTCTAATTTGATTAATATGAAAAATTGGCTAGTCATCCAATGAGTAATCATCTATTGGTATTATTCTAATAAACAATCATCGATGACAGGGACTACCTCTATCTCTGTGCCCACTCTCTCATGCCATCCAATTTACAACTCATGCTTATATGCTCTTCAAATCTCAACTAAATCCTTAATACTTTCTGGCCATGCACCCTCACCGTCAGACAAAATAACTGCACATGAACCCAAAATTTTAATACATATAATTACAGAAACCAATATACTGCATTAATACAACAGATTTTTATACCCATATCTCTACCCAGGAATTATTCATAACATCATTTGGAAGCTGTCTGCCTAAGAGTGGGCCAACAAAAATGATGTTGGTGTATTTGGAAAGCGTCGCCAAAAAACTCCGACATTGCTACCCTGATTTTTCATTCAAAGAAATATCATTATTTTAGTACAACATCAACTTTGTGCGGTAGTTCCACACTGTACGCATGATTTTATGCCCCTTCCGTCACCTCTTGTTAATAGATATATCTATTATTAAATAAATTTTTTTTATCAATACATGATATAATGAAAATAAAAAATTTTGTAAAAATTTGTTAGGGTTGTATAAGTATACATGTGGTAGTCTGATCAAGGGCTTCCGCTAGATCCGTAGAATCTGAATGAACACCCAGTACAGATTGAGTGGGTCGCAATGTATGCTCTGATAAGATAGACTTCGGTGAAGTAGGAGTTAAAGAATATGGAATTTAAAATCCATGAGAGAATGAAGAATAAGTAAAAGAAAATGATAGGAATGGCTGGTCAAATACTGGATGGGTGGTGGGAATCATCATTGGATATGGTATAGACGAGTGTGGAGGGTCACATGTATAGGGTGTTGAAAACATGGGAGGTCTAAATATCCAATGTGTCCATAACGGTACATCGGGATCAGAATTGGAGATTGATTAAATGTTAGTGGGAAGGGAATGGCCTAATTAGGATTTCTAACCAGATCGTTCGCCTCTTCTACCACTCCCCTCGTACAAACACCCTGAGTATTTGGACCACTACAAGGCTGCTCATCAAATTAATATCTCCTAATAGATAGATCCTAAAATATGTTATAAAAAAACTAATCACATGACATTATATATTTTTTAAATAAATATATTTGAAATAAAATACACACTAGAGGAACTGGTGGTGGAATTCCTAGCTCATTCATGCGAGGATTGTTGTCCATAATCCGTTTCTATTACCTCTCTTCAATTGGAGTCATTTCCTAGATTTGAAAACAAATATGGAACTCAATAGTTAATTATAACTAATTATTATCCCAAAAATAAATATAAATGAGGGGAATTGGGGGATTCATTGGTAATTTAACTAAGCATTATTTTTGGTGAGCTTGAAAAGATATATAATGAAGTAAATAAATCGTACAAAATATAATAATGAAATTTAATTTTTAGTAAGATGATTATTTACAATGTGTCATCGGTCTATTAAAATCCTGGATAATTGATTCTAATAGACTCATAAGTGGAAAAGTAATTGTCAAAATTGAGGAAAAATAAAATCTCTTTAGCATAGGTAGATCATGTAGGTTTCAATACATGTTTTGTAGAAGAATAAAATCCATAATGTTCATTATTTATTAAAATGATAATGATTGGTCTTAGTGTCTTAAATATTTTATACAAATCATAGTTGAAACACTGAAATTTTCACCAAGTAAGAAATGTTGGTTTTGTAGTTTTAAATACAGTTCAATTACAAATTAGAAAATGAAATTAAAATAAAAATTTCAACCAATAAACATTGAAAATTCCCATAATGGTCAAGTCAGAAACAACATATTTATAATCAATATTAAATCATTTTAATTAGAACCTACCTTAAAATATCAACTTGAGGTGAACCAGAATAATTGAGAACATGAATGGATTATTTTATATATTTACCACCACAACTTTAGGTTCACACTCAACTATGGAAATTGAGCTAATAGTGTCATAAAAAGAAATAAATTGATTGGTTCTAATGGTTGTAGAGATGTTTTCAATTCCATCATCACCATCATCAAAAATAAGTGTTGTAATTATTTCAACTATAACTCCAAATTCAGTCAATGTTGGTCATCGGAATGAAAAACATGTTGAGCCATTGATTCCAATACATATGGTTCTTCGGTAGAAAGTGTGAGAGACATATTAATTACTTGAAATCCAAAATCATCAACAAATGTGACTTGTATCATCATCAAATCAAACCAACGGAATTTCATCATCACGACTCGTCCATGAGGGTAATAATCCAATATTATTATTTTTCCAAGGACTCCATAATAACCCAAATTTTCAAATCATGGTCTACTATCTGATGTGATAGCATTCCAATATGTTGTGGAAATAACCATAACTTCATCATGTTGTGTTCTCATGTTCGTTGCTTGTCCAATGACAAATTTTTTTACCCATTGATAACAATTTATTTAAAGTCACGAACCATGGTTTTAGGACCAAAAGAGAAATCTCTTATTTCCTCAAAGACAAAGTCAGCAAGAAAACTCTATACCTGTGATATAAATGAATATTAACAAAAATTAAATATTGTTTTATATATTTAGACAATAATATTTTTACCTTCAATTTTAACCAATCAGAAAACTATTTTATATTCAAAGTCTCCCTCTTTCTCAAAGATAAAGAACGATTCTTTCCATTTATCATTGTTTTATGTTCCCTATAGATAAAAAATATGAATAGTTTAACAGATATATACGTAATATATTCATATTAATTTTAGTTAATTGATGTAGTCATCAAACAAATCATAGTTGAACAAAATGGTGCGATGTGCCATCTCCCACTCTATAAGGATTAATTTCATCAATCATTATGATCCTCAAATTCTTCCTATTTGAATAAGTGAAGATAAACTAGGTTAAATTTTCTCATAACATTCTTATTCATTTCCCATTGTTATTTTCATTCTTTTAGTAAGATTAGACAAATACATTGAGCATAAATCCATTCATTTTTAGCCAAGTAACCGTTCAAGATAGAATGTTCTAGATGACTCTTGTTTCAGACATAAGACATTAATGTGTACATACTTATTTCAGTTTGGTACATCCCATGAAAAGAAATAGGTCCTCCGAGAAATATTTTCGTGGGAATATGGATAGTCAGATGTTTCCTGCATGTGAAAAATGATGGAGGAAATAAATTTTCCTTAACTCACACAAAATTAATGGGGAATCTGTCAACATTTTTTGCAACAATAACTTGGAAAACATCTTAGATCAATGAACTCTAAAAAATTTGCATAACCGAATAAAAGTCACCCTTACATTATTGGAAAAAAGATGACGGATTTCTAGTGGAATCAACTCCTTCATAAGAACGTGATAATCATGAGACTTCATTGATTTTAGCATCAACTCTCTTCTGTTGACCCGTTTAGATATGATTCTTGAATAGCCATAAAAACTCTAATAGTTTCTAATACTTCCATAAATTGTTTTTTTCTGTAGGTGTCATCACATTAGAAGCACATGGAACAATCCATTTCATTCCACTAATACGCACAAGATGAAATTCTGTTCTGATTCCCCTATCCACCATGTGATGTTGAGACCATAAATCATCTTTTTTTCATTCCCTTAACATTAAGAAGTATCCAAAGAATCATTTCAAAAATATTCTTTTCAATGTGCAGTATGTATAAGTAGTGACTTATCAAATTCGTTTACCAATAATGACAATCAAAGAAGATAACCATATTCCTCAAATTGTAACAGGTTTCAGTGGAATCATTATTTCTATTTCCATATTTCATTTGACAATTCCTGAATGAAAATAGAAATATCTAAATTCATTAAGCACATCAGTTCTAGAGATATACTAAGGTGAATCATCTGTCTCTATGGTATTATCAAATCTTCAACAATTATTTCTATATAGATGGTCCATTTTCATGAAATGTCGATGTACCATAAACTATAACTACAATGATGTTTTAGTTTTTTGGATCATGTATTCTTAATACAAGTAAAACCTGAAAATTTTCCCTTCCTGCTCTATCCAGAAATCATTTCATATGTGGAAAAATTATTGATCATCCACATAAGCGCATCACACATAAAAAATATGTCTTTGGAATATGCATTGTATGTGTGCACACCCACATCCCAATGATGTTTAAATTACTTTATCAAAGGTTTCATGTAAACGTAAATAACAATGTCGAGATTAGAAGGGCCAAATATGAGTATACTCATGAATGTGGAATGTTATTTCATACACAACAATGGGGGAAGATTATAAATGTGTATTAAAATTGGCCATGTGCTATGAGAATTATAAATATTCCAAAACATATTAATACTGTCTCAAGAAAGACCATCCCATAAATTACACACGCCAATAGAAAAATCAGGATATGGAGCATCAAATCACTACATTACAAATCCATCTACAAGGTTAACTAACTCATCATTATTATTCTTTATCTTGGTATCATTCCATCTCATTTTTATTGATATTTTATCCGACATAATCTGATTCTAGAATCTAGGGATCAATGGAAAGTGCCACATTTCATTATATGGCACGCGAGATGGTGTTCCGTCAAATTTTGACTTCCAGTGGGATGTGCCACATTTTATTCAATCATTTTGTTCAGCAACTTCTTCAGAGAATAAACTGCAATCTTTCAGGAAATAATGAATTTTGTTTTATGAAAATCCATGTTCTTAAACTAACATCCATGACATATAGAGGTTTGAGGGAAGATATGTATCATCTAGATGTAAATCCTTCACGAAGGTAAGAATATAATCAATTTCTATACTAGAAATCACATACACAGTTTTCCCATGAAACAGTCAGATTAAGAATTCTATCCTTTTCATTTTATCGCACTGTCGATATACTGGAGTCATGGCTACATCATTCAGTTTTTTCACCATGACAATGTCATAAATTTCATTAGATGAATTATCTATCCTTATACCAAAGACTTATTGAGTATAATTCCTTCCTTTTCTATGATGAAGAGAAAATTTAAACCCATAATATAACATATTCTCTAGTTTAGTCCTCTAATTTTGATCATATACAATTTGAGATTTCATTTTCTCCCCTTTGTGATGCCACACATAGTAGTTTTCTTGAAAACCATATTTGGTTATGTGGTAGCTGTCTTCTTCATAGCTTAACCAAGGTCTACCAACACAATTGGAACATGGGTAGTGTATGAAACCACTATCTGAAGCATTGTGAAATGAAAAATCTAAAAAGATATCCAATTTTTTTTCAAAATCTCTTGAGATCTGATCAGTTTCATACATCCAAATTTCATCCATGGTATATAAAGAATTGTTAAAAGTCATTTAGTCATAAGTAATTCCATAAGATTAACGATTAATCGAAAATATATTTAGGTAAAGGATAAAGGAATGAGTTTTTAGCTGATGTAGTGAACTATTAAAACAATGTAAAGTTATATTAATGCATATATATGTTCCTAAATATGAGGTGAGATGTGTTTGGTTTTGTTTTTATTTATCACATACAAGAAGAAACCATAGACCTGATAGAACATTGTTCAAGATATTACAATGCGATGGATTTTTAGGAAAGAATATAAATTTGTATGGAGAGTTTCTTAAATAAGTTATTGATGCTAAAAAATGAAAATATTGTGAAAAGTTAGTACATTTCATAACACCTAGTCTAAATTCTACAAAAATCACCATATCAACCCTCTAAAAAATAGGAAAACCACCTACCCCTCTTCTCCTAACATCCCCAATCCGTACCCATGGATCATCTTTATATCCATTACCCACCTCGATAAAAGAAGACTACACAAACAATTTTCCAACCTGGAGTGGGTATACATCTCAACAGAACCTCCATTAGTCGATATGATTTACTAACTATATAAAAGGAGTGTCTTTGAAGAATTAAAATCAAGTTGATTCATATAATCATTACACTTGAATTTTAAAATGAAAATATAATAAAAGTTAAACTACACTTATTTGGTATTTCATTCCACAAAATTCACCATCTGGATTAGGTCAAATCAGAAGAGAAACAAAGAATAATAGATGAAAAACATTAAAAATAATTTATGCCTTACAGATTTGGAGTATAGAACTAAAATATATGTTGAGTTCAGATGGATCTACAGGGGGGAAAGAGTTCCTAGTATATGTAAAGAGAGAGGCCTCTATTTTAGAATCCAAGGGGGACTTCCCCATGGCTTCCTAAATCGTAATCACTTTGAATCCAAGGTAGATTCTCCCAGGGTATTCTAAACCAAATCATCCAGAATCCAAAGGTATTTCCATATGGAATTAAAATCTATTTTTTTAACATTAAACCTTGGTTGGTTTCTTCAAGGAATTACAAATCATTAATCAATGAAAATGCACTCAAAAATTCTATTGAATTTTATTTATATTCATTTTTAATAGGTCTCATATAAGAGGCACATGCCTCCATTCCCATTATGTGTTATAGGCATCCCAAATCAGTCACTCATGTTCAATAACTCATTCTTGGCACCCCTATGTTCATACCATTCATTACCCAATTAGTTCGAAAACTATATCACACCCTTGGGTTGATAATGTTTAGGCTTATACACTAATAATTTGTTCATGGATCGTAATGTGGTTTAATTTCATAATGTATATACAAAAAAATTATTTTTAAATTTGAGATTAATAATATAATATTTCTATAATATTACACATCTTAAAGACCACAAAAGAATGATGATTTTAAGGGATAGTTAATAAACCATATTCTATATGCTAACATACATATATCAGTCATGTATTAGTAATTGATTCAACATAAAATAGTGTGAATCATAAAATTATTAAAAATCCCTATAAATAGTGAATAATGACATGATCATTCTAGATAGTTAAATAAATGTAGGAATTCTGAGAATTGAAGGTCATCCTTATAACTAGCTCATAGTTGGGATGAACAACACTAGAAAAAATAAGATTCCTCAACTCACCGTGTTTGGTAACAATGTTTGGTAGACCATACACCAACCATGTAAATTAACTCAATGAGGGATTCTATGTATGTATTTGAGAAGAGGATGAAGGTGTATAACTTTGATGGGGGGATTTGTAGCCGATCAAATGGAAGACCTCATGTTAGAGTTCACCTACACTGGTGCTTCTAGAAATCGAGGGAAATTCTAGGTTATCTACTTCTGTGTAACCAGGGGAGGGCTGTACTGAGGAGTGGAAGGGTTGTATAGGGAGGTACGAGGTGTCTACGGGTGGGGGGCTGTCCATGATGCTGGCGGGCTATCCAGGGGGAGGTGTTGTCTTGGGGTTGGGCGAGCTGTCCACGGGGGTGTGGGGGTTGTCCAGGGGGTATGAGGTGTCCATGGGTTATGTGTTTTTGGGTGGTGTGGGAGTATCCAGGGGGTGGGAGGGCTATCAATGTGGTTGGGGGGATGTCCAGGGGGTAGGGGTTTCTAGGGGTGGGCGGCCTATCCACGAGGGTGGTAGGGTTTTCAAGGGGGCTAGGGGTGCCTAGGGGGGTGGGTGGGCTATCCACGAGGGTGGCAGGGCAGTCCAGGGGGATATGGGGTTGCCTACGGGGTGGGTGGGCTGTCTACTGGGGTGTGGATGAGAGCTTTGAGATTTAATTCAGTTTTCATTCATGATATGAAAACCCAACAAAGGGTTTTATGGATTAGAATTGTATTTTTTAGTTAAAATCCAATTGGGTAGAATTAGAGATTTATAACATGATGGTATGAAGTTTTCAATTGTGAAAATTTTGGGGAATTGGATTCTAAAAGGCTCCCAGAACCTTCCAAGGATATATTATTTCTAGAAAAATGAGTTGTGGGAGAAGGAATTCATCCAATATAGTTTACGTCACTTTTAGATCATGTGATGCCTTAATTATCAAGTTGACTAGACAAGAACCAAAACCAAAGAGGCCTCAAACCTATCCAAAATTCTAGATGTGATGAATTTATATTTCTTACTGGTGAACTACGGAAGTGATGACTTCCCACCTGCATAGCCACCCCTCACCATCTCACCCCCAACAGACTCCCCCTGTGCAAACGCCTTCCCATCCACTGACTGCACAACCCCCCTCCCCCCCACCCCCACCAGCACAACCCCCCTCCAATCCACCCAGTACACAACCCCCCTCCCAACTGCACACCCCACATGCCCTCCCCCGACATGTACATCCACCACCTCACCGCCCAACATATTCGCACATTCCTAGCCCACCCCCAACTTGCACCGTCCCCTCCCCCACCCACTTACATAGCCACCCCCCCACCTACACCCTCCCACATGCAGAACCCACCTATCCTCACCCCCACATGCTCGGCCCCCTCACCCACCGCCACATGTACACCCCATCCCCCACCGCATCTTTCAAGAATGTTCCACCTACCCAACCCACCCCCAACATGCACACTCCCCTCCACCCACCCACTTGCACATCACCCCCTCCACCCACACCCCACTTGAACAACCCCACCGCCCCCACCCCCACTTGCACATCCAACCCCAACCCCCACATGTACAACCCCCCACCTTACCCCCAACAAACTCCCCCCAACAACACAAACCCCACCTTTACACCCCCCTTTCACTCAATACACCCCCACATGAACACCCCCACCAGCAACCCCCCCTATCCCACACACTGAACCCCCACAACATGCACCCCCTCACTTCAAATAAATTTTATTCGCACATGAATGATGAAATATTGAATAAAAATAGAAAACAAATAAAATTGGAATTGTTGGGTATAACATTCTAAACAAACCATAGGTTTATGACAAACCAAAATAGAAAACAAAAAAAAAATACATACAAAACATTAAACCTAAGGTAATACATACATATTTAAATTTTATAACAAAACAACTTCGTGATTGAAGATAGATCTGGTGGAATGATTTTTCGAGTTAGAGAGATATTTGGTCTCGACTTTCATACCTCAATCGTGTGGATGGGAGATCAGGTTCACTGGAAATTTAGGATAAAACATTCCTAGGAGTTTTAAAAACCTGTTGAGAAAGGTAATAATTACCAACCTTTTAGACAGACTGTTGGGAGATCCTTCCTAAAATGGAAAAATCCCAATAGTTTTATCAAACCGTTGTGTAAAGGCATCTAAGGATTCATATATCCCAATGGTTTTGTAAAACTCTTTCGGAAAAGTCTCTCCCCACTCATATTCCAACAGTTTACGAAAACCATTGGAAAACATCCATTGGTATATCATCAATTTACAATAGTGTTACATCCACATGGGGAAGGCCACCTGAACCCTAGCTTGCAGCACCATCATCTAATAGTCATTTTAAAGTCAATATTACATGATAAAAAACATTTCTCCAAAATATTTAATTGATGTGCTATATTTATTATCAATTTTGAATCATATAAAAAATTAAATTTTTTTATATTAATATTATTGAAGTTGTTTCTCCAATAACTATAAATATAATTTAATGTAATGATAATAATAAATAGAATACGTTTTAGGTTATAAAATATATATTAGTTTCATGTTATTTTTTTTATTGAAGAGGAATTGAATTTTTATATCCTTGTATATTGTTTTACTTTATTGAGTTCATGAATTTTTTTCCAAAATGGTGAGGATTATTGGTAACCACTATTAGTAACATCTATTGGTAAACTCAATTTACTTTTCCATGTTTTGAGTTCGTGAGAAGTGTTTCCAGATTTGCGAGGTCTATCAGTAACCTCTATAGATATACACTATCAGTATCCTCGATTGGTAACCTATATTTCCTTTTCCAAATTTTGAGTTTAGGAAAAGTCATTCTATAACAGGGACTTCTATCTCTATCCTCTATCATTAACCTCAATTTTCATTTCAAAATTTTGAGTTCATGAATAGGGTTTACAGCTTCCTACAGTTTTCCACTTTAACGTTTCCATTTATGTAAAAGGCATTTAAAACCTTATTTTAAGGACTCTAAGGTCAATTAAAAGGCCATAACTCCTGTATTAATTTATCCTAAGGAACATGATGTTTTTACATGGTCAAAATGCGTTGATTAATGCACTCTAATATTAATGAAAAAACTAGACTATCTTTAAGCACTGCTCCATTAAATCATCTAAAGGGATGGGATATCTTCCTCCCTAGTTCTTCCTCTATGTTCTCGGATATTATATTCTAGATAATTTAATCTATTCTGTAGGGGTTGTGTAATAAATCATTAAACCTAGGAATGGTACTGATTTGTTTTTGATGCAACCAAGATATATCGATCAATCTTCACTATAAGGTATGATCTATTTCCATTAATTTGGATTCTTCTTCTTCTGTTTCTCATTTCCCTAATATGGTATGGATCTCTACAATTATAATCGAGTTTTCTTGGGTTTCCATTGGTGCTTTCCTACCGCAACATCCTTGGGTGAATAATTTTGTCATGAGATTAGGCGATCATGATTCTTTGTGTGTATCCTTCTTCTATAATGAACGACAAAAACCATTTGAGGTAGGGGATACATTGATTATCATTTATTTTAGGGACATCTATATAGTATTCATGTTTTATATGACTGGTTCAAAATGGAATTGAATTATCAAATATTTTAACAGGATAAATAAATTGATTTCGATCGTATGTTATTACCTCTAGTTTTGATAGATATTGTGATATCTATGATTGTTTTGTACAGTTGTTCGTTCTTAATGGAAAATCTTATGAACTTAAACTGAAATTAAAAGATAATGGTTTGAAAAATGTCAAGAGGCAAGTAAATTAATCTAGTTCTTCTTATTGTAATTTGATAATAATTAAAATGGAGTAGTAAGCATGAATAATTATTTGTGATTCTTGCTATTTTGGTTTCCCAATCTTAGTACCTATGATTAATAAATATAATAATCCATGATTCATTAATGAACTGATGTTTTGATAAAAGATAACCCCTTGTAGTATTATGAGTTATCCTCTTTGTTTTTTAATGTCAAAGATCCCATTTGATATGATGTTTGTTTTTCCTGCTGATTGTATTGTGGTGTGATCCAGGATGGTATTGTGATATTTGGGGGTCAGGTGGCCTACTGATTATGGCAGTAGTTGATTATTAGAGTGAAAAGATACATTGGTTTATCCATGTCCATGTTAGGAAGGACACAAGGGGTGATGGAATGGGATGGATGTGAATGTCTGGATGCTTTCTGATTCTTATTGGTTATTTATCAACTTTATTTCTACCCAAAGCACAAGGCATCTGGTCTTAAATAAATTTATTACAAAAGGGGATAAGACACATGGGGTATGGCATGTGCATTTCATTTTTACCTTCTCAAGGGAGAATGGGTCTAAGATCTTTCTATTGGCATTAAAGACTCAACAAGTAGTTCATCTACTCAATGTGTTGGGCCCCCTTGTGTTTAGTAGCATTGAATGTTTTTCTAGAATACCTTGGAATATTGTAATGTAATGCTATAAATAAATCATTTAATAAATGAAGTTAACCCATGGGGATTAGATCTAGCTGGGGTGCAATGTTGAGGTTGTGATTTGAAGGTACAATGTACATTGGGTGTGATGCTAAAGAAAGTTAATGTGAAATTTTTATAGGTTAATTAATATTTATATAATTAATTAACGTAAATTAAAAGTGATAAAAAGGGAATGAGTTAATGTATTAAATCACTTTAAATGTTTTTCAGCTTATGTAATACATAGTTTGAGAAGTGTCAGCCTGCAGTCTGAGAGACATTAGCCGCAGTTGAGTCTAAGAAAAGTTTATTCACAGAATGTAGTTGTGAGCTATCATGTATTTTGTTCATTTTTGGTTCTTATATGCTAATCCACCAAATCAGTTAGGGAAACTAACACCCCATGGATTCTGATCCCTGGGGGGGTTTCCCCAATATTTTGGTTCAAGGACGAATGGATTACTACTCCCTTTGGACCCACACTCTTCCCTTGGTAGTTACTTGTGATAGTAGCCACAATTGTTTGTTTTCCCCATATATGTGTGTAGAGGGTTGTAATGGCTAGTGGTTATTCACACACACACATTTTGGATATAGTTTCATATGGACTACTATAGGTGTAACATGTATATACTGTGATAGCTTCAAGAACCTTACTCGGTGTATGGGCTGTAATATCTTGAGGTATAATACCTGACATATAATATATGTTATGCAAGAGGTGCTGGCTCACAGAAACTACCTGGTTACATTGCTTACATGGATGTGGTGGTTTTTCTGCACGAGGTTCATGTAGTGGTGCTTCGCTCAGGTGTCTGCGAGCAAGACTTTTTGGAGAGAGATGCTCAGGATGTGGGACGTCGGGGCAAAGTGGCAAACGAGTGGGGAAGTAGTATCATGGTACCCTTGATATTCTATATAATATGATATATTCTGTAATACATTACTTGGGGAGAGTAGGCATAGTGTGGATGGTAACATAATATACCTGTTTAAGTGATGAGTCAGTTTGAGTTGTTTTTCACTTTGTTCTAGCATGATTTCATTACTTTTGCACATGAGGCTTCAGGGAGAATCCTACAGAGTATACAGTTACAGTCACCCTATATATATATAAACTTCTTTTTAGGTCACTTGGATCAGGATGGAGATCATGCTAGTTACAACAAGATTGTGGTTTCAGGAGCTTTTTGGGCTTGTAGTTTCTGATGTTTTACTTCCTTTTTGGGTACTTGTAGTTTTCCCCTATCTGTTGAAGTAGTTTTTCATGATATTTCATATATTTACTTGGTATTTCTTTCACATTACTGGTTTATTGGGAGTTGGTTGGTGCCTATCTTATCTATCTTTTTCATGTGTTCCCTTAGAGGGTAATGCCTTCATTTGCGTGTTTACTATACCTTCGGTGTTAGTCGCCAACCCGGGGCCTACTAGAGGCGAGAATCGGGGGTCATTCTATCCCTTCTCACATTACCTTCCAAAGAGGGGTACACATTGTGGGGAGGGGGACGTGAAAAAATAATTTAATGATTTTTAGATAATTTAAAAAAATATTAATACTATAAAATTTTATTATGTTAAAATTTGATATTATTCATTTCATTGACACTAAAAACACAAAGAAAACAATTAAAATTCCAACAAAACAATATTATTATAAGCATTATAATGTCATGTTCATACATATATGTTTTTAAGACATCTATTAGCGAAATTATGTTAATTATAATATTTTTTATAACATTTATTTTATTTTTCTCGTATTTAAATTAACAAGCTATGACTATTATACAAGATTATATGTTAATTTTATAATTCATTAAATTTATAAATAAATTTAAATAAATATAATAATAAAATTATGTCAAAAAATAAATATTATATTAATTAAATATTTATTTTATTTCACGTTTATATCATGATAACACATTTAATGCGTTATTTTTAATTTTATAGGCCTGTGAAAGAATTACATATACCTTTGGAAAAGAAACATTCTATAGAAATATAAAATTATTATAAATTGAAAATCATAAATAATTCAATATATTTTATTATATGTATTAAATGGACTTATATCATCCAAATAATTAATTTTAGCGTATGAAATATGACTTTTATAGTGCTACTCAAGCTCTACATTAACACTGAAAATGATTTGAAAATTTATTATGGAAGAAATTATATTCTCTAGGTATTCAATTCTTTGTGAATTATATTTATATTACTTTATCATAGATTAGTCCATACATAATTTTCATATATATTTTTATATTATTTATACTTGTTATTAATATCTTAAAATATCTCAAATTTCATAAAAACTTTAATTTTTATTATTCACTAAAAATTTATTTTGTTTAGAAAAATATTTAAAAAAAACTAAACCATGGATATACTATTATTTTTTAATCAATAAATAAATTCTATTTTAGGGAAGTCATTATTTATAAGTGATATTAAATAATTTAAATATAACTACGAAAAACATGATGAAAACTATTTGTTGAAGTAAAATACAATTTCTCTGAAATTGCATATTAATTTATAAAAATGTATTTATACCAAATTAAACTATAAAATTGATTCCAATGAACATAATTTTTGTTCTGTAAATATAATCGGATTATGTTTTCATAAAAACCATTTTAATTTGTAATGGATCTTCTGGAATTGATGAAAAAAAAAATTGTTTTCAATATTAATAGTAATATATATTTATTCAATAAAAAATAAAAATTTCCAAAAAAAATCAAAACATTTATTCCTTAGATAATTATGGAATTATTTTTCTATTAAGGGTAGTATTTTTTAAAAATAAATATTTTATATGTTCAAAATATTTATTGTAATACTCACTTTCCATCAAATATGAAAACCCATTTTTGATGAAATTGTACTTCAGATGCATAAAATAACGTTACAAAAAAATGATCACACAGTTCATAATAATTTATCAATGAATTTTTTATTGAATATATAATTTATATATATATATATTTCATCATTATGTTGATACTATTCATAACCACCAATTTAATAGATATCTTATTAGTGTCATATTTAAATAATAATACATTTGGTTTTGTTTTGGCTCCATGTTGTGTGAAACATAAGCTATCGAAAATAGTGTCAATTTAAAATACCAGGGTTCTACATCTTCCCCTGCATTTGAATCATAATTAAGAATAATTTTAAATTATGATCATATATCATGTTATTTAAATTTTTTAATACCTACATGAATATTAATAAACAAGAAATGTGATTAAACGGTCCTCTTAAAAAATGGAAAAGGGAAATACAAAGGTCACTAAAAAGCATTGTTTCTAATTATGAGAACATTAATGATAAGGAGAAAATATGTATATCGGGAAAAAATATTTCCTAATGAATATTAAATATTATTATAGAATATGTTCATAATAATTTTACGTATCTGAAAACAATTAATCAGTGATGGGTTAAAAGACCATTTATTTCTCAGAATGTAATGTAATCAGATAATGGTTTTAGTTTTTTTATCATTTCCTTAAATATGAGGAATTGTTATACTATCTAGTTAAATTAGTCTAGAAAATTATCTTACTCTATTTATTTCCTTTTAATAAGAATGTTCTTTTCTTTAAAATTTATTTCCACAAATTATAAAGGCATTATTCTCTAAATATATTTTTCACAAAATCTAAAACAATACAAATTTGTTGTATTAACACAAATGTCTCCGAATATAACATTAATCCATATTAATTATCATGACATAAAATACCAAATTGGATTCTATGAATTTAATCAATTTTTCAACAATACACTTATAATCTCAGTAGTATTTCAATAAATCATAGTTTAATGAAAAAATATATACTATAAAAATCAACACAATTATATAGATTATTCAAGATTATTAAAAACAAAATATCACTTGTAATATACTTCTAAAACATAATTATTTACTCATAATACATAATAGTTAGGTTATTCTGCATCATTAATTGAAAAAAATTCATAAATATATCCTTAGTGTAATAGTTAACCACTAGAAGAGGAAGGAGACTCTGATAATTTTTAGCATACCTATAGTTTAGAAAAGTAAAAAAATGATAAATGATATTCACGGGACATATATTCCCAAGAAAATTGAAACATGATGTGTTTAGTTAATTTCACCCATATTAATAAGTGTGAGATGAAAATTTATTACATTCCACTATACATTAGTTGGGAAAAATTTAAAATCATTTCTAATGGTTTATTCTTTGAAAATTTGTTACTAGTAAAACATTATTTTTTATTAAATATATATAAAACTCATAAAAAATATTTCTACCCTTTTGTTGATAATATTTCATTATTACTATAGTTTCAGGTGTTAACTACTTCATTTTCCAATGCTTGTTTTTTATGTAATCTCAGTTCATCTGTACGGGATATAGACTCATCAGATACATAATTTAAATAATGAAATGACTTTAATAAATAGATATTTAATATTTTTTTTGATTTTTTGAAATTTGGATATTTAAAATTAGTTTCATCGCATCGTGGAGACTCTATGCCATACATACAAATGGGAGACACTATAATTACCATAATAGGGAATGGGATATGAAATGGATGCTACATTATCATACCATAATCAAAATCATGTAATTATTATCATATATATCCATTACTGGTATCATTATTACCATAAATTTAATGTGGTGATGGAAAATAAAATAGATGGGTACGTGGAGATAGTAAACCATACATACAGATGTTTGGTTCTATCATTTTCCATAGGATATATAAAAGGTGGAATATGGTTTTAAAATAATAATAATAACATCATAATATATATACAGTATTCTATTTGTTAATTTTGGATTTAATAATAATATTAATGGGACATATATGAATAAATAAACATGAAAGAGTTATAAAATATGATTAGTTATTCTCAAACCGCCACCCATTAGATATCTTCATTAGGGATCTAGGTTTAGTCTTAGTGAAGTACTAGAACCACTATAAAATTGTTAAGGATTATTACATTATTATTATTAATGTTTTATAGAAGATATAAATTTGAAAGTGGTTTAAACAAGTGAAGGAAGGTGTTCCCTTGAAAATTTGTAGTGAGGGGCACTTTAGGAATTTCAAAAAATAATAAAATATAATAAGACTACTAAAGGGATAAATACATTCAAATGAACCATAAATGAATATATGATTTTATTTTAGACCATATCTTATTCTATTTTTAAATATTTTAAATTATGAAGATTTTGAAAAAATTTAATAAAATATCATTCCCATAGAATATCATTATTTTCAATTCTAATACTATTCATTAATTTTATTTTCATAACATAAAAAAGAAAATTAAAGAAATTTTTTATTATTTTATAAAAAAGTAACAACCATTTATATATTTTTTATCAACTTATATATATAAAATTTAATTAATTTTAAGATTTTTAGAATCATTTTATTTATTTATTTATTTATTCCATTAATTAAATAATTACTCCATTAGTGTTGTGTAAGAATTTATAGTAAATAAGTCAATAATAAAAATAAAAAATATATTATAATGATGATGAAAATTATTTTATATTTAAAAATAATATTTATAGAAAAATATATCATATTATTAACCCATATTAAAATATTTTTGTTGTTAATATACTAGTGTGACATGTTAGTATTTTCTTGAAAAAATTATAAAAATTATAATCTTATCTAAAGGGACCTAAAAAGACGTATAACAGAATCATGGCTGATAATAAATTTAATTTACTCAAAAAATAATATATATTCTTATGTAAAGAGTTTTATTGTTTTAAACATTTAATTTATAACATTAATTAACTTATTTAACCTTACCATTGTAACAAACATTATAAGGGTTACTACCTACATTCACCAAAAATGAAATGAACCTATAGAAAATATCTAAAACAAGTGAATAAAAATCCTTATCCTATTTTCCCAAATTCAAAATAGATAAAAGGATTCATTTTACAATATATTAGAGTGGAAAAATTCAACACAAAACCATTTTTGAAGAAAATACCGTTTTATATATAGATATGTTTTTATTCCAAATTCAAACACTACAACACGTTTTCAAAAATATTTAAAACATATGTATAAATTTATTTGAATAATTTTATAATATCAATAAATAAATTTAAATTTAATTTTGAAAATATAGATACTCAAATTAAATATTCCCTAGAGGGGACTTAAATGTATGCAATCCTGAAAAGTAACAAGATTCTCAAATAAACCCTTACAACTTATGGGATATTAGTATCATAATCCGTATGAAATATTAATGTTAAAATGGTAAATATATTTAATTAAAAAAATATACTCTTGAATTAATATGTCAATGATTAAGTATATAAACATCATAAACATATATATTTTTAGAATGTCACATATTTTCGAATGAAAAAAAATCCATATGAACAACTCTTACCATGAACATGGATTTTGTTTAATATGATTTACCATTCTCTTAAATGGTTGATATCATGTTATTAATTAATAATTGAACGATTTTAGTATCTATATATTATATATAATCATCATAAAACTTATTACTTCTCATTATTGAATAATTTTTTTTATTTAAATGTTTTTGGGTGATACAATATTTATTTTTTAGTGCATGTTTTGTCACATAAATTTGGGTTTGTGGTATTGGGATATAGATTAATAATATCCATAATATTATCAATTATAGGAGTATAATATTTAATTTTTTTTAAAAAATAGAACCATTATTGAATGATGGGTATTGAAAATGAATCACATTTCTTCCTAGAGATGGTTTTTCATATATAGGCACAAGTGATGATTTCATTCCCATAATGGTGAATGGTTCGAGAAATTGATGATAAATTAATTTTAATTATTAAATTTCTTATAATTTTCATAATATATATATATATATATGAGTGTGTGTGTTTGTGAGTCCAATATTTCAATAATTATAACCATATATGTTTAGTGGTTATGATATTCGATTTACACCACTACATGGAGTTTGTAAGCCGTACACACCCACACACAATGCATTCATTTATCATATAATGTATATAAGTTGTAATATTTTTTCATTATAATAATAATAAAACATTCTTATATTTATATGTAAAACACTATTGAGTAAATTATTATAGAAATATCACATGAATAAGATGTATAAAATGAAACAAACATAAATGATAAGGTAAATATGATTATATCTTATTCAATAGTCTTCCTTTTTGATATATTCTTAATAGATATAGGATAGACATTGTGAAAGTGTATAAAACTATATAAAATGGATAATTATTTTTATAATTGTTATGTTTGGGTTTTTTATTTCTATAAGTCTCAGAGTATTGGAATAAGTGATGTAGGAGGTTCAAAATAATTGATGAGAGGGGTAATTTTGGAACATTTCAAAAGATTGAAATATAATAATAATATTATAGTGAAAAAAGCTCAAAATTTTATGAATGTGTATTTTATGAATTTTTTTAATGTAAATATCCATATTGTGATTATTCAATATTTTTTTTATTTCTAAATAATTTAGTAAAATATTAATTACATATAATACCATTACTTTAAATTTTATTACTAATCATTTTATTGAAATTATAACATTCAAGATAATAATAAATATTAAATAAAACTATATCATCTTATACTAAACAAGTCATGGTCATATATAAAATTCATGTATCACATATAATATATCATACTATATTTCTTTAAATATATTCAACACCATTTATTTGATCTTTGTTTTATTTAACATCTTATTTTATTTGTGTTACACAATCATTAAAATAATTATATAATTAATTTAAATAATAAGTAAATTTATATTATGATAATATGTATGTTATGAAAGAAATTTAATATTTATATTCATTCAATGTTTATTTTTACACAAAACTATTCTAATACAACACATTTATTGTGTTATTTTGACTTTTGGGCCTTCTGAAAAAATAGTACACGAATTTGAATATAGAAAATCTTATTTAACTATAAAATTAATTTATAATAATAAAATTTATAAATAAAAATTAGTATTGGAAATGACAGTAAATAAATTGTTTTTTATATCATAAATATTATTTTACGACACAAGATTTTACTTTTTCAGTTCTGCGTATGCACTACGTCAACACTGAAAATGTTTATCATATTCAATATAGAATAAATTATAATAGTCATGTAATTAATTATTCATGAATCATATTTATATTATTTTAACAGTATTTCATAATTAAATATGTTACATAAATTTTTATATTATTCATATGTCTTGGTGATACAAAAAAATATATATTATTTCAAAAAAATGGTATTTTTCTACTGTTGATAGAAATATTACATCATTTGAAAAATAAAAATCAAATCATCCTTGGATAAATTTAATTTTTTTTATCTAAAAATGAATTAATCTCCTTAATTTAAATTCATATAAGCGTGAAAAAATTATTTTGAATTATGTTTGCAAAACAAACATAATCTTATTTTTTGGAAAAATAATTTTTCCATTAAAAATGTAAATTTTTATATAAAAATTATTTTAGGATGAATGATATTATAAAATCAATTCAATTATAAATAATTTAATTTTTAATGATATTATTTAAATAGAACCACTGTGAAACCATTTTCGTAAAAAATAGGCATTTTCAAAATTTTGAGAAATAATTTACAGTATGGAATAAAAATTAGGTTATTTCACTATTAACATGAAAATTAAACTTTTAAGATAATAAAATAAAATATAAAATAAAATAAATTAGTCATAAGGATTTAATAAATTATAATTTTTTATAATATAAAATTTATTTAATATTTTTTTTGTTATATTCTCATAAAATTAACGAAAATCGATTTGTGAAGCAAATTTTTTCTGAAACAAAAAATAACTTTTGTAATAATTTGTTATATATTGAATAAGTAGTAATAAATTCATTTTTATTTAAAATATTTTATATATATATATATATATATAATTATTATTTTTTAATAAAATTCATATCTACCAGTTTAATATATATCTTATAATGGTCAAATGTAAATAAAAATATATTTGGGTTCATTTGGGATTGTGGTTTCATTAAATGTTAGAAATCAGAGATAATACTTTTTTAAAATATATATGCTCTGAAATACCTCATTGTATAATAAATTGAATAATTTTAAATTTAACATTTTTTTTGTATTCATTGATTTCACATTTAAATATTTTATTGTAGAAATATGATTTTGTAAATACTATTAATAAAAAGTTGTCTTATAAATCGGTAAAAGGGAAATGAAATGGTTTTAAAAAAACTTGTTTACTGAATTGGAGAAAATTGATTGTTAGTGAACATATATATATGGAATATAATGTCATAAAAATTTGTTATTATATTTTTATATATGAAATGGTCATGATAAATTTATCCATCAAAGAACTGTACATCAATGATGTGTTACAATGCCAAGGATTTCTCTATAAGGAAAGTAATCATGTAACGTTTTATTTCACAATATTTATTTAATGTAATTATGTTATATTAAATTCCATTAAATTATTCAATATAATATTCTATATTTATTTATTTCTATTCCATAAGAATAATCTCATCATTTGGCTATGCTTTGATTTAATTCGACTCGGTATTATATATATAAAAATTTCTATTTTAGATTAAGGTTTAATGATCGAACCACTTTTAATGAATTATATGATCAATTATTCATTCCTAGAATCTCTATAAAGTTATCAAAAACATACAGTTTTTCACATTTTATCAATAAAGGTAAATAAAAAAACAATAACACCCACAATTTAACATAATCCATTATATAAGTACAAAACCTTCTGAATATTCGGTAATACAGACTCTAAAATCAAAAAAATAGATTTCTGGACTCTACATTTCCAAAATAAACATAACATTAGATTCCTCAAAAAACAAATACAGCTATAGATTTATTATAACAAATATGTTAATAACATTATCACCATAAACCTTAATTAAAACCTACATTTTTAAAAAAATAAAATCTCATCTTATCAAATATATTCCATAAATAAAAACATGTAGTAAACACAAAAAGGATAACAAATTCCATCAAATCTCTAACAAGATTTATGATGGAAAAAACTATCCCATAAACAACTCCTTATCACTGTTATCTCAACATCAAAAAAGTTGTGTTTTATTTTCCATTAATAATTATTCTCAAAAATGTTATACTTTTCATAGAATTTTATTTCCTAGTCAATTGTACATTTCAACATATTATCTAAAATCCTTAAATAATCAATACGAAAATAAAATACTTATAAATTTGAAAATTCTTATATTTGTAATCTCTTTGATTAAATTTTATTAAATCATAATTCATTAAGAGAAAAAAAATTACATTAACCGTTCATCTTTGATTTTAATAATAACATAATCTTTCCATTGACCCATTAATTTCTTCTTAGCTACATTCCATTGATGATGGGTGAATTTATTTTCATGGTTCCTCATATTCTAATAGCAGGGACATATTTTTTTTAGTTTAGTACCCTATCATTCACATTCTTAGTGTACATTATCTAAAAACATGTAGAAAAGTCTAATTATCTTTAATCAATTGACTTGGTGATACTTCTAACAGTTATCACATGCAGGATAACCATTCATTATATTCTTCCCATTATTCGTTTGTTTATTTTTCATACTCTTATTCTATTTGTTACCTAATAATTCATGAGGGATAGAATCTTATTTCTCTATCATGTTACCACATGAAACTATATCATCATTTTATGATAATTGATAGAAGACTAGCTACCATTAAAATACATGATAATTACTATCACTGAAATTTAAATTTGTACTAACGAGATTACATGAATTGATATTGTTACGTTACATCATTTAGTTCCCATTTTTGGAAAATTTAATACTCTATATTAGATAAATAAATTTTTAATCATAATATATTATATTAAAATAACATAATGTAAAATAAAAATTTATTTATAACTACTTTCCAAATCATAAGTTTTGTTTATTTTGGAATATTTTCAAATTATTTCCTATTGGTTAATTATTTAATCTAGTTTTTCATATATCTTCTCCTAATGGTCTTTATTATACATCCTCTACTATGTAAAATAAATACAAAAACACTATAATTCAAGAGTTATTGGTCACTTTATTATAAGGGCATAAATACTATATGTCAAATCCTAAAGGATGGATTAGTTGATTAGTTTTGGAACCCAGCTACATACATGATACCCATTTAACATAAAATCTATGCCAAAAAACATAGTAATGGAATATTATTATGATACTTATACACATTCATGAGATTATCATTTATATGATGGGGTTGGAAAAAATAATAAGTGTTATCTAAAATTCACTATAAGGTTAATGTACAATGGATGCAATATTGAATCAATATTTCATAATAAGTATTGAAATATATATAATATAATGAAAATGGAATTTTTTCAATAACTCTTCAATATAGAAAAAAATAAGGCATAATCCTTATTGAAATGTAAATTATTATAAACAACATCCATGTAATCAATAACATGTGCACACATTGAATCCATGGATAATATCATAGTGATTACATCATGTTTAAATATTAGCGAACTATTAGTGATATAAATGAATATAATTGAATTCCAAGATCATAGGTATAGTTATATGAATTATTTCTTGAATTTTAAAAAGTTTTTTTATAATAGATGTCAAAAACCCATTTAATTTAGTCAAATTATTTTTCTCATGATAACTACAGCTGTGTCTAAAGGCCATATAATTTGGATCCCCACACAAAAAGTTTCTCATATATCGAAATTATATAATTATTTCATAAATGTTATTGTTATAAATATATATATAGTCTAAATAATAAAAAATTACCAATTATTCTCTAACCTAATAAAATAATTTAAAACTATAAAATCATATGTATAAATGTTAAGTGTCTTATGAAATAATAATACCAATAATAAAAGAATATATATATTTATGGGAAAGGAAATATCCAATGATCATAGATACTTGTATTATTTTAATGATGCTATCATTAAAAAATATAATCATTTGTAAATAAATAAAATAATGCATTGTTTCCATTATTAGATAATATTACTGTAAAAATATTCAATACAAATTTGAGGAATAATATCTTTTTAACATTGAAATTAACATTAAATATTAAACTGTGAAATTAAAATGAAATATATCTTATTTCAAAAAAACATATAAATTTGTATTATATGATTAAAATATTAATGGATTCATAAAATTCGGATAATATTGTAATGTTTTACTGGTTAAAAAGCTTTCTATTTTTATTTTTATTATAAAATTTAGAAAGTACCTCATTTAGAAAATGAAAAACAAATATTCATTTCAAACTATTTAATAAAAATTAAAACAAACGTAAAAAATTAAATTAAACAATTATAGAATAATAATTATAACCATTTAGTAAAAAAATTATGAAAATAAAGACGTGGATGAAAAAAATTCCATAGTAGTGTCTTAATCAAATACATTAATGAATAATGAATATATTGTAAAATTATCACTTACTCCTTTGGTATCATTCGTATCATATGCCAAATAAATAGATAAAATGGAAATAAACTTGAAATAAAATGAAAAAATAAGATTAATGATCTATTATTCCGAAGATTTATTAGATACACTTCACTAGCGTAAATACATTCATAAAATAAAAATAGTCTCAACAAAAAATTGATATGAAGAACCCTTAAAATGATCATTCCTTTAGTAAAATATCAATTAATTTCATGGTTTTTTTAATTTTCACTATAACAGTATTTTTTTTATTATATAAAATATAACCCTTATATAAAACATTACAACATTTTTGTTAATAAAATTTAATTATTCTCATTGGTTTGGGTGTTAAAAACTTCATTTTTATATGCATGTTTTGTGACAAAAGTTCTAGTTCTTCTACAATGCATATAGAATAATCATATAATTTTTTAAAAAATTATAGTATTATATTATTTAATAATTTAATATATTTTTTATCCATTATTGGATTTTGTATATGAAAAATGATTCACCTTGCTTCGTAGAGATGGTTGGTCATATGTATGCATGAGCGATGAAATCATTCAATTAACATTGAATTTGTTGGGAAATGTGTAATATTTTAATTACTTAAATCAATATCTTCTCATAATTATCATATATATCTATCAATTATTAATATCATTATAACTATCAATTTACATTGACGGTGATAAATAAATTACACCACTCCTTGGAGATGGTATGTCATGTGTACACACGCGTTGTGCTTTTATTTTTCATAGGGTGGAAAAAAGGTAAAATTGATGGGACTCAGGGTGAAGTGTAAGGTTGGAAATGCATAATTTAATATTTTAGGACTGGGTTCATGTTTCTAAAATTGAAAACACAAAAACCTGATTTCATATTTATTTAATGATTGTGTTTAATTTATTTTGATCAGGAAAATAAATTTTATTTAATTCCTAATTGATATTTTGTTTGATTGTTTTTTTAATAAGTAATTTTTTACATGTCAATGATAAAGGGATCAAATCTTTTGAACCTATTGATAAAAAATGCTCCCAAACTCATGGATCGTTGATCTATATTTCTAAGTTTCTACCATGGTATGTTGAATATCATTTCAACACTCATTTGACTATATGAGTAATGAAGAATCAATCATGATGATGGGATTGATGCACTAATGATCCTTCATTGGATTCAATAAATAAGAATAAGATAACAGTGGATAAGATTTATTCTCACACTAACATCATCAAAATGGTGGATCTTTCTATTTAAAAGTATAAATAATATTTTATACTGATGATACACAATTTAAAATTTATTCATTATCCAGGGAAAGTAAGATCATTCAATTTAGTAATTTTCAAACATATATGACTTTATAAACCTCTAATAAATTTTTCAACTATTTTATAATTAAAAATTTATACTATAAAATCATTTCTGATAATATAAAAACTATTAAATTGCCCAGTAATTTCTGTAAATAATTTAATGAACCATGTAAATATTATGTTTCTAATACTAATTATATATTTTTTATTCACATTTTTTACCATTAAAATTTTTAATACCTTGATAAATAAATTTAACCATCCTTATTATTATCATGAATAATATCATTGAATTAGTTTTACAGAAAATTGGTCAAACAGTGAATTTCACAGTCCCCTTCATGTGGTTCCTACATCCCCCTAAATTTATAATCATTAGAATATATTGAAATCGTCGATGTATATAGAGTGTGAAAATATATGTTTGTATATCAATATAATGGAGTGAAACCCATAGACCTTGATCAGTGTCTAGTAATCAATCATATCCCATAAGGAGATAAATAATTTCATAGCTACAACTACCTAATATTAATATGCCATTATATAATATATCTACATCAAGATATCTATTAATGTTTCATATAGACGTTTGACATTATATTTCTTATTCTTTATAAAATTCATGACCATACTAGTTGTACATATTATATTATACCATAGACATGGATTTAATGAAGGTGGTATAATCTGAGTAAACCTTGGCCCATGATATATCTCTTATTCATCACGTATGTGATAAATTAAATTTTTATCATCCAACTGATGAAACACCCAACAGAGGACACCTCTAAAAAATATAAAATTTCATTGATTTTTAGTGAATAAAATTAAATGAACAAATGGCGTGCAATGGTAATGTTCTAATCATGAGATAACAATACACATTTTGGATCATAAGAACAATGAAAGACACAAGAAGCATTAGGTGTACCTATTAGAGGTAATATCCACATGATATCATCAATATGAGATCCCCATGTGTGCAATTCATGGAAAAAAGTCTAAATGATTATGTTCCACAAAAAACTGATAGTCATACATCAACTGTGTCCCATTGGTATGATGTTTCCAAACATGGGGAAATATGTTTATGATTAGTCACATAGTATCTTAAGTTTCTCTTTATATTTTCGGAATTTCTTTAATCTTTTGATAAGACATGTAATCAGTAGAAATTATCATGTATACTATGTAAGAAAAGTCATAAACACTATTATGCTAATAATAATCACATCTATATATAAATAGTTGTAAATGTAATGGTAATTAATGTATATAAATGAATTAGTTCTAGGGAACCCTCTAAAAATTCTCCCACATTCACAGAGCCAACAAGTTAAAATTCCTAACCCCCTAGATCTCACATGAGTTTAAAAGTTATTTAAATGTATGGATTTTGTCTAGGGGTCTTCCAATTTTTCCCCTATGGTTACTCCATAGTATTATCATAGATTATTATAACTTGTCATGTACTTCTAGGTATAACAACAATCACAAAAACACATATATGTACCCAAACCCCTTATTTGATTTCAATGGAAGCCACTATATTCATATACCATGATGTATAATCGGAAACCATATGCTTCTTTGGTATCCACCTCACTACACCAAAATACAGAAAAATTATCTAGCCTGAATGTGATTTTGGATCATCAGGATCCCTATGGAATTTAGATTTGATTTTTCTCTTCAATACTATATTGTCATATCATTCATACCCTACTGTCATATCCATTATATGTTTAATTTAATTTGGGATGGTTTTTATAGCATATCAATGTTTCAATCCTATTATTTTTATATAACATCATATAATGCATAATGAAACGAAATATCAAACCTAGTACATTTCATTGAATACATGATAGATCCCACTAGTGAAGCATATTGGATTCTTCTCATTATTTCAATAACATAATGTTATTGGGGAAACATATTATTAGGGGTATTAATTACATGTGACACTGGAAACTATACACCATTGGATTATTAAATATTTTACCATTTTAGTACCTTACCAATATATGTATGTTGTATGTGCGGACCATGATATGATATTTATCTACATATATTAGGGTCTCTAGAATATATACTACTTCACCAAAGCCTATAATGGGTAATAATTCATTCACCCATTTCATCATTTAATATATGAAATTTACTTCATTAATAATTAATAATCTCCTTTAAACTTATATTCGTATGACAATGATCGAACATCCACTAACATTATGATAGTCATGTGGATTAATTATATTCATAATGATAAATTATTATATTATGGACACATAAAATATTATACTATAAGAAAATGTATCAAACTTAAATCTAACAATGCATCTATACAACTTGAATTCATTAATGGGACTCTATGACATAATGAACCCATTAGGTTTTGTTACAAACACATATTCATCCTATATCCCATTTATAAAAAATATTTGTACATACATTTTAAAAATTTCATAAACATGGGATACCACTACTACAAATAATATGTTGATGGATTTTAGAATAGTGATTGTAAATGGGGTTTCATCATAGTGGTGGCCTTGACATTTCCTGAAACCCTTTATAACTAGTCATTCATTATTCCTACTTACATGATCATCCTTGTCCAGTTTTTTCTTGATTACCCAATTCCACATAAATGGATTTACAACTTCCTTTGGATCTACCAAAATTGAATAATTTTTTTCAGACCAAACAATCCATTTAAAAATTTATTCAATGTTTCTATTCAGAATCACTCACACCATCTACTACATCCATATACATCAAAGGTTTATGATTCTCTACGTGAAAATTTTCACCTGATTTGATGATAGGAAAGCCATATCCTCTATTTCTCTATCTTATATAGTTGACCAATTCAGTACATATGTATTTGTAACATTTTTCTCTCCTACTCTATAATTTTCATATGTTCTAAATACCAACTCTTGTGCATACGGGGAATCGACATATCAATAGTCTTTCTTAATCCAACTATTTCAATTAGAAATGTTTTTATTTCTTGAAATTTAGCATGTCTCAAAACTACTTTTTTAAGCAGTTATAATGGTAATATCCTCTATACTCATTATGATATCATATACTGGTGCACAATTTTCTATAAGATAGAAATTTCTCCCTATGCATTGTCATCAAAAAAACCCTAACAATCACATAAACATTTGTGTGAAAAATTGTTTTTCGTTTCACACAACAAATCTTAAAAAATCCCATAAGATATTCTTATTGGTAAAAGGTTTAACGTATAATACATATTATGAAGTGAAAATCACTAAAAGGATAGTGGTATATTTTAATGAGTCCTCATCAATATAACCATGTCAATCAGGGTAAAATTTCCACAATTACTAACACAATTACACTTAGTTGTATAAAGATAATTGAGATGGGAAATAATCCCACACTCCTTTAAATGATCAGTAAAAGCATGTTTTTTAAATTTTCCACCATATTAAGAGAATAGATTTTTAATATTCTTATTGTGCTGATTCTATATTTCATTTTTATAATCCTCAACCACTGTAAGGGAATATAACTTATACCTCATTACATAGATATATCCAAATTAATTATAGTCATCAGTAAATGTTATGATGTAATATAATCACACCTACACTATACTATAATTTATCAACACACATCCATATGACCAAATTCTAATTGTTCTATGGCTTTTTTTCCTTTCCCACTGATAGCTTATTATGTTATTTTACCATGTAATCAATCATGAAAAACATCCAGTGTTTTAAATCCATGGGTTCTAAATATATTCAGGATTTATTCTACATAAAAACTTCATGTTCACATAACTTGAATGGAATATTATAGCACTCAAAATAGTCTAATTTTCCACAAACTACACTAATATTTACAATGTATAATCACACACATGTCAAGGAAACATTTTATGTGAAATTACATTTTAGGAAACAATTGTAGAAAAATGGGCCCCTATACAAATTAATGGTTGAGAAAAATACACCAATCTACAAAATGATATAATTCATATAATTTATAAAACATAAATTCAAATATTTATATAAGTTAAATAATAAATCCAAAATGTTATGTACATCCTTAGGTCATGATTAGTAAACATGGAATTAGATTTCATAATAAAAAGGAAATTTTCTAATATTATATTTGATGGTATTTTTATTTTGAAATCTTAATTTACAATAATTTTATTTAAATAATGATATTCCCAACTACACGTAATTTTTTTTGTTAAATCCAAGCCAACCAAATTTAATTGCTGATTTTTTTTTTAAATTTCTGTTGTTCAATTTAGAGATAAATCAGATCACTGGAAATATAATTTATGGATAATTATGGTTAAAATGGGTCCAACTTATCTAGCCTAGAAAGAATTATTCTATCCTGAGACGAGGAATCATTATATATGATTATATATATATATATATATATAATCTCCTCAGGGATGACTAATGTAAGATTATCATGGTGTCGCCAACAATATAATTGGAATTGTTTATTAAGTTATTTTTATATGCTCTTCATGGAATAATTGTTTAATATTCTCATGCAATGTTTTTGTAATATTCCCATGGAATATTTGAGTAATCATCCCATTGTGTTTTTGGTATGTTTCCCACAAATGATTTGGGATCCTATTTTTTAGCTTTTTTCTAATTCATCATGCTTCCACAATTAGATTTTATAACCAACAGACGCCCCAAATTGGATTTTAATAAGTTCATATATGTTGAAAAACATTTACATCACCCTATGGATAAATACATATCTTACTACAAGGAATTAAATTAAAAAAAATCAATTTTTGTAGCAATATTTATGCAAAACACATAGATCTTAAATCTTCCATATCATTGTGAAAAGAACACATGTAGAATATTAGTTTTTAATAATAAGATAATATATAACGATATTTATATATCATATAAAATTTAACTTAGAGTTAAAAATTTGAAATATAAATAATTACAACATTTCTATTACACAAATTGATTGAACCTGTGGTGTAATAGTAGCATGAAAAATAATAATTTAAAATGTTGGGTTCATATTCATGTTCATAATTTTGTATCCACAAACCCCTTTTCCATATTTCATAAAACATCATGCGTAACTCAACTGATGAATGACATATAATTTTTAAAAATGATTAAGTGGTACCTAGTTCATTTTATGTCACCAATTTTATTTCCACATAATCAATGTTTCATGTCTTAATGAAACTATGTATTTCATCCTCTATATATTACAAATATTCAACATAGAAAATGGATCAATGATTAATGATTCGTGATCAATATAGAAGGGAATCCAAAATTAAATGAATTATAGTTTCTGTGTTATTGGAATTTTGTATTCCGAATTCCTCTAAATTCAGACTCTGAATTCCATAGAATTCTGACTCCGAATTCCTCATAATTTAGAAAATGAATTTCACAGAGTCCATACTCTGGATTCCACAAAATTTAGACTTCGTATTCCATGGAATTCAGACTCTATATTCCATTAATTTAGACTCTATATTCCTCAAAATTCAGACTCCAAATTCACTGGAAATCAGAATCCAAATTCAATATATTAAAGATTCATAATTTTTTCTAAAACAGAATCCAATTATCCATGTCTTATTGAGTGAAAATGTTAATTTTTAAAATATTCCAAAATATATTTTTCCTTATACTCTAAATAATAGATTTTTTTATGTAACATCATTTTTCGTACACTTATTATGAAATAAAGTCAGAAAATCTATTTCTAACATACCCTTTTTTGAGTAACAAGTGTACAAGTCCATTTGAGATTCAAGGAAGAATATATATTTTGTGGAGGGAGTTGATCATTGGAGAAGTGCATATAAATAAAATATCATTTGAACAAACTCAAGACATGTTCCATAACTCTAGGTATTTCATGCTGGTGATGTGATTTCTAGTGATAGAGAATCTCAAGCTTTGTGCGTTTTTGAACATCTTGTTCAGATTTCTTTGTGTGTCGCTTAATTTTATGGAGTATAATTGATGAATTCTTGGGATAGGAAGATTGAGTTTCCGACTACATTAAATTGCATGGGCCTATGGTCATATCAAGATAGATTCTAATTTTCTTAAATAGGTCTTATCCTAGTGCGAGTAAGACATACATTCATGAAATTTTAAATCAAGGGACCATTATCCAAGGTTGATGGATATTGTACTCTTTGGGTTAAAAGATTGCATACTTGTTACTTTTTTGTTTCAAGATTAATTCTGTTGCATTTTGATAATGAAATGATGTTTAAGTTTCTTATAATTTCTTGTACATCTGAATATTATAATAAAGTAAGATTCTATACGTTTCAAAGTATAATATTTTCATCGTAAACATTCTTTTAGATTCATTTCTGAAGTCATATTTTTAGAACCTAGAATGTTTGTGTAGTTTAACTGAAATAGGCATTGTGAAATTACCATTAGTATCTTTGCTAAATATATTTTACCTTAAGGATAAAATGGAATGCTTTTAAACATTCAAATCACCTTCTATTTTAATTAATCATCTATATATCCTTTTCAATCCTATATAATTTACTTTCAAGTATTTATTAGTCTGTATAATTGTATTCAAATTGAATGTGTTATCATTTATAAACCAAGACAATTTGATTTATTATTATTTATTTATTATTTATTCCAATATACATACCCTTACCTAGAATTTGACCTCATCAATATTTATGTGTCTTTTACCATGATTATGAAGAAAAAGTATTTGAGTATTATTTCAAATGATTTTATTCATTTTTTTATTATATATCATGTTTTATTTTAAATTTCTTAAAATTATATGGGTATCATGTAATAAATATAGTTTTGTAAACATACAAAAGTTTTCAGTTATTTATGGTTTAAATCCATGTATTCGTGCCATTGTAAGAATTATGGCATTGAATCTAGACATCTAGGGTCATGGAATTATAGTTTCTATCAAAGAATGTTCCGTATAAACATTGGAATCTATATTTTGGAAAACATAAATTAGATAAAATAAGCCTATGTTATACAATTAGGATATGTATATAATAACATCCTATAATTCTGGTGAGGTAATGATTATATGGGTTTTCCTATTAATAATGAATACATTAACTTCATATGAATAAATTTATAGGTTAGCTAAACTTTTGAGAAAAAAAATTCTAAACTAAAAAAATGGTTGATAAGGAAAATTCTAGAATTTATATTTTATCCAAAGAAGTATCATATCTCTCTAAATATCTTAATATGAAAACAGTGTATTTTTAATGATTTTCCAAACATCTTGAGGATGTTAATTCTCAAAAGGATAAACATTCTAAGGAACTTCAGAATTTAATTTGTAAGGAAAATATTTCAAAATATAAATCCAGTGGTAAAAAAATGTTCTTTAGGATAATAAGGTTGTTATTTAACTAAATTCAAATAAATTTTACTTATGAAAATGTCTAAAAACAATATCTCAGGTAATGAAAATTTTGAAGAAATGTATTCATAAATTCATCCATTAAGGAATATTTCTGGTTTTGGTTATACACATTCAAAATAGATTTTTAATAATGACAATTTTTTTCCCCAAAGTGCTCCAATTTTTCACTAAATATTAGTGTGGTGGACATTGGGAGAAATTTTTTTCTTTAAACAAAACCCAATCTTTAGGTTTTCAAAATGCATATTATCATACGAAAATTTGTATTTCTAAAATCTTTCTTTATGCATTTTATGGATCAATGAATGTTTGGATCTCAAAAATATAACTCGTTTAATTTTCTGGAAAACAAAGAATGTAACAAAGAAAATATGTGGTACATGGATAGGGGATGCTCCTGGCATATGACTGGTAATAAAATCTTCATTGAAAATATTATGGATGTGAAAGGAGGAAAAATAATTTTCAGTGATAATGCTCATGGGGAAATTTTTGGTATATGTAACATTGTTCTTCTTGGGAAATAAATAATTTCAAATATATTATTTTATAATGGTATTATAAACAACCTCATTATCATAATTCAATTATATAATCAATGTTACCTTGTTAATTTTAGGAATAAAAAATGTTTAGTTTAAAATTCCAAGGAAGAATTTATTCTCTGTGCCCACATTAAAGAGAATGTATACACACTAAGCCTAAATGTCCTTTGGAGCCAAGATCTAACATACCATAATGCAATGTATGATAAATCATTGTTATGAAATAGAAGGGTAAGAAACTGTAATTTTCGAAATCTATGTAAACTCTCAAAAAAACACTTGTTAAGGATCTAACATATCATTGATTTGATTCTTCAAAAGTTCGTGATCCTTGTTAATTTGGAAAAAAACATAAATAAAGTATCATATCAATCATTGAAGTATCAACTTAAAATGAATTACAATTATTGGATATGGATCTTTTCGGTTCAACATTAATTGGATTCATTGATGGAAAATATTATGTATTTTTCTTAGTTGATGATTTCACATGATTTAGGAGGGTCTATTTTCTATCAAAGATGTTTAATGATTTTATGTAATTCAAATTTTTTAGAACCAATGATAAAAATGAGAAATACCTTCAATTAATATCTTTTTATAGTGATTAAAGTGGAGAATATCCAAATTTAGATTTTGAAAAATTATTGTAGTAGAAAAGGCATAACTCATAAATTGTTAGAACCAAGAACCCCTCAATTGAATAATGTCGTCGAAAGAAAAAAACGAATTTTTAAAGAGATAACTAGAACCACATTGATTGAAAATTATATAGATAAATTTTTTTGGGATAAAGCTGTTAGTACTTATTGAAAATAAACAAATTGAGTTTAGATTAGACCTTTTCATAATAAATGACCTTTGAATTTTTTAGTTACTGAAAACCTATATTTTCCTTCTTCATCATATTTGGTTTGAATTTATTCATTCTAAATACTAAAGAAAATTTACATAACTTCACACCAAAATTTGATGAATGAATTCTCAAGGCTACTCCATTACATCTAAGGCCTATATGTTTTTTAATAAAAATACATGTAATGTTGAGAAAGAAATACATGTTAAATTTGATGAAAATAATCCTTTTATTTTTAAACAACCCGAACCTATATAATCAGATGTGATTTAAAAAACTGATTTTCAATCCTTGATAGATGATCCTCTGATAACTAAAATTCTTAAGAAAATTTATTTAAATCATTTACCCAAGGATATTTCATTCCATTTATTTATGAACAGGTATTAAAAACCCCAAATCACTTGTTTCTTGAGAATCATCATAGTGATAGTATAAT
Organism: Viscum album; assembly: GCA_963277665.1. Taxonomy (NCBI): domain Eukaryota; kingdom Viridiplantae; phylum Streptophyta; class Magnoliopsida; order Santalales; family Viscaceae; genus Viscum; species Viscum album. The sequence continues at coordinate 520,114,730 of OY728160.1, forward strand.
TGGTGATTTAAATCAACATATAAGGACATGATGAATCTTTTGAAATTAAGTAGAACATCAAGAAATCAATTTGCAGTTGGAGCCAAAAATAACTGATGAATCATTAGGTGATGATGATCTCATAATATCCATACAAGATTAGAAAAATGAATTTGAAAGGAACAATGTCTGGATCATGGTTGAACGACCTATGGAAACTTCTGTAAATGGAGTAAAATATGTCTTTAGAAATAACTATAATGAAAATGGAATCATTGAAAAAAATAAATCTAGATTATTTACTAAAGTCTATTATCAACAGTAAGTAAAAGACTATAAAAAAGATTATCTCCAGTATCGTGACTTGAATACATTAATATTTTACCTACCTTTGTAGCATTCATTAAATTCAAAAATATTCAAATGGTTCTAAAATTTTCTTTCCATAATGTATATTTTCAAGAGGAAGTTTATGTTGAACAACATTATCTTTTTGAAGATACAAAACATCTAACAATGTTTTTAAACTTACCAAATAAATATATGGACTTAAACAAGACCCTATATCCTAGTATGATATACTTATAAGACATTTGATATAAAATAATTATGTCATGGGAACAAATGTTCCAACTCTTATGATATTGAATGATAAGAAAAATGTTTTTAATATTAAAATTTAGGTTGATGACATTATATTTTGGTTCACCTTAGAAATATTTAACCTATTTGTTTGGAAATTTAATGAAATATGAGTTTGAAATACATATAATGGCTGAGTTAATATATTTCTTTGTATTTCAAATTTCTCAAAAACTAGAAGGAATATATATATCTCAAATTAATTATATTAAATATCTTATAAAAAATTATGGATATTACAAAACAAATTGTATATGCATTCCCATTGGTACCTCAAATTCTCTTGATCTTAATGTAGCTGGGAAACTAGTAGATCAACCATCAATTAGAGGTATGATAGAAAGTATACTATACTTGACAGCTAGTCATCCAGACATAATATTTTTAGTATGCTTATTTTATTGACATCCATTCAATCCAATGGAATATAATTTAAAAGAAGTAGAATAAAATTTTCACTATTTAAAGGGAACCATATATTCAAGACTAATTTATAATTTTGGGAATGATATTTTTTGAAATATTTTTCAGATGTTGACTTTTTTTGGGTGTATAATGGATAAGAAAAGTACATATGGAACTTTTAATTTCATAGGAGAATCATTTTTTTCATAGTCATGAAAAAAGAAAAAATCAAAACATATTCCACTACTAAAGATAAATATGTTGAAGGTGTAATTTGTGATGCCCATGTGTTATAGATACAACACACAATCAGTGACTATGGAATGAGTTTTACCAAACAATTTGTGTTATTACATTATTTCCATTTCACTATGTAAAAACATTTCACATCATTCTAATGAAAAAATCACAGATTTTAGGCCTCACTTTATTATGGATAACATAGTTAATGGTGATATCACTTATAGTTTATCAGAATGCAAGATCAACTGGAAATATATTTTCACAAAATAACTACTACATGATTTATTTGAATAAATTAAACAAAAGATATGAATGATAAATGTTATGTAATCATTCATATATAATTTTTGTTGAAACCTATATCTTTATAGGGTTAGTACAATATATTTTTTAACAATTTTTTATGAAAAATTATAATTGCAACGAAAATTTTTTAGTAACCAATTTTTTTTCATAACCAAAATTTTTCGTTTTCAAAATTTTCCGTATTCATAATTTTTTAAATAAAATTTTTAGTAATAAATGTTTATGTAATTACATTTTATTTCATAATTTTGCAATACATATGTTTTTTTTATTAAGGAATTTTATAGTAATCTAATATTCTTCAATAATATATTTTCTCATTGCTTATAATTTTTCTATGAAATATGAAATGTATGATTAAATTATTAAAATTTCCTAATCAGCATTTCACATGGTGGTATTTTCATATTGTTTAAGAAATTTTTTCATATAATTTAAAAGAAATTCAGATTTTGTTTCTATATATCAAAAAATTTAAATTAAAACCCTCAAGAAATGGGAACCTATCAAAATCATTCATTCGAATTTACATAAACCCTTAGGTCAGATCAAACTAATATCAACCATTGGATATTATTTGGAATATGAACTGTCACCTAAAATGATAATTTAAATCCCCACGATGGTTGACCCACATCAGCTGTCTTGATTGGGCGTGATGAATCATTGCTACTCTTCTTAATGATCGTTTCGTATTTTCTTGGTTGCTTAAATATGAATGCCTTTGGAAGCATTTTTCATATGAAGTTGTTTAGAGTGAAGTATGATTCTAAATGGAAAATATATATGGAGAGGATAGTAGATCTGAAGTTATATGCAAACAATTATTCAATTATTTTTAAGAATATCAAGTTCAACAGATGAGAGAACCTATGTATATCCAAACCAAATAGACAGGATCTGGTGTATCTACAATTTCTAGTACAATTTTATGAGAACATAAGTTTTTTGTTCAAGATAGAAAAGATATGTTTTATTTTAAGTGTTATGGGATGAAATATTCTTATTCATATAGTATGGAAACTAATATCATTGGAATCCCCTATGCTGGAGAAGTTGAATTATACACCCACAAGCTACCAGTTATATTAGGATGTTTCAGAATGTAGTAGTCTATAGAGTTCGATAGTTTTTCAGGGGTGAAGAAAACAAATATCATCGATCATTCTAAATAATTTAGGATCCTAGAGTTATGGATTCATGGGTTTATCATTCTGAGAAAATGTGATAAGGACACCCTGATGAAAATAGAAATTTATATTCTGGATTTTATTATAAACGTACGGAACACTAACCTTGTGTAGTATATCTTGAATAGAAGTTCAAATATCAAGAATTGAACTATAAAGCCTCAAATTATTATGTAGCTGACTATTCCTTCAACAATAATAGTTATTTATATTGATTACATCAAAGTTCCTTGTATCTGTAAGCCATGAAAATTGCAAGGTTTTGTTGCACAATGATGATACTAAGAGATGGATGATGGTTGGACTCAACATTAAATCAAGATAATTAAATTATTTTCCTAAGTCTGAAATTGTAGCATTATCAATGAAACTGGATGCTGTTGAGACTCCAAAGATAGTTGTCATGAAGTGAAATGTGAATGAATAAGAAGTGAAACAAAAAATCTCCCGCAGTTCAGAAAACCCAATCCACACCTCCAAAACATAATAAAAAAAGGCATATTTTGATGTAGTGGTTTCCCAGGGGAGAAAATATAATAAAAATAAGAAAAAAGTGGAGCCTATTTGTGGCTCGGACCCTACTTAATATAAATACTTGAAGATAAAGGCTACTGAGGAGCATGATATAATGGAAAAGCTAACGATGTAGAAGAAGAAGATGATTAAATATTAAATAGTTCAAGATCTTCTCAAAGACATCGAGAAAGCCTTTGAACAAGTCTATGTACCAATGTAATTTCCACAAGAATCAGATCTAGTGATTCAACTAATGATAATGGTGATTTAGGATCTTGAAAAAGTTGGATAAATTGGGCATGAAGAGGATGCAGAAGAAGAATAAGAAGAAGAGGAAGAAGGGGATGACATTGATGATTTCATAAGGCATGTAAAACATTATCAGGAGAATGATATTACATATGAGAAATTATTGATCTATAGTTCTCATGGAGAATCATCAGTGCTACCCAATCGAATTTTATGTTGCTAATGAAGAAGTAAATAAACCAATTAAATAAGAGGGTAGCAATCATGAATAGGTTCAATAAGATGGCATTGGGGCATAAGCCAAGAATGAAAATGTAGAGGAAGAAAAAATAGTTCCATTATTATATAGTGAACATGAATCACCAAAATCCATTGAGATCATTACGAGAAATGATAAATGGATAATAAGTGTTGATTGATACAGATAGAAAATTCTTGGTGGAAAATTTTAGATTTTTTTGGTTCATCAATGAAAAAATCTTAAGTGATAGACATAGAATCCCCACCAGCCAGAAAATTTGATTTGGAATCATCCAGTCTAGGACATTTATTTGTGGTCTAATCATTGTATAAGTTGGTTGATACCATTAATTTGTTTCTGATTATATACTCGAGGTGCTATCTATTTCATCACTCGTTTAATCAAATATTAGAATCTGTTTCCATCCATAATAATAACTTTTATAGGCTTCAATTTTATTTAAAATCATTCTTCATTGGGTACGATGCTCATAAAAGGCCATTCAATAAAATCAAAACGTCTTCCATGAAAAAAAATTAATAGATGATAATCATTGATGAGTTTCATAAAAAATTAATGACTCTTTTGATAATGAATATGTTCATATCAAAGTCCTTACATAATTTTTTATTGAGAAGAAAAATATTTAACAAACAGTTCAAGAGAAGGAATCCAATAACCAAAGTGTGATGATCAATTTGTTTGCTATGAACATGGATAGTGAAAGGGATCTCATAATAGATTTTCTGGAAAATTTCAGTATGAAATAAGAGATTTGGAAGATAGAAGAAATCATTCATAAGATTCAAGAAGGAAGAATCAATGTTCTGGAGATGAAATATTTGGATCAAGAACAATTTTTAATGATATTTGAAGATTATCACCAAGAGCATAAAAAGTTTAATCCCAAAGTGAAGATGTTATTGACAATAGAGAAAGAAGGGTGATATTTCTTAATCCCATATTCTGTTATATTTTATTCCTTGTAAAAAAAATTCAATCATAATGAAATTTTTGATTATTCGTTAGGAGTTTTTTTGTACAGTACTAATATTTTTGGTAACATTTTTTCCATTCCAATTATTTCCTTATGAAAATCCAAAAGGGGTAAAAAATGATAAAAATAATTATAAGTAAAGAATGGAATTATCTATGTTATGGGGGGTTTATCTATAATAATTTTCCTATTCAAGAAAAAGTAACATCTTTTTATGTAATTCAAGAACACAATCCTAAGGTATTACAAAACCTAAGGTGGAGTTAGTTGTATTCACCATGATCTATAAGTAATGGGATTTATGTTTTTATTTTAAGTTTATAATTATAATTTTTATTTCATTTTATTATTTTTCATAAGGATGTTTGTGCTTTCCAAAAAGGGAGATATTGTTGAGTCAATAAGGTCTTTTTGTGAATGTTCTATTCATCTAGGTGTTTTTAAATCATAAACACATTTTAAGAAGGAAAATAAATTTTCTTTTAATGATTATTTTAAAAAGGAAATTTTCCCTACAATATGTAAATTTTTATCATATCCAATGTTTGCATTGTTCATTTTATAGTCTCTCAACATCCGACTCATTTAATTTCTAAGGAAAAATTTGGATTCATCTCTAAACCATCTGAATATTATTAATATTTGAATATTGATTATTCTGAATTATGGTTCAAAATTAAATGAATTCTAGTTTCTGTGTTATTGGAATTTTGTATTCCGAATTCCTCTAAATTCAGACTCTGAATTCCATAGAATTCTGACTCCGAATTCCTCATAATTTAGAAAATGAATTTCACAGAGTCCATACTCTGGATTCCACAAAATTTAGACTTCGTATTCCATGGAATTCAGACTCTATATTCCATTAATTTAGACTCTATATTCCTCAAAATTCAGACTCCAAATTCACTGGAAATCAGAATCCAAATTCAATATATTAAAGATTCATAATTTTTTGTAAAACAGAATCCAATTATCCATGTCTTATTGAGTGAAAATGTTAATTTTTAAAATATTCCAAAATATATTTTTCCTTATACTCTAAATAATAGATTTTTTTATGTAACATCATTTTTCGTACACTTATTATGAAATAAAGTCAGAAAATCTATTTCTAACATACCCTTTTTTGAGTAACAAGTGTACAAGTCCATTTGAGATTCAAGGAAGAATATATATTTTGTGGAGGGAGTTGATCATTGGAGAAGTGCATATTAATAAAAGATCATTTGAACAAACTCAAGACATGTTCCATAACTCTAGGTATTTCATGCTGGTGATGTGATTTCTAGTGATAGAGAATCTCAAGCTTTGTGCGTTTTTGAACATCTTGTTCAGATTTCTTTGTGTGTCGCTTAATTTTATGGAGTATAATTGATGAATTCTTGGGATAGGAAGATTGAGGTTCCGACTACATTAAATTGCATGGGCCTATGGTCATATCAAGATAGATTCTAATTTTCTTAAATAGGTCTTATCCTAGTGCGAGTAAGACATACATTCATGAAATTTTAAATCAAGGGACCATTATCCAAGGTTGATGGATATTGTACTCTTTGGGTTAAAAGATTGCATACTTGTTACTTTTTTGTTTCAAGATTAATTCTGTTGCATTTTGATAATGAAATGATGTTTAAGTTTCTTATAATTTCTTGTACATCTGAATATTATAATAAAGTAAGATTCTATACGTTTCAAAGTATAATATTTTCATCGTAAACATTCTTTTAGATTCATTTCTGAAGTCATATTTTTAGAACCTAGAATGTTTGTGTAGTTTAACTGAAATAGGCATTGTGAAATTACCATTAGTATCTTTGCTAAATATATTTTACCTTAAAGATAAAATGGAATGTTTTTAAACATTCAAATCACCTTCTATTTTAATTAATCATCTATATATCCTTTTCAATCCTATATAATTTACTTTCAAGTATTTATTAGTCTGTATAATTGTATTCAAATTGAATGTGTTATCATTTATAAACCAAGACAATTTGATTTATTATTATTTATTTATTATTTATTCCAATATACATACCCTTACCTAGAATTTGACCTCATCAATATTTATGTGTCTTTTACCATGATTACGAAGAAAAAGTATTTGAGTATTATTTCAAATGATTTTATTCATTTTTTTATTATATATCATGTTTTATTTTAAATTTCTTAAAATTATATGGGTATCATGTAACAAATATAGTTTTATAAACATACAAAAGTTTTCAGTTATTTATGGTTTAAAGCCATGTATTCGTGCCATTGTAAGAATTATGGCATTGAATCTAGACATCTAGGGTCATGGAATTATAGTTTCTATCAAAGAATGTTCCGTATAAACATTGGAATCTATATTTTGGAAAACATAAATTAGATAAAATAAGCCTATGTTATACAATTAGGATATGTATATAATAACTTCCTATAATTCTGGTGAGGTAATGATTATATGGGTTTTCCTATTAATACATATTTTTATTTACACAACATATAAGAATAGTTCTAAATATATATAGGGGTAAATAATGATATTTTGAATCAGGGCTAACATGAGAATTACTATGTATAGGACATTGGACCTTACTAGTAAGTTGGTTTCACACATCTGAGGGATTCAATTAAGATAATTTATTTTTTCTTTAAATATGATTGTATAGGATTTTAAAGTAATTATATCATAAATGAAACTGTGTTTTTTGAAAATGATATTAAAGATGCATAAATTTTTTGATTTCATATAACTTTTATCCAATATTTATAATTATAATATGCTCATAATATTTTGAGATAATCTTTTATGGGCCATTTTTTAGAAGTGGTTCTTCTATTGAATAATGATAACACTACTCAATTAAAATATAGAGATTCACCTAACAAGAAAAACAATATAGTTGGTATTGCAATGGAGAAAATTATGGAAATATTTTGGAAGAATAATAATCCATTGAAACATATCCTAGACTAAATGAATAAACCAATTTCATTGAATGAGTCTTTAATACTAGATATCTTTTGGTGACTGAACCCCCATTATTTTAGTGGGGATAATAATCCAATTATAGGAGTGAAATTGATAATGTCTTTGAAGAATATATTTATAGTGTTTGAATGTGATGAAAACATAATGGTTACAATTGAAATGTATTTTCTCTATAGATGTGATGATCAATGTTGGTCAATGATCTAGGATACAACGGCGGAAGAGGTAATGGAACTCATTGAATGGATATCATTTTGGGATAACTTTTTCATTATGTAATTCACTAACGATCAAAAAAATGCAATGAAGAGAATGTTACAATGCTTAATGAAAAATTATTTTGAAGGTATTGTTGTCTACAAATCTAATTTTCTGTTGTTATCATTGTATTATATTGATTACATATGAAAAAATGATTGAGTTATTAACCACGAAATTTATGGACTAAAGAAAAATCACTTAAAGGCAATTGTTTGGTATAATTTTTCATTATACGAAGAGAATTTATTTGTTAAATGAATACATAAAAGGAATTATCAATATCCTACATATTAAATGGAATAAAAAATATGAATTGGACTTTGAAAACCATGTATAAGAGAATAGGATAAAGAAGATTAAGGGAAAGATGTTTTCTTCCAATATGTGATAATTGTTCAAATAATATCCCAATGAAATTCATAAAAGAATTAAGAAATTGTTATTTGTGTGGATAAAAGGGTCAATAGGTAAATTAATGAAATGGAAAGAATTAAAAATTTTCTCTATAGTGTTAAAAATATACTAGATGGGATCAAGGTAAATTGATTCCCCCAAAATCCAAAGAAAATACCTCTATGTAAATTAAGGGATTCAATTGAATATTTTTTGATTGATACCATTAATGTGGAATGATTAATTTTCATTTATTTTTAATCCAAAAATATTTTATTTGAGGAGTTTATCAATGATTTACTAGGTCTAAGAGATATGAAATATATAACTATTAAACCAAACTACCCTTTAATTAATGACATTAGTTCACATGTTGAATGGTACAAAGATATTTGAATCATTATATTGATTAACATGATTCAAAACACATGGTTGAGGAAAATATATCCCTTTACATGTTTATGATGTAGAGATAATGATGTTTTTTATTTTATTACTTATGTGGATAATGTAAATCATATACGGAAAACAACCATTTAAATGATTATTACGTGTTGGATAATAATATTATAGAATGGTTGTCTGTTTATGAAATATATTATGTTTCCTTTTGGATGTATGTTTAGATATTTATTTATTACTTCAACCATTGATGGAACTTGTTCTAATAGATGATGTAGAAATAGTTCAAGGAACAACCATTCTATAAGATTGTTCTTATGAATTATAAATGTATCATATAATTAGAAATATTTTTATTATTATATAATGAGTGAATTCAGCCACCATAGGAAAAAGGTATTGAAATAAAAATGTTACCCTATTATCTTTATTTATAATGACTTCAATGAAATTTTCGTATAACTTGTTTTAAGGCTTTTTTTTCATCAATAATCAGTTGAACATGTTCTCTATAACCCTCCATGAATACATAATAGTCATATTTATCATTTTATCCATGTTTCAGAAATGATCCCTTATTCTAAATCCTAGTACTGTGGTGACCTTAACATTTATTTTTCCCTATTGTTAAAAAAATGTGTTGTTAACCTTATTAATTATGTGGCTTTTTAGAATGTGTATTTTAAATTATTAAAACATTGATAATAAAGATCATGTTGAAATTGTGACGATGAAATTTAATTAATATAGGTATAATGTGTCACACTAAAAATTCTAATTTGTTTTCTTTTGTTCGATGTCGTGTATGACACGCAACACAATGTGTTTTATAGAATATAACCAATCGATACATTATGAAATATTTATTTTTTCTAATCTATTATATATCATTCTAGGAATGAAATAATGGGTAATATTATTCCACATAAAATAATGAAGTGATGAATCTACTTAAATAATTTAGTGGAAGAAATATTTATACATATATAATATGAATTCATTGGTTACAATGTAATTATAAATGAAATTATAAACAAATCTTATATAAAATAATTTTTTATTTTTATTGTCATGGAGGTATTTTATCGTAATAAATTTAATTAATAACAATTATTTAAAGATATATGGTAAATATATATATTTAATATTTAATTAAATATCTTATATATTCATCTAATAGATTTTATAAGAATAATAGAAGAACAAACACAATATTATGAAAGAAGATATATTGTTATAAAGGTAGTTTAACTTCCCATTAATGGGGAAGCTATTTAAAAAAGTAATTTTGAAAATTATATAAATAATATTGATAAAAATAGTCATTTTTTTAATTGATATCATCAAAATTTACATAGGATGGTTTTTTCGTATTTTTTGGGATGTTTATTTTATGATGAATAGTGGTAATTAAATACATTTAACTGAAAACATCTTTTTTGAATAATTTATTGATTACGATAAATAATTTTTTAAATTGGTTTTAAATTATATTGAATTGAAACATACATAATTTAATCTATTTTAGTTCATTTAAACCCATATAATATTTAAATTTTATATAATAACATTTCAATTTTTTAAAAATTATCATTTTAAAAACCTACTGTTCATCCCATTTGTGAGAATGAATTTAAATCAAATTAAAAATATTATTTTATTTTAATTTGTCAAAAATGTATTACATATAATTATTATGAATAATCTATATTTTCAAATAATTTAAATTAGTTTTTTATTAAAAATATTAGTGAATAAAATACAAATTAACAACAATGATTCAGATAATTTTAATATTCAAAAGGGACTAATAATAAGACTTATGGATTAAAATGACATATAAAATTGTTAAAAATTCATTGGATAGAAATTTTTAGACCATATAATTCCTTTTATTTATGTTTTTCATTATTTTATACATGAGATATAAGGAATACCTCCAAATTATGTTAACCATTTTATATTTATTATAATTTCACTCCTCCCCCACAATAAAAAATTCCCTCAAACCTCCCATATATTCACACATCTAAGTACATTTGTCTCATCTAATCCCTGACCAAATAATCTCTCAAGATTCCTAATGTAATCAAATAATCCTTACATTGTGAGTCAACCAATCCAAGAAATTCTTTTCGTATAATATAAAAGAAGATACCCAAAAAGGGGTAAAATTCTTCAATGATAACTTTTGTTTCACTTTCATCTTAACCCATTGAATTCATTTAGTTCATTTTTACATAAGAACATTTATATATTCAATATAATGACATTTTTTATTATATTATTTCTTCCTATAAATTCACAAACTTCCATTATATGGGATCTGTAATAATCATTTAATTGTAAGGAGGACTATCGCCTCATGAATTGATTTCATTAATTCATAATTTTACCGCCCTTCATTGTTATAATTAATTATGTATTTATATTCTCTATATGATATATATTATTTTTATTTTGAATTTATATGTATTTTATTCTTATATAACACATGACTTCATGACTTCATGTATTTTTGGGAACATGATATCTTCAGATTTGGATGTGTGGACTACTACCTACTTGAAGAGAAGTGATTTTTCCATTCTATACATGGAATTTATTATCGATTATATTAATAAACAAATGTGAAATATATAACATAAATATGATACATGAATTAAGATATAAATATATATTATCTACCTTACATTCTTTTAATTTAATAATGAAATGGAATATGCATTTTTTCGTATGTACAACATCTCATCTCAATGGAAAATGCATTTCATTTCCATTATCAAAAAATTATAAAATAATATAAATAATTTATTATGAATGTATATAATATTTAAATACTGATATAAATCATATAGTTCATTATTTCTGTTTCTGCATACGAGTAACTAAGATAACAATTCAAACCGTTCTCAAAAAAATTAGTAAATTCCGAATGTAAATAGTGAAATTAATTAAATATTAATAACAAATAAGTAATATTATATTGTAATAAAATCACAAATAATATTATAAATAGTATTATTATTATATCAAAACTTAATATCACAGTTAAACCCATTATAAAATAATTTCAAATGGAATTCAACCAAAAGGATGCCCAACGTAATGGATTTTCATCTCACTTTTCTCATATGTGAGAAATATATATTATACACAACTTACATCATTTTAATCATGTATCTACTAGATATTTTGATATATTATAACCTTATTACATTTATATTAACTTTATCTATTTTTTACATTGAATTGTCTTATTTAAAGGGGGTTCGCTTGAATATTTCCATGTGGTAAATGTTTTCTTTTTCCATCCCAATTTAATTGTTGATTTATAATTATCTCAAAAAACAATCACTTCCAGATGAAATAATTTTTTATGATATAAAATTTTATATATCTAATCAATTATGTGATGAGTAAAATTATTTTTGAATCGTAAAACATTTTTTTCATATAGTGTTCACATTGATTGTAATTTGATTAACTCATGAAATATTGACAAATGTATATTCATTAATAAATACATATATTTAAAAAGGAAAAAGTTTTAGGTATTAAAAATATTATACTACAAATATATAATGTTTCTGACTCATTCACTAGGGCGCATGCATCTGTCTGTTCGAGGACGACGATGTTCTTTGTTACCCCGCAATTCTGCTTTCCAAAGGAGGGAGATATCAATTCCTTTTTCAAGGAAGTTTTCTCCATGGTTGAAATGGGATGATGCAATGTCAGTTCATCCTTCCACCAATTCCCCCATATAACTCTTCACCATGTCTGGGTCTCCCTTATAGTCATAATATGTTATTTGTTAAACTCTTTATAGTTCCATCTGACCATGAACATCAGTTAATTACACTGTTCTGTCCGGAAATTCCAAGGGGTCCAGTCAGGGAAATAAACGTTTTTCTGGGGATTAGTCACATTGGACATCACTAAAATGTCTAGATACTGGAAAACTAGCATTTTTGGGTTTCTTCTGCTTATTATAGGGATTCGTCCAGCCGTGGAAGCCCAAGGAATCTCACATTAAATGTTGGGAATTAAATGCCACAGGCATGTATCTAAGGTTTTCTGCATCATCCATTTTTTAACATAGGGTATACCACATGTTTATTATCTAGAAGACAAATTAGACTGATCAGAACATAGAATAGAGTGGATCCGGTGGGTGCAACCGCTGGAGGGAACATGGATATTGGGGCTAACGCATGGTTATATACCCTGTTGTTGTTAATTTTATTGGGGAATGGGATAACATGATCCCACCGGGATGCGGTGACCCAGGTAAGAATCAAAATAGATAATGGATTGTTAAGTTATGTGGGTGGAGAATGAAATGGATTCGACGTGGGGATGATAATTATGAAGGGATTTAGTCTAAAAAATACCTCCTACTTATCCCTATGTCATGTAATCAAATTCGGTGTACTTAATCTGACGAAAACTTTCTGTCGATTATAGACATTAATGGTTTTCTTCCGAATGGGTTTTAAAATGGCTTACCACTAAATGAGGGTCACAACAGCTTACCGCTAGATGGGGTTACAATGGATTACCAATGGATGGGGCTACAACAACATTCCAGTGGATGGTGTCACAATGGCTTACCGTTGGATGGGGTCACAATGGCTTACCACTGGATGGGGTCACAACGGCTTACTGGTGAATGATGTTGAACATCAGGGAGGCTTCCTACCTAATTTATAAAGGTGACAAGGATCAAATCCCACATAATTTGTGATATTGGATTCCATTTAACATCGTGAAGGATGAAAAGGGGGCATGCATTTTAACTTCATGCAGGACGAACGTGGTCTGGTGTAAAGGGGGGGTCGAAACTAGGGGACGTTGGCCTTGAACCACAAGGAGGAATCCCACATACCATGCCATGGAAAAGATAAAAGTCCTCGTAGTTTGGGTTAGTGTTATTTAATCAACGTGAAGATGGTCGGGACCAATGGGTGTAGGGATTAAACCTCTGGGATGTTTCTTACGTACCATGCCTTGGCAAGGATAAAAGTCCACATAGTTCAGAAATGGGTTTTTTGTTTTCAATCTATGGAGGCTAAGAGATGATGACATGGTCAATGCTTTCTCTAATCCCACGTGAGTCGTGATCGGTGTGAGAAACAAGAAGCAACATAGACATGACGATCACATCATGGATGTTTCATCTGTGGGTAGTGGAATCAGGGATTACATGTAGTTAACATCATAAATAGGAAACAAGGGATTACACATGGTTTGCAGCATATGAAGATAAATATCGGGACTTACTCCAGGGTGGAGGCCCGGATGGTGACAAATCCTAGTAAAAGGTGGATTAGGAACCCAAGAATATAGGAGGAGCATGGATGTTGTCTCCTATGAGAAAAGATAGTGGCTTACACCATGGTGGTTTCCCTTTCCCCTAGGAGGAACGCCATTCTGAAAAAGATAAAGTCTTTCCATGTGAAGAATGATCTCACTGCCATGAAGACTAGTTGGCATGTAGAATGTATACGGTGGGGAGCCCCAAATCATATATATAGGGCATGGTCACAGATTAATATTAGGTGCTAAAGATGATGGTTCTTGGAAGATTAAGTTTTTGTTTCTCGGATGAGGAGGGATCGCTCTGCACCCATTGAATTACATAATTGATATGTTCCCACCCATGAGGGAAAGAAGTCATCGACAATGCCATGTTTGGGGCGTGTTAGAGAGAGATCCATTTGGGGTCTATGTTAGAGTTTCTATGCGAAGGAGTAATAGATATTAGAATGATGGATTAGGGATTTTGCGTGGCTTACACATGGAAGTATCCCAGGTGCTGCAAGGTGAGGCGCTCGTGGATGGGGCATGCACATGGAAGCAGCCTGGGTGCTACAATGGAGTGGAAATGGTGAATGGGACTTACTCGAATAAGATTCTTGAGTGTTTCTATGGAGTAGAAATGGTGGATGGGGCTTATGCAAGGATGTATCATGGGGGAAACTATGGAGAGACAATGGTGAATGGAGACTACAAAAATAAGCCACCCAGGTGGCACTATGGAGCGTCAATGGTGGATAGGGCTTACACATGGAAGCAATTCGGGTGCCACTATAGAGTGACAATGGTAAATGGGGCTTACGAAAGTATGTTTCTCAGGTTCCGATATGGTGCATCATTGGTGGATGGGTCTTACACAATGAAGATCCCCTGGTGTAGTTACAGTGTTACAATGGTGGACAAGGCTTATGCACAGATGCGGCCTGGGTGCCGCTATGGAGTGGAAATGGTGAATGGAGCTTATGCAAGGAATCTTCCAGTAATGTCTTCCTCATGTGTGGACATGAGGGAATACCATCCCACTGGTGGGTTGATGTATATAATTGGGGCCAACACATATGCACACATTCATTAGTGGGATAACACCATGGGGCGTTTGACAAATCCAAACAAAGGGATATGAAAAGTGTGAATCACATGCCCAACATTCGGAATGCAATGATGGTGGCATTGTGATGGATGATAACTATTAACCATATTTGAAATATAGAATCCATATCATGTTAGCCTAAAATGAGGAAAAACAAATGACGGTAGACTGATGACCATGTTCAAAACACAGGACCTGACATGATTTGTTGTCTAAAGTCTTGTCGGGCATTGACCCAAGATGGTAGGTGAGATGATGTGGCATGGGACCAAGCCATTGGGGGTCCCTTCAGACATGGAAGATGATGATGATTTGAGTGAAGGACATGAAAAACGTGAGGTGGAGTAACGAAATGTTTGAATGGATTCCAACACTATTGAAATTACACCACTATAATAATGGCATGAGGTGTCTTATACATTATACATAAGTAATCTCTTATTTAGAACAAGAGTCATCCCATTATTTAATGATTGATCTTGATAGGGTTTAAAGATATGTAAAAAGGGCTATTGGCATCATATGCATGGTGCATGTGGAATCTCTTGTTTGATGTAACATTCATTCAAGGTTTGGAAAAGAAGTTGTAATACAGTTTAATGTCATATAGATAGGATTGATGGAATCTTATGCTTGGAGAATAAGGCATCTCTTGTTTGTGGCAAGAGGCTTCCTATGATTGTCACATATGGAGTAATGAAATATATAGTCATGTAGAGAGGACAATTAGGTATTATGGGCCTATAAATGGATGGTATTTGGACTTACGCAAGAGCGGCCCTTTCAAGTTCAACCTGTTATTGAAGCTATGAGATGGTGTTTAGATGAGTTGCTTGGGGAATGGTTCAACTCAATGTACTCGGGGCGATTGATGATGATAATCTCAACTCATGACATGTGAAAGGAACTAAGAGGAATATGTCGACCCAAGGTATTTAATGTTTATTAGAGGGGTATCATGAAACATTAAATTGCATATGTGAAAGGCAGTTGTGTATAAGGGCATAGTGGAAACTGCCGATGTCCTGACCTGAAAAGTTTGTGGTGCGACTCTCCATTTTTTTTGGTGGTCAGTAATGGAAGCGAAGGGACCGGTCGGGAGGGTTGGGACCACAACAGTGCCCCGCTCAGGATTACATTCATGATGTGGTCCTGACCCTCCCGACTGTTCATGTGGCTTGTCTATTTTTCTTGGTATGGACAAGTTGGTGTAGGCATGGGCACTGTTGCGCGTAGGATAGGCTACACACAGGATGGGTTGCATGCAAGACGGAAGGATTGTAAGAAATAGGGAAGGACTACACACAATAGGGTAGGAGTGAACACAATAATGGATATGTGCATAAAATAGGTGTCCTTTCACGCAATATTTATGGAATTGTGCGTAATAGGGGAGTTTGGCGAGCAAAAGTTGGTTTTTGCGCGCAATAGGGAATGAACATGTTATAGAGTGTCCTGCTTGCAATAGGGATTAAATATCACCCAATAAAGGTGAATTACATGAAATAGGGGATGTGTGTGCACAATTGGATAGGTGCAACACTAGTGCGCAAAAACAATTGGCACCGTGGAACTTTTGCGTGAAAAATTATGCTTTGCACGCAAAATTGGGCATGTTGGCCCTGTTATGCGCAAATGTGATGATTTGCACGCGGGATGGGGGATTTTACGAGTAATCCCATATAATGTTGACTTATGCACATTAATACGGAGACCGACCTATGGGGGTGCTTTGGGGAAGAAGGGGTTGCATATGTATTTATAGGCAAAGCCTTGAATGTCGATTCATGTAAAATACCATTCTAATTTTAGCACAAAGCCATTTTATGTGCAACAATCCCTTTTTTGCACAAGATTCCATTTTTACATGCATGATACTATTTTTAAGTGAAAATCCATTTTATGGACATGTTTTTTTAATGAGAATAATTCCTTTTTTATGTACCTGATTTCATTTTTATGCACAAATCGATACATTGCCCCAATGCTGTCCTAGATGGCCACTTCTAGTAGCACGACTTCGAACTACCAAATCTTCTTATCCGTAACTCCGTTTAGACTCCTCAAACATTAAAATAGAATCTTGCATAACGAGCTTTGCCCCGAGATCATATATAAAAGAATTCATTGAATTAAATGCACATGTTTTCAGGTTCCAAAATTGATTGATTTGGACTTGTATGACATGATTTGGAGACTATTTAATATAATCCCCACATTATTCACTAATAATCTCACAAGATGAATATGTTAGACATGTCATATGGGTTTCTAAAGAAAATTATAAATTTTCTTTTGAATGGTCTTGAAGGTAATTGTAACGGGTACATAAGAAACCCAAAATCCAATAATTTATCATTTCATATATTGATATTATAGTAATTACTATTATTATCCCTTATATAAGTTCTTTGACCTAATTTATGGATCCATTTCATTCATATCATATTGATAAATGGTTTATGATTCTGTTATTTTCCATTACATATTGATCATTCATTACCCATGTATTTTAATTGCATTTGTTATCAGTTTGTTACATATATTGTTTATTTATTCTCATCGATTCATTTTTTCCACAGTACATAACCTTACATTGAAATTGAGATCATTCCAATTTTTTTTATTTCCACAAGATATAAAGAAAAACATTATTTGAAAAACATTAAAAATATTATATTGATTTACTTGTGTTAACTATCATTTTAATATTATATTTACAAATTTAATATGGTATCATGTATGTAATTTAGTTTTTCAAAACAATAAAACTGATCGATCCTTCAGGATTTGATTCCATGAATTCTTACCAAAGACATAACATTTTGTACGTACTGTGGATTCTAGGGTTGGGGTGTTACAGTATATTAACATTTTAAAAATAAATACTAGGTCATAATTATGATATATATCCAATATTTCCATAAGTATACTAGTATATGTGAAGGAGTGATGAAAAAAATTACATAACAATGTCAATAGGGTAAGACAAAAATATGCACATACGATTCTTTCCTTTTTCATAGGATGAGAAAAAGGTGGAATATGGTATTCCCAAAATAATTATAAAATATGAAAATATATATGATAATATATTTATCAATTAGTCAAGGAAACAACACATAAAGAATATATTGAAGAACAGATAAAAATATTACAACTGTTAAATATGATTATTTATTCATCAACCTAGTTCAACTAGATATTTTTTAATGATAATAGCGTCGGCATTTTTCGATGATAAGGACCACTAGAAAGTGGAAATAAATGTAATGAAGAGAAATGGGTTGGTTTTGGTTATTTTATATTGCACTAAGTGTTGTGAATAAGAGAGTTATCATTTCCTTTTTATAAATTTGTAGTGGAGAACTTTTGAAAAATCTATAAATATTAATGTAAAATAAATTACTATTAAATTAAATAATGCCCCAAAATTAATTATTTATAATTAAATATATTTACTGGTTTAAATAATCTAATATAATAAATTTAAAATATTTTTTAGTTCATATTTTCTACCTTATAATTTAGTTTTCTCATTATTAAACAATTTTTACTCTTAAAGAGACAACATGGATTTTCATATTTAATAGTTATTATAGTGACTAGAAAAATAGAAAATACCCATAAATGAAACATTTATTAAATTTTACACCATATACCAATTATTTTACCACATTTAATATTTTTATAAATTTTATCTCATTTAATGAAGTATATTTTTTTAAAACATCAATAGTTACAATTTTAGAAATATTATTTAAAATTAATTTTATAAAATCAAGAAAATAAAATAACTTAGTACCAAATATTATATTGTATCCCTATGCTGGTAGAACATTTTTAAAATTAACTGACCAAATTAATTATGTATAATTATATTAATATTAATATCATTAGTAATATATATTTGATATTTTATTTATTAAAATAATTACTTCATCATCTTTATGTAATCATTTAAAGTAATTATTTATTCACTAAAATTTATTAATAAATTTCCATGATATACATTAATATTTTATTTTTTCTAGCATTATTTATGATAAAAACGATTCAGTTAACACTATATTAGATATATTTATTGGTGATGAAGTAATAGTTATTGATGATAGACATTTTATGGATCCTATTGATAAAAATCGTATAGAAGACATTAAGAAGTCGGCAATTTATTAAGAGAATGCAATGGAGGGTTCTTCACATCATGTGTCATATTATCAAGTATAAAGGAGCATGTTATTGCTGCATCAAGAAGTAAATGATGGAAAATAATTTATCCCTAAATTATGGGGGATGAGCTTGATCTGGTTGAAAAGAAAAAATGTAGTGGCATGAGATATTTGGATGATGAAGGCATCCAAATTGTATCGAATAGAAAGACATGATCCACTCCTAAACATGGTTTTAATCTGGAGTCACATGAGGAAAATTTAATTGTGCCTGAGTCACATTAAGATGATGGAAAGACATTGGAAACTGATACATATAGTGGTTTTATTACATTGTAGGTGAATAATATCTCACATAATATTTCCATCACAAACAGGAATCCAATAGCATGTCTATTTGGGGATTCCTAGGCATCAAAATATTTGTATCCACTAGTGGAGTCTGATAATCTAAAACTCAAGGATTCTATGGTGATATACCAAATTACAATGAAAAGTGAAATTTCTGAGGTCTTGGAAGACTAACTGTATGGTACTTGGTAGCAAGACAATACCTGGATAAGGAGAAATCATTAAAAAGTCGTAGAATATTCCATGGTCATGCTGACATGGATGCTAATAAGGAGGATGAAATTCTATAGTAGATGTATCCATATATATATGAGTATTACACAAGGGTTCTTGGGTGTGGTCTTGGTCAATGATGTGGCCTCAAACCTAGTATGGAGAAGGAAAATACAATGGATGAAACTCCATGGTCTTCAGGAAAATGAATGCATTGTCATATTGGGAAACTACTAATCGTGATGAAAAACCTGAACAATATTAGGAGACATATTATATTCTTGGTTTTTTTCCCTTAAGGATGAGGTATTTCTTTATTTTGATCCTATCAATATTTTATTCATCATCCAATCAATTATACTTTTTATACCTATTTTAGTATAAGGATTTCTTTTTTGATGAATCTTTTTAGTATGACTGTGACATTATTTCGATTTCATTGATTTTAATAATATCTAAGTCATTTTCTTGGAAAACTATCAATTTCATGGTTCTATTTCGAACCATAGTAAGTAAGGTTCAAATTTATGTGATTTAGAAATATTTGGGCATGATTTAATGTGATTTTCATGTTCTAATTATTTTATTTATTACCTATATTGGACAATTTTCCCATTATTATGGAAATAAAAATTTGCAAGGTTACTATTCTTGTTCAGAAAAAAATATAAAGGTCTTATTTAAAAAATATATAACTTACAAAAATATACATATAACAAAAATTTAATAATTCATAAAAAATTGTTATAGTTTAATTTAAAATCAAACCCACAATATATAACATTAAACCTATGATTCTAAATAATGCACTATCAATTATTAAAATGATTATGATAGAAATTTAACTATGAAATCGATTCCAATAAAAATACGTTTATTAATTATAATATAATATAACCATTATAAATTTGAAATGATAATAAATGTTTACAGTTAAATTGTTTAAAAAAATGCAGTTTTCAGTTAAAAAATATATTTTTCACTATTCACTTGAAAATGGATATATTTTGAAACAAAACACATCCTTAAAAAATTTAGACATTCTACATTTAGAAAAAATGTAGTATTTTTTCAAATGTAATTTTATATAGTTAAAAATAATAAATTTAATATAGGTGTAGCATTAAATGGTTGAAATATGCCTTCTAAAATAAATATAATTTTTATTTGTAAAATGGGATATCTGATTTTCTGCCTTGAAAATTTATAGGATGAATGTAAAATAATATTATTGAATATATAAATTTTATTAATATAATTTACTAATTGTATTTAATTAGAGAATTAAAAATTAGTTGTACGATTACATATTTTATATTGCAGTTCATCCTATCCATGCATGTAAATTTAATTGCAATACTTTATATATTTATATGTATATCATGGTTAATTTAAAGTTAGAGTTGTGTGAAACACAATCTATTGAAAAATTTTAATATATTAACAAAAATTTATATAGTAATATCTTGTGGTGTTATATTGTCTCCTCCAAAAAAAATACCTTCCATTAAATTGTCATGAATATTGCATTCTAAACAGATGAGGTATATTCTTCTTCATTACATCATATATATCCCATGACTATTCTCCCATTTTACAGTTTCAATATTGAAACTTCAATATCCGTGATATTGGATTCATCGGTATATTCTCTCTAGTGTCAAGATTCCTGATAAGCTGTAGAGAAAGACATATCAGGTTCCAGAACTATTTCCTCAAAGGTAAGAACATGTGTTGGGTCTAGAATAGACATCACAATGTTATATGGAATACTTCAAGGAACTTGAATCTATGTTCATGACTTTCTAATTGGTGAAAACGTAATAAATTATTTCTATAAATTATAAATGTCTTATATACATGCGGCTTAAGGTCCCTTTCTCACCATTTCATATACTTCCTTCAATAGAGATACTTTATGAAGGACATGATCATGAACTTGGAATTCAATTTACATTATCAGGTTTTCTGTATAACTCAACATACTACATGGAACATATTTAATCGGAACCTAAATAGTCATTAATTTGGTCATTCACTCATTAATATGTTCTATTCCTATAAGATTCCTTTCACATACATCATCTATGTAAGTTGGTGTATGTCATCTCTAGCCACGTAATTATTCAAAATGATCCATTTTATGTTTTGAATGGAATATATTAATTTATTTTGACTATAAAAAGTTATGAATTGATCACAAACATCATGAAAATAAACTAATAATTAACAATACATGCCATCCAATGTTGTAACAATCATTTTGGACATTCCATCTGTATCGGGCTGGTATGTAGTTCTCCAATTAAGGGAACAATCTAAACCCTTCTGAAGACTCTTCAACATTTTTTTTATAAAATGAATATATTGATCATACACAATTGACATAGTTATACTATTTAGTATTACAATTTAATTAATATAGAGAATTTCTAGGTTATGAAGTGGTAAATCATAACTTAAAGAACAAAAATGTGAAATGTTGTTAATGAGATAAAAAATAACCCATATAAAATCTTTCATTAAAGGGTTATTTTCAAATATAGTGAAGAAAATCGTAGTAATATCATCGCACTCCCACATAGGTATTAGTAGTGGTTTCAGGATATCATTAGAATTATTTATCTCAGACATCACTTGTTAATAAATAAGGCATAATTGCACATAGTTACCATTTTCCAATTTCATATTATCCCACCAAAAATGTTCATTCAGATCCCCTTACATATTATAAATTCCATGGTTTATAGTAAAATATTATCTATGAGAATCATCAAATATTTCCCATTTTAGGTATAGTATTTTTGGAAAACATATATTTTTTTTTAAATTTTAGAGCACCAATATTAAAAACAAGGCCTTCCAAATTTCCATCATTCACATCGTTATTTTTATAACATAAATAATGATCATCATACATGTAGAATTTTATAATTTTCAATAAGGATTGATTCAAAATATTTTGAAAATCGAGTATTTAATCCCATTCCTTAATATTAAAAATTAAGATATTCCATAAATCCACGAATATATGATATTTCTCAGTCTTAATTTGATTCAAAAGACCATTATATTTTCATATTAATGTATATGAAACCTTATTTACTCTTCATTTGTGGTATTTTATTGAGAAATCATCAAATTTGAGAAACATGGGCTATATTCTCTGCCTCTTTCTGTGTTATTTATGTGTAAATATATATTAAATACTCTAATGATTCATATATAACAAACATATTTCACCATAGAGAGAGTTTCAACATATTATTTGATTGAATATTATAATTTCTCACTAAATATCATGATTTAGAAAAAAAAATTCATGAATTATAATTTTCCATGAATCATTTTTCATAACATTATCATTTTTCATAAGGACACAACCCACTATATAAAGTAATTCCAATATTTATATAATAACCCCACCATTTCAAGATGGTAGAGTTAAAAAGGATGATTCACGGATCACCTCTTCAATTCATCCAAAAATTATTAACATTCATTTGTCCTTACGAACATAACACTCTTATGTGGGATCCTAGTTTGTGGGTATTCCAATTTTGGATAATTTTGAATGAAACACTAATAGTATGGTGGTAAACCAATCGAAATATTTACCTTAGTTATGATCATTAGAAAATTATATTTCAAGAGTATCATTGTATTCACAGGATCTATTGAGATTCTATTAATAGATATAATATGTCAATGACATGAAATTTAATAAATCTAGAAGAAATAATTTATAAATTTTATATACAAATCATTAATACCTATAGTCTCAATAAAGATCAACAATTTATTCTAATGTTCTTTATAGATTTAAGGATACTCCATAATATCATCAATGAATACTACCAAAAATCATCAAGATATTACTAAAATAATCATTTCATTATATCTATAAGAACAATGGGTGAATTATTATTTTCAAATTCAATTACTATATACTCATAATGTATATACCTTTCAGAAAAGATATCATTAAAATTAATTCCTTATTTACTCTCAATTGATGTATCCAAAAATGATGTTCATTCTTTAAAAAGCATTGATCGATGTGAAAATGATTAAATATATCATCAATAAGACATATATGATACATGTTCATTATAGTAATAGAAATTATTTCATTATAATCATTGGAAAAATCATAGATCTATATTTCTTCTTAATAATATGAATGGGGGATCCCCATAGGGAAACATTAGAAAGAATAAATCAATTATTACTCAACTTATCTAGTTTTTTCATCCACACAAAAACTCAACTATGTTTATAATATAAGGAGTCTATGATAATTCTTTGTCACCAGGGATTAAATAAATTGAAAACATAATTTGAAACACTGTAGGGTGACTATATAATTCATTAGAAAAAACATCAATATATACATGTAAAATAGGTACATAATATTGTTGAATATTACACTCTTCATTCTAGATGTTTTTACTCATTATCCAGAATAATTTAAATTATTATAATTATTAGTGGTAGTTTTATATAATATTTAATTGATGAATTTTACACTATTAAGATAAGGAATTGTATTTCTTCTTTACAAAATATTATTTACTTCATCTTAATATATATTTTTCCATCATATTTTTATATCCAGTATATTCCCGAGATTATATCATATACAACCAAGATAATATGATATTATCATCTAAAAATGATTATTTATGTGTCATAATGGGGACTTCGTGACACATTTTTATATCAAAAAGATACCACATATTAGTTTTGGTTGAAAACTAAGTTGTTGAATAAAATTTGGAATATCAAATTTTAATGGAAGACAAGGTAGATATAAAATAGTTTGATAATTCATAATAAAATAAATAATTGGATTAATTTTAATATAAGATTAATGTATAAATTTTCATGTTGGTGGGTACATTAACATCAATTTTCGAGATCGTATAATCATGGACATTTCCCATTTACCCCATCAATAATAGATTCATTTGACACTTGAGACATTGTTTTGAATAATCCCCATTTCCATATTGGTGTACCATTGAACATCACAGGTCTATTTCTTTCACTACCATTCATTATATCTATTACCCTTATCCCCACACATTTAACAAACTCTTATTCCCTTGAATTATTTTGCATGATTATCCTATCCAATGTATTAAAATTATGGGATTTGATTTGTTCCCTTATTATCCTCTAATTCTTTAACTATTACATGGTTATTAATCGATTAATTTATCTTGTGATTTCACTAAAATATATAGGACCCATAAAATCAGTTCTTTATTTTTATGGAATAACATCCTATTTCATTATATAATGATAATAATTTAGAATCTAGTTCCTTTTAGAGAATCCACTTAATAAATTTATAGAAATTATCAATATTCCATTCATAATTTTAATTTTAATATATATCATTTCTCTCTTGACATGTTATGGTAACATCAAACTCTACAACTCTCATATATTACTTTTTTAAAGATAATTCATTTTATCTTCTATTTAGTTTGGTTCTCATGGTGGAAATAATTATTGAAAATTTTTTCTATAAAAGTAATCAATTATATTTCTTCCATTTCATCTTCCTCCCAATTATTAAATATATAATACCACTATTTATCAACATCATATTTGAGGAAACAAACCAATAGGCATTATGTTTATCATTTTATGGCATCATAGTTCCCAAAATATCTTTTCAAGGGACTCAATATTTTTATCTACTACTATTAGAATAGTAGCCCCGCTAAAATATGGTAGCTTCTACCTCATTTTTCAAACCAGCAAAGGGTTTTCATGTAATATTACATCATGTTTCTCCCTTTGAGAATGCTTATTAATCAATACTTGAGTATGACTTCCAAATTGGGTTAGTATTTTCTTATCATCTACCCCAAGTTTGTTGTCTTGCATAGTGGGTCAATCCATTGAATTTCATCAGGTATTGAATAACTTCCTTCCATAGATTCATCCACTAAATAATAGAACAATCTAAATTTTCTCATAATCATCATGAGTATTGATCAATTGTATAAAAATTTCACTAATATAAAATTTTATAAAATACTATAAGGAATTATTGTTATTTTGTTATTTGATATTATTATTTTACATATTGCTCAAATTTTTTTACTAATATTGATCACATGCCAACTATCACAATCGTGACTCATGTTTCTGAGAGTTGGTTATTATTTTATTACATTGTAATAAAAAAAAGAGATCACATCACAAAAAATGATCATCTTTTTACAACTAAATTTAAATATACATACATGATTCCCTCAATATATTTGTAATTATGCATTTAAAATAAAAGAGTGAAAAACAAAATCCATGAAAAAAATTAAATGTTTTTAAATTCATACATTAATAATGAAAAAATTGACTGGTGATCAGAAATAGTCATTTAGGTGTATATAAAACATAATCATTAATCAATAATAAGTGAATCATATTAAGTATGTAAAAAATAAATATTGGAATGTTAATAAAAAATTAAAACATGGAAATTCATAAATAACTATATATTGAAATGTATCTATAGATTTTGCTTTCATGAAAATATCATTGATAGTAATAAATAAATCTGAATGAAAAAAAACTAATTTATCAGATATCATGGATTTCGAATATTATAATACTGCCATCAAGGACTTCCTCAAGATAGTTTATATTTATTATTAGTGAACCAATAAATTTGGCCATCAATTGTGTCTCATGACACTCATCATTTCATTTTTCATATATAATATGTTAGGCCCCACCGATTACTACATTTGGAAAATATTTTTTATATATATTTAATAATCGATGAAATTCCTAGGGAACATTCATTATCATTAAATATTCATATTTAATACAGGACATAGAATTATCTATATTTTGAAAATAATCTAATAAATTTAAATGTTAAAACCATTTATAAAATGGGTATTCGGTTTATGAAATAAACATATTAATGATATAAATAATATTTATATTTTTTATAAATATATTTTCAAATGAAAATGATCTCAAATGGGTTGTATATGTACCGCATAAAATGGATTGGGTGTAATATACCATTTTGGTCAAAATGTAATAGAAATTGAGATGATATCTATTAACATATGATTCACATTACTAATTTTTTTTAAACAACATTATAATTATTGAAATTATGTTATTGATTAATTATATAAACATATGACATCATATATTACGTTTATATATCATATTATCAATTGTTTGTTAATAATTTTGTGACATTTACTATCTTTATAGTGTTAAATTTTAATTCTCCTATTAGTGTTTTTTCATCTTTGAAACTATTCATGATTGTAGGAAATATTTTCATCTTCTCAAGATTGATATTAAGGGAATTAATTCCATAATTATTAATTATATAATATCTTTTAAACAATATTTAACAATGAATGTGAGAAATGAACTACATCCCATGGTGGATATGGTAGGTCATTCATACTCAAAAGCACCAAAATCATTCCCTTAAAAAACAATTGAAAAAGAGGTGAATATTATATTATATTTAAGTAAATCAATATCATAATATAATTATCACATATATCCTTTATTTCCATCATTATATCCATCCATGTATGTTTGTGATGGAAAAAAATTACACCATAGTGTGGAAATAGTAAGCCCTATATATTTAGTCACAATACTTTAATATATTGTAGTATTGTTAAAAGGTGGAATATGGATATATCAAAATTAAATTAATGTATAATAATATATATTATACTTTAATTATTATATTATAATGCATTAAAAATCTAATGTTCATGTATAATAGAAATTAACATTAATGATTTATTAAAGACGAATACCTCTTCTTCAAGGGATGTCTAATTGATCTCTTCATAAAGACACTAGGATTAGTTTTTTTTATACAAGGACCTAAAGAACATGGATACAAATATTAAAAAGATAAATAAACAAGTTTTGGTAGATCTATAACGAATAATGCTTTGTGACTAAGAGCGCAATGGGTTTCACTTTTATAATTGGTTTGAGGGTAACTTTCAATAACACTCTAAATATTAAATTAATATAAATAATAATTCAATTAAAAGATGCTCTAAAATATTTTAATTTAAAAAAATTTAATATGGGTTGAACTACTCTCAATCTGTATTTTGATGACCAATTTTAGGTCACATTATTACACTTATATCTCCGATTTAACCCATATTTGACCCTTTTAACTCTTACCATGACCACATGAATTTTCGTATTAAATGTTTTACATAGTCACTAATATATGTCAAAAGACTCATAAATGGAAATTGATGATATTTTTTACCATATCCAAATCATTTTTACTAATTTAATATTTTTTGTGGTTTTATAACATTTAATATAATATTATTTATTTTAAAATATCATAAATATCAATTTTTACACTATTCATTACATTGACATTAAAAAACATCAATACAATATGATAGGTTAAAAAATAATCTTTTACACACACAATATTAAAATTTCTCTATAAAATTCACTTTTATCATTACTAATCTTAAATAATATTAATTTTTATATCAATATGAATACTAATTTCATATTTACACAAATAAAATAATTATTGCAACAGTGTTGTGTGGTGATGTATGATAATTAATTATTCAATAATAATTATAAATAAATTACTAGGATATTGACATATATTTTATATTTGGATATATTTTTTATTATTCAATATATATTTTGGTTAATGAATAATTAAAATTATTATATATAAAAAAACACGAGTATGTTATTTTTTCACATTCATTGATTTTTATATTTTTATGTAAATTCCATGGAAATATGTCCACTTTATTATTACATTCTGAACCATATGTGATAATGGGTGAATGCATTTCTTTCAATAAAATAGAGGCCATTTTTATGTGTATTTTATTTTTCTTATCACTTCATTTTAAATCATAATTACTGAAATCCAGAATTATTGTGGTAATAAATATTTTCATTTCTATTATTATAATAAAAAAAATAACGAGAATTCTAACTAAATTTATAACATATGAATAAAAATACATATTTTAATTTTAATTTTTCAAATTTAATTATTGGTGAAATTAAATATAAAATTAAACTAGAAAAATCGAACTAAAATAATATTTCTAGAAAAACATTCATTCAAATATAATATTTTTTTAATAAAATATTTAAAAATTAAATTTATTACACTTAGGTAAATTGGATTATTAATTATATAATATTTCTATATTTTCATTTAATCTAGAATAAAAATTAACTTATAATTTTTTTTTATTGAAATAAAATTTTCAATAAAAATTAGTATTTACCACTATTCATAGGAAAAAAATATATTTTGAATAATTCCAAAAATATGCTTCTATATAATTTTGAATAATTTATAATTAAAATAAAACTTATTATTTAAATATAATTTTGAGAAGTAAAAAATTTTATAGTTAAAATAACTGTGTCATTTATAGGGAAAACTAACATTAGAAAAAATGTATCTTTTTATGAATAAGATTCGAATTTTTAACGTATACCTATCGAATATATTGGATGAATGTAATTTTTTTTATAAAATATAAGTATTTGAATAATTCAATTTAATTATAATATTTAATTACTTTAAAATTAGCGATATATGAAATTATATATTTCATAATATATTTAATCTTATAGAGTCCCACCAATTAGAAGACTAGTTTATAATGATCTTGTTAAAAATTTAGTAGTATATCATGGTTCATTTAAAATTAGTTTTTCTAGAAATGATATATATTGAAAAAAAATATATTTATGAAAATATATATCAAACAATATTTGGGTGTTATAATTATTTTCCATTGTGTGATAAAATTTCAAGGATGTAATTATTTTATGGGTGGTAGAATGTAACGACCTAAATTTCAAGACTAGGTAAAACTATTGTTATATTTGTTATCATGAATTGAACACTAAAGTGGTATAAAATTTTATAATATTACTATTAAATAATAAATAATTAATTTGTTTCATTATTGAAAAAAATTACATTTAAATGAGGGATACCATATTATTAATAATTTATGTTAATATATAAATATTTATATTTTATATTCTAACTGGATTAAATGAAATTAAATATTTTCAAAATGATAATTTAAATGGTATTAAATTGTGATCAATTTTAAGGGGGTTTTTGGTAAAAAATATTATTTTTAAAAAAGTTATAAATTTTTATGTATTATCATTATGTATGAAATTCATAAAATACTATTCATTAGAATTATATAGTTATGTATTTTTTTATGAAAAAAACTAGTTTTAAAATATTCGTTGATCTTGATAATCCATTTTCTATAATTTTTAGAACTAAAATAAAATGTTACGCACAAAAAAATTTCATTCTTTCCACTAAACCAATACTCTCTAAAGATAAATTCATCTTATTGTTTATTTTAATGAATTATAAAATATAATATTATATAATAAAAAAATATACGAAATTAAAATAATTATCAATGATTATTTTACCTTAGAAATTATTGAAGTAATAGAAACACATTTATTTCAAAAATAATTTTCCAAAAAATAAATGAATATTTTTTATAATTAAATACATAACCCATTAAATTTTATTAATATATAAATATTATCAATTTTGAATTGAAATTTTCTAAATAAGTTAAAAGGTTATATTTTAAATTTAATAATTAAAAAATTTCTACGGTTGAAAATTGTTTATCTTGGTAAAATGTCAAAATGGTAGAAAGTCATTTAGTGGGAGGAAAGGGTATAATATATTAAAAAATTATTTCTGAATTAATGGTTGAGATGCCAATCATCCAAAAATTTCCCCATTGAAAATTAATCCATTTTCAATTCCCTTGAACAATTAATATAGAAATAAATTTGTTGAAATTCAAATGGTATTTCTTAAACTAACGTTATGATAAATTATAGAAAGGGATCATTTAAACCACTTATTGTTTACCATAATCTATTTTGTATAAGGATTCTCTTTTATATAATATATCCTCCTATAACCCTCTAACAATTTTTTTCATTTTTTACTCAACGTTATTTATCATAAGTCCTTAATTACTAAAGAATATTCAAGGTGGTATCCTAACCCACCAATAGAATTCATACTTTTTCTTAATATTTGTTTTAATACAATAATTTATTATATTATACAAGAAAATTAATATAGTGAAATTATTATCAGAATTTTTAAAATATTTTATTTTTCTAATTGTGAAAAAATCTCCAATCGTTTCCATAGAAAAGAAAAAAATAACATTAATTGTGCAAATATGCAGACAACCACCTCCATGATGACCTATTATTCGATTTTCATCACCAAAATTCTTGGGTGGTAATAATGTTTTGTTAAATAAATTATAATTATTAATGTGTAACAATTATAATTTTATAATTATTTTTCAATATATACAATTTTGATGTCCATTCATTTAGAAATGGGATCATTAATCTTGTGTAGATGGAGCCTATAGCCTCCATGAAAATGGAATTTCCTTTAACATCACATCTCATCTTGGATAGTGCAATTAATGGATTTAATGGGATGATATGATAATTATGAAATTTTTATTATTATAAATATATCATATTGTAATTATCTAAATAAATATCTCATATTGATGAAGTAATTATCAAAACAATGAGTTTGGGTTGGTTTTAGTACATATATATAATATGTCATAATCTATACATAATAAAAAGTTATGATATGTCATACTTTGGCTATACAATATTATAATAATGTTCTAAAACATGAATATATTATTCTATATTGTTTCTTTTTAAAAGTATTACATATATTAATATACCACATTTTGTACATTTTTCTCATTGACGTGAACTTATAATGTTTCCAACTTTTTCAATCCATAATCATGTCAACTTATAGAAGAATAAAATAATTATATATGAATATTAAAAATTCATTTTCCGATATATAATATTCAAGGAATTATAAACATGAATCCACTGAGTAATAACGGACTCTATTACCATGTTATTTTATCAAAAAATCCATTACATACTAGGGGTCAAATATTTGTTTAACATTTATCATTATTTATCCATTTTGAGGTTATATATGATTTTTGGAGTTAGGGGTTCGAAAAATTATATTTCTCTGGAGGAAATTTATTTTTTTGTTTTAGGTTCACAATTAATTATAAATGTGTAGTTCCTTATAATATGGATCCATAAGTCTATGTATTTATTTTCATGGTTTGAATAAGGCTTGGCAAATGGTTTTATCAACTAGGTAGACCATTTGAATGAGGAGTTTATTTCCAAAAAAAGTCACATACACTTTACTTAGTTTTTATATATCATGAGTATTTTATAGGTAACAATGAAATTTTATTTTCAAGGATCACTTTCTACCACATGGTTTTTAAATGATTTGATTAACCAAGATGCCTAACCCTGAACAGTATATTAATACCATAAAAATATACAATTAAATTCATTCTAATTTTTATGTTAAAATATAATATTTTATTAATACCTCAATAACTCAGACAAGCCTATCCTTGATTTTGTATCGGGTTTAATTTTTTAATTACTCAAGGATTCCACATCTATTTTGGTGGATATATTAGTAAATTTTTTCAATTTCCAGTCCATCTAATCAACAAAAATTGGTACTTATATCGATCAGACATACACATGAATAATTGGAACAGAGTTAGGTTTTTTTTAATTTCTAGAGTGATTTTTGGACAATTTACTATTTTTCATATAAATTTATATTCTTAAAGAGCTGATCCCTTTAATTCCAATTTACAATTTTTGAGTGGATTAGTTTTATAAATTAGCAATGGTGGCCTCTCTATAAATTATTTATATCAATTAACATGAATTATATATTTTAAATTCCATTTATTTATTTTCAATAATTTACAGAATTTATGTATACAAGGGTTTAATTATAAAATAATTTCATGGCAGGCTTGAGATATGTTTTAGAATGAATTTATTCATTTAATAATATTTTTATGAAATAATATTCCTAATTTTAAATTCCTTTATTATTGTTTTTACTGTAAAGATTATTTTTATGAATAAGATAAAATATGATTCACATATCAAAATGATTCACAAAATTTGAAGAATGAATTAATTTTTTTTATTAAAATTATATTGGGAACACTATTAAAACCTAGGGATTATAGAGTTGAAAAAAATAATGAATATATAACTACTATGGGATATAGTTGTGATACTGATGAAATATGAAATTCAAAGGTATCTTTTGATTCACATTAACAATGTATTAAGGTTCCACATGTGTCTTAGATGCCTTATTAAAAATAAAAATTTTTATTCTCGGTTTCATTTATGTATCACATTTTTATGCACTTTTGGTAATCCAATTATTTAAAAAATAAATGATTAGTACCTTGTATATTTCCATTCACTTTAATCTATATTTTAATATTTCATTGAGTGTGAACCATTTTATATCGAAATAAAATGTTTTTATTGTGTAATTTTTTTTCAATTGAAATATAAATATTTGTATTTTTGTTTTTAAAGTTCTATTACATATTTTAATATTGAAAAAATGTGTATATATTCTTGGGGACATAAAAATTTTAAATTTACTCTCACACTATTTAACCCTTTTAGAGTATGAAGATTTTTTTATATGATACACGAAAAGGGAATTGTGCCATGTAACTCACCAGTTTCCAATTATATACATTTCTTTCATAGAGTATTTGGATGATGGTGATTAATGTTCTCATAGGGATGTGTTTTCTTTGGAATTGGTTCTGTATATTGTAATGTTTTATAGGATTGTAATTTTGGATTTTATTAAATGTTTCATAATTGTTATAATTATTTTGGTGATATACATTGAATTATTTTATCATTTATATTATACAAATTACATGATTTGGTTCTTGTGTTGATCAGCACTGAGTGAAAAGACATTAGAGATGATGTGAAAATTTGACCATTGCTGATTCATTAGAAACATTTATGCAATAGAATACAAATATTGAATGGTGATCAAATTACATGAGGTTGTTTATGGTTTTATGGTTGAAATAAGTTAGTACAATCTAAACTCAAGTGAAAAGTACAGATGGATTTCTGACTAGCTTACATTATGATGTTAATTTACAATGGCTGGTCTAAGGGATTCAATAAATAATTAATCATGGTTTTTTGTTATTTAGCTGAAAATTATTTTTGGATTTTTTTTTGTGAATCATGACTTTTTTCCATCTTTAATTTTTTTCATTTATGTATTCCTTGAATTATTACCAACTAATGGATTTATTATTGAGACATGATGTTTTATATAATATGGCTTTATTTCATGTTCGTGATATATAATTCCTCATAGAGGATATATTTCAAATCTTTGAGAAAAAAAATAGTGAAATATTTTTTGGTTAACCCTATAGTTGAATCTTTTCTAGTGGAAGTGGTCATCTAAACAATCCAGAATCTGGGTCCGAAACATGTTAGAAAATTTGGATGTACTATAGATCATATTTATAAATTTATGAAGCAGAATCCACTGTTAATAAATTCTGACAGGGGACCCCAACAATATAAAGACATACTAACACTGATTGATAGGATATTTCATTTCATAAAGACACTATTGTACTCAATTTTCAGTTCTTCCCATTATATGATTATAATACAATGAAAACAATGATGTGACTCCATTATGAAAGCTATATTTCTTAAGTATATTACATTTTATACTTTTAATAATGTATTAAATCAGTTGTTGAATTATTTTAATATTGATGGTGCATTATCTTGAATTTTTTACTTTGGAGAAATGTGAATTAAGTTTTGTAGCATAATAATTATTTCATCATGTTATTTATACTATCTTCTAAGATAGTATCATATGAATTCCATAATTAATAAAGTATTAATATTGGTTTGAGTATGATATAAGTATTTTGATAACACATTTTTCCCTTATGAAATCCTTAGGTATGATTTGTAACGTATCTATGGATAAGGAAAAGATATCTAGGATGAAAATTTTAGAGGGAGAATCAACACAAATAGGATGAATCTATGTTGTGCTATTTGGATGGGAAGGGAATCATCTAAAGGGTAATCAAATTTTATAGGGAATATTAATTTATATTACTCATAATAACAACATGTGGTTTTCTAATATTCTGGGAATCCTACACATACTAAACTATGATGTGTGGTGACACCCCAAAAATTTAATTGTTCTTGTAAAACCATTCATATTTTGTGTTTTTATATAATTATACACTATAATAGTGGATAATGATCCAATCATAGAAATGTATCTCAATATTATTATAACATATCAATGTGTGTTGAATCACATCCTCAAACAATGCATATTCCCTTTCAGTTAATGAATCTATATGGTGATTTTATGATAGATATCATTTTGAAACATAGTATTCAACAAGGGAATACATTGAAAATTTATCAACTATGAGAGACAAAGATCCCAATTAAGCAACAAATTATAATTATTTGACTTATATAAGAAAACTAAATTTTCTTATATCATCAATTATTATTAGTGTTTTGATTAATATTGTATATTATTCAATACGTGGTGTATCATTCCACACCATTAGAAAGAAATAATAAAGAATGATTCAAATGTTCTTACATCCATTCTATTATTTTGGACATTGAGGTTGTATGGTATTTTCTAGTTATTTTGTCTTAAAATTATCAAAATTACTATAATCATGTATTCAATTGATATAACTATGTCCGAAATAAATTGTTATCATAATCATGTTATTTTTTTATCAAATGATGGGGTTTCTAACATATTTCGGTTTGAGTGAGTTCCTAGATCTATAAGATCAAGATAAAATGATATTGAGTCCATAATGATCTTATGTTAATTGTAAATGTTTTTTATAATTTTTTTCCATGTCTATATTAGTTCACTTATATCAGTAGTGGATGAGTGTCTTGATGTTTTCATATTTATTTTTCTAGTTTATAAACCTAAAGGTATGTATAGTTTTCTATTGAATTTATTATAAGAAGGTATCTCATTTCATATTAATCTTATCATCTAGAAACTATATAGTTATAGGAGAATTAATATTATCTATATTATATTGACGCTTAAGGATTTACTCATCCTAAAGTGTCAATGTGTACTTCACTAGTACCATTTTCAATGAAGTCAAACATAATTCTTCGATTATGTACATATTTCAGAATTTTTATCGTTGTGAATATTGTGGGCATGTATAATTTTACATGGATTAATAACATGTATGATCGACTCATAGAGACCAGATGTATTTCTATGAGTAATCCACATTCAAGGTACTATTTATAGGTTTGATAATTGAATATTCTTATGATAGAATTTATTAGTATGTAAGAAAATGATAAGTATTTTTCTATGTTTTTTCCTCACTAACTATATAATAGTTTTGTAGATTTGAGAAATTTTGTCACTCAATAATTATTGGAATCATTCATAATTGTTATTATTGATGATATATTAGTGTAACCGATATTAGAGGATGAAAATAGGGGTAATCATGATATAATCTGCCATACACTAATGGACCATTATCTATATGGAAATGTTATTAAATGTGAATTTATAATTCAATGTGTAATATTTATGTGCTATGATATATACAAAACTAGAATATTAGTCAATCATAAAAACATTAAAATTGTGATTTCTATATAAAAACTGTGAAATGATTTTGGATTTTTTTAGCATCTTAGGATTAAATGGTTATTATATTATTTATACTTAATGATTTCTCCTCTATCACATCTCTAATGGGCGAGATAACACATATGAGATTAAAATATTAATATATTTGATGGTTTCAGTGGTAATTTGTGGAACAAATGCTGAAATTGAATTTGGATCCGATACACTAAATTTCGGTACCTATTTTGCAAGGAGTCACCATTAAACATGACATATTATAGTTATTTTAAACAATAATTTAGTTTCCTTCTGAAAATTTATTTTCAGTTTATAGTTATAGAGAATTAGGATAAAATAATACATATTAAAATAGTAAATTTGATGTGGAAACTTTTACTATGTATAACCAATTAACATTAAAACATACAAATTTAAAATAAAACATGATTTCATTTCATGTCAAATCACTACCATTTTCATCTTTACCACATTGTTGTCCCTAATCATCCGGTGAAAATACTATGAAATATTTCACGTGAAAAAGAATTATTAATGGAAACAAAAAAAAACGGAATTTTTAGTCTAATTAAAATAAATAAAAACATATTCTTAAAAAAATTATATCAAAATAAATTATCAATGTATAAAAAAATTTAATATTAACTTTTTAAAATTGATAAATTTCTATGAGAAAAAATTTAGAACTACATAATGGATAATTAGCTAACATTAGTCATCATTTTAAATGTCACTCATTCAAATAAAATATCCTTTTTAGTTATATACTATCTCCATAGTACACAATGTGTTATATGTTATATTGTTACCACACCTCCATGGTTTATCAAGAAACCACCCCTAAATTATTCATATTGTGATAACCATTTTTTTGTATTGTCATATAATCTCTTGTATATGGTTTACAACGTAACCCCATCCACATAAAAAATTCCCAAGAACCAAATCATAGTCATAAAACATGAATTTTTAGATAAAAATATTATCAATAATATAAGTATTTCATTTTTAAGTCACATAATTTAGAAAAACATTATAAATATAATGGAATCAATTTTCTATGAAATTAACAATAGAAACATGTAAATGAAAATAAAAATCATTATTCCATTAGTAAATATTTATAATTCACACATTACACGTAAGTAAAAAAACATTCATGTTTAATTTTTCAAAATTTTATTAAATGGTAAATTAGAAAGGGAAT
Source organism: Viscum album (assembly GCA_963277665.1). Classification (NCBI taxonomy): domain Eukaryota; kingdom Viridiplantae; phylum Streptophyta; class Magnoliopsida; order Santalales; family Viscaceae; genus Viscum; species Viscum album. The sequence goes on from OY728160.1 coordinate 520,152,582, forward strand.
TTTTAAAATAAATTCCATGAATCATCGCTTATCATTGAAGTAATAATTAAAAAAATTAATAGATAATTTGTATTAGCTATAAATCCATGAAAAACATATAGATACAACATATGATACTATAAATTTATTTCGCACATAATCATATAATGATATTATTAATCATGTATATGATTAATCAAGATAACAAAAAATTATTTATGAATTCCATTACATTAAATTGAAATCCTCATGCATGTTATCTATCATCCTTAATTTTAAAATTATGTCAAAATTTTAATTATTCAATAAAAAAATTTATGTATATTTTTCATGTATATTACATATTTTGATCTTATAAAAATTAATTAATTATTTTTCTTCACAGATTATTTTTTGATGATATTAGATACATAATCCCTTAATAACATCGGTTGGTACACTACAGTCAAAGAGATCCACATTATAAAATCAGTAAAATATTATTCATGAAATTTCTATCATTTCTATTCAGTAATAATACAATTAAATTCAACCATCACATTTCATTTAGAAAATTGAACTATATCACAATCATCATGATTGTAGGTCATATTTAGGAAAGAGTGATGTTTTCATTTTGGAATGATCATTATAGAAAGAATGTATGTATTATTTTATATTTATATAATAATCATAATATCATATATATATATATAATATTAATCATTATATGAACTTATATATATTATCCAAATTATGTGGGGATAAAAAATGAATCACATCGCTCTATGGAGGTGGTAGTTCATATAAGGACTCAATCCTTAATCATTTTTTAATCTAGTAAATGTCATAATAATTCACAAAAGTAGATTCTAAAAAACTTCTTGGTTAACATATTCATAAATATAGGACATAATTCATAGATATCAATCTATAATCATACAATGTGGGTAAAAAACAATTTCCATTTCCTCCAAATCCCTAATCATTAAAAATAAAAATGATTTCTATAGAAGATATTCTTAAAATATTACATGACTTCCATAATTATCATACACATCTGTAGATCCTATTAAAACAATTTATCAGCTTGGGATGAGAATCAAAATTTTAATAAGGAAAATAAAAAAATAAATGAAACCATTACTCCATGAATACTAATAAACTAATGAAATAATTTTCACGAAGACATGCTTCACACCCATAATGTAACATATACTTACTTTTTGAAACATAATATTTATAAAGAAAAAAATAGTAATACCATAAAATTTTATTTTAGAATTAATAAATTAATATTATTACCCTTGTGGTAGCCTGATGATTTGAAACCCTCATGACTACCTTACAATGTAACGCACATGACCACCTTGTGGTGTAACCATCATAGTTACACTTGGAGTAATTATATGGATGAACTCTAACAAACTACTAACCAATGCATTGTTTTGATATCTAGGTTTCATCCTTAACCCTAAAAAATTTCCATGATCTAAAAGATAATCTTAAATCATTATTAATTTAATAAAAACCATTCTTTTGAATTTAGTAATGTAGAATTTTAAAAAATGATTTTTAAATAAAACTCCCTTATAAATATCATATAATTGAAGTAAGATTTAATATAAGGAAATGAATGTGTTAATAAACTATCAATTAACATAATAATACATTATATATAAAAAATTAATTTGAAAAATAATCTTTGTACCACTTATTTAATGTATTATATGTAAAACCAAATAAATGGAAATTGGGGTAAGAATTATCTGACATATAATTTTTCTAACATAAATTGTGTTTAATCCTATTGTATAATTGTTTAAATAGTTTTATTAATATTTTAAATAAAAATATTTGTATTTATAATACCTTCTATGATCATTTAATAATATCATTCCATGCATTTATTAAAAATATTTTGTTATTTCTATTGTTTCGGGTGCATTCTTTACCTGGTTTCCATGGTTGCATTGTAATTGATTTCCTTGATGAAAGGATGAAAACCATCATTAGTTGAATGAAATGGAATTGTAATTTCTATATAATGTTAATTGATACTAAAAATAAGTTTTCTTTCTTATTTTATTTTGAATTATTAGATAAAACAATAAGGATATTCATTGTGATCATTTTGGTGGTTCTTTGATAATCATGAACCTGTTCTGTTAATGAACATAAAAATATATTTAAATCTTAATTCCAAAACATTAAAAAGTTTATATAATATATGTTTACATCTTTTTTATCCAATTAAATGTTTTTAGAACATGATTTTATGGATGTAAAAAAAATCGAAATCACATCATCCATGATGTTGGTATTTTGACACATCACATACAACATATTTATTTTTGGAATAAAAGTTTGTGGAGAAGAAGTGTGATGATTAATTTTTCCATAAAATGATAAAAATATGGTGTATATATATTATACAGTATCATCCATTCCTCTTGTATATGGGTATTTTGAGAGATTTAGAAAAAAAATTGTTTTAAATGAAAATGTAAGCAGATTTTTCACTTTTGATGTCTTCTCTTTGAGATCCTAGTTAAGGCCTTTGTCTTTGGCCATTTGGTTAGAACAGAATGTATCTGATTTTGGGAAGATACATTGTAAGAGTATTGGGAATAATTTAAAAAAATATATAATCTTTGTAGCTATGTGATGAAGAGGGGTGAAGGGTGGTATTTATAATGGAGGAGAAGAGCGTTTTCGATTATTTTAATCATTATTTTATTGTTTTGAACAATAAAGGAAATAGAGATGGTTATTGTGACTAAATAAATTAATATGCTCATTTGAGTTCGAAAAAATGTACTTTTACATCATCCAGGACACAATCATAATGTAGAAATTCATTTATTTTGCATATTTAAAAAATTATAAAATTTCACTATTCACAAGAAATTCATGTATTTTAGAAAAAAACCCATAAAAACAACTCCAAACATTTTTTAACATGTAGAATAAATAAATTTAAAAAAATTTATTAATTTCGTTTATAAATTTGAGAAATTAAATTTTTTAATAAAATCATAATTTATTCAATAAATGAGAATTTTATTACTATAACTGATATTTGACACGACGAAAAATTAGTCAACATATACTATCATTATATTATGAACATAATAAAAAAGTAATTTAATATTTAATTATTTTAGAATAGATTATCTTTTAATTTTGGTAATTAATCTTAAAATAATAATTTTACATTTATGACTTTCAAAATTTCCCACACTTAAACTATAATCATATTGTTATTTATAATATTTAAAAAATTTATTTATAAATTCACAGGGGGGGATTCTTTTGACATAGATAATTTACTATTCAAAAGGGTTGTATTACTATTAATAAAGGTAATATTACTATTCATATATTTTAGTTAATAATCAGCCAAAATTATGTTGGCCCAATCAGATTCAAAATCATGTACTGATTACTACAATGAATGTCTGTTTCTCGAAACATAAAAAATAGAAGTAGTGAATTTTAGTTTTACAGCCATGTTATAACTATATCCATAAAAATGATTCATTGTGTAGATACTGAGTGTTTCTTTCATTTTATTATGTATGAAAAATTAATTTTAAATCCATGGGGTGTTACAATCTCCCTACATTTTGGAAATTTCGTCGTCACAATTTTTATTTTCGTATTTATCAAGCGAGGGTACCTTTCCCTCTTAGTATTTAAAGATTCTCTTGCTGCTTCTTTAACCATGTGGTTTCTCTTAAAAACAATTACATGGTGGATTATCTTATTTTTAATTAATTTTTCTCTTCGATGAAGAATCTGAAATGGTATCTCTTCAAAATAATGTTTATCATCCAGCTGAAGTACATCTCGGCTATAAAAAAGAGATGAATCTAAAACATACCTTCTCAACATCAAAACATAAAGAATATTTTCTACATTAAATGAACATAGAGGGAAATCTACTTGATAAGAGACTAGTCCAACATTCTATAGGATTTTATAATGTCCAACTATCCATGGATGAAGATTTCATTTCTTACCAAAATGTATATCAATTTTCCATTGAGAGATTATAAGGAAAACAAGAGAACCTAAATCAAAATACAATTATTCCTGTTATTATATGAATTTCAACTGTCAAACTTTTCAACCTTCTCTACTGTTTTCCTCTTTTGTTGATTGATCGTCTTCTCTTTCTCAGCCACAACATGTAATAATTCTTTTCACATCCACTTTATTTCCTAGAAAACATCCTAAAATGATGTTGTTTGACACCATGTCATATATAATTCCTCAAAATGTGTCATCTTTATCTTGGAATGAAAAATTATTTTATAAAAAAACCAAATTAAAAAAATGACGATCCCAACATACTTGGTAAATTATAGAACAATATCCTAGAACATCATCCAATGACTAATTTTTTAGCTAAGACAAACCATTATATTGAGGATGAAAACTGTTCAAATATTAAAATCTATCCCAAAAGACATTAGAAGGATATTCCATAATATATATCTAGATATGGTATATTAGTCAAATAAATTGGGAAAAAAATTCCATGTAACTTGAAAATCAAAAAAATGTAAAATCAATAAGGACAATCCAAATATATATTATCATGAATATAAATGAAATTAGAATATTTATCAATCAGTAAAAAATAACCAAAATAACATTGTTACCTCAATAAGCCATTGGTAGTCTTTCCATGAAGTGAATGGATATATTTTTCAATTTCCACTCTTGAATAAGAACAATCCAATGTAACCCCTTAGGTAGTTTTGGATCTTGTATTTCCTATTGACATGTTATACATTTCATTATAAGATATTTAATATCTCTCTTCATTACATCTCACTAGAAATACTCCCAATGTTTTCTATACATCTTTATATGGAATGGATGAACTAAAAATTCATAACAATATGTTTTCCAAAACATTTCATTCTTTATTTTTAAAACAAATAGACCGAATAATATTTGTCTAAAACTAAAAATTCATTATTAAGGTTAAATTATGGAAACATAGACAATATAAACAATTATTCCCTTTTTTATCTCCCTGTCTTCCTTCTTATCTTATCAAATTCTATCTTATAGTGTCACAAACTCGGCCGGGTCATCATCCGACCCAACGCCCGACCCGGTCCGCAACATGGCCCGAAGTGCGTTCTTGATCCCCACGGGCTAGCAACTAGTGTCGGGCATCAAAACAAACCAGTTGGGAACGGTTTGGCCCATGACAAAGGTAAATAAACATAAAATTAACAAGATGATAAATAAAGGAAAATAAATTGAACGAATTGGTAGTATAAAAAGGAATAAACAATGAAACGTGACATACCTCAGGTGACCCCGTGGATCACCATGGTACGAAAACAACACTCGCTCCCAAAAGTAATCCAAGACAGAAACCTGCAACTGAAAAGTAAAGTAGGCATGACCACCGTGATCCTAAGTAGGAAAGCCAAAATATAACCACGTTTTATGCCTTCGCCTTAATTAAGAAATCCAACCATGCCGGTTTGAAAATAAGATATAAAAAAATAATGGTTTCCCTTCTTTTCAAATTCATGTAATGAGTTTGCATTTTCAAATAAAGCTTTTCACTCTTACTACATTTTAAAAATAGCTTCCAAGCATGCACTAACATTTCAAAATGAAAAGAAACCATTTTGGAAGAAAAAGTGATTTTTACAAACAAGACACCAGATATGAAACAACTGAAAAGAAAGTTACATCACAACCAGCATGTCACAAATGAGCACTATGTGTAATCCCTATAGGTAGCTAGAACATGTGGGAACCTAGAGACCCCGTACCTCGGTGAAATGTGGCTTACAAGACCACGACACTTAGAAAACGTGGCTTAGAAGGCCACAACCCACAGAAAATGTGGATTAGAAGACCACGACCCTCAGAGATTTATATGTTTAGTCAGTGTTGTTGCGTCGATCCTTCTAGACAAACTGGAACGAACCCCTTCCATGTCATCTAGCATACTAGTCCTGGTCTCCCACATAGATACCCGGGTTTCCCATTGTGTTATATTCCATGTGGTGGTGATTTTTTATTTATCATACAAACAGATATGAACATAAAATTTTCATTATCAAAAGATCATTCAAACTCTCACCATTATTCTTCCTCCTTAAGCGCATTCCCCCTCTTTCGCATCACACAATTCCTAAACTTCAATGTTAGGTACATCATAACACTTTCAACATACAAATCATTTTCTAAAACCAAGGGGGTGTGCCTCAACAGAGGTTTTTCTTTTCCATAAAAAATTCTTAAGCATCCAAATGGGCTTTATTAGATAAAGGGAATACTTTTTACAATTAACTAGTCGAATGACCAAACACCTTTGGAAATACACATTACCAATTCCAAACCACTTTAGGAAATCAATTTTTTTAAGAAAGGTCACTTGAGACCGATATCATTAAAAATTCATATCAGTTTCCAATGCAAAGGCATAATCATTTCCAGCAATCGTGACCTGATTTCAAAGCATGTGTATATATAATTAATGTAAAACATATTTTTAAAACAAGCAGGAAATTATGAATCTAAAATTAAAGGCATAGGCATAGAGGACCTACCAAAAACATTTCCCTATCTGCGATGGCCACTCGAACCGACACTTGGCGCATACACACACATGCATTTATACACAAACACACACATATATATATGCACCCCTAGATTCATTGCACATGTTCCCTATGCCATGATGGAATATGTACAAAAAGGGCATATATATATATATGCCTTAACCTATGAATGTACATGTAGGAGTTCTGGACACCTGCATCTTGAAGCCATCATCGCAAGGTCCGACACACTACACAAATAATTTAATAAAACGATTAAACACATAAACAATCCATAAAGTGTTTCAAATTAACACCTCACAGGTTTTCACAAATGATGCTCCACTTAAATTACTCATAAAACTCAATGAAAATATTAAAAGAAAAGAAAAAAAACAATTTAACCATTTCCAAAGGCCATTTCAAATCGTCACATAAACCGGAGTCAATTCCAAAACAGGCATTCTATTGTTTAAAACATTTCCAAAACAATTTTTTAACCATCCAAACAATTTAAAAAATACCATTATGCAATTTATAAAACAACCCAAGGAAACACCTCACTACCTCACACCGATAAAATACACAAAATCCCTTCTTTAGAAACAAACGCATAGTAAAAACCTTCACACAATTTAATTAAAACAATTTTTCATCCTTAAAAATTATTTAACGTATCGTTCTAAATTTACATAAACCAATTTTTTAAAGAGTATAACACATCATTGCACACAAAACCAACTTCAACCTTCTTTCATTACCACATGTACACAACGCCTCATTAAGAACACAATATTTAAAATTTATACAAAATAATAAACTAACTACACAACTTAAAAAACACTATAAATTGACCAGATAAAAATTTCTCAATAGAAACACACTCATACCATAATAACACACCGCCAAAAAAAACAAACACAAACTATATTATTTTAAAAACTAGTTTCGCAACAAACAAAATTATTAAGGAAAATAAAAAATTAATTAAACAAAGAAACTAATTCATCAATAAACACAATTCACATTAAAAAAATTAATTAAAGAACATCAAAAATTAATTAAACAAGTAAATTAATTGATCGAACAAAATTTATATGCGGAGACACTTACCATTGGTGTCGAATCTTCGAATTCCGATGCGAAACATTGATCGCGTGCCAAATGCATCACAAGTAACCACAATTAACCCTAAATCCGGAAATTGACACAACAAAAAAAATGAAATCAAACTCCAATTAAAAATGGACTAAACCCTAGATAATTGGAAAATGGCGGATACCGAAGGGGGAGAGAAGGGTTTGGCAGGAAGAAGTCCGCTCCCCGGATGGAGTGCTGCTCGCCAAGGGAAGATAGCGTGGTGGGTGAGCACCGACATGAGCAAAACGGATCAGACAGAGGGGGGGGGGGGGGGGTCGCACAAAGGTCCTCCCTGCCGGAGGAAGGTGGGAGGTGCGCCATTGGGCCCTCACCGGAGGGGAGGTCGCGTGAAGGTCCATCGCACCGGAGGGGAGGCCGCGCGCTGTAGGGTTTCAGGTGGGGGAGGCGTCCGCCGTGACCAGGGAGGGGGAAAACGGGGCTCGGCGCAAGGGGGGCCGATCGTGACAGTGGAATAGGGGAGACGAAGAGAGAGGGTGGGGGAAAGGAGAGTAGAAAAGAAAAAAAGAATAAAATATAATAATAAAAAAAGAAAAGAAAATGGTAATAAAAATTTAAATAAAAACTAAAAAAAGAATAATCAAACATAACATAATAATAAAAATTAGAAACCATAATAAAAAAAATAATGTTTAATAATATTTTATGAAAAAGTCATCGGCTTAAAAAACCCTAATTAAAATATTAACAAAACATAATAATTATTATTATAATCTGAACTATTTTTTTGTCCTAAATAAATTTTAATATTCCTTTAATTTTTTTTCTTTTTCATTATCTATATTATTCCTTCAGTTAGTTAATTAACTAGATACGCATCAGGCAGCCCGCACGGTGGTCTGGCGAACCCACATGGATTTGTCTTTGCCCAGCCCTTGTGTCGAACATTTCATAGCAAAAAACGATCGCTTATCAGAGAAAGCACAGAAATTTCAACTTGGACTCAGCACGTAATGAAAGCGAAGATTGAAATAGTTAAAAATAATTATAATAATTAAATTTTTGTGATTGGGGTGTCACAATTCTCCCCACCACAACAACTTTCTGCCCCCAGAATGTCACCCGGCCAAACGAGGAATCAAACTCGTGTTAGAAATTGAACGAGGACAACAAAATCACGAACTCAGTATGTATTTTCACTCCATCAGTCACACCCGACCAACTATGAGGGAAACTGAGAAGAGAAGAACCATCAGGAAAAGAGGAGGGTTCTCCCCACCACAGGAACCCGACTAGAACAACCGACATTGAGACTCTTAGAATGAACTAACCCTGGAATAACTAACTTGATCTAAGAGGGATCCGCCACACAGACCAAACCCTAAAGATGGTGCGACAAGATTCACGGTGGGTCTCTCTACCATCTAATAACCACCTAGCTTAAACCAACCAGTATAGACATACACAAGAACTTCCAACCCAAACCAAAAACAACTGACACATGAGAAACCCACAAAAGAATTCTACCAAATGACAAATTTAACCATCACTCATCATTTCCACAAGAGGTGATCATTTACAGAATGAGATAGTACTAAAACAAAAAGGGGAACATTTGAGGAGGCACAGCTACTAGAATTACTAAAAAGACGAGATCACCACGCCTTCTTACAACCACAGTGGGGTGATCCAAGAACAAAGACAACATTGAGGAAAAGAGACCTTTGTGCCTCTTACACCAAAATAGAACCTTCAAAGATGGGAGTGCTACAACAGGGAAATTCAGACCGTCCCTATTTCAGCATTGGAGTCAAAAAATAGACCACGGTGCCCCACACCCAACGATTCTTGACTGCATGAAAGGTTTCACTCCGAGACCTGTGGCTGGAGCTCGGATGTCTTGAAGCATCTGCTGCCCCGCAGTCAGGATTTGACATCTATCAGTCAAGACTCTTTCTGACGTTACCGCCAGAAGAACCTCTATTAGTTCACCAAACAGCCACACCGATAGGAAGTCTTCAATGGATGATGTTGAGGTGACTTAATGTACCCAAACCGGCCACACAAGATGCGAACAAGAGAGTGGACCAACTAATAGAAGATGGAATTGATGAGAAAACTTGTCTATGATGGGTTCCTCCGGCTCACTCTCACGAAATGGGGAACCATCACAAACACCATAGGGAACCGGTCCTTGAACAATAGAAGAAGACCCCACATAAGATAAATTTTAATTAATTCTGCAATGTTATCTTTAGAGAAAAGGATACCAACATCTTGAGATGCCCAATGTATTCCTTGACTATTCGTTGGCCTTGATGGACACTCACAAGCCTTGTTGCTTCCCTTAACTTCACTTCTACAAATTTAAACCATCAACGAGAGTGGTCCTAAACACCTTCCAATTCATACCATCATGCAACGACACTAGGGTTATCTCTACAACCAATCCCAAATTGAACCTTCAAACGGACCTTAACCTACACATACACTCTTATATTTGGGAGTTTCCAGTAACCTGAAGACACCAACGATTTCACCAAGCCAGTCCACTACCTTTGATAGATCATAATCACCACAGAATATGAACAACAACTGAGAAGAATTTAATTCCACCACCCCGCTAATAGTCTGGGTAAAACCAACAACTAGAAGAGCCTCACTAGAAACTTCTGTGACTTTTCTGTGTAGCATACACAAAAACAAGAGCCACAAATCTGAATCAATACTCATCATAAATCAAAATTCCACACCTCAATCACAAAGGAAAGCTTAAACACAAATCACTATTCCAACCACAATTCAATATGTTAAAACCAAGAAGCCACAAAAATGAATACCCAACACGAAAAGAGAACGCAAAACAATTTCTCACTCACTTTTCTAAACATCTGAAAAAAACACTTTTTGAAATCCATTTTTTAAGAAAACAAAACCACTTAAATATCCATCATTGATATCCCATGAAGTCTCACACATACATATCCAGTGCTAGCTCAAGCACCCATCCACTCACATCACCAATTTCCCCACTTTCCACATGCGCACCTCAATGTATGTGATCACTCATAGGAATACCAAGGGTCAATTAAAGACACTTCTCATTTCCAAAACAGACTATTAATCACAAATCACAAATTCCCAACCAATTGAGAAAGTCACTTATCATTAAAGAAACACATTTCAAAATTCCAAAACGTCTTCCATTTCAAAAACCATTTTCCACTCCAACAACCATATTCCCTTTTGAAAAAACCTTCACCAAAATCCATTTTCATTTTTGAGATGTACTCACACCAACCAAAATGAAGGTCAAACATAACTCACATTAAAACATCCCAAAAATATGGGACTAGTGGTTATACCAACCATGTAACATGGCTTAGCAGGCCATGCTCCAAGAGAGCATCAACCACAGGAAGCATCTTGAACCATGCACTCGGGCCGTACATGGGTCGCTACTCCATGCAGGCTCGTCGCGTAACATCAAATCACTTCCCTTGTGATCCCTCATCCACACATACTAATCCAAAGAAGAAAATTCAAATCCCAAACTACCCCTGGCAACTCGAGTCTTGGGACATGCAAGGGTTCATGACGTCCTTCCTGTACCTACCTCTCGAGTCCTGACACACCTAATCACCAAGCAACTTGACACCCCAAATAACAAGGGCACCTATGATACCATTTTGTCACGAACCAGGCCGGGTCTTCATCCGACCCAATGCCCGACCCGGTCCGTAACATGGCCCGAAGGGTGTTCCCAATCCCCATGGGCTGGAAACTAGTGTCGGGCATCAAAATAAACCAGTTGGGAAAGGTTTGGGCCATGAAAAAGGTAGATAAACATAAACTGAACAAGCAGATAAATAAAGGAAAATAAACTGAATGACGTGGCAACAGAAAAAGGAATAAACTAAGAAATGTGACATACCTCAGGTGACCCCTGGATCACCACAGTATGAAAACCACACTCGCTTCCAAAAGCGATCCAATACTGAAACATGCAACTGAAAAGTAAAGTATGCATGAGCACCGTGATGCTCAGTAGGAAAGCCAAAATATAACCACGTTTTATGCCTCCACCTTTATTAGGAAATCCAACCATGCCAGTTTGAAAATAAGATATAATAAAATAATGGTTTCCCTTCTTTTCAAATTCAACTAATGAGTTTTCATTTTCAAATAAAGAATTTCACTCTAACTACATTTTCAAAATAGGTTCCAAGCATGCACTAACATTTCAAAATGAAAAGAAACCAGTTTGGAAGAAAAAGTTATTTTTACAAAAAAGACACCAGATATGAAACAACTGAAAAGAAAGTTACATCCCAAGCAGCATGTCACAAATGAGAACTATGGGTAATCCCTATAGGTTTCTAGAAGATGTGGGAACCTAGAGACCTTGTACCTCAGTGATACGTGGCTTATAAGACCATGAACCTCAGAAAACGTGGCTTAGAAGGCCACGACCCTCTGAAAACGTGCCTTAGAAGACCACGACCCTTAGAGATTCTTATTTTTAGTTAGAGTTATTGCGCCGATCCAGCCAGACAAACCGTGATGAACCTATGTTGTGTCATCTAGCGTACTAGTCCTGGTCACCCACCTAGATACCCGAGTTTCCCATTGTTCTCTATTTCAAAAGGTGGTGAGTTTTTCTTTATCATGCAATCATATATGAACATAAAATTTTCTTTATCAAAAGCTCATTCAACCTCTCACCATTGTTCTTCCTCCTTAAGCTCATTCCCCCTCTTTCACGTCACACATTTCATAAACTTCAACGTTAGGCACATCACAACACTTTCAACGTACAAATCATTTTCTAAAACTATGGGGGCGTGCCTCAGGAGAGGTTTTTCTTTTCCATAAAACATTCTTAAGGTTCTAAACAAGCATTATTACATAAAGGGAATACTTTTTACAATTAACAAGCCAAAATATCAAACACATTTGGAAATACACATTACCAATTCAAAACCACTTTAGGAATTCAATTTTTTTAAGAATGGTCACTTAAGACTGATATCATTAAAAATGCATTTCAGTTTCCAAAGCCAAGGCATAATAATTTCTAGAAACCGTGACCTGATTTCACAGCATGTGTATATAGCGTAAATGTAAAACATATTTTTAAAAAAAGCAGGCAATTATGAATCTCAAATTAAAGGCATAGGCATAGAGGACCTAGCTCGAACTTGTCTCTATCTGCAATGGCCACTCGAACCGACACTAGGCGCATACAGACACATGCATTTATACATATATATATATATATATATATATATATATACGCACCCATAGCTGCATTACACATGTTCCCCACACCATGAGGGAATATGTACAATGAGGGCATATATATATGCCTAAACCTATGCAGATACGTGTAGGAATTCCTGACACCCGCAACTTGAATCCATCGTCGTGAGGTCCAACACACTACACAAATAATTTAATAAAACCATTAAACACTTAAAGAATCCATAAAGTGTTTCAAATTAACACCTCAAGGGTTTTCACAAACGACGCGTTGCTTACATAACTCATAAAACTCATTGAAAATATCAAATGAAAAACACAAAAACTATTTAACCATTTCCAAAGGCCATTTCAAATCGTCACGTAAACTGGAGTCAATTCCAAAACATGCATTCCACTGTTTAAAACATTTCCAAAACAAGTTTTTCACCATCCAAACAATTTAAAAAAAACATTATGCAATTTATAAAACAACCCAAGGAAACACCTCACCGCCTCACACCGATACAAAACACAAAATCCCCTCTTTAGAAACAAACTCACACTAAAAACCTTTACACAATTTTATTAAAACAATTTCGCATCCTTAAAAATTATTTAAGGTATCATTCTATATTTTCATAAACCAATTTTTTAAAGAGTATAACACATATTTTCACACAAAACCAACTTCAACCTTCTTTCATTACCACATGCACACAATGCCACATTAAGAACACAATACTTACCATTTATACAAAATAATAAACTAACTACACAACATACAAAACACTATCAATTTTCCCGATAAAAATTTCTCAACAGAAACACACTCATACCATAACAACACACCACCAAACAAAACAAACACAAACTAAATTATTTTAAAAACTAGATTCGCACCAAACAAAATTATTATGGAACATGAATAATTAATTAAACAAGGAAACCAAATCATCAATAAACACAATTCACACTAAAATAATTAATTAATGAACATCATAAATTAATTAAACAACCAAATTAATTGATCAAACAGAATTTATATGCGGAGACACTTACCATTGCTGTCGAATCTTCGAATTCTGATGTGAAACATTGATCGCACACCAAATGCGTCACAAGCAACCACAATTAACCCTAAATCTGGAAATCAAAACAACACTACAAAAAAAAACAATGAAATCAAACTCCAATTGAAAATGGACTAAACCCTAGCTAATAAGAAAAAGGGGGATACTGAAGGGGAGGAGAAGGGTTTGGCCAGAAGAAGTCAGCTCCCCAGATGGAGCGCTGCTCGCCGAGGGAGGGGAGCGTGGTGGGTGAGCACTGGTATGAGCAAAACGGCTCGGATAGAGTGGAGGGGAGGTCGCACAAAGGTCCTCCGCGCAGGAGGAAGGAGGGAGGCGCGCCGTAGGGACCTCGCCGGAGGGGAGGTCGCATGAAGGACCATCGCACCAGAGGGGAGGTTGCGCGCTGTAGGGTTTCAGGTGGGGGAGGTGTCTTCCGCGACTAACGAGGGGGAAAATGGGGCTCGACACAGGGGGGCGATCACGATGGGGGAATAGGGGAGAGGAAGAGAGAGGGGGGGGGAAGAGAGTAGAAAAGAAAAAAAATAATAAAAGAAAATAATAAATAAAAAGAAAAGAAAATGGAAATAAAAATTAAAAAAAACAAAAAAAAACATAATCAAACCTAAGATAATAATAACAATTATAAACCAGAATAAAAACTATAACGTTTAATAATATTTTATGAAAAATTCATAGGCTTAAAAAAAACCCTAATTAAAATATTAACAAAACATAATAATAATTATTATAATCTTAACTATTTTTTTGTTCTAAATAAATTTTAATTTTTTTTAATTTTATTTCTTTTGCATTAATTATATTATTCCTTCAGTTATTTAATTAACTAGATATGCATCAGGCAGCCCGTACGGTGGTCTGGAGAAGCCACATGGATTCGTCTGTGCCTTGCCCATGTGTCGGACATTGCGAAGCCAAAAACGATAGCTTATCAGAGAAAGCGCCCAAATTTCAACTTAGACTCAGCACGTAATGAAAGCGAGGATTGAAATAGTTATATAAAATTATAATAATTAAATTTTTGTGACCAGGGTGTGACATATAGAGAATAAAACACTAATAATTAAAAAAACAGAATAATTCTGTGCTCTAATAAATTAATAAAATAGTTAATAAAAGGATCATGTTCTAAATTTATCATGGATAATGATGCATGATATTATCAAATCAAGGAATCAGCCACATTTTATTCTTTTCTTTGATTCTAATTGATTGTGCAATCATAATTCCTTATTTTTTTCACGAAATATTCTCTTAATCATTTGTAATTCCTTCTTAGTGAATATATAATTCAAAATTTTATGGTTAGTTCATATTTCACATATGGACCTATATAATATATGCCTCTAAATATGTAATTAAAAACCAACCATTTTTAATTCTAAAACATGTGTTGGATAATTAAACTCCGGATGTTTCATTTTTCAGGAAACATAACGAGATTTCATGCCCATTCAACATCTAAACACAACCAATACCCTTCAATAATAAATCATTAAAGTTGAAAAATTATCCATTTTTGGAAGGTAGGGTAAAAAATTAAAAATTCACCAATATCCTCTTCAATTTTTAAAAACAAACATCACATTATTCTATTCAAATAAATTTAACCACTTTTATGTTAACATTGTTAGCGGGCTAGATAATCATTCAATTTTTTTGACATGACAATTGTATGAACATTCTAGTAAAATAAAAATATGAATATATATTATAGTTTTAGTACTTATACATTCATTGACAATTTTTTTTGGTAGGATAAAATGTTAATCAATCCTTAATTACAATATTCCCTAAAAAATATTTTGCATACAACAATCATATTTTTTTAATTTTATGTATAAATTATTTTCATTAACAATATTCCAGAAAACCCATAAATGTTTTTCATGATCCATGTCACCTTTTTAAATGACTAAATAATCATTAGTAAAAACAACAACAAACATATCCAAATATTCATGAAATATTAAATTAATAAGGACCACAAATACAAAAGAATAATTTTTCAAACCATAGGGCATAAAAAAACACATAATTCCCTTATCTAGAATGAACACATAATTTCATATTGTCATCCTCCTTAATATATGATTATGATACCTAGACCTCAAGTCAATATTGGAAAAATACTAATCTCATATGAGTATATCAAACAATTCATTGATTTGATGAATGAGATAAATATTATTAATAGTAATGTTATTTAAATCTATTTAGTCAACCTAGTGTCTCATGGAATAATATTTCCTTTTAACAATCAAAATGGTATCCCACTATGGTGATGTACTAGGACGATTGAATCATTCATTAATAAAAACCTAGAACTAATTTTGCAATTCATGAAGATTAAATTAAACATTTCGACAAGGGGGGTTTTAATTTAGATTAGCATTAAAAAATTATTTAAAGTGAAATAAACTTCTTGTTCTACCATATCCAAATTTTAATCCTCATGAAATTTATAATAGTATTCATTTACCACTAGAATGTCATTAATTTGAACAATTCCTTTATTTTTTAAAATAATAGTATGATAACATTTATTTCCCCCGTTTAGAAATATTCCATCTTACCAAAATTTTATCTATTATATGGATTCATTATTATACAAAAACTATAAGAATTTATGATAAACATATTTTTTAGATGTAAAATAATTTTTATACTGATAAAAAGAATCCCAATCTAACCCAAATTGTTGTAAAACTCTACTAAGGGTAGAAAAAAGTTTTAAAGGAAAACAATTTCCACATATAACAAAATAAAGTAACTTATAATTTCGTTTTTATATAATATTTCCAAATATTATTTTTATAATATTATCCAATCAATATTCTTGATGTCAAATTACAAATTTATTAAAAAATCATCTAAAAATAATGAATTTGTAGGCCATGTCTCCAAAAAACATTAATAAAATCTAAGAAAACAAACAATGTACAAGATACCACATCATTTAATCTCCCCACATCTACTGACATAGACACAAAGGATCTCACTGCACCTTTATTTTTATTATATGTCTTTTTATTATCATCCAGGTCTTTATTTGGGAATGTACTTTCCTAATATCTCATCTCACCACTTTTGAAAAACATTATGGTTTTCATATCAGGATTTATCATTGGTTCATTTCTCATAAAATCTGAGGCCATATTTACAAAACATCCATATAAAAAAATATTACTAATTTTGGAAAGACGTTCCCTAGAGTAATTTTTACCACACATCTCCCAAAAAAGATACATTAGTTTCTAATCTTCATGTTTATTTGGCTGATTCTTACCTATCACTTACAATCTAGACCTCTTTTGAAGATTTATGTAAAAGTAAATATGGTCATAAAACCCCATTTTCAAACCTCTCAGCATATCAAAAATGTTCATCACAACTTTTGAATTCATGGGATGACAATGCCCTATGGTATCATGGATACAATCCTGAGTAATTTGTTTTTTCTGTCAATAAACCGAATAAGATTTAGAGGTTAAATTGAATGTTAGGGGAATTTTTCATCATAAATGGAATCATAATAATCCTTATATTTCTTGAATTAAATGTTATTTTCCATCTTAATTTGAACCCCCATAATAAAATATTTCTCAAGAAATGGTTTATAAATTCATCCCATTCCAAGCAATAAATATTATCATTATCTCTGATATTATTGAACATTGATTACCAATGATTAAATTAATATACCAAACATTAAATGGAATGAATACATGTTGTAATGTCTAAAACCCCCCTTAACATTGAATATATTTTAAAAGGATTTAATACTTCATTCAGCTACAACTAGCATTGATGATCCACTAAAAGCGTGAGGGGTTTTATTCGTAAAATGTACCACTATAATCATATTCTTTTGTTATAGCTCAAGTTATTATATTGCATTGCTTCCACCAACATTATTAGCATACATCAACTTATCCCTCAATATCACAAAGTATTCGGTTCCAAAACCCCCCATTCCATGTTTTGGATTTGAGAAGATAACATACTCTAAATTACATATTTCTTTGGATTCTCTATTTCTTAGGAAGAAAACCATTCTAAAAAAATATTAGAAAAAGAAAAATAGTAATATTTAAATTCTATATCATTTAAAAATAAATATAAGGTAATGTGTTTTAATTTTATTCTATTTATATCATCCTAACACCTTTTTTTTCTAAACAGTGCCTCTAATACCGATTATAAAGAGGTGAGCCTTAGAAAATATATAATCTAGTAAATTACTTTTGAATTCATTTCTTTAAATTAAAAAATATAATTATACCATAATGAATTATAATTTTAGTTCATATTTGTTATACATCACCCCACAATCATAGTATGTGGGTAGCACCAAAACAATATCCAAAACATAAAACATTCTAAATATCACATCATTTCCTTAACAAATATTTATGACATTTAACTGGTGTTTTTTAATTCTATTAAACTTTTTTATAACTTGTGAAAAAATTGAAAAACAATGTTTGAGAATGAAAAGAAAAGTAAGGGTTTTAGAATAAAGATAAAATTCATTAGTCAATGAGAACTTATAATCTTATGAAATGTTTTTCACAAAGACATATTATCACCCACAAAGTAACATATAAATACATTGTGAAACATGAAATTTCAATGGAAAACGTAAATAAAACTAGAAAGGAGTATTGGTAATTACATACATAATATTTAAACCCTTGTGACTACTATATGATTTATAACCATCATATCTACCATACAATGTATCCTTCATGACTACCTTATGGTGTAATCATCACAGTTATACTCGGAGTAACCATATGACAAACATCCAAATTACACATACCCAGTGCATTGGAGAGGGATATAGGTTACAAAATTCATCAAAAAAAATTCCACATAACTGAAAAATATTCATACATCATTAATAATCTCATAAAAACAATGCTATTGAATTTTGTAAAATATAATTTAAAAAGTGGAGTTTTAAAGAAATGTCCATTATAAATATCTTATAATAGTAGTAATATTTAATATAATTAAATGAATAATTCTATACTCTCTAAATCCAAATTATAAAACATAATATATACAAAATTAAAAAAATAAATAGTCACAGTTCCACATATTTAATGAAGTATATGGTTAACCAAAAAAATATAAATTTTGTTAAGAATTTCCTTACCTCATGTTTGTAATACCTAAAGAAAGTTTAAAACTATATTATAGTTGATTAAAGAGTGTCATTTATATTTTACAGTAATATATTGATAATTATAACACCTTATATGATCATTTTATAACATTATTCCATATAGATATTAATAATATTTTGGTATTTACATTTTTTGGCTGCATGCTTTACATTGTTTCCATGGTTGTTTCATAAGGGATTTCCATGATGAATGGAAGAGAAACATTAAAATTAGTATGAAATGTTATAAATATAATACCATCATGTTAAATGATACCATTAATAATTTTTTTAGTATATGATGATGAATTATAAGATAAAAAAATAACGATATTCATTTTTATTGTTTTGGTGGTTCTTCGACAATCACGAACTAGTTGTGTTATATAACATAATAATATGTATATATGTTATTTTGAAAACATGAAAGTGGTTATATCATACAATTTTAAAATCTCTAAACCATCAAATTTTTTTGTAACCATCTATGAAGGATGAAAATGAAATTAAAAAAGCATCGTCTACGATGTATGAATTATAACACATCTCAAATGATGTTTTATTTTAGAGTAAAAGTGGTAAGAGGAGTATGATAATTAGTTTTTATATAAATATTATAATACTGTAGTATATATATGATTTTTTTAGATTTCTTTCCTCCTGTATTAGCTTATGTGAATATACTATAAGAAAAATAAATGAATTGAATATAATTTAAAAGACAATTTATGAGGATTTTCACTTCTTGACCTCTTCTCATTGAGATCCTCCTTAAGACCATTAGGATTGACATTTTGATGAGAGCAGAATTTCATGGGCACAAGGACCATGAATGAAAGTTAAATAATGAGAATTTATACAATGATTAATTCTTAATAGGTTTGTGAGGAAGAGGTGGTGAAAGGTGGTATTTATAGTTTTGGACATGCGGGGGCTTCAATTTTTTAATCGTTATATTATTATATTGAACAATAGTAAAAATTTTGTTGGTTCATATGACTAAATACTATAATATGTGCATATTAGTATAATCCAATGCCCATTTACATGATCCATTACTCAAGCATGATGTAGAAAATAATTTATTTAGCATCGTTCATAAATTGGCATATTTCACTATTCACCAAAAATGAATGTATTTCATTAAAATAAAAAAAATCTCCCAATACTATTATTAATTTTTATAATTCAATAATTTAGTCCATTGTATCAAAATAATTTTCAAAATATTATAATCTTAATTTATAAATAAAATCGTAATTTATTCGAAAAATAAAATTTTCTAAATTGTACCTGATTTTATAACTCATTGAAATATAAATCTATGCCTCATAAAATTATTTTATGAATATAATAAATCACTAATAAAAATTATTATTACATTTTATGGATAAATAATTTCATTTATATTATGAAATCAATCATAAAATTTCAATTATTTATTTATGATTTTTAAAAATACCAACACTTATACAAAGATCATATTTTCAGTTATAAGATTCCAAAATTTAATTTATAGATTAATGGAAAATGTTAGAATTAAGTTTGACATTTTAATATTAATAAGGTCTATATTACTATTAAAATCTGTAAAATTACTATTCATTAGTGTATGTTATTATTCAATAAAATTAAAGTGGGTTCCATTAGGCTCTAACTATCATTCTTATCGCATCCATATATATCTATTTTTCGAAATTCTAAACAAATAAGTGGAAAGTGTAGTTTAACAGATTTTTTATAAATATCTACATAAAAAAGTTGTATTATATAAACACTTAATTTTTCATGCTTTTGATTATATATTAAAATTTATTTGAGAATCCTCCTGGTTTTACTATCCCCACATACGCAATAACGATGTTATCCTTCATTTGTGGTCGGAAAGGTAATAATTTAAGAGTTATATTATCTTTATGAATTGAAAAATATTTCAAACATTACATATATACATATTAATTCCATCATTATAACCAATCCTTAGTGTAATTTATGGATAATGAATTATATAATATTAAGAGGTTGTAGTCCACCTTAAACATGGACAAAAATTATTTTCACATGTGATGGGAGTGGGTTGGAATATGGGCCCAAAAATAAACATAATTACATATAATTATATTTATGATCATATATTTAACATTTTATCATTGATTAACAAGATTTTAATGATGTGGAGGTAGAAAAATACTAAAGTCTATAGTTGAAAACTATTGTAATTATTTAAAAAACCTCATTTTTTGGCACAACAGTCCTAATACTTATGGTACTATACATAAAAAAGTATACTATAATATAATTACCAAAACTAGAAAGAGAATTTAGGATATATCTGTCAAACCAAAGGTGTATTAATGATTGAATAAATGATGATATGTCGTATGTTTTAGAATAGACAGGAGGGGCACTCTTGACATTTCTCAAAAATATTTAATTAACATGAATTAATATTCAAATGAAAATTGATTGAAATTTACTAACAAAAAATATAATATGATTTTGGTTCAATATAAATAACACAATAATAAATGTTTTTACAGTATTTATACCCTTATGTTTTGTTTGTAACCCTTATCTATATCCTCTTAAATCATACCATGACAAGACTATTTTTACTAATTGATAGATAATATTATCACAATATAATTAAAAATGACCAATCAATGTATCAAGGAAGATATTTTTAATATTATTATAATAATTTATAAATAATTTATTATTTCTTGCAATTTTATATAATCCAATAAAATATTATTTACCATAAACAATCATTAATGAAAATATTAAGTACAATTCAATATATAAACATTAACAATATTTATAATAATCGTCTAATTCAAGGAAATTTTTTTATTAAATTCCAAAGATTTCAAAGAAATTTATAATATTTATTTCTCTCAATTATTATCTTAAAATATAGTTATATGAAAATTTTAGTTTATCTTATTTAAAATTCCCATTAATGAAATAATTATTGTGTTAATGTTGTGAATGTTTTGAAGGAAATTATTTATTTAAAATAAATTAAAAATACAATACCATGTTGAATAAAAACATATTTAATAATATATACCATTTGTAGTTAAACATGTCTATATAAAATCATCATAAACAATTTGTAAATTTTAATAATGGTAATCTGACATCATTGACTTTTCATTAAATAATACATTATAAATATGATAGAAACATAAAAATTGATGATAATTACATATATTAGAACTATGAATTATAAGGAACAATAATTACTTATAAAATAATGTTGGATCATGTCTTAGTGTTATTTTCTAGTCTTTCACACATTCCTTTTACCTTTACATACATGATTTAACATTTTCTAGGGTAATATTAAATATCATTGTTATAATTCATATTAACAAAACTATAATAGAAATATTTATTAAAATTTTTACCATTAAATAAAAAAATGGAAAAAATAATTTTAAATTACATAAAAATATGATTTATAATTTAATTATATATATAACATAAAAATCAATGTAAAAATTTGTTTTTTGGAAAAATTACATTCTTTATTATAAATTTTTTTTTTATTAAATACATTTATAAAATACATTTATAAATTAATAACTGGATTATTTAATATCATAATTAACTATTTATAATTTTAAACTAATCATAAACATAATCCAAAACATTAAATACTTTGAAATAAAATACAATTTTTAATAAAAAATATTAATTTATACTATTGATTAAAAAATTTAATTTTTTCTAAAAATTTCTGAAAAATTCATTTGGAGATAATATTGACATGAAAAATTTTGAAATTATATTAAATTAGTGAAATAAACATTATAGAATTTTTAAGAAGGAATAATAATATTTAAACAAAAATAAATAATCATACCTATAATTTTTAGAGAAAACATATTTTTAAATGAATAAAATTTCATTATTTTATATTTAATAATCATTTAAAAATTAATATTAATAAAATAAAATAGACTTGTACCATTATATATTAACATATATGTTTACTACTATTCATTCTCACTCATTTAACAGCTATGTTATTAGTGTCAGATTTAAATAATGAGATTTCAATGTTCGATTAAGCAGGATGTTATATATCATATACAAGATTGAACATACTATTTAATTATTGAAATATTGAGATATTAAAATCTCTCAAACCATTTTCTATAATTAATCTTCACAAATATGATCTCGGTGTCATTAAATAGTTATTTACTTTTAAAACTATCTTTGTTGAAATCCAACATTGTTGTAGGATTAATAAAACTACCACATTATAAGACAAAAATTAAAGTATGAATGTCACCTATGAAAGAAAATAATTAGATTCCAATTATAAAAACATGTACATGGAAGGGTAAAATAACACCCAATTTCTATTATAGGGTGGTATAGAATACATTATTATGTAATTTATCCCATATAAAATCATAAGTATGTGTTCAGTTAAAAGGTAATTGATATTTCTGTAATAAAGGTAAAAAATAATGCTTTTATTTTAAAATTTTTTTCATGGATTTATGGAATTATTTTTCATCCTAGAATAATAACATTATTAAATAAACTGACCTTAAATAAAGAGTTTTTTTCTACAATAAATGGCCACCATAAAATGATTTTTTTGAAATGAGTGTTGAGTATTGAAGATGAAATATTCATGCATGAGGAAACACAATCCAATTATTCAGCTAAAAAATATACAAAATTATAGATATATATCCCAAATATATTTATACATTATCCAAAACTGAATCTCTAACCATAATATATGATAATTAATACAAAATTATTATCTTTTACTCAATAAAAAACTATATTAATATCCAAAAATTAATAGTAATACCCACCGTTCAAAAAATATCACTCAACAAATAACTATACCTTAAATCCCCAAAATATAGTATAGAAAAATATTAAATCCAAAATTAAATAATTCTGTCATCATAGCATTCTTTATAATTTTAATATTTATCTCCAAACCACATCAACAACATTTATTTTTTAATCCCAAAATGTAATTATTATTATCATATAATCCAAATGATATGATAATTATTCCACTAAATAACAAGTATTAAAATAAATCCACAATAAATACATATATTCTTCTAAAATATAGTTGTTCAATTATTTTTGAAATAAAATACAATAGTAATCGTTTTTCCTTATTCAAATAAGGTTCCCCAAAAATGAACTTATTACTAATAAACATTCATAACTTAATCATAAATAAACTACCTATCCATTAGTAATCCTTTAGATAAATCAAAAGTTACCCAAATAAATATAACTATTATCCTTCAGATTTCATAAATTAAAAATAATGTCATACTAATCCAAGCAATATGTAGTCAGGTGGTAGGCGATGAGACCATGTCATTCGTCAGTTGATGGTTTAATCTATAAATTTATATCGAATATGATGAGTTTCCGTGCGGTATGTGATATTTCATGTTCTAAAACTATATATTACTTATGGAATCATCTATATTATGATAATATTTTCAACAATAGAGAAAACATTTAACCTAAAAAGTTATATCCTAAATTTCATTCTTCATCCCAAATTTTTATAACCCATAATTACCTTAAAAATAAATGTCTCTGTAAATATTAGTAGTGACAGTAAAATTTCATAACATAAAGAATCAAATGTTTTTTTTAAGACTCTAATCTTATTATAAACCATATCATTTTAAACCCATATTGGTATCCCTGAATATTAATATAACCACACCTAAAAATATCATAACACCCAAAGTATATTAAACCCTTCTCTAATAACAACTATATTGGTTAGACTTTAAACATTATATATTCGAGTGATTTAATACATGAATTCATTTTCATTTCCCAAATATAATTTTGGTTCAGTTTTGTTTATGTTTGAGATTATTAGGAAAAAAT
The DNA here is from genome assembly GCA_963277665.1 of Viscum album. NCBI lineage: Eukaryota > Viridiplantae > Streptophyta > Magnoliopsida > Santalales > Viscaceae > Viscum > Viscum album. Next base: position 520,177,634 of record OY728160.1, read on the forward strand.
ATTACATAGTCAAAAAATCATTATTAGTGGCCACTTCAACTCGTAATCCATTTTCTTTTTAAACAATAATATAAAATAAAACATGATTTATTTTCCTGACAAATCTTCCCCATTTTCAACATCACATCATCCTTCTCCCTACTAATATTTTGATTTTCTTAAACTTGATATGGCCCAAAAAACATAATATATTATATAAAATAACTTAAATGATTAAACTATAGAAAACCTATATTAATTTTTTTTAAAACATTCATTTCTACCTTGATAATGTATCCATTTTTAAAAAAAATCCTTATCTAACATATTTAGAATACACTAATTTCAATGGAAACATATCTGAATGAAAATAATATATATATATATATATAAATATGTGTGCATTTAACATGGGAAATCATATTATATATCACTATAAAAAATTATAATAGCCTATATGATCAACTTCTATTTATAGAGTACCCAATTAATTAGAGGTTATAACATGACCACACGACCTCAATTTATAATGGAAACACCATTCATCGTTGATAAACTTATCCACATGTGACTGGTTAATCACTGAAAAACTAGTCGTTGGATTATAATTTAAACACACATCATTATATCTAATTAACACGATTTATATCATAAAAACATGAATGATTGCATAAAAATATTCTTATGGGAAGTAACATTTTCAATTTTTAAATTTCTTATTTTTAAACCAATGAATATATAAAAGAAAAAATATCAATAAAAATACTTATGAAAACATGTAAAAGAGATCCAATTAATTAAGTCATCATGAATTCTGGATATTTTTCTAATTTTATGTGTATTAAAAATCATTATTTTATAATTTTGTAAAAATAGTTGAAAGATGAACATTAAAATAGGATTTTTAAGAGAAATTCAATTGAGATATCATATCACTGATGTGTTGGTTAATCCAATTAATAGATTATTTATATTAATTATAAATAAAAATAAAACAAGTTGAAATATAATAGTTGAAAATAAAATGTAATTTCACACATAATATTAGCGTTAAATATTAAATGATGTTGTTTTTTAACCCAAATAATGGAAATTGAATTATGAATTCCCATAAATTATGTCCAAATAACCATGTATGATATTTATAATCTAAAATAATAATCCATTGGTCACTATATATTTTATTGGGAACTTTTTTAGTAATTAATACTGAATTCATATTATTAATTACAATATTATAATAATAACATAATTATTTATGTTTATGTATAATATTTTGATTATATTTATCACTTAATCCCAAAATGACATCAGTTGATTGACAGTGGTCAATGAGATAATAATTATGTCCCCTCAAAAATAATTAATATTACATATTTTTAGTTATTCATCACAAAAAATACTTTTAAATATATAAAATAAATATGTATAGAAAATTGATCTATATTACTATCATAGAGATTGTAATTCATAAAAACGCACAAGTAACATTTCCATTATTCTCAAATAATCATCGAATAGAGGTAATTATTATTTTATCATTACATAATAACCATAATATGATATATATAATATTATTTGACAAAATAAACATATAAATTCCGTACATGCACTGTAGTGGTGAAAACTAAATAACATTGCTTCATGGAGGTAGTAGTCCAGATGTATGCACGAACACCATTATCATTTTTGTGTTCATGTAACGGAGTGAATTTAAGTGATATATTATTTTAAAATAATCTTAAATATTTATAAAACATCATATATACACCAAAATTTCATAATTATATAGTGTCTTGAGATATAGTGCCGCAAAAAGATTTAAATCTGTTTGGGATGTGGTAGCCTATGTCAAGAAATAACGATGCATTATTTTCCCATTTGATGGAACATCAGAGGGATATGGTCCATTAAACAAACAAAATAAAATCTTTTTTACGGAGGATAAATAATTTATTTTTTAATAACAGTTTTATAACATATTAATGACGTGGATGATAAAACAAAACAAAAACATGCAGTTGAACTCAAAAACTATTATTTAAGAAACCTATTTTTATTGAAATCCAATTATCTATAATTTTTTTTATGACTATAATATGAAAACTATACTGTAGGGATGTATTATAATAATATATTTAGGTCATGATTGGATTAACCATGTAGTTTTTTATGATTCATGAAATGAGAAAATTAGGTGACCTTTTGTATGAGAGGGGAGCGGTACTCTTAGAAATTCACAAAATAATATTTTAATATTAATTTTTATTAAATTATAAATCACTAAAATTGTGATATTTTAGGAGATAAGATGATTATTGTTATAAATAATCTCATGAAATAAGAAAAAAATTTACAATATTTATAGTCTTATTTTTTTATTCAACCATTATTTAAACTCATTAACTCTCACAATGGCAACATGGTTTTTAATCGTTATAGGTTAAAAAAATTACTATACATGATAAATTTATCATAAATGGATATAAAATTATATTTTATAACCTATTATAATTATTTTTCAATATTTAATATATTTTATGAATTTTATATCGGTTATTAATTTTTTAATTACTATAAAATATACATAAAGTTAATTTTATAGATAATTCATTATATTAATACAAATTACAAGAAAAAGAAACTATATAACTAAACCAAAAAAATTATTAATACTCAAAAATTTCATGGTCTTCTATAAGAATATTTAATAATGTTAATTACAAAAAAAATATTAATTAATAAAAAAATTAATATCTTTTATTTCATTTCATAATTAATAAAATAATTAAATCAATAGTTTTTTGAAATATTTTTTGGTTAAATTTTGAGTGTGAAATCCTTGAATTCTATATTAAATAAAATATTATAAATACCATATCCAAATAAAAATGGAAACAAAGTCATAAATTCAAACTGTGAATAAATAATGAATAGAAATTTATCATTCTATAAAATTCAAGAATGTTTTAGTGTCATTTTATGATTCACTATCATATGAAATTTACCCTTGATTACCTGATTTACACATTACAGTAGTAAAAAAAATTACAAATCATAGAATTCATATTTACAACAATAAAAGAAAACTATTTAATAAAATTATACCTTGTTCAAAAATGTTAATCCATTTTTCAAAAATCAAGATATAAATGTTTCAAAATTTATATTTATATTAATGAATAAAAATTTAACAAAGTGTAGGTTTTTTGGAAATATTACAATTTTTAAGTAAAAAAATATTTATATACTAAATTCCATTATAAAATATATTTAAAACCATGAAATTATATTATTTTAAATAATATTGAACTAATTTATATTTCAAACTACAACAAATAATAATTTGAAATTGTAAATTAAGTAAAATAACATATAGTTTGAATAATTTTTTTTTCTTTAACTTAGAAAAACAATATTTTAAAAATAATAAGAAAAAAAAATTTAATGTAATTTTGAAACACAAAATTCAAAAATTAAATTCATTTTCTATAATAAAATTATAAAAACTGAAAAAATTAATTACAATAACCAACTACAAAAAATAATCATTTTTTAATAAAATGTAATTTTTGAGAATAATATGACATCTCTAAAGATATATCTCCTGATTTTTTTTTAAAAAAAATTATTAAATTAGAAAAGAGTTTGACCATTGAATATTTCATATGTAATTAATAATATTCATTCCCTCCAATTTACCATCTAGTTTATAACTATCACATTTTAATAAAAATATTTTTTATTCATTTATGTTAATTTTTGTATATAATGTACTCAATAATATATAATGTTTCCTCACTAATATTTCATCATGTAATATGGTTTGGGTTAGAAGTTTTGTACATTTCCTCGATTTGGGAATATTATGTGATCTAAAAAATGGGTGACATATTGGGGATTGTGTCACATGAAATCAATATCCTCACATGATAAATTATCCTAACAATTATATCATGTTTTCTAGAGTGATATTTTATCACAATACATGGTTCCACAATACAATCAACAATTAATCCACTGTATTTTAATATTAAAAGTGTCTAAAATACATTTGTAACAAATTAGACCATAGCAAGAGAGAAAATGTTTGGATTAATATTATTTCATTATTTATTTTTATATTTCATATACACTTGTGAATGAAAAATTGTTCATTTATGAGTTTTTTAAGATTTTACTAACCGAATTCATTAAGGAATATATATTGGACTAATCGTTGATGAAGTGATTGTTGAGATGACCCTGGATATGGAGATTATTGATGGGTATGTGTTTTTTAGATATTATAAAAGTTTATTTGACTCTTAATTATCGTAGTATACTTCAGAAAATTATATACATATACATATATATATATATATTAATTTTTTGGATAAGGAATATAAAATGATGTAGGGACCTTATGTAGAATTTATTAGTCTCCTGATGGTGTCTTGTAAAATAAAAGTGGTTCGAATATTATAAAATCTATAAGGAATGTGATGATTAATATTGTAAATCATCATAACTGGTTTGTAAAATGTGGTACTATGAATATTTATCATGATGTGAGATGAAAATATTTTTATTTAAGGATGAACTGGTTGATTTCAATCTTCATGTTACGACACATTACTTGTTCAATGATTATGGTGGTTATCTATACACCTTCAATGATATTTCTTCCATTAAAAATTATTATATATATGTCATAAGTGGTATTTGTGGTATTATTTTTTTTCCTTCTATGGACTCATACTTATAGAACAGTGAATTGGTGGATAAATTCTCAACATAAATAAATCAGACCATTTAGTTCTTATTTAGGATATGATGAAGGTGAAAGATCATAGAAACCAGAATGAATAGGTGATCATGAAGCCGTATAGATTTCTATATATTGGTTTTTCTAATAGCAAAATGTTGTTTATCTCAAGTTTTTGTATGTTTTAAATTTTTATTTGGAAACACAATTTAAAATAATCATTATGTATCACCCTCAAATGGGTGGAGAGCCTAGATAATCTATTCAAATTCATGAGAATAATCATAGAGTTTTCATGCTTAATTTTAGTGGTTCTTGGGACATGAATATGTATTTGAACATGTTTTAATATAATAAAATTGTTTAAGACAATATGAAAATGGATCCCCTTGAAATGTTGTATGGTTACCCATGTATATCACTCTAAATATTGTGTGGATTTAAAATATTATTCATCAGATGAATAAAGAAATATGTTGGACAAATGTAAATGGTGTAGTTGATCTATATGAGGATATTGTTAACATATAGAAATAAATAATATTATAAATATCATTATTTTCATTTTATGGTGTTTTTCATTGGTGATTAGGTTTTTATAAATAATTTAGTTGAGTTGGGAATCATGTTTTTTAAATGTAGGGTAACTTATCCCATATGATTTTTGGTCTTTTCGAGATCATCCTAAAACATTTAATGTGATCTTGTCAATTTGAATTTTTTGTAACATAACATCAATTAATTCAATGATTAATGCTCCTTAAGTAATTATTTTTTAATTAGACCCATCCTATGTGAAATAATCACAAGATATCTATCTTGATACCATCATACAAATGGATTGATAAATAATTTTGTATTATAGATCTCATAGATAACCTGTTGTGTATGAATTAATTTAATATAGTATTTGTATATTGTTGGTAGGGGTCAGAATCATTGATAAATATAAATTAAAATCTATTTCAGTAACAAAAAATTATTAATAACATTATAAGATAGATTGGTTAATGTTGGGAAGAATTTTGACACCCTCCGGGTCGAATGTTGTTTCATTTTTGGCATTGTAAATTCGTTTTGATGTTTTATAAGATTTAACTATCTATGGGTTGTAAATTTTCATATATGGGGAAATAATTTGGAATAAGTTTTTGGTGTAATTTTATTACTAACCATGTAAAAAACATGATATTGATATCTATATGATAGAGAGTTTATTTTATGGTTTTGAGAATGTGTTTGTTAACCATGCAAGTTTCTAGGAAATCTATGGGGGAGATGAGTTTTGGTCTAGAATATGTCTCAAAATATTCCATATGGTAATTAATTTCATGTATCTAATTTCAAGTAACCATGAACATCTATTTTTAGTGGATATATTATTATTAATTATTAATTCTTGGGTTTTTAGACATTACACCCCAATAATGAACTTTATATCAAATTACAATGAATATAATATTTCCTATGTTCTGTAGGATGTTTTTATGATTACATATACACTAATCAGTTGTTTTTATTTCATGAACCTATCAATGAAACTATAGTTGGTCATATACATTACTACATTGAGATTAACGATCTTATTGGATGGATCCTTTTGAGATATAATATGATTTTCATCGATTATATTCTCAACATTCTAGATCTATTATCAATTTATATTACCCTAGAAAAATAGGCACATAATTGGGATGTGATTATAAGACCTTATGGATTTGGTGGATAGTTTATATTTTTCATTAATGATATAGAATCATGACATCCCATTCAATCATATTCTAATCTCTTATTTTAATAGTAAATAGTTTTTATGATAGGTGAGTTTGGTGTCCACATACAATAATTTTATCCCTTGACTATACTTTTTTTTTGTTTTTGATTTCATATTTTTTATTTTCTACATTCAATGATCAGGAATATTTAATGGTATTTTATTTAATTATATCATTCATGGATGATAATTTTTTTATTAAAAGGGTTTTTATTTAAAAGATGGGTTTCACACCATGTTCTCGATGAAATGCCTAAAAGATGGTTTTAACTACAAATAGTAATCTAAGCAACATGGTAATGATAATTCACTGGTTAAAATCTTCAATAGTCTTCTAAGAATTTATTTTATATTTTTTTAAACATAACACATAGTAAAATTTTGAAAACCAAGGTTTTTGACATATGAAAACCATTGGTAGTGCGAAAAAATATGGGGGTTTTGGGGATATCGTTAGACTATGGAATGAATCGGTATCATTGGATTTATTTTTATGCATTCTTAGTGTTCCATTATTATACTAGATGACTATTCCCATATTTTTGGGAAAAATTATGTTTTTTCTCTTGGTTCCATTTCTGTTTTATTTTTTGTATTCTGACATGGTTATCATAATAGTTCTGTTAGACCTGATTTCTTACCTTTATATTCTCATTAATGTTTTTTTTGGATTTTTTATGCCACTAAATTTGTTATTTTCTGAATAGGAACCCTTAATGGTAATTAGGGTAACTATTTATCATATTATATATTATTTTAAAAATGTTTTAATATTTTTTACAACTAACATTTTCACAGTTAATAATATTATATATTATCATGGTGGTATCCAACTGGGTTTGCCTCAAATACTATATATTTGTTCAAGAGAGTTTAGGATATAATGGATATATATAATAGAAATTGTGTCTGTAGGTAAAATATTTCCCTCATTATTAATATAATTCATACAGGTTTAGAATTATGAAAATACTTGTTCACTAAGAGATTTTTTCTATTGAATTTTGTTTAGACTTTTGTTTTTTTATTTCAAATGTGGAATTTTGGATTTCTTGTACATATCACAATTGAATACCTTCTATTAAATGATTTATATTGACTATTTTACACTTCAATTTTATAAAAAATGCAAAATTTCGTTTTTGTGTTGATCATCACTATATCATGATACATTTTGGTTTATGTATAATGTTAATCTAGGTTGCTTCATTACATAAAAACGGACCCATGTTGCATTTTTTTAAATTACTATAAAAAACTATTTTTAATGAATCATTGTATATAAATTTTTCCAAGGGTATTACATATTAATATCTTGATAAATTATGTAACTATGTCAATAATGTATATCTTATAGAGAATGTAGAACAAAGGATGAGTTTGTGGAAACTTAAGGTATGGTTTTTGATAAGTTAATTTCCTTCCATTGAGTTATACTCTAATTTATCAAACCTCACCATTATATATTGGTTCCATACATCCATATGTTGATATTAAATTATAATAACTCTTTATTTTATGGGGAATTATAATTTTATACAATTATATATCCATGATGATTTCATATATAATGCGTGAAATTATAAATAATAATTCCTATATTTTCTTATGAACCTTAATTTACCATTTAAATATTTATCATTCATTCAATTTTTTCAATTATTAATTGAAATGATATTATGTTTTATCTATTTTTACCATTTTATTTTTCATTAGCTCTTTTTTAATGATGTTTTATTAATTTGTAAAATGAAGTGGGTATAAAAAATATAATATATTTGTGTAAACAATTATTTAAATTTCAAGAATTTATTTTATTATAAAACACATATTATTATTCATGATTTTTTTATATTATTAGTTTCAAAATATAATATTAAAAAATAAACTTTTAATCTTATTAAATAATTTCATGAAGTGATATTAAACACAATTTTTCAAATAATTTAATACAGGTTTAAATAATTTTTTGTAAATGTTTTACTTCTAATTTCTTCCCTATCTCTAAAATATTTAACTCCAATGTAGTTTTTTAGAATTAAACTTATATGTTCTATTATTATTTATAACGTTAGGGTTAAAATTTATTTTTGGAATTGGGTTTTTTTATTTTGTATAATGTTATACCATGAGATAATATAATGAATCACATTTTTATTTATATGTTTTATATAAGGATATGTTGCTCATTTTCTTCCAGTGCCCTCAAAATGTATGAAATATGAGATTTGTTGGACAAATATTTTCCCCAAATGAATTTGGTAATAGATTGTATCTTATTAAATATTAATTTCATGTTAATAGCAGAACATGTATCTAGGTTTACAAAGTTTATGTCTCATTGTGGTTATCTCTAATCCCAATTGTCTATGTGAAGAGGATATCTTGTTTAAAAATTAATTCAGGTTCAATGAGAATATTAATTCACCCCTATAACTATAGATATTTATTTCAAATCGAAATTCATTTTTGTATGATTATTTCTCCCAAGGCATAATATTGTTCTACCAAAGAATTGTTTTAGATGATTTCTCCAACTAATATCGTTTTCATTCCATAGGTAAAATTTCATGTGATAAATTTCAGGGTTTGGATCAATATATACAAATCATAAAAAAATTTATAGATTTGGATGTATAATTTATTATCCCAAATCATCATGATATCATATATTTGAGAGTAAGATTTTGATAAGCCATTGGAAGTAAAAACTATAATATGTGTAATAATAACCAATAACGAGTGAATCATAACTCAAATGGTTGGGAGAGGAAAACACCAAGTATTATATATATATATAATATGATATTAAATAAATTTATTTTCTGAATAACTTTCTAGGTTTCCCATAATGTCTGATTTTGGGTTTTCAATTTAAACATTATGTTGATATTAAAATATCAAATAATTATTATGTCAATGATAAAATTATATTAAATTAATTACAAAAATATTTTGAAAAATTTATTTATTGGTTTTATAGTCCTTATTTAATCACCATATGGATTGAAATTAATTAATTTAAATAATAATAATGGATCTCGGAGTATTTTAATTGACATTCATCAATATCAAAAAAATATTCTAAAAAAGAAAATATATATTATAAGCCATATTTATGATCATTTTTATATACTTATAGTGGATAAATACCTCTCATTGAATGACTATATATCTTGATATAAAAAATTTTGAGTGATAAAGTAGTATATAAATATGATAACCTAATAAAATAGGTATGAAAAATATGATGATAATTTCTTGATTGTGTTAAATAACTTGATTAAAGAGAAATTTTATTACTTGTTACAAAATTTAGAGTTCCATGTACTGAATGATTATCCTTAGTTCATTAAATTTCAATATAGGCCTTCTCTATAGATCCCTAAAAAATAATGGCTATCAATAAATTATCCAGTTTGACAAAAATAATAGAGGCCCACTGTTTTCATGGTTTAACATTATATTATCTATACGCTGTGACTATTTTATCATGGATAGAAAATCACCCAACATGTTGAATTGTATAGGAGTAATGTTTCATAGGATAATGAAATTTGATCAATTATTTAGTCATATAAGAAGTGATTTCTCACTACATCAATATATATATGCTATAGTATAGTAGCGGAGGGATTATAGTATATGTTTATTCTCCAAATAAGCACATAGGATGTGTACTCAACCCAATCCAATGGTAATGAATTATTCCATAGTCCAATGAAATTACCATTATGAAATTTACACAACGAATTAATTTGATATAATGATATATTTAATTCAAATAATTATTTCAAAACATAATATTTGTAACAACCCACCACAGAATCATTGTTCTGGTTCACAATGTTATTATATTATATTTTATATAAGAAAAAATCCCAAAGAACTAATTTTTTTTGAAGTCATGGTAATACATATTGCATATATGATACCAAAATACAATGTGAAATAGGATGTATAAATATGATACATAAAAATAGAATCCATGAAATCTTATTCATATAATTATTCTTCATATCATGGGGAATGGAAAAATAATTTGGGTAATCTCATATGATTAGTAAGGGTATGTAAAATGTACAAAATAATGACACTATATTAATAAATTACGATGGATTGGTAAATAATTGATAACACATACTTTTAAAATAACTAGACAATGATATATAAATATGGAATGGTACTAACTACAAAATCATTCCATTAAATCGATGCAATTGAAATGAAAACCATACATCGATATTTCATTATAAAATCACATGGCCCAAAAATTACTAAATTATAAATAAAGGGATTGATTAATTATCAGATGTCAGGTGTATGTGGAACATGATACATTTCTTGTCAAGAGCCAGCTTAAGTTATTTGGATAACTAATTCACATCATGAGACAACTGATCCATTAGGGTCTGTCATTAATTTTTTCCTAGCATGTTGGGATTTACCTAAATGGTCCCCAACCCATGTATTACATGCTCAAAGAATTCAATATATATTGAATTAAAAAGGATTGTGATCAAAAATCTATAATGAAAAAATTATATTTATTTATCATTAATTCCCCATTGGAGATAAGTAAAAAAAGTGATTGTTTCATTTGAGGAATTTAAATATCATTTTAATATCACTAAAATATTCTTGAGGAAAATAAGATTCACACATTCCAAGGGGTCACATACCACTTTCAAACATTTGAATCATTTTCCCCATGAATCAATTAAATTATATGAAACATTGAGTATTTCGGTAAAATGTATAATCATGATATAACGAGTCAAATAACTATATATAAAAAATAAAACTAACATCGTAAATTATAATAAATAGGTCTCAATGGAATTTAAATTGGGATGAATTCACTTACATTTTCCTTTCGTTTTGTTGTAAGTATTCATTCTCATTTATAGTTGTTGAAAATATGTCACTAATTAATATAATAACCATAATTATGTTTAGAAGTCCATATATTAACTTATTTTATTATCTAAATATTTGTTTGTTAAATACTATCGTTAACTTTACAATTTCGAGTGTTAATTGTATAGTTTTTTCGAGTAAGTTTTAACATATTTTTTGTCATTATCACTAATTATATCATGTTATTATAATCATCAGAATGTAAAACCTGAATTATTTATAATTTATAATTATTATATATCTATTTATAGTAGTCCATTATACATAAAGACAAGAAATTATGTGTACCATATAGAGAGACGGTATGCCGTACGTACACATCAACACTACATTAATTTCATTATTGAATTTATAGAATGAATACTAAAAAATGCATATGAATATTATAATTATTTTATCATATATATGTTATGTATGTTTCAAAGTTTTATTCATACATTACTTTAAATTATCCATGTATGGTATTAATTAATAATAACACATTGAGTGGACGGTAGTCCACATTTCCTCAAACGAAATTATCATATTTACGAAAGATGGAAATCCTAAAGGTATGTTTAAAATAAAAATTTCAGAATCATAAATTCAATGTATATATAATATATAACATATATAAATATAGTGTTAATAATAATTGAACCAATGGAATGTGGTAAAGTAAAAATGAACAATTATTATTTTGCGATGTTGTGGTTCACCATCCACAAAAACAATATGATTGTTACCCATTAGATTAAGAAGTGTGTAAGTGTAATATTATCCATGTATATAAAATCTTACTGGTATATTTTTTATATTGTAGTTGTTATATAATAATTTAATGAATAAATTGGTTTCTGGATAATGGAAATGAACCTTGAGATCCTAAGAGAAGATGTTACTTCTTAATTAGGTAACTTATTTTGGTTTTTTACTTAGAGGATTTTGTTGAAAAATTTATGCCCAAGGAGAGGATTCATGGATGAATAAAGGGGTTTGGGAAATTTTTGGGTATACAATTGCCAATCGTTTGTGGTTTTAGAGGTGGGAAGAAGTGGGAGAGGATGTGGCCATTTATTGGGATAGAAAACGACTAACATGATATTATTGAAAAGAAGCTATATATACATTAGTTTTTAACTTGAAAATTAATACAAACAAAAGAAATTAAAAAATCATGTTTACAGATGAATTATGGTCATCCAATGGGTTTTTTAAAATTTGCTACGTCATTTGTGCCCCTAAACTATTGGTTTAGTCCTTTATTAACTGTTATTTTACATTAATAAATGTAATTAATTTTAATTAATTTTACAAATATTTTTTGCAAAAATAAAATGTGTTATTCTATAAAAGTATATATTTATTTGATTAATAATATTTAAAACATTTTTCTAAATTAATATCACATGCGTTTCAGATATTAATTTAAAATCCATCCCAAAGGTGGGACAATAATTCCAGTTTTTACAATAACTCCTACCAAAAGTTTCCTAGGTTTTTATAGTAAAATTCAATGTGAAATTGATCCCAATGTCAAAAAATAGATTAACTGATAAAAATATTATCTAATTAAACATTAAAAACAATCAAAAACATAATTTATTATGATTAATAAATTTTATGAAAATGATGTTTTGAACACAAATTCAGTATTTTTAACTAAAAATCAAAAAAACTAATGTTTTACAAAATAAATAAAATTCACCCAAATCTATTTTTTATTGTTACATTTAAAATATGGTATTTTTTATTACAAATTAGACACATTAAAATTCCCATATTGATATTTAAAATGGTTTCACCACTAAAATGTTGTAAAAATGTGATAATAAAAAAGCATTGTATTTTAAGAAAAAATTGGGTTTGTTTATTTGTTAAGCCGATAAAATATATTCGATGAATATAAAAAAATTCATTTAATTTATAAAATATATCACATTAAAATGAATAATAATTTTACTAAATTTATTTTATTAGGTTAAAATATCATTGTCAGCATAAAACTAATATTATATTCTTTTTTATTCAATATTTCTTATTTTCATTTATAATTATTTTGTAACCAATAAATTTATTTAAGGATTTTTTGAACCATATAATTCCATATATTATTTATTAATATTCATAATATCTAGTTTATTTATTAGTATTTTAAAGAATAATTATAGAATAATAATTTAATGTTTGGTTAAACTCTTCTATTCATGTAAAGAATTCCATAAATAAATTATTCCCTTGTATGAACTGCATGCCTACATGATGTTTTGTGCATTAAAAGATATAGAATATATTATATTTATTTCATATAGTAAATATATTTTAATTTATTGTGTTAATATATATTTTATTTTTACCCTATGTATTTTGTGTCATATATACTATGCAGTATGATGGTATCCTTTAGAATTTTGGGGTGTCACTTTATCCCAACAACAAATAAATTGCATCATAGTAATTTAAAATTTATCTCGATAATCAATGGATTGATATTTTAATATAACTATTGTTGAATACCACTCATCATTAACAAGGATAATAATGCATTTTCTTAGTAAGTGATAATGGAATGTAAAATAGTAACATTACTAGGTCTATAGTAAGAGATAATTAGTGGGAAATGGAAATATGTATATTGTAGTATAATCCACCAATTAAGTTATAATGGAGAGTTATAAATAATATGTTTATATAAATGTTGTTCCCAATAACATATTAAACCATAGACATCAATAAAGTTCAACGATGTTATTATAAATGATTATAGACAACAACATTTTTTTAAAAAAATATTTTTTTCTATAGTTAATGAATTCATTAAACCTATAAACAAATATATGTTTTGGTGACATAATATTTTACATTGATTATACTCTAAACTATTTCTACCTAATATCTTAGAAAATAGTGTAGGATCCTGGGACACCCATACAGAGGAGGGGTGAATCAGGGTGTCGAATTTTTATTTTAAACTTAGGGATCTGGTTCCCATGATGGTTGAAACTATTTTAACCTATATGATGGATATGAGAAGAAATCAAGCATTCACATACAAATAGATAACACAACGCTTTTTACATGGTTCACCTCTATGGGCTACGTCCAAGGATCATATGATGACAGGTGGTCGGTTGTACCAAATTCCACTATTCTTCACTAGTTGTGGATTACAAAGGTTCATGAATATTCACTCTATCCCAGGCTCATTGACTTTACAACTATTCAGGGATAGCCCCAATGTATACCTCAGGTCACTCCCATTGACTCCCCCTAGCACAGTGCCTTTGGTGAAGTCCCAATCAGTTTATAGACGTGATGGTCTCTTCAAAAGATTATCATTGATGTCTTTGCCTCTGCTTATCACAAGAATCTACTTGCATCGATGTCCGGAAATGATGCACTTGTACACACTGAACCACTAAACTTGATAACCAAAACATTAAAAAATGTTTCACTAACAATTGCACGCAACACCAAGCCTTTGTATGCAATAACATACTATTGCACTCAATATTTCCTCTTCACGTGGAAAAATATTTCGTTCAACAGAACAGCTTTTTCCCACAATTGAATCTTTTACATGTTGCCTCAATTTTTATGCATAGCTCTTCCTTTTTCTTGCAACCCAGAATTTTTTTCAAAATCTTGAATATTTCGCGTTGCGCGGAATGATTCAAGAAAAATGGAATTTTTCTTGTAATCCCCTTTATGAGAACCTCTTATGTGCATCAGAACTAAGATATTCTCTAAGTCAACATTCGTACGAAATTAGGGGTGTCGTCTCTTATTTATAGGCATCTCAGACCGTAGCACGTAAAACCCCCTATGGCGCGAAAACCTCTTCTTTGGCGCGTAATATTCTGCACTTGAACCATTTTTCGCGCACATCTCCAAATTTTTCGTTTAGACCATGCCTTTCCATTTTTTAACGTTCTGATTCTGAAACACTATTGGCATGAAAAATCCTAATCCACAATTGCATGCACCATACTATTTTTTACGCCCAACAGAAATATTTTGCGCACCTCCCTCCTTTTTCGCGCTCCACTTCCTGTTTGCCTGCAACTCCTTTTACGATCAATTAATGTCTTAATTTTCTTATTTTGTGGCCCATCCACTTGGAAAACACATTGAATCGGCACCACATTCAATACTATTTTCTTCATGAACTGTATGATGACATTACTAGCTCACATTCTGAACTTCCACTGGGGATTGAAAACAAACACATACCATACTCCAAATCATTCCTAGAATATCCATGGTTCCAACAAATAGTGCATCATATATTGAAGTTATAAATTAACCAATAAAATATTATCTAATGATAAACCATTTACTAAATGGTTATCTTTTGAAAAATATTAATCACTAATTCATCAGATTGGAGGAAACTGAATTTCAAAAATGGACATATCATTATCATTGATTCAACCTGAAGAAACTCAAAATTTTCACATTCCAAACATTTGAATCGTGTACTAACATGAAATATTTTAATAAATAAAATCAACATAAAATATTATTGGAAACATGCATTCCTCCTTATTCCATAAGTATGACACTTGTTATAAGATTTATTCCTTATATCTAATAGTGTTATAAACTCTATCAATGATAGAATAGTCTACATTATGAAATATCATTATTTATTTCCAAGGTAGCGAGTACATTACTAAGTCAATCGTTTCTTCATCATTTTCTCCACATTAAGAACATTTTATTAGTTTTTGTTACTTTAATAATTTGTTTCCTAAAATGATAAATATTCTAATGAATACATTTCTTGGAACAATTTATTTTATGTTCTCAAATACTTAATAAAAAAATTATAGCAGTACAATAAATATATATTTCATAAATCATATTATGGGAATATAATAAATTAAATAATTTTACAAAATATTTCATATGTACAAATTTATATGTGTATTAATCATTCAACTTTATCAATATTAATAATATAATATTGTCCTCGATCATGTTTCTTCATCTGAGGTATATGCTCTTGATGCTTGTGGAATTCATTTTTGTATTTCCCCATCTCCTTTTAGTTGTAACAGTGAATGGTATTAATTACATTCTTTTTTTCATTATTTTATTTGGTAGACCATTTCACCCATCTTATAAAATAATCATTATCCATTGATTCATTTGATTTGGTGATTCATTTCACAATTATCACATGTTTGATATTAATTCTTTCCATTCATCTTCTTTGAATCATCCCAATTTTCATAGTGTTCTGAAGACCTATTCTTCTATTGGTTTTCCATATATAACTAGGGCTTGTAGAATTTTTTCATTATCTTTATAGAACCTAAAATTGTTACCATATGTGAAGGAATGGTTTGAGTGACTAGATTCTTTCAAATAGCTATCTAAATTCTATCAATGAAGTGACAGATTGTGCAATCTGTGTAGTATCTATAATCCGTATCATACCTTGATAACCATGTAAACATAGATTCATAATATGAAACACTCCTATATTCAATTTCCGTTAAGATATATAAATCCCTCTTCATCTCAATTCATTGATCATGTGGGATGTATTTATAAAAAATCGTCTCCTTAAAATATGTTCATTCCATGATTTCCATTTCATTTTCCTCCATTGTATTCTGGATCAAAAATCACCACTGGTCAACATCAACATTCATACAACATACAAAAAGTGTAACCATTTCCTTCAAACTATATCATAATTCAAAACAAATATCTTCTATAGATATGTAATCCCTTTATAAGAATCCATTGGATCAGAAGTCCTACTAAATTATGGGTACACCAATCACATAATGTGATCCAACATTTGAGATTCTATTTGTATAATTGGATGAACCATTTGAGCAAGGTTATTTTTCATAACATGACTTATATTCCCTAATATTTTTACAAGTTTCCCAGTTATAATAAATAATACATTAACATTTTCGATAGGGAAATATCTACATTGTCCTTGAATTTTAACATCATTCATCATTACAAGAAACATTTCTCAATAATAGAATGCAACATAATATCTCATATTATTCAAAATACAGAATGTGCCATATCATAAATTTATTCACATTAAATATTAGAATCACAAAAATTTGTAACTTTTGGGGGAATCTTCCTTTATAATACACATTAAATAAATTGTAAATTATCTTATTCATATCATATGGGAGTGTCAAACTAAATGAGAAATAAGACTCGTTTACCTGTACCATGTTTCCTCGAGTCCGGTCAAAAAAATATTGTTTGATTTTCTACTCATATGTACATATTTGGTAGAACCACGTGAACATGTAGTGTTCAGGTGGGGATTAATTTCTAGGAATACCCACATAATCAACAACATTATAGAATTATAAAATCATATTGAATACATATCATCAATGTATATAATTTCATTTTTCTCCGTAATCTATGATTTCATAATCTAGTTTCAATGTATTATATTAAAATTACTATTATAGAAATATTAATTCCACAACCCCATAAGCCTAGTGATGGTGAATTATTTTATGACATCAGACATGTTTATCGTAAATGAAATCCCAAAGGTCTTACCATTCCAACCGTCATGGACAACAATGTTACATAAATTGTACCCATTATACATTAGGAAATCAGAAATACAAATATGATACATAAATATAAAATAAACATCTACCTATAATGATTACAAAAATATTTCATGTCCATATCCATGGGATGTGAATGATATTAACAGTGAGCTCAAATTATATATAAGGGTAAGTAAAGTGGTAGCCATAATGAATCACTATTAATAAATTAACAAGTAAATTTAAATAATTGATAAAATTTTATATTAAAATGACTTGAAAATGATATATCAATATAGATAAGTAAGAAACTGATAAAACATCACATTATATCAATGTACTAAAAATTAATGTCATCTATAGAGATATCAATGAAAAATCATATGGATAAATAAAAAATTAATTCTCCATAAACAAAAAGATTAATTATCATACATCATTATTCCATGTAAAATGATACATTTAACAAAAAGAAAAATTTTAAAATATTTTACCCACTAATTCACATCTAGATACAATTGATTCATTGAGGTGACTTCATAAATGAGTCCGCAACCTATAGATATTTCCATAAATTTTCCCAACCCATGTATTTCATGTTTAAATCATTCCTCATATATTCAATAAACAATGTGAATTATCAGATATCCA
This sequence comes from Viscum album, assembly GCA_963277665.1. NCBI lineage: Eukaryota > Viridiplantae > Streptophyta > Magnoliopsida > Santalales > Viscaceae > Viscum > Viscum album. The sequence goes on from OY728160.1 coordinate 520,196,241, forward strand.
CATTCCATAAATAATATGGATTTATCTATAATTCCCCAGTTCAATTATGTAACATCATTGGTATTCTAAATTTTTGAATGGAAATACTATAGAAATATCAATAAATTTTTTTAGGGAAATAAACATCAAATTGTCTAGATGTCCACATACGACAAGGAAACATTTGAATCACATTACCGATAATATAATAACATTAAATGAAAATTTTAATATCTTGATAATAAATAGATTCATCATATAATAGGTAAATTGAAATATATACATCATATAAATGTGATAAGGTGAGTGACAATAAATTAGTCTAAATAGAATTTAAATTCTGATGAAATCCCTTACCTTATCCTTCAAATTTACTGGGTGGTATTAATCCTACATTATAATGGTTTAAAATAAGACATTAAATAATATAATAACCATACTCATGTTCATAATATTATATTTTAATTTAATATAATATCTTTTTACACATTTATTAATAACTATCATTAATTTTACTATTTTTGGTGTCAATTGTCGTGTTTTATCGACTCTATCTTAACATTACACTTATTTTTAGCATTTATTTTAGCATGGATTCATCATATAAATAAGGTATAACAAGACATAATTATCACATATAATATGTATATATGTATTTATAGTAGTCTATTATATTTGTAGATTAGAAATGTGGTTAACTATTCATAAAGATTTTATGTTTTATGTACTCATTAACGGTACTCGCATTTCATTGTTGTATTAAAAGAAAAAAAAATTAAATGATAAAAATGAATATCAATTTTCAGTACAATATCTCTTTTATATTTTTTACATAGGTTTATTATAATCATCATTTATACATTCCATGTATGGAATGAACAAATCATATCCCTTTATGTGGTCGGTAGTCTACACGTCATCAAATGAACTTATTATATTTACAGAAGATTGAAATTTAAATGGTATGTTTTAAAAAAATTAATGTAGTATAAAGAAATTTTAAATATCATATATACCATATTTAAATATATTTTCCATCATAATTTCTATCATTATAGTTTGTAATGAAATAATGAACAATCAACATTTCGTGAAGACGCCATTCTATATACACAGAAAAAATATGTTCTTTAAGAATTGGATGGAGTTTTCTATCATGTGTAGCTAGAACAAGGTAAATAATAACATCCTAATATATATATATATGATATAGTTTTAACATCTATGTTTTGAATAATGATATTTTAGGTGGATGTTAATAGTAATGATACAAGAGAACATGAGCGAAGATGTTACCTCTTAATAGGGAATATTCGTTTGGTTTGTATCAAATTGATTCAATGAATTTATTTCATCACAATGAGAGGATTTTTTAAAGAAGGTATGTATTTTTTTAGTTTATTGGTCAGATCATGTACATTTCTACGTGGTTTCATTTGTATGAGCATGTGTGAGAAGTGATGACCTTTAATATGGAAGGAAAATGAATAACATCATATTTCTAAAATATGTTAGGTGTACCGATGATTATCATAAACATAATTCGTCAAGAACCATAAAAACACAATAATGGAAGTTTCATGGGCTATTTTTGTTCATAAAATGAGTTTTTTGTAAGTGTATAGGTCATTTTGGATCTTAAATTAATGTTTTTGTCCTTTATTAAGAATAATTTTACCTTAATTATTTTAATTATTTTCAATTACATTGACTAATATTTTTGGTAGAAAACATGTTTTCACAAATAATAAATTATTAATTATTAATATTCCAAATATAAAAACAATTTATCCAAAATCTAATCATATAATTAGTATAAATAAATTTATAATTCATCATATAGGTGGGATGTCAATGTAGGGTATTAATGTAAAAACCTCTACATGTTTCAGATATTTATTTAGTAAATACCAAATTGAAATTGATAACAATTAGAAACATTGTATTAATTGATAAATATATTATCAAAATATAATTTTTTAAAAACATTAAACATAATTTATCATTATAGATAAATTTTGTAAAAATTATGGGTAGATCTAAAATTCATTTGTTAACTAATTTTTTAAAATTAAATGATTTGGATTAATATATAAAATTCATCCTAACCAAATTTTTCTGTTTAACATTCAAATATTAATTTTATAATAATATTTAAAATCAATTAATTTTTCCGAATTCTGATTTAAAATGGGTTCCCTACAAAAAGGATTTAGAAATCCCTTAACAAAAAATTGTAGTATATATGCATAAAATTTGTTTTGTTATTATATTGATTCTATAAAACAAATGGGTTTAGTATAAATAATCTATTATTTAATGTGTAATATATATCACATTAATGTAAATATGTAATTTCTATTAATATAATTTATTATGGAAAAATAGTTTTTGTATGAATAAAAATAATAATATTTTATTTTATATTCAATAGGTATTCATATTCATTTCCATTAAATTTATTATAAATAAATTAATTTTACATTTTTAACCATATATTTATATGATTTATTATCATAACATCTAGATTATATAATAATATGTTAATAATAACATTACTATAATTTATTATTGTTATGTAAAACATCACCTTGAATGTAATTTAAACCATCAACAATGTATGATCTAACGTGTAACACAAGATAATATTTGTGTTATGTGAATTAAACTCTATAGAATATATTATAATTATTTGACATAATAAATATGATATATTGTATTGGGTTTATATTTTCATGTTTTTCCTCAGTTTTCACTTGTTAGAAAAACTATTTAATGTAATTATGTTCTTTTGAATTTTTGAGTCTTATAATATCTATGGTGAAGTGGAATATATATAATCTAATCACAAGATAAAAAAATTATTTACAAAGAGGGTGTTGTAAAAGAACAAAAAGATATTTTTTATATAGGATCGATTACTTTTTCATTAGTATACATTGCCACCATAAGAAGGGAAACATGATGGATGATGTTCCTCATAAGAATAATCATGTATAATTATCAATGATTTTAAATGAAAAAGAATCAATAATAATATATTTTTAATGGATGGTTATAGATTTTTTCATGTAAGGATATAAATCATATATTTACAAAATTATATTTATACCATCCATCCTTGTTTTGATCAATAAATTGAAGAATGATGCTGTGAATGTACGAAAGAAGGTAGTTAATTTCTACATGTACAACATTGGTAGTGATAAAATAATAATATTTTATAAATATATATGAATCTCTGAAATGCTAAAATTAAAAAAGTTTTTAATTGTTGATACATAGAACTCGAAATTATCCATCTATACTAGAATCAAACAATTGTATAAAGATATCAATGTTATTTTCTGGTGAGACACTGTAATGGGGGAGATTGTAGAGTATATATATCATGTCTTAAATTATTATAAAGTTAAGGATAACTAATAGTATCATATGAAAATTATGAAACAATTACCCATAATTAGCACTGAAATAGGAGAATATATCCATTAAATTTCATGTACGACTCCCCAGAAAATATAAATTCAACAATTCCATTTTTTATTTATTTAATATCCCAAAAAAGTCAAATAATGGAATTTCCATTAAGGAATATATCATAATTTACCAACATTCATTGATACACATAAAAAAACATGGTATGGAAATATGAAAGACCACTATCCATTTTATTTGATCTATATCCATGGATTTTTTTCTGATAATAGAGAAATTATCAATATGAATTGGATATGAAACCAAAATAAATTTCTAATCAACATAATCAAACATAAATAAAGAAATAATAAACTTCGATGCATAATATGATATATTTTTCCATAAATTTTCTTTGGATATTGAGATACATTCCATATAATTTAGGAGTTGATATAAAATAATAGTGATCATTTAATAATTTAAATTGAATAGTATGAGGATAATTATTGTATAATTGTGTTACTAAAACATTAAAAAATAAATAGAGGGATAGGTTGTTTATTATACTATAATATATCCAGTAAATTATAGAAAATTTCAGGCTATTCATTAATTTAGGAAATCATCATGATTTTAATTAATTGTCTATGATGAATATAATTGATGAAATGTTTTGTTTGTTGATATAGATTGGGTGTTAATATAGATACATCTTTTTAATGGGGTTTGGATGTTTGGATTGATGACAAATGTGAACACAAGGATGTTATATTCCTTCAAGATTCTCGATCATGTTTGGGGTTATTTCTAAGATCTTAGTGCTCACTCAAAATCTCCCACTAGTTCATATTTAGTTCTATTATTAATTTTGAGGATGTAAAAACTTGACCCATAAGATGTATCATACTTAAAAGTTTTATATAAGGGTAATGTTATCATTTTGGTGAAATAATAATTATGGATAATATAACTGATATATTTAGTGTTATTGAATAAAAACCATCCATATGTTCAATGATTTTTGGTGAAATCATATGTTTTAGGAAATTGAATGAGAACTATATTATGTTATTATAGGAAATTACCATAATATATTTTCTCCTAGAAAAATAAATATTTTAATGATGAAATTATCATTTTAGGGTAGAAAGTAACAACTAGGGATTTTTTGGAATATTTTGTTTCATTAAATAAAATTTAACTAAAATGATTTTATCACACTAAAGTACTAAAAAAATTAACAAATAAATATTAATATGAGAATATTTTTAGTTATTAAAATTATAGCATTCCCATTAACATAGTAGGTATAAATAGAAGAATTTGGGTTATGATATTATTGTATAATTTAGAAGATATAACATCATGAGTTATGAATTTTCCTGATTGATATTTGTACAAATGAGGTATTAATTTTCTCCTCCCGATAAAAATCACTATATAAAATTTTGTGAGTATGGCTTCTGTTAAATATTCTAGTTGATAATTTTTCATTTTTGAAAATCACAATTAGATCCATTGCATTTAAACCGTGATTTTCAACTACCACATTAATTATCATAACCATATATTTTATGCATAAGTCTAATATATATAACTATCTATGCAATATTAATTTATTTACAATAAATTATTTTCTATGTAAAATGGTTTCTAAACAAATAACACATTTTTTGTAAATAATTATGGAATAATATTTGGAATATATTAGATAAAATTTTCTAAGAATGAAATATGTAATATCTGTGTAAAATAGATAAATAACACCTCCAAAAATTAGAAACTAATAACATATGTAATTTGTGAATATAAATAATATTTTTATTATTTTGGATACTTAATATATATTATATTTGATTTAAATTTATTATAACGGATAAAAATTAATTTGTAAAATAAAATATATTTATATAAAATTATTTTTTAAAAAAATATTTTTATATAAATGATTATATAATTGTAAAAAATAAAAATTAATTTTCTAAAGGTACAAAATATAAATTTTTCCTAAAAATAAGCACTTCTCAATAAACAAGTGTTTTGTTTCATTATATTAATTTAATTAATATTTAAATCAATTGCATAAAATATATATTTTATTTTTAATATATGAATCCAAAAAATGTCAAGGTGATTTTTTCATAATATATTAAAAAATATTTTTCAATTGAACGTTAAAATGATATATATATATATATTATATAAATATTGATTTTTTATATTCCAATTGACTAAATTTTATGGTATTATACAATATAGAGAATTATTTTAATTCCACTATTCTTTTGTAATTGAATTTTCATTATTATTGTGTGACATGTTCATTTTCTATTTGATGGTATAATAATTTATTCTATTATTTTATAGAAAAACCCCACTACCATAGATTACAAATAACACACACCATTACCCAATGAAGATATATATATATATATATATATATAAGGTGATTGATTGTAACACTACATTAAATACACACACCACTCAAACAGGCCGAATAGGAAGTCCATACCCCCCTAATGGAAAAACCACTATCAAGACTTATTTATTGAGTATATAGTACAATGAATTTTTGGTAATGAATACCATTACACAACCTAAAGGTCCACGAACAATCCAGAAGGTCCATTTCAACATCATGTCGGCTCACGACATGCCTAGGTCATGTGTCTCGCTTCTGTAGATTCTTGCATGCAAAAATTCATTCCCCTAGTTTTAACCTAGGTTTAATGTAGGATTAGAGAGAGCCTTCAAAAATATTAACACCATTCCTCTATTCATTCAATATAACTTCTAATTAAAAATAATTTTAGTCCCTCCCAAACTCTCTTCTCAGTTTTGGGAGGCCAAAACCTAACCATAATACCAATCCATGGTCCCATATGGGGTAGACTATGAGTGAATATCCAAATGAAGAGAAAATGTACTAAACCAAAAACTATAAAATAATTACATGATAATATTATTAAAATTAATTATATGCATGACATTGTGATAAAATTATGATTAATAATATAATAAAAAGTTATTGTAAAAATTTATCAATAATAATCTATCCCTCTTTTGTTCTAATTCAATAATTAAAATGATATTATTTTTATGTCCGGTACACAAAATCAATGAAAAACGTATTTCAATTTTCATGAACACTCTTATGGGTAGTTTATATTAAATAATTTTGACAAAGGGGATATAAATATGTATATTTTCTATTTTTTTATTCATGAATAGTTAAATTGTCTTTTGGATTACCAAAACCAAAATAACTTCATCATGGTTAGAATAAACATTTAAATGAATTAATCATATCCTGAACACATTTATACACTCTTAATAATTATTATATCACAATTTATTTTGATATTTTGATCCATTAAAACATTTTTAATAACATTTGAAACAAATTATTTTCCTTTAATAAGCATGGAATTATTTTATATGGGATTCTATAATTATAAACAATTTATAGCAGCCTTATTACTATAAAATGAACACCCTCTGGGTACAATGCTAAAGAAAAATTTATTAATAAAATTATAATGAAAGATAAATTGATTGGTAATACCTAAAATATGGATGAATAATGTTCTGAAATATTTGTTTAATCAATATAATTTCATTATTTGTTCAATTCTATGCATATAAATATTATACATCCATATGATGAATGTGTTTCACCTACTCTATTTTCTTCAATTGGGTCATCAACTATGTTACATGACAATGAAATGATAATTTTATTTTATTATAATCATTATTTATTATTTTTTGTGTTATATTCACCTAAATGTAATTTATATATCAACATCAAAATATTTTCCATTTATGAATTCATATATTAATATAAATTTTAAATTATTTAGAATACATAAATCCTTTATAATGGTTATTTTCGATATATTTTCATATACATCGTTCCCATCAATGAAAAAAAAATTATCATGAATCCCAAATAAGTATTCTATCTTATGATCATCCTATGTATCATTATTTTAAATAATGATGATTTAGATTTCATAAAACAATGATGTTTTTTAAACTGAAACTAAAAATATTGCAATAAACATTAATTTTATATTGAAATTTTTTCTCTTCAAACCCACACATCCTTATTAAGTAATTTTTTCATATTAGGCTTCTATAATTATTATTATGTTATTTAAACAAGTATTTTTTTAAATCATTGACTTCGTTTTTTTGAACATTTTATATACTCAAAAATAATCATTATTATGGTTGGATATTTCTACTATTTTTCTCCATTTCCCACATGGGAATGATCACACTATTATGTTAACTCATTTATAAGTTATTTCCATACAATGCATATGAACTCACCACATCATTATTTTCATATTCTTTATCATATTTTATATATGTCAACATATTCGTGGATCTTTTATAATGATATGTTTATAGTAAAAGAAATATTAATGTGTAATAAAATATTTACACTATTAATTATAAAAGGTAGAAAATATATTAGACTGTGATATTGATATTATATTAGTGAGAATTATAATTAATATATTTAAGAATAAATTTTTTACACCATTTTATCAGAAATACCACTATCTGGGTCCCCATTCCCAAGCTATGCTACTAAATTGGAATATCACAATCAAATTCTCCATGAAAATGACTCATTTTCATTATTCCTTCTATCTAGATCATAGCTACCACTCAACAAATAAATAATTCAACCACTAAAAACTATGTTTTAAACCCTATGGAATCCAAAATAAAATAAATATAACCCTATCTATTTTATTAAAATATTCTTTTATTGGTACAAAATTCTAATAAAATTTATTATATAGTATATAAATAATACAAAAAACAATTATGAACCACCGTTGAAACCCTAAAATTTGTACTTTATTAAAATTTTAAAATAATCATATGGAAGAAAATATATTTGAAACAAATAATTTGAGGATACTTGAAGAAAAAAATCCACCATTAACTAGTAGCCTAGGAGATTCTTCAAGGAAATCTAAAAATCAATCCCACATCATCACCCATAGATACTTCCAGAACAACCCCTCTATATCCATTGATGTATCTATACTCAATCTATAATATCATTTCCTATGTCTATATATTAAGCATGGATTTTATAAAAAATAATTTTTATTATCATACTGGAGGGTCCAAATATATTTTCTCTAAAAAACACCCCAACTTCAGGCATCTGATCGATATATAAATTCAAATCCACCATAAGAAATCCCACCCACCACCATGAAATATAACCATACACAACAAGCCATTATCATTATCAAATACATAAAAATCATAAAAAATCTATATGGAAGGTCCATGGACTAATTTTTTAAAAAATTAATGTTTTACAAATATTTATGTCATTATGGTATTAAAATTAATTGTTTATTCATTTATTAAGCTTGATTTTACCTTAACAGTAATAATTAATTATAATTACATTAAATATTATTTTTATTTATAATTCTTTTCATATTAGAAATTATACATTTTTATTGATCCTAATATGGAATCCATTTATCAAAATTCAAATCTCATAATGGAATGAAATTAATTTAAAATTCATTTTGCAGGCAGAATGAAAATTTTGGTTTTAATATAAAAATGTCTACTAGTTTCTTACGTTTTCCTATTAAATTCCAAATATTAATTGATACTCATGAAAATAATTGGATTAGATGATAAATATATCATCAAAGTATAATTTAAAAAAATATAAAACAGAATTTATCGTACAAATAAATTATTTTGAAAAAAATATTTTGATCTAAAATTCAGTAATATTAACTATTCATTAAAAATGAAAATAATTTTGAAAAATCTCAAAAACATAATAAAAACCTTTTGTGTTTAACATTGAAATATGAATATTATTTTAATATTTCAATCAATTAAATTTTCTAAATTTATATTTGAAATGAGTTCTCCACTGAAAGTCTTTAATAATTCCTTAAAAAAAATTGCAATATTTATGTATAAAAATGGGTTTTTTATTATATTGAGTCAAAGAAACATATTGGATGAATATAGAAAATATATTATTTAATTTGTTATATTTATCACATTAAACTCAATAACTAATTTTTATTAATTTTATTTTTTTGGGTACTATATTTATGTAAGCATAAAAATAATAATAATTTATTATATAATCAATATATTTTTTATTCATTTCTATTTAATTTGTAAAAAAACAGATTAGTTTTATAAGTTTTTTATCCATAGATTTAACTGATTTATTTATTTTAATTATCAATAGATTGATTATATATTATTATATTAAATAATAATATTACCATAATATATTATTGATAAGTAAAACACCGTGTTTTATGTAATTCAAACCATCAACAAAGTGTTCTTTTATATGTAACATAAGATAACTCGGTGTTGTGTGAATTACAAGCCATAGAATATATTATATTTAATTGAGATAATAAATATGATATAATTTATTGGGTTAATATATTCACTTTTTTACATTTGTGGTCACTTGTAAGAAACATTTTTTAATGTAATGTTGTACATTAGTATTTCGGGGTGTTATAATATCTATAGTTAAGTGGTTGATATATAAGGTGATCTCCTGATCTAAAAGTTTATATTTAAAAATAGGGTGTTGGAAAACAACCAAATGAAATTTTTTATATATGATCAATGACTTTAACATCTTAATATATTTCCACCTGATGAAGGGAAACATGATGGATGATGTTCTACGTAAGAAAGATAATTTATCATTATCCATTAAGTGGAATGAAAAATAAACTATATTAATATATTTGTTATGGATGGATCTAGATTTCTTATGGTAATGATATAAATAATATATTACCTAAATTATATTTGTACCATCCATCCATGGGTTGATCAATGAATTGAAAAAGTATGATATGGAAGTAGAAAAGAGGTAGGTGATCTATATGTATTCAACATTGGTAGTTATAACATAATAACATTTTAAAAATAGATATTTTTCCCGTAAAAGAATAAATTAAATAATCGGTTAATTGATGATACACACAGCTCGTAATTCTCTATCAATACTATAATAATTCAATTATATAATGATATCAAGTCTATTTTATAGTAGGACATTGTATAGAGGTAGATTAGAGAATATATATATTATGTTTTAAATTGATATAAAGTTATGGATTACAAATAATATAATATGGAAATTATGAATACATAACCCATATTTAGAACTGAAATGGGAGAGCATGTCCATTGGTTTCATTGTAGGACTATCCATAAAAAATAAACACAACAATTCCATTTGGTTTTTAGTTAATCTCCATACAATTTTAGAGCATTGAATTTTAAAAAATGAATATTACATTCATGACCATAATTCTTTGATACTCAGAAGATACATGGTAAAAAAATACGAAATACAATTATCCATTTATCTGATCTATCTACAATAAATTCATTGGGATATTGGAGATGTTATCAATATGAATTGAAGATGAAACTATGATAAATTGGTACATATCACAGTCAAATATAAATTTAGTAAAAAATTACCCATAGATATAATATGATACATTTTACATTAATTTTCAAGGGTGTAGAGATAAATTGAATACCATTAAATAAAAGATATTAAATACTAATGACAATTCAATATTATAAATAGAATGATATGAGGCTCATGATGGTCTTAATTGAGTAACTCCATTATTGGAGGAAGAATATAATGAGAGTACATTTATCAGAAGAGATCATATCTATTAAATGGTATCATATTTTCAGACTATTCAGTACCATATGAAATCATCATGAATTCAATTGATGGTTATGGTGAAAATAATAGATTAAATCTTGTGTGTGATGATATAAATTTTATGTTCATCATGATATATCTTTGGATGTGGGTTTTTAGGTTTATGATGATGAAACATGTGATCACACAGATCTTATATCCCATAATGTTTCTGGATCATGTTGGGGGTTCTTTCATCGCTATTATTACTCACTCTTAAACTCCCACTAGTTCATAATGTGTTATATTGTTAAATTTGAGTAAGTAAAAACAGGTCCCCTCATATGTATTAATCATAAAAGAATTATTGTAGGGTAATGATATCCTTTGTTAAAATAATAAGAGGAGATAATATATCACATATATATATATAGTGTTATTGAATAAAAACCATCTATATGTTCAACGTTTTTTGGTGAAATAATATGTTTCATGAAATTGTAGGGGAACTAAATTATTTTATTATTTGAAATTACCCCCATATATTTTCACTAGTTAAAAAAAATTAATGGTGAAATTATAATGTTAGGATAGATTGTAACTTCCTAGGTATTTTGGAATTTTTTTTTTCATTAAATAAAATTTTATTAAAATTATTTTTTAACACTCAAAAACTAAATAAAATGAACTAATACATATTAATAAGATAATATTTTCAAATTTGAAAATTATAACATTACCTTGTAATATAAGAGGTTTAAATAGAATAAAAAATTTATGATATTCTTGTAGAATGAATATGAAATAGAATCTTGTTGTATCTGTGTTCCGGATTGAGACTATTTATTGATATTTAAACAGAGGTGGTATTAATATGGCCATCCCTTGAGAAATCACTATAAGAAATTTAGTGATTACTATTTTTTTGAAATACTCTACTAGATAATATCGCATTTGAGGAAATCACAATGAGATCCATTTTAGTTAAACCGTGATTTAAACCTATCAGATTAAATATCATAACCATTTATCTTATGCAGAATTATGACATATATAACTATTTCGGCAGTCTGCATTAATGTACTATAAATTCTTTTAATTGTAAAATGGTTTCTACACTACTACCATAATTTTTTTAAGTGACTTTGGTAGAATATTTGAAATATATAAGATAAAATTATATGAAATTTAAATTAGAAATATTTTTTTTATAATTGAAAAATTATACTTGAAAAAATTTGGATCTAATAATATATGTAATTTAGGAAATTAATTTGTTATATTTGATAAAATTAATTATTTTTTAAAATAAATAATATTTTTAATTTTGATAATTTGCATCTATTGTATTAGATTTAAATTTATATTAATGGATAAACATTAATTTGTAAAAGAAAATATATTTTCATAAAATGGTTTAAAAAACAATTTTTATATAAATGATAATATAATTCTATATAATCAAAAATATTTTTTAAGTGGTACAAATTAATATTTTTCCCTGAAATTCCACACTTATCAATAAATAATTGTATTATTTTATAAATTTTATATCTTTAATATATTAAATTGTTTGAATAAAATGTATATCAAATTTTTAATATATGTATCCAATAAAACATCAAGGTGATTTTTGTAGTATTAGTTAGAAATTTTTTTTAAATTGAATGTTAAAATTCATTATTTTGACTATATAAATATTTCATTTTTATTGTACATATGAATAAAATGTTGGGTATTCGTGAATTTATATAATTATTTTAATGCTACTATTATTTTATGTAAGCATTCTAATTACTATATTGAACCATGCTAAACATATAATTTATGATATAATAATTTTTTTTCTAATTTTTTATTCAAAAACCCACTCATATCACTTAGTAATACCACACACCACAACCCTATATATATATTATCTTATTGATGTTGAAATTACATTATATACACACACCACTCACACAGGCCGGAAAAGAATACCACAACCCCACAAAGGGATAACCCACCTATCAAGCTAAATTTATTAAGAATATTGAACAATGGGATTATGGTATAGAACCCCATCACACAACCTAAAGGCCAAAAAACTATCCTGAAAGACGGATTCAATGCCAGGTCGTCTCACCACATGCCATGGTCTTGTGTCACACATATGTAGTATCCTTCCTACATAAATTTTCTCCCACCCTAATTTGAACACATGTCTGATGTAGGATTACAGAGAGCCTTTATAAATATTAACACAATGTCACTATTCATTATATAAATTTTTTAATTTAAAAACATTTTAGTCCCTCTTAATCAATCTTCTCAGTTTTGAGAGGAAAAAACCTCACCCAAATACCAATCCATTGTCCCATACGGTGTAACCCATGAGTGAATATCTAAAGGAAGATGCAATGTCATCGTCCGAAACGTATTAATTTTTTCATTATAATATTAATAAAATATATTATATGAATAGAATTATTTTGAAATTCTGATTAATAATATGATTAAATTATAATGTTAAAATTGAAGAAAAATAATCTATCCATATATTGTTTTAATTATATAATGAAAATGATATTATTATTATGGTCTGTACACTAACTCATTAAAAAAAGTATTTCAGTTTTCATAACAACTCCCATGGTTATATTAAATTCTAAAATATTGAGAACTAGGATATAAATATGTATATATTATTTTAATCATGAATGTTTAAATAGACTTTGGGATAACCAAGCAAAAATAACTTCTCATGCTTTGATAAAATCATTTAAATGAATTATTCATATACTGAACACATTTTTACACTCTAAATAATTCTTATATCACAACGAATTTTGATATTTGGAATAGCTAAAACATTTGTAATAAAATTTAAAAAAAATTATTTAAATTCTGTAAGTGTGGTGTAATTTTATAAGAGATTATATTATTATAAAAAAATTTAAGCATCCTTGTTACTGTAAAAAGAACACACTGTCATTACACTGATAAAGAACAATATATTATGAAAATTATTATAAAAGATAAAATGATTGGTAATAAATAAAATATAGGTGATTAAGGTTTGGAAATTTGATTCAAATAAAAATAATTTCATTATTTGTTTGAATATATTAATATAAAAATTATATAGTCACATGATATATGTGTTTCACCAACTCAATTTTCTTCCATTGGGACATAAACTATATTACATGACATTGATCATATAATTATTATTTTTTTAAGAAATTTATATATTATTTTTTGTGTTCTATTCACCTCTAGGGAATTTAAATGTCCACAAAAAATTATTTTCCATTTAATAATTCCTATATTTTTAAAAATGATAAATTCATATGAATATTATAATAATGTATAATGAATCATTTCCATCATTTTCATATACATCATTCCCAGAAATGTAAAAACTTATTATTTTGAAACCCAAAAAATTATTATCTCTTTTGAACATTTTAAATACCATTAACCCAAATATAGAAGCTTTATTTTCCTTAAAATGATGTAGTTTTTTTATAATGACACTAAAAATATTATTATCAAAATTCATATCATATTCATATATAATTTCATAAAACCCAAATATCTTTATTACGGTATATTACCATTTTATTCTTCTTGGATTATTTTCATGATTATTTAAACAAAGATATTTTTTTACATCATTGAATATTCATCCAGGATCATTTTATATAATCATTGATAATTGTAAATTTGATGGGATATTTATTATATTTGTTACCATTTTCTACATGATTAGGATCACACACTAATTTTTACTCGTAGATAAGTTATTACCATACTATGCATATGAACTCAAAATTTCTTTATTCTCATTTTCCTAATCAAATTATATGCATGTCTACATATACAGTTATTTTTTATAATGATAAGTTTGGGGTAAAAGAAAAATTAAATTAAAATAAAATATTTACATAGATAATTATAAATGATAGAAAACATATTAGTCTATGAAATTATGATGATTTTATTGTGATTCATAATTAATATAATAAAAAATATATTTTTTTTAAATCAATTTTTTAGAAATACCATTGTAATGGATCCCTTACCAAACCTTCGCTACTGGATTGGAATATAAAAATCAAATTATCCATGAAAATGGAATAGTTTCATTATTTCTTTTATAATTATCACACCTACAACTCAACAACAACAAAAATTCAATCAGTAATAATCTTCTTTTAAACCCAAGGGAATAAAAAATGGATATGTAACAATCACTAGGTCTTTAAATTAATATTTATTGTTACCACATTCTAATAATAATCATTGTATAATATATAAATAATACAAATAACAGTTAAAACCCACCATTGAAAACCAATAATTTACAGTAGATTATAATTTTAAAATAATCATATTGAAAAACTAAATGGGAAACAAATTATTTGAGGATAATTGAAGAATGAAATATTCTCCATTAAATAATACTATAGGATAATCTTCTATGTTATCCACAAATCAATCTGACGTCATCATCCATAAATAATTCCTAAAAAACCCTTCTATATCCCACAGATTTATCCAAACTCATAGTATAAAATCATATCCCATGATTATCTTTCAGGCATGAATTTACTATAAAATAATTTCTAGAATCATATTGAAAGGTCCAAATGATTGTTCTCTAGAAAAAGGCCCTACTACTATCATATAATCAATGTAGAAAATTTAATCCCCCTCACGAAACCCCACCCACTACTATGAAATAACACCATTCGTAACAATCCATTATTTTCAAAACCCATCTCCTTTCATTATAGGTCATTCATAAAAAATCTAAAAAATAATAGAAATATGTTTTTTCCCTAAAAATATATTTTTCTAAAAATATTTAACTCAAAAATATTTTATTCTCATTCGCAATGAATCATAAATTTTAAATTTCCTGTCTAGAACAATGACTATAAAAAATGAATCATTATAAATTCATGATTTTTAGAAAAACACAAATATTAATATAATATCTATATTAATGTTCCCACATAAGGATTCACAACAAAACACCCCCATAGAATGATATTTTCCATTTCAATATCCAAATTTCATTCCTTACCTCCATCAAAACCCATTTTCAAAAATCAATACAAATAATGTGAATCAAATCACATAGGGTTATACTAAAAAATTAATTAATGAAAATTAAATAAAAAAACATTTTCTACCACATAAATATAAAAAATATAAAAAATATTTATAATAAATTAAAAAAATGTTTACCATAAAAATGATTTTTTCAAAATCATCTCATTATTTGGACCAAAACACATATCAAAAAAACCATGTTAGAAATGAAATGAAAGATATGTCAAAAAATAAAATTCTTGAATCCCATAAATAACAACCAAATATATGAAAAATGATGAATATAAATCATTCATTCCTTTCATACAAAGAACCAATGAAAATCATTTAAATAATTTTTTACCAATATATCATAAAAATAAATTACCTTTTATTAGTATATAGAAATCATGTTAAATGAAACAATTATTATGGAAATAAAAAACTATAAATTTAAATTAGAAACATAATTTTATTCCCCTAGAAAATATGTAAAAATTTCTTAATACAAACCAATCTTACCCTAAATCATTATATCAACCAAGAGAAAAAAAATCTCTACATAAATTTTAAAAATAAGTTTGTATAAATTTTTTCACATGTAATTAAAAAATATTTATATTACAAACAAAAAAAACCTTAAAAATTTACAAAAAATTAATATATAACATATAACATACCCATACAAAAATGTGGATGACATACATCGAAATACTTAAATCACCACTATATATAACATTTATAAATTTCTATATATTCTATTATTTACTTTTAAATTATTAAAGACATAATAAATTTTATTAAATACTTATATTATTCAGTAAGAATGATAACAGGTGATCATGATAACCCATAATGAAATAGAAACTCATATAACAGATAATAACCTAAAAATATTTAATAAACTATAAGTAATTATTGAATGAAAATTAAACAATCATAGATAAATATTTAATCCAACTCTATTTTTTCTATTATCCATTCCCATTAATAGTTATTTTTTATAGAATATCATTATCCTTATTAATATTTTATCAATAATATTATTATGTATTGTACCAATTTTTTCTATAATATATATATTACAAAAACCTAAAATATAATATATAATAAAAAAATACTCATTTAATGTCATATCATTCTTCTTCATGTTTTATGAGAGATAATATGATTCATGATAAACTATGGAAAAAAACATACAAGTGAAAAAAACCAATACATTTAGAGTAAACTATAATATAATGTTTACAAGGCATTAATGGATGATCTATTGTCACGGTAAATCTTATGATAATTTATTTTAAGAGCATTCATATAATGATTCGAATCAAAATTTCAATATATTTAATAGACTCTAATAGAAACAAATAAATATAAATATAAATATCATGACTTTATATGACTACTTTAACGTGATCAAGAACCAAATAAAAATGATATAAGGTCATTGATGTCAATCCTCAACTGCTATAGGATTGATAGAAAATTAAGAAATAAAATGTGATCCATGGTATATTGTATATATAACATCATATTACACAACAACCACACCCCAGTAAATAATTCAAAATATAATAACACGAATATCAATTTATATAATAAAAATAAAACATATTTGTATAAATTTTAAATAGACTATTTTAAGAAAAAAAATATGTGTGATGAATCAACACACAACTAATGATGAAAACTATAATATTTTCTATTAGATTCCATATACTACTCTATATAATAAAATAATGAAATATCCATGACACCTATAAATCATGTCAAATTGTTACTCGTGGCTATTAATATGCACATTCTTAGGATTAGTACAATATGTAGTTAGATATTCTTAACTGAGTCCATAAACCCAATGAATGTAAATATTTACTAAATAATAAATTCATATATCAAAATACAACCTCATATCAATATATTTTATAAAACAAAATAGAATAATTTAACATTTAAATAATTAATAATCTTTATACGGAACCCTAACCGTGAATCTATTCCATATAAGTAAATAAAACCAGGACATATAATTTCATAATATAACAACAATCATATATTATTACACCAAAACTATACCCATTTACATTCACCAATATTTATACCATTAATAAAACAAAATTTCAACTAATAAAATCAATTGGGAACACTTTAAAAATTGTATTCCCCATACCATCAATATGGTATCTTATGTTAAATTAATTTTTATAAACACTACATTTGAAATAATGTGAGTTGAACCTATAATATTAATATGACAATAACATAGTGTAAAAATTAAAACCAAAAAAATATCACAATAATAAGAATATATGGTTTAGTGTCTTTGTGGTCATCTATAAAATAAAATTATTTTTTGATACTTCTTTGAAAATTTCTATATAGGAACCTAAATAGATAATTTTATATAAATACTTGGGGTTATATTGATGTTAATAACTTGGGGAATGAAAATATAAGAATGTTGTGCGATTTAATTCTTATTTAGTGGAGGAATTCCCTTATTTTATCATGGGTAATATTTATATATATGATAAAAAATGATAATAGGTAATATTCCATATAAAAAAACATAAAAAAATGTGTTGTTGAAAAGTTATGTAACAATGATATGTAATTTCAAATAAACCAAAATATACCTGGGGAAATTTATGGAGAATCATGAAAAGTAAAAAATTATTTTAGGGGAATAATCATAGGAAATATATAATTATATTTATTCTTAGTATGACATGGAATAAAAAAAATCTTCTGTTGATGACACTACACATTATTATTCATTAAAACCTGTAGAAAATTGTGATAAATTAATTTTGGATTATAAATAAATACTTTTATATAGAATATCACTCCACTTATAGTTAAATAGTATTATTTTAATCTCTTTTTAAATGGGATTTTATACCTTTTTATACCGTTTCATTATAGTAGAACGTAATTCATATGGTACATAATGAATTTGAACTAAAATGGTCCAAACACATGGAATACCATGATGACATCCCATTAGTTTAATCATTCTTAGAAATTTATGAATATGATTGGTATAAAATTTTTATATCCCAATCAAATATTCAGTGACTAACAACTCATCTCTAGTCATCCACGCCCAATTTGTAAATATGTTGTCCTAATAAATCTAATTAGTCAATAGAACAAAATATCCATGATGTGAATGGTTATGTTCTATATTTTGACTATATACCTACTTAAAAATATTCATTAGAAACTAAACATTACATGGTGACATTAAATATTAAATATCACTACTTTTCTATTTTTGATTTTGAGATAAATCTTATTGCCAACAAAAAACTGAGATGCAAATGAAATTAGAAAATCTGGTTTCCCCAAACCGCTTATATATTCATCTATAAAAGGGAACTATGGAAACCTATAATGGGAATTCGAATAATGTCTAATTTTCTGCCGTTTAGGTGTTATGGATGTTTATTTTCATCACCACTGGGGTTCTGGAACTCCTTACACTCATAAGGAGAGTTCGTCAAGAAAGTATTCTTTTATTAGAAGTCTTTTTTTCATTCTTAATTATGTAATATTTTTCATCTCATAATAAAATTCATTGTTTATCTTAATTTTATTATGTTTTATTAAATTTTCCTAATAATTATTCATCTTATTTTTATAGAAATCAAGTGTAAAAACTTTATTGTGTCATTAATTTATTCTATAGTAATAATTGAGTGATGTTTCTATAATTAACACACCACCCATAAAGAGTAATTATTCTATGCAACTTATCTCCCTAAACACATTTAATTTATTTAGTTTTGATAAATGATATAAAATAATTAAAATAATATGACTTATGAATTTGTTTTTTTAATTAAATGAAACATAGAAACCATTTTAACAGTTTACACATAAGATAGCTCAGGTGATGTGTGAAATATGAAAACACGATCTCAATTAGGAAAACTAGTGATTCATAAAAAAATTAGAGTTTAAATGTTATCCATAAAATATATTCATAAATCATTATGGTATTTATAATATTCCTAATAAAATAATGACTAACATCTTTCCAAGGGATGTCATTTAGTGTAGTGTACTTCTATTTCATGTCGCAAATCTAGAATATGGTTTAATTAAAAAAAATTTGTAAAGGAAATATCAAATAGGGATCTAGGATTTACATAATAGTGGATGATAATTAAGTGGTTTTTAATTTCAATGATAATTTTTAATAACTATGTAAATATGTATAATCTGCCTTATTACTCCATATAAAAATAATTTTTAAAAACATATTCTCTTTCTATTTTATCAATATCAATTTAAAAATATACAATGTTCTTCAAAAATTATAATTCATACAATATAAACAACAAAAAATATCCCCCATAATTATAATTTATGTATTTATTTTATTAACATTATCATAATAACATCATTAAAATTTTAAAATTATTGCGTCTTTGAAGAGAGACCTTGGTCAACCACTATGATACACTTATATACCCAAAAACTAACAAATAAGTTCAAGGAACCCATGATAGTTCAAATACAATTTGCATCATTTATATGGAAGTAAGTAATTATAAAATCATATAGAAGTATTTTTTTTATTATTATTAATTTCATTTGATTATTTATTTGTCATTTTCTTTGATCATTCGCATTTTTTAATCATTTTCATTTTCTTATTTTTAATTTTTTTGGTCCAGTATAATAATTTTCATATAATTTTGTTACTTTACAGTTTTATTCATTAAATATTTCATTTATTTTGGAGAAAATGTAATATATATTATATATTATCTCAGGATCCAAATATTGAATATTGATCAATGACTCGGATCAGATCATCTAGGTCTATTGGGAGGTCAAATTTTAACCAATTTTAGAAATTCCTCTATTTTAGTAACATTGAAATTGGAAACCCTTATGAATGAACAATAAAACTAGAACCAATTTATGAAAATAATGATAATGAAATTATAAAAACCAATTGAGATTTGGATGCACAAGTCATTAAATATAATTCATATTGTATTAAATTCCATGACCTTGAATCATATATTGAATTCTAATCTAGATTTATAAACATTCTTCAAAAATTTCACGGCCTATTTTTGGAGGATCCAAAAAAACCATAAAATTTCAATTTTTTTTATCAACCCAGAAAACATGAAATATTTCTGATGTTAAAATCGAACTATTTCATTCAAATTGTCACGTGATGGATCTGAAAATTTTTGGATGTAATATTTATAACATAAACACATAATATAATTGAACAATTTAAATCATCATTTCATGATGATTTTATTTCAGTAATAAGGACAACATCCATTCATAATGAAATTGTAGAAATCAAGAAATCCTTAGTGGGGTAAATGTATGGGTACTAAGAGATATTCCAAATGATGTGTGTATGTTTTATGGATCACCAAATCAGTGAGAAAATCAGCAACTAGTGATTTTATGAATACCCCACTAAAATTGATAGGAACATGGTGGTTTTTTGGATGGAGTGGCATTAGTCAACACAAAAGCTTCATATGCACATGAATTTATTTTTAAGATTACAGAATCAATTAAAAATATTTGTGATTAATAAACATAAAATATTAGATGTCTTTATTAGGAATGTCCTCCCCTTATTTAAAATCATTTAACTAATTCTATGCTGGAAAATTTGACCACTATAATGAGTCAAATTTCATTGGATAAAAAACATCTCAGCCCACACTTGAAATGCATTGTTGTATTTTCACTACAATAGATCAACCGACTGACAATGAGGAAGTCGTGCGATGTTTTGTTAAAAGGGGTGAATTTGTTTCTGTTCATTTTCATAACTTCATCCTTACCAACCATTTATTCAAAATTCACATATGATATTTGAGTCCAAAAAATCAATAATTCAAAAAAGTCAATTCTAAACTAATGGTTGATTGATAAAATGATCACCATTTAAAAGATTAATAATTAATAAAAAAATTAGGTATAGGGTCATGGTCTGTAGTTTAGGGATTTGAAGACACCAATGACTGAGATTCCCACTCCCCTCTACAAACTAGAAAGTAAAAAAATCATAAAATCAGCCTTCCCATCCTACACAAAATCGAATGGGGAATGTTATTATCCTCAAATTATGAACATGGCAATAAATGACACATACATATTAGTGTATAATTTCAACAAGATTCACTACAAATCATGATATGTGATATTCGAGGGTAAAAGATGAGAAGCTGAAGGAGAATGCAGTGGTAATAAAAATATTGTTGATCTTTCCCTAAACCACTTCTATTTTTAAATTGAGTTTTACAAACAAATAATATGGAGGAAAATGAAATGAAAAAATAGGTTTCATATACATTCAAGCCAATTTATATTAACATTTATATGCACGAAAAATAAATAAAATACCAATTTATAGAATGATTATTTAAGAGTTGTGGACAGATAGAAGTGGGGAAAAAAGGAAATTGAGTTCGCAATCATGGGAGGAATGTACTTTCATTCATCTCACATACATGGTGATGTCTATTAAGCGGAAGGACCCCAGTACATTCACCATAAAATGAACCGTAGGGGAGATAAATTTCCATGATGATTTATGTGGCTTTTATTTCTCAATTAAGGAAATAACTCCTTCAATTTTTTCATTCATGCTAGATAGATATGAATACTAAAAGGTAGGTGGTCAAACTAGTGAATAGAGTCACACGATACCTAATGGGATTCATTGAGAATTTTTTTAGTGGTAATTTATATAATATTTCTTATAGATTATTAAATTCTTAATATGTTGAATGATTAGTTAAGTTCTCATGGTACCAAAATTCATTGTATAAAATTCTTCAAAAAATCCAAGAAAATATTAAATTTACATGGGAGTACAATTTCTATGGGACATGATATGAGATGTTATGATTTAATATTTCATGCTCCATGAATAACCCCTCATTAGACTATTCTATTTTCATCATCATGAAATCAAACCCCTCTTGTAATGAATCCGAAAATAATTATTTTCATGTTTTCAAATAGGAATCATTTCAATCATAATGATACCTTGATGATTAATTATTTCAAAAATAATATAACCCTTATAAATCATGATCAAGCCATCCAAAGTTCATATTTTTATGTGGAATATTATTATGATTTTGTGTATATACATTATTATTATGACATGGATGTTGATTTTCATGAAAAATATAATGCAATATTAAATAAATTTTTTGATGTGTATAAATAACATAACATTCATTGTATACATATACTTGTTCCCTCATAATTTCCATCATTACAGATTCCACCAAAACTATAAATCCATTCATATACCCCAAACATAAAATATTCATAACAATTGAATGATTAAAAATTACATATGTTTATTTCTAATATTATAATACTTGAAAAAGTCAATATGTAATTTTAAAGTAGAAATATATTGTAATTAATTGGACAGTAGAAGACATGAAAGGTATTATACCTTCCATTTATGTGCATATGATTACTTTAGATGATGTAGATAAACCTGGTAATAGTCCAAAAGGATACATAACTCTATATTTTTTTTATGTTGGAAAAAAATATTAAAAGTTACATGAGGAAAGTATCATTTACACCATATATAACACTTAGCGGGTCTACCCTATAAACGCCATACACAATAAAACTATGTTATGAGTACCAACTAATAAAAAGTGTGAGTTAGTTCCCATGAGTGTCAAAAATTGATTGAGATTTTTTAAAAAATTATAATAACTTGAATCCGTCCACCCAGAAGAAATATTTACCCCTTATATTCATTGACCAGATGAATGGGATAATTTCTAGTAGGACGCGTTATTTCTTTTTGGAGGGTTTATCACAATATTTTAAGGTTACCATTATAATAGAGGTCCACGAGAAATGACTTTCACCTACTAATTGTATACATTTGAATACCAAAGGATTCCAACTGGACTTTTTAACACCCTAGGTACCATCTAACAATTATTGGGGATAATATTTTCTTATATACATTAAACATAAATTGAGGTATTTATGGATTACTTTACAATGTACGGATCATCAGTTGATGGTTTTATCATTATATTGGGTAATGTGTTGCATCATGAATTCAGGAATATATGGTTTTGAAATTATATAAGTATAATTGATTGGTTGAGAAAATAATTATACTCTTTTCTGTAGTTTAAAATCATTTTTTTGTGTTATATATATATATATATGTTAAAAATTATTTCATACATTCAATATCCTACACGTGTGCATGATGTTCAAATAACGTCATATTAATGCGTGCTTTTAATGGAACTTTATCACCAATTTCAATAAGTTCTCTTTAAAAATAACTAGTTTGATTAGAAAAATATATTGAATACATATTTTTTGGTTCATTGAGGTTATAATTATATGAACTAAAGATTCCTCATACCAATCAACCGAACATGCATTCCCCATTGTAGGTGCTTCCTTTAATGATTATGTGTGACATGTATTATTCCACATTTGAGATTTATTATATAATAGTATGCAAGGGTTGTCACATGTGATTTCATTTGAATTGATGACACTAGAATTAGTACCAAAAAAATACACAATAATTTAAAAAGATTTTTTAAATATTATATTTTCTTTAGATAAATTTTTAACATATTTATTAGTCTTTAAAGTAATTTTTTTTTCTAAAAATTCACCTATGACATATCTTTTTAGGAATATATAATCAAAGATCATACTTATCAGATATATTATAATTTTTAATAATTTTATATTCAGAAAACGAAAATGGAGGGGTCATAAAATAGGGTGGTGGACCAAATTAGTCAACATAGTCTCACAGAAGAGGAGGAATATGAAAACCCTGGTTATTTTATAACACAATTAAACCTGATTTATTACATAAACAACACATTATAAAACATAGATGATCGAGATTTATTGTGTCATTGGGGTTAGAAACATTACATAACAACATAAAAAATTAAATACAACATCTTTATTGAAAACCTTCATTACATGACCTCTACATTCCCTCGTACATAGCATTGCATGGGATAACCTGAGGACACGCATAAAGATATGGTGAGCTATAAAGCCCAGAAAGGGAATAATATTGGAATTACATGAAAAGTAAAATACATTTTAGACAATTGGCATACCAATAGAGAAAAATAATATAATAAACCTAAAGGCATGATAAATCATGAGAATCATAACATGGAAATGCATCAACAACACTTAACATGGTATTAGCCTGAGCCAAGGCTCATTGCACATGGAGCGTGAGTAAACCCTCATTGAACATGAAGCACGGGGAAACCATCATTGAACTTGAATTAGCTTGACTAAACACCCATTTTATATGAATTATCACAATACTATACTTTACCCAATGCATTAGAGCACTATTAGGGCACACCCTTCTTAAACATTTCACTTCATGCATAAGTGTGCCACATGGATAATAAAACATTGAATATTTCAACATAATCATTTATTACATGATAAAAGAATATAGAATACATACATGAAACATTAAAAAATAATTAAATGTATATAATGAAGAATACCGTTGATATATAAATGGGCATGGTATTCACTACCAAATAACTTTGGCTTGGAAAAGCATGGTGTAATATCGATAGTATAACGGCGTGACATAAGAACTCATAAAATCGTTGAAGAGAGATAAAATGGGGTCTCATCATATTTACATTACATTTAATGTAAGGGGATCATATAGATATATGGCCCTTCAAATGTAATTGAATTTACATTAATGACAAAAAAGAATTTCATGAATGTAAATGAGGAGAGAGAAATTACATTCAGAATTTTGATATAGTAAAAGGTGTACACGGGAGGCATTTAATGAGTGAGAATGGGGTCTCACATCATTAAAACATAAATAGGGATGTATGGGGGAGGTTAGAAACCATAGCCCAAAATTTATAATTGAAATTAATAGGACATAACAATTTAATTATTATTAGACAAAAATGAGAATGGGAGAAAACCCTTACTTGGATGAGTATTTACAATGGCTTGAGAAAGGCTTGATAGATGCTTCATGGGAGATTGGGGCACCTTGGGAGGATTATAGAGAGAGTAGAGAAGATATGGTAAGAACTCCAAAGGCTTTTAGTGAGGAGAATGTGGGAGCCTGGCTCAGTTTATATTGGAAAGGATATGGAATTGGCTATTATTTAGGTTTGGGACACCTCACAATAAACTAATAAAAACTACAATACATCACATGGTTTTTTTCCAATGGGTTTTTTCAAAAGGGTACAGGAATACAATATTTTATATAACCAATGTAAGAACTTCTTAAAATAATGGGTTTTCCTATGTAGAGATCAGTCAAACTCCCAATGACAACAATTAAACAAAATGATCAGTAAGTCTTGAGGGGTCCACTAATGCCTTGAAAAATAAATAATACAAACCCAAAAACACATTATATTAATTCTAAAACATATATTGGCCGAATATAAAATTTATAGTATTTTATTACATCACTATTTTTTCATTATGATGTCATAAAGAAAATTATATATTTAAACGGTATTTAATTTTTACCCAAAACATGGACTGTCACAGAAAAAATGAAAATTCACAGTTGGATAATTATGAAGCCCTGATTCATTAAATAATATTCATTTTATGTAAATAATATACTAAATATGTTAATTTTCACTTTAAAAATAATTACCAACATTTAAGGAAAATTCATGGGTTTTGACAAAAATAGCTTTCAAATAATAATAGAAATTATGATTTCATTCATAATATTATAAGATCATTTATATTTAATAAATAATAATTTAATAACTATTATAATATATTATTAAAATATTTTTGAATTTAAAAATTCAAAAATTAATCAAAATATATTTATTAGTTGAACATTAACTAAAAATACTATTTATGATTTAAAAACTATATACAAGGTAAAAAAAATGAATGTATATTCATTATTATATACAAAATTAATTTAAATAACTATAGTGATATGTTCTTGTTATATAAACCCTTATAAAACCTACATAAGACGGAAGAGTAAGGTGTGTGCTGGTGACAGACTCTTGGGGTGGCTCAGATAACATTTCTACGGTGGTAATCTCAATCAACGTCAACATCTCTATTAGGCTATCCCACTTGATCTTAACATATTAAAAATTGGATTGGGATTGGTCTAGAGTAGAGCCCATAGATGCAACCACCTTTTCAAGCCATAAAAATTGGTCTTCGTATGGGGAATGTCTAATGGATGAGTCCATCACTTCCTTTGTCTGAGTAAATTGGATTTGTTAAAACCCTGTATTTATACTAATCATGTGATCACTGTTCATGGGATATATTAGAAATGGTCACAATCAATAATATTATTTTAAAATCCATAAACCTAAAACAAATGAAGATAAAATTTTATATAAACATTTTACATAATGAGACATTTAATTTGATCAAGAGGAATTTCCATTAATGAATGTTTTGGTCGTTACAATCGTCCCCCCTTAAGAAATTTCGCCATCGAAATTTCCTTTTCCCAAAGTAAAACATAAGTGGGATAATATGCTTTACTATTTCCTCAGATTCCAACATTCCATATGAAAACTTGGGGTTTCTCCACGACACCATGAGGAGGGGCATTGTCTTATTTCATAGAACATTTTCTCTATGATCTAAGATCTTTACCGGTTGATCCTCATAAGAAATATCATCCTCTAACTATACCACCTCTAAAGAGTGTACATGTGAAGGGTCTAGTATGTACTTCCATAAAAGGGATACATGAAAGACATCATGTACATTGGCCAGGGTAGGAGGATGTGCTAGTCGATAGGCCACCACCCTGACATGATCAGGAATCACGAAGGGGCCGAAGTTTCTTGGTCATAACTTCCCTTTCCTTCGAAACCTCATGACCTTATTCTACTGAGATATGTGTAGAAATACAATTGCTCCAATGATAAACTCAAGGTATCATCGATTGTTTTCTTCATAAATCTTCTTGTCGAATCTGAGCTGCCTTTATATGTTGCTAAATGGTTATCACCATCTGCACCATTTCGTCGACCATTTTTAGTCCAAGCATCTTACGCTCACCGATCTCATCCCAACATGCTAATATTCTTCTCCTTTCCCCATAAAGGGCTTTATAAGATGCCATTTGGATGATTGAGTGGAAACTGTTATTATAATATAGCTCAACCAGAGGAAGATGTTTATCCCATCCTCCTTTAAAGTCCATTGAGCACGCTCTCAACATGTCCTCGAGTGTCTGGATATTCCTCTTGGATAAGACATCATTTTGATGATGATAGGCCATAATAAACATTATAATAGTATTCAAAGCATGTTTAAGACTCTTCCAAAACATAGAGGTGAATCTTGGATCTTGATCGAACAAAATATATAGTGGCACTCCATGAAGCTAGACAAATTCCCTGATATATATTTGTTCCTGTTGATCCAATGATAAATCCTCCTGAATAGAAATGAATTATGCAGCCTTTGTAATACAATCCACAACAACCTAGATTGCATTGTTTCCTATGGTTGTCTTCAAAAGTCCTATGACAAATTCAATGGACATGTTCTCCCATTTCCATTTTGGTATGGGCAATGGTTGCATCATCCCCTTAGACATATAGCACTCTGTCATCACTTGCTGACACACCAGGAACTTTGATGTATCTTTAGTAATCTCATTCTTTATATTATCAAACCAATAATTCTATCAGATATCTCGATACGAATTTTTGTTTCCAGGGTGAATAGAAACATTTGAACTATGTGCATCATCAAAAAGTTCCTTCTTCAGCTCCGGACATTATGGAACACATAGTCTCTTCCAAAGTCTCACAATTCCTTCTTCATTAACAATAATCTCCAAGTATTCCCTTTTCCAATAGCTACCACTTTTTCATAAATTCCCAAATCATCCTTTTTAACACACTATAACCATTACAATAGCGATGGTTAAGAAGCCATTTTTGAAGTGTGTGATGATGTTCCATTATTTATGATTCCCTTGTCCATATTAATAAAATCTAAGAATATTGGAACCTTTTCAATTATAATAAATGATAGAATCATTGGGACCTTTCTACTAAGTGAATCTTCCACCTTGTTCTCTTTCCCAGGGTGTTAAGGGATTGAGCAGTCATTTCCTTTGATCATCTCAAACCATCTTCGTTGGAGCATGTTCAACTCTTTCTATGTGAATATATACTTGAGGCTTTTTTGGTCCATATATATTTAACACTTCTCCCCGAAGAGATAATGCCTCCAAATATTGAAAGCACATATCACTAGATCCAACTCACGGTCATGTGTTGGATATTTATGTTCATGAAATTTCAATTTCCATGAAACATACGTAATGACTTTGTAATTATTCATCAACACTCAACCCATGCCCTTATTTGAAGTATCAATGAACACCACAAAATGTTCTCCACTTGTGGTTAAAGTGAATGAGGAACAAAGATAAACCTTTTTTTCAAATCCATGAAGCTTTACTTGAATTTATCACTCCAAGAAAACATTACTCCCTTTTGAGTAAGCTTGGTAAGAAGTTTGGAAAATTATGATAAATTTATCACAAATCATCCATAATATCCAACTAACCCTATGAAACTATGAATATCTATTATCGATATTGGCCTCACCCATCCCTCAATTTCATCTATTTAAGAGAGATCCATAGATATCCCATTTCCCATGATGATATGGACATTGAATGAGACATCCTTCACCCAAAATGTAGACATTTTGTACTATGCATAGAACTTCTACTTCCGCATGTTCTCTAGTATTGTTTTTAGGTAATCCTCATGATCCCCCTTGGTTTTGGAGTATATCATAATATAACATATAAATACTACCCCAAATTTTTTAGTGTAATATTTAATGACTCTTTTAATCAAATATATGAGGATATCTGGAGCATTAGTGAGTCAGAAAGGCATTACTATAAATTCATAGTTCCAGTATCTTGTACGAAAAGCAGTTTGGGGGATATCATTCTTCTTTACCCTTACTTGATAATATCCAATCCTCAAATCCACTATGGATAAGTATTGTGCTCCACACAGCTGATCGAACAAGTCATCAATTCCTGGGAGATGATACTTTTTCTTTAGTGTGTATTTTTTAGCTCACGATAATCGATGAAAAGCTGCATTGATCTATCCTTATTCTTGACGAAGAGTACTGGTGAACCCCCTGGTGAAGCACATGAGAGTATTAACCATTTATCTAGATTATCCAGTTGTTGATTCTTTAGATCCTCAAGATCCACAACAGCCATTCTATATGGATTCTTGGATATTGGCAACACCCCAGGTATATGATCAATTGAGAATTAAACATCTCTTCTAGGAGGAAGACGAGTTAATTCCTCGAGAAACACTTCAGAGAATTCCCTCACAATAGGCATCGCTTCTTGGATGGTTTCCTCCTTAGACTCAATCATCAGTGCCATATACTTGTGCTCATAGTGCAGTAATATCCACACTTGAGATGATGGATCTAACGAAGATTCATCTTCCTTTATGCACTTGTAATGAATCGAGGGTCGATTCACTACATGGAGATTGATTTTGATCTAATGGAAACTTATGCTGGCACTATTTAAGGAAATCTAATCCATGCCAACAATAATATCATATTCCACCATATGAAGTATGGCGAGGTTCTCAAGGATTATTAAGCCACATATTATGACATGGTAGGAATTATATTCCTAGGATGCAATGATTTCCCCATTTTTCCGACACACCGATATCTTTACTTCCATGAATGTGGTGATTCTGGGATTGTTCTACTAAACATTTAAGATATAAAATAATGCGTAGAACCATAACAAAAAATTAAATTCTCTATTCTTGAATGAATAACTATTTCAACTATCATCAATTCATTTTCAGTGTTCACTTCGGCAGTAGTGATGGAAAAATCTCACCCTTATTTCCTTGGAGATTTTTGGTTCCCCTTGAAGACCCTTGGATTTGGGCACTGATTTTCAAGATTCCCCTTGATCATTGAAGTTGTAAAAATGAACCACGCAATGAGGTTTGAACGAAGCATTCCTCTCCTCTATCGCAGTCGCAGTTCTTTATTGCTGATAGTTAATATCCAAGTGCCCATCTCTTTCACACCAAACGAATTTCCTCATCACCTTCATTCAGTTTACAGGGTTCTTCTTTCCACACCATTGGATTGTGGGGTGCTAAATCTTCTTATCACCATTGGATTTATCAATCGGACTGACATCATTGAAGTCCACCATATGCATCATATCCCCATGATACCACATAGATTCTCCGATCTGCATTTATATCATGAGGGTATATCATACGATTTCTTCTTAGCTATTAAAGTCACAGATCGCCAGCCGGTTTCCACGGGCTAGGTTTCATCCCACCAAAGAAGCATTCAACTGTTCATTCCGGGGTAATGACAAAGATAGAAGCATATCATGAAAGCCCTTTGATGATTTCCTCATACGATCCAACAGATTCATCTTCTTTTTTCTTGAGGGAATGGAAGTCACTTTCCATCATAAGCCGGAGGGTGTGCGGAAAATATATATTGGAAAACATCTTCCGAAAATACTTCCATTCCAACACCTTGATCTCTTAATCAGGCTTCATATTTCTGATCAACTTTCACCATTGATCGACTTCACATTCCATACGATAAGCATCCAGAATAACCATATCTCGTTTCAATCATTGATGATTAGAGAAAATATTTTCAATGGAGTTGATCAATTGTTCATCGATTGATGGATCAGACAATACATTAAAAGTATGAGGCCTTTGTCTCATGAAGCTCTCGGTAGAGACATGTTCTATCTTGGGGTGGGGGTGAACATTCCTCTTCACCCATGTTCCTTTTCAATGCTTGAGCTAACTGACAGAGAATTGTGACAAAGTGAGAGATTCTCACTCCAATTAGATTGGGCATAGCATTTTCACAGTCATCACCCTGATATTCACATCAATTTTCAGCTCGAGTCCTCATATTATTGTCCATTGGATGATATAAAATGGACGTTACGGGTAACAAAAACAAGGTAATCAAAGGAAAAAATAGATGATATGTAAATAACTTTTATTTCCTTATCATATGAATCCATAGGCTTCAATCTATGGAATCCTTGATCTACTTTATATTATATATTCTTAGGGGAATTTGTTTTATTTCACATAATAGGGGTACAGACTAATCTTATGAATTTACCAAAGCATATCCCCCAGGATTGTAGTAACCATGAGTGCAATAAGGCCTACTGTAATGCATGAGCTACAGTTTACGTCTAGCGCATAACAGTGTTTTTGGGTTTTACCCCTAGGATACATCTGTTCCATAGCCACCTCTACCTGCTCAGATCCGAACATTGATGTATTTTCTTGATAAACCACTTACTCAAAACTCACCAACAAACATGGTATTTTTTATTATACATATTCATGTACTTATTTCTTCACTGGGGTTTTCTAATCCTAATCCCAAAAATAACTACACCTATACTCTAATACCTACTATGACAACCCATGTCTTTTTATTATGCACTTAAACCTGATTTATTACATAAATTTCACTTGATACAACTTATACGATTGAGAGGTATAGTGTATCTTGGGATTAGGATCAATACATAAAAACATAAAACATGAAATACAATCTCTTTATTGAAATATTCATTTACATGGACACTACATTCCCTCGTACTTATCATTTTAGGTGATAACCTTAGGACATGCCTAAGAAAAGGGTTAGCTATAAATCCATGTAAGGGAATAATCATGGAAAAACATGAAGAGTAAAATACATGTTATAACATAGTAATATCAATAGATAATAAGATAAGCATAAACATAAAGGCATGATAATGCCTGATAATATTTACATGGAAATGTGGAAACAACACTTTATATGGAATTATCATGAGCCTAGGTTCATTGAACATGGAGCGTGAGTAAACCCTCATTGCACATAAAGCACGAGTTAACCCTAGTATAACATGAATTATAATGATTAAACACTCATTTCACAAGAAGTATCATGATACAACACTTTACTCAATGCATTTGAGCACTATTAGGTTGCACCCTTTTTAAACATTTCACTTCATGCATATGTGTGCCACATGGATCATAAAACATCGAATCATTCAAAATAATAATTTATTACATGATAAATGAATTTGGAATAAATAAATTAATCTCTTTAAATAAATATTTATTTGTGCACAAAGTTGAATAACATAGATAAGGAAATGGACATGGTATTCAATACATAATGAATGTGGCTTGGAAAAGCACAAAGCAATTTCAGCAGCTTAACAACGTGACATATGAACTCATAAAATTTTTGATGAGTGAGAAAGGGGTGTCACATAATATTTACATGAAATTAAAATTAATGTGTCCATATAGATACATGTCCCAAAAAATGTAATAGAATTTAGATTCATGATACAAAATAAATATGTGAATGTAAATGAGGAGTGTGAAATTTCATTCAGAATTCCATCATAGTAATGGGTGTAAATGGGAGGCATTTAATGAGATTCAAAGGGGTCTCCAACCATTAAAACATAAATAGTGTAGTATGGGGGAGCATCAAAACCATACTCAATCATTTATAATTTCAATTTAAAGGGCATAGCAATTTAAAGAATGTTGGAAAAAATTGAGATTGGAAGAAAAAACCTTACTTGGAAGAGTGCTACCAATGGCTTGAGAGAGGCTTGAGAGAGGATTCCTACGAGATTGGGGCACCTTGGTTTGATTAGATATAGAGTAGGGAAGAGTTCTGATGAACACTAAAGGCATTAAATGAAAAGTAAGTGGGATATTGTGTGGGGTTATATTGGAAAGGAGAGGGAATTGTTTATTATTTAGGTTTGGCTCACATCACATTAAACTAATACAAACCACAATCAAGCCCATGGTTTTTGACAATTTTTTTCCAAAGAGTAGTGTAAAATAATATTTTATAAGGCCAAAGTAAGATATTCTTAAAATAATGGGTTTTCTTATGTAGAGGTGAGTCACACTCCCAAGGAAAACAATTTAAATAGTCAAAATGATTAATAGTATTGATGGGTCCACTAAATCATTGTAAAATAAATAAAACAAATCCAAAAACACATTATTTTAATGGTAAAACATATATTGGTAGAAAATAAAGTTTATAGTATTTTATTACATCACTATTGGGTCATTATGATGTCATAAAACACATTATATATTTAAACTGAATTTAATTTTTACCCAATTATTTGATTATCTCAGAAAACTATGAAAAATTCACCATTCGATAATTTCAACATCCAGATTCCAGAAATAATATTCATTTTATCTAAATAATTTTATAAATATGTCATTTTTCCCTTCTAAAATAAAAACTATCATTTATAAAAAATTCTGGGATTTTGACAAAAATGGCATTCAAACCCTAACAAAACTTACAGTTACATTCAAAAAATTATATGATAATTGATTTTTTATAAAAATTAATTTAATGACTATAATAATATTTTATTAAAAATATTATTTAATTCAAAAATCCATTAATTCAACAAAATATATTTCATATTTGATCATTAACTAAAAAACTATTTGATCTTTGAAAAACTATTTACAAGGTAACAATAATAAAATGAAAGTATATTCATTATTATATATAAAAATAATGTACATAACCATAATGATAAGGTATTGTTACATAACCCCATATAAAAACCAAATATTACCGATGATTAAGGTGTATGATGGTGGCAGACTCATGGGGTTGCTCGGATAACATTGCTCAGGTGGTAATCTCTATCAACTTCCTATTCTCTCATAAGAGGTCCCCCTTGATCTTAACATATTCAATATCGGCTTGGGCTTGGTCAAGAGAGAATCCCTAAGACACAACCTCCATTGCGAGATCTGACAAAGGTTCTTTGTATGGGGCATGTCCAATAAATGAGGCCATTACATCCTTTGTCTGGGTAATTTGGATTTTCTAAAGCCCTATATTTATACTAATAATGTGATCACTATTCAACTACTATATTAGAAACGTTAACAATTCATAATAGTATTATAAAACCACAAAACATAAAACCAACTAATATGACATTTTATATAGAGATTTTACATTAAGAGACATTTAATTAATTCAAGAGGGATTTCAATTAATGAATCTTTGGGTCATTATAATGAAACCTTGGACCATGTACCACTTTGGGACACATTCCCAAATGAGCATATCTCATTCATCTCGGGTACGCATCCTTGGTATGTAGATTAATTTAACTACCATGATTTCTCTGATGCTTATATAAATATAATAAATTCGAAATCCAAAAATTAATGACAGGGTCATGGTTTTATGTGTTGTTATATCTCTATATATGTTGTATGTGTTTTAAAATTTCATTAGTAGGTGTGTGACTGATCATGAGTCTGAGTATAATTTTAATTTGTGATAAATACTTTCTTATAGTGGACACATTAGATCCTAAAGGAAACTATGAAGGTCTTAT
Organism: Viscum album; assembly: GCA_963277665.1. NCBI lineage: Eukaryota > Viridiplantae > Streptophyta > Magnoliopsida > Santalales > Viscaceae > Viscum > Viscum album. The sequence continues at coordinate 520,231,982 of OY728160.1, forward strand.
ACTCTAGATTAAATTATCCCATATTGTTTCATGACTCCCATGTGTTTTTTTAATTCATTCCCTCTTTTCAAGCACACTATGGAAATTTTCAGGAGATATCAGATTCCCCATAAGCCCATATTTTTTTGTGTTATTTTTTATTTATGGGGAAATTATTTTAGAGGTCTATTTATATTACCAATTTTTTCCTTTTACAATCTATTTATTGTTTATTGCGTTTGTAAATGGGTATAGTTCAAGGAAATAATGACTAATTATTCAAATTATTTAATTTTGTTTTTTCAAGGATCTAATTCTATATAGGTAAAGAGTACCAATTCCATTCATTAAGGACAAGGGTCACACATTTGAAACTAAAATATAACATCCCTCATTCAAAATTATGCGGTAATGTTCAAAAAATCAACCCCAGATCGCCATAACACAAATCTTCATAGTAAAGATTAAAATTATGAGTTCAATGAAAATTTGGATGAAACGATGTGGCCGAATTTGATGGACCAGACAAATCCCATGGATTTTGTGATATGGTCAAATAGTATAACATTAAATTTCACATTGGTATTTCCGATTAGTAAATAATTTTTTTGGAAACCATCTAATCTTTCCCTGGAGCTTCAACAATGAGCATTTTGTGCTATAATGAAACGAATCTTAGATTTAGCCAAAGTCTAAAATCATAGCATCCAATAAATTAAATTGCATGATGAGATTATATTGTTATCAAAATAGAATTATATTCTCTATAATTAATTATTGAATGTGTCTCATGATATAATTTTCAAAAAAGGGAGTTTTATGTAGTGGATAAATTAATACTATACATTTCATGATAGAAGATGTTTCTAGGTAAGTTGTGTTCTAGATGGTTAGATCCTTTTTTTATTTAATGTTATTACCAATAGTGTAATGGATATTATAGGAGAGAAAACATGAAGAAAAATTACAATAAATGGGAAACATTTGATGAAATATATTGAGGGACACATTTCGGATGCATTTTATTTCATCACAATGTATGACAACATCATCACGTTATAAAATCAAGCTACACATACCCCTTTCCCTTTTAAATCATTTTTCATACTTAAAATTATATATATCAAGTTAACATATCATCTCATTGGTTAATACTCCATAAAAATATATATTTTAAGGGTAGGTTAGGGGATATATTTTCTCGATAGCAAATATGGATTTTCATTTTTATGTTTTTTTCTATTATGATCTATATAAAATAAAAGACAATATAAATCATTTCATGTAACATGATCATGTATATGTGGAACTTATGAATTATTTATGTATTAAAAATTTATTTATTGTATTATAATAATGAGTAGGATTTAATCAGTAAGGGGTGATTTTTATAAAAAATGAAGACCTCGATGACACTAGTGGTTATTTCATTGTAATCCATTTAATATTTTAGCACCAGTATTTCGGATATTTCTACCTTGTAAATTATGTCATTTATTTCTAAAAACATATTTTCATGAAACCATGGATTTTGAAAACATTTCCATCTCAATTGAAAAAATAACTATATTATGTATAAAAATGCATCAAATATCAATGGTTAATCCATATATTTATTAATATTTTGATAATTTTCAATAATGAAATGAATTCACCTATGTGTGTGTTCCTAACATCCAACAGTTGTACACCCTATGAAAATGTATATATATATATATATATAGTATATTAATAAGTATGGTAGTGATGAAATGTATAGCTTATGGGATATCTTGGTCGGGGGTTTCTTGTTTGACTATTAATAATTCATAAGTGATTGGGTATACAAATTTCATTATAATGGAATGCAGAAAATGTTTGATGGAAGTAAACCACATTGGAAGAAATTTAATAAATGACATGAATATAATGAATAATGGATGGATATATGATCATTAAAAGGACAGAACACACACATGTACATAATTAATTTAATTGTTAAACCATTACATGTTATTGTATGATTAGTGTTATTAATCTCATAGGATGTTGTTTTTATACAACCTATGAGATTGTGATAATAAATTTTATTATGAATCACTCATGATGACATTATTAATTTTCATATATTACTAAATTGGATTATAAAAATGAATATGTATATATTTTAAAAAATTGGTTAAATTATAAGAGGTTTTTTCTAGTACTGTATTGTTTTTTATCTAGGGGTGTGACACATCAGAATTCACTATTCATTTCCTCCCATATAACAATATGATTAAATAATTTTTAATTTTTAATTAAATATTTTATATAAAATTCAATATAAAATCTTTTTTATATATATTCTCTTTAAAACTATTAAAATGGTTAATTATACAAGTTTTATATCTTATTTAAGGAGGAGTTGATTTGGACAATTAAGAAAGTTATTGAATCAAAATGATATAATCAATTTAGAATCCCATTAACAATTTCCAAATATTTTAGGAATTTTAGGAAATACTTAAAATAAAAATGGCTGAATGTGTTTAAGATGTTCATAAATATAATGGAAAAAATCATTTTAAGACACAAAATTCCAATTCATCCATCTCAAGGACCAACCGAACTGATCATTCAAAACAACTGAATCGTATTGAAGTAAATATTTATGTTTAGTATTTTGATTATATATCTACGTATGAATATATAATGGATTTAAATTTTTATGTGGTGACATAAAATATTTATTAAATTAACTTCTGAATTATTTCTATGTTCATAAAACACCATTTATGATCCTAATGATGGGAAACAATCAATATCTCTAAATCCATGTCCCTTAAAACACTTTTAATTTTTCCTATAAAATGGAAATATGTGCACCAATTTTTGGTGATAACAATGGAGTTATTTTTGTTCATTTTTGATTTATAGTGAAGTATTATCATCACAATTGTGTTTATTTAACTCCTTGTAATCATAAGAGGAGATCTGGAAACATATATCCCCTCCTCGATGACATCTTCATCTTACACCATTTGTAATATTTTTTTTGTAATAAACATCATTGTTTATCTTCTATTTCTACATTTGTAATAAATTTTATTCATCTATACTCACTATATTGCGTTGAAAAATTCTTATTATAGACTTGATTTCATAGTACACTTTACCACAATGTTATCAAATTCAATACTTTTCTACAATGAATACATTACACCATAGAAGGGTAATTTTTCATAGTAGTTCATCTAAATTATTACCTATTAATTTATATAGTTCAATTAATATAGATATTGAAATATAAATAATTTGACATATTAATTGAGTTTTAATTTTAAAAAAAACTATTCAACAAATTGAACAGTTGACACAAAACATGTGAGGTCGAGTGACGTGTGAATAGTGAGAATGTGCTCTTAATAGGGAAAACAAAAGACATGGAATACATTTTTAGAATTAAAATAAAATCGCTAAAATAAATTAATTCACACTTATTATTTTTAAATTATACAAAAATTCGTGGCTAGTCATAAACAATACATGGACCAACAATGAGTATTGTGTTTTATGATTTCGGGTTTTGAGACTAGCATTTTGTTTAATAAATTTTACCATTATGGTTGATGTTAATTATTATATGGTATGTAGATTAAATAACTAGGGGATCATAATTAGGTGGATTATAATTTAAATTATATTATTTAATAATTAGGACAATATATAGAGTTATATTTATTAAAATTTTATAAAATATTGAAAAAAACATATTATCAATTTTTCCTCTGTATCATTTCAAATAAAATAAAAACATCATCCAAAATAATTATTTTTACAGTATAAACTAAATGAAACAAATCATTCAAATTTATTTATTTCATTTATTTATATTTTCATAATACCTTCGATAAGCAGTTCATATTACTTCAACATTGAGATATGACATTGTTCAGCCACTCCCATTCACCTTTGTAGCCAAAAAAGACACATCATTTGAGATCTCCCATTACATCACCATTGATATTGGAATAAATTATTTTTAATATATCATCCTACATAACATTCATAGAAAATAATTATGAATACTGAATCTCATATCCTATTAACATAACAAGATTGATAATAGGTATTTTTTGTCAAATTCATAACAAATTTTCTTAAATTATGTAATATGAAACATAAACAATGTTTATGGATCGATATATAGAAACCAACATTTTAATCAATTTAAAATATGTGAAAATGTGGTGGAAATAATCAATCAAATAAAACCAAACCCAAATTATAAAATATTTAAAAACAAATTTCATTTTATACGAGTACAACTGAAATAAATAGGGCACAAGATGAAAATCAATCATGGGTTTCAAAATAGAAAACAAAATTTTTTCAGAATAATGAAAGAAAATTTAATGAAAACCTATAATTAAAAGATATAAAAATGTTGTATTGAAAAAAAATTATGTTTATGGGAATTAAATTCATCGAAAAATCTTATTTGAATTAAAAATATCATTTCACGCTTTGGGAAAGAGTAAATATCTTATCATAATTGGAATATTAGGATTAAACCATCATTGATGAATGAAACTCATGGAATACTATTTTTACTCAATGGAATGTGATTTTATTAAACCAAATGACCACCTAGGTCCTAGTTGGAGAAATATTTATGATGAAGTTCAAATATTATTAATACGGATAATTTATTATTTTATATATATAATGTGTAGTAAAAACCATTTTTAACAGAATTGTGTGCATAAAATAATAATTTTCTTAATGAATTGATATTTTGGATGATAACCTAACCTTGATTTCTTCCCTAATCGACCATGGTCTAATATCTAATATACTGGAAATATCTACCTAAATGAATTATGTTATTTCCATAATAAAATCATACTACGATTTTATAATTAATTTATTACCATAAAGTACAAATATATTATGAAATTATAGTTTGTTTTTATTACGCACTATTAAAACATAATTTTTTTATTTAATTATGTCATAATTATGACACAATCATTTATCACATGGGGTTTTCTATTTCATATTTCATATAACGTCAATTATAATATAATAAAAAAATATTATTATCACTTAATTACCATTTTCACTATTTTTAATTCATGCATATACTCTCTAATAATGGAAATAACAATGAACTACTTTTTGATTTTTCTAGAGATCGAAATATGATACTTTGATAAATAATATATATATTAACAAAAAAATAAAAAAATTATTTAAATTGAAATATTATTTTTACATGATATAACTATAATATGAAAACCCATAATCATTTATTACATAATTTTTATAGCATCATTTAATAATACATTAAATTGATCACAGTAAAAACATGTTATAATGATTTAATGAGTTTGTCTATTTTTAACATAATTACAGTGTGACATATAAATACGATTTAAAATGTTGTAAATATCATATATACTCATTGTATCCATTCATTGAATGATCAATGATGGGTGGTGATAAAAAAATTTGTTGTTCTTTGTGGTGGATGTCCACCATGCCCATTTCTCAATGAATGGATTAAACGATGGAATATGAATAGTGATCATTTTAAAAATGTATTTGAGACAAAAAAATATATAGTTATTCATTAAATCTATCCCTAATACCATCATGGAGAGTCGATGAGTAAAAAAATGCCACTTTGTGGAGGTGTTATTCAATACATATTTTAGATCGATGTTAATATTTTATCATAATTGAAGTAATGGGTGGAATATTTTTTATTCAATTAATGTAGTATTTTTTCTCAATAATTATAATAAATTCATAATCTTAATAATGATATATATGATTTAGGAAGTATTAACAAAATAAAAAAGAGTAAGTGAATGTTATACTATATTTTAATGGTTGAGTTTTTTAATTAAACTCATTGAAAATTATATCCTTATATGTACAAAAATTTACCAAAAGGTAACGGTCATGAGAGAGTGTTATATTATGATAAAATTGGAAGATATGAATCCAGAATTTATAAGTGTACTTCTGTCATGATGCAAAGACCCAACCCTAGTTACATTGAGTCGGTGCATTTTCACATAACATTGTAATGATTACAAGAGATCATGTCTCGAAAGGCCGATTAGTTTAGTAGCCTCATAAGTACATGATACAAACATATGTTTTTCATTAGATCGTGAAATAAGAAAACAACATTTTTCCCACATTGTACACCCTCGTATACTTTTCCCATCCCTGAAGGTTAATAATATCATACTTTTTTCACATCCTTGGAAAAAAAACATATGAAAGTGGTGAGCTCAAATGCTCAGTATGGAAAACAATATAAAGGACACTAAAATAAATATTCAAAAAAAATTAAGGATTTGTATAAGACTAAAACGGAAGGATTTTATACTTAATCATTAGCATCATATGACAATGATAAATCGAATAATTCCATTTACATATGCACATGGATATTCCTCTAGTCAAATAAATAGTTGTAATATTAATAGAAAATATAAAAATGATAGAATGCATAATATCATACATCTTAACAACATAGTCAAATGATATTCATAAAACTACAAAAAAAATTATTAAGGCCATGTTCTAAGATGATAGTTTGTCTAATGAGACCTACCGATGCATTGAGAATGTCACTACCTATCCCTCGGGGCTCGTGCTGTGTCTACCCGAAGCCTACCATCCATATTCCAGGGCTGGTGACTAGCACCGAAGGTGTATTCCCAAAAACTAGGAAGGCTTTTCCTTTATAACATGTAACACACACAACCAATCACACAACAAGATACGAACTACAGTAAACTGAATAGTAAATCGAGTGAGAATAGTTTGTAAAAAGGGGCAGGAATACATGCCCAACTAGAAAGTACATGAAAAACTGGAATGTAAAAGACAGCTTATAGGTGAAAATCATCTCCGAGATCATCCACCATGGATCCTACCTTAAAGGTAGTTATAGCACACGAATGGTCGTCTCTGCAATTTTCCTCGTCTAACGTCCCCCTCCGAGTTACCTCTAGTCCTATTATTCTCATCCCCAGTCAGCTCTATCCATTTTATAAACCAAACATAAACGTTTTATGGAATACCCTTTGCAGGGGTGAGTATAACGATACTTAGTCGGGACACTGAGACCCTCATGGTCTCACAAAATCATCCAAGGATAAACTACAAGGTATGAAATCAACTAACGACCCAACATATGTATATTCCCATAAATCTAACTATGTCATCAAGTATTCCCATATCAATCATTATGAAACATAGATACCAACTCAAATTCCCAAGAACAACGGTTCCACAATGGTAGGAAAACCACAATGGTATGTACCACACAAGTACACCACATAGAAGAATACCTCAAAGGTATCATCATGAAGGTAAGGACTCAGCTCATACCAGGACTAACTTATGTACGGTAGTATAGATGATTAGAAATAAATGTTGAGTCAATATGGTTTTTCCTTATGACTTATCCATTCCATCTTGTTTTGAAAATCACAAACACCTTATCTTAATGAAATATTGCTTTTATAAGGAAAATTGCTTTTATAAGGAAAATTGCTTTTATAAGGAAAATTTCTTTTATAAGGAAAATTTCTTTTATAAGGAAAATTTCTTTTGTAAGAAAAATTATCCTTATCATATTTTCATTCATATTTTTCTTAAGTATAAGATTTAGATTCATTTCTATTTTCTCAGAATTGCTTGAAACTTTGGTATGAAGTATTGTGTTTTAGGATCCGAATTCTGGATAAGAACTGTGATAAAGTTTCACTCTGAAATCCAGAATGAGAACTGTGATAATGTTTCATTCCGAATTCTGGATACAGTTTTACTCCAGATTCGGGATACGAATTCTTATGAATGTTCGACAACGAATTCTTATTAAGCATTCTGATGAGGAATTATCATTACGAATTCTGATGATGAATTCTCATTACGAATTCTGATGAAGAAATCTCATTCCAAATTCACCTATTAAACAGATTCTGATCATATTTGTTTTATACAATCCAAATTTATTTAGACTAGAAAAATTATTTTTGATTAGACTTCGAACATTCATCTTGCTTACCTTGTTATAATCTGTGTACTCTTTATTTTCCTTACACTCCGAACATTCACCCCGATTAGTTCATTCCGAAACTTTTGAGTTAGTTTTTAAAACGATGTCATGCATTCTGTTAAACATGTTTTATTATAAAATGATGTTGTCTATTTTGATATAAACTAACCGTTGTCTAAGTGACACGTGTACAGGTCCCTCCGATCTTTAAGGAAAATATGACCGTTGGAGATGGAGCCGACCTTACCTATAAATAGGAGCTCATTAGAAAGAGCTCGAGATAGATGAACAACTTGGTTTTGTGCATAAATTCTAGTGAAGTGATTTCTAGAGAGAGAGGCTCTTATTAACTCTAAAAGATTCGTGCGACTCCGAATATTGGTGATTACATTCGAGGGCTTCCGGGTATAGGAAGACAGAGTTGCCGACTACCTTGAAGTTCGAGGGCTTCCTTGCTGAAGAAGATAGAGGTTTCCAACTACCTTGAAGTTGAGGGGTTGTGGGGATAGAAAGACAGAGAATCCGATTTTCGTATCGAGGTCTTACCCTAGTGTGGGTAAGACAGACTTGCTTGCATGTATAAATCAAGGGACCTTTATCCAAGGTTTTTTGATACCCTTCTCTTTGGGTTAAAAGACTTATATCTTGTTACTCGTACTTCTACTACGTGTTTATATTCCGATGAATTTTGTATTATAAGGAAAGTATAACTTTCTTATACTTCCTTATTTGTACTCTGTTTCATTTAGATTCTATACGCTTTAAGGTATAATCTCATATTGTAATCTTTTATTATGTTTAAATTTCCAGAACCATATTTCCGGAACCTACTTTCGGAACCTCTTTCCAAGGTTGCATTCGGTGTTAGAGGTGTTTTGAATTTTCTTAGTTTAAATTTGTAAAACTTAGTCCTTTCCATTGTTTAAGGAAAACATAGTTATTCGTAACTAACTTTAAAGGTTCCAAAATAATTTTTTAAAGTATACAATTCGCCCCTCCCCCCCCTCTTGTATTTTGAGCATCTACATCATTATTTCAATCCTACAATTGGTATCAGAGGAGGTATCTGAAATACTTGTAATCACGAATAAGTTTTTCTTGCTCATTTACCCATTCCGAACTTTTCTATTCCGAACTTTGTTATTACAAATCTTTGCTACAAACAACTTTGTGTTCAATGTTATTTTAAGTATGGCAGGAATTAATGTTGGTTCAATTGATAATCTAAATCCTACAAGACCACCAATCTTTGATGGTAATGACTATGAGTACTGGAGAGATCAAATGAAGACTTTTGTTATCAATACTGGAGTAGACAATTTTATAATGCTTACTGGTGATTATAAAATTCCTGACAAGGAAGTTATAACCTTTACTAACCAGGAAAAGCTAGAATATCAAATCAACTATAAGGTACACAATACTATACTTTGTTCAATGAACAGAAATATATATAGCCAAATTTCTTCATGTGAAGCAGCAACTTGTATCTGGAAGAAGTTAGAGGTTACACACTTTGGAACTTCTAAGGTGATTGAGACTAGGAGAGCTATGCTCAGAGATGAATATCATGGATTCAACTTTCCTTATGGAGAACCAATCTGTAAAGTTCAACAGAGATTTATGACTATCGTAAACAGCCTATAGTCTATGGGAGCGAATGTTTTAGATGATGAAGCTCATGTGGATAAAATAATTGATATTATGCACAATGAGTGGGAAGCCAAAAGAACTGCTATATATGAGAACATGAAAGTTACTCAAATTACTCTTGATGATCTATTAGGAACTCTTCTACAACATGAGACCAGAATGAAGAGAGATGCTGACAACATTAAGAAGAAGAATGGAAATGGTATTGTTACTTTTACAACAACTTCAAATCAGATGAAATCTAAGACTACTGAGAGAGTAACCAGATCCAAGTCTAAGAATATTATTTTCCAGTCCGAATCTAGTTAGAGTTAAGTTTCTGAAAATGAATTAGAAAATCTTGCTCGAAGGATGAACAAGATAGCTAGACAAATAAATTTCCAATCTAAGTATACGAAAAAAGAAAAGGAAATATAAGAAAGATGGAGAAGTTACTTTCTATGAATGCAAGAGAGCTAGATATATTAGACAAGATTGCCCTTTTCTCAAAAAGAAAGAAATGAAAGAAAAGTATTCAGACAGGAATAGAAAGAAATATTATAAGGCCAATGTCAAGAATGTTTTGAAAGCTAATGACACCTGGAGTGCCAGTGGTGGTGACTCTTCAGATGAATCTTCTGATTATGAATCCTCAGGACAGAAGAATCTTGGACCTTTAGCTAGATTACCTATTGATAATCATTGTTTTATGGCTAAGGTATGAAATGATGGATCATTGAACAATGCTTCTTTAAATTCTAATGATAGTATGTATTATAACTCTTCTGATGAAGAATCATATTCTGATGAGGAAAATACTTTACCTACTTATGAAGAAGTCTCTAGGTTTGCTGAACTCCTTGAAATTGAGAATTCCAAACTTAATAAGAAACATGATAAGGCAAACTCTAGAAATTATATTCTTACGAAAGAGATATCATATCTTTCTAAAGATCATGATAAGAAAAATGCTGATTTTGAAAGTATTTCAAAAAATCATGAGGACGTATGTTCTGAGAAGAACAAACTTTCTAAAGAATTAGAAAAAGTGATTTCTAATAAAAATATTCTCACGTCTAGCTGTAGTTCTAAAACTAATGATTTTGAGGATAAAAACATGGTTATAAAAATCATGTCCGAAATTTTTCCTTAAAGAAGTGTTTATCAAACTTTACCCATGGTAAGGAAAATTTTGATAAAATGTATTCCCAAATACGACCTTTAAGAAATAAATCCGGATTTGGTTATACCCATGAAAAAAAAAATTTCAGTAACAATTATTTTGTTCCTCAAAGTGCCCCATTTTGTACTAAGTGTCAATATGGTAGTCAATGGGCATATAATTGTTCCTTAAACAAAACCCAATCTCTATGATTTCACAAAGCTTACTTTTCTAAGAAGATGTCGGTACCTAAAATTTTATTATCTGGAAATCTCAGATCCAAACATGTTTGGATTCCGAAAGTCTAATTTTCTTCTTGATTTCAAGAATATAAAGAGAGTACCAGCAACAATACATGGTACATGGATAGTGGATGTTCCCGGCACATGACTGGTAACAAAAGATATTTTGAAAAGATTATCAAAACGAAATAGGGAAGGTAACTTTCAGAGATAATGCTAAGGGTGAGATTGTTGGTATTGGTAATATTTTTTTTCTTGGTAAAACATAGATTTCAAATGTTCTTTTTGTTAAGGGTATTAAGAACAACCTCATTAGCATAAGCCAGTTGTGTGATGAAGGTTACCTTGTGAATTTTAGGAATGATAAGTGCTTAGTTCACAATTCCAAGGAAGAATTTATTCTCTCAGCCAATAGGCAAGAGAATGTTTACACGTTGAACTTAGAAGACCTCAGGAGTCATGATTAACCTTCCCTTAGTGCAATGGAAGATCATTCCTGGTTATGGAATAGAATACTAGGTCACTGTAACCTTAAGAACTTATGTAAACTTTCTAAGAAGAAACTAGTTAAGGACCTACCAGAGAATAGATTTTATTCTTCTAAAGTTTTTGATACTTGTCAATATGGAAAGAAACATAAATATAGTTTTAAATCATTCGGTGAAGTCTCAACAACTGATGCATTATAGTTAGTTCACATGGATCTTTTTGGTCCAACACAAAATGAATGTATTAGAGGAAAATACTATGTGTTTGTTCTAGTTGATGATTACACTAGATTTAATTGGGTCTATTTTCTAGCAAAGAATTCTGACGCTTTTTCGTATTTCAAATGTTTTAGAGCTCAGGTTAAAAATAAGAAAAACCTTCCATTAAAAACTATTCATAGTGATCATGGAGGAGAATTTCAATATTCTGATTTTGAAACTTTTTGTAGTAAAAAAGGTATTACTCTAAATTTTTCAGCACCTAGAACTCCTCAAAAAATGGTTTAGTTGAAAGAAGAAATAGAATTCTTCAAGAGAAAACTAGAACCATGTTGAGTGAATATTCTATAGCTAAACATGTTTGGGCTGAAGCTGAAAGTACTGCTTGTTATACTATAAATCACTTATTTATTAGACCTTTTCTTAATAAAACTCCTTATGAGTTATGGAATGGTAGAAAACCAAGACTATACAACTTCAATGTTTTTGGATGAAATGTATTCATTTTGAATAGTAAAGATAACATATTTAAATTCACACCAAAATCTGATGAAGGGATTTTCTTAGGATATTCCACAACCTCTAAGTCTTATAGAGTTTTTAATAAAAATACATGCACTATTGAAGAAACAGTACATGTAAAATTTGATGAGTCAGATCCTTTTGTTTTTAAACCACATCAACCTACATCTTCGGATGTGTTTTCAAAAACTAATTATCAACCTTTGATAGAAGAACCTTCTGATAAGGATAATGTTCTAGAAGATACTTCTGAAACATTTACCCCAGAAGACTTTCTACCCTATGTTGATGAACAGGTTTTACAAAACCCAAATAAGGTGTTTCATAAGAATAATCCTAGTGATAGTATCATTAGTGATGTAAATCAACCTGTAAGTACTAAAAGTTCCTTACGAAATGAAGTAGAACATCTAGCATTTCTTTCAAAATTAGAACCAAAAATCACTGATGTAGCTTTAGGTGATGATGATTGGATCAATGCCATTCAAGATGAAATAAATGAATTTGAATGGAATAAAGTCTAGACCTTGGTTAAAAGACCAATGGAAACTTCTGTTATTGGGGTAAAATGGGTTTTCAGAAATAAATGTGATCAAAATGGAGTCATAGTTAGAAATAAAGCTAGACGTTTTGCTAAAGGCTATAATCAGCAAGATGGAATAGAATATGAAGAAACCTATTCTCCAGTAGCTAGACTTGAATCTATCTGTATTCTAATTGCCTTCACAACATTCATTAATTTTAAAATTTTCCAAATGGATGTAAAATGTGATTTTCTTAATGGTTATGTTCAAGAGGATGTTTTTGTTGAACAACCTCCTGGATTTGAAGATACAAAACATCCTGATCATGTTTTTAGACATACCAAGGCTTTGTATGGTCTTAAACAAGCCCCACGAGCATGGTATGATAGACTCACTGGATTTTTGCTTCAAAATAACTATGTTAAGGGAAATGAAGATCCAACTCTTTTTATAAATAATGATAAGAAAAATGTTTTGATTGTTCAAATTTATGTTGATGACATCATATTTGGTTCAACTCAGCAATCATTGACTGACTCTTTTGCAAGTCTAATGAAATATGAGTTTGAAATGAGTATGATTGGTGAGTTAACTTTTTTCCATGGTTTTAAAATTTCTCAAAAACCAGAAGGAACCTACATATCTCAAAATAAGTATATTAAAGATCTTCTTAAAAAGTATGGTTATGACAATACAAAGAGTATAAGTACTCCTATCGGAACCTCAAACTCTTTAGATCTTGATGAAGCTGGGAAACCAGTAAACCAAACATCATTTAGAGTTATTATAGGAAGTTTACATTACATAACAGCTAGTCGACCAGACATAATGTTCTCAGTATGATTATGTGCAAGATATCAATCCAATCATAAGGAATCTCACTTAAAGGCAGTAAAAAGAATTTTTCGCTACCTTAAGGGAACCATGGATCTAGGATTATTTTATACTTCTGTATATGATTATATCCTTAAACGATTTTCTGATGCTGACATTGGTGGATGTAGAATGGATAGGAAAAGTACATCCGGAACTTGTCATTTCTTAGGAGATTCACTAGTTTCTTGGTCATGCAAGAAGAAACATTCTGTAGCACTTTTCACTACAGAAGCTGAATATGTAGATGCTTGAAGTTGTTGTGCTCAAGTGTTGTGGATGCAACACACACTCACTGACTATGGCATGAGTTTTACTAAAACTCAAATTTTGTGTGATAACACAAGTTCCATTTCCCTTAGTAAGAACCCTGCACATCACTCCCGTGCAAAACACATAGATATTAGGCATCACTTCTTAGGGATCACACACTTAAAAGAGATATTATTCTTCAATTTATCGGAACACAAGATCAACTTGATGAGATTTTCACAAAATCTTTTCCTTCTGATAGATTTGAATATATTAAACAGAAGTTAGGAATGATAACCATAAGGTAATCCTTCATAATTAACCTTCTTTTAAAAAAGTCTCCTTACAGCTATAAACTCCTTTTCATAGGGGGAGTACATTTGATTGTTAGTTTAACAAAGTTTTTCAAAATTTGTTTTCAAACATTCCGAAACTAAAATTCTGGAATGGAATTTCCGGAACTACAATTTTCCAGAATGGACATTTTCGTACAGAATACTTCTGAAATGGAAGTGTTTGAATTGAAAACATCTGGAATGGAGAATTTCGTACTGGTATTTTCATAACAGAACTTTCGTACTGAATCTCTCATAATATGTTTTTTTCCCCCAAATTCTTGGAATTTGTTTTTCGTACTCAGTTTTCTATAATATGTTTTTCTGTACTGAGTTTGATATCCATGGTAAAGTTTTTACGAACATTGTCTTTTCATAATAATGATTTTTTTTGTAGTCACTTTTATATTACCCATTACGAATAATCCTCCCAAGCCAATCTGAAAGGTATTATTACTTTACTCATGTTTTCGTAGTCATATTTTACTTGCTGGCATTTTCTTGTATTTTGTTTTCGGATTATAGTTTTTCTCAATTTTTTGTTTTAATAAAAACCTCAAAAAGATCGGATTAATGTTTTCTTGAGAATTCTTTTTCAATCGTCAGATTTCATCTCAGTTTATCACAATTGTTCGATGAACCGATGAAGTTGAACCGTCGGTTCACTGCTTATATAAAGGGGACCCAAATACTTGTCCCACATCGATTTCAAGCTCCAGCGTCCCGAAGCTCTGCCTCTCTGTTTTAAGGCCATTCCGAACTTCAGTTTTCTTCATTCTGATCTTCTCAGAGGTCATCAAATCCAAATGTCTGTGGATTTAGATTCTCATGAAATGTCATCCTCTAATCCTATTTAACAATGGTTAGTTTACAGAGAAAGGATAGTCCATATGGATTTCTTCTACAACTATGATTCTCTTATTTCGAAGAACATTAATTTAAATGGGTGGGAATATATTGTTGTGTCCAAACCGGGGAATCAAGACGATGATTTTTCGGAGTTACTTGTTGAGTTCTATGAAACAGTTTCCTTTTTTCAGGAAGATAATAGGGAGAAATTTTCTTTTACGTCTTATGGCAAGACTTATAAGCTTTCTTATACCATGTCAGGAATCTTGGTAGGGCTGACCTATGAAAGAGAAGACGATTTCATATCTCATGTGTTTCGAGATTCTAAAGGAATCTTCGACAAGGAAAAAGCCTTGAAAACTCTCAGACTTTCAGATGACAAAGCTCCTAAGATTGCTCGTTTGCCTATGAATATCTGAATTCTAGAGTTATGGGTACAAGGTCTTATCGTACCAAGGAAAGGTGATAAAGACAGTTTGAAGAAGAGTGAGATCTATATCTTAGATTTCCTGATAAATCTAAGGAAGTTTAACTTCATGAGGCACATTCTTTTAACCATTGAGAATCTTAAGAAAGGAAATCACCGAGCCCAGATCGTAATGTACCAAGCAATTTTATCAAAGCTAATAGTTTGGTGCCTTGAGTCTTTCAAGGAAGCTTGAAGATCTAAGCCAAGGGTTTGAAAAATTTGGTTAGTCAGTGATGATACCCTTTAGAGGATGGATGTGGCTTTCAACAAGGAGACTAGTGAGTTCTTTAATTTACCAAATCAAGAAGAAGTGGCTCTGAAGGCAGATGAACCGGAATCATCTAATCCAGTAAAGAAAGGAATGTTGAAAGAAGTTGCAGCTGAAGTACATGATCCTAAATCTAAGGAAGTTCAAACCGCACCTCCCAAACCAAAGAAGAAGAAGTCCTAACCTGATGAGGTTGTTGCGAAGTGGAGAGCAGATAAAGAGAAAAGGAAAGAAGGGGATCCGCAGTTCGGATTGGACCCTGCGTAGGCTAAGGCCATGATGTAGGGAACTACTAATGATCTTGAAAAACAATTAATGGAAAAGACGCTCAAGAAGAAGATGTCAGAAGCTGAGGCAGTCCAAGCTTTGATAAAATGTAATGAAATAGTATCTGGAATCATTCCAGTTTCGAGATGTTTCTCTGTGGAATCTCTACCTGAGACTCCAGGAAGAAACATTGATTTTCCGGAAGAGATTACAGATTAACATGTTGAGAAACTAATGCAAATTCAACAAGTGTAAGAGGAATAAGTAGTTGCTGAAGGAAGTGGTGAAACAGGAGATTTATTGAAAGAAGTAGATGATTATAAGGGGTCGCCTTCGGAACACCTGTCACTCCGAACTTCATAGGCTGAATCCTCTATGTTAGTAACCCCAGTTATTTATAAGAATGAGGAATATGTTTATAAAAAAGTTGTTGATGATATTATTCAAGTATCTACTACCGAGCAGAAAACTCCTGATCAAGAATAGATTCCAAAAAAAGACAAGGGAAAGAAACAACTTGTTGAGACTCCGAAATCAGTGGCTAGAAAGAAAATAGAATATGATGATTCATATAAAAGGAAGTTGGATCTTATTGAGGAAGAAAATTCCCTATGTAAAGTTTCAGATTCGGATTCATCCTCGTTGGGGCATGACTTTGTTGTTCAGTCTATAAAAAAATTGGTGGGAACCATTCTGACCTTCTCAAGTATTGACTCAAGATTCTAGATGCTCCAACATGCTTTATATCAGAAAACAGACTCTGTATCTATGTATATGGACAAGTGTGTTAAAATAGAGGCTCAGTTCAAAACATTTTTTGTTGGCTACAAAGCTCATAGAAGATCTTGCAAAAGGATGACAAACTGGTCGAAGAAGACTATTGAAGAAATGAGGTTATTCGATGAATTTCAAGACAATGTTAAAGATTCTTTTGAGACTAAGGATAGGAAGATAAATGAGCTGTCTTCTTCCTTTGAAGAGAAGCTGACAGATGAAAATAACATCTGGATTCAAGAAGATAGAGATCTTAATGGGAAACTGAATTCTATTTCTCAAAAATGGATGTTTGAAAGGGATCATCGGATCGGGTTTGAATAGAAGTTGAAGACTCAGGATGAAATGTTCAAGGATCAGGAAGAAATGCTAAAATCCCAAGAAGAAATGATTGAAGTTCAATCTGCAAGAATAGTGGTCTTAGATAAGCAAGCTGAAAAAGATCATAAAGACCTAAAGAAGATCAAGACTATTCTTAAGGGGCTCATTTCGAAGGAAAATGTTCCGAAATAGCTAAATCTATTCTTTTTGTTGTATCTAATTTTCATTTTTGGCGAGATTTCAAACTTAATGTAATATGTGCTTGTCGGTTCTTTTGTTGTTGTAACTATTGGTTCAGGTACTTTGTTATTTTTTTCCATTCCATCGAATTATTTTTGAAAATCACAAAGGGGGAGAAGGAAAAGATACTTAAGAAAAAGAACTCTAATAAAAGTTTATCTAAGGGGAGTTTTTCATTAAAGAAGACTTTATTTTTCGTAATGAAATGTCACTACGTAAATCTGAATACAATCCTTAGAGTTTCAAAGCCTAAGGGGGAGTTAGTCGTATTCATCAATATCATTAAAGCAAAGGGAGATAAGCCTTAATGTTTTTCTTTCTTCATAGAATTTTTTTTTTTCGTAAGAATGATTGTGCTTTCCAAAAAGGGGGAGATTGTTGAGTCAATAAGGTTTTTCCTTATGACTTCTCCATTCCTTCTTGTTTTGAAAATCACAAACCCCTTATCTTTAAGGAAAATTTCTTTTATATGGAAAATTTCTTTTATAAGGAAAATTTCTTTTATAAGGAAAATTTCTTTTATAAGGAAAATTGATTTTATAAGGAAAATCGCTTTTGTAAGAAAAATTATCTGTATCATATTTTCATTCATATTTTTCTTAAGTATATGATTCGGATTAATTTAAATTTTCTCGGAATTTCTTCAATCTTTGGTATGAAGTATTCTGTTTTAGGATCCGAATTCTGGATAAGAATTGTGATGATGTTTCACTCTGAAATCTAGAATGAGAACTGTGATAAAGTTTCATTCTGAATTCCGGATATAGTTTTACTTTAGCTTCGGGATACGAATTCTTATGAATGTTTGACAACGAATTCTTCGTAAGAATTCTGATGAGGAATTCTCATTACGAATTTTGATGATGAATTCTCATTACGAATTCTGATGACGAATTCTCATTCCAAATTCTCATTCCGAATTCACCTATTAAACAAAATCTGATCATCTTTGTTTTATACACTCCAAATTTATTTAGACTCCAAAAATTATCTTTGATTAGACTCCGAACTTTCATCTTTCTTACGTTGTTATAATCTATGTACACTTTATTTTCCATACACTCCGAACATTCACTCTGAATTGTTCATTCCGAAACTTTTCAGTTAGTTTCTAAAACAATGTCGTACATTCTATTAAACTTTTTTTATTATAAAATGATATCGTCTATTTTGTTGTAAACTAACTGTTGTCTAAGTGATACGGGTACAGGTCCCTCCGATATTTAAGGAAAATATGACCATTGGAGAAGGAGCTGACCTTACCTTTAAATAGGAGCTCATTTGAAAGAGCTCGAGACATATGAACATCTTGATTTTGTGCATACATGTGGTTGAAGTGATTTATAGAGAGAGAGGCTCTTATTAACTCTCAAAGATTCATGCGACTCCGAATGTTGGTGATTACATTCGATGGCTTCCGGGGATAGGAAGATAGAGGTGCCGACTACCTTGAAGTTCGAGGGCTTCCTTGCTGAGGAAGACAGAGGTTTCCAACTACCATGAAGTTGAGGGCTTGCGAGGATAGCAAGATAGAGAATCCAATTTTCATATCGAGGGCTTACCCTGTTGTGGGTAAGACAGACTTGTGTGAAAGTATAAATCAAGATACCTTTATCCAAGGTTGTTGGATACCCTTCTCTTTGGTTTAAAAACTTATATCTTGTTACTTGTAGTTCAACTACGTGTTTATATTCTGCTGAATTTTTTATTATAAGGAAAGTATAACTTTATTATACTTCCTTATTTGTACTTTGTTTCATTTAGATTCTATACTCTTTAAGGTAAAATCTCATATTGTAATATTTTATGAAGTTTAAATTTCCGGAACCATATTTCCGGAACCTACTTTCAGAATCTCTTTCCAAGGTTTCATTCGGTGTTAGAGGTGTTGGGAATTTTATTAGTTTAACTTTGTTAAACTTAGTCCTTTCCTTTGTTTAAGGAAAACATAGTTATTCATAAATAACATTAAAGGTTCCAAAAGAATTTTTTAAAGTATACAATTCACCCCCTCTTGTATTTTGAGCATCTACATCATTATTTCGATCCTACAATAAATAATAAATATTTATACTCTGTTAAAAGGTATACCCACATAGGATTTCTCGATGCTGACCCACACTTGATCGATTAGTGATGACCCACATATGATTTCTAGGTGTTGACCCACACTAGATCGCTACGTTCTGACCCACACCAGATCACAAGGTACTGACTCACAGAGGATCTCTAGGTGATGAAACACACACAAGATCACTTGGTGAAAACCCACATAGGATCACGATGTGCTGACCCACATAGGATCACCATGTCCTGCCCCACATTGTATCGCAAGGTGTTGAACCATACCAGATCACTCTTCATTCTTTACATCACAGCCAGCTACAGGGTTGTCATAATATGCTTTATTGTCTCTATAGGGGTCTCTACCACAAGTCTCTTGTCGGTAATCCAATATCCACAGTGTCTCAAAGGGAAGTATCTAAAAGGATCACCATGTCATTGGAGAATCAACGCAACAGGGGGTGCATCAATCGGACGCCCAGTCTGTGGGTTATTAGCATTCTAGTCCCGAGGGCCCTGTAGGATTCTTGCTCAATCCAAAATGAGAATTCCCCAACATTTTACTCATCTCCAATGAAGTATACCCAATTGAACATCTTGGTCCATGGTTTTAGGGGCTACAAACGGTTATTCAGATGAACATATTGTTCCTAAAATATGACCTAATGCATGTAATTGGGTGGAAGTGGGTCTGGGTCGGTTCGACCCGGTCGGACTGACCCAGCCCGACTGATGGTCTATCTCGACTCGTTGGGCAGTTTGACCCACTTGGTAAATCCCAGACCATGTAGGGTGGCATGGACTAGTGGACTGGCCTGGGGGTGCGAAGTCGTCGAGGCCGCGAAGGTGGCAAAGCTGTGGGTTGGTGCGGCGGTGCCGCAGACGGTGGAGTAGCAGGGCTGCGCGGCGGGGCCACGGGGGTGAGGTCGTGGGGCAGCGTGGGTAACTGTGGGAGGCATGTGGGCTACGGTCGGTGAGGCCGCGGGGGATGCGGGAGGGCGGAGTGCCGCGTGGCACAGATGGCACGGGCCGCGTAGTTGCGAACAGAGGAGCACCGTGGGCGGTTTTGGCACGGACGACAATTGTCGCGGGTGGCTTTGCTGTGGACGGCGGAGCGTCGTGGGGTGGAATATTTCCATGTGTTTTTCGGTGTTTCTCGAGTCTCTCTGGTGCCAACCAGCGGCACCATTATCCATCATCATCACGAAGAACACAGAAATGAACCAACATTTTCCAAGAGGACGAGGCATGTTTTTTTGGTCCGCACTCTCGGCATTAGGGTGGATGCAAGCAATTATAATTTCATCCTTGATCCACAAGTAATTTTCAAGAATGGGAAGGGGAATAATTCAACCATCTACCCTACCTTGATGATTTGGTTGAAAATTTACTGCGGTTGAGACGATTTAGAATTCTTCCGATCTCGCAAAAAGTCTCCTTCAACATCATCGGTGAGGAGAGGAAAAGTTGAAGTCAGTGAAAATTGATTTTATTGGATCATTGGTTCGTTCATCGTTGGATATCCTTCTATAGATTTTGGAGAAAGGATCGTTGAAGGATAATAGTTCTTCATTGGAGTTCATATTTGGAGGATGTGTTCCTCCATGTTCTCCCATGATCCAACCATTTGCAACGATTAATTTCACCCAACCCACCAAAACGAATAGGTATCCAATATAATAGAATAAGATTTTTAATTTCAATTTGGCACAAAAATAGGATAACTTAATTAATTATAAGAGATTTGGCTTAATTTATTAAAGGGGAGAGTTGGCATAACTAAATTAAGGAGTTAGGAGGTTTTTCTCCATAATGTGTGTAGTTTAATGGGTTTTTTTACTCAGGTTATCCCCACAACCATAAAATCTCATGGGAGATTTATTTTAGGTGGTCTCCACCTATGAAACATCCACATTAGAGTTTCAAAATTAATTAAAAATTAAATTTTACACCACTTTTATTATTTTATTCACTCAGGAAAATGTAAAAAACTAACATCCACCCATGACATCCTACGACCGAGGTGAAGGTATCTGTAAGAGAATACCGACGTTGTGAGTTCATCGGTGCCCTCAGAATTCAATTCCGAGCACCAGTTCAAATGTTATAATAACCCGCTCTTACGTTTATTGAACGTACCAGAAAAAAAGGTCATAAATTAATTCCGGGCACACCAGGCCTTGGAATCACGCTCCATTATTTTTCGCGGACTCATAAAATTCCAATATTTAAAAAAAATTAAATGGAAATCTTGGGTCTTTACATTCTCCCAACCTCATGGAATTTCATCCTTGTGAACCACAAATCAACCCAAGGAAACAAGTGGGGGTACTGAAATCAAATATGAGCGTCCTGATCTCATGTGCTCTCATGGAGGTTCCAATGGCGCCAACAAATGTGCACCAGAGGTATCGAATTCCCATGAAGGACCCACTCCTGTCAATCCTCAATCTCTACTAGAAACTCCTTAAATGTCACTCCATCATCGACGTCTAGCTCACCGTTGTCGATGATGTTAGAAGGGTCGTGGACATATCCCCTCAACTAGGATACATGGAAGACATCATGCACTCGATGAAACTGTGGTGGAAGAGCTAAGCAGTATGCCATCTTGGAAACTCTACTGAGGACCGGAAATGGTCTGATTATCTTCAATGATATCTTGCCTCCTTAGCCAAATAACTGCAAACCTAGTCGAGGTGAGACACATAGAAAGATGTGGTCACCATCCTTGAACTCAAGAGGTCTCTTTCTCCTTTCAATATATGACTTCTTACTACATTGTGAACTCTTCATCCACCCATATATGATCAAAACCTTTTTTGTATTACATAGTACCATCATTGGTCCCACTATTGTGGACTCACGTGGGTCAGTCCCGCACAAAGGTGATCTGCAAAGTCACCCATACAACGTCTAAAAATGTTCCATCACAATGGTGGACTGATAGATGTTTTTGTATTCAAACTCTACAATAGGAATGTGATCATCCCAACTATGTCTTAATTTGAGGATGCAAGATCGTAGCATGTCCTCAAGAGTGTGAATGGTTTACTAGGTATGGACCTCTGTCAAAGGATGGAAGGTGGTGCTCAAACGAAGTTGTCCCTGAAAGCCTCATGAAACCCATTATATATCCAAAAATAAAAACATGTATCATGATCAGAGATAATCATCGATGGTACTCCATTTAATTTCACAATCTTCTCCACATAGAGGCTTCCCATGCTCTCTACTGATCAATGTTCTATGATCGGTATAATGTGGGCCGACATGATGATTCAGCCGGCAATCACCCAAATCGAGTCATGGACTCTGGATGTGCATGGATGTCCTATCACGAAGTCCGTGGATATCCCATCACACTTCCACTCTTGGAACCTTAAATGCTGAACCAAGCATTCTAGTACATGATTCTTCCCCTTCACTTGCTGACAAGTGAGGAACTGAAAGAAAACTCTGTTATTTATTTTTTCATTCCTAGCCACCAGTGCTGTCATCAGAGATCCTAGAATAACTTCTTAACTGCTGGATGTAACACAAGAAAGAAAGTGTGTAACTCCCTAATCACTTCCTCCCGAGGAGACACTGGTAAAATGTTACAACCTCTATAGAGGATGACATGCTCCCCACCTTCTAAAAATATATCAGGTGCCAGTCCTGTGGATATTTGAGCATGTCATGTCTCACAGTCAGTGTCCTGATGATGTGACTCCCTGACACACCGAATAATTGGGGGACTGATAGTAAGAGACTGAAGGAAATTTGATCTATCAGATTCCACGAAGGATATATGTAAAGTTACCAACTTCTCTGTCTCCTCACCTAGAACGTGTATATGAGATCACCGGTTGAGTTTATTTGTTGCAATGTTCCCCTTCCCAGGAGTATAGAATATCTCGAAGTCATAGTCCTGGAGGAACTCACGTCAACGTTGTTGTCCCAAGTTCAGGTCCTTCTGATGGAAGATATTCATAATACTCTTGTGATGGGAGTGCACTGTAAAGGGTTTGCCCATCAGATAGTGTCGCAACATCTTCAAAGTGAAGACCACTGATACTAACTCCAAGTCATGGGTAGCGTAGTTCTGCTCATGTGGTCTCAGCAGTTGAGAACAATATGTGATCACCATTCACTCTTGCATCAGTAGACATCTGAGCCCAGTCCCTGATGCGTCATAGTATACTACGTACACTACGCCCTCCTCCGGTATCCTTAAGTTGGATGCACTATTCATCCTCTACCTCATTTCTAGAAAACCTCACTGGCATCTCTCTGAACACATGAAGTGTTGCCCCTTTTTGTCAATGCTGATAGAGGTTTTGTAACATTGGATAAATAAGGAACAAACCTCCAGTAGTATCCATCCAAAAACAAGAAGCTTTGTACCTCCGTCATACTTCTGGGTTGCTCCCAAGCAGGTACCGCCTCAATCATCACTGGATCCCCGGAAAATCCAACATTTGATATTACATGTCCAATATAGTGAACCTCTTAGATCCAAAACTGGCACATTGAGAATTTACCATAATGTTGGTGCTCTGGGATTTTTTCCAGGACTACCTGCAATTGATTGGAATGCACCTTCTCAGTAATCGAGTAGATCAGAATGTCATCGAAGAAGACTACTACAAAGCAATCAAGGTATAGATGGAAGATTCTATCCATGAGTCCCATGAATGTTTTTGGAGCATTGGTTAGACCTAAAGTCATAAAAATGTACTTGTAATGGTCGTACCATCATCTGAAATCTATCTCTTGCACAACTTCATCTGGTACTCTGAGCTGGTGACAGCCTTTTCTGAGGTCTATTTTCGAGAACCCTCGTGTTCCATTCTGCGGATCAAAGGGGTCATAAATCATCGGAAGTGGGTACAGGTTCTTCACAGTCACCTGTTTCAGGTGTCGATGGTCAAAAAAGAGTCTCGAGATATCATTCTACTTCTTGGAGAACAAAATCAGAGATGTCGAAGGGGAAAAATTGTGTCGGATTAATCCCTTCCCCAGCAAGTCCTCTAGATGAAACTGATGCTCACGAAGCTCCACGGGAGCCATCATATATACTGTTGTAGATATCAGTGTCATATAGGGGTACCCGTTATTGTATAATTCCACCACTATGTGAGGAAGTATACCCGGAACATCATTAGGGAAGAAATCTGCATACTGGTGTACCACTACAAGATAACTCAGACTCTCTACATCAACTACTCTGAGGGTAAGGTTAGCCAACTAATGAGTGGTCAGCTGCACCCTCCTCTGGGTAAGTCCATCCTCTACTATAAAGGCTTATTTCACGTTGTTAAAGGGAAAAATCGTCCCATCCACGCGGACACATTGCACATTGCGCCTAACACTATCATTTTGAGCTTGGACTGTAGATAACCAGTACATACCCGTGAAGACATCGTAAGGCCTCACAACGACTACTATGAGATACCAACCGAAGATATCACCTCCTAGATTAAGATCACACTACTAAAACTAGTTCATAATCATCGAATCATATTTTGAAGGAGTATCTACCGATAAGGATCGAGCCAATGTCTCCATCAGAATTTCGAACCTCCAAACAATGGACCTGGAAATAAAAGAATGACTGGTACCTGGGTCAACAAATACTACAGCTATGGTGGAGTAGATAAAGATCATACCACATATCATCACTAGAGAGCCTTGATCATAGGCCTCAACTGCCTGAAACTGATCTTTCCCATGTCCTACTACTCCCTTTAGTCTTGGTGGACCACCTGGTTTTGGTGGCCGTAACATCTCGAATCATCTCCCTTCGCCAGCTATGTTGCCAGCTCCTCTTCCACGTCCGATTGATCCCTACAGATCTCCTCTTCGAATCTTGGTCTCTATGTGGGTAGTCCTTCAACTATCTACTGATCATCCGTACTGTGGGTCGGACAATCACGAGCCATGTGACCCCGCCCGACGCATGTGTTACACTGCCCGCTACTGGTATTACCAGCTCTTCCTCGGGTGCCCCGCACAACTAACTCTAAAACAAATGGTCATCCTCATGTAGGTTTGGTCCTACTAGACCTCTGTGAAATCTGTCTACTGCCAGCTGAAGAAGACTCTGCTACATGATGACTGGTGGTGGGTCTCACAACTGGCAGTAGCTCACTAAGAAAAATCTACACTATGTGGGCTCTCTCTAAGACCCCCACCCACATCGAGATGCTATGAAAAATCAACAAAGCCCTGATCTCCCATCGGAGTCCCTACTCCAAAGTCCAAGCCCTGAAGAATGTGTTCTGCACCATAGGTGTAGCTTCAGAGGTCAGTGAACCTCGCTGTGAAGTGATCCATAGTCATGCTACCCTGCTACAGATTAAGTAGCTCCTAATTGTGCACAACACGAAGAGTCACTAAAACAAAATCTACCCAAAACAGGCTCTCAAAGTCTTCCCAGAGAATCGTCATATCATCGTGAACCTAGAGCGTCATGCTCCAACATATTCATGTTGCTGCCTATAGAATACTAGCAGTAAGGATCACCATTAGATCGGATGGTGTCCCTACTAGAATAAAGACTCACCCCATAGCCTCTAACCAATCATTAGCCGCCTGTGGATCCATCACTCC
This sequence comes from Viscum album, assembly GCA_963277665.1. Classification (NCBI taxonomy): domain Eukaryota; kingdom Viridiplantae; phylum Streptophyta; class Magnoliopsida; order Santalales; family Viscaceae; genus Viscum; species Viscum album. Next base: position 520,258,106 of record OY728160.1, read on the forward strand.
CGTGAACCTTTTTCTCCTTATGCGCTGGAACTCGTGCAACGTGATCATGTGGCGTGCATCGTCTGCTTATAGGGTTGGATGCATTAGTGCCTGAATGGGTAATGGTACCAATGGTGCCTCTAATGGAAGAGGGGACTTCATTGAGGCCATTCCACTCAGTGGGATATCAGTGCGCACTACTCTTGGAACCATAGATGGTTATCCTCAGGGAGGAATCCTGAAAATAATTAGGTGTGCTAAGGTGAAAAAGTTACACCTGGTGAGCTTACTCAAAATTCAGGATCCTGGTGTATGGATATGTCTGCCCCACACCAACACTGGATTCCCTAAACTAATAAACATACTCACTACACTTAACACTATTTCTTTTAACAAAGTAGGATATGAGTCGTATGTTCGACGATAGAACATACTCCTCTGATTAAAATTTTTCATGACCCATCCTCAGGGGCTCGTGTCATGACTACCCAAACCCGCCTTCTATAAGACAAGGGATGACGACTAGAACGGAAGGGGTATTCCATAAAACTAGGAATGCATTGCCTTCATAACTTGTAACACACACAACAAAGAACACAAAAAGATAAAAACACAAGTGAACTGAATAGTAAATTGATTGAGTATAGTAAGTAAAAGGGGGCCAGAATAGATGCCCAACTAGAAAGTAAAAGGAAAAATAGAATGTATAAGACATCTAATTGGTGAAAAGAAGCTCTTGTATCATCCACCACAGATCATACCTAATGGGTATGTACAGCTTATGAACGGTCGTCTCTGTGATTCACCTCATCTAATTTCCACCTCTGAGCTACCCCTAGTCCTAGTACTATCATCCTCTATCAGTGAAGTCTGTCATCTTCCCCAATCACAACAGGGTGCAGGCATTACCCGTGCAGGGGTGAGTATAACGATACTCAATAGGGACCCCGAGAACCTCAACATCTCACAAAATCGACCAAGGATAAACTAAAAGACCTAAAATTATTATCAAAAAGTCTTCTTCAAAAACGTCGGTGAGGAAAGAATAAGATGAAGTCGGTGAAGATGAAGTTTCCTCGATAATTTTTCGTTAGTCATTGCAGATTTTTTGATGGAGTATAGAGAAATTTTTTTCGTTGGAGTAGAGTTCTTCGTTGGCGTTCTTCATTGGAGGATGTGTTCCTCCATGTTATCCCATGCTCCCACCTTTTCCAATGATTAATTTCCCTGAACCTACCAAAAAGAAAAGGTATTAAATATAATATAATATGTTATTTAATTTCAAATTGGCACAAAAATACCTTATCATAATTAATTTGTGGAGATTTTGGATTAATTAATTAAAGATGACAATTGGCATAATTAAGGTAGGGAGTTGAGTGGATTTTCTCCATAATTAGATGACTTCAATGGGTATTTTTGACTTGGGTGGTCCCCACCACCATAATCTTTCATGGGAGGTTTAGTTCAAGTGGTCCCCACCTAAGAAACATCCACATGGGAATTTCAAATTAACATAAAAATAAAATTTTTACACCATTTTATTTTATTTTATTCTCTAACGGAAAAGTGAAAAACTAACTTCCACCTTCGACCTACATTGGTGGAGGTGAACGTCTCCATAAGAGAATACTGGCGCTGAGAATTTAATAGTGCCCTAGATTCCAATTCCGAGAAATTATTCAAATGATATAAAAACATGCTCATTCAATTACTGAACGTACCCGAAAAAAAGTTCAGAAATTTATTTTGGTCACATTGGGCCACAAAATCATGCGCCATTAAATTTCCTGGACCCGTAAAATTCCCCAATATTAATAAAATTACATGGATATTCAGGGCCATTACAGAGGGGCTATAGAAGGCCCCACCCATCACTTACTAAGTCCAATGCATTATTCATTTGAAAATGTTGAATCATATCATATAAAATTTTATTAAAACTATGATATAAAATGTCAATAATTTAACCATAAACCATGAATTGTATAAAAAAATCACATCCCCATTCAAACATATCATAACTCATTCAATAAAAATTATAAGTTTGTATTACAATAAATTAACCTCAATCAAGAATAATATCCAGTAATGGATGTTGACATAGTTGAAAATGATCGGCAAAACTCCTTGATGGAAAGTAAATTTTTCCTTAAATCATTTTAAATTCAGACATTTATAGAGTAGGTAATTTAAAATGTATTTCTGAATCAAAGTGTCTCATACATCATTTAATCTTTTAGAAGGAATACACTTTTTAAAACAATCATGTCCATATTAATAAATTCATTATATCATTTTGAAAACATATTCATTAATTAATAATGAATTAATAAAAATTAAAAATTAAAAAATTTAAAATTATTATATTACTAAAGAGTCCCTTACACAAAAACATAAAATATTACTTTTGAAAATAGTTATATTTAACAAAGAGTTGGATGATAAATATTTTCCAGTAAATACTAACACATAAACAATATCTGGTAATATTGATATTGAGGAATTAACCCTTACCTTTTACATTTCCTTAGTCGAGGGTATGTTATCATATTCTATAATATTTGAATCAGTTTAATTAAATTATATGAGAACCATATACAAAAATATTTTATTATATATGATCTTTTAAAATTTCATTGTTTATAATATTTCAGTAGTATATTTGTATTGGAATTAAGTTATTCATTTTACTTTATATGTTTTGTTACGTAAGCAATTTTTGTTATTGTAGGATGTATTTTATTCATATCTCGAATTACATTAATTTATTAAACATTATTTTAAATCATAAACTGATAAATATTCTAGAACGGTTATTATGGGGAATGAATCTCATCACATTTGTGGAGATGATAATCTGTACGTATGCACGAGAAAAAATATCATTCTATTGAGGGTGAAATCATATGTAATTGGATGGGATATTACATATACAGAATCATTAAAATGATATATTTACTATTTACATCAATTTTACTCATTATTATACACATACAAAAAATCAACTGTTAAATTGCAAACTATGCCATGATGTGGAGACAATAAGCCGTATCTACGAACATATAATGACATCATCATTCATACGATGTATAGAATAATGAATATGGTTGTACCACATTTATAATAACATCATAGTATATAGAATGTAATGGATTTAATATTTTCTTATGTAAGCAACAATGAAATAGGTCGTGGAAGAAGAAAATATCTTCGAAAGAGGTGATTAAATTATTACATATTCTTTTGATTCTTATTTTTGGATTTGATCAAAACAGATCATTACGTATCATTTATGTTAATAGAAAGGCCTCTATATAGAATTTAGGTTAGTATAGAATATATTCAATTAGGGTTTGGCTAATGAAAATGGAGTTGGAGGTGTGATTTTGAGAGAAGGGGATGTACCATTTTATAAGAGAGGTGAGGTGAACTTTTGGAAAAGCATAAAATATTATATTATTATAAAATATTTCTTGGTTTATAAAAGAACTAAATGTATTTATTTCAAGGATAAGGTGGTTATGGGTCGATATATATTCAACCAATAGGTTTTTAAAAAATTAAGTCACTATATTAACAATATCTTTTGATTTAGTTCGTAGTTAAATAGTTTAACTTTTACCTTGTATTCTTGTATTTGTATATTACATGGTTAATAAACATACTATAAATTTCCATGAGAACTAAAATTTGTTCCTTAATGACATATCTATCATTATATTAGTCCATTTTTCAACATTTATATTTTTATGAATATTATATAATTTAATAATATAGTATTTTCTAAATACAAATTTATGTCAATTTTGACACTATTTTGTATTTGGTTTTTGTGAAAGTCAATGAAAAATGATTACATCTAAAAAACACATTAAATTAACACAAACATGTCATATGAACTGTGAAAATTAGTTGAATGCGTCAATTGTCTCAATTTAACTTAATGTTGACATTTATTATAATAGTTATTTTAATCATTCATTAATATGGTAACTACTGAATCCTTATTGTGTCAAAAATAAATTTAATTATTTAATGTATAAAAATAATAAATAAAATACCAAAATTTATGAAATTCATTTCTCTTTATAATAATAATTTTTAGTCAATTTTATCTTATGTATAACCCTATATTGAAAATCATTTAGTTATTAAACATTCAATTTTACACTTTTAACTGTTTTTTAAATAAAATAAAAAAATGTAATAATCTAATTCTTGTGGATCAGTGGGGATCATATTTTATTAAAAAGGATGATTTTGTTCTAAAAAAGTTATCCAATATAATGGGGACGTGTGTTAGGGTAATTATAATATAATTTTTACCTTTAATTACCCTTTGAACTTTTAAATGTGGTAAATAAAAATCAAAAGTTACTATTTACCAAATATTATTTGCATCTTATTGAACTAAATTTTAAATACTAATGTCAATTGTGTCTTTTGGATTTTTTAAATTCAATTCACACAAGTTGTAAAATTATATTTTATGCAAACTTGAAAATGTGCCAAGAACAAGTGTAAAAGATGTTAAAAGGTTCAATATAATTTTATTTATCTATTCTTATTATAAAATGACTCCAATGAATTACATTGGACTAATACAATTATTATGTATCTATTATTACCTAAAAAATAATTTTAATGACAATAATAATTATTTAATTAAAAATTCATTATTTATTTATAGTGTTGTATTTTTAACTATTCTGCAAAAATAGAATGTTTTTAGAAAAAAATACAAAAAATTCACCAAATTCTAATTTTGATATTCTGAATCAAAAAATGAAGTCTATTTTAACAAATTCATTTTTTAGTAATTTCTAATACTAGTTTTATTATTGTTCCCAAAAATAGATAAAAGTTGTTCTTTTAAGATAATAGTTTTATTAAATATATAAATATATTATCAAAACATATGCATTTAAATATATATTTGTTATTTATGTAAAAAAATTAAATAATAATGAATTTTTTTTAAAAAAATTCATATCACAATATTTAATTGATAAATAAATATATCATTTAAATAATTATAATTTTAATGTGTTGTTTCATAGAAACTCAATCTTTTGTATAACAGAGGCCATGTTAGTGTTGCATAATGTATAAGCTAATGACATATTTTAATGATATAACATAATATCAAATCCTTTGGTGTTACACATGAAGTGGATAAATTGTTTCAATTTAATAAATGAAGGGATGCAGAGTTTTGGAGGTAATAATATTATTTTCAATAACATAATGTTACAATCCATTTATAAATGGAACAAAAAATGAAAATTTTTTAGGGTATGTGATTGTCGGTCTATATTCTACACATTTGGATTTGGGATATATTAAAGATTGTTTTTGGACATTCTAATGTATCTTTTTATCTTTTACCATAAAAAACCATTACCTTGATAATTAAATTTTAACCATAGTGGTTAATATTAATGATATAAAAATAGTTTATTACTAATAGTGCATTATTATATTTAAAATATTATATAAAATGTAATATTATCATAAATATTTAATTTTATGAAATAAATTGGATTAATATATAAAAAATACAAGGAAGATATTTTTTAATGAATTCTATAAAAAATTTAACCAAAAAAACAATTAATTTCAAGGAAATATCAAAAATGTTTTTAATATATTAAAATAACAAATTTGATTTAAAATATTAAAATGAATAATTTCATCCACTACATACGTATTTTCTTACATTAATGGATTTTTAATCTTCTTGGACACTCTTATTTAATGCAAAAATATGAAATATTATAATTTTCACAAAAAAATATATTCTCCAACTAAAAATCACTCTTTGATGAAAAAAAGAAGTAAATAAAACTAAATAAATGTAATTTTCAGAAATTAAAATATAATACTATGATATCGAAATAAATTATGTATGTTTAATGTCAGTTATTAAAAAAATAGATAATATTAAAAAATAACTTTTTATGTATATAACATTTTTTATTAAAAATTAATTCTAATATATTTTCTTTTAAGTGGAAATTGAATTTAATGGTATACAATATTAATTATATTTAATTAATTAAATTATTTAACTCTAATATATTTTGTTTCATTTATATTTGGTATAACATTTAACACATATTATTAATCATAACATCTGTTTTATATGGGAATGAATTTTAGGTCATTACCCTCTACCCCCTATATGAGAATTTCTTTCTTGATATTTTTGTTATCATATAAAATGATAAATATCTTATGATATATAAATTTTGGATATAAATAAAAATTTAATTTATGAGGAAATTTCAATATTTCAATCTTCTGAAGCATGACTATTTCCCCATAACTAGCTTATACCTATCAATTCATATTTATCTAACTATTTTGGCTAATGAGTCAATAGTTACATTGAATATTTACAAAAATTATAATATATTTTTCAACATGGTAATTATTTTAATAATGTCATTGATACAGTATAATAGTTTATAATGAGAATTTTTTTATTCATAAAATAGTTTTACCTCGATTTTTGTAAGAACAATCCACCACTAAAATTTAGTTATATTTTTCTAAAGGATACTAAAATTTCCCCATTTAACATTTTGATAAGACTGCTATTGGAATTAAATAATCATACTAAAATGAAATTTGTTCAATACTCAAGTCATAATGTTTAGGATATATTTCTCATAGATTACTTCATTGATATATTAGTCTTCAAAGAATAAAATTCCCATAAGTCAACCATAACTTTGGTTTAGAAGAAATGTGTTCTATAAAATAAAGATATATTATGGGAATATTGCTTCTTAATGAATTGAATTTTCCAAATGATGTCAATGGTAGGTTGTGATAATTGTATTAGTTAGTCCATATTTTTGGGAATTTATTCTGATAATGGCCATGTTCCCCACAACTAAGACGTTTATTATTTTGTTATTTTCTTATGATGGACTATATTTGACTGAAAAATGATTCCCAAAAACCTTATTTTTCATTTATATTTGACATCATATTTATCTAATTTATCATAATTAAAACATATTCATTATAATTTTTGTTAAATCCATGGATTCATTCTCTCACAATCATGGAACATATGAAATTGGATATATATTCATTTTTAATCATCATTACACAAATATCCATGATTCAAAACTTGTTTTTGTTAGTGTAATGGAAAATTAAATAAATTACACAAAATTAATCCTAATTTTTAGTATATTGTATGGACTAAAAAAAATATTCAAATTATATATCATATCCCATTTGGGTCCCCATTTGAAAAATCTCAACATTTTCTATGTAATTAATTTAGAACATGTGTCCTTTGGGAATAAATAAATACTTAAACGAAATGACTCAATCATGAGTTTTAAATATTACCATTATAAGGTTATTATTAAATACTCAAACCCATTTTATCTTACTCATTGAAAACTTAGCATTATATTTAATTTTATCAAAAATCAAAATTGGATTAGTTTATGTTTATTTAATTTAGGTTATCTCATATTTCATAGTCTAATTTCAAACTATAATATATCATAAATTATGAAATTTTAATATAAAATGACTTAACAAACATTTTACCCATGATTTTCCATGTGGGAGTGTAGTCTTAATTCCACTCATCATTCATCAAGTAAATGATAAATTCAATTATCAATCAATACTTTTGGGGTGATAACCCCTAGGTTCACATATCCCACACATGAATCCAAATTAGCATTTTGTAATATGGATGTTGATTCTAGAAAAGCCTAATTCTCTACAGACCTAAATTTCATGATTTTATTATTTAGTTATCAAAATCTAATTGATCTATCCCTAGGTGTTTCACTAATGTTATATAATCATAATACCACAAAAAAATATACAACAATTCTGAAAAATTAACCATACCATTCTATGCTACCAAATATCACCCAAGACCCACACTCTTACATATATTCCTAAAAATACAAATTTAACCAAAATAATTAGTAATATTTGGTGAAGATATATTTAATTTTAAACACTGTAATAGGATATTCATTTAAAACCACAAGAATTCTCCAAATACCTAGAATATAAGTTTTACTGTCATTGTGGATCAACTATATAAGAAACATATTTGAAAATACTATTAAATAATTCCCTTTATTTGAACCACACTTCATCCCCTTAAATAAATCCTCAAGTGTATATAGTTCCACATAAACATGAGAAACAAAACATAATAATGGAATTAGATATAAAAAACTATAAGGGAATACTTATCAACATGTTTTCAAATGATAAATCATTTAAATATGATAAAACCTGGGAAATGGTGAATTAATTTTATTAAAAATTACATGGGAAAATAATATTTGTCTATATGTCCTGATGGAGGGATATATAATATCCAAAAAACAAATAAAATGGAAATTGTTTTTATACAAACGAAACATTAATCAATTGAAATTTTGAATAATAGTAAGTACATATGAATTTATAATTTCATTAAATCATTTTATAACAATGTATTTTCGCACAAAAATATGTGTAGAAAAAATTTGAATAAAAACTATTACATCATTTTTAGAAAGGAAACCTGTGAGAAAATATTCACACATCTCATTCAAATAAAAACTTCTGAAAAATAATCCCTCATATCATTCACATCATAGTTTTTCATCTAATGTGACATGAAACTGTATCCAAATCATAGTATGTTGATATATTACACCACCCATCAATCATCTATACAAATGTGTGCAACATGAAATAAAGCATTTATCATATCCTGAATTAGAGAAGAAACAAAAATTGTATTATTTAAACCTTGAAAAAAAAATCAAATAATTTGATCTTATGAAATAATTAGATATAAGAATATTATTTTAAAAAAGAAATCGTATAATAAGAATAAATATATGTTGATCAAATAATCGATTCATTATATATGAACCCTAGCAAGTAGATACTAAATAATATCAAACATTTTTCACATATAAATTTAAAAAACTATATTATAAATTAATATATATAACATTTTAATGGTGATTGGATGAATTTTAAAAAACATATTATAAATTTATACATAAATAATATCTCTGATAAAAAATTTATTCTCAAAAAAATATGATATTGATGATAAATGTTTTGGGTATTGAATAAATTTTAATCCTTTTGAATATAATAAAATGGGATTATTAAAGAATTATATTATAAAATTGGTAAAAATACTTAATTTTCAATTTGGATAATGGATATATATAGGCTACATGAGTAAATACATAGTTTGGTATCCAAATAAGAAATAATTAAACATTTTTTTGGAATAATAAAACTTGATATTGAGGGAAATAAATTTATATATGTGAATATATTTCTCTACTATATATAATCATTTTATTTCGAAAAAAATTATTGATTAGGAAAATTCAACATAAATTCATAAATGTTCATAGAAACAAAATATGATATATTTTATATTATAGGATATAGAATATTTATTTAAATATAAATGAATGAAATTGACGTATTAACCTTTTAACATAATTAATATAAATTGGACATAAAATCACCTATATAAATGTCATATATAATTACAAAATGTCAATTTTGAAATGTGTTATCTTGTATGAATGATAATATATAGGAATATTAGAAATTATAATATAATTCAATTAATTGGAATATTTTAACTAACTTATATGAAACGTGTTCAACAAGAACATTCATAAATCAATTAATTGGAAAATTTATTCTAAAAATATATATAGTAATCTAATTGAAAGAATATTGTGGATAATAAATATTAAATTCATTTGTCATGAAAACATGGATATAAATTATAATTCGATAATATTGGGTAGTGAATACACCATATAAATTAATATTTGGTCAGTAATATCAATCAAGTATCATTGATTTGAGAACCAGACAACAAAATGTTTGCATTTTGAGAAACTTTATAATAAAAAACCACTAGAATGTAGAGTTCTTGAAGATAGTTTAAAATACCATGAATAAATATTAATCATTATAAAATATGTCTTATATAAAATATATACACAATTTAATATTAAATATGTCATAATGGTTGAAAATTTATTAAAAACCCATTACAATATATTCCCTCTTACTACACACTAATATAACATCCCATTTAATGAAAATAATTATATTATCCAATTTTATAATAACTCAAATATGAACATACTGGCCCTTCTAGAATATATTTATAAAAATATATTAAATATATGTTATCTGATTATAATTAATTTTCATTATCGTGTGTGAGAACAATATGTTGTTTGTTTTTTTTTTCAAATATAACCAAGATACAACTGATTCTCAGTATATGGTTCTATGTTCATCATTACCATATCATTCATTATATTACTATAATATTTTTATAATGATTACTATTTCTCCATTTTCATTAGATGAAATACATGAATACATATTGTGAGAAAAGAAATCATGAAGATCTAGTTTTAAACATGATTAATGATTGAATGGTTATATATAAATTTATATTTTAATTTTAAAAGAAATATTATAGAATCATTATAAAATATTATAAATATCCTTATTAATTGTAATTATATTCATATAACATCCCATAATCATTTATGTTGTCATTTTTAAAACATCATTTATATAGGTGGTTAAGTCGACCCAAAGGGAAACATGTTATTATTTTTTATTGATTAAGGGTATGTATTTATATAATTGTAATGTGAAATATAAATAATATAAACATTAAATAAAAAAAAATAATTCATTAAATCCCTTATAGGAACCATCAATGATGAGTGGTGATGAAAAAGAAAATTCTTTTTCATTGAGGAAACATATCAGAATACGTGTGATTATCCTTATCATTTCTAAATAAATGTAAGGATACAAGGTAAATGAAAAATAATGATCATTGAATTTAATTAGTAAAAATTAAATTATATTTATTAATAATATAAATCATTTATATCATAGAATTTAGGGAGTGATGAATATTTAACAGCATCACATTTTAAACGCGATAATATGCACATACACGTGACCAATTTACTTTGGTATTCATAGTGGATGAAAATGGATTAATATTTCTATTTCAATTAAAATAATTAAATTTCATTATCAACAATAATGTTTCGTTCATATTAATATTGTTAGAGACAATTTGGTAAGGTGTATTTAAAAAGAGAATGGTAATTGAATGCATCACACATGTTGGAATCTTGAATTTTCACATTTAAATATCCCTATAAATGATATAATTAGGTAAAATTAATATGAATAATATTTTATGGATGTTAGAGATGTTTTAAATAGGTTAATATATATATATATATATATTCATCATTTAATTCTAATTTTAGGGATTGAATTTAATTTTGAATGTGTTACCCTTTGATAAAAGAAGGTAAATTGAATGTTTTTGAAGAAACCATTATATTTTGAACAATATAATGTAACTATTCATGTTATAAGGAAAAAAACTAAAAACATTTTGGGGATGTGTGTGTAAATATTTATTCTTATCATAAACATTTTTTTCATACAATGTAGGGTGTTGTTAGGATAATACTTTTTACTTTATATCTTTTACCCAAATTTACATTATCTGTAGTAATAAATTTTTGGCATTAGAAGTGTATACTAGGGAATAAAATTACAGTTACAAACTTCACCTATACGAAAAATATAATTTAAAATTCTGTTAAAAATCTAACCAAATTAAATATTAAGTGATTCAAATTTAAATATTAAGATAAACACATGTAACTTTTAAAAATTATTTTTTAGGAAATTTTCATTATTATTATAATAAATTTATATACAAGATAAGATTTACATATATGACAAATTTCATAAAATAAATTATTTTTTTATAAAAAAATGTGTATTTTAGTAGGAGAATTTAATATATCTATCAAAACAATTAATATGAATAGAGTTATGAAAATAGAATTTATTATAGTTACATAATTATTTTGTTTTAAATATTCTAGAAATGATATCTATATGTTAAAATAATATTTTAAAATAAATAAATTCATTCATTAAAATTTTTTTATCAATTAAATAGTTTTCAATATATTTTTATATTCTTAGAAAATTAAAAATTCCTATAAATTGTAATGTTCAAAAATACCAATTTTTCAACTAAAAATCCAGAACATTAGTAGAAACTCATAAACACAAACAATGTAAATTTTTATTTGATGATTTCAAAAATAAGTTTTATTTTTTCAAATTAAAATTAAATAAATTTTTAGTTTATTTTTTAAAATACAATTTATAAAATAAATAAAATTACTATTATTATAAATGAAATTTTTTAATATTAATTCATTTTAATTTTTTACCATCCATATTAAATAATATTAAATGGTTTACCAAATTATTGTTTATTACAGAATTATATACCATGTTCTCACAATTGTTTTGGTTCCTTTAAATATTTTTTCATCACAAAACACATGTTATTGAATATAATAAGTGTTTTATTAGTTCTTGAAAACTATGTTGTAATAGAATATATATATCAACCAATCAACTTATGTGTAAATACTACTATTGAGGTTATCATTATATAATAATTATGTAACATATGCATCAACTCGAATGAGTCCCCGAACAATAATCATGAATTAAAGAGTTGTTTTGTCTAAAAATCAATATACTAAAACATATGGTTTTATATAATTATTTTCAACCACATAAAGAGACCATAATTAATCAGGTTTAAACCCTTCCGTAAAAATCCCCATAATAATAATTATAATGTTAATGTTCTGGATGATAAATTCTTTAAAAATAATAATATCAAAACTCATTAAACACAATGTAATTTTCAATGATATTTTCAAAAAAGATATACCATGCTGCACATTCTCATTACATTCAGTAATTAAACATACTAAGATTTTGATTAATAAAAATTTTCTATAAAATCACCAAATCACCAAAATTTTCTCCCATTCAATTTAAAAAAACAACAATAAATTCATCTATAATTAAGGAGTTATGTATATAATGCTATTAATTAGAAGATGGCGAATACAATAATTAAAATCCATCACCCTTTTTATTTAGTTTTTATTTTTTATATATTAATATATAATTACAAAAAGCATGATGATGAATCAAAATTTTCCCACTAACTATATGTTTGAATATCCAGTTTTCCACTCCGAATAGTGAATATTTAATCGTTATCACAAAAAATTGTTTTATCTTGCCTCTGTGAAAATCCAAGGGTATATATCTAGATCCAAATTGTAATATAATATAATTTGTATATAAAGGTATAAAATAAATTGTTACTGCAAATAATTTATTCTAGGAATTATAGATATCATGGGGACATGATAATTGAAAATGAATCTAAATTTTCTATTATGTATCATTAAATATATATAATGAAAAAATGTAAAAAGTACCAGAAACTTATGGTAATAATATAATACATTGGAGGGATTGTATGTTGATTAACATCCCATCAATAAAATTTTAGATGTAGTGTATGAATCATGCAGTTATCGATGGCCAACTATTATTGGGTTTACATGGTAGCTAATACTGAATTAATCATGCTTTATTATATGTCATCATTATGAATTTTTTACATTATAAAACTCAATGTTATAAATTTTTCATAAAATTGTACATACTCTAATAAATATTTTCAACCATTATAAAATCTAAAATTACTTCACAAAATATATCTTATCTTTTCTCATCACATACACATTATACCATGCACCAACTAATACCCAAAATTAGTTTTCCCATCTTTCCAAATCAACCATAAAAATATTATATTCCTCTAAATTAAAAAACTATCTCATCTATACCAATATAAAATTGATTAAAATGGTATTCCAAATTTTATGGAAAATCCTTACATAAATATGGTATCATTATAAAAAAATAATCTATTGTTTAAATAAGTAATTATTACAGTATATTGTAGCATATGATAAATAATTCCTGACAAAAATTTTAAGGAAATAATATTATATTCAAATATTATAAATTAACTGATATAAACTGTATTATAAATATTAAACTAAATATTCCATTTTCTAACTCACCTAAATGACCAATCCCAAATAAATAATAAGATATTAATGGATCATCCATTATCTAAATACTCTTTTAAAAAATTATACATATTCATTTATAATTAATGTTATGAACCTAACCCAAATGCCCTATAGAAATAGTACCCATCCTGATCTATCACATACCTGATGGGAATTCCCAATCAATTTTGGCAGGTGGGTACCACCGGGGAATTAAAAACAACCTCAGGGAACGATGTCACCCAACTTACTGCAAAACAACATGACGTATAAGAAAAATACATAAATAAATAGTAAAATAAAACATGATTATATATTTCATAAATGATTGAAAATAGTAGAAGGGATACAACATAAATGTTAGTAAAAAATATCCATGAGTCAAGTCCAAATGTAGATGATGAAAAAAATAAAATTGTTACACCAACCATCTACATGTGATTGTGTGGGAAAACTCACACTATCTCCACACCAGCAACCCAAACCCATTTGGTAACTATCCTCTCCACCAGTCTATGGTGCCTTGAAATTCCCTTCCTCAAGAGACATATAATGTTATATTAACTACAGAAAGGTTGTGCATGGTTTGAGATTATTGGATTTGCAGGATCCCTCTAAGATATTTTATACCATGTCTGAAAAAAATACGATCATGATAATCCTTAATGAAAATAATGGATATTCCACAATTTTTAAATTTTATATCAAATATTGGGGAAAAATTATTTTCCTCATATTCTAAATTTTCAAATGTAGCATTTACCTTTTTCAATTAATTTTATACACAAAAATGATATATTATAAAAACCAAGTAGGTATCACATATCATATCTAATCTATTTGAATATAACTAAAATAATAAAAGGAAAAATAACATGTCACATCATTTCATTATTCACTACGGATAAGGATAGGTAGTAAACTCATACCAACATTATAGAAAATCATGCATGCATCTAGACCATGGTTATATGCACCAAATCGTGGAAGTATATCAACAACATGTAATGTTATCCCTCTAATGGTATCATTCAATCCCCTAGAAGAATAGACCAAGGGAGTAGAAGAACACCCCATGTGTGAACCCCACTAAAAGTATCTACTAACAAGGAAAATTAATAAACATTCCACTTATGATCCCAATTCCTCCCATGTGATCTATTTTCTAGTCCAATTCACCATTCCATTTCAATAAAACAATGCATGAAATACATTTTATAAAACAATATCAAAATAATTCAAAATAAACTATTCAATTAGAAAAATAAGGGAACCCATTTTTTATCAAAATCACATTCCATAAGGAAAAATAAATCACCCAATCATGCAATTTAATTTTATAAAACAATATCGAAGAACAAAATCATGATAGTTCATCAATCATTGGTTCGATATAGAACCACCTACAAAAAAATCCAGATGCACACACCCATAAGAGAATCCACGAATAAGGAGGAACATACCGATGAATAATGAGTCCCTAGATTAAATCTACACGACTAAGAATTTAATAAAATTTTGAATATGGGCAAGTTAAAAGGAAAGAACCAACTTACCTCTAAAGGACACACCCACTACACCATTCCCAACAATGGACCGACACGTGTATAAAGATCACACAAAGTATATGGAAAATAATTAAGAGAATCATCATCAGAGATCATCATATCTAAAACTATAGTAAATTAGGGATACCATGATCAATTGAAATGATGAAACCGAATGATTAATCATTCATAGACATGAAAATCAACAACAAAGGAGACCAATTTCAGAATGAAGCAATTCAGATTGAGAATATGTTTCCAAAATTTAATGAGGATAACTCATAGTTTATAAATAATGATTTTTAGATGAATGAATGATACATAATATATAAATAACAATAAAATTCTATCTTAGGTTATGTAAAAAATGTTAAATCTCTATACACATCATGTAATCTACTACACCAATGTACGCTGAAAAACTAATTAACTTTTAATTAAAAACAATAACATTAGCATTACCTGATGTGAAAAAACATGAAAGCTAATAATTTATCATTTTATATATAGTATAAAGTATGATTTTGAAAAAAAAATTAACATTGTTTAACCCAATTACAATTTTTTATTTATCATTCAAGAAAAAAAATGTCATGTATTCTAAAAAAGTTATCAAAAACCACCATATCATTCATTGAACTCATAGAGATATATAAAATAAATTTTAAATAGTGTCCCTTAATTTAAACATACATACATCCCTGATCAATTTATTATATCCCTAGAAATTACTCTTCATCCTCATGACTCTAAAGATTCACCCAAATAATGAAGAAAATAAATAAATAGCATGTAAGTAACTGATATTCGGTAATGGGTAATTAAAAAATATCAACAATAATACATTCCTTCCATAGGTAGCCATGTGAATGAATGATGTTCTATAATGAGGTGAGGAAATGACTCACTTATAAATGATTCAACCTCCCTAGTGTGATGAGAATCTTGGTTTTGATGACATAAAACACCAAAAAAATTGAATACAATTCACACACAAGGCATTCAGATGAGGGTCTAAAATCTCCACTTGATGCTCCGCAACATGTATTTCTAGATCCAACTCAACATCTTACCACGAAAGAATTGATAGATTGATTAGAATTGTATTTATAAATAATTAATATATGGAAAACATCATCAATGTCTATCAACTAAATTGAAATTAAAATCAATGAGAAAAAAATGCTATGATTCTTAGTAACAACAAATGGTTCTACATTTCTCAGTCGCAACATTCCTTTCATTACCAATCATGGTGACCCAACATAGGAGAAACATTTAGAAGTTCCCATTAACCTATGAAAAACTCCAAATGATGACATCTAAGATATGCATATTATTTTCTGAAACTACGAATTTTTAAAATATGTCAACTTATAGTTCAAATCATTATTTATTTTTCCTTATCCAAACTCAGACACCACAATGAATATTATCCCACATATACCAAACAATGAGGTGATATGAATAGGTGACCATACCGTTCCTAGAAAATATAATTTCCTATTAGTTAATGATATATTTATTAATAAGAAAACTCAAATAACCCAAATTTACAAACTTTATCATAGAAACTCTATTATATATGCACCAACCATATCATATAGAATATGAATTTAATTCTCTATTTGATCGTATTTCGACCGATAATAAGTTCAATTTATCCTGAACTAATTCCCCACCACAAATCAGTGGATCCTCGAAAACCTCAATGTAATCCTAGTTTCCATTTATTAAACAATAGTAGAAGTAATCCAATGTTACATAAAAAAATAATTCACATATATAATACCCATAACATAATCCTTCATTGTGTCCAAGATTATAATGTATTGAGATGACATGTTTTCCAAATAAATCATACCCCCCAAATAACAATCTTCCATCAAGGAGTATTTGGTAATAAAACAACTTTGTTCAAAGAAACCTCATCCCATTTCAAAAATTTCACCATTAGATGTTATAGGATACCAGATGGATTCAAATGCTTATCAATTATCTCTTAGTATATGCAACTGTAGTAACGTTATCATCAATGTCATATATCACAACCAGCCACCAAAATAATAATATCATGTATTAGTTCATCTTCTTAGTACCATGATAAATGAACCATGATGTACTATGGATGTTAAAAAAATGAACTCACTATTGAATCTAATATGAAATAGAGATCCACAAAATGAACAATTAAATCTTATGAAAGAAACCATCCAGAATCGGTCTCCATAACATATAAGGTACCTAAAATTACACTAAACTCATCATCCTCCTTCTAAATTAATATAATGGACCCAAAGAGAGATTATTATTACTAAAAAATGAAAATAATAATATCTAAAACATCCTCTTGTGAATATGGATGCAACTAAGTGAATATCCCCAAAAGGTTCAAGTATTCCATTGATTCAAAAACATCATACAGTGGAACATTTATTCATAGAGCTTCTATAACAAAAACTCCCTTCCCTGAGGATTAGGTAAGGTAAAAATCAAATGTAAGATTATATTTTTAACCACCACCTCTATTTGAGCTTCAATTTCTTCTGAGAAATCGTATATAATAGTATATTATTTTTATAAAATACTTTCAATTGGAACCCAAAAATATAGTTCCTCTAACACTTAAGTCCTTGAATAAGTACAAAACTATTTTAATCATGAGATGGGTAGTAATTTTCATGAAGTAATATCTACAAATTTCACTTTTGTAACACAATATTACCTTTTATAACTTTGAAACCCAAAAAAATGAGAACTGGCACGGAAAACAACATACCCCTTATAGGGATCATGTAAGATCTAGATTGGAATTGATGCAAGATGTTTTTTCAAATTATTTAATGAATGATGTATCATTATATCCCATTTAAAAATATACACATCCCTATAAATAGTAGAAAATAGTTACAAAAAATTTGATAAATATTTTACATGTCATCTAAAATTTATAGGATGAAAAATGAAGTCCCAAATCTCAAATACATTATGTAAATAATCCAATGTAAAATTTAATTGACATTCTCAGGATCTACTGGTAATCCAACCATAGAAAACAACTACCCCAATTACAACACTATATCATCTAAAAATTATATTTAGAAATCAATCTATAAAATTTTCTACTCCTCAATATTTCCAAAACAAAAGACAATTTTTGCTCAAGGTCATTCCCAGATCTTCAATAAACCAAGACATCACACACAAACAATACCACAATTGTGTAAGAACTACAAGATGATTATAATAATAATAATATAACAAGATAATTAAAATAGCCATATCAACTTGGGAAAATAATATTCAATATGTCAATATCCTAAAATCTGAGTTTTCTTGACCTGATTATTTAACAATATTTGAAAACCACATTCCCCGTTTAATTGATTAAAAAAATTATAAATATGTGGAAAAGGATAATTGTTTAAAATAGTAAAAACATTCAATCACTGATAGCCCAAAAAATATAAATTTGAACCATATACCTTAATTAGAAGAATTATAGGTTCTGCCATTGGAAAAACAAAATGGAGAAAACAACAATTATCCATCAGATCATCCAAATTAATCGTGATCTATTTCAGATCCTCTGGTTAGTAATGATACGATGATATCAAAATACACTATCTAATTAGACCCAAGTCAATCATAAAATCAACCTTCATCCCTATAAGAAACTAAGAGATATCATTAAGGAAAACATCAGGAAAATATTGAACAAATTCAGGAATTTCAATAACAGAAGAAATTTTATCATGCTCAACAGCTATAGAAGAAAAGAGACTGCTGACCTTCAAGAAGGAAGGTCTTGCATGAATAGTACTAATATCCTACTATACATGTTAAACATGATAGGTTCCGTTATACTTCATAAATGGGGAACCCTAACAAAAAAAATTAATCCCATAATGATGATAAAAATTTAAATCTATCTTGATGATGGTGCCAAATAGATCCAAATCATGATTTATTAAATCCCATACTAACATTGCATCAGTTATCAACAGTTCAGAATAATGACAAAAAATAACAAATGATTTCCACTTCCCAAAAGGCGAACAAAATTCTATGATAATGGATATGTGTTCCATTAGAATATAATAAGAATATGAAAAAATATAGATATAGATGATTATGAAGCACTAGTATAAAATAAGACAATGTATTTAGAATATGGAAGGAAGATTGTATATGTCATTATTACTGAACTCATGTATACATCCTCTAGAAACACATCTACAATATGAATGTTCATCACTACCAATTCCTATTTCTAGTGCACTATATTAATTGACAAATATGACAGAACCATAGTATAGATTCAAGATGATGATGCCTAGTCATATTGGGGTTTATACATAGCCCAATAGAATCAATATTGGTGAAAAAATGTCAGAAACTATTGAATGTCAGTAGAGCTGATAGAAATGGAAAACTTTTATTCCCAGCATTGGAACACTGATAGAAATTCATAGAAACACTACTAACCATGACTGAGGGTGCAGAGGGGGAATCCTGATGGGAACAATCTCCCCACTCCTTCAACGATCTTCCCACTTTAGCTTATTCAAATTTATGCCACTAATGTAGCCACTAGGTAGATGAGAAATTGTAGAATAACCAAAAATGACTTCAATATTAATTTCACGCATCATAGTTATGTAATAAATAACATCCTATGTCATATTATTCTATATAAATACATATATTTTGATATCATATCACAATCCTGATAGGAAAGTCTTGGATTTTAGTTGGTTATTGTTTATTACCTCTAGAGAAAAAAAACAAGATATATAAACTGATTATTGTAAACTAACATAAAATTCTCTCCCAAATGAAAATATATGAACACTATAGACTACAATATCATTATAAAATGATGAAAAAATATATTTATGAAGAGATTCCTAAAACCAATCCAGTCCAATCCAATGTTCCAATCCACCTGTACCGTGTAATAACACTATATATTGATGGGATCCTCAAGTTTGAACACTAAATATATTATCATGATACTATTAGGTGTATCAATAATGTTATATATATGATTGATATTATAAATACAGTCATCTACCTCGTGAGTTTCATTCGTACCCTTAAAGGATGGAGGCTTCCACACCAGAATGCCCGCGATCGATCCCTATGTATTCCCATTCCTAGTTGTATGTCCAAAAATGTGTTATGAACAAATTCTTCATAATGGTAAATAGCATGAAATGAGTGAACTATTTCATGGAATATATTCTTATTTATAAGAGGATTATCTTAAACAACATCAGATGCACCGTCATGTGGATCTGGAGGAAAATGTATTGGTTTAATTACAACCCTGAATGAAAAAGATAGATGATCAATGAATATAAAAATATCATATACAAATTTTAATATATTTAAAAATAGATATGAACAATTTGATTTCCAAATTGGAGACTCACATCCCAATATCCCATATAATTTTCCATATTATCATGGAATGATCTAGTCTGGAACTCTCTACAACCTACCTCCATAATACAAAAAATCATAATTCAAGTATACCAAATGTAAGAATTTAGAAACACAAGATGATATACCACCATTGATACTAAAATGTTAAAAACCCAACAATGATGACCTATTGAACATGTAACAAATTCATGATTTCACACACCCAAATGGATTTCTCGATCCCCATAGGGTGGGGAATAACACATGGCCATCAACAAAAACCTTTGTAAATTAATTAACCCAACATAAAAAACAACAAGAAATATAATCATATACAAAATGAAATATTAGAAGAATACAAGGGTATATATTTCTTTACATATAGAGAGAAATGGGTGTGGTAATAATTAAAACATATCAAACAATGTCTTGAAGACATGTCCCATTAAAAAGAATGGGTTGAATAAAAAAAATATTCCACCAATCTATGTGTGGTACCATGGTCATACTCCTACCGTCTCCCTACTATCTACCAAAACCAAGATGACAATGAACCTAGCCATCTTACACTGAAACTAGTCATTCCCCTTATAAAAACACATGAGAAGTTATATGCACTATCAAAAGGGTTTTCATGGTGCGAGATAACTAGCTCAATAGTATCACAACTAGAGTTTCTATATCAAATTTATGAAATGTAATCCAATCCTGCAAAAAACTTAATAAAAAAATTAATATTCATAGTTTAATAATTTTACATCAAAAGGAAAACTATTTTGTTTTTACTTTTCAAAATTTCAAAACAAATCACTTCATAAATGAAAAGAATTTCATATACAAAAATGTTGTTATATCAAAACAGGTAAGGAATAATAGAAAAAAACAAATCAATTGATGTATTATTTTAAAAGTACAGTCTATAAGCATGGGTAACATCACACCCATGATCAATCTTCGCCTAGATATCATGGAAACTCAATCCCCCCACATTGTAAATTTCAAATCCATCAATCCCCTAGACATATGAATTGAATCTTATATGTTTAGAAACATTACAAATGATGATCTTTATAACAATATATATTCTGTCCTTAAAACAATAGGCTTAGGAAGTAGAGGTTCACAACATGAGTGAACCACATGATAATAACAATGAATGAGGCAAATTAGTAGCCCTTATAGCTAATTACCTATGTCCTTCCTTGTTCTATATTTTATTAAATAATTCACAAAGCCATTATATTAAAATAATGTTTTGAAAACCATTTAATAAAACCATTTTTTTTAAAATAATTTCATAAAACAATTTTTTGAATTAATTTAAAAAACACAATTAATTTAACAAAACAATGTGAAAATATTATTTTTAATTAAATAATTATACACTCACAAAATCATTAATCATTCATCAAAATTAGTTTAATTAAAAAAATATCAATATAATAAAATTGTATTTTATCCATCATAGGCTTGAGAAAAAATGAAATCTCTCAAACATAGGATGCACATGCCATTAATAATATCCATAAACTAGGAGAAAAAAATTATGAAAATGGTGGCCAAAGAATCAATACAAAGAATAGAATAATTTTTTATATTTGAAAAAAGGGGCCTATGAATAACAAATATTAAAACATACCTTGAGAATGGACACACACCACTTCATAATAATCAATGGATTATCCACCCTGAATAAGATACCACGAAAAATATATAAATGAATAAATAGAATCATAATCATAGATATCATGATATAAAACCGCATAAAATTATGTATATTGGAAGTAAAGGTAAAAAATAATCCAAATTATTACTCTCTAGTAGGGACACAATCCAAATATAATGAATAACTGTTACTAAACGATGTGTTTCAGATGGGGTAGTGGTCTACAAAACCATACAAGGAGATCTTCTAGGTCGAGAGTAAAGAGGATGTGGGTGGAAGAATTATAAACTTTCAATGTATCACTCTAAAATACCAAATCATTATTATAACATGGAATATAATCCCTATTCACATTTTTTAATCCATGAAACTCATGTAAACATAAAAAATCAATACATTTTTATTAAAATACATATTTTTATTAATACATGTTGTGACACAAATACACGACTTGTAATCCTTTCATGATAAGTATGGGAGCCGTGAATTATTCACTGATGTAAATACACATCATGTAACAAGAATACAGAAATTTTATTTATCCTATAGATATAAAATGTTTACTTTTTAGTCGAAAACTATAAAACCACTCAGCCATTATATGAACTCGTGGTAATCTAGAAAAATTGTATGACACATTTACACTCGCACTACATTTATTCAATTAATAATTAATTCCCTAACTGTGGGTTGTTTTCCCTTGGAATCACACTTTATCTTCAAGATTCAAAGGATACCCCCAAATTAAGTGTAAAATGAACAAAAAAGGGAAATACATAAAATCTAGTAACAAAATGTTATAATTAACATCTACTAAACCAATTAAAAAAATATAATATGT
The DNA here is from genome assembly GCA_963277665.1 of Viscum album. Classification (NCBI taxonomy): domain Eukaryota; kingdom Viridiplantae; phylum Streptophyta; class Magnoliopsida; order Santalales; family Viscaceae; genus Viscum; species Viscum album. The sequence goes on from OY728160.1 coordinate 520,281,623, forward strand.
TTTATTTTATTAAAAACTATCTAAATTCTGTTTTCAATCTTAATTATAATTTTTTTTGACGAATCTAATCATTTGTAATTGGTTGATATATTTAATTACAATGATGATCTCTATGTAATGATATGCCACATTAATGTATGTTATTTCTTCTTATTAAACAATTTCATTTATATTTATATCCTTAACTATCATTAAACACATAATTTACATTTATTATAGAACAATAATATTTTCATAATATATAATAAGGATATAATGAGAGAATATCAATGTGTATATTACTATTATTTCATTATACCACATTCATGTATGGGTTTGTTCAACCACTAACATGGATTACTCCTGTTTTTTAATATAAATACATTGTTTTTGGGATAATAGTGCATAAATAAATGATATATATTGTATTTAATATGAAAATAGTATATTTTAATGTTTACCTTAGCGTAATTATAAATTGAATATTTACTATCATGCGTATAATTGTGATTGGTATGGTTTCTTGCAAAAGGTAGTTACATATAGTTTCTTTACCAACCATATTCATCCATTTCATGGAATGAAAATTGAATTTTAATATTAAATATAAATATATGGTTTCAATATATTGACTATTATTTTGGAGATGAAACTAATGGGAATGATTAGTTATCAATATTTCCTAACTATTATATGTAAGGTTCAATTTACACAACTAACATCTGATAATATATCAAATCTTTGAAAAAATAATAAAAAAGAAAAAAATTGAATACAATGGATTAATATTGTAAGATTTAATTACTATTAAGGTTAGGTAATAGATTTTAAATGTTTAATATTTTTTACTAAAGTAATTTTATTGCATACATTATTGCCTATGATTATGGTATGTCATTTTCACTCAATTTTATTTATTTTGTGATATTCAATATTAATATTATTAATTTAACATATTTATTTTACTTTTTAATTTTATCCCAATATTCTTTATCATTATGAAACTTCATCGGAATAATAAATACTTTTCCTATCATTGATTCACAGTTCACCCATTATGACATCTATATGTCGAACATTTCTTCAACAGAGTTTTGCATTTTATTTTCAACTTCCTTAAAAATATTATATATGGTTTATATTATTAGAAACATACAGAAAATTACATATATATAGTGTTATTTCATGAATATATTCTACACCATTCCCTTTTTATATTGATGATTCATATCTATTTAAATTGAATGTTTCTTACATAAAATGTTAGAATGGGAATATTTTTCTTCCATTATATATATATTACATTTCTTCCCTACCAACCACTATATTCATATATTTTTATAAATAATATCTAGAATTATTATATTTACGGTTCCTTTATAATATATTTTTTTATTTCCTTTCTCCAATATTCTTGTTCAAACAGTCATATTTTTTTCTTTTCCTAAAATTATTAAAAATTATCTTGAAATCTCTTTGAAAAATCCTTATAATATGTTTTACACTATGAATACATTTGTATCTATTCTAGTGTTGTTTAATGTTCTACACATTCAATATGTATTATATTATATTTTTTACTATGGATTTTAATTAATGGTTTCATGAAAAGTCTATACTTTTATTTTATTTATACAGTATGATGTTTTTTATATAACATATATTAATTTCATGACATAATAATACTATTATAATGATGAAACCATGATTATTATAAACATTATCTGGAAAAAATGTCAGGAAATATTATTAGTTAGTGTGTGAATGTTATTACTACATATGGTTGTAAATTGTTTAGATTTTTTTTATGTCATTAATTTTTTTAATTTAATATTGGGGGTTTGGTGTCATGTAATGAAGAATATATGGGAATTATAGGTGGAGTTTATAAATTTTCAATATGAAGGACCACTATTTACATAGTAGTAGGGTATGTGATAACTAAAAGAAGGGTTGTGGATTAACATAATATAGATTAACCATTGGGTTGTTGGTTGACAAACAAATAAGGGGTAATTGAGAAATCAAGAGTATTGTTCTAGTCAAAATATATTCATTGGGTGTTTGATTTATTTCCAAGTATAGGTTGTTTTATAATTTCATATTCAAATAATTGAGGTAATATGGGTCATTTTAATTTTACCTCGGGACCCTCCTCTGTATTTTAATATCCTTAATGTCTAAATTAGAAACATTAAATTCTACTGTGGATTTCCAATACCTTTTTTTGGTTAAATCATAATTTTTTATTTTTGTTAGATTCATCTCATTAAGAGATTTGGGAAGACTATATTTTTTTAATAGTTTCCATATTAATATATTTCATTATACAGACTATTCCTCTTTTAAATAATTTTAATGATTTTTTCTATTAATTTGTTTTTGAATAATGTTAGACATTATTTCTCACATTAATTATAATCATGGAATGTATTTTTTAATAATTCATTATTATATTTATTTAAATAATATATTTTTGTATAAAATTATCACATTGTTGTTTTTTTGAAAATTAAATGAAAATATGTCTTATAAATTATTTCAAATAATTTAAAGAAATCATTATTTTTTATGTGATATATATTTTATATAAATATGTTTTAAAGAGTGAATAATATATAAATGAGATAAATTTTTAAAAAAGCATCAATATGATGAAAAAAATAAATTTAATAATTAATAATGAAACTATTAGAGATAAACATTATTATTAAATATGTTTTAAGGTGTTATAATATTATTGAATAATATATAAATATATTGAATTAGTTGATTTTTTTTATAATATTAAAATTTTTAATTTAGTGAATCTATGAGTAATTTTGTTAATTTATAACATATATAATTTTTTTATATTAAAATACATTTTAAATGACAGGAAAACCTAGTTGAACTTCTGTATCTTGTCTTCTATTTTCATGATTTTTATAATAAGGAATGTGATATTTATGGTAATGATATTTTTTGGATATATTTTTAATAATATTAATTTTGATAATTAAAGGGTGAATCAATTATTAATAGATGAATTATTTCAATATCGGATAAGGTAACATTATATGTGAAATTATATTAGAAATTTACTATTGGGGTTGAAGCTGTTGAGTAAACATTATCATAAATACATATTAAAATAAAAAACAAGTATACTTATATATATATATATATTGATCATTCTTTTGAAATATTGTTTAAAATTTTTATTTAAAATTTTAATCATGTTTATTTAATAATTTTTCATCGATATGTCATGGAATTTCAAATCTATGATGAGAACTAGATTATTTTATGTATATATTATTTAAATTATATCATATAATCTGGACAAGTTGTTCTGATATGAAGGATAATATTCATGAATATCCAGTGTTGGGGGAATGGATGAATTGATACTTTTGCTTAAAATTTATACCCTTAGTGATATACAATTAGGGAGAAAATCATAAATAACTACCATGAATAATTCAATATTATAGGAGGTTAATGGGTTATTATTACCTAAGAATAGGAGTATAATTCTAGAAAAAAAATTTCATTATTAAAATATTTAATAATTTTTATCCTTTAATATTTGATTCAAACCATGAAATATATTATTATAGTGGTGTATCAAGAATTGGATGTGATTAATTGGTATAATGACTAATAAATCGATTATGGACGGACTTTGGGAGCCTCTTACGCTCGGAGTTCATCCCAGCCACCCTTCGTGCGGTGCGTATCCAGGAGCTTCTCCAACTGCGGCAGGGCAGCATGACGGTTGCTCAGTACTCGATGAGATTTACTGATCTCTCGCGCTACTCGACCGACATGGTACGAGACCCATTCTTCCGGGCCCGGACCTTCGAGCAGGGTTTGAGACACGAGATCAGGGCATCACTGATCTCTCTCTGATACCAATTTGTCACGACCCGTCCTCGGGGCCCGTGTCGTGACTACCCCAAGCCCGCCTTTCATAGGCCAGGGGATGGAGACTAGCACCAAGGAGTAAATCCCAACAAAAAGGGAAGGCATTGCCTTTGAAAAGTAACAAGCACCACAGAGTAAGCATGAAGAAAAGTAAACACCAAGAAAGAACAGAGTACAACTGAAAGTTCAGAAAAGTAATGGGCCAGTATACAAACCCAAACTGAAAGTAAAGTACAACTCGAATGGGAAAACAACAACTATAAAGTAAAAGCCGCGCCACCGGTGTCGGAAGCCGGAAAGGGGACCGACTTTGCTGGTCCCGTTGAGGAAGGACCGGCCGGCCAGGTCGGGTTGGCCGGAAGGGAGAAGAACCGAGGTAATTAATTCCCCCGGCTGACAAAAAACCGACCCCCCATAATGGGGGGGCCGCGGTTACACCAAGGGGGGGCAGCGCCCCCCCGTTTTCCTCAAATCAGGCCCCCCACGTGAGGGGGGCCGTTTCTTAAAATGGGGTGCGGTAGGTTGTCGTACCGCCAGCCAGGAGAAGTGGGGGCTCTGCCCCCCGCGCGTGGCACCCGAGTGGCGCCCAAGCCGCACCGCCGCCGACCGGGCTACGCCGCCGCGCCAGACTGCGCCGCCGGCCGGGCCGGGTCAGACCCGGGTCGACCCGGTTCGGGCCTAACTAGGGGGGGTTGGGCCGGGTCGACCCGGACCCGGACACCCTGTTTTCGAATCAACTTCAGCCTTTTGCCCATAACTTGAGCTATTGACCTCCGATTGATGAACTGTCAGCGGCGATAAAATCCTTGGATTGAGACGGTCGATTAGGCATATCGCACTAAATGTTTCGGAATACTTTGAGTTTTTGAAATTATTGTTCTACATGCATTAATTAATATTGTTCGAAAAAGGATCTATATTTCAATGTACAAGATAAACGTGTTTTTCATTGCTATTACTACTATCAGGATAATTGTAATCACTAATTTTAATATGAATACCACACTTATTATATGGTTTGGACTAATAGACATTGCGAAAGGGTTAATGTAGGTCCCCAACCATGTGGAACAGAAATTTCAGTATATTTATATGATTTTAATAAGTAAAATGGAATCATATAGTTATTTATTGATATTTGTTAATATTTTGTAGATTATAATTGTATTAAATTATATACTTGATTAGGACATGGGGGTTAAATTATATTTAAGAAATAATTATATTTTATTTATGTTAATGAACCTATGTGAATTTATTAATGAGATAAGTCATATCCAGTTAGTGGACCACTTTGATAAAATTATTTTTTTATTTTTTATTTAGTTTTAAAGAAATTTATTCAGATTTCTTATAAACAAATCAACTACATATGTAACATTATGGAATTTTAATGTAGAATCATTATATTCAATAACATGTACTATATGAAATGCCAATCATGTAAGTGAATATAATATCACATGTATTTATATAATATGTACTATTTTGAATAAAATAAATATATATTTTTAGAATATAATCAGTGGAAGACATCGATAGCTTGGGTTAGACATATTAGAAAAATCTTGAATAGCTTCTGTGACATGTAAGACAATGTTTCACAAAATAAAAATATATTATTAAATATTATTATTTAATATTATATGATATTAACATGTTTTTAAACATGTACTTATGAAATGTAATAACTAAATTACGAATTTTATAGTTAAAAAATTATATAATAAAATCAATGATTTCAACTTAATTATAAATGAGTATATAATCCAATTGAATTTACATAAAATATTTTAATAGAATTTTTTTTATGTTAAAGGAGATATTTTATCCTAATAAACTATATTAAATTAATTTATTGATTTATATGAATTTAGTATATGTATACAGACACATGTATTGTATTAAATAATTATATTTAAATTATAAGATATATTGGATAAACATAAAATGAGAATAAACTCAATATCACCCTAAAACCCCTATATTTTTATTAAGGATCTTCTTCCATCTTTTAATGGAGAGCTTATTTTAAATAAAATTTTTGACAATTTCAGATATTAAATATGTAAAAATAAACATAATATTTAAACGAAACACATAGAAATTAATTGAGGTTTAATGTTTTGTTTTTTTCTATGAACATTAAATTTTCATTTTGTAGTAAAAAAATAATATAATTTAATTAAAAACTATGATCATATAACTTCATTATATGGATAAATTTTATGTATAATTTATTTACAGTTTAAATAGATCATATATTCATCAATTAAAACAATTAGGTCATTATAATATAATGTAATTTAAACTCATATATAAAAAGATAACAACATTCTAAACATTTTAACTTCAAAACCATGAATAATCATCCCATCTGTGTGATTAAATAAAAATTAATTTCTTGAACTAATATAATTGGTGAAGAATTAAGGTTTTCTATTGATGTTTTTTATTTTTTTGAATAATGAAAATTCATTGAGTTGTTAAATCAGACGTTAGCATAACTCATGAGTATTTCTTAAAACATGTGTCACTGGTCATTTGATTGTGTCCCATTGATTACCACATTTTATGTGAGAAATGAAAAATGTTTTACATTTCGTGTATTGCATTTATGGTCGGTATTGTTTATTTATAGTTGCTTGGATTTCTTTTATGGATTTTGACAAATGTTTTTGATGTTTTTTATTTAAAAAATAATCCAACACACCAACCATCCATGAGGAGTGGAAAACAATTTTTTTTGGGAAGATGAGAACCACCCTTGTATGAGCTCGACCCTACATGGCTAGGATTATGTTGAGATAATGAATGCATGTGGCCATGCATATGTAAGGAAAAGAAGCAACAGAGTGCCACAATGAATGGAAACACAATGAAATAGGTAGGTGTAGGAGTGCGTATATAAAAGAACTGATACAAGGTGGTATAGGAGAGAGTGAATAGAAATTATTTAGATTACCTTGATGTGTCAAGTATTATAAGGAGATAGAAAAAATCATGGAATTTATATATTGGATTTATTCATTTAGAATTGGATAAATTATGATCGTGTGATTCTCAGATCATTTAATCTAGGTTGTTGATCTATTTTCAAAACACAAAAGGAACTATACAATTCATATTTCTAATCTATTATATTATATATACAATCTTATCAGATGTTAACAAATATTTGAACTGTCTGTGAATCATCAAAGTCATCCGATCAAGCAATGATCATTGTCTTCTCATGGAAGAACTCCGGAAGATTCTCATCATTGAAGGAGAACCAATTCACCTGAATCTCATATCATTGGATCTCAAAGCAATAACAACTGAATCTCAATCAGAATAAATTCATTGGTGATTCCAGAAATATCATAATATTTCTGTGTTGATTTTCATATCATGTAAATACTTATTCTTTCATTCATTTTTCTGTGGAATTTTTTAGAAGTTTGATTTTCTATTTTGTGAATCTTCACTTATTTAAGAAGGGATGTGTCCCAATAATTTTTGTGTGTGATAAAAACAAGAAATCATGTTTTTTAAAATTGTTTTCTTTCACACTGGTACTTCTTCAGGGCGAATGGTGTTCCACAAATATATTGGTAAATAAGAATTTGATATTTATATAGGATTTCCTTGTTTTCATAATGAATCATGATCACATGATTTGAAACACTATAATCAATTTCACAAAAGTTATTTTACATAGTATATACACATATATGAATTTATTTGAAAAAATATATGTGGTTTGTACTATTTTTTATAGTGGAATTATTTACTATGTACTTTGTTTTTTCATTTGAGTGCCACAAATTGTGTTTATACAAATTCAAGTATTTTTACAAGAAAGAGACTAGAAATGTCAGTATATATATGATCAATTAATAATAAGAATTCAATTTTGTGCATAATTATTGAGATAATTGAGGGAATTTGGTTTGCATAAAGAAGAATACTAATATGCGAGATGTATATGCACAATGAATATTGATGTAATAAGTGTGATATTATTTGAGATTGCTTGAAGTAATTATAAGGGGATTAAAATAATTCACTCTTATGAATATATAATTATAAAAAGAATATGTATACACATACATGAGTACATAAAGGAGTTCATTGTGTTATGTATCAACAAAACATGAACATATAAAATCCCATGCATATACAATTGTGTATGAATAATGAGGTGAATGGAGTGTGTAAATTGTTATGTGAGAAAAGTGAATAGTGTTTTCATGTGGATGTCCATATGAAATACACTTATTTGTATTATAAAATGTTAAAATTCACTCATAAGAAATAAAATAGAGGTCCATCAATTGCATAATATATAGGCTTGATGTTAAAAGATGTTCACATGAATTATAAATTTCATATTCTCTATGCAGTGTTTGAGTCTGGAGCCCATTAAAAAATGGTATCAGTGTTCCATAATATTTATGTACATGAGAATTATTTATTTGGTGAGGGTGGGTCTTATTTATAAGAAATTATTCTTTTCAAAGCAGAGTGGAACCGAGGTAGCTGACCATTCAAATGTTATCAGATTTAATGTCAGCTAGAAGACAATTAATCAAAATATTATACTTAGTGGACTTGAAATAGAAGAAGGTAATAATATTACTACATCAATAGACAGTGGATGTTAAATACATGTTCACAAATAGTATTCATTGATTTTTGAAAAAATGTTGGTATAAAAAAGAGGAACTATTCATGAGAGAACTCTACTAGAGGAAGAAAATATAAGAACATTGTTTGTATTATAATATAAAAATCCTATCAAGAGATAGTCTGTAGTAATTTATTATATTAGGTATTACAACATTTTTTCTATCAGTCATTTTGGGATATTGTCTGTATTTGTAATCACATGTATTATTTATAGTAATTATATGTGTCTCTGTGTATCCAGAACCCAACAATGACGTAGTCACCGATATTATGGGTGAACCTTGTCATGATCCATGTGTTGTTTTTCATTGCTTTCAGTTTTTTAGATACGGGATATTTGAAAATATTAAAATGATCGATCAATATCTTAACTGATCACATGGGTGAATATTAAAAGAATAAAATTTTAAAAGTGCATCAGTGATTCACCCCTTTCCTTCATAGTGATATAACTGAACCTGAACTCTTAAATTGGAATATAGAATAATGGATTAGATATTTTGAATCTAAATAATATATTATATCTATCAAGAATAAATTAGTTTGTGGCCAAAATTATTAGTGAAACCAGTTAAAATCATTTACAACAATTAAGGTCAACGTATGTTTAATAAGGGACTAAACCTTATCATAAGGGCCCAAATGACCTATAAACTTTTCTATGGGCTATTGAATAACCATATTCATGACCAATAATTTTTTATTTAAATTTAAATCTAATTTTATCCACATTAAATTCTAAAAATGTGGATGCATTTCACTTTCTAAAAATATAGAAGAGTTCTAATCCTCCTCCATTTTATATAGGCCTCCAATCCTCAAACTTCCTTAAACCTCTCAACCAAAAATTGATCGACCAATATAGATCCAAATATATCTTAAAAATCCCTAAATTCATTATCGAAGACCCCTATTTATAATAAATACATCCTAGGATGGATTTTATTTCCTTCCTCAAGGATTTACCTTATTAGGAGGTAACATTAAATGTTTTGATCTTTGGTTTTGTATCTATTATCTAGCCCAAAAAAATATTCTTATTCCATAATTTTATAATAAAAAGACTATCATAAATATACTAGGATATTTTATATAATTTTTTATAGCTTAACTCAAACACACTTCAATCTACTATAAAAATTATATAATTTTTACACGTATAGTGAACTAATGCCACACAAAATGATGATTGTTCAATTTTCCTTTTCCGCATTTCATTAGAGTAAATTATGTTGAAAATGTATTTATATATGTTTTATATGATATTTATTATTAACTAAATATTATTTAATTATTGTAATATATATATAAATATAAATATTTATATTTATACCTTCTATTTTTTTAAAAATCATAAACATTATTTGTGAAAGTGTGGACTTTCGCCCCGTTAAAATGATGAGATTCATTCACATGATACCTATAATGGAAACCGATTTCAATAATGATTCCGAAATTATCAAAAAAAATTTAAATTCATTATAAATTTTATATCATTTTAAATAATGATTTTAATGGATTCCTATAGTCATTTTCAAATTGATGTGTTTTTTAACATTTTGTACAAGAGGGTGATTAGAATATTTTATTTTATCATATATATCATGAACCAAATATCATAAAATCATGAATGACAAATTAATTAAGGATTCATGAAGATGTTTCAATATTTATTTTCAATAAAATGGTTTGTTAAAATATTTTGGATTTTTTATTTCAATCAAGTAATATTAAAACAAAATGAATATTTTTCATATTAATGTTATAATGATATTTTTATGTTATTTCAATTCATTAATGAAAAAAACATTTGATTTTTATTTTGATTTACTTGGGATATAATCTAAATATAACATCCTTATCATGTCTATAAATTGTGTATTATTATAATAATTAATATTTATGAAACCCATTTTTTTAAATTAGGTATTCAATAAAGATAATTTTTTGAAACACATTTCCATTTCAATAGATATAATATAAAAAATGATTTATTGTTACCTATATTTTCAATTTACATTATGTGATAAGTGGAACAATAATTGTAATGGCCCTTAATAAAATGGGTAATGAATAATGTTATATGATCTCGAATGGTATATGAAGGTTATCTCTGGGGAAAATAAAAATATTTTAGATGAGATATTTTTCCAATCCCGAAAAAGTTACATAGGAGGTTAGTCCATGTTTTATGGTTATATATTTCTTTTCGAGTAGAATTGACATACGATTTTTGAGAATTATGATCATTCCACAAATCTATAACATTATAATATTTTATTATTCAATGGATCTTATTAATTGATTCTATTATGATTCATGTCTTATTAACTACCAGGTTAATGGAAAGACCAAAGATTATGATAATTTATTTGTAGGGTATGGTTTTCCAATGAAAATATCATTTCATTAAACCCTTATTATCATGAAATACTTATAATTTTTCTGATAACACCATTGATTAACCTAAGATAATGTTTGTGATCTACCTTAATTATGTTTCATCTATCATGGTTATGAGGAATGGTATTATGTATTATATATCTATGAAGTGATCTAGTAATTCGTTTCGTATTAAGTGATGATATAGTTCTCTTTTAAACTAGTTTTTTATGTGTCCATGTTTCCGATGATCGTAGATAAATATGAATTTGGCGTGGTTCATTTTATTTTCCTATGAATATATATCTATTAATATATGATATCGTTTTTTTGGAAAAATGAGATATTATATTTTGTATCATATAATGGTTTAATTGTCCTTGATAGAATAGGATGAGAAAACATTAGTGATTTCTCTATGGGTAAGTCAATATATTGGGGAATGTAATGAAATTTGGGTGACTAATATAGTGAGTGGTTTCCATGTAATTACATCCCTTCCAAGCTAATACATGTGAATATTTCTCTAGAATAGTAGTACCTGGGGTAAAAATATAAATAAGGGAACATTGTACTTTGACATGATCCCCACCCAGTAAAGGAAAACAGGATTGACTAGATAACAGGTTTGATAGTCCAAGGGGAAAGGTTTTTTAATTCACAAACACATCAAAACCCTTCTTGAATGTATTTAATTAATGATTACAATGAATTTAAAATTTTAAACCAATGGTTTCATGTATTTTAAATAATATTACATGATTTGGACATCATAAAAATGATATATCAATATTTTTTAGATTCCCAGTATTATTATCATTTTTTAAATTATGATTAATGATTTTAGTCTACAAATTAAAACTGATGCAATCGTGTTATTGAAAAATGTGATGGATGATGTTATAATTCTAAGCCTGAGAATGTAAAGATAATTTTTCATGAAATGAAAAATCTCATTTCTATGCTCTCACAAAATTTTTAATAGATGATTCCTGAAAAAAGGATAAAACATTTTAAAAAATTATGTTTTCACATTCAGGAGGCAACATCTACATTGTTTTAGTGATTCTGATAATCAATTAGTTTTTAACGAGTTGATCTATACCATTGAAATTACATTTTCCATCATCCATTGTTTAGAGTAATAAAAATTCATTATGAATTTCTATAATTCTGAATTATAAGCATATCAGTGGTTGAATATTATCAATAATAAGAGGCAATAGTAAAAAAAATTGAATCTACAGAGTGGGATGTGTGTAAGAGATTTTTTTGCAATATTTTTTTCCATCATATTCATTATTCGAAAATGGAAAAATAATTCCTTAATCAGAATGAGAAGGATGATGATATTATTGGAACCTATGTTGAAACTTTTACAATACATGTAAGGTTCACCTTTTTTAGTTATTATTTATTTTAAAATTGAGGTGTATCATATATTTTCTAATGTAAAACATTGTATCTTAATGGAATTTTCAATAAAGAAAATAAGTATAGAAGAATAAATTTTCCTAGTGTTATCATGATGGAAATGGATATTAGAGTTTCCCATATATGTTATTTTTTTGTAACCAATTGTTGATTTAACTTAAAAGGAAAATCAAAAAAACAAATAGATATGTAGATGGTATTCCCTTTAGTAATGATGTGTGTAAAGAAACATGGATGAAAACTGTGTTAAGAGGACTAGTAATTGTTTCATGTTTATAAATGACGGTCATGGGAAAAATTAAATATTATCCTTTTAGAATTCCTGATTAGGTTTACAATAATGATGTGTCAAAAGGTAAAATAACCATCCAATGTGGAACAACAAATTTGTTAATTAACACTAGATATAAAAAAATTGTTTTATCTAAATAAATTTTTTGGTTATCATAGTACCTGATCAATGATTATATTATTAATTAGAAGTGTAAACTATATTGGTATGATGAATACATCACAAGACTATGGTTCTTCTATTGTTGACTCTTTTTTTATTTTTATTCATAAAAATATTTTTATCCCCCCTTTGGATTATTGTTATATTATCTTATGCCTTCATTGGATTTCAATATAAAAATATCACATCAATTACTAAGGAAGATAGGTCAGGTTTTATATTAAAATCCAACATATTATCACCTATTAATGTGATGATAAATATGAATTTTTGAATGAAAAGTCATCCATTATATGTGTCTTGATTTCTATTCAAAATGGATGTTTATATTAGTTGGTTGGTTTGAAAATCAATATCAATGATATCCCTTTTTGTGGGAATTTATTGTTACCTTTCATGAAGAGTTACCTAGTTTTTCAATAAATCATGATGATGAGTTCTCATTAGAACACACACATAGTGGAACAAATATTTTGAAGACTCTATATAGTATGAAAATAATTGAGTTGCAGGAATCTAAGAAACAACTCCCAGTAATTCTTGATAATGGATTCATTCAAAAAAAGTGTGTCACAATGGGGTGAACCTACACATTTTTCAAGTCGAATGATTGATAAATGGGACTCTATGGTTATTATCATAAACATTACATTATCACTCTAAATAATAATTATCTTATAACCTTTATTGTTTATTTTTTGAAAAATTTTGTAGAGAAAAATAATTTTCAAATATAAATCAAACTTCTTGGATATCATAAAATAAGCATCAGGAATGATGATATACCCAAAATTCCATTATGTACCAATTTAGTACACTATTAATATATAGTGACATCATTAAATATTACTAAATACCCCACTGCCTTCATGTATTTAATGATTAGAGTCATTAGAGAATACAACCATTTGTTTTATATTTTCTTTTTAGACAGTATTATTATATTCAAAAAGACAATGGAATTGTATTATGTTCACAAGGGAATTTTGTTGAATTCCTTGGGCAATGACAATTCATATGAAAATCCTTACACTTGTGAATTTTTTATAGAAAATAATTCATTTTGGTGTTATATAATCTCAATATATATGGTCTATCAGTAGATTCATCAAGGATGAATGATATGAAGCATTAAACCAAACAAAACCATTGTGACTGAGATATGATGTTTTCATTGTGTGACTAGATATTATTGAAACATTGTGGAAAATATCACAAGGATTAATAATCAACGAAAAATGTGCACCTGAAAGTGAACCAGATTCCTTCAATAAATGATTTTGAAGAAAATGTTAAGGATCTAAAGGTAATGTTTGTCCAGACAAATGTGTTTTCATTACACTATACTGGATTAGGGTTTCTTATATATATAGTGATACCTCATTTATGGGACTTGAATGAGATATCATGTAAAATAATATGGTTATGAATTATGCCTCATAATAGTGGATGTTTAATGATACAAATTACCCTACTCTTCATTTGGAGGTAAATTGAATAAAGTATTCGTTAATAATTTAGAGGAATTTTATTTACAAAGAAAAAACTGACATATATACATATCATAATATTATAAGGTATATGTTTCACATAAAAAGTGATGAATATTTTTCTGGGAATATGGTTTCACATTTTAAATGATTATGACTACTGAATACATTACCACTAAAGGAAATTGAACATGGTGTATAATTCCTTGATAGAAAATGATCACAATAAATTATCAATGATAAATATCCCAATGGATTTTTATTTATTGATTTTAAAATTATTTATATTGAAATCATGTTGTGAATAAGTCCTATTTTTCAACAAAAAGAGTTCAGCCATCATTATATGTATTGATTAATGAGAAAAATAAGGAATATTTAGATTTATGTTATATAGATATAAATATTATTTTTGTGAATATTGATTATGTTCAAATAACATGGTGAAGAAACTGTTTTTATTATTCATCTATACCATATTTGATGAAAGAGTGATTATAGGATGATCAATGATTTTCATTCAATATTATTCTTTGAATTATGATGATCTGTCGAGATAAGAATGAGTATTTTTTTGGAAAATATGAAGAGATATATTGGGATGTTTTTATCTCCGTGCATGGTATATAAATAAAAAATGTTTTAGTGAAAAAAATTAATGCGATGTTATAAGCATTTCACATACTAGAATAAAAATGTGAAATCATCACCATGGATTTTTTCATAGGACATCCAAAAAAATATAATGTCCATCATGATATTTGGGTCCTAGTTCATCTCTGTATGATGTCAAAAAACATTATTTATATACAACATGATCTCCCTCATGACCACCTTTTTAGAATATACATTAACGAAATAATATAGTGGAATGGAGTCTAACGTCATATTAATATTTTCAGGTACACCAAGGACCTATTTTTATCACAATTTAGTTTGGTATAATATAAGGGTGTTATAGAGAAAATTTGAATATTTTTATATATTTATGAGTTATTCATGGTTGGGGAATAGTTTATTCAAACCATGTTCCCAACCAAGGTAAATCATGATAAACCAAATATTGGTGGGTTTCAATTTTAGTGCGAATTTTATAAAAATGGATTCCCACCTAGTAAAAACTATTATACACATTAGATGGGTTCAACATTTGAAACTCTTTTTGGTAGCATCTAGGAAACCATTTCCACTATCTTTTTTAATTCTGAAAAAATATTTTAAAATTTATAGTATCCATATTCCTAACATTAATCTAACAAATGTTAGGATATAAAGAATTAATATATCATTGAATCTATCATCAAAACTTTTTTATCATCTACACCTTTTTGTGGTGGGTCAAATCATGGTAAATTTTGTTCTAATCTACTCTAGTAATAGATCGTGTTCCATTATTTCACCCCCATCTCTTATTAATTTATCCACAGGTTTTCATAGATTAGCTTATTTTTTATTGGATCTAAACTAATATTTTTGGAACTTGGAACATTGTTCTATTTATTGATCTCAATTAATGACATTCTTCATTTAAATGTACACATTACTGGAAGTATTGTATATGATCTTTGTGTTAAGGTTGTTTATTCATCATATGTATCGATAATTATATAACCTATGAATTTCATTTTTAAAATAAAATTTATTACAATTTTATGGTTTAAATATAATTTATTAAATTTTGATTTCAATTGAAATTTTACATATTTTGTAGAAAACCCACATATTCCAATTGAATAAGAATTTGGGGTGTACATTTGATTAGATTATAACGGTGGAATTTGATTTGTGATCTTTATTTCTTAAATTAACTTTTGGTATAAAGGCATATTTTTTTTACAATAAAAAATAAGGTTTTATCATAAAATATATTTGATTACAAATTCATGTTTTTGATCTTAAAGGGAAATTTACATATTGGTACTATAAAATTGGGAAATTGTTTTTAAAATAGTTTTCAAAAATTATCCTTCTTCATTGATTTATTGATCACATGCAGGCATGGGTAGTCATAATGTTACTTTAAAAAAAACATTCTTGGAAGGTAATGACCTATGAATGGATTTATTACATTAATTTATAACAAAAAATTTGGGTGGTGGAACATATCTCTTATGTGATTTTGATTATTCTCCTTTGAACAATGTATATGGAATGTGTTTGCTGAAATTATTGTGATCACCAATTTATATGTGAGAAGATCCCATAACCTGAAACTATTTTCCACCATTGTAAATAATCATGTTGGTTGATGTGATTTATTTATATTTATATATTTAATTGTTTTTAAAACTTATATACATGTGTCAATATATTTAAATGAACTACTTTTATAATGTTTTTACTAAGCCATTGATTGAAATATTTACATCAATTGAAATTAATTTCATAAGTTTTTTTACACATGATATTTAACTATCAAGAATTTTTTAAATGAAACATAGTGTATGTTTTTATTTAAATTAATGAATCATTTTATGGAACAATTGGTTCTAACGTACTGTAGTTTTCTCTCGCACACTACCATTTCCATTAGGTGTGTTGAATTCATTCTACCAGGATTGAGTAAGGGGAATTCTCCATAGGGATGTGGTTATTATAGAAATTTTAGTCACAGGTAGTTTTTTTCATTTGGACTTCTGTTTTTTATATCGTCTTTATTGTGCATTGATTATGCACTTCTTGGGGTTTGGAATACCTATATGACCTCTAAAATATCATCTTTTTGTAGTATTCATTAAGAATATTCGCATTTATCTATTTATTATTCTATTTTAAGGTGTCCAAACCATTCCATCATTATCTATTATGATTCCTCAAAATATTTTCCAACCCATGGGGATTATTAATTCCCTTCAGGCTATTCCAATTTCGTATAAGTTTTCAGTGTAATGAATTATCTATGATGGTTAGTATGAAAGTGGTACCCGAGATCATGGTTGAGTATCTCGTATTGATTTTATTGTGAAATTGAGATCTTATTATGACATAAGATGTAGTTAGGAGTTATTTTCCTTATTTATTCCATTTTAATTATACTAATGTCATCCTTGGTGATTTAGGAAGAACATATTGATTATTAGATTTAATAATTTACAATATTTTTTATTTGGATATATTGGAATTGAAATCTTGTTTATATATGTGATGGGATTTAATTTCCTCGTTCATCCATTTTGATGTTTGATCTTTGTATTCTTATGATGTATTCAATGTTGTTTTCGAATGTTTTATATCATAATTTCATTTAGTATATATAATATTTGGATTCATTTGGAAGATACTAATTACCCTCAGTGATAAAATACTCTCATGGTCTAGAAATTGGTTGAGGATATTGTACATACTATCCAAGAACATCGACATGATACTCCTCCAATTATTAATCAGGATGTAGTTATAGAACCTCAAATATATTAGTCTTGATATCATTATATGGAGTTCCTACACAAAAATTTGTTGACGTTTCAAGGCCCACATAGTCTTAAATGGCCAGAGGATTTGATGTGAAGGATTGAGATTTTGATTATGTTCTTGGTGTCGTATGTTGAGTTTAGGGAATAATTTCCAACTATCACAATTGAAGGGCCTTGAAAAATATTATTGTACACACTAGTTAGGGGGAATAATCATGTTGTTTAATATTTGAATTAAATTTACATTTTCTAATATACAATATCAATCCAATTTTTATGGTGTCAGATTAGGATATGTTTTTTCTATATCTTGTGTTGGCAACAAAGACCTTGAGAGAGTACAAAAATCACTTTACTATTATTATGTATTTTTCATATGACATTTTATCTTATGAAAAGATAATAACTCGAAATATTTATATGGGATCGACATAATATTCATTATTATGTTTTCTTGTTGATTCTTTCTTCTTAGGCAGATATGTTGGATAGGGCTTTGATGGTTGGGCTAGAAATGGATAGTTAAAGGGAGTTATATTTTCTCACAGTGGTAGATATGTGGATTTCATTAATGGAACAAACCTCCATGATACATTAGTTTGTAAAACATATTTGTTTCATATATAATGGAGGAAATAATGACTCATTTTTAGTGTCTTCCAACAATACAATTTTTCTATCCGTAGGAGGCATTAATAGGTACATTTTGGTAGTTTGATTTAATAGGTTTGTTGGGATGGTGGAAATGGTATGTTGAATCGGTGAGTCACGTTAGTGAGTTGCAATGATAACTCACTTACATCAGGTCACGATATTGAGTATTCTACCAATAGGTGGTGTCAGTTGGTGCGTCAGTGGGTGGAATTAGTTGATGTCATCGGTATGTGGCATGAGTGAGTGCCATCGATTTGTCTTGTCAGTGACTCAGCTATTGATGACTCAGCTATCAATTTTTCACGTTGGTTACTGACCCAATGCTGAGTCATTTTGATATTTTTCCAAAATTTACATTTTTTTCTTATTATCTTATATTCACCCCTTAAACATTATATTTGATATAAAATTGTTTTAAAACCAATTTTTTTTATGAAATCAAGAAGGATGTAAAATACATATTTAGTTTTTTAACATTTGGGTGGTTTTGTGTTAGTACAAACATGTGTTCATGATCCTGATCCGAAATTAACAACTTTTAAAACTATTCCTACGTTGATATAGGATCTGACCTTTCTAAAGCCGCGATCTGGTCTCCATTTTGAATTTTCTCTATACTCTTTCTACTATTAATATGAGATTGTTTATTCTATAAGGATCAACGTGTCTATGTTGAATCCTTGAAATTTTTCTCGCTAGAGGTTCCTTCTACTTCTGGGACACCCCTATTTCAGCACTAGGTGGATTTTCTGATCACCATTTCTATCATGTAGGGTTTCATCAGCCAATTTTAATTTGTAAATCATGTGGGTTCGGTTTATGAATGTTCTATTTTAATTATAGTATAATTCCAAATAAATAACGATAATAAAACCTATTTAATTTCAATAAACTAGGTATAAAGAAATGGGACACATGATTATGTTTTATTTTGTTCTAATATTGTGATCTATATAGGTTATATGGATACTGAAAATCATGATCATTGGTGGTATTGTTTTGTGCATCTGTGATGGATTGTAGGTGTTTTTTATCCTATGTGAATGATTATAAGAAATTGAATTGGTAAATGATGCATATTTGATAAAATAAATGTATGCTTTAGCATCGATGTTTCTCTATGATAGCCCATGAACTATCAAAACGGAATTCAATAATAACTGTTTTCTAATTTTTAATACACCATTATTTATTTGTGTGGTTTTCTACTATTTGTGGATTTGTTCTGTACAATGTATTGTGTTGTTTTTGTGGTGCTGGGTTTGAGTGAATGAGTATTTTTGGGGTGAAACTGGGGGTGAAATGTTATATCAGGGTGAGATTTTTTTTGTATGTGGAATAGATTAGTAGTATTTGAGATGTGGGTCTTGTGGTTCGGGTTGTTCTATGTTTATGTTTCTGGGTATGATGTGTGTGGTGTTATTATAATGTGGGGATATCGGGTTGGTTGTGATGAGGTGTCTTGTGGGATTTTGAGGTATGTATGGGGATTTCTTGTTGAGGGGTTTGAAAGAGATGAATGACATTAAATATAGATGATGGAAGTGGTTGTTATTTGTGTTAAATGGAGAGGAATGTGATTTGGGGAAATATTACCATGGTTCTTCTTATTTTCTGTGTCCTTGGATGTAGGGATTGTTGTGTGATATGAATTGTAGTTTCATGCGTAGGTATGGAATGAATAAATTTTCTCCTTAATAAATAATTACAATTTGATAAATGAGTTGGCTGGGGGTATGATTGTGTTTTTTCCTATTGTGAAGGGATTCCTTTTATCAACCTCGAAATTGACTATATATAGTGTTAATAATGAATTTTAGTGTATTATTATTGTTGGTAGTATCATAGGGTGGTGGATTTATTGCTTTATAACCCATAGTTTGAGCTTGAGTGTTTGACACTATATATAAATGAATGTATTTTCTTTTTTTCTATATGCACCACACCCTCATTGAGAACTATTTCCGAACACCACCATTGGCATGGGGGAGGGTGTATTTCCTAAACATCTTAGTGGTTGGATATATGTATGGCTGCACGATTGTCCATATAGCCTCATCCAGGCGGGGATAGCCCAAGATTGTTCGAGCATATTGTGGTTTGTGAGTCCATAGTGTCTGCAAGCATATTTTCTATTCCTAGGATCTTTTATAATGATACGTGTTATGATATAACATGTTTTTTTCGTGATTTGATGTTGTATGTCAAATAGGTACTTCTAGGTGAGATGTGGTTGCAAGGTCAGGGTGTGTGTAGGTGAGATGTGATGAGTTTCATTTTCCCTGGTTGTAGGACTAGTTGTGAGGCCCACATGTGTGCAGGCAACTTGTGACGTGGTACTTTTTGGATATGTGGGAGCACCCTAATGTTTTCCATTATGGTTTTTTAGAAGATAATTTGTGGGAATGTAGTGTGGGTTTACCTATCATCAATGTGGTCTATATTATATTATATTACATTCATTATTTGTTGAGAATGCCTTTTGTGGGGTTTGGGTGGCTAGTATACCTTTTTATGTGATTTTGGTTTTTTCGATTTTTCCACTAGGGAATTAGTATGATTCTAATGTTTTTCATGAGAGACTTCGGTTTTCTAACTGAGTATACACGTATGCTCCACCTACATTATAAAATAACATTTAGTTTTTTGGGAAGAATTTGTTGACCATGCAGGGCATTATAAGTTCTCACATGGCGCTAGCCACCACGTCGATGTGTGGCCTTGTTCACCTGGTTATTTCACTAGATCTTTTCATTGTATTTGTAGTAGCTTCACATTAACAAATGCATGTGTGGTGAATATTTTTTCTTTAATATCGTTCTTGTAGTTCTTTATAGATAGACTATATTATATCTCCATCACATTTTCTTATAAAAAGTGTAATTCCACCTCTTTTGTGAGATTATATACCCTTAGGGATGGTCTCCAGCTCAGGGCATACTGGAGGTGGGATTTTGGGTGACATTATCTCTCTTCCTCTATTTTCGGAATAGGTGGGGTATATTTTGATGGGGTTGTTCATGATAAAATTGTATCAATGTTGGGTTATGTTTGAGAGATAAGATGGATAATAAATTTATGTACACTGATCATTGTGGGGGATGGTTGGAAGACATTGTTATCTAGACATAATATGTGATATAGGCTAGGGAATACCATATAGTACATGGGATTTTAGACCCACCATAATCCGACGCAAGGACCCTTACCCTATAGAATGAAAAAGTTTGGCTACTCCATTTTCATGGTAGAAACACATGAAAAGGAACACGAATAATAATGGCATGTGTTATTTTCTAATTTGGGGTGTTTCTTGGAATTTTTAGTGGATTAAAAAATTTATTTAAAGGAGTTAATATGAATTTCAAAAAAAAATCATACTACTCAGGTTTATGAATTATTTTTTTACCATTCTAATATGGAACATAGTCATCATCCACATGTAGTATAGGAAGTGGAGGCTCATCATGTTTCCCAAACTGATCTATGGAGGGTTGTCCCATTGGAGGAGTAGTGCTGGTTGAATGAAATATTATGTTAATCCCAATGACTGACACTAGGGATCTATGAGAGAATAATTTCTGATATAGAGAAACAGAGTTGGCTCAAGGATATTGTTATCACCTTCAGCACGATCTGGTATTTGACAAATTAGTGGGTTCCCTTCTTGGTGATCCAGATGTGGGGAGCTATGTGTTTGTGGTGGATGCTTTTCATAGGGTAGTGGAATGAGACTGATTATTTTGGGATTATTTTGAGAAGGGGTTTTCATCAAAATTTCGTTCATCAACTATCATGGCTATGCGAATGCCATATTTACACTCCCTCTAGTAGGGGAGTATGTCGGTACAGAAGATGTGGATAAAATTAGAGGATCTCATTTATTTTTATCTATATAACATTTTAGATGAGGAGTCTCATGAATGATTCCTAAAGGAGTCACTTTTTCATTCCCTTCAGTATTCAGTTACCAACATTACCCTTCCAACATACATGAACATTCAAAAGAGAGAATAAGTAGTTTAGATGATTTACTCACGGGGAGGTCTACCATGATAGGGGTGTCAATCTATATTTTAAATTGGAATGTTTATCACTAGGAGGTCTTCGGAGCAAGTGCTTTCAAGGATTCAACTGGTGGGGAGGCGACCTCATTAGTTTCAATTTTGACTAGATTTTCCACATTATAAGACGATGGAACTCGTGATGGTGGGTTTTATCTTAGATGTCTATGAGAATATTCATTTTTATTATCTAGTGGTAGCTAAAACTAATTATGGTGTATGTGTGCTCATCCGGTTCTTGCCTCAACAGTATTTGTAGTGAGTGTAGTTGGAGTAAATAGGAAAGTATTCAAATTCTACACCAAGCGGGGACGAAGCAGGCATAGGCCGAAATCAGGGTGTTCATATGGGCCCTCAACCTAGGATTGGTCAATGTGATGGTCCGTAGTGAAGAACCGTAGGGGAAGGGCATGTTTAGTTAAACACATGTGAGGAAGCAGTTCCTATTTATTCAATTATGGTTTGAGGTATGATCAGTTTCATTAATAACCATTCTTATACAATGTATGATTTAATAGCTTCAAACTCTTTTGTTACACCCGATCAGTCCCATTATATGGGACTATACGTAGAGATGATTCCTATTTTCCTGGTGTTGAGGATTCCATTTGGAGGTCAGATAAGCAAGTTTGATGTATGATAGAGATGTAGATAAAAGTTAGAGATGCATCATTACTTGGGAATCTATTAATGTAATATATTAAATCGAATGTTTTCAACCTTGTAATCAACTGATTTTACTCTATTCATGATATTATCGCTTTCATTGGGAGTAGATTCATGTTTTTAGTCATTGATGGAAAACATGTGGATGTCATTAGTGAGAGGAGTTGTCATATGGGAAGTCACTGTATAGGGCCCCTTTGTTTTAGTCTTGGATGAGATATCATTGGAATCAATGGATGTTGAGATAGGGGAGGTTCATATAATTTGTGAGGTGTTCCTGTATGTATTCCTCCGGATGTTCATGACTCTACCCCCCTTGACAAGATGTTGAGGTTATGATAGACTTGTAGCCTGATGCATCACCAATTTCCATGGATCCCATTCAGATTGAACCTTCAGAGCAATGGAGGATGAGGATTCAGATTGATGATCTAATGAAGTAGGGCATTATCCAGAATTGTTTCTCATCATAGGGTGATGTAGTCTGATTTCAATGATGGATGATTGTTGTATGAGGTTTTGCATAGACTAATAGAGGTTGAACCAAGTGATGGTCATGATCCGCTACCCAATCTCAAGGATTAATAATTCTTTCGACCAAATGATAGTAGGAAAATTGTTATCAATGATCAATATATGGCCTAGATATCACCAGTTTAGTATAGAGGGATGTGACATCTTGATGAATACATTCAGATGTAGGTATGGGCACTTTGAGTTTGTGTTCATTCCATTCAGTGTTATGAATGCTCTAGCTATATTCATGGGATGTATGAACTCCTTATTTATTGTGTTTTGGGATTGGTTTTTTAGTTTTTTCCATCAATGAAAACATTATTTAAATGAATTAATAAGAGAAACATTCCAAGCTTCTCTGGAATATATTTCATGTTATTCGATACAACATGATATATGAATATTTGTCCAAATGCATGTTTTGGTCATGAGATGTACACCTACATGTGCATGTGGGTCATAGTAGGATGTAGTGGGGGACCCATTGAAGGTAGAAGGAGTTTTTCGTGGCCAGAACCAAATAATGTAGCAATTCATCCCAGTGTCATCAATATAGTGGGATATTACCAGAGATTCATATCCAATTTATCTTGAGTAGTATCTCCCTCGATAGCCTTGTCTAGTAAAGATTACCCCTTTATGTAGGGTCACCATTTTCATGCAGCATTCAGCTACTGAAAAGAAATGTTTTTTAGTGCTCTAGTGATCTGGTTTCTAGAGGAAGGAGTTATTTTTGAGTTGTTTTATGATTCATCTCATCTAGGATGGGGATGTCTGATGATGAAACTGTTGGGATTGGTCTATTATAGGTCTAGAAATTTTTGTCTCCTTGAATGTAACAATGCCACTTATGATCTAGATCTAGAATCATTCATGTTCGCATTGATGTTTAAGGGGCACTCACTCATTAGGGTGAAATTTCTGGTTTTCACAGATCTTAAGATATTGATTTATATATTTTCCACCAAGATACTATTTTGAGAAAGCATAGGTTGACGGAGACTCATTCATAATTATAATTTTGATATCTCTTACACCTCAAGAAATGAGAATCTCATGGCTTACCTTTTGATCTGGAATTCAGAGAAGAAGGTAGTTGTGGAATCTACTAAGAATTGGAAGGTGATAAATGATTTTTCATCATTTCTCTTAGTTGAATGAATGGATGGATGTGGAGTAATATTTATTATGAGGATAGTGTGGTCCTCTGTAATACAGTATGTGGAGGAGTCTCTGTGGGAGGACTCAGAGGCCTAAATGATGCGATATCACATTGACCATGGTGATTCTTTGAGGGGTGGTCAGAATCATATACTGTTTTGTGGCATTATGTTTTTCCTCTGGTGATGAATGAGTGAGTTACCCATGATTTTTATATACAACCTTTAGCATTACACCCTGTAGTTTCCAATATGTACCATGTCTTGAGGATGTAGTTTGGCTACCGGTAATGAAGTGTGTAGTGGGTTAGTTTGTGAAGAAGTGCATAGTTTTTGAGCAGGATATGGATGAGAACAATCTTCCTATTGGTTTTTTGTATCCGTGAGATATCACTGCGATTATGTGGGATGAAATATTGATGGATTTTATCACAGGGTTACACAGGGACCAGAAAGGATGTGATGAAATATGTATATTGGAGTAATGTATGATGAAATCATCTCAATTCTTATTTATTAAGGTGTCTGGTGTAGTGGATTCCCCGACATAGAGGTAAGAGGATGAGTTTGTATGAATTCATGATGTTCTAATGGTCATCATATCTGATTAGGATGAACATTTTAACTTGTTTGTCCAAAGTGTAATGTAGTATGATTTTGGAACTATGTTACACCTAAACACTCCTTAAAAGTATCAGCTGGACGAACAGACAGAGTAGTTCATCCATGTGTTGTAGGGAATTCATCAGTTGTGCGTCTTGGAGTTTGATGGATCTTAGATGTGACACACAAATTTTTTGAAGTTTTAATTATTCATTTAATATCACTCAGTAATTCTAATTATTCCTTTAGATGATATATATGGATGATAGTTTCATTCACACTTATACCAAAAAAATATTAAGGTGGAAATTGTTCTTGGTCTGGATGTGGTGTGGAGTACAGCCACAAATGTGAATCTTGCTAATCTAATGAGTAAGGCATCCTAATATTGGATGAAATCATATTCTGATCATTAGAAGAGGACCATGGAGTTTGAGTATGGGGACCATGTTTTCTTATTGGATTCCCCAATATGATGACAATATAAATTTTGTTGGATAGAAATCATTCTATGAGTTTAATTGGAACCTTTGAGGTGTTTCTGAGAGTTGGGGAGATAACAAACCAGTTAACATTTCCCCTATAGTTTAAGAGGATCCATGAATCCTTTCATGTATCTATGTTTCATCGGTATCATCATGTTGAATTTCATTCTATTGTCTGGGGATAGTTAGATATCAAAGATAACAATACAATCATAGAGTGGTCGGTAGAGATCCAGGAACATCGGAAGAAGGCTCATTTTAGATGGACCATTCCCAAGGATCATTTATTGTGGAGGCATGGTGGACTCAGGGGTTTAGATAAGAATGTGAGACACAAAGGTGTAATAAGTACCCAGAGTTTTTCTATGTTCTTCCATGTTGTTTTTCCATTTATAATGTAATTATTAATCATTGTTTTTATGAGTTTATTTTTTTTAATTCTCTATGATTAGTGAAAACGTCCTGACATGTGGAAAGGGGAGGTCATAATTCCTAATTGAGATAAATTAATTAAGATGTTCTCAAATTTGTGCTGATGAGTTAGGGCTACCTATAGAGGGTAGTGTATTAACATGGATGGGAAGATTTTTGTTTTTTGGGTTTAAGATATTGTGGTTTATGTACTTGGGTGGTGTGTCTTTTGTTAGGTTGTTTTGATTATTTTAGAGGATGATTGCTTGGATGTTGAGGATTCACCACATGATTTTTCAAAAAAGAGGGTGGTTTATCATTCATCATTACTGTGTTTAGGCAGTAGTAGTGTTGCATGCTTAGCTGTATTATGGAGAGTTATGTCATAGGGTGTTTATTCAGACCCTCTTTATTATGGGTTGGTTTTGAATTATAAATATTGAAAATAGTTTGATATGTATATATGATAATGTCCCAGACCTCCTCGGTCAATTACTTTAACAAAATACAATGTCTGAGGTATTTTGGAAGCAAGAGTGACACATTTCAAGAGATTACCAAAAATCTAGTTTTTCCATCACTAGGTGACAAAAGTAGGTGGAATAGGTTGGTGTCAATAGTAGGTGGAATTGGTACGTGGAATCAGTATGTGGATTAGGAAGCTGGTATTTTTGAGTGGAATTAGGGACTCTAATTGATGACACACAATGATGACTCAATAATGGTGTTTCATGACGGTGTGCCGTCAAGTGGTAGGTGGCATCGATTGGTTCCTTAGTAGGTGGAATTGGAAGGTGGAATTAGTCGGTGGAATCTATTGGTGACATCAATGATTAGAATCATTGATTCACGTTGGGCACTTAGCTATTTTTGACTCACATTGGTGACCCACTCAATGGGGAGTCATTTTTACTATATTCAGGAATTTCCAGTTTTTTCTATTTTTTCAGATCCCCCAATTTAATATATTATTTGATGTAAAATGAGTTTAACAACATATTTATGTGTTTTTAAATTGTTTTATATAATTTAAATATATTTTCAATTTCACAACACTCCTGAGTATTTATGTTACTAAAAATGTGTGGTCTTGACTATCATTTTACTTTATAGGGTTTTGAAAACATTCCTCCATTGATTTAGAATCTAGAATTTGTAAATCCTAGATCCTATAGACACTGTTAATTTTCTCATTACTCTAGATATCGAGTTTTGTAGAACATTTCTTCCATGTGGAGTCATGTATATGTGTTACACCTTGGATCACATCTCCATGAAGGTTCCTCCGACTGATTATGGGCCCCTATTTATGGGCATGTAGGTTTTTCAAATTGATTATTATTTCATTTAGGGATCACTTTATAATAATTAATTTGGGTATCATGTTGTGTCGGTGTATGAATTATATTTTGTGATGATATCATAATTCCCAATAAATAATTATAATTTAATATATTTACTATAGATACACATGGGTGAGGGAAAAGTGATACATGCTTATTATTTAATGGTTATGGAAATTGTGGTTTGTATAAGCTATATGCCTACTGAAAATCATGGTCATTTGTGGACTTTGTTTGTACACATTTGATGGACTTTGGTTATATCATGGTGATATTCTATGAAATACAATATGTATATGAAATTTGAGAACAATATAAGATTTTTTAAATAAAAATATGCCTCTTAATGAAATTTTCTAAGTGATAACCCCTATATTTTCAAATTGTAATTAAAGAATTATTGTTTTCTAAATCTGAATACAACATTCATTATTGGTGTATAAATGTGATATATGTGGATTTTTTCTGTAAACTATCATGTTAGGTATTGTGGTGATGGGGTTGATAGAATGGGTGTTGTTAGGGTGATATGGTAGTTGAAATGGAATCTCATGTTGACATATTTTTAGTTTAATGGATTTACTCTGATTGTGAAGCAAAGTGGATGGTTCAGGTTGTGCTATGTTTATGTTACTAGGTGTGATGTGTGTGGTGATTTAAAAAATGGCGATGTTAGGATGGTTTTGATGAGGTGTGTTGTCTTTTATGGAAGTATGCTTGGGGTTTTCTGGTTTAGAGGAAGGACAAAGCATAATGATTTCGGAGAATGATGATGACAGTGGATGATATGGGTGTTAAATGGAGATGAAAATGAATGAGGATAACTTACCATGGTTCTTCTTACTCTATGTGACCTTGGAGTGGGTATTTTTGCGTGATGTGATTTTTAGTTCTCGAGTAGGAATGGAATGAATTTATTTTATCCTTAATAAAGAATGATAATTGGTTAAATGAGTTGGAAGGTGGTATGATTGAGTTGTGGATTTCTTTTATAGGAATTCATTTATCAACATCAGAAGTGACTATTATTGAGGAAAAATAGTGAAATTAGAGGACGCTGTAGAGTTTCTATAATCAAATGGTGGTTGATTGTTTAATAGAGAACCCATAGGTAGGCCTTGATTTGTTAATACAATATATACATACTTGTATTTTTATCATGTTTTCTTTAGACACCCCACCTTCACAGAGCACTATGTGATAAAAACCCCCATTGTTATGGGGTGGGGTGTCATTCCCAAACATCCTTGTGGGAGGATGGATGGTTGGCCTATTGTTCATCTCTTCTCCCTCTTCTAGGTTGTTTTAGCTTTATATTCTTAGGGTTGGTAGTGGTTTGTGAGGCCAAGGTGTGTACAACTGAGTTTTGTTCTACTAGGTGTTTTTGGGATGATATGTTAAGGGGTTTCCTTAGTGTTTTGGGGATGTTAAGTGGTCTTTAGACGAGGTGTCTTTGGGTGTGATGTGGTTTTGAGGAAAATGTCTGTAACGGTGAGATGTGACATGTTCTATTTGCCCAGGTTGTGGGACTATCTCTGAGGCCTTGGTTAGTGTGGGTGGGTTGAGACGTGGTAATTTCAGAAGAGGTGGGAGGAACATGACGTTTTCTATTTCAGTGTGAGTGTGGCTAATCAGTGGGAAAGTGGTGGGTTTTCCCTATCATTGAATTTATCTATATTCTATTGATGAGGTTATGGTGGCTAGTATACCTTTTTTTGTGTTTTTTGTTTCTATTTGTTTCCTCATAGGGAATTCATATGTTTCTCTACATGGGAATGGGAGACTTGGGTTTTCATTCAGAGTATTCTCGTATGTGCACATTATGTTATAAGACTACATTCAATTTTGTATGAGGAATATGTGGACTGTGTTGGTGATTTATAGCTTAGACAAGGTGACATACACTGTGTAGCCTCTTAGATTTGATAGTTTTGTTACATACATTGTATATTTTCATTGTATTTTTTGAATATTTTCTTTAAAACATAAATTTTGGAAGGACTTTCATTTTTATTTTATATAGTTCTTTGAGTTTTTTTGAGATGGACCATCATAAATCCTGATATAATTTTCTTATATAAAGTGGTATTCCTCCCTTTTTGTGATATTATATACCCATGGTTCTTGTTGCCAACCTGGGGCCCACTGGAGGTGGGACTTACGGGGCATTATCTCTCCTCCATCACTTGTAGTTTAGGTGGGTCATCTTAAGAGGGAGGGGTCAAGACAGTTCCACTATTGGAAATAGAAAGTGTAAAGAGCTTCATGGTGAATCTCGACATCACATTTCTTTTACAGATCATGTAGTTCCTGGAAGTGGCCCTTTTTTATTACTTTAGTATTCTTCGTATTTATAAATGGGTTTTCACTCAGGCACCTATGATATGTGGTTCCAGTGGATGCATGGGTTTCACGAGGAATTTCTTTTCAGGTTTATTATGATCCAATTATTGGTATGGGGTCATCAACGCCAAAAAAATTATTTTTCTGCAATCAGATGCTTATAGAATTAAATTGTTCCATCATAAGGAATCAAATAAAATGAAATTTCATCCAGTGGAATATTCTCTAGAAGAAGAATATATTGGTCAAGAAAATTTGAGAGGTTCTATCGTTATTATATCATCCTTAGTGAATGAATTATTTGATAATGTCCTAGATATTTTTTTCCATTTTGAGTTTTACTTATAATATGTTGAATCATTCTAAAAATAGTTAATCTTATCTGATGGCTATTACTACACCACTCATGGAAAAGATAGGGAATGGTCTATATTTTCATGCATTTGTCTCCTATTTATCAGTGGATGATCATGATTGAAATTTGTTGGCTCTAGTATTAAATTCTCTTGATGATTTTTTTAGTGGGTTGGCTCATTTATAATAAATCTTGATTTGACTAATATATTTCACGGGTCTCTGTTGACACACCTGATGTAGTATCATATCATTCAGGAAGAACGATAAATGAGTTTGAGTTGATAAAAAATTTATTTTCTAATGTTATGAAATTTAATATCCATGTTCTCTTTTTACATGGAGATATAATACTTCAATAAGTATCTCCCTACAGTAATTATTGAGTTTCCTAAAATCATTCTTTCTAACATCTTTATTATTCCATCAATAAGGGGGTGATGTTTTTTATTGATTTAGTCCTTTTCTATCAAGCATAATATACTCCCTCTTACCACATAGAACCATTTGAAATGAAATAGTTGCAAAAATATTTTGACAATCTGTTAGAGAAAGAATTTATATGACATTGTGTGTCCCCATGGGTGACACATGTTCCCTTTGATATGAAATCTAATGGATATATTTTCCTATATAAGGATTACCAAAAATGCAATCATTAAAAATGAAAGAAGGTGTATCTTTTTTCATAGATTGATCATATATAGGACTAGTTAAAAGATGGATAGTGGTTCTCAATTATTGGTCATCATTCTAGTTATCAGTAGTAGATAATAATTGAATCTCACATTCAAAAAACAACATGATAGTACATTAATGTCCATTATGAGTACCTTGTAATTCCATTTTTTTATAACCAATGATTCATTAGTATTTATGGATTTAATGAAGAGGATAAACCATGAGTATTTTGATTATTTCCATGTGAAATTATTCCATAACATCCTTATTTACTCTATTCCGTAGGAGGATCATATAGATTATCTGAGACTTGTTTCAAAATTATTGAGAAATCACTTAAATTATACCCTATAATCAAAATGTTTTTTCATTAGTAGGGATATGAATTTACATAGAAACATGGTCTCATTTCATGACATTCTAGTTTTCCCTGGGAATGTGAAATATTTTATACCATTGGAGAACCAACGTAATTTTTTCTGGGTTTGGAGAGTCTAGGGTTTTGCTAGATATTTTCAACTGTATAAAAATTATTTCAGATTGTTTGAATCTCGGATGATTACACTAACTCAAAATGGGGTATGTTATTTTTGGGATGATAATTTTATATTTTATTTTAATTATATAAAACATCTCATAAAATTTTCACTAGTTTTGACACATCTAGAGGCTAGTAATGGTAATTTGGAATTATGTAATTTATCGGGTATGGGTTTATGATTTTTTTTGTGGTGTGACAATGTTTTTTCCAATGATTCTCAGTATATTATAAGAGAAGAGAAAAATTATACAACCCAAGACCTTGAACTCATATCCATTAGTAATACACTTAATTTTTGGAGACATTACCTTATTGGATAGTGGTTTGACCTATATTCTAATCTATGGAGCTTAAGTTATATATTCTATAAAAAATATTTGAATCATTTCCAAATTTGTTGGATGTAATAAATGAAATTATATATTTGACATCCCATATACCATGGGGAAATGGAATAAAATTAAATATTCAATGTTCTGGAAACATCTAATCCAGAATCGGAATGAATCGTCATAATAATCGATCTTAATGGATATATTTTTTAGATGCATATAAAAGTTCATGAAACAGGGGATTTGGTCATCTAGTCTAATATTCAAACAAAATCTAATCTAATTTACATGATTCATCTAGAATATCCTGCTTATAATGAATTAAATAGAATTAGAGATTATATTTATAGTGGGTACAATGTTGTTGACTGGTAAATCCGTAAATACGGAGATCAGGGATTCCAAAATTGATGTGTTGTACGTTTTCCTGTGAGAAATTCATTTATGATTATTTAACTATTTCATTGTGGGTAATTCTCCCATGAACTATGAATATATTCTATGACATTTCTCTATTAATCTAGTGTCCATGTTTGAGATAATGAATTTATGAATTTTTCCCTCGTTCTTATTTGTAATAATTGGTGAAAGTCAAGCCCCATAGACCGTCATGATTGTTTCACCCACATCTAGTGCCAACCTAGATATAGGATGATATCTCTATGGAAATTTTGGGTGAATTTCTATGTACCTATATAATAAAGAATTAATTATGGGTTGTGATCAATACGATGAAAAAAATCAAATCATTTTATCCCCATTCATGAAAAAACCAATATCATAGAATTAGCAGAGATATATATATGTGAGAGATATTTATCAAATAAATTTATTTTTAAATGCTATATTATATGATATAGAACATATATTTATTTTTTTTAGTTGAAGAGGTCATCGATATGCATTGGGATCTTTTATTCATTTAGTTTTGGAATAGCATCCACATTTGGATAGCCAGATAGAGAGTGATATATTGATTTCTCAGTATATGTTTTTTTCTTCCAATCAAGACATTGGTGGATCATTGGATGAACTTATGGGACTAATTTATTTTTCCCATAATAAGACATTCTTGTGTGTGATTAGAATGGTTCTTTGTGTGGCCTTCTATTCTTGGACTAAAAAATCAATATTTTTTTGGTCATAGATTGTTGAATGTTTCTTGGTTGAGGGAAAAATGGTTCCTGATGTGATGGAAAAGAATTATTTGACTCGTCTTAGAATTTTTACTTCACATAGTCGATATAAGCCTTATTCCAATCATCACCATTTATAATTGGAATTTTCAGTTTGTGATCATGTATTGTGGAATGTTTCACTATTTTTGGGTAAATGATGTTTTAGGAAGAAATGGATTATTGAAAGTTGTCTGGTATAACCTTATTAGGTTTTTGAGGAGTTGTGGAAATTTGATTATGTAATATCCCATATTTTCCATTTATTAATTTTAAATAATATATAGAATTAATTGGAGACTAGTCACTAAGTTGACATGAGATTCTAAGGCATGATGTTCCCGGAATAAAGTAATGAAATTTATTAGATATATTAAAAATAACATGTTAGTATTTTTTTAGATATTTTTTAATAAATTCATAATTGGTTCCTAGATCTAAAATCCTTGGGCATTGTTGCATTCGCAGCAGCGACTATACCTTAGGCATGGCCTATCATCAGTTGGTGCAAGTCGACTATGACATTTAATTTTTTTTCTTAGAGATTAATATAAATTAATGTTTTATTTTAATTTAATGTTATCATGTAATGAATTTTATGTTTTAAATTTATCGTTTCGAAAGGGACATAATGTTAGAATTCAAAACCCTTGAGGATGCCATAGGAGCTCTTGAGAGGAATGTTAATGAAATATCTTTAAGGAGGATGATGAGACGATTGATCAATATAATTAATGAAGGATCTCCATTAGATAAAAAATCTTTGAAAAAATTATTTAAAATCCTAGGTATGGTGATGTTATTTCAATTCCATCTTTACCATTCATAAAATTGATTACAAATACGGATCAATGGACAAACTGGTTTCCCATGGTTTGATCATTCTTATGGGATGGGATGATTGAGTTTTTAATTGGGGGATTATTATTATTATTTTTGTACACGATGGTTGAACATTTCTATTGTAATTCATCGAATGTGAATTGTATAATGATTGAGTTTCGTTCCTTAGTATTATACGATGTGAATTTTGTATCCCCGTTTTTTCCTTCATGTTCTTCTTTCTTCATTGGTTATGAGTACAATATTGTTACACCTTCGATTCATGGTGGAAGGATATGAGATTTTATATTCGGTATCAGGAAGACTTATCAAAGGGTTAATGTTGAGGGAGACAGACAGAACGAGTATTTTATGAGAAATCGGTCATCGAATGTTCTTTGTGTGGGTGTCTACAATCAGATTTTTCACTCGATTTATGGTATGAACAACACTGATTCGGTGAAATTGAAATCATGCAACTAGGGATAATTATTTTTGTGTTGAACTGGCCTATAGATCGTGCATCAAATGATCAAATATTTCATGAAATAGAATTATTTATGTTATGGAAAATCTAAAAGAACTCGGTGTGTTTACCCTTCCACACACCGTGTGGGCACCTCTAACAAGAAAATAGGATTCTTGGATGCCTTAAATTCATCACACATCATGTGAAATCTATCACAAAATGTGTGGGTCTTTCCCATGGACTCAGTGTGTATCTTGTTGGATATATAGACAGGTGGTGGAGTCATGACATTGACTCCACCACACGGCTAGACCGAGAACAGTTACACAGACTACCCCATGTACTAGTACATGTACCCGTTGTACTAGTACACAGTCTGGTGGACATGAATTGATATAGTGAACCAATACATGGATATGGAACAGGTGTGGACACTAGATGGATGAACACACATGAAATCGATTCAAAAATATGTGTCTTCCATTTTCTGCATGACATTATTTCCTGACATGGTCCATTGTACAGAGGTAGTACTCGGAGTCAGGGGATATGACGTGTGATCCTACCAAATACCATGTATCAATTTTTACATGGATAATATCATTTTAAACCATATCATGTACAATTTTTGATACATTTTGTGTCACTTACCATTTAACTGAGGGTTGGGGTGTATCATTTCCTATACATTAGAGAATGATCACTTGAACATGATTTTTTAGATATAGTTGATAGAATCCACCGGCATACCTTATGAGGGATATTCTATTAATTAATCTTGCTCTAGGAAGTGTTATGGGTATTGACATGACCAAAATTATCAGTCATCAATCCACTTCATAGCATGTAATTACATATATTTGTTTTCATATCTCCCCATGGCCCTGGATATGATCCCCATATGATTTATCATATCTCCATTTATTCAATAAACATTTATATATCATGATTGTTTCTGAAAATTAGTACTTCTCATTTGGACAACATCAGTGCTATCAAACTATATTGTGAGATCTCCTGGATGAGTTTTTTATGAAATCATTGGATTAATCCCCATTGATGGAATGTAGTGGTTATGCCTTACCTCTAGAGTGCATGTCTATGATTTTCTATATTTGGATATCTATGTTACATGATGTAGAAATATAAATTTTTTATAGATGATTGTATCTTCCCAAAGTATATTTCTTTTTGGTTTCACGGTGTCTTAATTAGTATTTTTATACTCAACCCTACACGGGCCTTGCGAGTATATGTTGCGTATTGTGTAGATGAGTGGGATTTTAGCATTTTCCAAATTAGACCAATACTATATGTTACTGTGTGCATTCATTAATGACATGGTGTTGAAATTTATCTTAGTAGTAGTACCACTACTTATTTATTTACAGAAAAAACTCTATAGATTGTAGAATCATTTTGTGGGATTTTCATCAGGCCTGACATACATTAGTTTCATTACTTCTATCGTACTCTAAGGGTTTGGATAATAATATTCATGTACTAACATTCATAGTGGTGTTTTAAATTTCATAATTTTTTCATTGGAGAGGTGTGTGTGTGTAAAGGTAGATAGAAAACACCTCCTATGTCAGTGATATTCCTACTAAATGTTAGTCATCATCCCCTAGCCTAATAGAGGAGGGCTTAGAGAGTCGTTACACATGACCCTTTGGGATGGTTCATGATAGTGTGGTATTAATGGAGTTAATTTTTTTTACATTGGACTGAGTGTCTATGATATTGGTTTCGGGAAATGGTATCATTTGTTTCGAGTTCATAATTCTGAATAGGGACTCTAGTGTTGGTTTGACGGCAGATATATCTATAATCTAGGACACCGATTTAATATTTTTAGACATAGTACATGAGAAATCTCGTTATAGGGAAAACTATGGTACATGAAACCTATAGAATTAGTTTTTTCATTCCATGTTGTTATTGAGTCATCTACCTAGATACAGTCATTGGACATGGTACATATTATTTCCTTATAGGATTCCTCTATAATGCATAAAATCTTTGACTCAGCAGCTCAATAATTAGTTTTACCCCCTCAATGATGAGACCTCATTACGGGGACCAGATATATGTTGTTACATCCAGGTGGTGCACTGACTAAACAGTCACCTGTGGTGGTACCCGTGGTATCTACAGTACTAGAAGATATGGGTTGAAGGTAGAGAATGCTCCATGAGTTTTAGAGATAGAGACCCCATATGATCATAGTATATTCCAACCCTTAAGTGGGTGAGTACTAGCATGAGGAGGTGACCCCTGATTCCATTCTATTCTGGACACCAGACGATCAAATGGTGATCCTGGCGGTGAGCCTCCAATAGGGCTTCATAAGGCAATGCTGGAGATTGGATTTCCAGACTCATGGGGATGTGACACACTCAGGGATTGAGTTTGAGAGCCTCTTATGTGATGAGTTTTTATTACGGTTATGAGAATAGATATGTGAATAAAGGAGCTTCTTCATCTTTAGTAAGGTGGTATTCTAGTGGCTGATTATTCATCAAGGATCACCAACCATTCAAAATACTCAATAGATATGGTCTATAATCAGTGTTTTCAAGATAGGTCAATTGATAGAGGTCTGAGTAGAGACATATGTGCCATTATTATCAATCATATCATTCCCACTTATAATGGTGTGCTCGAGTGAGCTTTGGTGGTCGAAAACATCATAGATGGGTAGAGAAAACTTGTGATATTAAGTAGTAGAAAATCCCAATCACATAAATCATTGCCTAAAGTATACATCAATCTCAAATATACAGATTTGGTAGACGATTCAAGTGGAGGTCCTATGATAGAGGATCTATAATTCATGGTTTTCATCGTGGATCCAAACTACATAGAGAGAGGCGATGATACTCATATTATGGTAGGGTAGATCTC
This sequence comes from Viscum album, assembly GCA_963277665.1. Lineage (NCBI taxonomy): Eukaryota > Viridiplantae > Streptophyta > Magnoliopsida > Santalales > Viscaceae > Viscum > Viscum album. The sequence goes on from OY728160.1 coordinate 520,318,884, forward strand.
TATTGAGATTATCCACCCAATTATTAGATGTACCACCAATACAGAGGCAGAGGTAGGAGTAAGTAGATCCATAGGGAAGTGGACATAGAATATGGGTTGGGATTGTAGTAGGGGGTGGTCTATGTTTTGACTTATTACCACTACAACCCCCATGAGATCCTTTCCATGCATAGGGAGTTGGAAGACTAGAGGTGATAACTACATGCAGTCAAGGGTTATGTCACAATAAATCTATGGGTGATCTGAGGTATGATATATATAGTTTCTACTTTATCCTTCATAATTATAGGCATATGTTCTAGTTATTCCTTTATTATCATGTACCTTGTATGATACATTGATAATATTTTCAGGCCAATGAATCATTCATTACACATGGACACAAAAACTAGAGGTGAATCAATGATGCCACATCTGTGACAATCATGTGACCTTACCCATGGCTGTGAGAGTTTCAACGTGATCCTTGATGTGGTGGTGTCGAAGCCTTATGATGTCTTTCTTCGTATGGACCGGTCTTTTGGGATCCATTCCATGATTTTCTATTTTTGGGGAAAGGTACGGTGCGTCACAAATGATGAGATGAGGTTTTCATTTGATGGTGAAAGGGAAACCCACGATGCACATGATTGGATCACACATAAGAGGCTGTATTCGATCACTTATCAGTTTTCTAGCATCACCATTAGAGCAACAGATGTTATGATATTTTTATTCCCATCTGTAGTGGCAAAGTATAACCATGTATTTTTAGAATATGATCCAGGGATTACTCAACATTGGTAGGTCATCATCTACATCAAAATACATCTTAGGATAGAATGGACATCATAACCAGCATATTGGATGGCTCCCACATAATTTGTCAATATGAGGGTGAAATTGGAGTATTTCTAGTGGAAGGTCATAGTGAGACCCAATGTTCCACCCTAGGCAGCCCATTTTTTTTAAAAAAGGATGACAAGAGCTTTAGGATGTGTGTAGATTACCATATCATGAACTATGTGACATTTAAGTACAATCATCCACCTAAAAGGATCAAGTAACTCATCGATTAATTGATAGGGTAATGATGGTTTTCAGAGGGGGCCTCAAATCAGGCTATCAATAGCTATGAGTACGGGATGAGAATGTACCAATGAAAATTTTTGGATGCCACTATATTCAATTTTACTACGTTGTGATGCCCATTAGTGTGGGAAATTCCACAGATGTGTTAATGGGTCTCATGAACCAGATCATCCACCCTTACATAGACATGTTTATGGTGTTATTCATCAACGATATACTTCTGTACTCATCGTCCGAGGAGGAGCATGTGAGACACCTATGAATGGTTATATTTGTACACTACGAGACCTAGATTTATGGTAGGATCTCAATGATCCATATTTGTATTCTTGTGGGATAATTAATAGGAAATGTTATCTCTAAAGATGAGGTCGTAGTTGATCGGACCATGGTGGATGCATTGCTAGCATGGGATCCACCATGAAAAGTGATGGAGGTGTGAATCTTCTATAGGTGTAACATCCCAAGTAAGTAATGAATAATATATATTTTTATCTTTGTCTATTAATGAATTAGATAGTGTTTTAGAGGCTTAAAATGAAAATAAATCTAATCTTATGCATATAATACACTAATATTTTTACAAGATTGTTTTACTACCTTTTAATGGAAAACCATTTTTAAATATATCTTTTGACAATTTTATAAGCTATGTTTGTAAAAATAAACTTATTCTTTTTGATTGGGACATCAAAATTTACTTCGTGTGAATTTTTGGTATTTTTCCGATAAAGTTCTTTTTTAATAAATAGTGAAACATGTTGTATTTTAATTCAAAACATCTTTTTAATATAATTTATTTATACGATTAGATTATCTTTTTAATTGGTTTTGAAGTTAAATTAGAATATATTTTTACCATTTAATCCAATGGTGGTCATTGGAATCAATTTCACTTTGAAATTGGACTTAAACTGGTGTCAATCTTTTGATACTTATTGTTTCATAAAAACACAGTATTTGTCATGACTGTGGGAATTAATTATTAAATTAATTAATTTAACATATATGATTTGAATTTTTTAAAATAAAAATCATTTTTGAATTTAGAATATCAAATATATCTTAGTGTGAAGTTTTTGTATTTTTTTGAAAAACATCAATTTTTGATGAATAGTGAAACCACTAAGTGGTACTTAAAAAACTGATTTATCATTTAAAAGAAATTTTATCACCTCTGTGTTTTGATTTTCAAAAATCCGACATAATTGGTTGTCATTAAGAAGTAAAATGTGGTTCAATGAGAATAAAATAATTTTTTGGTGAATAGTAACTTTTATGTTCTTAATCATGAATAGATGTAGTTAGTGTAGTTTAAGGTAAAAATAATGGTTTAATAATATGAGATGAGATTGAAACATGCCCTACACTTATTTGATGTGTCATGGCCGACCAATACAAGCCATGGGTAAACTTGGGGACCCCATGGAGCCACTTTGGTAGGGAAATGACATCAATATCTTTTTATTTAATGTTAAAATTAAAATGACACAAACATGAGTTGTTTTACTAAATCAATTTTTAAATGGGGTTATACAAGTCATATTTTTTACTATAAATATTCATTAGAAAGATAAAAATATTTACTACATCATGATATTTTTTTTATAATTTTTATACAATAAATAAATTAACTTGTTTATGACATCATGATGATGCAATGATTACCTCATTAATAAAGGATTTAAATAAAATCAAAAGATAATGTAAAATCTATGACCTACACATGTCCAAACCCTATTTTATGGGTGGATTTCAAACCCATATCACCTTAACCTTGAATTATATCAATTTGGGACCTTTTTAATCCGAAAATCATTTTAAAATAAAGTATCATTTCTTTACTTTCCAAGAGTTCCCCTCCTCTCCTCTTATAAAAGTCCCCCTCCTCTACCTTTTTACCCACACATCCAAAAAATTTGGCTCAGAAAAACCCTTCCCGTTTTGTCTCTCCAGTTCCTTTTATTACTCCTTGAAGCCTCACTTTGGGCAGAAGTCCTCCCAAGGAAGCCTTTGAGCTCAAACCAAAGGGAGTTACCAGATTTTAAGGTAATGTCTTCACTTCTGTTATTTTGTTTTATTTATCTTCTCCAACCCCCTAAACACTTTTTATTCATTTCATTTGTAACAACACCAGTATCTTCCATATACTAGGATTTGGTTATAACAAGGATTATAGCTGCACTTACACACACCTACATCTAATGGTTAAAGAACCTACTGTTTTCGTGTATGGCGAATTTCTGCCTCCCGAAACGATGATTGTTCATCATTCTTTTAACACCTTCAAAGGTGGCCATTAAGATGACACAATATTAATATATGATATATTATATGTTTATTTATTCCTTAATCTTATGTATTTATCATTTTGGGAATACTTTTATGGTTTCTATTATGGGTAAATGCGATATCATTATTTAACGAAGTACGGACTACCGCCCCCTCAAAGTGATTTGATTCGTTAATACCATATGTGGGACGCATAAAGGATGGAGATATGATATTATATATTATATTACACTGGAATTATAATATACCTTTATATCATTATGATTCCATTTCATAAAATACAAAATAGAAATGGAAGCAGCGTTCATGCGTACGTACGACTTACCATCTCCATGAACGGTGCATTTCATTTCACACCTCTAAATGTTATGTAATATTATAAATGCATTCATTTACTGGATATATATGATATATATCATATCTAAATCATTAATACCATTCTGGATATAATGGATACATGAACAACTTGTAATTATAAAGGGTTTATTTTTGACTCAAGTACCAATGATCATTAAAACGACAGTTATTAACTTAAATAATTACATAGTGTTAATGACATGGCAATTAGTGATATAAAAGGAATGTTCAAAATGAAAAAGGTTATTAAAAAAAGTACAAATTAACTCAAGTTTATTATTCAGGAGATTAATGAACGACCGATTCAAGTCGGACCCGAGGTGGGGACTTCGTCTCAATCTCCTTTCATTTAGGAATATTTTGTTTCATACACAAAATTATTTTATATGGTTTATAAAACCCTTTGAATTTTATGTTTATTCAAAAGTAATCTTTTTTATACGAAGCGTTTACTAAATGACAAAAGTGAATGTTTTTTTCGTACGTATAAGGCGACAATGACTTCTCGGCCGCTGTGACTATTATTTGAGTTTTGGCTTCCTCTACAATACATACATTCTTTTTAAAGAAAAATAAATACAATGTTTTACTTTTCTTTTATTTTGTTATTGAAAATGATTTTCATAATGTTTTTATTATATCAATGTGTTTTATTGATATCTTGTGATTGAAATGTGGAAATGTTATGTTTCCTTTATGTATGTTTTATGTGATACTGTTATGTTATGGTTCTTGGGAATTATTATGAAGACGGGTGGTTCCATGATAAACTAAGGCCGGGTGAGCCCGATATAGCTCTCCAATGCATTGGGTAATGCGAAAGAGTGAAACGTTAATGTTTCTTCAAAGAGATTTAGGGAATATATTGTGATGGGTATTCCAAACATAACCAAGAGGGTTACTCCCTACGTAAGAATGTTATGAATGCCTCAAGTTACCTATATGTCTTATGATTTCTATTATTTATTCATGATTTGATGAGGTATGTTGAAGTTCCTATATTTTATGAGAAATGTATGATTTCATTCTTATGTATATATGAACTAATGTTTTCTTTACATATTTTTATAACCCTTACTGAGCTTTTTATGCGCATCCCATGTTTTTGAAATGTTTTTCACAGGTCAAGGGAAGGGAACATGATATGATGATAGTGTCAAGGAAGTGTCAAGAAAGAATCCATGTTTTATTTTAAATATGTTTCCGTTGATGTGAAAAATGAATACTATCTTTTATGTAACCAATTTGTTTAAATGTGGAATGTAATGCATGTTTTATGATATAATTCTCTAAAATGCTAATCCTGAAAATATCCTTAATGTGTAATCTTATAATAACTCAAGATTATGTAAGGTTTAAGGCTGGGGCCTTATAGTTGGTATCAAAGGTCGGTTTAGATAACTTTATGAGTTATAATTCTATTAAATGATTATCCAAAAATATTTTTTTTGAAATGATATAGAATTTGAAGATTACCATGTTGCTTAATCTAAGACATGTTGATTCAGAATGGTTTTCCACAGAGGAAACAGGAAAGCAGTTCTAGGAAGGTATACAGAAGGAAATAACCTTCCGAATCAGCATCCTGAGATGGTCAGAATTGGAACTGAATAGTTTGTTGTGGTAATGGCGCAGTTGACTCAAGTGATAAATGGTGGTGGTATCAATGCTCGAGATCGGCTAGATCAATCGTAGAGGAACATGTTAGTGGTGGAACATTTCATGAGGCAACATCCCCCATCATTCAGAGGATCATCTGACCCTGTGTTAGCTGAAGGGTTTATTAAAGCACTGGAGAAGATTTTCGATGTCATGGGGTGTTCATACAATCAAAAGGATAGTCTTACTATTTACCATTTGGAGGGTGAGACAGATCAGTGGTGGTCGATGGTTAAAAATATCAGGGACGCTGATGAGATTGATGCTCTTGACTGGGATGAATTCCAAGGTATGTTTCTTGAGAAATATTTTCCTATGGCTATTCGACTTAGTATGGAAAAATAATTCATGGAATTGAGGAAAGAGGAAGACTCAGTGGCTGACTATGAAGAGAGGTTCACTCGATTTGCAAGGTATGCTCCAAATTTTAACCGAGACCTTGATAGTAAAATCAATCATTTTTACTCAGAATTAAAACCAAAATATCGAAGGGAATTAGCTTCTCGTGAGTTTAAATGTTATGAAAAGCTTGTTCGATGTGTTTAGAAGGTGGAAATGTAGTTTATCGATGATCAAGTGTTCTATAACAACCAACAGAAGAAGAGACAGAGGTGGCAGGAGAAAGGGAAGAATTCTTCAAAAAAGTATGATGGTAAGAAAACTAAGTTTCCAGTTTGTGATAAATGTGGTAAAAGGCATGCTGGGTAATGTCTTCTGAATTATAGAAACTGCTACAGATGTGGTAAGATGGGACATAAGGCTCGTGATTGTGCTGAAAAAGATCAAGGTGATGGTAAGTCCAAATTTGATTTACAGTTAGTGAAATGTTTCAAGTGCAATGAGATGGGTCACTATGCAAATGAGTGTCTGAAAAAGAGCTCGAGTGATAGGAAGCAGTTAGACAACAAGCATAAAGGGGTGATAAAAACCTTTGCAACTACTTCAGCAAATGCCAGGCCATAAAATGAAGTTTTATCAGGTACATTGTTTGTTTTTTTAGAATATGACAGTGTGTTGTTTGATTCAGGGTCCACACATTCGTTCATTTCTAAAAACATTTCTAGTAAAATGGGAATACCATCTCAAGAAATGACTCATGAACATGTGGTAAAAACCCATTGGGGAAATGTTGAGGAAAAAAGAATTTATAATAATCTTCTTATCCTTATCTGTGGAAAGAACCTACTTGAAAACCTTATTGTTTTACCTCTAGTAGAGTTTGATGTTATCCTGGGTATGAATTGGCTCTCTATTTACCATGCTAAGATTCACTGTAGAGATAAATAAGTTTCTTTCCAGAAAGACTTTTAGTTTGTGAACAAGAATGAACCCTTACTGTTGATAACTTATAGAGACCGAGAAACTTGTAAATGATGGAAATGAATGTTACCTTGCACATATTGTTGAAAAGAAGGGAACTTTTCCGATTAATGATGTGAAAATGGTAAATGAGTATCCTGATATTTTTCCTGATGAGTTGCCTGGAATAATACCAGATCTGTAAGTTGAATTTACTGTTGACTTAGTTTCTGATGCTAATACAATTTCAAAACCCCCTTCCCGAATGGATCAAATTTAACTTTTAGAGTTGAAGGAGCAGTTGCAAGATTTATTAAAGAATGGTTTCATTCGACCTAGCACATCACAATGGGGTTCTCTTGTTTTATTTATTAAAAATAAGGATGGTTCTATTAGACTTTGCATTGACTATAGAGACTTGAATAACATCACTATTAAGAACAAATATCCTTTGCCTCGTATAGATGATTTGATTGATCAGCTCTAGGGAGCTTAGTTTTTTTCAATGATTTACCTGAGATCGGGGTACCATCAGCTGAAGGTAAAGGAAGCAGATGTTTCGAAGACTGTGTTTCATATATGATATGGACATTATGAATTTGTAGTAATGCCATTTGGGCTAACCAATGCACCTTTTGTATTCATGGACTTAATGAATACAATTTTCCATAAGTTCTTGGATTAGTTTGTGGTGGTTTTCATTGATGATATTTTGGGGTTTCCAAAAATTAAGAGGAGCATGAAAGACATTTAAGGGTTATTTTTAAAACCATAAAAGAAAATAAATTGAATGGGAAATTCAGAAAGTGTGAGTTTTGGTTGCAACAAATTACTTTCCTTGGTCAAATTGTTTCTAAAGATGGGATAACCGTTGATCCTGCAAAACCAAAGGTTGTTGAAGAATGGACAAGACCCGTTAATGTAATAGAGATTCGTAGTTTCCTTGGATTTTCAGGCTACTACCTAAGGTTTTTGAGAAATTTTTAATGGTTATCTAGTCCAATGACTAAACTAACTCAAAAGGGTGTTAAGTTTATCTGGACAAAATAATGTGATGATTGTTTTAAGGAATCGAAAAGAAGATTGGTCAATGCTCCAGTTTTGGCACTACCTTCCAAGAATGGGGAGTTTGTTATCTACAGTGATGCTTTATTGAAAGGAATTGGTTGTGTCCTAATGCAAAATGTTCAGGTAATTTCTTATGTTTCACGACAGTTGATAACTCATGAGGTAAATTACCCTACACATGATTTGGAATTAACTGATGTTGTTTTCACTTTAAAAATTTGGAGGCATCATTTGTATGGAGTAATGTGTGAAATATATACCGATCACAAAAGTTTTAAGTATATATTTACTCAGAAAGAATTGAACATGAGACAAAAGAGATGGCTATAATTAATCAAGGATTATGATTATACAATTCATTACCATCTGGGAAAAGAAAATAAAGTGGCTGATGCTTTGAGTCGAAAAAGTAATGCTTCAGTAGAAATGTTGGGTTTGGAATGTGATCCTTTGGTTAAGGATTTGATGAAATTTGGCATAGAAGATATAGGTGTAGGATGTTCTTCTGTTTTGTTTTCAGGTATCAGTGAAATCTTCTCTATCAGACAAAATCAAGCAAGCACAGAAGAAAGAAAGTGAGTTGCAAAAAAAGGTAGAGCTAGTTCAGAACGGTAAGTTTCCTGAAGTCAACACTGATAATGATTTCATTTTGAGATTTGGGAAGATATTGTGTGTGCCTTGTAATTCACAGTTGAAGGGAGAGTTGTTATGTGAAGATCATAGATCTCCATTTTCAGTTCATCCTGGCAGTCGTAAGATGTTCAGAGATCTGTGGGAGTATTACTGGTGGGATTGAATTAAAAGAGATATTGTTGATTTTACTCTGAAGTGTCTAATATGTCAATAGGATAAAGTAGAGAGGCAGTTACCGAAAGGGATGCTTCAGCCTTTACCAGTGCCAAAGTGGAAATGGGGGAGTATATCCATGGACGTCATTGTGGGATTTCCGAAGACCCCTCGAGGTAATAATGCAATCAGGGTTTTTGTTGATCACTTGACTAAATCTGCTCATTTCCTTGCTATACGAGATACGTTATCCCTATATCAACTTTACCATTTGTATCATAATGAGATAGTCCTATTACATAGAGTTACCCTCTCCATTGTATCTGACCGTGATCTCAGGTTCACTTCTAACTTTTGGAAAGGCCTTCAGAAGTCGTTGGGTACTGAATTAAATTTTAGTCAAGCTTTTCATCCTCAATCAGATGGGAAGTCAGAACGAAAAATTCAAACATTGGACGATATGCTACGTTCTTGTTAGATGGATTATCAGGGAAGATTGGACCAACATCATTCTTTGGTTGAGTTTTCTTATAATAACAGTTTTCATTCCAGTATACAGATGGTACCATTTGAGGCGTTATATGGGAAGCGGTGTCGAACTCCATCTTTTTGGGATGATGTGGATGAAAGAAAGGTGATGGGACTAGAATTGGTAGAAGATTTGGCAGAAAAAGTTAAGCTGATACAGAATCACATGAGAATAGCTCAGAGCAGGTAGAAGAGTTATGCGGACAATAGGAGGAATGATCTATCTTTTGAAGTAGGTGATCATGTTTTTCTCAAAGTCTCACCATGGAAATATGTGATGCGATTTCGTAAAAAGGAAAGCTGAGTCCAGTGTGCATTAAACCACATGAAATTCTGGAGAGATTTGGATCAGTTTCATATTGGGTGGCTTTACATCCGAGTTTATCTCAGGTACACAAAGTTTTTCATGTTTCGATGCTGAGAATGTACATGCTGGATCCATCTCATGTTTTGAGTCCAGAGGTAGTTCAGCTGGAAGAGAACCTATCTTATGAGGAACAACCGGTACAGATTTTTGACCACAGGGAGCAAGTGTTACGGAATATGGTGATTCATCAGGTAATGGTTTTGTGAAAAAACCACATGTTTGAAGAGGCAACCTGGGAATCTGAAAATGCATTGAGGGATAAATACCCCCACTTGTTTGATAAGTAAATAAATTGCGGGGACAAAACATTCTAAAGGGTTGACGGATGTGACATCTCAATTAAGTAATGAATAATATATATTTTTATCTATTTCTATTAATGAATTAGATATTGTTTTTGAGGCTTAAAATGAAAATAAATCCAATCTTAAGCATGGAATACACTAATATTTGTAAAAGATTATTTTACTTACTTTTAATGGAAAACCATTTTTAAATATAACTTTTGACATTTTTATAAGATATATTTGTCAAGATAAACTTATTCTTTATTATTGGTACATAAAAATTTACTTTTTGTGAAATTTTGGTATTTTTCTGATAAAATTCATTTACTAATGAATAGTGAAAAATGTTGTATTTTAATGCAAAACCTATATTTAATCTAATTTATTTATATGATTATATTATCTTTTTAATTGGTTTTGAAGCGAAATTAGAATATATTTTTACCATTTATTCCAATGGTGGTCATTGGAATCAATTTCACTTTGAAATTGGACTTAAACTGGTGTCAGTCTTTTGATACTTATTGTTTCATAAAAACATGTTATTTGTCAGGAAAGCGGGAATTAATTATTAAATTAATTAATGTAACTTATATTATTTTAATTTTGTAAAATAGACATCATTTTTTAATTCAGAATATCAAATATAGATTAGGGTGAATTTTTGGTATTTTTTTGAAAAACTTCAATTTTTGATGAATAGTGAAACCACTAAGTGGTACTTAAAAAACTGATTTTTCATTTAAATGAAATTTTACCACCTCTAGGTCTTGATTTTCAAAATTCCGACATACATGGTTTTCATTAATAAGTAAAATGAGGTTCAATGAGATTAAAATAATATTTTGGCGAATAGTATCTTTTAAGTTCTTAATCGCGATTAGAGGTAATTAGTGTAATTTAAGGTGAAAATAATGTTTTATTAATATGAGATGAGATTGACACATGTACTACCCTTTTTTGATGTGTCATGGGAGACCAATAAAATCCATGGGTCAACAACGGGGCCACCTGGAGCCACTTTGGTAGGAAAATGACATTAATATCTTTTTATTTAATGTTAAAATTAAAATGACACAATCATGAGTTGTTTTACTATAACAATTTTTAAACGGGGTTATAAAATTAATATTTTTTACTATAAATAATCATTAGAAAGATAAAAAGATTTCCTAAATCATGATAGTTTTTAAAAAAAAATTAGACATTAAATAAATTAAATTATTTATGACATCATGATGATGCAGCGATTACCTCATTAATAAATGATTTCAATAAAATGAAATGATAATGTATAATCTATGACCTACACATGTCCAAAACCTATTTAATGGGTGTATTTCTAACCCTTATCACCTTACCCTCGAATTATAACAATTTGGGACCTTTTTAATCCGAAACTCATTTTAAAATAAAGTAACATTTCTTTACATTCCATGAGTGCCCCTCCTCTCCTCTTATAAAAGGCCCCCACATCTACCCCTTTACCCACACATCCAAAGCCTATGTCTTGGCCAAAACCTGCCCATTTTGTCTCTACACTTCCATCTATTACTCCTTGAAGCCTCACTTTGGTCAGAAGACTTACCAAGGAAGCATTTGATCTCAAACCAAAGGGAGTTACCCGATTTTAAGGTAATGTCTTCATTTCTGTTATTTTGTTTTATTTTTATTCTCCAACCCCATAAACTCTTTTTATTCATTTTCTTGTAACAAAAACAGTATCTTCCATATAATATGATGTTTTTATAAGAAGGATTTGAGCTATAGTTACACACACCTACATCTAATGGTTAAAGAACATACTATTTCCGTGGATGGTGAATTTCAGCCTCCCGAAACGATGATTGTTCAGCATTCTTTTAACACCATAAAAGGTGGCCATTAAGATGACAATATATTTATATATGATATATAATATGTTTATGTTTTCCTTAAGATTATGTATTTTTCATTTTGGGCATACCTTTATTGGTTCCATTATGGGTAAATGCGATATCTTCATTTAAGGAAGTGTGGACAACCACCCCCTCAATGTGATTTGATTCGTTAATACCATATGTGGGATGTATAAAGGATGGATTTATGATATTATATATGATATTACACTGGAATTATAATATACCTTTATATCATCATGATTCCATTTCATAAAATACAAAATAGAAATGGAAGCAGCATTCATGTGTACGTACGGCTTACCATCTCCATGAACGGTGCATTTCATTTATTACCTAAAAACGATATGTAATATTATAAATGCATGAATTTACTGGATATATATGATATATATTATATCTACATCATGAATACCATTCTGGATATAATGGATACATGAAGAACTTGTAATTATAAATGGTTTATTTTTTACTCAAGTACCAATGATCGTTAAAACGACCGTTATTAAATTAAATAATTACATAGTGTTCATGACATGGCAATAAGTGATATAAAAGGAATAATGAACATGAAAAAGTTTCTTAAAAAGTATAAATTAACTCATGTTTATTATTCAGGAGATTAAAGAAGGACCGAATCAAGTCGGACCCGAGGTATGGGACTTCGTCTAAATCTCCTTTCATTGAGGCATATGTTGTTTTATACACAACCTTCTTTTATACGGTGTATAAAACCCTTTGACTTTTACGTTAATTTAAAAAGAATCTTTTTTATATGAAGCGTTTACTAAACGACAAAAGGGAATGTTTTTTTCGTACGTATGCGGTGACAATGACTTATTCGCCGTCGTGACCATTATGTGAGTTTTGAATTCCTCTACAATTCATACCTTCTTTTTAAAGAAAAATAAATACCATGTTTTATTTTTCTTTTATTTTGGTATTGAAAATGGTTTTCAAAATGTTTTTATCATATCAATGTGTTTTATTGATATCTTGTGATTTAAATGTGGAAATGTTATGTTTCCTTTATGTATGTTTTATGTCATACAGTTATGTTATGGTTCTTGGGAATTATTATGAAGACGGGTGGTTCTGTGATAAACTAACGGCGGGTGAGCCCGATATAGCCCTCTAATGTATTGGGTAACATGAAGGAGTGAAATTTTAAGGTTTCTACGAATAGATTTAAGGAATATACTGTGATGGGTATTACAAACGTAACCAAGAGGGTTACTCCCTATGTAAGAATGTTATCAATGCCTCAAATTACATTTATCTCTTATGATTTATATGATTTATTCATGATTTGATGAGGTATGTTAATGTGGCTATGTTTTATGGGTAATTTATGATTTCATTCTTATGTATATATGAACTCATGTTTCCTTTCCATATTTTTATAACCCTTACTGAGCTTTTTATGCTCATCCCATGTTTTCGAAATGTTTTTCACTTTGTCAAGGGAAGTGTACATGATATGATGACAGGGTCAAGGATGTGTCAAGAAAGAATCCCTGTTTTATTTTAAATATTTTTCTATTGATGGGAAAAATTATTACTATCTTTTATGTAACCACTTTGTTTAAATGTTGGATTTAATGCATGTTTTATGATCTAATTCTCTAAAACTCTAAACCTAAAAAGATCCTCAATGTGTAATCCTGTAATAACTCAAGATTAAGTAAGTTTTAAGGATGGGGACTTATAATAGGCTAGTAAGATATTAAAATAGATTAATCCCATATTTATCTTGGTTATTAAAACTGACAATAGATTTTACCGAAATGGGTACCCCATTGGGTGAACCAATAATTTCATTAAAAATTGTCAATAGTTGAGGCAAAGATTGGTGAGTGCTCGAATCATCATATTTTCCTGAGTATGGGATTTAGAATGTAGAGTTCTGTGATGGATTATGGACCAATCATTGTTGGGTTCTGGAGCTTATGCAAGAGGTAATTTCTTATAGTTGATTCTAGTTGAGATGACATTAAAAAAATACAGTGGACATGATATTTTGTTGGAAGTAGTAGTATTTTCATTGATGATATAATGACACAACCTGATGGGAGAGAGATTTATCATCTACATGGATAATAAAAGTCTCATGTATGTCTTCTTTCAGAAGTATTAACTCATGATATAGAGTGGGTGGTTAGATTTTATCCAGGATTATGGTTTTGAGATTGTGTATACTGATGGTAATGGGAACATGGTGGCAGATTCTCATAATGGGTTATCGAGTTAACAGTTGCTGGATGAGGCAAAAAATCAGTTGGCATCATTACAGTTATCTATTATGGATGGATGTGGGGGGAGCATACCTCTGGTCAATGGTTCTTACCCATTCACTATAATAGCAAGTCTGAGAGGAACAACTTCATGATACTGACTAAGACATGCAACATTCTCATATATCCACTAGAAATGCAACTGTTAGATATTAAAATGCTTGGGACCACGTCTTCTTTTTCATAGGATGCACAGTTTCACTAGTTTCATTATCAGAGAATGTCCTAATAGAGTTTCAAACATCCCTTTGGGCAGTACATCATTGAGTTTTGAAGATGTAGCAGGGCATTAGATGTCTACTTTGGTGGACTAGGATGAAGAAGAGAGTTTCAGAGATTGTCTAATGATTCCATACATGCTCATAGATGATGGCTGAGCACCATGTTCCAATTGGTTTGGCTCAAACCCCTTGAGTTGTTATAATTGAAATGGGATGAGATATGATTGGACTTAGTGGTGTGATTACAACATCTGTATAGGGGGAATAATTCCAAATGTGACATCCTTGACTAAATCCACATGTCTGACCAATTCACAAGCATCCAATAATCGTGTTTGTAAAGGATCTTACAAATATTCTACGTGTGAGATAAAGGTATTCTTCGTAGTGACTCGTCGATGGATGTATTTGATTATGATGCTCATTTTACATCGTAATTTTTGGAGGGATTAATGGAGGTGTTTGGGAATCATTTGTGCTTGAGAAAAACCTTTCTTACCTAGGAATATGGCCAACTTGAGAGGACTATTCAGGTGGTGGAAGACATGTAGTTATCATCCATGGTAGACTTTGGTAGTAGTTTGGAGGATCAGTTACTATTGGTGGAGTTTTAATACCCAAATTTCTACAACTCAACCATTAGTACGACACTATTTGAAGCTCTATAGGAGGGACCTTATAGGTAACCACATTGATGGACTGACCTAAGATAGCTATTACTTGTGGGCCCCAATATGGAGCATGATACAACTGTGATGGTGTAGATCATCTCGTAAGAAAAGAAGACTTCCATGATTTATTAAAATTCATACATTGTCAAGAGATATAGGCCTTTGGAGTTAATGGAAGAAGACAATGTGTTCTTTAAGGTATCACCTCAATGTATGTTGTGTAGGTTTGGATGGGGTTCCATGATATCTATGAGGTTCATCCACCGTCATCAGAAACTGTGTATAGCTATAGAGGTGGTGTACCTCTATGATCTACCCCCACAGTTGCACCGGGTACACGATGACTTCCTCAAGTCACATCATAGGTGGTACGTGCATCATCCATCACATATAATTAAACATTGTGATAAACAAATTGAGTATGGATTGAATTTTTTAGAGTTCATAGTGGAGATCAAGGAGTTAAATGAGAGTATCTTGTGTGGTTGAGTGATTCCATTGGTCCATGTCCAGTGGTTGCATCCAAATCTTAAGGAGACTAGTTGGGAGTGGGAGTCTCCATTTCTTGAACAGTACATACAACTATATTAGTATATTTTTTTTGATTTTCAGGGAGATAGGTACCTATAGTGGGGACAATTTAATGCTCTATATTTTCAATGTGTTATTTTGAAATATTATATTTAATTAATTCATGATCATGCATTGAAATGATGTGTGATTCCGAGGCATGATGTTCTCAAAATAAAATTTTTCCAATATATTAAATATTTCAATTATATTGTATGAGGTGGTTTCCTGAATATTTCAAATACAAGATAAATGGGTTCCTGGATTAGAAAAAAGATAGCACTATAGTGTTCATAGTAGCGAATTTACCTTATGTGATGCCAACATTAGACGATAGAGGACAACTGTGAAAATTATATTTTTTACATTTAAAAGAATAAAAAAATTAATGATTTATATTACATTATCCTTAAATAGATGCTCATTTTAATTTTAAAATCTTCAACTCATTATGGTTCAAAGTATTAGAATTCATAACTCTGGTGAAACCCCATGAAGATCTAGAGAGGAACCCTGGAGAAATCTCTCAACGTACATCGATAACAGGATGGATTGAGAGCATTCATGATGGATCACCATCCAAAAAAAATCATCAACAACATAAATACTAATCCTAGTTTGGTAATTATGATTTCAATTCATTATTTCATATTATTATAATCAATGTGAAAAAGGGATCAACCCACAAATTGGTTTCCCACTATACATTCATTCATCTAGGTTGGGGAGATTATACAATTGATTTTGGGATTAATTTGATTAATGTTTTTATTATGATTTTTATCGACCTTAGTTGAATATATTGAGTCAACAATGAACAATTGATAGGTTTCATTAATTTATTTTGTTCTATGTGAAATTTTGTTCACCCATTTTCATGTCAGATCATTGTTCTTTGCGGGATACGAACAGATGATCGTTGGGCCATTGAATTGTGGGTCCATATCCGAGATTGTAGAACAATATTTTCAGGACCTAGTGGATGTGTGTTGGATAATAAATGGATGGATTGAAGGTATTTAGGGTTATATATTTCATTTATTGTTGGTTGTGTGGGTGTAATAATTGGTTTATAGAACCAATCAATGGCTCAAAACTTACTGATTCGGTGCTATGGTAAGATGTTGGCCATGGATTTTCAGTTTCACGATTCACAGACCAATCAATAGTACACCAGAGGATAAACTGATGTTCATGGTGGAAGAATAGTTAATCAACAAAATCATGTATAACACGGTGTGTATCCCGTGATATATACTACGTAGGCCTCAATGAGTGGTGGCTAGGGTTTTGGGATGCTGTAAAAGTGACACATGGAGAGTAGGACCTTCCCTAGGACATGAAGTGTACCTTAAGGGATACATGGACATGACATGGTGTACATAAAAGATAATATTCCACATTGATAGGCACAAAATGGTTACATGGGATACCACTAGCACTGATACATGTGAAAGAATACACGGGTTGACGACGTGGAACAACACATTACTAGGGAACACGGGTGTAGCCCAGATTTACTGAAACAACATGTAAGCCTTTCTAAAATCCTTGAATATGTTTTCCTACATGACATGTTTTACAAACATGGGCCATTGATCAGAAGATGTAGATAAGTTCAAGGGACACAGTGTGTGATCTTACTAGACATCGTGTATCCCATTCAACATGTCTTAGATTCCTTTTACATTGTATCTTGGAAATGTTTTGTTAGGGTTCATGCACTTGATCATTCCCATGATGGTTGGTATCTATAATTTCATAAAAACCATAGTATGATACCTTAAGTAGGTCTTCATTGATAGAATTGATGTAATCCCATGGTAGGGAAAATGATGGATCCTCTATTCATTCTTTATGCCCTAGGTAGAGTTCATGGTATAGACGGGACAGAATTTATCAGACCTTGATCCTCTACATAGAGGGTTATTCCAGAAAGAATTTTTGGTTTAGACTCATGGTCTTGTATATAATCCTAATATGATGTATCACATCTCTATCAAAATATTCTAGCATATATCAATCATGATGGTTTTTGATGAACAATACCTCACCAATTTTCGTTGCCAGTGCTATTAAACTCTAGAGTGTGTTCTCTCATATGAGTTATTTGTATAATCAAACGACTAAATCCCCAGTTTTGGTATGCAGTATTTGTGACTTACCTCAAGAATATGGGTCTGAGTTTGATTATATCTGGATATCCATATTATATGATATAATGATAAATGTGTGTTGAGCTGAATGTTTCATTCCATTTTTTACTTCCTTTTGGTATTGAGGTGTCCTAATGAGTATTTTGATACTCACCCATACATGGTCTTTAACAACATGTGTTAGGTTTTTTCTTTTGTATATGAGTTCCCATTTGTTGGATTTAATGGCGTACTAGGACAAGATAGGGCTTAGTGAGGTCAGAGAGCCAGAGGTGTTCCTACGGCTATGAGAAGTAGTCCTTATACCTATTTGTTTATAGGTTGTAATTTTTACTTTACATACTCTTTTAGTGATCATGTATAATAGAATGGATTAATTTACCTGATTCAATTATATCATACTCTATTTTTTGGATAGTGATATGTGAGAATTTACATTCTTAATTGTTTTGATATTTCGTCATTTGGCCTTAGAGTTGTGTGTGTGTGTAAATATACATAAGAAATGCCTCCCATGTTAGTGATATTCCATCATTGTGATAGTAACCAATACCTTCTCTATTGGAGGTGTGATTTGGGAGTCAAGGTAGTGGCCCTTTTATATAGGTCATATTATAATAGTATTTTAGATATTATCCTCAATTTATGCCAATAGGTAATGTGTTCTATGTGTCACGGTTATGATAATACCATTATAATCCATCTCAAGTTATGAGCAAGACTGATCCTGATGTTGAGCCTGATTTATCCACGACTGAGCATACTATTGTGATTGTTGACTAATAAATGAATTTACATCATTTTAGGATGATATATTTGGTTAGAGTAATATGAAATCTTGGTTACGATACTCATGAGACCTAGGAGAGAAAAGCAATGTTGAGGGATCATAGAGATAATTTTTATAACATCAATAAACATTGACAGAATTTAAGGTGATATAATGATTATATGGATGGGATATTGTAATGTATTATTTCAGTTTTCTTTTTCTAATTACCGATCCGATTGAAAAATATTTGGTTAGGTCTCTTTTAGCGGTGTTTTGGGTGAAAATTCAGAAAACAAATTGGATGTTTTTGTGTTGTTCATAGTTGGCCCACAGTTTTCAAAAACCAAGCACCCTCAAAGGGTAAAAAATAAAAACAATAGTGGGTAATTTAATGTGTTTTTCATTATTTTATAAACAATACATCCACATAGTAGAAATGGACACCCATTGTTGTAGTTTCTTTCTCAAGCACACAGTTTAAAAAACTATGTGTCCCCTATTTGAAACAGTGCATATATAATATTTTTATATTGTTTTTTTAAATTTCTCAAACCCTATTGAGACCCCCACTCAAACATAATATATAATTGGATGGATTCCTTAGTATTTGAAGCTCTATATTACCATTTTTTATCCTCAAAACATATTATGTTGTGGATCGAATAAGGAAGAATTTCATTCACTTCCTCTCTTGTAAGATGTATTCAAAAATTCTTTATCACCATATTTTTTATATAATATTCCATAGGATTCATTAGATCTCTTTTCTTTTGGTAGAAATAAATTACCTTGATTTTAATCATTGATATTGGTATGATTTATACATATCTATTGTCAATGATCAATCCTTTAAATTTCCAATTAGTGTCACTATCTTTCGTTACCACATTGATATGGTAGGTTGTTCCATCTGACTGTGTAAAATTGTATTATTAAGGATTTTTTTATTTTAATTAAAATTCTTTAAATTTTACTCTGAAATAAAAAATTCGATAATTGTTATTTAAATTCAAATGGTATGGTTTTTTGGGACCCCCCAATTCTAATGGAATTTTCATTTCCCATGTAATTTGGATTTGATGAAAATTGTGGAATATTATTTGCGACTACTATATGTGAAAATAACTATTTGGAAATTTTATTAAATTTCACTAAAAATAATTCATTTAGGGTTTTCATCAAAGTATCATGAATTGATACCAAAAACTAAATTCTTATTTTAAAAGGTAATTTGTAAAATTAAACTAAAAAATAAGGATTCTATATTTTATACAATTTTATAATAAATAATCCATTGTGGATCATTTTTTTGAACATATTAAAGTGTGGGATGTTAGTTGGTACCTTGGTAGAAACATTCTAGGATGTAAATTACTTAAAAATCAATTGATGAAATACAACTCTAAATTACATTGAGGTCGATCATATACATGTTGTGATTTTGAAGAGCCATATTGGAATAGTGTATGAGGGTTGTGTAGACATATTAAAATGATCATTTACATGAGACATGTTTTCATCCCATAACATTGAGCTACCATATCCATTTTTAGACGACCATGTTTCTTGTTGTTATTTTTTATGTATATAAATTACATTATATGTTAATATCATTTATAAATGTATATAATTTAATATAAACTATTTATATATAATTATTATTAATAAATCATATTAAATTATTCCCAATATATAAATTAAAATAATTTTTTCTTCTAAATATTCAATTTCACTTCACTTCTTGTTTTAATTGAAATTGAGTATATGATTTGGTTATTTCTTTGAGAATCATTTTAAAGAACACATGGAGTGTATCACCCAACGAATTAAAAATATTATCATAATATAGTCATTTTAATTTAGTTTCTATATAACTAATTAATCTTATACTACACAGAACATATAGTCAAATTGTGCTACACACAAGACCACGTTTGAGATGTAATATTATTAATTTAACAGTTTTATCATATCCCTTAAATTATTAATAATGGATATGGTATTTTATATTATTAATATATATATATATATATATTATTCCATATAATATTAATTGATTCATTTAATATTTTTTATCGAAATATGATACGAACAAATCCAATTTATGGACTGGAAGATATATTTTTCAACGGGTATCTAACAACCATTTAACAGTGAACAAATTTCAAAAAAATTAACATATTTATATATTATATTTCTCAATATAAACCTAATTTTTTATTATATAATGTGAAAAACATATTTGGGATTATTTCTTGGAATATTTCGTGGACATTCTATTTTATGATGTAAATTGGAAAATAAAAACTTTTAGTTGAAAATATCAGTTTTTTTTAATATTTATTAACGATAAATTTTATATTAAATTGATTTCAAAGACAAAATTGATAAATTAAAAAAATATGAATATATTTTAAGTATTTTAATGGAAAAATTATTGAATTACCTACAATACCAGATTGATCCTTTGATCATTAATAACATTAAAATCCCACAATTTCTCAATATGATCATGTTGATGTTAAATTTATTTTTACCACTTCTTTGACTTTTTAAAAATGGATATAAATTATTGTAATTAGTATACTGTTATTAATGTAATTATAATTATTTCTATCAACTAAGGAAAAAATTCATATAAATAGTGGTTAAACATTGATCTTAATAGAAAAAATTACATCAAAACTTTTACAACCATCACATTACCATATTTTGACCATATTTGATATTGGTTTTAATTTTTTGATTTATTGGGATAATAGTTTACGATTGTAACCTATATAAAATATTCTGTAAGGAAACAAGATAAAGGATCCATATTTACCTTTAACATTTTTAAATCAATGTAATATAGACAAAATATCATATTTCCAGTTACTCATATTATTTTGAAATAAATGATATCCATTTTTATAATAATAATTTATCAATAATTTTTTTATGAATTAGATACATAAAATTATTTATGAAATTCTATTGCACTGGTTATGTAGTTAATAATAAAATAAATTAAATTATAAAAAAAATATTAAAAATGATGATTATTTAATGAATTATGGTGTAATATTATTTTTTTGATGAATTTTATATTTTAAGAAATATTGAACTAAATATATTATAATTCTATAATTTTAATGACATGTTTAAATTTAAATTGGGTAAATAAATTCAACATTTACATTAATGTTGCTAAATAATAAATGATGTCTTATGAAAATAATTAAAACAAATAAAAATAGTATATTCTATAAATTATTTTTTAATTAATAATAAATATAAAATATGGTCTATTTATGCCGCAAATTATCTTTATACAGTGGTCATTTTGACAATTAAATAGTAACTTTTTTGATTGTATGGTTCGTGTTAAAGTAGTGTTTTTGCTCGTTACTTGTGCTTGTTATATAATTTATTTCCAAACCACAAGGATTTTGTAAATTTTAAATCAAGGAAAATATTTTCAACTAAATGATTATATATTTAAAGAAAGTTATCCAATTAATATTATATTAATGGAAGATTTACATAGGTTTGAATAGAGTCACCATAAAAACTCAGATGAAGAAAATTAGGAAACCAAAATCCTTAAGAAAAAATGTATAAAATTATTATATTATTTGTGGTGTATGGTATGATGGACATTAGTTCCCCTATGATCCATTATTCTTATGTTTTGGAATTAAATTAGAAAAAGGTGGACCTCCCAATAGATTAAATCTTTTGGTAGTTAAAATAATGGCACTCATGCTCCTCTATAAAGATGAATTCACACTTTATATTCCTCACACCACAAAAATAAATTTCTATCAAACAAAATCATCTAAAAATAATCTCTAAAAATCCCTCAAATCATCCTAGAAGACGAAACTTTGTTTGAAAACTATCCAAGGAATACATTTGTTATCAAATATAAGTAGTTTCCTGAAAAAGTGGTAACATTCATCAATTATCACATTTTTTTATTTCATTCACCACTTATTCAATTATTCATTTTTTTATTTATATATTAACATCATTATACTCAATATAATGAGATTCTATTATCTTAAAAGTACATAAAACACTATTTAACACATCCATCAAATGGTATATAGAGTCATCGTTTGTGTGTATGACAAAATATCGCCTCAGGAACCGAAGATATTTTTTCTTCAATTATGACATTTCAACATAAGAAATAATGATGTATTAACAGCATATATATATTATATATTATATTAATAAGGAATGAATAATTATTTTATTATTATTTAACACATACCTTAATGATTGCCATTTTTTTGGAATACGATAACTTTGTTTTGGTGTGTGAGGACTACCGACTCCAGAAGGAGATGGCATTCATTCACTCAATACATAGAATATTTAAAGAGACAATTTTAATAAGATCATGTGAAAATTATGATATAAAGAACATAATGTAATGATAATAGAAGTAAATTTATCTTACTTTTTAAATGTGACAATGAAATCGAAGTGTCATTTTTTGAATAAGTATGAATTATCATCTCTACGAACATTTGATTTCATTTTATATCTCCAAATACTATGGATTATTATAAACTAGTACCCTACCCGAGCATTTGCACGACATGATAATGTAATTTCAATTATTCATATTAATAATCAAATAAACATCATTTATACAAATTCAATGTATCTCAGTTATTGTGAGAGGAGGAAATTGAAATAAATTAGGGAATGACTAAATTTGTGAAAGATGTAAATGGAGTAAATGATAGTGGAATATGCACTATATTAGAGGAGAGGAGTAAAAATATGTCCAAGAGGAGGTATTGGCCGGTGAGGTGGAAGATGCAGATACAAAAGGGAAGTGGGATTATGAATATAACATTTAATTCATGAATGGATTACTGACCAAGTCTGTTAAAATTATATTTTCTATGGAATACATTTCAAATAGAATAATGATTTCATGATGAAAACAAAATCATCTAAAAGAAAACGATGAAAATATTTTATACTCCCTATTTCTAATAATTGTTACTTGTGTACAACTTATTATGATTCAAAATTATATAGACCATACTATAACAACACAAGAAATTATTAGTAGAATCATTCCATTTCACTGAAAATCCTATACTTATAAATTATATGAAGATAAAACCACTACAATTCCCTTTTCTATTTTTAAATATGGAGTAAAACATTTCATCCAATTCCTCACTGTAAGTTTTTTTTGTAATTGTCAAACCCACTACATTGATGATTTATTCACCCTACTGTTGAGTTTTTTTACTTTCCAAAACAATACAAATAATCAATAAAAATGTTATACAAAGCACTAAATGAACACATAAAGGAACTGTCATCATGATGGTAACATCAATATAGTCCAAGATTCCAATCAAACCCATGGATATATAACTCGGTAATTGCCTTCATTTCCTGTTATGTCTTCATCAACATTATTTCAAACCACGTTGTTAAAGGAATACTGAAATTTAAAAATTGAAATAGTGATAATTAGGTCTCTAATAGAGTTGATAATGTGTTTAGTGAAGATCATAATAATGATAATAAATTTAAATCATTATACTGTAGGGATGATGTCTTGTTAACAGATGAAAAATTCAGAGTATAGGGATGATGAATTTTTTATAGATAAACAATTCAAAGGAAATATAAATGCATAAAAAGATATGGTTCATTCTCAAGGATGAATCCTCCCACCAACTGTTAGTGATTCAAAGAGATCAAAACACATTAACATCCATGTCAGAAGTTTTATTCCGATAATTGAGGATATAAGATTCTCATTTAAAAAAGTACAAATATTTTAATAGATGCATGTGTCAAAAAAATATTTTGAGAAACAAATGTAGTAGATTCAGGTGATAAGAAAATAGATGAAAGTAACACAATCTAGAGAAAGTGTTTTAATAGGTGCACGTTAGAATAGATGCGGGTGATAAAATTTGGAGAAACCGTAAAAATAGATGTAAGTGATAATAACCAAAATGGTTATAAAAGATACAGGTGGTATCAAAAAAATTATAGAAATTGATAGACAAACTATGTACATGAACAAATATTGAATTTCTAGATAAATCACATTGAAAGCTATTTAGCGACTACAATTATAGAATTAAGTGAAATAATAGTAATTTATTTTATAAAATAGAAGTTACAAACATTGATAATACTGAAAAACAAATCGCCATTAATTTATATTGAGACATGGAAAGCTAAATGTAGAGAATAAAATTCTATTTGTTAAATTGTTTAAAGAATGTAAAACCAAACACAAGACTTGTAGAATAAATTCCGGCCTATATATAAGGCAATTTTAATACATGAGTATCTGAAATTTTAAAGGTTGAAGTATCAAATCGTATGCCAATGTTTGAAGTCCCTAGAGAGGACATAACATTTTTATGCTAAGTGTTCAAGATGAATATATCAATGATATTAATGAAAAAATTAATTCAAATGCATAAATCAAAATTTTAAAATAAAAAACAGTGCACTGGATATGAATAAACATCACAACTATAGACAAAGAAAAGGAGAATAATTCTATTATTATAATTTGTAGGGTTCAAGAAACTAACTTTGAATGTGATCTCTCATCATGTGCCTCAATACACAGCATATCTGAAATAGCCAGAGGCAGCATAATATCAGTGACAATCCAACTGCTCATACTAAATGCATTAAAAAGTTGTTAAATATAAGAGTACAATAAGTGGTTTTTCCACTTTTAAACAAGAAAAACCTAAGCATAAAAGATTGTTGGGAGTCGAAAACCTAAGGATAAAATTGGTTATGAAAAAAATTTTATGTTTTCATTTTCTAAAAATGTATTAAATTCATTAAATGGAAGTTATTTTTTTGGAAAATAAAAAAGTAAATGGGAGTTTTTTAGAAAACAAAAAAATGTTTTATTTTTTTCAAGAAAAGGTTTTCATGTTTTAATGTTTTCAATATATTTTCTTCAAATCCAAAATATTTCCTACAGATGTTATAATACATTTTATGGAAAATGAAAACAAGAAATTTTTTCAATAACCAGACACGACCTATTTTTATCCCTGCAGAGATTAAATACTTAAACCAATAAAAATTCACCTAGTAGCTTGTCGAATTCATAAAAAATAATAAGTAGATTCTTACAGCATGGTTAAACATAAAGGTGGATCAATTTACTAATAAAATTGTTTCACTTAAAAGTGATTCACATAATAAGTAGATTCATATAGCTGTTCGGTTAAACATAAAAGTGGTTGACATAAATGTTAATTCTAACAACATGGTTAAACATAAAATAATATTTTTTTATCTATAAACAACTTACTGTTTGGGTTCCTAGAAATAATAGAAGTATTTGAAATATCTATATGAGATTAACTGTTCTAGAGAACTTCAGACATAATTCAGCTACATCCACTACTACTGTCAACAAAGATAAAAACATTAATTATAATTAATGGAAGCAGTTTCATATTATGATATCATACAAAAAATATACACTCAAAACAATGAACCCATGAATGGATGGCTGCAAATAAAACCCAAACTGAGAGAGTAGTGATTACCCGCTCTAAAAAAATCATGAAAGGGGAACAATATTCCATCTATGCTTCTTCAACACATGAATAGTAATCCCACTATGGCTAGTGGATATTGTATGCCGCCCATGGATAGCATTGAAAAAAGTAAGGAATACATTATAATGTACAATTTTTTTATCATTGAAAGGTAATATTGAAAGGGCTTCTAAATAAAACTGTAGAAAAAAACACATAAATGGATATTGAAAAATTACGTACTATTGACTAAAATATGTAACAAATTACACAAAATAATCATTAGATCTCTAAGATAATTATAACTAAGGTTTTTATTTTTGAGACTGGAGATAAAAATAATTGAAACAGAAAAAATAATACACCAGGTATGTACTAATGGAAGAACTTATTTAAAATGATGAAATTTTTTAATGAATATGTACAAAAAATCTGTAAATTTGTGATTATAAATAACAAATCTAAAATTTGGGCATAACAGGTACTGAAATGTATATATATGTAGTGAAAATCATAATGAATTCTTACCAATGACATGTTTTAAGAAGATTCAACCATACCATTGAGAAGACATCAAATCCTTTAGCAACAATAGTTAGTCATTATTGATGTTGCATCTGAAAAACATGTTGATTGCATGTTACATATCTGATACGGTGATAAAAAACATAATTAAAGAAGACATGTAATTACATTGAGTGACATTAAAATGATCAGGAAACATAAAAACAATAAACCAACCATGTATAACATCTTATTAGGTAGCACATGCATCAAAATAAAATGACACACTACATTGAACTATTAT
Organism: Viscum album; assembly: GCA_963277665.1. Taxonomy (NCBI): domain Eukaryota; kingdom Viridiplantae; phylum Streptophyta; class Magnoliopsida; order Santalales; family Viscaceae; genus Viscum; species Viscum album. Next base: position 520,345,541 of record OY728160.1, read on the forward strand.
CTACAATTAATCAAAATCCTTTCTCATGATCCCCAGTTGGGAAAAACACACCAATAAAAATGTTTTAGCTATCAAAATATGGTGTTATTCTATAACTATTCATATATTCTGAAATAATAAAAGCATTGGACAGTACACTGATGAGTCAAAAAATAAAATCCCTACCCATACATAGATTCCATACATCAGGTCGTGCATAATATGTCCACCCATAGAATTAACAGATGTAAAACTCTTGGTGCGTAAATTTCTGGTATGCTTGGGCTTTTATTTTGATATCCTCCAATTTCTGTGGTTCTTTTTTGATAAAATCAAATGGAACGCAATAGGAATATTTTTTATAGAAAAATATGTCAGAGATAACTCCCCAGAAAAAATAAAAGTAGTTGGTCAAGCCATGCCAAAGCAGGCTCGTATTCATTGGCATGGATGAAATGTTTTTGTAGCCAATTATATTTCAGAATTAATAAATCTAGATTACTCCACATCCAGCTTCTCCCTCATTATCAATTAAAAAATATATCAGGATAGGGATTTTCCTTTCCTTCTCCTTTGGGTGAAAATCAATACATCACGTTGTGCCTAATATGGCCACCCATAGTTTTACCAGAAGTAAAACTATGGGTGCATAATTTTCAGGAATAGTTGGGCCTCTTCTTTAGATTTCCTCTAATTTATATGGTCCTGTTTTTGATAAAATAAAATGGAACTCAATAGAAATATATGTTATAGAGATAATGTGTTAGATATAACTCCCTAGAAAAAAAAGTAGTTCTTTAAGCCACACCAAAGCAGGATCATATTCATGGGCTTAGATGAAATGTTGTTGTAGTCAAGGATGAAAGAATAAAAATCATCAGTTTCTTATTTTATTATTGCATAACACACAATATATATGGATTCAATAGTGATGAAAAATTACCTGTATTCATATATTGTATAGAAGGGAGGTCAATTCCATGATTTTTGGACAAATTACCTGCATTCATTTCCAATTATTGTTTAAGTATTCAGATGCACTGAGAAAACAATTAGAAAATAGTCAATGAAATTGAGGGGCACAACAGTCATTTTTTAACATGGAGATCATTGGTGAAGGTTGTTGGAGGAAGAAACCAATGAAATTGATGGGCACAATAATCAATTTTTTTAACTTTTCAAGTAACAAACATGAAAGAAACATTATAATTCATATTTGAATGGGATTCATAATTTATAACCTCAAAATACTAACAATGAAACAACAATAGAAGGAGATTGATGTCATCCAAATGAATTATAAAAAGCAAAGAATACAAAGTGGATGAAAATATTTTTTTCGATGATATCCATTACAGGTTTTCATGAAATCAATGATGTATAATGGTGTTATGGAATTTGAAACCATCAACATAATCTGATAATGATGAAATAGATGGAGTTTAGAAATAAAATATTGTAACAGAATCATGATTTAATTTTTGAGGAAATTATAACATTATGTACCATATAAATGTACTTATGGACACAAGAATACCTAAACTTTGATGTCACGCCTTCTGATTTCCTATACATTAATTGTAAAAAAATGATATCAGGGAACAATTTTGCCTAAAACATGAAAATAGTTTTATCAGATTGGTTAATGATGTAAAATAGAAATACCTAAAAATTCACAAAACCTCCTCTCTGTGTTCAATAACCTCCAACAAAAAAATATTAGTATCAGACTGGTTAATGATGTGAAATCACAATACCTAAAAAATCACAGAAGCACATATTTTTGAAGTCATCACCAATTATGTACACCTGAAATGTAGCACACTTTTTAAGCAACTAGCATGGTGAAATTGAAAAATAATTCAAAGCAGACATGTCCAAAAATCAATAATGTACATTCAAATGATGTAATGAAAATTAAATACAGTGAAGATAAATATAATAATACTTGAGTGGAGGAAGAATTTAAGTTTCTGTAACAAATTCTTTGTCATTGTGGCACCAGAATCCTAAACTTAAACTTCTTTGAAAACATTTTGTTTGCAAGAATGGTAAAAGAAAATTAATTTGTTTATAGATATGGAATTATACCTAAAAATACGTTGGAGTAATTAATAACTGGAAAAAAACATTCTTCATTATAAATAATACAATTATTGGCGATAGTTCCCTGAGATACTAATGTATCCACAACGAAGATACCCTCCATGAAGGTATGTTTGAAGAGGACATCATGAATGATCAAAATACTTCACCTTGTAACAATATAAGTTTTCCACCAAGGATAATTTTTTATACTGTGTTTAAAACATACCAGTTGGCCCATATCTGATTCAACTTTAGCAATAAAAATTCTGTACTTCCTTTATATCATCAATCCCAGCAGAAGAGACCTCTAGTTTTCTTAAAGAGAAGACCCATCACCAAAGACAAATTGAACTCCATCATAATCAAACGGTGGATTTACCTCAACATTTTTCCACCATTCATTTGCACAGAAAAGCAAAAAAAAAATCCCTTCTTTTACTTCAACACAGAAATGGGTTCATTCCATCAAAGAAAAATCCCCAGTTTGACAAACCTGACCTACCTCCTAATGAATGATCATTGAAAAAACATTTATATGGCCACCACCAGTTATCCCCCTACCACAAGAAACACATGTATAATTTCCATTATAATAAATATTTAAGCATCTTATTGATAAATAATTTAACAATATTAGGAGTGCAGAATAAAAAGTAGCATGTTCATCCCTAGCTCTATGGTCCACAACATCCACTACTTGAATGAGAGTACATGCAGTGAGAAAAATGAATGAAAAATAACATTTAATACATGTAAAATAAACTATTAATTAAAAAAAGTCCCAATTCAATAAAATATACAATTTATTTAGTCTTTGATGATGGTGTATTGTTCTAAATCATGTGATAGTCACCCATCAAATAGGAATGTAAAAAACATCCAGAAAAAAAATTAAACAGTGAACAGGTATGTTTCCAATTAGTTTACAGCTTCACATTTGAGTCTATTATTATGTTCTCCAGTTTACATTTCCCTTCATTCAGGTGTGTAATTCAATATAATGTATCCGAGTAGCCTTTTTGTGTCGAAAAATGTAGAAATTATCGAGGTTCATCCTCATTATCAAAATCATGTGAAAAATTATCTACATAGAAATTTTTGTTACATTATTTGATGATTAAATCTGTAGAAATTCAATGTAGTGAAACACATATCAGTGATTTAACAGTTAACCATTATTTAACTGTATATAGGTCAATATAGGAAGGAAACTGTTTTTAAAATAATATTAAAATGTAGAATATAAATTAGTTTATAGAAAATGTTATTGTAATAATGGAAATAATTAAGAACATAGTAAATAGGAGTTATATACCACAGTTGTTGACATGGTCGATGTTGACATATGAAATATTATGCCAATATTTAATATCCCATGAGCAGAACTATCACTTTGATGGAACAATCATGAAATGTTAAAAAGAATTTCAATAATGTGGTATGAATTTTTTAAAGGATGAAATTTGAAAAATTGAATGATATAATACCTAGATATAATCAACGCCACTGATTACTCTTGAACACCCACTGGTTTGATCTTCATATATAGCAATGAACAAAATTGTAATGTTTTGAGATAGTTTGGTTTCAATAAAAATCTGTATAAAACCCAACATAAAATTAACACATTTCATATAACAAAAGTGATTAATGAAAATAACCAGTATATTTAGAAATTTACAAAGATAAGCAATTTCATTCAAATGATTAAAATCTGGAAAAATTGGGCCTACCAAACATGTACAGCAAGTTCACTATAAGACTTTATATAATAACCACCATTCAAATATAAAAATGATTAAAAAATTGACCAAGATATATATAAATTATCTAAGATAAGAAATTTTATTTATATGATTAATAACTGGGAAAACTAGGATTGAAAAACATGTTTAGAAAGTTCAATTTAATCTCACATAAGATTACAAGCTTTCAAATATAAAAAAATATTTAATGAATATAACCATCATAATTCGAAAGTTTCAAAGATAAGAAACTTAATTAAAATTACTAAAATATATAAAATTTTTCTTACAAAACAAGTTCAGTGAGATTATTTTAAGCAAAAATAAAATGATATAAAACATAAGGAAATGAGAGCATGAAATTTTTAGAATAAAAAAGTAAACGATGCCTGCAAGAAAAAATATATTACATAATGAACATTTACTAATTGGAAAAATCAACCAACAAAACCCATACCTTCCCAAATAATTCATATTCAAGTTCTGTCTTGTCAAACAGAAGAAGCACATGACTATCGCTGAATCATTATATCCAAGAGTTCTAAAAAACTTTAAAGTGTTTAGTCCTTATCCATAATTCAAATCCATATGAATAATGAGTAGGTAAAAACACTAGGATCCAACCTCCTGGATCCATAAGTGAGGTGTATCTTTTGTCGGTCCTCCTCCATGAATGTAAATAGATATCATTCATTTTATACACCCATTAACATTCATCAGGAAATATGTTATTTTTTATGCAAGGATGAGAATAGTAGTCAATAACAATATAAGAAGTAAATAAAACTATCAATAAAGTCATTTAAATGAGCATATAACATTTAAAAACCACAACCTCAAATAAAACTCTTAACGATGAAAGAGAGAAATGTGTAGGTGACACTTCAAAACAGATCAAAATGATGACACCCACCCAACCAACAGACTGATAGTATTGTTTTCTAATATAATAATGTTGCAAAACATCATTCAATGTTTCTAATAAAATAGTATCAATATATATGAGAATCATTTAAAAAATTACCAATTATGAATAATTCACAATTTAAAATGGAGTTTGATAAATAAATTAGAATAAAATAAATTACTAATAATTATAAATATGTAAAAATGCATATGAAAAAAATAACCTTCATGTTGTGGTACATTTCACCAATTTTCTTCACATTCCTATTTAATGCATCTCCTATAGATTTACTTATTGCTTATTCAAAATCAACTCCTGAAATTAAAAGAATCCACACTTCAGAAGTTGTACAAAGAAAATCAAGGGATTTTACCAGTTGATTGTAGAAGAATCTCATGATGTGAGGAAGGATTGAAACCGCGAGGTAGATACAGTCAATGGATTGTAGGAGTAGAAGCAGGTTTGTGATGGATAACCATAGCGACAACCATAGGGATATGGTGAGGATAGGGGTAGTGCGAGAGGACCCATGCGGAAGAATCTGGTTGCGAGGTACCCTAATGTCAATGATGGGTCATGGTGATGCATCTCTCGGAGCACGCGGATGCGGATCACAAAGTGGCGTGGAACAAAGAAGCAGATCACATGGATGTGGAGGAGACGGAGGATGCGGAGTTGGAGCAGGAAGAGATGGAGCACGCCAATTTGGAGGACGAGGAAGCGGAGCACGCTGAGGAGGAGCACACAGAGGTGGATCATGAGGAGGCGGAACACGCGGTGGAGGAGCAGTCATATAGAGACGAGATTCTGGAAAATGAGGTATCACAGCGTCGTGGAGTATTGCGGAAACCCTAGGTAAACCGAGAATGGAAGTGTAGATTTGGTGACGTGGCTGCCTGTGGAGGCGACAAGTCAGGCTAGAGAATCACAATTTTAGTATATATAGTGGATACATTTATAATATATATATATGATTATTAAATTGTAGTTTTCATTTTATAGATGATTAATTAATAACTAATGTGATGGGATGAACAAATAACAAGTAAAAATATACATGAAAAACAAAGAAATTAACACTTTAAATAGTGATAATAATTAAAGATAACTAAAAATCAGGTTGTAAGGTAAAATAAGGAAATAATAAATGATATTATAAATAGTATTATGGTTATATAATTAGATATTAATAACATTAAACGTATATGATTATTTTTAATGTATTTTCATCTAAAACGAATCCCATTGTAAATGATTGAGTCCGAATTTATATTCCATTAAGACTTATATATTATTTTTCAACAAATCACATTAATTTGATATATATACTAACCTTTTTCATTTATTATAATTATTAACTAATCATTATGGTATTATTTTTTTCACTCTGATCTTTATCATCCCATTGATTTTCACAAAATAATTACCAAGGGGGGAAATTTATATTTCAAATAGCACATTATTTTATGGTTGTTAACAGTATCTTAAAGAAATAAATTCCTAATGATCATATTTATATACAATAAACTTTCCATGAATATCTACTTTAAAATTTAATTGTTATTACTCTTTCATAAATCTTATATCATTATTACATAATGTTTTCATTATGACAATTATTTTACTAATTAAGGAATTATTAATAAATGAGTAACTTTCTTCCAATATGGATATTAGATAAGAAACTATTTTTTGGATTTATGTTTATTATTTCAATATATAATTAATTATTACTTTATTCATTATATTGGTTGGGGAATGTTTAATGTAATCCCCTTGACATTGGTTGTCTCGTGAGATGAATCAATTTGACAAATTGGAGTAGTTTAATCTATCTTTTGAAAAGATTTTTAATGTAAATGTATCATGTTTTTGGGAAACATGGTTTCAAATAATTATGAATTAACATGATTTATTATTCATATAATATAATTCTCCATGTGATTTTTCATTGAAATTAACTACGGATTCCTTAAGAATCATATTACTAATTAATTTCCATGTCATTTATTTATATATTGTTTCAACTCGATGATGCTAATCCATAAATTTATATAGAATGTGTTCTCAGGTATTATCCTTTCCATGACTATTATTCACTTTGATTCTTTATTTCATCTATTCTACATTCCCTTTCAAATAATTTGAGGTCACCTTAATTTTTTTCCTATACTCAAGGGTATGAAGAATAAATAATTGAATGATATTTAATGGATGCATTTCATTTCATTTTATTATGTGTCATATTTGTTATAAATTTTCCAATATAAAATTGGTTCATGTGTGTAATATATTTTTCAAAAACATTGAAAATGATTGGCCCTTTGAAATTTTATTCCCTGTAATCATGAAAATGTAATAATATTAGGCATAAACACTATGATTATGGTGTCAGGGAGTTAATGATTATATCAATGAGAGGATTAATAGAATCATTGGGATCTAGATTTAAGAAATTATTTATTTCATAATATATGACTATTACGGAATTAGATAATATGTATTGAATAACATCCCAATGAAACCATCTTTATTATAATGAGATTAGACATGCATAGAAGATTGCAATTTATGATATGCATTTCACTTGTTTTTGAATTATTCAATATGTTTTACATATTATGACAAAATATTGGGTATTAAGTCATTTGGAAATGGTATTTTTAATAATATGTTTGAACAAAAAATTCTTCTGATCAAAATAGAAATGATGATACAGTGTTTTATCATATTAATACAATCATTTCAATGTAATAGGTCTCCCAAGAATTCTTATAATATGGAGACGTAGTATAATGTGATAATAATTCAAAGATATAATTCTCTTTGGATTATTGATTCAGAGGGTAGAAAGATAAAAAGAGTAAAAAAAGAAAAAATATAGATAAATTGAATAAGGGAAATAATTATTTTTACACATGTAATAATTATGGAAATTAAAAACATGACAGTTTCATAAAAGGAGTTGTTGTTTTCATCTATTGTGTAGAGAATTGTCATCACTGTAGTTATTGAAATGATAAAACAAATGATTCAAATTTATAATTCTTCATCTTTAAGGATATAAGAAGATATTAATATCATTGTCTCAAGTGTCTTACAAATATGACCCATAATATGAAAATGGGTAATAGTCATGATTTTTCAACTACTATATAAGAAGAGGAAATTTTTATAGGCACGATTCTATACTCACAAATTATGTAATTTTAGTATGGTCCTAGAAATGATATTTATAAAATATTTTAGGATATAATCTTTGTAATATTAATAATGTATTTGAAATTTTATATTGAATGGTAATTATAAAAGTTATTTGGTATCAGGTTAATGTTTTTTCGAAATAACATTACAGAGGGAACTATATGACTCAAAATATCTTCTAATTTTGTGATAATGAAAATTTATATTTATAAATAAATTGGATACTACTGTCTAAAATGTAACTGATTATAATGTGTTGGATTTTAATATTTTTATGGTTAACTATTTATGAAATGGTGTATGTTGATCATTAGATGATTTTTTATTGGATAATGTACTGTATCATCATATGATTAATCATGTTCAATGAAATGAAGTTGAAAGGGTTCATGGAAGAACTAAATGAAATTATTTTAAAGATGACATAGATATTTATTTTTAATTATATTCTTATAAAGATAATTAATTTCTAAAATCATTGTAAAATGACCCTAAAACAAAAATCGTGTCCTGTTATCATCATTATTAATGATATCAATGAATTTTTTCATACCTATAGGTAATGGATTTGTGTTCATAAACATTAAGTTTAATGTGTTATATTTCACTCTCCATCAAGAGTTGATAGTTATATTTTTAATTTCATTTTCATTTAATGAATTTTATTTTATATTAAATCCTAGTTTTTTGTTACATTCACATATAATTTTACCACTTTTTAAGAATATATCTTATGAATCATATTTATGATGCCTGTTTTTCAATAATAGTATTTTCAATAGAAAATTATTCAATTACCAATATTATGTAGAAATTGTGATTATAAAATTTAATTAAGTTTGGGAGAATGTGAAATCTAAAAACATGAAAATATATGTTTTATAATAAATTTAATTTTTTTACCTATTATATATTCAATAGAATAGTAATATTATTATATACAGAAAAATGAGATAGTTTATATTACAAACATGACTGAGTTTTACAATTAATATTATAATTTTATGTGCTATATTCTAACAATTAAATTAGTGATTATAAATTGGTTAAAGTAACAAATATATGCATATATATATATATTAAATTTGTATTTTCCCATTATCTATAAATTTTGATATACAAATGATAAGAACATATATAGTTTATTCCAAAAAATTTACATTTTTAAGGGTCATTTAATAGTCATTTAATGGCTCACCAATTTTAAAACATATTCATCAAACTTTTAATATTTATAGTTTCCGTAATTCATTTTATTATTGTATACAGAATTTCACAATTATATTAGGCTTATTTCTTGTATTTTTATATGAGTATTCATTTTAAAATAAATAGTCAAAATACCATATTTCAGTTTAAAATTGCATTTTCATGAATATAAATATTATAGATTAATTATATTGTTAATTGGTTTTAAGTTCACAATATAAAAATTAGGTATTTATTAATTCAATTTATGTTTTTGGATTTTTTTTAAATTTTAAATTTTATATCAAATCATAATGAACATTTTAACATCTATTACATTAAAACTTCACTTTTTCACTATGTCTGTAGGATTAACACTACATTTAATTTTGACACTTGTATTAATTGAATTTAAGAAAATGGATATAAATATTTTTAGCCATTATAATAATATAGTTTTATAATTACATCAATTTTTGAAAAAAAATATTTCATATACTTAAAATTAAGTACTACGGTTTCAGTGAATATTAGTTTTATTATTGGTTAATCTTTATTCTCATTGGAAAAAATCACCATGAAACATGTTTCAAGTCCATTTAATAAAAATATTTAGAACTTATACCCTATTTTTAATATTTATATGAGGTATTGGAAATATATTCTATGAAATGTAGCAATATAATAAGTTATGTAATGAAGGAGGTAAAAATGAAGCCCTCCTAACAATAAAAATTTATAAAGTCTTCAGATGTGAGGAAAAATCATATATTCAGTTATACATATCCTTAAGAAATTATAATGTGTCATTTATGTGATAATAATTTATCATTAATTATTATAGATTATTTGGTTACTTAAAATTCATAAGAAATACAAAAATATTTATTATTTATTTAGTAATTTAGAAAAATAATAAATTCTAAAATTAATCAATTTGAATAATATTTAATTACATATTGATTTCCAATATTTTATTACAATAATATATAATTTAAAATATCTTTTATCTTATAATTTTTATATTCCAGAATTTTCTTTATATTATTATATTTAAATGATGTAAATCATGTCAAAAGTTATTGTAATTTTATTTTTTTAATAAATTATATATTTTAAAATTAATTAAAAATACATAAAATAATATCTTATACATTTTTATTTTATTTTTTTAATAATTATAAAAATTGTTCTATTTATTGAATAATATATATTTTATAATGAACATAATGTCTCGAAAATTTTACTAACATTGTTATCATGGTTCGTGGTAATGTATTGTTTTTCCATGTTACATGCACTTGTTTTAAAATTAATTTTCAAAACAAATGAGATATATACTATCATAATAAATTATAAAATTCTTAATTAAATGAAACTATATTATAAAATAATTTTCACATTAATTTTGTATTTTTCATTGAATTACATAGGTTAAAAAACTAGTTACCTAAATTAAACACCAAAATAAAAAAATAAGAACAAAAAATAATATGGAAAAAATTGTTAATAATTTTTTTTTCATTTTGAGTAGTGTGAGTATTTATTGACCAAAATTCCCATTTAGTAGATTATTTATCAATTTTTGAAACACATGAGGTATGTGAGACCTATCAATAGTGTTTTCATTTTGGTATATAAAATAATGTCACTTAAATATTCCTATTTTATGTAAACCCAATAAGTATGTTTGTGGATGTGTAGAATGTAGCCTCATCAAAGTGATGTGAGTTGTCAGAATATACATGGAATATATTAATGTATTGTTTTAACAGAAACATTTTAAATATATGATTATTTTATTATTTTATTGAATATATATATCTATATTATTTTTAATTGAGATGATGAAATGGATGTAACGTTCATGCTTATGTGTGGTCTACTATCACCATGAATAGTGAATTTAATATACAATATCCATATTTTATTGAAAATAATTAATAAATATTTAAATATTCATTAATATTATGGATATAATGATATAATGATATAAGTAATATTAAAAACAAATAACAAGTCAAAAAAATTAGAGAAACATGGAAATTAACATCTATAATAGTGAAAATAATTGATAACTACAAATAAATGGGTAATAAAATTTAATAATAACATCATATTTGGAATTAAAAATATTATTATGTTTCATGAATTTGATAGTATATTGTTTAAAACCATTATACTATTATTTAATGTATTTTTACCCAAATTGAGATATAAGTTAAGTGATTTCATCTCAATTTACATTACATTGAGTCATATTTGTTATTATACAACAATTTAATTTAATGTGGTGTATATACTACTTCATTGAAGAAATATTATGATTCAATAATAATTCATTTTTTAATTCCAGCTTTTAAATATCTAATTCTGGAGGTTATGAAATAAAAATTACCATGGGGTAAAAATCATATTTTTAATAGAACATTCTTTTGGGATTGTTAAATATCTCATGACAGAATAACATTCATAGGAAAATTTTATTTCAAATAAAATTTTACATAAATATAGATTTTCTCATATAATGGGTATTTGTATTTCGTAATACACATATCATTTTTACTTATAGAGTTTAAATCGACAGTCATTTGATTAACTGTGGAATTATTTATAAATATGTATATTTTATTCAATATTGATTTTTGATAATGCACACAACGTATTATTTAAGAAGATTATTTAAAAATATGTGAATTTCTTTGGACATGAATTATCACACCCATGAATTACATTTCAATTATTATTCTATTTATTTTTTGTCTAGGATTTACCCATTGTGGTTCGGTTATTTTTTTAGAGAAAAATGTGAATATTGGGTAAACCAAATGCGGATCACAGTTTTCGTATAGTTGGTGCACAGTTAGAAGAAACATTGAACCCCTTTCCAGGAAACTATCCAGTAGTTGCCTCTTGGAAAGCTGTGGGAACATCATTTCCCAACATGTTTTTGAAACGGTGAATGTAAATCATGTGGCCTCTTCTTTTCAATAAAAACTAGTTTTATAATTTTCCCCTTTTGAATTTAACCCCAAATCCACCCTACATCCTCCCAACTCTTGATTATTATACCTATGATCCTCCAAACTTCCATATTTATCCCTTCTATATTCATTATTTATGTATAATCGGTTGGGAATCACTATGAAACACTATTTAAGTCCCTCATTTGTTGAATTCTCCTTCTATACCAGTGCTTTTGTTTCTCTTTGTTGGGATTTCATTTATAAAGAGGGTTGGGTATAAATAAAAGTGTTAGATTATTATTTTTTGGGTTTGGACATTATTTTTATATTTTAATATATCCGTTATAGGGTCTTATTGTTGGTTATTTGTTGTTTACTATCGATTTAATGGAGTTTCAACAATCACCTTCTGTGGATCTATGGTTAAATTTTTTTATGACTTTAAAAATCATTCATGAGGGTTTAAATTCGTTTTTTCCATTATGTGTTTGGTGTAAAATGGGGTTTGGAAATGATTCAAGTTGATATGGTGATAAAAATGGTCTTTTAAAGGAAATTATTTTTATTCTATGTGTGTTTAACATATTATTTTTTGTTGGAATACCTTTAATGTGTTTTATAAAATGATATAATGGTTCAAATATTGTTTTTAAATTGATTTGGTTTGTTTTTGGCTTCAAATAGGATATTGAATGTGTAAATAGTGGGTTATATTGATTGTTTACATTTTTTTCCATTTTACATGTGAAAGGGATGATATATGTGATATTTTTAATAGAAATTGAGCCCAAGTAAAGAATCATCAGAATCTAGGTGGTCTAACTATGATTAATATGATAGTTTAAATGGATGTAGTAATCACATATTCATTTAGTAGTATTTAAAATACAATACTAACTAAATGATATTGATGATTGGAGACTATTGGGCGCACGAGATTTCCCCTCCCACATTCTCATTCATGAGAATGATATTGGTCATGGTTACTATACCCCATTTCATTGAGATCTGATTTACCTATCGAACCTCTACTATCTAATTTGTAAATGGGTTTCTCATGAATCAGTGCTTTATAGAGATCTCGTACTTACCTTTGGAATAGGTTATACATTGTTGGTTGCGTAAAATGAAAATGTATATTTATTTTTTAATAATATTTAAATAACAATGTTCTCATTTTTTCTTTTATAAAAACTATAATTTTTATTTATCTTAAAATTTTTTTCATGGAATCTCATTTTTGGGTTGAATTTTACATATCTCTAGCTCAAACCCTACATCCCAATTCAGTGTAACTAGACATGGTCATGTAAGATACATATAATGGGCATGTGATCAGGGATGTTTGTTTAGAAATATATGGATATTTCCTTGCTGGAATTGTGGTGGTAGATTGAAGATGATGATTTACTTTTAATTTGTTTTCTTGGGATGGTGAGTAGTTTATTTTGGTGTTATAGACCTTCATGGTATTTATTTAATGTTGTAAAACTGAATCAAAAATTTTTATACCATTTTTGGTTTTGATTATTTATGATTTATTAATTTATTATTATTGGTTGTTTATATTTATGTAATCTAGATAAATCATTCTATGATTATTTAGTTAATACTCAAGCAGTAGTTTCCATCCTATGGGGTTCTGGTCTCTCTTTCAATGAATGACATTGTTTAGGATAAGGGTTTGGTTTCATCGAAACACAACATGGATTGTGAAAATATTGTATGAAAGTAGGTTGGACTCTTTTGTGGTCATGTTATTTTAGTTATTATTGATAGACAATACCTAGGGTCATTAGGTATTGAGTTTTTTGTTGCATACAAGGTGTCTAGATAGAATACATAATGACAGATCTTATGTCAAAATGTGATGTTTGAATGTCTGTTTAGATTCTCTTAGAGGCGAGACAAGCATGCTAAAGACAATATGTGGATACCTAGTGAAAATGATGTGGTTCTGAAGTTATTTTATTGTAATGTGCTTCAATTTTTTGTATTTATATAATTTTAGGACTAGTTTTCATTAATTAATTGTTTTTGAATGGATCTATTAGTAGTTTTTCTTGTTAATATTTTTTTCGTAACATAATGCCTCATCAGAGACATCATGTGAAACCAAGGGATGAGGAAAAATATAGTTATCACATTTAAATTGATCATATAGTAGTGGAATATGAGGTCCCAAATATCCAATCATTGGTTCTAGGAGGGCATATTTGTCCTACTATAGTTAGAGAGGTTGAACGAGTTCCTAAGAAGGAAAAAAGATCAGGTGTTTCACATGAATAAGACTCATTTACAAGATAGCAAAGAAAATTTAAAATCATAAGAATGAGTATATAATGTAGGGTTGATGATTTTGTATCATTTGCATGATGAGTTATTAAAGGTGGAATTTGATTTAGACTAGGTGAAAGGTATTTGTGGGATGTGGTGGGACCTTTTGTTGAAAACATTAATGAATGAGAAGATGAAATGAATGGGATTCAAGTATTACTCAAAAATTATTATTGTCCTGATGTGTTATTCATTCCAGATCCAGATGGTTTATGGACCTTGTCCAGGGTGACTAGTCTGTGATCAAATACACCAAAAAATAATGAGAAAGTTCAATATTCACCTGAAATCATTTCCAATGAGAATTTGAATGATTAGATGTTAGAGAGGAGTTTACATGTAGATAACTATTGTAAAGTCTTCCTTTTCAAGATAAAGTTCTATTCTGAAGTGGTCGACCATGTGTGTATGGTGAACACTGACAGCTAGGAGACGTATGGTTCTTTCAAGGATGTGTCATCATTGGGTAATGGATGTTCATTTCAAAAAAGTGGAACCTAGATGAGTTAGAGAAAATGGAGGTGCTAGATCAGGTCACCCTTCTATAATGTCCTCGTTTGTAGCTTCTGATGCATTTTTAGTTATATTTTATTATTACAGGAATGTAGCATTCATTTAAACTATGTGTAAATCTCATCACAAATATTTCCATTAAAGTGGATCTATAGTAAACCTGTGGTGTTTATAGAAATCTAGGGGGCCAAATTTGAGTAGTTCATGGTAAGTGGCTTCAAGGTTAATTTTATCTTAGTTGGAGCACTCTAGGATGGTGGGATCTGATTATGGTGTTTGAGTTGGAATGACAATACTCTCTTCTAATCCAAATAATCATTTTGTAGAGACACATGTTAGTGGACATGTTAATTCTCAGTAAGAGACCAGGTATCTTCCTACCATAGACTAACCAACATCGGAACCTGATGTAGGGTCTTCAGCACATCGAGGTAATATATTTATTTAATTATCTATAGATATTTTTCTATTTGATAATTCTAATACATTTTAATTTAGCTTTGTTCATCATGTGAATTCATTGAGTTTTCCAATCGAGATCATCTCGTATGTGATGAAGCTGGTGACACATCTTCGTAAGAAGAAAAAGAAGGGTATTTGATGTCCATCTTGTGTGCTCATCATATTAGGGGTAGATCAAGAGTAGGATATCCAAGATTTATATATGGACTTATTTGATGTAATCCTCATAATGGATTAGATGTTGCACTATTAGAAGAATATCAATTGTTATAGGTGGACGGTGAGTTTCACAGAACCATATAAGACAACACGATATTTTCACGGTGAATGGAATCCCCAGTCAAGTCATGGTGGACATCCACTTCCGGATTTAGTGTGTCACATTTATAATTATCCTCACTGATGTTTGTGTATTATGGTTGGGCTATTAAATATGGAATAACTCATGTTGGGTATGAGTTTCCAAATTTATTTTTATAATAAATTTTCAACAATTCCTATAGAGTAGGATAGACTGTTCTCAAAAGAATTTGAAGTGGGAACATATTCAATACCCCTTTTATTATATCATAATAACCCCACCGGTTTGGAGGAATTATTTATATAACAGGATGAATTGAAATCTAGTGGATTAATTTTACCAAGCATCTCTCATCGGGCCACCCTAATTTAGTTCTTGAAAAAAGTCCACTAGATCTCTATGGTTGGGTATTGATTAAATGAATCTGAATAAGGTAACCATCATGAACAAGTATTCCTTTCCCAAAATTGATGACTTGTCTGATCATCTTAGTGGGAGAATTTGGTTCTCTAGGATTGACATAGGTTATGGTAACCATAATGTTAGAGTTTGAGGTTGATAACCCAAAAAAAGATTTCAGAAACACGTACAATAATTTAGTGTATTTGGCCATTCCATTCAGGATGATGAATCCTCTAATGGTCTTCATGGATCTTATGTACATTATTATCCACTAATATATTTATTCTTTTCTATTAGTATTCATGCAAAAAATCTTAGTTTATTCTGAATCTGAGTTGGATCATGTGTTCCATATGAAGATCACATTTGGAACTCTTCAGGACTATAATATTTATGAAAAATATAAATGATTACATTCTGGAATAATGGGGTTATAGTAATGGGAAATGTGATCTCATGAAAATGGGTTTTAGTGGACCCAAAGAAAATTAGTGCAGTAATGTCTTGGGAGAAACAAAATAATTTGTATGAGATTAGAATAATTCTAGTCATGGGTGTATATTACAGATAATTTTTTCTACACTTCCATCATGTTTCTTTTCCAATGATATCACTCAACCAAAAATTGGAAAAACTTTTATGGAACCGAATGGGTTAGGAGTCCGTTGAGGATCTAATGTGGGGTTTGAAACCACTCCTCCATTGATCTTGATTGAACATGAAATGGGATATTTGGTTTCATGAAATGCTTTAGGGGAGGGTCTCAGTTGTATGTTTTAAACAGTAAACATGTGGTGGCGTATGGATCTTTCCAACTATTACCACCTTAAAATAATTAACTATGAAATGACATGGTGTTGGATGTATAGATTATTTTATTTGTAACGCGGTGCAACTACATCTATGGGGAGGAATTTATAGTTTTTTATATTCATAATAATTTATCCTATATTTTATCCGAGAAAGTGATGAATTTATGGAAGCTTCATCAGGACGAGTACTTACTGGGGTTCGACATGAATATTTTATATACCCCAGTTATGGGTAATGTTGTAGAAGTGGCCCTATGTTTAGAAGTTTAATTTAATTCTTTAAATGAGATCAGGGATGATTGGACATTGATGGGACTCATTATAGAGATGCATTTGGAAACCAAGTACCTCAGTTTCTGAGTGTTCATAGAGAGTTCCCAATTAAATCCCTTTATTTTTTAGTTGATTTGGTAGGGGAATCCAAGTTACTAGTTATGAAAGTGGTCTATATAGTTTAATCATGGCAGGGAGACACCATGCGATTGGTAGTTTACTCCAAATTAGGTTTTATGTTTCTATTGGCGTTTTGGGTTTTCATTTTTCTTCGAAGAAGGAGGGTATGTTGGATACATAATTGTATCAGTGGGAAATACATCAAGGAGCCACCAAGATGTATTAGGATGTTCGTCATGAGTTCTGGTTTCCATGTATGAGGAAAAATATATACGGGTTCGTATTGAGGAGTTATACGTTTCAGTAGGTTGAAGAAGAGCATCAAAGTCCTTCATGGTTTCTTCATCCACTCCCCATTTCAAACGTGATGTGTGATGATATGGTACTAGACTTCATTGTCATCAAAACATGAACAACAGAGGTGATGAATTTTATAAGGGTAGTGATCGACCGTCTGGCCAAAACATCCCATTTCATTCTGATCAATGTTTCAATAAAGGATGATGAGTTAGGATAATTATATATTTAGTAGGTAGTGATGTTTCATGGGTTGACATGAGATATTGTATTTAACAGGGACCCATGATTATCTCACAGTTCTATAAAAGTCATCATATGGAAATGTGGTAATATATTACTTTAAGCATTACATACCATCCCCAAATAGATGTTCATAAAGATTGGGAAAACAAATATTGAAAGACAATATACATTCGTCTGTCATTGATTTTAGAAGATCTTGGATTAAATATTGGTGATTTTTTTATTTTTAATATAATAATATTTACCAATCCATTATTTTAATGGATAATTTTGAGGATCTCTATTGACATTTGAGTCAGTTTCCCTTTTTTTCAATGGTGGATGATGCCACATTATTGGGGTTGGTCATGGTTAAAGAGACTTTTACGAATTTTAGGATGATCATAAATCAGTTATTTATATCTCATAGTCTCTAGAAATCATAATATGATCCGAGGAGCTAGGAATTATATTTTTTTTGTTGGTGACCTGGTGTTCTTGAAGGTGGCACCTCATTATGTTTTTTACTATTTCGTAATGTAAGGGAAGGTAACGTCGAGTTACTTAAAACTATTAAAGACAATCAAGTGGTTTGGAATGGTGTAAAACATTATAGATTTTCATTCATAGTTTATTTAAATTATTGATATGTTCCATGAATCCCAATTGATGAAATATAATTTAGATCCATCTCATGTGAAAAATTCAGATGAGTTCGAAAAATTAATTAATATTTCAATATTTGAGCTCCCAATATGGATGGTATACTACCAAGAAAATTTTATTTGACAATGTATTTTTCTATTGGTTTACATTATTTGTTATCATGAGAATTATATGCATGATAAATATGAAATTAATTTGTCAATTTAGTAAGGGTATCCTCTTTTATCCTCTCATCAATCTATTGAATGACTTTCTGTGGGTGTAAATTTGTCATGGGGGAAGGATTTTAACAGCCATAATTTCATTGTTAGGTATTCATATATATAATTTTTATCAATATTTTACAGTTTGGGATTCCTTATGTTTTCATAGTTAAATGAAATTTTTTTTCTAAATAGCATATGGCACATAATTAGTGCACAATAAATAGAAATAGAGCTCCCCTTACAATGTAACCATGTGTTAGGTGGAATGATTGAGTTTGTAAGTAATGCATTGAATCCACACTATAAGTTAGGAAAAGTGTAATAAACTCATGGTAGGATCCACTTAGATAGTGAGTATTATCCAGTTTTGATATTGTTTGTCAAATTATATGAGAAAACCATGTATCCTTTCTAGGTCATTTAAAATATGATTTTACTATTTTGACCTAACTGAATATAACCCAAAATAATTTATCTTTCTCCCCACTCATTATTTTCATAACTTGGTGCCCCAACCATTCCTCTTTGAATGTTTGAAATCTATTTTTCATTGGATTTGGTGGGGAATCAATGGTGAATTCCATGTAAGACCCTCGTTAATTTATTTCTCCAACTCCTCCTGGGGTTTTTATACTCTTTATTGGGGATTCATTTCTCCAGTAATTTTTTTGTCATTTTTAGGGTAAGATAATAATTTTTATTGTTATTTCCTGAATTTTATTGTTCAATCAATCTTTTTAATGGTATGATTGAGGTGCAGTTGTGGTTTAGGATCAATTTTGGGGAGTTTGATCTTAAAATTAGGTTGTTCCCTTTCTAAACATTATTTTATGATATTAATATGATTTATTGAGTGTATAAATTTGTTTGGTGATGTCTTTATGTGGTTTCAAAATTGTTTTTGAAGTCATTACACGTTTTTTAGTTTTCAGAAATTTGATTTCAATGGGAATTAGTTGTGTTCAATATATGTTTCAAATATTCTTATTTGTTAAGTAACATCCAGGTGTTTGATGGAATGTTCAATATTTGAGATTCACTTTTTGAAATGGATCAATTGTAATTTTGGTTTCAATGTGGATTTTGGATAGGAAATTGGTGGTTTTTCTTTTGTGTTTACATTGTTTGGATTGTGTACATGTGAATATAATGTTGCATGAGATATGTGAAATGGAATTTGATCACAAAAAGTGAAACCATGGAATATTTGTGGGAGAAATAGGACTACCACTCTAGTTGATTTAGAAATGGTTAGTCCTAGATTCATCAAGAAGGATTAATGATATAACAATAACTTAATGATATTGAATATTAGAGATAACTGGGCCCGTGGGGTTTACCCTCCGAGTGTCTAATGCATGAGAACACTATTATTTATTGTTATTATACTATATTTCACTATGAGACGATATATTAAGAGTCCCATTTCAAGCTAGCTCCTAAAGGGTATTAAAATGAGTTAGTTATCATTGGTGATATCAAACATATCATCGGCATATATTAAACATACATTTTTCTATAAAAAGAAAAAAATTTGTTTTTCTTATAAATGATTTCAAATAAAATTTTTAATGTTTTCATTTTATACTACCAGGTATGATTTTTTCCATTAATATTTATAGAATGGAATATAATTTTTGAGTTGAATTATAATATGCTCTGAATCACACCCAAAAGACACATTTGGTTGTTAGTAGACTTGGTTATGTTTGATATAGGTAAATGGGAGGTGTTTGGATATGGGAGTTTGAGATGATAGTGGTATTCCCATTCAGGTTTTGTGGTGGGGAATTGAGGGCAATGATCCTCCTATCATTTGGTGGTTTTTATGGTGACTTTATTCAATTTTTTGTTGGTAGTCCATTTAGGGTTTTATTTAATGTTGTAAAAATGAATATGGAAACATTTTATACCTTGTTTGGTTGTGATTACCCATCTTATGTTTATTTTTAATTTTTATTGATTATGTTTATGTAATCTGGTGAAATTATTCCCAAATTACTTGGTTATTTTATATGAACTATGTGAAAGAACATGGATATCATGAATGCCCTTTGGTCCCTGCAAAAAATTAGGTCATATGATGGGTTTCATGGTAACCAGATCGGGTTTTTGACACAGACAATATTTTTTGGGTGCCATTAAATGTAATCCCCTTGATGCATAAGAATTATCATGAGATAGATAAGTTATCCAAATCATTTTATTTTAATCTATATTAAGAAAATATATTAGTAGTAAATGTATCATGATCCATGGAAAAATGAAAAATAGAAAATTAGAATTTCTATTATTGGTTATATAGTTATTATAAATACCCAATATATTATTACTATGAAATTGTTAATGGATTCATTTCATTCTACATTTGTTGAGTAAATAGAGTGTTTTTAGAATATCTATGGTGACATAAGGACTATTCCTTTTCCATAACCATATATGGAATCTGTGTTCAGTTATTCATCATTCCATGATGATTATGCATAATTATTTTTTATTTCATCTGTTATACATAACCTTTTTGTCAATTTGGGGTCACCCAAATTTTTTTCATTTCCCTGAGATATGATGAAGAAATCAAAGATTTATTTATTAAGGATTCAGATCTGTTAATTATATTATGTATCATGTTTTATTTTCTATTTCTTAATGAAATATGGGTATCATGTATATAATATGTTTTTTCAAAACTACTAAACTGATCGGTCCTTTCGAATTTGATTCCTTATAATCATGGGAATGGAATAATGTATGCCACCCTCTCTGGGAATCATATTCCATGTCACAATATTATGATACCATACTTGTATATTATCTCAAAATAAACCTTTTCCTTTTGGAATATGTAGATTTCATTTTTTTATCACAGAGAATGGGGAAAGTGTTTCTTAGAATTTATGGTTGTAGATATTTTTATCTTATATAGTTATGTCTATTGGGAATTGAGTTTTTTATCCTAAATTTTAAGAACATTAATGATGCATTATTTGGAATTTTTATGTATATTTGACTTCATGTGAAACCTCCTTTGGGATTTTTATTTAAGAATACCCATATGTATATGTTTCATATGTTACTTTAATTTAGAAAAACTATTTCAAATTCATCTTTTATGATGTGTGGAGATAATTAAAACCCCATTGGGATATGGAATACCATTCAGGATATCTTATTTTCGTCTTGGGTAGCATCATACCATGGTATTTTGTATTGTTTTTAACATGGATTACTATATTATATTATATATAACAATGATTTGGGGATTAAATAAATATTTTGAAGAAGTATTTCAAAATTATCTTGATTCTGAGATGAGTTTCATGAAATTCCATCAACCATAAACATTTGGTTTAACGGAGAGGACCATATGAACACTATAGGATATAATGAAATCATTTCTATTGAATTGAGTATTTTTTGGGATCAAAACATTCATTCAGTCATGTTTTATTACATCAATTGCATTCAACCCATATATCAGATGGATTCCAATGAACAAACCTATGGAAAATTGAGTAGATACATAACATGATAAGATGAGGTTGGAGAAATAATTGTATTCAGTCTTGATTTAGAAAAAGGAATAAAAAATATGGTATATCCAACCATTATCAAATAATTGATGTATAATGTTGAAATAAAAGTTATGCTCAAATGTTTCGGCGATATCTAGAGTTAAATGTTTATGATAAGGTGTTTCTATGTTTTCGAAAATTAAATATTATTATGATATTAAGAAAAAAATGAAATATAATCCCAAGGTTTATTTTATCATTCAATATTATTGATTGACTAGGAAGAATAGCTTATCCATTAGAACCTTCCCAAAATTGTTCCCATGTTCAAAATGTGTTCCATGTGTCTCTATTGAGAATGTATAAAAACAACCCTTCACATGTACTGAAGTATAAGGTAAAACCCATTGGAAAATATCTCTCTTATAATGAGAGACATGTATTGAATCAAGATTGAATAGATAATCTTCTAAGAACTAAGACAACTCACCTGATCAATCTTTTTTTGTGAAACCAAATATTATGGTGAGTAAATTTGGGAACTAATGATATGATTAGGTTGAAATATATTATGTTTCATATATCAGAGTAATATTATTTATATTTTGAAATTGAATTAAACTATTTTTGAATGAAACTCATCAATATTTAATGAATTATATTTTCCCTAAAAAATTTAATTTCATTCAAAGCATGTGTTACAGGAAACAGTACGTTTAAATAAATCATGATATATTAATCATATAGTATAATTGAAGGTGATAGTTATAACCTAGACATTAAATTGGAGGTTATGAATTGGAATAAGAAAATTATGAAATTTAAATGGCGATGACATGTATAAAATAAAATTTCTAGTTATCAATTGATTAAAAATGAATGTTAAAATCATTTTAATGTAAATGAAATGTTTTCCTAATTTTTTTATGTTTACATTTCATGTTAATATAAATAAATTAAATTAATAACTAATTTTAAATTAATATTATTTAATTTTTTATATTACATATTCAATTAAATATTTTATTATTCATCTATAACATTTTTTAGGGATAGGATAATAATATATATAATATTTTATAACAAAACAATTATGTTTTTTTAATCAAGGTTTCATCTTGTTTTGTTCAAAAATATTGAAATTTATTTATTATACATTTACAAATAATTAAAAAATAAAATTAATTTTTTCAATTTTAATTTCAATGTCATATTAGGATTAGTTCGTAAGATTTTTTTTAAATATTTTTTTTTAAATAGTGAAAAATATATATTTAAAAAAAACCAGTTTAATTTAAATAATTTAAAAATATATATTTTATGATAAAATATTTTCAATATAAAATCTGATCAATTATATTGTTAATGATAGAAATTATTTTACTCGAATCAATTTCATTTTTAATTCTGCGATTATGAGTTTGTACTAATAAAAAATTTTGTTTCGAAAAACACTTCTTCATCGGTTATGTGAAATTATTTTTAAATTAAATTCAGCCAGCTTCTAATTTAATTTCATAAAAATAAATCCATATGTTATATCATCATATATAATATTAGGTAATAAATCAATAATATTTTTTGGTTATATTTACTTGTAAAAGAAATAATGATTAATTACCCCGTTTAAGGCCAAAACATGTTTACTATGGTTTGAACATAATAGATAAGAAATAAAATGAAATAAATGCTTCCAATTCCCATTGGATAACAATTTTTAGACCATATATGATTTGAATTTATATTAATATTCTTTCTCTATCACTTTTTCAAAGATTCATAAATCTAAATATTGATTATATCTTTGTAAAATTATAACGGTTTTAGTCACCTCAATTATAAATCGACCCACCATATCCTATGTAATTTACACTTCCCATGCCTTTTACTTCAACAAAGACATACCCAAATACCATCCTCACATAACTCCTCATGAGTTGTTTTTTTCATAAACCAATCATAGGATGGCTATATTTAGAAACCTAACCAGGCTCTCCAAATGAGTTGAATAGTTCATAACCATGCTTTTTCATATTATTTCTTATTCCACCGCCTTCAAATATTATACAAATAACATGAAATAATATCATCAGTATCATCAGTAAAATTTTATAATATTATTTTAATTTCATATTCTAAATCAACATCTTCATCCATTATATAGGAAATGAAACAATTGATTGTGTGTAAGGTAGACTATCACCACATGAACAGATGTAATTTTATCCTTCACTGCCACTAACCAATGGATATAATAATGGATTTAGAAAATATATATGATATAATTGATATAGATATACATATTCAAATATAATATCACATATAACTTAATTCCTTCAAAAATTTGGAAAAATATAATGACGCTCAAGCTTATGGGTGGACTACTGCATCTTAGAAGTGATGTTATACAATTTTCATGTAATTTTGACATCAATTGAAAAAATTAAATAATAATAAATATATATGACATATATTTTATAAAAATTAATATTTAAATGTAAATTAATATTTTATTTTCTTTATTTCCACCAATATTGAAAATGGAAATAATGCTCATGCATACAAACAACCTACCATCTCTTTTGATTTTATAGTTCATTTTTCAATCTCAAACATATGTGGTAGACTATTAATATCTAGAAGATGAAAAATATCTATTTTAATATTAGGAATAATTTTTTTACATTATATAAACATAATTGAAACAAAATAACAAAATCTACCATACAAAATCATTCATGAGAAAGAAAGCAGTTATCACCGAGAAAAATGATTTTAATAACGCTTTTATAAAATATTAGTAATAAATAGATATTAGTAAATAATATATGGTATTTAATATATTAATATGATTATATATATATTTATAATAATCTTACATTTAATTTTATTTGTTTTAATGCTTGTTAGTAATTTGGTGACATGATGTATGGGGTTTTCCACTCATTTTAATTATCATGGGAAACATTCCATATTCATTATTTTTTGTTGTTATGATGTATATATACTACCATTTAGAGTATTTTATGATTCAAATGTTAAATATTATGTTATATACATATCTAAATAACTATATTTCATTCATGGAGATTATAATTTAAATTTTACCAATGTGGTAATTGTTTACATTACAATATCTTAGTTTGTGGGAACTGTTCGTGATTATGTTTTTGATGATAAAATATTATGATATATACCTTTTCAAATTTTTTAATTTTTTAACCTAAATTTATTTATTTAATTTATATATATTCATTATGTTTTACTCTCCTTATATACTCAATAGTTACATAAAATTTATGTAAGTAAAAATTGATATTATTTCCCTCTTTAGTCGAATATCAATTTTCTTTTACATACATGTATTATAAAAATGTTTTCAAAAATGATTGGAAGCCTCAAATTTTTTTAAAATTAATTTCATAATATCTATTAATTTCTTAAAAATTATTTAAAATTAATAAATCGGTCTTATTTTGAATTTGGGAAAATATGATCTATTTTATAAAACAATTAAATAAATGTTTTCTTTTAACATATATATAATGTACAGAAATTGTAACCATTAGGAATTTATAATTATTTGAATATGAAATTTCAATTTTAATTTTTTTTCGATGAAAAAGTTTTCTTACAAGTTTGAAATTTTTTATAATTTCAAGAATTTATTTCAAAAAGGAATTGATATTTATCTCGCGAATTTATTAATGTCATTTTTTTCATATTTCAATTAATAAATGATAAAATAAATAAATGTTTTTAATGATTTAATAAGAATATGATATATTGAAAACATTTGTATGCTTTTTTTAGATAGTTAAATATTGTGATGAATTGTTTTTAAACTCATTTATTTACCATGTGTTATCTTATTATGAAATGTTAATGAATCATTTTCTCTTTTCATTTGTTATGATATCAGGAAGGATTTTATAGTGCACATATGTAAACTTTTCATAACCTTATGGGTGGGGAGGGAGTTATATTTCCCTTAAATGAATTTGGTAATAATAAATGTTCAATAGGAATAGATGTAACAAATGAGGATATCATATTCTTGAAGACAAACAGGGTAAACTATATGCTATCTCATACATGAAAAAATAGAGGGTACAATATAGGTTTTACCAAGCTCAAATAAAAATTGGGTACATTGAATTTTATACTTTGATTTAAGAAGGTACATTGGTGGTTATCCGTATGATAACATGGTACGAATATTTTTGGGGTAGCATTGGCCAACGAATTTCATTGTTTGTTTGTATTGAATAGATATTTAAGATATGTCAATGTAATCATTTAACAAATTATATAATATGATTATATTATGATTCATGTCATATTGAATATCAAACTATATTTAATAGATTAGGATAATGATATTTGATTTGTAGTATATCATTTAAAAATGATAATATCATGTCCTCTTATCCTAATTATCTTGTCATGATTTTGTGTTCATTGATATCTCCATTTTTACCCTTACTATGAATATGAGATTCCACTTTCTTATGTTTCCTTTCCCCATATTATAATGAATAGTATCCTAAATGATATATCTAAGATTGATTTTAGTTTTTATGAATATTGTTTTAGAATATGAAGTTAATATTTGAACACATTTATTTTGTCTTATAGATTATAAATATATAAGACTTAAATGATTCAATTCTGAAAACAAAATTAGTATAAAATATTCATCATATAAGATGTGATATGTATTTATTATAATTATTGGTCACTATAATGAAGGAAGATATTATCATGATAAAATATATTTAATAAAGAATATTACATTTCAAAAAAATTTAATTTGGCGTCAAAAACATCCAAATGGTTATGAAAATTGATAATGGAAATAATTGAATTTTTTTTATTTTTAAATCATTTAGTATGTCTTTTTGACAAGTCTATGGTGAAAACAATTTATTTTATAAATAATATATGGATGTTTTTTCCATTGAATGAAAATATGGATGTAAGAGTAGTAATAGTTTTTAGAAATCATTTTTAGCACTATCATAATAATAATAAAATACCGGTAACATTAACATGTTATTTTTTAAAGTATAAAATTATTTTTATTTAAAAAAAAATTCTTGAAAAAAAATTATGGAATCCTTAATGGATATAATGGAAATCAAAAATAATGTAATTGTTGAAGAGAAAACATTTGGTATTGAAATTATTGACACTCTTTTAAATATTTTGGAATATATTATTAACCCATATCTTTAAAATTATATTGAATAATATTTTTAAATAGGGGAAGAGAGTCTTATAAGAATCATAAAAATTATTATATAATATATTTCAAAAAAAATATAGGATAACATTGGTGGGTAAATGTTTTTTAAAATGATGGAAATATTCATTGGCAATAGTGGGAGATATTATGAAAATGGTTAATGTTTTATTTCCAAAAAAATTATAAAGAAAGTTGTTTTTTGGAAATTAAATTTATTTTCCATTGTAAAAAAATTTAAATACCATATAAAAATGGAAAATTTTAGGATCAATTAATTATTGAAAGTTATATTCATCAATGAAAAAAATTACTCAAAAAATCCTAAATTATGTCGATGAAACCTTCATAGAATTTTTTACATGAAATTAAACGGGGCTTTGTAGCAAGATTGTGAAAAAAATATTTAGAAATATTGAAATGTAAGATGTTATTATATGAGAAAAAAACGATAAATAAATTGCACAATATAAAATAAATTTTGGTGTAAAATATCAAACCTTATGTCATGTATTTACAAATGGAATAATGATTCCCATACCTTATTTCCAAACACAATCAAATATACTCTGTTATCTTTTATATAAAAAAAGTAATAATATAACCTATTTTAGAACATATTTAATTAAAATTTACCCTTTAAAAATTATTTATAAATATTATCTACATTTTTATTAGTGAGATATTTCATATGTTCGGTGTCATGGTTAGATAACCGTAATCGTTCACACAAAATCATAATAGCAATGTTATTATTCATTCATAAACCCATGTTCACCTACCTTTTTTCATTATTTGTACTATAATAGATTATATCTAATGAATTATGATTGTTATATTTCATTTCTTTAGTACATTATTCTTTATCACATAATATAAAATAGAGACTAATCAATTTTAGATGATTCGTGTACATTGAATGTGGATTCCATAATTACTGAAATAAATATTAATATATTTATACATAACCAAAAAATCCATTATTTAAATATTTATTTAATATTATAAATATAATCATGTTTTCATAATAATACATATTATATATTCATATAATTATTCAAGGATATGGTCCAACCTACCGAAACATGAACATGCCACGATTATTTTTTATTAAGAGGTAATTTCTTTGTAATATAATTACCCGAATAGAATATTGATATATTTAATTTTCTATTGTTGTGATATATTAGGAATCCTAATTTATTTAAAACAATTTTTACTAGATCTAAAAATATTGAAAAAAAATATTCAATTTTTTTGGTTCTTTTAAATGATTTAATGAATCTAAATCATTTATTATTTATATAATTAATGTATTTTAAATTATTAATAAAATAAACTAAATTATAACATGAAAATTATTTTTATCAATTATACCCATTACAATGAACATCTATACAGTGATGTGTTGAAAATATATTTTCGGAATCAATCATCCCATGAAGTCAATAATCAAAACTAATGTGTGATCGTGGATTTATGTCTCCAATGAACCATGGAAATGAATAATATATTAAATAATTTCATAATATTAAATATGATATGAAAATAAATAAAAAATATTAAATTGAATGTTTGAAAAATATGTTTAAGGTGGTAATGTAAAAATAGATATTATTTTTTCTTGCTGTAGTAGCAAAAACCCACACAAATGTGACTTTTGATTTTCATCGGGGAAAGTTAGGTTTTATTAAATCATATAGAATAATTAAAATGATATTAAAACAAAATAATGAAATTTATTATAATTTATATTATTGTTAAAATAATTATTTTGAAAATCAAATTACCGTAAAGAGAAATTAGTTGGAAAAAATATATCTAAATCTATACCGAACAACATAAGATATCTCCTTTTCAAAGATATTTAAAACAAAAAGTGTGTTATTTTGATAATAAAAATATCATTATTAATATAATGGGTGTTAATGAAAGGTTTTTAATAGTTTATATGAAATTGGGGGTATGGGTGGAGTGGATATGAGGATATCAGTGCCCCTTTTAAAAATGAATGGATTTTTTTTCTAAATATCCAATTATTTTCAAAAAATGGAATGTCACTCTAAATTAAAATCGACAGAAATGATTAATAATTTAGGGGAGATGATAAAAGTTCAATAAACACCTCATACACTAAATTTAAAATTTTATAACCTGTTTTTCACTTTTCCTTCTATGATACCTATAAATAATATTTTGGTTTTTACCTCAAATACTATTTTTTTCTAAGTATGTTATATATTACTCAAAAAAATTATTAGTTAAAAAAATGTAAATTTAAGATTCAAAATATATATTTTTTTATTCAATAAAATTTTTAAATTTGATAATAAATTATTTTGAAATATTAAATTTATAAGGTATTACAAATACTTGTTTTCTAGAATATATCTTATATTATAAAATATCATACATGTTTTTATATTTTAAAACATGTACTATTTAATATATAAACTACCTTATATGATACATATTTTTTCATATAATAAGGCTTCATAAATTTCCAATTCATTCTTATATAATATTTTTGTACAACTATTTTTATTGGTAAAATGCTACTTTTCCTTATTTACATAATAATTAATACTTTTTAGAAAAATAATAAAATTTTATCAAAGGATTATATATAAATAATAAAAAAATTATATTTAGATAATAATATATTAAATTTTATTTTATGTGAACATATGTATATATATATATAACTAATTTTATTGATGTAATGAAATTTTTACTCATTTAGTGTTCTACATATTATTTTATATATATTTAAATTTCAAATTGTATTAATATATCAGTACAAATATTGTTTTTTTTAATGATTTCATCTAAATATTTTCTAACAAAATATATAAGAATAGAAATATAATAAATATTATAGTTAAACACTATATAAATTATTAAAAAAACATTATTGTTATTTATATATATTATAATATTTAATTTCACTACACCATTAATATTACAATAATTATTCGAATTTTTTATATACATCATATACATTTTTTTAATAATTATAATAATAATTATTATATGTCATTTATAAATAAATAAATATATATATAATATTATAATAACACATATTAAATTCATTATGAGTTATAATTTTAATAATTTACAACTAAACAATACAAGACATCAATATTAGTGTTTTATGTATGAAAATGACTATATTACCAATTAACCTATTTTTTACAAATAGATTTCGTTGATATATAAGGAATTATTAAATAATTAATCCATTCCACACTCTCATAAAAATAAATAATTCTTATTTTATGTTATACATTTTGAAAAAAAAATTCTACTTCTATAGAGATATTCATTATTATAGGTTTTTTATCTGCTGTTTATCCTAATTATTGAAGATGAAAAATTATACATACCTATAATGGGGATTTTATTATTATTTTTCCTATTTTTCATATTTATTTATACACTTGAAATTGATGTATTTTATCTATGTTGAGTAATAATTCATGGTATGTAAAAAAATAGTTTTATTCTATTTTTAGGTAATATTATACATTTGATTATATTATGTGTTTTTAGTTTATTCATTTATTGTATGTTGTATTACTAAATAAATTTATATTATTTTAATGAAATAGAAAAAATATTATAATTTCAATTATAAAATTTATAGAAGATTATTTTTCAATAAAAACGAGGGAGTTAGAGATATTGAATGTAATTCAGATTCAAATATATTGGTTAAATGATTATTTATTATTTGATATATTAAATAAGTATCATGTGCACTATAAATTTGAAACTTCCAGCATAATTTGAATGTTTTCTCAGTAGATGGAATTTTAGAAGAAAATAACTACCTTAACAAATGAAATCAACAAAATTTAATTGACATATTGTGTAAAAATCATAACTCTTGGTCGAGTGTGTACCTAAAGAGGGGTGAATTGAGTACCCGATGTAATTTTTTTCATAAAAAGGATTTTTTTCAAATACCCAAATTAATTTAAAATTGTCCATTTAATAAATAGAGAAAATAATTATAAGTCCTATTCAATAAAAATGTGTACTTAGCAATAATTATTTATCAGGTTACTGATATAAAAAATCCTATGTCCATTGACATTTTTTACAGAATTAAAATATTATAAAAACACATGTAAAGATGAAGTAACAATGTATAAGTTTTTAATTGGTAAAAATAGTTTTACTTTTAAATGATGAAATGATGTATAAAAAAATATACAATGTAAATTTAAAACATGTGGTTTAGTATAAAGATAAGTATTAGTCTTATCAACATTGTCATCACCCACCAATAGGCAATTTATATTTAAAACAGTATATCCACCAGTGGATCGACATTTATAACAGTTTAAAACAGTCCTGCATAGAAATGAATTCTTCCACTTTAATCTATGGTAGAAAAAAATATGTCAAAAATTTACCTCTACTAAAATTATACATGGAAAAATATACATAATAATTTTGGGAATTAATCATTTGTATTATAGTTATGTGTAGGAGACATTATGCTTGTGATAAAATATTTTATGAACATACATTTCTCAATATATATGAATAAATATACTAAACTAATAAATATAAAAGTATAGGGATATAAATGCATTGTCAAATTCATTTTAGATATTTAATATTATAATTTATTAGAAAATGTAGCTTTATTTGTGTACTCTAGAACCTCATTAAAATAAAATTGTGTCACATAATCTTATCTTCCTGATCAGTGTAATGAATCAGATATGTTTGAGCATCCCCTTCCAAATTTGAGTAATTATAGGACGTAGATATTCTTATCTTATACTCTATGTGATTGTATGCATCTATAATTTTATATTCCCACATCACATTAACATGTATATCTTCTCCTTTTTATATGAGAATCTACTTCTCTTTTATCAGATATAATAGTATGAAGAATATTGACTTGCATTCATATATTATACTTCCTTGTATAGCTCATATGGCATCATCTACAATTTATTTTTAATCAGTTAATAGTAAATCATTGAAATATAAATATTCATTAACATAAAAAATATATCCATTTGATATATATTTAAACTAAACTTCAATTTAGAAATAGTGGAAGTGTCTTACTCCTAGTAGTTTCATTAATTGGTGGTGTCTTTCATTGATAATGTCTTTTGCTTTTCCAAATTTCATGTTTCGGGAGTCTGGATAACATAGTATCATGTGTGGTGGTGTAGTGTACATTGATAAAATTTTCTCCGATGGTGGTGTCTTTTCTAACTGGTGGCATGGCTACCTATGTATTATATGTTACTGATATTATATTCTAATGGTTGGTCTTCTAAAGATTTCTTATACATAGTGATATTTTCATAATAAGAGTTAGTAAAGGATAATGATGACTCATTTACATTGGTGTATCATATATTTCCAAAATTATATATTTTTGGTGACAAGTGTTGTAGTGACTAATTCTAGTACTTTTCATTTTTTCATATTTATGGTGTCATTTTCTTGCCATGGATTGGTTGAAAAGTGGTTGGTCATTTTGGTAGGTTCATAACATTAACAAATTCTCATACTTAGTGAAAATGTCATCTCAAGTCTCATAATATAAGATACTTACCAGAAACAAATAATTCAATGATATTTTTAAAAATATTAATTTTTTATATTTAAAATAAGAAGGTGAACAATATCATCCTTTGATGAAAAAAAATCATGACATCAAAGGTATCAAATATATAATACATAACATCAAATGTAAGCTGAAATATATAAATCATGACATGCCATTCATAGTATATAAAGGTAGGGACAAAGATCAACAATATGAAAACAAAAAGTATCAATTTTATCATAGAAACATCATTGTTTTAAATTAGAAATAATTTCCATAATGGTATATTCTCTATAAGAATTATCTAAAATGAAATTCCATTATTTTCCCCCTTTCTCAGATTATCAAAACAATTGATGGAAAAAATATAAAATCCAATAATAATAAATTTTAAAAGGAAATTAATATTAATCAAATTCATTTAATATAGTTTTTATTGAAAAGTTATTTCAAAATATCACATCAAAAACATTGTCTAATATAAAAATAATAACATCTAAGGATTGGTAGAGGGGTCCAATGATACTTTTCCATAATAAATATATCTCTCTATATTTTAAACAACATGATATGAAGAAGCTACAAGAAAAGTATATGGAACACCATCTAGGATTACAATGATATCTAGTTGAGGTAGAGCCTCTAGAAGAATAAAATTTATGAGTTATCTCATAGATTTGGTAGAATGAAGAGGGAATGGATGAAATTTTGGAGAAAATGGTGCTGCTAGATCTCTATTAACTTATATACTAAGAGATTCTACTGAGTTAATATGATTTTTATCATAAGAAACAACTTTCTCTGATGATTGATTTTCAAAAGGCTACCATCCTTAAATACATGCCAATATTAGGGGAAATTTTTAAAGTGTTTCCCAAGGAATTTTGGGGTCTTCCTCTTAGATGAGATGTTGAATTCCCAAGTAATTTATACCAGGTACATTGGAAATTTCTAGGACTTCATATAGAATGGCTATTGTGGAGCATGTGGAGCTAAAGAAACAATTATATGAAAATATGGATAAAAGGTTTATATGCCCAAGTGCTTGACTATGGTGTGAACTAGTCTTCACCATAAATAAGATGGATGGTTCAACTCACCTACACATTGATTATAGAGAGCTAAATAAAATCATAATAAAGAACATTTATCCACTTCCACAAATTGATATTTATGAAAGGAATGTATATTTATTGGGTAATATGATGAATATATATAAAATTCTGACATACACAATAACTCTTTGTTTTTAATTGTGTATTGATTCCTAGGATGTATTATATAATAATATAAAATGAAGTAACATGAATTTAAGTTATGTATTTGTTTTCGTATTTTTTATATGGTAAATTTATTCTTAATTTTTTGAAAATATTTAAAATGAATAAGATATAGATTAAATGAGGGTTTAATAGGCTCGAACATCATTGGATTTATTTTTCAATCAAATATGTTTGATTAAATTAATTGTATTAAATATTATAATTATTCACACAATCCTTTTTTGTTACAATTAATGTATATAAAAATGTTTATCTGGGTAAATAGTAATGAAAATTCTCAAAATACATAGTTTTATTGTCATAAAAGTTCTAAATTTAATTGGCTTGTGAGAGAATCTTTAAAGGAATTATATTCCTTGAATATACGAACATTTTATATGGAGGATAAAATACCTTACATTGTTTTCCAAACTACATCAAATCAAACCCCTACCTATATGTTCCACATGTAATATGTATATATCACCACCTCAATGTGTGATTAGATGAAATTTTTTATTATATATTGTTATATGGGGCCTAAAACTGATGGCATGTCTGCCTTGTCCCTCTACTATCATGTGTCTAGTTAGATCTTCCTAGTGAATGATACCTCAAAAATGTGTCTTAATAAATATCATTCATTATAAACGAATCTTCATACATTGTTGGATCATAGGCCCAGTGGGATGGATTCCCAATGTATTGTTAGGAAGACCAATTTTTTAGAATATTGTCGATGATTCAATATAATAACAATGATTTTATTATATTTCTAAACTCATAAAATTCTATAGTATTCCTAAAATATATTATAAATTTGATATCTCTTGGATTTAATTTGTGGTTACATTATTGATTGTAGAGAGACTATATATCTATAGAAATCTCAGAACTACAATAATGACTACAATTGGAAATTTCCTGATTATCCGAGTGAAAAAATGATCCCAATTATTGACGATAATGAAAATATAATGTCAATACATGACTATATATCTCTAATTTTGAATAATAATGTAATCCATAAGGAACACCCAGTTCAACTAAAGATATAATAACATGCTATGAAGAACTATATATGAAATTGAACAACATCCACTAATACACAATCAAATCCAATAATTAAGTGAAAACATGATTGAAATAAAAAAGATATAGTCTCTAGTTAAATTTCATAAATATTAAAATTTGGTCTTTTTTGTTTTCAATTTAATGGAGTAGTCAATCAATGGTAGATGAAACTCAATAACACTATTAGAAATAAATTGTAGACATTGTGAAATTAGAGGATTTTATGATCATTTTTCCAAAAACAAATCTATAATAATTATATCAAAGAATATGTGGAATTCAATGAGTTTAATCAAAAGAAGAATAAATCCAATTTTATCCATGAGTCAAACCTCACATTGTATTTAATTTATAATTATAGATATATCATTGATATAAGAAGTAATTTTTTATTCTATATAGTATTAAAACAATGACATTAAAAATAATTCATGATATATGACATTGGGGAATTTTTTTTACATGCTCATATTGTGGGGAAACAAATTCGTTACCCCGATGAAACTCATAAACATGGATGTATAAGAGAAAAATATAATTCATTCAATATTGAGTGATAAATCACAGGGAGCGGTGTTTGGAATATTTCCAACATCACTTAGTTGATGTTCTGAAAACCTATTGTTTGGTGAATTTCATGATGTTTTTCGTCATTGAACATCCCATTCTGAAAAGGGATAGGTATTCATAAGTTTTTAAAATATCTAATTATTATTTAATGTGTATTAAAACTTGACATAATTAACATTTTTAGGGATATACAAGGATTATGATCCACCCTTTTAAATTTTCAGAATCCTTAATGATATATTATATATAATTGATGGATCATTATGGAAATAATTGGGATTCAATAGTTGATATTGGTCATTATGTTGACTGTTAATGGGTTTTACGGTGTTACATGGCTGTTAGTTTGTTGGAATATTTCCACAGACACATATGTAGTTCGAGAGAAATTATTTTTTAAATTTCTTAGTCTTTACCATCCCGAATAAATTAATTATTTTGGAATTTTTGTATGTTCTTATATTTATAAAAATTTATATTCAATGTTTGATAGTGTATATAATTTGACACATCAATCACTAATGAACAAATATATATATTTATCTAAATGTTACCATTATAAAATAGAAATTATAATTTTTATTATAAACAAGATTAATTGAATTTTGAAAATATGGTGTACACATATATATAAAATTAATTCTCTTCTTACAAAATGACTATTAATGAAATTAAAACCCTTTTTAAAGGGAAATTATATTCATTGAAACTATTTAAATTTTAACAAATCATTTTATAACCATAAATAAAATGGAAACTATTATATGATTATTTTGATGAAATTAAAAAATAATATATTCAATCTACTATTAAACAACATGATAATATGTTATCTCTATGTGATATAAAAATAAATTCTATTTTACGCTTAAAAACTATTTTTTTTCTAAAATGATAGTTTTCTACCATTGGATGGTGTGCTCGTATTTAATATTGTTTTGGAAATTTTTAAATTTCAATTTTATAAAATAAAATTATTCATTGAATGTGGAATATCAAAATTTTTCTTGGTTTAAAGTTTGATATATTAAATATATGTTTCATGTTTTAATCAATAACGAAAAATACAATATATTTTAATTTAAAATAACTTTTTAATCTAAATATACTACTTCTTGAAATTTAATTTTTATTTTATTATAAATTAAATATAGATAATATTTATATCTTTTTAGATAATTTAGGACATTTTTATCACATTCTATTTGAAATTTTTATAATAAAATTAATATAGTTTGAACGTTTTTAAATTAATTACATTATTTCCCACCCCATCATCATGAAAAAATTTAATTCATTTTTAGAAAATTGTTTATTTAATTTTTTAAAAAAAATTGGATTCAATATTTTGAATCCAAATATCAAAATTTTATAAATATGAACCATTTATTTTTTACCAATATTAATTGTTATCATATTAATTATGGTACAATGGTTAATGATAAATATAATAATTAAGTGTAAAAATAGTGTTATAAAATTATTACATTACCCTAAAAAAAGATCATTATTTATTGGAAGAGTATCTTTCATCAATATGTATTATATTATCAGTTATGTGACAACATAGGTCCATTTAGATGATGTTTTAAATTTTAGTGGATGATAATGATTCTTCTACATAATCTATAAGTCTTATTCAACCATAGATATATAAAAAATTAATTATCCCCAATATTTTATTATATTATTATATTATTATTTTAAAATGAATATATTTCCCCATCTATAATATTAAAAAAATATAATTGTTCATATTAACTGTTGACTACCACCTCACAGAGATATATAATTTGTTTTCCATAATCATCTGTCGATATATATAATAAATATGGAATAAAAGTTATATATTACATTCATGACATAGTTATCATGGTTTAATAATAATATATCATTTATTTTCTTACCATTACATGATGATTACTAGGATAACGTTGTTTGTATGTACATGTGAACTACCTCCTCCGCCCAGGGATGTGATTAATTTTTCATCACCACATCACACAAATGATATATATAAATATATATTTATAAATTATTTATATCATATTAAATGATATTCTGGTCAATAAGTAATGATAATATAATAACTTCATTCTATCCATTATGTTCACTGAAAAATGGAAATATTATTCATGAGTATGTATGACTTATGATATCCTTGATTAAACGATAATAAATTCTCCATATCTCTATGAAATTGATGGATTTAAATGAAGAATTGGTTTATACAATTTATAATTATGATATTGATATAATTTTTAATATTATAAACAAATTATAAAATTGAATAGTCAGATCATAACTAATTCATTCTAGAATGAGGTATGTAATATCGTAAAAATGCATGACATGAACTTAAATGATTAGGTAATTATTTTTAAGTGACATTAAGTGATATAAACAGAATTATAAAATGTAAAAAGGTTATCATGTTAGTAAATAATTATCCAATGATTATTATTCAAGTATATAAAGATGTAGGTGACGAGTTAGACTCATGGTATCTGACTATTTTTCTAAAAACATCATTTTATATATTTTAGTTATTTATATTCAAAATTATTCTATTTTAATTATATGTTTTTAAATTGAATTTTGTAATTGAATAAATATGAAAATGAAAATTGTTAATTTTTTAAATTTTTTTATCTCAAATTGATTCAAAAGGGCTATTTTTCAGTTATATCTGTGGGACACTAATTTAAAAACCTATTTTAAAGATACATATTGAACTATTTTTTAAATAGAAAAAGGCAATATCATTTTATCATATATGAAATAATTATAATTTCCCACTGTCATTATTATTTAATGTTTGGATGTTTCTTTTACAATATTTTAATATAATTTTAAAATTGAACAGTCAAATTTATGACTGTGAGACTTTCTAAAAATGGAATATTAATTTAAAATGGAAAATTTATTTTACACAAGAATTTACCTTTTATTCATGCATTATGTATTATGCATATATTTTTTTCTCTAGGAAATGTTTTATGAATAAGGGTTATTTTGTGATACATCTATGGTTGGTAGATCCCATTATATCTATCTAAGGAATTTGGTTAGAGACATAGCTAATTAGAAGTTTTTTCAATGAGAGTAATTCAATATACTACCTAGACTATTAAAAAGTTAACCATAATGGTTACTCGCAATATAAATGTTTGATGAATAGTAAATGTAATAGTGATTATGAATTTATTCAACCTGATAAATTTATTATTTAGGATTCGTCTAGAGTTTTTTTCAAAAAACTTATGATATCATGAGGTATTCTAAATAGCATAGTTTTTATGGTTAAAAATATTATATTGATGAAAATCATTTTATGGGTTTATATGTACACATATACTAATTTTTTTCATAGTTATTTTATTTCCCTAATAGATATTGTTTCAAATCCCATGTTTAAAAAGTGTTTTAAAAGGATATCATGGTTAGAAGAGAAAATGGGAACTCTTGTTAATTGTTACAGTGATTTTTCATGAAAGGGAAATCATGTTTTATTTTGAATAGATTTATATTGTGGAATATAATGAATTCTAAGTCTATTTTTTAACCATTAATATACTAGTTTACATTGTATGTTATTTTACTAACTATCTAAAACACTACACTAAATATATCATAAAATGTGAATTCTAGTTTAAAAATAGTATAATGTGTAATGATTAAGGATGATGCATTAAAATTTGTATCAATGATTGGTTTATAAAACATAAAACATTTAGATTTTTGGATAAACATATGTTATGATTCTATGAATATTATTTTATTCAAATACATGTTCTATAAAATCTTTAGATTTCGGAAAATCAGTTACCAATGTAAGAA
Source organism: Viscum album (assembly GCA_963277665.1). NCBI lineage: Eukaryota > Viridiplantae > Streptophyta > Magnoliopsida > Santalales > Viscaceae > Viscum > Viscum album. Next base: position 520,385,325 of record OY728160.1, read on the forward strand.
GAATAATATTTAAAAATATTCTTAACACTTCTTAATGATATGATTACGATAATTATTGAAAGGTGATGTCCTCATGATGCTATAACTTTTAAAAACATTAAACTATCTTGAAAAACGTTGTATGAAATAGAAAACACCTCCACTATACTATGATACAATTTCAGGTCACATGTTTCTTTTAATCTAATCGAATTTATTGATATTCTTGAATTGTTAAAAATTATAAATATTATAACGATATTTCGATATTTTATCATAATATATTATTTTAAATTGAAATTGTATTTTGATGATTCTCATTATGAAGGATTCCTTTGCACATCCAATTTATATTTTAATTTATCTTATAAACCATTTTCATATACATATGATTTATTAAGTGGATGGTTAACTTAATATTTTAAAACAAACTCATTCTGAATGTTTACTATAAATAATTATTTAATAGATGTTTTGAAATTTTATGTTATTAAAAATTATTTTCCAAAACTATTGATCTATCAACTACTATAAAAATAATGTTTTAAAAGGTGTATGTGAATATGGGATGTACGGGACATTGAATAGGCTATAAAACATTGTTGAAAATTGTGGTAATTCGATCTACCCTTAAAAATGACATTATAATTAGGTCGATGCCTTGATCAATGTATGATGTCTTATCATCATGGAATTGTTTTATTACATCATAGAGAGTTGAATTATCAAATTTCAGGATATAAAATACTTCAATAATGATGATGTTTTGGTAATTATAGGTTACGATAAAAATGGTATATATATAAAAGATAATCATTAAAGTTAAATCATTATAATAATGTATAGAAATATAGTTTATACTTATGAATATTTAATTATTTTTCATATTAAGGTATCAATAGAAATAATAAAATATTTTAAAATTATCTTATAATGAGATAAATTATTATTTTAATTTTCATATTGAGAGATCATGGAAAATTTAATCATCCACATCTTTATCATTTTTTTATTTTTATCTTTCCCATTACCATGTTCTCTATCACTCTCTGTCCGAGCATTACAGTTATTTTTCTCTTCAATGTCAATGTTTTCTTAAATTTTACCCAATGAAGTTTTATATTAGGTGACCATCATACTTCCCTTTTTTATTTTAATGTATATGTCTCATTAATCCATTTTATAATGTGGGATTTTTATAGTGGTATATTGAATAGTTGATCCCTAGTAACCATGATCAAGTTCAAATTGATATGATTCAATATATTAATGGTTTTAGAGAATGTGTAATATTGTGTTATAGGAAAAAATGAATCGAAATGTCAGGTAGATTATAAAATATGCCACATGATGATTAAAAAAGAAATTAAATATTTTTAAATAAAAATTATGATTAAAAGAATTCCCTTAGAAATTAAGGTATGAACATCGATAATTGAATTATGTAAATATTATGTGAACATTAATATATTAATGATTTTTTGGTGTCTAATTAAATATAAATTAAAATAAAACTATTTTTAAAGGAAACTATTTTCAAAATAAACTATTTAAATGTGATGTTCTGTTTTGTATAGCAATAAATAAAAAACCACACTTTTGGGATTATATTAATTAAATATTTATGAAATGATTCGATCATATGGATATTATAGATCATTTGTGTTTTATATACATTATATAAGAATAAATTTTGTTTTAGATTAAAATATTTATTTTTCAAAAATGTACATTTCCACCTGTTTATGGTGAACATGTTTTAAATATTTTTTTTTCACATTTATATATTATTTATAAAAAAATAAAAATATTCTTTGACAGCGCAACATCATAGTATTATTTTCAGGAAATTTTATAATTTTTCTCAAAATAATAATATCTTTATGAGTAATGTAAACATATTATATTTTAATTGAAAACAATATTTTCATCTAAATAATTAATATTGATAAATTAAATGAATAGTTTTTTAATAAAAAATTTGATAATATTTATATAATTTAATCCAATTTAGGTCACTTTAATCACATCATATTTTAATTTGTATATAAAAATAGTAAAATAATTTAAACACTTTCCCTTTAATAACTTTTTTATACTCCCATCAATGAGAATAATAAGAATTTAATTTTAACCAGTTATTTGTTTTAAATATTGAAAATGGAATCAATATTTGATTTTTTTTCAAAATATGTACATATAATGATTTTATTTTTATCAATTGTGAATAGTAAACATATAATTTTTATTTCCATAATTTAGGATAAATAATGTAATTAAGGGTGAAAAAATATTATATATATTATAAAAAGTCCCAAAAAGATGAATAATTTCTAGTAGATTATTTTTAATCCATAGGAATTAAAAAATCAGAGTTTTTATCATTAATTGACATCAGGATAGTGTTATAAATTTTATTTATTTGATTTTATGAAGATTCAAACTACGTATAATATTTTATTTTAGAAGTTAATTAATATTAATATCTGTTTATATTTGGGACATACCTAACTACAAATATTATTTTAATATTTAGAATATTTATCTTCTTCATGAAAATTTAAATTTAATTTTTTGGTAGTAAATATGTACTCTTAAAAATTATGTAATTATCATGGAGTAATTTTTTTAATTAATGATAATATGAAATAATTAATATTATAAATTTTAAAATAATTATTATATGAGATAATTATTTTTATAAAAAAATTTATGAATAAACATAAAAAATTAGGGATGTGTAATAATATTGGATTCATTATAATAAATATAAAATATCAGGTAATGAACATTGTCAAAATTGGAATTATTGATATTTTTAAATAAATAATATTTTATTAAATGATAAAAAATTCATAAAAATTTAAATTATTGAAAAAGAATTTATATAATGATGAAATGATTATACATGTCTCAATCATGGTTTTTTGGGAATTATAGTTAAAATATTATCCCTTAACGTGTAAAAATCAATGTTTTTGATATAATAGTTATAGCGGTTTAAATGGATTATGGCCCAATGAATAGGATTTCTAAATACTCAAGTCTTTTCTAAAGATCACTGCATCAATTTATTTTACCAAATAAATTTACAATAATTTAAAGAAATTAGTTTGAATGAATTTTTCATAGAAAAATAACTAATATTAATTTAATATTTTGTTTAATTCATAGACTACCCTCCCCTCTCCTATAAAAGGGCACCACTTCTCTAAAATTCACATAACATAACCTATTAAAAAAGGCCTATATACTCCCATGTACATTAATATCTTCACATTATATAAGTCTTATTTTAGGCATAAGTTCACCATTAGTGGGATTGTGTTTATAAGAAAAAATGGCAGTCCAATACAAATGTCTCGTTTTTATTCATGTATTTCCATATTATTTCACATTTTACTTCATTCAAGTCATCACAAACAGTGATCAAATAAAAATACTATATCCCCAATATTATCAAATATTATTTTTTTATATTAATAACAACATCTCCCTCCACTTCAATTAATTGGGAATAGAATTAATCGTTTCTATGTGTGGTAGACTACAACCTCACAAAACGATATCATTCATTTTACATTATCATTACTAAATACATGTAATAATAAAAGAAATAATGATTATATATGATAATAAATAAATATTATATAATATTATATAATAATATATCATTTACGTTTTTACCTTTCCATGAAGATAAAAATGACAACATCATTCATGCGTACATGGGGACTATCATCTCTACAAAGTGTTGTGATTCATTTTTCATGACCCTATAACATGGATCATACATATGTTTATATTAATTTAATAATATGATATTAATGAAAATATTGTTATAATTTAATGATAAAATTACAATTACCTTATTTCTATAATCATCATTGAAAATTGTAATCATTACTCATGCATAAGTATGTCTTTCCATCACTATAATTGTTATAATGTTCCTTTTAAATACCCATATAAAATGGATGGATTTAAAATTATAATTTATGGATAAAATTGATTATTACGAAATTAATATTATTCTGGAGAATATGTAAAAATTATCACCTAGAAACATTCCATCACAAGAAATACATTTGTGACTCTTGTACCAAAAATCATGAAAACGTCCAACATGAACATAAATAAATAAATAATTTTTTTAAAATTATAATATATTATATAAAATGAATAATAAAATTTTAAATTATATAAATAATGGAAATAATAAAACTATTTTTATTCTTCTGGTATATAATGAATGAATGTGACGATTCAGACTAAATGTAAGTGTCTCTTTATCTAATTAAAATAATTTTATATGTTTTATTGATTTATTTTATAAATATGTCAATTTCAAATTGATATTTTTATAAAAAAAATTAAGAATTTCATTATATGGTATAAAATGTATTCAAAATCAAATTATATAAATTCAAAAAAAAAATTCAAAATAGGTCATTTATAGGTATTATGTGAGGGATTTTCTTTTAAAAACATAATTATATATATTCATTAAAATTCCATAAAAAATTTGAATGTTTTTTTAACATTTACAGGGAGAAAGTAATTTCTCTATTCCATGATGCATTAACATTTTGATGTTTCCTTTACAAAATTATGATTTTTTCAAATAATGTTTTTCCATTTTATATTATGCTTCATTAAAAAAAATGAAATGTGATTTCATAATGGAAAAACAATTTTCCTCGTGACTGTTTCTATTATATAATCATTAAGTGTTTTAATTATGTTATGGTTCTTGAGAATTATATTTGAGCTGGGTTGGTTATGTGTTAAAACTAAGGCTGGGTTATCCCAATATAACTCTCGAATGCGTTTGGTGATGCAAAAGAGGTAATCATTAGGGTTTATCTTAATATATTAAGGGAATATACTACAATAGGTATTCCAAATTTTATAGTGAATATATCTTCCTATGTAACCATGAGAAAGAAAAAAAAATTAAGATGTATGTGAAATTGATAAAATAATTTATTTGTTTGATTTCTGTTATATAATGAGTTTTATATGAAACTTATAATTTCATCGGTTTAATAAGTATTCATGGACTAACATGATCTTTATTTTTTTAAGTCCCAAACGTATGTTTTCTTCACATAAATTTTTTTTAAAAGTTTTCCATAAAGAATATGTATCAGTAAGAGGAAAAAGAAGTCATTTTGAATTATATAAATATTTTTCGTGAAAAAGAAATAATGTTTTATTATAAACTGATTTATATTCTAGAAAAAACGGTTTCATAGTATATGTTATCACGTGTAATGTACCGGTTTACATTGTAATATTTTTCCAAAGTATTTAAAACTCGTAACTAAAAAGAACCTTTAATTATTATTATATTTCAAAAAATAATATAATATGTAATGTTTGGGGTCATATACTTCCACTTATTGTTCTGCTTATGTGTTGACATATTAATTAGAGAAGATCAACTAACATTCACTGTTAGGGTTGGATTCCTTTATCTTCATCTCATATTATAGAATATTTTAATTTTTATTATTCTTTAAAACACCATTTTTTGATTAATTATATCAAATTTATTGATTTGTAATTTTCATTTCCTGATTGCTTGTCTCATCTATGATGATATTCATATCTCAAAACTCATACCTAGTTTCAATCAAATTTTTATTTCTATGGTAATTAGTTATTTTCAAAATTGTTGTTTTTGATTATAAAATTGTTAATATTGATTTTATTGGATGTTAAGGGAATAGTTCAATCACTTATCATATTTCTATTTTTAAGATTTCTTAAAACCCCATATTATGATTTCTTTTTTTGAATTTTTGGATTTTTCATTTTAAATTCCAGATATCTGGTCTCATATATGATGATAATTATATCTCAAAACCATTACCTACTTTCATTATGATTTTTATGTCTATGGAAACTATTCAATTTTAAAATAGTATTTTTTTTATTATAAAATTGGTTAATGTGACTTTTATGGAAGATAAGGTAATAATTCAATCACATATCAGAGTTGGGCTAATGGAAATGGAAGAAAACTATTAAATATATGGAACTATTACAAGAAACACTAAATAATGATATTGATGAAATGATTAATTCCTTGAAAAATATTCTATATTATTTTCTGAATATAAATTTTATGAAAATATTATAGATAATTAAATCATTGTGTGGAAATTTGGGATCTTAAACAATATTTAGTCAAAAAATACTCAACATTTATATATTTATACATAGGATTCTAATACTGGGAGAGATTATGATGATTAGGATTGGGTTGAGAAAATTCACACAGCGTGGTTTTAGGAGGGGAAATTCTATTTTATAAATATTGAATATCTCTTGATTCAGATATCATAACTATCAAAAATATAAAAGGGATATATATTATCTAATAGAAAAGGCTAATTTCAATTTGTGGATGTACATGATAATCACAAAATTGACATCATGAACAAGATTATGTGTTTGTTGGAGGAATGCGAGGACCATGACGACTGGTAGTCTGTGGGGGTAAAAGGATTTATAGCAACACATTAGAGAGCTTATATAGGACATGAAAGGCCTCTTTCAATATTTATTTGAATGTGAGTAAAATGAGGATGTTTCCATAGAAGATGTGTACATAAGATCGATCAAGAAGAATGGGATAAAGGACCATATACAATGCTAGAGTGATGTTCACTAAAAAATACAAAAAATAAATGAGGTATAATAAATTTATCAAATTTATGTAATTCTATAATTATAAATTAAGTAAGATAATAAATGTAGGTGGATTTACATTGTGTTTCTACAGAATTCTATTGAATTATTTATAGACCAAATATCACATAAGGGGATTTTATGGGTCATGATCCAAAACCAAAATGCATAGGAAACTCCAAAAAATGACATAATAGAAATGAACTCTAAAATCATGATGTTATAGTTTATATAAAGGATGTGAATGATTTGAATTTTAGGAGAGATGATTCTCTCATGGTAAATTATTATTAAAGTATCATGTATTTACATTCACCAATATTTAGAATATATGAACATATTTTATTAAATTTTTTAATGGGACTTTATGGTGGAATGTTATGATATTCTTGTGAATGAAAGTAGATCTAACACAGGAAGAATAAACTATTTCTGATAAGATGCATATTCCTCATATACATAATGTACATCTTAAAATATTGTTTCAGAAAATGCTCAATGAAATTTATCATGATCTAGTCGGGGAAACATTCATAGTTGATGATATTATATAGGTAATCAATATTTTTATAATTGATTTAGAGAAAAATTTACAAAGCCTACCATAATATTATATCAAATATTATTCATTTAATTATCATCTTCATAGAGGTAAGGGGTTTTCTACTTTAGTTGGTTTTGTTTTTCATTTATGATTCATGTCATGGATCTGTTTAGTTTCCCACTTGACCCATATAAGTTAGTCATAAAGAAATATGTTTTATTGAGTCATAAATCACATGGTAGAATGGAGTTCCAACATCATATATAAATAATATGTAGATACATGAACGCATAGAATAAGAAAATGAATAACAGAAATATTAAATTTATGTTAAACAAGGTCATGAGAAACATTATTTATAAGAGATACGAAGAAGTAAGTTCAAATGATTTAAGAAGATAATGATATACCCATTCACAGACCTAACATAATGTCTTTAGATTAAAAATAATTAGTTATAAAATATAAACTTAACCCATGGTTAACGAAAATAAAAATCTATAACATCTAATTACGAATACTGAAGGATTATTTTATAGAATCACTTCAACTGTTGTGGTTTATGAAAATATTGAAGAAAATTATTAACGTAAGTTTTTCCCTAGAATTATGAATCTTTTATTCGAATATAATTTTATTTATTTTAGAATATATTTCAGGTTACGTAATACAATTAGTTTACTAACATAATGATTGGATGTTGACATATTAGTTAAAAAACCCAGTGTTTGGATTATTTCATCAAATGTATATAATTTTTTTAACTTATTTTTATTTGATAATTATTTTAATTAATATAGATAATATTTATTTTGTTGAATTATATAAAAATTTGATAATGGTTTTATAACTTTTCCTTGATAAATTTCTTATTTCTAATGAAAGGACATCATTTTTCATATTCGTAACATTTATATGACCCTATATTGATAAAAGAACAAAAAATAATATGGATGTTATTTAATAAAAATGTATTGTTACACCAAGAAATTTTTTATTTCTTTAACAAATAGTATAAGAAAAACTCAAAATTATTATATTACAATTAAAAAGAAATTTATTATTGAATTTAAAAAATATTTTCCCAATAATCACCTTGACTGAGAAGTATTTTTTAAAATTAAACTCATACACATTATTATAAAAATAGTATTGAATCATTAGAGAATGATGGAACCTATGTTTAATGAATTAATGAATAAAATTATAGATAATAGATGAAATTGTTTTTTATTCTATGTTCTTTATCAAGTTTGTCAATAATTTTATTTTTTTAATAGAGATAGATAATTGCATCATTTTATGGATTATGGTGACCTTAAATATGTATTAATACGGAATTGGTATCCTCTACATAATATTGAATACATGTTCTATCATATTCATGGATCTCAGTAGGGAACAATGTGTACCTTCAATATAAATATATTTTGATAAGGTTTAGAATGGATGATATGACATAAAAACAATCTATAATAGATATATAAACCATGAATTCCAAGTTATGAATTACAAAAAAATATTACCTTGATGTATTCATTGATGATACTAATATCTCATAATAATATTTTCTATGATATTTTTATCCACTATATATGATATCCCCATATATGAAATTATAACTAAATAAAATAAGGGTTATATGATTATTATTTTGATGACCATAAAAAATAACTTTTGTTTCAAATTAATGAATTTTGAATTTTAGTTAAATAATTTTCCATTATGGTTTTATATAATCGCATGACGGAGATATTTCATGTTCATTATAATACTCTGTTTCTTAAATAATATCCCATACCAACTACTATGACAACTATCCACATTGGTTTGGGTTACCTAGGTACTAGCAATGCAATTTGAGAAAATTCAATGTATTTTCTATCTAACAGACCACATTAACTCAAAAATAAGTAAATATGTCTATATAAATGAAAATATGTAGTGATTTAGGACTAATAAAAAGTTGTAAATAAAAATAACTATTTTTAAAAAAAACCATTATGTAGAAACTAGTGTATATAATGTACATAATATTATTGTTTCTTAGTTGAGTATTATAGAATAATATTAACATTTTTTTTGATTCTCTAGTGTTTTAGAGCCATTTCACTAAAAATAATTTAGAAAAAGTGTAATTGAGGAGATTTTTTGATATGCTATTATGATGGAGAATGATATAGGTTATCCTGATAAAAATCCTATACATAGAGATAAGAATATAAAAATACAATTTCTTGAATAAAGAGTGTTATATCACATGAACATGTGGTGTGAGAGATTCTTCTATATTACACCCATTGTAATAAAAACCTAATGCATAGAACACAATATCATGTAATCTATTGTTGCCCTACTCTGATGGGTGGGTGAGTTTTTTGAGGAATCATCGATTTCTATTCTGTATTTCTAGAGTACATATATCAGACTTTGTTATTTTAATTATTTTAAACCATATCCAGTGATCATGATCAATCATTTTCAATATTAGTAATACATAAATCTATATGATCTAAAAATTCTTCCATTTTTTCTTAGAATTGGCCCTAAACATTTTATATCTTTCGTCACATTAACTCCGAATGGTATTTTAGTGGTTACACGTATTTTAGTTAATTGGTTAATCACCAAATGAAAATTCTTCATTCAAAAAAAGATGATTTCTCATTAACATGGTTTAGAGCATCACAAATATTTTTCTCATTTTGGTTCTTATTGTACAGGTTTTCATACATCATATTTTTTATAAAAGTAACATTGAATTATATTTTTTCTTCATGATTCCCCCATATTCCTATTATATTTTATAACATATTGATTTTTTATTTTGTGGGTAACTCCTTAGTATGATTACTTTTCTAGGATTTTTTAATTCATACTCTGCAACATCCTATAGTTTCTCTCATATATTATGATATTGATATCTCAAAACCCATACAATATTTCCTTGTGATTTTAGACTATGGTGAACTTCGATATTTCCAACTAGTTTTTTATGATTCAATAATTTGTGATTTTTATGTTTATGAATGTCAAATTGATTTTTCAGTTATTTATCCTGGGATTGATACCTGAAATGATCATAAGGATGTAAAATCTATATAAATAGAGATGTTTACGTGGAATATGGATATTGATGATATGATTAATTCACAGATTAATGTTCCAACTCCTTTTTATATAGATAATGTTACAAAAACACTATAGATAATGAATTCAATGTATATGAGTTTGGGATCCTCATCAAGGGTTAGGTATAAAATTCCTCCACATCCTCATTTGTATAATTTGGTTTTTAATTCTAGGAGAGGTGATGATTTTGATATATAATTTCATCATACTCATACTACTTGTCTTCATGAGGGGAAAAGTTCTACCATTCTTAATATTGTTCTCTTGATTAGAAGGATCCAAACAATCATCAAATAAAGAGCCCATAGTATTGGTTGGATATGGATTCCATCAATCCTCTTATATAGATTAGAATCCCAAAATTGATATCAAGGAACATATTATGTGTCTTTAAGAGGGTTGTGAGTACCATCATGATTGGAAGTTGGTTGGTTAAAATATTTCTCTGAAAAAGATTTTGGAGGATAAAGAAGTTTATGGAGGGCTATACAAAGATTCATCTAAAAGTGAGGAAAATGTTAACGTTCACAAGGAAGATGAGTACATATGATCAAGCATGAAGAGTGGTAATAAAGGCCTTATAAAATGATGGGGTTCGTTCTCTCTCTACTATAAAAAATTATTGGTGGAGATTAAATTATTCAAATTATCTTAAAACTGTAATGATTATGTCAGTGATAAAATAATTAATGATGGAGGAAAATTATGTTTATAACGAATTACATAGAATAATAAATAAAAAATATATCAACAAAGAGGTCCTCATTGTATGTGACACAAAATCAAAATTTGTGTTGAAAATCTAAAATTCATGTAAAACTTTTATTAATCTCCACAATATATTACTTCCATTTTTTATAGAGGCTGAATCTGATTTTTTTAGGATATAAGGTAATTACATGGTTAATTATGGTCAATGTAATAAGTAAATTTCATTCACATAATAATTTTTATATTTGAATTTGGATTACATGTTTTTTGGAAAGACATCTTTTTAAGAATGTAATTATGTTTTCAAACTAAATTGCTTCTGCCATTAGAGGGAAAAAATCATCTCAGGAGGGCACATATACCACATAACCTTAAAAGATAACATTTTAAGTTGCTTTATTGTAACTAAATTTAATTTCTATATATTGGAGTGTACAACCAATTTTAATTTGTTATTATATAATTCCTTGATATTATTTTTATTATTTAGGTGGACAATATTTGTAGTCGACATTAATGTGATATCACAATCTTGACATGGAAATATGATCTCTAATAAGGTAACAATTTTTCTACTTATTGGTTGAGGATTTTTCAATGATGATACCTGTCATGGTTATATGTGGGTTCCAACTTGTATAAAATAATATTCATTTAATAAAAAAAATTGTGTTATAATTTGATAAATAAATGGTTGGAAAATGTTCCAACAATATATATAATTAATATATAGAAACAAGAAAACGTGGAATATGCTAAAAGGGTAAAAAAATTATGAATTATAAACCAATTTATTATGAAAAAGATTTTATTGTATTTATAAATAATTTGTTCGAGATGATATAGTATAAGATTCTTTAACCTATTTAACCAATATAATTTTTGTCAATCAACTATAAAAAATTGATACATTATTATAAAAATGAACTAATCTAATAGTTATTAATGAAAAAAACAATAAAATCCAAATCAAAAGGTGTAAGGAATATTTTATTTAATCCATAAAATTGATGAGGGTTATGAAAATGAATTAAAAAAACCACACTTATGATTCATTACAGAACATTGAATGTCTTTCTTGAATATCTATTTTTTATATTTCATAATATATTCTATTTTTAATAAGAGCATTAATTTTCCATCATAATGGTTGGAAGATAAAAAACCAGTGAAAAAAACTAGACTTTTGGTTATTCGTAAATTATATATAAATATAATATAATTTTTTATTTATGGAAGGATACATTTATAAATATTGATACTGATAATTTAGTTTAATTATATGCAACATTTACTATATATTAAGCCCTTATTCATTGAGATAATTCTATTTTATAAGTTAAAGACATAATAATTCATATCATTAATATTATAACAATCCTTCATTAATTCGAATACTGGAACCATCATATGAAATAAAATTAATTAAGATGGATCATAACACCCAAAAAAATTAATGATTTTTTCCACAAATGGTAGGATAAAAATTATAAAATGTAGTAATTTTAATTTAAAATAAATATGTTATAGAATTTATTGAATATTTTCCATAATTTCACATTTACCATAAATAATTGGTTTCAATTGAACATATAAAGGTAATTATAAATATGCCAATGAATAATTATAGGATAATAGAAAATAATTTCAATAAATTAATGAATAAAAAGCTATGAATCATTTCATTTATTTTTAAGACAATAATAAATTCATAATCCAGAATATGTATCATCTACATAATATTTATGAATTTTTCAATCAACTTATTTGGTCTCAGTACATATCAATGTATATATTCAATCTTGTTTTCAACAATTATGGTTTAAAATACATGATATATCATATAAATATATCTATAGTAAATATTAAAAATGATAATTCAATGTGATTATATACAAATATAGGGAGTCCCTAGTAATCATAACGGATGTAACTAATATACCCTTATGATATTAATTCAATTATTATGTTTAGAATTTACAGATGATATACACAGAAATGAATTGATAATGGTTAGAAATAAGTAGAGTATGAGCATATTTTGATGACATTATGAAAATAGAATTTTTATTCCCAATTTATAAATTATGAATTTTATTAATAGGATTTATCATTATAGTTTTCTATAATCACATAATATAGATATTTCTTAATCCTTGAAATAATAACATGGTTAAACAATTTACCAGACAAACTATAGTGACATAGCTCTATATTTTTCTTATTACCTAGATATTAAAAATGGGTTTTGAGATGTATATTTTAATTTAATATTCATGTAACCATGTTAACTTTCGAAATTAATATATATAGCATTGACCAAATAATGTATTCTGTGATTCAAGATGAATAAAATGTTGTTATACAAAATAAAAATTATAAAAAACCATGATGTAGAAAAGGGTGTATGTACAGAACATGATATTTTAGTTTTGTTGTTGATATTATATATATCACATCGAGAGTCACCCCAATGGTCAGATAGTATTTTAACTAATTTAATTGAATTTTTTTATATAATCTTTTATAATGTAGTGATTTTTTATCATATCATGAATGTATTTCTAAATTAATAAAAAAATTCACATTTTCAATTTTTTGTACTTTTTTATTTAAAATGTCATTAATTTAATTTTAAATATTTTTATAAAAATAATGTTTGTTACTTGTTATATATTTTATTCAAAAAACAACTTCAATTGTGCAACATTAGTTTTAACTTAATGATATAGTTATGTTTTATAAAAACTTCCTTGATCATTTATGAATGAATTAAACAACTAATTAATTAAGATAAAACTAATTTCCATTTATTTATATAAACTTGTATCTTAGACCCAAAATCCATAAAATCAATTTTTCTCAAGTTTTTGGGTTTTGATTATTGGTACATTCAGTTAATGATGGGTAGTTGAATTATCCAAACGAAATTTATAGATATTAAATTTTAATATTTTAATAATGGATAAAATCTGGAGAAGAAGAATCAATGAGTTATGGGCCACCACTAGTGGACACTTAAAAATTACCTCTATCCTATCATGAAGATTTTATATATATCATATTACTATCATTAGGAATATTTTTTTTTCATCTATAACTATACATTAACCTATGGAATCACATTAAACATTCAATGTGAAAATTACTCTAAAAACATCATCACATTAGTGATATATAAAAGAACATTTGAAATGTATAAGATGTCTGTTATTATTATTATTTTCATTATTAGATTTTCAGTTCGATCTAGGGAATAAAATAATATTGTAACACCCTATTTCGATTCACCCAGTCTATATTGGAGGTTCACATGACCATGCGTTCACCTACCTATATAAAAGTTGTTTTCAACATATGGTGACGTCCTATATAAAATTCTAGGGAAACTATTCCTTAGTTAACTTATATAAAATATAGTAAACATTAGTGAAAACAAAAAACTGTGATTTAATATAATAAAATGTTAATCAATAATAATGATGACTTCATCATATTCTATAAAAATTTGAATTTAATACCCAATACCAATATTCCAACTGAAAAACCACATGAAGTAGATCAATTTATATTAACTGAGGGAAGAAATAAATAATTATGATTATTTATAAATTATTCAAGAGACTCTCCCAAAAATTCATCATCCAAGATGTTTCTCCTATACAATATCACTAAGAATGACCATTGATGTCATTTGAAATCCAGATAATGGGAGTCTTCATAGGAATGTGATTTTGCAGGCAGTGTGTGACTATGTCTATAAAATATTACGAAACTAATAAATTATCTTAAATATTATGGAAATAGTAATATAATTGTGTATGTAATGTAAGGAATGTAATTAAACATGAAATAGTCACATGAATGGTCATTATGCACTTACTAGGATGACATGAAGCATGTAGCTTCATTAATTAGTTCCCTTGTAGGGTACTATTTGTTTTTAGTTTCTCTGAATATATAAACAATCCAAAATTAATTGAATATCTCAGAAAATGAAAAAATGTCCCCATGCCTCTGGTCAAGAAATTAGGCCATCTTACCCCCCCCCCCCCCCCAACAACTCTATCTAGTCATGTCACAAAGTAGTAACTGACCACTAAATATCTCAAATAAATAAATAAGTCCTTCATTCACTACTGATTATCTTAGACTACTCTAAATGTATATAATCACATGACATTATAATTAAATACTCATCCATAATCATCACACATTAACTTTTAGATGTTGTCCCAATATAATGGAATAAAAAACTAAATGAAATGGAAACATGTCTCTTTTATCCAAATACCAGAACACTATGTTCTATATATATATATTCATATATAATACATAACATGGAGGCTCTGAAAAAAAAATAATAATAATCACATATCAAGGAGGTCTCCAATACCAAGACATATGATCAACCATTCCATCACATGATATGTCACATGATTCAACCCTACAAGCACACATAAGAAAGCCATATACAGATATGTCTCACAGGAAACACACACACACACAATCAAGCCATGTGAATTGAAAGGTATTAATTGAAACATAAATATTGAAGCATGTCATAGAAAAAACATATTATATAAATCCCATAAAATGGTATGAACATGCAATTTTGATCTTATTGATTACAGAAATTGATGTTCCTTGACCAAAAAATATCTATGATACATGATACATAGAATCTACGTCAATATCCTCAAATAATAATTACAGAATCAACAGAAATGGAAAATAACATATCACGTTCTATAATGAGGTTATATGTACCCAACAATATCTAAAAAAATTAATTGATCTAGAAAATTACTTGAATAATGTAGACAAAACATGATCTCCAACATCCTTTTTTCAAAAAATTATAATAGGTGCCACATTAGATCATTTTTTCAATCCAATCCTTGACCAAAATAGAATAAATACGTGGATAATTAAAAGGAGAATATATAAGATATTTTAAGAAAAAGTATAATTGAATTAAAATGATCACACTAATTGAATTACTCAAGACTGATGTCACTATATCCAAATTAAATATTCTCTAGAGGGAAGGGATTCACCCTGAATAGACAATAGAGTACCTAAATATGTCAGTCAAATGAGTTGGAATATTTATTAGGTTCTTCATGTTTTGAAATATATTTTTTTATCTTGATCTTACATGCGTGTTTTATCTTCATGGCTTTAAAAACCATGTAACAACAACATGGTAGAAACTATACACATAAATGTAAGGTTTCATAGTTCAAAAGCATTGTATATATAAAAAAGTTATCATCATGGGAATTACACTGTCTCTATGATACTATTCATCATTATTACCATTGAAATAAGGTTGAATTTTCCAAACCATTCCCCCTATGTGAACACATTAATGTTCATTCAAAATATTCCAAAACAACTTTGTAACTCACAAAATGTTAACCCCAGAAAAATAATTTTAAAAAATCAAAAATATAAGATGAAAAAATAAACAGTTATAACACATCATATATCATCATCTATATTTACATACACCACCTCTAATGGATTATCATCGCAATGAATCATATATATGACATGAGAAAACACCCCCTTGAAAGGATTATCATCATCAATATTTAGCATAATCTCCGGATACAAAATCCAAATCCAATAAAAATGTTACACTCAAAATATGTGTATACAGAAATAATTTAAAATGATATATTATTGTTTTTCTCATATACATTTCCTCATTTAAACTATCAATGTATGCAAGACCCTGATCATGAGAAAAACTATTATTAATTTTAATTTTTTAAATTGCACATATAATGGGTGCCAATCATCCTCATGAGTTATAGTAATAATTTATATTAATATTCCTTATGATGTTATCATAAGTAACACTTCATTTATATTAAAATCAATAAATTAATAATAGAAATAACTTTTATATAGAATAAAATGTCCAATTATGGTTATATATAATACATTGAATTTGTTGATTTTATTATATCATACAGGATATGTTATGCTTCATAACAAATAATAATATAGTTGTAGAGTAGTGTTCAGATTGGAATTATTAATATAGCATTATAATAAATATAATTGTCATTGACAATGGATTTGATTTCCTCCACCAGTAGGATCATACCATATGAATCCCATTTACACAATCAAACAATTGATATAACATCGCATGTATTTTCCCTTCATGAGGCCCATGAAGAATCCCAGATAATAAATAATAAATGTATATTTTATGGTATTAGTTTTAATTCATTGAGATCATGACGAAATCCGTATATGGAAAACCACCCCAAAAAATATCATAATAGTGTACCTTACCATCAAGTCATTTTCTGGTGTTATAAAGGGAATAGTGTCAATAGAACAATAATATTATTATGTATATTTTATCATCAATGAGATAATAATTCAATATATTTTTTATTATTGTAAAATTAAAAATTATTTAGATTTTGATACGATATACAAAAACTATAATTTTTCAATAATTTACAATTTCAAAAAAACATTCTTTTTAAAATATTGATATTTTTTTAAAAAAAATATATTATAATAAAAAATTATTATCAGATAATATTTATTAAATATAGTTGATAATATAATTTTACAGAGTGAAAATTAATTTTTATAATGGTACACAAATTGTTATTTAAAAAAATCATAGCTATTCAAATTAAATGTCGAGTATTATTTTAAAATAGGAAATTCACATATTTAGAAAAATATTTTCACAAAATTAATATTTTTTGGAATAAGGATATCAAAATTTTATAATAGTGATGTATTAAAAATTATCAAAATAGTTGAATATTCATCTAAAAATTATATACAGTATACATATATATTATGTATTATGATAAATTAATGACCCAAATGTGATGTAGTAAATTATATAAAATGGTATCCAAGACCAATTATATTTTTTCCTTCAATTATAATTTTATTTTGATGTTATTTGATTTATATTATAAAGGAAATATGAATACACCCAAAAATACTATATTCTAATGTTTTAACATCATTTAATTAAGAACATGCCTATCTTCAAAATTAATATGTATAATATTTAAATAATTTGTCACCACATGCTTATAAAATAACAAAAACCAGTTTTATTTGGTGAAATCCATTTTAAGAAATAGTGGGAATATTTTTTATATTGATTACTTCATTATGTAGAATATAAAACCTATGTTTGGGAAATAATAAAAAACCACCCTCTCTTTTACAATATAAAATCACCCAATATCCCATTCTTATTTAATAAAAAACATCATAAATATCAATAATCAGCCCATAAATATATAATGTCCTCCTAATTTCAATTGAGGTCTCATGAAGCTCCTCTAATGCCTTTGGAATCACGATCTCAATGTAAGTGATCCTCTCCCTTTACACATTATTCCAAAATCATTATAATATTTTGTATGTTATCTTAAATGATTAATATTGAGATTTTCAAAAACATATACCTCTAAACCATTATGATATTTCAGTGATTATATAATCATTTAACTCTTATTAAGGGCTTTCATTGAAATTTATGGTCCCCCAATTTTCTATAAAAATTTCAATATTATTCTCAATGCAAGGCCATTTTTAGGTGAATAAAAATACCCACTGCATATCAATGGGTACATCCTTTAAGAAAATATATATCAATTTTTGGTAAATACATGTATTTAATATATAATACATTATAGTGGTATTAAATTTTCGGACATGTTTTCTTTTGGTATATTCTATATGTGGCACACTTATGTATTTATGTTTTATAATTATGATTTGTGTGTGCAGATAACGTTCTAATGCATTGGGTAATGTAATAGTATCATCAGACACCATGTATGATGTTTTAGTGGATATCCCCAGAATAACATGTTATTTTTTTACAGTGTTTATCCTCTAAATTTTCTTATAATGTTAGATATTATGTTGACTCCATATTCTTATATTACTCTTATGATATAAAGTTATATCGGCCTCATTGTTCGTGTATTTGATTCCCACCCATTATATGTCACATGAAAATTCTTATTCTAATCTATGTGATAAATGTTTCATGTAATTCATTGTTTTATTTTTTACCAGAAATTATATATTAATTTTTTTAATTGTCCCTAGTTTATCTCATGCAGTTTTAACTACGATGGAATATTAATTACATGTAATAGAACTTTTCAATATTATTTACATACCACATGTCTTATGTTCTTATGCATAGTATATAATTTCCATCAAACACTAAGACATTTGATATTTGAGGATATATTATATTTATTATTATATAATAAATAATGAATAAATTTATCATATAGAAAGGGGTTTTCCTAGTTGGTTTCAACAAAACATATTATTATTATTGGGATTCAGGATAAAGAATTTTATAAAATTCATTAATAAGAATACAAAACAAAATATGATATCGCTAAATGTAGGTAAAGTATTCATTAATATTTTTACGAGAAAAAAATCCATATTTGGATGAAAAACATTGATGTGGATATTGAATAGATTCACATAATTGTAAGATGAAAAAACACTGTATTGAGATAGAATCCTCGGAGAATTCATGCTTGAAAATGGAACTTGGTACACTCCTTTTTTGAAAATATCATGGGATGTGATTGGTATATTCACCTGATCATTATGAATACTTATTAAGGATCAAAAACCCATAACAGACATTAATAGTAGATAAATCATAGATAATATAGATTAAACATGTAATTTCATAAGTTAAAGAAATACTTTTTATTTATAAATTTATTATTTAATACTAATAGATTACCATTTATTATAGAATAAAATAATCATCCCTAATTTTCAATTTACTCTATAAAATGTCGAAAAATTTGAGCAACTGAAGAAAAAATCAATATGTTTGGAAATATGATGATTTTCTAAATGAGAATCTCAAACCAATTGGATTAATAATCAAGAAAATTTTGAATATACTCTCCCAGTAGACACCAATTATAGATAGGATTTAAAATCATGTGTATAAACAAAACCCATTAATAAATAACAACATATAATTTTGAAATTTATTAAAAAAATAATCCCATATTAAATGGATCGTATAAAGCATTGATCCCGAAACAATTGATCAGCTCTATTGATCAGATCATCTCCAAAATTTAATTCTATGAACAATGGAAGGACAAAATAGCTATATATTTTATGCATGGAAAAGCAAAGCAAATCAATTGAGTAAATTGATTAAGAATATGTATTTTAATGAATATTAAAAAGTGATGGGTAGAATGAATTTTAAGAAAAAAATCAAAAAATAAATTCCTTACATTATATAACTAAAATGTAATGAGATTTATAACCCCTCATGCTAATAGATGATGAATCCATCAAGGAATATGATGAAAAAATCACAATACATTTACGATACTCCTATATCATTTTTATTAACCAAAAATGTAATTTTGGACACTTCTTAGGTGGGATAAATTCGAGTCTATGAAAACCATGTTGATCATAGATATTGACAGCATTTGGGAAAATTGTCTGAAGTTCCCTCAAAGAAGAAATGGAGGCCAAAAAATATTGTGGGTGTTGCATGTGTATAAAGAGAAAGTTTTGTTTAACTATAGAGGTATGATAGAGATATATATTCGTGGAAGGAAACTCCCCAGCATTTGCATGATGGGTATGTTAAATTCATTATGTGGGGAGATAGATGGAACAATTAGAGTAATTGGTAATGGGAAACCCCATATATTTAATCGAAGATAACAATTCCTTATTATTACCTTATCTAATTTTATAATATTTTATATTCATGGTATAATGAAACTATGAAAACCAATAAACGGAGACATGGGTTTTCAAGGAAAATCAACCCTAATAACCTATAAGGGGGAAATGGTGAAATTATTCCATTACAATCAATTAGGTGGATCCAAAAAAAAGAATTTATAGTAGTTACTCTATTTATTAATTCATGAATATTGAATGTTCTTATAGATTTTGGGTATACTCATTCATTAATATAACTTATTCTTTGTAAAACTATTTAATCCCCACCATAATTCGTTGAAGTGGAGCTAATAGTTAAAACAACCAATGGGGAAATTATTGCATCCTTTGTATATAACTCCTCCACCATCATAATTTGTGAGATGAACATCCTATTGAACATTTTAATACTCCCTTTATTTGAATATTATGATGTAATGGGTAAGGACTGACATTCATTATATAGTGCCAACATATATTTTCCTGAGAAATATGTCAAACTCTGTATCACTAATTTTCCACTTATTATGAAAATATTCAAGGTTGTGGATGAATATTCGTTATCCAATACATTTAAAGCATGAAAATTATTTCATTATGAGAAATATTATTTATATAAAATAATTGTTTCAAAGGAAATGATCATCCTTGAATACATTCCCATTTTGTGGGAATACCAACATTTGTTTCACAATGAAGTCCATTATCTTCCTCCTAGTCAAGATGTTTAATTTTCCATCATGATTAAACCAATTGAAATTATATTTTCTTTTACTCCAGAAATAATAGTATTTCTATAACATGAGTAGCTAAAGAATCAAGAATAGTGGAATTTGGATAAAGGTTTCATAATCAAATGTTCATTTCCTTGGGGAGCACTAGTCCTCTTCTTCAAAATGAATTATTGTCAAATTCTATTTCTAATTGATTATTATGATATCAAGAAAATCATGAAAAATAAAAAACATATGCATCCACCTATTTATGACTTGTTTGGTCACATATGTGGATCCTAATACTTATCAAAGGCGGATCATTGTTCAGTGTATTTTCATGTAAGGGTGAAGAATGAGGATATCCCCACGAAATCTTCACACACACGGAATAGATACTATGTGCTTATAGTAAGGGAATTCATAGTCACTAACAATCTATATATCGTCATTTACATGATGAATAGATAATGTGATATCCTATGACTTAAAGAAAATAGATGTTTAATGAATTATGCTTCCTAACACATTATTTATAGTTGAATATAGATATATTTTCATTTGATATTAGGATAGATTATATCGTTGTGGAGAATTATTAAATATATATAGATCATAAGAGCCTCAAGTATATATTAACCTGAAATGTGCCAAATTAGAGCTAAGGAATATGGTTAGAGATAATTTAGTATTATAAGTTCTGAATTCATTGCCATCCTAAAAACCAAAAAAAGTGTAAGACAATCCATGAATAATGTATTCAATAATTTTATCATTGATGAAAATTTAGAAGGATTCTGTCATATTAGACATGAAAATGATAGGCATGGTAATCACAATGAAAGTAATATTGATAATCCTTTCAACAATGATTTCTCAGCATTCTATTTTTGACATGATAATGGATGTAAAAAAGAGATGATTTAAAAATTTAGATGAATGTGGATCATATATGAAATTATAAATGTTTATAGTTAGAAATTAATGATGAATGAGATATACGATTTGTGTGACAAATATTTTTATGATCAAATCCTCTGTTAATTAGGTATTTGTTTGATGATTCACATTCCTCTACCTTATCCATCTATATTACAACCACAATGATGTTACTATATCTTCAAGAGAAATATTGGAGGGGAAGTATAATGTTGGATATCTCAAAATATACATCAATGTGTCATTAATTCTAGTAAGTGAATTTTAATGGAATAAATAAAAGGCGATGAAAGAACAATTAACCATTGCAACATAAAAATATGGTATCATTACCGAGTTCTTTTCTCTTCTGTTAAAAAGAAATCTTGAGGAAATAATTTTTTATTGGTTGTGTTTGATCGTGTTAGAAATTATGATCAATTACTTCAATACATGAAGACATATCAGTCAATAAAATTAAAATGATATATATTATAGAATTAGTGAGGGTATGAAGAACCCTACTATATATTGTATCTGATCGAGTCCAATGAGTTACCTCTGAATTATGGAATAATATTCCACATTACATGAATACATGGTT
This sequence comes from Viscum album, assembly GCA_963277665.1. NCBI lineage: Eukaryota > Viridiplantae > Streptophyta > Magnoliopsida > Santalales > Viscaceae > Viscum > Viscum album. The sequence continues at coordinate 520,408,375 of OY728160.1, forward strand.
GAAATTTTGTATGGAATATCACTCAAAAAACATACAATAAGAGTTTATAGTCTAGACATGTGAGGACATGTTGAGAGAATTATAAATTGACAACAATGGAATATTGAAACAACATATTCATCTGGTTAGGTTTATATACAATAATAGTGTTTAATCAAGCATCTAAAGGACTCAAAATTAATCCCATTATGAGAATATTTGACGAAATAATTTAAAGTCAGATGAAGATAGTGAAAACAAACTTCTCAGTCCTGAAATTCACAAGTAAATGGTTGAAATGGTCACAACCATTTAGTATCACATCAGGGACGCTCAGAGTTGACATAAGATATTTTATTGAAATTATCGATGAGACCATGAATTGAGGTTAGTGTTAAGGTATATGTTATTCATATACATATATCCAATTATTAATTTTAAGATATTTGTGAATAAAAGAAATATTTGTCCATAATAAATCCGTATTTTTGAGATCCTTGATCACAAAAGAGTAGGGGCCTATCAACTTGCACCCCAAACTAATTGTTACTAAGTACCTGATGTGTTCCTTATTTCCCACTAGAGTATGTATTTACCATATACATTATATGCAATGAATTAATAAGTGGTACCATTGGAAAATGATTTTTTATATGATGGACATCTTGTAAAAATCATAGATAATATATACAAATATCAATTGAAAAATATAATTCCCCAGATCGATGTAATATGATAAACAAAAAGTATTAAAAATGGACATGATAACTATTGGAGTTGACGAAAAAAATTTAGCCATATCTATTTTAGTGAATGAAATTAAAATTTCATTGTTGAAATTTTATAGGGGTGACTATAACCACCCAAACAACTATAAATAAATTTACATTATGAGGGAATTAAATTCCCCATTTTTGTTATAGAAAAAATATTCATTTATTTAAATTAATTATATAAAATAAGATTTAAAAGACCATTAATAATCAATCAAACTGAATATAGAGCCACTTAACAGTGATCATTTTATTATTGAAAACATATTCATTGTATTTCCTGTATTATTAAATTGATATGTATCAAGACTCTAAAAATATGAATATGTACATTTTATTTTAAATAAAATATCAATTTTATTACATCTTTTTCATGTTACATTATAAATGATTTTTTATTTTGATATGGAAAAATAGAAATTGCAATTTTCAGTAATATAGTAATTCTAAAGGGAAATTCCATGTGTTAATCTAATAATTTTATCAAAATAAATGAAATTTTAATAAATAATTTTTTTTAAATAATATTTATTTGCTATAGATGATCACATAATTTTATAAATTTCAAAAATATTTTTTATAAGGGTTGAAAACATACTTTTTAAAATACCCCAAAAATTTTAATTAAATGTAGAGTATTATTTTAAAATTGAATGTTAAAAAATTTATATCATTATATTGGTAAAATGTGTTTTTTAATATTAATTTTTAAATTTTAAAACTGTGAATTTTTCATATTTTTTTATAGATATTAACATTTTATGGATGAAAATAAATTCGGTATAAATATGCATTGTGTGTTATAACAAGATAATGAACTCAAAGTGTTATAATAAATTCTATAATGGGAATTCATGGAAAAATATATATTTACCATTTTAAATATGTTGATTTTTTTTATTTTATGAACATTATAAATCTTTTATGAATCCACTAAAAAATATACTATATTTTTTGTTTTGTAATTAATTCTATAGGAAAATGACTCATATCCACATATCCAAGGGTAATAGATAACTAGGTTTGACTTTTGGACATATAAAATAACAAAAACCACTTTTAATTGGCATAAATAATGTGAAAAATTGTTTTTTTTTGTTTTTGATTACATTATTAGATAGATCCCAAAACATATTTTTGAGAAATAATAATTAAGTCCCCACTCTTTTAATATATAATACCATACTATATCTCATTTATATTTACTAAAAAAACGAGCTTCACACCCTTTATCGTAGCATACAACTCTATAGTCCTCCCATGGTTTTATCAAGATCTAATAAAAATCCTTCAAATCATTTATAATCAAACACTCAATGTAATGGATCCTCTTCATCTCCTATTTGTTCAACCATCTTAGTTCTAATATTCATTTGGTCTCCAATTACGAAACATGAGATATTATCTTCCATATACACATATTTCCATGATTTTATAGAAATTATTATATACCCATTAAACTGTTATTAATCATTAAAATTATCATTTCTTCCCATATTGTGTTGAAAATATCTCACAACAAAATTCTGTGTAAAACAATTATGCAGTGAATACCCACAACGATTTCCTATCAAATATGTTAAACTCCATTTACTTGTAATTCATTTATTTATGAATTAATTGTTTCTAATACAAAATTAATTATATTGGTATAAAATATTATAACATATGTTATAATGTTATGTGATCTATGTGTCACACTTATTCATTTACCTGGTATGATTATAATGGGTGCACCCATATAACACTCTAGTTGATAGAGTAATGATTTAGTTTCATGAGATGAAATGTATGTTTCATGGGAGTTTATCGTAACAACATCACAATATTTTATTCATGGATTCTATAATTGGATTTTTTTCTTAAGATGTCATGTTTGTATTCATTGCCACATTCCCGTGTTGAATTTATGTTATCAAGTTTTATAAGTCGTGTTCCTCTTATTTATGACTCTCACCCACTTTATTTACCATGGAAATTCATATTTCCTCACATGTAATATTATCATAAGGATAAACATTTGATACTAATATACGTGGTTTCATTACTCTGAAATTTATTATACCATTCATGTGGTAATATGATGAAATATTAAGCATGATGGAATATTTCTAGAATATTAGTCATGTATTCAATAATTATGATATTATATATATCTTATGTAGTAATTAAATGTATCTAATAACCAAAATAAACAACACTTATAAAATATCATAGTTGTATTATGATAATTATTATGTAATAAATCCTGATTTAATGTGTAAAAAATACAAGGGTTTCCATAATTTGTGTCAAATTAATTTTTCAATTTATTATAGATTAGGATTAAATGATTATTGAAAAAAATAAGGGATAACACTGAAAAAAGAATACATCAATAATTTTTTATAATGTATTGAATATATATTTTTTAACAAAATACATCACTTTCTAGATAATACAACTGGATGTGGCTGTGGAAGAGATGAATGTAGGGGTAGCACTCAAAAACATCATATTGAACTAGACTTAATCAAGAATTTGTGCATGAAAACTAGCCCTGATGGACACCTAGATTGACACTCTCTCCATAAATGATTTGGAATATCACATGATCATTATTAAAAAATATTAAGTGGTAAAAATTCCAATAAAAGTCCCACGTATTAGATAGATCATAAATAATGTACCTTCATGATTATATATTCATAAGTTCAGGATGTTAATTTTATTTATTAATTACCCATTTAATGTTATTGGATTATTGTTTATTTTTTAATAATATAATATAATTATCCATATTTTTTTTATTATATCAATTGGACGAAAATAGGTGGAACCAATTAAACAGCCCGTGTCATGGGAAATGTGATGAATGACCAAATATGATTCCCATCACTATAGGATTAGGAATAATGATTTTTTATGAAGCTCCCCCTATTGACTCAGAATCTGAGTAGAAACCTTTAATCGGACGAATGTCTAAATCCCTTGATGAAACAAAAATCTACAATTGGGAGATTAATAAATAAAGGACTCCAGCATTCAGTGGATCATATAAACACTTAATCACAAAACAATGGATAAAATCCATTTAGAAGATATTATCAATCATTATATATTCCAAAATATTTAATGGTCTACTAGATATTGGTCATATGGTGGGAGAATATAATTAGTGGTATACATTTATCAATAATACAAAGTCTATATTAATATATGGCATTGGATTTAATCATTACATAATCGTGAGTGATGTCAAAAATTCACAATTATGATCATTTAAGATTTAAAATTTTATAGAACTATTACATAACTATTACACTGGAACACAAATAGAATAAATTGGATCCATATACTCACTATCAATTTTTTAGACAAGATGAAACTATTTAAAAATGAATTATTTTTTTAATTATAGAATTCATCATAACATCCACCATTACTTCTTATTTCCCTCACACATCCTTATAACCTATGGAGGACATTACAAAAAACATATCATGATCCCAATATTATGGGTAAGGGATTTAAAAAAATAAATGAAATCATTATTACAATAACATATTAAATTCACGAACACATTTTCACAAAAACATTCTTTTGTCCCACAAAATATATGTTCTTTGACAGACATAATGAAATCAGAAGATTCCTAAAAACAGATTTTATTTATAAATCATTAATGTATATTATGGCATCAAAATTAGACATACATATAATCTTTCATAGCTACATAGTGAGTAACCTTCATGGTAGATATGGAATACCCATCACAGTATATTCCCTAAATCTCTCAGGAGAAACGTTATAGTTTAACTCCCTAATAACAGATGGCTTGGAGAGCTATCATAGGCTCACCTGCCCTCATTTTTTCATCAATATACTCATATACATAAAAAATTCCCCTTTACCATAACATAATCATTAATGTTAAAATAAGCATAAAATAAAATATAAAATTTCTACTTTGATATAACATTTTATCTTTTCAAGTCCCACACTCATAAATGAAAGCACGTTACTTTAAATTTAAATAGTTAACATTTGAAGAAAAAATTAATACATAATACATACATCTAATTGAGACATTTATTTAGGGATTTATATGTTGAAAAGAACATTCTAATTATTTTTGAAATAATCAATCCATTTCTAAACACACAATTATAACATTTAAATACAATAAATTTTTATCAAAGTGTCTCATTCCAATTTGTAAATTTTTTTAGAGATATAATTCCAAAACATTAATTTATATAAAAATAAATCCAAAAAATGACATTGAAGACAGGACGATAATGAAAAATAATTAGAATAATATATATTTAAAAGATTTAAAAGATGTGTTAGTTAAAGTGTCCATTACAATTGAAGAAACATGTGAAAAACATAATTAATGAAGAGAATTAATAAATATCTCCTGAGGGTATAATAACGAATGATATAACTTGTCAAATTTGTTTTATATACACATTATTGAAAATAATGGTTCATAAAATCAAGATATTCCAAAACAAAAGGGGATTGAGACGTAATCACATACCATGAGAGTCAAACTCATCATGTACAGTATTTATATTATAAAATAATAAACCAAGGATAATTTATAAATTATTTATAAACATTTTGAAGTTTTTTATGGCTTTTATAGCATTTATTTCCATGTTCTAATAGTTAAAATATTATATAACGTCATATATGATATTTTTTTATTATTTAGTAATTCTGTAGAAAATGAAAGTCGTATGAGTACAACAATCTAGGTGGTGATAATTCCATCATATATAGGATAATATTATTGAATTAATGATGAATTTTTTTCACTAATTAATCATTTTAATTAAACAATTCATTATGGTAATTAAAATGAACAACGTTATAATCATGGATATGGTAATTCATACATACACATGAATAAAATTTAAATTTTTCATTGATCATCAGGGATATAAGATAATTATTATTTCATATTTATATGGTGAAAATAAAATAATTAATATCATATAATGAACAGAATATTTAGTAAAATTTTAATTTATTTATATAGAAATATTATGAGACTGAAAAAATTGATGGTACATGATTTTGAGGCATAGAGTGCCCAGAATGATCCATCGAGAAAATGATAAGCTTTAAATAGCGTGTCTCATAAGATTACATGAAAAGGTGGAATGAAACATAAATATATGCACAGATCCGAAATATAAGGGCACTATTGTGTTCAGGATGATAGGTTTACCATAGACATAACTTATGATTAGTCGGCAGATCCTTCAGTGAGAAAACACAAAAATTGAATTGATTTAAATAAAATAATTGAATTTTTTTATTATTTTTAAAATTATTATAACACACGAATGATGACTCAAATTAAAAATATGAGACCACCGTTGACCTCGTGAGGGTATTCTATCCATAGGCAGATCCTAGCATAGGACTGTACGGGACAATAGTGGAAGTTATTTCGTTGGCCCTAATTAAAATAATTCAGTATCAATTATTTTATTGTTACGTTATTTAACATTTAAGCAGTAACTCATATTTGAATTCTGAGAGTAAAATTATTCTCTTGAAGGTATTTTCCCCTTATGCAGATCCTAACTTCGACCGGAAGGGGTCGAGGGTAACATTTACTTATTTTTTAATATTTATTATGCCACATTTTGTGAACTTGCAGGAAGTGAATTATGTCTTCTGATCTTGTGCTCGAATTAAAAAACTGAGCTCACAGTGTAATACATAGTGCCAGTATTTTCTTATAGAATGACTAACTTCGACTAGTAAGGGTTGGAAAAAAAGGTAATTTTATGGGTCTTTACAAAAAAATAATAAAATAACTTTATGATTTTTTTATTTCCTTCATTTAACTGTTGAGAAGCGGTGGTGAGACCATTAGGCTTTCAGAACATTAAATGTTTAGTTACACTAGCTTTGGAATCTTCACCATTGGGAGAATTAATAGGTTCATTAATTCAATTCATTAATGAACCTCATTAATTGTGTGGTGTGTTTATACTCTCTTATGTCTTTCTAATCGAAGCCCGAGCATGGGTTGTTGACACTCAAGAGAGGATCCCTTTACGAAGTGTCACAATGAATTCCAACATCCAATAATGAGGCTTCGATGACCGTTGGAGGATTCGACAATGTCCTCCAATGGATGTGAATCTTATTGTTTTTTGGAAACCCCCTCAGGCCCCCTCTCATTCTTTGTTTGGTTGTGCGTATTTGTGGGTGACCGAGAAACAAGGTGACAAGGCCATACCGAGAGCCACGTAATGATTACAATGTCTCAAGTGTCCTCTGTCCATAGTCGATTTGGGAAACTGAGCTCTTGAACATCACTTGAGGCCTGCAGAATCTTTTTCGGTTTGGCGGAGTCGACGACCAGAGATGGTGGCAGTTGGCACCCACCAGCAGCGAAGAAGTGGAGGTTCCCAAAGTCGCTGTTGGAGACAAGGGAAAATATCATACACCAATTAGGTTGAATGTGGTGGCACACAATGGTAGTAGGTCACATCGGAGGGTCACAACTATGAGATATGGAAGACGAAAGTGGCGGTCATCAATCATTAGTCGTGTTTTCATCATGTGTTATGCCGTATAGGACTGTAGTGGCTGCAATCCATGGAGGAAGGCCACAACAACAATCCAAGGATGATGGTGAACCTGCACCCTATAGTTCTCGTAGGTGACCTATTCGATCAGACCATCGAGGCGGTGTGGCTGCATACGATATCACCACTTAAAAAATAGCTCAACCATTCGAGAAGTGGAGAAAACCCCCATGATTGGATAGTGGGTCAGGTGGATCTGTAGCCTAGTGGCCCACACCCAACCGAGTGGGCCAGGATGCACCCACATCCCATCAAAACTGGGATAAGCCAAGGGGACCGGGTTGGGTTGTCCCGACTGGGTTAGGTATGACCTAATACCTTTTTCAGCCCAATTATGCTTAAATTGGTGTATCTCGTAAACCGAATGTCCATTTTACAAACAATCTATAGTGATGGAACCCTTAATAAGAGGAGTTCCTTTTGAGATAATCCACGTGAGTGTTTAAAGAAGTTGGTGATTGTCTTGGATGGATGGTACCTGAATCCAACTGGGCCCTTGGCACTAAAATGCTTATAACATACGGACCATGTGTCTCGTTGAAGTGTAGTTTGATGCATGGAACCCTTATGAAATGTTCATTCACCTAGTTACTTCTTCATAGAATTTTGTTCCACTTGAAATACAACCGATAGATTGTGGATATAACCCTACTATAATCATATGTTCATTTTTAAGGAATGTATTTAAATGTTGAGGCATAAAGAATTAATAGAGATCATGTGTGGATCAGCACCAAGCGGTCATGTGTGGATCAGCACCCAGTGATCCTGTGTCAATCAGCACTGAGCGATCCGATATGGATCAGCATCGAGTGATCATGTGTGTATCAGAACTGATAGATCATATGAGGGTCAAAAAGGCAGTCTCATGAAAAAATAAGGTGATCTTGCATTATGAAAAAATATATGTACTTTTTTACATACGTTAAACCTGGTCTGATCTATCTTGTCCTTTTTTACTTATTGATTGATATGATAAATTTTAGTTTTTAGTTTTTGGAATTATGAGAGGCTATCAGGGGTCTCGAGGTCCCTACTGTGTATTTTAATACTCCCCTTGCCACGGGCTATGCCAAAAACATGTTGTGTCTTGAGAAGAAAAAGTGAAGCTTTGATTAAGTCTCGATGAGCCTTGACATGATGTTGTATGGAGGTTACCAGTTGGTGTGGAGAGCCACAGTGATGAACTGTATATACCCTTAATTAGGATCCTTGGCAGATGACATTATGAGATTTTTTCATTTTTGATGTATTTATGTTTCATATGGGCTTCTATTTTCCCACATAACATCAGTATATTCTATTACACTCTGTGGTGGATTATAGATGTGGTTTTACCTTTCCTCCCCAATTGTGATTTTCTTGTTCCCAGTGTAACAAGTTTATTGGTGTAAGGGTTTTGAGGCAATGCCTTCCAATTTTAGGGAAATTCATTTAGGGTACTAGTCATGAACCCCTGACCTATTGATGTATGGCATGGGGTTGTCAGAGAATGGAACCAAGGGGATGGGTCGTGAAAAATATGTATAGAAGGCACTGAGTTCTTCTAGAAGAACTGTGTGTTTGTATTTTTCAATTTTAGAAATATTGTTACATTACTAGAGTTAGGATTTTAGTCTAGGGATTCTAGTGTTGGTGCATTGTCTGGGGTTTCCATACAATAGGACCCTAAATTATAACTTCCATATTAGTACATGAGAAAACAATTTGAATGTGTTTTTAAGAGGTTCTTATATTGATAACTTTTGGGTCATCTCACATTATATAACATAATTATTTGGGTTCATCTTGATACTCTTTCGTGATGCTACTGCATAGACAGCTAGCCAGAATTCCAATGCGTGACCATGTGGATGGTCCACAGTGTGATGAGGCTTTCGTACAGTGATTGTTTCTTAAGAATGTACCTTTCAGTGGTTTCCTAGCGATACCAATTCCCGTTTATCAGTATATACTAACGTCACTTCCGGTAGAAGACACATATAGGCTCAGTTCCACACGCGAGTTTCAGTGACAAATACCCCTCAGGTTCTGAGGCCAACCCAAATCATAGGTGGCTATGGACTGGCTTGAGATGGTGACCAAGTTTTCATCTAGTCAGGTAACCATTAGATCAGATGGTGGTCCTCATAATGAGAATTCTATATGGCTCTGCAGGGCGATGGCAGGGTTTAGAATACACATATCATAATATGAGGTGAATTTTTTCCATTGATATAGCTTGAAAACCTTACTCAATGAAAGGGGTCTCATTCCATGTAATTCTAAGGGGTTTTTTTTTCACAGGAGCTACAATATTTTTGACCGAATAAAATGTTGTTAATTATGTATTCATCGAGGTTTATTTTCCATTCCAGCTACTCGATGAGTATGATACGATTGGTGCTTCAAGTCTCTGACCACGAGAAAGATTTGTTTAGGGAAATCTAACACTGGATTATTCTTATGTGAATTTATAATTATGTTAGGGTTATTTAGAGTTCCTTAATGGTTAGAAATCCATTGAATGATTAGATGAATCCAGTGATTGTCAACTATAGGAGTGTAGGATTCCAATGATAGCCTCAGAGACACAGACATGTAAAATGTTTATAGAAGAGGTATTGATAGGGATAAATAAATCTATATGGAATAAAACATTGAAGGAGATCTAAGAGAGTTGCATGAAGTGGTAAATAGTTAGATATGTTATAACAACCACCCCAATGTGGTAACCATTAGGCATAGGGAGATGGAGGACAGGAGAAGTGAGTAGCTACATGCTATCAATGAGTGTATCCCAAGTGCTCCATGAATGATTCGAGGTATAGTCTATGTCTAATACAAGCTATCGTAATTAACAGACATAGGTAATAATCATTCCTCCTTTTCATGAATCTTGTCCAAGAGATAGAGTTTCCGGTTAAACCGTTTACATGACCCTTACATCAGGAGATACCTATGATAGTAGACTCGATAATGACACATATGCTAATGGTTTTTTCGGACCCTTGTAGTGAGAGTTTTAGTTGGAATCTTTTGTTGGCAGTGTTGATTCCTTAAAATGATAGTTTGAGTATATATTGGTCATCCATTGGTAATTCTAAAATATATGGTTTTAGGATGAAATGTTGTGGTATATCTACAACATTTGAATGTTGTTTTCCATGGTCGGTGAAAAAATTACCCCATGTAGAACAAGATAAACTCACACATATGAGGGTGCAACCGATCAATCTTGAGTCAGACGTCTGTACCATTAGGGTAGCCAATGTATTGAGTTTTCAGTTCCCAACAATAGTAGCAGTTTTTGGGAACATCATTTCAAAATATGTTTCCATAATTTCCTCCTCGTGGGGTGAGGGACTTATGCATTAGCTTTTACCGAATTACAACACCAATATCGACAACCACATATTGGATGGCTCCCACGGAGCTCTATGAGCTGAGGGTATAGTTGGGAGAATGATTTAATGTCTACTCTGATCACAAGAGTCTTAGGTATATCTCCTTGGAGAAGGATATGAAAATCATATAGCAGAGATGGATTGAGTTCCACAAGGACAATGACATATTGATGGTCAACACTAATGTGAAAGGAAACAATGTAGCAGAATTACTCAAAATGAGGTCAGACCTACCCCTACTGAGTGAGGTTACCGAGCTATTATTTGTTTTACAATTATCCTTTGTGAATAGTGATGGATTTGGATACCTCCAGTATATGATAGACACTCCCACTTCATTAGAGATTCAGTGAGGCATAGCTTGGGGGAATTGACTACGATATCCGATATGCTCAGATACACCTAAGATAGGCTCCTGATGGATTTAGTGAAGGTACAGAGCACGTCTTCTTCTTTAGAAGATGCACAATGGTATCAGTGACACTACATGAGGAGTTATTGATGGAGTTACACACATACAATTTGGCGGTATATCTGGTAGTGGCGATGATGTACCAGGGATTTCAACGTTCGTACTTGTGTCTAGTGATGAAGAAAGTCGTGACAATGTTTGTATCCGAATGCCGCATAAGTCAGAAAATGAAGGCTGAGCATTAGGTACCAACAAGATTAGCCCAGAAACATGAGGTGCCAGAATGGAAGTGGGATGGTGTTTCGATGCACTTTATGATAGGGTTACCATGTACATCTAGTGATAATGATACCAACTAGGTGATCCTTGACCGACCCACCATATCATCCATGTTCAGACCCATCTTAGTGCATGTATTAGTATAGTGCTTGTGATGCCCCTATATACAAGATATTGTATGGATTCCCAGGGAGTTGTCCATGATCATTTCAGATTCTGATGCTCATTTTAAATCTAGGTTGTGTATGGGATTTCAGGAGGAGTTCTGGACTCAGCTACTCTTGAGAACTATCTTTCATCCTCATATAGATGGCAAGATCGACGAACCATACAGATGCTTGAAGGAATGATTTGTGCTTACGTCCCTGATTTAGGTCACATTTAGAAGGACCACCAGCCCCTAGTGGAGTTTTTATACTAAAATTGGTATCACTCTACTATAGGATGTTCAATATTTGAGTCCTTTTTTGGGAAACCATGTAGATCATATCAATGTTGGAAAAACCTCAGGGAGTCAACACTTAGGGGATCCATAGTTGGTATGTGCTACCACTTGTATGTGAAGATCATCCAGGAGTGGATGAAGATTTCATAGATGTTATGACCCAGAAATTCAATAATTTTTTTTAAAAAAAAATATTTTTGATAATTATAAGTCTGGGAAAATTTATGGTGCTTTATTCGGATGCCTGGTGTGCTGAGAACAGAATTTGGAACATTTTTTAAGGCACATTCATTTAATGTACGGGCGGCATTATCTATATTTTGAACCATTGCTCCAATTAAAAATCATAGGGCATAATTGAATCCATTATATAAGGGTTTTTTCAAGGGAGTCCTAACATTATCAATATGGGTCGGTTAAAAAAGTTATGTTTTGAAACTTTTTTAGAAATAATAAAATTACATATCAATTGGTATATTATTTTCAATCCTCTTTGTTGAGTGTTGGTAGTGGGATCAATTGGTTATCAGAACATTTAATGCATTTAATCTCTTGTTTTGTAACCGTACATTTGGGAATAAAGATTTTTTTCACTGATTAACCTCACTAATCCCTCGTTTCATTAACAAAAATACCCCATCTCATTAATTTAGGCTTCGGTTGGGGTTTTTGAAACTAATGTGAGGAAAATATGGTAAGGATATAAGACATATTCAACTGAAAAATGATGGAATATTTGTGGGCAATGATCATGGATCGATGAAAACCGACATCATCATCAAAAAATGACTCTTCTATAGCCACAATCGTAGCATTACCCAACTAATCTCCAGGAAGGGGTTGTTTATTTATAAATTAATTAGAAATTTTCTCTACTTCATTCTTGTAGCCTGATAAATTTTTTATTAGTCACATGCTATAAGGATAATGTTTAGTTTATGGCGCCAAAAGAGCATGTCCTGACCCACTTCATCCTTATTTTTCATTGCATTCTTCGGGGGTGATTTATCAACATGAATGATCCTTGAAACCTAGTGGAACGCAGTGATAGTGGAATCTCGAGAGGACTATAGGAGCTTCTGGAATAGAAAATGGACTTCCAAATTTCATCCAATGGATCATGGAAGAACCACATTCAAAGGCGTCGACTGACGCTCCCCAGCCACGGATGGGGGCGACGCTGCACGATGCAGTAGCGGACTGAAGGGGTGGACTGCTCTTGGTCGGCCGTGTTGGTGGAATGGAGGCACACTGTCACACACTGCAATTGGAGGCATGGGCTTCATAGTGATAGTGGATTGGGATCCACACCCTTCATGTCCCACAAATATCATGGAAACACCACATGGTGCCTCCATTTGAAGAGTTGCATAGCTATATGAGACATTCGAGAAGAATGGGTCATGTGACCCCACACGCGGGTTGCACCTAGCCGGTGGGATAGGCTAGTCCACTGCCTAGTGGGCCAAGCCTTCCGTTGGCCAGCATAGCCAGTTCTTACTAGTTTAGTCTGTGGTCCAGAAGGTTTAGGTCGGTCTGGGTCGGGTCGGCCCAAACCTAGTCGAGTTGGTTTGAGATTACCTGGTTAGACCAGACCTGAACCCCCTTCAACCCAGATATGTTTAAAAAAATGTATCATACAAACTAGAAGTCTGTTTGATGAGCCATCTGTGGTATTGGAAAACATATGAAAAGAAGGTCATTTTGAGATACTCTACATGGGTTTTAGAGAATTTGGGTGTATCTTCTGGTTGGACTGTACCAGAATCCAACCGGGTCCTTAACATTAAAATTCCAATAACTCTCAAATCGGGAATCTGATTGACGTGAAACCTATTTCATTATAACCCTTTTCACATGAATGATAAGTAGGTTAATTTTTAGTGGTAGATTATTCCGGTTGAAGAATGAATAATTCCCTGAGGAACATATCCACCTAGAATCAAGAGAAATAATCATGGGAATCGAGTGCCTGACAGAGACATGAACAATTAATAATGATACTAAGTTGATCAATTATGAGAGATCTTGTGTGGATCAACTCCCATCAATCATGTGTGGATTATCACACATCAATCCTGTGTGGCTCATCTACCAGTGATGTTTTCTGTATCATCACCCAGTGATGGCTCTTGTTGGGATCTCCTAGTAGCATCCTCAAGGCCTTATGAATTGATCATGGGTATGGACAGGCTATCGACAGTCCACGCATAGATTGATAATTTTTGGTGCAAATTGTTGTGGGTATGCATGGTTGGGACAAATATTTCCTTCACTAGTGAAAAGGTATCCTTTTCAACACATAATGGACTGAATCATATGAGGGGGAAACAAATAACATATCTGTTCGTTAACCATACCCATAGAGCAGTTTACGTGAGGAGTAGGAGTTATCCTATAGTGGTGGACCCGTATGCCGATGTCTTTCCTAATAATGTTATTGGACTACATCCTCATAGAGAGGTAGACCATTACATTAACTAGTACCCTGGGACGACACTAATATTTATGCCAATGTATTGGATGGCCCCCATAGTGAATCATGAGTTGTAGGTACTGTTGGAGGGATTGTAGAGGAAGGGGTTAATAAGGCATTGTGTTTCCCCATGGACATCCCCAATTTTTTCACCTTGAAGGAAAATGGGAGTTTGAGGATCTTCATGGACTATCCGCACCTAAACCATGTAACCATGGAGAACAAGTATCCACTCATGAGGATTAATGATCTCTTTGACCAGTTGATTGGAGCTCAATGGTGTTAGAAGATATACCTCAGAACACGCTATCATCAGCTCATGGTGCGATATGAGGAAGTACCACATACAACCATCAGATGTTGGTATGGAAACTATGAGTTCTAGGTGAATCCCTTCGGCAAGACTAATTCATTGGTAGTGTTCATGGGCATAATGAATATGATCGTCTAGCCTTACCTAGATCGCTTCATGGTGGTCTTCATTGATGACATCCTAATATACTCGGCATTTGAGGAGGAGCATGCCACACACCTATAGATAGATCTAGAAACACTCCAAGAGAAAAAACAACATGGAAATCTCTCTAAGTGCCAATTTTGGATATGGGAGGTCCAATACCTAGGGAATTTTGTCTCGGAGTCTGGAGTTGTAGTGGATCCAACGAAGATAGTGGCAATGCTTTCATGGGAGCCACCTAGGATTGTGACTAGGGTGTAGAGTTTCATAGTTTTGGTTGGGTATTACTGGAGATTCATACCTAAAGTTTCAGGTTTTTTGACACACTTGTATTCCTTGACAAAGAATGTACAACACTTATATTGGATGGAGGGATGACAGCAATGTTTTCAAGAGCTGAGGTAGAGACTAACAAGTGCCCCCATCATGAGGCTACCAGAAGAGGGAATTTTGTATGTAGTTTACTATCACGCATCAGGGACCAAATAATGTTGTGTCTTGATTCTAGATAGAGAGGTGATCTCCTAAGTCTCACGTTAGTTGAGACTACATGAGAAAAACTACACTACCTGTGAATTGGAGTTATCAGCAGTAGTCTTTGCACTAATGAAGTGTCAGCATTACATGATGGGTTAACCGTTTACTATTTACTCTATTCAAAAGAGTCTCAAGTATATCTTCTAATTTAAAGACTTGATACTGAGGAATCGATGATAGTTATAGTTTATCCAGGAGTAGGACTTTGAGATATTGTACACTATTGAAAAGGGGAACATAGTTACAGACGCACTCAGCAGGAAGTATGTTCTATATTTGCTGAGTGAGGACACATAACAGTTATCCATGTGGTAGATATCCTTTGGGGATAGAGATTGAGCAGCATACCTCTGGTCATTGATGGTTACTACCCAAATTCATTAGAATGTTAGGGAGGCTCAGCTAAGGGACATTGACTATGAAGAATTACATGCACAGATATCATCAAGACAATCTCTTGAAGGATTTTCTCAAGGTGGGGAGCATGACATTCTCTTCAGAGGAGGCACCATGATATCAGTGATTCTACAAAAGGATGGGATGATGGAAATCCCCACATCCCCATGGGAAGTACATCCTGGAGTGGTGAATATGTACGATGACCTATGGGGTTAGTACTAGTGGTCAGGTATGAAGAAAGAAATGAAAGAGTCCGTATCATGATGCCTCATTTTTCAAAAAGTGAATGTCGAGCATCTTTTACTAGCAAGCTTATCTTAGAAAATAGATTTACCAGAGTGGTAGTGGTATGGCTTATCCATGGACATTATGACAGAGATACAATGTACATCTACGGGCTACGATTCCATCAGAGTGATTGTTGACCGGCTCACCAAGTCGGCCCACATCTTACCCATCCATGAGTAGGGATCAGTAGAGATCATGAGATGACTCCATATATAAGAGATAATATGACTTCATGGGAATACATCGATGATTGTCTCAGATCACGACGAACATTTTTCATCTTCTGTTAGGAATGGATTACCTTAGGCATTATGGACTCAATTATGTTTGAGCACCGCTATACATATTCAGACAGATGGTGAGATGAATCAGACAATACAGACACCCAAGGAAATGATTTGGGATGGTGTCCTTGAATTTAGCCATAGTTGGGAGGACCACCTTCTACTAGTAGAGTACACAAACAACAATAGTTATCACTCCACCATTGGCATTGCTTCGTTTCAAGCCTTGTACAGCTGAACATGTTGATCACATATTTATTGGACATACCCCAGGGAGTTTCCACATATGGGTTCAGAGTTAGTATAGGACACCACAGAGAAGGTGAATATAATTCCGGAGAGTTTGAACATTTCACACAGCCGTCAGAAGTCCAATGTCGAATGGAGATAGAAAAACATAAAGTATTAGACCATTACATATTCTGACCAGTGTAGGAAATTTTGTGTACTTCTTAGCTCATCCCCTATAGATACACCAGGTCCATTATGTTTTCCAGGTGTCACAACTGATAAGGTACATGCATGACTCGTTAAACGTTAATGACTGGGGAATGATAGACATCGACAATGGGGAGACGTCCGCAGAGTTCTTCATGGAGATTTAGGATCAAAACAGGATGGTCCTTCAAGGGTAGTCGATTCCACTAGTGTGAGTTAATTTGAATCATGGGAACTTCTAGGGGAGAACAATAGAGAAGGAGGCTCATATGAGGGCCCAGTTCACCCATTTGTTCACCTAGTTTTTGTTGTGTCTTTAGAAAATGAAAATTCCTTTGGTGAGGAGAATGTGAATACCCCAAATAATTTTTTTTAAATTATTTGGTACTATATAGACTGTGAAAAAATTTATGGTGATTGATTTTAAGGATAATTGTTCACGGAGTGGAAATTTGAACATTTTTAAGGTATGTTCATAAAACATGCGGGTGGCATTTTCAATCTTTTGAACTAGTGCTCGGATTAAAAATACGAGGTTCCCATTTAATCTTTAGATTTAGGATTATTTTAAGGGAGGATTAACTTTTATTATAGTTGGTCATGTGAAAAATCTATTTTTTTGGAGTTTTAATTAAATAATAAAAAAATATAAATATTTTTATTTTATTTTCTTACCTCCTATGGAGTAGTTTTGGTGGGATCGATGGGTCGTGTAGACATTTAATGGTTTTACATTATTTTATTTTTGAAACCACACCATTGGGAATTAAGAGGATCATTCATTAAGGATCCTCATAAATCCCCTGTAATGTTAACCTCATTCCCTCTATATTTAATTGAGGCATGCATTTGGTTTTTGGACAATGCTATGAGGAACCTCTGGCAATGTACCACGGAATTTTCAATAGATGAAGGATGGATGCCTTTGAGTAAACAATCTGGGATTGAATAATGCTATAAAATTATCCAATGAGGACTCTTCTCTCACTAAAATCGCATCATCACCCAATGGATCTAGAGGATGGGGTTATTTAATTCAAAATTCCTAAATATTGTTTCATTTATTCAGTCATGAATCATAATGTTTTATTTTTTAGCCGCTTGATATAATGATAACGTGGAAGGTGAAATGAAAACAAGGCATGAACCCTCAACCACTTTATTTTTCATTGCATTCATCGGGGGAAGATTTATCATCATGATATAACAATGAAAATGGGAATCACTCAATGAAAACGGCATCCCAGGAAGCCCATAGGTCTTTCTGGAAGGAAAAAAGGACCACTGCTGCTCACCTGGTGGCCCACGAAGACCCACTGGCATGGCCCCGACACGCTAAGGACCCACCAATGTGCCATCATACAGCACATGTGGAGGATGTGGGTTCGAATCCTTAGTGTAGGTGGACCGCTCCCTATGGGTCTCATAGAGAGGAATTTAGTGCCACACGGTGTTTCCGGTTGAAGAGTCGAACGACCCTTTGATACTTTTAGGAAGTAGGGGTAGCATGACCCCTCACGTGGGTCGCATCCAATTGGATGGATCGGTTGGTCTGCAGTCCAGTGTCCCGATCCCGCAGTGGCCTAACCTAGCCAGTTTAGGTAGGTCCGGTCTATGGCATAGTAGGCCAAGACTGTAGTGGCCCAGCTAGTTCGGGCCTGGCCAGTCTGCATCCTAGTCGGTTTGGGTCGGGCCGTGTATGGTCGGCCCTGCATGAGGTCATGTCGTCCTCAAACTAGATCAGGTCATCATAGGTAGTGCGTGTCCAGCTAGGCCATCCTTGGTACCTCATCGACTCAGATATTCTTAAAAGATTCTATCTAACAAACTAGATGACTATATGGAAAGCAATATGTTTTATTTAAATCCTTGGGATGAGATGGTCCCTTTGAGATACTCCACCCGAGATTTGGATAAATTTGGAGAATGCCCAGGTTGGATCATACTCAAATCCTATATAGTCCTCGGCATTAAAATTCATATAACTCTCAAGCGAAGAATCTAATTGGTGTGCCTTCAATTGCTTTGGAACCCTTATAAAATTACATACATTGTGTTACTTCTTTGTGGGACTTCGTGCTGGTTGAAGTACGACCGATGTGTAGAGTACTGGATCCTCCCAACATCAAGTGTAATATATATATTAATCATATGGCTGTCTGAGACATGATGAATTAATATTGATCCTATTTCTTTTAGCACCCATCGATTGTGCGTCGATCATCACCCAATGATCCTGTTTGTATCAGCACCTAGAGATCCAATTTGTATCAGCACCAATGGATACCTTGTGGATCAGCACCAAGAGAAACTGATTGGATCACCAACCAATATTTTAAAAAAGTTATATGGTCTAGACACATGACTTATAATTTTTTACTTCTGTACTAATTTTATACCAGGGTTGAGTTGAGTATTTTTCTCTGTTATTTTTGAATAAGATATTTTATTTGGTTTTTCATTATGGAATTCTGATAGACCTTCGAGGGGTCTCGTGGTCCCTACATGGTATTGTGGTACTCAACATTGCACAGGCATCGCTCACACCTTGTTGTGTCTTGTGCATTCAAAGAGAATCCCAGCTGAGAATATAGGAGCTATGACCATGAGGTACACAGAGGTGACTAGTTTGGCATGAAAAGCTATAGAGATGAGGTGTAACTAACTTTAAGGTAGGGTCATTGGTGGGCGATCAAAACTATTGTTTTCTATTTTTATATTGTAGTTGTACCTTTTAGTAAGGCTTGTATTTTTGACCATTTACTTTTAGTACACAATTTTACTTCTATAGTTTTACTTCGTGGTTGCTTCTTGTTGTGTTCTTAGACTATGTGTTCATACATGTTTAAAGAAAAGTCCTTACTATTTTAGGGATATTCCTTTCTAGTGAATGTCGCCAAAACATGTCCTATGGAAGGTGGGTTTGGGTTAATCATGACACGAGCCCCGGGGAATGGGTCGTGACAACAAATCTGGAAGAAGTCTTATGATGACAGGAGATGAAGACCCTTGTATTTTAAGGAGGGAGACCATGTCTTCCTATGAGTCACACCTGGATGAGGATTCATGAGATTTATCCAGGGCGTAATCTCTCTCCCAGGTTCATCAAACCATTCTAGATACTCAGTAGAGTAGGTGATGTGGTGTACCCCTTAAATCTTCCACCATAGATACAGTAAGTGAATAATTATTTCCATGTGTCATAGCTGAGGAGTTGCATGCATGATCCATCACTAATTATCAACTTGGATGATATGAATATTGTGGAATGGGCGATTCTCATGGAGTTCCTCAAGAATTCAAAATGTTGATAGGATTTGGTCATTCATGGTAGGTTGATTCCTCTTGTTCAAATTTGGTTGCAGCACGGTATACACTAGGAGAGCATATGAGAGCAGGTAGCTCAGATATGTGCTCATTATCCCTATTTGTTTCCATATATTTTTTATGGATTTCAGGAATATAAATCCCTATGGTGGGGAGTATGTAAAGACCTATAATTTCAGGATAATGTTTTTTAATTATAGGGGATTTTTACAAAAATAAGAAAATTGAAGGCATCCAATTAAGCGGCATGGTGTTCCTAGAATGATCCATCGAAAAAATGTTATCCTTTCAATCACGTGTGTGATAAATTTTCCTAAAAAAGTAGATTAAATCAAAAATGGGATGCCAAATCAGAAATTGGAGGGCACTATTGAGTTTAGGAAGACAGGCTTATCCTAGACTCTACATAAGTATAGTAAGTGCAGGCCACTAGTGAGAAAACTCAAAAAAGAAATAACTGTAAACAAAATTATTAAATGAAATTATTTTATTTTTCAAAATCTTATAAAAGAAAAATAGTGACTGAAATGAAATATCTGAGACCACCGATTTTCTCATGAGGGTATTAATGCTGTAGTCAGATCCAAACATTGGCTGGCGCGAGCCAAAACTGAAAGATATTTTTCTGTCACAAATAAAATAATTATGTAACAATTATTATATTGTTAAATTCTTTAACAGATAAAAAGTAATTCTGATTAAAAATCCAAGAGTAATAATGAGTTTTTTAGGGATTGTTACACGCTAGGTAGAGCATATTATCAACTAGCATAGGACGAGGGGGACAATTAAAAATTATTGAACAATTTTTAGGTTATGTTTAGAAAATGCGCAGGTGGTGAATTCAGTCATTTAAACAGGTGCTCATATTAAAAATTTGAGGGCACCATTGAATTCACATCGTCATGATTCTCTTAAGGGATGTTTAAATACGACATGAAAGGGTTGGTAGAAAATTTTAATTTTTTGGACATTACAAAAAAAATAACTCAGTGAGTTATTTGATTTCATTGTTGTATCATTTGATTGGTAGTGGCATGAAAGTTGTCTTTCCGGACCATTAAATGTCTAGTTATAGTTGGTTGTGTAACCACACCATTGGTAAATTTAATATGTTTGTTAATTAAAGTCATTAATGAAACTTCTCAATTTTTTGGTGCATTGATCATCACATTGGTCTGTTTATACAAACCTCATGAATGAATTTTTGGCACTCAAGAGAGGAATCTTTGACAATGTGCCACAAAATCATTCACTAACCTAGAATGAGCTTTCAATGACTAATGGTGTTTTTGATATCGAGTGCCAATGGATGTGTACCTTTTCTTTTTTATGTAACACCCTCAGACGTGGACACTCCTTCCTCATCTATAGTGACTTATAACGAGATTGAGGAAGGGAGGTTTTATAGTATATTTATGATTTTTAAATTCTTGTATTTATTCTCATGTTATATTACCAACTGGGTGGGCTTGGACTGATTATACAAGTTCCGAACCCTCTAGAATTTCCTTTTTTTTATTTTTTCTATGAGGGAAACTGAGAAACACTTAGAAATGGAAATATTGTGTGCCACAAAGTGATGATAGATTCCTTGGTGGCTAGTAGACACAGTCAGAAGAGGAAATGAACCTCCAGAGCCTCTCTAGAGGCCCGCAAAATCCTAGCTGGTAGGACGTTGCTATTGACAGGAGAAGGCAGCGGCCAACCCCCATCGGCCGCGATGAAGAGGTGATGTATGAAATCACCGTAGCAGACAAGTGTGGTTGGATGACACCGACCGTAATGTAAACGTTGGCACACTACAAAGTAGGTTGGTGGCTCCATGTTGTGATTGATGGAAGGGGTGGCCGGATATCTCCGGAAACGTTGTCACCAGGCATTGCACCGCCATAGTGCTCTATGTAGAAATTTCATTGCTTCATGCCATGGAAGAGGGAGGACCCGCTCTTGACAGGTCCTGCGGGTGATTGGTCCAAGCGAACCAGTTGGGTGGGGATGCGCCATTTTAGGTGATAACATTTAAAAAAACATGAATGAATTTCACGTTTGAGAACAAGAGCGGACCCCTATTCCTGGACAGTGGTCATGGTTATTTTTCTGCTCGATAGGATGCCCCCAACATGGTTGACCAAGCCGAACCCATGGCCCTACTGAACCAGGTCAAACCAGAGCCAGACCCTTTTCAGCCAATTTAGTTTTAAATGGGCATTTCTCCTAAATAAAACATCTGTTTGACGAATCATGTATGGATTTGTAACCCTTATGACGAGGAAATCCTATTGTGAGACTCTATGTGTGCTTTGAAAAATGATGTAGTTTGTCTTGGATGGATCGTAGCCAAATCTATCTGGGCCCTCGACAGTAATATTTTTATAAATTACCGGCCATGCTTCCAGTTTACGCACCATCTATTGTGTTAGAACCCTTATTACATGATAATTCATCAAATAACTTCATGTTGGAATTCTTTATTGTTTAAATCTGCCTAATGGGTTGAGTAGTAGACCGTCTAAGAATCATGGGTGATTTGTGTAAGAATTCACTGGATGGATGAGATGTGAATAATGACTAGTGATCATGTGTGGATCATCACTGATCAATACAATTTGAATCAAATCCTAGAAATCCTATGTGTATTGACACCAAGCGATCATTAGTAGATATGAAATTATCGCTCCTATGTAGATCACCACTTATCGATCGTATATGGGCTAGTAGCAGAGCATCATGACAGAATAAAATGATCTATCTTTATAACTATAGATTGGTACTTATGTACATAATATAAATATGGTGTGACCGATCTTTTATTTTGTTATTTTTGGTTGAGAACATTTTTTGTAATTATTCCTTTGTGGATTTACAAGAGACCTTCAGGGGTCATGATGTCCTTATTGGGTATTGTTATACTCACCCCTACATGGGCTACGCCCGCACCTTACTGTGTATTATGCAGATGGATAGCTTCTTTGACTGAGTCTTGAGAATCCAGGACAAGATGACGTACTGAGGTGACTGGTAGGTGCAGAAAGCCGCATCGACGAGTTGTATCTACCATTCAGGTAGGATCCTTGGCGGACGACCTCATGAGTTATTTTCATTTTTGCTGTATTTCCATATCACTCGAGCTTGCATTCTGGCCCCTTTACAACAATACTTACTTTTAGACTATTTGGTGGATTATTGATGATGTTGAACCTTTCTTCTCCTGTTGTGTTTTACTTGTTTGCAGTGTACCCTATCGGTGGGTGTACATGATATGAGGTAATGCCTTCCCATATTAGAGAAATGCAATTCTGGTGCTTGTCACCGACCCCAATCCTATGGAAGGCGATCATAGGTTTGTCACGACATGGGCCCAGTGTATAGGTCATGATATATCATAAAAATGTTTCCGATATAATATTTTATATCATACAAGTTCTTTAGTGAATAATCAAATTCACATCTCTTTATAGAGGTGATAGTTAACACATAATCACGAACAATTATATCATTTTTTATTCATAGAAAAAAAGATCATAATTGATATATTATTATATTATAAGGTTTAATATTTCATAAATATAACATATGAACACTAATTGAATAATTTTAACCAGTAATCATAGATGGTTATAAAAAAAATTATATAGGGTCATAGAGTTAATACATCACATGTACACATGTATAATTAATTCCTTTCACATTTTATTGAATTGTAGATCGATTTAGGGGATAACATAAACTAAATGACATCTTATTATATTGAGAATATAAGATCTGTTACTACATATTATTTAGAGAAGATTTGAATAATGTGGTAGATGAACTAAAATAAATAATCTTAAATAATAAAAGTACACTTCCTTCATATGATAATAATTTTTAACACATTAACACCCCAAAAAATTGTTCTACATAAAATAAACTCTCAATAATTTATGGTGAATCTATTAAGGGGTTTGGTCATACATTTTCTAAAGTAGATAATTTTTCATGCTGACGGAATATAGAAGAAGACTGTATTGTTATAGGTGAGGGTAATGGCACTCACGTAATTATAAAAAATATTAAATTAATATAAATTCATTTTCTTCACCAAATTGGTAAAATTTGATATATTTCAATGATATAATGATAATAGGTAAAAATAAATTTATATGATTATTGTTGTTAATATTTATATATTTTTTCAATCATTTTAATTATGTTTTAATGCATTTAACTATCACATTTTGTTAATTAATTTAAACATAGAGAGTTAAAATAAATACCATCAAATGTAAAAAGAAAAATTAATGAGACATTAATGAAATTTGGAGATTTAAAGAAACACTTTATATTATTCTTGGATTTTTATAAATTTTATTTCATTTATGTAAATTTTTAATTTTATTATTAGAAATTATGTCAATTTTGACACTATTAATTAACTAGATATTTAAAAAATTATAACAACTTGATTCCTAAAAATATATATTTTTAATCATAAATAAAAGGTATAAGGAATACATAATGTAATTTTATGGCATCAGACATTTCAATTTATATTTATCATATATTATTTATATCAATAATTTTATTATTCCATTAAAAAATATATTACTACATCATCATTGTGTCCCAAATAAATATAATTATTTATTTCCTAAAAATTATAATTAAATTATAAGGATTTATGAAATAGATTTATCTTTTAAATGACTATTTATAGTTGAAGTAAAAACTTATTAAACAAATATGTTTTTTGTAATAATATAAATATTTAGGACATCATTGTTTTTAAAATTAAATAAAATGTTATTAATGTTATAATCATACCCAATTAGATTGAAAATGAATACCGTTATGTCCATGTAATATTTTGGTGTAAAATAACTCATCCATTTATATTATGACATGTTTTATGGTTGTTTAATTTATAAGAATTTTATTTTTACCTTTATTTACCTAATTTAACTTTAATTGATGTACATAGAATACTACGGTTACTATTCATGAAAATGTGTTTTATCCAATTAGATAGAATATTTCATACTTATTACAACCATGTATTTCCATTTTTTAAATTTAAAAACCCAAAGAAGTGGATAAAATTAACTTAAACATATTTATATCGATGAAATGAGAAAGCGGGTTTTAAAAGTAATATCCTTCAAATGTATATAATGTTTTTATATAAGATATTAATATGAAATTTATTCCATGGTCTGAAATGAGATAACATGATAAATAGAAAATATAAATATAATTTAAAAATAATTAAATGAATCATGCAGAAATACAAATATATTAGGTGAAAAACTAATTTTAAATAAAAAGAAATATTTTTCATTCTTCATTACTATATGTATTTAACATAAAGATTCCCAAAAATTAACCAAAGTAAATTTTGTTATCCCACGTCAAAATAATAATTATTTTTTTCAAATAAAACTTATTAATGTATAAAATACTATATTTAAAATGGGGTCATTATCAAAAGGTGGGAAACTTCATTTTTTTTAAAAACTATTTTTATCCGTAACATTGAATTTATTCTTATATCATGTATAGAAAAACATATAAGATGAATTATGAGTTTATATTTAATTAAAATAATACAACAATAGTGATTTATATATTCTATACACTTAAATATTTATAGTCAAAATAGTTTTTCATAGAAATACATCTGTTATATTCACATGGGGTTTGGCCTCATTTCCAGTTAATTTTAAAACAAATGAATCATTACATAAACTTGTATAAATAATATTGAAATAATATAGATAAAACGATACATTAATTCTATTTTAATTGGAAGGTAGTAAAAAAGACATAAAATACTAATATTTTAATATTTATTTCTATATAACTCATTCTTAAATGAAACATATGATTTCAGAGAATCCCATTATTGAGTTTCAGGTACACTATCAAACCTAAAACATCTTTAAAGTAAAATTAACATGTACTTCATATATATGAATATATATGATAAATTTCCATTCTATAATTTCTTATTATCTAACATCCTTCACCCCATTTGTCAAAATGTATCCTCACAATTTTAAATTTCCGCTTAGCAACTTCATTTAAATCTCACATTGAAAAAAAGAGTCTATAAATCAACCATATTAAAATAAAATTTGGCAAGTACAAATATAAACAGAGATAATAAATAATATTTTTCCATGTAGGAATGTATTGATATAGAATAGAATACTAACAATCAATTTCTCACGGATTTTTGTCAAAAAAATTGTTATAACATTGTTAAAAATCACAAATCCATAAATTTGTGATGTGTTGAATGATCATTGACTTTGTAATGGGAAAAGAAAATCAAAATTTTTATTGGTTAAATATCATATTCAAAGAGTTGATGAATTTTTTAATAAAATGACTAATAACAAAAAGAAATATATTTAATTGAAATGTTGAGATTCATTCATTAATTAAATTCTCCCCACAAGATCCTATTTTTCTCTAATAAAGTGTATTTGAGATGATTTTTTACGGATGAATCAGAAGAATAAACATCTAGAGATTTAGATAATCCAATAATATTGATAATATATTTATCATTTATATTAAAATTAACTAAAACCATTATTGTTAGAATAGGATAAAAGATTATCAAAAATAATAAACTATTGGATGAAGAAAACCTACTTTGAATCTCCAAAATTCAACTATAATTCCAAATTTTCAATATAATCTTTCAAAAAAATTATTGTCCTTAAAATAAGTAAAAATAAAACAAACCATGATTGGGAAAAAAAACTTAGTTTAATTTTATTACATATTCTTCAATGATATATTTTAACATTTATCTCTAAATGACATCGAATACTCTTCACGTGTCACATGAAAAAGTAACTATCCTAAAACAATATTCTCTCTTATAGGTTAGTAATTTACATAAATAACCATATTTCCCATATATATAGAATTAAAATCATAGATTCTTTAAAAATATACTTCATCTGTTACTCTTGTTTTGAAATAACATAGTATTCTATTTAGATTAATCATATAATGTTTATAAAATAGTAAACTTATTCCAAAATTACATTTATCACCTAATCCCCAAATAATTTTACAATAATAAGTATATCAATTTTAAAAATAATTAGTTCGCAATATCATATTATTATTATTCCATCAAAAAATTTAAGTAAACTAAAAATTTTATACTATCTATAGAATTCATGCTGGCCAGTGGTTGGCGATAAAGCCTTGTCGACCTTTGGTTGTGGGATTGATTCCTGCAGCCTTCTCTGACATGTTGTTTTTCACACACATACTGTAGGTTATTATTTTTATCAAACTATAAAATTTTGTATCATTCGAAAAATTATAAAAAAATCCTTAAAATTACCATAATGAATTTTATCCACAATGTAATCTCATTCATTCCATTTTTCATCATAAATTGTAATACCTCATCATTACAACAAAATAAAAGATTGTATAATCACTTATGTTTTTACATAATTGGTAAAATAATGTACACACGAGATATGATCATTTTTATTCAAATAATATTTTTCACATAACAAATTTTAGGGTTACACAAAGTTGAAAAAACTCATAAAAAGTAATCCTGTCATGCTGAAAGAATTAATACTTTTAATAATTTAATCTTCCTATTGTCTATCATAACAATTGATTCCTTTATATGTATACTTCGTAATCATTCATAATTACTCATGATACATTTAAAATTATTTTACATTGTATTCCTTAATATGTATTCCCAAAAAATGAATTATTTTCAAATATTCAATAATGTAAAAACATGTGGCATGAAATAAAACATACCTATCTTTAGTCATTTTTAGTTTCCTCATGTTGAGTTGCAATGAAATTCTGTATTTATATACATATATTTTTATGGACCTCCCAATCTAATTTGTGATGCATTATCATGTGACATTAATTTTCAAAATGATTATAATACACACATTTAAAACATTTTAATTACATACTCGTAAAGTACTTCTTTCACATTCCATGATTACATTGAACTATTCATTTTTTTCAGGGAATGTTATTTCATTATGACCATCATTACAAAATATATAACATATTCTCATCCATTTAATTTTTTTGATGTAATTCGTTAATATATCCATGACACATTTATCATTGAATACACATAACTTTGTGATTATTACCTTAACATCCATAGGGATTCTTTTTAATAAAAACCAATTCCATAGAAAAATCACTAAGGTCTAATTGATTAATCATGACTCATGATATTTGGTTTAGAGTAAACATAAGATGTATCATTATTGATTAAATTTCATCCTGTTTTTTATTCATAGAACCACTAAATGTTCTATCACATGTATTGTTACATTGGTTCCTACTATATATATCCATTTATGAAAACCATAAAGGTTAGTGTGAGTAAATAATAAAAAAATTATCATATAGCATTTTATGATGAAGGTAAACACAAAATTATCAAAAATCATGTCATTTTAAAATTCATCCAGTTAATATAAAGTAATAATGATTCTTACTATAATTTTATATATTATATGATAATAACCCAAACATTAAGGATCTCTAAATTGTCCTCTAATACCAACTATATGGCCCTGACCCTAAACATTACATAAACATGGTTTATGTAAAAATTTAAATTAATGATATTTTCAGACTTATAGCTTTATAGCACTAGGACGTAACTATTATATAAAAATAGAAATATTAAAATCTTGAAAATTCTACTCACTATCCTTTTTTCCATAAGATAAAACACATTAAAACATTTTTTTTCAAGATATAAATTATTATATCATTCATATTGAAATATTTCATTATTGTACCGAGCCTTATACCCATTGTAAACAATTTAAACAACATAGAATGTCCACATAAATATTATCAAGGGATATAAAATAATGAAAGAACCCATTAGTCCATGAATATTTTAATGTCATTAAAACATATTCAAAAAATCATAATTTTCACACATAAAAAATAATTTTTTTAGAATACCACATCATAACATAAAATTCCAGGAAAATGTCATTGAAAAAAAATTCATGAATGTATCTGGAAGATTCTATATCATACGTACATTATTTATTTCACAACTATATAGTGAGTATCATCCATAGTTACAGTTAGAGTCCACATCACAATATATTCCCCAAATCTATTATGATAAATCTTATTGTATAACACTTTCACATTAACCAGTAATTTGAAAGATATAATAGGATCACCCTCACTATTTTTAACATGGAGAAACCCTTATAGATGATGTTGAACCTTTCTTCTCCTGTTGTGTTTTATGGAGTGCAGTGTACCCTATCGGTGGGTGTACATGTTTTGAGGCAATGCCTTCCCATATTAGAGAAATGCCTTTCCGGTGCTTGTCACCGACCCCAATCCTATGGAAGGTGATCATAGGTTTTGTCACGACATGGACCTGGTGTATAGGTCATGATATATCATAATAATTTTTTTGATATAATATTTTATATCATACAAGTGTTTAGTGAATAATCAAATTCACATCTCTTTATAGAGGTGATAGTTAACACATACTCACGAACAATTATATCATTTTTTATTCATAGAAAAAAATATCATAATTGATATATTATTATATAATAAGTATTAATATTTCATAAATATAACATATGAACACTAATTGAATAATTTTAACCAGTAATCACATATGGTTATGAAAAAAATTATATAGGGTCATAGAGTTAATACTTCACATGTATGCATGTATAATTAATTCCTTACACATTTTATTGAAGTGTAGATCAATTTAGGGGATAACATAAACTAAATGAAATCCTATTTTATTGAGAATATAGGATCTGTTACTACATCTTATTTAGAGAAGATTTGAATAAAGTTGTAGATGAACTAAAATAAATACACTTAAATAATAAAAGTACACTTCCTTAAAATGATAATAATTTTTAACACATTGACACCCCAAAAATTTGTTCTACATAAAATAAACTCTCAAGAATTTATGGTGAATCTATTAAGGGGTTTGGTCATACTTTTTCTAAAGTAGATCATTTTTAATGCGGAAGGAATATAAAAGAAGACTGTTTTGTTATAGGTGATGGGAGGGGCACTCACGTAATTATAAAAATATTAAATTAATATAAATTCATTTTCTTCAACAAATTGGTAAAATTTGATATATTTCAATGATATAATGATGATAGGTATAAATAAATTTATATGATAATTGTTGTTAAGTTTTAAATATTTTTTCAATCATTTTAATTATTTTTTAATGCTCTTAACTATCACATTTTGTTAATTAATTTAAACATCGAGAGTTAAAATAAATACCATCACATGTAAAAAAGAAAAATTAATGAGACATTAATGAAATTTGGAGATGTAAAGAAACACTTTATATTATTCTTGGATTTTTATTTATTTTATTTCATTTATGTAAATATTTAATTTTATTATTATAAATTATGTCAATTTTGACACTATTAATTAACTGGATATATAAAAAATTATAACAACTTGATTCCTAAAAATATATATTTTTAATCATAAATAAAAGGTATAAGGAATACATAATGTCATTTTATGGCATCAGACATTTCAATTTATATTTATTTTATATTATTTATATCATTAATTTTATTATTACTTAAAAAATATATTACTACATCATCATTGTGTCCCAAATAAATATAATTATTTATTTCCTAAAAATTATAATTAAATTATAATGATTCAGGAAATAGATTTATCTTTTAAATGACTATATATAGTTTAAGATATAACATATTAAATGCATATGTTTTTTGTAATAATAAAAATATTTAGGACATCATTGTTTTTAAAATTAAATAAAATGTTATTAATGTTAAAATCACATCCAATTAGATTGAAAATGAATACCGTTATGTCCATGTAATATTTTGTTGTAAAATAACTCATCCATTTATATTATGACATGTTTTATGGTTGTTTAATTTTATAAGAATATTATTTTTACCTTTATTTACCTAATTTACCTTTAATTGATGTACATAGAATAGTACAGTTACTATTCATGAAAATGTATTTTATCCTATTAGATAGAATATGTCATACTGATTACAACCTTGTATTTCCATTTTTTAAATTTAAAAACCCAAAAAAGTGGATAAAAGTAACTTCAAGATATTTATGTCGATGAAACGGGAAAGCGGGTTTTAAAAGTAACACCCTTCAAATGTATAGATTGTTTTTATATAAGATATTAATATGAAATTGATTCCAATGTCCGAAATGAGATAACATGATAAATAGAAAATATAAATATAATTTAAAAATAATTAAAATAATCACGCAGAAATACACATATATTAGGTGAAAAACTAATTTTAAATAAAAAGAAATATTTTTCATTCTTCATTACTATATGTATTTAACATAAGGATTCCCAAAAATTAACCAAAGTAAATTTCAATATCCCACATCAAAATAATTATTCTTTTTTCAAATAAAACTTATTAATGTATAAAATACTATATTTAAAATGGGGTCATTATCAAAAGGTGGGAAAATTGATTTTTTTTAAATACTATTTTTATCCGTAATATTGAATTTATTCTTATATCATGAATCGAAAAACATATAAGATGAATTATGAGTTTATATTTAATTAAAATAATACCACAATAGTGATTTATATATTCTATACACATAAATATTCATAGTCAAAATATTATTTCATAGAAATTTATCCATTATATTCAGTTGGAGTTTGGCCTCATTTCCAGTTAATTTGTAAACAAATGAATCATTACATAAACTTGTATAAATAATACTGAAAAAATATAGATAAAACGATACATTAATTCTATTTTAATTGGAAGGTAGTAAATAAGACATAAAATAATAATATTTTAATATTTATTTCTACATAACTCAGTCTTAAATGAAAAATATGATTTCAGAGAATCCCATTTTTTTGTTTCAGGTACACTATCAAACCTAAAACATCATTAAGGTAAAATTAATATGTACTTCATATATATGAATATATATGATAAATTTTCATTCTATAATTACTTATTATCTAACATCCTTCACCCCATTAGTAAAAATGTATCCTCACAGTTTTAAATTTCCTCTTAGCAACTTCATTTAAATCCCACATTGAAAAAAAAGAGTCTATAAATCAACCATATTAAAAGAAAATTTGGGAATTACAAATATAACCAGAGATAATAAATAATATTCTTCCATGTAGGAATGTATTGATATAGAATAGAATACTAACAATCAATTTCTAACGGATTTTTATCAAAAATATTGTTATAACATTGATAAAAATCACAAATCCATAAATTTGTGATGTGTTGAATGATCATTGACTTTGTAGTGGGAAAAGAAAATCAAAATTTCTATTGGATAAATATAATATTCAAAGAGTTGGTGAATTTTTTAATAAAATGACTAATAACAAAAAGAAAAATATTTAATTGAAATGTTGAGATTCATTCATTAATTAAATTATCCCAAAAAGATCCTATTTTTCTCTAATAAAGTGTATTCGAGATGATTTTCTTTACGGCTGAATCAGAAGAATCAACATCTAAAGATTTAGATAATCTAATAATATTGATAATATATTTATCATTTATATTAAAATTCTCTATAACCATTATTGTTAGAATAGGATAAGAAATTATCAAAAATAATAAACTATTGGATGAAGAAAACCTACGTTGAATCTCCAAAATTCAACTATAATTCCAAAATTTCAATATAATCCTTCCAAAAAATTATTGTCCTTAAAATATGGAAAAATAAAACAAACAATGTTTGAGAAAAAAACTCAGTTTAATTTGATTACATATTCTTCATTGATATATTTTAACATTTATCTCTAAATAACATCGAATACTCTTCACGTGTCACTTGAAAAAGTAACTATCCTAATACAGTATTCTCTCTTATAGGTTAGTAATTTATGTAAATAACCATATTTCCCATATATATAGAGTTAAAATCATAGATTCTTTAAAAATATACTTCATCTGTTACTCCAGTTTTGAAATAACATAGTATTCTATTTAGATTAATCATATAATGTTTATAAAATAGTGATCTTATTCCAAAATTACATTTATCACCTAATCCCCATATAATTTTACAATAATAAGTCTATCAATTTTAAAAATAATTAGTTCGCAACATCATATTATTATTATTCCATCCAAAAATTTAAGTAAACTAAAAATTTTATACTATCTAGAGAATTCATGCTAGCTAGTGGTAGGTGATAAAGCCTTGTCGCCCATTGGTTGTGGGTTTGATTCCTGCAGCCTTCTCTGACATGTTGTTTTTCACACACATACTGTAGGTTATTATTTTTATCAAACTATAAAATTTTTGTATCATTCGAAAAATTATAAAAAATCCTTAAAATTACCATAATGTATTTTATCCTCATTTTAATCTCATTCATTCCATTTTGCATCCTAAATTGTAATATCTCATCATTACAACAAAATAAAAGAGTGTATAATCACTTAAGTTTATACATAATTTTTAAAATAATGTACGCAAGAGATAAGATAATTTTTATTCAAATAATATTTTTCACATAACAAATTTTAGGGTTACACATAGTTGAAAAAAGTCATACAAAGTAATCATGTCATGCTGAAAGAATTAATACTTTTAATCATTTAATCTTCCTATTGTCTATCATAACACTTGATTTCTTTATATGTATACTACTTAATCATTCATAATTACTCATGAATCATTTAAAATTATTTTACATTGTATTCCTTAATATGTATTTCCAAAAAAAATGAATTATTTTCAAATATTCAATAATGTAAAAACATGAGGCATGAAAAAAAACATACCTATGTTAAGTCATTTTTAGTTTCCTCATGTTGAGTTGCAATGAAATTCTGTGTTTATATACATATATTTTTATGGACCTCCCAAGCTAATTTTTGATGCATTATCATGTGACAGTAATTTTCAAAATGATTATAATACACACATTTAAAACATTTTAATTACATACTCATAATGTACTTCTTTCACATTCCATGATTACATTAAACTATTCATTTTTTCAGGGAATGTTATTTCATTATGACCTCCATTACAAAAAATATAACATATTCTCATCCATTTAATTTTTTTGATGTAATAACTTCTCATATCCATGACACATTTATCATTGAATACACATAACTTTGTGATTATTAACTTAACATCCATAGGGATTCTTTTTATTAAAAACCAATTCCATAGAAAAATCACCACGGTCTAATTGATTAATCATGACTCATGATATTTGGTTTATATTAAACATAAGATGTATCATTATTGATTACATTTCATCCTATTTTTTATTCATAGAACCTCTAAATGTTCCATCAGATGTATTGTTGCATTGGTTCCTACTATATATATCCATTTACTAAAACCATAAAGGTTAGTGTGAGTAAATAATAAAAAAAGTATCATATAGCATTTTATGATGAAGGTAAACACAAAATTATCAAAAATCATGTCATTTTAAAATTCATTCAGTTTATATAAAGTAATAATGATTCTTACTATAATGTTATATATTATATGATAATAACCCAACCATTAAGGATCTCTAAATTGTCCTTTAATATCAAATATAAGGCCCCGACCGTAAACATTACATAAACATGATTTATGTAAAAAATAAAATTAATGATATTTTCAGACTTATATCTTTATAGCACTTGGACATAACTATTATATAAAAATAGAAATATTACTATCTAGAAAATTCTACTCATTATCCTTTTTTCCATAAGATAAAACACATTAAATCATTTTTTTTCAAGATATAAATTATTATAACATTCATATTGAAATATTTCATTATTGTACCGAGCCTTATACCCATTGTAAAAAATTTAAAAAACATGGAATGTCCACATAATTATTATCAAGGGATATAAAATAATGAATGAACCCATTAGTCCATGAATATTTTAATCTCATTAAAAAATATTCAAAAAATAATAATTTTCCAACATAAAAAATAATTTTTTTAGAATACCACATCAAAACCTAAAATTACAGGAAAATATCATTGAAAAATATTCATGAATGTATCTAGTAGAATCTATATCATACTTACATTATTTATTTCACAACTATATATTGAGTATCATTCATAGTTACATTTAGAGTTCACATCACAATATATTCCACAAATCTATTATGATGAATCTTATTGTTTAACAATTTCACATTAACCAATCATTTGAAAGATATAATAGGATCACCCTCGCTATTTTTAACATGGATAAACCCTTATACATGATCAATTCCCTAAAAATATTAACATTATAATAATAGATAATACAAGAAAAAATGAAAAATAACATTTCTACTGTGGAATCACATTTCATCTTTACAAACCCCACATTAATAATTGAAAAAAAAAATTATTTTTTAATAAAATGGCAAAAATTTAATGAAAATATAAATACATAAAATATTAATGAAAGTGAGAAATTCATTTCCAGGGGTATATGTTAAATAACATTCAATGTTTTTGAGACAATCAATATATGTTTAAAACATAATTGAGACATTTAAAATGATTATTTTTTATAAATGATTCTAATAACACAATGATACATTTTAATGTATTTACCCTTTTAAATAAATAATTACCCTACAAAAAATTCTTTTAATTAATTTTTTAGGCATTAATATTAATTAAAACAGTTTAGAATAACAAATATTTAAAACATTATAAATAATGTTTTAGATAAATAGTCTATTCCCATTTGATAAACATATGAAAAAAATAATCAAATTATAAAAATAAATAAAAAAGTAGATACAATTATAGTATATTAATTAGTTATATAATGTGATTTTTTTTGTATGAACTCATTATAGGATAATAATGGTTCATAACATTAAGATATACCTTAATGAAATGATATTGAGATAAAACCCCTTACCTTTATTCTAACTCATCATTTTAAAAAAAAAATTATTATTGAGTGATATAAATTAATTATTTTCTAAATTTCCATACAATTATTTTGAAATATATTATTAATTTTATATCACTTATTATCATGGTCCCAAAATTAAATAATTATTTATGTTCATATTTGACGTTTTTTTGACATTTGGTACTTGAGTCGCAAATGAACCTGGAATGAGGTCAGTAGTCTATTTCATCACCGAACCATAATCTTCCATATAATATTAATTATTTAATTATTAGTTTATTACATTTACTATATTTTATAATAAATCAATTGACTATGGTTTTGAAAAATGAAAAATGATATAATCTCAAGGATGATATGTTGTATATATGCCTGAGTAATGCTTTCATTTTTCATTGATCATTACGGAAATATAGTAATTATTTTTTAAACATTGCATAATTATAATAACTTAATTAATATAATATTAATTGTTTAACAATACATATATATATATCATGGAATTGATGTAGTGAATAAAAATTAATCACATTAGTTCATGGAGCAGCCAGTTCACACATGAGAATGAACGGTGTTATCATTATTATGTGCATGGAAAGTAAGAACACCATTGATATATTGTTATCTTATATTCATTAAGTTGTAATTAATATCACATTTTATAATTAATTATAGCAATAATAAATTTCATGAGAGACGACTATGGGAAATGAATTATATCAGTTCGTGGAGGGATAGTTCACACATACACGCAAACTATTAATTCCATTCAATTTGATAGAAGTGTAAAATCATATTATAGAGTATATTAATATATTAAAATCTATATATATTGAGGACTATAGATTTATTATCACATAATGTATCAAGAATATTTGACGGATGTTGAAGAAGAAATAAAATAGAAACACTTAAATAAAAGTATGAAGTTTATTTCAGATGATCTCATTTTTAACAACTTAACATCTACAGGAAGGGTGTCATGGCTAAAATAATAATTATTAATGTGGGGATGGATTATAATAATGGGTTTGGGGTGATTTATGTATATCAAAATGGTTTTTTAAATTTAAATAATATATAATAAGAGTTCCATTTTATAGGAGAGGGGAGGGGTATTATTGAAATTATCAAAATTATTAAATTAGTATAAATTCATTATCTTTTCCAAATTATTCCAATACAATTTAGTAAAAAGATAAGATGAGTATGTGATAAAATACATTCATCTAATATGAAATATATATTTTTTTGGGTATTTTTTAATCCTTAAATTTATGTTTTAAAACTTTTAACTCTTACCATTTTTATTATGTAATTGAAAATTTTAGCGTTATAATATTTACCATAACATATGGAATGACAAATGAATGACTAATTAATTAAATTTTAAACATAACACAACTATTTGGATGAATCCTTTATTTTTATAAATTCTAATTTATTTAAATAAATATTTTACATTTTAAAATAGGCATTCATTGAATTTTCAAAAAATTAATTACATACTTTTTTAAGAAATCATTACTATATTTTTCTGAGAATACAATTTATCCAAACAAAAACATTTCTAATTCATCTAATAATTATTTTTATGGTATAATATTTTTTTATTTATATTAATTTTTATATTATTAATATAATTCATAAGATTTTTATTTAATAAATCTATTATTGGATCATCATTGTGTCATAATTATATTTAATTATTTATTTCTAGAAAATTATAAATATATTTCCATGTTGTAGGAAATATATTTATTTTTCTATGGAATATTTATAGTTAACAATATCACATATATAACTCCATATAAAATTAATTTTGATAACAAGATGAATGATTCTACCATCTTTGTTTTTATATTAAATAAAATTCTATTAATGTTATTATCACACATAAGATGTTTCAAAAGGACCAAATTTTGGACTTATTATTTTAATTATCGATAATAACTTATCGAATAATATAATTAAAAGTGGTAGGGTAGTTATATGTTATTATGATATAATTATTATTTTTAATTTCCCAATTTAACTTTAACAACTTTAAATAAAATACTAAAATTAAAAATCAAAAAAATATATTTTGATCCTATTATATCAAAATTTTCATAATTATTAAAACAATTTATAAGAAATTTTGAAAATTAAATATAATAAATTTGATAAAAGAAATTTAAAATTATATCCATTAAGAAAATTAGAATACGAGTTTTAAAAGTTACACTGTTCAAAAGATCAAAACATTTTTATATAAAATATCTATATTAAATATATTCTAATGTAAAAAAATTGGATTAAAATAGGAAAACATAATCTAAATATTTTTGGATCTAAATAATTATGTAGATGTTGAATTACAAGATGGAAGGGGAATTATATGATTAAAAACATTTGTTTTTCACCTTAAGAAAAACATTTACTAACACAGTTAAACAAGGTTGATTTATATGAACTCTTTTAGTTATACTTAAACAATCATTCTAGGTCATGGAAATATGGTTCCAGAAATGAAACATAAGGAATGTATAAATGTAAAATATTCTACCTTAAGGAGGATAGAACCAAAAATACCAAACCATACAAAATTATAAGATAGTATTAGAAAATTATACATCATTTATCTATCAAAATAAAACAGATATGTACATGAAAAAAACAAGTAACAAGAATGAATTGTTTTAACCAAAATAGAAGGGTATCCAATAATCGTGGATAAAGGCCCCTCTACTAATAATATCTATAATTTATGTCCTACCCACACCAGGGTATGCACTTGATAGAATTTTTGGAATCCATATTGTTATACCCACAAGCCCATTATCATTAAGGTTGTCAGCACCTCTGTCTTCCAATCATCAAAAGCCATCAATTGTCCAACACAACAGTTAGAGTCGCACCAAGTAATCTAAACAGGATGTTCAGAAAAATAGGAAGCATGATGGTCCCTCTATCTATAAATCACTTCAGCATCATGCAATCTCTAAAGTGATGGAACATATATTGAGATCATTCAAATGAGATCCCAATTACTGAATCTTCTCTAATTGTCAGCTCCATCTTCCGATGGACATATATTTCCATGAATATCAGATGGACCTATAAAAGTGACACTCAAATAATGTTTAGTTAGAAAAATATTTTTCGACATCCATTAAAAATAAGTTTAAATAAAAAGTTGTTATTTAGGAAAATTTATTTTGTAGAGTAAAAGGAAAAATATAATTTAGAATCGTACAAAATAAACATTAAGAGTCTATAAGACACAAATACTCAGATTCATTTTGAAAAAGAATTTGGAATATAAAACCCAATGATTTTGGACTTTGAATTCCCATAAATTTGGAATCTGAATTATGAGTAAGGAGTTTTTTGAATTATAAGGAATTTTGAGTTTTAATTATTATGAATTCATTGTTTCAAGGATTTTGAGAAATTTTGATTTTTGATAAAACCATTGTCTAAATTATAAAGAATTTAGAGTCTAGATTCGGTTGAATTTGGAGTCCGGATTATATTGAAATCACATTACGAATTTTAGAGGATTCAGAGTCTGAATTCTGAGCAATTGAGAGTCTGAATTCTCAGGAATTCAGAGTCTAGATTTTGTGGAATTTTGACACTGAATTCTGAGGATTTCAAATTCGGAATTATGAGGAATTAAACGTCAAAATTATTAGAAATTAAGATTATTAATTTTGTAGAATTTGGAACCTGAATTTTATAGAATTTAGAAGCCAAACATCGAAGAATTCAAAACCTGAATTTCAGAGAATTCAGAACCTGAATTTCAGAGAATTCAGAACCTGAATTTCCGAGAATTCAGATGGTTCATTTCAAAGAATTATTTATATATGGATTAATAGGATTCATAGGATTTGGAGTGAAAAATAAAATTTAGAGATAGTAATTAAAATAGTGATATTTTCAGAGACTATAAAATGAACAATGAAAACATAGGTGAGGATAAAAATTTTCTTAGAGAAGGGAAATGTTTCTTATTAATGTAATACTTTGGGAAAATATAATTTTTTTTTAAGAAAGAGGGTTTGTGGTTTTCAAAACATAGGTAAATGTAAATGTCATAAGGAAACATTATTGATTATACAAAATCTACCTTTTTAGATAACACAATCATTCTTACAAAAAATAATATAAGGATATAGAATTTTTCATTATGAACATAATAGTAAAACATATATCCCTTTACATATGAATCATAATTAATACGACTAAATCCCACTTTTGAATTGAAATCCATAAGGATCGTATTATTGTCTTCTTTATAGAGATATTTCATTTTATTTCCTTAGGAAATATCCATTGATAAACCCCCCCCCCCTTAATTATATCCCCCCATACATATGGGATTTATTTTTTTACATAGTATTTTTTTATCATTCCTTTCTCCCCCGTTGCGATTTTCAAAAAGAAATTAAGTGAATGGAAAAAATTATTTTTCTTGAAATATTATTTCATTAAAAAATTCCTTTTGGAAAAATAAAAATTTTATTATGATAAAAAAAATTGTATAGGGAACAATATATAACAAAAGATCAAATTGGGAAAATTCATCCTTCTTTGTCCTTCGAAATTAACTTATTCACGATGGTTTTTATATTCTCAATCTATTTGTTATATTCTTCAAAAATATTGTGTAACTATTCTAGATCCCCATTATCCTAGTACAGAATGTTGATTTTTTTCTTGATCCATTATAATTTCTTCATGAGTATTTAAAATCACTTCTTCATTGATGAAAATTTCTGCCAACAATATTCTGTGATCCCTTTACCACCTCAAATTCATAGAATCATAATTAAGCTTCTCATTAATTTCATTTTCTTCTTAGTTATGCACTCTTTGTTCAAGAATGAGCTTCTCATAAAAATATGAAGTAAGGTATTTGATCATAACATCATCAGTATCAAGTGAATCCTTCACATTGTCTTGAAATTCAGAAAAAATCCCATATCTTCAATTTTATTCCTTGAACACCATGTAATTTTCTTACTTGACCTCTTCTGAGCATCATAAAAAATGATGAATGATATGAAATTGTCCATAACCATGAAAAATTTATCCATAAGCATGGAAATAGAATCTGATTTCTAATTAATGGAGTACTAAAGCATCTGGAACCATGAGTATATACATGTAAACAAAGGAATTGTATCAACGAAATACATTATTTTTTGGACAACAAAGTCATATCTGATAAAAGAATATTCCAAATCAGATTATCCAGTTGGTGATGAATCTTTCTCTATCTATTCAAAAAATTTCATTGAAGAACCACCATTATATTTCATTTCAACCATGACAATCCTCACTGTGTCAACCAAAACCTATTTTCACATATCAGTTCCTTGAATGATCTCTATTGCATTTGGTGATTCATGTTCAATATCTGATAGTTGATCTAATTTTTTTATTTCTCATCATTTTAACTCTCAGGATCAACTATATGATCATGTTGTTGAACCAATTCATGATTCATACTCCGTTCTTTAGTTTGATTGTTTACATGTTCATGACCCTCTTCTCTTTTTTTCTTATGGTATCAGGAATTGATTATTTTTCTTAAGAAGTCTATATCGACAATTTATCAGAAGGAATCTACTTATCATGGCAAATACCTACTTTACTTATGACACCATCAGTGGCATCCCATTATTCCTCCTACTCTTCTTCTTCTTCTTCCATTTCCTATTCTTCCACACTTTTGACATCTTCTTCTGGTTCTAGAATCACTATTTTCTTTATGGGAGTCATTGTAAGTGATTCTTGAAGAAATGATTCTAGAACCTGGACTTGTTCAAAGGCATTCTCTTTGTCATTGAGAAGAGATTGAGCTTGATTATCATCATACATATTCTTCTTCTGCTTCAGGCCTTTTCCTTCTTCTCATGCTCATCAGAAGCCTTAATCTTCATGGATTTAGCTTTAGAATTGTCCTATATTAAACTAGGCTTCCCAAACATTATATTCTTCTCATCAACTCTGCACTAAGAAACCACATCATCCAGATAGTTATTTTACTTCTTATCTTTAGGAGGTACATATTGGGTTTCCTAAAGTGCAAGATTTTTTCTTTCACATATGGTTCCTTCAGATTTCTCTTCTTCTCACCTTTTTGGGATATCTTAGCCACATCTAGTTTCTTGGATAATGTTTCAATTTCCGATTCAGATAAATTGTAGAATTCTTCATATTCACTATTTAATATAACCTTCAGCATTCTCAAGATATCATCATTAAGAATCAGAACCTTGAGATTTCATGGATTAGAGCTACATGGAATTTAGAACTAATTATGAAAAAGAACTATAAGCTTGGAATGAATAGTCGAATACAAAATAATCTAAAAATTGACTGTTCCATTCATAATATTTGAAATTGTAAACAAGATATAATGTATATGTT
Organism: Viscum album; assembly: GCA_963277665.1. Taxonomy (NCBI): domain Eukaryota; kingdom Viridiplantae; phylum Streptophyta; class Magnoliopsida; order Santalales; family Viscaceae; genus Viscum; species Viscum album. The sequence continues at coordinate 520,450,842 of OY728160.1, forward strand.
TAATCTTCATGAGGATTATAGGAAAATCCAGAATAAAAATTTCACTTTATTCATTATGTCATTATACCCTTTTCTTAAAATGATAAAACCCTAAACCCATAATTATAGAATCCAAAAATTGGCATAAATATGGTATATTTTTAGTTCCATCAACCCTAAAAAACTAGGTAACTCTGTAGACATATCCTTATAAAAAAATTCTAAATTATTTAATCACCTATGGGTGGAGAATTCAGCATATCCCTAATAGGGGACTCCAATGATATTAGCCTCCATACTGAATGATAGATAATATTTTTTCCCATAAAACTCAGTGGAAATCATATATGTTTCTTCTTGAACAATGAAACATATGGTTTCTTAAAAATATACCAGAAACTATGGATTCATCGGATCCTGTACCATTGGTTTTGATACCCATAAATTCTCTCTGATATTCAACTTGATATTCTTAGAAATAAGATAATAAAATTTACCATAGAATTTTGATTCAACGAACCTATTCCTATATATCTTCCATATAGAAACATCAATTACTGAAGACAATTGTTTTAAGGCAATTCTTCTAAATACATTCGGATATGCGATTACTAAAAATATATTATGACCCTTAAGTGAAGCAGTATTGTTTTAGCATGCCAAACCATGATAACTGAATTGGGATAGTCATGGGGGGCTTTATATAGGCGTTTGAGGAGACGGTTCAGATTCCAAAAAGATCAATGGTTGAGATTATCTTGATCTAATCTAATGGTTGATTTAAAAGAGGAAGACTAATTTCTATAGGTTCCAATCATTAGAGATTTTAAAGATAAAAATTCAGATATAAATAAATTGAATCTGAATAATTTAATGAAAAGGAAAATACCAACATGTATAATTTGAAAGAAAAAATTTATGTAAGGAAACATACCATATGAATTGCAAGAAAAATTTTCATTAATGGGGAAAATTCATCTAGATGAACATTAAATTTCAGAAAAGATGCTTACGAAAGAAAAATTTTGTATTCTGAAATTTAAAAATATGATCTGGAAAATTTTTTATTACAAATTTTTTGACTAAGAAATATTTTTAAAATGAAAATATGTTGGTTACGAAAAATATCGGTTACAATTTTTTTTTGTTATACAAGAAAATGTACTCCCCCTATGAAAAAGTGTTTCCTACTATAAAGAGCTTTTTGCAAACAAAAAAGATAATATGGAATATTACCTATAATATATCATTCCTAAAAACTTTTAATTGGTTACAATTTTTCAAAAGGTAATGTTTTCCTGAAAATATATGCAGGTTGATATTGTGTTCTGATAAAATGAATAAGGATATCTCTTTTATATGTGTGAACCCTAATAAAGTGTTTCCTAATATCTTTGTGTTTTTAATGAGATTGATTTGTAGGGTTTTTTACACAGGGAAATGACACTATTGTTATCAAAAAATATCTGTGTTTTGGTAAAACTCCTACCATAGTATGTGAGTGAGTGTTGCATCGACAACACATGGTCACAACAACTTCATGCTGCATCATATTACACATCAGAAATATAGATTGCTAATGATTGTTTATTTTCAAATGACCAGGAAACTAATTTGTCTCTTAATGAGAGATAAGTTTCATATGTAATTTTTGTTTCCATTCTACACACTCAAAATTTAGCGTTAGAAAAACATTTTAGAGCAATATGATTTCCAAAACTAAAAAAGTTTCATAAATCCACAGTTCCCTTTAAATAGTGAAAAATTTATTTGACTTTTTTTAAATGATATTCCATAGAATTGGATGGATACTTTTCCCAAAATCATACTACAAACATTATGTAAGGATGAATAGCTATCAAATATAGTATAATTCTTATCACATCTATAAATGATCTTTGATCTATTGGTTTCTCATATTCATCAAGATCAAATTAATTTTATTTACCAATGGGTGTGATTATACACATAGCGTTGTCATATCCATACTCCTTAAGAAGACCATTAATATACTTTTATATTGACATATAATTTCCTTCCGGATTTTTCAGAAATTTGAAAACCAATGAAATATGTTAACTACCAATCATATTCATTTCAAACTCAAATTTTATTATATTTTCAAATTATTCAATTAATTATTGCCAAGTTGAACAAAATATAATGTCATCAACGAAAATTTGAACAATGAAAACCATTTCCATATGTTTCTTTATAAAAAAAGTTTGACCATATGTTCTTTTTACATTGTTGTTTTGTTAATAAAAATTATTAGTATATTATATTTGGATCTAGGGGAATTTTTTGTCGATAAAATTCTTTTATAAGTTTGTAAACATGTTCAGAATATTGTGTATCTTCAAAACCTAGAGGTTTTTCAAAAAAATCATCATATTGAAAATATACATTACGGAAAGCACATTTTACATCCGTTTGAAAATGCTTGAAATTAATAAATTCTTCAAAGGAAAGTAAAATATGAATAGATTAATGTCTTCCTAATAAAGAATATGTTTCTTCATAGTATAATCCCTTTTTATGATTATAGCCTTTAGAAACTAATCTAGCTTTATTTCTCATAATGATTCCATTTTAATCACACTTATTTCTAAAGACCTATTTTTCTCCAATTACAGAATATTGATTAGGTATTTCAACTAATGTCTAGACATTGTTCCTTTCGAATTCATTTACCTAATTATACATGTCCTTTATCTAATTTTCAACACCAAAATCTTCATAAGTCAATTTTTTCTAATTGGGAATGGAATTATTGATGTTCTACTTCATTTATTAATGAACTTCTAGACCTTACAGTTTAATTTAAATCACCGACGATACTATTACTAGGATTATTCTTATGAATCCACTTATTTCTGATTTATAATACCTTTTCATCAATATTTTATTGGAAATATTCTTGGTTTAGTGATTTAGATATATATTTAATAACATTTTCTTTTGTTGAAAGATATTTTATCATGGTTTGAAAATTAGTTTTCTAAAACACATCCGAAGATGTATGTTGAGATTTTTTAAAAACAAAAGGATTGGTTTTATGAAATTTAACACATACTATTTCTTCAATAGTACATGTACTTATATTAAAAACTCTATATGATGTTGAAGTTGAGGAGTAGCCTAGGAAAATTACTTCATCAGATTTGGGTGTGATTTTATGTAAATTATCTTAAGTATTCAGAATGAATATTTTTTAACCAAATACGTTGAAGAAATAAAGTGTAGGTTTTATACCATTCTAAAATTCCTAAGGGGTATTTTTAAGGAATAATATAATCATAAGTAGATTTATAGAATATCAAGTAGTACTTAAAGCTACTGATAAAAAGTGTTTAGCTATATAATATTCATTCAACATGGTTCTTGTTATATCATGATGAATTTTTTTTCTTCTTTCAACAAAACCATTCTTTAGAAGGGTTATTGTAGTTGAGAAATTATGTGAAATGCCTTTTCTAATACAAAATGTTTCACAATTTGAATTTTTAAATTCTCCTCTATGATCACTATGAATAGTTATCAATGGATGGTTTTTCCTAATTTTTACATGGGATCATTAAATTTTTGAAATAAGGGAACGTTTTAAACTAATTTTCTAGATAATAGACCCACAAAAATCTAGTGTACTCATCAACTAAGAAAATTTTACAATATTTTCCACAAATTCTTCTAGTATGTGTTGGATCAAAAAGATCCATATGCAATAACTGTAATGCAAAAAAATATGAGAATTCATCAATTCATTTAATACATGATTTATGTTGCTTTCCAAATTGAAAAGTATCAAAATATTTTGAAGAAACAAATATATGTTTTGGAAGATCCTTAATGTGATTTTTTGAGAGTTTTGATAGGTTTATAATGACATTATGTTCTTACCATCAGGTCATAACCATGATTTGTCTTAAATATCACTAAGGAAAGGTTGATCTTGGATCCTAAAGTCTCTTATGTTTTATGTGTATACTTTCTCTTTCCTATAAATAATAAATTCTTCATTTGAATTGTGTACTATGAAATTATCATCCCAAAAATTCACAAGGTAACTTTAATCACAAATTAGAATTATTCTAATGAGTTTTTAAAAAATACTTTTCACATATAATACATTTGAAATTAATGTTTTCCAAAGAGGAACAACTATACCTATACAAACAATTTTCGTTGAGCATTATCTATGAAAGGTAAAAATTTTCCATTCGTCATGATAATAATTCCTATGATGTTTTTGTTACCATTCATATGAGGGTAACACCCACTATCAATGTACAACATTTTGATGTTGTTACATTCTTTAGTTTCTTAAAAACCGTTTGATTTTTGGAAAACAATCATTTTTCATTTCGAGAATTCCAGAAAGAAAGACTTTATGAATCCAATTTTTCTTAAAAAAATAAGCATTATGAAAATTTAAATATTGGGTTTCATTAAAAAAAATATGTTTTCTCCCAATTTCCAATGCACTAAAATTGAGTTCGAAATGGAGTGCTTTAGAGAATAAAATAGTTATTACTAAAAATCAGTTTTGAATGAGTATAACCAAAAAACAGAAGGATTAATTAATGGTTGAATTTGGAAATACATCTTGTCAACGGTTTCCTTGGAAAATATTTTTGGCATAAGTTTTATTAAAAAAAATTATCCTAAAAACATTTATTTTAGAACTTGAGTTTGTTTCTAAATTTTTTTTCTTAGAAATCATATATTCAATATCCATAGTAATTTTATTCTTCATAAAATTAACATCCCCATGGTTTTTGGAAATTCTATCGAAATAATATGTTTTCTTATTATGATATTTAGAATGATTGAATACTTCTTTAGTTAAAATAGATATTCTAGAGTTTTCATTATTATAAATTTTCATGAATATAGAAATTTCATTGTCAAGAAGTTTAGAAAACATAGACACCTCTTCGTAAGAAGGTTATGTATTATAATCTAATTATGATGACTCATCATATGCATATTCATATTATTTATCATCCGTATAGTTTTCATTCAAATATAAATTATTGATTGATTCATCATTGTGTACCATGACTATTAGACAATGACCTTTAATTTGTAGTTTGTCCAGTAGGCAAAGATTCATCTTATTAGATTATTTATACTTTGATGATTCATTTAAATATTCACCAACACTGGAACTCCATGTCTCATTAGCCTTCAAAAAATTCTTAGATTTTTCTTTGTAGTAATTTTTAATATTCCTCTAAAAATTATTTTCTTTTATATCCTTTTTTATGAATAGGAAAATTTAGCCATATATGCTCTGCTCTTGTTCAATCATTTCATGTTACTTATTAGTCTTTATTATATTTTCATTTATTCTTTGTATATCTATACTGAGAGTATTTCTTTCTAACAATATTGTTCATCCTTAAAGCACAATTAGTTGCCTCATTATCAAAATGTCAACTTTCAAAATATATATATAACATAATGACATTCTTAGACATAGATCACATAACCCTATCAGGAGTCTTTGATTTAGTTATATTATAGGCTACAAATCCATTTCCATTATTCTTCTTATTCATATAATCATCTCATTTATTCTTGCCTCATGTTGAAGAACAGTTCCAAAAAGCTCATCATGAGTAATTTTGAGATACATTTAAATTATGTTCAATAGCTACTGTCTTAAATCCCCACTCATTAGGAATGATATCAATAACATTATACATAAGAGAATTATTATAAATACCATTATAATCTATACTCTTATTAATTATAGATTCCACAACAAGGCCTTCCTCAACCATAGATTGTATACTATTAAAAATATTCATAATTCTTTTTGTACATTTCATAATAGTTCCCTATTAAGAAATATAAATACATGATATTATACTCTATGAATAGAACTCTCAGTCTCTATGACTTTGTATTTACTAAAATGTTTTAATTCCAATTTCTTGCAAATATTGTTAGCAGATTCATTAGACGAAATTTGATTATATATGTTTATTGTCATAAAACATGACCAAGTTTAATGTACCTTGTAGTTTAGTAGATATTCAGACAATTTTTTATGGTGAAGTTTTTGACATTTTTTCATTAATCAAGTCATATCATATAAGCATTACAAAATTTTCAACTCAAATATCAAAAACAAAGGTATTCATATAATATCTAAAATACTCATAATCATTAAAATATAAAATATGTGGCGTGGTAGGATATAAATAGTCAATTGAACCAACATTCATTTCATATATTCTAAAAGATTATATCATTCCAAAAAAACATGTTAATAGAAAAGGTTTATAAACAATGATTACAATTACTAAGAAATTAAAAATTTATAACAATGAAAACATGGGCAAGGAAACATATATATGAATATATTTAATTCAAATACCTCCCACGATACAAATTGTATGATCAAAATAATGACGTAGATGCTCAATGAAAAGATGGGGTGAATTGTATGATTAAAACAAATATTTTTTAGCCATATGAAAAACCATGTTTAACAAAATTAAACAAGGTAGATTCCTAAGACCTCTTTTAGTACTAAAAAACAAACCTTCTAGTTTTTGGAAAATATGGGTTCATACATGAATGTTAAAAAATGATTAAATGGATAAGATTCTACCTAAAAGAATATAGAATCTTACATATTAGAACATAAAAAAATACATGAAAGTCTTTGAAAATTACTCCTCATTTCTTTATCAAAATGTAGCGGATATAAATTGAAACAAAATAGGAAACAACTATGAAATATTTCAACCCAAATAGTAGGGAATCCAACATCCTTGGATAAAGTTCCTATGATTTATACGTTCGTGAAAGTCTATCTTATGGACACTAGGACAAGTCCCCGATAGGAATATCTGAATTTGTCTTAATATCCCCACATGCACTCAAAGATTATATTAGTCGACTCCTATGTCTTCTTATTCTTGGAATCCCTCGATTTTTATCATAAATAATCAGAGTCGGACGAAGAAATCTGTAGAATTTGTTCAGAACCGCAGAATTCATTAGAGTATCTCTCTCTAGAAATCACTTTCTAAATGTGAAATCTATAGTGTGACTGAATATATATTGACCTAATTAAAATGAGGTACTATTTATATGCACATCTCTGATGGTAAACTCCCTCCTCAAAAAATCATTATATTCCGTGAATCTTATAGGGACATATACATGTGTCACTAAATCAATAGTTAGATAAGAATAGATTATATGACATTGTTTTATAATAAGTGTAAGTAAAATGATGTTTTTTTTCAAAATTTAATTTTTGGAGTCAATGGAAAAAATTATAATTCCCAATCTCATCAAATATACATTAAATGTATATAAGACATCGATTATCTGATTCTATTTTAAAAAGAATTCGAAATCTATAATCTAAATATTTCATTGTATTAATTCCCAAGAAATCAGAATCTAAATTATAAGGAATACAGAGTCTGAATTAGAAGTAATTTGGTGTTGAAAATCATAGGAATTTAGATTATGAATTCTAAGGTATTCGAAGTCTAAATTTGGGAAATTCATAGTATGAATTTCTGAGAATTTAATGTTTAAATTATAATAAATTTAGTATCTAAATTACAAGGAATTAATTGTTTGAATTCTGAGATATTCGGAGTTTGAATTCTATAAATTTTTGAGTATTAAATTCATAGAATTCAGAACATGAATATAATAAAATTCAAAAATTTAATTTCAGTGATTTCTGAACTTGGATTTCATAGAATTCAAATCCTGAATTTCAGATTATTCAGAACGTAATTTCCATAGATTTTAGAACCTAAATTTTAGTGAATTTGGAACATTAATTTCATATAATTCTATATCCAAGAAATTATAGGATTTTTGGGTTTTAGAAGTCAAACAAAATTTCAGATATAATAATAAATATAGTTGAATATAAATTGACTATAAAAAGAAAAAAAACATACCTGAGGATAAAAATATCTATAGAGAAGGAAAATTTTCCTTATGAAAATAATTGTAACACCCCGAGATTTTATGAAAAATATTATTTTAATTTCATTAATGTCTTGTGTTGTATGCTACACCAAGATTACCTTGTGCATTACGCAACACCATATTAGCTTGCAGTATACGCAACACTATTCTTGGATCGTGTTACACACAATTTTGATAATAATTATTCTATGAAACATTGAGAATATATATATATATATATATATATATATATATTCAATGTATAAATGAAATATGGTTGGATTCTATTATACGAAACAACGAAGGATTCTTGCACCACACGCAACCATGACTTGGCTTGCATTACATGCAATCGTGACCTTCCTCGATAGCATGTGTTGTATGCAATACCGGGTTTTACTAAACAACGATATATTATAATATTATTATGAACAAGCCATTATGAATATTATTAACTTAATTTTGAATTTTATAACATTATAATTCATCTTACACATTTTCTAGAACATGGTATAAGAACAAAATAAATTTTTCGGGTAAAATAATTATTTTTCAAAAAATGCAGTTTTTCCACCTTTTGATGGAACACCCACTTTAAATATAGTTTTTGACATGTTTATAAGTTAAATTTTACAAAATAAAATTCTTCATTGGAATCAAGAAATTAATATTTACTTTGGATAAAATTTTAATATTATTCTGGTAACTTTCATATTTTGATGAATAGTAAAAACACGATATATTTTAATAAAAAACAACTTTTTTCATCACAATAATTTATAATATTTAATGGTTTTAAAGTATAAATAGAATATATTTTTACCATTTAATATAATCTATGTTATTATCATTGATTTTACATTAAATTTTATGTTAAATCAATTCAATCTTTTGCAATGTTTTAAAGAAAAACAGGTTATCTTTCGACAACGGGATTAATTTTAATTTAATTTCTGCAGCTTTTGTGTATTGAATTTGGAAAAATGGATTCCATATTTGGAATTAGTGGGTCAAAATTATGTTAATAGGCTACCTTTTATTTTTGGGAATTATCAATAGTAACAACGGTAAATTTTATTTACCATAGTTAAAGGTAAATCAGGTAATTAGGGTAAATATAATATTATAACATTATCCTAACACGTGCCAAAATCCTATTGGATGAATAAAACTAGACCCATATCACCTAAGGGTCGGATTAGATTCATTAAATATACTTTTGTCCCTGAAAATAATTTAATTATTATTAAAACCAAAGAATGTGACAACATGTCACTTTCTTAAATCTTATAAGTATAATAATTTTAATTTGGTGATAAACTTAATGAAACTTTGAAAATTAATTGTCTACAGAAAGATAATACAATTATCTACATCATAGGAATTTATTTAGAATTTTTAGGGATTAAATAATTATCTTTAATTATTACACAATAGTGATGTTGAAATTATTTAATTAATTTAAATATCAAATAAATTTTTTTAAAAATATTAAAATAAATATTATATGAACTATTTAATTTGCAACACTAATTTTCTAGATACATATAACATTTTATGAATCCATTAAAGATTTTAGTTCGAACATATCTTCTGTATATATTTTATTTAAATTCAAATAAAAGAATAGTGTCAAAATTGACACTATTGTTATTTTATAAAAATAATATATTATACAATTGTTTAAAAATCACAATAATATTTAAAAATTATACATTAAAATTTATATGGTCGATAATGTCATAAAGTGTCAAATTATTGAAAATTAACAACACATATGTAATTATTCATAGTAATTTAATATTTAGAATATTATTACCACAAATAAAATGAAATTGTTAAATAAGGATAAATCAAGTTGATAATGTTTAAAATAAGATCCAAACATGTCTAAATTTGATTGGTTGATCAGATTACAACCATATCTCATCTAATCATTAAATATGAGTTATTTTTGGAGGTTTTTAAGTGGGGTCAGATTTATTATAAATTAATATTTTTAAGAATTACAAAGGTTCTCCTCTCCTCCCTTATAAAAGGGCACCTCCTCCCTCTCTTCCTCACACCACATTGAGCCTTCAAGCTCGGCACTTCAAAGAAGAGGTAATGTCTGTTACCGATTCTTTCACCTTTATTTCTTCTTCCACTTCTTCTTCTTAGGATGTTTCAATATGAAGTAATAACATCAGTATCACTCATATACTGATATGTTATTATAAGTATGAAACAACCCTATTTCTCCATCTATCCATCCTATGGAAAATGAAATCACCGCACGTGCGTACGTACAGAATACCTTTTCCACGCCGTGGTGTAATCTATTTTCCACCATCACCTTACTTGGATGGGTATAATGGTGTAAATAATAACTATATATAATTATTGTAAAGTGATATTGATTATGTAATATTATACATTCACTCCAATAAAATTCCACGATCATGGGAACGATATCATCGCTCGTGCATACGTATGGAATACCGTCTCCACGACGCGATTAGATTCATTCTCAATGATTAACCATTCATAAGTTATTATAAAATATATATAATATGTAATCATAATATATATGACATAATAATGATACTATATTTATGTATATATATATATATGAATGGCATCCAATTAATTCCATTCAATTCAACGAGGAAACAAAAACAACGTTCATGCATTCGTACGGCCTACCGTCTCCATGAATGGTGTATTTCGTTCCATTTATTGATCTGTTGTATATATATATATATTCTGAATATATATTATATATAAATCATGTTTTATATTCTAGAATTAAGTAATCATGATCTAAGTAATCATATGAATAATTACATGTCAAAACACGAACTACAAATGAAACGATTTTACCCAAAGCTCTCTTTAACATGGAATTTACAAAAGAATGGGTAGTATAAATTCATATGTGAACCATATATGATATCATAAAAATGAATATTATTCTGTAATAAGTCAATGATATTATTTAAATCATTATACAGTAGGTTCGGATACGTACGAAGCATATAGGACCTAAGGTAAGGGATAATGTTGCAAATCTCATTTTTATCTGAGATTGCTTATTCATAAGTATTTACTGGGGTTATTTCTATCATCCATGTCCATGTTTTATAAAAGTGTTTTCATGTATGTTTAAAGTACTTTTTACCCATTTTTGACTTTTACTACATGGTATGTATGGAATCTTACTATTACGAGGTACTTTTTGACTTTTCCAACAAAAGTATGAGGAGAACGTTTTTTGACTTATACGGCATGAAAGGATTTTTACGGTTTTATAAAGCCTTATTTTCATGAAGATTCCTCCAAAATATTTCATGGCTATTTTCAAAAAAATCCTTTTGTTTTAAAATTCCATGAAGTTTTGTAAAAAGAAATTGATTTTGAAGAAGAAAGGATTTTTCCTCAAGAATTCATTTCAAGTGTTTTATCAAAACCATTTTCCATCTAAGATGACATTATTTCATATGTGTATGTTTCATGTATAATGTCTTTATGATTTACATGGTATCACTTTTCTTATTATGAAATGATATAAATTTGTTTTATATGGATTATGTTATGATGGAATGATGTTTATGAAACCCATTTTTTGGGTTATGATGAATGTTTTAAGTTTATTTTGTGGCACAAGTAAGAATTATATCATTATGATATGGGTGGGACCTATATCTCCCTCCAATGCACTGGGTAATGATTTTATACCTCATGAGATAGACATGGCTGGAATTGTAAGTTAATCTGGTTCAGTGTAACAGGACTGAAACGAGGAGTGAACTCGATTTAGAATGGGACTTTGTCCACTAAGATGGTCTTGGCAGCAATGCCTTGGCTACTATGGAAATCATTACAAGTGCTTAATGGATCCCATAGTTACATGTGTTATTACCAAGCTATTTTATCATGGTTTATGTTCCATTATGATCTATGCCTTATGTACTTCCTTGTTTTATGTCGTTGCTCAAGATGTTGATGTTTAAACATTATGTTCATGTTTTTAAGTTAAAATGTATATAGTATGATTTATTTTATCCATTATTACCCTTAATGAGCATTTGAGCTCACCCTTTTTATGTTTTCTTTCCCCCATGATATAAAGAAAGGTTTTAGGTAAGAAAAAAAGGGAAGATATTTATGGGAGATGTTGAAGATCTTTCACCACGATTAGAAGATTAAGTTCCATGTTTCCAAAGAAACTAAACTATTACGGTCCTTGGGTGTCTATTTTTGTTATGTAATAAGTATTCCACTAAAGTAATGTAATGTCCATGTACGTCAAGCTTTGGGTCTCTGCAGTTGGTATCAGTGGAAAGGTTTAGTCAATCATTGGAAACTAGGATTAAAAAATGTTAGTGAGATACCTAGAGATATTTATAAGGTATGTCTAGGGATGTCCCTAAGGATAAGTATTCGTATAGGATATAGTCCTAGAACAACTGTAACGGTCTTATAACTTAACCTAAGATGTTAGATATTGAGGTTACTCCCCCTTTACTATGTTGTTTTCCCTAGAATGATTTTTTCCTCTCACACTATTCTTTTTGGGTTTTAGAAAATGGCTGGAAATTGAAAGATTCATGATAATGGAGGATATGATGGAAAATGGAATGATATTCTTCATAATAATCCAAATGAAATGTGATTTGGAAGTCCAAACATAATTATTATGCCGAATCAGAAATATCATAATATGATCAATAAACAAAAATTTGGTAAGTTTCCTGACTCGGCTAATAAGAGAAAGATCGAGTTTCATGATGATCATAGAGGAATGAAAGTTCAATTTCCCCTATGTAAATCATGTGGGAAGAGGCATCAAGGAGAATCATTCAAAGGAACTAGAATATTCTTATGGTGTGGAGAAGAAGGACATTAATCCAGTAATTGCAAAGGAAAAGTTTGAGTTAACACCATGGATGAGGATAATGGTAATGATACGACATCAACAATGGTTAAATGTTGTAAATGTGGATTGTACGGGAATTATGCAAACCAATTCCCTAATGGAAAGTCTCATGAAGAGAATCAGTATGGTCGTATGGGTAATATTTATGTGGATTATGATGAAGAGACTACAAATGAAATGTGAGATGAAAGAATTGTTGAAGCTTGGTCAATGGTTTAAGAAGGTAGTGGAATGATTACATGTTTATCAAGTGTAATTTTGTATAAGTAATCTCATGTTACTATGGAATAAAGAGACATCTAAGGATTGTTACACTGTTGTCTTTCCTATGTTTTGAAATTGTGTGATTAATGGTACCAGTAACCGTGGAAGTTTATTCAGATATTTTTGTAAAGTAGATGATATGCGCATAATGAAGTAATAAGAAGATAATGAGATGTTTGATTGTATTCATGAGCTCATGATTGATATAAGGACTATGTTATATCATGGTTTTAGTATATATAATTTTGAGGATTTTGGTATGTGGAAAGTGTTAACTTTTAACTGCATTCATGTTTTCACTAAGGTCCAATAGGTATTCCTTTTTCAATAGAATACATGATTAAGGCCTTTGAATGTTTGGAATGTGACCAACAAGACATATCTTATGATATATGGGGATCAAGGAAGGTATTAAATACTGGAATGGATTATGTTGGACATAAGATAGAATTGTTTAAGGATAGAAGTTTTTTCGATATTATTGATGGGATGTTATAGTAATATAGTTTTAGAAAAAGGACGACCTGCAGGATGGGTGACAACAAATCGCGTCGGACATGGTTGTGGGAATCGAACCCATAACCGTAGTGCGACTGGCATTTATCGCCTACCACTGGCCTACAGGAAGTCCCTGGTTATTTGAATGTAGTTTTATTTTATTAAGCGGTATGATATATGATGTATAATTTCTTTTTTGGAACCATATACGATTAATATAACCATAAGATGGACTTATAACTTTTGCTAACCTTTTGTTTGAATGAAAATGAATGACCCATCATTCTATCACATGATCTACTAACACATCATGAATAAAAAGTTCAACTTCATTTCATTAAGGGATGAAGTGGAAATTGTTCAATTCACAAACAATAAGGAGATTGTACCAAAATAATGTAAGTATTTATTTTAATTCATCAACTTTAAGGAAATGATCTTGAAAACCAAAAATTTTGTCCTAGTTCCCTTATATCTGATGAATCAGATGGTACCTTAGATCATCACAAATCTATAGCTTTGTGATTGTTGGATTTTTCATAGCCATGTTCTCTACCACTCTCCATCAGAACTTGATGGTTAGATTTTTCTTCCATATCCATATTTTCACCAATGTTATCCTATGTGGAGACCCAGTGATGAGTTAATTTGGGTAACCATTACATTTCATACTTCAGTTTTTAAAGCCATGTTTTGGTATTCCTTTTTACGATGTGGGTTTCTATTAAACAAACATTCGAGTAGTAAACCATTTATAACCCCGACGAATTTCGAGGGTGAAATTCATTTTAAGGGGGGTAGAATGTAACACCCCGAGATTTTATGAAAAATATTCTTTTAATTTCTTTAATGTCTTGTGTTTTTTGCTACACCAAGATTACCTTGTGCTATATGAAACACCGTATTAGTTTGCAGTATACGCAACAGTTTTCTTGGATCGTGTTACACACAATTTTGATAATAGTTATTCTACAGAACATTGAGTATATATATATATATATATATATTCAATGTATAAATGAAATATGGTTGCATTCTGTTATACGAAACAATGAAGGAATCTTGAACAACACGTATCCCTGACTTGGCTTTCATTACACGTAATCACGACCTTCCACGATAGTGTGTGTTGTACACAATACCAGGTTTTACTAAACAACGATATATTATTATATTATTATTAACTATCTGTTATAAATAGTATTAACTAAATTTTGAATTTTATAACATTAATATTCATCTTACACATTTTCTAGAACAAGGTATAAGAAGAAAATAAATTTTTCGGGTAAAATAAGTATTTGTCAAAAAATGCAGTTTTGTCACTTTTTGATGGCGCACCCACTTTAAATATAGTTTTCGACATGTTTATAAGTTAAATTTGTCAAAATAAATTTCTTATTTGGAATCAAGAAATAAAAATTTACTTTGGATAAAATTTTCATATTATTCTGGTAACATTCATATTTTGATGAATAGTAAAAACATGGTATATTTTAATTAAAAAAAACATTTTTCATCGCAATAATTTATAATATTGAATGGTTTTAATGTATAAGTAGAATATATTTTTACCATTTAATATAATTTATGTCATTATCATTGATTTTACATTAAATTCTTAGGTTAAATCAATTCAATCTTTTAGAATGTTTTAAAGAAAAACTCGTTTTCTTTCGACAACAGGATAAATTTTAATTTATTTTCTGCAACTTTTGTGTATTGAATTTGGAAAAATGGATTCCATATTTGGAATCAGTGGGTCCAAATTATGTTAATAAACTACCTTTATTTTTGGGAATTATGAATAGTAACTACGGTAAATTTTATTTAACATAGATAAAGGTAAATCGGGTAATTAAGGGTAAATATTATATTATAAAATTACCCTAACACATCCCAATATCCTATTGGATGACTAAAAGTAGACCCATATCACCTAATGGTTGGATTAGATTCATTTAATAGACTTTTTTCCATGAATATAATTTAATTATTATTAAAACCAAAGAATGTGACAACATGTCACTTTCTTAAATATTATAAGTATAATAATTTTAATTTGGTGATAAACATAATGAAACATCGAAAATGAATAGTCTCAGAAAATATAACACAATTATATACATCATAGGAATTTATTTATGATTTTTGGGGATTTAATATTTATCATTAATTATGACACAATAGTGATGTTGAAATTCTTTTATTAATTTAAATATCAAATAAATTGTTTTAAAAATATTAAATTAAATTTTATATGAACTATATAATGTGCGAAACTAATTTTCTAGATACATATGAAATTTTATGAATCTATTAATGCTGTTATTTTGAACATATCTTCTGTATATATTTTATTTAAATTCAAATAAATGAATAGTGTAAAAATTTACACTATTGATATTTTATAAAAATAACATATTATAAAATTGTTTAAAAATCACAAAAATATTTAAAAATTAAAAACTACAATTTAAAATGTCTAAAATGTCATAATGTTTCAAATTATGGAAAATTAAAAAGACATGTGTATTTATTTATTATAATTAAAAATTAAGAATATTATTACCACAAATAAAATTAAATTGATAAATAAAGATAAATCAAGTTGATAATATTTAATATAAGATCCAATCATGTCTAAATTTAATTGGATGATGCGATTACAACCCTATGTCATCTAATATTAGAATATTAGTCATTTTTTGATGTTTTTATGTGGGGTTAGATTTATAATAAATTTATATTTTTTAGAATTCCAAATGTGTCCCTATCCTCCTTTATAAAAGGGCACCTCCTCCCTCTCTTCCTCACACCACATTGAGCCTTCAAGCTCAGTCAACCCTACCAAATTATCTTTTCCACTTCTCTATAAACATCCTAGAGGTCCTGGTATTCTTCAAAGACCAATTTTAGTGCCCTAAGAGGATGTCTCAAAGAGGAGCTTCAAAGAAGAGGTAATGTCGGTTACTGATTCATTCACCTTTATTTCTTCTTCCACTTCTTATTCTTATGTTTTTTAATTATGATGTAATAATAACAGTATCACTCATATACTGATATGTTATTATAAGTATGAAAAAACCATATTTCACCATCTATCAATCCTACGGAAAACGAAATCACAGCAAGTGCATACGTACGGAATACCGTCTCCACGTCGTGGTGTAATCTATTTTCCACCGCCACCTTACTTGGATGGGTATAATGGTGTAAATAATAACTATATATGATTACTGTAATGTGATATTGATTCTGTAATAGTATACATACACTCCAATAAAATTCCACGATCATGGAAACGATATCATCTCTCGTGCGTACGTACGGAATACCGTCTCCACGACGCGATGAGATTCATTCTCAATGATTAACCATTCATAAATGATTATAAACTATATATAATAAGTAATCATGAAATATATGAAATAATAATGATACTATATTTATGTATATATATATGTATGTCATCCAATTAATTCCATTCAATTCAACGAGGAAAGGAAAACAACGTTCATGAGTAAGTACAGCCTAAAATCTCCATGAATAGTGTATTTCTTTCCATTTATTGATCTATTGTATATATATATATATTCTGAATATATATTATATATAAATCATGTTTTATATTCAGGAATTATATAATCATGATCTATGTAATCATAAGAATAATTACAAGTCAAAACACGGATGACAAACGAAACGATTTTACCCAAAACACTCTTTAACATGGAATTTACAAAAGAACGGGTAATATAAAGCCATAAGTGAACCATATATGATATCATAACAATGAATATGATTCTTTAATAAGACAATGACATTATTTAAATCATTATAAAGGAGGTTCGCATACGTACGAAGCATATTGGACCTAAGGTAAGGGATAATGTTGCAAATCTCATTTTTATTCGAGATTGCTTATGTGTAAATATTTACTGGGGCTATTTCAATCATCCATGTCCATGTTTTATAAAAGTTTTTTCATGTATGTTTAAAGTCCTTTTTACCCATTTTGACTTTTACTACATGGTATGTATGGAATCTTACTATTACGAGGTACTTTTTGACTTTCCAACAAAAGTACGAGGAGAATGATTTTTTTAACTTATATGGCATGAAAGGATTTTTACGGTTTTATTATACATTACTTTCATGAAGCTTCCTCCAAAATATTTCATGACTATTTTCAACATAATCCTTCTCTTTTAAAATTACATGACGTTTTGTAAAAAGAAATTGATTTTGATGAAGAAAGGATATTTACCTCTAGAATTCATTTCAAGTGTTTTATCAAAACCATTTTCCATCTAAGATGAAATTATTTCATATGTGTATGTTTCAAGTATAATGTCTCTATGATTAACATTGTTTCACTTTTCTTATTATGAAATGATATCCATATTTTTATATGGATTATGTTATGATGGAATGATGTTTATGAAACCCATTTTTTGGGTTATGATGAATGTTTTAAGTTTATTTTCTGGCACATGTAAGAATGATTTCATTATGATATGGGTGGGACCTATATCTCCCTCCAATGCGTTGGGTAAATATTTTATATCTCATGAGATAGACATGGCTAGAACGGTAAGTTAATCCGGTTCAATGTTACAGGACTAAAACGAGGAGTGAACTCGATTCAGAATGGGACTTTGTCCACTAAGATGGTCTTGGCAGCAATGCCTTGGATACAATTGAAATCATTACATGTGCATAATGTATGCCACAGTTACATGTTTTATTAACATGCTATTTTATCATGGTTTATGTTCCATTATGATATATTCCTTATGTACTTCCATGTTTTATGTCGTTGCTCAAGATTTTGATGTTTAAACATTATGTTCATGTTTTTATGTTCAAATGTATATGGTATGATTTATTTTATCCATTCATACCCTTACTGAGCATTTGAGCTCCCCATTTTTATGTTTTCTTATCCCTGGGATATAAATAATGGTTTTAGCTATGAAAAAAAGGGAAGATCTTTATGGGAGATGTTGAAGATCTTTCACCACGATTAGAAGATTATGTTCCATGTTTCCAAAGAAACTAAACTAGTATGGTCCTTGTGTGTATGTTTTTGTTATGTATTAAGTATTCCTCTAATGTAATGAAATGTCCATGTACGTCAAGATTTGGGTCTCTGCAGTTGGTATCAGAGGAAAGGTTTAGTCAACCTTTGGAAACTAGGATTGAAAAATGTTAGTGAGATCCCCAGATTTATTTCTAATGTATGTCTAGGGATGTCCCTAAGGATAAGTATACGTATAAGATATAGTCCTAGAACTATGGAAACGTTCTTAGAATTTAACCTAAGATGTTAGATATTGAGGGTACACCCCCTTTACTATGTTGTTTTCTCTAGCATGATTTTTTCCTCTCACACTATTCTTGTTGGGTTTTAGAAAATGGTTGGAAACAGGAAGATTCACGATAATGGAGGATATGACGGACAATGGAATTATATTCTTTATGAGAAACCAAATGAAATGGGATTTGGAAGTCCAAAAATAATTAATATGCCGAATAAACAATCTCATAATATGATAAATATACTCAAATTCGGTTAGTTTCCTGACTCGGCTAATAAGAGAAATATGGAGTTTCATGATGATCATAGAGGAAGGAAGGTTCAATTTCCCTTATGTAAATCATGTGGGAAGAGGAATCAAGTAGAATGTTTCAAAGGAACTAGAAGATTCTTTGGGTGTGGAGAAGAAGTACATAAATCCAGTAAGTGCAAAGGAAATGTTTCAGTTAACACCATGGATGAGGATAATGGTATTGCTACGACATCAACAATGGTTAAATGTTTTAAATGTGGAATGTATGGGAATTCTGCAAACCAATTCCCTAAGGGAAAGTCTCATTAAGAGAATCAGTATGGTCGTATTGGTAATATTTATGTGGATGATGATGAAGAGACTACAAATGATATTTGAGATGAAAGAATTGTTGAAGCTTGGTCAATGGATTAAGAAGGTAGTGGAATGATTACATGTTTATCAAGTGTAGTGTTGTATAAATAATCCCATGGTACTATGGAGTAAAGAGACATCTAATGATTGTTACACTATTGTCTTTCCTATGTTTTTAGAGTGTATGATTAATGGTACCAGTAACCATGGACGGTTATTCAGATATTTTTGTAAAGTAGATGATATGTGCATAATAAAGGAATAAGAAGATAATGAGATGTTTGATTGTATTCATTAGATCATGATTGATATAAGGACTAAGTTATATCATGGTTTGAGTATATAGAATTTTGATGATTTTGGTATGTGGAAAGTGTAATCTTTTAACTGCATTCATGTTTTCACTAAGGTTCAATAGGTATTCATTTTTCAAGAGAATACATGATTATGGCCTTCGAATGTTTGGAATGTGACCAAGAAGACATATCTTATGATATATGGGGATCAACGATGGTATTAAATCTCTGCTAATCGTTTTCACTATATTATGGGAGTGGACTACAGTATTATGGATAAGCCTAAAGATTGGAATGGATTACGATGGGCATAATTTAGTATTGTTTAAGGATAAGAGATTTTTCAATATTATTGATGGGATGTTATAGTAATATAGTTTTACAAAAAGGACAACCTATAGGACAGGCAACAGCCAATCGCGTCGGACAAGGCTGTGGGAATTGAACCCACAACCGAAGTGCGACTGGCCATTATCGCCTACCACTGGCCTACAGGAAAACCCTGGTTAGTAGAAACTAGTTTTATTTTATCAAGCGGTATGATATATGAAGTATAAGTACATTTTTGGAACCATATACGATTAATATAACCATAAGATGGACTTATAACTTTTTCTAACCTTTTTTTGAAAGAAATGGAATGACCCATCATTCTATCAAATGATCTACTAAGACATCACGAATAACAAATTCAACATCATTTCTTTAAGGGATGAAGTGGAAATTGTTCAATTCATGAAAAACAGTGAGATTGTACCAAAATCATGTAAGTATTTCTTTTAATTCATAAAATTTAGGGAAATGATCTTGAAAACCAAAAATGTTTCCCTAGTTCCCTTATATTCGATGAATCAGATGGTACCATTGATCATCACAAATCTATAGCTTTTTGATTGTTTGCTTTTTCTTAGCCATGTTCTCCAACACTCTCCATCAGAACTTGATGGTTAGATTTTTCTTCCCTATCCATATTTTCACCAATGTTCTTCTACGTGGAAACCCAGTTATGAGTTAATTTGGGTAACCATAACATTTCATACTTTAGTTTTTAAAGCCATGTTTTGGTATTCCTTTATCGATGTGGGTTTCTATTAAATAGATGTTTGAGTAGTAAACCATTTATAACCCCGACGAATTTCGGGGGCGAAATTTATTTTAAGGGGGATAGAATGTAACACCCCAAGATTTTATGAAAAAAAATTCTTTTAATTTCATTAATGTCTTGATTTGTATTCTACACCATGATTACCTTATGCTATACGCAACACCGTATTAGCTTGCAGTATACGCAACAGTATTCTTGGATCGTGTTACACAAAATTTTGATAATAGTTATTCTACGCAAAATTTAGTATATATATATATATATTCAATGTATAAATGAAATATGGTTGGATTCTGTTATAAAAAAAACGAAGGATTCTTTCACAACACGGAACCCTAACTTGGCAAGCATTACACGCAATCGCGACCTTCCTCGATAGCGTGTGTTGTACAAAATACAATGTTTTAATAAACAACGATATATTATTATATTATTATGAACTCTCCTTTATGAATAGTATTAACTAAATTTTGAATTTTAAAATATTATTATTCATCTTACACATTTTCTAGAACATTGTATAAGAACAAAATAAATTTTTCGGGTAAAATAAGTATATTTTAAAAAATGTAGTTTTGCCGCCTTTTGATGGCGCACCCACATTAAATATAGTTTTTGACATGTTAATAAGTTAAATTTGACAAAATAAAATTCTTCTTTGGAATCAAGATATAATAATTTACTTTGGATAAAATTTTCATATTATTCTGGTAACTTTCATATTTTGATGAATAGTAAAAACATGCAATATTTTAATTAAAAATGAATTTTTTTCATCACAATAATTTATAATATTGAATGTTTTTAAAGTATAAATATAATATATTTTTACCATTAAATTTAATTTATGTCATTAGCATTTATTTTACAATAAATTCGTATGTTAAATCAATTCAATCTTTTGCAAGGTTTTAAAGAAAAACCTGTTTTCTTTCGACATTGGGAATAATTTTAATTTAATTTCTGAAACTTTTCTATATTGAATTTGGAAAAATGGATTCCATATTTGGAATCAGTGGGTCAAAATTATGTTAATAAGCTACCTTTTATTTTTGGTAATTATGAATAGTAACTACGGTAAATTTTATTTACCATAGTTAAAGGTAAATCAGGTAATTAAGGGTAAATATAATATTATAAAATTACCCTAAAACATGCCAAAATCTTATTGGATGACTAAATGTCGACACATATCACCTAAGAGTTGGATTAGATTCATTTAATAGTTTTTTTTCCATGAAATTAATTTAATTATTATTAAAACCAAAAAATGTGACAACATGTCACTTTCTTAAATCTTATAAGTATAATAATTTTAATTTGGTGAAAAACTTAATGAAACTTCAAACATGAATAGTCTCCAGAAACCTAATACAATTATCTACATCATAGGAATTTATTTAGAATTTTTTGGGATTATATAATTATCATTAATTATGACACAATAGTGATGTTGAAATTTTTTTATTAATTAAAATATCAAATAAATTGTTTTAAAAATATTAAAATAAATTTTATATGAACTATTTAATGTGATAAAATAATTTTCTAGAAACATATGACATTTTATGAATCTATTTAAGCTTTTATTTTGAACATATAATCTGTATATATTTTATTTAAATTCAAATAAATGAATAGTTTCAAAATTTTCACTATTGTTATTTTATAAAAATAAAATATTATAAAATTATTTAAAATTTACATAAAATATTTAAAAATTATAAATTAAAATTTATAAGGTCTAAAATTTCATAAAGTGTAAAATTATGGACAATTAACAACACATATGTAATTATTTATAATAATTTAAAATTTAGAATATTATTACCACAAATAAGAATAAATTGATAAATAAGGATAAATCAAGATGATAATGTTTAAAATAAGATCCAATCATGTCTAAATTTGATTGGTTGATGAGATTAAAACCCTATATAATATAATCTTCGAATATGAGTCATTTTTGAAGGTTTTTAAGTGGGGTTAGATTTATTATAAATTAATATTTTTAAGAATTCCAAAGGTGCCCCTCCCCTCCCTTATAAAAGGGCACCTCCTCCCTCTCTTTCCTCAAACCACATTGAGCCTTCAATATCGGAAAACCCCTTCCAAATTATCTTCTCCACTTCCATAGAAACAACCTAGAGGTCCTCGTCTTCTTCAAAGACCTATTTTAGTGCCCTAAGAGGAGGTCTCAAAGAGGCGCTTCAAAGAAGAGGTAATGTCTGTTACCGATTAATTCACCTTTATTTCTTCTTCCACTTCTTATTATTAGGTTTTTTCATTATGAAGTAATAACATAAGTATCACTCATATACTAATATGTTATTATAAGTATGAAAAAACCCCATTTCACCATTTATCCATCCTACGGAAAATGAAATCACCACCTGTGCGTACGTACAGAATACCGTCTCCACACCGTGGTGTAATCTATTTTCCACCACAACCTTTCTTGGATGGGTATAATGGTGTAAATAATAACTATATATGATTATTGTAAAGTTATATTGATTCTTTAATAGTATACATACACTATAATAATCTTCCATTATCATGGGAATGATATCATCGCTCGTGCGTACGTATGGAATACCGTCTCCACGACGCGATGAGATTCAGTCTCAATGATTAACCATTCATAAATGATTATAAAGTATATATAATAAGTAATCATGAAATATATGACATAATAATGATACTGTATTTATGTATATATACATGTATGTCATCCAATTAATTCCATTCAATTCAACGAGGAAACGAAATCAACGTTCATGCATACGTACGACGTACTGTCTCCATGAACTGTGTATTTATTTCCATTTATTGATCTATTGTATATATATATATATTCTGAATATATATTATATATAAATCATGTTTTATATTCTAGAATTAATTAATCATGATCTAATTATTAACATGAATAATTACAAGTCAAAACACGGACAACAAATGAAACGATTTTACCCAAAACGCTCATTAACATGGAATTTAGAAAAGAACGGGTAATATAATGTCATATGTGAACCATATATGATATCATAACAATGAATATGATTCTGTAATAAGTCAATGACATTATTTAAATAATTATACAGGAGGTTCGGATACGTACGAAGCATATTATACCTAAGGTAAGGGATAATGTTGCAAATGTCATTTTTATCCGAGATTGCTTATGCGTAAGTATTTACTAGGGTTATTTCTATCATCCATGTCCATGTTTTATAAAATTTTATCATGTATGTTTAAATTCCTTTTTACCCAATTTTTACTTTTACTACATGGTATGTATGGAATCTTACTATTACGAGGTACTTTTTTGACTTTTCTGACAAAAGTATGAGGAGAATGTTTTTTTAACTTATACAGAATGAAAGGCTTTTTACGGTTTTATAAAGCTTTATTTTCATGAAGCATCCTCAAAAATATTTCATGAATATTTTCAACAAAATATTTTTCATTTAAAATTACATGAATTTTTTTAAAATTAAATTGATTTTGATGAAGAAAGGATATTTTCCTCAAGAATTCATTTCAAGTGTTTTATCAAAACCATTTTCCATCTAAGATGACATTATTTCATATGTGTATGTTTCAAGTATAATGTCTCTATGATTTACATGGTTTCACTTTTCTTATTATGAAATGATATCCATTTATTTTATATGGATTATGTTATGATGGAATGATGTTTATGAAACCCATTTTTTGGGTTATGATGAATGTTTTAAGTTTATTTTGTGGCACAAGTAAGAATGATTTCATTATGAGATGGGTGGGAACTATATCTCCCTCTAATGAATTGGGTAAAGATTCTATATCTCATGAGATAGACATGTATGGAACGGTAAGTTAATCTGGTTCATTGTTATAGGAGTGAAACGAGGAGTGAACTCGATTTAGAATGGGACTTTGTCCACTAAGATGGTCCTGGAGGCAATGCCCTGGCTACTATGGAAATCATTACATGTTCTTAATGGATTCCATAGTTACATTTTTTATTCCCATGCTATTTTATCATGGTTTATGTTCCATTATGATCTATGCCTTATGTACTTCCATGTTTTATGTCGTTGCTCATGATTTTTATGTTTAAACATTATGTTCATGTCTTTAAGTTCAAATGTATATGGTATGATTTATTTTATCCATGCGTACCCTTACTGAGCATTTGAGCTCACTCTTTTTATTTTTTCTTTTCCCCGAGATATAAAAAAAGGTTTTAGGTAAGAAAAAAAGTGAAGATCTTTATGGGTGATCTTAATGATATTTCACCACGATTAGAAGATTATGTTCTATGTTTCTAAAGACACTAAACTATTACGGTCATTATGTGTCCGTTTTTTTTATGTATTAAGTATTCCTCTAATGTAATGTAATGTCCATGTACGTCATTCTTTGGGTCTCTAAAATAATCCATAGGGAAAATATAATTTTCCTTAAGATAGTTTCATTGTGATTTTCTTAAGAATGAGGAATGGAAAATTCATAAGGAAACCAAATTTAATAAAATATAATACATTATAACTAATTAATATAATAAACCAACAATAAAAATTAATTAAAATATAATGATTTTTTGAAATGAAACTCATTATTTTTCACTATTCATTAAACTATGAATTTTTATATAAATGCAAAAAATTTAACAAAATGAAATTATCATGTCCTGATTCCAAATATTTAGTTTGGTTTTTATGAGAGAAGATATTAACATGTCAAAAAATATATTTAAAATTCTTCCACCATCAAAAGTCTGTAAACCTCATTTTTACAAAAAATTTCATTTTATCCGTAAAATAGAATTATTCTTACATCAGGTATAGAAAACATATAATATAAATTTGGAATTTATATTTATTCAATATAATATAAAAAGTGTTATTTTAAAATTTTTTATAATCCATTATTCACATTTAAAACCGTTATTCAAATAAATATATCCTAAATATTAAATTGTTTGTTAGTCTCATTTCTTGTTAATTGTTTAACAAATTTATATTTATATAAAAATGTGTTAAAAATATTTTCATAATAAATTTAAAATTATTCATTACTAACATTATAACATATTGGGGATAACTGCCACCTAACATAGTAATATTTCATTATATGTATTTGTATACCCCACTCTGTCATGCAACATAATATTTTGGGGAATCCCATTGCAGTGTGTCGAGTAAGATATTGGACATAGTGTCCCATTAATGTAAATTTATAATCTAAATAATATATTAATAAATTTTAAAAGCTATTATTCTATAATTTCCAATGATGTTACAGGAGAAGATCAAGATTAGAGGGATGATATAATTTCCAAAAATGTTTTATGAAAAATATTTTTCTCACACGCTCTTACAAAAAGTGGAATGTGATTTGAAATCCCTTGTGAAAAATTTCAATGAAAATGTT
Source organism: Viscum album (assembly GCA_963277665.1). NCBI lineage: Eukaryota > Viridiplantae > Streptophyta > Magnoliopsida > Santalales > Viscaceae > Viscum > Viscum album. The sequence continues at coordinate 520,477,212 of OY728160.1, forward strand.
GGAAAATATAATGAAAACATCTCAATAAATTATTGAAATTCCCCAAAATTGTTCATTACCCCTTCAATACATCAATTATCACACATTTGGAGTGGTGAAACTGATTATATGAAGAGGAAATATTATCTGAGTCTTTGATAACAATGAGTAAATTGTCTTATGTTAACTAATGTTTTAATTGAATATCATATAATCTCAATGGTTTAGTGGGTATATGAAAAATAATGAATAATTTAATTATAATGTAATTATGGAAAAATTTATTGTATTAATGTTAAACACCAAAACTGTCAAAAGTGTGGAAATATGCTCTCTAAATATTTACTAAATATAAATCAGAAATGATTATGGTATGGGAAGGCCGACCACCGTATAATAGATTTCTGATGGGAGAAACCCACATATTTAATGGATGATATGAATACTCAAATCTACCATCATCCTATTTTCCAATTCCTTAAATCCAAGTAATAATGACATTATTTGAAAAATTTCCCTAAGCTAAGCGTTTTCAGAGACAATCTGCTCCTACAACCTCAAATAAAGCAATGTTGAGCATATAAAATTGAAAATGATATCGTGGATTATGAAAATAAAATGGTGTATGTTCATTATTTTTTCATTCAATAATGTGTTCTGTACTTTTTAATATTAGTTCTACACATTTTTTTGTGTCACTCATTTTTAGTATAAATATTTAAAATCCTCCACAATGAATAGTTGTATAGATTTCATTGAAAATGACCAAAAAGGAAATTATTTCTTCCAAAGATGGAATATTACTCACCCATTAAAAAATTTTGGATAAAATTACATGTGAACCTTTTGATACTCCCTTTAGTTATATTTTTTTGTAATTCTTGTTATGGATTATCATTCCATATATAGAGAAAACAAAAAAAATTCATAAATTAAATCACTCTTTGTATCATGAATTATCCTTAATTTGTATATAAATGCCTGGAGTTTGATGATTCATCTTCAACCCCAAACTATTTACAATGGATATTATTTCCTTCTTAGATAGCATATTTAGATTAAATAATTTATTCTTATGAAAATATAATACATGAAAATGCACCCATATTGAGGTGATACAGTGATATAACTACCAAATAATTTCATGGACATCATCATATATGGGAGGATTTTTTCAATCATGATTATAATTAGAGGGTTTCTATAATCCATAATTCCAAATATAAATTCAATTCTAAATAATTAGTATATGATGAATTAAATACAATATAATCTAGTTAATGGTACATATGCATGTATACTTCACAATGGGGTGCACTAGTCTTCATATTCAAGAAGAATGATTGATCAATGACCATACATAATGAATATGTCATGCTCATGAAGATCAGGATAAATATAATTTATCTGATTCAACATGTTGATGACTTGTTGGATATTCTGTGTAGATACTATTAATTATCCCAAGTGGGTATTATGTCCAGGTATTATCATGTAAGGGTGAATGAGGATGATATCCCCAAGGATTATTATGTAAAATGGAAAGGAACTATTATTTCATTGGAATTACATAAAAATAACTAATTATCCTTTTATAATCATGTAATTCTTAAATAGAGTCTTTATAGATTACTTCAACCAATACGTTTTAGTGATTGTAGATGTTATTATAGTATACTCCAAAATAAAGGAGAAGTATGAGGGGAATTTCATCAATGTTCTAATGACCATAAGAATGTAGAATATTTGCGATAAGTACACAAAATTTGAGTTCTACTTGATTTATTATTAAAGCGGAATATTATCACATGTATTGGGGTATTTTTTACCCTGAAAATATAGAGGAAATTGATGGATTTCTAAGTCCAAAACAAATTATAGAGTATTATATTTTTCTTTGATTATCTAGGAACTATTAGCTATTTGAGTGAAATTTTTATCCATTTTTGAAACCTCTATATATGATAACATGTAAGGTATTAATTTTTGTTTTGAATACAAAATGTAATGCGAGATTTAATTAGATTAAATGGTGGAATATAACTACCCTTAAACATACAATAGAAACAATAGAGAATTTTTTTTTGGTATAAAATAATTATTTTAGGATGGGAATAATATATTTATTAATCGAGAATGACCAAGTGATAGCCAATTCCAAAATTAAAGTTAACATTCAGGAAAAAAACTATAAAATCATTATTTGGTGTAGTCTAAATTAATATTTTCATTTAAATTCATGTATTATTATCTATTTGTGAATAAGTATGATATATATGGATCATATGAGCTTAACGTATATATTCATGTAGAAAGAGATTAATATTCACCTTTTAATATAGTTTTATATAAATAAGACCTTTGAATACCAATTCCATAATCCTATTATGAATGAAAATAATTATGGGATATTATATAAGTAGTATTGAATAAATAATTTTATAATCGATGATAATTCATATAGATATGTTTTTATAAAATATATTTGGATTTACATGGGAATAATAATGGATATAACGTCATCAATTTGTTTAAAAATTATTACTCAACTATCCTTGTAGACAATATAATGAATTTTATAAAATAAAAGGTGTAAATATATACGATTGTGTATGAAATAAGAAAGGTAACACTGTTAGAGGTCCAAATTATTGAACAAGGAGGTATAATATTTGGGTCATTACATTGTGTACCATCAAATTTAATGATAATAATGGATTTTTTGTATGATTCATAGAGTTGAATATTATTTTTCTCTATAGGAGAATAAATATGTTCTCTGATCCTTGAGAGAACTATTTTTGGGAATGTATCATAAAAGTGATCACAAATCATACATCAGGGTGTCTTGTATGTCTATAAGTGAAGGCTAAATAGGAAAAATCTAATTGTTTGATGAAACCATTATACATACATACATCGAAATGGGAGAACATAACCATGAACATTTTTAATGGTATTCCAAAGGAATAATGTGGAAATAATACTATATTGGTTGTGGTGGATCATTTTACAAAGACTTATCACTAATGATATTTGTTGATGAATTCTTAGTTGAAAAAAATTCTAGGATATACATATGATAAGTTGTTATAATATATGGAACACTCTAATTTATTGTATCTAATTGGGATAGAATATTTAACTCTAAATTCTATAAGCGTCTCTAACATTATCTAAAAAATATGTTAAATTTTAGTAAAGATTATCACCCTGAATCTCATGGCCAATATGAGTGGACTATTGAGAAAATTGATGAAATGTTTATTTCATTCTCAATAGACATTGATGGAGGATGGGATCAACATCCTCCTCTATTCACTTCCCATACAATAGGATTTTCTATTCAAGAATCCAAATGACACCCTATAATCCCAATTATGGAAAGAGTTGAATAACACTCATATAGTGGAATGAATTTAATGAAAATAAAATTTAGGGTCATGATGTGGATAAAGAAATGGTGGAATTTCCTATGAACAATCAACATCACATTAAGGCTACCCAAATTTGATAGAATATTGGTATTTAAAATAATAGATGAGACCTATAGTTTGAGGATTAGATAAGCTATTCTTCTATATATCTGTATGGGTTAGAATCATGAGATTTTGAATGAAGGGAATCTATATTACCTATTACATATACATATTAATAATTTTAATTGCATTCGATCAGTGGAATATCCACTAAAAATAACACCTAATATTTCTCAAGTACATGATTTGTTTTATTTACAATGTTTTATGTTTTTCACATGGGACTAATTACATATTCTATAGGAATATTTAGTATTATTGGATATTGATATTTCATATAAGGGGAATGTCATGAAAATATATGAACATGGAGAATCATTTCTTTCAAATAAGAGTATGTAACTTTTACCAATGATATGGACAAACCATATGTTTCAACATGCTATGAGGGAACTAGAGGAAGTGATGAAACATATATCACTTCATATGTTTTAGTGCACGAAATGAAGATTTTGAGGGGTGATATTTCATAATGTGGGAATATTTTATTGACAGAAACATTTAAAAATAACATTCCATTTGTGATTGAATTAACTCCCCTTTTACTGTAATAGAAAACACATTAACTTATTTTGTTTTGTAATATCCTATTATATTTAATATTATGTACTATGTCATAATCATTGATAATATATTCTTTAACTAGTGATCATATAATTAGTATAAATATATGGTCTTTATAAATCTTATTGACATGGAAAAATGAAGTGACAGTCATAACATTTAGAAGAATACAATTTAAATTCAATTTATCGATGTTCTTGGTGAGTTAGATTCCCAATGGTTTTATCCATTCTATGCCAAATATGAGATATTACAACTAATTAATGAGAAAAAGAATTTATGGGGGATGTTATTTATAATCGAGATCACACCCCAAACCAATTAGGTTGAACCAACCAAAGAAAATATCCCAATCACATACATTACCCCCGGGGTTTATACATTAATAATAAAGGAATATGCATCAATAAAATATGAATATATATATTTATGATTTCTTTCAATAGAAATATAAATATACTAACTTCTTATTTTTTTTACATTACAAAAGATTTTTCTTTTGATATGGTAAAATTAAAATTTTAATATTAGGAAATATGAAACATCAAATATGAAATTTATTTTGATGGATTAATAAATATTGAAAAAATTGTATTTTAATAAAATATTTTTATTATATAATATTAATTATGTATAGTACAATACATAATTTTATAAATCCAAAAATAAATTTTTATGGTTTTTAAAAAATATTATATTAAAATAACCCATAATTTCTCAATAACTGTTGATTATTATTTTACATGTGAAATTTCACATATTTTGGAAATTATTTGGAAGAAAAATAATTTATTTAAAATGTATAAATTTGCAAATATTTAATATTCTATATTTTTCTAAGAATATTGAATTTTTATGTAAAAATTAAATAAAGTAAAAATATATGAAGTGTATTATGAAAAATAATGATATAAAAGTGATGTAATAGTTTAAAAAAATATACACTACCAAATATATTTTTCCATTATAAAATAATTTTATTATTATTTATTTATTAATTTTATAAATCATTATACATATTCCAATATATATATATATATATTAGGGTTTTAAAATAATTTCTATAATAACATGATTAAAATTGACATAAACAGACTTAATAATATAATTTATTCATTACATAGAATTATAAAATAATTAAAACCACTCTATTTTTAGTGAAACCATGGGAGAAATTCTCATGTTGGTATTTGGTTTTGATTTGATTTTTTTAGAGAGTTGCAAAACATGTGTTCGGGAAATAATAACGAACTCTCCCCTCATTTCAAATAAATCCCACCATATCTCACATTAATCTTCATTAAAACCCATCCAACATGGCCTTAATATTCCCTTACATATCTATAATCCTCCAAAGATACCCCCAATATCTCATAAATCCCCTCAAATGATTTTTGAGACACCCTCTAATGGCACGGGATCTTATCCTTCTCCTATTTTTTCAAGAAATGTAATTAAAATTTTACTTTTATCTCAAATACCTAATTCTTGGATGTGTTTGAACACATCCCCTTACACCCCTTATTGTATCTAAATTGAGAGGGTTCCCGTGTACTCTCAGTAATCCCTTCCATAAACATTTTTATTCACCCATTTTGCGGGTAATATTTCACTATGATTTTCAATTCCTATTAATTGTGTAGTTAATACCCATAACAATTTCTTAACATGGGTGTTCACGATTATGCACATATACTTCATTTATTAGACACATACATATATGTCATCAAAGAATCATTATAATGGGATTAAATTTGATGAAATATCTTCATATGTTATAAGATATATTTGACAACCTTATGTATATAGATGATATTTTTATGATGGGTGCACCCATATAGTGCTCCAAGTGATTGGGTAATTTTTTTTGGATAATGAGACATAAGATATGGTTTTCGTGGTGTTATTATAATTACATTATGTTTTTTCATTGTTTTTACCTTAACATAAACATATGATGTCACGTTTTTTGTTTTTCCTACTTTCCCATGTTTCCTTTATATTATCATCTTGTGCCATGCCTTATTGTTGAGGTTTATGATTATTACCCCTTTCAATCCCAGTGAGATTCCTATTTTCTGAAATGAAATAAATTCTTCCTGGTAAGTCATGTTGATTCCCATACTAGGATTTATAGCTCACCGATTTCTTATGTTTGTCCTCAGGTTAACCCATTGATTTTTATATACGATGGAATATTGTGATCATGTGAGGGATGATTAATATAATGGTGATATATGACCATAATACAGTTGTTGTGAAGTTTAAATAATCTCCATGAGACTATATAATTCTCCATATTATGGGTTTTATTTTGTTTAATCGTATTCAATATATCATGAATTATTGTGTATTTAGGATAATTATTTTCAAAGTTATTATTTTTCAAATGATTTAACACATAAATCAAGACATGATCCATACTCGATGTCATCATCATTCTCACCTAAATTCCAATGAATCACACTATATTTTGGAATCACTAATTCATTATTAATCACCTATAATTCATACCCTAAAAAGAGTATTTATAATCCATCGACGCAACATGTCCCCTTAATTGAAATGTAAAATCTAGCCACCTCTACACATGAGTTAGGTTCTACTACACACCACTCCCAAAATTCATATAGGAATTCAATTAAAATATTTATTGAAGAATAAACGTATCCTAATATTAGTAAAACACTAAAACAGACGATCATTTAAAAAAATCATAGATATAATAAAATAATTATACCAAATGGGACATGTCAAGGATCATACAAACTCTTAAGATAAAAAGATATTTTTATTTAATCATCCATGACCTCTCCTGGAAATGATTGAAGCTAATAAAATTAATGGTTTTTATAGAAATTCAATAGATTATTGCTAAATTTTCACAAACAATTATAAAAAATAAGTACACAAAATGGATCCCAATGAATAATATTCTGTATAATATTACTAGGATATTGAAATGTCCAATCAAACTCCTGAGATAAGATGATCATCCTTAACACCTCATGGAGCCCTCAATTTAATCATTGTTCATACCAAAAAAAACTGGGTCTTTTCGATCAATCCTCAGCAACATATAATGTTGTGGAATATTATGTATCTTGTTAACTGATCCACCATCCATTATCCATTGAATATATATTTATCATCCACCCCTATATCATGTTAATAAATAATATCTTACCTACAAACTAATACTCACACTATTCCATTTGAAATCACATTATGTACCATCATTTAATAAAAAATTTTCCTCAAAATACATTATGGAAGCCTTCACATTTGTTTTCAATGGGCCACCAACCATGAGTGTTCCATTGATCGTGAAATTACATTACATAATACTTTTCAAATACCTCTCTTATTTGTTTTTTCATTCACAAGGTTTCACCATAATATGTATTTGTCAATAAAAATAGAAAAATAATCCATATGAATAAAATTTGATGTTTCAGGACATATATATTTCACTAATAATTATTATGAACTCTACTTTAGCATGAAAAAGATAATTGAATATATAGTCCACCCTCCTAATTGTCAGTTACTAAGGATTCAATGTGTTATAACACAGTTCACATATAGAGGCATCAATACTATGTATCATCATTTAATCTTACATCTGTAGGGAAATTATATTTAACATACCATTTACAAATGATACATAGCAACATGAAGGAAAAATGTCCATATTTTTAAGATACACCTAAACCACTTCCCTTTTTCCAAACCAAACTGTTTTACCACAAATTTATTTTAATACAGTGAGTATTCCCCACACTTTTTCATGAACCTAAAATAATTTTAATAGAATCATGATGTCACAATGACCATATCTTTTACAAAACCATTCCATGAAGAGATCTATATAATTATTATTTTTTTTCTATATGTTTTTTTGTGAAGGTACTAAAAATCATAAAAACTCATAAAAAATTAATTATAATAATGATAGTGAACAATGTTATATCTTTTAAATGTCATCCAACTCAAATTAAAGACATTTTATAATGAGCCTCTAGAAAATCCAATATTCCTTTAACCTAGTATCTCAAATCCCTTGGGGTATATGAACAATGTGATTTAGTAGAAAAAATATTATAATTCTCCTAGAACATTATGTCCCGAAAAATTCCATCCACTGAAATGATCAAACCATGCTCACTTCTGAATTTGTGTCCCAGCATTTTATTCCTTGTTGACACCGTAATATTATAATTCCACCTTCCCCAAAAATATACTTATTATCAATCTACTTATGATCCCTATTCCTAAAATGACTATACTGTAGTCTTTGGGAGCCATAATAGAGACAAAATCAATATTTAATGGTCGGTCAAACTCATTCAAAACAAAAATCCTAATTTCTTCTTAATCCCTAATAATCACACTAAGGACCTGATTTATAATAAATAAAAGACACAATAAATTTATATGTTATATCCTCTATTAATAAAGCATCAAAACATCAGATATCCACATATTTGAAAAAAACTAGTCATATATCCTCAGAATGCACCACATGTATCTGATCAATTAATGGAGATCAAACATATTGCATGCATCATAAAGAAATTGAAAATTTATCTCCCCTTTAACCAATAATTATCTTACAGATGGTGTGTATGACCATTCTAATTATGCTTCATTAGCATAATAATCACAAATAGAGACCAATTTTAATTATCCAGGGATAAATTGTAGATAAATCCATATATCAAAAATGAATTTACCAATAAAATCCAACAAACTCCATTAATGAAGATTATCACATGTCACTCATACTTCGAAAGAACACAAACTTCTCACTAACATTTTTAACTCACATGAGATGCAATGAACTAAAATTCATGACTTTGAAAAACAAATTTTATATTTGATAAATTACAATATACGTAAAACAGTATGTAAATGAACTATAATACATTGGATTAAAATAATTAATACATCTATTAGAAACATTAATTTTGTACACAATTAAAATATATTAACTTTGGAAAAAAAATAATTAATATAAGATAATATTGAAAAAACAAAGTTTAATAAAATATATTTTTATTTTATTTTGTATTTCATTTTGAAATCATAATATATAAAATCTAGAATTTAAATTATAAGATATAAATTTCTTATATTAATACTCTATATAAAATCATACAATGCCGTTTTATAAAATTATTTTTTTATTAAAAGCATAAATTTTTTGAGAAAATTATAATTTTTTTTGATTTTATCATTATATAGGAATATCAAAAAGGATAAAAAACTATTAGGAAATAAAATATATACTTATGGAATAACATTATGAATTCTAAAATATTATTCTAACATGTAAATCCCATGTGAAACATTATTAGTTGTAATTTAAAATGAAAAATTATTAAAAAATGTTTTGGCCATTAATTCTAATTAAGAATAAAGATCATGAAAATAGGGGTTTTCATTATTTAAAAGATACATAACCTTTAATTATTTTAAAATAAGCTATTTTTTGTTATAAAAATAATCATATCTATTAATTATGTTTTCATAAGAAATTCGTAATCATAGAAACTCAATTTTCCAAATAAAAATTATTTTTAGGTTTTCTGTTCATTTTTTATAATTATTATTTCAAACCTATAAATTATTTATTTTATAATATAATTTAATACATTTAAATAATAATTTTTTAAATATTAATAAGTTATAATATCAACTTTATTCATTAAATTAATTACTATGATTGTAAATTATTTAATAATGTAAAAATAAATTGTGCTAAAAGATAAAAAGATACATGAAAAAAACTTAACCCATTATATGTTGTCTCTAAAAGTATTATATGAGTATTATTTAATTTCAAAAACACTTACTCTCCAATTTTATTTCTATTGTACACATATATATTTAATAGTTAAATTATATTATTGAAAATTCAATAGTTACCTAAAAACTATAGTCCTCTTAACTTTTAAAAAGGATTCCATTTAAAAACATCTGTTATATCCTCTATATTGTACTTCAAAATTAAAATTCATGAAATTACTCATAATATATCCCTCTATAATTTTCATTGGGTTTAGGTAAACTTTTTTTTTCTTATTCTCTTCATTTCAAATGTATTTTCAAAGAGAAAATTATTTCTTCTAAAAAGAGTATTAATTTACCTAACTATATTTTACTTCTATTACATACATAATCATTAAAAACTAGATAAATATAATGAAATTATAAATATTAGCCTAATAATTTTCATTATATTAATGTAACAAAAATTAGAAACTTCTTTCAATCGACTAATAGAAAAAACACTGATTGTGGGTATATATAGGTTATTTCATCCACAAATATATATTAATTTTTCATCATAATATCTCTATAAAAGTATCAATTATGGATTTTAATAATTAATATATTTAATTAATATCATATACAATTATAAAATTAATCTTTTTCCTATAACATAAAACATTCCCTTCATTAAGAAATGATATGGTTAACAGTGCGTATATGGGACTACAAACACCATGATTGAGTAATTTCATTTCACATTACCATCAATCATATCTCGATCCTAGAATGTATTAAGTGAACATATAAAATTTTTATTATAAGTATAATATAATTTAGAAGTCTCATTTTCTTTATATAGATACATCCACTTACTAATGAAATGGTTAAAACACCTAAACATTTAATTTAATTCAACCACCTATGTTAACAATGTTATAATGATTTACTCGTACATGATATTGGGATACCATATAATGGGGATATAATTTCATAAATATATATTTCATATGTTTTATTTATTATATAATGGTATGATAATATTTAAAATATTTATTAACATATCACCTTTACATATTTAAACACATAGAAAACTAATTTATCATGATTTCAATTTTCACAAATCATATTCATGTATTTAATAAATGAAAAATTAAAATTAAGTAACCACTTTAGAAAATGATTTTTAAATATTACATTACCTGGTAATAATGAACATTAATCCACATGGTGATAATCGTTACTGTCTTGATGATGCTTTTTTTACGAAAAAACCACAAAATATTTTCTTAACCGATGATAAAAATAATCTATTTTAGTTAATATATTTGTATTATATGGTTATATGAAATTTAAAATAATGATATGTTTTTATATTAAGGATATAATATAATTTATTAATATATTTATTTTCATTATACTGATGTCTGGGCACATTGAAGTAAGTAGTAATACATTATAATGGATATTTTCATCTAATTTTCCCCTCCTTGAGACATGATTTTTATTATAAACAAAACTGAATTTTCATTTCATATATATTTATATTTGATATATTATATAAATAATAAAAAATTTATTCATGGTAATTTAATTTTTATTTTATAATATATCCTTTTTAAGGATTTGATATAAATAATCCTATAGTTGTTAGGGTCTGTTTCTTTACAATTTGAATTCCATTGGACAAGTTTATATTACCACAATGTTTTCCTTTTTTTCCATTATGATATGTATTCCAAAAAAATTATTTGATTCATTACTACATTATATATCATAATTTTTTCTTCATACTTATATAAATAAAATATATTTTGATTCAAATCATTCGACTTTACTGTTCTCTCACCAAATTATAAAACATTTTCAACATCAATCCTCTGTATCATTATTTTCTATTTATTTCATGTCCATTTTTTCCATACAACCTTTGTGCTCCTGTATTTTTTTCAAATATAATATGGGTCATTTTATAATATTCAAATACATCAATTTACACATTTTAAGAATAAAATTATCATACACTTTATAATGTGGGTTTTTGAACAATTTTTTTTCGAAATACTCTCTATAATAAATTTCATTGTATAATATTTATGATTTATCAATGAATCATTAGTGATATTTTTTTTTAAATAAATTTTTTTTCAAAACTTTCGACTAAATGTTTTTATAATATATTATGAATGTTACTAATAACTAAGTGAATTTATGAATATATTGAAGATGACCAATTTTAATATTTCCCATGTGTTATTGTATTTCGCCTTCTATTTTAATTTTTTTAAACATTCTATATATTGTTTCAGGTATTATAATAATTTTCATTATAGTACATGAAAAATTAATATCTATTCAAAATATTTCAAAGAATAAATTATATTTCATATTTATAATATTATTTTTCCAAAACATGTTAATATTATTTTTAATATTATTCATTATCATTTGAAATATCATATTCATGATCATGGTTTTATTTAGAACTTATCAATTGTTATTATTTCTAGAGATGGATAATGAAATATCCTCCCCTTTTTTATAAATAATCTATAATTTAATTTTAACTATCTTACATTATTTGTTATAATATAATAGTTATTTTTCCAATAACATTCCCTAAAGAAAAAAATATTTTTTTATTATATTTATTGAATGATGTTCATAATTATTCAATACATCGATTGATTATGGTTAATATTTACTTGAACATATACACTTAATCTACGTTTTCTAAATACCATATGTTCTATAATATTTATTGATTGGTATTTACCTTGAACATTACTGATTATCTTTGATACCCTTTTATTTTTCATAGCTATATATAGTTACAACTAATGACAGATTTATGAATGTTTTATATATATTATTTATTTAAAATTGGATATTAATATCTCATTATTTAAATAGGTTCATTATAATATTTTTATGAAATATTTTTTGTGAATACATATGGATAGATGATGATGGGTAGGGTCCAGTATCTCCAACTTATGCATTAGTTTAATTTGTATATCTCATGAGATATGTAATCATGAGTATATTTTAAGGTATCAACGAAAATATATCTAATAGTGTTGATTATGAATGCAATTTTCTCTATACTAATGTTTATTCCAAATTTCTAATTCATCCTGATGTTATAATATCAATGATAATGTTTACTGGATTATATTTTTACAATCTATCATTTAATGTATTTTTAATTATGACATGATTTATAACCACTATTTCATTGGGTGTACCTTTCTTAGTTATCAAAATTATACCCATATTCTCAACTTAATCTAACATATAAAATTTATCACATATTTTTTAACCTTATAATGAATAAGATATAGACTTTTTATTATATATATATTCCCCTAAGTTAAGTTATATGATTATAGAAGGTAGCCTATTATCAATAATTTCAAAAGGATGATGAATACTAAGTAAATATTTGTATAGTTCCAAAAATCTACACGAGAAAGAAAGGAAATCATATTTTTGCTGATGTTTTTTATTAATTAATAGAAACCCTAATATTAAATGTTATTGAGAATGCATTGAAATAAAATATTGGGGATAATTCATGTAATTTTGATAAACACATTAGTATTTTGATATTTTTGGTATATGTTTAGGGTTTATATAACATTAGAGATTGTGATAATATTAGTTTAGGATAATTCCATGTTGTAATTGTAATAAAAGGTTGATAATTTTTTGTTGATAAAAATTTAAATTGTATATATATTTTTTTCATTTGAGTTAATATTTTACCAAATATTATAAGGGAAATTTTTTGAAAATCCTAAGGATGTTTATTAGGTATTAGTCTCTATATGTAAAGACCCGTAAAATTCAAGGGAATTTTTTTCTTAATTTTCTTTAGAATTTTACAAGAGCGTGGTTTCTGACGGCACCTGATTCAGAGGCCCGGAGTGCCCGGAATCAATTTCCGAAGTTTGGCTCGGGTACGTTCAGTGAACGAACGAGCGGGTTTTCCTAACTTTTGATCCGGTGCTCGGAATTGAAATCTGAGGGCACCGATGAACTCGTAGCGCTGATATTCGCTTAAGGAGACCTTTTCCAAGGTTTCTTTTATTTCGGGATGACAGTTAGTTTTTGGGAGTTTAGAATACGTTAAATAAAAATTATGGATTACAAATTTTTATTTAAACATGTTAGTTAACTTCTCTCAAATGAAGTTAGGGGTGGGACGCACACCCACTTAACCTCCCTTGAGAGGATTAAGTCTGGTGGGGCCCACACGAACCCTAAACTTTTCATCTTCTCCCAAACACCCTTAAACCCTCTTTAAATGACATGACAATTGTTATTTATTTTTTGGAGTTATCCTTTTTTATTTTCAAACCTTTGAAATTCATTTGTTAAGTTGTGAATAAAATAAGCTCTTATCTTATTTTGTTGGGTTAGAACTCTTTAGCCATCTTGAGAGGATTTGAGAGCTTCTCCTTCATCTTCAAGCTTTGACGAAGAACGCTCAAGCTTTGACGAAGAACTCTCAAGCTCCGACAAAGAACGTCGCTCCTCTCTACTTCGTCTTCGGTGTCAATGGAAGGGAACGCCGCTTCCTCCTCGGATTTCCTTCGTCGGCATATGAAGATTCACCAACGACGTACCTCTTCGGGCGTACCTCTTCGTCATCGGATTTGACGAACGACTACCGCGACGCCCGACCTCCGCGACGATGTCTTCCGTGGGTCGTTGACCATCTTCGAGATTATACCCAAGGTAGGGGTTGTTGTTATTGTTTATTAATTTATCCTCGTTCGTGGTTCTACAATGACTAACGTGAGGATTTTAAATATGTGTTTTTGTTTAACGTGAGGGGGCCGGATCGCATGAACACGGCTGAACCCCCTCCTTCATTCTTGATGTTTTATATTGCGGATGAAACAAGGTGGCGTGGTGCCGTCACACCACGCGGTTATTCGCCCGATTTTATTGTGCGGCGCCGTCGCGCCGCGCCATGGAAAAATCATCAAGAACGCGACACCGTCGCGCCACGTCGAAGGGAATCAAAGGTGCGGTGGAGGGGCGCGGTGTCGTCGCACCGCGCCGGACGACGAACACTGCGGTCAGTTCCGGGCCGCGGCGGGACGAGAAGACCAGCAGCCGGGCCACCGACGTCGGAAGCCGGAAAAAGGGGACCGGTTGACCGGTCCCGTTGAAGAAAAACCGGCCGGCCGGAAGGCCGGCCGGTTGTTCAAAATCCGTGGGAAATTAATTTCCCCGGCCAGCATTTAAAGCCCCCCCATTTAATTGGGGGGGGGGGGGCGGTTTCCTTGAGGGGGGAAGGCAGCCCCCCTGGTCCTCCTCAAAGCGGGCCCCCAGGAGGGGGGTCGTTGATTGGAAAAACGGGGCGGCTATGCCGCGCCGCCAATTGATGAAGCGGGGGGCTTTCCCCCCCCCCCCCCCCCCGCGTGCTTTCTCCGTGCGGCGCCAGGCCGCCGCGCCACCGTGCCGCCGGCCGGCCGGCCGGGCCGGGTCGGACCCGGGTCGGGTCAACCCAGTTCGGGCCGACCCAGGGGGGGTCGGGCCGGGTCGGCCCGGACCCGGACCCCCCCCCCCCCCCATTTCGAATCAGTTTCGGTCTTTTGGCCATAACATGAGCCACGGACATCCGATCGACAAACCGTCTGCGACAACGCAATCCTTGAATCGAGACGGCCGTTTCGGTATATCGCACTCAAAGTTTCGGAACACTTTGAGCTCGGACGGGTTGGTTCGTTCACGAAACCAACCGGGCCTTCGGAGCGGAAACACTCATATCTTGAGCTACGGACGTCCGATTGACGTGCCGTCAGTTTTGTTGTGTTCCTCTTAGTGATTCGGTTCTTTTGGCATGCTCCGCCTGAGGTTTGGACACAGGTGGAGTACGGTCGGGTTGGTTTTGCCTTAAAAAACCAACCGGGCCCCGGGGACGAAAATGCCAATAACTCTCAGACCGGACGTCCGATCGACGCGTCGTCTGTTGCGTTGAGTTCCTGTTGACGATACGGAACTTTTGGATACATCAACTCTGGACTTTGTGACAGTTGATGTATCAGCCTCTCGGCTCCTGGAGCAGGCCCTTCTGATCGAGAGCTTCCTTGCTGAGTCTACACCAGCACAGCGACCCATCGCAGGGCGGCACGTGGCAGAGTCATCTGCAGCAGGCAGTCGACGGATGACTCAGGGGTCCAGGCAGACCAGACCTTCGGGCAGACGACCTCAGGGCACTGGATCAGCAGTGCGGGGCACACAGCGAGAAGCCAGTCTTTCGAGAGGCAGACAGTGCTACTCGTGCGGCGGGCATGGCCACATGGCTCGTGACTGCCCGACCCGCCGTGCCAAGGAGCATCAGACAGTTGAGGGACCACCGAGGCAGAGGCAGAGGGTCGACCGTGGCGGTCCGCAGGGAGGTGGTGGATGAGGCAGAGGAGCTGGACGAGCATCCGGTGGTGGGCGACGCTTTGAGGCTCTGCCACCACCACCACCAGGAGGTCCACCCCGACCACAGGGAGTTGGCGGGCAGAGACAGACACAGCTCCAGGCAGCAGAGGCCTACGACCACGGCGCACCCGAGATGATTCTAGGTACTATCTGTGTCTATTCCACCCTTGCTGCAGTTCTTATAGACACAGGAGCGAGTCACTCTTTCATAGTCGCTGCCCATGTTCGGAGCTCGGAGATTTCGACAGAGCCGTTGGCTCGATCCTTACGGCAAGAGACTCTTACGTGAGCAGACTCGACGATTACGCACTGGTGCCGACAGTGTGAGCTTACTCTAGGAGGCGAGAGCTTCAGCTGGGATCTTCTTGTAGCAGCGTCGAGGCCTTACGACGTCATCTTGGTCATGGATTGGCTATCTACTGTCCATGCACAGATTGACTGTTTTAGGCGCAAGGTGCGATGTGTACACACCGACGCGAGCAGGTTCACCTTCACCGGCGAGAAGGGAGCCTTAGCAGCACAGGATGGACTTCCGCGGAGGAGAGGACAGCCCATCACTCATCAGTTGGCTAGCCTTATCCTTGGAGCAGTTGACGTGCGGTGTCCTGGTTTTCCTGCAGTGGTGGATCAGTTTGCGGACGTTTTTCCCGACGATGTTCCAGGACTACCTCCTCGCAGAGAGGGGGACTTTTATATTGACTTGTACCCCGGGACAGCCCCGATATCCACTCCAGCATATCGGATGGCCCCCGCCGAGTTTCGAGAGCTACGGGAACAGTTGGAGGACTTGCAGGGCAAGGGGTTCATCTGACCTAGTGTTTCACCCTGGGCTTCCCCGATTTTATTCGCCAAGAAGGCAGACGGGAGCTTGCGACTTTGTGTTCACTATCGTCGCCTGAACCAGGTGACAGTGAGGAACAAGTATCCGCTACCGAGGATTGATGACCTCTTCGATCAGCTCAAGGGAGCACGGTGGTTCTCGAAGATAGACCTCAGGTCAGGCTATAATCAGCTCAGAGTCAGAGACGAGGATGTGCAGAAGACGACCTTTAGATGTCGGTATGGCCACTATGAGTTCTTGGTTATGCCTTTCGGTGTAACCAATGATCCAGCAGTGTTCATGGCTCTCATGAACATGATCCTTCAGCCATACATCGATCGGTTTGTCGTGGTCTTCATCAACGACATTCTGATTTACTCTACGACAGAGGAGGAGCACGCCTATCACTTGCGAGTTATACTAGACACACTCCGAGAGCACCATATTTATGGTAAGATCTCGAAGTGCCAGTTCTGGATACGTGAGGTCCACTTCTTGGGACACGTAATCTCTGAGGCGGGAGTTGCAGTGGATCCCGTGAAGATTGAGGCTGTGTTAGCATGGGAGCCACCCAGGAGCGTGACTGAGGTTCGGAGTTTCTTGGGACTAGCTGGATACTATCGGAGATCGTGCCAGACTTCTCTAGAGTTTCGGAATCACTCACAGCTTTGACGAAGAAGGGGAAACCCTTCGTGTGGTCAGACAGATGTCAGCAGAGCTTCCAGGAGCTGAGACAGAGATTCACTAGCGCACCTATCTTGAGGTTTCCCGAGGAGGGAGTGGGGTACGTAGTCTACTGTGATGCATCAGGGACCGGACTCGGATTTGTTTTGATGCAGGAGCGGGGAGTGATCGCCTATGGATCACGTCAGTTGAGGCCGCATGAGCAGAACTACGCTACCCATGACCTGGAGTTAGCAGTAGTGGTCATCGCTCTGAAGACATGGAGACACTACCTGATGGGAGAGCGCTTTACAGTCTTTTCCGATCATCAGAGTCTCCGGTATATCCTCTCGTAGAAGGAACTGAACCTGAGACAGCGGCGATGGCTCGAGTTCCTCTAGGACTATGATTTTGAGATAGTCTATACTCCTGGGAAGGGGAATGTAGTAGCTGATTCCCTCAGCAGGAGGACGGGCATTCAGCTACTTGAGGAGGCGATGGAGCAGCTAGCCTCTTTGCAGATATCCTTCATGGATAGAGATGGAGTAGCCTTCCTTCAGTCTCTCACAGTCACTCCTCCACTACTACAGCGAGTCAGGGAGGCATAGCGTGGGGACGCTGACTGTGAGACACGGCGTGCACAGATATCCTCGGGATAGGCACATGATGGTTTCTCCCTTGGAGCAGAGCATGACATCCTTTTCAGAGGACGTACCACGGTACCAGTCGCTTTGCGAGAGGAGGTGCTGAGAGAGTTTCACACTTCTCCTTTGGCGGTACATCCTGGAGTGGAAAAGATGTACCAGGACCTCAGACGACAGCACTGGTGGTCGGGCATGAAGAAGGCAGTAGCAGAGTTCGTTTCTCGATGAGGCAGAGCATCAGGTACCAGCAGGCTTGGTACATCCCTTGGAGGTTCCGGAGTGGAAGTGGGACGGCATATCTATGGACTTCGTGACTGGACTTCCACGCACTTCCAGAGGTCACGACTCCATCTGGGTGATTGTTGATCGACTCACCAAGTCGGCACACTTCTTACCCATTAGAGAGCAGGGCTCAGTGGAGAGTTTGGGACGTCTCTACGTTCAGGAGATTGTGCGGCTCCACGGTGTGCCATCATCTATCGTCTCCGGTCGAGATGCTCGCTTTACTTCCTGGCTATGGAAGGGGTTACAGGAGGCGTTTGGGACGCAGCTACGTCTGAGCACAGCCTTTCACCCACAGACGGATGGTCAGATGGAGAGGACCATTCAGACTCTCGAGGACATGCTCCGCGCATGTGTTCTCGACTTTGGTCGTAGCTGGGAGGACCACCTACCCTTGGTGGAGTTTGCGTACAACAATAGCTACCACTCCACCATCGGGATGGCACCGTATGAGGCGTTGTACGACCGACCTTGTAGATCTCCTTTGTGCTGGACAGACCCTGGGGAGTCAGCACTTGTGGGACCGGAGATGGTCCAGGCCACGACAGAGAAGGTCCAGGTCATCCAGGAGCGGATGAGGACAGCTCAGAGCCGGCAGAAGTCATATGCTGACAGGAGGCGGAGGCCACTGGAGTTCGAGGATGGTGACCACGTATTCTTGCGGGTCTAACCTCGACGTGGTATTCGGAGATTTGGCCGAGGCGGCAAGTTCTCTCCGTGCTTCATCGGACCCTTCCAGGTCCTCAGCAGGGTTGGCGAGGTGGATTATCCCCTGGCTCTACCACCTCAGTTGCACCAGGTGCACGACGTCTTCCACGTATCCCAGCTGAGGAGATACGTGCACGACCCGACGCACATCATTGACCATGGGGAGCTTGTCGTTGACGATGGGGAGACTTTTACGGAGGTCCCGGTGGAGATAAAGGATCGATAGGAGCGGGTCCTGCGTGGGCAATCGATTCCTCTTGTGCGCATCAGATGGCAGCACGAGAATCTCCAGGAGAGCACATTGGAGCGGGAGGCTCAGATGCGTGCTCAGTACCCTCATTTGTTTCCCTAGTTTTTGATGTATCTCTACGGGGACGTAAAGCCCAGAGGTGGGAGTAATGTAAAGACCCATAAAATTCAAGGGAATTTTTTTCTTAATATTCTTTAAAATTTTACAAGAGAGCGGTTTCTGACGGCACCTAATTCCGAGGCCCGGATTGCCCGGAATCAATTTCCAAAGTTTGGCTCGGGTACATTCAGTGAACGAACGAGCGGGTTTTCCTAACTTTTGATCCGGTGCTCAGAATTAAAATCTGAGGGCACCGATGAACTCGCAGCGCCGATATTCGCTTAAGGAGACCTTTTCTAAGGTTGCGTTTATTTTGGGATGAGAGTTAGTTTTTGGGAGTTTAGAATAAGTTAAATAAAAATTGTGGATTACAAATTTTTATTTAAACATGTTAGTTAACTTCTCTCAAAGGAAGTTAGGGGTGGGACCCACACCCACTTAACCTCCCTTTAGAGGATTAAGTGTGGTGGGGCCCACACGAAACCTAAACTTTTCATCTTCTCCCAAACTCCCTTAACCCCTATTTAAATGACATGACAATTGTTATTTATTTTTTGGAGTTATCCTTTTTGAATTTCAAACCTTTGAAATTCATTTGTTAAGTTGTGAATAAAATAATCTCTTATCTTATTTTGTTGGGTTAGAACTATTTATCCATCTTGAGAGGATTTGAGAGCTTCTCCTTCATCTTCAAGCTTTGACGAAGAACGCTCAAGCTTTGACGAAGAACGCTCAAGTTCCGACGAAGAGCGACACTCCTCTCTTCTTCGTCTTCGGTGTCAACGGAAGGGAACGCCGCTTCCTCCTCGGATTTCCTTCGTCGGCATACGAAGATTCGCCAATGACGTACCTCTTCGGACGTACCTCTTCGTCATCAGATTTGACGAACGACTACCGCGACGCCCGACCTCCACGACGTTGTCTTCCGCGGGTCGTTGACAATCTTCGAGCTTATACCTAAGGTAGGGGTTGTTGTTATTGTTTATTTATTTATCCTTGTTCGTGGTTCTAGAATGACTAACATGAGGATTTTAAATATGTGTTTTTGTTTAACGTGAGGGGGCCGGACCGCATGAACACGGCCGAACCCCCTCCTTCGTTCTTGATGTTTTATATTGCGGATGAAACAAGGTGGCGTGGTGCCGTCGCACCACGCGGTTATTCGCCCGATTTTATTGCGCGGCGCCGTCGCGCCGCGCCATGGAAAAATCATCAAGAACGTGATGTCGTCGCGCCACGTCGAAGGGAATCAAAGGTGCGGTGGAGGGGCGCGGTGCCGACGTACCACGCCGGACGACGAACACCGTGGCCGGTTCCGGGCCGTGGCGGGACGAGAAGACCGGCGGCCGGGCCGCCGGCGTCGGAAGCCGGAAAAAGGGGACTGGTTTACCGGTCCCGTTGAAGAAAAAGCGGTCGGCCTGAAGGCCGGCCGGTTGGTCAAAATCCGGGGGAAATTTATTCCCCCGGCCAGCAGTTAAAGCCCCCCCATTTAATTGGGGGGCGGGCGGTTTCCTTGAGGGGGGCAGGCGGCCCCCCGGTTCCTCCTCAAAGCGGGCCCGCAGGAGGGGGGCCGTTGATTGGAAAAACGGCGCGGCTATGCCGCACCGCCAATTGAAGAAGCGGGGGACTTTTCCCCCCCGCGTGCTGCCTCCGTGCGGCGCCAGGCCGCCCGGCCGGGCCGGGTCTGACCCGGGTCGGCTCGACCCGGTTCGGGCCGACCCAGAGGGGGGGGGGGGGGCGGGCCGGGTCGGCCCGGATCCGGACACCCCCCCCCCCGTTTCGAATCAGATTCGGTCTTTTGACCATAACTTGAGCCACGGACCTCCGATCGATGAACCGTCTGCGGAAACGCGATCCTTCGATCGAGATGGTCGTTTTGGTATATCGCACTCAATGTTTCGGAACACTTTGAGTTTGGCCGGGTTGGTTCATTCACGAAACCAACCGGGCCTTCGGAGCGGAAACGCTCATATCTTGAGCTACGGACGTCCGATTGACGTGCCGTCAGTTTTTTTGTGTTCCTCTTAGTGAGACGGTTCTTTTGGCATGCTCCGCCCGAGGTTTGGATGCAGGTGGAGTACGGTCGGGTTGGTTTTGCCTTAAAAAACCAAACGGGCCCCGGGGACGAAAATGCCAATAACTCTCAGACCGGGCGTCCGATCGACGCGCCGTCTATTGCGTTGAGTTCCTGTTGAAGATACGGAACTTTTGGATACATCAACTCTGGACTTTGTGACAGTTGATGTATCAGCCTCTCGGCTCGTGGAGCGGACCCTCCGAACGAACTTGCTGTGTGCGGGAACCCTAGTGCTGGCTGCGACTGTTACTGTGACTACTACTGCTACTACTACTGTGACTGCGGCGACGACTGTACAGAGATCCTGTGTGGATTCGACGACGATGACTTCAGCACTCAGCGATCCTACGTGGATCAGTGCTACAGGTCCTGTGTGGGCCCGATCCTATGTGGGTCTGATCATGTGTGGGTCTTTGCGCTCAGCAGTCCTGTGTGAACCAGCGCCTACAGGTCCTACGTGGGCCCGATCCTGTGTGGGTCTTTTGCGGGGGTTAGTTACCTATCGATCCTTCATGGGTCCGACGACTTAGATGGATCAGAGATCATCTTTTTCGTCTTTTGAAGAAGTATACCTGTGTGAGCTGAATCCTGTTGCTTTCCTGTGTGGATTTGTTGTGCTATCCTGTGTGGATTACGTTTTGCTTTCCTGTGTGGAATACGTTTACTTTCATGTGTGGACTGAATTGTACTTGGGCTCGGAGGTTGGAGCATATTTGAAATTGATGACTTAGGTATATGTATGGGCATATACCTAAGCAGTGTCGGTTATTACTTCGTGATTGTTCCTTTGTTCGTGGTTTATCCTTTGTGGATTTGAGAGACCTTCAGGGGTCTCGGGGTCCCTACTGAGTAGCTTATACTCACCCCTGCACGGGCTTTTCCCGCACAACGTTGTGTTGGTTTCAGACGACGGACAGCGTTGACCTTAGCTGAGTCTTACAGAGCGGGACGGTACCCGGAGGTGGACCACTGGGCGGGTCGTGCTCGGAGCGGACGGCGGGACCCGTGTAGCAGTGGAGCTATCTGTACCCACCCTTCAGGTGGGATTTCCAGTGGACAGCTCGGTGTAGCGGCTTTTACTTTTCAGTTGTTGTTTTCCCTTTCGAGTTGTACTTTACTTTCATTTTGGGTTTGTATACTGGCCCATTTACTTTTCTGCACTTTCAGTTGTACTCTGCTTTTGCTTAGTGTTTACTTTCGGCTTGCTTACTCTGAGGTGTTTTTTTCTTTACAAAGGCAATGCCTTCCCTTTTTACCGGGATTTACGCCT
The DNA here is from genome assembly GCA_963277665.1 of Viscum album. NCBI lineage: Eukaryota > Viridiplantae > Streptophyta > Magnoliopsida > Santalales > Viscaceae > Viscum > Viscum album. The sequence goes on from OY728160.1 coordinate 520,500,329, forward strand.
TGGTACTAGTCGCCAGCCCCTGGCCTTTGGAAGGTGGGCTTGGGGTAGTCACGGCACGGATCCCGAGCACGGGTCGTGACACTATATGTGATAACATGTTGAAATAATGTGAATGTATAGATTGATTAGTTTTCCTAGAAAAAAAATTCTTCTGTACATTTTAATAGGAGGATATATGATCTAGAACTATGTTACATAGTGTTAATTACCCTATAAATAGCTTATTATATTTTTACATTATTCCCAATAGGTTTATACCAATCTTTTCATCACATCACACTTGGTTTCAAACTCAAAACAGATTTTATTTTTTCAAGAATATTCTATTTATAAACAATTATAACTGTTTTATTTCCTTATAACATTATTGAAGTTGTAAAATAAGTATAAGAGATCCTTTAATGAAAATTAGTATATTAAATTATTTTATTAATGGATAAAATGAAGGTTTAATTATAGAAGATATACAAGGATTAATTTTTAATATTCTTATGATGGTATACTAATATTCTTTACCACTATTTTGTGATTTATTATTTGATGGAAATGGGTTCATAGAATTGATTGTAAGAATATTATCTATATAGAAACTACTCTTTTATATTATCAAAACATGTAAAATTGATTATTGGATGATAATACTAGTATATATATATATATATTATTATAGAAAATGTGAGTATACATGTCATACCTATGTTAGTGACGATTACATTTTAATTGAAGATAATTATTTATACTCTTAGTTATTTTAACTATTGAGTGATAATTATGGATGATGTTGTTGAATATTATAAAATGTATGAAATTATGTAAAAAATATACCTATTTCCATATAATAAATTTTTTATTAATGGATTAAAATATAATATTAAATGTTTTCAATAAACATGAAATTTTATGTTGTGAAAGTTTAGATAATGTATATTATATGCATGATGTGGAGGTAATTGATGGTTTATTCGGTCTGAAAAAATAAATATAGAATAGACGGATACCTTTAAAAATTATTAATGATTTAACAAAAAAGTGAGTCATGATAAGTTTTTAATTTAAATATAATTTTTCTGGATTATGTTATATATTTATTTGATTGTGAGATAACAGATTATTGGTTAATTAATTTATGTGTAAAATTTAGAGTTAATTTTTAGAATAATATTTTTTGGGGTTTTTTGTATTAGGGATTCATATGGTTTTTGGAATGACTATTATACTATATATGATTAGGATATACACATACATGGGTATAATATTTTATGAATCAATAATTATTTTAAGAAATATTAGTAACATCATATAACATATGAGATTCTGTAAATATAATATTAGAGGTTATATCTAAAATATAGAATATGTTATGAATATCCTCTACTACTTTATTTAATGAGTAATTATAAAAATTGTGATAAAACAATTTATTTAAGCGAAAAAGAATGCAATGACCTAATATTTTAAACCATGAAAAACTAGCTAAACATTCAATAACATGAGTTTCACTGTAAAATCAAATTTAAAATAACCACAACCCATTATATGAATATTATTAATAATGAAAAAATATACACTGTGATAGTATCCTTTTAAAATATATTACCATTGTAAGAAAAATATGTATATTGTGAAAATACTACATTATGTTATTTTCAATAAGTACATTTTATTAATGTTAAAAAAATTATATTTTAAAACTAAATGAATGTATATTATAATTTAACATTAGTAAAATTTAAATTTTTATTTTTCCTCACAAAAAAATTTACATATTATAAATTGTTTACATTTTTCTAAAAATGATGATATTATATAAAAAATACAGTTTTTTTGTGAAAAATAATTATTTTTATGATTTCAACATTATTATTTGTATCATATAGAATAAATAACAATTATAAATGTAATAAAATATGTATTTATTGAAATATAGATTTCAATTTAAAATATTATTTGAACATATAAATCCAATGTCAATCATTTTATGAATAATAATAAATTTTTATTTTATAGCAATAGTTATCTGTAATTTCTATTAAATAGTTATTTTCATGGTGACATTTTTTTATTGATTTTAATGAAAAATTTGATTTTTAATATAAAAAATTATTTTTTTGAGTATAAAATCTATAATAATTATATCATGTTAAAAAAATATAATAATATTAACACAAATTTATCAAAATGTCTTTTAACAGGTTATGTGTGTAATTATTAAAATTTTCATTTGAATCCCATAATATTTTTTGGGAAAATGAGAGAAAAATTTTAATTCAAATGTTTCAAATTAGCTAAAATTTATGATCGTAAATTATTAATTAGTATAAATTACTAATTTTATATGTTAATTACCAAAGTAAATTTTTATAATGAAAAAATATGAAAAGTGAAATGAAAATACACAAAACACTATATGTTGTATCCATAAGGTGTGTTTGAATATGTTCATGACCCACAAATACATCCCCTCCACTTTTTAACATTATAGATTAATTTACCATTGACTAGTAACGTTACATTATTGAAAATGTAATCGTTACTTCCAGAACTACAATTCTATTAACATATACAAGGAATAATTTATGCACATAATGAATCCCCAATAGTTTTAATATTTCCATCAAAATAATCCACCTTAAACCTCATATAAACCTTTATAACATCCATAAGCATTTGGTTATCATATATTTTATTAATTTGTTCCATTCCAATGAGTGACCATGATAAAATTCAATCTTCCAACGTGAGTATTTTATTCACATACTCTATTATTTTACTCCAATCTATGGTAAATGATCTCAAACTATATTAATATAATTTTATAGTTATAATTTTTTTAATAAATTTTAATTCAATAAAATCACAAACAATTATTCACTACTTTTAATCCATTATGTAAGACAAAAACATCGATTGTCTGTACATTTATACTAACACCTCCACAAAGATTTTTTTTTCAGTTTTTCATCATCAACTATCAAAGATAGAATTAATGATGTATTTTATGAATGAATATGATTTACATGAAACAAATTAAAAAAAAAATAAAATGGTCAGTTTTTATGTACAAATATTTCAACCATTTATTGAGAAATTGGATTTTAATTCTTTTGTATGGTAGAATACAACCTCCAAGAACAATGATACTCATTTTTCTTCAACACCCATCATTGATGGATCATAAAATGTATATAAAGAATAAATTTAATTTTAATTATCTATTTAATTTGAAATATATTTGATATTATCCATATCTAAACACAAATTCTTACACAATTAATTATTAGAACACGATTATATTTAGGTCGGTTTAACCTCTAATATAAATGATCTTATTATGATTATTGAATAAATGATTATGGGATTTGATATAATTATAAAATCCTAAAATACTGATATAGGTAATTTGGTTTAATGATGATAAAATATATTTGTTAATTTTTAATATATTTATTAACATATCACCATTCAATGCATCATAGTGTTAAAAACTACTTCATCAGGATATCCATTTTCACATCATGTATTCTTGTCTTTCATAAAATGTAAATGGGATATAAATATAATTTAAAAATTATTATTATTTACTAAATTATCTAATGATTATGAACGTGAAACTATTTAGGGAGAACCAATTCGATCTTGACTAATTTTTAACCTAATTATCAATTTATGATTTTAACACCTAGTGATGAAAATATACTATACAATGTTAATATAGTTCAAATATAATGTGATAAAATAAATTTATAAATTTTATTATATTTATTTAAATTTATGATAAATTTAATGTTAATATTTTTTATGCAATAAAATGGTATAGAGATTATTCATGTAAGAGGTAAGACAAGTAAAATGTTCTATTCATATCTAATTAATCTCATTGAGACATGTTTTTTTATTAATCAGCAAATAATATTAATGAGGCGTATATAAGACCTATTTTAGATATTATATAATATAAAAAAATTATTATTTTAAATGATGTTGAATTGGAATATAACTCTTCCATGAGTATATTACATAAATGATCCTTATAATTTATGGGATTATTTTTATCAAATTTCTTTTCCATGATACATGCCTTATGTTATAAAAATTTATTTTAATGGTGAAAATACCACCTAATTAACCACTTGTATCTTGATTCCATAATATATCATGATTTTATATTTTCTATTTCTTATGATAAATTCTATTTTTATATAAATATTCTCCCTGATTTTCAATTTCAATCTTTATAAAAAAATGAAATTTAAAAAAGAAAATTTATATTCTTTGCATGTTAAAGTGTCATTTCATGAAATCGGGTTCAGTTATGAATTTTGAGTTTTGGATTCTTATTGTGGAATTATTTTTGTAATTTATTGAATCAAATATAGATATTTTGGGTTTCACAGTAAGCTTTCGAGTTGTATGTGTGAGTCTGATTTTCCTGTTATTTATTTCCTAGTGACTTGTTTGGTGTGTTCGGTTTATTGAAACAATGTGTCTCTTTGATTCACATGTTGTTTATTCATTTTGAATTAGGAATAATTTTATTTCATAGTCTATAGATAGCTAATGTAAACTATGGATTTTTATAATGTACCCTTCGGAATGGGTGTCTCTTAGGTCTAAGGAGCACGACCAGTATATGGTTGAAGAAAAAATTTGTGAGAAATTGATTTGTGAAATTGTGTCAATCTACATGGATGTCCCATGGGTTTGAATAACATGTGGAAAAATCATGTGTGGTGACTTTGTTTAGGATGATAAAACTGAATAATTGGCACTTGGTTTTTCAGACCCTGTGTCTTTATAGATTGTCATTAAAAAATTGAAAAGACCAATATTCCCTCTCAATCTATAATACTCTCCCATATATTTTATCGCAGTGAAAAGGCATAACATCCCCTCAAACTATCCATCTATTCCCTAAAATAAAAAAATTAGTTTTCTATTTTTGATAATTCCATCATTTTTAGGTGTTTTCCACATATTTTCCTATTTTATATTCCCCCACCCTTGTATTTTTTTGGTTGTATCCACCTATGTATTTGGTTTTTATTCCCATGAAACATGGTGGAAATAACCATGGAAGATGTCATTTTGGCGAGTCATAGTGAGATGATGTCCATATAAGGTGTTTTCATGACATATATAATCATTTAATTGGAAATATTATTACATTTATTTTTTTAGATTTCTGATAAATTTAATGATATTACCATATAATTAGGAATTTTGGGTTAGTGATTTTTAATTTTCATAATGTTAGAGGTACATTGTGATCCGTCTACAGATTTTTGGTCAGTTTGGGAGATTATATCTTCTGAGATGAGTACACAAAATTCATGTTCCTTATAATGAAAATAGTTAATTAATTTTATATTGGTTTAATTTAATTTATTTCTATACATAATATGAGTTAGGTTATTAAAACATCTTTGAAATGTGGGTTCACGCTTGAATCTCCAGTTATTATTATGGGAGGTATGCTAGGGGTTTAAATTTATTTCATTTACCTTTTAATTAAAATTAATCAATATATAGAATTTCTATTGACTATTATGAAACCCTTCATTTGTTTTTAGTTTCTATAGAAATGTCCATGAGTTTTAGGTTCTATATAGAGATATTTTTGTTTTAGAGGACCCTCTTTCTTGGCTTGTTTCTAAAATAATTCACTATGTGCCCCATTACGGTGCATAGTAAAGGTGATGATGATTATACTTGTTTTTCACCTACATTGAACAATCATATTACATATTTATATTCCATTATTTTGTCGACTTTAAATTGGTATGAGTCTGTCAAGAATTTGGGTGTTTAGTAGTCGCATTGAGTTTTGATGAGAATGTGTAGGGTAGACATAAGGACTTCCTTATAGCCTTGATCTTTGGGTCCCTAAGGTGGCGAGGGTGTATGATACCTCAAGAGGGTTTTTTGACATATTTTACATTTACCTTGTGATTCCATGTGGATCATGGGTCTCTCCCAAATTTTTCCAAGTATGTAAGGTTATGAATTCAGTTTTAGTTTAGCTTGGGTTCTCTAATCAATAAATAACTATGAATAATCCAATATACACATATATTATATGTTTTTTGAATAATGAGTGGCCAACAGGTATTTATTTTCAAATGGTTTAAATTAACCCTAATAAATATATTTTGATACAATTTGATAAAATAGATAGATCATAGTTTTTCTCATGTTGTGGAATGTATGTATTTTTTATAGACTTTCAAATTCGTGATTCTGATATGGGTTCATTTATTGAATTAAAACTACCATAATCACTTGTTGGTTTAATACCAATACCCCATAAAACTAACTACCAATACATTTAAATGATCATTTTGATAAGAACTCAAAGTTTAAGGCTTATATTACAACATGATGCTTGTATCCTGAAAATTAAACAAGGATGAAGAAGTTCATATAACATAAAACAAATTTGTCTATTAAATTAATTATTAGAAATTAATATAGTATGAAATAACATAAAATAAATCCCCTTTTTAATACATTTAATTAGGAAATATGTTTTTTGTTCCACTATTTATGTAATGAAATCAATTGAATTGCGAAGAAAACTGAAGAGGGAGGAATTGAGGAAGTGAAAAATAAAAGAATAACAAAAAATATTCTATTATTTGATTTTTTTTATATTTACATTAAAAATAAATTGAATCCTTGAGGAAAATATATCAATGTGATAACAAAAATATTACAAAATGAGAATAATATGAATTTTTTAAGAAACTAATGTGATTTGAGAAACATTCAATAGAAAGAAGAATCTTATAAATTCAAATTAGAAAAATAAAATTACAATGAATCAAAACCAATTGAATTCTTAAATAATCCATCATTTCTTCCTTAAATGGGTATTTTAAATGACTTTTATCAATAATATAACATTGTAAGTCAACCTAATTATTTTCTTTGGGACTTGGTGTGTGGAATGATAAAAGAGTGTTAAATTTTCCACCAATGGAAAAAATCCATTCTATTATGAATCCATCAAAAAACCATTCCAAAATGAGAATCTAGGTAGCGGAATTGGGTTGGTACATCGATTAATTAAATGATTCTCCAAATTCCTATTGAAATCATATGAAATTTAATTTCAAATTGATGTTTTTTATTATAAGGGTGAAATAGTGTTTTGTTTTTCTAGGACACAAAATATGAACCATAATTTCATTTTCAACTTGATTCGTATGGAACTCCATTCAATCATAAAAAATATACTAATACAGTGTTGAATTTTTCTTTCTAAAGATATAATTTTAGTATAATATTTCATGAAAATTGGATGATTAATAGAATTTATTTTCATGATTCACAGTTCAATGTGCCAGGAATGTGTACTCATGAAATCCTACATTTCTCAATTTCCAATGTGATTCAGAAGATTCACCAGAGTAATGAATTAATGAAAATTAAATGGGGAACCTAAAAATGAATTATTAAAAAAAAATTATGACCATTTGTTTTTTTTTGGATGCCATTAAAATTGAATCATGTAATACTGAATTTAAAGAATTATTTTCAATCATAATGTGAAATATTATTCAATTTTAAATATTCAAAAAATAATAATTTTATAAATAATGACTCTAATTAGTGTTATATATATTAAATATAAATATTATCATATTTATGATGTTAATCACAACCCAAAATTAATTTTTATAGTCCTTATAAAATTTTTTCTAAAAAAAATAAATTTCAAATTCCCATTCTCTAAAAATATTTTAATATATAATTCCCAAAAAATGGAAACATACTAAAAAATTATAATACCCATAAAAATAAATTAATACAATCTTGTTCCACAATCATAAGAAGATTCCAAAAAAATTCCATTATTCCTATTCATCTACACATTACATTTATTTCAATTAAGCATGAAGATGTGTTCTAAATCACAATCAGCACATGGATTCATTTTTATTATATGGGTAATTAGTTGGAAACAAGTGGTTTTATCACAATTTACCCTTAAGATTAATTTTTTTTCCCAAATATGAAATATTAATGGTATTTTATCTTCATAAAGTAAACCCATGTTGTGAATTGTTTTTTATGAATTCAATATTGAATGACCATAGGACACCAAGTGATGCTCACAAACTCTGAAATAATCACAATTTTTTCCAATAAAAACCCAATTAAAATTATAAAAATAATAATAATATTTCCAAAAACATGATTGCTAACTATGGATTAATGATCCACACGTGTCTAATGCAACATATGAGGTCATTTAATTTCTCTACGCACAGATTTATTATTTCAGTTTTTCAGTTATTTATTTTTTTATTAATCATGTTTAAATTACAAAAAAACAGAATACCCATTAAAATCTATATTGGACCCTAATAAATAAAATTAATAACCAAAAATCCAAATGATATGCATTGTGAGTTGTTTTGTTGGATGAAATTAGAAAATTTTAATTATCACTTCTTATAACCACAATTATCAAAATCTAAAATACTGAACATAGAACAACATTAAAATTTGAATCAATGGATGAAATATTAATTTTTATAAAGTTTCAATGTTTTCAATTTTAATTATCAAATTCAATGTTAAATAAAATTTTCCTTCCATTAGAATATAATATTTTTCATTTAATTTTTTTATAAACTTTTTTGTTTTATTTTATGAACACAAATAATATTTTTTATATAGAAACACCCAATTAAAATAAAATTCTACCTATTTTGTAATGAAATGAAAATGTATAACAGGTTATAAAAATCCGAGACGAGTTAAAAAACTAAAATATTGATATTATATAAAAAATAATTTCACCTAGTGGGATAATGAGGATGTTCACACCAAATTATATTGATTCTTACATCACCATATAACATATATACTTCCTATTGTGGATGGTATAATGATGTGTAATTTTTTTATGTACGTGACCTCCTCCAAAGAACAAATAACATAAAAATTCCATGATTCTAATGAAAATATATATTAGAAACCATGAAACCACCGAGAGTTTCCCTTTATAAAAAACAAAATAATTGGAATAGAAATAAATCATTCTTGTTTATTTGGAAAATCAAAACATTGTTTCAATTTATAAGGAAATGATGGGTTTCCTCCTAGAATGAACATTGTTTAATATAGTTAGTTTGACTTAGACCACAAATATATCTACTATTATTTGGTGTATAGATTGGTGCAGTTACCTCCTACTGGCTTTCAGGTGTATTGACTGATTCATGAAATGGTTTTAACCAATGACAATTATCGTGGAATATTAGACCACATGTGGGATCCTGAATCTCTAGGACCCCATGGGGGTATACATGAAGCATAGTGTATGGACCTTCTTATATAGAGAATAAATATCATGGGAATGAATGATGTTTGTAACTATACATGTGCTTAAATTTTTTTATTTTCAATATTTTATACAATGAGACTCATATATTTCAAGGAATTCAATATAACTCTATTGATAATTCAATTTTCATAAGGCTTAATCCTAAGTACCTACCATTCATTATCATCTAATTTTTTAATTCATTCTAGAAAATAATTTTCAAATTTTATTTTATTATTTTCTAAAAAGGCCATATGTTCAATTTCAACTAGAAAATGTAATTATTTAACATAAACATACTCATATTGGGAAATATTTATGATAGTTTTGAACACATTATGGTATGACTAATGGAAATTCCAGAGTTTCTTATACCAATATTTCATTGAGGGATTGATATTTTTTAATGATTTTATATTTCCATATATTTCATCTTATGTTGACCATTGGTTTGACTATGGTAGTATGTGGAATCATTTTTGAAAAAATAAATTTCATGAAATGATTTTTGATAAGTGTTCATTGAAGAAACCCATAATCACTTATAATAGACCTATGAATTCAAGAAATTTAAAATCTATTCTAGTTTAATAATTAGTTCTTGACTAGATGGTCAATGGACTTCATTAGAATATAGGAAACCCATTTAGAGACATGATCAATAGCTAAGTGGTTGTAGAGAGATCCCCCTAGATTTGGAAGGGTCCCATGAAATAAATTCCAAAACAATCAATGAATTTGTTTAAAAGAATGTTTTCAAGGAATATTTGATTCCTTTTGGTTGTGGATCCTAATTGTTGACATTATAGACCACTTTTATAGAATTTACAGTAATTTAAATTAATGTTATTCTAGTGGAAACAATGATGAATTATATTTTCCATGATTTAAATTATTGAAAAGTGGATTACACTTTCCTATAAATGAAATAGTTTTAGAATGTATTCTTTATTTGAATTTATTTATATATACTAACTATATAACTAATAAAATAATTGAAGATTAATAGATCTTTAAACATATAGTTATTAGTATCAAAATGGAATTTCCACTTATCTTGGATCATAATGATTTTTTAAATTTTAACCCATAACAAAATGATTTTCTATTTCTGAATACCATGGGAAATAGATTATAGGAAAGAGGTTATTATCAGGTAATGAATAAATACTATAATGTTTAGGCTTGAAATCTTTTAATTGCACCCCTGGCAGAGGATCAATTATAAAATTTTGAGCACCATTTCTATCTTGAATGGTTAGTCAAATCAATTAAATCTGTAGGACAAACCTTATCAATCTAACATCAACATCTAATTTTTATGAAGATATATTTCAGAGATATATGATCTATGAATATAGTTATACGGGATCATAAAATACTGGACTTAGAATATTTATATGGAAAAATATATTAGAAATTTCCACTTTTTTAGTTTTGTTTTGGTTGATTTTTTCATTATTTAAGAATCTATTTTCCTTAGCAATGATATAGAGAGTTTCTGAAAAAAAATTCTAAGGATAATCCTATTGTAAATTCATAATAATTACACATGTATTAGAAAATATGTTTCTATTTGGGATAATTATTGATAGGTGGATAGATAAGAAATTAATTGAGTGTATAGAATTCTTCATCACAACTTTGAGTGTATAAAATTGAGAATATTAATCTTGATGAACACAAAGTTGTCGAGAAATGGAATTGAAATTATTAATTGACCTTATATAGAAACCATCATGTATAATTAAGAACATCATATACATGAATTGTTTTCGAGATGGAAGGTGAGTAATTATATCAAACATACGTTGATCAACATAAATACCTATACTAGAGACCAGATAGCCTAAAATATGTCCTTCCATTATAACGAAATTATATATTTAAAATTTCAGGATGAGATTCTGATCCTTAATTCTTGAGAATAACCTTAAGACATTTCTATGTAATCAATAAAATATATCTCTAAATATGTATTTTTATTCCATAAATATATCTGAAAATCCCCCACCATGTCTAAGAATATTCCAATCTTAAACATCTAGATAGTAATATGGGAATTACATTACACCAAGGGATTAAATTTGAAGGGAAATGAGGTCAATGTAAAGTTGGGTTTTTCCCCATTGATCATATTTTGATTCCTCACATTGATTATACATTTATAATTTAGTTAGGACGCAATATAATTAATGACACACCACCCATGCAATGAAGTGATCAATGAAGTGAAAGGTGAAGTGTTTTTTTTAGTGCATTATTTTAACATCCTATAGTCATTTCTCACTCTCCATCTACTACTGACCCTTTTGGGTAGAATATAACTATCCTCGATGTTGATAACAATTATTAAACATTTATTTGGAACAACATTAATTTAGATTAACCACCCACCCTCAAAAATGGCCTTGACGATACCCGCTTTAAATAAATTTAAAAGTTCATTCCTTAACACATCTATATTATTGATATTGAGTCACCCCATAAGTTGATGAAATAGATTTGGGTAAAATTATTGAATAATACTATGATTTACAATGCATTCACTAATAATTTTAATATAATAATCGATCTATATGGTTTCGATATAATGATTTCATATAGTATATTGAAGCATCCACTCTTTATTTGCTTCAAGATAAGAAGAAATAAAAATAGGTAATTCTTGATTATAACCTAATAATTCATACATAAGTGATAATGGTAGGACCATGAACTAATGATCATACTAGATAACACTTTAAATTGAATGATGGAAATTTATATAGAAATCGTCTTCCTCTTCCAAATTAAATAACATAGTTCTATATTTGGGATCTGATGTTTCAACCACAAAATTGGCCAGAAATGATTAATAAATGTATATTTAATCAATGTTTATAATTTAAATAAGTCATAAGAAATAGATTCAATCCATGGTGACAAATTTCAATCAATTTAATGGAGGGAAACAAGATCAACTCTTCTTCGAAATTCTTTAATGATTCTTTCTTGTCACATTTATATAGAATATACACTAACTATATAATTTACATCCTTGATCTATTAATTATCCCCAATTTGACTATTTTCATTATAGGTTTCATGATTGATGGCCATGTTTTCTAAAATTATTTTCATGTAACCATTACTATCCTCAATGACTGAGTTGATTGTTACTAAGAATGGATGGCAATGGGTAATGGGGGTTCTTTTACTAGACCATATGTTTTTTAGATTTTCATTGACAATGATGAAAAAAATGGGAAATTCAATTTCCCAATTTCTCTAAAACATCCTATAATATCACATTATTAACTCAAAAAATAATATTAGAAAGTAGAAGAGTGAAATATGTGAGTGGTATTTCCTCAATACCTAACGGACTATACACTCTAATTCGAATGTGGTGAACACAATCAATAATATCTAAAAGGGAATTAAAATCACTATTGTCTCTAAAATCAACAATTATGTAGAGAGATATTTTTTCATTAAACCATGGAGAAATGCTACTATTAATGGGTTTACTCACATAAGAATCCAAATTGACTTGGTTTTAATATTAATTTTTCTTTCTAAATGTCCACATGTACATGAAGTACAGTGAATAGGTCGGAATAGAATTATTTTCATTGAGAAGAAAAATTTCCAATTCAATATATGATATTATTTCTATAAAATAATCATTTATTTATGGTTTATATTATCTTTTCATTCATTTTGGGAAGGTAGGATGTTGTTTTTGTGTCATGGGAGGTTTTTTCATTGACATTCTCATTAGGATTTCTTGAACCTAAAGGTGGTTATTCATCATTTTAATTTGTTGACGAATCATTTAGTAGTTAAATAATGGTTTTTTCATGTTTCTCAATATATTTGCCACTTATAAACATAATAAATATATTTTGTTTTTCTTGATTGGTTTTTGTGTAATTGGATTCTCCACAGAAGTGTGAGGATGGTACATTCAAAGAAATAATGTGTTCCTCTCTAGTTTAAATGGTTATTTATTGGATACTATAAATACTAATAATTTCATTTTATAAGGTTTTTTCACACTATTTATTTGATTGGGAGTGGTAATTATTGAGTAGGGAAATTTGGTTGTTAGATTACCCTAGGAGGATACATTGGTAGATGGATTGGTTATTGAATGTGTTCCTGGATGGATTGTGGGTATTATAATGAAGTAACTTTTTATTTAATTTTTTTTCATTGGTTCTCATAATGGTTTTTAATATTGTTTTTTTGTTAAGGTTTTAGTCCTTGTGGCAGACTTCCTTAATGGTTATCATTCCAACACAATCAGGGATGGGCATGAAACATGGTGGTGAAAATGATTTGGTAGTCGGGATTCGGAAAGATCAAATAATTTAACTCTAGTGGTATTATTCATAAAAGGTAATATATTATATAAGGGATGGTTGTGTAATTTTCAATATTTTTTCCATGTTTATCCCATATTGTTAAAATGGTCTAAATGGTTTGAATTTCAGGGAACATCCTATGATCAATCTCCTTGAAAATCCAAATGCATGAAGTATTTTTTATCATAAGTCATTATACTTAATTAAGAGTTTTAATTCCAATAGATTTTGGTGGATTATAAAAGTACGATGATTTTTTTCATATTCTCTTGGTTCGTTTAGTAATTCATGAAACACATAAACAACTTTTCGGGTTTTGTTTTTTAAGGTTCTATTACACACCATGTTAGAGAATTTTTTTTCCAATACCCAACCCTGAAATTTAGATTCAAAAATCTCATGGGATTCAATATAATTGGTTAGTTTCCAACTTTATTGTTTCATTGAACCATTTTTGAGTTTCATAAAATCAATCCAATTATTTTATCATATTTTTAGGGATTTTTTTTTAATTGCAAATGTTTTGTTAAGTGGGAATTATTTTTTCTATAACTCTGCTGTATGATTCTATTGTGGGATTATTAATGAGTCTATCATTTTATATTAACAATTATTTACTCCATAAATTATGGTTAATTGAATTATTATCGTATTATATAAATCATGCTGATGTGCTGGGAACCTATTTTCAACAATTTCATTTAACACCTTGCGATAAAGGTGTGTCATTTACAACTCTTGACCATTGATGGTAGGACAATGGTTTAGGTCATGACTTTTGAAGAAATAGTTGGATTATACTAGGGAATAATTAATAATTTAGGTCGGTGAATTGGTCTAGAAGTTATGATTTAGTTATTCATGGTGGGATAATCAATAATACATATGTATTGGTTTGTGTCATTTATATTTCGTTTTTGATTCCTCAAAATATTATTTGTTTTTTTAAGACCCCCTATTGTAACGGGTTAAATTATTATGTCTAGAGTATTCGAAAATTATGGATATAATGTAATGAGACCCATTTTTTAATTTACTCTCCAACCTAAGGACAATCCACCAAATCCAGATGGGTTTCTTGGTCACACGTATAGGCATACATGCTCCATGAAAGATGGAAAAATTAAATAGTAAATGATAAGATATATTTTGATGAGAAAATATAAATGTAGATAAATATAGTGATTTCCAAGATGAATTAATTGTGTCTTGGAAAATGGTTCCAAAATTTTGTCTCTCAAAAATTTACTAATGTTTTTAGGGTCAAGAGTTCACTTGAAGTGTGACTTGGGTGGTTGAATCCTTTGAGACATAAGAAAAACCTATAGAGACCTACATTATATAGATTTTTTTGTTGATATAGAGTGGCCAACATTGGTTTATTTTTGAGTTGGTTTAAATTGAAAATAATATACCAAAGTAAATTCATTTTCATAGATTTATTTGATTCTAGGTTATCTTGTTGGATGGGTTGGATTATTTTGTTTTAAAAATATTTCAATTTGATAAATTTTAGACGTGTTCATACACTAATTTAAAATGTCATGAATCACATACTAGTTTAGTGTTTAAATACCCAAAATACTAATCACCTTTATTATTAAAGGATCATTTTATATTCAATCCTCGGAAAATATTTTAATTATCCCTTTAATGTGTTTCCATAAAATTCAACAATGAATAAGAAGTTTTAAAATCATCAAATAAAATTATCAACAAAAATAAGTGATTAGAAAATAATAGAGTCAAATATAAAATCCAATGAAATCAATTTCTAAATCATGAGTTTAACCCATAAATAGTTTATCCCTAAATTAATTATATTATCTGAAAATAAGGAGTTAGTTGACTCAGTAGGGTGGAACTAAAGAAGTAACAAATAATGAAATAACAAACACGGTGTTGTTATTTGATGTATTTCTCTATTAACTATTTGAAAAAAATTATACCTTGATGAAATAGAATATATATGTTCATAAAAATAAAAAAACATTAATTATATTAGTTTTTAATAAGATAATTTCATTTTTGAAATCTATAGTTTAATGAAAATGTTATAGTGACAAATGAAGGGAATAAAAATCCTATGAAAATGGAACACCAAACATCTATAATTCCATGAACAACACATTAATAAATAAAAATTTTGAATTCCTTGGTTCTATCCTACAGTATTATAATTCTCCATAATTAATTATCATAATCCTGGGTGGATGGAATGTTAATAGAGAATGAAATTTTCATTATTTGAAAAATATCTGAGCCATAATGCATCCACCATGAAGACAATACAAAAAAAATTCTAGAGAACGAAATTTTGCTCGGACATAGTAACTTAAAATGATTCCCAATTTATTCCCTAAAATCATATAAAATTTGAGACCTAATATATGTAGGATTATTTTTATATTTTGGAAATTGTGGGATTATTTCTAGGATATAAAATATGACCCTTAATATTATCTTTAGATTGGGACGCCAAGAGATCCTTTAAAAAATTATAATTAGTTTCAACAACTATTGAATTAAATGATCCCCATAATTCAATTTATATATAGATCAAAATTATATAATAATTGTTCATTGATATTGGAAAATATAGTTATTATAATGGGATATTGTCCAGTTCACTTTTCCCAGAATGTGTTTTAAATGATGGAAACTTTTCTTATATTTCTATCATATTATATAAAATAACTTGTAGAGTGAAATATTTTTAATGGAATTGGAAACGTCAATAATATTATTAATACAAAATCAATTTTGTTAGGTGTTTTAAGATGTGATGAAAACGTGTCATGTATTATTCTATTTTAAGAAATAAATACAATTACTATTTGAAATTATTTTCAATTGGTTAAATGAAGTAAAAATTGTATTATTAAATAATAAATCACATTAAAATTATATATATTAACAATGAATATTATCCAATTTCTATGGCTAACCAATTGGATTTGGATTTTCATAGTTATTTCATGAATGTTAGTATTGCTCTATATCTTATATAGTTCGGTAAAAACATCCCCTGGATGTTATTTCATTTCATATGGTTTCTTACTTAAAGACAATAAAATTTCTAGGAAATTTTTTATTAATTTATATAGAATTTTACGAGTCTATAGTTTTTGAAGGCACGCGATTCCGAGGCCCGGAGTGCTCGAAATGATCCGTCGAAGTTTTGTTAAGCTTAAATAAATGGGCTTGTAATGTTTTCTTGAAAAAAGTGGAATAACTCTTAAACAGTAACTTGGATCCAAAATCTAAGTCCATTGTTTCGTTCAGGATGGAATGTTTACCCTAGGCGTGACTTTTTATTTGTCGGCAAAAGCCTCCTGTGAGAAAACCCGAAAATGGCATAATGGTAAATAAAATAATAAAATAATGTTATTTTATTTTTAAAATCCTAATAACCGAAAATTGATTACATGGATAATAAATTTGAGACCACCACTCAACTCATGAGGGTAGCATTTCTTTATGCAGATAATAACTTGGGTCGACGAGGGCCACCAAAGAAAGTTAGTTTTTAGCCGCAAATAAAATAATTAAGGGACAATTAATTTATTATAAAATTCATAACTTTTAAATGGTAACTCGGATTGGAAATCTGAGGGTACAGTTGGTTTTGTTGGTGTGTGCTTCACTTATGCAGAGCCTATCCTCGACATTAGTGGGTAGAGGGAGGCTGTTAATAATTTTCTGATCTTTTTTTCAGGTACGTTCAGTAAACGTGAGAGCGGAGTTTCATAACTTTTGAACCTGTACTTGGAATTGAAATCAGAGGACACTAATTAACTCACATCACCTGTATTCTCTTAAGGGGAGCTTTACCGAAGTTGTGTTTGGTAGGGAGTGGAAGTTAATTTTTGGGGATTCTCAAAATTAAATAAAAAGTATGTGTGACATAATTTTTATTTGGGTGGTCGTTATTTTCATACAAAGGGAAGTTGGAGGTGGGGCACATCCCCACATAACCTCCCATGGGAGTATATTATTTGGTTTGGCCCACACGAGTTCAAACTCATAAAATCATCTTGAACTCCCCTAAAACCCCCATGTAACTCAAATTTAATTGTGGGGAGTCTCTTAATATACTAACTCTCCAAATTTAATGAGTAATCTCTCCACCTCCCTTGTTTGAATTTTGAATATATCTCTCCACATTTAATCAAGTGTGTTTTCACAATTAATTATGGTCAACTCTTGAGTTTTTGTTCCATAAAAATAATAGAGTTCTATCTCTATTATTTTGGCTAATCTTTTGTTGGGAGAAAGAGTGGAGTTTTGGAAGAATTCTTCGAGGAACGATACCCTCTCGACGAAGAACATAGTTTCAACTGAAAAACAACGACAAATCACTTTCCTTCCAATCGGAGAAAGAAAGGGAAGAGGCCACCAGTGAAGAACTTCTCCAATGTGGAACTTCTCAAACAACAACCTTCCACTTTATATAAATAGACGCCATCCACAAAGAATGTCGCCCACAACGACGCTTCCTCTTCGGACGCACCCTGACATCAACGAAATCGACGCCAATCTTCTGCAACTCCCGAGTTCAACAACACCATCTCCCATGGATCATCGACGTGCAACGTCAAATAGGAGGTAGGGGTTTTGTATAATTTTAAATGAATAAAAATTATACCTTCGTTCTTCAATGAATGCTTTGATTCGTCGCTAGCCATTTGTTATCGCCTAATGTGGCGGGCGTGGGTTGAACAAACACACCCTGACACCACTCCATTAGTTCTTGTTTTTTGACATTGGAGGCGTATTTTAATGGTTGTGGTGCCATAACATGATTTCGGAGAAGATCCCCAAAGAAAAAAAGAGGTACCGCAGTATGGAGGGTCGTAGAAGATGAAGAAGAGCAGCTCCGTCACACCGCGCTATGGAGCCAAAGGCCGAAGCTAAGATGGACTGCGTCGAAGGTGAACCAGCATCGTCGTTCCATCCACATGGAGGGAGACCATGGCCAGTAACCGCAGGACGATCAAGCCGAACCGAACCGGCCGGCCGCCTGCCGGCCAAGCTGATGGACCACAACGCCCGTAGGTGCCCCGTGGTGGAGAAGACGGTGGCCCACAACCACGGGACCCTTGCAGGAGAAATAGCTGACCGCAAGCCGGCTAGGCTAAAGAAACCACGACGCTTCCTGGCACCCAGTTGGAGGGATACTGTCCCGCTGTGGGGACCCCACACGCCGAACTAAACCGGTCGGCTTTAGTGGGATGGGCAAGGAGGGGTGGCACCGTTCGGCGCCGTGGGGTAAGCCAAACCAGCCCACAACACGGGTCTTATAGCGACCCTTGACTTTTACACATAAAATTTCATGATTTAAAACATAATTCATCATCAGAGTACAATCCAAGGATCGTTAAGTCAAATGTCTTATAATACTAGGTACATATATCACAAAACATGGGGCAAAAAACATTTCTTTATTTAATCTTAAAAATGATCTCCATACATGCTTTTAGCCATTAAATCGGTATAGGGAACCCAGGGGAACACATTAACAAAGGTATTATATAAACATCCCAGTATGGGAAAGAACATAAGAATAAACTTTAAACAAATGAGTTAGGAGGCTTGACATAATGATATTGGAAGCATGGAACCTATGGAATCATTATAAATAAACATGGGATCATAAAAACATGGAATAGAATAATAATGGGATCATATAAGCATGATATTATTTATGCATAGTTCCATAGAGTGGTGGAATAATCATTAAACATGACTTTAGTATGAGTCAAGGCTAACCGCCAATCTCGTTTCCCATAGTAGCACAAGACAAGGCTAAACCCCCGGACCGTTTGCCTATAATCTTCTCTTGAGAAATTAACATTACCTAATTAATTGGAGCTCTATCTAGGTGCACCCATCTAATCTTTTTAATTTATATGATTTCCACTTAAATAATCTCACATAATCAGTCATACATAAACATAAGAGTACATAAGGAAAGAAATGGGCACACAATCAAATCATTAAGCATAATAAAAAGGGACATAACATACAAGAATCCATGAAAGAAAGTAATTAAATAATAAATATACATTAATAATGTATAAATTTATAACTCGTGTCAAGAGATAACAAACATATGTGATAACATGTAAAAATTGTTTTTAGGAATCATAGAGTCATAACATTTTAGTGCGGTTTAAGAAAACCTCGAATATCTCTTAAAACGAAAAGCAGCATAGTATTTTTTTATAAATCCATAACTAATCCAGGAGGGTTTTCATAATAAAATGAATGATTTTATAAATAAATAAGGTTACTTAAAAAAAGGGATACAGTACACTTGATAATAGGAATGAATTTGAGAATTTCCCTTAAAACGGGTTCACTTATCAGGAAGTAATGAGGAGAGAATCACTTAAAAGAATGCATATCCCCAAAGAGAGTGATGAAAGAGTCTTGATAAATAAAAATGTAACATGTACACAACATTTATAGAATCCACATGAAAAGATAAGATAAAATCATTTAGGTAGAAAGGTATATAAGACAACCCGAAGAAATAAAAGAGGTTCGGGTAGAATTCTTTATCGATTATCAGCATGGTATGGGGAGTACTTGAGGGGGCTTAGTGATAGAGTAATGGGAAATATCATCACTTATACATAAATAAGGCATTATGGGGGAGGTTAGAAATCATTCCCCATAATTAATAATTACACACAACATGTCCTAACATAGTGAACAGTCTTGAATAAGTGTGAAATTGAGAGGATCTGTAACATTTTATCTGTTGGTATTCTCCACTTGATATTAATTACCTGAATAGTAAAATCAGGTTTTTTAATCAATAGTTCCCAAACCATATCTAAATTTAAATGATTTTTTATAACCTTTTTATGTTCATTTATAAACATTTTTATTGATTACAATGTTCAATTTCATTGTTCGGGTCTGTTTGTTTCATTTTTTATAATGATCGGTTCAATTGAATTTTGGTTCAAATAAATTGTAAGATGAAAGTGGATGTCCAGAATTGAAGTTATATAACACTAGTGGACATCCATTAGGTTACATGGTTACAAAATTCAATTGGTTAATTATATTGAATGAGAACCCTTACATTAAACATTAATGATAAACACTTGAAATAATTTTAATTATTTTTCCCATAATTGAATTGTTTTGCATTATTGTTTTATATAATTCTTGTATGAGGATTTCAAAAACATAAATAGGACATATTACATATATAATATTCTGGGTCAAACATAACATAAATGGTATAATTACCAGAAACAAAATGATAAAAGAATTTGAAAACATATTATCCATGATGTCGGTAGTTTGACACATCACAGACAATGTTTTAATTCTAGAACCTGAGGGAGAGGAGGAGAAGTATGATGATTGAATCTTTCCATAAACATGATTATAATCCAGAATATATGAGATTATGGAGTTTTAATTACTTTTGGATAAGGGAATTGGAAGAGGGTAAAAGAAATAAAATTAAAACAAAACACTTGAAAATGAAAGAGGGCTCTTACCCTTTGATCTCCTCTCTTGGAGACTCCTGTTAGGGGATTTGATATTGGTCAATTGGAAAGAAAAGAAATCCTTGGAAGTGGGAAAGGATATTGGGAGGGTATTTGGGCAGAAATTTGGAAAGGTAAGGTGATTTAGAGGTGTGATTAAAAGAGGTAAGGAGAGGGGGTATTTTTAGTAAGGGAGGAGAGGGTTTTCCCAATTGTTTATTCAATAGATTATTAATATCTCTCATGAAAAGGAACAGTGATGATTCCATGACAAAAAATAGTAAATTTAGCATGTAAATCCGAACCAATTTTCTTACATCAGCGAAACATCATCATTAGTTCATAATTAATGTATTTTTCTTATTTTTGTGAATTATCGTATTTCACTATTCATCAAAATTTCATGTATTTCTGAAAAATCCATAAAATTCACCCTAACCATTTATCGACATGTATAATCCAAAAATGCATTCCATTATTCAAAAATAATTTTCTTATTATGATCATTTTAATATTAAATTAAAATAATAATTTATTATCAAAACCCGTTTTAAAACATTCATTAACTCATTCTAAAATATAGGTATATCGTACTTCCATCTTGAATATTTTTTTATACCACCATAGAAGAGGTTACTATTCATTAGGGTACATCACTATTCATAAGGGTATGTTACTATTCATTAGGGTTTTTTACTATTCACTATAAATTATTTTTGTTTTATTAGACTCGAAAAATCATCTTCAATACAACAGTGTATGTCAGATTTTCGAAATTCCAAACACAGAAGTGACCAAAATTATGTTTAAAGGTCACTTATCACTTAGTAGTTCATTATTTTGTGATTTCATGAGATTTTATGACATAAATATAAGAAGGGAATTTACATTTAATAACATTGGGTAGTTAAATTCTTCCCCCCTTCTGAAATTTTTCCCTCGAAATTTCGTTTTACATACTAAGCCAAATACAGGTTTGTGTACTTTTCGTTCATTCCTTCCTCCAATTCCCATGTTCCTTCCTCAAACTTATGGTTCCACCAAAACACATTGACAATATGGGTTGTTTTGTTGTGTAGAACTATATATCTCCGATCTTGAATCTTTATTGGCTGCTCCTCATAGGAGAGATAATCTTCTAGTTGCACCACCTCTGAGTTTAGTACATGTGAGGGATTAGATTTGTACTTCCTCAAGATTGATATATGAAAAACATAATGAAATCGAGCCATATTCATTGGAAGTTCAAGTCGATAGGCCACAGATCCTAGGCGTTCAAGGATCTAAAATGGGCCAATATACCTTGGGATTAACTTCCCTTTCATCCTGAATCGCATGACTCTCTTCCATGGAGATATTCGAAGGAAGACTTTATCTACAACGTCAAACTCCAAGTCCCTTAGACTATTTTCAGCATAGCTCTTTTGCCAAATTTGAGCAGATTTGATGTGTTTCTGGATGACCTAAACCTTCTATGTCATCTCTTGAACAAGATCGGGTCCAATTAACATTTTTTCTCCAACATTATACCAACATCTTGGAGTTCTACATCGCTTTCCATAAAGCGCTTCATATGGAGACATTAGAATACTCGAGTGGAAGCTATTATTGTATGAGAACTCAACCAATGGGAGTTTTTCATCCCATCCACCTTTAAATTATAGATAGTAGGCTCTAAGCATATCATCAAACGTCTGAATTGTTCTTTCAGACTGGCGATCAGTTTGGGGGTGATAGTCATGCTGAAATTTAATTCATTACTCAAAGAATGTTTAAGGCTCCTCCAGAATTTAGATTTGAAGCTTAGATCACGGTTAGAGGCAATTGAGAATGGAACACCATGCAGTCTCACCACTTCACATAAAACTTTGCAAGTTGTTCAAGAGAATGATCTTCCCAAATAGTGATGAAATTGGATGTCTTGGTGAGTCGGTCAACCACAACCCATATCACATTATTTCCCTTCAACGTCTTCAGGAGACCCGTGAAAAATTATATAGTAACATTTTCCCATTTCCACATGGGTAAATGGAAGGGCTGCATCATACCTTTGGACTTTGCACTCAACATTAACTTGCTGACATACAAAGCACCTTCATATATATTCCACAATCTCTTTTTCATGTCATCCCACCAGAAGTGTTCTAGGAGATCACAATACATTTTTCTATTCCAAGGAGGGATAGAGAAGGTCGACCTATGTGTATCATTCAATAGCTCTTTCTTTATCAATGGATCATATGGTACACATAATCGTGTCCCAAATATTACAACTACATCCTTATCAACTTTGAAATCGGAGGATTTACCATATTTAACAGCTTCTACCCATTTCTAAATTTCCACATTTTTTATTTGTGCAACGTTTATTTTATCCATGAGGGATGGTTGAGCAATAATTTAAGAAATGATTGATGATGTTCATCCCTTAATTATTCCCATGTCCATCCATTTCAAATATAATAAGATCATATCCTTTTATACTCTCATCATTGAAAAAGATGCGTGATCCTTTCTACTTAGAGCATCTTCCACCTTGTTTGCCTTACCGAGATGGTAGAAGATTGAGCAGTCATAATCCTTGATGAGCTCTATCCATCTTTATTTGTGCATATTAATCTATTTCTATGTGAATATATATTTGAGACTCTTGTGGTGGTATATATCTCAAATTTTTTCCCATAGAGATAATGCCGCTAAATTTTCAAGGAAAATATCATAGCCGCTAACTCCATATAATGTGTTGGATAGTTTTGGTCATGAATTTTCAGGTGGCTTAAGGAATAGGCTATAAATTTTTCTTTTTCTATCAGTACACAACCTATTCCCTTCTTAGAAGCATAGCTATACATCACAAAGAGTTCCCCACTGGTAGAGAGTGTGAGTACTAGCATAATGAAAAGACTCTTTTTAAACTCCTTGATACAGTTTTCACACTATTGTGTCCTGACAAACTTTACTCCCTTCGGTGTCAGCAGGGTCATTGGGTTTGACAGTGATGAAATATTTTTCATGAATCGTCAATAATACCTAGCTAGACCCAAAAAGCTATAGATCTTCTTTACAGAAGTTGGTCTAGGCCACTCTTTAATTGCATTCGTCTTGGAAGGGTCCACATATATCCCTTTGCTGGTGATAACATGCACCAAGAATGATACGTTCTCCATCCATAAATCACATTTACTATACCTTGCATACAACTTCCCCCTTCACAATGACATTAACCTAGTATCCAAATGCTCCTCATGTTCCTCCATGCTCTTAGAGTATATCAGAATATCATCAATAAAGGCTACCACACATTTTTTGAGGTAATCTCTAAACACTCTATCTATTATATCGATGAAAATTGACGGAAAATTAGTGAGTACAAAGGACAACAATATCAACTCAATGTGTCCATACCTCATTCGAAAGGCAGTTTTGTGAATATAGTCCATCCTCACATTTAGTTTTTGATATCCTGACCAAAGGTCCTACTTAGAGAAATAATTGGACCCACGTAGCTGATCGAACAATCATCTATCTATGGAAGGGTATACTTGTTCTTTATTTTGATTTCATTGAGCTCAGTATAATCAATGTAGAGGTGCATTGATCTATCCTTCTTCTTGATGAAGAGGACTGGATCACCCCATGGTGAAGCACTTGGGCGTATAAATCCCTTCTCCATATTCTGTTGTAACTACTTCTTCATCTCTTCTAGATCTACGGTGGCCATTATTTAAGGTGTCTTTGAGATTGGCAGAGATCCAGGGACATGTTCAATTGAGAACAAAACCTCTCAGTCAGGAGGAAGACTAGGAAACACTCCAGGGAATACATCAGTGTAATCCCTCACGACGGGTATGTATTCAAGCATGATTCTCTCCTTCATCTCAATCATTTGAGCTAGATATGCATGCTCATTAGGAAGAAATTTGCACACATGAGATGATGATTCGAAAGGAGATTTATCTTCCTTCGTGCACTTGTAAAGAATCAGAGTATGCCTCGGGATTTGAAGAGTAATCTCCCTTTCCCGACAGTTGATGTTTCCCTTGTACAATGATAGTCAATCCATGCCCATGATAGCGTCAAATTCCACTAAAGGAAGAATGACAAGATTTTCTAGGAGGGCCATTCCACAATCATTAACCGGTGATGAGTTATAAACCATGGATTCAATAATTTCCATATTTGATATTCTCACAAAAAACATTTCTGCAAAATTTTGAGGTGGTATTTGAATAGTTCTACTAAACTTGCATGATTAGAAATAATGCATAGAACTAGAATCAAATATTATATTCACTATTCATGAATGAATAACAAGCGTACCTGTCACCACATAATTTTCCAACTCCACCTCAGTAGTAGTGATAGCATAATCCCTTCCTTGTTTCCTTGGAGGTTGTTACTGATTGCCTCCGACAACTCTCAGCATAGGGAAATTGATTGCATAATGCCCAAGATCCCTGCAGTTATAACACTTCACTGTAGGCTGAGTGTTGATCTCAACGCTCCTTTATTTTTCAACATTACTGGGATTTTTCGTACCCCTTTGGCAGTTCTTGGCCAGATGACCAAACATTCTGCATTTGAAGCATTTCTTGGTTCCCCTCATACAGTTCCTATGATTCTTCTTCCCACAAATTTGGCAAAGGGGAAAGTTGGGATTCTTTCTATAATGGGATTTTTTGATGGAACACCCATGATGTTTTCCATTTTCCACTTATTTTCATGGGGACCATGATACCACTGAGAGTCTCCAATCTCCATTTCTACTTTGAGGGAAAAACTGACAATGTCCTCATAACTATCGAAGTCTCGAATCACAAATGCTTTTCATAGACTCAGCTTTAGTCCGCTAAAGAAGCGATCCACTTTTCTTTCAGTGTTCTTGACAAATCATGTGGTGTAACTTGTAAGCCATGTAATGTTTTCTTTATATTCCCCGATGGATTCATCTCCCTTCTTCTTGAGTCCAAGGAACTCATTTCCATCTTCAGATGGAGGGTTCGAGGAAAATATTTGTTGAAAAACATCCTCATGAATTCCTCCCAATCTGTGAAATCAATTTCTTCATGGGAATTTGTATTCTTGATCAGTGTCCACCACTGATAATATTCCCCATCAAAACTATAGAACCAGTACAACTTTCCCTTCTTTCGAGCACTGGAGGATAGAGAAAATATTTTCAATGGAGGTAATCCATTATTCTGCAAGGAGGGGATTAGAAGTCCGATTAAACATGGGAGGACATTTCCCCATGAAAGATTCTATAACGACAATCTCTTTCCATGGATGAGGGGGACATTCCACCTGATTCATGTTATTATTCATAACTCGTGCCAGCTGAGCAAGTACTTCCATGATTTTTTGAGCACCATCTTCTGCAACGTTAGGCATGTCATTAGGGAAATCATCACATTTCATATCACATTGGTTGTTGGAACATGGTCTTCTATTTCCCGCCATTAACTATGAAAAAGAACGTATAATTAGAGGTCTTGAATACTTAGCTATTGATCATAGAAATGAAACATTGAACATTAAAGGATAAACTTATAAATAATAAGTACATCCCAACATCTGATAACTTAGGATTATATCTAGGTTATCCTCAATATATTTATTAACATATATTCTTGGACTTTTCCCTTAATAATGGTTTGTACTATGCTCGTGAATCTACCAGAGCATATCCCCCAGGAGTGTCGTAAGCAATAGTGCAGCAAGGCCCGTTGTCATGCACTAGTTCCCATTCAAGTCTAGATCAAAGCGGGTTTTTTGGGTTTCACCCCTAGGATACATCTGTTCCAGAGCCGTCTCTAACTTCTTGTATCTAGACATAAATGTATTTTTGTGATAAACAACTTACTCAATACTCACCAAAATTTGGGAATGTTTTCTAATACTTTGTATCATCCTAAAGGTTCTCACTATGGTTCTCTATTCCTAATATCCAAAAATAACTAGAACATTCTCTAATACCAACTATAGTGACCCTATAATTTTACACATAATATTTCATGATTTTAAACACAAATCATCATAAGAGTACAAATCAAGGATCGTTAAGTCTAGTGTCTTGGAATACTAGGTACATATTTCAAAAAACATGGTGCTAAAAATACTTTTTTATTTAATCATCATAATGAGCTCCTAACTTCCTTTGGGCCCTTACTTCTGAATAGGGTACCATGGGGAACACATGAACAAAGGGATGATCTAAAAATCCTAATAAGGTAATGAACATAAAAATAAACATTAAGCACATGAATTAGGAGTCTTGACATAATGATATTGGATGTATCGAACATATAGAATCATAAAATATAAACGTTGGATCATAAATACATGGAATATAATAATCATTGGATAATATCAGCATGAGATTATATTATAATAGTATCATAGAGAGGAGGAAACAACTTTAAACATGACTTTAGTATGATTCAATGATAACTACCATTCTCGTTTCCCATAGTATCATACGAAAATGATAACCGCCTGGACTATTTTCCCATAATCTTATCATGAGACATTAACTTTACCCAATCCATTGGAGTGCTCTCTAGGCACACCCATCTAATCATATTCATTTATATGCTTTCTACATAAATAATCTCACATAATCAATCATTCATAAACATAAGAGTTCCCATTGAATGAAATGGGCACACAATCACATCATGAAGCATAATAAAAAGGGATGTAACATCCAATCGTCCATTAAAGAAAGGAATTAAATCATAAATTGACATTAATAATGTATAAAGGAATAAATCAAGACAATAGATAACAAACTGAAGTGATAACATGTAAAAATAGTTTTTATGAATCTTGGAGTCAAAATATTTTAGTGCGGTTTAAAAAAACATCGAATATCATTTATAATGAAAAGTGGCATAATATTTTTCATATAAAACCAGAAGTAAACCAAGAGGGTATCCATAATAAAAACACTGATTTTAAAAAGACAATGGTGTCTTAAAACAAGGATATAGTAAACATGATAATAGGAAAGATTTCAGGATGTTCCCATAAAACCGGTTCACTTATCGGGAAGTAATGAGGAGAGAATCACATAAAAGCATGCATATCCCCGAAGAGAGTGAGGAAAGAGTCTTGATAAATAATCTTGAAACATGTTCAAAAAATTTAGGGTATGCACAAGAAATGGTAAGATATCTTCATTTTGGTAGAAAGGTAGATAAGACAACCAGAAGAATAAAAGAGGTTCAGGTAGAATTCTTTACGAATTATCGGCATGGTATTAGGAGTACTTGAACGGGATTAGTGAGAGAGGAAAGGGAATTATAATCACATAAAAATAATGAGGGCATTATCGGGGAGGTGCAAAATCATTCCCCATAATTAAAAAGTACACACAACATGTCCTAACAATGTGAACAATATTGAATAAGGTTGAAATTGAGAGGATCCCTTACCTTAGGTCTATTGGTGTTCTCCACTTGATATTAATGAACTTAATAGTAAAATCAGGTTTATTAATCAGTAGTTCAAGAACCTTATCTAAAATTAAATGATTTAGTATAACCTTTTTATGTTCAATTATACCCATTTGTATTCATTATAATGTCCAATTTCATTGTTCGGGTCCGTTTGTTTCATTTGTTTTAATGATCCATTCAATTGTATTTAGGTTCAAATAAATTGAAAGATTAAAGTGGTTGTACAGAATTAAAGTTCTATAAAATTTGTGGAAATCCATTACGTTACATGGTTACAAAATCCATTTGTTTAATTAGAGTGAAAGAGAACCTTTACATTTAACACTAATTATAAACACTTGAATTAATTTTAACGATTTTTCCCATAATTGACTTGTTTTGTATTATTGTTTTATATCATGAATATATGATGATTACAGGACCTTAAATAGGACATATAATATATATAATAATCTGGTTCAACAAAAACATAAATGGTTTCATGACCAGAAACATATTGTTAAATGAATTTGAAAACACATTATCCATGATGTCCGTAATTTGACACATCAGAGACAATATTTTAATTCTAGAACGCGAGGTTGAGGAAATGAAGAATGATGCTCTAAATTTCCCATAATAATTTTTAGAATCCAGAATATATGAAATTCTGGATCATTCATGGATTTTGAATAAGGGATGGGGAATAGGGTAAAAGAATGAAAATGAAAACAACACCCTTGAAAACGAAAGAGGGTTGTTACCCTTTGATATCCTCTCTGTCAGACTCTTCTAAAGGGATTTTATTTTGGTATTTTGGAAAGACCAGGAATCCTTGGATATGGGGAACGAGATTGAGAGGGTATTTGGGCATAATTTTGGATAGGAAAGAGGCTTGAGAGGTGCGAGGAAAAGAGGAAAGGAGAGGGGGTATTTATAGTGATGGATGATAGGGTTTTTCCAATTGTTTATTCAATAGTTTATTAATTTCCATCAAGACAAAGAGTAGTGATGATTCATTGACCAAAAATAGTAAATTTAGCATGTGAATCCGAAACAATTAGTCTTAGATCCGTATGAAATCATTTTGACATCATAATTAATGTATTTTGCTTATTTATTTGAATAATTATATTTCACTATTCATCAAAATTTCATGTATTTCATAAAAAAAAACCCAAAAAATTCCCTACCCATTTTTCGACATGTATAATCCAAAAATAATGTCCATTTTTCAAAAAGAAATTCTAAATATGGTCATTTTAATATTTAAAAAAATTATTATCAAAACCAGTTTTAAAACATTCATTAATGCATTATAAAATATAGGTATATGTTACTTCAAATTTGAATATTATTTTTATACCACCATTGGTGAGGTTACTATTCATTAGGGTATATCACTATTCATAATGGTATGTTACTATTAATTAGGGTTTGTTACTATTCACTAAAAATTATTTTTGTTTTATTTGACTCAAAAAAACATCTTGAACACAACCGTGTATACCGTATTTTCAAAATTCCAAACACAGAAGTGACCAAAATTATTTTTAAAGGCATCTTATCACATAGTAGTTCATTATGTTGTGCTTTAATGAGATATTATGAATTAAATATAATTAGGGAATTTCAATTTAAAAACATTGGGTCGTTACATGTTGGGTCTGTGGGTGGTTCGCGCCCCACCGGGTCGGACTCGCCGAGATGGGTCCACGTGTGGGCCGCCCTCCACCGGGCCGGGCTGACCCCCCAACCAGGTTGGAACCACCTATTTGTGTCCACGTGTGGGCTGCGGTCCATCAGGCCCGGCTGACCCCAGCAGGGTCAGACCCGCCGAACCGGATCGGGCCAACACGCCATACCACTTGGCTTGACGGGCTAGACCCGTCTTCACATAAATGTGAATATCTCCTAGACCGCACGTCCAGTGGACATTACCTCCACGGAACAAGGACCCTAGCGATGAGGCAGTCCTTTTGTAATACTCTATGTGATTTTTTTGACAACTTTTGAAAACGGCCGGTTTTGGATCAAGTGTAAATCCAACCAGGCCCCTGAACGGAAAAGCCAATTACTCTCATATTGGGCGTCTGATTGACATTCCGTCTGTCGCGATGGGTTTCTATTGATGAGATGGAACTTCAGAATACATAAACATAGGACATTGTGACATTTTATGTATCTCCCCCTTTTCTTGAGTAGCGGACCCTACCAGAATTGAGTGTGCTGTGTGCAGGAATCGTAGAGGTAGATGTGGCGACAACCGTACTGGAATCCTCCGTGGGTTCGAAGATGACGAATACTGTACCAGAATTATTTATGGGATGAATAGTTCTGATAGAGTAGCTGGTCATGTATCCTTTGTGGTTTCGACAACTTATATTAATCAGTGACTACATCTGATCATCTCTACTACTCTAGAATATCCTGTGAGGTATCATGTGTGGGTCCTACAACTTAGCTGGTGATATATCCTTTGTGGGTCCGATAGCTTAGATGAGATATCTGGTTATGTATCATGTGTGGGTCCGATGGAATAGCTAGTCTTGTATCATGTGTGGGTCTGACATCTTAGACAAGATAGCTGGTCCTATATCATGTGAGGGTCTGACAAATTAGCTGGTCCTTTATCCTGTGTGGGTCCGACAACTTAGATGTTCTAGTGGCCACATCTGATCATCTATATCTCTCTTCTATTTTCGCATACCTGTGTGAGCAAAGTCATGAATTTCAAAAAATATCATCATGGTGATTGACTTTACTTCCTTTTTGGAATAGGTTTGTGCTTCGGCTAGAGAGTTGGAGACGGACTGAGATTGGTATCTTAGGTATATGTATGGTCATATACCTAAGTAGGTTTGGTTGATACTTCATGATTGTATCATTCTTATTTTTTTATCCTTAGTGGATATTGTGAGATCTTGTGGGTCTTGGGGTCCCAATTGAGAATCTTTATACTCACCCTTTCCCTGGCTATGCCTGCACCTCGTTGTGTTCGATGCAGACGATGAACAACGCTGACGGAGGCCGAGAGCGCCACGACCGAACGTTACCCATAGGTGGACCATGCGACAAGTCGGGACACGGAGGAGGCTGATAGACATGAGTGCTGAGGTTGCCATCTATACTTACCCTTCAGGTAGGAATCCTCGAAGGACGATCCAAGAGCTACTCTTTAATTTTAGCTATTTGTCATTTTTACTTGTACTTTTTGATCAGTTGGGTTTGTATACCGGTGCATTTACTTTTCAGAACAATCTTTTGTATTCATATTTACTTAGAGTTTACTACTTGTTGCATACTCTTTTGTGTTTTTTTACTTTTATAAAGTCATTTCCTTCCTTGCCTAGGGATTTACGCCTTTAGTACTAGTCACCTACCCCTGGCCTATGGAAAGCGGGCTTGGGGTAGTCATAGCATGGGCCCCGAGGTTGGGTCATGACAAATTGTTGTCAGAGGAGTCGGTTCTACCACTGAACATAGGACTTTGACCTGTTTTATAGTGAAGCGATATTGTTAAGAGTATTCAGTGTGGTTTTTAGTCTTGGGAGTCTAGTATTAGTGATGTGGCCGACGTATCCAAACACCGGGAACCTGACTTCTGATTTCGGACTCAGTGCACGAAAACACTAATTGCATGTGTGTTTCAAGAGTTTTATTTTGTGGTCTATTTGAGTCATCTCACCAGGTATAACTTATTTACCGTGGCACACCTATTCCTTATCAGTATTTCACTGCGAAGATAGCCAGCTAGGGTTCCCGAGAGAGTACACGATGACTACCCACTGAGCAAAAAGGATTCGGTGAAGGACCCTCTAACTATGTGGGCACCTTCAGGTGGTGTACTAGAAGCACCACCACCCATTGGATATAATATTCTACCATCCTCATTGGAGGATGATGCACGCCGACTGAGCGCATTGCACATGTGCCAGCGGGAGAGGCCGACGAGGTTTCGTGGCGAGACAGATTCCCAGGCAGGAGTGAACAGGATGGAGGCAATTACTAGAGTTTTCAACCAATTTGTGACACTAGTAATGCAGATAGTGATCTTAGATACTTATCTTTTTCAGTTAGTGACCATGCGGATGGTCCGAATAGTAGTGTAGTTTTAGTACGTGGACCATTACTCGAGATAGTTCCTCCAGGTAGCATGTCAGCTACATGAATACATGTTGGTCAGCAGTTGCAACCGGCAGTACCGGTAGAGGACACTTGTAGGCTTAGTTCCTTACATGTGTTTTAGCATCAGATACCCCTCAGATTCCGAGGTGATACCAACCCACAGGTGGCTAAGGACTGGCTTGAGGAGGTGTCTGAGTGTTAATTAGAGCTTATACATCTTCGGGAGGATGACGTGTCGGTTGTAGAGTATTCATCGAGGCATATTGATCCTTTCAGGTAGTCGATGAATATGTTATGATCATTGATTTAGATCTCAAACCACATAGTCAGCTGTGTTTAAGGATATCTGAGCCATCACATTTTCTTCTATGCATTCCTACTTATGTTAGGGTGCTAGAGAGTACCTTTTTAGTTGAATGTTCATTGGTTGAATGGTTACAGCCAGTGAATGTTAGTAGTTGGAACCATTAAGCTGGAGCCAGTCATAGAGACATGAGCGTTTAAAATGTTTCGAATTGGAAGTATTAAGTACAAATGAATCTATTGGGATGTAGATGTGGATACAGATCAAGGAGAGCTGAATGAGGTGGTGAACTTTTTAACATGATACAACCACCCGCCATTGTAGTCCCCGCTAGGCTTAGGGAGATGGAGGGAAGGGGAAGAGAATATATTAATGTGGTCAAGTATTGTTACACAAAGGATCTAGGAATGATTTTAGGTACGGTTTGTGTCTACTACAAGATACTGTATCAACAAACATAGATACGAATCATTCCTTCTGTCAATGAATCTGGTCCTAGTCGTACTGTGTTTGGTTTAAACGTTGACATGACCCTCATGTATGGAGAAACCATTTGTAGGAGACGCCAAAATCACAAATATAATGATGGTGTGACCTTGTGATCTACCCCTTCAGTCAAGAGTTTTGGTTGGATCCTCTTGGTGATAGCGTTGAGGCCTTACGATGTTTGTTTGGGTATGGATTGGGCAACCATAGGTCATACGTAGATTGATTTTATTAGGAAAAAGGTTTTGGTTTATCAACATCATTGGGATGGGGTTTTACTTGGTCGATGAAAAGGAAAACCCAAACATCACAATATGGAATCTTGAATAAGAGGGTCTAGTGGATCACTCATAAGTTGGCCAGAATTACCTTTGTTCCAGACTCCTCCAGATTTGAAGCATCACATTCAGTGTTGACAAAGAAGGGGAAACCATTCGTGTTGTCAAAGAGATTCCATCAGAGCATTCAGATAGTGGGGTAGAGGTAGACTGGTGCGCCAATCTTGAGGCTACCGGAGGTGGGCGTTTTGTACATAGTTTTCGGTGACTCATCAGGGACCAGACTCGGTGTGTCTTGATGTAGGAGTGAGTATTGATCACCTTTGGTTCTTGGCATTTGGGATAGCACAATTAGAACTATGCTACCCATGACCAGGAGTTAGGAGTAGTGATCTTCACCTTAAAGATGTTGCGGCACTATCTTATGGGAAAACGCTTTATAGTTTACTCTGACCACCAGAGTCCGAGGTACATCTTCTTGTTGAAGGACAATTACCTTAGTCAGTGACGATGGGTTGAGTTCCTCCTAGACTATGACTTCTAGATATTATATACTCTTGGGAAGGGGAATAATGTTGCAGATTCTCCCAGCATGAGATCAGGCATTCAGCTTCATGGAGAGGCAACAGAGCAGCTGGTCGCGTTGCAGATATCCTTCGTGGATAGAGATGGAGCAGCCTTTCAGCAGTCTCTCACAATTATCAATCCACTTCTTCGTCAAGTCAGGGAGTCAAAACATGAGGACGTAGACCGTGAGACAAGATGTACTGATATATCCTTAGGGTAGGCACCTGATGGGTTTTTTGATGGTTGGGAGCAGGTCGTCCTCTTTAGTGGAAGTAACATGGTACCGGTTTCACTTCAGGAGGAAGTGTCGAGTGATTTCCACACATCTCCATTAGAAGTACATCCTGGAGTAAATAATAAGTATCTGGACCTCCAATGATAGAACATGAGGCTAGGAATGAAGAATGAAGTGGTAGAGTTTCTCTCACAATGCCTCACTTTTCAACAATTGAAGGCGGAACAACAGGTACCGGCATGCTTGATGCATCCTCTGGAGGTCCCAGAGTAGAATTATGATCAGATATCCATGGAATTCGTGATGGGTCTTCCAAATATATCTAGTAGGCATATACCTCTGGATTTCGAGGATGGTGACCATGTCTTTCTACGGGTCTCACCTCGATGTGGTCTATGAAGATTTCACCGAGGCGACAAGTTATCTCAATGAGTCATTGGACCTTTTAAGGTCCTCAACGGGGTAGGTGTTATGGCGTACCCGTTGGCCCTTCCACCACAATTGCATCGGGTGCACAACATCTTCCAAATATATAAGCTGAGGAGATACATGCACGACCCATCCCACATCATCGACCATGGGGAGCTGGATATCCACAACGTGGTGACATTCAAGGAGGTTCCAGTGGAGATTGAGGATTTACAAGAATGGGTCCTGTGTGGATGGTCAATTCCTCTTGCGTGTGTTCATTGGCAGCACGAGAACCTCTAGGAGAGCACATGGGGGTAATGCAAAGACCAGGATATTTGAAGGAATTTTTTTTAAAAAATTCTCGATAATTTTACGAGTCCGTAATTTCTTGACGGCTCGTGATTCTGAGGATCGGAGTGCCTGGAATGATTCGTCGAAATTTAGTTATGCTTATATAAATGTGCATATACATTTTTATGGAAAACATTGAATAACTATTAAACGGTTAGTCAGATCAGAAATATGAGGCCACCATTGCATTCAGGATGGCAAGATTACCTTATGGATGACTTAAGTTTAGTCAACGTGGGCCTCCTATGAGAAAACCTGAAAAATGCATAATTGTAAATAAAATAATTAAATAAAGTTATATTATTTTTCAAATACTTATAACTCATAAAAGGCAACTCGAATTAAAAATCCGAGACCACTGCTAAACTCATGAGGGTATCCTTTCTTCAAGTAGATACTATATTGGGACGTCAAGGGCCACCTGAGAATGTTAATTTTTAGTCGCAAATAAAATAATTATGTGACATTTATTTTATTGAAAAATTCATAACTTTTAAATGGTAAATTGGATTGTAAATCTAAGGGTATCGTTGGGTTCGTTGGGGAGTGTTTCACCTAGGAAGAGCCTACCCTCGACCGTTATGGGTCGAGAAAGGCTGTTAACAATTTTCTAAACATTTTTTCATGTACGTTTAGTAAACATACATGCGACGATTCATAACCTTTGAACTGGTGCATAGAGTTGAAATCTGAGGACACTGATGAACTCCTAGCGCCGGTATTTTCTTATGGGGACCATTACCACAGTTGTGTTTGGTTGGGAGTGGATGTTAATTTTAGGAAATTATCAAAATTAAATATAAATTTATACATGACATAATTTTCATTTGGGTGGTGGTTATTTTTCTCTAAAGATTAGTTAGTGGTGAGGCCCACCCGTACATATCCTCCCATGGGAGGATATTATGTTGTGGGTCCCACACACTCTCAAACTCATAAACATATCGTTAAATACCCTTAAAACCCCCATGTAACTCACATTTAATTGTATAGAGTCTCTTAATATTATAACTCTCCCAATTTAATGTTGAAACTATCCACCTCCCTTATTTGAATTTTGAATCCATATCTCTGCATTTGATGAAGTGTGTTGTCAGAACTAATGAAGTGCAAATCTTGATTTTTTGTGCAATAAAAATAATAGTGATCTATGTCTATTATTTTGGCTAAACTTTAGTTGGGAGAAAGAGTGGATATTTGGGAGAACGCTTGGTGGAACAATATCCACTCGATGAAGAACACCATTTCCACCGAGGAACGACGACGCATCTCTTTCCTTCCAATCGGAGCAAGAAAGGGAAGACGACACCCACGTATATTGTTTCCAACGAATAACCACTCCAATGACCATTATCCACGTTAAAGAAATAGACATCGTCCACAAATAACCTCACCAACAACAACACTTCCTCTTCGAAAGCACCCCGACATCAACGCAATTGATGTCCGTCTTCCTCGACACCCGACTTCTGCGACACCGTCTTCCACGGATCATCAACGTGCAACGTCAAATACGAGGTAGGTGGTTTTTTATAATTTTAAATGAATAATAATTATAACATCATTCTTTGATGAATTCATAAGTTCGTCGGTAGACATTTTTTATCCCCCAATGCGGAGGGCACCGGCCGAACCAACATGGTCCGACATCCCTCCATTAGTTCTTGTTGATTGACATTGAAGGCGGAGTCAAAATGGTGTTGTGCTGTCACACCGTGCCGGAGAAGAACCACAGTGACAAATGTGGAACCAAGGCCTGGAGGGCCGCAATGAATGAAAAAGTGGGGCGTCGTCGCACCACACTATGGAGCCGAAGGCTGCTGCCAAGATGGACCGTGATGGTGGTGAACCGACGTCGTCGCGCTGGTTGCATGGAGGGAGACCATGGTCTGCAGCTGTGGTCTGGTCACCCAAACCGAACCTATCGTCCACCTACCGGTCGGGCTAATGGACCACGGCGCCCGCAGGTGCCTTGTGGTGGAGAAGATCGCGGCCCGCGATAGGGGGCCACTCGGCAGCCAGTCGGGCATGAGAAACAGCAGTGCGACCTGGCGCTGCATGGGAGGAAAACATCCCACTGTGCACGCCGATATCACCGGAAAAAACTGGGCAGCTTCGGCCGGCCGGGCATGGATGGGCGGCGCCGCTCAGCGCCGTAGGGCGAGCCGAAACGGCGCGCAATGCGGGCTGGGTCCGCGGGTGGGTCGCGGCCAACCGGGCTGGGCCGACCCCCCAACTGGGTTGGGACCACTGGGCTGGGTCCACAGGTGGGCAGCGATCCACCATGTCAGGCCGACCCCAGCTGGGTTGGACCCTCTGAATCGGGTCAGGCCGCCCGCCAGCCCACCTGGATTTAAGGGCCGGACTCGTCTTTGCATAATCATGAATATCTCTTAGACTGCATGTCCGTTAGACACACCGTCATTGGCACTAAGACCCTCGTTTTGAGGCAGTCCTTTTGATATAATTTAAGTGTGTTTTAGACAACTTTGGACAAAGACCGGGTTTGGATCGTGCATAAATCCAACTGTGCCCCTAGAATGAAAAATCCAATAACTCTCAGACCGACCGTCTGATTGACGCGCTGTCTGCGCATTGGGTTTCTTTTGATGAGATAGATCTTCAAGATACATCAACTCATGACTTCGTGTTAGTTGATGTATCACCCCATTTTCTCAAGGAACAGACCTTACATGAATCGAGCGTCATGTGTGCGGGAAACCTAGAGCTGGCTGGGAGGACTACCATACTGGAATCCTTAGTGGGTTTGATGACAATGACTACTATACCAGAATCCTATGTGGATTCGACATTTCTAAAAGATTAGCTGGTCCTGTATCCTATGTGGTTCTGACATCTTAGATGAATCAGTGACTACATATGATAATCTCCATTACTCTAGAATAGCTGATCCTGTATCATGAGTGGGTCAGATGACTTAGCAGGTCCTGTATCCTTTGTGGGTCGGAGAGCTTATCTGGTCATGTATCCTTTGTGGGTCTGACAGAATTGATGAGATAGTTGGTCCTGTATACTATGTGGTTCTTACGACTTAGCTGGTCCTGTATCCTGTGTGGGTCCGACAGCTTAGGCGAGATAGGTGGTCTTGTATCCTGTGTGGGTCTGACAGCTTAGATGATCCAGTGGCTAAATTTGATCATATATATCACTCTACTATTGTCGAATACCAGTGTGATCTGAGTCATGTCATTCAACCATTTTCGTCGTGGTGAATGAATTTACTTCATTTGTGGAATTAGTTTTTTCCTGGGCTTGAGAGTAGGAGCAATACTGAGATTGTTATCTTAGGTATATATATGGGCATATACCTTAGTAGGGTTGGTTAATACTTAGTGATTGTATGTTTCTTCCTTTTCTATCCTTAGTTGTTATTTTTAGATATTTCAGGTCACAGGGTCCCTACTGAGTATCATTATACTCACCCTTGCATGGGTTATGCCTGGACCTCGTTATGTTGGATGCAGACGACGGACTATGCTGATAGAGGCTGAGAGTGCCACGACCAGACGGTACCCGGAGGTGGATCTTTCGACGAGTCAGCACACAGAGGAGACCGACGAACATGAGTGGTAAGGTGGCTATCTATACCTACCCTTCAGCTAGGAATCCCTGGAGGACTATCTAGGATTTTCCCTTTACATTCAGTTTTTTGTCCCTTTTTACATGTACTTGTTGCTCGGTTGGGTTTGTATACTATCCCATTTACATTCCAACACACTTTTTTGTATTCATATTTACATAGTGTGTACTTCATGTTGTGTACTC
The DNA here is from genome assembly GCA_963277665.1 of Viscum album. Lineage (NCBI taxonomy): Eukaryota > Viridiplantae > Streptophyta > Magnoliopsida > Santalales > Viscaceae > Viscum > Viscum album. The sequence continues at coordinate 520,539,514 of OY728160.1, forward strand.
TATGGTGGTTGTTTACATTTATAAAGGAAATGCTTTCCATGATTTTGGATTTTCACCTTTGGTACTAGTCTCTAGCCCCTGACCTATGGAAGGCAGGAATGTGGTAGTCATGGCACATGCACATAAAACAGGTCCTGACATATTCGATTGCGTTGTGGTATATATTTGAGGTTTCTATTTTTTTGGTATTCAAGAGTTTTTAGGTAAGGCGTGAGTTGTTCTCAATATTACTATTAGAGATCATATTTTGAAGATGTCACGAGGTTCTTTGTGAACACCCTAGTTTGTGTGATTTGATTTTGGATTACCTATTGTATTTTTATTTAATTATTATTAGTTAGGGGCCACTAAGGGATGTTTTTGGATTACCTATTGGATGATGTGTGAACCATGATTTTTGATTGGCTACATATTATTCTAATGAGATCCAATGTGTTTTTTCATTGAGATAGAAACACCCAACATGTTTTATAACCATGATGACTCATGGACCTACAATATAAATACATGTGTTTTTTTGGAAACATGTCTGAAAAAAATTATGAAAACACATTGGTCACCGAAAAGGGATGTCAGTCTCATCTCACTATTTTTGGCGAATAATTTTCTTTTTGAAATTCTTATAATATATTTTAGATATGTTCAAAAATTCAATGTTCATTCCCAAGTATTTATACATGGATAACCCTGAGGTACCAATCATATATGAACATACATGGGTTCAATATCATTTTTTGTTATACGAGATTATACATTGATGTGGATATCAATATGTATATGAAGTTCTACTTAAATGATATTCTTTTATACATGAAATGTATATTATTTTATATTTCATTTGGGAGATCTTGGTTTTAATTCATATAGTGGGGATCGTTAGTGTTTACTATTATCTATGAGATGATTGTTTTTAATGTTAGGATATAACCAATGGGATTAGATTCCTATGTGTAATACCGAAGGGAAAAATAACCCATGTTGTTCGATGAAAATTATAAGGACACATCGTGTAGTAAGGTTTTGTGATGAGGAACTATCCATGCATTTTAATGTCTTATGTTATGGACGTATATGTGAATGGTTCACAAACAATTATAGTTTGGTACTTTCGGTGAGGTATCCCAGGGGACATAGATGAGTGTGATCTCCTCAGTGAATATGAACCTACTTGGGATGTGTCATGCAGAAACTTTGGGTGGACATGGGTTTTTGGTTTGTATATTTCGGATTCATCGTATATTTCCCAATTGGTTGGGTTAAAAAAACCTCATAGGTCTAAATGTGTTGGGTATTGCACCATATAAGAGGCTTCTATAAGGATAAATGATTGGAGACTATGATTAGTTGGAGGCTCGATCAACTTCATTATGGTGAATATTTCACCATGAAGGTAGTTTGGTTGGATTTGTGGATTTTACAAAATAAGATTCCCATTTCGATTTATATTGATGGGGGTTAAACTCATGGGGATGCCCATGTGGTTTTGGGATCATGAAGATGTAGTGATCGTTAAGTACCTTTATCCACACATGATTAAATCCCGATGTGAGAAATTAAAGGAGGATATAGATATGAAGACCAGAAAATATACTATATTCACTAGTGGATGAGACACGAACCCGAAGATATAGATAATGGGTGTTTAAGATCATGTATTCTTCCATGTATTGGTATCATGGCTAGGACCAAAGGATAATGAGTACCATCTCTTTCAGGATTGTATAGAGGTTAAATCAAGGAGGATTCCCTATGGGTCCTCGGGGAAGATAAGAGTGACGAATACTAAACATCATCGAAGGAATGGGTTAGTGGTTCTCCACAATACCAATAATGTGGAGTTTTAGATGCGAAAATTTGTGTTTGGAACCTTCATTACTACTTGCATATATATATAATGACATTTATATGGTCCAACATATCATAGAGGCTCCCAATATGACTCTACATACCATGGTTATATTGAATTGAATGGACACACAGATGTTCTTGATGATTTGATCATATATGTCAAGTGGATTTGGAATAGGGCTTGTCCTATTTCCCTTAACCTAGATTTTGTAGTGGAAAATGTGGGGACATATGATATGATAGACTAGAGTTTGGGTATGTGTTGAGTAAAACACCCTTAGATGACCCATTATGTTTATCATTTTCATATGCGTGATGGGGTTCCCTAAGCATATAATGTTTCTACATGGGTGAGGGTACCATATACATAGAATGTTTCAATCTGAAGTTGGGATATTCCCGTGTATCATGTTGCTACATAGGGATGGGTAACACTAGTATTTTTTTTCTATGCGGGCACTTGTTCCTCTCGTGTAGTTTTTTTACATGTGACAATGTTCTTTCTATATGGCATTTATCTTTTTTGGTACGATTCCCCGATGGAGGGATTCCATTTTTTCATCACAAAAGGGTATGCAATTATGGTATTTTTTTTCATGGATGGATGAATTATGTATTTTCCACTAAATTCTTTGTGATGGGATTACACTAAGAAATGAAGTCTCTCTCCCAATTCATCTTTGATGATATATTTTATGTATATCCATCTCCTCAATAATTTCCTTATCACTTTTTTCTTATATTCACCCATAAGGTTGTTATAATAGAACAATTCATGGTTTAGATACCAGCCTGGTCGATCATTCTTAGTGGGTTGTAGTGATTTTTTGAAGGAGAACAAGGAGGACACTATGGCCCATGAATGGATCTCTTTGCGGGGGGTTGTGTGACACCCCACAAGATTTTGGTTTTGTACATTTGTTCCAGTGGTCTTGCATCATCCCATGAACTATTTCTTTAATGTTTGTACGGTCTTGGCCAAGGTTCCATGCACCTGTTCCCCAAACTGGTCCATCACATGACCTCAAGAATGAATCCCCATACGTAAGATGATGATGACTAGTAGCATAGGAAAAAATATCAGTCATGGAAAGACCAGAACCTTTTTTTTCTTTTCATCGTAATACACTAGTGGAAATAATTAATCAATAATAAACAATATTAAATAACTAGAATAACATCAACATCAACATGTAAACACAATCTTGGTAGAAAATACCAAAATCGAATAGTCGATATTCCATTCACATGTGTGCTCCATGGGTTAATAAGAAAAAATATAAATAATGACATCGATAACTCATTCATTTCAATCTGACTCCTAGTCAGTTTCCATCCTCATTCTCCATGTTAATCAAACATCAAATAATGTTATTTTTCCTGTAAAATATTATAAAAACATATAATTTATTCAATCATTGATCAAGTATCCCAATTCGGTTGTATGTAAAACTCTATAGGCCACCAACAGTGATATTGTTAACAATAACCAATCAAAGAATTATGTATGATGTTGTAGAAATAAAAAATTATAATGACTAAGTAAACATTTATCACATTTTTAAATTATCATTATTTTACCATATTAACTAATGGGTTCCTTTATATGTATATACGTAAATAAATACTTCATCACATGATGAAGCCCAAAAAATGTTTGATTTTATATCATATCTCAATTCCTCCATCGGTTCATGCCAGAGACTGATGTATTCCTAGTTAATATCATATATCAATACACACATTGGATCATGTCGGAGCCTTAGGTATTTCTATGTGATATCATATCTTCAGATGCAATTGTTACCATTCATTGAATAATACATGATTTCCCATTTTACAATCCATACTTCACAAAATATAATAACAATGTTCCCGTTTATTTCACAAAAATAATTGATTAGGTTCCAATTCCTACTTGAACGTTAGAATGGTCGTGTTCCCATTCATTAAACACAATTGAATAATCATATTCCAATTCATACAGCATACATTAAAATGACCATGTTTCCATGCATACTTCAAACATTAGAATTATTGTGTTATCATTCATAAAATCAAAATCATGTGACCATGATTCCATTCTTCAACGAAGAATTAATTGATCTATTTAGTATCTAGATTATTTCCTTTTATAACTAAAAAATTTGTTAAATACACTAAATCTAATAGTTAATTTAATAATTAATTAATCAAATCAATAACATTAAATAATTTAATGCTTAATTAATTAGAATAGTTCCATCACATTATTCAGTAATTAAATAATCATACCAACAATATTAATAAATTCAATAATTAATTGATCACAATAATTTCTTTAGTTAATTTAGCATATAACTAATCACATGAACAATAGTAAATAATTTAATAGTAAATTAATCACACAATTCCTGCAGTTATTTCAACAACTATCTAAACACAATAAATATAATAAAAAATTCAATAAATAATTAATCATAAAAATTCTTTTTGTTAATTCCGAAATTGAAAAATCATATCAATAAAATTAATTAATTTAAAAATTAATTATTTATTAAATTATATTTATTATTTCTAAAAATACCTAAATAAAACTATAACATCAAATTAATCACATAACATTATAGTAGTTAATTCATCATTTAACTAATAAAATAAATAACAAAAATGAATTCAATAATTAATAAATCGCATACCATTATTAATTAAATAAATAATTTGAAAAATTATAAATATTTTTATCTCATAATTAATTACATAATTAATTTTATCAAATCAAAAAACCCAATACCTCATAATAAATTCTACAATTATTTTTCTAAAACTCTATTAAATATTTTAATAGTATATCTCAACAATTAATTATCTGAAATAATCAATCAGTAAATTATTTATATCAATTAATTGAAAAAATAATTTTCCATAAAAATTTCATTAAATAATTTTCAATGTATTAATCTGATCAGTAGCATTTTTTAATTAAAAAATTACCTAACTACATTAATCTCATTAATAAATTCATCACCTAATTATTACATCTAAAAAAATTCAATAACAATAATTAATACATCTATTAAATGTTCCATCTCAAGAAAATGTTACGACACAAATATCTACATTAATTATATAACAAGATAACTAATCTAAATCATTCAATTTCATTTAATGAAATATCCTTATTAGTATATTTTTCAAGTAATTAATCTAGCTCAATTAATTTCATGAATAATTAAATAACAATATTAAAAATTTCCATTAATTAATTCTACAATTAATTATCACAATTCAATAACTACTATAAAACTATATGTAATTCAACAGGTAATTATTCAATTTAAACAACATATATCTCTCTATTAATAAATTAATTTTTATTATTCCAAATAAAAATTTCATAATCACATCCATTCCCATTAATTATTTATATAATTTATACTTCAATTTCTACTATATAAATAAATCGATAATTAATTCAAGAATTAATTATCTTAATTCAAACATTTTATTTTTAATATAATTAATTCAGCAATTATATTCCACAATCGGACATCTAATGCCACAATAATTTTTCAATAATAAATTATATCAATCAGAAAAATTATATAATTCTTAAATTATTGAAACATTTAATTATCTCAATCATATCAATCTCATGTAACTATAATTATCCCGATAGAAAATTCACAACTCAATATCTAATAATTTATTCAACAACTAATCATTCCACAAAACAATTCAATATCACATTATTAATTAAAAATTTAATTTTTTAACATCACAATTAAATGTCACATAATTAATTTGACAATTAAATTTTCAACATCACAACACAATATCACATAATTAGTGTAAAAATTAATAATTTATCATCAAAATTCATTACCGCAATTTTAATTCATAAATTACTTATTAATATTCAAAACTGAATATTTTGATAATTATCTCAATAATTTATTATCTCTAAATCCAAATTAGTTAATTAATTTATTCACCAAATTAATTAATTCAGTTATAAAATTAAATTTCTAAACAATCAATACAAATTATACAATTACATACACATAATTTAAAACATGAATATGGGATTTCAATAATTGAACACCTACCTCAGTTCTTTTATGAGAAATTTCCCCACATAAATTACCAATTTTAAGATAATGAATAAAGAATGTAGTTAAGAAATCACTAATGATATGAAACCTAAATCAATGATAAAAAATTATATAATAAATATATATCTAAATCCTAAAATCCTAGATATATTTCCAAAAAATATAGATCTCGATCCCAAAAAATATACAATATAAACCCACCAAAATAATAGGAGAATAAAAGAAGAGATATGGGAAATAAATCAGGATGAAACCACATGACCATAAAGGTTTATATTTACCAAACATGTTTCAAATTTAAAACAACATATGTCATTGGAATTTTGATTCCCTCTTAGAAGCTCTAGACTCATGATAAATCAATTAGGGATATTCTAGGGTCCTTTTGTGGTTAATATGGCGGTCAGAGAAATATTAAAATTAATTTTCATAACTTTTATTTCTGAATGAATTATTTTTTGGGCCAAGTACCACAGTCATTACAAACCATTACCCTTAACTATGTATTGTTCCACATATAGGATACACATAATGTTTAACCATGCTCTAAAATTGCACGCAAGATTCATAGATATTTTAACCATTAAAAAACAAATAAAAATACTTGGAATATGTCAGAGACATTGATTAAAAATACAAAAACCATTCGTAATCCAAGCACAAACCCTTCGTAAACTACTTGAAAACCATGAAAATACAATCATATTTACAAATGACTCTATTAATTACCCAAAAGATCATAAATAAAAACCCATATTGTTTGTACTCATAACATGGATAGAGAAAACCTAAAAACAATCCTACGTGGTCTCTATAAAAATTCGAGATGTTATAATATCACCACCTTATAACATCTTGTCGACATGTTTTACCCCCCAAAGCATTTCTATGATTTAAATTAAAAAAGAATATTCTACTACACATTATTATCTAATAATCTTATCCATGTTTCCCTCTAATCCCACCCATGTTACCACACCACATGAACTATCGACAATGTCTTTCCTTATAACATTTTATCCATACGATTTAATACGAAGATAAGGTGATCCTAAAAGGGTGTATCTGTATCAAGATCAAAATCTACAAAATACTCGATGTATTTCCTGATTCAACATTAGTACAAATAATTTCCATCAAAATATCCCACAATGGATGTGCATTCATCACCTCCAAGTCCCACATGACTTTTTTCTAATGAATTTAAAAATTAACCATAAAAGTTCTGAATTGGAATTTTGATGTCACCACATCCAATCCAATGTATTCATATATTCACCTACTATTGAATCTTCACTCCCTGTCATCGGAGATTTTTTATCATCATTTTTTCCAAAAAATAATCCATAACATTATTCATCAACCTAATGTCCATTCAGACATCCCCATCCGTAAATAGCTAGGGGTGTACCTTCCACCATCCATATCTGCTTATTATTGTTCATATAAGCATCCAATATGGCTCCCAATATCCAATGAAAAAAATATAGATATTCCAAAATCTAAATCTTTGGCAGTGTACTTCGGATGATATCAGGGTAGAGGACATGATCGTCACTAATTAAAAGTACACTAATAATTCGTTAATAAATACAAACAAAAATCTCCAACCAATGATTTTACATCCCATTATGGGAGAACTTTTTCTTATTCAATGTATTAGGATTCCCTTTCTAAAAAAATATCACAACACTGATCCAAATATATATGTTCCCTCACAAAACAGATTACTGAGTTCACATACTAGGTCATTCTCATCACCAACCCATCCTCATGATGTTAAAAATTTGAAAAACAACGTATTGTCAATTTAAAAATTTATAGAGTTAATATGAGGTACTCAAAAAACCAAAAATATTATTCTCCGATATATTACCACCAAATAATCCAACACTAAGGCATTATATGTACCAATAACTATCCTATATCTTTTTCCTGGTTAACCAGGGTAAACACATTCTCATTATACACGTTTCTCATTTAGCCACCCATTTATTCAAATATTTCATCATTTAAAAATCATTTCAAAATTAATGTTACGATCCATTTTCATTTTAATTTCACATGAAATGGAAAATAGTTCATGTTCACTTGCATACCCATAACCTATTTTCTGATGCGTGCCTAAAATGATGCATTTCATAATAACCCTAAGCGCTTTGAATGATACATGAAAATCAACTCGCTCTCTATAACAATTCATGGATAAAATCTAATAAAATAGCATTATCAATAATCAAAATACACAAAAATTAAATCACCCATGGGGAAATAATGGCCCACTATAATTGAAATTAATAATAAAAACAATCCCACCCAAGTCACATATGATCTCCCCTATAAAATGGTTCTCAACTCTCTTTCACATGATCGTAACCAAGTATTGATTCAACTTAGTCTCATATATACATTTAACAAATAGTAACAAAAAATATAATGAAATACAAATTGTCCTCAAAAACCACTTTTTAATTTCCCCACCCGAATTCCATGATCTTGTGCCTTGTACATGTCTCTCACATAGTGCCAATCATGCGTCTATGTAGACCAAAGGATGTTGACTAATAGCAATTGTCTTATATAGGTCATCGAGTGACTATACCATAAACTGTTTTTATTTTTAGGTAAATACACTAACATAAATAATAAATAAGTAACATAAATGATATAACATAAACCAAAGAAAATCATAATCAAAATATGATCCCAAACTCTAAAGACATTATAAATACAGAACAATATATATTATTTGCTAATGTTTATGATATTTTTATTTTGAAATGCTCAAAATAAATAAATACACATTAAACTCTTCAATGTAGGCCCAAAAACTATGCTTACTTCTCTTTTATTCCTCCTTCACAATTATCCCTCTATCAAAGGACATTTTCCCAAAACATATCCAATAATCATTTAATATATTCATGTATCAATGAGGTAGACCAAATAGGGCGAGAGAACAACCAAGTATGCCACTACCAAAAACATTTAAAATAACATCCTATGAAATAATAGTGTATGTATTTCTATAAAGAAACAATTTCAATGCATATGTAAATAGTTATCACCTTATAAATTAATATTTATTTATGTACATAGGCATCCAGGTTCCCATATATTACTATACCTCCAAACCTAATTTAGATGATGATGTATCTTGATGTACGTTTGAGGTGATATCATATCTTGATACATACTTCAGCTCATGCCAGTGCCTGATTTATTCTTTGTGATATCATATCTTAATAACTTCTTCATGTCATCTAAGATCATGAAGTATTCCCATTTAATATTTCATTTGAATATTCCATTTCGTAATTCTTTTATTGATACATTATTTCCCATGTTACCATTAATACATAACACAATAGAATTTCCATGTTCCCATTACTTACACTAAATTTAATGACCATGATCCCATTCATGATTCTTGCATTAGAATGACCATATTCATATTTTTTCAAATAATTTAATGACCATGTTCACATTTACACTTCTCAATGTAAAATGACCATGTTATGATTCATAACTTCGTAGTAGAGTCAACATGTTACTATTTATCCTAAACATAATTATCTTGACAATTGATTATCCATATCAATTCCATTACTAACATGGAAAATAGTTTAATAAAAAAATTCCATCATTTAATTGAACTATTTACTTATCACATCAATAACATTAATTAATTTAACATTTATTTAATCATAATAATTCTAAAATATAATTCAACAAATTAATTAAAAAACACTAATATTCATTAATTAAATTACTAATTAATCACTACAATTCATTTAGTTTATTCAAAAATAAAATAATGAAAAAATTACATTTATTAATTAAAAATCATTATTCCAAAAATTCATTTATTTAATTCATCTATTATTTATACTAATAAATAACATTAATTATTTCAATAATTAAATATTCCCAACAATTCCGTTAATTAATTCACCAATTGACAAATCAAAACAATATCCTTATTAAATAAAATAAATATTTAATCACCCAAAACAATTACTTAATTGAAAAATATAATAAACACATCAATAAAATTATTTAAGTCCAAAAATAATTAATCACAACGATTCCTTTAGTGAATTCCATATTAAATAAAAACATCAATAACATTAATTAGTTAAACAATTATTGAATCATATCTAATAATTAATTGTCAATTAATATAATCAATTCATAATCATAATATCTCATAATTAATTATACGATAAATTATCTAAAACAAAATTCAATATTCAAATAATTACATAAATAATTTATTATCTTAAAAAATTCCTCATAACATTCCATAAATAAATAAATCCACCAGTTAATTATACATGGCAGTTCAATTAATTTAATCTCATGTAATTAATCAAATTAATAACATTAATTAAATCAATAATGACGTAATATCATTACTCACATTAATTAATTAATAAGTTAATTATTAGAAATAAAACAATACAATGAACCCATTTAATTCTTCAATTAATTTCTCTATATGATTCAATCACACCACCACAATAATCATCATTAATTAATTCACTAATTAAACAATCAAACTCAATCAATGGAATTAAAACTACAATCACCATAAGTTAATTTTTCCAATTAATAAATCTATCTCCATCAATGGAATCAAAAATTAATAAGAAATCGCAAAAATATCTAATAAATTGTTATAAATTTTTTTATCCCATTTCAACAACCTCAATATAACTATAATTAATCAAATAATTTACTACACAATTTCAACAATCTCTTTCTCACCATATCTATTTCAATAATCATTTATTCAAAATCTCAATTTTATAATCCCAACCATACCCATTAATTCATTTTTCAATTAATACAACATGTTTATCAATCTAAATAACTTCATAATTAATTCAATAATTAATTATATTAATTTAAACAAATAAATATCCAAATAATTAATTCATCAATTAATTACCTTAATCAGATAATTCAATATCTCTATAATTAATTGAACAATTAATTATCTCAATCCAAATTATTCATTAACATTATGATTAATTCTAAATTTACTTATCTAATTCCTAACTAATCAATTTCTATATAATTAACTCAAAAATTATTTATTCATTAATAGAATTATATATCACATAATTATTTCAACAATTTTTTTTTAAATTCATAATTAAATATCACACGATTAATTTAATACTTAATTAATAAACATAAAAATTCAATATCACATAATATAGTCAACAATTTATTATTCAACATCAAAATTCAATATCCCATAGATAATTAACTAATTAATTAGTTAAAATCACTGTTCAATGTCTCAAAATTACTTCAAAATCTAATTATTTTTAATCGCAACAAAATATTATGTTAATTAACTCAACCATTAATGGTTTTGAAAATTTAATTCAATAATATATTAATTCACCGAATAAATATAAATGATTAGAAAATAAAAAATGTAAAAAAATCTATAAATTATGAAATAACATACAATAAATATAAATCATGACTATGAGATTGGAATAATATACCACCTACCTAATTTTGTTGATTAGTGATTGATCGATGGAAATTTCATATTTAAAGTGAATCAATCAAGAACGCAATGATTAACATGTTCTAGATCTGAAACCTAAATACATAATTAAACAAACCAAGTTATCTTAAATCTTGATCTATATCCCTCATGAATATATTTTTATTGAAATGTTTTTGAACTAGATCCAATAAATAGAGGAGAGATGTAATGACCCGCCAATTCTCATTGGCTTGAGAGTACAACAAGTCATTACTTGGACATAAGCGAAATCCCCAAGATGCCAAAGGATGGAAATAAATGTCGAAGGGTTTCAAAAGAAGTGGGGGATGATGTACCACTTTATAACATATCTCAGAACCAACAACAATAAACAAACTAATCAAATAAATGAAGCATGATAAAAGATAAGACAACTCAACCATTTATTTTATCATAAACCATCAAAGAGTACCACAGTGGAAACCAACACTAAATCAGACTAAACAGTGGAAAGACAACTACAAGAAGACAACCCAAATTCATGCTCCACATGCTCCAAGCTCCAACATAACGAACCAGCCCAAGTATCATGAAGTAGTGCAATAAAAATGTGACACTTTAACTTTTCTAATATCTTGGTATATAACATCTGCAAAAGCAAAAACGTGCCAATGCAGGTGGTGGGTAATGAAACTAATTAGGTTTTCCCCAATGACTTCAAATTCATGCCTCTTGAATAAAACATGTTAGCACATTTATATAAAACAATCTATATAAAACAACTCCAAAATAGTTCATAATATAACAAGTTCCATGTCAAAACCATTTTCCGAAAAAACACATCTTTCTTATGCAAAGTATCTATGAAAAGTTTCCAATCAAATTCCAATTTCCAATTTGGAACATTCATTGTTTTTCACAAATCCACAAACCCAAACATGCTTGAAACCTGGACCTCCCTATACTCACGAGTGGTGAGTTATCCTTCCACTATGTCATTACTTGGTGGAATACCTTGACAGGGGTGCTTATCGCCCTTATATGTCCCTGTTGATGGGGGTACTTCTAGCCCTTATCCATCCCAAATTTTTTATGGGGGTACTTATCACCCTTATCCATCCCAATGCATTGGAACAGACACAACAACCCAAGAAAATCAATGCCAACACCATGTGTGTTCATAACCTTTCAAAAAAGCATCAAACCTTTTATTGAAAACCATTTCCATCAAGAACCACATCCATATCCAGTTTAAAATCACCATTTTAAATTCACATCAACCAAAAAATTCCAAAAACACACAATTTCAATCACCCATAACTTAAACGGGATTTCAACTATTCTTTCACTGCAGATAAAAAACAATTTCTATCAAGGAAATAAATTTAAAACTAAGACTTCAATTTATAAGAACGGTGTGTCGAGAGTGAAGCCACCTACCTAAACAAATTAGGCGAACCCAACCAACGGACGAAGAATGCCAACAAAACTGAGTCAGATACTCCCTGAAACCTCCTTATATTCCTTCCCATAGTACCAAGAAAAGAAAAACCTGACTTAAAAGTCATCCACTTCATTAGATCTACCCTCCTTGGGCGTAGATCTTAGGATCCATCAATGGGGAATACAGAGATCTAAGAAAACTGTCGGAAATGAGACTTAATTCCAACAACCGGCCTCTAAACACCAAGGAAAACCTCTAAACCACTCCCAAATTTCCTGTTAGGTGTTCTCCCATCTTCAACAGAGAGAAATCCCATGTTAGGGCCATCTAGAAGAAAAAACGAGTGGGTTTAATGATAAAATGTATTACATCATTAAAAACAGGATCTATGTTGACCATTTGCATGGTTAGTCCTCACGGCTAAGAAAATCTTGCGCTAACCGTGTGGTAGTCACTTCTTGGAAGGGGCACTCCGCACGACATCCTCGCACGATTTTCCCAGACCATGCGCACACTGTGTGGTCTTCTCTATCCAAAGTGACCACCACCTGCATGGATTCCGAATGGTCTGGGAAACTCATTTGAAGCCCGAGTGTCACCACTTTTATCCCTTTAACACTTTAAAAGACTCCAAACATTCAGATAAATTTATCATATGCTTCATGTACTTAAAAAGAATAAAACAATTGTTACCTACCAGAAACTAGGGGTAGAACATTCTCCCCACCATTTTCCTTTACGTCCCCAAAATGTAGAAAACTAACGCTTCCCTGAAAGAGTTCTGGCCACTGCTCTTTCATTTAATTCTCACATTCCCAAGACTCTTCCTGAATCTGATCATGTTGCTACAAAACCCGCACAAGACCGAGAGTTTTTTCCACACAAGATGTAACATCCCAAGTAAGTAATGAATAATAGATATATTTATCTATGTCTATGAATGATTAAGATAATGTTATAGAGGCTTAAAATGAAAATAAATACAATCTTATGCATGGAATACACTAATATTCTTAAAAGATTGTTTTACTGCCTTTTGATGGCAAACCATTTTTGAATCTATATTTTGACAATTTTATAAACTATGTTTGTCAAAATAAACTTATCCTTTATGATTGGGACATCAAAATTTACCTTGTGTGAATTTTTGGTATTTTTCTGACAATGTTCATTTTTTAATGAATAGTGAAAAATACTGTATTTTACATCAAAACTGCTTTTTAATATAATTTATTTATATGATTAGAATATGTTTTGAATTGGCTTTTAAGTGAAATGATAATATATTTTTACCATTTTATCCAATGGTGGTCGTTGGAATCAATTTCACTTTGAAATTAGACTTAAACCGGTGTCAATCTTTTGATACTTATTATTTTGTAAAAACACGTTTTTTGCTATGGCAGCGGGAATTAATTATTAAATTAATTAATGTGACCTATATGTTTTTAATTTTGTAAAATAGACTTCATTTTTGAATTCTGAATATCAAATATAGCTTAGGGTGAATTTTTGGTAATTTTCTGAAAAACTTCAATTTTTGATGAATAGTGAAACCACTAAGTGGTAATCAAGCAAACTGATTTTTCAGTTAAATGAACATTTTCCCCTAATGTGTATTGAATTTTGAAAATCCGACATACATGGTTGTCATTAAGAAGTAAAATGTGGTTCAATGTGATTATAATAATTTTTTGGTGAATAGTAACTTATTAAGTTTTTAATCGCGATTAGTGGTAATTAGTGTAGTTTAAGGTATAAATAATGCTTTAATAATATTAAATGACCTAGACACATGTCCCAACCTTATTGGTTGTGTTATGGCCGACCAAGACAAGCCATGGGTCAACTTGGGGACCCCATGGAGACATTTTGGTTGGGAAATGACATAAATTGCTTTTTATTTATTGTAAAAGTAAAAATGACACAAATATAATATGGTTTACGAAAACAATTTTTACATGGGGTTATAAAGATCATATTTTTGATTATAAATTGTCATTGGAAATATAAAAAGATTTTCTACATCATAGTAGTTTTTTTATAATTTTTAGACATTAAATAAATTAAATTATTTATGACATAATAATGATGCAGCGATGACATCATTATTTGACGATTTAAATAAAATGGAAAGATAATGTAAAATCTATGAACTACACATGTCGAAAACCAATTGGATGAGTGTATTTAGAACCCTTATCACATTATCCACGAATTATATCAATGTGAGACCTTTTAAAACCGAAACACATTTTCAAATAAAGTAATATTTCTTTACTTTCCAAAAGTGCCCCTCCTCTCCTCTTATAAAAGGCCCCCACCTCTACCTCACTTCACACACTTCTCAAGCCTTTGTCTCGGCCAACCCCTGCCCATTTACTCTCTCCACATCCCTCTCTTCATAATATAGGATTCCCTTTGGGAAGAATCCTTTCAAAGGAAGCCTTTAGGCTCAAATCAAAAGGAGTTACACTTTTAAAGGTAATTCATTCTCTCATGTTCATTTGTTTTATTTTGATTCTCCAGCCCCCTAAACTCTTTTTATTTACTTATTTTGTAACAACACCAGTATCTTAAATTTACAAGGATGTTGTTATAATATTTATTTGAGCTACACTCTCACACAACTACATCAAATGGTTAAAGAACATACGGTTTCCGTGGATGGCGAAATTCTACCTCCTGAAACGATGATTGTTCAATACTCATTTAACACCTTAAAAAGGGGCCATTATGATGTCACTATTTTTATATATGATATATAATATGTTTATGTTTTCCTTAGGCTTCTGTTTTTTTCATAATATACTCTTATATCATTATGATTCCATTCCAGAAAATATGAAATAGAAATGGAAGTAGCGTTCATGCGTACGTACGACTTACCGTCTCCATGAACGGTGCATTTCATTTCTTACCTCTAAATGATTATGTAATATTATAAATGAATTTATGTACTGGATATATATGACATATATGATATCTACATCATGAATACCATTCTGGATATAATGAACCTTTGACCAAATTAACAAAATGTAAGTGTAAGAAGTCTATTTTTGACTTAAGAACCAAATACCGACAAAATGAACATTATTAACTTAACTGATTACATGATGTTCACAACATGGTATAAAAGGAATAATGAACATGAAAAGATTCATAATAAAGTAGAGATTAACTCAAGTTTATTATTCAGGAGATTAAAGAACGGTCGGGTCAAGTCGGATACGAGGTATGGGACTTCGTCTCAATCTCCTTTCGTTGAGGCATATTTTATTTTATACACAACTTTCTTTTATACGGTGTATAAACCCCTTTGACTTTTACGTTTATTCAAAGGGAATATTTTTTATACGAATCGTTTACTAAACGACAAAAGGGAATGTTTTTGTCATACGTATGCGGCGACAGCGACTTCTCCGTCGTTGTGACCGTTATTTGAGTTTCGGCTTCCTCTAAAAGCCATACCTTCTTTTTAAAAGAAAAATAAATACCATGTTTTACTTTTCTTTTATTTTAGTATTGAAAATGGTTTTCATAATGTTTTTATATCAATGTGTTGTATTGATATCTCGTGATTGAAATGTGGAAATTTTATGTTTCCTTTATGCATGTTTTATGTGATATGATTGTGTTATGGTTCTTGGGAATTATTATGAAGACGGGTGGTTCCGTGATAAAATAAGGGTGGGTGAGCCCAGTATAGCTCTCCAATGCATTGGGTAACGCGAAGGAGTGAAACGTTAAGGTTTCTCCGAAGAGATTTTAGGGAATATACTGTGATGGGTATTCCAAACGTAACCAAGAGGGTTTCTCCCTACGTAAGAATGTTATGAATGCCTCAAGTTACCTTTATGTCTTATGATTTCTATTATTTATTCATGATTTGATGAGGTATGTTAAAGTGCTTATGTTTTATGGGTAAAGTATGATCTCATCCTTATGTAGATATGTACCCATGTTTCCTTTCCATATTTTTATAACCCATACTGAGCTTTTTATGCTCATCCCATGTTTTTTGAAATGTTTTCACAGGTCAAGGGAAAGGTACATGATATGGTGATAGTGTCAAGGAAGTGTCAAGAATGAATCCATGTTTTATTTAAAATGTGTTTCCATTGATGGGAATGAAGAATACTATCTTTATGTAACCACTTTGTTTATATGTGGAATGTAATGCAAGTTTTATGATCTAATTCTCTAAAACTCTAAACCCAAAAAGATCCTCAATGTGTAATCTTGTAATAACTCAAGATTAAGTAAGGTTTAAGGCTGGGGCCTTATATTTGGTATCAGAGGTCGGTTTAGATAACATTAGGAGTTATAATTCTATTAAATGATTATCCAATTATTTTTTTTGAAATGATATAGCATTTGAAGATTACCATGTTGATTCATCTGAGACATGTTTTTTAAGAATGGTTTTTCATAGAGGAAACAGAACATCTTTTCTGGGAAGGAATACAGAGGGAAATGGCCTTTCAAATTAGTATCTAGAGATGGTCAGAATCAGAACTAAACAGTTTTCTGCGGTGATGGATTAGTTGAATCAGGTGAAAAATGTTGGTCATTTTTATTGATGATATTTAGGTGTTTTCAAAAAGTAAAGAGAAGCATGAAAGACATTTAAGGGTTATCTTTCAAACCTTAAAAGAAAAGAAACTGTATGGGAAATTCAGCAAGTGTGAGTTTTGGTTGCAACAAATTTCTTTCCTTGGTCACATTGTTTCTAAAGATGGAATAACTGTTGATCCTGCAAAAACAAATGTTGTGGAAGAATGGCCAAGACCCACAAATGTAACCGAGATTCGTAGCTTCCTTGGTTTGGCGGGCTATTACCGAAGGTTTGTTAGAAATTTTTCACGGTTATCTAGTCCAATGACTAAGCTAACTCGGAAGGGTGTTAAGCTTATCTGGACAAAAGAATGTGATGATTGTTTTCAGGAATTGAAAAGAAGGTTGGTGAATGCTCCAGTTTTGGCACTACCTTCCAGGAATGGTGAGTTTGTTATATACAGTGATGCTTCATTGAAAGGACTTGGTTGCATCCTAATGCAGAATGATCAGGTAATTGCTTATGCTTCACGACAGTTGAAAACTCATGAGGTAAATTACCCTACACATGATTTGGAATTAGCTGCTGTTGTTTTTGCTTTAAAAATTCGGAGGCATCATATGTATGGAGTAAAGTGTGAAATATATACCGATCACAAATGTTTAAAGTATATATTCACTCAGAAAGAGTTAAACATGAGACAAAGGAGATGGCTGGAATTAATCAAGTATTATGATTGTACAATTCATTACCATCCGGGAAAAGCAAATAAAGTGGCGGATGCTTTGAGTCGAAAAAGTAATGCTTCATTAACAATGTTGCATTTAGAACGTGATCCTTTGGTTAAGGATTTGATGAAATTTGGCATAGAAGTTGTTGGTGAAGGAAGTCATTCTGTTTTGTTTCAGGTATCAGTGAGATCATCTCTATCAGATAGAATGAAGCAAGCACAGAAGCAAGACAGTGAGTTGCCGAAAAGGGTAGAGCTTGTTCAGAAAGGTAAGTTGCCTGAATTCAACATTGATAATGATTGTGTTTTGAGATTTGGGAAGAGATTGTGTGTTCCGTGTGATTCACATTTGAAGATATAATTGTTATGTGAATCTCATAGTTCTCTGTTTTCAGTTCATCCGGGCAGTACTAAGATGTATAGAGATTTGCGGGAGTATTACTGGTGGGATGGAATGAAAAGAGATATTGCTGATTTTACTGTGAAGTGTTCGACTTTTCAGCAGGTTAAAGAAGAGCGGCAGTTACCGAAAGGGATGCTTCAGCCTTTACCAGTACCAGAGTGGAAATGGGAGAATATATCCTTGGACTTTGTTGTTGGATTACCGAAGACATCTCGAGGTAATAATGCAATCTGGGTTATTGTTGATCGCTTGACCAAATCTGCTCATTTCCTTGCTATACGAGAAACTTTCTCTCTTGATCAACTTTCCCGTTAGTATCTTAAAGAGATAGCCAGGTTACATGGAGTTCCTCTCTCCATTGTATCGGATCGTGATCCCAGGTTTACTTCTAACTTTTGGAAAGGCCTTCATAAGTCGTTGGGTACTGAATTAAGTTTTAGTACAGCTTTTCATCCTCAATCAGATGGGCAGTCAGAACGAACAATTCAGACATTGGAGGATATGCTATGAGCTTGTTCTATGGATTATCAGGGAAGTTGGGACCAACATCTTTCTTTGGTTGAGTTTTCATATAATAACAGTTTTCATTCCAGTATACAGATGGCACCATTTCAGGCATTATATGGGAAGCGGTATCGAACTCCAGCTTTCTAGGATGAAGTGGGGGAACAGAAGTTCATGGGACCAGAATTGGTAGAAGAGATGGCAGAAAAAGTTCAGCTGATTCAGAAACACATGAGAACAGCTCAGAGCAGGCAGAAGAGTTATGCAGATAACCCGAGGAAGGATCTATCTTTCGAGGTAGGTGATCATGTTTTTCTCAAGGTTTCTCCTTGGAAAAGTGTGATGAGATTTGGTAAGAAAGGAAAGTTGAGTCCAAGGATAATTAGACCATACGAAATTCTGGAGAGAGTTGGATCAGTTGCATACCGAGTGTCTTTACCTCCGAGTTTATCTCTGGTACACAATGTTTTTCACGTTTCGATGTTGAGAAAGTACATGCCAGATCCATATCATGTTTTGAGTCCATAGGTAGTTCAGCTGGAAGAGAACCTGTCTTATGAGGAACAACCGGTCCAGATTCTTGACCACATGGAGCAAGTGTTATGGAATAAGGTTATTAAGCAGGTAAAGGTTTTATGGAAAAACCACATGATTGAAGTGGCAACATGGGAATCTGAAAATTCAATGAGGGATAATTACCCCCATCTATTCGATAAGTAAATAAATTGCGGGGACGCAATTTTCTAAAGGGGGAAGGATGTAACATCCCAAGTAAGTAATGAATAATATATATTTTTATCTATGTCTATGAATGATTAAGATAGTGTTATAGAGGCTTAAAATGAAAATAAATACAATATTATGCATGGAATACACTAATATTCTTAAAAGATTGTTTTACTGCCTTTTGATGTCAAACCATTTTTGAATCTATATTTTGACAATTTTATAAACTATGTTTTTCAAAATAAACTTATCATTTATGATTGGGACATCAAAATTTACCTTGTGTGAATTTTTGGTATTTTTCTGACAATGTTCAATTTTTAATGAATAGTAAAAAATACTGCATTTTACATCATAACTGCTTTTTAATATAATTTATTTATATGATTATAATATGTTATGAATTGGTTTTGAATTGAAATTAGAATATATTTTTACCATTTTATCCAATGGTGGTCATTGTAATCAATTTCACTTTGAAATTAGACTTAAACCGGTGTCAATTTTTTGATACTTATTGTTTTGTAAAAACACGTTTTTTGCTCTGGCAGCGAGAATTAATTATTAAATTAATTAATGTGACCTATATGTTTTGAATTTTGTAAAATAGACTTCATTTTTTAATTCGGAATATCAAATATAGCTTAGGGTGAATTTTTGGTAATTTTCTGAAAAACTTCAATTTTTGATGAATAGTGAAACCACTAAGTGGTAATCAAGCAAACTGATTTTTCAGTTAAATGAAAGTTTTCCACTAATGTGTATTGAATTTTGAAAATCCAACATACATGGTTGTCATTAAGAAGTAAAATTTGGTTCAATGAGATAATAATAATTTTTTGGTGAATAGTAAGTTATTAAGTTTTTAATCGCGATTAGTGGTAATTAGTGTAGTTTAAGGTATAAATAATGATTTAATAATAAGAAATGACCTAGAAACATGTCCCAACCTTATTTTTTGTGTCATGGCCGACCAAGACAAGCCATGGGTCGACTTGGGGACCCCATGGAGACATTTTGGTTGGGAAATTACATAAATTACTTTTTATTTATTGTAAAAGTAAAAATGACACAAACATAATACGGTTTACGAAAACAATTTTTACATGGGGTTATAAAGATCATATTTTTGATTATAAATAGTCATTGGAAAGCTAAAAATATTTCCTACATCATAGTATTTTTTTTATAATTTTTAGACATTAAATAAATTAAATTATTTATGACATAATAATTATGCACCGATGACATCATTATTTGACGATTTAAATAAAATGGAAAGATAATGTAAAATCTATGAACTACACATGTCCAAAACCAATTGGATGAGTGGATTTCGAACCCTTATCACCTTATCCACGAATTATATCAATGTGGTACCTTTTAAAACCGAAACACATTTTAAAATAATGTAATATTTCTTTACTTTCCAAAAGTGCCCCTCCTCTCCTCTTATAAAAGCCCCACCTCTACCTCATTTCACACACTTCTCAAGCCTTTGGCTCGGCCAACCCCTGCCCATTTACTCTCTACACATCCCTCTCCTCATAATAGAGGATTCCCTTTGGGTAGAATCCTTTCAAAGGAAGCCATTAGGCTCAAATCAAAAGGAGTTACACTTTTAAAGGTAATTCATTCTCTCATGTTCATTTGTTTTATTTTGCTTCTCCAACCACCTAAACTCTTTTTATTTACTTATTTTGTAACAACACCAGTATATTCAATATACAAGGATGTTATTATAATATTTATTTGAGCTACACTCTCACACAACTACATCAAATGGTTAAAGAACATACGGTTTCCGTGGATGGAGAAATTCTGCCTCCCGAAATGATGATTGTTCAATACTCATTTAACACCTTCAAAAGGGGAAATTATGATGTCACTATTTTTATATATGATATATATTATGTTTATGTTTTCCTTAAGATTCTGTTTTTTTCATTTTGGGCATACCTTTATGGTTTCCATTATGGGTAAACACGATATCTTCATTTTAGGAAGTGCGGACTACCGCCCCCTAAATGTGATTTGATTCGTTAATACCATATGTGGGATGTGTAATGGATAAAGTTAATGATATTATATATGTTATTATACTAGAATTATAATATACTCTTATATCATTATGATTCCATTCCAGAAAATATGAAATAGAAATGGAAGTAGCGTTCATGCGTACGTACGGCTTACCGTCTCCATGAACGGTGCATTTCATTTCTTACCTCTAAATTATTATGTAATATTATAAATGCATGTATGTACTGGATATATATGACATATATGATGTCTAAATCATGAATACCATTCTGGATATAATGAAACTTTGACCAAATTAACAACATGTAAGTGTAAGAAGTCTATTTTTGACTTAAGAACCAAATACCGACAAAATGAACATTATTAACTTAACTGATTACATGATGTTCACAACATGGTATAAAAGGAATAATGAACTTGAAAAGATTCATAAGCAAGTAGAGATTAACTCAAGTTTATTATTCAGGAGATTAAAGAATGGTCGGGTCAAGTCGGATACGAGGTATGGGACTTCGTCTCAATCTCCTTTCGTTGAGGCATATTTTATTTTATACACAACATTCTTTTATATGGTGTATAAAACCCTTTGACTTTTACGTTTATTCAAAGGGAATCTTTTTTATACGAATCGTTTACTAAATGACAAAAGGGAATGTTTTTGTCGTACGTATGCGGCGACAATGACTTCTCCGCCGTCGTGACCGTTATTTGAGTTCCGGCTTCCTCTACAAGACATACCTTCTTTTTAAAAGAAATATAAATACCATGTTTTACTTTTCTTTTATTTTAGTATTGAAAATGGTTTTCATAATGTTTTTATATCAATGTGTTGTATTGATATCTCGTGATTGAAATGTGGAAATTTTATGTTTCCTTTATGCATGTTTTATGTGATATGATTGTGTTATGGTTCTTGGGCATTATTATGAAGACGGGTGGTTCCGTGATAAAATAAGGGCGGGTGAGCCCAGTATAGCTCTCCAATGCATTGGGTAACGCGAAGGAGTGAAACGTTAAGGTTTCTCCGAAGAGATTTTAGGGAATATACTGTGATGGGTATTCCAAACGGAACCAAGAGGGTTACTCCCTACGTAAGAATGTTATGAATGCCTCAAGTTACCTTTATGTCTTATGATTTCTATGATTTATCCATGATTTGATGAGGTATGTTAAAGTGCTTATGTTTTATGGGTAAAGTATGATCTCATCCTTATGTACATATGTACCCATGTTTCCTTTCCATATTTTTATAACCCATACTGAGCTTTTTATGCTCATCCCATGTTTTTTGAAATGTTTTCACAGGTCGAGGGAAAGGTACATGATATGGTGATAGTGTCAAGGAAGTGTCAAGAATTAATCCATGTTTTATTTTAAATGTGTTTCCATTGATGGGATTGAAGAATACTATCTTTATGTAACCACTTTGTTTATATGTGGAATGTAATGCAAGTTTTATGATCTAATTCCCTAAAACTCTAAACCCGAAAAGATCCTCAATGTGTAATCTTGTAATAACTCAAGATTAAGTAAGGTTTAAGGCTGGGGCCTTATACAAGACATTATCCTACCTACCAGCAATCTGCACCGAAATATGTACCAACAAAGCAACCGACTCTAAGTCATCGTGATCCCATTGGATAACATGGTTAGGATTGGGTTGATACTTCTTCAACGAAGACACATGTAACACATTATGCACTACACTGAACTGGGGTGGTAATTCTAACCAATATGCCACCTTGCCAACCCATTCCAGTATCTCAAAAGGGCCTATATATCGAAGATATAATTTTTCCTACTTCCCAAAACGACGGTGTCCAAGACTTGGAGAGATTCTCAAAAAGACTTGATCACTCACTGCAAATGACAACAGTCTTCGGCGATGATCCGAATAAGATTTCTAATGACTCTATGCCGCCACCATCCTGTTTTTTACCAACTGAATCTTCTCTGTTGTTTCATGGACAAGGCTTGGCCAAACTAGTGATTTCTCACCTATTTCCACCCAACAAAGTGGAGAACGACAAGGACGCCCATACAATTCTTCAAATGGAGCCATGTGTATCAAGGCATGATAATTGTTGTTATATGACAGATACACTAATGGAACATTCTCTTCCCATGAGCCACCAAAATCCATGACACAAGCATGAACTGGTCATCCAACATCTGTATTGTCCTTTCGAATTGTCCATCCGTCTGAGGATGATACGTCATACTCTTATTCAACTGAGTTCTCAGGGCTTTCTATAAGGATTTCCCGAAATGAGATATGCATCTCAGATCTCTTTCTGACACGATTGAAACTGTTATGCCACGTCTCTTTACCACATATCAGATATGGATTTTGGACAGATCCCCCCCCCCCCCCGTATTAGATTCACAAATAGGGATAAAATGGGCCAACTTGTTAAGACAATCCATTATCACCCATATGGCATCGTGCTTCAGAACCGTTCGTGAGAGAACTGTAATGAAATCCATAGGTATCTTCTCCCATTTACAAACTATAATTGTTAGAGACTACAACATACCCACTGTGCGCTGATATTCTGCTTTAACATGCTAACAAGTTAAACACCTTGAAACAAATTCAGCTACCTTCCGTTTCATGCCGCTCCCCAAAAATTGCCCCTTTATCGCCTTATACATCGCTTGTATTCCTGTATGAACAGCCCTTCTAGAATGATTGTAAGCATGAAGGAGTTGTTCCTGAGTAGTTAAAGGTACAACCATAAGATCTCGAAAACCTAAAACTAAACTTCCAACTAGCTTCCATCCCTCAATGGTCTCACAACAATTGAGTTTTTAACTCATTGAAACAGAGTCTACATCAGATGTATGTGCCTCCTTTACTATCTCCACCAATTCCAAAATAAGTGAAACTAGAAAGAAAACCACAACATCAGATTGTTCTTCAAATTCCATATGCATGTCGTCTAGGACCGACATCAACTACCACTCATCAGAATCTTCTTTCACCAACTGAGCCTACGACATCATGCTTCATACATCAGCCACCGAATCTCCCTTACCCGGTCTATATATCAACTCAATGTCAAACATTTGAAGATACTCCATCCACCTACTTTTCCTGAGATTCAAATCACATTGTGAGATAATATGTTTCAAAATTATATGATTTGTAAACATAGTGAATTTCTCACCAATGAGATAATGACGTCATGTCTTCAATGCATGGAAAACTGCAAAAAAAAAAATCTAAAGCATGTGTTGGGTAGTTCTTTTATTGCACTCTCAACTGTCTTGATCCATAATAAAAAACATTGGATCTTTGAATGAGAACACATCGCAACCCAGATCATGAATCACCACAATACACTATGTATGCCTATCCTGATTCCGGAAAAATCAAGATGGGTGGTGAGGTATGTAAAACTTTCAACTATTGTAAAGATCTCAGAAAATCCTCAGTTCAATTAAATGCACAGTTTTTCTTTTTCAATGCTATCATAGAAGAATTTATTTGTGAGAAGTCACACAAAATGTGCAGGTAATAACCAGATAGACCAACAAAACATCATATTTCAATGACATTCTTCGGCAGTTTCCATGAAAGAACAACTTCTATAATTTCTTGATCCACTAAAACACCTTTCTCAGAAACAACATGGACCAGAATGAATACCACTTGTATCCAATAATGCACTTTGATAATTTGGCATACAAAATATGGTCTCTCATGATTTCCAACACAGTCACCAAGTGTTTCTCATGATAAGCCCTTGTTCTTGAATAGACCAATATGTCATCCACAAACACCACAACAAAAGAATCCAGATATTGCTGAAATATCCAATTCATCAATTCATTAAATACTGTTGGTGCATTTTTAAGACCAAAAGGCATGACTATATATTCGTAGTGGCCATATCTACTTCTGAAGGATGTCTTCCGAATATCCTCCTTCTGAACTCGCAACTCGTGATATCCTGAATGCAAGTTAAACATAGAGAACCACTGGGCACCACCCAATTGATCAAACATGTAGTCAATGCGTGGATGTGGATATTCATTATTTATCATATCTTGGTTATGTTTAGGATAATCCACACATAGACTCAATGTTCCATATTCTTTCTTTATAAACAAAACTGGTGATGCCCATGAAGACACGCCTGGCCAAATAAGACCTTTCTTTTCCAGTTCATCTAACTTCGATTTCAATTCATTTAACACTATTGGAGACATCATATATGGTGGAAGTGAGATTGGAATGGTCCCCAGAGGGAGACCAATTGTAAACTCCACATCTCATACAGGTGGTAAACCTGTGATGTTTTTAGGAAAATCATCAAGAAATTGATCTGTGACTACTGGAAAACAGTTATTTCAGATCTCGTCCATTGATTCCATGTTTATGGAATCCAACTAGTATGAGATCATTTCCACTACTAGTGCCAACAATCCCATTTCATATTCTTTTTCCAATCTTTAATCTCATAAGAGATGCTCGATGCCATCCTCAGTCGCGAAACTAACTATTCTACTATAACTATCGATGTGAGCCCAGAACTCTGTCAACTAATCCATACCTAGGATTATATCATAACAATCCATCTCCAGTATAGTGAAATCCAATTTTTGATCAGCTCTATCAACAATTATGGAACATTATCTACACATGAAGGCTTTATACTTTCTTTCATCGAGAGGAGTTTGATGTTTTATCACCGAAGGCAACATTTCATGTTTTAAGTTCAGAAAATCAGCAATAAGAGAAGCAAGAAAAAATTGTGATTCACCAGTATCGAACAGCACTTCAATGAATGTATAATTCAACAGAATCATACCTCTCACCATAGACAGTCTAGACTGGTCATCCACAATCAATTGTTCTTCTCCATAAAATTTCTATGTTGCTGCACATTTCTCCTTATTACCTTATTGATATTGTCCTGCATGAGTAGTCAGGGAATTCTTTGAATTACCATAGCTACCATTGTTCTACTGGAGAGACTGATTTTGATGTTCTCACCCTGTCGAAGCATGAGATGCTTGAGACACCTGAGAAGTGTCACGAACACCCGAATGTGGAGCACTGCGACAATATCGCTGAAGATGCCCCATCTTGTTGTAATTATGTCATGCCCTTAAGGGTGTTGTAAATTCTCGATTCAGGTGATCAATCGAGCAATATTGAAAACACCCAGAATTCATCATGGGTCGTGGTGGATGATTCACCAATCTAGCTGTCTGATTCTGATTCTCACTCCCACTATGGAAGTAGGTGTCCCTCTTCTGCTTGTTCCTAGAGTTAGAGTTCCCACCCCTTCCCGTGGGTATCATCATACTTCATTTACCATAACTCCTTAGATGTCTCTTTCAGCTATTGTTGCTCTGTTTACCATCTCTGTAAAATCTGTAATATGGACCACAACTTTCTTCGAGTGAATCTCTTGTCACAACCCTGATTCAATGATGTGTGCCTTCATCGACGCACTTCAAGAAACTTTCGGTGCAAATCGCACTAAATTATATAATTTAGTTGCATTCTCCATGATAGAGATATTATCCTACTTCATGCTGAATAAATTTGTCATCCTATAGATCTTGATCATGTGAGGATAGAATTTTTTATTGAACAATTCATAAAATTCCTATCAACCAAGGCCTTGACCCACCTTAGCCTGCACCACTATCTCCCACCATTATCGTGAAAGATTCTCCAGCATATATGTTACCAAATTTACTTTCTGTTCTGCTGGTGTGCCAATGAAATCGAAAATACGATTCATCCTACTCAGCCACACCTCCTCCCTTTACGGTTCAGAATCACCCCAAAATATGGGTGGATTCTTCTTTTGGAACTGGATGGAATGGTCTACATGCCTTGACACATCCCTACGATTCCCTGTGCACACAGCCTGAAATGCTTGAACTATACTTTGGACTAGCTACTGGTTCACCTGTGGCTCAGGTGTGACCACATTCTCCACAACCTCTTCTTTTTGGTTTCTACGATGCCTAACGTGTACCATTTACTATAAAAACAACGCACATTGTTAGCCTCACATCCTAGAAACTGAAGGAATAGAATTTTAATTTCTATCACATCACTATCACAACATTGATTTCCAACCATCACGCATTTCAACATTTACCCATTTCAAAAAAATCTTTTCTTTATTTTGAAAATAAATCTATTTTCAAAATACAACAACCATTCTCTTTTCAAAATAATTCTTTTGAAAATACAATTAAAATTTTCAGATATCACGCTTTTACATAAAACCATATTCCATTTTTCAATATGATATATGCAATTTTAGTGAGAAGTCATTCCTATAATTCATTTCATGCTCATCTCATTGGCTAAACCCATGACAATGAGATTTTTTATCCTATAAGGGACTCCAAAACTCTTATGTACCAAACTCTCTAGTAACATGATGATCAACATAAAAAAATATTAACTACATCTTTTATGCTCTACATTCCACGTTCTAAAAATCATAATACTTCCTAATATGACCACCCAAGGAATAGACATGTAATAATTCAATGCCAAGACCATCAAAAACTGATTAATACTTGTTCCATAAAGAAAGGAACAAGATGACTTCAATTATACCCCAAGTATTGAACAAACTAATAACTTTTAAATTGAACCACAAATTCTCGTTTTATTGAGAATAAAAAAATCATTACTGGTCCATAAGTGATATCACCAAGACTCCAAAGGCTAGAAATAAAATCTGAAGGGTTTCAAAACAAGTGGGGGATGATTTACCCCTTTAGAACATATCACAAAGCCAACAACCACAAACATTCTAAAAATCTAAATGATGCATGATAAAAGATATGACAAGTCAACCATTTATTTTATCATAAACCAACCAAGAGTACCATAATGGAAACCAAAACTAAATCAGAGTAAACAACATAAAGTCAAACTAAAAGACTACAAGGCGATAACCCAACTCCATTCTCCATAAGCTCCAAGCTCCAATATCACGAAGTAGCCCATGTATCACAAAGTAGTGCTATAAACATGGGACACTTTACCACTTCCATCATCCCGGTATATGAAATTTTAAAAAGCACCAACATTCCGAATCAGTGGGTGAGTAATGAAACTCATTAGGTTTTCCTTGATGACTTCCCAACCCATTCCTCTAGGATAAAACATGTTAGCATTTTTATATAAAATAATTTATATAAAGCAATTCAAAAAAAATTCACAATATAACATGTTCCATGTCAAATCCATTTTACAAAAAAAACCAAATTTCTCAAGAATAGAAATGAAGCCATGTTTTCAATCAAAACATGATATCAATTTTTGGCACATTCATTACATTTCCCAAATCCACACAACCAACCATGCATGCAACCTGGACCTACCTACACTCACGAGTGGTGAGTTATCCTTCCACTAAGTCATCACATAGCAGAATACCTTGACGGGGGTACTTCATGCCCTTATCCATCCCTTTTGATGGGGGTACTTCTCACCCTTATCCATACCATCCTTTATATGGGGGTACTTCTCACCCTTATCCATACCAATGTATATGAACACACACCCCAACCACTGAAAATCCTTGCCAAAACATAGTGATTTAAAAAACATTCAATAAAGCATCAAAAATTATATTGAAAACAATTTCTATCAAGTAGAAAAACCATAACCAGTTTAAAATAACCATTTTAAATTCACTTCAACAAACACTTTTCAAAAACACACAATTTACATCACCCTTAACGTAAAACGGGTTCCAACCATTCGTTAAAAGTAGATAAAAATTCCATTTCAATCAAGGAAAACAATTTGAAACTAATCCTTCATGTTCTATAAAAGATGAATCAGCAGTGAATCCAACTACATCACAAATTAGTTAAAACCAACAAATATACGAAGAACGCCATCATAACCGATTAAACTACTCCCCAAAACGTCCTTAGATTCCTTTCACTAGTAACAAGAAAAAAACCCAACATAAAAGTCATCCATTAACTTAGATATACACACCATGGGTGTAGATATAAGGATCCATCATGCAAGAAGTAGGGGATTTAATAAAACTAAATCAAACGAGACATACCTCAATCAACTGGCTTCTAAACGCCAAGGAAAACCTCTGGATCACTTCTAAAATTCCTGGTATGTGTTCTCCCACCTGAACCAGAGATAAATCCCACGTTAGGGCCGTATAGGATGAAAAAGAGTGGGTTTAATTATAAAACAAATTTTATCCTTAAGAATATGATCTATGTTGACCCTACGCATAGTTAGTTCGCACGACATGGAAAATCATGTGCTAATCATACAGTAGTCATTGCTTGGAAGGGGCGCTCCACATTAACACCTCGCAAGGTTTAACCAAACCGTGCGCATACTGTGTGTTATCCTCTGTCCAACGTGACCACGAACTGCACAGCTTCCTCATGGAATAGGCAACCCATGCGATGCCCGTACGTCACCACTTTTTCCCCTTTAACAATTTTAATGTCTCCAAACATTCCCAACCATTTCTCTTGTTCTTCATGTACATAAAAAATCATAAAACCATGGTTACATACCTGAAATTGGGGGTACTACAATAGCTACCCACAAAATCAATGGGAGAAGATTGATAGAAATACAAAAAATCCATCTGGAGGAATCCACATACCCAAGGAGGTACAAATCTTCCCAATGGTCCTCAAGTTGCATGAATGGATGTAGGGGGACATTAATTCCAACTCAGAGGATATTTACTCTATATAAATAAATTATTTTTGAGATATGGTCATTTTCGTGTTAATATTAATGCACAATGAGTTTTAAAAACAATTTTCTTTACATTGATTTCTGTTTTCAGGATTTTTGGGCAAAAGTGCATGGTTAATACTAACCATGGTCCTTATACATGAAATAATTCACACATAGGAAGTCGAATCTATTAAATGATCTTTACACCATGCACCCTAGCTTTACACATAGTACAAAAAAAGTGCCAATATTGCTCAATCCACACAACATGTTTCACGCTCTGTTAAACCATGCACAATGCATGCCCAAAGCACACAAGAGTTTTTACATATTTTTTATCCATGTAAAAACTATGAACAAACAATGAAATGCCCATTCACAGTCAAAACACTATAATTTCTTCCATAACTCACCGAAGTCAAGTCCCATGCATGTTATACTCAAAACAAGGGATGTCAATACCAATAAACATGCCCCTGTCATCACCAAAAAACAGTTAACATATGACAATATCCCCATCATATAATAGATTATCCATGAGTATTATTCCCAACCATATATATGATTCTTGGTAAAAAAAATATTGTTCCAATGGTCCCTATTATACTCTTCTTATTCCCATATTCCCCCTGAACCCATTCTTGATTCCACAATACAAGATCGATCATCATATTCATTCCCTACAAAATGTTCTCACTACGATTCATCACAGCTATCAGATCCTCATTAAAAAACACATTTTTTTCAAGATAAACATGATCAACATACTCTAAATGTTTCCAAATTCAATATCGGAACTCATCATTTTCATGCAAAATCTCCTAGATTTGACGTACATCAATGAATATAAAGTCTAACATATACATTCCTCTTGGAATTTAAACAAGCGCCTTAAAGATTCATTATTGGAATTTTGAGGCCACAACATCCTACCATTGGTATCACTCCAGTCACCTACTATTGACAGAACATTATGTATATTTATATCTTCATTAACATCTCCTTATCAAGAAACTAAGACACCGTGATATTCATTGTCCAATAGTCCATTCTGAGAACATCATCCGTAAATAATTGATGGTTTCAAATACACCACTTATATCCACATGTACCACTTCATTAGGGAATCCCCAATAGTTCCCCATATAAAATGAATAAAAATTTCGATAGAAATGAGTAAATTAAGATATTTCACTACGTACTAGGGACAATGTCAAGGAAAGATACATGATCATTACTAATTTAATGTACCATGATATGTCACTATTAAAACCCTCTATAAATTATCCACCACTTTTGATTCCTCCCACTATAGAATCACCTTGACCTGCTAAAAGACTAGGGAATCCCTTCATGCAATCATATCACCACATAGATCCCAAACCATATACCCCCTTGCACAACATACATATGTGTTCTCAAACTAGGCAATATCATTACCAAAACCACCTATATCAAGGAAACAATTGAAAAAAAACAATGTATTTTCAATTTACAACATTGACACAGTTAACAAGATGGATTTATAAAAAACCACAAATAGCCATTCACCCTTTTTGTTCAACATGATCATAAACTCACACACTATCTATACTGTTAACCACACTAAATTTAGGTTACGTTAATTTTGGGAGAGCACATTCTTCCAATTCATCTTCATCATTTAGAAAAAAATTTATTATAATACTGAATAATTTTAAAATATTTATCAATTTAATTGTTGGAATAATATTAATTTAAATTTCAATGGATACGAAAAAAATTCCATGTTCAACAAATTACCTATAACTCTTTTTCTAGGGAATATATAAAATTATGAATGTCATAATAACCCTATGAACCAAGAATGTTGCATGGAAATCAAATCATGTGTCTTAATAGAAACAATGTTAAATACTAGAAAATCTATACAATAATAATCACATCACACAAAAAATGGGTCCCCTAAGGTGAAATATTATACTGATATAACAGAAAATAAAAATAACAATGATCCTACCCTGGGTAGTTGGGTTCTCCCCCACACGTGGGTTAGGTATTCAGATGAATAATCTCATAACAAGGCATGAATCCTCTTATTCCTCTATCTACATTTACAAAATAGTAATGAAAAATAAACATTACATGAAAAGTGTCCCTGGATACCACTTTGTAATGTAATGGGCTGGGTGGAATGCACCGGTTCACCGAACCATTCAGTTACATTAATTGAAGTGAGACTACGTGTATTAAATAGGAAAATAAATTTTAGTGAGAGCCAAATATCAATCAATTGAAGACTATAAACATGTTTTCATTTCAGTGAAACAAATAAATAGAAATAATAAGGAAATATCAGAAATGATATAACATAACAATAATTAAATTATCAAAATATATAACTCATAAAAAGAAAGAAAATATAAATACTAAATATTATATATTACATGAAAAGTGTGTGTGATGTGTGAGTATAAAAATTCCAAAATGTATCAAGTCATTAAAAAATACTCCATGTGGGTCCTTACACAATGTCAAGATCCCTCGTCATGCTCCATCCAATCAAGCCCTCCAACAAAGGACCATTTCTTTTAACATATCTAAATATCATATTGTCTATTTATGGTACCAATGAGGAGACCTATGTAGGGTCTAAGGACAACTCAATAGGCCACCACAAATGGAATCAAAATCAATATCCAGTAAAAAAATAGTATATTCAGTTAATAAAGAAACATTTACAAAGCATAAGTAAACATTTTTCACATTATCAATAAATCATAATTTAATAAGATAAACATATAGGATCCCATAGATTCGTGTACCTCAATACCTTCTTTAACTCCTGGTGAAACCCAAAGAATGTATTCTATGATATTATATCCTAATACATACTTCAGTATATACTGTTACCAAAAGTATTCCCATGTGTTGTCATATCTCCAAACCCACATCAACTCATGCTGGAACCCAATGTATTCCCATGTGATATCATATCTAAAAATCCAATTTTTACTATTACATAATTCATACATGAATACACATGTTACCAACTATACTTCAAAAAATAGAATGGCCATCATCCAATTATTTACAATCAATTGAATGACCATGTTCCCATTTATACATCATACATTGAAATGACCATGTTCCCATTCATTAATCATAATTCAATTACCTTGGTCCTATTCATACTTTAAACATCAGACTGACAGTACTTCCATTAATTGAACATAATTTAATGATCATACTCTAATTAATAATTCACACAATAGAAAGACAATGTAAACATTCATAAAATCACAATTATATGGCCATGATTCCATTCATTATCATATAATTTATTTCACAAATAATTATCAAAACCAATTCCATTACTAAGTATAAAATTATTAAAGAACAATAATTTAAATATTTAATTAATAAATTAAATATACACATCAATAACATTAACTAATTCAATAATTTATTTTTCGCATCAATTCATTCAGTTAGTTTAATAGTTAACAGAACACATCAATAAAATTTCTTAATTCAAAATTCAATCAATCCCAATAATTAATTTAGTTAATTAAACACTTAAATAATCTAATCAATAACTTTAATTAATTTAACAAAATATTAATCATAAAATATATTTAGTTAATTCAAAAATTAACTAGTCCCTTATGTAACATTAATTAATTCAATAATTAGTTAATAAAAAATCCATTAGTTAATTAATCAATTAACTAAACACATAAATAAATTTAATTAGATTTACAATTAATTAATATTCAAATTAATTTACATAATTCAATAATTCAAAAAACACATCAATAACATTAGTTAATTCATTAATTAATTAATCAAAACAGATTCTTTAAATAATTAAAAAATTATCTAATCACATGACCAACATTATTTAATTAAAAATATAATTAATTACCTACCATAATAAATTAAAACAATAATTTTATCATTTAATACATAATATCTCATTATCAATACATCAAATATATATCTCAAATCAGAATACCCAATAAATTGCAATTATTTATATAATTAATTATATCAAACACCACTTAATATTGTG
The DNA here is from genome assembly GCA_963277665.1 of Viscum album. Classification (NCBI taxonomy): domain Eukaryota; kingdom Viridiplantae; phylum Streptophyta; class Magnoliopsida; order Santalales; family Viscaceae; genus Viscum; species Viscum album. Next base: position 520,574,155 of record OY728160.1, read on the forward strand.
ATAATTATCTAAAAAATTAATTATCCAAAATCAACAATCATTTCATTGCATCCTTCAATTAATTCACGAATTAATTGTCTATGTTAATTAAAATAAATAATTCCTATTTAATCAATCCCATGCGTCCTTTTTTTAAAATAATTAATTTAAAAATAATTTTTTAATTAATTTATTTATCAATTAAATATTCCATTATAAATAATTCAACTTTTCCTATTATTTCATTAATTAATTGGTCCATATTAATGAACTACATAAATAAAACATTCCCATTGATTAATTCACCAATTAATTCAGTTAACACATTCAATTTCATTAAATGAACAATCCATTTTAATTAATTTTCCAATTAATTAATCTACCCCGTTAAATTGAACAAATAAAAATTATTTACAATTGATTAACGATCATAAAAATCCCAATAATTAATTATATAGATTATTTAACCAATTAATCAACCTTAATATGGATATAATTAATAAAACCATAAATTATTCAATTTTATCCATCTCTGTAACAACATTATTAATTCAATAGTATATTATTATAAATCAAAATTTCACAATTCAATTCATTACAATTAAATAATAATAAAACTAAAACATCATGATCAATAATTTAAATAAAACCATTATTAATTTCATAATTAATAATATTTTCTAAATCAATTTAGTTTATCAATAGTTATTTTATCAATTAATTATCATAATCCAGTAATTCAATATATCCATAATTAATTAAACAATTAATTAACTCAATAAAAATAATTTAAAAACAATAATATTAATTAAATAATTAATTATTCTAGTAAAATTAATTTAGTATATATATAATTAATGCTAAAATTACTTATTGAACCTCACAATTAAATATCACATAATTATATGAACAATTGATTATTCAAATTCACAATTCCATATCACATAATTAATTCCCAAACAAATTTATAAACATCCAAATTTAATGACACATAAATAATTCAATAAAATAATTATTCAACTTCAAAATTCAATATCACATAATTAATTCAATAATTACTCATTGATCATCTAAATTAAGTATCATATAATAAATTGTACGATTAATTAATCATCATCCCAATTGAATATTCTTCTAAATAACTTATCAAATAATTTACGAAACACCATATTTCATTAATTAACTAATTTAATTAGTAAATTCAATTTCAAAAAAATACGTATCAATTATATGATTAAAAAACATTGATAGAAATCATGTCTATGCGATTTGAATAATAAACCACCTACCTCAGTTCATTGATGATCAATTTCTCCAAATAACCCACTAATCTGATGTGATTCACTCAAGAATGAGACAATATACATAGTATATGAAAGAAATATAAATAAATTATTAAAGAAATAATATGTCATATATATTGATCTGGATCCAATAAACATATAAAGAGATTAAAAAAAGTTATAGATAAAAAATAGGGGATCAAAACCAACCAAAACTATTGGATAATAATAGGAGTTAGATGGAAAACATTCTAAAACAAACCACATAACTGAGGATGTGCATATATTCTAATGATGCTATAAAAAAACATGAATAGTGTTTTTAGGACTCTGGAATCCCTCTGGGAGTATCCATATATATGATAAATCAATTCAGGTAGATCTATCGTCATTTTGGGGTCAGTTTAGGGGTATGGGAAATTGTAAAATAAATTTTCATGATATTTTTTCTACATGAATGCTTTGTTGGGACACATATTAATCTTATTATTCATCATGAACATTACCTATTAAATGTTTCACACATCAGTTGCACACATATTTTAACCATTTTCAAACCATGTGATGAATCTATATGAATAGTTTAACCATATTCAAGATATGTGAAAAATGTGGAACTGATTCAAAACGTTGATTAATTGTGACCAATATACATGAAAACCATCCAACATGAGTCACACATTGTTTAACCATTGAAAAACCATGAAATATCATGTGAAATCCATTCCCAATCCTTCTAAAGCCTCCGCACCTTCCAAAATTCTCTATTTTTATCCAACCACTCCCATATCAAGAAAAATACTACTAAATCATAATAAAAGGAAAGAAATAATTGGAAATAAGACCATGATTTATCTATGAAAATGTTGGGATATTTAAGTGAATGGAAATAATTTATAGGGGAGGAAATAACCATCTAATCCTCAAACGTGTGGATTTTTTTTCATGTTTCAGAAGTTTCATCTTGTCCCATGAATAATTTTGTTCGTATGGTGATTCATGATGTGGAAAAATGCCATGTTGAGCGGATTTTTTCCTAGTTTTTTTACTCTATGTTTCCATGAGTTATTTAAATTATTCACCCCCACTGAACATTATTCATCACATACTTCTTAATGGTTTATTTTTACCCTTTATTATTTAATGAAATATAAAATTCTCATATACGTAGTTTTGAGGACCCAATAATTTCCCTCCATTAGAATTTTATGTAATATGGAGGAATATAAAGCAATTTCTCTGAAGAAATTGGTCATATTTTTGGCTTCTTTGTGGTAATAAAGAGGATCCAAAATGATCTAATTTTTTGACGACCTTAGGGTCTCGATGTTCGTAGTTTAGGAAGTTTTAATGATTACATGGAAAACACTACAATCATTTTGTCTTGTAAATTTTCTACCTAATTTTTTACTAACTCCAATATGGTTTAGGGACATCATACATAACTTGGTTTTCATAGGCATTAATTAGACTATTTTTTAACTTATAATTATTGATCCTTTTTTAATTTCTCAATTTGTTCATAAATTATTAATGTTAGAATTTTAGTGATCTAGTACTTCACTTTTACCCAAGTTGGCCCTTATGGGTTCTCAACATGGTGAGTTCTATCTCATTTATCCATCATTTTAACGTCATGAAAACCAAGCTATTTCAACTGATGTTTTTATGTTGCACATATTTTTCTAGGAATTATGGGGTGATTATTCTTATATGGATTACTGTTCCAAGTTGTTCTGATACTTTTCCGACATGAATGATGGATTTTTGGATCCTGGTTTTGTTATTTCTGAATCTGAGACATGATATGGGGATGCTATGTGGGGTTTAATGAGACGAATGGTTTCCAAAATATTGTTTTTTTGGGCGTAAAGAGACATGAATGGCCTATAATGGGGATGAATATTACATTGGTTGACATTCCTTTTTTTGGGAAACTTTTGAAATCCAAACAGGGCATATATTTTATAATCAAATAGAGTATTCCTCAGGACACTGAACATCCATTTATAATTGAAACGTAAATCTAGATATTTTGTATTTCTCAAGACCACAAATGGTTACTTTTAAAGGTAATTATATGTTAATATAATGAGTGAATCTTCACTAACAATGGCTATAAATAATAAATCATAACTATACGAATTTGGATTTGGAAAAGGACGCATATAACATAGTGTTGTTTAATTTTTTGTATCTATGATAGGAACCAGGTAGTTTAATATCTTGAAAAAAAGATTTCTTTATTATATGATTTATGGTATCTTAGCATTCATTGAGTGATAATCGATTTTCCCTTTCAATTTTAATATATCCATCAATATTCCATTATCCATAGGCTTGAAGGGAAAAAGTGTTCAATAATAATACATGGGTTTCTTAATCTATTGGATGATATGAGAAAAAATGTCATTGGGATGTATGGATGGAGAAAATTCCTATCTCAGGGATTAATTTTCCATTAGTTCTTAGATGCTTTTGTGGGTGATTATGTATATCCAGGCGGGGTATGTTTTTCATAGTAAAACAAAAGATTCATCATGAAACTAAACGACTATTTATTATGTGAAGGAATTTTTATTGAGACTCATACATCCATAGACATAGAGTTTGGTTTCTAAATGTGATGTAACTGGACAATAAATGATAATTTAATGTCTAAATTATCTCAGAATCTATATAAATGTTTTTCATACATATGTTTTACCCCAATGTATGAAGTATATTTTTATTAGAGATGTGCTCAATATATATGTTCTATGAATCACTACACATTTCTTCAAAATGAGAATCATGAAATATGTATTTCTATGATGGTTTTCCCATGCATTGATCAAACTCTTGCGTGGGGAAGGGTAATTTTCTTATGCATACGAGATCACAATTGGGATGTGTCATGTATTAGAACATCTTATAAACATCATGCTCGTGTATAAGGGGGTGGGGGGTTTTATTTTTATTTTGTTCAGATCAGAATATATGTTCATGGTGTCATAATATATATCTTAAATGTGTGAATTAGGCCATATATTGTTCATATAGGGTTCTATATGAAATTATGACCCATGCATAGGGAAATTTCATTTATTAATTTTGTTGCAATGAGACCCCGATTTCGATAATTGAGTTTCACTATTTATCCTAATGTGGCATGAATCAGGGAATATTTTTTAAAAATTTTCATGATAGTTTCATGTGATTTTGTGATCATCCATTCATTTTAATTTCATGTAGTAAGGATTGAATTGGGTCTTGTAGTTTTATTACATATGTTTAGAAACATTTATAAATTAAAGAATCAGTAATAGGAGGCTCATCAGGTTTGGATGTCTTGACATGCCTCGTATGCTTGGGGGAATGAAATTTTATACAATGATTTTAGGGTATTATCAGACCAGGTTAAATGATATGGGGAAAATCTATTGGTTCTTATATAGATATAAATGTTTACTCATAGGGATGAATTTACCTTTTGTTAGAATAATTTTTTAGGAAAAAAGTGTTGATCTAGATATGGCATATTGTATATTATTATCCCATGGATTCATTATGATACTGAACTCTCCCCATTTTTTATGGTCAAAGGAAGCTTGTGGAGAACAAATATTTCATGGGCTATAGTGTATCATGGATAAAAGTTCGTTATCTAAGTACATAATAAACATATAAACATTGATTGGCCTTTGTGTGTGATGTTCACTGCATTGATTTGATTCATATATATGAGAGAGATTTCTATTTTCTTGATAGATCCATAATGGTGGAAAACAATACAAATAACTCATATATAGATTTTTTCTTGTATAGAAGAGATAGGGATGTTTTCTTTCTATACCCCATGTTTGGAAATGGAACAAGAGTTCTGGGAATCACATTGTCTCTTGATAAAAGAATGATCAAGTTGTATGTAGTTCTTGATGATCCATGCAATTAAATGTCATTTGAAAAGGACAGTCACTATGTATTACAACATCAAGCTATAAAAACCAAGATTTCCTAATGTGATGAGAAAATATTGTGGATAAACCCCCGGATTAAAAAATTGTCTTTCTCTACATATCATGTGATGATATAAATCAAACCATACAATGATATTATAACTGGATTTGATAGAGCCCTTTTTTCACGTAGTAAGGAAATTAGGTCTTCCATTCAAGGTCTTGAAACCGTGCCTATAGAATCCTTAATGTGAACGAATATGATCTGTTCGTGATTGTAACCCCTACCATAACTCTTTATCCCACTTAATCAATGGTCGGTGTGAGAATCAGGTGTGGAAAATCTTTCTTCATCTATTTATAGGTTATCAAATTATGGATATAGGTATACAAAATATGTGGTCCCAAGATGAGTATGTAGAAAGGTTGCGTCTCTACATATCTCATCATAATAAGTATTAACTCATACAATGTTTTGGGACCTCTTACAGTTTAAAATAATTGAAAAATTATGAATGTGGCTCGATGTGATAGTGGGAGAATTTCAAAGCTAATCTCGAAATCAGAGATCATCACGTCACTATATATTATTTGATTAGATAAATCAAGTCTCAAGTAGTTCTACATAAAAACTCTATGCATAGGACTAGACCATATAGAGAGGGGGGATTTCTATCCTTTATTGTGGATGGAACCAGAACTAGTGATCTGTGCTTCACTACATATATTTGTATTATTGGAATCAAGAAACACTTATTTATTCAATATTAGTCTCTCTACATGTCTGATCTATATAAAGAGGGGGAATTTTTTCTCAACAGATGCTTCATTGTTGCGACTGAACCCAGTATTTTAGTTTCAGACCTCTCTACATTTGTTGATTTTGAAATATCAATCCACATGTATTTCTAAATGTGCATCACTACACAAATCATACTCTTTTGTAGGGAGAGTTTACTTTTCTTGAAATGGACCTTTAAATAGAATATTATTTGGAGTCCCTTGCATCTATTTAGTTATTATAAAATGGTCGGGCATGTCTTGTATTCCACAAATGTTCCCACGAATAGAGATATGAGAATCATTATGCATCTTATAGTGGTAGGAATCAAGACACACATTTTTCATATAGAAATATAGTTTTGTAGGTTGGACGTATGCATAGGGAGTGGCATTCAATTCTTTTGGGTTGCATTGAAAAATATGTAATATCATGGAATTTCTACATAATATATATATATATAATAATGAATCCGCAATTAGTTACTGAATATGGAATGGTATATGAATGATTTTTGGGTGACTTTATCTCCTTTAATAACATCATCGTTCTTGTAATTCAATTTCATATTATCATTCGACATGGATGTTATACCATGCAGTTAAACGACTTGTGATCATGAGGAAATTTTCTTCTCATGATGAGAAGTATTATTTTTTGGACTAGTGAGAAACATATTACCCATGTGAAGAAGTGTCCTTGAGGATAGAGGATGGTCAGAAATACTACTTTTGAATGTATGTAAATTTTCATCTAGGCCTAACATAAGAGTTTAATGATTCATTACATATATTTCAAATACATGAATCTATCAACACGTTGTTTGTGAATTTCGAATGACATATGTAAAAATCTATTGTCAATATCCTCTCGAGTATGAAAATTAGTGTGCGGTGTAGATTAATATTATACAATGTACAAATTTGTGTCATTCAGTTTATTCTATTGCATCAAGGACAATGATTTCGTGTTTTTAATGGTCATGTGACAAATACCAATTATGAATTTTATAATTGTATCTATTGATGATGTACCATGTATTTGAACATCATGTTATCAAGATGGCTGCACTAGTTAGTTTAACATAATGTGATCATACTGACCTACTAAGAAGATTAACATCATGCAATAAGGATGATTTAACATGAAGTCTAATTTCTTGCGACTGGGATGATCAATTATGTAGTTTAATTGATTGTGATCATGAGGATCAACCATGTAGTTAAATGTTATGTGATCAACACAATTGTATAATGAACATTAACATCATTCATACATCATGATTCTACCATGAAATCTAACGTCATGTGATCAATAAAATATTATCATTCATATTAACATCATGTGATCAAGATGATTTTACCATGAAGATTAATTTTAGGTGATAGGATGACCGAACAAGATGATTAACATAAACATATCAACACAATGTACAATGTATTTTATCATTATGTTATTAATATGATTTAGAATTTAGTTTATTATAATTTAATACCCAGGATTGTACAATGTAATTTAAGATAAATTTATTAGGATAATTTTCTATGTGGGTAAACAAAACACTTCTCAAGGAACCATGCATTGGTGGGGTCAGGGTAAGCATTATATCCACCAATGTTAATTAATATCTATGTTGGAGTATAATTTCTGTACAAGATAAGTTCCCTCCTACAATAGATCAAACATTGGAGGTTGATTTGATAGTATACGTGGATTAATAATGACCAACACTATATCTCCCTTTATTATTTTCCAGAGGAAATAATTGTAGTTAATGGACTTGGGAATTCATTTATTTGATCCCCAAATGATGCAAGGTATGCATCCACATCTCATCCAGTTTCTCCAATTCATCTAATTGGTTCTTGGATTTCACATATATTGATATAGGATAATATATGGTGGTGTAGGGTGAGGGTAAATGATCTTTAATGCAGTGGAGTTACACAGTTCAATATTGTTATTAGTATTGTGTTTCATTTACGCTACTGTGGGTCATCATCTAGTAATCCAAAAGGATTTAATGATCATGTGAATCCTGTAATTTTTTATCCTTATATACTATCTTCCGTAGTATATTTGATATGATCTTCTATATGAACTTATCTATCTATTAGCTTCTATATAGTCATGGGATGACTGGTTGGGCATGATGTCATACACATGATATAACATCTCCATATTAGTAGAAAAAAAAGTTGGATTCATTTTATGTCATTAATTTTTTGAGGGAAATTAGATCTAATGATGATTTTGACTTTTCACAATGATGATAATCCACATTTCCCTTGACTATTTGAGAGGTATGGATTCTAGTGACATGGAAAATAACCTGGTTATAGTGCGAACGTTCTTTAAATGATTAGACATAGTGGGAGGATATGGTCCCATGATATCCATTACCCCAATGTAAAATGTATATTGGTACATGGCTATGTGAAGAAAAAAATTTTGTTGGTGAATGATGTCGGATTGAACCTACAAGAAATGAATCATTTTAGTGAATTTTCTATAAATTTTTTTAGTGGCCCAATAGTACCCTCATTTTCATATTTTATGTGAAGTCATGGATTATGACCAGTGGGTGTCGTAGTCTTCAGTGTTCACATCCTTCATGAAAATCGCGGTTTCCATCCTATTGATGCATATGAGAACAATTCCATAAAGGTTCCACATATAAAGACCATTTTGATTATTTCTTATACAATATAGGAAAATTTTGATAACATATCTTTGAAATTTCACCAACCTAGAACTATTTACTATAAGATCCACCATTTTATTGTTTTTACCCACGATTGAAATATAATTGGTAATAAGGATATCAGGTGAAGTGTTAAGGAAAATCTCATAGATATCGATCATGATTTATTGAATATTAGTTGAGAACATTTAACAATACTCCTCGATGATGACTTTTTCATTCCGTTCTAGAACATCTAGAGTAGTGGATGTATTTTCTAGGGAAAATTCCAAATCATTTTGTGATAATATAATTTTATTCAATGTAATATCCAAATTGTATTATTTCATTAGTTATATCAATTATTTTATTAAGAGGATTATATATATTTTTTTTATGGCATAATCATCCTTAAACTAGATGATGAATAGTTCTATATAGACACATATCTTGATGTGACTAACAATTACTTTATGTTACATATCTATCCCTTCAATGAGATCTAGATATTATAATTCATATTTCATACACCCCTATAACAATAAAAAGTAGTATCAATACAGTTCCTTTTTTAGAGATATGAGCATGACACCCTGCCCAACATTGTTGAGCATGGGGTCTTCTATCTTCTTCCATTTCAGGATTCTAGATACACCATAAAAATAAATTTCGACTATTTTTTGGCCTAATTAAAATAGAAATAATATTTATTTGGAATTTCAGGATCCAATGAATTAATTTCAGTTGAGGGGTGTGCTGTGAGGAATCTAATAATGACTAGACATTAATTTATTTATCAGGAATGAACTGAATTTCAAACAGATGTATAATTACTACCCACATTGATAGACACCAAGTTAGTATCATGAAAATTAGAATTTAATTGTGTGGGTTTTTATAAGATACCAGACATAACTCTCAATGTTACATGTAGTTCCTCGGTTTTGGGACTACAATGAAAAGCATCATACAACTCTTCTCATTATTGAAGTAATGAGTCTGGGTAATGATCACAGTTTGTATGTGGAAATAAATTCCTTTTCTATAGATTGGGTCATTATTTTCAATGATGAAGGAACCTAGTGATCTATAATAGGTTGTAACATACAAATTAAGTACCCTCCCTTCGACACATGGCATCATTATTGTTGGGATTAAAAGATATTTATTATGAATATAGACTAATTACTAATATTAACTTATCTATTTATATGAAACCCTCATATTCATCAACATAGTTAAGGGTAGAAAATTCCCTACATGATTTTATCTTAATCATAAAACTATGTTCCAATGTTATATAGTCCTCTTAACTCTCTTTTATTTTGAAGAGCTATCATGATAAGGAAGTAATTATTTCTAATAGTTTACTTTGATTCCATGATGGACTATGAATAAGATGCATAATTTCCATATATTAACTCTAGAATCAAATTTTTAATAGATAATTATTAGGTACTTGTACACCAATTTATTGAAGATCGTCTCATGATCTGATTTGTGGAATGAGTGTTATCAAGATTTATCCTCTATATCATTAACATATTATTCAATGAACATTATCAAGAAGGTTTTAAATATGATATACAAGGTATGTTACTATGTAATTCGATAATTCTTCATCAAAATTGAAATTAATAAACAAAAAATTACTCTAGGATACACGGAATACATTAGATTCATCATTTTTCTACGATATTGAGATTTGATTGTATCCAAAATAGATATCAATGTAGGTGTGATGTCCACTAGTTTCATGGATCTTTAGTAATGTGATTGATATTGGAAAATATGCCTTTAGGTGGTATCATTTGAGATCTATAATAATTATTTTTTACTATAATATTCACATTCTAATTTATGACAAGGACTATAATGGCTATCCATTATAAATATTGGAGATCCGAAATAAATCTAGCTCTGTTTAGTATTTGAACAGAATCTATTTTAGCAACATGTGTCTGGTGCATACTTCTGGCATCTTATTATAGCTTCAGTGGTCCTATTGTAATAACAGGTTGTGAGTGGCCACCAAAATACCATGTATTAACATTTAATTTTATATACCTGTGAATAAATAAAAATTATTCTTTATATAGAGTTATATACCACATTATCATTAGAAGTAAATGATCCTCAAATCAATATGGGTTGCGAGTCTTCATCTGTACATAGATTTATCTATATTAGTTCATAAATGGTTCCATAGATACCCTCCTAAATTAATGAATGGGTGTATATATGGTTCTCCTTAACATCATCGTTATCCTCTTATTGCATAGGGGGGTGTTTTTTCTAATGTAGGGGGAGGATTCAATATCATTTCATTTCAATAATAAAATTAATTCTACTGACCATGTTCAAAATTTAATATTTCCTTGATACCCATGAGAAGATGATTTAAGATATAGAGGGGAATAATTTTTCTTTTTGAGGTGTTGATAGAACCAATTATGCCTCAGTTGATGAGGAATGGATTTCTATGAAATCGAGGGATCAACTGATGGAATTTTTATCTAATAGTCCACCACTCATTAGGTAGCCATCATACATTTCAACACTTTTGGATTCAGTTTTCGTGGCTAAAATTATGTGGATAACTAAAACTAAATCATAATTTTTCCTCATATAGTCAACCTAATTGATTCATAACACAATATTTGGAGGTAAATTTAAAGGGATTATATGGGATCTTTTCAAAAAAAGTAAGAGAGGAAACCCAATAAAAAACATTGACCAGGGGTTGTTTCCATTCCATTGATATAATCCTATGTCTATATAGCACACTTTGTAGGATTTGAGTAGGGCATTATTGTCATACAATATCTATATTTTTACATTAATTATTTCTTTTATTAATTTTTGTATAATGAGGTGATTTCAACTTGTTCACGAACCATGGGACACCAATGATAGATTATGATGGTCGTTTTCTTTGTAACCCCTATGAATATTGATTCAGCTGTGTGGTCTCAAAATATTTCCATGAGCATTATTTCGTTTAATGAGTTATGCTCACTTTTTGTCAAATCCTTATTTTGTTATGGATGATAAAACTTGGTTATCTTCATGGTATTCCAGAATGATAAGTATCTATATGTTAATTAAGATATGTCCAAAAGCAATGTCAAATAAAAAAATGTAAACATCAGAAAAATTTATCATGTCAGGAGCATAAATTTATTTGATGTGTCCCTATATATAAGTATATTCATCTTGATATGTGAAGAGGATAATCACATGTATTTCCATAGGATCATTTTATGACTTGTATAAATCAACATTAGAAATTTTGAGGGATGATAAAAGACTCATTTAGTGGAACCCAAATTTTATTTTACAAAATTAGTCAATATTTTTATACCATAGTAGTGATTCTTATGGGGTTGTGTGACGAAATAGTCACTAACACAGGTCATCGTAGTTTGGTGAGTAGGGGTGATCTAGTCCCTATGCAGCACTATTTCTGTAGTGCTCTCATATTCATGTTTATAATACATTTAGAATATTCTATCTTTGTTGATGTGGTAGATGTTTTTTTCATTACAGTTATTTTACTTAACAAAATCTATGTTGTTTCATCTCATCATATCTCTACCCACACTTGGACAAAAGGCACTGCTCGACTCCACTTCTCACCACCTAATATGATCACCGTCTACTACTACAGATCACAAAAATAGTCCATCATTGTTGCACTAATATCACAGTTTCAATCCATTATTCAATTATTATGAAATATATTTCATAGGATCATCATTGGAACCTTGTATGGACCTCGTAAATTCTTTTTGGCATCATACACTGACCCCTTTGATGGCTGATGGAAGGGGAGGCCACCACTACCAAGAACTATTCTACCTGCACCACTATTGCACCTGAATGCCAGAATATCTCTTGAATATGTTAACATAATCATCCATAATACCATTCACATGAAGAATAATATACCAAGGAAGCCTTGAATATGCATTATTGTTGATGATATGAGTTATGTGAGATCTCTATTTTAATTACTCTCTATCATTTAGGTTTAAAATTAATAATATAGTAGGATAATCACTATGATTTCTGAAGGAAACCTTTGAAGGAGATCCAAGATCATGAAACTACACCTTTAATTCCTATAAGAAAGAATCCCCACCCAACTGCTTGAGGTTGAGTTCATCCACCAAGGACAAAGAATTCATCGAATTATAGAGGCCTTCATATTACTAATTTTTAGTTTATATTAAATTTTTTCCAAAAAAAGTTTTTCTGATGTTTTACTTTTAATTTTCTTTTATTTTTTTTCTATTTTTTGAATTATTCCAAAATTCATCTACCAATTTTTATCCAACCACTTCTTCTCATTCTTTCATCATTCATCTTATTTTTTTAATTTCATCTTCATATCTTATTTTAAATATATATATATCTCTATCTTCTATTGTTTCTTATTTATTTATATTTTCTATTTTTATCATATATTTTTCACAACATTCAAAACAGTTGATCATTAACCCTCTAAAATGAGGGGTTTACCCAAGGCTTGTACTAGGGATGGTTGTGGTGTTATTCAATTAATTTAAACTGTGTCATTTATGTTATTTATATATATGAGTTGAATGAATGGGTGTTACAATTATCCTCTATGATATGAAACTAAAATCATTTTATGATATTTTGTTATAATTATTTTCTCTCAACTAATTTTTTTGTACTTCCATTAATGGAGATGATAAAATCAATGTATGAAATGACATTCAATTATTCTATGTCATGTAATTTAGAACACCCTCGACAATGGGAAGACATAAACCTTCATTACCAGAGGACGTAGAATCTAGATTGTTTATGCCATTTGATATTTCACAATTTTTAAATAAATGGATCGTAATTCATAATGGGATTTCATTATTGGATTATCAAAAAAATTAAATAATTATTAAGATAATGATTAAACCCAAAACCATACCTAAAACCATGTTCCTTCATTTATCCTAATGCTATTATTTATTTCATTTACTGTATGTATATGGTTAAATATAACAATTATTTTCAATATTATATAATATAAAAAAACAAATATAATTATATTTTATATAGAAAATAATGAACATAATGTGGTTAGTTGAGGTGATTTATAAAATGTTAATGAATAATAGAGAAGTTCTTCATGTGAGATAAACCTCAATAACCACTATTCCACACTAGAAAAAACATTATAAATTTTGTTTTCCCAAACCCTACAAAATGAATGTGTTCATGCCTATAGTGGTTGGGGTTTTTGTTGGTCATTCCATTTTAAATTTCTATTATATAACTGTATGTAACTACATAGTAGGAGCTCTTTTTGGTTGACTTGGGACCTCTGTAATAATATATAATTGATATAATATATTTTAATTCATTTGCATAAATAAATATAGTGTAAATGGATTTTCTTATTTTTGGGGACCTCAGTGGTAAAATACATGATCCAATTTGATTTTGGTGTATGGGGCTTACCCTAGGAATACCAAATTATTTGTCGGAGCCAGATATTTCATAGCGTATTATCATTGGTAAGACATAAAATAATATAATTAAATTTAATTGTTTAATTAAAATCTAAAAAATTACACTATAAATATAAAAATATATATACAATAAAAGATAATATACATAAAAGATTGATTATTGAGTAGATTTATAGGCATTATTCAATGATGAAATATAATAATGAATGATGTGATATCATATTTAATTGGATCATGAAGTTGTGTTCTTCATAGTTAGTCGACATGTTCTTCACCCGTGATCATTTATCTATTTTGTTAGGTCGTGTTATTTTAGGATTTATCCCTCAGAGACATGTTTTTTAATCTTATATTTTAACATCATTTATTTTTTATTAGTGATCGAATATTCTTCACATGAACCCAATATGTCAATTAAGTAGATTATGTCAATTTGTTTTTGATTTACCATGAAATCACTCTAAAAATCTCATACATTATATTGATTGTTAATTGAATCATGAATAATTAGGGAGCCACCATTTTGTTGTCTTTCTCAACAAAATTCCTCACATTATTCTCTATTAGATCACATGGCCATGGATAGACTTTTCGAGATGGATTCAAGCATGATAAAACCCTTAGATAAATGATGCATATGAAATTGATAGAACGACTAGTGATATTAAGATGTGGTCCTAGGGTTTTAATGGTTGTTGGAAATGAAAATAGGTTTTAGAACCATGAGTAGATATGGTTTTTGCAATGATATCCTGAAATCTAACCAAATTTAGTTTTATTTCTATTATAGTTAAGGAATCGATGGCATGAGATATCCCCCTCCACCTCGATTTCTGATTGTCAATTGATATGGGAGGTATATGAAATTGAAAATCTAAAATCATGATGAAGGGAAAGAAAATATTCCATTACAGTCTATGTTATATTGAAACCCCCTTGTGAGTAGATATGATTCCTCAATTTATAGGGTTTTCAAACAATGTGGGTATCATTAATCATATGGATAATTCCACTTTCCCAATGAGCATACGTAATGTATATAATCCATGATACAACTCTCCAGAGCTAGTTCCTCAGGTGGAATAATATTTCATGTACTCCAACAGTACGCTACCATGTATAAATAAATATGAGCATGGCTTGAAGCCCAACTGTGGACATATATACATTCAATAAATATGGAAAAATTCTGATTTACATATATAGTACTAAAAGAGAACATGAACGATCTTAGTGGCTAAGACCCTCCATTTACCTTCAATTCTAGCCATGTAGTATGACATTGTGTAACATCCCCCGATCCTAACTATCACATATGTCCAAAAAGGTTCGGATATTATTTTTCAATTATTCTTCACTATAAGCCATTTGCTTCTAAATAGTAACCATGGTGTGGTAAAGATATTGGGAAGACTATATCCCATCAAATATATTTACAAAAGTGTTGAAAATTAATCAAATTTTAATAATTTTAGTGTAATTGAGAATATTATTAACCATATATCATACTACTACAATGTGAATGGTGAAAAACTAAACTGATAATGGTGAATCATTTAATTAGAAGATGATATGTAACTAAATATACAAAAGGCAAAAATAAAAATCAAATAATTAGCTAACAAAAAATTATCACAAAACACCCCATTTAGAACCCCATGTCATAACCATATCAAGAAACCAACCCATTAGGCACCCAAAAATTCATCCACACTATCCCATCCACTTTTCCAAACCCCCCTTCATGTAATCAGCTTTGGAAACAAATGAGGAAGCTAAAAATGAAGTGAGTGAAACTCATCAGGTAGACACCACCATTTATAAAAAAAAATTGGATAATAAATTTAATAAAAGAAAATAATTAAAATGTGTATTAAATATTAATGTAATGAAATAAATAAAAAAATCCTTCAGAACCATGGTATAATTTCTATTACCATGTAAGACAACCATTGAAACGATAACCATAAACTCGGATAAAATCAAAAAACCAAGAAGATAACCCTGTGTATGTATTATAGACTCACGACATGACCTTATATATAATAAATTTATCATAAACTATATAATTGATGACTAAAAACATTTTTCCATGAAACATTTGATAACAACATTCTGGGGATAGTTACGAACTATTTAACATATTCATGTCATATAACTATTCTAAAGATAATATTCTTCCTAACATCATTAAATGTTTCCTTTACATATTTGAATCCTTCCAATCACATAAGAAACCCTCAAAAACATATTTAACATGTTTATACCTAAAATTAATTTTTTAAAATTAGTATTCAACCTTAAACATTAGGTCATTTCCCAAATAATTCTCTTTGTCATCAAATAAGACTTATCTATCAAGGATTAATGAGAAGGGAAATGAAAAAATTATGTTTAATAAAACACTCACTGAGATAAATGCCTTTAAATATGTAGGATCATACAACCTCCACCATATAACAATTCATCATTGAGTTTCTCCAAGCTTCACTATGAGGTATCAGAGAAAATGTATTTCCATTGTGATTGGATATCAAAATTCCTCTATAATGTTTACTCATTAACACACCCATCCATCCATTTTACTGAAACCAAATGTATAATATCACCTTATATATACATGTCACTATGGTTAATAATTTGAATAGGATACTCCATATAGAATACATCATAAAAAATATTTTCTTTATTTTTTTCCACCTCATTAGAAGGGATGAGAAAATATCTATAATGTTACAGTAGGTGAGACCAATAATTCATGGTACTAAACCACGATGAAATTATTAA
The DNA here is from genome assembly GCA_963277665.1 of Viscum album. Lineage (NCBI taxonomy): Eukaryota > Viridiplantae > Streptophyta > Magnoliopsida > Santalales > Viscaceae > Viscum > Viscum album. The sequence goes on from OY728160.1 coordinate 520,591,107, forward strand.
TTATTATTCCACTGGGCCGAACATATAATGTCTCTCAAATATAATGACAAACCAGAGTGGTAGCTTTCCATGTTTCCTCATATAGTATTTTTCTCTCATAAGAGACACCCAAATTAAAAATGGTGACACACATCAAACTTCATAGGTCATCTCTGAATGTCAGCATATGATATAAAAATTATTCTTATGGTCTCCAACAACCCCATTATCAATTGAACCTACACAGAAGTCTCCTACATGTGATGAGTACTAAATAGATGTAAATATACTTCCTCTTACCAAAAATGCGGTGAACGAAACATAATTCCATAAAAAGCATTAATAGGTGACATCTAGATTGATCTATAGATGATATTACTATGTGAAAACTCTACTAATTACATATGATTCTCTCGTGAACCAAAAAAAACATAATCTCATAGAATATGATCTAAAATAAGAATAATTGACTCATATATACCATAATTTTTATTATTTTAATATATTCTCAAAATAAAATGAAATTACATGTCCTTATAATGCCCCTTACATATTGATGATGTGAAATGAAAGTATCCGTCTTAAATGATACTATTCTGAAAACCATGAAAACTCACTATCTTTCAGAAGTATATACTACCCAGATCATCAACATGGAATGCATCCATGATATATAAGAAGTGGTCCACCTCATTTAGTCAATCAATGACCAATAGAAATTATTTATTTATCTTGGTTGTCATGGGAAATTCAGTAAAAAATCAACAGTTATGTCATCCAATTTTCACTCAAGAATATCAAGATAATTCAATAAACCATCTATAATCTAACTCATATCATTTTCTTGATAAAAGTTGAAACACCTATCCAAAAATACCACTACATTATTCTTCATTATCCACCGTCAGTATTATTTACAAATATCTAGATACATCATTTACTAACCATAATATACCCACCATTTAAAAAAATGAAATTCTATCATCCCCTCTTCATGCTAGCCCATAGAAATCCATAATTAAACATAAAAAACAAGATAATCCAATAGAACATCCTCATGGTGTCTCCATACCATACAAAAAACCTCTTAAAATAATCCCATTGTACTAAATAACTACTCTATATTTGTCTTACCCAAATGAATTGGTATAAAAGATATCAAATTTATAGCTACACATCCATGATACACCAAAACAACTATTATAACATTTGATAAGTGTTTAATAATCTTCTACTAATCAAAATATTTATATACTACATATTTTTAAAGCATATTACTCAATGTATCATAAATGATGTTTCCCTTTCCAAGTGTGTGAGACAAATCAAGGTCAAAATTATTTATATTGTCAAACCAAAAACCACTATAAAGTGTTCATGTCTCAATAATAATGGATTTACCTAATAGTATTATTCTTTGTGGACACCATAACCCATTCATTCATAAGATTTTGTCATTAATATCATAGAGAATTTACTATCCTTGGTAACTCTCAATCTAAAGTGGGTAGTTCCTCTTATGTGGTATCAACTATATGGGGACATAAAAAACTACTCAATTATCTTATACCCAAATTCGTCTGAGTGTTACTTAGTATTAATAACAACACATAGTTTATTCTTTTCACAGTATATGAAATGTGAGGATATGTGTTGATGTCAGCCTACACTTATACTCCTAAAATCATCACATGAATTCGTCAAACGAATTTGAATTCACTAAATTATTGGTAATACATAACATCAATGCTTCCTAACTAGAGATAGCAAGATAAATCTCTAGTACTGTCCTTCCAAACCGAGAAAAATCCAAATATCAAGGTCATTGTTCAATCGATGAATGATACCATGGATCCAAAATTCTATGGGTCCACTAACACTACAAAAGTTTTTATAACAAGTCTCATGAAGTTCAATTTATCAATACAGAAAGTACATTTTTTTATCTTTGAGAAAAACTTATTCTCTCTCAATGTATGGATGATGATATCAATAAGTTTTGAAGATATTCTTATAATTAGGATTAATATAATATTTCATCCTAAAAACGACCATAAACTAGTCTATGAATTTCTGAATATTCTAATTAATTATGTCAATGAAAACCTTTTTCATGTTTTCTAAAAAAATGATATCACTATAATCACATTAAATCCATAACTAATACTAAAAATAGCATAATTTATTTTTTATATTGTCACCCTAAACTATTGGTATCATAATATTTGTAATGGCCCGGACCTCTCCGGTCGATTACTTTGTAAAAACGTTTTTTATTGATGTGGTCAATGCGGCGAACATCAAAAATAATAATAATTATTATTAATAAATGGTGACGTGTTAATAAATTTTTTTTGGGGTTTTGTTATAAGTGTTATAATAAATAATTATAATAATAATGTTTGTTTTTTTATAGATCTGGTAATAATGATTTAATGAGAATTATGTTTTGAATTAAATGCAATGAGATTTGAGATATGAGAATAAATTAACGATGTTATGATAATTGTGTAAAAATAAATAAATAAAGGTTTAAAATAAATTTGGGGCGTGCCACAAGGAGAGAGAAGATGAAAAATATAATAATATCAAATAAAAGGGGAGGCGCACCAACAAAATAAAGATTGGAGAGAAAATAAAATTTATTGAAAAATAAATATAAGAGAGAGGCGCCACTTTTTGTGGGAGAGAATCTTGGGAGAAAGAATTAATAAAGATTGGAGAGAGGGAGGAGTTATAAGATATAAATGGGAATAAAATTAAGTGTGAAATAAATATTAAAGGAGATAATTGGTGATGAATTTCCAGCGTGAAAAATGACAAATGGTGATTGATTGGAGTTAGAGGAATAAATAAATAATTAATTAATAAAGTATTGTTATCATTTTTTTTGATAATAAAACACTTTTTTCAGAATAACTTCTTCGTGCGACCTCGGTTTCACGAACCGTCAGTGGCAGTGCGACCCTGACTACGAGACAAAAATTATGAGTCCAATATTGGATGTCTTTTTCGGGTTTTCGGATTGGGTACCCGAAACGCTCATGAATTAATAGATTTAATATTGTTATTATTATGGGATCTTGTATCCAACGTATCTCCCTCATACGGTATCAGATTGACGATCCGTCAGCGATAGCGTAACCCTGAAATTATAACGGTCATTTTAAGACCATTAATGAGCTACTTTTATGACTCATGCCTCGGTTCAACGAAACACCACATATTGATAGAATTATCATTATTATTAAAATGCGTGGAAACCGCGTGACGTGTTGTGTGTTAACCAATCAAAACATGTAACGTATGTACGGTCACATCGTGTATTCATTAATGCACGCTGAATACGGTTTTACCTATTCGTTTCCTATATAAGAACAAGGTCATGTTTTATCTTCCATATCGATCGTTTCTTTGTCGCACGACGACGCTCTTGGATGATCGAGAAGTATTCCTCCTCCAACTTCTTTGTCCGAGCTCCGAATTACGATCCGTCAGCGGCCACAGGATCGTAGCAACGAGACGAAGCTTCTTAGCCCAGACTTGTCACCTTTCCTTCTGACCTTCCTTCTCCAGATTCTATCCTAGGAGGCGTTTGTCGGGTTTGGCGAAGGCGGAGGACACCGAAGGATGTCCTTAGAAGCGACATGATCCGGACCTTTTGAGGTAGGGGTTTACCTTCGTCTCTCTTTTTGGTGCAACATGCGGGGTGGGATATTTTTCTTTTGTTCCATGGGATGCAGTTGGACTTTAAATAAAGATAATAACCGGATAAAGAAGGGTTTGGGGTTTTGTGCTGTTTCTATTGCCTTCCAGTTTCTTTATCTTCTGATTGTGATTTTGGATTGAGAGGCCTTTGCCTACTGAAAATCAAGGCCATTGGTGGCCTTTGCGTGCGCACTTGATATCTGAATTTTTTGCGGTTGGTTTTGTTAAAACATGGAAAATGGATAAGCATATAAAGACTGTCTGATTAAATGAGAATGAAAACCTTGTGTGATCACCCCGATTGAACAAAGTTGGAATAATGAACATGTTGGTGGTTTGGTTGTTTTGTGGAAAATGCTTTTATTTATGAAAAGTGTTTTGATTATGAAAAGTGTTTTGAAGTAAAAGGTGTTTTCAAATGCGGAAATGTTTCGTGTGTGGAAAGGGTTTTATGTGTAGAACTTTGAAATAAATGAATGATGGAATGTTGTATGGTTATGATAATCTCTTGTAAATGAAATGGCATGTGGTTGCTTGCGTTTTACCTAACCTTGGTTGTGGATGGCAGGGATATGTTTGTGAAAGGTTTTGTCTGGATGTTAGTTTCCCAGTAGTAATAATTTTCTAAACCATTGCATGAAACATGAAAACCTAAATGGGGTTGGGGGATGATTGTTTGGTTGTTGATGCATGCTTCGTGGTAGCAGTGCCGAGGCACATGCTTAGTTTCTCTTTTTAAGAAGCCATAGGTTGGGCTGTGTGTTTGGTATATGTATATATATAATTGTATCTTTGTGTTTTGTCGCACCACACCCATGTCAAGCACCTAGTGCCGAACACTCCCATTTTATGGGAGAGGGTGTTCCCCCTTAGTTACTAGCTCCTTCCTGCTCCTTCTTCCACATGCTATGATGGCTTGAGGTGACCTTACACCCAAGACTCTTCAGGTAGGTCTCGAAGGCTGTGATGGCTTGAGGTGACCTTTAGCCCAAGACTCTTCGGGCATGCTTACCGTTCCCAAGAACCTTCGGGATGAGGCCCAGGTGTCTGCGGGCGGGTTAGTGGTTGTGGCCCAGGTGTGTGGGGGCGGGATGCGTGGTTTGGACCAGGTGTGTGCGGGCGGGAAGAGTGTGGTAGCGTCAGGACGTTTGTCGTTATGATGATTAGCATCTAATTAAGTGGTAAATGGTGCGGGGTACCCAATACATTTGTTCGATATATATACTAAACTTGTTTGTGTTACTTGGTGAGTGCGACCAGTGAGGCTGGGTGGATAGTTTTTCCTTATTAGTTTATGGTTCTTCTGTTTTCTCACGGGACCTTAGGGTGTCTCCCTACTTATGCACGAGAGCTTTAGGTTCTCTACTGAGTATACTTGTATGCTCACCCTACGTTGTTTCAGGTTTTCAGGAGGACTACCAGGGCCGTGCGTGACCCTACTAGTCAGGCAGTGGGAGCTGTGCAGTTGCTGTTTTCTTGTTTTTCTTTTGGTACTGTACTCACTTGTACTTTGAGCTTATTTGTACTTGTACCTGTTTCAGTTTATTTATACATGCATATGGGAATGGTTTGGGTTTCTTTTCATCACCTTTGTTCATTTTCCTTTTTGGTGGTAACTTGTCCTATTTCTGATCCTAACTATAAAAAGGGTAATGCCTCCCATGATTGAAAAAAAAATTATACTCATACCCTTGGTTCTAGTCGCCACCCTGGGGCCTACTGGAGGCGGGACTCGGGGGGTCATTATCTCCCTTTCACCATTGCCAGCTCAGGAGGGGCATCTTTGATGGAAGGGGGTCGTGATAGAATGGTATCAGAGCAATGGTTGAGAGATAGGATGGAGTATGGAGTTAGGCACAGTGAGGATTGCATGGGATGGTAGGGAAACCGTGTTAGCTGATCTTGGTGTGTGACATAGGCCAGGGAAGACCGGCTAGGACATGGGATTTTAGGGCCCCCCGTGATCCGATGCAAGGACTCTAAGCCTACCGAACAACCAAGTGAGGCTACATTGATTTTAGGGTAGAAACCCTAGCAAAGGTACATGCATCATCATGTTTGTGTTTTACTTGATTTGGGGTGTTATGGGAATAAAGTAAAATGATAAAATGAACCCTTGAGAAATCTCCTTACTACTCGGTCTTAGGTTTTCCTTGTTTACCGTACAGCTATGGCACTTGGACGGCGTTCCTAGGTGGCTCAGGCGGCCGAGGCCCAACAGGTTCAGGAGATCGATCAACTGAGGATCGATCAAGAGGAGGAAGACAGCCAGTGGCAGAAGACCCTCCGTTCTTTCCAGCGTCAGACTCTCAAGAAGTACGAGGGAAGTACTTCGGACCTGGAGACGGAGGGGTGGCTTGAAGAGCTAGGGATCTCTTTTACCTTGATCCGTGCTCCAACGGAGTACTGGGTCCCCCTAGCGGTCAGTCAGCTGATCGGCGCGGCGCGCCAATGGTGAATGCTCTACCTCGAGGAGAGGAAGGAGGCAGAAATTTCATGGGGTGACTTTGAAAAGGAGTTCCGAGAGGAATTCCTTTCTTCTTTGATCAAGGCAGAAAAGCGTCAGGAGTTGCTCTCCCTTCAGCAGGGGAGTATGACTGTTCGAGAGTTGGGAATTAAGTTCAAGAATCTCCTACGCTTTTCTCCAGAACTCTTTCCAGATGAAGAGTCTCGGGCAAGACGTTTGGAAGAGGCGCTTCGTCCTTCGCTCTAGTATGTTGTGACCCCCATCACCCTTCCGACATACATAACCGTACAGAAGAAGGCGGAATTTGTAGAGAGGATGCACTTGCAGGGAGGTGCACCTCGAGAAGGGATCCATGCGGGTCCATCGAAGGGGAAGGCAGTTAGTAGCAGAACTCCTGCGACCGGACCTTCCAGGTTTAGGCCGGTGGGGAGCAGGTCCCAGCGGTTCCAGTTCAGGTCTTCAGGCCCTTGTCCTTCCTTCTCGAGTCCCGGACTGAAGTGTTTTTCTTGTGGAGGTTTTGGGCACGTCCGGAGTCCGTGCCCGACCATGGCTCAGCACGGTGGAGGTGGTCAGGATCAGTACCCGCCTCAGCAGCAGTTGCCGTCGAGGCCCTTTCAGCAGCAGCAGGGCCCTCCGAGGGTAGACCCTGTAGGAGGAGGCCGATCTCAGGGTGCTCCTCAGGGACCTCGACCAGGGCGTGGTTTGGGAGGCGGTCAACATCAGAGAGGCAGAGGAGCTGGGCGTGGGTAGTTGCACTGAGCAGAGTTGGCAGCTCCAACAAGACTAGAGGTGGTACGAGGTACGATCTGTTTGTTCACCACTCTTGTTTCTACCTTGTTCGATTCAGGAGCTTCACACTCTTTTGTTGCACCCAGTCTAGCCCATGATTTGGGTCTAGATGTTGAGAGACTTTCTATACCCCTGGTACTGAGTACGCCTGTTGGAGGTCAGACCCATTTGTCTTGTGTTTTTCGGGGATGCGAGCTGACGTTGGGACCACAACGGTCCATTGGAGATCTCCTTTTGCTACAGATGCAGCCATACGATGTCATCTTAGGCATCGACTGACTGTTCTCTGTTAGTGCTGTTATCGACTGCTTCCGGAGAAGAGTCGTTTCTCCGATATGGATGGACAACGTGTGACTTTTGTTGGCGAGAGGATATATCAGGTGGGAAGCCGGCATGTGAAGCCTCTCTTTTCTTTGTTCGGTGGGATATCAGCGGTTACAACTTATACAGAGATGATGAATGTTCCAGAAGTTGTTGGGGAATTCCTCGATGTCTTTCCCGAGGAGGTTGTGACTCTACCCCCTCGACGTGATGTTGAGTTTGGGATAGACTTACAGCCACGTGCCCATCCAATCTCGATGGATCCTTATCGGATGGCACCTTCGGAGTTGCGGGAGTTGCGGATTCAGATTGACGATCTGATGGAGAAGGGTTTCGTTCTACCCAGTGTGTCGCCATGGGGTGCTCCGGTTTTGTTCGTGAAAAAGGCGGATGGTGGTCTCAGGCTATGCATAGACTACTGGAGGCTGAATCAGGTAACAGTCAAGAACCGTTACCCCCTTCCGAGAATAGATAACCTCTTCGACCAGCTGAGGGGAGCATGTTGGTTTTCTAAGATTGATCTGCGGTCAGGATATCATCACCTGAGGGAAAAATACAGTGACATCCCAAAGACAGCTTTCAGGTTCAGGTATGGGCACTTCGAGTTTGTAGTGATGCCGTTTGGGGTTATGAATGCACCAGTTGTGTTCATGGGTCTTATGAACTTTGTCTTCCGAGAGTTCCTGGACCAGTTCGTCGTTGTGTTCATCGATGACATCTTGATCTACTCAAGATCAAAGGAGGAGCACGTTTAGCATCTCAGGGCTATCTTGGAAGTCCTTCGGCACCATCAGCTTTATGGAAAGTTGTCAAAATGTAAGTTCTTCACGCAAGAAGTACACTTCATTGGGCACGTGGTGTCTCAGCATGGAGTGTCAGTGGACTCGTCGAAGGTAGAAGCAGTTGTTTCTTGGACAACACCCCAGAGCATGGCAGAAGTTCGTAGTTTCCTGGGGTTGGCTGGATACTATCGGACGTTCGTCTCGGACTTCTCTCGAGTTGCTGCTCCATTGACAGCTTTGACTAGGATGAATCAGGTCTTCCTGTGGAATGAGCAGTGCCAGGAAGCCTTCGACTACCTGAAGGAGAAGTTGGTTATTACTCCCATCCTTAGGTTTCCAGAGGAAAGATCCTTGTATGAGGTGTTTTGTGATGCCTCTGGCCTTGGCTTGGGATGTGTGCTGATGCAGAAGAAGGGTGTGATCTGCTATGGGTCTAGGAAGTTGCGTCCTCACGAGCGGAACTATGCCACCCATGACTTGGAGCTTGCAGCAGTAGTGTTTGCATTGAAGCTGTGGCGAAATTACCTCTTTGGAGAGCGCTTTGTGGTCTTCAACGATCACAAGAGCTTGAGCTATATCTTCTCCCAGTGTGACTTGAACTTGCGACAGCGGTGATGGGTCGACTTTATCCAAGACTACGACTTTGAGATCTCGTACATTGAAGGTAAGGGAATCATTGTGGATGATGCCCTGAGCAGGAAGCCGCATCAGGAAGTGGTTCGGGAATCTGCTGATGCTTGGAAGGTGATGGGGGAGTTGGCTGCCTTGCAATTGGATGCGAGGGTGGAAGGTGCTAGAGGCTGCTTGTTTCAGATGACGGTACAATCCTCTTTGTTGCAGCAAGTGGAAGAGTCTCAGTGGGGAGACCCTGAGGTGGAAGTGTTGCGAGATCGTGTCGATCAGGGGAACGCTCCGGAAGTATGGTCGGAGGACAGCCGACATCAGATGCTCTTTCATGGAAGGTTGTTTTTTCCAGAGGTGATGCGTGATGAAGTCCTTCGTGAGTTCCATAGCTCAGCCTTGGCAGTACATCTAGGTGTTTCGAAAATGTACCAAGGCCTGAGGGGACAGTTTTGGTGGCCCGGGGTGAAACGAGCAGTGGAAGAGTTTGTGGCTAAATGCCTGGTGTGTCAGCAGGTGAAGGCTGAACACCGCATTCCTGGTGGTTTGTTGCATCCTTTAGATGTTCCCGAGTGGAAGTGGGACGACATCTCGATGGACTTCGTCACAGGACTACCCAGAGCTCAGGGCGGGCATGATGCTATCTGGGTAGTGGTGGATCGACTGACAAAATATGCTCACTTCTTGGCCATCAAGGAGTCAGGACCTGTGAGTACCTTATCACAGAGGTACGTGGATGAGGTGGTGCGTTTTCATGGAGTTCCGAAGACTATCATCTCAGATCGGGACACTCGGTTCACCTCACGAGTCTGGAAGGGGTTACAGCATGCTTTTGGCACCCAGCTACGCCTTAGCACTGCTTTTCAACCTCATACTGATGGACAGACAGATCGGACTATCCAAACATTGGAGGACATGCTGCGAGCATGTGTTCTGGATTTCGGAGGATCATGGGTACGACACTTGCCTCTAGTAGAGTTTGCCTACAACAACAGCTTCCACTCTACTATCGGCATGGCTCCTTTTGAGGCTTTGTATGGAAGACCATGTCGTTCACCCTTTTGCTGGGCAGAAGTTGGTGAGACTGGTACTCTTAGACCAGAAGTAGTGCAGAGCACCACGAAGAAAGTCCAGCCAGTGCGGGAGAGGATGAAAGCAGCTCAGGATCGACAGAAGTCTTATGTTGATCGTCGGAGGAGGCCCTTAGAGTTCGAGGTGGGAGATCATGTGTTCTTGAAGGTTTCCCCTCGACAGGGGCAGTGGAGGTTCAGAAAGGGGTGTAAGCTCTCCCCTAGGTTCATCGGACCTTTCGAGGTGCTAAGGCGAGTTGGCGAGGTGGCATATCAGCTGGCCCTACCACCTCAGTTGGAGAGGGTCCATGACGTCTTCCATGTCTCCCAGCTTCGTCAGTACATACATGATGACTCTCATGTCATCAACTGGGGAGAGCTAGATGTGGGAGAAGATGCGACCTTCGAGGAACGGCCAGTCAGGATCGAGGATCGCAAGGAGAAAGTGCTCCGTGGACGAACCATCGACTTGGTTCGTGTGTTGTGGAGGCATGGCGGCCTTGAGGAGAGCACTTGGGAGCGGGAGACCCAGATGCGCGCTCAGTACCCGGGGTTGTTTTGACTTGTACCTTCCTTTGTTTGTTGGTGTTTCCATGTACCTTTGATATATAAAATGTTGGCTTGTTGGATGTGAGATCTTTGTTCCTTGTTCTTGGGATGTGTGTGGCTTGACCGGATATATGGGAAAGGAAAAACCTGATCCTTAATCAAGAATCATTAATGAGGATGTGATTAAACCCGTGCAGGCGAGTCAGTGCTGCCTAAAGCGGATAGTATCTTGACATAGGAGAGGGAATTCCTAACTCATAGAGATGTTGGTTGGTTCCATGTCATGACGAGAGCCCTGAGAGGTATCTTGTGGAGTGGTTCATCAGATCCTTTCCTTCTTCTGGGTCAGTTTTTAATTCTTGAGGATGAGAATGTTTTGAGAGGTATCTAATGTAATGGCCCGGACCTCTCCGGTCGATTACTTTGTAAAAACGTTTTTTATGTGGCCAATGCGGCGAACATCAAAAATAATAATTATTATTAATAAGAAATGGTGACGTGTTAATAAATTTTTTTTGGGGTTTTGTTATAAGTGTTATAAAAAATAAGTATAATAATAATGTTGGTTTTTTTTGATAGATCTGGTAATAATGATTTGATGAGAATTATGTTTTGAAATAAATGCAATGAGATTTGAGATATGAGAATAAATTAAAGATGTTATGATAATTGTGTAAAAATAAATAAATAAAGGTTTAAATTAAATTTGGGGCGTGCCACAAGGAGAGAGAAGATGAAAAATATAATAATATGAAATAAAAGGGCAGGTGCACCCACAAAATAAAGATAGGAGAGAAAATAAAATTTATTGAAAAATAAATATAAGAGAGAGGCGCCACTTTTTGTGGGAGAGAATCTTGGGAGAAAGAATTAATAAAGATTGGAGAGAGGGAGGAGTTATAAGATATTAATGGGAATAAAATTAAGTGGGAAATAAATAGTAAAGGAGATAATTCGTGATTATTTTCCAGCGTGAAAAATGACAAATGGTGATTGATTGGAGTTAGAGAAATAAATAAATAATTAATTAATAAAGTATTGTTATCATTTTTTTTGATAATAAAACACTTTTTTCACAATAAATTCTTCGTGCGACCTCGGTATCACGAACCGTCTGTGGCAGTGTGACCCTGACTACGAGACGAAAACTATGAGTCCAATATTGGATGTCTTTTTCGGGTTTTCGGATCGGGTACCCGAAACGCTCATGAATTAATAGATTTAATATTATTATTATTATGGGATCTTGTATCCAACGTATCTCCCTCATACGGTATCGGATTGACGATCCGTCAGCAACAACGTAACCCTGAAATTATGACGGTCATTTTAAGACTATTAATGAGCTACTTTTATGAATCATGCCTCGGGTCAACGAAACACCACATATTGATAGAATTATCATTATTATTAAAACGCGTGGAAACCACGTGACGTGTTGTGTGTTAACCAATCAAAACATGTAACGTATGTACGGTCACATCGTGTATTCATTAATGCACACTGAATATGGTTTTACCTATTCGTTGCCTATATAAGAACGATGTCATGTTTTATCTTCCATATCGATCGCTTCTTTGTCGCACGACGACGCTCTTGGACGATCGAGAAGTATTCCTCCTCTAACTTCTTTGTACGAGCTACGAATTACGATCCGTCAGCGGCCACAGGATCGTAGTGACGAGACGAAGCTTCTAAGCCCGGACTTGTCACCTTTCCTTCTGACCTTCCTTCTCCTTCTTCCATCCTAGGAGGCGTTTGTCGGGTTTGGCGAAGGCGGAGGACACTGAAGGACGTCCTCGGAAGCGACGTGATCGGGACCTTTTGAGGTAGGGGTTTACCGTCGTCTCTCTTTTTGGTGCAACATGCAGGGTGGGATATTTTTCTTTTGTTCCATGGGATGCAGTCGGACTTTAAATAAAGATAATAACCGGATAAAGAAGGGGTTGGGGTTTTGTGCTGTTTCTATTGCCTTCCAGTTTCTTTATCTTCTGATTGTGATTTTGGATTGAAAGGCCTTTGCCTACTGAAAATCAAGGCCGTTGGTGGCCTTTGCATGCGCAATTGATATCTGAATTGTTTGTGGTTGGTTTTGTTAATACATGGAAAATGGATAAGCATGTAAAGACTGGCTAATTAAATGAGAATGAAAACCTTGTGTGATCACCCCGATTGAACAAAGTTGGAATAATGAACATGTTGGTGGATTGGTTGTTTTGTGGAAAATGCCTTTATTTATGAAAAGTGTTTTGATTATGAAAAGTGTTTTGAAGTAAAAGGTGTTTTCAAATGCGGAAATGTTTTTTGTGTGGAAATTGTTTTATGTGTGGAACTTTGAAATAAATGAATTATGGAATGTTGTATGGTTGTGATAATCTCTTGTAAATGAAATGGCATGTGGTTGCTTGCGTTTTTCCTAACCTTGGTTGTGGATGGCAGGGATATGTTTGTGAAAGGTTTTTTATGGATGTTAGTTGCCCAGTAGTAATAATTTGTTAAACCATTGCATGAAACATGAAAACCTAAATGGGGTTGGGGGATGATTGTTTGGTTGTTGATGCATGCTTCGTGGTAGCAGTTTCGAGGCACATGCTCAGTTTCTCTTTTTAAGAAGCCATAGGTTGGGCTGTGTGTTTGGTATATGTATATATATAATTGTATCTTTGTGTTTTGTCGCACCACACCCATGTCAAGCACCTAGTGCCGAACACTCCCATTTTATGGGAGAGGGTGTTCCCCCTTAGTTACTAGCTCCTTCCTGCTCCTTCTTCCATAGGCTATGATGGCTTGAGGTGACCTTACACCCAAGACCCTTCGGGTAGGTCTTGGAGGCTGTGATGGCTTGAGGCGACATTTAGCCCAAGACTCTTCGGGCAGGCCTACCATTCCCAAGAACCTTCGGGATGAGGCCCAGGTGTCTGCGGGCGGGTTAGTGGTTGTGGCCCAAGTGTGTGCGGGCGGGATGCGTGGTTTGACCTAGGTTTGTGCGGGTGGGAAGAGTGTGGTAGCGTCAGGACGTTTTCCGTTAGGAAGAGCAGCATCTAATTAAGTGGGAAATGGTGCGGGGTACCCAATAATTTTTTTCTATATATATACTAAACATGTTTGTGTTACTTGGTGAGTGTGACCAGTGAGGCTGGGTGGATAGTTTTTCCTTGTTAGTTTCTGGTTCTTCTGTTTTCTCACGGGACCTTAGGGTGTCTCCCCACTTGTGCACGAGAGCTTTAGGTTCTCTACTGAGTATACTTGTATTCTCACCCTACGTTGTTTCAGGTTTTCAGGAGGACTACCAGGGCCGTGCGGGACCCTACTAGTCAGGCAGTGGGAGCTGTGCAGTTGTTGTTTTCTTGTTTTTCTTTTGGTACTGTACTCACTTGTACTTTGAGCTTATTTGTACTTGTACCTGTTTCAGTTTATTTATACATGCATATGGGACTGGTTTGGGTTTCTTTTCAGCACCTTTGTTCTTTTTCCTTTTTGGTGGTTGACTTTTCCTATTTCCGATCCTAACTATAAAAAGGGTAATGCCTCCCATGATTGAAAAAAATAATAAACTCATACCCTTGGTGCTAGTCGCCACCCCGAGGCCTACTGGAGGCGGGACTCGGGGGTCATTATCTCCCTTTCACCATTGCCAGCTCAGGAGGGGCATCTTTGATGGAAGGGGGTCGTGAAAATATTAGATTAAACTTATAAAAATTCATATCACCATTAAACTAATAAAATAGATCATCGATATGGGGAAGGGTTACCAGTTCTTGACAATCATTTAGGGAAATCATTGACAATCCAAACATAAATAAAAATTCTTATCATCCTTCTTGTTGAAAAAATTTAATAAGTCTCATGCTGACATAATATTACACATGAAACGTATAGAATCATGATATTCCAACTGAAAATACAACTTTGGAATCTCTACTTGTTTAATAATATACGGTGGGATAAAAACTGGCTATTTTCTGAGAATCAAATTGATATTGAACTTGGGAAATAATCTATTGATCCCATCATGAAATACATCCTAAAAATGGTCTATTACAAAAAGAATAGAATCCTAAAAAATTACAACATCATCTTGGATAAGGATTTATATATAATCCATGATTAAGTATAATTTATAAATAAGTGGTTCTATATAACCAGAACTAATATCTTAATATCCTAGGTGTGAATAGATTCCTTGTTATAAATATATAAATTTATCTATATTCTAATAAAAATTAAAATGATCATATTATTGGAAAACCCACCCCATAATAAGAATATAACTAATACATATCATTTCAAGGACAAATAGTTCCCATAAGAATTGATAATAGCTGATATCTAGAGAACACACCATGAAATATACAATATTCTCAAACCTCAATCCTAAATGTGTGTTGAAGATCAATGAAACACCGAAGCATTAAATTTCTAATTGATTTTTTTTCTAAAAATTATCAAATAAAAAGAATTGTGTGGTAAAATATCAAAAATGTGACAAAATGTTCGATAATACGCGAGTCATACTTTTGATGGAATAAGGTATTATATCCACAATAGCTAGATAATTCTACATAATGTGTAACTAACTAGCCCCTCTATCTAGAGATCTAGCAAAACTACCCATAGAAATTTTATCTACATGTTGTTACTATTATTTTACAAGGGTACAACATCTCATGACATAAATGAAATGTCCTATAAAACTCTAGATACATGTCAACTGTGGAGTAGGTGTTTCATTCCCAGTATATGGTACATTTTTTAATTCCCTTCCACTAATCTAATATGATTTTTTATTTCAAAGCATCATGAGTTGACCCAACATTCACTAAACCTATACCTTCAATGAGGTGTATAAACACTGGGGTACCATGAGGTGTAATTTTTCACATTGGTTGAAATGTAAAGGATATTTTTCATAACATGGGTTCCCACTTCCATAACTTATATTCCCACTATTTACATTGAATAAATTTAATTATACTGTTTCATAGCCCCATAGGATGTTTTTCTAGTTCACAATACTAAAATAACATTTCCAATTATCATGGCATCTATGTGATTCAATTTTGTGATGAGTGTTTGAATTATTACTTTTGAAATGGTACTTAGAATAAAAACATAATCTTGTGAGATGATCTCATTATGATTTCCATCGTAAAAATACATCACTATAGATATCACATTAATTGATAATGTTGGAAAAAATATGAATGATCTATGAAACATTCAGGGCATTCCATTAAATACAAGAACTCTTATGTCAGATTCTCAAACTCACAATCCATATCATCCCATAATGTCTCTAGAAAAAGGTGCCTTATGAACATTTCCTCAAATTCCCTCCATGATAATTACATATCCTACCTAAAATACTATAGTCTGTCCCACCTCAAATTGGTAGTTCCATAGATCATATAAAAAACAAGCCTAACCCCTCTTATGTATAGGTGGATCAAGGATCATGATGATCAGTGAGAACAGAACAATCCCATATCCGGCTGTTTGGGCCCCTCATTCCACAGTAAATATAGGCAGGTAACGAAGCTCAAAATATTTCATCAGTTCATACTTCAATGAAATAGTAGGAACATTGTAGCATTCTATGGATCACGTAACCCTCATGAAGTTATCATGAAACTGAAATTCTATACAGTACCCAGTAGCAACAGGAATACATAACTCAATTATGATTAGATTTTTTTGATTTCAACACACTTTATTCTAAAAATGAAGATGATGATGAGGTATCATCTCTATATGAATAAGAAACTATTTGTAACACTAGCTAAAAAATAATTTCATCCTCAATAGGTGAAAAAAATTGAGAACCACTACTCGTTATCTCTCTAAATAATGCTTAGAAGTATTTTATAATGACATACATGTACTTTCATATATTTTATTTGACAGAATATGTATCTCATATAACATATCATATTGGAAAGTATATAATTTTTTTAATAAATACGTCATTATCCTGAAAAATTCATGTTAATATGCATCACTATATTCCAATAATGATGCATTCATACTCATCTCCTTTCATACTAGGCAATGAGTGTAAATCTAAAAAAACAATATCATTTCGAAACAATGACATACTAAACAAGTGAATCACCAAATGTGAAATTTCATCAACTATGACAGTAAAACAAATAAAACAACAATCCCATCTATTGGAATTCTGATTTTCCCCATTTATTGGTAATATAGTCTCATGAAAGATCTCATTAAATCATCATGGAACACCATGGTATCATTCCTACCATTCCTAAATAGTAATGAAATAAAATTGAAAAAAATTCTCACTAAATAAGATATTGTAACATGATTAATTCAATACTATATCACATAGTGTAATTATGATGTTTATGTGACCTCATGCACACCTCCCCATATTACAGATAACTTTTACTATCATTGGGGGTGTGATGAATATTTTGGGAATACTATGACACCTGGTATAGAGTTACAAAACAATTTAAATAATAAAATAAAAATAATATCATAGTAGTGATGAAAATTGGAAACAATATATCAGATCACTAGAAAGTGAATATATGAAATAATAATGCAATAATTATGAATCATGTAATGAAAATATGGGATCTATCTAAATGGAAAACTGAAAATATTAAAAAAAAAATCTATTGAGACATAATAATCTAAATATTCCCTTTTCCTAAACCTAATGTGGGACCCATATCAAAACTCCATCCCCCCGAGCTATATAAAGATGACCAATAAGGTCCCATTCCATTTTTCTAACCGTCATTCATGTAATTTTTTAGGCAACATTTAAATGTCCCATGTTTGACATATATATATAGTAAATTTCTTTCGTAGAATACATAATACAAGACACCAAAACATTCCCAAATACCAGATCAAAAATTTTTCATTAGAAACATGGAACATAAACGTTAAACTTGGGAAATTTTCTTCAACATCTTTTATAAATATTTTACCATTTAGTTTTCCAACCTAAAACCATTATTTATATCCTCTAGAAAAGATAACATAAAAATAGGAGAGATCAAATAATCTGTAATGGTAAACAAGAAAAACATCAATAAAAACATAAAAATTAGAATGTGAAAACTTGAACATAAATTTGGTATATCAAAATCGCGAGTCATGAAATAAATCTTTGTAGAACGTATGGCATAAATCATAAAATAAACATTATCCATGATAAAATAACATTAGCATAAAACACAGAATTTTGGATAACAAATAATAACATTATATGATTCATATAGTTGACAAATCATTTCTACCAAGTTTATACATTTTCACAAACTCCATTTCTGAACCGGGTTTACTCGTTGTTTTATCCATGCATTACTAAACCAAATTTTGTTTCCACTCCATACCTATATTACTAAACCATATTAATGTTCTATTATAATTATTTAATTCTAATGAGATATAAATATTTACCCAATTACTTGGAGGTATTTATAGGTCCCACCTATCACATAGTTAAATTATTCTTACATGTTCTACAATAACATAAATCAGTCATCATAAAAAACCCATGAAAAAATGGTTTTCTTAAACATCATTCAATCATAATCCATATAAAAAAATGGATTTCTTAAATATAATTCCATCATAAACACAATAAAATAAATTTAATAATAGGGATATAAATACAACCCTACATCATCTTATATAGAAAATATTTTTGATAATATATTTGAACTTAATTCTAGAGGAAAGTATAATTTATTCTTCAAAAATGTTTTTTAGAAAATTATGAAAAAATTTAAAAGAAAAGAATTTAGTTGATGATAAACTTCAAATTTAGTAAAGGAATATTTATGTATCGATGGTTTCATGAATATGGAAAAATAATTCCATTCCTTATAAGTTTTAAAACCAATCATATCATACACTTTCCAGAAACGATAAAATGTACATCATACAAAAATATGAAAAAAGATTCATTTTATGCTCTTAAATAAAAATTTACCAATTGGTAAATTTGACATTAAAAAATAGAATAATAAATATAATACTAAAAATTATATGAAACATTGTTGTGGATAATAAATATACCCCAGTAAATACATATGGACAGACAATCTTAAAGAATAATGCAATTTTGAAATGATCTCTTACTTATGGTCTCATTTCTTTGGTATGTGTCCAAAACTCTTGTATGGTCGGTTTAGACATATTATAAACTTGTGGAGGAACAATAATAATATTTATTTAATCATATATGATTCAAATTTAACTTTATAGTACCCGTTTATTTGTCAATTCAATGTTAAAGAAAAACTGTGGTTAATAATTGTTTTTATTTATCATACACGTTTGACTTGTTATTGTTAATATTATTATATAGATCATGATTTACATTCATAAAGAATTTAAAACATGATTTGTTTGTAATATATATTCAGTATATATATAAATAATATATAGATAAATGAAATAGAGTACATTGTTCATAGATGTAGGTTGGTTGTACGTAAGCATGAACATTGTTTCCGTTTCTTTACATAATTGAATGGTAGTAAGTAAATGATATATATTTATATAATGAAAAATTATTATTTCATGTATTTAAATCTTATTTATTAAGTATACTTTATAAATAAATTTTAATGGTTATTTTTCATAATATATAACGTTGTGCCATGGAGATCATTGGTCGTACGTACATACGAGAAATTATATCATGCAATTAATGGTTAAAGGATACCGAATTGGATAATATATTAATTATAAAGAATAATTATCATAATATATTAATTTTTTAAATCCATTATACTCATCCATATACCCATACAATTTATACATTGCTTAATATCAAATTACAATGTGGTGTAAAGACAGTAAGCTATATGTATGCACACATGGTGATATTGGTATTCTTAAGATGGATAAATGCTGGAAAAATATTCTGAAATAATTATAATAACATCTCAGTAGGTATACAATACTTTATTTATGAATTTATTGATAGAAAAACTTATGATGATTAATTATAAAAAGAATAAAATTTTGAAAGAGGTGATAAAACAATTAATTCTTTTTGAGTGTATCCTTTTTTATGAACAATATGAAATTATTAAAGAGAATTAATACCCAAAGGGTGGCCTCTAGGATAAAGATATGTTATATTGGAGGATATTATGGTAGGCTTTGAATTATACAAATGGAATTGGATTTGTGATTAAAAGAGAAGTATGGGTTCCATTCTTTAATAAATGCGAGGGGAAGCTTTGGAAGGCCTTTAAATATTAATTTATTAAAAATCTATTTATATTTTATAATTCCCACAAAATCATTTAGTTCAATTTTATGATGATTAGGTGTCTATATTTCCTTAACCAATAAATTTTTTACATGTTTTTATTTCATTTTTAGCCGTATCATTTAGATTTATCCTTATTTAATATATTTAATTTTATTTGTGGTTATAATATTCTAAATATTAAATGGTTACAAATATTTAATTATTTGTACTAAATTTTCCATAATTGGATTACGTAGGAAATTTTATACCATATAATTTTTAGTTGGTAAATTTAAAATATCATTTTGATTTCTAAAGAATTTAGTATTATGTCATATTTTATAAAATATCAATATTGACAATTTTGACACTATTCTTTTATGTGACTTTAAATATAATACACACATAAGTTAAATTAGAAAAAAATATTAAATACACTCAGAACATGTCATAGTAACGTAAAAAATTCACAGATCACATTAATTAGTTCATATGATATTTATTTTAATAATTTTAAAACCTATTATTTAATATTTCTATGAATTAAATAATTTATACATCCTTATTGTGTTATCAATAATGGTAATTATTTTTTCTCTATAAGTTATAAATAAATTAAAATTTTGTAGTTAATTTTATTATATATCTGGATACTATTTATCATCAAATTTTTATCATGGTTTTAACTATATTAAAATTATTATACTTATAAGATTCATAACAGTGACATGTGGTCACCTTTGTTTTATTTGACATATAATTACATCACGTTTATGGAACAAAGTTCAATGAATGAATTAATTCCAACCCATAGTTGATATGTGTTGAATTTAATTCATCAAATTTGATATTCTCTGATTTTATGGTAATTTTATTATGTTTATCATATTTTTAGATTCCCAATATTACCCAAATTACTATTGATAGTTGTAAATAAAAATTACCATAGTTACTATTCGAAATATGCCAAAACATTAAACCTATAAATATGATTTCACACCACATATTCCAAATAAGGAACCAATTTTTCATAGTTAAAAACACCATATTCATAGAAATTAACATAAAATTAATTCTCTACGTCAAAACCAAATAGCCGGTTTTTAAGAACTAAAAACTTATCAAATCATAGTCATGTGTTTTTGTATAATATAAATGTGAAATTACTTCTAATGACCTATAAAATATTAAATGATAAAAACATAATAATATTGCACCATAAAATCATCTAAAAAGATAATATAAATATAATAATAATTTATTGTAAAATGAAATTTTGATTTAAAACCCAATATCATTAATTATTCATTAAAATATTAATTTTCTCTAAAAAATAACAAAAATTAATCCAAATAAATTTTGATGTTCCTATTCCAACGAAGTCATTTAGTTTCTCAAATATAATATATTAATGTTTAAAAACTATATTTTAAATTTTTGTGCCATCAAAATGTGTAAAAACTACCATTTCAAAAAAATATTTCATTTATCCAAAAAATTGAATTTGTTCTTATATCATATTCCAGAAAATACATAAGATAACATTCAATGTTATATAAAATTCGAAATTTGGTTAATATTTTCCATAAATTCTACTTTATATCCCATTAAATAATAATATTTTAATAATATATTGTTTTTCATTAGAACTCAGTATTGTGTACAGTGAAAGATATTGAGGAAGGTCTCTCTTGAATGTAAAGAATGAAACATTAGTGTCACATTTAGTGAGCACTATCTTTGGAGTTGTGTAAAACCTAATCTAAATATAGTGCTATTATACATGGAAAAAATATTCTCAACGCTGGGTGAAATGAATTCAATCAAAATAACATCAAATTGTGTATAACATAAGCCAAGAATATTGTTGGGTATAAAATAATATAATACAATGTTGGATATAAGATAAGATAATATTGGGGTAGAGTACAACAAAATAGATCAAATAAATAAAAAAAATGTAACTTATAAAATCTGGGGGTATTAAATTTTACCCCCTTATAATGAATTTCTCCCTTGAAATTCACTGGGGTTATAAATGGATTACTATTTTAATGTTTCATTCATTGAAACCCACTTTGCGAAAAAGAATACCAAAACATCATTTTAAAAATGAATGATAGAAAGATAACAGTTACCCAATGTAACACTTCACTAGGGTTCCAAATAGGATAAAATATATCGGATTTGAAAACATGGATATGAAAGATAAATCTATCCATCACATTTTGAGGGATAACTATAGTGAATATCATTTGGAGAAAGTTAGAAACCCAAATCTACAAATATATGATGATTTATGTGACCATATGATTCATCATATAATATGGTTCTAATTTAACATTATTTATTCAAGATCCATTTTTTAATGTTGATGAATTTTTTCATGAGGAGAAATACTTAATTGATTTTACTGCAATACCACTATAAATTTTTCCATGTAAAATTTCCACTTTATCACTTATTTAAATAAATGTTGTTGAATATTTAATTCTTAGAGTGTTAAAAGATCATGTGATAGAATGATAGGTCAATCCATCTGTCTCAAAAAATATTAGAACATGTCATAAACAATTCATAATTCCACCTATAGTGAGTTAATAAATTAATCTGAAAAATGAGAACTAGATTATATACTATTTATAAATGAATAATATTACAATACATCCAAAATATGAAAAATATAAAACCTTAGACAATGGTGAGATAAATCAATATAACATTTTTCTCACATATCATGTTTGTCTTTTCTTGGTTGTCATGTTCCAAATGTTTGAATACCTTAATCATGTATTATCTTTTAACCTGTTAATAACATTAAATACGGTAGAACCATAGAGAAAATAAGAATTATGTCAAAATTTACTATTTCCACAATGTAAATATAAAAACACTATATAATCAAACCATGATATCAATATTTACTTATATATAATTCATGGGATCATTAATACTATTAAAAATCTCATTAACACCTTATACGTTCATTATGCTCATAACATGTGATTTCCAAAAATATTTCAATCACTTTTCGTGGTTATTGTTACCGATACATAGATATTAGCATATTCCCTAATACCATAAAATTACCTCTATAACATAATTCTTGAATTCAAATACATAAACAATTTAATCCATCCACCTAAATGATTGGCATGAAATATCCGTTTCTTCAATTTAAAAGTAACCTCAGAGGATAGGGAATTGAGTTGGGTAATTATCATGTTCTCGAAAGGTAAGACATCGAACACCATGACTGTCCATCCCACGATGACCCTTTTCCCTGCATAGATAACATCTTGTTCTCTATTTCAGTTATTCCTCAAGGTTCTTCTTCCATTCTTCCTGTTATGTGGGAACCTTAATCTTCCATCAACTATGTTCCTCACCACAAAAAAAGCATAAAAGCCTATCTTTCTCTTGTTGTCTGACTTATTAATACCACTAATCATCCACTTGTTAATCTGATATCACGATGACTAATTCAAGATAATCACATTATATTTCTTTCTAGCAATTATAATATTCTATTTCATAGAGTCTCAAATTTTCCCATCAGATTCTATGTTAACCCCATACATTCTAGTTCCCTCCATTGAATAAAACTAGAAACCATAATGTAAAAAGCTGATAAAATAATGAAGAACCACAATGTCATAAAATGTCATTTATAGGTTGTCAAACATTTTACAACTTATTCAATCCATGTCAAATTATTCTTACCCTAGGTTATTCATAGTCAAATTCTACTCTAATAATTATTAATGATTCATAAAGAGTTCATTAATTTCCAAATCATATCCCCTTGGTGTGTAAAACTAGTTGTACCATAAGGAATGTTGCCGTGTACGTGATGACCCTGAGTTAGTCCTAGAACCTCTTGTCCGAGTAGTTAATCATATGTAAATTTTTACCTGAGGAACATCCAGTTGTAGTATCTAGATAGTGATGTGTTGCTAGGAAACCACTCACTCTACAATTTATGATAATTCAAGGATAGATTCCTAAATATTGAATCATCCATATACTTATCGTTAGATACATCCCTATAGATATCCATAGAAATATAACATGGTTTCTCACTGATGTTTTCTCAACCTAACATCAAAAGGTTAAGTATTCAATCATTATGATACCAACTATAATGACCCATGTTTTTCGTACATAGACATTACTTTTCATTTTTTCAATAAATAAAATGTTACATAAAAATACAACCAATGACCATATTAGTTTAGTGTCTCTGGAATCATGTAACAAAATCTTATGACTTGGGGAATGATCTTCAACATCTCCCATAATGATCATTCAAATAAGTTTTCTTATATAAAACTATTCATTTTTTAATGGGGAAAAGATAACATAAATCGGTGAGGTCAAATTCTCAATAAGGGTAAACATTAAAACCATCAAGAAAAACATAACTAGAATAATGTGAAAACATGAACCTAAATTTTGAATATCAAAATCATGAGTAATGAAATGAATATTTGTAGTACGTAAGGCATATATCATAAAGAAACATTAACAATGATAAAATAGAATTTTCATAAAACATGAAATTAGGGGAAAAAGTAATCACATTATATGTTTTCTATAGTATCCAAGGTTTTTTATCCAAGATTATCACTGTGTAAAAATTCTTTTAATAAACTGGGATTGCTTGTCATTCCATCCATGCATTACTCAACTAGATTTACTTGTCATTCCTATCATGTATTACTGATCAAAATTTACATCTCTTTCTAATCATGTCTATATCATGAGAAATAAATTTTTACCCAATTAATTGGAGGTAGATATAGGTCAAACCCATCTCATAATGAAATCAGTCATTCATGTTCCAAAAAAACATAAAATATTTATCAAAGCATAACCCATGAAATAAAATGGGTTTCTTAAGCATCATTCCATCATAATCCATATAAAATAAATATATTTCATAAAAATAATTCCATCATAAACTCAATAAAATAAATTTAATTATAGTTCTAGAAACAGAACCCAAATGTCATCTTATATAGAAAATAAATTTTATTTCAATCCTGGAATTAATTCATGTGGAAAAAATACTTTCTTCTTTAAAAACATTATATTTCTCAAAATGTAGTGAAATTTTAAAAGAAAATAATATAGAATAAAATAATAATGAAATAATGTAAAGAAAGAATTATTGAAATTTGGGGTTATGAATGTGTAAAAATCCATTAATTCCTTATGCTTTTAAAAATTATTTATTTTTGTACTCCAATCAGAAAAGGAAAAATGTACCTCGTATATATAAAATTCCACAAGATTCTTGTCAAACCATTTTATAAAAATTTACTAGTTTGTAAAACAGACATTAAATAATTTTATAATAATAAAAATAATAATACATATTATTTGAATCATGGATGTGGATGATAAATATACCCTTGTAAACACTTATGTATAGATAATTTTAATGAATAATTAGATTGTAAAATTATCAATTACCAGAGGTCCCATTACATTAGTATGTGTCCCAAACTCTGGCATTGTCTGTTTAGAAATATAATAAGAATGTATAATAACCATAATAATATTTATTATATCATATATGGTTCAGTTATAACATTATATTACACATTTATTTGTCAATTCCAAGTTAATGCAATCTTTTGGGTAATAATCATTCTATTTTGCATAAATCTGTTTACTTGTTGTTCATGATTTTATTTCCTAGATCATGATTTACAAACTTCCATAATGTAATACATTATTTATTAATCATATATATTTCATATATAAATATATATATAATATATTTATATAGGAAATTTAATACACAATTCACATAGACGGAAGGTCGTACATACGCATGAAAGTTGTTTCAATTTATTTATTGAAATGAATGGAATAAACTAAATGATATATATATGTACCTTATCGTAGTTTTATAATATATTTCCTTATAATATACTATATATACTGTATAATCATTGTTGAATAGAAAATGTGGAGAATTAATCTCCTCGAATCATGGATACAGTAGGGCGTACATACGCAAGAGCGATGATATAATTCATGTAATTGTTAAATGGTATGGAATAAGATGGTATATAAATTATAAAACTATTATTATGTTATATTATTTAATTAAATTAATAGTACTTATTGTTATATCATTCCAAATTATGTATTTTTGAATAAAAAATTTCACTAGGGCATAGTGATAGTAAGCCGTATACACAAACGCCTGGTGATATTGTGATTCATAAGATGGTTTAAATGATGTATAAGATTGTCCCATTATTATAATAATTACTTATAATTTATAAGATAATATATTTTTTACTTTATTATATGAACAACATAATAAGAGGATGTAGAAAAAAATGTATTTTGAAAAATGTGATAAAACAATTACATTTTCTCTGGTATCTTCATTTGGTATTCAAAAATGGACTATTTAATAAGGATTTCATCCCAATCGGTGGCATCTAGGATTAAATGAATGAAGTTTGGAGGTGATTCCGGCTAGGTCTAGCCATGCCAAATGGCATTGGAGGTTTAATTAATATAGAAGTATGTTTTTCCTTTTATAAGAGTGGGGTGGGGAACCTTTGTAATGTTATAAATTATTAATTTATTAAAAATACACTTTCAATTTATAAAGCACCCAAACTAATTTCTATGGAATAAAACATGGGTATAGGTATATATAATATTTTATAATAAAATATAAACATTTTTTGATTTTATTTTAAAACATAGCAGTTTGGTTTATCCTTATTTCATCTATTTTATTTTATTTAATGCAATAATATTCTAAATATTAAATGGTTATAAATATTTACTTATGTGTTTTAAATTTTATATAATTTGATACTTTACTATTTTATAGACCTTATAATTTTAACTTTTAATTTTTTAATTTTTTTTTAAAATTTAAATATTATAATAACATGTTATTTTTTGTAAAATATCAACAATGTCAATTTTGATATTATTCATACTTAATAAAAATAAATCCCCATAGAAGATAAATTCGAAAAAAAATAGTTTACAAAATATTGAAATTTCATTATCAAAAATAAAACTAATGGATAAAATTAATTAGTTAATATGATATTTATTTTAATATTTTTAAACTCATTTATTCGATATTTCTATAAACAAGATAATTTCTACATAACTATTGTGTCATCATTAATGTTAATTATTTAATCTCTAAAATTTATAAATAAATTCACATGATTCATATAATTTCATTATCTTTTGTGATAAATTTTATTTTTGATTATTTTCATGTTTTAAATTATATTGAAAATATTATAATTATAAGACCTATGAGAATGACATGTTGTCACCTTTTGTTTTATTAATTATAATAACTATAATTTCATAGAAAAAAGTCCATTAAATGAAGAAATTATAAAACATTGTTGATAGGGTTATTATTTTATTCATAAAATAGGATTTTTTAGGTGTCAGTTTAATTTTGTTATCTTTATCATATTACCAATTACCCAAATTTATCAGATTTACATTTAACAGTTGTGAAAAAAATTACAGTATTTACTATTCATGCTATCCAAACTTTAAAAGTAATATATTAACATAATTTTGAAGAAATGATTAGAAATATGGAATCCTTTTTTCATAATTCAAAAAACTGAATTGGCAGAAGATATTTTATAATTAATTCCCATTGTCAAAACCAAAAGGCATGTTTTTACGTAGTATAAATTATCAAAATATGTTAATGTTTTTATTTCAAATTTTAATTTGCAATTACCTTTAATGACCAAAATTATATTAAATGATTGAAACATAACCCAATTACTCATTTAAAAACAACTAAACAGATAATCTAACTATATAAATAATGTATATGAAAATGTTGTTTTTAATTAAAAGGAAATATTTTAACTATTCATAAAAATATGAATTTTATTAGAATGACACCCAAAAATAAACCAATGTAAATTTTAATGTCCAACATCCGAATACGGTAAATATTTTTTCAAATATAATATATAAAATTAATAAACACTAGATTTGAAATGTGTGTTCCATCAAAAGGTAGAAAAATGCATTAAAAACTTATTTTATAAGAAAAAATGATTTTTTTCATATATCATGTTCTAGAAAACACATAAGATTAATGTTAATATTATATAAAATTAAAATTTTTGTTAATATATTTGAGAAATACTAATTTATATCCAATTAAATAACAGTATTTTAAAAATATATTCTTGTTTAAAATACTCTATATCGCATATAATTCAATCTATCGGGGAAGGTAACTTTTGTGTGTAATTAATGACATGTCAATATTATGTTTAGTGAAATATTTCTTTGGTTTTTTGTATAACACAATCGAAACATAGATATTTTTTACATTGAAAAAAAAATCTATATATAATGTTTCATGAAATGAATTCTATCCGAAGAATATTAAAATCTACATAACACAATCCAAGATTAGTGTTGCATATTTTGAAATCTAATATATTATTATCTATAGTGAAAATATTCCTGGTGTAGCATACAAAACAATAAATAAAATAGTTTAAATATAATATAACTAATAAAATTTTAGGGTGTAACTACCAAGAATCAACCTGAATTTATTGTGAGTGAATCTCCCCAGGCTGACATGTAACACCCCAACCCCAGTTATCTAGAGTCAGTGCATTATTACATAACATTGGCACGATCACAAAAAGATCATGTCTCGAAAGGATGATTAGTTTTGTAGCCTTGGTATCACTAGATACATTCATAATGTTTACATTTACATCATAATGTGAGAACTACAACACCATCTTGTCTCCAAACTCATATCCTCTTATACTATCCCTATAGGTCATTCATATAATAATTCTTCACATCCTAGAAAAAATAAATCATAGAAATGGGTGAGCTCAAATTCCCATTAAGGCTAAAAATATAACGGAAACTTTCATAAATAATTATAAACATTTAAGAAAATTTATAACTAAAGTAAAAGCCTTTTAAACATGAACTTCAGCATAACATGGAACATATAAAATGAAATATTTCCATTTACTAATTAACAAGGATATTCTATTGTCGAATAATCACATTAAATATCAATAACCACTTTCATAATGATGGAATGCAAAATGCCAGACTATCATAACCACATAGTCAAGGCCGTGTGCCAGGACTACAAATAAGATTTTGTCAAGGCCTTGTGCCAAGACACTAGTCTATCTCATGAGACCTACTGATGCATCAACAAGCTATATAGGGCTCCACCTTTAACTTATTATGTCCAATGCATTCCTCACATGAACAGGTGTAAACATAACAAAAACATTCATATTAAAACTAGCATATGAATTGTCAATACTTTATCCATAAATCATGAATGGTATAAAAATAACACATCCATAGCCAAACTTATCACAAAACCTTCAATACTGTTTGGAAGTTTTGTATCATAATAAATCAACTTCAAATATGCTTAAAATCCATCAACAGATGTTGAAATAGATGAAATCAAGACTATTTGAGAGAAATATCACTTTTCATCAAATAATTTAAAAGTAACATAATTATAAAATAAAACATTAACATTGAAAATATTCTTAAAAGATTGTAATGGATGATTCGATTATTTTATAACTATGGAAAATAGCCGCTCTCGCTGTATAAGTTAAAAAAGAAATTCTTACCTTAATTTTGTCGAAATGGTTAAAAATGACCTTTTTTGAAAAATGACAGAATGATTACATTATAAACTTATTATAAAAAGCAAAAAAAGGGAATAAATGACTATAACCCATATACTGTAAAGTAGTAAGAATGTTTTTAAATACATTTTTATGTACCATGGATGTGGATGATAAATATTTCCCAGTAGATAATTTCATATAAACAACCTCAGATAATGAAAAGATTGTGAAATAAACACTTACCTTGTAATTTTCATTGGTTGAGGGTAGGTTAACCTCCTGTATAATGGTGAAATATTTTCTATTAAATTGTACAAGAATCATTTACATTAATATGATATCATATATGATATTTTAACATTGATTATTAATATATTGGTATTATCATCGTTTCGGGTGTTAACAAATTTTTTTCATTTATATTCTTTGTTATGTGAGCCATATTTGTTATGGATGAGATTTATATTATTCATATCCAGAATGATATCATGTCACAATAAATTATTTTTAATCATAAAATGAAATTTAGTCTTGAATGGATTCGATGAAGAATGAATCTCATCGCGTTCGTGGAGACGGTAATCCTTACGTACCCATAAACGAAAATATCATTATTTTGATATTAAAATAACATATAATTTGATGTTATATCATATTTATAGAATCATTATCATGTTATATTTATTATTTACATGAATTTCACATCATAATTATACCCATCCGAATAATAATTTATTGAATAATAATTACACCACGATGTGGAGACGGTAGGCCGTTCGTATGCACATATGGTGGCATATCATTAAATAGAAGGAAAGAATACTGAATATGGTTGTACCATATTTATAATAACATCACAGTATATAAAATATAATGTAGTTAATATTTTATAATGTAAATAAATAATGAAGAAGTTGATGTAGAAAAGAACTTGAAAGATGGTGGTGAAAACATTACCTCTTTTTGGGGTTCTTCCTTTTGATTTGACCAAAAGGGCTCTATAGGTTGGAATTCTGATTAAACTAATGCCTCTAGGATGAATTGAAATATGTTGAGAGAATATTTGGGTAGGGGTTGGCTGAGACAAAATTCTTTGAAGGTGTAAATTAGATATAATGGGGAGTTCCCTTTTATAAGAGGGGAGATGGACACCTTTGGAAAAGCTAGAAATATTATTTAATAATAAATTCATATTCGGTTTATAATGTCTCCAAAGTGGATTATTTAAAGTTTACAGTGGGGATGGGTCTAAATCCTTTCATCCAATATATTTGAGACATGTTTGGGTCATAATATTAACCTTATCATTTATATTTAACTCTTAGTTAAATAGTTTGACATTTACCATGTCTCTTTGTATTTTTATTTTATATAGTTAATAAACATACTATATACATCCAGGATACACCCATGTGATCCATTAATGATACACCTATCATTATATAAGTCCATTGTAAGAACAATAGGTTTTTAAGTATAGTATATCAATTAATAATATAATATTTGGTTTAAAAACTCTTTAATGTCAATTTTGACACTATTGGGTATTTTATTCTTGATAATTTCCTAACAGCATTATTACTTCGAAATAAATTTATAAAACAAATCCAAATATGTCATATTAACCTATAAAATTAATGGAATTCATAAAAAGTCTCATTTATTTTGATATTTATAATATCAGCTATTTAAATACATCATAAATTAGGTAATTATTGCATCACCATTTTGTCATAAATAAATTAAATTTTTTAATGTCCTAAAATTATAAATAAACTACCATTATGTAGTAAATATTTTTACATTTATAATTCATATTTATAATTTAATTTAACTTATGTATAACTCTATATTATAAATGTTTTAGTTAATAAACTTTGATTTTAACTCTTTTTTCTCTTCTTTGAATTAAATAATGATAAATTTCATAATCTAATCCAAGTGGACCTAAATGATAATATTTTATTCCTAAGGTTTTTTTGGTCGAGATACACTTTTCCAATAGAATTATGTCATGTTTCAGGGTAATATTAAAATCATTTTTACATTTAATTACAATATTTACTTTTAGTTGTGGTAAATAAAAGTAAAAAGTTACTATTCACCAAAAATTATTTTTATCTTATTGAATAACATTTTTACTCCTTGATATTAACCATGTCTCTTGTATTTTTGAAATTCCACTCACAGAAGCGGTAAAAATAAGTATAATGTGAATTTCTAAATTTTTCTAGGAGGTGGGTAAAAGAGGTTGGAAAGTTCTATAAAATTTTTATATATCTAAAATTATTCTAAAATAAATCCTATGAATTAAATTTAAATTATATAGGTATTATGTATCTATTTTGACCTTAATTAAATTTAAATAAAATAAATAATTATTTAAATAAAAATTCGGGTTTAAACTATAACTCAGTGTTTTTTCACTTTTCATAAAAAAATTATTGTTTTCAGAAAAAATACCAAAAATTCATCCTAAGCTATTTTCGATATTCTGAATTGAAATATGAAGTCCAATTTGAAAGAAAAAAGTTATTAAATTTCATAACGTTGGTATTACTATTCATAACAGCTAATTTTATTGGTTGTGGTGTGTGTTAGAACTCGATGTTGCGTACAACACACGCTACTGTATTATTAAAATAGAAGCGTATCGTGGAAGCTTGGAGTGTTACATGATGACATATTGTCTATAGAAAACTAGTATTATATTAATTATATAAAACCAAGTGCTAAATTGGATCATTAGTAATTCAATTAATATAATACATCAGTAAAATCTTCTTTTGAGACCACCAAAATGTCTTAGAACATGTATCGTAAACATACCATCCACAACCCTAAACCATTACAAAATAAAACAACCAGATAGAGTCCTGTATATAAGAATTTTGGACTTTGGGAATATATATATATATATATATTTATTTATTTATTTATATATGAATATCAGCATAAAATGTGAAAATATAGCTATATGAAATTTTTTTCATTTACCACTAGGTAGAGAAATCTATCTATGAATTAAAATATGTATCATTTTTCAGAACCCACTATTTTAGAATTTTAGTTCGAATCATTTGGTATTACATTATATAAAATTACATTATCTAGTATCACTAGGTAAATCCCACAATATCATCATTTCATTATGTATCACTATGAATATACCAAAATATATGAATTTAAACATCAATAAGAAAATTCATAACAATACGTATATCACACTATGACATCATATATCACAATGGTTAATTATGAAAATTACCATTTATCATTTAAATTACACTTCCATTAATGTATACATTTATCATCAGCAAAAACATATATTGTAATATATTATTAAATTATAATATTTCTTGAAATCACCTTTAATCCCATGTTATTACGAATTCACAATACACCATTAATCATGTGAAAAGTTTTCTCCCACAACATGTGTTTCTACAAGCCAGGTAACATCATAAATTGTATCCAAAAGGATCCAAAAAGTATTCAAATTCCTAAGATTCTATTTATCAAGGAATAAATTAATTATTGCATACATTGTCTCATTAAAATATTAAATATTATATAAAGTTAAATGTTTAATAAACCATGTGGTTATGTTTAGACATCCAACCATTATTTGGAATGTATGTGTTTGTATCAACTTGGATTGAAAAAAATAATGGTGAAATGTAAGATCATAAGAATTAAACTAGGAAATAGATGTTCATAATAAAATCCATCAAAAATTAATATAATATATTTACACATCAATGATATAGGTTTGTGATATATTAGGAGGAAACCATTGAAAAATTAGTCACTATTGATCATATGAGTAATGATGTTTTCTGAAATAATGTACGAAACTCCAAAATCTCATGGAAATTGTCCTAGGGATGAGAGAAGAGGGATGTAATTAATCGATGAAATAAATACAATGTAATTCCCACTTCAACCCTCTAGAGATAAGAAATACATGTGTGTAAGCCTTTATCATCGTATATTTCTTGATTAAAAAGATATGAAGAATAATGAACCCCTCAGGATAATATTTACCCAAACAGAGCAATATACGATGTGGAATATATAAATTTTGTGCAACAACATATTATTAAAAACTATTTCCTTAAATGTGTTTAGTGAGAATTAAATACCGTGTAACATATAAAAAGAATGTACTTTGGAAATGGGAAGTATTCAACAAAGATTGGGTAAAAGTTCCCAAATCACATCTAAATCCTTTCAAACTAATGGAATCCAATGATAATCCAATCTATCATGATTATACTAAGAGTAAATTAATTCATATAAACATACATACCTGATCATTATGTGATTTTAACAAATAAAATTCTCTTCGTCACTATAAAAGGCTCATCTGCCAAGGTTTTTAGACAACAGAAAACACAAAAAAAAAATTTAATAAGATAATCAAATAGGTAAATAACTAAAAAAATGTAACCAATTACCCATTTATTACCAATTTTTATAATTAGGATAACACTACTACGTTGTGAGGTAGGGCCACACACAAACATGACCCCCATAAACACAATGTATTCCATCCAAAATATCATTTTCTAATATTTGTTAGGATTACATTTACTTGGATATTGAGTATCCTATCATGAATAATTTCCATGAAGAACATGATGGATTCATTCATTGTTGAATTTTAGTTATGAAGTGAGGTGTTTTGAGAATGAAATTTCACTAGGAAATACATGATGCTAGTTGTAATCAAGGATGAAAATTCTATGTGATTCCCAACATGGAACTATAATGATACACTAGGGAGAGGTCCCACATAAAAATTTTATGTATAGAGATGGTACTCACCAACACTAGGTACAACTCTATAATCTATAGAGAGGTTCCCAACATCTTTGAGCTCCAGTGGTGAGCATATCCTCTATAATAGTTATAATTCCCTTGGATGTAGAGTGTAGTGGTGAAGAGTGGTCCCCTACAAAATGGTTTTAGTTATGTTGTGTTGTATATTTAGAATCATAGATTGATTATTATACCTATATATTTACAGATCAATTATGGATAGATTTTGCGATGGTGATCCCCATTCTCTTATATCATGGATTCATTAAGAGAATATATATATGTTTCTGTGTGTAAGTGTATGTCTTTTATTCATTTACCTCTTTCCAATGGGTTATTTATAGTTTTATTATATCTCAATATCAATCCCAATTTATTTTTTGGGGCTACAAACTTTGAATGTATATACTCACCCATGTATTGTATTTTCACCCATGTGTTGTGTCCTATGAAGATGATTAAAAGATCATCAATGAAATTGGTGGCGCTGAGGGATAGTTGAGTTCATTGACCACAAATAGTGGTCAGGACATGGAGAATAGAAACTAGGATCTCCCAGGATTCCAATATTATAATTATTTTTATCTTTGGAATTAATTTCTATATTGGATTGAATTTTTCCTATTTTATTATGTTTTACACTATTACATTTTATTGTAGTTTTTTCAAAAGGTCATTTCATGCATGTTTACACTCTAGATGTTACAATATCTTATTTTCCACTGTGTATTTTATTATGATTGTTGTGTATGTGCATATATGAATATTAGGTTATGGGCTACCATTTCATTAATTGTTTCTCCGTTGTTTTCATAGGCCCCTATCATATTGTAGGTGTGCTTGGAGTTGTAAAGGGATCTACCATCAATAGTCCAGGTGAGACCCATTGGTCACGACATTACCAATGAATCTCCCAATTCTTTTACATTTCCTTGATGGTAATGGATTGAATATATATAAACCATGATTAAATCTATACAAATTCCTTATGCTTCTAAAGATATCCTTTTTTGGATTGATTTGTGATTATGATACCATTAGTTCAGGATGAGGCCATTATATTTACCATGTACTTCTTTATGTTGTAGAAAATCTTTTATTAGTTTTAGTGTTGTTTTTTAATTTGTAAAATGTAGAAGTTGTATTCATTAACACGATGGATAAGCTATTTCAATATTTTATGGACCTATATGTGGTGGATTTTGGAAATGAAATATTAATGTACTCCCATTCCATGGATGATCATTCCGAACATATTCACATCATTAAATTTACATTGATTTTGAATTTAATTTATAGTATGCTAACAAAATGTAGTTTTTTAATGGTTGGGGCCAAAACCTCGTTTTTATTATTGATGGATAAAATGAACATATTCGTCCATGTAAACTGAGAGGTAGAACAATCAGTGGACCCATAGAATAATACAAACATGGTATATAGGGACTGTCCAATTTTTTGTTAAATTTTGGATCATTCTATACATCGAATGATATTATAAACTATTTACCAAGGATTTATCCCATTAAGAAGAACAGATGTTAGGGTTAAAAAAGGATGTGATTTTTTATTGGTCATTTTATTGAGAGAGATATTTTAGGATAAGAAATTTAAGATGACTTGAAAAAATACTTCACATTACATATTCCTAGTAAATCATATAGATTTTATTGTAATGTTTCCTACGTGGGAATCAGAGTAGTTAAAATGCATGAGTATTGATTGGTTATTTATAGGTTGTGACATCTAAGACCACATGATATGAAATAATATTCATAAAACCTACAGATGAAAAAAGTGTTTCAAGCCTTGAGATACCAGAGCTATTAACTTACAAGTGAGAGTTTTGTGATATAGATGGAAAAAATGGCCTTAGTCATATCATTTCACTTTTGTACCTGAACCATAAGAATAGGAGGTGTGTTTAGTATCTATAGTCATTTGAATTCAATTGGGATCATACACCATGAATGGGAAGATTCACATATAATTCATTAATATAAAATCCATCGGTAGAGGTCATACATGAGACTTGTGAGGATTTTCAGGTAGTGAACCTCTTTAAAAACATGAATCTTGATGATCATAAGTCATAAGGACATATTTATCAAGAATATATATATATTTTTTATACCTATGATTATGGAATATATCATGACTAAGTAATTATCTAATCCAAATAGAATAGTTATGAGATATATCTTATAAGTAGGGGAGACTCAATCATGATGATCTCTTACTAGGGGAAAATTTATTTTTTTCTATTGATAATATGGTTTCTTATGGGATTATGTGAGGAGATAATGATGGAGTTCCATGACTCAAGATGTGAATTACATCATATTTTGTACTAGATACATCCTGATCTCCATAAGCAACACTGGTTGTAAGGAACAAATAAAGAGTTATCGATCTTTTTTTCGATGATTTTCAATTGTTGTTAGTTGAAAGATGAGAATTAGAGGATAGCTAGGATTTTTTATCATTTTACCCTCCTAATTGGAAATGGAAGGATTTCACTCTATATTTTGTGAGATAATTAAATTGGAAAAACCATACGAATGACGTTGTATGGTCTATTTTTTGATGGATGACGATGTTAGACCACTATTTTCTTATTATGGATTTAGTATATGTTGATTATCTAGGCAGTTATTAAAGAGGTGAGATAGTTCAGATGCAAGATATTCAAAGGAGTAACGTTTTGGATAGATATCCACATTTCACATAGATTTTATAATAGTTTCATCTAAAATCTCTATGATATTATGATATTATTAATGTGGTCTATCACCCTGATGAAAATAGTCAATATGACATGACTATTCTTGTTCTGGTAGGATATTCTATGAGGCTATGTTTTGTATTTCAAGGGTTTATTGGAGTACCATTTGGAACACATAGAGTATATATATAAAAGTAGCTCTGAGAAATAAATCCATTAGAACCTTATGTGTATTTTTATAGTAGACAATTCCATTTTATAATTTTTTTGTAGGGTAGTGTGTCACAACTTGTTTGTAATAGTCTTGTGTAGTGGATTTCTGGGAAGGTTCTATTGATCATGCAGCAGTTTCTGATTGTATAGATATGAAAGAAATCATTTACTGTCCATCATAGATTACCTCTATAGTTTGAGGATGGACATCATGTTTTCCTTAAGGTATCAACCGATTTTGGGAAATGTCAAATCAGAATAAACAGATAAATAACACCCTTGTTTTTACGACATTTGAGATATTTGATAGGGTTAGTCCAATGGAAATCTAATTATCCATTCCACATAATTAATTTTTCATTCACAACGTATTACATGTGCCATAGAATCAGAGTTATTATCATGAAAATTATCATTTTATATAAATAAAATACATCAAGCATAGTGGTAAGGCATTATAAAAACTGTTTTTTATGGGTTGTGAACCATAGAGAAAATTTTCACCAAGGTCGGACTATGATGTTGGTTCATGTGTAGTGGAATAATCAGTGATTCCTGGAGGAGATCTGGGAGAGGGAGTCTGATATGTGAGCATAGTGTCTAAGAATGTTCAACGAGTCCCCATAGTGATTAATAGAGAATCTCAATGATGAGTTATTATATGGTGGAGAGGTCATAAGATCCCATCTTTTTTCAGGTATGCCCAACTATAAGTTTTTATTTGATCCTTGGTGGATGAGTCTTGTTCTTATATTGAGAGACATAATTTAGGAAATGACATAAATTTTTTTTATTTTTTCCTATTTTAATAAACATATAATTTGTTTTCAAGTAATGTTTAGAAAGAAAGAGACGTTCCATGAGGATAGTTATTTAGGGATTATATTTGAATTAATTGATGTTGGGTATGAATATGTTACCAAGGGTTCTTAGTAAGTTGATAAGACTAAAATGGGATACGATTTTTTTAATGGAAGTTGAATGAGAATGTTTCTTCATGAAATTTACACTCTATGTAATTGGGTTACGCAACATTTTAAAGCCAATAGACTAATGGAATGAACTAATTCATTTCATAAAGTGGTCATACATCATGAACTATTAAAAAGTCTTGTAATGTTCAGTCTAATTAAATTTTTAGTCGAGACATTGGTTTTTGGTCATATCTTTCTTAAAATAATCTCATGAAATGTCACTGAATTATATGTTGTGTAAATTCCTGATAAGGATTTCAAAAAAGTGTATCATTGATTATTTGGTCTTAATTTCTTTATGATACTTTTTTTCCTCGACCTAGGTCTCATAAGCTAGTGATTTTGGGCACCATACCTCTATTCAAGATTTCCTATTTTTGTGTACAATACTCTAGTAATTGGTTCTACTTTGGTTGTGTCTTCGTTTCAGTGGTTCTTCATCAGTTTTAGTGTAACTTATTGACTATGTGCATTGTTGGTTTTGATCTTGATTGTTTTTGATCTCATAGATATATTCTGGTAATCTAAAAAATATTCCTCATAGTTTTTTTCATTATATGAATTATTTTACCATCATTTGATGTAGGTTGTCAAAACCATATCCATATCATTGGATAATTTTTGTGTATTTTTAATATCAAAATTTTATCAACATAATATTTTAATAAATTAATTAAATTATGAAATGGATTATTTATTGGAAACCATATGGATCTAAATGGTATTGATTGGGATTATAGCTATCCTTTGGGTAAGTGATATCATGTTTACATATGAATTATTTAACGACTGAAATTGTGTTTTTCAAGATAATGGGTATGGGGGTTTTCTTAATATATATTCACCATAGATTGGTCTGATTGTTGAAGTGAATGAAATGTTATAATTTTATGAAAAAATGATTATTTAAATGATTAGTTTAGTTAAAATGCTAATTTTAATAATTTTCTATAGATCATGATGATGTAATATTGGAAAAATCCTGATGATATGAAATTTGTTTTTATTTACATGCTATAATGATTATACGGGGAATGGCCTAGTTGACAGGTTGATATACTTATATATCTGTAGCTATTCATGTGAAAAAGCTGAAATGATTATATTATGGTCTTGTTCATGAGAAACATATTAAAATGGTAATAGATTGTTCTTGTCCCTCATATACATTTTAAAAATATTATATAAAAGGCATAGCCCTCGAACATTTTAAATTGATTATATATCTTTATTGACCATGATGAAATGATGAAAATCTTATATAATTGAATTTAAATGGTTTTTTGTGATTTATACCTTTGATATAATGTTATGGTTGGAATGGTTATGATACATAATTAGATACATTTTTCAATGGGAATGTGGGAGGTTATGTTTTACCATTGTTATATGGTTATGGATGTTAAGGTAGTCCGACATACTTAGATTAATTTCAGCTTATTACTAGTACTAGTTTATGTGGTATTAATTTAAATTCTAAATATTTATAATTATTATATAATCAAATGTAGGTGTGGTCTTATAGAGTTATATTTACACCCTACTTAGTAAATGGTTTGATTCCTAATAAAATTATAAGATACATGTTAGGAAAATTGAATAGAACTTTATTTTTGATTGTTTTAATACTGAATGGGATAGAGTATGGGGTGGAAACCAACATGGGGTTTATGAGTGGGAAAATTTGAGTCATTATTTGTGACTAATAGTTTTTTTATTTTTTAATTAAAACATGAAATTTATTTACATCCCAACTTGTCATTTCATTTTTCCATTAATTTTCTTTGGATTATTTGGTTGGATCTAATATAATTTTCCATTATCTCATATTATTTCAATTATTTATACACTATAATAGTTTTTTATTATTTATTATTATTATTTTTTCTTGGATCTATGTTAAAAGAGTTATATTTAATCCAAAATAAATATATGATCCCTTATGCTAGTTGGGATCATCTGGCGTACGAGTAGCCACACATGACGTCTCACAACTGACCCATTTCGGCCAAGTGAGATTGTGTTGGGGTGGGGGGGATTACATAATCATTCTCTCAATAAAAGAATTTAAATTCATGAGAATGGATTCCTTCTCCTTATTTATATCAGGAGGCCTCAATAATATTTTCCCATATCCAAATGACATTTTATATTTAATGAAATATGTTCTTCCCATTTTATGTATTTTATTAAAAATTATCAATTCATTCCATGTGAGGCGGGTTAGATGAATATCATTATATAATTATTCTATAAACTATATACAACATGTTTTAATTATGAAAAATATCTTATCAAAAAATGGGTGTTCAATTTTTTCAATAAATAAATCTTGAAATATTCCCCAATGTGAAAACACATCTAAAAATCATTCGTATGAGGATACAAAAAATATTTCAAGAAGTGTTAAAATTTAGGTAATTAATTGAGATGATGAAACTAATAATTTGATGTGAAATTATGTTTCATTGATATTATTGTTAGATATTTATACCCCATGAGAACTATAATTATTATAATCATAAATAATTATGGGAAATGAAAATCCAACCATATTCTTGTTATTTATATGGGATATATATATATATATATTCAATATTTAAGAAAAATAGATCATATAAGGGTGTTCTTTTCATTATTACAGCCCCCTATAAATGGTTTCTATATATAAATGACCATGGATTATTCCTCTCATATATTATATTGTCTAATTACTAATGAAATATTTTATGATTATTACCAATGACAAATTCTATGATGGATTGATATGTTGAGTTTTTTAGATACCATAGATTTCAAAATATAAATATTTATAACACATAACTACAAAGTACATCATTGATGATTAATTTCCAAAATAATATTAGAGTTTTGTGAGTCTTAATTTTATTTTTAATGAAATAAACATTGATATGGTTCAATCCTAAAAAATCATTATCCGTAAAATCTAAACAAAAAATTACAGATCTTTTTATTATCACCATCCTTTATTTTTAATTTGATATTCTATTAGGGATGTAAGAATTCAGGAATAATTATTAGAATATATTTTTTTTGGAATGAAACTCTTATATTTTATTATAATAGTTGTTTTGTTTCATTCAATATTCTCTATAATAGATTCCATTTTCAAATGGGATATCTTATATTTCAAGAAATTTTGTGGAGTGCTAACATCTATATTATTGGGAAAAAACAATTTATATACAAATATAGTTTTTGATCATGTATTAAATTGTTAATTATTATTCCAATTTATTTTTTCTCCAAAATATTTATACATCTTGATATCCAAGTGTTTTTCATGGTTTCACCGATCACACAAATATCTATTGGATTTAGAGTCACCATTTTAGTGTAACCCCTATAACTATTCATTCTGAGCGTCGAATACCATATTAATAAATATATATATACCATCTTATATGTTTTATATTTTTGGTGAATTATAAAACACTTCATTACACTATCTGTCTAAATTTAAAAAATTATTTATATAACCAAATCTATTAAATATATTTTTCAATTAAAATTTCAACTTCTTATGGGTCAAATTATTTATTACAAAAACCCCAATCAATAATATATCTCAGTTTTCATTGATATCATGATCTTGTTTTCCTTAATAATTTTTAGAAAATTCCACACTCAATTTCAATTTTCTTGAACAAAAAATACCCGTTTTACATCATGATTTTCTATTTTATTGTAGTAAATATTGATTTTATATCCTTATTTAATTTATAATTTTCACCACAAATTTTTCTTCATTCAGTTGGATACTTTTGTGGGACATGAAATATGTCACAGAAGATGAGTTTTATGGTGGTTCAACATTTTAAAACATCAAAATTTAGATTTTTTGTTAGGTTTGTCCTATAATCATCATCAAAATAAACTATTGAATCCGGATTTAAAGCGATAGTAAGTTACAATTTTGAATTATCTAGTCAGTGGTTGATATAGAAATAATTCCCATTAAATAATTCCACTATTAATTTTTTTTTTAAAAATAAATATCATATATTGTTTCTATGCTAGAACTATAGACCGATTAACATATTATGAGGATCATGGTTAGTAAATTTCTATAATCTTCAGTTTTACCCTCAATTATAAACACTTTATTTTGAGAATGAATATATGATATTAATTTTCAATCACTGTTTTATTGTAATAGATCATATTTTTTTATTTATTCTTCATAAATTCAATATTTACCTAGTGAAATGTTTTCAATTTCTTCCAATCTATTTTTATTTATTTTTACTTATAATTTTCGAATAAATTTTTGAAACATTTTGGATCTTTTAAAGTGAATATATCAACTCTTTAAAAACAAATTCAATCACTTCTTTTCACAATCCACTTTTTGATAACTTTTATCAATCAAGTAATTATATCAACACAATGTGAAATTGATTATTTTTTTCCTTTACATGTATTGTTAGTGTGTTTCAATAACATGATACAAATTCTAATACATAAACAGGTACATATATTGCTAATTAAAATTATGATTTATAAATATTAAAGAACATAGGTTTATAACAACTGTTATGAAATCATCCATTATGAAGTTATTCATATATTTACTAAAATAATAATAAAAATAACTAAGATATTCATTGAAAAAATACTCTTCATTGCATGTTTTTTTATCATAGAAAAAATATGTAATAGAATTATCCATTATCTTACCACTCCGACTATCTTAAACTAGTGATTTTTCATCATTTATTATTAAGAAAAATATATTCATTATATTGAAATAAATATTTATATCTCTCAAATCTAGTAATATCATGATATTATATTTTTATAGGGTTGGATGTAAATTTATTTATCTGCTGAACATTCATTTCAAATAAAAAAATCCATTTTTTTGTTTAAAAACTACACGACAATAAAAAT
This sequence comes from Viscum album, assembly GCA_963277665.1. Taxonomy (NCBI): domain Eukaryota; kingdom Viridiplantae; phylum Streptophyta; class Magnoliopsida; order Santalales; family Viscaceae; genus Viscum; species Viscum album. The sequence goes on from OY728160.1 coordinate 520,633,964, forward strand.
AAATTCTATTTGAGGAAAACTATTATCATATTTGAATTTTTATTTTTACTGAGGTATGTCATGAAACATATAATAGAACTATATTGGAAAATTATTATAATTAAATAGGAAACCATATGATGTCTATAACAATTGTCTGTAATGAAACATTATGCTTTTATAATCCAAAAAGAAATTTTACAACATGAGAACCATGTCAAGAGATAATTAAATATTCCTTAGACATACAAGTGGTTGTTCCCAAGGATCATACAATAAATCCTTTAATCTGAAACAACTTTTCAGTCCCCATGGTCGTTGCATACACACATGAATGTTGGGTGACTGATAATCATGTGTTGTAATACCATACCAAAACTAAAATTTTGTCATTATTCCTTTTAAATAATTTTGTCCATGAACATATCATTCTATTTAAGAAAATATAATATATGTTTTAACAAATAATACACCTTTATAAAGTGTATGAAATCAATAATGTGGGGGAAAATGAATTTTATATGCTTTGTCCCCTCGTTGGAATCATACTCCTTCCTACGATAGGGATGTCCTAGTCTATTATTACATACGATATTTGAATAACTAATTTACATTTATATTTTTAAATTTATTCCATTTTATCTATTATTAAATTACAATGCGGACTTACTTATTATATTATACTTGTTAAATAGAAACTTTTCAACGTATTATATTTTACAATATCATCTAACGTATTGTTCATATCTTTCATGCTTCTAATATTATATCCCAAAAACATTCAAGGGAATTTACAACATCTCAAATAATTTTTTTTCAAAAATAGAGTCTTAAATTTGTTAATTATCATAAAAAATAATTGGTTCATCTTTTTTATTATTTTCATTACATGAGTTACTAGTTCATATTAATAAATTTTTTGATTATAAGTTAACTCAAATATATAAACAATATCATTACATATATATATAAATATATATATAAATATATATATTAATAATTTTTTTTAAATGTCTCTAATCATCCATACAATGTTTTTTCAAGAAACAAAACATTTATAATTATACATTTACTATATAAAATGTAATAACAATCTATACAATATTTTCATAATATTTAATAGTAATACATGGATTTTATCTTAACATTTCATAAACTACCTTATAATATTTTTTGTTCTACTTCACCAACTATTTATTAATTGAAAAAAATATGGAAAAATTTCTCTTACCTTTTCTCAATGTTATCAACAATGTAGCATATTTCATTGAACTATGCTTTTACACATACCATTATTGGAATTATAACTACTTAACATTTCATTTTATTCAACCTAGAGATCTTTAATGGAATCTCAACTCAGTAATAAAATGATGAAGATACTCTGTTACAACCAAAGTGATTGTATTTTAAAAAATTTCATGAGTTTAAAATATATATTAAATATAAATACTATTATGTAATTTTTATATAAAAAATGATTTAGTTTGAGATAAACTGTTTTGTTCTTGGATTCATATTCCATAAATTAATTTATAAATAGTAGAATTTGATTTTACAAATGAATTAATTTTTTTAAAATATTTGTTTATATATATATAATAAATATAATTATAATAAATATTTGTATATATTTGAGATTTTTTATTTTTTGGTGAAGTGAGAAAAAATAGAATTTTTTAAAAAAACATGTCTTTTATTTTCAATAAATTTTGAAATTAAAAGTACCATGACATTTTTAAAATAATTTCATGTGACATAAGTATTATTTTGTTATATATAATAAATGAAAATAATTATTAATCACTTCTCATTGGATTTTATTATAATATTGTTTCCTAGTATGAAAATGTCTTTTTCAGAAAAATATTTTCTTCTAAATAATGATTCTCTATTTTAATTTATGAAATAAACCGTAGTGTGGAAAGATTTAAATGGAATTTTTAGAATATATATCATTAAATAAGAATTTATATTCATCGTATGATTATTATTATTCATATAGTTAATATAATGTAACCATTTTCATGATAAATACACACCAAGAAAAACTAGATTATCATAACATTTGTTTGAATATTGTTAATTTAAATTATCCCACTTTTGTGAATTGAATTTGAAAAATTGGATTAAATAAGACCATTAATAATTATTTATATTATATAAAAATTTCATCTTATTTTTTATCATATTTAACAGTGAAAAAATTAATATGTACATTTTTTAAAGTATAAACTAGTTTTCGGGTGTGTAAACTAAAAAAACGAGTAGTAAAATGGTTAAGAAACTATATAAGATAATTTTTTAGTCTTTATAAGAACCTTATAATGTTTAAATTATGATAATTTTTTGTTTTTAATATTTGAGGAATTTGAAAAAATGGGTATAACTTTATTTTCAAATATTTTAAGTGTGCCACTCACCTAACTTCTAAAAATCCACCCCTATCACATCATATTAACCAATTCAAATCCCATTGAATAGGCCAAAGAATTATGAAATTATTTTTTTTCTTCCTTCACCATAACCTAAAGGCCTTAATTATTTCCTAAATGAATCCTATGATTGGTTTGGTGTTTACATAAGGAGGTTATTCGAATAAGAGATATCATGATTAACTGATTAACTTTATTTTATTTATTATTTCACATATTAAAAATAGAATTAAATAATTATTATATAATTAATAAATTATATATAATATATTGATCTTTTATTATGTTAATTCAGTCACTTATATACACATCTTATTCCATCATCATGGTAAAATATAATGATTCATGTGTATGAAGGACTATCACCTCCCGAACCGATGTGATTTTTATTCCATTATCACATATAAAAACATATTATAATAATTGTCTTAGAGTATATATATAATATTTATAATATATTTATACTTATATAGTAAATATAAAACATAAAAATTTCCAATATTCCATTTTTAGGGGATATGATAATTACATTCATATATACGATGGACAACCTCCTCACAAAAAATGTGATTGTTTTATCACTAATCATTTTAGTCAATGGTAATTAGGATATTACTATTGAATATATTTCATATTAGTAAAACAATTATTATATTCCAGACATATTTATCATTATAAAAATTAGACATATCAATTGTATTCTTACACCGAATAATGATAATTTTATTCTTTAATATGTGTGGACTATCTCCTCCAGAAAGAGATGAGTATAATTTTTCATCATTACTAAACATTAAATATTCAATGAAATGTATTTTAAAAACTAATATTTTATTTATAGTATGATAAAAATTATTTTTAGATAAAATTTTACATATCATCATACTGTAGTTATCATTGAAAAATTGAAACAATACTTTTGCGTAGAGAAGACTTATTTTCTCCGTGATCAAAAAATAGTTCATTTTCCTTATCCATTATTCAAGATTTTCTAAAAAAAAAAAATTCTATATGAATACGATATTTAAATAATAATAATTATTATAGATATATTGTAATAAATTCCTCTTGAATTATAATCAATCTATTAATTTCATTTTCAGACATATATGTCAGATGCCAACAAAACATACAACATAAACATTATTGATTATTTAATTGTATATAACTTGTAAATACAAGAAATAAATTAAAATTTAAGGTTTAATAATGTTCTTAATAAGTAATATAACTTACATTAGTTTAATATTTAGTAATAGAATGAGAAAATGTGATTAATCAAACTCGTGGTAGGCAACTTTGTCTCTATTTCCGTTCAATGTTGAATATTTTAATATTATGTGCCAATCATGTTTTTTGAGTTGTATATTCATAATATTTGGCATGTTATACCATGAATTACTCAGTTATAATGACAGTAAATTATTTTTTACATTTATAATTTCATGGAAATTATGATTGAATTGTTTCCAAAGTGATAAGGGGTGCATCATTAGAAAGACATTCTTTTAATATTTTCCTTGAAAATATATTTCTATTCTATGTTTTTTATTTTAAATTCATTTTTATTGTAATTTTTAGGAAATTAAAAATTCATAAATGAAATCATTTTGTTTATTTCAATGGTTTTGAAAAAATGTAATATTTGTGTGGATTGTGTGTCTTTTTATACAAATGAAAAAAATAATGTTCTATATTAATGTGTACAATGAGAAAACATTTTACCACCACCATTAACATTATTTGATGTTTGGATTCTATAAGACCTTATAATACCATGATAGGACAGGGGATAATTATGGCATCAACTTTTAATTTAAAAGATTGTGATCCCTCCCACATGTTAGAATGAATATGTTACACCTGTCATGTTGAATGTTTTAGTTATCAATCAGTCGTGTGCATAAATAGAGACAAAAATCCATATTTTTACATGGTTCACCATAAAGGTATACTTCAAGTAGAATATTATGACATTATTTCAGTTATACCCAAATTCATTAAGCATAACAAGGTTTTATGGATTACCATTGTTAATACATTATCACTCCATATCAAGACACTACCTTTACAATAATTTTATGAATGGAACACTACATCTCTTAGAACACTTCGTCAACTCCCCATTCATTAATACATTGGTAGAAATACATACATAATGTATCTACGTGAAGGATTATTCAATAGATTATGAATTAAATTATTTTTTCCATGAGACTATGATTTCACCATATCCCATTATTGGACGAATTTAAAGGACTATTCAGTAAAACCATATGTAAAAAAATTATTGTAACAATGCACTTAGACCTCACAAACCCACTAACATTAAAAATACTCTATGCCTTCCCATATCCCACTTCCGTCATGAATCTACAAATACTTTAAAAAGGTCACGGTATTCATGAAACACCCATTTATGAAATTCCATAATGATAATAATTTATAAACAAGTCCTTTTTTTATAATTTATTTTGCAAAGGGTTTTATATTTTCAAAAGGATTTTCTTCATGAAGATCCATTGAAACATCATAGAATTTAACCCGTTCATAAAATTCCCTCCATAACATTAGAATATGAACAACCACATATTTGTAGAATTTTTCATTCACTAATAATTTCATATCTTAATGTAATTTTTATAGATGTATTCATTTGAAGTTCATAAATAGCTATTTATAATTTATGTTTTTGTGAATTTTTGTCATTTATGATGAACCATATAGTACTGTATAATACAGAATCACATTAAAACATGTCTAGTTTCACAAAGACACTTTTGTGAACATTCAAACCACCATGTCACAAATTTCTTCCCTGAATCTCCACATCTCTATTAAATTATTTTAATAAAAAACCACATTCAGTCACCATATAATTTATGATTCTATTTTATAAATCCCAATTTTATGATGTATAACCCTTTATTCAAGTTTTTCTATCCAAAAATTTTGAAATGGGAAACGAAAACACATTCAACACTAAAACCTCATACACCATAAGAGCAAATTACATAAAAAATAACAAATTAAACCTTGTGATCGTTGAAAAAATAAAAAAAACTAAAATATGATTCCAACAATTAAATTTTTTTCCCATAAATTCTTCCCATTTTGGATTTCTAAAAATCTGTAGAAACATTTAATGAAGCACCAGCCTAGAGAAAACAAATGATATTTCTAAAATAGTCTATCTGACACTATATGTATACATGATTGAATATCAGTGTTGAAAACAATATTATAAAGACAGAATTATCATTCCTCAATAAAACACTATAAAATCATACAAGACTACCAAAAATTTATTTCTACTTATCTACAGATTTGAACATAATCCCAATTAATTTGTATCCGTACATATAGTACCCCAAAAAGTCCCCATATATCTTATCTCCCCTATATACCTACATTAATTCCACATCAAGATAGATCAAGTTAAACTAAATTTTGAGAATGAATCATCCAATGCCTCATCGGTAAATTGGAGTGAGCTTGAACACTAAGGTAATACTTTTGTTTTTCAAACATGTGCTCTAGTAAGAAATTCGTCAGATTACTAGACACTTGATCATTATTTATAACATGTTCCAATTAAATCACACCTTCAATAAATGTGTCATTGGTGATATTATATCAAACCTCGTTATTTTTTTTATGATCATATTGAATGGGATTTCATGTAAGATCAATCACATAATTATTGTCTCAATGTATCACCATAAGCTGTTTCGAATCATCTACAGCATCCATATGTTACTAATTCAAAAAAATTAGGTGAGTGAATACATTTTTCATGATGAAATTCTCTAGCTAAGTATTACTACCCGAATATCATTCTTATTTAATTATGTAAAAGTCGAGACATTTTATTCCAATAGATAATTCACAAGAACTTGTGGAATTATAATCCACTAAATTTCTAGTCAATTCAACATTGTAAAATGCTAATAAATATTTAACTACCCCTACTGCAAAGTACAAGAATATGTTGAGAGAAATTATAATTTAACTCATGATTTGTTAAACTGCTACAAAATTATTTTTATTTCAATTACCATTAAAGAGAATCGCTAAACATATTGTATTGATGATATATGGATGTGTTGTAGTTTAATTTTATTAACCTCAAATGATCCTTATATAAAATTTCGAATCCAAATATTTCATATACCCATCCATTCCTATTTTTTCCAAATTCAATAAAAGTTGACATTTTTATCAAATCATGCACATTGAATTTATTCAGAATATCGGGTCTATAATTTTCATAAAAATTATGGCGTATTACTTATTTTTAATCACCTACTTTATTGAAAAATATATTATTTAAAAAATCAAGGAAAATTGTAAGTGTAATCTCATTTAATTTTTAAATTAATCTCATGTTCCCTACCCATTTCAGAATAATATAATATCATCCACATACACTAGAGCTATAAATTTATCTTATTTTTGATTTATCACATATAGATTATAGTCAACAACACCCCAATTAAATTAAATATTCATTATATAAGCATCTATTTGGAAATACAAAACTCATGGGCAATAATTTAGGCCATATAGAGACGTCAATAATTGATAAAACAACATTTAATCATCTCCAATTAAAAGTTGTAGTGGTTGTTCAATGTATAAATCTTCTTCAAGAAAACCACATAAGATTTCCATTTTAACGTCATTATGATAAACATTTTATCCACTTTGAATCACCATGTAGTGTAATATCCTAATTGACTCCAATTGAGCTAGAAGAGAAAATGTTTTTTCAACCTCAATTCCATCGATATATGCATATCAATTAAAAACATGGAGAGCCATGTTTCCCATAAAATTTCATAAGTCATCAATTTTTTTAAGATCAACCTTTTTTAAACAAATTTTGATTATTTGGGCTCTTAATAGTATCACATGTCTGGTTCATATCAATCATTTCAAGTTGTTTATTCATGTACATAACCAATAATTCATCATTCTCTTCTTCTCTAAATGCGCTTACATCGAAAAGTAATCGGGGGCGGGGGGAATGTGATCCATTCCACATTTACCTCATCAATTTCAGATAAGTCCATTCATTAATGATATTTAACTCAATAAATTTCAGTATTAAATTTATTGTATATGGTTCTAGTCGAGTTTCTTCACCAATGGTTTCCTCTTGTCATTCAACAGATGAATCATAATATCATTGATATCCCTGGATGATTGGAAAGACATCCAAAACATCTATATTTGAATATATTTCTTTTCAAAATTCTTTTTCCTCTTAAATTATATCAATATATGATCTCCTCAAGTAATTGGTGGTTTTATATTCAATTATTTTCATATAATTTATACCCATAATATTTCTAATATTATTTTTGTTGTATTTGTAAGCTTTATAGTTTATTGAATATTCAAGGATCATTACATCATTTGTAGAGTCACCATACATTACATGATTTCCTAAAATGTTTTAGATGAAACAGTTACTTCCATAAAACTTGAAAATAAATCATATAAGGAATTATCCTAATATATATCTCATATGGTGTCATGTCCTTTCCTAAAATAATCCTTGTGAAATTTTGAGTGTACCCTGATATAGGAATAGCCTCCTTCATATTATGGTGGGAAACACAACTCCCAGTCAAAATAGTTCAATCCATTTTATACAAATATTTATTTTTGCATCTGATTCCCCATTCTGCTGAGGTATTCTTATAAAATACATGCCATTCCTGATCTTAATATTTTCAGGCTATTTTATACTTTAATGTTTGTTTATTGTGTTCTACTTCTAGATCATAACTACATGATTTTATGTCAATTTTCATTATAAATTCATCAGCAATAACTCTCCATCAACTCAATGTACTCTCATTGGGGATTCATAAACATAAAACATGTCATTATACAATAATCATCAATAAAGATAATCAAGTACCTTTCTATATATGTGATAAAAACATTAATGGGACCACCACCACCATTGAGGACTAGATCAATCTAATTTAATAATCATTTTTTCATCGGAAAATAAGAATTAAAAACCATCATTTCTCTCATTAAAGTAGAAAATATATTTTTTCTATTATGCTTCAGAATGAGATTGTTGGAAAATATACAATATATTTGATATGTTCCTTGTGATCTATTGATTAATGTTATTGATTTACATATTTCTAATGTTTTAATCATCAATTGATAAAAAAATTATTTTCTCTGTTGTATGCCTAGTATAAGTTATTTTATTTTGTCTAAAATTTAATAATAAAATTACATGTCTTTTTTTGATGGTGTGTCCATTTTAACAAAATTTCACTACAATACATGAGTAACAGAGTTCACTCAAACTCAATATACTGTGATATAGGAAAACCACACAAGGAACTTCTATTTTTAAAATACAATTTTTATTCTTTTGATCCACTACATTTGATATTAAAGAAACCATCATTTCCAAATCATAGTATTGCATCACAAGTTTTATGAAAATTTTAATTAAATTTTCATTTTATGCCATGTTGGATTGGATTATGTAGTCAACAATTGATGTTCTAATATTATTTTTATGTTTTTGATAAATTTCCACATGATGGGATTTCTCAATCATCTTATCTTTCTTACATGATATACCCAATTATATAGAGGGAAAAAATATGGTCTACTCAATCTCTATTCCAAGTACACGTTTGATTCATTATCATATTGTTCTTCTAGATGAGAATAAGTATTTTCATTGAAAACCTCACAGGGTCGATTTATATAGACTTTTCCATCAGTTTTGATGTTATAGTACCCACTAATTCATATCATATAATGAAAAGATTTATGACAATTATTAGAACAATGAATACAATATGCATTGAAATTATTATTTTTTTGATATGATGATGTTTATGTTCCAATTCTCATTTCATCACTTAATATTGTTTACCCATCAATATATATTATTTCCTATTCACAATAAGACATGGTGTGTCTCAACAATAAATAGAATAGATAGTTCATAATAGGAAGTATCTTCCTCCTTCAATTCGATCACGTTTTCTGATCATTTTAATAATAATTTTACTAAAAATCCCCTCTATATTGTTGAGGATTATTTTTAGATCTATTATTTATTAATTTTGATGTTTTCTCATTTTGTACATCAATGCCTTTGTTATATGTGATTCTATATGAATATCATTGCATTGGGTAATCCCATTTATAGACATTGATTATTTAGTATTGTAGATAAATCATTTTTCCCATAAATTTTGATCACTGATCATTCAAGGTATTATGTAATCCTTCGTAACCACATTCAAATCATTCAATAATACATGCTTCTAAAAATATTCTATACTATAATTTACTCTTCATTTCCCTTGATTTTTAATCAGTTTATTATTAAAAACAAAAAGTGAAGAATTCATCTTCAGGGGCCTCAAAATATCATTTAATATTCCTCTAGTCTATATTTACATTAATCAATGAATTTTCCAATCTCTTCAAACCTATTTGTTAACTCTATATCCTCATCTGAGAATTCAGGATTTGGCAAATGATATTTTTCCACTCCTTGTAGGCGATGAATCTCTACATCAGGTTGATCAACATAATATAATCACTCTCTCAATAAATGTTGAGTAGTTATTTTTATCTTCCATTTAATGTTACTATCATCAATATAACCTTTATGTTCTACATTGGTTTCTTCAATAACATTCTACTTATTATATTCAACTTTCATAGATTCATTCAATTCAATTGTATCCATCTTAGAATCTTCAATATCCGATGTAACACCCCAGGTAAATAATGAATATGAAATTTTCATACTTATCCATATTTTTGAATGAAATATTAATATGACTTTAAAGTGGACGCTATGCTCGATGGCGTACCCAACACGCAACAACGAGTTTCTTGGGAATCTTACATTGCACTCTAATAATAAAATAATATTATTTTAAATGGTAGTTAACATGTAGTCGTTGTATTGGCGGGAATGGATAGAAATAACTAAAATATGATTATATATGTTTTTTTAAATGTTTTTACATTTATCCAATAAAAGATAAAGGCATAAAATATGGAATGAATTCAATTTTAGTGGTATATGCCCTAGTTTTCACTAAAGGTTCACTTATCGCTTTTTGATTGAGAACCATCATTAAATATAGTTTTGTTCACTCTTATACATTTTATTGGACCAAATAAAACTCTTATTAATAATCGGGACATCAAAATTTACTTTGTGTAATTTTTTGGTATCTTTCCTATAAAGTTCATTTTTTATGAATAGTGTAAAATGTAGTATTTTAATTCAAAACCTATTTTTAAACTAATTTATTTATATGATTAGATTATATTGTGAATTGGTTTTAATGTTAAATTAGAATATATTTTTACCATTAAATCCAATAGTAGTCGTTGGAATTAATTTCACTTTGAAATCAGACTTAAACTAGTGTCAATCTTTTGATACTTATTGTTTCATAAAAACACGCTATTTGATCTGAAAGCGGGAATTAATTTTTAAATTAATTAATCTCACTTATATTTTTTGAATTTTGTAAAATAGACTTCATTTTTGAATTTGGAATATCAAATATATCTTAGGGTGAATTTTTGGGATTTTTCTGAAAAACCTCAATTTTTGATGAATATTGAAACCACTAAGTGGTGCTTATAAAAACTGATTTTTCCATTTAAATGAAATTTTTCCATCTTTGTGTTTTTAATTTCAAAAATCCGACATACATGGTTTTCATTAATAATTAAAATGTTGTTCAATGGGATAAAAATAATTTTTTGGTGAATAGTAACATATTAAGTTTTTAATCGTGATTAGAGGTAATTAGTGTAGTTTACGGTAAGAATAATGTTTTAATAAAATTAAATGACCTAGACACATGTCCTACCCTAATTGGATGTGTCATGGCCGTCCAAGAAAATCCATAGGTCAACTTGGGGACCCCATGAAGCCACTTTGGTTGGAAAATGACATTAATATCTTTTAATTTAAAGTTAAAGTAAAAATGAGACAAACATGAACTGTTTTACTAAAACAATTTTTACATGGGGTTATACAAATCAGATTTTTGACTATAAATATTAATTGGAAAGATAAAAAGATTTCCTACATTATAGTAGTTTTTTTATAATTTTTAGACATTAAATAAATTAAATTATTTATGACATCATGATGATGCAGCGATGACCTCATTATTTAACGATTTAAATAAAATTGAAAGATAATGTAATATATTAGACCTACACATGTACAAAACCTATTGGATTAGTGGATTTAGAACCCTTATAACCTTAGCCTCTAAAAACATCAATGTGGGACCTCTTAAATCCGAATTCCATTTTAAAATAAAGTGACATTTCTTTATATTCCAAGAGTGCCCCTCCTCTCCTCTTATAAAAGGCCCCCACCCCTACCTCCTTACCCACACTCTCAAAGAATTTGGCTCGGCCAACCTCTGCCCATTTTGTCTCTCCACTTCCCTCTCTTACTCCTTGAAGCCTCACATTGGGCATAAGTCTTCCTGAGGAAGCCTTTGAGCTCAAACCAAAGGGAGTGACCCGATTTTAAGGTAATGTCTTCACTTGAGTCCTTTTGTTTTATTTTGCTTCTCCAACCCCCTAAACTCTTTTTATTAATTTATTTTGTAACAAATAAAGTATCATAAATATACTAGTATGTTTTTATAATAATGATTCAAGCTACACTTTCAGACACCTACATCTAATGGTTTAAGAAAATACTGCTTCCGTGGATGGCGAATTTCAGCCTCGCGAAACGATAATTGTTCAACATTCTTTTAACACCTTCAAAGGTGGCCATTAAGATGACACTATATTTATATGTTATATATAATATGTTTATGTTTTCCTTAAGCTTATTTATTTTTCATTTTGGGCATACATTTATGGTTTCCATTATGGGTAAATGCGATATCTTCATTTAAGGAAGTGTGGACTACCGCCCCCTCAAAGTGATTTGATTCGTTAATACCATATGTGGTACATATAAAGGATATATTTAATGATATTATATATGATACCATACTGGAATTAAAATAATATTATGTATAATTATGTTTTAATTTCATTAAATATGAAATAGAAATGGAAGTAGCGTTCATGCGTACGTACGGCTTACCGTCTCCATGAACGGTACATTTCATTTCTTATCTCAAAATGTTATGTAATACTATAAGTACATATATATAATGGATATATATGTAATATATTACATAAAAATTATGGATATCATTCTGGAATTATAATATATATATATATCTCTCTCTCATTTTTTTTAATTCCATTAATATGAAAAAAATGAATGTAGCGTTCATGCGTACGTACGGCCTACCCTCTCCATGAACGATGCTTTTCGTTTTTTATCTCCAAATGATATGGAATAGTATGAAATGAATATTTACTGGATATATATGATATTTTAATCATTTATACTATTATGGAAATTATTTACATATAACTACACGTGCAATCGTTTTTAAACAAGTTCATTTTTAACTCATGTACCAAACATCGGCAAAAACGTCTGATATGAACTGACATTATTAAAAAATTATTATAACATTATAATATGTGATATGAACTGAATAATAATCTATAAAGGAGGTACTTAGGCAATTATTAATTGACCAAAGTTTATTATTCAAGAATATAAAGAAACGAACAAGACAAGTTGGACTTGAGGTAAGGGATCTTACATCTCTCTTTCTTTTTAAGTACACTCTATTATGTCATTCACTCTAAAGCTCATATTTCTTGTTATTGGGATGTTATTTTATATTGACATTACTGTAATTTTTATGTTCATGTGATGAGAGACCATATTCTCTCTCATCCATCCATTTTGGATGTTTTGAGTGGCGCTGTTAGGCTGCCGAATTTTCGTAAGAGATCTAACCTTTCGCTTTCTTTTTAAGTACTCTCCTTTATCTCACTTATTTTAAGCTCCTCTTTGTTATGTTGGGGGATGTTATTTTATATTCATCTTTTTTTAAACATTATTTTGATATTATGAGAGACCCTATTCCCACTCATAAATCCATTTTGGATGTTTTAAGTGGCGTCGTTAGGCTGCCGAGTTTTTGTAAGGGATTTTTTCATCTCACTTATATTCCCGTGAGATTTATGCTACATTTGCCACAATTTCCTTGGAGTGGGGTATGTAATGCCCATTATTCTACTCTTTGGGTAATATACTTTCGTTTATGAGTATTTACATCAATGATTTTTTGTCCTTATTTCATGGGGTCTATGTTTTGAATGATACCCAAGTCGGTAAGGGAACCTTCACCCTCCTATTTTTTTAAAAGACTTCTTTTGTTGGGTCATTTAATTTACATATTGTTATGTTGGGATATGTTCTCATATATCCTTATTGATATAAATTTTATGTCCAAGTGATGAGATACGCTTTTTATCTCTCATCAACTCATTTTCTGAATTTTGAAGTGATGTCGTTTGGCTGTCGAATTTTACCAAGGGAACTTTTTAACCCAATTTCTATTTCTTCGGGTTCAACATGTATTTATTGAATATGTCATCCTTTGAATAAGTGTGAATGACCTTTTATTGTTTTACACTTAATATTCACTTATATTGGGTGTATTTATATTTGTCACACATAATATTGAGATTGATTTATCCTTAATTTAAGGATACCTTCTTTATAAGGGATTTCATCACATTTGAAATTTCTATTGAGACTTCATTGTTGTTATGCACCAATTCACTCTTATATGGTGTATATACTGTCATTTGGTGTATTATATCATGATTCCATTTATTCTCATGATATTATAATGTTTTGATTAAATTTTATTCCTCAATTATTGTATTCAAGTGTCTCTAATTTTGGTAAAACACCTATAACCAAAATATCGCTTTAAATGTTTTAATTATTTGTTATTATTAATATCCATGTTTTCAAAATGGTTTTAAGGATTTATTTATAAGGATATTAATGGTTTAAAATTTTAAAATCTTCAATGTGGTATGGGACACTTTGATTCACAAATCTCTTTGTTAAATGTTTTTAATGGTTTTGGAAATGGTTTCTTTTTGAATGGATTCATTATTTCAATACACTATAATGTTATATTGTGATTGAAATGTGGAAATGTTTTGTTTCCTTTATGCATGTTTTGTGTGATACATTTATGTTACTGTTCATGGGAATTGTTATGAAAACGGGTGGTTCCGTGATAAACTAAGTGTGGGTGAGCCCGATATAGCTCTCCAATGCATTGGGTAACGCGAAGGAGTGAAGCGTTAAGGTTTCTCCGAAGAGATTTAGGGAATATACTGTGATGGGTATTCCAAACATAACGAATAGGGTTACTCCCTACGTAAGATTGTTATGAATGCCTCAAGTTACCTTTATGTATTATGTTTTCTATGATTTATTCATGGTTTGATGAGGTATGTAAAGTGCCTATGTTTTATGGGTAAAGTATGAGTTCATTCTTATGTATATATGATCTCATGTTTCCTTTCCATATTTTTATAACCCTTAGCTTTTTATGCCCATCCCATGTTTTTGAAATTTTTTTCACAGGTCAAGTGAATGGTACATGACGTGATGATAGTGTCAAGGATGTGTCAAGAATGAATCTGTGTTTTATTTTAAATATTTTTTCGTTGATGAGAAGAAAGAATAACGTCTTTTATGTAACCACTTTGTTTAAATGTGGAATGAAATGCATGTTTCATGATCTAATTCTCTAAAACTCTAAACCTGAAAAGATCCTCAATGTGTAATCTTGTAATAACTCAAGATTAAGTAAGGTTTAAGGCTGGGGCCTTATAGTTGGTATCAAAGTTCGGTTTAGATAACTTTAGAGGTTAGGGTATTCTTTATGCATAATTGACATTACCATATTGGTTTGGATTTTAGAAAGAGTCCTAGTTTTAGATAAAGTGAATGAGTAAGTATATCTTAGTGTTTACCTTCCTCATTAGTACATGATGGTTTTGTTGATATACTCACACTGACATTTCTGTTTTAGTGAAATTATGGATCTAGTAGGCACCAAAGAGACAACAGGTTTGAAGGAAACTGTGGTGTTTCTCTGATTAAGATACTAGATAAAATGGAGGATTCAATGAGGAAACTTGTGGTTGTTCTAAACCAAATATCAAGGAGTCATGATCAACCACTTGAGCCTTGGTATGATCTTTAAGGCATCATGTACGAGATGACCGATCCATGTGGAAGCTTAGGTAATAATTATAAAGGTAACCATTAGAGTTTATATGATCCTTACTTGTGAGGTAATTATGGGTTATTATATGATATGCTGGAAAATGAAAGGCATGAGATAAACTTGAGGTTAAAATATATTATGATCATTTTTGATGGTTTTATCTCTTTTTGGGGAATGATTTAATAATTATATAGTTTTACAAAAAGGACAACACGCAGACTGTGTGACAACCCGTCGAGTCGGACAATGCTGCGGGAATCGAACCCACACCCAAAGTGCGACTAGTATTTATCGCCTACCACTGGACTACGTGAATTCCCTGGTTAGTTTGACCGATTCTTTTTAGTTAGATGGTTTTATGAATTAAGAGTAAGTTTATTTTGGGTTATTTATGAAAATGATTAACCTATCATGAAGGATATGTGATTAGGTTAATTTCTTTTCAATACGAGACTTTAGCAGCAACTGATGTTGTTTGGAGATAAATGTTACGATTTAACTTGGAAGACTATGTGACTAAATCCTTCATATATTTGGTTTTCAATATTATATTGGTTTACATTGATGAATTTTATGGACAAATTGGTTATCGAATGGTCCTCGTTGAACTTTGGGCTTTTTTGGACAAATTTTTGAGATTAAGAATAAATTTTCTTTTTATAAAGGGTTATCCTTTTTTTGGATTATATGACCTTGTACTAACCTTTCTGGTTTTGGTTTTGGTTAAAGCCTAAAGACATGGGATGTATATAATTCTCTTTTGTGGATTAGGTGGTTCTCTAGAAGTTGATTATAGTACTCTTAATGCGAACAAGTCTCCCTAAATACACGTCTTTTGGAAAAAAAATATGAGTTTGATTAAGGAATCTGGTAAAAGATGAAAGTCAACATGATAAGTGATCATGTTTCGTTATGAATAAATTCCTCAATTAAAATTAACTTCAAACAAAAATTTTGTCTATTAACTTTTCCTACTGGGGAATTGAATACCGTTTAACCCATCACAAGTTTGTGATTTTCTTATTGTTAACTTTCTCCTAAACATGTTTTCTATCACTCTCCATCAGACCATGGCCCTATGTTTTCTCCTCCATGTACATGTTTTCCTACATGGAGTCCTAGTATGGGTTAACTCGGGTGTCCTCTGTACTTATCTTTCTTTATTTTAAAGTAATTGTTTTACCGAGTCTTGTTCCGATGTGGGACTTTCAAGGATGATTCCAAGCGCAATTTTAAAATTGCGAGGACGCAATTCCCAAAAGGGGGGAATGATGTAACATCCCAGGTAAATAAATAATATTACATTTTCATATTTATCCATATTTGTGAATAAAATATTAATATGACTTTAAAGGGGACGTTATGCTCGGTGGCATACCCAACACGCAACAACGAGTTTCTTGGGAATCTTACGTTGCACTCTAATAATAAAATAATATTATTTTAAATGGTAGTTAACATGTAGCCATTGTATTGGCGGGAATGGATAGAAATAACTAAAATATGATTATATATGTTTTTTAAATGTTTTTACATTTATCCAATAAAAGATAAAGATATAAAATACGGAAATAATTCAATTTTAGGCGTATATGCCCTAGTTTTCACTAAAGGTTCACTTATCGACTTTTGATGGCGAGCCGTCATTAAATATAGTTTTGTTCACTCTTATACATTCTATTGGTCCAAATAAAACTCTTCTTATGAATCGGGACATCAGAATTTACTCTGTGAAAATTTTTGGTATCTTTCCGATAAAGTTCATTTTTTTAATGAATAGTGTAAAATGTTGTATTTTAATTCAAAAACACTTTTTAATCTAATTTATTTATATGATTAGATTATAATTTTAATTGGGTTTAAAGTAAAATTAGAATATATTTTTACCATTAAATCCAATAGTGTTCGTTGAATTAATTTCACTTTGAAATCAGACTTAAACTAGTGTCAATATTTTGATACTTATTGTTTCATAAAAACACACTATTTGATCTGATAGCGGGAATTAATTATTAAATTAATTAATGTGACTTATATGTTTTGAATTTTGTAAAATATACTTCATTATTGAAATGGATTATAAAATATATCTTAGGGTGAATTTTTGGGATTTCTCTGAAAAACTTCAATTTTTGATGAATAGTGAAACCACTAACTGGTACTTATAAAAACTGATTTTTCCGTTTAAATGAAAATTTTCCATCTTTGTGTTTTGAATTTAAAAAATCTGACAGACATGGTTGTCATTAAGAAATAAAATGTGGTTCAATGGGATAAAAATAATTTTTTTGGTGAATAGTAACTTATTAAGTTTTTAATCGTGATTAGAGGTAATTAGTGTAGTTTATGGTAAGAATAATGTTTTAATAAAATGAAATGACCAAGAAACATGTCCTACCCTCATTGGATGTGTCATGGCCGACCAATACAATCCATGGGTCAACTTGGGGACCCCATGAAGCCACTTGGGTTGGAAAATTACATTAATATCATTTTATTTAATGTTAAAGTAAAAATGAGACAAACATGAAATGTTTTACTAAAATCAATTTCTACATGGGGTTATACATATCAGATTTTTGACTATAAATATTAATTGGAAATATAAAAAGATTTCATACATCAAAGTAGTTTTTTTATAATTTTTAGACATTAAATCAATTAAATTATTTTTGACATCATGATGATGCAGCGATGACCTCATTATTTAACGATTTAAAAAAAATGGAAAGATAATGTAATATCTAAGCCCTACACATGTCCAAAACCTATTGTATGAGTGGATTTCGAACCCTTATCACCTTATCCTAGAAACACATCAATTTGGGACCTCTTAAATCCGAATACCATTTTAATATAAAGTGACTTTTCTTTACCTTCCAAGAGTGCCCCTCCTCTCCTCTTATAAAAGGCCCCCACCCCTACCTCCTTACCCACACTCCCAAAGCCTTTGGATCGGCGAACCTCTGCCCATTTTGTCTCTCAAATTCCCTTTATTACTCCTTGAAGCCTCACTTTGGGCATAAGTCTTCCCAAGGAAGCCTTTGAGCTCAAACCAAAGGGAGTTACCCGATTTTAAGGTAATGTCTTCACTTGAGTCCTTTTGTTTTATTTTTCTTCTCCAACCCCCTAAACTCTTTTTATTTATTTATTTTGTAACAAATCCATTATCATCAATTTACTAGGATTTTGTAATATTATGTATTCAAGCTACACTTTCACACACCTACATATAATGGTTAAAGAACATATTGTTTCCGTGGATGGCTAATTTCGGCCTCCCGAAACGATGATTGTTCAACATTCTTTTTACACCTTAAAAGGTGGCCATTAAGATGAAAATATATATATATGTTATATATAATATGTTTATGTTTTCCTTAAGCTTCTGTATTTTTAATTTTGGGCATAACATTATCGTTTCCATTATGGGTAAACACGATATCTTCATTTAAGGAAGTGCGGACTACCGCCCCCTCAAAGTGATTTGATTCGTTAATACCATATGTGGTACGTATAAAGGATATATTTAATGATATTATATATGATAACATACTGGAATCAAAATACTATTATGTATAATTATGTTTTAATTCCATTAAATATGAAATATAAATGGAAGTAGCGTTCATGCGTACGTACGACTTACCGTCTCCATGAACGGTACATTTCATTTCTTATCTCAAATTGTTATGTAATACTATAAGTACATATATATAATGGATATATATGTAATATATTACATAAAAATTATGGATATCATTCTGGAATTATAATATATATATATCTCTCTCATTTTTTTTAATTCCATTAATATGACCAAAAAATGAAAGTAGCGTTCATGCGTACGTACGGCCTACCGTCTCCATGAACCGTGCTTTTCATTTTTTTATCTCCAAATGATATGGAATAGTATGAAATGAATATTTACTGGATATATATGTTATTTTAATCATTAATACTATTCTTGAAATTATTTACTTATAACTACATGGAAAATCTGTTTTCCAACAAGTTCATTTTTGACTCATGTACCAAACATTGGCAAAAACGTCTGATATGAACTAACATTATTAAACAATTATTATAACATTATAATATGTGATATAATCTGAATAATAATTTGTAAAGGAGGTACTTAGGCAATTATTAATTGAACAATGTTTATTATTCAAGAATATAAAGAAACGAACAAGACAAGTTGGACTTGAGGTAAGGGATATTACTCCTCTCTTTCTTTTTAAGTACACTCTTTTATGTAATTCCCTATAAAGCTCATATTTATTGTTATTGGGATGTTATTTTATATTAAACTTACTGTAATTTTTATGTTCATGTGATTATAGACCTTGTTCTCTCTCATCAATCCATTTTGGATGTTTTGAGTGGCGCCGTTAGGCTGCCGAATTTTCGTAAGAGATCTATCCTCTCTCTTTCTTTTTAAGTACTCTCCTTCATGTCACTTCTTTTAAGCTCCCCTTTGTTATGTTGGTGGATGTTAATTTATATTACTATTTTTTTAAACATTATTTTGATATTATTAGAGACCCTATTCCCTCTCATCAAACCATTTTGGATGTTTTAAGTGGCGCTGTTAGGCTGCCGAGTTTTTGTAAGGGATTTTTTCATCTCAATTTTTTCCCGTGAGATTTATGCTACATTTGCCACAATTTCCTTTAATTGGTGTATTTACTGCCAATTATTCTACTCTTTGTGTATTATAATTTCGTTTATGAGTATTTACATCAATTATTTATTGTCCTTCTTTCATGGGGTGTATGTTTTGAAAGATACCCAAGTCGGTATGGGAACCTTCACCCTCCTCTTTTTTTAAAAGAATTCTTTTGTTGGGTCTTTTTATTCAGATTTTGTTATGTTGGTATATGTTCTCATATATCCTTATTGATGTAAATTATGTGTCCATGTGATGAGATACACTTTTTATATCTCATCAAATCATTTTCTGAATTTTGAAGTGATGCCGTTAGGCTGTCGAATTTTACCAAGGGAACTTTTTAACCCGATTTCTATTTCTTTGGGTTCAACATGTAGTTATTGAATATGTAATCATTTGAATATGTGTGAATTAACTTTTATTGTTTTACACATAATATCCACTTATATTGGGTGTATTTATATTTTTCAAACATAATTTTGAGATTGATTTATCCTTAATTTAAGGATACCTTCTTTATAAGGGATTTCATCAAATATGACATTTCTATTGAGACTTCATTGTTGTTATGCACCAATTAACTCTTATATGGTGTATATACTATATTTTGGAGTATTATATCATGAATCCATTTATTCTCATGATATAATAAATTTATGACTAAATGTTATTCCTCAATTATTGTATTCAAGTGTCTCTAATTTTGGTAAAACCCCTTTAACCAAAATATCTCTATAAATGTTTTATTTATTTGTTCTTATTAATATCCATGTTTTCAAAATGGTTTTATGGATTTATTTATATGGATATTAATGGTTTAAAATTTTAAAATCATCAAGGTGGTATGGGACACTTTGATTCAAAAATCTCTTTATTAAATGATTTTAATGGTTTTGGAAATGGTTTCTTTTTTAATGGACTCATTATTTCTATACACTATAATGTTATATTGTGATTGAAATGTGGAAATGTTATGTTTCTTTTATGCATGTTTTATGTGATACGTTTATGTTACTGTTCTTGGGAATTGTTATGAAAACGTGTGGTTCTATGATAAACTAAGGGCGGGTGAGCCCGATATAACTCTCCAATGCATTGGGTAACGCGAATGAGTGAAACATTAAGGTTTCTCCGAAGAGATTTAGGGAATATACTGTGATGGGTATTCCAAACGTAACCAAGAGGGTTACTCCCTACGTAAGAATGTTATGAATTCCTCAAGTTACCTTTATGTGTTATGTTTTCTATGATATATTCATGGTTTGATGAGGTATGTAAAGTGCCTATGTTTTATGGGTAATGTATGATTTCATTCTTATGTATATATGATCTCATGTTTCCTTTCCATAATTTTATAACCCTTACTGAGCTTTTTATGCTCATCCCAAGTTTTTGAAATGTTTTCCACAGGTCAAGGGAAAGGTACATGACGTGATGATAGTGTCAAGGATGTGTCAAGAAAGAATCCATGTTTTATTTTAAATATGTTTCCGTTTATGGGAAGAATGAATACTGCCTTTTATGTAACCACTTTGTTTAAATGTGGAATGAAATGCATGTTTCATGATATAATTCTACAAAACTCTAAACCTAAAAAGATCCTCAATGTGTAATCATGTAATAACTCAAGATTAAGTAAGGTTTAAGGCTGGGGCCTTATATCAAATCTAAAATATTCTTCAACATCAACCAAAATACATTACTATCTTGTTCCAATTTTCATTCAAATATCACTATCTATAATTTTATTCATTATTTTAATTAACCCATTCCCAGGAACCTATTATGAGGTATATTCATGATTTTTTGAGCTTTTTTAATGTTATAAAATCACTTTTTTAGGAACCTATTATGAGTTATTATTCATACTCTGTTGATTTTATATCTTTTTTTATGTCATGGTTTTAAATGGATTTAAATGTCAGATCATTTTATAACCCAAATGGTCATATCACCTAGTTGGAATTTAATTTTTCATGACACAAAAATTCCTAGCATATTTTGATGAGAAAAAATAGATATATATGTTTCATCATGGGCTAAAAACTTTTAATTTAAAATAGGAAGTACCCTACATATTTCTTTCTTCACAATGTCAATGTCCTAAATTACTTCCCTAATTCCTTTAATAATCTATCATCTTAAGGTATATGATTAAGTAATTTATTTAAATTTTTTTATTCAATAATATTCAAATAATATAAATAGCTATGCATAACTTTATGTTCGGCCTCCATTATAGTATTATTGACCTCATATATGTTTTCTAATATCTTCCTCATGGACATGGATAGTATCGACCTAGAATAGAATTCCACTAAAAGGTCCTCTGAACATGATTAGACACATGGCCTAAAGCTCATATCCCCAAATGTTGGAGTCTATATCCCAGAAAAGAGGGCATAGGTGTGTCAATGGGGAGACTAATACCTCTTCACTAGAGTGTAGAAGAGAGGAAATATGATATATTATAACAAGAAGAATATGTTACTAATATTCAATGACGAAAAATGATTAATACAATAATATATAAAATACATTATATGGAATCCCATATTCAATAGATTATGGTACAAGTTATTTATCCCATAAATCATCCAAAATATGAATACAATACTGGTGTATAATACACATAAAAAAGAATTAAAGCGCCAAAAAAAATCCCGGATAGCATCCCGAGCTTGATCTATATCTCACTCTCTCCCGATAGTAAGAAGTAATCAAGAACATTTAGTAGGTTACTCCCCCATATACATTCCAAAAATCATATAATCCATTTGTGTACCCATGGTCATCCCAAATATGGTGTGAGATATAACCCTAATATGAAACCACTCAGTGGTCTAGTTCCACATTATTGTGTAAAAATAATAATTAATGTGTGATAAAAGTAATATAATATTTAAATGAAGTGTTAAATGTAAAAAATTCAAAAATTAAATTACTCTCATGGACACATATCCTCTACTACATGCTTCTACCTATACAGAATATCTCTAAATTTATAAATAGTGATCTCCCTTTTTATAATCATGTTACTGTAATGAATCAACATCATTTATTGAATTATTCTCTAGAACTATGAAGCACCCTAATATCCCATATTCATATATGTTATTAGTAGATTCATAATCTGGAAATAAATAAATTATAATTAATTGATAGAATCAAATCTTTTTCTTTTCCATCACAGATGTTTCATATATATTATTTCATTAACTAGCAATTTATTAACCCAATACAAAACATGGAATTAAAAATATTGAATCTAGGGATAACTTTTGGTGTATCTTTAACCATGCACCTTACATTAATATCCTAGTCATTCAACATTAGAATCCAGATATCACTCTTGTTATGACATAACATCACTACCATTCATGTATGTCCTTGGTAGTCCACTAAGGGAGCGCAATTGTCACCCATGGAATATTGTGTCAACTTTCCTTTGTATTCCTATTTTTAATCAATAAGTATTATAATAATCACTCATTCATATACTAGTCAACCTCCCAATGATTCTATCCTCAGTAATATAAATGAGGAATAAAATCATCAAATAGTGTGTAAGGAAGGCCGAATCCAAATGATTCCATCCATGAAATTGTTATATAAACCCATGTGCCACCTAAATAAAATTATTACTCATTAAAATTCATTTAATTATATCTTCTTCATCACCAAATTCATCTCAATTCAAACTCACCACAATAGGCGACTCACATAATGGGATACTCTTAGAAGAATTGACCTCTATTTAACTCACATGGGAATTTAATTATAAGTGATTCTCATTGATAATAAACCAATTTATAGAATTTGTCTACCGTTATGGATTTCATTCATTATTATTTCTCAATTCATGTTCCAATTATAATTACCATTCACAATAAAATAAAAAATTCATCTCATCAGTTGATATCCTATTGAAATGGGGAAACCATCATATTTTATGTCATATCTCACATTCCACCCATAGTTGTCTATATAATTTCATAATCAAACTAGGTATCAATTTCATTTTAGTGTTCAAAAATTTTAATCTATTTCTAATGGGTTCCTTAAATTTCTCAGGAGACACCTATCAATTAAATCCATTGAATAAATACCATTTCAAATGTATCACTTTACGAATTGGTTACGTGGAACAATAAAATATATATATATAAATATTATTTGTAGTAAAATCATGAGACTACCTACCATTGATTCATACAGGGTAACTCGTCAAACATTAACCACTTATTTAACTATGATCGATTGAAAATCGAATAATGGACAATGAAACTATAAATTGGGAATATTACCATTCCACTTAATAAACCATATGATACCAAAAAAATGATTAATTACACAAATAGAATTGAGAATGTACCTATACAGATCCAATGTGATGAACGACTCATTATTTAGGGCCCAAATGGGGAGGTATATTAATTAATACATTAGGCCCAAAAGGGGAGCACTGAAGCTATAAATGTCCATGGCATAGGGATTTGTGGAAATTAAGTATGATATAAGATTTAAGATGTGGTAGTTTAATAATATCCCATGAATTTTGGTTTCACTCTATTTTGAATAACGAGTGATAAAATTGGATATGAACCCCATTCCCATTATGGTAGGAAAGGGGTACTCCACAGGGTTAGTTCACACAGTTTGACTAACCATGTGTAATCCATGAAAAATACTAATTAAGACCTTTAGTTTTTTATAAAATGGCATTTTTACTTAAATTTCATGGTCTATCAAACTGTGAGGAATGTATCATCCCTCTTCCCATCATTACACGATTAGAATTTGTTATATTTCCATTCTAGTACGATTTATAACAACCTTGTGTGATAAAGTTTTCACCCAAAAAGCATGGTAGTGGGATGCTAACATGCCTCTGACACACTTGATATCCACATATCCTAAATGTACATTCACATTAGTCCATAATAATATATTTAAACTAAATAGTACATATGTATAAGATTATGTAAATCATGAATTAAATGGATGAAGCACAACTCCTTTACATCAAATATATTTTATCATATAATGTTCTAGTAAGATGATTTTGATCATTGGAATCTATATCAAATATTTTCCAATCTATTTCATTCAGTGAAAAACCTATCACGTCACTGATTTGAATCCCCTGATCAATAGAATTGAGACATCCATTCCAAGGGATCTCAGATGATATTTCGTTATATTAATCCAAATATGACTATTTCTTCCCTCAATAACCTGTTACTCCCCATATATACACTAAATTATCGATAATAATAGATGAATTATTTAACAATAATAATATATTTCCTCTAATACGACTTGAAGGAACCGATAAAACCCTATGAGGGGAGTGGTGTACCAATGTGTTAGGTTTTTATACAAATGGGTTGGATACTATCATCACATTTTTAGGAACCTGTTCAATATATATAATATAAATGATGATTTATCAAACACCTAGATGTTTCAATGGAAACACAACACAACTTTTTTACATGGTTCATAAAAGGGATAGTATATATATCATACATTACCCATTTTTCGGTCAAACATAAATACTCTAAGATTTATGAGGTATTATGAATTAAAATTGTTCTAACATTGTCACTCTATGTTAGTTACACTGCATTTAAAGGGTTTTAGGGGTAATAAATTTCCTCCCACGGATCACATAAATAAACTACTCCTTTATCACTACATTGAATGAAGTATTTCTTAGTTATTCCAAATTATGGAAGCTTAAATAGATTTGGATGTTATATATTTTATCCAGATTAAAATGATTATCTTTTTTCACCATAGCCCTTACATGATGCACTTAGAAGAATTATTCACTAAAACAAGATGTTAGACACTATTATATCTGAATATCCCATCATTCATGATTGAACTATCCTTTATTAAGATGCCAAACATCATGAAGCTCTAATAATTCTTATGCTTAAAAACTATTACAATTCTGACAGTCTTCATGAAACCCCTTTTATAATATTTTGTTTGGGAAATTATTTCTAAATAGTATTTTTCTCAATGATTTATTTTATGAAGAGTGCTATATTTGAAAATGGTAATCTATAATGAATAACCTTTGTAAAATTATAGGGGTTCACATTTTCCCCATATTCAATTTATTTCTTATGGTGATATACTGCCTCTTATTTATAAAATTATCTTTTCATGAATATTTTATAATACAGTGGAATTTTAATGAAGTTCACCATTTCAGTTTTATTAACATTTAATTATTGAAGATGTGTTAGTTAAATTATGTCATTCATGATACTCCTTGTAGTCATGTAGATTTTATGTATCCCATCATGACTCAACCATTATCCTAACATCACATTGAAAAACCATCAATCCATTAGGAAACACGATTCATTTATAGATCTCCACCTATACAATAAATTACTATTTTTAGGAAACCCATTAATTTACCAAATATTTCAAGAGGGTATTTTTTAAATCTAGAGTTCATGATGCTTACCCCTTCTTCGATGTTTTGGTCTCTAATATTTTTGAATGCAATGGGAATGACGTCACATTCAACAAGAATGCCTCTAAAACCCTAAAATCACATTCATTGAAAACTCTCTAACGAACACATGAGATAATTAAAAAAATGAACACTCATTTTATAGCTATGAAAATTTATGGTTAAATATACTCCTTTATTATATAACATGTTTAATTCAATGAAACAACCAACATTCACATTTTCATTGTAATTTTGTATTGAATTTTTTTAGAAACAATATATTTGTATTGAAAATGGTTTTTAAATAAATGTATGAGTTTCTATATGAAAAACATTTTCATATTATATTAAATGTGTTTTAAATATAAATTAAGATGAAAAAAAATTCATTTTTATAATTATTTTATAGTTCATGATAATTTTATATGTTGATGGTGGTTATGTTATAAAACGAATATGGGTGATTCTACTATAAACTACGGATGGGTAGTTATTTTATTATCCATTTATGGTTAGTTATTTAATAAATTAATGATGAGTGGTTCTATGATAATCCAAATATGGTTGGGTCCAAGATTTCCCTCAAATGCATTGGGTACTCTTATGATGGAATGTAACCATAATGATTATTCCATTTTTATGAGTGATATAAATGATGATGACCCATGATATTTTCACGATTTATATGTTCATGAAAATATTCATAATAATTTCATTTATAAAACATACTTTTATAGTTCATATGAAAATTATATACTACATTTGTCTCAATAAATTTGTTAAACAAAAAAAATTCAATTTTTTTAATGTTTTTTAATCGACAAATAGACATTTACTTTTTTTGTACTTTACTAATATTATTATCACATCATCAGTTTTAAAATGTTTTCATATGGTTTATAAATGGGTAATGGAAATGAATATGTCATATTCAAAGTGATATTTATTATTCATGAAATGAAATAATGTGTTATATTAACAGTTTTAAATTATTGGAAAAATGGACACTGATAATAAGTTTCCTCTTTATATACGTATATTTTATGAATGTTTTATTTATGAAAAAATCATACAAGACTCTATTAGTAAAAAAACCATCAAATATAATATATTGAATTAAATAATTAGAACAAAAGAATACATAATATTTATTAATGAGTCATTATAGTTGCTATCAATGGTAATATTTGATAAATTTAGAGATTATGATAATTATAAAAGAATACAATTAAATGATTTTAGTTTTTAGTTTTTTCAAAATAGTATCTCATATAATGATTATCATGTTCCTTCAACTAATCTATGTCTATTTGGAATGGGTTTCCACGTAGAAAATAGGGAAGTTAATGTAGGATAACACTAATTGAGAGATAATGTTCTAAATCAACATCTTGAGATAAAAGGAATTGAAAAATAATTGTTTTTTATAGTAATGAATTAGTTTATAAAATCTGTAAATAGTGGTGTTATACATGCTATTGAGTAACTTGGTCAAATAATAAGGATCATATATATTGTGCAGAAATGTTTGACACAAATCCTCTAGAATGTTGTAGATCATATAATCTGTTGTCATTTGAAGGATAAATCGATTTTATTGAGAAGATATGTCATGTCATGGTATATTCTAAATGGAAAAAGGAAACCCTTTCTATTTATCTCTTTGAAGGTGAACCGGATCAATGGTGGGCTTTTCTTAAGTGTAAAACTTGAGAAAGATGATCATGAATTTATCGAATATATTTTAGTTAAATATATTTTTATTGATAAATATTTTCCAATGGTTTTTATAATTAAAATGTAAAAATTTCGTTTTATAGAAGAAAAAAAGATCACTATTGTGTAGCCACATATGAATAAATTTTTACATTCCTTGGAATTTAAATACCATATTTTGATTGGGACAATGATAGTAAAAATAATAGATTTAACATTGTGTTAAAAAATTCCTACTAAGAAATCTAGAAAAATGGAAATTTAAAATACATAATAATGTTGTTCATTGAGAAATGAATGTGGAGATACTATTTTCAAACACATAGGTTCATTGAAATGAAATGAATAGGGAATGGTCTGGATGGATGGAATTGAGGTTTAATCCACTAGTGAATTATGTTTTTAACAAAATCAAGCTCCCATATTGTGAGAATATTAGATAGAAGAATCCTGGGGAATGGATAATAATTTTTTGAAGCAAATATGATGTGGTAAGACTGAAGAGAAGTCGCTTTAATGTAAGGGAATGAAATAGATTAGTTATGAAAAAATGAAAGTGAAATGATATAGTTTCAATTATTTGTGGATTTTTTATAAATTGTTTCAAAAAAAATTAACATAAGATGGAAATTATCAGGAACAAAATCATAACATCATGGAAAATAGAATTTAAACTACTATTGTTGATTTTGGGACATCAAGTGAAGTGGTGAAACATATGCTACTATTTTCTTCAAATTATAAACAAACCCTATTTTAAATTGTGTCAGTAAATTCATTAATTTGTGATAAATGTTCATGTAAATTAATAATATTACTTCTTGAAATTAAGAAGAAAATTTTTGTGATGTTATTGGGTATAAGTTTAATAGAAACCCTAATTTGTTGGAATCTTCTAAATGACATTGGTTGGATGGCATTTCTTATAATTCATATCGAACTGGTCATAATATCATTTGATATCACATTTGTTATAGATGTTATTTTAAATATCTATAATAATATATATTACCAAACTAAAAAGGTGATGTTCAATGATTTAAATCTTTTTATTTCTTATAATGATGATGATAATTTGATTAGATAAGGAATTAAATGTTAACATGATCAAATAATTGAATATAATGAATTTTTTAAATTAGTGTGATCCCTTATGAAAATGAATTCATACATGTATTTGAAAATAAATTCCATCATTAATTCATAATATTTAGGATAATTTTCCTATTAAAATTTTATTTTCCCCTAATTCTATATGAAAACCACCCTATTTTTGGGATTACGGAGAAATTATAAAACTGAAAAATAATTGACCAATCATTTTGAAAATTATTTCATTAAACCATGCATGACATCGTATGTTGTATAAGTTTTATTATAAAAAATAGAATATGGCTAAATGGAAACTTTTTTTTGATTAGAGATCCTTGAATAACATCATATATAAGAACATGTAACATTTTTCTAAAATCAATGATATGGGACATCATCTCTTAGGAGTGAAGAAAAAATGAATGATTTATCTCATGTTTGGGTACTGTCAGATAATGATAAATGAGGGAGATATTATAAAGAATATTTTTAATAGACATATGATTTTTGAGATTGTACTTCTTCCATTTGGATTTTCTATTCGAATTAAAATATTTATGGACAATATGAATACACTGTTTCATGAGATCTATAAGATTTCATGTTTTCCTTTGAGGCACATATTTTTTATTTATTGTTTAAATACTCTTTTATTAACTAATGTGAGTATCCTTTATTTTCAATGATGTATCATGGTTGTATGGGATCTCAAATATCATATATAATGGGTTTTGTTTTGGAAAACACTGTAGGAAACCAGATTATTAGAATCCATATGAGGCAAGCCACATGGGTTTTCAAACTGTTTGAATCCTGGATAGTGGGATTTTGGAGAATTCACTGTTTGAGGAATTCTTATAGATGTAGGATAACACCTATGTGAGGGACATTGTAGTTTTTTCTTATGGACGAGACATGATTTTTCCTAGTTTGGATATATATTTTCAAAAAAATTGCATGATTCCCTCAGAAATCACTATGTAACGAATGGTCGTTGCACAATTAAACCAAAAAATTTGCATATTTTTTTTGTGTAAAATGAT
Organism: Viscum album; assembly: GCA_963277665.1. NCBI lineage: Eukaryota > Viridiplantae > Streptophyta > Magnoliopsida > Santalales > Viscaceae > Viscum > Viscum album. The sequence continues at coordinate 520,664,617 of OY728160.1, forward strand.
TATTTATCTCCTAAAATAACCTAAAACCGAAATCTAGTTTCAATTTTATTCATTTGGATAATCACATTTCTTGACGATATATATTGATGAAAAAAGGGTAGATTTTGATCACCATCATGAATATAAACTTAGAATCCAACATTATCAGTCTCTTTGGATTGACACTAGATAGTAATCCATTCTTATTCATTCATAAATCATTCAACATGGTATCAGTATAGTTAAATTGTTGGAAGATGAAAAACCTTATTTTTATTGTCTTCTTCTATTCATCAGTTTCTATTCTAATATGGATCAAATATAAATCTAATAATGGATGAGAACTCTACAATACACCTGTGGTAGGTGTTCTATATCAATAACTATGGTTTTGGTTCATTATATTTCTTGTTTATTTTATGTCGTGTTCCATACAATCCAGTGGATCCCCAAAAATACTTTTAATAAATGAAATTGACAAATTGGAACATGTTAGGGAAGCCCATTTTACATTGGGACTAGTTGAGGTTGTTTCCCCATTCTAGGAAACCAAAGGGGTGTACCCTGTGTTTTCTCTTTTTAATGCCACCCATTGGGTGTGTATAAGTTTTCTAGTTAGATGAATCCAATTGAGGAGTGAAAAATATATCATTTATCGATTATGAGATGGTATTAATCCTTAACCATGTGATACTTATTGTGAACTACTCAAATTATTAAATGGAAATTTCAATATCAGTGTTATGAACACATTGTATGAAATGACATTATAATTGACAGATGAATGATTGCATAATAATACATGGTCATTAAACATGATGGGTGTTGATAGTAGTAGTGGATTTCTTAGATTTGATTGAATGTTGTGTCTTGATTATGTGGGATGCCACAGATTTTTCTACCTGTTGGATTCAGCTAGTTTGGCCACACATTAGAGATGATCTTCTCACAGTCTACATGGACCCCATTCATAGTCCAAACATGTTTCCATCAAGATGTTCATTGGACTCAATGATGATTACATGTTTCACTATAAGTAATATATAGAACCATGTGTTATGAAACATCTATTTATATGGTATAAAAATTGTAATTGTGTCATGTTTGATTATATGGCTCTGTCATGGTTGATATGATATACATGATATATGTCCTGGCCCTAGTTAAAAAATATACGGATATATGTCTTGGAAATGGTTGTTACCTCTATTTTCATTAAAACTTTCTTTTAATTGGTCCATGACACCATATTTTGAAAGGATCCTTATCGTATTGAATGATATATATAACATTTTTATGCATTCTTAGTCCTCGGGTTTCATTCCAATTATATTTGTGATATATATTGAACACAAATAAGATAGTATGGAACAACGTGGATAGTTATAGAAACCATTGTTGGGCGCCTACTTGGATTTTATCTCACACCCAGTATTGATCCATCGTTGGGTACCTTCATAGACTATATAGAAACAGGTAGAGGCTAGTTCAAGAACACAATGTACAATTCATAACATGTTCTATTCATACGATAATGGGGGCAGATGACTGGGATACTGCTTTTGATGCTATATGTTATTTTTTTTGTCCTTTTAGTATTTGAAACACTTATTGTATTTTTTAATTCATACATCCTTTGGATATTTTTTAGACACATTAAATAACATATCATAATTTATGTGAGATTAAATTTGGAATAATTAAATAACATTATTTTGTATTTTTATCTTCTATTTTTTTTATTTTTCCCCTGTAATGGTGGGTTATTGATTTAATTCTCATTGGAACTATACCTGATCTTTACAAATTTTTTAATGGTATATTTAATTTCATGTGGAGTTATTCCATTACGTTACCCTCTTACATTGATGAAAATTCTAAACACAGACACATCATTATCCCTCCCTACAAGTCAAAATCATCTGTCATAATTAGAGATGTTCATGAGGCCTTATGGACAATCATGCTCATGGATACATTTAGTGTCATATGATTTTGTGTCATCACAAAGCTATATAAGAGTTTTTCCATTTGGGTTTAATATTTTTTTACAAAAAAAAATTTATTTAAAAGGATTTGGAAATTGGTAAACAGATTTTTCTAGGTGTACCTTACCCATGTATAGGGAACATCCAATTGTGATTAAATGGAAATTACTAGTTTTTTGATTTTGACCATTAGAAATTAATTAATTTAATTATTAGGACACACATGAATTTTTCTATTATCAATGATATTATTAAGGATTAGTTTTACTTCTACCAGATGAGATGATGGTATGTATCCCTTGAATCATTTTGGCACATTCAAGAATTCAGATGCCATGTAGTATTCCATTCCATATATGATGAATTTATTTATTAGAATACTATTGGATATAAAATTTCAAATATATTCATTGTTCTAATTAATTCTATTCTCATATAATTGAGACACATGGTTTGTAAATATATTTCATCTCATTGAATAAATAATGTTTTCTTTGAGAGGATATAGTAGGCATCCTAAATGATCAACTATGGAACATTGATTTTTGGACCATTGGTTGACTGGATTGGAACCTATTATAGTATAGATTACGTGGACTCAATATTTGGGTTAATGAGATGTACAGGAACTCATGGATTTAATGTGGTTACCCATTTTCTTCACAAATTAAAAGTTAAATTTTCAGATAAATTTGAAATCAATAAAATGGATATTAGTGGAAACATAGAAATGAACTAGACCAATAATTTTATTGGGAAGTAAGAAGATTATCAATAGACATGTTTTATGTTTATTTTTACCAATACTTAATTTAGTAGCATGTTGTGTAGTAAGATCTATTTATTTCGAGGTTTTGAACTATCAAGCGATTTTAGCTTTCAACTAGATATATCAAACATTTCAAAGGCATTTGGACAGTATTATATAAACATGAAAATATGATGGCCCACATCCATACAACATGATATTGGATATAAACATTATCCTCATTTCAAGCAAGTTGAGGCACATACATTTTTTCAAGACACAGGATATGAACCATAGTTTCGTGAAGGGGTTATGTGATCCATGATGAAATTTTCAGGAGAAATGTATGTGTTCTAGCATTTGTTTCTAATCAAATCATTTTGGGATGGTGTTTTGTAGGCTTCTGAGATGTGTCTTGAGAGAAATTTTATGATAATCGAGCATCTAGAGACACCACATTGGATAATATTGAAATAAATTAATTATATTCCTTGTGAAGAAGCAAGGAACTGGTAGGATATTTTGAACTGTGGTGAAAGTCTATTAGATAGGGTTTGGAATTTCTTCCATACCAGATTGATTGTGTGATTTTTCTAGAGTCTATAAGAAAATAGTGGGATAATGATTTCAACCATCTAGATTTTTTAACCATGAATGATGTAGAGTATTTGACACACATTACATAACATCTTATTTTTCTCAATAATATACATTACTAATGAGGAATCGATGGAGATATGAATTTAGGAAGGTCTTAAACATGTTGTTTTTTCATAGGTTAATGTGTTTATGTTATTGGAAAATACTAATATATTGATTCATGAACTAAATATAGGAATGGGGATATAAGATGTTGGCGAAAAAAGAAGTTCAATGTAGTATCTTTTTCCAGTGTTTATCTTCCATTGGATGGAAGTAACGATTTGAGGAATTACACAATATGAGTATCATCCAATCTACTAGTGATGGTTGCATAATTTTCATTCATCAATGTTCAAGATTATGAAATTAGAGGAATTTTCATTATCGGGACCAAGAAAAGTGACAATCATAGAGAAGGGTTGGCCACCTGAATGACTATATTAGGAACACCACTCTAGATGTTATAGTAAGGGGTCTTCTTTGACAATATGTACATGGGAAGGTTTCATAGATCTATGTCAGGATAAGAGATAGAGCAATAATAGTCGTTTTGGATGTGGTGGTGGTTGTGGTTGAGGGTGCCGTGAACCAGTTGTAACATTAAAATATAGTGGCCATACGCTAGGTCGTGAGGTTCTATAATATGGCCAACATTGATGCCAGATATATTATGTTCAACCAACATATAAGAGCATAGTGTGTAGATATCTTTAGTGATTGATACGTTCTTAGTTGCCTATTCTACTTTATTGGTACTTTTTTGTACATGTACATCACCAAATTTCTTATATGTACATCTTTTGGAGAGACTCGAGCTCATTTTATTGTTTTTAATGTAAATTTTATTATTTATACTTTATTGGAGATCATAACCAACCATGAATACTTGTATAAGATGCTACCCCTTGAGATTCAAGGGTATTGGTTCATATTAGATATTTCTGTTCTTGAGATTACAAGGTTATACATCATACATAGAATGAATTTTCTGGTTTTCTATGAAAACACTAATGATTTTTATCACCGATGGTTGACCATATCATCATATGATGGATGATTTTTTTCAAAAAGTTGAATATTGTGTCAATGACTGGAAGATAGACCATAGAATCATTTTATTGGTTGGAGGAAATCACATATTGGCAGATTATATCAAGAAAATTTTGGATCGCATTTAGAAGATTTTCCTCTAGTGGTGGACCATTGAATGTATGTTTTCCTGGGATAACTATATAGTTTACCTTCTATGATGTGGTTGGAATTCTTGATCAAGCCGGTTCTGGGTTTTTAAATGGTTTCTATTACACATTATAGGATTTTTACTATATATATCCAATAGATTATGAGGATGATTGAGGAATTAAATGAAAATGAGTTTATAAGAACAAGTAGTTCATCATGGGGTTATCTGACCCTTTTGTGAAAAAATATGACGGTACACTCATGCTATGGGTGGATTTTCATATGTTAATCCAATTGATAGTAAAGAAAAAATATTTTTTCCATAAATAGATGATTCTTTTTATCATATTATTGTAGCTCACATTTTATATGGAAATTATTTCAGACTTGAGTTTCATTAAGAAGGCATTCAACCTCCAAACATATCCTGTAAATATTTTCGTAATATGAATGATATATATGTGTTTCTGGTTATGCTTCTCAATCAAATGGTAGCATCAAAAAAATTCATAGTTATAGTGAAATGATTTGACATTCCTTCTCTAGATTAATTTTTGTTTGTGTTTGCGGGTGATACATTATTGTGTTCTCACAATTGACCAAACAATTTTATAAAATATAGAGATCATTTTCGATACACGGAGAGATAATCAGTTATATTCGATGATCAAAGTTTTCTACTTATGGAAGGATAAGATTAATTTCAAGGATCTTATTATGTTAGAGAAAATTGTATTAGTTTATCAAAAAAATTGGACATCTATAGGTTCTAGAGTTCGTCATGAAAAATCCATCAAAATATGAAGTATCTTTGGGATATATGTATATTAAACATGTCTAACGCTATACTTATCCCTCATAGAGGAACTTTTAATGGGTTTCATTAAGTAGGATGTGAAGTATGAATGGATAGATACCAATGATACAGGCGTACAGTATCTTAAAGGGGTATTGACATTATTATCGATCTCGATTCTTCTATAGTCGTGAAGGATTGACACTATGTATTGTGATGCATCAAATATTTCGATAGTGATATTTCAAATGAATGGGGATTGATTCATTGTGTTTTTCCCCATTAACTATAGACACATGCGAGGTATTACCCATCACTCCATCTGGACCTAGCTGTAGTTGTTCATGATTTGTGCTTTTAGAGAAAATATTAACTTGGGGATCATATTGTTGACACATGGACAACAAAATACTCATGTTCATATTTGAAAATAATGATAAGAATTTGATGATGTTAAGTAGGTTTATGTGACTATAGACTTTTGTCATCAATATTTCATATAATAATGGAATGGAAAATGTTTTGGCCGATGAAATCAGAAATTGGACTCTGATATAGGTAGATCAGGAGGCCAGTAACCAGTAACATCATAAGGAATTGAATTTTGATATGCACTTAGATGTGCAGGATAGTCAGGGAAAAATTTTATTTTATCCATAGAAATGATCTATACCCTTATGGATAGAGTGATGAGGATAAATTTATTGGTTTCTAAGGACCTAGTCTTAAAAGATGGTGAGGTAGGTGAGTAAACACATTTTGGTTGGTCTTTGTACGAGGGTGACATCTCAGGTATCTATGGTCATTATTTGGATTCAATGGAGAGATTAAAGGATTAGATGATAGAGTAACATGCATTTGTTTCAGCAGTACATCCTAGAGATACCCTGATCTATCATGATTTATACCACCAATATAGTTATCCATGGAGGATTCTTGAGATATATAGTTTTCTTATGAAATGTTCTACTTTTTATATGGTGAAGGTGGAGAATCAGTGAGAATATTTACAATTAACATAGTTACCAACTCCACTGTGGAAATGGTATGACACTGCATTGGATTTCATGGCCTGTTTAATATGGCTGAGTCATGGTAGTGATGATTTATTGGTTGTTGTTAATATTTTGATGATGGGTTCTCAATTCCATCTAATCTTGGAGTCCATCAGTATATATGATTTTGGGAGGTTGTATATCAGTGAGATAGTATGACTTCATGGGGCCCCCATAAAATCATTTCAGATTGGGACACCATGTTAATGTTTTATTTTTTGAAGATTATTCAGAGGGCTTTGGGTATATTGGTTATTCAGACATTAAATACCTCCATCAAACTGATGGATTGTCATAGCATAATTCTATCATTCATGAGATCATGCTACCGGCATGCGTACTAGATTATGAAGGCTCGTTATAAAAGCATATTAGTCTAGTTATTTTTTCATATAATAATAATTATCATGATACTATACGGATGGAGACTTATGATGATTCTTATAGTTTTCCATGTGTTGACCCCATTGCATGTTAGAGGAAGGTGAGGAAATGTTAATGGGGAAACATCTAATAGAGGATACTTTTGAGAAAGTCCATCTGATTAGAATGTGGGTGGATACTATATAAGCTCCACAAAAATATTATTATAGTTATCGTCGATTTCCTCTATTGTTAGTGGTCATGGATATTTTATTAAATATATCACTAATGTTTGGAAATAGGAATATTAGGATAAAGGTTATGATTTCACCATGATATGTCTTGATTTTAAATATTCTAGATAGAGTGGTGGGTGGAATATTTTTGGTTGTTGTTGTTTTAGAGAAACTGATGCATGCATGATGTCTTACATGTATGCCAGTTGTCCTGTCATCACTCCATCCCTTATCACATTCTACAATTGGATGAGATAGAGTTAAAGCTATTTGTGTCCTTTGAATATCATCAAATTCATATCATAGAAAATGGAATGAGTTATATTCAAGGTAGGTCGTTTCATAAGTATGGGTGATATGGTAGCCTGAATTTTTATAGGATGAGACTTGGGAGCCAATGGATGATGTAAATTCTCATTTGTCAAGGTTATTCTCAGTAGAAACATGACTACCCTTTAGAGTGAATTTTTTTATTTAATTTCAATAATGGGGGGATACTATATGATCACATGTTTTCCTACGAGGTAAAATATTTTTATTTTTATTTTAATTAGTTATTAATGTCCTAATGTGCATAACCTCTAATTTAAATTATGTATAGAGGGTTTTAAATGGTTTTTCAGAGCCTATAACCTAGGTTTTAGAAATACAACGTATGCCAAACAGGTTGTAGAAATAGTGCAAAGTAGGTCTAATGGATTTTTAAACCAGAAATGGCTAGGGAAGTGGTCATCAGGAGCCCACACGTTTCAAGGAAAGCATTCAGAAGGAAGGACACAACAGTATGAGGGCCTTGGATATTTTTGATAGTATATGGGACACCATTTTTTAATGGTTGGTAATACATTGTGCTAGAAACAATACATTGTACCCCATATGATTGTAAAGGGTGCTTAGCTAGTGAACTATTTTTCCAACACTACATCCATGCGATACAATCCAGAATATTTGGGTTTAATGACAATTTCAATGTTAAAATCACATAAAACAAAAATCTACTTTGATTATTCATTTGTTGTAAATAAGTGAGGATTTAAGAGCCCATTTTAAGGATAATTAGTTTCTTGTGAACTCATTCTTACATCCAAAGTCTAAATTGAATGTTGTGTGAATTTTCAGAATTGTATTGGTTAGTACTAAATTCCTCTTGATCTGTTCATCATTATTTATAGTATCAATGGAGTTATTAAATAAAATATAATAAGCCTTATAATTATTTTCTTCGTCTATTATTTATTTTTCTGATAATATAGATTGAATCGGATGATGATACTAGATAATCAACCATCTATGGACAAATTGTAATAGTATATAATATTCCCTTCAGGTTTGGTTATTTATATTCCTAGTAGACATTATTCGGCATGCAAGAAATTTAGATAATTCCCAAAAAATGAACTGAATAGTTGAATTGAATGTATTGGAAAATTTCATGGATTACCTTTTGTACAATACTACTATTTTTGGTTGTTTCCCTATATGAGGACACCCATGGGTTGTTCCTTGTGTTTTCCCTTGTTTTACTACATGTGGTGTGTGTTTGAGAAATCCTCCTAATATTAATCCTATCTATACATGATTTAAAATGAAATGATAGATTTAGCGACGGTTTTCCTCATTTACATTTGATACATTATGTGGAAGGCACAAATACTTCTATAAAAACATTCTATATGATTTGTATAGAATGAAGGTGTGAAATGTAATTAGAATATAATGATGAATGATTTCGTAGGACATCATGGGTATGTGGCACCCTCGGTTAAGATATCAGTAGTGTATGCATTGGATGAGAATACTCTTTTAGTTTTGATTCAATTTGATGAATTGGACCTTGATTCCTATTAGATTCAATTGGTTTGGGAATGTAGTGGATATGGTCAATTTACAAGATTCACTTACACCATTCCCTGTCAAACTGAGTTTATATTGAGGTACCCCTTAGTCTTGATGGTGATTCCTTAGTTAACAATACATGGGATATATCCCCATGGGGTCTAAGATTTCTATTTATATGGACCCACCAAGGAAATTTTGACAAGATTGATTATACTAATTGGCTATGGATGAAATGATATAAAATATTTATGGAATGGTCTTCCATGATATAACTCAAGATATAGATCATGGAAGTGGATGTTACATTTACTTTCATTGCAGTTTCACATTTATAACATATTGACCCCTTGTTTTCTAGAGAGCCTTATTGGCTAGACCAATTTGGATAATTTTATTTACATATTTCAGGGGATCATGTTTAATTTTTTAAACATATTATATACATTACACACTATTTAGCTATAATTTCACTGCCAGGATTGTTATAAACATAGTTTGTAGTTTTCTTGATGGGATTTTATGTCACACCATACCTTCGGCCACCGTTGGGTACCCAGAAAGACTATATGGCTGAATGAAGGGACCTGGGCTAGAATCTATAGAACGATTATTGACTTGTGATATTATTTTGAGAAGGGGATTACATTACTATTAAATGATCATGATGCTAGTTGGGATAATTTCTTATTGGGTCTTTTATCTGATACAAGTATTGTACTAATTTATATATATATTTTTTTCCCATTTTTTGGACACATGAAATGAAATATCTTCTTTTACGTGAGAACACTTTTCAAGTTGTATTATATATAAATAATTGTGTGTATACCATATATTTTATTTCTATTGTGCTTCAATTATGGAGGATTATTAGTCTAGTGGTTTGAGTGTATATTCATACTATTTATTCACTATCATAATGCTTCCGATATTTGAATGAGATTCAATGTCATTATGTTACACTGTGACATGAGAAAATAATATGCCTATAGAAACACCAATGGCCCTCGCTAATTGTTAAAAACATCTAGATATAGGTGTGATGCGATGGAGGTAATGTGGCCAACTAGGATTGAGGAACCATTTTGTGCCATCCAGGTCTAAGACATTAGATATTAATGGACATGTTTTTGGCATGGGTTTATTGTCGATATTTGGAATATTCAATAATTCAATAAGACCATGAAATAACTCTAATGTTTATTGTTTCCTGAAAATAAAAATTTCCTTGGTGAAGAATCTATGTTTGGACCTACCTATTAGAAATGGTTAAATTTTCACCCCAAATGATACCTCCTTGAAGTAATATTGTTGAATATTGTGGTAGAATGATCATGTAATTCCGTAAGCTTCATGTCAGTTGAAACACAATGTTTTTTATTAAATTACACATGATCTGTAATTAGATCAAATTTATTTTTTCTCTTTAAAAATATAAAGGCATCATTTAAATGTAGTAAAGAGTAAAATATATACTAATTTAAAAAATTTCAAGTATATATTTAGTCAGAATGGATTGAAAATGAGATATACAATATGTATAAAACTAATAAATTAATATGATTACACGATTCATTATAATCCTAGAAGAAAAATAATTTTATAATTCTTTTATTAAAAAAATAATTCTATATTAACAATGTGATGCTTATAACATTATCCTTTATTTAATATTTTTTATGATTTATTTCCAAGATGTTAATGATGTAGGTACAAAACATATATTTTTCTTTCTACTCCATGTATTATATATTTTTATAAACATTTTATAATGATCATAAGGGCGATCATGACATTCCAAAAAATTTATGATATGTTAGGTTTTGGTAATTTTGAAGATATTAATATTAATGAAGATGAGTTTTTATGATTTCAAAAAATATAATGTGTGAATTTTGATTCTAAATTGAATAAATTCTTATTTAATAAAGCTTGTAGTTATCTAATTTTAGTTTATTCATGCATTACTAAGATGTATAGAGGAATTTTTGAGTATTATTGGTTTGATGGAATAAAAATTGATATTGATGAATTTTCAATGAATTTTTTTACATTAAATTGGTTTAATATTATAATAACACATATAAATGGAATGTAGAAACATTTTCTAGTTTAGGAGTGGAAATGGAAAAATATATAAATGGATTTCATGATGGGATTACCATAAACATAATGAGATAATAATGAAATTATTGTTTCTGAAGATAGTTTAACTAAATATTTACAATTACATCCCACTTTAGATATTATGAAATTGGATCTAATTTCATTATTTTATCTGAATAAGATATACAAGTTACAAAGAGTTAAAATCCTTATTGCATCGGATCATGATCCGAGATTCACATCAAATTTTATAAAAGTACATCTAAAGTTATTATCTGTTGAAATAAATTCCATTACAACATCTCATCCTCTAACTTAAGGACACTATAAATAGATGATTATGACTGTGGAATATATGATTCATTATTGTTAAATGGTCTATAAGGGTTGTTGGGATAATTATCTTTTTCTAATTGAATTTTCTTATAATAGTGGTTTTCATTGAACTATTCAGAGAAAACATAGTGAAGAATTATATGGAATGTGGCATAGAAAACCATGTTTTTGAGATTAAGTAGGTGAATGGATGTTTTATGGGAATCGAGATGGTTGAAAAAATGGTTCGGCGGTGGTATTCGATCTATAAACACATGTGCATGTATTATACAAGATAGAGATGTTATGTAGATAATTGATAGAAAAAAATTTATTTTGAAATTTTTGATAATATTTTTCTTAAACTATATCAAAGAAATGTGTTATTAGTATTGGAAAAATGGGGAAGATATTTACCATTTTTATTAGAGTATATTAAATCCAATTACAATTTTTATTAGTTTCCTATTGATATTCCTGACACCTAGATTTTTTCAAGGGACACAATGTTTTTCATGATTCAATGTAACAAAAATATGTACCATATTCATCTCATGTTTTCATTACTCAAGTGTTTAGATGAAAGAGAATGTTTTTGATGAAGAAAATATAGTTAATATTATAGGATATTAATGTATAATTATGTTGGATATGGTTACTCACCAGGTTAAGGATTCGTGGAATAACCACATGGTATTATAAGAAACATGAGAATTTGAACATGATAAGAGGAAAAAAATCCCCATTTGATTAATAATTTAATAAATTTAGGAGGAAACTATTTCTACATGTGGGAATATTTTAACAACCAAAGTAATTATTTATTAATTAATTTTAATAAATTAGGTTGTCAAATTCATTAAAAAACATATTAACAAATTTTTATATCAAAAAGGAAATGGATTTAAATAACCTATTATTATATAATATTTTCCGATAAAAACCAAATATCAAAATTTTATAATGTGAATTTGGAAAAATTATTTTCACTTTGTAAATAATCATATCAATATTATCATAGGATGAAATTTTGAAATTTGTGGGAATACGTTGATTCGTTGGTGAATAGTGAAAATTACCACTTTTGATAAAAATGTTCATTTCCATTCCATAAAATTTGTAATAAAAAAATAAAAATTATTATGTTAATATAATATATAATCTAATATATATAATTTTGTTATATATAATCCACATAATTAAATTTGAGTCAATCTTATATGTGACTGTAGTATATTTTAATTTTTTGGGGTTAAATGTAGTATTCTATAAAACTGTTGTAAGAGCATATTTCTTCCCCATTTAATAAATTAAAACCAATGTAATGTCTCAGAAATTCCATTTAATTTTTTTAATTATATAAAAATATTTTAAGACCACACTATTTGACAGAACATCATTCCGAGGATCAGGCTGTCCGAACATAATTTTGAATTTTTTTTAAGTATGCTAAAGTAAACATGTGAGTAGATTTTTCTATCTTTTGAACTAGTGCATGGATGAAAAATCCAAGGAAAATTCAGTTCTTAGAAGACTGTTATTCACCTTGAAATGAATTAACTTTGGTTGAAAATGGTCAAAAATATTTTAATTTTCGAATTATTCCAAAAATAATAAAATTTCATTAAATAGTTATTTTCTTTTCTTTTCCCATCCTTTGAGAGGAGGAATGTGATGATGTGGTGTAGTGCTGAGGTGCATTGATGAGTCTCATTCAAGGATCATTAACTTGCTGCATCATGACACTTTAATAAATCTTATCTTCAACATAGTTTCATAAATGAAATGACATAATGATGTGACTTCACAGCTTAACAGAAATGTTGTGATGTGATTTCCTTTTATTTTTGGAGATGTGTTGGTGGTATGGGGAATTAAATATGAGGATTATAGGATTATACTTGATCAAACATTTTATGCAATTAATAATGACAACGCCACATAACTTTAGACATCTTCAAAGAACTTCTAATAATTGATCTAGAAGCGACGAACACAATCAACATATTGAACCCTCGGGGACGTACACTATTGAAATGAACATCAATATGGTAGGTGTTGTTTTATTTTAATGCTCTTACCTATTCATTTCTATAAAATAAGAACACAGATCAACCCACAAACAGGTTGATCAGTGATTTTTGTGTTTATGTGGGAGGAAGACTTTTTTATGGGAGATATTATCCAGTATTAATATTAATACATGTTACAATTATAAAAATATCCCTCATACTCCCCCATGTGTTCAATATCAAATGAATAGGGCATGGGCCATCACAAACCAAAACCTGATCCCTTCCTCATGTATGTTTTCCGTGGGAAAATATCATTATAGATGACAAGGACATTTCGAGACATTGGTGGTGAAGAGATCTCTCCCTAGAGACTGTAGGCACATGTGTTGCGTGGAATAAACCACCAGAGTGCATCATTTGCACTGCCAAATAATCAGTCAGTGTGTCGGTACCGGTAGCACAAGGCAGCACTGGCCACATTCTAGATGGCAAGATACAAGGTTTCTGACTATTGAAGTGGCTATTTGGAGGGGAGTGCCACAGAGCCAGTGGTGAGACATGGTTCCCACATTGCACCACGTGGTGTGATTACATGTGTTTAGGTGGCTTGGCATGATGTGATCACTCGACCACAGAAGGAGGTCAATGCCCATCTGTGGGGCCAGTAGAGGATAGACATAGAAACTGGGCATGTCCTGGCCAGGCAACACAAACAGTCACGCACCGCATGGGATATGATTCAGGATGGCGGGGCGTACCCTAATTCAGTGGGATGGACTAGACTGACACAAACTAGATCTGGGTCTATTTGAGTCGATTGAATTAAATTGGGGTATGTGGGACCCCCTACCAAATTGGTCGGCTTGGTCTGACCGAGTCAGACTAGACCTGGACACAACAGGAAACTATTTACTATGACACTAAAAACTCACAATCTAGGTGTCTAATTGACGATCAATCTGTAATGTTGAGAACCTCTTGATGAAGCGGATTTTTTGGAATGATCTTTGTTGAATTTAATGAATGATTTGATGTGATGAATTGATTGAGGAAGAATTCTCCCTAGTGTGTTATGTATGGAACCCTATATATGTATAAGACATGCAGACTATTGAATTTTGGCTCAGTGTGACTCGAAAATGGCCTGTTGGGAAGCACTTTTGTGTGACTTTGCAGGCCCTTGGTGGCAAGAAATTCTATATGATTTTTTACACCCACGGTACGTGATGAGGAGGAGTACCTCAGTTGGAAAATATTAGTTGGATGGACTTTTTTATGACTTCTCAGGCCCATGGTATGCGATGATGATATATACCAAAGCAGTCCATGGTTTGTGGGAAACAATTCTGTGTTACTTGGATGACCCATTATACTCAATAGTGGAGGAGTTCTCCAACAGCTGTGGTGGTCAATGATGTAATTGATGATTCATCTATCACTATACTAAATGTATACATTTTTGGAGATGTCTTCTACATCATTCTTTACATTTATAGTTGTTTTTTGGTATTTCTTATTTTGGTTTTGTGGACCGTACAAATTATTTTTCTCACTCACCCCTGCACAGGATTCGACTGCATGTGTTGTGTCTGTGAAGATGATAGACATCTCGACATAGACATCATTGGACTACATCCTCTAGGATCTTATGGATACAAGACCAACATTTTCTAGAATGGTGGACATGGTGTCTTAGGACCCAGCAAGCCCCAGTAAGATCAGGTTGACCGAATGTTCTACTTCAGCATCATGTAGTTCCACTTATCTCAAGATTAGGTGGTGTTTTCTAAGGATGTCCATTAGAGTAACCTTTTTTGTACATTCCAATATTTAGTTCTTTTGTTGGGTTGGTATTATATCCCCCATATGTTTGGTGTACTTATAATCAATTTTTTTTAGTGATACTAGTTTTATTATTAGTGTGTGGGACTTGGTTATGAGTGTTTCTGCACAGATGTACTCAGGTAAATGCCTCCCACATGAAGGTTGACACCATTAGCGGTAGTCGCCAACCCCTTTACTTCATGAATAGGGATTCTAAAATCAATGGAATGGGTCCAAGGGGAAGGGTCTTGACAAATTGGTAATAGCAGCGGTCGGTCATACTTCAATAACAAGGAGACATTGTTTTGTTTGGTGGAAACAATGTTAATTGTTTCGAGTCCGATAACCCGATTTGGGGAGTCCATTTTTTCGTGCGGCTACAGACCTATCATTACATCAGGACCTTGAATTATGTTTTTCAACTTTATACATGAAATGACCTGTTTAAAAAGTTTCTCATTATGTTATTTCAAATAAATGTTAGATCACTAGGTATATCAATATAATAGTGGCACATCTGGATCTATCCTCGGAAATCTCCACATGTACATCTTTCCAGGATTCTAATAGAAGATAGTGAGGCAACTCACTTAGACATGAGGTGTCCATTCAGGGAATATATCTATAGGTGGCCCTATAGTGGAGTGCACTAGTGATACTACCAAATGATGGCCAGTATCTAATTTCAGTGGTTCCGACAGAGGAAGTACACAAATGTTGTGCCCTACACATGTTTCAGAGATAGAGGTCTTTGAGTTTTAGGGGATAGGTAGATCCTCAGGTCCCTAAGGACTGGATAAATGTTGTAATGTGAGTCTACATTATAATGAGGACACCACCCGACTATATGGTGATTTTGTAGCTAACCATCTTATAGGGGTCAGCTAGGAGATGGTGGGGCTTGACCACCCAAACGCACGATGAGGTGACCCTCTCTTAGGTAGACATCAAGTGGCTTTTCGATGAATATTATTTCCAAATGACCTTTTTCACATTGATCATTCTATTGATGCTTCACCTATAGTATGAAAGAATGATGGTGGATAAGTACTCAATGAGGTTCTCCAATCTTTCTCACTACTTGAAAAATATGTTGTGGCACCCTTTCTTTAGTACTCGAGCCTTTGAGAAGGGAATCAGGTTGGAGATCATGGCATTAGTGTTTTCTGTCAACATCCATACATTGGCTAGGGTGCTGGAGCATGCACTTCTGGTAGAGATCCGCATGGTGGTGTAGGGACCCACAACATGAGGTACTAGTAGACACCCGGAGATAGTGTCTTTATCAAGAAGTAGATATTAGAAACAAGGGCCCAAGCGGTCTAGGTATTTCATAATATGACACATGTAATCATGGTCCATAGTGTGGGGATACTATACCATGTGGTGTTAACTGGGAAACAATATTTTCTCCTCATGTGGCACAAAGAGAGACATTGATCAGGACTGACTGACCTACCATACAGATGACCAGCTGACAAACAAGGGGATTTTTTTGGAGAGGTAGCAGTTCGAGCAAGCGTTGATGGTTAGAGTAGTTAATGCACCACCCCCAAGTTTTCTACCCCGACTTCAGAGAGTATGCGGAGATGGTCATGAAAATATTCCTACAATAGAGACTGATGACCACTATGGTCATGAGAGAATATGAAGTATGATATGTGAATTCTCCATCCTTTCTGCAGTTCATATATACATAAGTTATAGTCACTCCATCCATTCCACAACTCTGGTTTGGAGCACAAATATTTAGGTGGAGTTTTTGGCTTCATACTTATGGATAGTGTCTCAAATGAGAGTGGATGTGAGGATTACACACTAGTGATGGCAGTTTGAGCTTACTATAGAAGGTGAGAGCTTCAACTGAGATCTCCTAGTAGAAGCTTCGAGGCCGTGAGATGTCACATTGGGATTGGACTAGTTATCCAAATTCCATTTTTAGATTGATGGTCTTAGGAATAAAATGTAGCGTGTCCATGAATATGGGTCCATGTATTCCTTCATCAGGGAGAAAAAAACCTTTTTAGTATAGGATAGACATTCTAGGAGGTGGATGCAGCAGATCACTAACATGTTGGCTATCCTCATCATCGGTGCATTGGATGAGAGGAGTCCAAATTTTCTAGTAGTGGTGGATGAGTACGAGGATGTTTTTCCTTAGGATGTTTTGGGGAATCATCATCACTGAGAGGTAGATTTATGCCTCAACATGTACAATGGGGTGACACTGATATCCACTCCATCATATTAGATGGAACACATGTAGCATTCCAAGCTGAGAATAAAACATGAAAACTTTCAAGGGAATGGGTTTTTGTGTCCTATAATTTCACCATTGGCAGCCTCAATGATTTTTTCCAAGAATGTTGATGGGGGTTTGAGGTTTTGTGAGGAATTATGGAACCTGAACGAGGTGATTCTCATGAACAAGTATCCAGTAATAATATTCTTCGATCTCTTCGACCAACTAATGGGGTGAAGTGGGTATCAAATATTAACATCATATCGGGCTAGAATCGACTTTATGTATGGGACGAGGATGTGCCCTAGACAACATTACGGTCTCATTATGGCCACTATGAGTTCTTGGTGATTCCTTTTGGCATGACCCATGACCCAATAGTGTTCATAGAAGTCATGAGTATGATCTTTCGGCCATACATTGATCAGTTAGTTTTTTTCTTCATTGGTGACATCTTGGTCTACTATACCATAAAGGAAGAGAATACTAAACCCCTCAGGATAGTCCTAGATAAACTTTGAGAGGATTATCATCATGGAATTCTCTCTATGTTCTATTTTTTATTCAGGAAGACCAATTTTTGGGACAGGTCATATCATAGGATAGAGAAGTAGTGGCCTCGACAAAGATAGAGGTAGTGCTATCTTGGCAGCTGCTTAGGAGAATGAATGAGATGCCAAGATTATTGGTGTTGGATGGTTACTATCAGAGGGTGGGGATAAATTTCACCAGACTAGAAGAACCCTTATAGGATTTGACATAAGAGGGATACAACCTCATGTGGAAGAGATAATTTAGATGAGTTTCAGGATCTGAGGATGAGACTAACTAGTGCCCCCATCATTAGAATTCTAGGGGAGGGTATTGGGAATGTAGTTTATTTAAAAAAATCAAGGACCATAATGGATAAGGTATGGATGTAGGGGCGAGTATTAATCACCTATGGATCACTATAGTTGAGACATCATGGTATGAACTATGTGACACAGGACGTCAAGTTAGTAGTGGTGATCTTTGAATTGATGATGTGGTGGAACTTCTTGATTGGTGAACGGTTTGCGACTTACTCCGACCAGAAGTGTCCTTGTAGATCTTCTCAAAAAAGTACCTAAACCTTAGTTAATATTGATAGAATGAATTCCTCTAAGAGTATGACTTTGAGATTGTCTACAAACATGGAATGGTGAAGATGGTGAAAAAAATACTGATCAAGTGGATCAGTTTTCATCTGATGACGGAGGAAATAAAGAAGTTATCTAAGATGAAAATATCCTTCCAAACTGATGGTGGAGCTACATACCTTCAGTTTAGGACGGTTGCTCCCCCACCCTTACATCATGTTTGGGAGTCATAGCTTGTGGACCATAATTGTGAGTCTCATCGTGATCTGTTATCTTTATGATGGGATCATGAAGTATATATAATTGGGCGGAGAAAATCATCCTTTTTAGAGAGATCATCATTGTGCTAATGACTTTGTGGGAGGTGGTGTTGTGGTAGTTCCAAACGTCCCCATTAGAAGTACATCCTGGAGTGTCCAAGATGTACCATGACCTCTGACATCATTAATGGTGGTCGGGGATGATGAAAACATTGGATTAATTATTTTCATGATGCCTAATTTTTCAAAAAATAAAGTATGAGAATCAAGTTCCATAAGGATTTTCCCAGACACTCGAGGTACTAGAGTGGAAAAGGGATGGTATCTCAATGGACTTTCTGGTGGGGTTTCCACACACATCCAAGGGCCATGAATATATCTGGGTGATCGTTGACCAACCTACCATGTTAGCTCACTTCCTACAAATCACAGAGTAGGGAATGGTAGGGGGGTTGAGAGAACTCTACATCTATGAGATAGATCGCATTCACATGGTTCCTTTGATGATCATCTTATACTGTGACACTTGCATTACACCCCAGTTGTGGAGGGCATTATAGGAGGAATTCATGATGTAGCTGTAGAATAGCCACTAAATGAGGCTAATATTCATGATTAATATATATAATATTAATGTTCTTTATTATTCATAAACACCATTTTAGATCATTTTACAGTTTGAACATCATTTCAAATTATGATTGCAATTCCATCTTAAAATGCACTATTATGTGGTACATTTTTTAACATCATTTAAAGTACCCAATGATTCATCTTATATTAAAGAATTTAATTATACATATTCTAATTTTATATATTTTGAAATTGATCTAATCTTCAATATGAACATTTTTCATTCTGGGAGCAATGAAGGATTCATAAAAGATGATAGAGATATTTGGATATGAATGTAAGCAATTCTAGAGAAGGAATATTGGACACCAGCCCACTGATGAGAATGTGGGACCCACATTATAATCCCAATGAAAAAATTTCATGGGATTCTAGAAGACATATATGGTAACAAATAATTATTCACGATCTAGTGCTAATTCGGCTTCCATTGTGATTATTTAGGCATCCCATGCTAGAAATAAAATTTTGGCCCAAATTCTATGGCACAGGAAAACATGCAACCAATATAATCATATCTCATAATCCACAACTTCAAATGGGCCCATATATTATAGGCGGTTATGGGACTTCCTGGGAACCATTTTAATTTTTTATGGCCCACTCTAATTCATCCATCTAGAAGGTCTAAGAAGAGATTCTGTTTGGTGGATGAAAGCTAGATGCCACCTCGGGTGAGGGGTGGAAAAGTCACCTCTCCCTCAACTTTCCACCGACCTTTGGCCTACCAAAATTAATTTATATGCTTTTTACTGTTGGATTCTCGACCCAAGGCTCCAAAAATTCCTATTTAAGGCAGTTGTGGTGGAGGAGTTGATCATCTTTGAGCTTTGTTTTCATCTTAATGTTATGCTGCCAATTTGTCATTGTAACATTATTTACTCACATGTATGTTGTTTTAATACATCCTAGTTTATTAATAAAAGTTCTTCTTATACTCTTATTCTGTTGTTCTCAATCTCACTTTGATATCATTACCTCATGGTGTAAATTTATTCACACGAAATCTTGTGAAATTATTCACACAACAGTGGAGTGATCATTTTATTTTTATTGTTTTCTTTACTTCTACATTTCCACCCTCATAAGTCTAATTTCCGCTTCCATTGAAACCATCGAATCAATGGAGGTATATCCCACTTATGGTTTGATGCTAGGGAGTATAAAGGGGCTATATTGGATGTTATTTATCACCCCATTAATGTCTAATCACATCATTTAATTGAGATATTTATTTGATGGTTTTTAAACTACATCATCCTTGTTGAATTTAAGGCCACACACTTCAAGGGCTAATAAGAACCTTTACCTTGATGTGCTCAAAACATTGAACCTTAAAGTGTATAAGTTCTTATTATTAATGTGTGTAGGTAATAAACTAGTAATTGATGATATTTTTTGATCTTCTTAAATGAACCCATCCCAAATATTATAAATTGAAATAGTTGAAGAAGAATTTCATCCAATCAACCCCGAGTGATAACATAGGACAAAATAATTATTTTAAATTGAATTAAATTAAATCTGTTAGTGATCCTTTAAATTCATCTAAAATCAACCCAATTTGGAAAATTCATAGCAAAAAACATCCCTTAGATTGTGTGTGTCTGTAGGTTACTTCATAGGGCTCTGAGGATTCGACATCCCAAGATAGACTACAAAGACCGTTATTCCTCCATCTATTGGGTAAATTTGAGCATGAATAAAATTTTGGAACCATTTTTGGGGACCCAAGTAATTCATATAATCATATATTCAATTCTCCCCCATTTCTTCTTTTTTCATCCAAATTCTCTTATCTTGTCCCTTTATCGTTTTTTTTCTTTTAGTGCATGTCAGCCTACACATGAGACAAATCAAACCGTCTAGTTATGGTCCATGGTGCTGAGGTTGTGGAGTCAAGTACACCAAGGGAACTCTTTCCTTTAAATCCAAATCTTCCTAATACTCCAAAGTCAAAAATTGATTCCATTTCAATGGAAGGTATTCAAAAAAACAACTCATAAACCCAGGTGGGAACCAAAATGGAAACCCAAATGAGGAAGTCCAAAAAATGGGGAATGAAATTGGTCAAACCATGAATGTCAACCTCACACCTTCCTGGACCAATGCCCCCTAATGAATTATAAAAAATTCCCTAGGAGATTCCAACTACATCTTTGATCCCCATGTCCTAAACCACCTTCCCATATTCCATGTAATGTAGTCCGAGATGCCCTACCTTCACATTAAGGAGTTCAATGACATTTTGGATACCTTGTTTCCCCCAAATCAACTTGAATCAGCTATGATGAGTCTATTTCATTTTTCATTAAAGAATTAAGCTAAAAATTGGCTTCACAATTTGAGACCATCATCCATCAACTCTTGGGAACAACTACAAAGATAATTCTACAAAAAATACTTTCCCCACCACAAAACAATTGTACGTAAAAAGAGAATACATAATGTTTTCGAAAAATATGGAGAGTCATTATATGAAACATGGTAGAGGTTAAAGGACACTCTAAACGTGGCTCCACAACATTTTTTTTCTATTCCTGAACAAGTGAATTTTTTTTGAAGGGTTGGGTCTGGGGAACAAACAATTCATTGACATGATGTTTAATGGGTCCATTAAAAACACATCCCCAAATGATGCTTATGATTATATAGAAATCCTTTCTAAACAAAAACAAACATGGGGAACACCACCTTATTCTAAAAAGCCACAAAGAACTACTGGAATTCATAAACTTTGAGAAGAGGAAATCATTAGGGCTATAGTTGCAGCACTCTCTAGGAACGTTTAAGAAATTGAACTTAGGAAAGTTCATGAAATTCATACTGTTGAATCTCTTTGCATAATTTGTGAGAAAAATTTCCATAAGGCAGACAACTACCCAACCATTCAGTCCATCAAGGGTGTTATTTTAGGAGGACACCCAGTAGTAGTAAATGCTTTGAACTTTCAAAATAATCGACACCAAAACAACATCAACCCAAGGTATAATTACCACCCTAGATTTCGCTGGACAGATAACCAACAACCTATCCAAACACAGAGACAAAATCCTTACCCCCATCAGAACTACCAAACTCATAACCATTTCCAAACCCAACATATCCAATACCAACAGCCAGCTGTCCATTTTCCACAAACAATCCCACCTCCAAAATATCCCACCGGGATAAACCAATCTTCTTAAGCACCAACCCAAACTGTTCAAAAAACCATACTAGATCAACTGTGCAAACAAATGGAAATGACGAACTCGGAATACTCTTCCCCTAAAAAAGAACATCAAACCATCAAAACTGGAAAGTCACCCATGCATACTCAGGCTGTACCATCTTCAACTTCAAGGGAAGAGTCAAGTTAAACTCAAAAAAATCATGAACAACTAAAGGCTCTGACTGTTTTAAGAAGTGGGGAATAAATTGAGAAATGTGAAAAAACTAATTAGGAACCCACCTAAAGATTCAAACTTGGATGAAAATTCAAATGAACCAAATGATCAAAATAAAAGACACGATAACATTTACAATGAAACAACTCTTCAACAATGAACTCCACAACCTGTACCATTTCCTCAACGCATGAGGGGGAAAACCAAGCCTTAATTGAGTGAAACATTGAGGGAAATATTCTCACAAGTCAAGTTGAACAATCAACTTCTCGATGAAATCCAAACCAAAACTTCCAACTCAATGTACCTTTAGTATTTGTGCACATTTAAAAGAAAATTTTCACATAAAAACCAAGTCATTTTGGCTGCTAATGTGAGTACCACCATTCATGGGACCATTCCCCCTATGTTTAAAGTCCCAGGTTTACCTTAAATCTATGTTTAACATAGAGAGAGAGAAGTTTTCAAGGCCTTGTGTGACATAGGATCTAGTGTGAATCTCATTCCCTATACCGTGTACTGCCAGTTAGGCCTAGAAGAACTCCAACCCACATCTGTCACACTTCAACTTGCTGATCGTAGCATTAGGGTTCCAAAGGGGATTTTATATGACATTCTGGTAAAGGATGAAGACTTCATCTACCCTTCTAACATCATTGTCCTTGACAACCATCGAAACATAGTAAATAAGGAACAAACCCCAATCAACCATGGTCGTCCTTTCCTTGCATCAATCAATAATGTTATCCGAGTCTGAAATGGGAACATGTCCATAACCTTTGGAAACATGAATCTAGACTTGAACATATATAATGAAATCTCACAAATAGGGTATAATGAGGACATTCATGAAATAAACAAGATTGGAAGCATTGATAAAGAATCAGTAAGAGATACATGAATATTTGATGGTTGTTTATGTCATCATGAGATTGATTTTCTTTTTTACTTATGAAGGAATTTTATCTCATTAGCTTGAATCATTTTCAAATTGATCTTATGATGATGTCTTAGGTCCAACAATCAGTGAAACCTTTCAGGAAATCAATTTCATGGATAGAAATCAAACTTCCTTCCCTAAATCTAATCAAGCTAATATAGTATCTTAAACTTCTATATGTGGGGAATCAATCCTATCTAAAAATCTAGGAAAGAAAATTGATATTGATCCAATGCCCCAATATTCTTCTGAAATTCCAAACCAACTTGATCTTGAATTGAAGTAACTTCCTGCTGCACTCAATTATGACTTGTTAGGGGAAAATCAAACACATCTTATTGTCATTTATTCTTCTCCTGAATTCAATCATTAGAGTATGATTCTAGATATACATAGGAAACATAAGAAAGACTTGGGTTAGACCATATCTGATATTCCTGGGATTAGCCCACTTACCGGGAATCATAGGATTGTTCTAGAATTTTATTCAGTGTTATGTCATCAACCTCAATGGAGACTCAATCCTAATCTTAGGGAGGTAGTAAGGAAAGAAATTATGAAATTTTTAAAGATGGAATCATAAATCCCATAGCCAAGAGTGATTGGTTCAGTCTAATCCATGTGGTTCCCAAGAAGGAAGGAATCACAGTGTCAACCCATAAGGATGGAGAGATTCTTTCAACTCTAGTATGTAGTGGAAGAAGAGTCTGCATTGATT
Source organism: Viscum album (assembly GCA_963277665.1). NCBI lineage: Eukaryota > Viridiplantae > Streptophyta > Magnoliopsida > Santalales > Viscaceae > Viscum > Viscum album. The sequence goes on from OY728160.1 coordinate 520,689,008, forward strand.
ATAAGAAGCTAAACTCAATCACCAAGAAGGACCATTTCCCCTTACCATTCATTGGCCATTTCCGTGAGTGGGTGGCAGTTCATGCCTTCTACTATTTCATAGATGGGTACTCAGTGTATAATCAAATTTTTTTATCCCTATATTATCAATGCAATACTACATTCACATGTCCATTTGGAACCTTTTATTTCAAACGCATACCCTTCAGGTTATGCAATTCCCCTGGAACCTTCCTGTGGTGCATGATGGGGATATTCAAAAACATGGTAGGGGATATTCTAGAGGACTTCATGGATGAATTCTCTGAGTTTGGGGATACTTTTGAGGGATGGCTGCAGAATGTGGAGAGAGTCTTGTCAAGATGTGATGAAAATAATCTGGTCCTAAACTAGGAAAAATTCTATTTCATGGTTAAAGAGGGACAAGTTCTACGCCATCTAGTCTTAGGTAGGGGGATTAAAGTTGATAAAGAAAAGGTTGACATCATCTATCACCTTCCATCACCCAAAACTGTTAAGGAAGTGATATCTTTATTACGACATGGTAGTTTCTATAGAAAAATCATCAAGGACATTAGTTCAATCTCCTGTCCCCTTTGTTCTCTACTAGTAATGGAGTCTCCATTTTTTGGGATAGAAAGTTGTGAGGGTTCATTCTCAACCTTCAAATCCTCTCTCACCACTCCTCTCATTATGAAATCTCTAAATTGGAACAATCCTTTAGAGATTATGTGTGATGCATGTGACTTTTCTATTGTAGTTGTTTTATGAAAACATTGTTATAATTTACCTTATGTCATTGCTTATGCTAGAAATTTTTAAATGATCCCCAAATCAACTACACCACCACTAAAAAGGTGTTACTTTCTATTGTGTTTTCCTTAGATAAGTTTAGGTCCCACATCTTAGGACCCCCTATCACTGTGTTCACTAACCATTCTGCATTAAAATCTGACATCCAAAAACAAGATGTTAAGGCTAGAAAGATTAGGTGGGTCCTTATATTACAAGAATTTGACCTCACAATAAAGCATAAAAGGGTGTTGAAAATGTTGTAGTTGATCACCTATCTAGGATAGAATTCAAAAACAACTCAAATCACCTTTCTGCGTCTAATTCATTCCCTGATGAACACCTGTACTCTGTGTGTGAAATCCCTTGGTATGCCAACATAGACAATTTTTTATTTACAAGAGTCATCCCATAATTCTTAGGGACTCAAGCTCGAATTAAATATATTTCTAATGCTATACATTATGTGTTTGATGTTCCATACCTCTATAAGTTCTGCCAAGACCAAGTCATTAAGAGGTGTGTCCCAGAATCATAACAAGAGTCCATCATTAAATTCTATCATAATGACGCATGTGAAGGTCACTTTTCCTATAATAAAACATCTACTAAGATTCTTCATTGTGGTCTCTTCTTTCACACCCTATCAAGGGACTCTTACACATATTGTCAAAGCTTTCATATTTGTCAACAAGTAGGGTCCATCACAAAATGAAATCAAATCCCACTCACTCCCATATTAGTGATTGAAATCTTTGACTGCTGGGGAATAGATATCATGGGTCCTTTCCAAACTCTAGGGAATTCCTCTAAATTCTTTTATTTGTTGATTATATCTGAAAATGGGTTGAACCCAATCCTACAGAATCCAATGATCATCAAACTGTGATTAGATTTCTCATGGAAAACATCTTCTCAAATTTTGGAATTCCTAGGGGTACCATTAGTGATTGTGGAAATCATTTTTGTAATATTCCATTCTCATCACTCATGAAAAAATATGGAATTTCTCACAAAGTGTCCACTTCATACCACCCATAGTCCAATAGTCATGCTGAGTTAACAAATAGGGAGATTAATAAAATTCTTGAAAAAACAGACAGTCCTTCTGGGAAATATTGGTCCATGATACTCTTAGATGATCTTTGGGCATATCATACAACATACAAAACCATCCTAGGAATACCATCTTATAGGTTGGTTTATGGAAAAGCATGCCATTTACCTATTGAAATTAAGCATAAGTATTTTTGGGCAATTAAGAAAATAAATTATGACCTCTCATTGGCCGGAACAAAAAGGAAATTAAACCTCAATGAACGTGAGGAACTAAGGATTGAGACATATAAAAAATCAAGGATCAATAATGCTAGAGTTCAAGCCTACCAATCTAGGAATATCAAAGTCAATCATTTTGAACTAGGAAAATTTGTGCTCTTGTATAGTTCAAAAATTCATTAACTCCCTGGAAAATTAAGGTTTATATGGTTAGGTCCTTTAATAGTACATCATGTGTACCCCCATTGGGAAGTAGAGATTCAAGATCCCATATGTGGTTAAACATTCAAGGTCAATGGTAAATGGTTAAAACCCTTCATTGAATCATTAAATAAACATGAAATAGAGGTTGAGTTAACTGAGCCAACCTATGATCCAAGAAAAAATTGATAGATTTTGGATCCATGTAGGGCTAACTACATTAAACAAAAGCATTGCAGGGGAGGAAACCCATGGTTTTTAAGTCATATTTATTTTTCAAACGTGATTAATAAATAATTTTGATATTAAAAAATAAAAAAACTGACTGTTGACATGTTCTTCTTTTATGTGTATGGATGGGTATAAATGGGGAGCACCATATTTATCCAGGTCACGTGGTGTGATCCTTGAGTAATACCTTTCCCATGAATTTAAAATGAAGACTATGTATCATCAGTTAGTTTTATTTTTATGTGTTTTTAGGTCAAAATAAAAATACGAAAAAAGAAGAATATAATAATAAGAAAAGGCCACATTGTAGGTCGTGGGGAAAACCCTGTCACAACCTCTGATGCCACAGGGACTCGATCCCAGGACCAAAGGGAGATAGGGGCGTGTGCTTACCACTAACCTACGACTTTTTTGTGCTTCCTTATTCTATAATTTTATTATATATACTTTTATTTTACTTTATTTGTTATATATATATATATATAGTTTCTTTTTACTAGGGAATTCTCAGAGTGACATTGGTATCAACGGGCTAAATTGAAGCAGAAAAAAAAATCAACTTAAACCACCAGGTGACATCATTATATGATCCTCATATTTCAATTTAATTTTTGAAATTCCCTTACCTAACTCTACACCATCTAAATTTTCATTTCATCAAACACTGGGGACAATGTTATTTTATGTTGGGGGGGATAAAATTAAAAAATTCTTTTGTCTAAATAAAATGAATTATTTGAAAAAAATTGTGTATAAATGGAAGGAAACATTCCATTAACTTTGAACATGGTAATAAAAATTTAACACTTTGAAACTGAATATCAGATAATTTAGTATGCCCCAATTCTTATTTTAATCCTTCTATAATTTCATGAGAAAATATTTTTGAAAGTGCGGCTGTCCAATGTGATATTTCATTGTTTATAGTTTCATCCAAAATAAGATAACAATGGACGTCCATTGGATAGTGGTGTATTAGTTTGAGTTCATTGGGTACCTCAAATAAATAGCATAGTTTTGGTAATCATATTAGTTTTAATATGACCCTTCAATTTTTTTTTAAAAAACAATAAATTGGCACGTAGAGAAATTAAATGACCTATTGTGTAGCTTTCAGCACTTGTGGATCGTGACTCCATAGTTGTCTGGCCCAGAGATAGTAATTTTATCTCTATTATTGGTAATTTTTTTTTTACTAATTTAACTCATGATGATGTTTGATTATGTGGGCTTCACTTGGTTCCCTAAGGTCTTCGATCCAGGGATACATCGGCAAAGACTCGCTACAGGGGTTGACTCTTTTGGGTGCAATTTCAATTATCATGGAAAAATTACTGAAAAAACCAAAAAAAATATTATATTAAAAAATTAATACTCATCTTAATATTGAAATGTGGTTCAAACTATCACTTCCATCATTTCCCCCTTTAATAATGATGAACCCCCCATGTCTATTTTGATACACAACACATCCTCATACTTAATGGATATTGGATTAAATATGGAAATGAATTTGAACAATGTAATGGGCTTGGGAATGAGTTCTTCTTTTGAAAATATCTAATATTAAAATATTTTGCGGGGTTTCATGAATTTTTGGTATATGGGTTTTTTCTGATCATTGTGTATTAAATTTTTTTTGGAAAAGGGAATTCAAATTTCATATTGTTGAGATACATTTTGCTCGGGACTAGCAAAACTCAAGTTGGGGGGTGGGATTAGCCACTAATTGAGGATTATATTCAGTATTAATATATATAATATTTATTTTATTTATTATTCATAAACACCAATTTTGTGCATTTTACACTTGGAACATAATTTCATATTATGATTGTAATTTTCTTCTTCAAATGCACTATTATGTGGTACATTTTTTAACATCATTTAATGTAACCAATGATTCATATAATTTTAAGGAATGTAATTATCTATATTTTAATTTTATATTTTGGGAAATTTATCTACACATTAATATGATCAATTTTATTCAGGGATCAATGGACGATTAATAAAGGAAGATAGAGAGATTTGGAGATAAATGGAAGCAGATCTTGAGAAGGAAGATTGGGCACCAACCCACTGATGAGAATGTTGGACCCACATTAAAAACCCAATGAAGCCCGAAATTCAGTGGATGATAGAAGAAATATATATAAATAAATACGACTTTAGGATCCAGTGCTAATTCATCCTCCATTGTGGTTATTTAGGAAGCCCAAGATTGTGATAAAATTTTGGGATAGATTCTGCGTCACAGAAAAACATTATACTAATATAATCATATCACCAAATACACAACTCCAAATCTATTCAAGTTGTACAAGATGTTAGGAGACATCTGGAGATCCATTTTTTTATTCTAATTCCCTCTCTAATTTGGCCATCTAGAACGTCTTAGAAGCATGTCTCTTCGGTGGATGAAAGCTAGATTCAACTATGGGTCAACGGTGGAAAAAACAACTTTCCTTCATCATTCCACCCAGCTATAGCCGACCAAAATTAATTGAGATGCTTTGTAGTATTGGAGGCTTGACCCGAGGCTCCCAAAATTTCTATCTAAGGCAGTGGTGGTGGAGGAGTTTATAATCTTTGATCTTTGTTTTCATTATAATGTTTTACTGCCAATTTGCCTTTGTAACATTCTTCATTCACATGTTTGTTGTTTTAATTCATTCTTGTTTCTTATTAAAAGTTCTTCTTCTCCTACTATTATTTTGTTCTCCAAATCACTTTGATACCATTTCCACAATGTGTTAATTTATTTACACCAAATCTTGTGAAATTATTCACACAATGGTAGAGTTATCATTTTATTTTTATTTTTTTCTTTACATCTCCATTTCGTCCCTCATTAGTCTACTTTCTACTTCCATTGAAACCATATAATCAATGGAGGGATAAACCACTTACGGTTTGATCCAAGGGAGTAGTAAGGGGATATATTGGATGTAATTTATCACCACATTAATTTCTAATCACTTGTTTAATTTATATTTTTATTTTATGATTTATAACCATTATCATCGTTGTTGAATTTTAGGCCACACACTTCAAGTGCTAATACGATCATTTACCTTAAAGTGCTCAAAAATTTTATCCTTCAAGTGATTAGGTGATTAGTATTAATGTGTGTAGGTATTAAACCAGTAAGTGAGGATGTTTTTTTATCATTTTAAATGAACCCATCTCAAATATTATAAATTGAAATAGTTGATGAAGAATTTCATCCAATCCACCCCGAGTGATAACCTAGGATCAACTCAATATTTTTAATTGAATTATCTGAAATCAGTTAGTGATCCTTTAAAACCATCTAAAATCAACCCATGTTGTCAACTTCATATCCAGAAACAGTCCTTACAATGAATGTTTCTATAGGTTACTTTTTAGGTCTATCAGGATTCAACAACCCATGCTAGACTACAAGGACCGATCTACCCTAATCTCTTTGGTAAATATGAGCGTGAATCAGCTGCTCTTGTGCAAAACTTTTATTCCACAAATTCAAGGTCAGATGGAGCAGACCATATAGATGATTAAGTACATTCTACAGGCTTACCTCTTGGATATTGGTGGTAGTTTGAAGGATCACCTGCCACTGGTGGTGTTTTCGTACAACTACAGTTATCACTCTACTATTGGCATGGAACCATTTGAGGCCATTTATTGGTGGCGTTGCAGATCACCCATATATTGAACAGTCATGGGGGATGTGAAAAAAAGGTCCATAATTAGTACGGGAAACCACCAAGAAGTTGAAGATCCTCCAGGAGTAGATGATGATGGAAAAATGTAGGCAGAAGTCATATTAAGACAAAATACGACAACCCTTGGAGTTTTAGGAGGATGATCATGTATTTTTTCTGGTCTCACCCCGATTTGGATTTCAGTTATGTGGTCAGGTCATCAATCTATCTCTGATGTTCATCATACTATTTCATATCTAGAGCATAGTTGGTGAGGCAGTGTGTCACCTAGATCTTCCCCCACAAAAGCATTAGGTGCATGATGTTTTCAAAGTGTCTTATCTAAGGTGGTACATGCATGATCCATCGCAAGTCATAAAATAGGGGAAAATAGTCATTAAAAATTGGGATACATTTTCAAATATCCTAGTGTAGATAGTGGATCTACAAGATAAAGTCTTACGTGGGTGGTCACTTCCAATGGTGCACATTCAGTGGTAGCACAAAAATCATTAAGAGAGCACGTGGGAGAGTGAGGCTCTGGTTCATTCTCATTAACCCCCGTATATTTGATTATATTTTGATTTTTAATTTGTAGACATAAATCCAAATTATGCTTAGACTATATTGTCTTGAAAATTGTATATTTTCTAAATTATACGGAATTATTCTGAGACCACATGATTATACGACATGTGATTCCATGGCCTGTTGAACTTGGAATGCAATTTTGATGTTCTTAAGAACTCTTTAGTAAAAACATGAGAATTTTCTTCTAACATTTGAACTGGTTCATGGATCAAAAATCGATGGGAACCATTGATATAAGAACACTTGTATTTTCTTATAAAAGAATTATCTTTGGCCATCAAGGGATAAATTAAAATGTTAATTTTCAATCATTTTGAAAAATAATAAAAAAACATTATAAAGTTATTTTGTTGTGTATTCTCATCCATTGAGTGTAGGATGGAGATTCTGCAGTGTAGTGACAAAGAAAAATGATGTGGATCAATAATGGATCATAATCTCGCAGTGTAATGACACTTTAATGATGCATATTAGAAAAAAAATTTCATAAATGAATAAACATAGTGACATGACATCTCAGCATAAAAGAAACATTATAATGTATTTGTCCTTAATTTCGGTTGATTCATTGGTGGGATGCGGAATTAAATGTCAAGAATTATATAATGAAACCACATCAAAATTCCTCTCCAACGAAGATCAACGGTGTCGTCAAACATCGGTCATCTTCAAAAAACACTAGAGAACAGAGTCGGAAGAAAATAATGCCATCGACATATTGTAACATCGAGGACATAAACTATAGAAATAAATGTCTATGAAGTAGGGGTTCTTATATTTTTACATTCTTCCTCATTAATTTCTTGAAACGATGAACATCGATCAATCTGTGGATAGGTTTATCCACGATTCATGCGTTTATGAAAGAGGGTGACTTTTCATTGGGGGATATTATCCAAGAATATGATTATGACATTTAATGATTGAACTACAACCCCAAAGCCTCACCCATGTTTTAAACATCTCATGCATAGGGCTCAAGCTGACACGAACTAGGACCTAGCCACTCCCAATGTTTGTTATTCTTGTAAAACCATATTAGTAAATGAAGAAGAGGTTTTGAGACCATTGTGTTAAATAGGACATTCCCATGAGACCATAGGCGTTTACAACATCAATAACAGACCATTGGACTGTATATGGTTGTCTACCGACGAATCTACCAGCATACCAGTGTCGTCACCAGTGCTAACATTGGAGGTGATGTTATGCAGCGGAACTGACAGAAAGTCGGACGGTGGGACAGAGGGTTGTCAATCCTACTATTGCATGCATGTCGGGGTGCCGCAGTGGTAGGATGTTGCAGCCAACTGGCCGTTGTGACATCGAGGACACATTGTACGTGACTAGTTCCACATTGAGGGATTGCCCGTGTTCATGTTGTCTGTGTGGGTCGGTGTGCTGTGGTCGCTCAATGATAGTAAGAGGGCCTAACACATATGTAATGCTAGTGGAAGCTAGATGCATCCCAACTAGGTGTCGCACAGCCTCCCCCACCACGCGGGCTGGGCCAGGGGCTAGCAGGACACTCCCCCAGCAATTGGGCCAGAACGTCATCCCCGCTGACCAGACCCATATCCTTCGGGCACGATTAGACCGAGACACCAAGTGACCCAATTGGCTTGATCCTCGGTCAAACCAGTAAGAGTATAGAAAGGCCCATTTGGCCTGAACACTGGCCAAGACAAACACGACCAACCCAAACATGAATCGTGTCAACTCACGTCGGTTGAATTAAACTGGAGGTATGTGGGACCCTAGTTTCTAGTTAGTCCAGTCGGTCTGAGTGGGTCAAACTAGGCCAAGATGAAACCATCCTATGTTTTCTAAATAGCTAATAACTCCCAAACTGGGCTTCAAAATAATGAGTCATTTGTGTCAGTGGGACCCTATCGGTGAGGAATATCATTTTTAATTATACATTGAGACTTTAAGGGATTTTGAGATTCAATGAATGGATTGAGAAGTAGTTCTATTAGGAATGAAACATACGGAACCCTACAGTTGGATGAAACCATAAGACTACTGACATTCAACTACCTGTGACTCAACTATATCCTAGTGGGAATCACTAATGTGTGAATTTGTCATCCCATAATGGAAATCACTTCTTCGTGACATTGGAGGCCCATGATAGTCGATGAGAATGAGTATCATAGTCCGTCAAGATAAGTGGTAAGAACTTCTGTTTGACTTGAAATTATAATTACACTTGATAGAAGAGAATTTCTCCCACAAGGAAGGTGCTCAAAGATGTGACTAATGATTCTATGATCACTTCCCTAAATGTATTCTTAGTGTGAGTTCTCTTGTTCTTTCTGATTTACATTCTGGTTTGATGTGTGGTATTTGTTTTGAGTGTCTACTATGTATTTTATTACACCCACTATATAGTCTTCTCCCACACATTGTTTGTTTGGTTTAAATGATCGACATTTTTATAGAGACTTTGGTGGACTAGGACCCATAGGTGCTTAGAGAGATGGGACTGACTGACACAATGATGGTGGACATGGTGTCCCATGACTAGGTGAGGCCAAGTAAGATTGGGTGTACAAGACATTCTACTTCGTCTTCCAGCATCTATTCTATTCTCATGATCAGGTGGGGTTTTCCATGGATAACCATCATACTTTTCTTTTTTGTACATTATAGTTTTCAGTCCTTTTGTTGGGTTTGTATTCATTCCCACATAAATTAGTTGTACAAGTACACATCTTTTTTGGGTGATAATTGTTTCCTTTTTAGTGTGCAGGAAATTGTTTGGTGTGTGTGTGCACTGGTACAATGGAAAATGCCTCCCACTTTCTGGATGCTGCCATCGGTTCTAGTCTCCAGCCCTTATCCTTCGAGTGGTAGGCTTGGGGTAGTCACGACACAGGCCCCAGGGTAAGGGTCGTGAAAAAAAAAATACTAAAGAATAATTATCTAAATTAAATTTATATATTTTGTAAAAAAAATTATAATTTCAATTCATTTAATGATTATTTTAATTCATTCGGTTAATATAAAATCATCATTTACATGAAAAAGAAACCTATTGATACCCTATTTTTTCAATGTTTATGATATTTTTATTTTATATAAATATTTCACAATAATGTGAATTAAATTTAGTAAAATGGATTCCATAAATAAAATTAAATTATCCATATCTTAATAGCTCACAGTAAGTGCCTTACCGTAACACATTGGCATAAGATATAGGGAATCACATATTGAGGAAATTATTAGTTTATTTATCTTTGTTTCTTTAGAACATACTTGAAATGTACAAAATATTTTGAAACATATAATATAAAATTAGTTTTCATTGAATCTTCTATTATTCACTTTTTGTGTATCCATGCATATTATCCATAATTTACTTCTTAAAATATTAAAAAAAATTGATCATTTGAAATAGTTGAGATAGAATTTTCTATAAGGGTATGTTTACAACATAATCTATAAGTAAAGTAGAATAAAAAATATTAAATTCTAAATAATTAATAAGATTATCCATTTAAATAATTAGATTATGAATAAGAAATATGAAATAGAAAATAACTAAAATAAATTAACGTTAATCATTGAATAGTAATTGTCATGCATTCCATAGACATGTCAATGAAAAATATCATGGATATAAAATAACTGAAAGTATATAAAATAATAACTATTGGACATCATGTATCGTGAAAATTAAAAATATAACATCAAAATATATTATCAATACCATTTCAAATTCATTGACTTCGAGGTATGATTCATCTAATGAGACTATCGAGGCATCAAGGGTCTATCAATAATTAGGTCCCAACCATGTATTCCAGTCCAAATAATTCTTAATATATCAAATAATTAATTTAATAAGGTAATTTTAAACCAAATCGTCCCCTAACACTTTCAATGATTGATTAATTAACCCTATAAAAGTAATAAATTATCGAAAAACACATAGAATACCACGATGATAATGAAATTCATGATATCATATATCAAAGGATAATTACACCACATAAACAAAATAATCGTTGAATAAGGAATAACTCACAAAAATAGAATTGAAATGATAAAAACCATAACCATATATTTCATTTAGAGGAAGGTGTTGTATCCTCCTAAATAATTTCATTATGAGTATTAATAATTTATTATAAAATCATATTAATATTTATTATATCATATAAGATCATCTTATAATATCTTATTACCCACTTGTAATCATTTTTGTTATTTTAACTTTTTTGGGTGTTAATCTCATAGTTTTCACTTATGTTTTAACTTTTTATTTTCTATGCATTTAAATTAGATCATGGTTTCAAAATATCCATAATATAATAAAATATTTATATATTTATATATTCAGTATTTATGCAATTATAGTAATCTATATAATTTAGAGAGAATAAACGAAATGCAACATTAACGGAGACGATAGGTCATAGATACGCATGAACACAAATTCTATTCTTTTATCATCTTAAAATAATGTGAATTAAATGATATTTATGTATTCTAAAATTCTATTGACATATAAATTTCAACTATATTGAATATTTTTTTAAAAAAATTATTATATATTTCTTGTATAGTGTGAATGAATCACCTTTCATTAAGGAGGCGATAGTCAAAACTACTACAAAAAGATATATTATATTTGTACTGAATGAAAGTATAATGATATGAGTTATAAAAAATTAGAGAAAGTTGAATTCATAAAAATAATATATATATATATATATATATCATAGAAAATAGTGTTTCCATTATAATACCCAACCTTGATATGTGGAAATGAAAATAATGAAAAATCATCATTTTGTGGAATTGTAGTTCACCAAATATTGAAAGAGTGTGTTCGTTACCCACTAGATGAAATTTTGAGTAATTATAGATAAAAAACATAATAAAAAAAATCTCATTATATTTTGGATTTCTATGATATTATTTAAATATGAAATTATATGAAATGGAAGAGTGGGGAATGAAATACAAATAAAGTGATCATTTAAGAACGTTAACTAGTGTATGGATAAATCTATTTAGTTTATTCCAAAATGATTCCTTGGATGAATTTTTTTAAATTGTATTATTATACTATGAGTAAGTGGAGCATGGTAGATTTTTTAGCCAGCATTTGGTCGATCTAGAGGTCTCAGTGTTGTCTGAGGAAGTGAGGTAGGGTGAGCCCATCTATAATTGTGGTCTGGTGTATTTACTGAAACCCAAAAACTAATAAATTAATATAATTTTATTTTCTATAAAAAAAATTGATTCAAGTGAAAAAATTTATCTTTAATATTTTTATAGATCAAAATAATCATAAGGAATAATTTTTATACATAATTTGATCACATTATTAGCATTATATTTTTTATATAACCCTTAGTTAATCCCATTAACTCTAACTATGATAAAATTTCATTTTTACTTATTGGGTGTTATTTTTTTTAATGACTGATATCCTGCCCAGAAAAGAAAGATCCCTTTATTGATCAAAAAAATCACTTACACCTGTCTAAAAGTAGGCTCCTTACATTGATTCTTCCCTAGAAAGGAAAGGAGATCTCCCGAAGCGTGATCCTCCCAATGAAAACCAGAGTTATTCACACCTTTGTTTGCAAGACCATCAGCCACCCCATTTGCTTCCCTATAGAAATGTAAAACAATGTGCTACTTAGAGTAGAGAATATCCAAGCATCTTGAACATTTATTGGTCAGCTTCCACGAAAGATGAAGAGCACCTATCCTAATACTAATCACCACTTTTGTGGAATCACATTCAACCCCTATTTTATCCCATCCCCTTCACCCAGATTTCTCAACTGCTTCAATAACAGCTGTCATCTATGCTTTGGGAGTAGTGGCGAGGCCACACGAGCCAAAAATACAACCAACAACACACCCTGCATGATCCCGGAAAATTCCCCCGAAGCCAGAGTTACTCGGGTTTCCTCACGAGGTTCTATCCGTGTTGATCTTGATCCAGCCTTGGAAGGGAGGTTTCAAATGTACTTCAATCATGCCATGAGGCGGAGGGAAGTTTCCCCGAACTCCGAGCCTCTTCAGAATAGAGAGATCATGGCAAGAATTATCACAAAAGTAGGTTCTTAGTAGAACAGCCTCACAGACAGCATCAACCAACCCAGAAATTGCAGTACCAGTGCTGAAATTCTGCTGCCCATGAATGGCCTTGTTTCTGGATTTCCATATAATACTAAGTAATTCTTCCATAGAATATAATAATAGATACCTGATTTTTGGAGTTAAATTAATCTAATTCCTGGTTCGCATGAAGTCCATGACTGAGTTTCCCCGAGGCAGTGGAACTTCATATAAGCTGGAGACGGCCTGCCCCATTGCTGCAGCAACCACACAGCTGAGGAAGAGGTCAGTTATTGGGTGTTATTATAGTTACTATAAAATTCAAAAAATGACCACAACTTGATAATTTTTGACACATTTATCCTTATATTAATTAGTATGGAAAATATTAGATTTTAATTAAATTTATATTATTTAATAAATATTATTTATTTTAAAATATCGATAATGTCAATTTTGAGATGATTCAATAAATGACATTATAAAAATATCATAATAACATGATATGTTATAGAAAATAAAATTAAATAGAAAATAACATGTTACAGTAATCCATTAAATTATTGGATGTAATAAATTATGTAAAATTATATTTGTTTTAATATATTAATGTAATCTGTTTTATTCTCCGTTCAATAAACAACTTTGTGCATCTAATTGTGTCTCTATTTGAATTTATTATTAATTTAATAAAAATTATAAATAAATTACCATGATTAGGAAAAAAATTTACATTTCCTATAAATTTTATATTCAAATATACTTTCTTAATAACCACACATAAATAATGTATTACCAATTAGAAACAATACCTTGTATTTTCAATTATTTTTGTCAAAATTTTATAATTAAATAAAATTAGTAAATGTTTTTATGTATTTTCATAATTTTATTTTTACCTTATTTAAATTATTTACCAATAATAATTGTAATAAAAATAAAAATAAATTTACTATTAATATGAAAAAAATTAATTGAAACCTCATTAAATGTGAAAAATAACTAATTAGAAATTTGGAACCAATTTTTAAAATTAAAATGTATAGATTTTGTTGTAATTAATTTATAACTAATCTGATTGATGTGGTTAGAAAATTGATTATTAATGTTTAAAACATGAAAATGATTGAAAATAATTTATTTCAAAATTCAATGTGAAAATTGCTTCAACAACATATATTATATTAAATGATAATAATATATTCTAATTATAATTTATAACAACTAAATATTATCTTTTAACACTAAATTATTTTAATGAATGGTTTATTTCAATTTAAATTTATTGTCATTCACTATTTATCATAACATTAATTTTATCATAAATATAATAATAATTAAGCGAAATTATATTTATATGTTTTTATTTAGTAAATGATGTTAATTTTGTCAAATATATTATATAAAAGAATCCAAACATGGATTTTAAAAAGATTCTCCTTCAAAATATGGTAAAACTACCTTTATAAAATACACGTTTCTAAGTGTAATATTGGATTTGTTCTTATATTATGTCAATAAATTTAATTCGATTAATGTAAAATATATTTGTGTTAATAAATAAAATATAAGTTTCTTTAATATAATTCACCAATAGTAATTAATTTAATTTATTAGTGTAAGATTCAATTGATTGTATAAAAATAGATTTTATAAATACATTATCATTATATTCAAATTATTCTTATATTAATTTATAAATATTTTTAAACCAATGAATAAATCCATAAGATTTCATAGATTAGTTAATATTATTCTTAACATCCAACTTAATGTCTAGTTTATATCTAATTATGTTACATAAAAATATTTCAAATATATATTTTTTAGTAAAACTCAATAATTCATGAAACACAAGAAACCTCATTTCTCTTTGTATCATAAAGATAATATATAATTGCATATAAATAAAGGTAAAATCAGAATGAAGTCCTTTAAAAGTGAAAATAATATAATTTTTTTTGTAACAATCCACCCGCAATAATTAAATTTCTTTCTCATAATATAAAACTTATATTGATAGTATAGGAGTTTATATTACAAAATGTACTATTTTTTAAAAACATACACCATAAATATGGTAAATAAAACTTCCTCTTAATAAGAATGAATAAGAAATATAATGGTCACCACAAAACTATTGTTTTGAATAGAAAAACATTACTGAAAATATAGACATGGAAGAAAAATCTAACCATCTTATTTTGATGGGTAGTGTTAAAAAAATGTTCCTGAATGAGTTGTTGGACACCAAACCATATATGTGTTTTGTGAATTAATATAATTTATAACCACAACTATTATGATAATAGGATAATATTTTTGATTCATGTTCTTTTTCCTTTTTTTGGGAAATTTTTTCACTCAGTATAAATAAATGTAAATATATATTTATATAAACTCTACTGTTTCCTTTAATTGAGTCTATAATTACATATACCTAATCTGTCCAAAAAAGTTGTATCATATAGTGATGTAATACAAAATCTTCTAAAACTCTGTCTAAATATAAACTATCTCATAATTAGTTAAAAATTATAAAATATTATTTTCCAAAACATTACAATAATATCCATAATAGATAGTAGTACACAATTTACTATATGAATATGAATAATATAATTATCTAAATTACATTACCTGAACATTAGAATTATTTTAAGGATTATTTTCCCCTAGAATGTGATTTATAAAAAATTAACTTTCTAATAAATCAAATTTCATGGTTATTTATACCTATTAATATATTATTTTAAACCGTGAAGACAAATTACTATAGTAAAATACTTAAACATTTTTAATTATTATAAATAGAATATCATCAATAAATTAGTTATACTATATTATTCAGGAATCCAATTAATTTAAAAATTAATCATTCTGCATTACCTATATCAATAGTATAATATAGACATTGATCTGTTATATTTTTATGAGTTCAGATCTATTAATTCTGGGGGAATTCATTTTCATACATCCCAATATGTTTATAGTTATGAAAATAAATACTATCCTTTTTATTCTTAACTTTTAATTATTTATCTTAGAGAACCTTATCTATACACATATAACAGACTCACATTCACTTCATGCATTTTCTAGGGTATCTCGTTCATCAATTAGCACAAGTGAAAAAATAATTCCTTCCCTTTTACCCATTTTCTATCTCTTTATATGTCATCCACTTATTCTCTTCATTCTCTTGAAATACATACTTCCTGGTCAATTATTTATTTATATTTATAGATCAAAAATCTATTTTTTATATGATAATAATGATTGAGAAAAATATAAACTTTTTAGAATTGGATTAATTCTATCAATGAAATGGTCAATCGTGCATTTCAGGATGCATAAAAAATCTATTGAATTCCTTAATAAACTTGTTAGGATTATTCATAATCGACAACAATATCATCCTATATATAATAAAAACTATGGAAAATTCTCTTAATATCAGTTTTCTGGTAAAGACTAAAATATTTATCAATGAATGTCCCCTTAAAATAATTATATTCAAAGAATTATAATTATTCCTCCTCCCCAGTATTCATTTCAATCACCCCATTGGCCAACATTGACATTGAGACAATACACTGTACGTGTATCCTTTTCTATTTATACACATACCCATTCTATAAATATCATTTTCAAATATTTATTTCATTTCTCATTTTCCATTTGATTAGTAGTACTACACAATTATGGGTGCTTCTACAACATAATGTGATCCAAAATCATATAATATGAGTTTTGAACATGTTTCCCCTTTTGGGAAATGTTATTTTCCAAAACCTAATTTAGTTTCCCTTGTATGGTTATAATATTCCCTATTCCAATACAAGCTATATTAGATTCCTTAGTAGGAATATATATTCATTTTCCAGGAATATTAATAATAATAACCCATTAATGAACCATTTTTAAACATTGTAATACACTTTAATAGGTCATATAATTGTGAATCATAATGTATAATCCCATATATTGTGAAATACTTAATTTAAATTGATAATATTATGTGGACATAACTTCATAATCCAAGGATTGATATTATTGGGGATATATTTACCTTCAAATACTTCATAATGGTTTGTTTATAAAAATTTATTTATTCCAAAAATATACACCATGAGTTTCAAACTAGGTGTGAAGTTATGCTTGTTGTCTTGTATGAGGCTATATTGGGTTAGGCCTGACACCCGATGTTGAGGTTGTTACCCATAAAAAAATCTATTCCAGATCCACATCCACATATACTATAAAGAGATGGTTGTATTTTTATGCAGACCCACTCCATTCCTACCTTACCGAAATTCTAGGGTGATCATCTATGCTTATCGTCAAATGTATATATTTGGGTTAGGTTCCCTAGTCTATTTTTTATGAATGTAGTTTCCATGGATTCTATTAATCTTCATTTGATAGAAACTATAATGAACTTACCCCAAGAGCTTGAAGTCAGTCATTTAGTTAAATAAATTGGTATAAGATTCAATGAATTACTTGCCATGTGAAAAAGTAGTTTAGTAGTATTTTGGAACTATGTACATACTTATAATCAATATTACATTTTGAAACATAATATAAAAAAATAATTTTTATTGAGTCTTCAATTATTCATCCATTGGGTATCCTTGAATAATAATTATATCATATATCTCTGAATCAAGTGGAAAAATGAAATATATGAAATGGGTGAGCTTTTATAATAAGGAAGGGTATTCATATAAAGGACCATGTGGTTAAAATGGAAGAAAAAATATTTTACGTTATATTACTGATAACACATACAATTCAAATAATTAGATATGAAGAACTAAATATGTACAATGAAATAACTGAAACTTGTTACATTTTATCAATGAATAAATAATGAAATTCTATCCATAGATATGTAAACAAAAAATCAAATGCTTAAATAATATCTAAACAGATGGAAATGCTTTATTAATTGTACATCATTTATATATAACATGATCCATTATAACATAAAGAAATATACTTAAGGAATTTTAAAAAAACATTTATTTTTCCAAGTGATTCATCCAATGAGACTATTGATGCATTGAGGTGCTATCAATAACTAGTCCCCACCTATTTGTGTCAGTCCAAATCATTTCTCATACATCGAATAATTGATTTGATAAGATAATTTCAAATCTAAGTGTCACATACGACATTAATATGTTTCAATCAAAAGAACCATAATTGTAAAAATTTATCAAAAGAAACACTGAATACCATGAAGATAAATATATTCATGAAATGATATATAAAATGGATCGTACACAACCTAATTAAAATTATTATGTAATCTGAAATATCTCACAGAAATTAAAGTGAGATGTGAAAAAACCTTACCTTATACTTCTTTTAGAAGAACACAAATCAACCTCCTGATTATTTTTCTTGTAAGTTTTAGTAAATTATTAAATAAAAATAAAAATAATTATGTTATAAAAAATTATCCTTTTATAATATATTATTATAAATTTTTTTCATTCATTTATTATTCTAACTATTTCTTGTGTTAAATAAATAGTTTGTCGAGTAAGTTTTTACTTTTCATATATTGTTCCTATTATTTAGTGCATGGTTTTATAATATCCATAATGTAATAAGTGATGTAAATATTATATATATTCAGTAAATAAGTATTTATAATAGTGGATAAAATTTGGTATTAGAAATTAAATACATAATTCCAGGAGACTGTAGGCCATATGTACACATTAATGGTAATTTAATTTCATTATCATATTAAAAGAATGGAAATTAAAATATATACATGTATAGTATAATTAAAATATCAAATATCTATCATATATATCACATATGTTTATTAAAACAATCATAAATATGTTCTGTGTATAGTTTTAATGAAACATGTTCCATTGAGGTGGTGGAATTCCAAACATCCACAAACGTTATTGTCATATTTTTTAAAATTAAATAAATATTAAGATATGAATTATTAAAGAATTATAGAAACAAATGAAAAAAATATAATATATATATATCATATAATAATAGTTTTTCCATCATAATTCTCATCCATGATATGTGGTAAAGAAAAACTCAACAATATTTGTTTTGTGACGCTATAGTTTTCCATACACATAAACAATATTTTTATTACCAATTGGATAGAATTATATGTATGTTTAGGTGAAAACATTAATTAAAAAAATATTATTGAATTGAGGATAATTAGGATATTATATAAATATTAAATAATAATAAATGAAGGATTTTATAGAGAAATAAAACTAAATATATTGTAGAAAAATATTACATTGTTTTCTGGTAACATTTATTTATTTCATCCAAATAGTTTCATTGGATAGGTTTCTTCCCCAAGTGTTTCATATAATATGAAAATATTGATGTTTTTATCTTATTATGTTAAGTTTTGGGTGGCCTAGATGGCTCAATGTGGTGTGAGGAAGTGAGGGAGTTGGTTTCCCATTATAATTGAGGTGATGGGTACATTTAGACACTATAAAACTATTAAATTAATATAAATTCATTTTAACTTACAAATTTCTCCAACGTGAGTAATATAAAATATAAAATGAGGATGGGTAGAAATAATGTCAACCAATATTTTTTTGAAAATTTTATGTCACACTATTACCCTTATCTTGTTTATATTAACCCTAACTTATACACTATAACTCTTACTGTGAGAATATAAAATTTAACTATTTAATGGAAAATATAGTTACTATAACACTATAAAACAAAAATGAATGGATAGATTATTTTTAAAAAATGTATCCCAATCATTTGGCCTAATATTATATTTTTTAGAATTTGATTTTATAAAATAAAATATTATTAATTTTAAAATCTCAATAATATCATATTTTAAACTATTCAATATATAAATTTTTAAAAATATCGTAAAAATTTGATATCATGAATAAAACTCCATTAACTCTACCATAAAATGAAATAATTATCTAGAAAATTCATTGGTTGAATCAAATATATAATATTATATTTGTTTTTATCTTTTAAATATAATTGTATTTATTCTGTAATTAATTACCATAAATAAAAAAGTAATACTTATGGGAATCATGAGTAAGTCATATAATACATTATTTAAAATGTAATACCATAAAATCCATCATGTATTCCAATTTGATCCAATATGACATAAAATTTGAACAATGATGAATTCTGTCGAAAATAAGTCCTTCAATAATATGAGGACATGTATTAGTATAATTTTATTATTTGAATTTTAACCATAATTACGAGATTTAGACATAATCGTGATAAATTGTTAAAACTAAATTTACTATTCATATTCCCAAAAATAAAAAAAATTATATGACTTTGAATCACTAAATCTAAATATGATATCCATATTTCAAAATTTAAAACATTTAATTCTCTATAATTAATTTATAATTAATCTATTTGATGGCGTTAGAAAACATGTTATTAATGTTTAAAACAATGCAAAAGAATAAAATGTTTTTTTATTAAAAATCAATGTGAAATTGATTTAAATGACATTAATTTTATTATTTATTAAAAACTAATATTATAATATTTTTACAACTATTATAATTATAATTGAACAATATATATAATTTTTTTTAAAATATTGTTTTCAATATTAATTTAGTATTTTTACCTATTCATCAAAACATGAATGTTATCATAAAAATATCATAAATTCAATCAATGAAAATTTATATATTATTTTTCTTAGAGGTTGTTGTTTTCAAATAGAATATATAAAAGTGGAAAAAATTTATTTTAAAATAGTTCATCATATATAGGCAGAAAATCCACCTTCATATAAATATAGTTTTTTGTGTAATTTTGTATTTTTTCATAAAATATTCTTACCATATATAACAAGTAAAAGTAAAAAATATTTGATTAAATTAATATAATATATATTTCATTAATATAATTCAAAAATACTAATTAAATTAATTAATTATAGTCAAATTCTTTTAAGAGCATAAAATATGTTTTTTATCAAAATATTCTCATTATATTATAGTGGTTCAAATATTAATTTCCAAATAATTTTTCACCAATGAATTAAACCATATATTTTCAGAAATTAGTTAATAATGTTCATAACCTCCAACATTTAAACATGGTTATATCTTCTTATATTTTATAACACTAGTTTAATAATATATTGTTTTTTGGTAAAACTTGGCCTTTCATTTAGCGCACGTCAACTCATTGTTGTGTGTAACATAAGCATAACATGGGGTTTCCTATAATTAAAGATATAAAAAATTTAAATACAATAAAAATGTACATATTTTTATATCATGGGGTGTTACGTGGAAGAAAAATAATATATATTATCAATTATTACTAACATATTTTTTTACAAAAATAAATCTTGAAAAAGGTAAAAATTAATTACCATAGTTATGGTATAAACGTGTTTACTCTGGGATGAACCTGAAATATAATGATTAAAATGACCTAGAAACATTCATAAAATATTTTATATAACCATATTTATACTTTATATTACCTATATTTCTAGAATGGTCTATTTGGGATCCTTCATTCATGTGAAAAACATGATCACAAAATTTTCATTTAACAAATTATAAATGTACTACTCAAATACCTTAAAATATCCTCACCATATATTCTCCTCTACATGATTTTAAACTCCCTTTTAACAAAACATACCTCTGCAAATATTTTCATAAATTAATACTAAATGACCAATTTAACTTATCTTATTAAAATTGAAATCTTATGAGTTATTTTGGTGATTACATAAGGATATTGATCGTATAAGAGGTATATTCCTTAACCATGGGTATTTTTTTATTCCCTCTTCCAAATTATTAATATATAATTAATAATAATATATAACATAGAAATATTATACCAATATACTATTACTTAATTTTTTTAATTCCATAACCTAAATCCATTTCCACTTCCATCAATAGGGCTATAAAGATAGTATTCATGTGTTTGTTAGACTGGTAACTCACAAATTGATGTCATTAATATTTCATAATCATCTCTAAATGAATTTTACAATGATTACTTTGAATTACATATAACATATTTTTATAAATTTTTTACTTATTTATTTATGTGTCACATGTATCTTTATTCTTTCTATTTCATGGATATTAATATAATGATGCTCATGTGTAAGACAGAATATTGCCTCACAATATGATGTTATTTGGTTTCAGAAATTATTTACATAGGAAATAATCAGGATAAATTTAACTAATATATGTGATATAAATGAAATAATTACGAAATTAATGACATATTTATTTTTCATATAATTAATTATATCATTTCATTCTTACATTGGAAAATGAGAATGTCGTTCTTGTGTATGAGTGGACTACAACCTTCATGAAGTGATGTCACACTTTTTACATCACCACAACACTGTGAGGAAATATATATATGTATATTTTAATAAATAATATGGAATTTATTATAATATTATCATATGGGAAATATAATATAGTAACTAAGTTCATTTAATAATGATATTTGAAAAATAGGAATGTTATTCATATGTACATATGACATACCGTCTACATGATCGTAAAATGGTTATTTTTTCACGACAATAATTATTTATTAGTTTTAAAAAAAATATTTACTACATCTACAAGACCATAATTTTTGTTTATTATTTTGGGGATGTTAAAATAATGGCGACTTCTTACCATTGTCATCTTACTGAAGTTATTTTTAGATAAAAATACAAATATCATCCAAACATTTCTGATAAATTTAATTGATAAAGTAGTTGGGTATTATTTCGAAATAACAAAAATAAAAGGAATAAAAATAGTAAATTTTTTTATGAATAAAAATAGTTAACCTAATATAATTATCAAGGAATATAATGAAAAAACATGAAAAATTGAACATTAGGGTATGTGATTTCATATCAGTTTCTTTTTAATGGAGTATATTTTAATGTAATGTCCCTATATAATTTTAGGAATAATTTATAAATCCCCTATGACATGGTATATTATGAATATTTCTATTATAATGGTATTTAATGTTTTATTTACAGTCTATATTTTATGAGGTATTCAATTCAAATGTATACCTTGTGTTAATAGACAACTAATTAAAAAAGAATTTTTAATTTTTCCTTCAATCTATATTTCACTCCACTAACAATGATTTGATGATAATTTAATTAATGTAATAATAGTGAAATGAGAGTTTTATAAATGAATGTTTTTCCTTTCTTTCATTATTTTAATATTTTTTTGGAATGTATCACTTTATTTAGAAAAGAAAAAAGAATTAATTATTTGAATTTGAACTGCAAAAATGAATTTTTCCACTTCCGTAACAATTTTTGGATCATTGGAATCCTATGAAATCATTAATGTTTTCATCAAATTATAAATTGTCATTCAGTTTTTACTGGGTATATTTGTATTGAAAATGAATATTTGAAATTATATTTCAATTATTGTAAATGATTCTTTAAATGGAATATGTAATTATATAATCAAATTAGTTTTTAATATATATTTTTCAGTTCTTCCTCATGAAAATGATATCATAGATGATTTATGTTTAAGTTAATGTTATATAGAATTATTTATGATTATCAGTGGTTCAATGATACACCATCGGTGGGTGGTTACATTATATATAATGGACTAGTATTTATGTAAATAACCAAACAGGTGTGGTTCTCTTATAAAACATGGATGGGTGGTTTAGTGAATAAACATGGATGGGTGGGTCTGTGACATCCCTCCAATGCATTTGGTGGTTTGGATATTGATATTGAACATATTAGTTAATCCATTTTTATGAGTGTTATGAATGATTATATCTCAAGATAGCCTCATTATTTTCATGTTCATTCATTGGGTGTTAAATGATTTCATTATGAATGATGTGGGTGTAATTTCTTATTTAATATATTTATTGAATTAATCTCATGGAACATTGAGATAAAAGTAATCATTTAATGGGATTTCATGTTTTCTATTAGACTAAAAATCTTCTTTCTTTTCATGTCCCTATCTAATATTATTGTGATCATCCCTCATTTGAAGATTATTTTAGAAGGTTTAGGGACTGGTCTGGGAAATTAAAAGTTGAATATGAATGTAATAATGATGTTACAAAGAAAATTATTGCATTTTAAATGTTCTATATTTTGAGATAAATGTATCATAATTTTATGTTTCCACTTATATATATTATTTCATAATATTTTTTTAATGGAATATTTCTCTAAAATTATAATCCAATAATTATACTCAAAATTATGAGAATGAATTCATGATATAAAAATCAAGATTATGTATTAAATAATGATGGTTCATTATATCCCCACATAATTTTTATTGTTATCTTTTCTATGAAATCATAAATAATAGTATCCATTTGATTTTTTGATTCTTATTATTATTCATATAAGAGGATTTATTTTTAATATATCTAACATGAAGGATTATTAAATAATCATGAGAAAATATATATTATTCTACTATGATCTCCATCCTAAAAGGAATCTTGTTTCTATCTAACATTAATTTATCAATTTTACTAATCATATGTAATATAAAATAAACATATATTCATTCTCAATTTATTCACCATCAATGAATAATAGATCTCCCATTTTCTATATCAGGATCATGATTTATTCTTTTACAGAATATGTTTCCACAACATCCATTTGTTACATTCTAATAATTCGGTGAAAAATATAATTAAAAATAGCATGTTCAATGGATCATTATCATTAATATTTCGTAGATCACACTTTATTCTTTTATATTTCAATATACTAAATTACAACACTTCCATACTTCCCTTTTTTATATTAAAATTTTATTTTTCATGTTGAACCATATTTCAGGTAAAGGTAACTTCGAATTATTCTGTTATAGTCATATTTTATTTTATTCTAAACTATTTGTAAGATCATCATTTAACATAGTAATTTAGAGAAGTCATAGTTATCTTTTAATGGTTTAGTCATTGACGTATATCCCGAGTATAGATTCAACACCACATGTATTATTCATCAAATGATGTGATGATTCTTTTATATTCACCAGAGGATCTTCCATTGGTATTTATAAATATTATTTTATATAATGATTAATCCTAGAATGATGATGTTTGTAAAATTATAGAACATATTTATCATCATCCAATGTTAAACCTTCTTTAGAATCCCAATTATGTAGTTTTTCATTATCACCTAGTAGAAAGCGAAAATTTACAGTAACACATGGTCATTACAAACACTGAATTTTATCCTTAAATAGAAAAAATGATGTTTATATAGTTAGCGATCATGAGTTTGATGAACTAGTAGACATTTATCTAAATCCCATTCTTGTTAATGATGTTGGAGACAATGTTTATAAAAATCAATGACTATTACATAGATATTGGATAATCCTGATGTACTTCTAGATTCATGAAAATCATGAATTTAATTTATGTTCATACCAATATATCATCATTAAGCATAAAAATACTTTACCATTTTTATAACAATTAATCCCATCCCAACAGAATGCATACATAGCCAATTTTCAGCTAATCCTAAAAAATATATAATTATATTTATTTATTTTTAGGAAAATTAAAAACATATACCCATATTCAATTATATGAAAATGACTCAGAATATATTTAATTATTTATAATAATTATTAATATAATTCCAAACAGTTAATCATGAATCTTTATTCGTTTGTATTTTTTAAATATAAATTATGATATTTACAAGTAACTAACTGAATTATAATTTCATATTCAATATCACAATATAAAAACATTTTTGAGGTCAATATTAATTATAATTTGTGTATATTTAAATCCTTGTAACACCCTGACAGTTTATAAACACATAAAATTATATTTCCTTCAAAATTAATTGTGAAATTAATTATAGAAATAAAATATTTCAAAAAATATGTCCAACAACAAGGCCCATTAGTCATAACTCATCCACACCGAATATGTTTTCAGAATTTTTCCTGATACCCTTATAAGACTTTTAATATATATATAATCTTATTCCCCATTCAATAGGATTTTTGGGATTCTCAATAATCTATCAATCCAATTATTCATCGAAAAAATTATCATCGCGTATTTATAAATGTGTAGCTTCACTTCTTTGGTGGGTGGAAGAAAACTCCATCTGCAATAATTATCCATTTCTTAATTACCTTAACAATATTCCTAAAGGAAAATATAGTCTGAAAACAATAAAAAACCAACCCATATGACACATTAAAATAACTCTCTTTAAATTTTATCATTTGAGTGTGTGGGGACATTTCATATCCTTTTCTTTAGAGATTCATTCGATGTTCTCTTAAGGGATTTATGTGAATTCTATGGAAGAATTTATTATGATCACCTTTCATTAATCTCTAAATGTTATAAATAGAATTATATCCTTAGTGATAAAATAGTTTTAACTTTGTATTGTCTGTTGACATAATTGATTATTTTATGATACCCAATTCTGAAAAACAATAAAAATATTTTGATATTCTCGTGAACTATGATGAAATATCAAATAAAAATATTATATCTCTTATGATATTTTACTTCCCCTACTAAAATTCATAGATAAATATCCGAATTTTATTAATAAATATTCATTTTAGTAAAAAAAATTATTATATTTCCCATTCAATAATTATATAATTTTTAAATTCACAAAAAACATTTGAATAAATATTTTTATTAAAAATCCCTTAACTAAATATATATATAATATCTAAATTTAAATATTACCTTCTGAATAAAGAATACACAAATAAGTATTATGTTAATTAATTCATTGAAAATTTTTTCTAATGTTTGACCCATATATATTAAAAACATAATTAAATAGAGATTTAATTTTTCTGAAACAATATATTTGTATAAAAATTCTTCCAAAATTATGAGAATAAAACTAATTGTAACTAATAAATAAAAAAAATATGTTAGTATTGATTTTAAATGCAGATAGAGTTTAGAAATTCGTATCCTATTTATTAGTTTATTCATGTGAGACTATGTAAATAATATAATTGGTCTATCACAATAATTCAATGAACTCTTAGCCAATGTTGTAAAAATTTCAAAAGAAAAACTCATATGAATGAATTACAATTAAAATTATCCATTTTTCATGATATAACATCATGATGGTTTCATAATTATGATATAAATATATTTTGATTTACTAATTTACTATTTATATTTCAAATGAGATCACTTTTGAAATTTCATGTCAATATAAGACTTCATATAGTTCAAATTCAAATAATGGTTGGGAGATATCTTGTTTAATTAAATCAAAAGGGATATATTCAATATATACAAAATAATGTAATCTCATATCACTACTGATAGAACCAATGTATCTAAAATATCTATGAAAAAATCTCAATATAGTTTTTAAAATAAATTAATGATCATTATTCATGTTTTACCATAATAATAAACTCTTGTCTAAAGACTAATGAATATGTTCACTAAAAAGAACATCCAATGGGACACCTAACATGTGTAATTAAAATGATTGGTTCTACCCACATACCCTATATTGAACATTGTTACCTATTGTGACCATCGTTATAAGAACTCACAATTTCTTATAAGACCCTAATATATTGTAATTAAATATTATTTTCATCCTCTCTAATAGAGTTCATAAAGTCTGTAAGACTAGATTTAATAATATTAATATTGATTAATTCATTAATCATTTTTATCATAAATACATTAAGTTTTTGATATTGATAATACTCCAATGGAATTATAACATTATGTTTATATAGAAGAGGAATCATCTTGTGACATGACATTAACTGATATTAATATATTGGAAACCAAAAGTGTATATTATGTTGGATCTAGGAGACGATCACCAAAACCTTAAAAAAATATCAATATATCCTTTATAAAAATACACATTACATAGAATACACAATATATTTTATATATGTAGATCGTATAAGGTAAATTTGGTATAGATTTTATAACTAGATGTCTGTGAGTTTTATTTTTTCTTGTAAAATCAATAATGGATTATTGTTTGGATGTTTGAAGTAATTATAATTTTGATAATTAATTATTAATATAGAAACCTATTGAAATATAAGTTTATGAATTTCTAATTAATCAAAATTTGTTTTAGTGGAATTTAATTATTTTCAATACGGATTTCTCAAAAATATTTCACAATATATTTTTACATTTTGTGTTTTGAATGTAATAATTTCCCTGATTTTTTTGAACTTATTAAATAAGAATGGATCATTGGATGTGTTTTTAAAATGATATTTATTTATGTTTTCAATAATTCTAATAGATGAAAATTGATATTGTTTAGTATTTTAGATTTTATAGTTTTTATTAAAGGGTATTTTTGATATAGTTTGGTTAAATTAAAATGAAAAATCTTTATTATATATATATGAGTAAATTAAAAAAATGATAAAGAAATGTTTAAAAGAAAAATAATTCATACTATTATATAACGGTTTGTTTTGGAAGGGTTAGTGAAGTGAAGATAATTTCTAATTATTTTTTAATACAAAATAATAATAATTTAACATGATATTTTTGATTCATTATATAATAGTAGATATTTAAGAATTTATTAGATAATCGAAAATATTCTATGTATGTATACTAAAATAGAACCTTAAAGGTAATTTCCTGAAATAGAATAGATACCCTGGTACCCTAATGCCAATGATAACACCAATAGATCGCAATGATAATTCCTGATCCCCATGGGTTTGAAACAAGCACCTGTAATCATACATGATAAAATATTGACATAATTTTCTTCAAACAATGGAATATAAAGGATTGCATGTCAATAAGCTAAACCCTAAAAAGGGGGGGGAGTATCGAAACCTAATCATCTATAGAAAATGAGAATATAAAAAAATTAAAAATATGAATGAAAACATCCCAAAGATACTACAACAAACCAAAATCCAAATGATCATGTACCTCCACAACCACCAGGTGGAGCATTCCATTTTCTCCAAACTGGAATAAAAAAAATCAAAACACAATTGAAGATAAATGTATTGTGTGAGTTATAAGTCCATTTACACACTCACCATGTATTAAATATTAAATACTATATTAATTTATCATTATTTATATAAATTTCAAAAAATGCATGGAAATTCATTTTTCATATTTAAAAACAATACATATTATAAATTAAAAACTGAATGTTGATATATAACAAAAAAACATTTAAAAGGAAAAATAATAATTTTATATTAAATTTTTTATATAAATAAATTGGAATGAACAAAACAATACACCAATATAACAACATGTATATCAGGTAAAATAGATAATAATATAGAAAAACCAAATATACCAACCAATTATGGGTTGATTTTTCATTGAATTTTAGTAATAGCTATCAATTTGAATCCATTACTAGAGTGTAAAATTACTTTTTTTAATTTCCCATTTACCACTAACAGTCCCAACTAACATGTGAATTTTCAATCAATAAAAATGTTAATTAATAATTTTAATATACATTAAAATGAACTTTCTCATTTTCAATTTCCAAAAATACATTTCATTATTTATACAAAAAATATTTGTTTTTCATCATTTTATTCAATTTAAAACCATTTTTAAATTTATTCCATTTTATCAAAATTGTTATAAAATAATTTAATCAAAACGATTTTAAATCAATTCATCTGATTTCATAAATACATAGAATAATTTCAATTCTGCTGTAATTGGTTTTTTTTATCAATTTTCAATCAAATGCAGATCCAATGATCAAATAATTAAAAATTAATTTTTTTAAATAAATTAAAATCCCAATTAAATTTGATAATTTATTTCATTGTGTCAATGGATGGGATATGAAACATGGAAGAACCCTCCTTTTATTCACTGATTTTGAATAGACACCCCCATCATAACTCGCCAAAAAATAATAAAGGTCTTGGAGAGCATGACATCAAACCTAGATTAAATATAAAATTATTTAATGTTTAGATCTATACAAAAGATGATACTATAATTCCATATTTGGATGATGCAATGGTATATCTAAAAAATCTCATGATAGAATATTTACATTCCTAGATGTGTTTGACAAGATCAATGATGTTTTAATTGGTCAGGAAAAGGGTTATGGGAATCAAAATTCTCTTATTAGTAGACTTATAATCCATTTAAATCATGATAATTTAATTGGTGGTCAGTCATGGATTAGACCGAGGGGGTTGAGATTCAAAAAATGTAGTATAGTAAAAGTCAATGCCCAATGTCACTTTGAGAGAGACGCATTATAAAATAAATTCTGGTCCCTAACTATATACCCATACAGTGGGAGAAAATTTTATAATAATTTGGCCTATAGTTTTTTAATCCATTAAAACAATGACTCTATAATATTTAATTATTTGTACTAGGTTTGTTCATAGTTTGGGAAAACAATGCTCTATCAATGAACATAGAAAAAAATGTCGAATATTTCCCAATTTTCACTTAAAAATATCTCTTCCAAGAACAAAATATATGAAAATAAATCTAGGGATGTTCAGTACCTAGAAACAAGTAATTGGATATACATCCTCCAAAACATATAAATGTTATATCCTTTGAAATATTGTCATTATGCTTCTATACAAAAGATGTGTGGCTTCTTCTTTAACATCAGTGCCTCGTGCTCTTAAGAGTTATGATAATAAAAACCATGCTCCCATACCACATAGGGAAATGGTACCATCCTCCCATGATAATCCATTTTCATAAAATAAAAAATCATTACTTGATGCCTAGTCAATGATAAATATGTCTCAACATCGATATCTTTGCACCACGATATATGAGATGAGTTAGTAAGATACATTAGTAGTTATGATTAATCGATAACATTATGTATATACATCAACCATGTTATAAGTGTTAAATGGTAAGAAATCATTCATAGTTTATCAATAACCTCAATGGGTCCCACAAAATTGGGAGTAATCATACTTTTCCTCACATGCTGTAGATTACTGAATTGAGGTGAAACATTCAAGAACACATAATATCCAATAAATAACCACAAATCCTACCATGATGATCCATATAAGATTTATATTGTATATATATCATCAAAATTATCTATTTAATAA
This sequence comes from Viscum album, assembly GCA_963277665.1. NCBI lineage: Eukaryota > Viridiplantae > Streptophyta > Magnoliopsida > Santalales > Viscaceae > Viscum > Viscum album. The sequence continues at coordinate 520,720,055 of OY728160.1, forward strand.
AATAAATATTTTAATAACTATTTTATTCTAATCATTTTCCAAATAAGAAGATCAAATAATCCCCAACCAACACTATGATGAATTAAATGTCCTTTCATAAAAGGATATAAAGGATCCATACTGATTGAGTAATGGTATCTATTGTAATAAAAAACTCATACTTTCAAAAATGGACATCCCAACCTCCCCCAAAATTGAGTATGTAGGCATTTAGCGTGTTCTATTGAATCTGTATATCCCACTCGGTCATTCAATCTATCTATGGATGATATTTCATAGTCAAATTAGCCTAAAATTCCATCATATTCTAAACAAAATTTCCAAAAACAATGTGTATACTATGGATCTTATTTAGATAATATATCATATTAAACTGTAAGAGAACAACAAAAATCTTTCATGTGGAGATTTCTGAACTCCTCAACATCAAGATTGTCATGAATGGATATAAATTGAGCTGAACTGGACCTCATGTAGATAACATCACATATTGAATTTTTTCCTATGGGTATTTAGAAACCCAACCATAGATCCCATATAAATATGATCACACATCAATGTAATAACTAATATTTTTTGATGAAAACAAAATTTTATTTGATGCAAATCATTGACCTATTAAAAATTATATCAATTTGAAATAATTTTAGTGATGTCATATATCATACATATCTAGTAGAGTGGTTTCCGCATGTCATAAATCATCTTTTTGGTTACTTAGTGGGCATCCGACTAGGATTTGTAGAAATATTTGATCATGTATTTCTCACTTTACTATGTACAGTGTATCATTTACAAATATATAGAATACCCTCCATGGAGAATGAAAACTCAAATGATATTTTTCAATTATAAAGAAACTTTATAATGATATAAAAATTGTCATTAATATTATTTTCTTAAAGAATAATATTGAGAATATTTCATGTCAAATGAAAAGATTCCATGAAAACCATAGTTTCATCCACTCAGATTCCTAAATGGAACTAAGAAAAAATAGATATGAGGCCCCACTAATCCCATGATTATTTCATAGTATTGGTCATATGATTACTAATCAATGAATCAATGATGGAATTTCGATTCATTAGGGTATAAGAAGTGAAAAAATAAAAATATATCCTATAATATACAACATTAATCTTTAAAAGGATAAATCCTTTTAAAGGGAATATAAAAATCTAGATTTTGGGTTTATATAATAGGGTATTCATTGTCTAAAAAGGTAATGTTTCTAAATATTAACTCCAATCATCACAGTTGTGATTTTTAGATCATGGGTTGAATAATTATTATTTCAATGTCTAATTCCTCATGAACTATAGGAAACTATAAGGAAACACTATATAAAAATACAACAAAAACCAAAACCTAATCAATTATATATTACCACATAGAACTTCTTAGATCCTGGTTGGTTCAACTCTGGTGTTGATGTCAACAATCATTGTAGACCAAAAAATTAAATCTAAATTTTCACACCATAAAAAATTTCCTCACTTCAAAGAGAGAGTGGTCAATTTTGATTATTATTTTATAAATACATTACTAACAATCGATAATACCATGTTATACCCAATAGTCTCTAATCATCAAAAATATTACATGGTTTCTCCTATTTCATATAATTTTTCACATAATCAAGATCAAAAAAAATAACATGTCTAGATATCAAATCTCCTAATAGCATCATGTCCTGAATCTAGAAAACACATTTCAATAACATGAATAAATTAATTAATTTCTCAAGATTTCCAAAACATTTCTCATTGAGGAAAATGATTTTTTTTGGAATGAAATTAATCCAATTATTCATCAATAATGATAAATATGAACATATTAAGATAGTCATTGAATATCTTGTTCATAAAATACATAAAAATATAGGAGCATTGGTTAGACCAAGATAAATTATTATATACTTATAATGGCCAAACCTGATCCAAAAGGTAGTTTTTTAAGGTCAAATATATTTATTTTTAATTGGATATAACAATATCTAAGATAAACATTTGAGAACCTATTTTCTCCAAAACAAATTTAATATTTCATCAATATTTGGTAACATATGCCTAAAATTTGACAAAACATATACTAGTTTCGGGTAATCAATACAATGTCAAAGTGTTCCACCATCTTTTGTAACAACCTGAACTGGATCTCCCCATTGTGATACACACGTGTGTGAAACTCTTTTCTCTAAAATATTAAAAAGATTACTCTAAAAATCATTCCTTATAGATATTTAAATTCTGAATGACGGGACAAACATTTTTTCACTATATAGATCTACATATTTAAACAACACTACCTATCTTACTAGGAGAAACCCAGATAAACCAGATGGGAAAATATCAAAAATCTTAATGAAGAAAGTGAGAGATCATCGCTCAAAGACAACATGTATAAATCAAAGTGTAATCATATATTACTTTCCCTAACTCTATGTAATAATTTCTGACTCTACATAACCTTGGATCTTATTCTATATAAGATATATGGAAAACCTATATGGTGATGCAAAGGATAAAAAATAATGATCACATTCAATTAATTCCATTGTATAAATAGCTAATACATCTTGAAAAATTACATCCAAATGATTCATTTTGAGAATTATAAAATACAAACTATTCAAGATCTTAGATAATTATATGATTCAATAAGGACAATCTAGAACCTCATCTCATCAATGGGATGTAGTAATATCCATAAAAGAAGACAAAATCTCAATATAATGGTTTATCATGGTCACCAAACTAGTCAATATAAATTATTGATATGCATGAGTTAAAAATATTACAATCACAAAATAAGAAGCTATGGTCCTTGTTCCACTCATGGTTGCTGGTCCTATATCATATTCCACTAGAGACACTTACACTTACTGACGATGATTTTGTACAGATTATTTTGAATGGAAACATTTTTTTATGAAATAGATCATATCATTCTACTTTTAGGTGCTAATGATCCCATTAAATTATAGAAAATAGAATAAATATGGAAATATTTATAATGGTTTCCTGAGTGACCACACGAATGATAGATCATTATTTCTTATATTCAATCATGTCTTGAATTCCTCATCATTACAAACTAATAGAAAGTGAGAAGGACTCTTCCATGAACTATATAACGTATAAAAGAATCCATATATAAATAACCCCACTGATACTCATTATTGTTTCTATTTAATTTAATGGAACACATTAAACTACCACTGGGGGAAATGGAACTCCTAATGACGCTGAAATACAACCCAGGTCTAGCTTAAACATCAATAACCTATCCAACATGACATCATCATTATATTGTATTTAGAATATATATTAGGACAATAAAAAACAATAAACTATGTATTTTTCATATGATAATTTTATATAATCTTTTTTAAAAAAATTTCACACGAATGAAAAATCATTTTGGTGACTCAGTCACTATTCTGTCAGCTTGTGTGTTTGAAAAAAACTATAGACATACGATGAATTATAGAATGTAGGTATAACTATCCATTTAAAGGTACCATGATGTCCCTATAAACTAAAACCTTATTAATATCCTTTTTCCCATTTAATCTCACAATATGCTATAGGTACCTATAGCATTAAGGGGTCATATTGCACCTATATAAAATTAAGAATTTCTATGAAATAAAATACGAGATCTATCTTTCTAAACCAATCATCAGTTACTTAATGATAATTAGAGCCTTAAAACATTGGGTTATTATAACAACTAAACTCTAAAGAATTATATTGAGATCCTTCCCTCTAATGTATCAGAACAATATAATGAATAAAATTAGGTGTAGGTACATATCCATGAGCATAGACTACACAAACTATTTTAGCAGCAATAATATTTTCTGTTCATGGAGCTTATCACAATTATAAATTTTTACCTTCTTCCCGAGGTTAATTCATTTGTATTATAAGAGTATTTATTCTTTACAATAATAGAACACAAAATAATGACATCATAATATTACTCTATTACTCAACTAATACAAGATTAATTGAAAAATTAATCCCATAAGATAAGATAACATGCTTTGTATTTGAACCCATCCAAATAAAATATTAAAATAACTATCATCTAATCTAATTATTACAAAATACAGATTTCCTAATCCATTAATTTTTTCTTAATGCTAATTATGGTGATATTTGGCCAGACACACTCAAATTACTACATTTTAACTATAGAAAATATATTCAAAACGACATACAGGCATAACATTAATATAAAAAATGTACACCATTGATACCACCTTGTTATAAAGAATCCTAGATACTATAACACTATTAAAATCAATCCATCTTCGACAATGCCCAAATGGAATTTTTGATCCCCTTCATTTGGAAAAAATTCCTTGATATCATACATGATAAACGAGTGAATGAAATTTCCACCAAATAGGGGAACATCACATTCTAAAAGTAAGTATGATCAACACTAAAAATGGGGAAATTAATGGAAACCAAACATTTATAAAAACAAAAATTTCTCAAAACATAAAAGTACTGATATTAAAGATAATATCTAAATGAAAAAATAACAATAATTGGTCTAACGGATAATGAACATATACCACCTCTATATTGTGCATTACCTTTTCTTGAACCTAGAATAACGATCTCAAAAAATCCTCAAAGGAAAATGTTTGTTGTGATCTTCAATGAATAATATGGTTTCACGATGTATTTTATATTAAATTAATTAAAAAAAATCATTAATGATATTTATTTAAATAAATAAAGCATGGAATTCCAATTTAAAAATTTAAAAGTAAAACATTATCTAATTTCAAAAATGTTTCACATATATATTAGATCAACTCAAAATCAGGACCAAATAACAATTTTATATAAAAATATTTATATAAATCAATTATCATTATAAAAATATATCAACAATTATAGGGAAAAATTATCATGTCATAAATCTCATAATACTGAAAAACCACAACCATTTTCAAAATCCTTGGGGTCGGTTATATTATCATGTAATAAGACCCCCACCTATATCATAGTGATAATGTATCGTTTTAGTTTTGCACACAAAAATACACCCTAAACTAGGGAACCCATAAATGGAATTCTATACCACAATATGGGAAACTATAATGGTAAGTATAACCACAATTGATTCAAAAATAATTATCGTTGTCAACCCATTTCTCCGGTGGGAATTTCCTAGAATGCTTGTCCCTATTACCATTAACAACCATGTAAACAAATGATTCAAAACTTGATAAATTTGGATATTTATCATTTTTAAATGGTTTAAAATAGAATTTACCGATTTAAATTGTCTACATATCTTTCCTTTTTAAAACAAAAAACATATTTTTTATACATTTCATGGCACTAATAATTACATTTTAGTTAAAAAATTCATCTCTAAAAAAAACCCAATCATTAAAACAATACAATTCATAAATAAATCATTCATTTTGTTTGTTTATCCCCCCCCCCCTCAATTACAATTCAATTTAAATTGTTGGTTTTATATATTTTCATATAAATTTAGATCCAAATAAAAAATCATTACAAATGCATGTTTTCAATAAAATTAAAATTCAATTAAATTAAATCTAGAAATTAATGGATATAATTAAAGGATAAATTACAATGGAACCACCAATCATTAATCAATTATCATGAATTTGTAAAAACAATGGAAATATCCAATGAATAATGAAGGATTCATTGAAAAAGAAATCAAACCAAGAATCCATATCCAATCAATCTGAGTATTCATCCATAAAAAAAATATTATATGATACACATTAAGGAGGATATAGTGAGGGATAAGGAGAAATTTATGAGAGAATTTTCACTTATATTATGGATATTATTTTCAACTAATCACACTTTTATCATACAATAAATTGGATTTTGGGATACAAAACAACATCCTAATAGTCACTTATGTAATAGATATTTAATTAGGACTAGCGGGGGTGGATTGAGGGTTAAACTAGGGGTTTGGTTATTATTAATTAATTTTTTGAGAAAAATAAATCTATGATAACAAATTCCTAGAGTGGGACACATGATTTTAAAAATTATGCACCCTAAACATTCACCCTCACATATAGGTGCACATTTTCTACAAGCTGGAGTAATTATTTTTAAAACCATAAAAACCCATGGAAATGCTGATAGTTCATGGTTTAATGGTGTTCACAAGGGTTTCATGGTTTAGGAGACTCATTCAGTAATCATGTACTTCAAAGAGAATAACATTATTTTTCCATGTTTTTTCGGAAAATCCTTGAACTGATAACCAACCAATAGAATATCAAACTAGGGATGAGTAGTATCTAAAAAAGTAGTGGGATATTATTATTATTTTCCAATGTGAAAAATTCAAGAATTTTTTAATGTGGGGAGAATACAGAAGATTAATCCCATGTTATGAAGGAATTATAACTTCTATGGTGATCCACCATGACAATATTGAAGGATATAAAATAAATTTTTTTCAAAAGATTCAAATCTAGTTATAAATGATAATTTCAAGTGAAATAAACAAATATTTTAACTCTATAGGGTATATCTCCACACTGAGAAAAGTATTGCAAATATTTTAATGTTTATATGAATTTTAATAGTGTGAGGACCACATCATAGATTGTAATATTTTGGGATTGAAAAATTACTAGGAAAAAAATGGAGAGTTAATGAATAAAATTCATATTGTATTTTGACTAATTAATTTGAATTATTAAAATAGTTTCCTAGAGAATAACTACTCCACACATTATGAAATTTCATGTATTTTTTTATTAATCTAGTGGATGGTTTCATTTATGTATAGATGAAGTAGTTTTAAATGGAGTAATATAATAGAATACCAATTACATTGTAATAATTTTTATAGAACATGGTTGTTCTAATATTTTATATAATTTTGGTATATTAAATAAAAAATATAATGTTTATTTTATTATTCTGGACTGATGAATATGTTAATAAATGGATTTAAAATTTTGGGTTTGATGTTTTATGAATAATTATTAAATAAAAATTTATATTCAAATTGTGGAAAAAATTTTAATAGTGATGATACAGATGAGTTTGTTGGTGAATAAAATAATTGTAGATATTATTTGGGATTTGAATTTGAAATTAAAATATCATTAACAGAATAAAGAGGTAAATGTGAGGAATAAAAGTATAATAGTTCATGAAAAAATAATGAAGTAATAAACAAAAAAAATAGAGGTGAGTGGAAACGTGTGATCATATATGGGAGAAGTAATGTGATCAATATCATGATATTAATTTAATATCATCATTAATGATTATTTAGTTTATACTAAATTATATTTCATTTATGATCATATTATTATGTTAGGAGTAACAACATATATCAATGAATATGTTCAATTAAGTAATTATAAAAAATATATTTTAACCAATTTATTATATATGTGTGATGTTTGATTAAAATCAAATATTCAAACCATATCATAATGAGTTGGCTATAACTAGATAGTTAATTTTTTTGATATGAAATTTTTTTAAGAAACACATATAGTGTTATGATGTGTATAATGATAGCAGCTATCGAGTGAAAATCATGTCAAATGATAATAAAGATGCATACATGTCAATGAAATGATACATAGAAATGTTGTTTTCATATGAATAAAATGGAGTGAAGCATAGTATGAAATGATTTATCTTAAATTAATTCAATAGATAATAATCCTTGGTAAATAGTGAGTTAAACTAGACATTTTAAATAATTAAATAATGGTGGGGAGAAACTTCTCCAAAATATTATGTTAACAAAAATACATAATAGTAATTGATTTTTGTACACCATAATAATGTGAAATTTGTTCACTTATGATGTTTCCAAGTGATGTACAACTCATAAAATATGTATTCAATTACTATTGTTACTTTAAACACATGTACATGATAGTTTAAAATATATGTTTTATGAATAGAATTTAATAATTGGTTTAATGTTGCTTATTTTTATAGTAATAATATTCGATGAAAAATAAGATAGTTTGAAAATTTTATTCATATAAACAGACAAAGTCACACACCCTATCAGAGTGTCTTAGATTATAAAACCTTATATATGATCATTCATATTTTTGTAATATTTATGTAATCTACCATGATCATTTTTTTAGTTTTTATTATTTATATATGTCTATTGATATTGATTATATTTCAATAAGTGAATGAAATAAATGGTTTGAGTGATCATGAATTCAATATTGTGAGTTCACTTGATGATTTAGGAATTTTAAAAAAATTAAAAAGTAGTAAACATGGAGGAAATTTAAATGTTTATTATGAATATGTCAGATAACATGAGACTAAATATATCTAAATTAAAAGTTTATTTAGTGTTAAAAATTAAATTCATTAAGATTCATAACTCGGTATTGATTTAATTAAATAGATATGAAAAATTAATGTTGAATAAAAATCTCAGTGGTTCTCGTAAATAATGGGATGCCATAATTGTGTCGGCTTAAGAAAATGTTACTATATTTTAACGCTGTGCTATTTGGATTCCCATAAGAGATTATATATTTCAATGGAATTGATTTTGGGGGATTATCATTTAATATTAGTCTTATATGTATAATGATATTACTGATTACAATGAGAATTCCAATGTTTCCATTATGCAAAGCAAGTAAGTCAAATTAAAAATTAATTAATAGTAACTGAAACAATTGAATGATATTTATGATACTAAAACAAAGTTAACTATGGATAAAATTGTGAATTAATTTCCTGGAATATATAAACTATGTTGGAAAATGGTTTAGTATAATACAGTTATGGAATAAATTTAAATCAATATTCAATATGAACAATTTTATGAAATGAATAGAAATTTAAAATTGATCATGAGATGAAATAATGATCAAGGGGATGTGATGTGAAATTGAATTAATGAATTTGAGTATTAATTAGTATCATTATGATAAGGTAGTGATGAAAAATACAAAACGATCATTAGGTAGAAACTAAAAACTAACAAAATTACTTGATGAAAGTTATAAAATAATCATGTTGTGAATTTTTATATTTTTTATGGGAAATAATGGGGAATGTGTTGTAGTTTGAATATAATTTAATTTTTGATTTTGGGTGTTATCATAAAATCATGATGTGTTCCTTGTTATTTGGAGAAGAACTACTAATAGAAATATTTCGTTTTTCACTAACAGAACATCTTTTAAATAAATCAGGAATCTACACTAAAAATAAAAAAATAGATATGAGGAGTTCACAACCTACAAAAAGGAAGTAATTTTAGATGTTGATAATAATGTTTGAATCTAAAATGTAGGCCCAAAAACTGAAATATAACAACATATTTTTTTATTTTGGTAATATTATTTGTTTAATATGTTTTTTAAAGATGTAATTATTTTTACATTTGATTGATAATAGAATGGAATATCAATTTTATTCATACCATTTGTTATAATTTAAAACTCTTATACATATTATTACCATGTATATTATTTTTTTTGTTTGAAACGTCATTAGTATATACAATATTTGAAAAATTATTATGCAAAAGAAATTTATTTATTGCTATAACATGGGAGGAATAAGTATTTAATACTGATATACTATTCTCGTAATGAATAATGTATTATAAATTTTAATATTTTGAATTTTGGGATGTTAAAAATATGTAGTAGTTATTATATGTGTGGATGTTATAAATATGGATAGAGAGAAAATATAGCTTGGTATCATAATATAAGTTGAATATAATGATTAACGTAGATAAACACTATTCCACTGTCTAGGAGAAAGAACAAATGAAAAGAAATAATTTTTTTATATTATCAATTTTTTTAATGAATATGTCACAATAAACTAATATGATGTCTATTTGAAATAAAGGAATATTATATTAATGCTTTATTTATGGAATGAATCCAATGATTTAAGGAAAACATCAATAAAATATAGAATGTTTATAATGGATAGAAATAATAATGTAAATAGAAGAGATTATCTTAATAAAAACAATTATAGATGAAGTGACTTGTAGAACTAAAAACAAATTTATTTCACATAAAAAATTATAAATTAAACACAAGTATAATTAATGATTATATCACCATATTGGGAGGGTACACAATGAAAAAAAATTAAGAATAGTTTGAAGGAACAATATCAAAATAAATATTGAATTACTGCAATTAATAATAATAAAATCTAATTATTTAGATAAATTAGAGTTAGATGATCCCAGGAAATAATATTAAATAAAGAGTTGTTCATATGTTGGATTAATTAAAGATTGAAAAATTTGAAACATCATATTAATATAGATAATTTAAGAACAAATACACTATAGGAAGTTTGTACAATTGTTGATAATCAATAAAATGTTAACATTAATCATTAAATGAAAAATAAAATCCACAATTTTCCCATTACTCGAATGAAAAACTATTAAAATTGAGTGTATCTTGAAGGAACCCTCACTATATTAAATAAATTATAATGTCTAATGATTTGTATGTAGATTGAATAATTTTGAGATATGATCCACATGTTATGTATACATTGAAAAGACATCAATAATTAAGTATGGATGAATGTGTTGTGAGTAGATAAAATGAAATGAGTGATGATGGAATAAACTACTATAGAAGTCACATCAAAAAATAAGACACCATTTGTATTGGAAGATATTTATTAGGGAAGATAGATGATTGTTAAGATATATGTTTTGATGAAAAATTCAAGTGGTTTTATGGAAATAACTTTCAACACGTATTTTCATATATTTATCATGGAATATTAATAAGAAATCTTGTTATAACAAGTTAATAAAATGATATATTTCTGGTATGAACACTAATTTGGAGTAAATTAGGTATATATATATATATATATATATTTGTGTTTTCGAAATGGTAGAGTTATTCTACCTTGTAGTGGAAATCCATAATGAAGAATATAAATATCCTTATTTATTGTTATGATAATTTTTCTGTTTGCAATAATACAATGTAATAATCTCTAGACTCATTCATGGATACTAATTAAAACAATAAATACATTATTTAAACAAGTATTATTTAAAAATATTTAATAATTCATAATATTTTTATTCCAAAAACAATGAAATTAAGGGACATTTATGATGAATATTCGATAACTCATTATCCCCATTTAAGAATATTAAAATAATATTCTATAATGAATTGAAAATCATGGATTTTAATTGATGTAATTTCTATAACATAAAACGTTAATTTAAATCTCATTAATTGTTCATATTAATCCATCATCTTATTTTATAATTATTATAAACTAAAATAAATTTGTTTGGGTTGTAGTGAATTCTTGAATGTTTATTATAGAATGGACATTACTGAAAATGTAATTAATGAACATTTGTCAAAATAAATCATCACCCTATATGACTCTCTATAAGACTTCATGTTAATTACCAATATTAATGGACTATATACATTCACTAAGGTATCAATATCAACTATGTGGTAATGGATTCACTAATATAATAAAAATAAAAAATCCATAGATTCTACACAGAATACCTATATACCTCATCCATGGATTGGATGCAAATTCTATCGAACCTGTAGTTTCAAAACACAGTAGAAGATAACTATAATATAAGCTTTATTAATTAATCCATATATCATAAAAATAATTCTATTTGTAAAAATAGTCATAACAAACATTCACACATATGAATCCAAAATATAAGATGACCAATATGGCTCAGAAAGAATAACCCCAACCCATGTTTAACCTAAAAGACTCACTTGATCCAAAAACATTCTCTTGACTCATATTAACCAAAATCATGTGAACATTTAATGGAAATGACTCCAATGAAATGATACTAAGATGTATGGTTCACATTCATTTAAATTCATATGAAAATACCATGTTGGCAAATGGACAATTTCATTGGATGTTTGTGGGGAAATGTACATACTGGACACCACCAAGATTGTATAAAATGACTCTAAACATTAAATCCATGTTATTTAGAATGATAAAATTCCATTAACCCCATTATATTTGAAATCAATATTAATATATTAATTTTTTAGAAAATATAAAAAATGTTTTAAAAAATAATCGAAAAATCATATATTAACATGAGGGGAAAACAACCTACGGGATACTAGATTGTCAATCATGAACAAGGGAATAAATAAACTACATAAACAATATATCATCGACCAATGAATTCATGTTATCTAAATAAATCCATTAGACAATTAATAAATTTTATGGTGTCTTGTTCATCAATCCCTATGACACTAAAAATATCATTGGGGTTCTAATTCATTCATTTTCCAAAATCATTCTATATAGTCTACTATCACATGTCATAAAAAAATATAACATTGTGTTACATATGTCAATGTAACCAAATTACCCATGTTTTCCTATGTTCATTTCTTGATCAAACAAACATATATATCATTCCATTGATAACATAACTAAGGAAACATACAATACAATGATCATTATATTTGGAACAGAATTTTGAAATTAATTTGATATCATTTCCAACATTAATACCTTTCAACAAAAACAAGTTCAACTAGAAAAAAATTTACAAATAAATAAATTATTAAATGTATTTAAATTTTTATTTAATACATGAATACAAATAAAATCATATTTAATACCCCTGAAAATTAAGACAAATCAGAATTTATCCAAAATATGAAATTAAAAACTATGAAATAAAAAAATTCTATTAGAGAATATCATTTTTTAAAAATGTATAATTTGAATCAAAAGGAAACATGTGAGGTACAAAATGAATCACTATTAATGAGATTAGTGAACAAATTAAAATTGTAAAACTAGATGAAAAAATCAATAATTCATTATCCATGATCCTAGGATAGTCCAAAATGTGATTATAAGGTTTATTAATTAAATAAAAATTTAATAATTAGTAATGAGGGGATATAAATACATTGAAACTCAAAAAAATCACGTCTAACATTGTATACATCCATCTAAATTTGATTATAATCTCCTAAAAAGACTGTTGAAATAGAGAACCACAATTATGATGAATTGTCTGCTTGAGTGAGAGGAAGATTAGTGAAAAATGATTAAAGCCCATAATAGAAAATTTGTTTGTTAAATACGTTTTTTTGAAATATATATTATTTCATTGTCTGGGAAATTGGATTTTTTTTCTATGAACCCCCTACACAGGTCACATCCCCCATATAAAATAGGCTTAATGGTTATCCTATAGGGTTCAATTTTTTAAAAAAAAACAAAACTCCAACCCTGAGAAATAGAACCAGTCCGTCAAATATTCTCTCAAATGTGTTTGTTCATATTTAACAATAACCATGAAAAACTTTTTATAGAAAAAATTATTTTAAACTAAATACCCACATTCATCCCCAAAATTGTCGAAATACCTAGATAGTATAATATATTAATGAAAAATCAAATAATTATGTTTTAATTTCCTGATGGGTGTCTTCAATGAACCCTGGAATGAAATATTTAACCCTGATAATGTATATATGATTCTAAATCGATGATAAAAGGATAACACCAATCCCATATTCAATGATAATTATTCCATTCCTAATGGTTATCCAATCCACAGGTCCGTTGTACACAATCTATAGAATAAACATAACTCACATCACCTTAATATGATAAGTGATGATATGAATAGTACTATATACAATTAATGACTCATGTAATTTTTCAAAATCCCACAATTATATCACTTGAGATGGGTCATAATGTTTTTTTAATATGGAGATAGGGAGCATTTGTTTAATTGAGATCATCCAAGAATTTTTGGCAAACCAAAACACCACATTTCTAAGATGACCCATAAACATTGTTGTCCCAAAAAACATGAGGAAAATTTATCATAAATCAAAATATGACAGTATCCCAAACTAGGGGAATGCCTATGAAATTACCAGTCACTAATCCAATAATCCAAAACACGACATATGTTCTTATCATTTTATTTCTGAAAAAATATGAGATATCATAAACCACATTCACATTAACTATACATTATCTATCATTTTATGTAAGATACTTGAAACTATTAGGCGGTTCTTTCCCAAATCCTCCCAATGTAGAGTGTATTAATAGAATCAACAATACACATACTCAAATGGATCCGTCTTAATTTAATGTTGATAAACTTTATTTTAAGAAAACACCACCAATATTATCTAATTCTATAATAAGTCACTAAATTCATCCTCAAACACTTTAAGTGAATCTTATTAAATTTTTATTTAATAATATATAAAAAAATTATGTTTTGGGTGATACATAATGGCCAAATATATAATAAAACTAGTTTCCACATATATTATGATTTATATATAAATTTTGATTCAAGGTTGTATATGATAAAAATTATCATAAGGATCATCAATAATTTTATTTAACACATATATGTGAATGTATATATGTTATTTATTTGGAATTATTTCTTCTTATATAACTATATCACTGATAAACACAAATTTATTTTCTTTTCAAATCATGTTCAAAGGAAAAAATATCACAAAATCTATATAAATTCCCCCCACATCATTACAAAAATATGAAAATGAACTAATTATATATTATATCATTCATGTTCATATTTAAATATGTAAATCAATAGTAACCTATACTAAAAATTAGAAATAGTCCAACTCATCATAGATCACATATATAGTAATCTCACATCGTGATTCATCTTGTTTGTTAGGGGTGAGTAACCAAACTGATCAATTTCTAACCTCCCATAAACTACATCTTAAAAACCATATAACCATAAGTATTCGTTCAAAATATAAGAGAAATATTATGAGACTACAACAAATCACTCTATAACTCCGCACAATTTTAAACTATACTAATATATAGATTTTATTCATATTTTACTTTCTTGAGTAGAACTAAATAATCTATGGATGATGCAATAAATAACCATATCAAAACCTCCATCTCATATTACAGATTAAAATTTAAATGAGGATTAGTGAAGAAGCATATCAGTAGCTGTTAGTCTAATTTTTAAAAAAAGTAAATGTTTATTATTTTCCTACTCTATGTTTTGACAACAAAATTCCCCTTCTTGAGGGTGTATGATATATAGAAATATGTGTAATGTTGATATTCTTCTAGGTTACTATGTATATGAATCATTTACTTTTGGGAATAAATTATTTAGACTCTATTGGTATGAATGCACTATAAATTTCTCCCAAAATGGTTATTTTCTTGAAATTTTTATTTCATACATCACAACTTGTAACTCATTATTTTGAGTGTCTGTAATTCTTCTTGTGAGTTAAGAACCTTCATGAGCAACATTCTCTCACATGACCAAAATGAAACAACCTACACCTCAATTATGAACATGATGAATAAAAATAAATGGTATAACCATGACCAATGACATGTTTAATTTTAATTATATTATAATCATTCTAACATTAATATATAAATAATTTCTCTACTAGTTATAATTACAATATAATTTATCCATTTCTCAAGTAAATCTGGTCAGGTGTGAATCAAACAAAGAATGCCCAAAATGAACATCCTATAGTACCAAGCCATACCCATGAAAATCAGGATTTCAAAAACATTCATGGGAAACTCTAAATGAAATATCTATTTGAATAATAATCATATATATTATGATATTATTCTTATTTTTTAAAATTATTCTATAATATCACTTCCTGAGTAAAAATAATTATATATAATTACAAATAGTGGGTTCACTAACATATTTTCCCAAACAATATCCAGATTTGTAATATTCTCCTCATATTAAATGGTGTTATCCTAGATGTCATCTAGAAATTTCATTATGATGTTTTATATATCATAATGAAATGTACAAATCATCATTTCCCTAAAAATAAAAGGGGAGCTAGTAAGGATGATTAGTATAAATAAATACCAATAGTGTCCATTATTTAACTTAAAAGTGGTTTTAGGAATATATTTTTATTATAACCCCAATCCAAGGATTCCTTATCTAAATAAAAACATTTAAAAAATTCTAGATTAATGATATTTTTCTATGTGATACTCAATCATTCAAATAATGAATATATTATTATTTTCCACCTTGTTATGATTTTATAAATCAATTAATATTTTAAGTCATCTAGCCACCATATATTTTAAGATCCATTCAATCATTTTGTTAGATAGTTAGTCAAATATTTATCTTTAATATGATATCTTATAGTTGAAAAAAATTTATGTACATATCAACATGATTTATTCTACTATAAGATCAAGATATGGGTCGGGTCTCAGGGATCATGCTGATAGAGATGTATCCCTCCCTCTAGGAGTAAAACCATAAAATTCATCTTGAAATAGCAAAAGATTCCCTCATACATAAAAGGAAATATGAATAGTTAATGGTTCCTCAACTAAATCAAATATAAAATGTAAAAATTTGTTTGATATCAATGCAATATTTCAAATAATAGGTGTTAAATTCCCTAAATTAAGATCCAAATATCTATAGGGAAAATGAGTGATCCCAATGTATTAAAAGAATTTGAACCCATTAGTCTAAACCACCAATTTCATCCTTCAAAACAATATACAATAAATTCTAAACATTTTATCAAATAACTCAATGTCCCTAACCTAGAAATCTAATATGATCTATAAGATAGTAATCATTACATGGAACGATAGAGACATTAAGACATACTACACAATCTTTTACAATGGATTCAAAATATCGTACAAAAAGAGAATGAACATCCAAAATTACCCCGAAAATAAATAAATTTAAAACAAATAAATTAATGGGATTAACATGTATCAAATATAATTTCATTACTAGAAGTAGAAAGTAAACATGTCTTTATCACGGTGGAATAAATCATATTTCAATCCTATTGAACATTTAAAACTATATAAAGATCCCATGGATCATATCCACCTGTGATATTCCTGATAGGATGTGGTCCCATTAAACTACGATGGGAACCCACAACCTAATAAGAATTAAATTGATATGTTAATCATTGATGAAGGAATATTGAAATCACTAAATCATGGACCAATCTGGAATATTCACTGAATAAATTATAGATGGATTCACAGTTGAAATATACTATGAAATCTTTACCCATTGTGTTATTGTGAACATATTTCCCAAAATGGAAGAACTTCATAGTTTTTTCCCTATGATATATTCTAATATGGTATCTGAAGAATGAATGTCTCCCTACTATTTTTATCCCTAAATAAAAAATGTTTTATCTCCCACCATGAATGTGGAACCTCTAAGCCCCATAAAATTATATTTATAGGCAACTTATATCACTACATTGTCAATAAACACTACATAAGTCTCAAAGAATAATAGAAAGATCCATGGCCAAAAATAAGTATTAAATCCCATTTAGATGAATTATATATTTAGATAATAATTTTCGAAATGATCAGGAGAATGATCAACCAATATAGGTAATAAGGGGAATACCCCATTGTTTACTAAATCCATTAATTTATGGATTTCAATATCATCATTTTCTCTATATTGAAATTTTTATTGAAAATATTCTATAATTTATTCAAGGTGAGATTTTCAAAAAAAGAGAAGTAGGATGACCCCAAATGGAGTATTGAAACTACTTAAACAATTTTTCCAAGTGGCTATCTCGATTCTCTGGAGCTCATAATAATAACAAAAAATCATTAACACACAATTTTTAAGAATAATTTATCATGAATAACAGAAAAAAAATAATCCAAATAATGGAACAATAATATAAGAAGGGAAAACTAACATATTAATTTAATCATTATAAAAATGTCTATGTGATGACTCATTTCGACATCGTAAAATGAACCAATGTCACACCCTATAGACTGAGACCGAACCAAAATGAAAACATCAATATAAAAAAGATAGAGATATAATTGTGAGTATTAAAATTTTGTAGGCATGCCTAGAAAACTCTTCCACATTCATTACCTTTAATGATAAAACCATATCATTTCAATTCGATTATGTGACATATAAAAATACGGGTTTTGATTATGTTAATTCAAATATAGAAACATTCCATTTAATGAAAACAATTCTCTATCATGTTTTTAAATAGATTCTCAAATTATGAAATACATTTCATTATATAACTTGTAATACATTACAAGTTCTAAACCATTTTAGACAAGTAAAAGAAACATGAGAAAATAGCAATTGAAAAAAAATTCATATAAATTAGGATTATAATAGGGTAATTACCATTGGAAATCCTTATTAATGTATGTCAATTGGGTCCTTGGATCCTCGTACGTTAGTGATCAAACCGTAGAATATTTTCTTCAGCATGAGGCAATAGAGAGGTGGAATTCAATATTTTAGAGGTCCCCAATTCATCATAAAATTGTTTTTTTTTATTTTAGTTAAATAATTATAGGGATCTCATGTCATCTCATTGTCAACTCAACAAAAATACTAGTACTTATATATACACATATGTACCAAAGGATACAATGTATTTCATTAAAATGGATTTAAGTATCTACAAATTTATTATATTATAGTATTCAATCAATTTAAATAAAAATCAACAGTCACATTATCTCCTTGGACTCAATATCTAAGTAAAACCCCCTCCCACGAAGCAAAAACTATTAACATATCATGAACGACATTTTTATCATATACATAAAATTTAAAATTGATGTTTAATATCGTATTTTTTGTTTTCTTTTTTAAAAAATCAAGTAATAGTTCCAAACCAGACTCATTAATATGATATTAGAATGCAAATTAAACATTTAAAAATACCTGAAATTTCAAAATAATGTAGAAATTAAAATTTTAATGTAATAATCCATTTCAAAATATTACGTTAACTATGTGCTGTGAATGAAAATTCATTTCGAATAACCAAAAAAACTTTTCAAATCCAATATTTATTATATATTAATTAAAAAAAATTCAAATAATAAATAAATCATGGAAATCTAATTAAAGGATCAGGATATGGAATCCAACCTCAGACCATGTCTCTTACTATGATGGAACTCCAGATCAATTTAAATGGGGGTTAATGGATGCAAAAAAGACCTCATAGGTCCCCAACCAAGAAAACTCCTCATTTCCCCTTAAAAACATAGCAACATATACATATACCTATATATAACCCTCATTGAAATACATATATTAACCTCACCATGAGGTAATATGTGTATATATATATATGAACACACACACCTTTCTCATGTATATGTTTTTATGTCTCCTTCACGAATAATAGTACAAATCTACCAAATGATGTCTAAGGTGTACTATATAAACTACATAAACTAAAAAAATCATGAATAAAAATAATTCAAATAATTAGAGATGAATAAATAATGATTTTTCTGGAAAACTCATTTAGTAGTATATATTATAATTATAAATACATTTTGTGAATATAAAAATACCTTGTTCGACTTTCAAAATCCTTTTGATTACTTGTCATTGGAAAAGATGAATATATATTTCTAATGCAGATGGAACCAAAGGAGAAAAAAAATGAATTTTTATGTTAAAACTCGATATGATCTACAAATGTTCAATTGTTATAAATTATAAAATTATTATATATTAATTATTAAATTGAAAATCCATGAAATAAAATGCGCTAAAAATAAAGGGTCACTAATAAGGAAATCATACTGCAAAAATAACTATTCCAATAAAAGAGGATCTAAATATTAGATCATTGATGAAATGAGATGTTAAAAATTGTTATTATACCCTATAAAAATTTCCCAAGAAGCCAAATCCTAAAAACCGACTAGGGTTTAACTATGAGTGACACTTAACAAGTTAGGGGAGAGAATGGAAGTAAAATAGGAAATTAAAAATATAGGAAATCACAATGAATGTATTTTGTCCCAATGTTTTAAGAAATATATATAAGTATGTGGATAATAGAGGTAAAATAAAGGGGGGACACACTTGTGGGATCACTACTAGTGGCTGGGTAGTGATGAGAATGGGGTGGGGAGATACCCAACATAGGTTATTAATAATAATAATATCAAAAACATTAAAAGAAATAATAATACTATAATAAAAATAAATTTAAATAATTAAAAGAAGAATAAAAAACCAAAAAATGAAAGTAATAATAATAATAAAATATTTATTTTTCTTTATTTTCTTTGTCACACTAGGTGTCCACGTGTTTGATAAAAATGAGAAACTACCACACATCCCCCTATAGGATGTTTGACACCTTACATGGCTAGGGAGCATGATTACGTAAATATAGTGTTATAGATTTGATTGGACCAACAAAAACTATAAAAACCCACAATGAATTCAGAAATATTCTATAATATTTGAGAAAACCATGTACCCAAGATGAAAATCACAACCAATAATTTTTAAAACCATCCAATTGGAATCAAAAAAAGGATAAATATAATTAATAAATTTAGTATAATTAATATTTTTTTTTCTGTTGTGTGAAAATTTCCCAGAAAAAGAAAATTTATACCCCAATAATCTCTCAAAAGACTGAGCTAATCCGGAAATGATGCAAGGATTAAATGTCTCACAAAAACACATCCTCTACCCAAGAACTGAAAACGAAATCTCACATTCCACCCAAATCCAATAACAATAAGATCCCCAAATAATCATAGAGGTCATCCAAAAAATCATCACCTATGGAAAAACTCTATGACATTAAATTAACATAATCATAAAAGTATTGAATGGATAGAGTTTCGGAACCCAAGCAGTTCTATGAATGAAATGGGGGGGGGGGGGGTGGGATTTTTTTTGTTGTCAATCCACATTGCAGGTTCATAATGTATTCCAGGAAAGGGATCATATGCAGACCAAAATATGGATGGTTCTATTAAAATTTAATACAAAGCATGTTTTGGGATAACAATGTTGAAAAACGGAAAAGGAATGGGTTTCATGAAAAACCTGGAGATGTGCATAGAAAACGGTTGCTGCGTGAAAAGTATTTCACGTAGAATGAGAGGTTTTGCACGCCACCATGTGTTTTTCACACAGGGGTCGAAAAAACTATAAATAAGAGGTGACCCCCTCATTCAAGACAGCTTAATACATAGAGAATATCTAAGTTCAAATGCACGTAAAAGATCTGAAAAAAGGGGTTTTGCAGAAAATATAAAGTTGTATGGAAAATTTACCATTGCACAGAACAATTACAATTGAACGGAAAGGTAATATCTATGTAGAAAAATTACCCTTACATGGAATATATTTAAGCTATGTACTATTAGATACATTTTCTTTAATTTTGTTTCACATGGAGTGGAAATTTTTCACACAAAAGACATTTCATGCATGCACAAGGTAAGTGTAGCATGCAATTGTAAGTGTTATCTTTTCATATGTTTTTAGTATCAAGTTCAGTGGTTCTATTCTTTCTACTCCATCAATTCATGTATTTGATGCAATCAGTGTCTCATTTTGAATAGAGAAAAAGACTTCAATGAAATCATATGGAAGCTACCATCAAGTCGATAAACTATGTTTGACTTCTCTTAAGGCAATGATCTAGGGGAGTCAAGGGAATTGATATAAGGGATATAGTGAGCTATCCATAAACCTTTGTAAAGGTAGTGTTCTTGGCATAGAGTGACTGTTATCAAATCATGTAATCATAAAACTATTAAATATTAGTGGATGTAGGTACGAACAACACAATGTCAATGTACACTCCTTGGATGTAGACATTTGCGGTGAACCATGATAAAATTTTGAGTCATCTCCCTATTTTTTTAAAGATTTAACAAGTACCCACCAATGTGGGAACATGATACTCAAGAATAAAATGTAAAGGTTTACACCCAGATTCACCCCTCCCCTCCCAGGGTGTTCATTGTTCCTTTAAGTGGTATCAATGTATAGTTATTGGTGTTTGATCTGTCTTATACCATCATGGATAATTCATCTAGTGTTATGGGAGACCCCAATTTTATAGATGTGATTATATGATTTGGAAGAATATAATGATATCATATCTAATAAACCAATGAATGAATGTCCTATTTTCTATTGTTCATAGTATACATGTTACGTATCCAAAAGGTCTGGTTATGACTGATGCAGATGAGGAAATTATTGATGTAAATGCTAAACCGTAGAATGCTCCCACTACAGCACTTTCTGATCTAATCGATCTAAAGGTTATGAGTTAAACCTCAAAATAATCCATGTGGTATAGTGATGGAAATATATATGAATGAGTTATCAATGTGAAGAGGAGAAACTACATGTCCTGGACAATAGGTTTGTTGATCTGAAGATTCATCCTGGTGAGAATGAATACTCCTTCTCCAACTGAATTATCGATGTGAATGGAGCAATTCATGGACTAGGAAATTAAATCAAAGACATTGAAATTGTGTTGAAAATATTGAGATTACATCTACCCCAAAATATTGAAATGGTGTTAGCCCTAGAAAAAGAGATTTTTCAAAACCTTCTCTAGATGATCTACTGAGCAGCCAGGAAGAATATGAAATGAGAGTCAAACAAGAAGATGTTACAACTCGAGTGAGAAAGGAAATGGGGTGCATAGACAGGTAGAAACTGAGTATTTCAAATGATAAAAGTTTTGAAAATGATGAGGAAAAATATTCTTTGACTCATTTCCAAGAATTTCTTGAAGATAAAAGGGAAATTCAAAGGAAAGTTACGTCTATCTTTCTTTCATCATGGAATAGTTGGGAACATTGCCTCTCTATGCTTAAGAGTGATCAATGATGAAGATAGAAATTCTAAATACATTGAAAGTCCTATGAAAATATTTTTCAAGAAGGTATAATTCAAATCTAGAATGAATTTACTGAATAATAGGTTTTCTATAAAGATGAAGATGATGATAATTAATTCTGTGATGAAGAAGAACCCGAATTTAAAACTAGAAACCCTATTTTCATGATGAAAACCTTTGAAAAATCATAATTTAATTGTGTATAAAATAAGTTGAAAACTAGTGCCAATCCCATGTTGCAACTTAAGGATTATGTTAGCTAGCGTAAAATTAAATGGAAGAGTTGCAATAAGTAAAAAACAATTGTAGAAGAATCAAATAAATATGTTGTTCATCTCGAATTAGAAATTGAATGAATGGTAGAATTTTTGAATGTATAGTTTAAAATCCTTTAAATAAGTGAGGGTGTAATTGATCTAATGTAGAGAATCGAAGAGCACGAAAAGGTCATCAATGACAACATCTCCATACTAGAATAAATGTCCTAGAATACTGAGGTTCTTGAGAAGGAAGTTGTTACTATTACGATTAAAAACGAGATTCAATCAATTTCAACGGAATCATGGAAGAAAATATAGATTTTATGGTTCTCAGATGTCGAGAGTTTGGAGGGATAAAAACATGGATTTAATGGTGTTGAAAAGATTTTTAGTGATCAAAGACCCACTTCCACAAAAAATTTTGGAATCCGTTGTGAGGTCGAATCATCAAATGCTACAAACAATGGGGAAAAAATGGCAAGCTAAAAGTGGTTCATGGAGAAAAGTCACCGGAAAACCTGAAAATGAATCTTCCAATTCAATCTAAAAGAAGAAAAAAATATTATCCTCTATCCTCCAGGAATAAGGGGCACTCAAACTATTATCCTACAGATGAACGAATAAGGATAAATAGTAGTGAGAATACATTTCCTCTCATTGAGTATTAGTTCTATGGATATATGTGCATTATCATGTCTTATTTCAATGCGAAAAAAAAATGATCTAAATGGAGAAGATATGAGAGTTCAAAAAATAAGAACAAAATTCAAATACTATTTATTTTAGAAGAAAAAATTTATATGTATATTATTTTCATTTCACTAACTTTGGTCATAAGGAAATTGATTGTGGTAGAGGAGGGACATGGAAACCTCCTTCCAAAGTCCGAGACAAGTAAAATCTCTTCAACAAGACAGTGTTGCTTTTAAAAACTGTTTATCTCATCTTAATGAAATGTTAGATGATAAAAATCCCATTTACACTAAAGAGTTAATTGAAAGGACCTCAGTGGTCATCACTCAATCCAATGTCTCGTGGAATGAAAAGAATAAAATTGAGAAATCATAACATGTAAGGTTAGCCCTAAAATATACAAAATGGAACAACACATTGATTCTAGGTAGTAGTTGTTCATCTAATTTGATTGGTAATGCTTGTATTTTAACAGATTTTCAAAGGAGGGTTTATGGAATAGTACATGTTTTAATGGAGCTAAAAAATAGATGGGAGTGGATGTATTAAACTAGGAAATCGTGAGCTAAAGAAAACTAAATTCTTTTATGTAGATGGATTATATCATAATCTCCTCAGTCTGAGTCAACTATGTGACTCAAGATATATATTTACTTTTATTCAGAAAGGTTTCACAATAAAAGGAACGAAAATAAATTCTCTTATTAAGGGATGCGTAGTATAAGGAAACTTTTATTAGGTTGATAGTAAAGAAAACATTTTCGACATGAAAATTGAGAAATAAAATAACCTATGGCATCAGATATTGGGGAACATCAATAAAATAGAAATGGAACACTTATGAAAATAGAATATTTTCATAGATATTCCCAACCTAATGCGTAAACATGAAAACTCTTGTGATGCTAGCATTCGGGGGAAGCATGTCTGCAGTTCATATCGTCCAAAAAAGAAAACAACATTTAATCATCTTGATATAATTCATACAGATGTTTGTCGGCCGATAAATATGTCTAGAAATCATCGAGAATGCTATTATGTCCTTTTTATATAATATTATATTATAATGGTGTGTTTAATTGTTATACACCCGAAAAAACAAGTTCATGACTACATTAAAACGTATCAGCGAAAAGCCAAGAATTATACTGGACGGACAATCAAAGTGTTGCCATCCGAAAATGGGGGAGGAATACATATCCATTGAATTTGAATATTACCTGGAGAATCATGGGATAAAAAATGATTTATATGTAGAGAGAACTCCACAAAAATGGATTTGTTGAGTGCAGGGATCAACATCTGAATAATATGGAAAGAACTATGCTGATTGAGAGTTTAATTCCACAAAATTAGTAGAAAGATGTTGTTCAAACTATATTCTACATTCAAAATAGAACATGGCTTTATATGATTGATTTGAAGACCCTATATGAATTATGGAATGTAAGGAACCCTTTTTTAACACACTTTCAAGATTTTGGATGTAAATGATTCATCAAAAACAAATAATGAAATTAATGGAATTAAAGTGACAATGTAGATAAAGGAATTTTCCATGGATTCTCAATGTATAGTAAAGCCTAAAAGTGTTTTATCAAGCCCATAGGAATGATTCATGAATGAAGTAATGTTAATATAACTAAAGATAAAAGAAAAAATTTATCATGGATTTTATATAAGGATGTGATAGAAAATGATAATGAATGTGAAAATGGATTAAATTAAAATGCTAAAATAAAGGATGGACTATAATACACTCTAGAGTCCCATCTTGATGTTGACTGAGAAGATGAATCTGATGGGGAATCCTTGCACGGAGAGACTATGTTTGCTTCTCGAAGGTTGAATCGAGTTCGTAAATTGATTAATCCAACATTATTGGTGATTATACTACTTCTACAAAAACATGGAGTATGAGAAACATCACAAAATTTTCATTTCTATCTGTTGTAGAACCAACCTCATTTGAAGAAGATGAAAAGGGTGAATCATGGATTAATTCTGTGAATTAATAGTTATGTCAGATTGATAATTATCATGCATGGTATCTATTCAAGAGACCCAATGCTGACAATGTGATTGGTAAAAAGGGGATTTTCAACAACATATTTGAAGGTAATGTAAGTGTTATCAGAAACAAGGAATAACTGGTATATAAATTATACTCATACATAGAAGGGGTTGTTGTTGAAGATACCCTTTCTCCTTTGGCTTGACAAGAGTCAATCAGAACTTTCGTGGCCATGAAAATCCATATAGCATACAAAATATATCAATTGGATATCTATAATTTATTCTTGAATGGTGTTCTCGAATAATAAATATTCATCAAACTACTAGTGGGTTTTATTCTAAAAACTGATGAAACTAAGGGTTGTAAACTAAAGAAGGATCTCGAATGTTTGAAGCAATCATCCAGAGCATGATATTCATTGTTGGATTCTTATCTCAAGAAGCAAGAATTAAAAAGTGAGTTAGTATATCACAATCTACATGTGATTAAATCTCAAACAGATCAATTAATGGTTCTAGTTTACGTTTATGACATTATATTTGGTGAAATATGGCATAAATCAGTGGATGAATACGTCAATCCCATGAAATCAGAATTTGATATGTCTATGATTGGGGAGATCACATATTTCATTGGACTATAGGTGACTCAAAAGAAATATTACACCTCCATTTCAAACGACATGTATGAAACATTGTTGTTGTAGAGATTAAATATGAATGGCTCCAAACCAATGTCCACTATAATTCTGGTTGTAAAAAAATAGAGAAATCAAGAGGATGTGACCTCTAAAGACCCCACTATGTACAAGAGGATTACTGGACCATTACTATAGCTAATGGTCACACGTCTTGTTATTGTCTTCTCTACTCACCTAGTAGCCTGATTTTAGAGTAATGTGAAGGAAGAATATATGAATAAAGTAAAAAAGAATCATGAGGAACATTCAAGGTACTCATAATTATTCGATATACTATTGTACATGAAGGGGCAGTGAATTATCAGCATTTTCTAATGCTAACTTGGCTGGAGATGTAGTGGACATAATGTCCACCAGTGGTAGAGAATTCAATATTGGGAAGAATTGTGTAGGATTCTTATTCAAGAAATATGAAACACTCTCTTGGTATAGATGAAGCTGAATATATCTCCGCTACAAAGTCAGGAACTCAAATACTCAAGATTAAGCGAAAACTGACAGATATTGGTGATGAGGTGAAAAACCAATGGTGATTCATTATGATAAGAAGAGTGTAATAGATCATATGAAGAATCATATTCAGCATTATCATACCAAAAAATATTGAAATATGATATCACATTATCAAGGGAAATGAGGAACAAGGCATGATTAATGTTTCTCATATAGGAATAGATGAGAAAGTGACAGATATCCTAACCAAGAGACTGTCAGTGGTTTTGTTTGAGAATCATTGGTTGAAATCAGAGTTCAATGGCCTCCCAGTGCATAAGGTGGTTACAAAATACCCCTCTCCAAATTTATTTGAACTATTTTTAATCTATTTGTCAATGTGATGAAATTTTAGAGGGGGGATAGTATCCAGGCGGTATTGTGAGTTTTATAATGAATGAATACATATATATGGGTTTATATTCAAGGGGGTATAAGGAATAAATTTAGGATATGTGATGTAAATTTAATGCATCTATGACACAATAAGAGTATTTCATGGGTGTCATTGAGAATTCAAAAAAGGGGTACACAATTCAATCTTTACCTCTTGTTTTCAAAAATAGGCATTGTTCATGTAGACTTAGAGTGTTTTATATGTTTATTCTTTGGTTTCCTGATTTGATAGCGGTTGGTGATCTATGGAATTTATCTGGAGATTTACAATAAAAACAGAGGGTAGATTATTGGAACCAATACCATTCTATGCCAGAAATGAGGGTTTGTATTGTGTTTTTTTTTTCAATCTTCATTATAATTTATGAATGTTTTCAAGGAAGGGGATCATGATGTTTATGAAGACAACAATATTTTAGGTTCTTGAAAAATAGCGAGAAATGAATGTTTCTAGATCACTATGTTGAAAAATGGCACAGGCATGGAATGCGTAGAAAAACCTAGACATATGTACAGAAAACAAATGCAGGATGAAAAGTATTGCATGCTGAATAAGAGGTTTTCCATGCCATTGGGGGTTTTTTATGTGAGAGATCAAAACACTTATAAATAATAGGTGACCCCACCATTCAAGACAAATGAATACTTAGATAATTACCGAGTAATGATGCGTGTAAAAGTTTCACGAAAAGGGAGTTGCATAAAAAATTTAACATTCCTTGGAAAATCTAGTGTTGAGTGGAAAAATTACAGTTGCATGGAAAAGCTAGTGTGGCATTGATAAATTACTGTTGCATAGAAAATATTTAAGATACACACAAAAATATATAGTTGCGCGTATAGGGTGAATTTTCACGATAGTTTTCCATTTGAAATTAAAATCATGCGTACAAAAGTATGATCTTTCACGCAAATGGTATCTGTAGCGTTCAATTTTCAGTGTCAGCTATTTACATGTTCTGAGTATCTAGTTATGTGGTTCAGTTCATTCATGTGCATCAATTTAGGAAATTGATGCAATCTGTGTCTCATTCTGAATAGAGAAAAATACTTCAGTGAAAATCTACTGAAGCGACCGCCATATCATAAAACAGAGTTTGACTTCTCTAAAGATAGTGAGCAAGGGGAGTTGAGGGAAGTGATTTGAGGGACGCATTGAGATATCACTAAACCATTGTAAAGGTTGTTTTCCTAGAACAAAGACACTATGTATAAATCTTTTAATCCTCAAAATAGTAATGATTAGTGTATTTAGGTTCTATTGGCACACTGTCAGCGTATGATCCTTAGACGTAGCCGATTGTGTTTAACCAAGTATAAGTGGTGTTTCATGCCCCTGATTTCTTCGATTTGATAGATTTAACAAGTCCCTACCAGCGTGGTAACAATATCAACCCCATTAAAAATTAAAATGTTACCACCTGAATCACCCCTCCCCACTCAGGGTGTTCTGGGTTCCTTCATTGGCAAGGAAATTCATGTTTCCATGAACATCATCAAAAATAGGGAAACGTATCCTCAGACTAATAAATTGTTGATGAAACAAATCTGTGTCATGTGGGATGGAGGCAATGGCCTACCCCATTGTAAATAATGATGCTCAAATTCACCATAAGTAATTTTAGGATTTTCATCACAAAATGATGGAACAATTTCCAAACAATATTAAATAGTCTGAAAAAACTAATAATTTCAAACAATATCTTTAACATAGTTGTGAACACTTATTTATGGATTCATAACCAAACTGAAAAAGTGAGGATGTCGATGAGACCCATAGTGGTTATCACCATCATTATGGAATTGACTATCATGTTGGATTCAGTATAAGTAATGGTCAATAGATTGTTATATAATACAACAAGGAAACATCCTAGGTAAACCAACTTAAGAACAATAATAAATAATGATTCATTATATCCCATGATATAGAATCTCCACAAAAGTTAAAATAGAAATAAAAACCACTAAAAATGAAGTAAAACCCTTAAATGGTAACATCTACAATACTTAACCACATCTGTCTCAAAAAAATGAAATCCAAAAAAACTACCAAAATAAACAACAGGGCGGTGGGGTCCCATAAATAGAAAATCCTAACCGGGAAACTAAAATGATTTCCTCTCGAATGTTAAAGACAACAGGTTTGGTTATATCCACCACATTCCCCACTATGTAAAATTATTCATTCATAGTCCTATGGATATAACCTTGATTTCAGGAAACATATGTTTCCCCATTGTATTGAGTTTTTAATCCTTGACCCAATCTTCTAAATATGGAAACACATACCAGCCGGAAACTTTTTTTGGTATTTTATAAAACCAACTTTTTGGAACGCGGTAACTATAAAAATATCCAAATCATCACATAATCAAAATCAACCACATCTCAATTTCAAAATTCAAACCTTCAAAAACAAATCAACTGCGCACAGTGAGCCATGAACATAGCCTCAATGCATGAATACTCTCAATTTCTATACCGTATCGAGTCACGACCAACCTCGATACATAATCACATTTTATAAGACACCAATAAAGAAAATGGTTCATTATAAAACATATCACTCACTATTTATAAAATGAAATCAATATTTTTGATAACCATTTTTAAAAAACATAACAAGTCATAAAAACATAACACATACCATTGGTATTCCATGATATTCAGATATATATACATCATTTCCTACTCAAGTAAACATCCACATATATGAAAAAAAATCCACTTATTACACCCTTAATTAAAAAATTTTGAGTATTAATTATACTTCCACGTACAAAAAAGGACATATCATGTTACGTAAAACAAGACATTCAATAAAAAATTCAAATTCTCGTGTGACATGTATTTCATATTTACTAATATTTTTTCAAAGGATTAACAAAATTTCCAAAGAATATTAATATTCATATTACAAAAACATTCAAAATAACATAATGGTTTCCAAAAAAATTCCTTAAAAAAACAACACATTTATTATTCAAACAAGCCAATGTATTCAATGTGGAATTACAAATTTAAAAATCTAAACAGAATTTTAAACACACAGTTCAACATAATAAATTAAACTATATGTAATTCCAACTGTGATCAAATTATTCTATTTTTCAAAATAAAAAAATTTAAATTGACCACTACTATATACAGTTTGGTCATAGGGTGTGGAAGGTCATGCTAAAACAATGTTAATAAATTAGAGGACATCAAAGGATATTTCATTTTATGGGAATGGTATTTTAGAACATGTATAGAAAACATGAACCCCTATAAAATAATCCAATATAACCACTCCAATCATTGGGGTTTCTAATGATTTCTCACCAATTATAAAATATAAGAAAAAACCTATATGAAAACCCAAAAACCAATAAAAAATCTTTGAGTATAGCCATATTATAAGGGAAATCTATCCTAAACCACCATACAAATTCAATAATACATCAAAATAGTTGGTGATCAAGAACAAACAAATGATTCAGCACAATAATTATACAAATCCTAGATGCATACTATTAGACATCTGCAAATTAAATGGTAAACATTCCTATGAAAAAAATTCAAGAATCAACCAGGGTCAAACTTGAACTAAGAACCTATACTAGTCCTTAAAATGCCATGAAAGGCGTTGCTGATTATTTTTGGAATGAATATATTGTCGAGTATCATTAATTATACATTTTCAGAATAACTTTTCCTAAAAATATATAAGTAAATAATCATAGTAAATGAAAAAAATATATTAGTGAGGATATATGAAATTTAATAGATGAATGTAAACACTAGACATACCAATACATGCTTATATGGTTCTCCATCAGCAACTGAGCCAACATCACTCTAGGGAAATTATGGCTGAGATTAATACTACAAAAGACTCTAAACGAAATGATTTAGTAATACATGTGAGTACTAAAAAAATATAAATGAAAATATACAATATTCACTATAAATTACCTTTAATGTTAAAACGATATCATTAAATATTGAAAATAACACATGTAAAAACAAGGGATTCAATTTTTAGGAAAAAAATTGCATTATTACATTTAATGAAAAATCATTTAACATCTACATCAAAAAAAGATCTAAATTAAATGAAATAATTTTCATTAAATTCTTTATAATAGATATGATGTTACAAATAATTTAAACATGTCAATGAAACAAATCAAATGATATTTCATAATTAGTTTCATATAATAATTTATGTAAATGGAATAGAGAACAATGGAATATCCCAATGAAGCATGGTAAATCAGGAAATAGGATCATAATTACATTGTTATCAAACCATGTAATATGTTTTATTGTATAAGAAACTAGTGATGGATAATCAAAATATTTATTAGTCTCCAATTCATCATCATACATTTTTATTAATTTCTTGTCATATTCCATGTATGGAGACAATTTCTAAACCTTGCTAACTCTACTGGTATAGTATTTTATATAATCCCACCTCGGTAACAAGGACTCCCATTTTATTTGTTTTAATGGATGTGTGTTTTTTACCGAGATATAATATACATTGGTATTGTAGAATTCCACAAAAATTTACTATTCACATTCTCACCTTTAATATTCTTGCCTATATGAAACCCCTTCACATGTCACACAAAGAAAACAGATATCAAAAATCAATTCTTTATACTATTCATCACCTATTTAATTAAATGAGATTGAATTATGATGGGGATTCCTTTTTTATAATAGATGAAAATGTGCCAACATGGACTCATTAATTTAGGATTAGAAAACTAATTAAATGGTGAAAAATTCTCTAAAATTTAAAATAAGGATTAATGGGTAATTTAATTAGATGAAACCAAAGCGATATATTAGTAAAAACATTGTAAATGAATGAAATTTTATTTCCAAAAACAAAAAAAATTATCATAGAATATACATTTTATGTAATATAAATAAAATATCAAAAAACCATGCAATCATGTAATTAAAATTTATTCATTGACCATGGGGAACCTGTCTCAATCTAGGTGACCATTAATGATGGAAACATGAATCCTTTTTATATGGGGTATATGGTTATTGGAGATACATTTTTGGACTCACGGGATGAAGAAAACTATAAGTAAACTTACATAGATATTACCATATACATGCCTATAACTATATATTTAACACTAGCTAAAATGTATATATTGATCTCTCTATGGGGGAATATATAGATAGACTATGTATGTTTGTCCAGATTACACATGAATATGTGTGAAAATATATTTAATTAATGCCTATCCAATCTTTTTCCATGGAGTTTTATAGCTTTATTAAAAAAAATACATGATACTCAAAAAACCCTAAATAAAAAACATACATTTATTTGTTACAGAATAATGCATGTGAGTTTAATTAAATTCAACAAAAATTATATATAATCATTAAAAATAACATATGATAAATTAAAAATTCTTAATAACAATTTAAACAACATCAAATTTATTTTTCTTGATGAAAAATGAATGAATGTTTCAAATGAAAAATTTACAAAAGGATAAACCCATGGACAGTTCAAGCTAAAAAATGATTTCATATATTAATACATTATAATGATATTTTAAAAAAATTACATATAAAAAAATTAAATTTAAAACACAAAACAAATTCCCTAAAAATTAATTTAATTTGAATAGGGATTACATACAATGAAAATATAGATTGAAATATTTAAGGGGTTAAATCATATATTATTATGGAACTAAAACCAAAAGAGACACCCCAAATTCTATAAATTCAAAGATGTAACAAATTTGAAACAAAACCCCATATAGAATTTAGATATGAGTGATGCATTGAAATGGAGGGGAGATAAAGAAAATAAATGATTAAATATAGTGATAATGAGATAATTCCTAAGAATTCAAACCCTAATTAGGAATATAGAATTATAAATCTTTAGATATTAGTGGTTTGTTGGGGGGGAGTGGTTTTTGTTAGAGGGGTTCTGCCAATGTATTTTTTAGGGATGAGAAGGGGTGAAGATACTCGATCAAGTGTTTAAAAATAAAAATAAAAAAATTAATAATAATAATGGTAGTATTATAAATAATAATAAAACCATAATAATTATAATAATAATAAATTTCATATTGCATAATTTTTTTATACGTCAGGAAAAACTATGTGAGAATTTTGTAGACCCCTCTAGGACATTTCCCACCCTAAACGATTTTGGAAGATGATTTAGAAAAACAAGAATCATCCATGTGTTTGTCTATTATAAAAAATATAGACACACCCATATGTTTTCCACATGGTTTATATTATCTTTGTTTTAACCATGAAACTTTTCTAGAAACACAAAAACAAAACATTTAAAAACCAATTATTCCTGGAACAAAAAATATGTTTAAATAAACATAATAAATAAATATAATTAAATTTTCATGATCTAGGTGAAAAAATTATTCCCACCATTACAATTTATATCTCCAGAAATTTTAAAAAGACTCATTTGGTCAAGACACTAATGCTGGATGAAATTCCTCCAAATATGAATCCCCCACAACCTTGTAAAAAATGGAAATATCACTACCATCCCAAATCCAAAAACATTATAACAGAAAAATTAAATTTGAGGAAATCCTAAAAAACTTAAACCACCTATGGAAACAAATTACAAGAATGAATAAATGAAAACATCAAACTAAATAATTGGTATGGAAGATGTTTCATGTCTACAACCACAACCTCAAAAATGGAACACCCCGTCCAATAAAATTTAAATCACTAATGAAACTCATTGCGTCAGTTGGTAGGTGAAAAAAGTGTCACCCCAACAAGAATCACAAATATCATATTCAACTTGATCCAATTATTGTGGTGGTCTTTCCATAATTTTGGGATACAATAAAAAATAATTTTTTAGATGAAACATTTCACAAATCTATATAATGTAATTAAAATTAATGTGACATCATAGTTTCTATGGTCACACCCAAACATCATCTGAGATTATATCATTAAGATAAATAATGGGTTTCCATACCATTATTGAACAGACTATAAGGGTGGTTTAACGAAGAGGATATGTCAATAAACAACCATTGAACAAAAAAAGAATGCAACATAGGAAACAAAATTCACGAACCGGACTAGATCACAATTCACGATTCCCCATGATTGATAATATCATAAAAGGCTCCAATCATAACAAACACCACTCTAAAATATGTCAATCCATTTGAAGTGGTAATCTTTATGTCAAAACGATGATCATCACAAAAGAAACGAGGACAAAAAATCTACCATAACAATTGGGGGAGGCATCCTATAAATAAAACATCATAAAAGTTAAATCTAAAATGAGTTTGTTATTTGAAATTATAGACAAGATTTTGGGTTATAGTCTACCACACCATCAACTACAGGAAATGATTCACTATAATTCATATGGGTAGACCCCTAGTATCTTGAGGAATCTACAACTCTGTAGTTAGGAGCTAATAATCCTTGAATCAAACCTCTTTGTTTGAAAAAAAAATCATATATCCATTTCAGTTGACCCTAGTGGGAACATCAAATAGAACCAGAATACATTGTAGATATTTACCACCCACTCATCAGTTGGAATATTTTGGGGCATATTTAAAATATATTTTAATGTAAACTAATTTAAAATTCGTCACTATTGAGAACAATTTTATTCGTTGTATAACATTGAAATTTTTCTGAATATTTCTCCAGAGAGAGTCACTAAGATTACATGTGATTCTCTGGCCCGATGTTCCCAGAATTTAATCTTTTAAATTAACAATTATACTTTTTATGAACAAGTGGTAAATTTAATAAATAATGATAATTAATAAATATGTGATTGGATATGAAGTCCATGAACATGGTTGGGTTTAAAACATGATATCTTCTGTAGTAGTGACACAAAATGAGCCGACACAAGATGATCTAACACATCTATCATTGGTGGTTCATTTATGCAGTTAAATATTTAATTAATATAACTAGTTTAATTAAATATTATTTATTATTTAATCATTAAATATCTTATTGTTTATATTTTTTTAGGGATTTCATAACCCTGGTCTCTTCCAACAGTTCATCCCATATTTTCATCTCCATTCGTAGATGAAGAACCAGTGACAAAGAATGAAAAACCTATAATTCAGTGTGAATTGATTTGTAGTGAACACAGTGTCTCCTCCCGAATCCATAGAATGTGAATTCTTGGACAATTATCAATCCATGTAGATGTAGGACTCAAATTTGGTGATTTTTCACCCTGGAATAATATTTTGAGCATGTTTAACATTGATTCATAAATCTACTCCACATTTTCCTGATCTAAATTTCTAGAAACATTCTTTTTATTTACCAATCATCTAATATTGATGGTAGTTCTTTATTGGTTAGTCAAACACACTTTTCCAATGATCCAATCCCTTTTGGGCGTTATTTTATACCTCAATGTATTCATTCTTCACTATTGGAGCCCATTAGTTCCCGACTCGAAAATTTCCATGTGACCCGAGCTCGACTAGGTTCCTCGATTTAGAAGGGTATTTAAAAATAACAATGGAATCTTTAGAAATGAATTGATTAAAAAATGGAATGATGCAAGGATGAATAATCCATTTGTTTTCAGAAATACTAAAATGTTCAAAGGCATAATGTCATGTAGAATAGAATTCTAGAACACATTTCTTAATAAGGCCAGTTTGCAATGAATGGAAATTAGTGTACAAATTTTTTAGAAAGATATTCTATTTTCGGAGAGGAATCTAGTGATATTGGTCATAGTTGGAGAGGATTATGATGTTGTCGGTGAAAATCGGAGAAATGTTAGGGTTTCTAGAAAATACCCGACTACATGTCATATACCTAGAAGGCACATAATGTGCATCCTCTCTCTATGTTGATACTAGGGATTTGAGTTAGAGAAGGATTGATTGATGTTTAGACCCCTTGGAACATCGTGTTTTACCTTTTTGTGTTAACAAGCCATGTGAAGGAACACACAACCAAGAACATTCCATGTGCTGACTACACGAGTTGGCCAAATGTTCAATATCATTTTTTCACTAAAAAACCAATTGTTTGAGTATACATACAGAAGGTTTGAGTACAAAGACACGACCAACAAGTATAGACCGGTCCCAAAATTGGTTGGACACACCATATTGTCCACCTATAAATTGTGTAACCCTACATGTTCGGGACCCCTATTCCTGTCAGGAGACATGTGCATGCAGTATAGGAGGACGACAAGACATTTCGGACCCTCACAGACCTTGTTCTTCTCAGTATCATCCATTTGATTAATATAACAACATATATCCTCTTTTTGACTTGGGTTTTGGAACATGTGATGCGTATCCTTATTGTTTTTTCATGTAGAATATAATGGTTCCCTTAAAAGTGGATTTCTATGTTCGAAATGAACGATCTGGGTTGGCATGAATAGATAAAACACCTAATGATTAAACCTAGCTTGAATACATACCAAATTGTTCTTGGATGACCCTATAGCTGGGTTATGGAGTGTAGTCCCCGATGATCCTATGATGACCCACCAGCTGGGCTAGGTATTGAAGTACCTAATGAATCTCAGATGATCCTCCAGTGGGACTTTGTAGTGCATTCCCTGATGATTATTGGTTACACATTAGTGGGATCTGGAATGTGGAGTTCGAAAACATTCTAGAATAAACCTCAAGCATGGATGGGTAGTGTAGTCATTAATTAAATTCCAGGAATGAGAATCCTATTGTGTTGTTAGTGGTTTCCCCCTGATGACTCACCAAAATATGCTATGTGGGTGTCTTGGTAGTTAAATTACTTAGTGATTGTGCTGGGTTTTAGCCAATAGCAGGACTAGGCAGTGGCATTCCATAGTGAAGACCAGTGAAGACCCTCAACTCTACAACAAATGGTGAGGCATGTTTTGACTTACATTTGTACTCATGAGAAATAATGGTGACTTGACCATTGAGAAATGTTCTTATGACATGATCTAAAACTAATTGGGTGTGTTAGTGGCGTCCAATGTGAATAGTATTAAGGTGCGGTGATTTTTTCCCCTTTGACATGTTCATCTTGAGATGACATACAAGACACTGGTCATTGTATATGTATTTACATGGAACTATTTGATACTCACATTATTTCATTGAGATGTGATATGAAAATCAACATACACTCTCATTTGGGATTATTTTACAGACCAGATATATGCATATATCCTATTAATGTACCAACTCAATCGGTCTTTGTTACTCTCTACATAGTAGAGATGAAGATGCACAAGGTATGCCATGTGCTTTCTGTTTCATTCTTATCATGGTTGTATGATTCCACCATCCAGCAATATGATGCTCAAAATCCATGATGAGTTCATCACACACTCATTTTTAGCACCTTTTATTTGGTTGATTTTACATTCACTCTCTTTGTTGGTAGAGTTTTACTATTTCTATTCTATTTTATTATACCATGTTCTCTCTGATGATTTCCATTCTAGTGTATCTCTCACTACCCCTACCATTTTGGGGAGTCATACTGGGTATGTATGAACTCACCCATGTATGGGAATATCCCAACATGTGTCATGTCTTCTATATATGGTGGATAGGAAGATCATGATCTCAGAGAGGCATACGAGATACAAGGTATGTCGACCACGTATGGTGTTAAGAGATGACAATTTGGAGTGGGGCTCTAGCAGGAATAATTTTTTCAGTTTCCTTTAGGTTGGGACATATTTCTGATTTTGGTGTGAGTTTTACCCTTTTGCTTTTTTCTTTATGCTATTATACCTTCATTTTATTTACTCGTTCATGTAGTTTTGTTATGATTTATAGTAGTTTTATCATTTTCTACATTTTCTATGAACCATTTAATTGAGTGGGATTTTTTTAAAGTGAAATGTTTTTAGGAAAAGTCCTCCCTATGTTTGTTTTTCCTTTGGTGCCTATTTCTATCTTCTGAAGATGTGGGCTTGGGGTACATGCCTCTCGAGCCCCAGATTCGGTCAGGTCATAATTCTGTGGTATCAGAGGAGGTTTGAACATTTGGAATTTATTTAGAATTTTCCATAAAAATGAATAGGTTTTGTTTTAGGGTAACAATGTTGAATTGTCTCTAGTCATTCTCTTGGGATTGGGACTCTTGTGATGGTGTGGGCGGCCAACGTAGCAATTCACAAGGACGCTACTATACATTTATCGACTTGGAAACCTAAGATATTTGATATGAGGAACAATCATAAATTTATTATATTGGATTGAGTCGTTGACCATAATTATTGATTCATATCTCCATTATCTATTAATATACATATTTATTCTCATTTGACCATGGTATTCCTAGTTAATTTTCATGATGCCTCTACGATGACAGCCCACCAAGATATCAACTCCATTTTGCGGAGTTGACCTCATGAGCAATGAAGCCTCATTTTAGGTTTCACTTGTGATACACATTTTCTTTGTGGGGATGTAATATTAACCCCACTCGTGGAACAACAGATATTCCCATTAGAGTAGGCTGAGGATGCTTCAAGGTTGAGCACCCTCTACGAGTTGCAACACCAGAGACTACTATGTTTCCTTGGTAAAAAGATCCTTAGGTAGTAGATAATTTTGTGGAGTTGGTGGTCCATTTCATTAGGCATGTTCGGACACTGAAATATTGGTTGTTTTTTTGGAAGCTAGTATTTTTCATAGAGTATCTAGATCTAGTATAGAATAGTTACTCAGATTCATGATGATTCATCACCATTGTGGTATGACTTCCAGTAGCTATTTCATGAGGAGTTATAAACATACTAATTATGCTCTATTCAGGTTCAAGAGATCCAAGAGAATCCAAAGGGAATGATGATAGTGGAATAGTATACAGTGTGGTTCATAAAACTTATGCACTACTCCCGTTACATGATAAGACATGGAAACATATAATCATGGATGTTCGAGAAGGGACTCTATAGATATATCCTAGCTAGAGTGGTGCCCCTCTGCATCACCACCATTGTAGGGGTGCTATGGAAATCCCATATTTTACATAGATTCATTACTTAGTGATGATAGATAGTTTGAGTAAGCCCTAGGTGTGATATATATGAGACATCATCAATGGGAAGAAACTAGTGATCTTGAAATATGAGACCATTTATTGAGGAGACCAAGGGACATGGTCATTCCATATAGGTGATATATAGAGCATTGTGGTTTCCATTATAGGGATGCTTCTAAAGTGTTGATGGGATATTTAACATTTAATAAGACTACTCAACCAGGATAGATGATAATCCCATATAGGCACTGGTTGGACCACCACTATAGAGAAATTTTTGTGATATGTGATCTACTAGGAGGGGACAAGAGGACCATTATTAGGTGGAGTTGGAAGAGGAGTATGAGCTTCATATGGGTGAAAATGGTTTGAGGTTCTTCCATCACGACCATATTTAAGGCCATGTCAGGTTTAGGGAGCATGTTTCCAAGGACACATGTTGTTGTAGTATTTAGTCATATATGAACTTGTGGAAGTTGAGATGATTCTAGGTATTATTTGTGTTCACTCTACTCTTGCATCAGTATTAGTAGACACATTTTTTGGACATTATTTTATCTCTCGACTTAACGTGTGCGGTCTGGAGATCCCGGTATAAGCACGACCCCAACAGTTATTCATTGATGTTCCTATAGATAATGCATCCTATTTATCATTCAATTGCCAGTATTGAGATCTTTCTTTTGGAAGACGGTGGTTCACATTGGACCTACTGGTCATCTAGATGGAACCC
Source organism: Viscum album (assembly GCA_963277665.1). Lineage (NCBI taxonomy): Eukaryota > Viridiplantae > Streptophyta > Magnoliopsida > Santalales > Viscaceae > Viscum > Viscum album. Next base: position 520,760,216 of record OY728160.1, read on the forward strand.
TATGATGTTGTTATGATAATGTGTTTTCTTTCAATTGTATGATCCAATATTGACTTTCACCACAAACTACTAATATGTCTACACCCTTATGGGAAATTTCTAAACTTATTTCATTAAAGATACCTCATGAAAGGATGAATATGTTCTATGAGTAAGAAGTTACATCTTTTGACCCATCAACTCTTAATGTTTGACCCTTTTTGTAGCAGAATCTCTAAGCATCTAGATTCTATCAGTTTTGGATGATTATATGGGATCCATTCATAAATACTTTTTAGGATGACTATTGAGGTGGGAGATGGATTTTTTTAATGATTTCCATTCTGGGACATCCCTATTATCTACTATGAAATAACGGAATTTACCTGTTTACCTCTGGGATTTACAATTGTAGTCAGTTGATTATTATAAAAATTCATCATTAGATCATGTGTGTCCCCTTGAGAAGTGATAGTTTTGTTTATGAAGATGGATGATAGTAGCATATGTAATTTTGAGGATTATCTATGTATGAACTAGGAGACACTAATAAAAAGGTACCCCTTTCCAGCAATTTATGATCTATTTGAACTATTGTGAGGTGTGATATGGTTATCCAAGATCTATCTCAGTTCCAAATACAACCATATATGAATTCATGAGGCTGATATTCTAATGTTGTCTTTTTGATTTAACTATAGGAAATATGATTTACTTGTAATTCCTTTCTGTGTATTAAATTTCCCCACTGTTTTCTTGGATTTTATGAACCAGATCTTCCCGCATTACATGGACATGTCTTCCATTATCTTCATAGATAACATAATTTTCTACTATATGATGGTGGAGGGTACTGAATAACACTTGAGTATGACCCATGATTTAATTTGGGAGCATCCTATTTCTAGAAACAATTCAAAATCCTAGATCTGGATACATGAGGATATCTTTAAAGGCAATGTAATTTCCGAACAAAGTCATGTCATGGATAAAAAAATTATCAAATTTGTAATTTTGTTGGATCCTTAAAAATTTATGTCATAGGTAAGAAGTTTTTTTCATGGTAGGTTACTAAAAAAGATTTTTGGTAGACTTATCCATAATAGAATCCCCATTGACTAATATAACCTACAAGGGAAATTCATTTACACAGGCTGAGTAGTGCTAGATGTCCTTCAATGTTTTGAGTCAGAGGGGGATGAGTACCCCAATTTTGAGACTACTAGAGGAAGGAGTTGAGATTATGGTGTATTTTGATTCCTCATGATGTTGGATTGGTTGTGTGCTAATTTAATGTTAGTCTGTCATCCCATTTGGTTATAGGCAGTTGATGCCATGTGAGATGAAATGTGAAACTCATGATCTAGAGCTTAAAATGGTAGTTTTCACCTGAATATGTGGAGGCACTACCTAATGGGAGATAATGTTGTGGTATACTCATACCACCAGAGTATCAGGTATGTCTTCACTCAGAGAATCCTAAACCTAATATAGTAATGCATGTGATATTTCTAACAGGATAATGAATTTAAGATATTATATACTCTAGGAGATGAGAATATTATAGAATATGTTGTTAGTAATAATTTAATGGCATTCTTAGTGTGAGAATATTTAGTGTAGTTCTCCTCCCCATAACTAATTCTGATGTAATAAGTGGGTATAGATTTCTTAGTGTCGATAGTCCTTACTCCATCTCTCCTTGGGAATTTGAAAGATTCCCAACATGGGGAGATTGAATATGATTTTATGTATGATAATATATCTACCAGTATCATAATATTTGGATATTCTAAAGGAAGAAATTATGATATCTTCTTTCTAGGGGAAAAAGTGGTTATTGTCATGTTGTAAGAAGGGTTTTTGTGGGAGTTCCAAACACTTCCATTATGTGTACATCCCTTCATAGGAAAAATGTGAACGGACATTCAGTATTAGTATAGGTGGTGCAGAATGATATGAAGTGTACAATATTTTCCCCCACTATGACATAAATATCACATGGTGAAGGCTAATCATTAGTTTACCATTGGTTATTTTCAACCACTTGATATTCTGTGGTGGAATGGGATGACATATACATAACATTTATCATATGGTTTCTATACAGAGTGAAGGACCATAACAATGAGATAGTAGAAAGACTCATGACTTAGGCACAATTCATATCCATTAAAGAGAAATGTTTGTTGGAGAGGTTGGGGAAGCTATACATGTGAGAGATTGTCAACCTTCATGGGGTACCCTCAATGATTATCTCATAGCATGCCACACATCTTAGGACATGATTATAGAGAGGACTACAAGAGGTATTCAATACCTAGGTATAGATAAGTACAATCATTCACCCTAAGAGTGATGGGTAGACTGAGTTCACTATACAAGTGCTATATAATATTCGGGGGGAATGCATTTTAATTTTCGGATGGATCATAGAGGATCACCTAACCTTCATGGAGTTTTTGTGCATCAAAAGCTACCACACCACAATCGACATGGATCCTTTTGATACCTTGAATAAGATAACCTAAAGGACACCCATGTATTAGATGTAAAATGGAAATTCCTCCCTTATGGGCCTATAGATGGCCCATGTGACCGCGGAAAATGTACAGGTCATTCATGAAAAGTTAAAAATGGGACAGTGTCAAATAAGTCTTATGAATATATCCATTATAGTTATTTAGGGTTCGATTAGGGAGACAAAGTCATTTTGAGAGTCTCCCCTTATAAAGTAATGTGTAGGTTTTTCTTGGGAGGAATATTATCCTAAAGGTTCTATAACGACACATACTTTACATACATTGGTATTACATCAGAATTGAAGCAAACTTATTACAACATATAACAAAACCCGGAAAGGTCCGTATAGGTATAGTGTCTTTATAAACTGGGAAACATAAACAACTGGTTCATAAAGTAACACTGTCTACCATTTATTTCATCATATCTATAGTCCCTTTTGGCATATTTTACTTAATAACCTTCTTCCTATCCTGGGGAAAGAAAACATACAAAAGGGTGGGATCAAAATCTCAGTAAAGGTAATCAAAAGAAATATCAATCACATCGTATTCATAAGAACATAACTTTTGTAAATCTTAACCTGCAAAAGAGATCATAATTTCATAACATGGGATAAATCATATTAGTGAAATGTAATCCCAATAATCATAACATAAAACATGAAAATTTGTGTCATACACACATAATCATAGAGAATCATTTCTTATTAGTCAAGACTCATGGCCAAGACTTTATTAATGGACAAAGTCCATTTTTGAACTGAGTTCACTCCTCATTCCAGTCATGTTTCACTGAACCGGTTTAACCTGCTGTTCCAGCCATGTCTAACTCATGAGATATAAAATCATAACCCAATGAATTGGAGGGATATATAGGTCCCACCCATCTCATAATGATACCATTCTTATGTGTGCCACAAAATCATAAATCACACATCATTTCATAACCCATGTAATAAAAAATGGGATTATTAAACAACATGACATCATAAAACAATTCATATAAGATAAAGAAATTCATAAAAATAATTCCATCACAACATAATCAAATCAATTTAATAATAATTATAGAAACAGAACCCTTTATTATCTTAGATGGAAAATAATTTTTATAAAACACTTGAACTCCATTCTTGAGGAAAATATCCTTTCTACTTCAAAAAAACATTTCCTTTCTTAACATGTCAAACAATTCTAAACTAAAAGAAGTTGATTAAAAATTAACTTGAAAACTTGTAAATTATGCTTCTTGGAAATAATATTAATAAAATCCCTTAATGCCGTATAAGTTAAAAAAACATTCTTCTCATACTTTTTTCGGAAAAGTCAAAAAGTACCTCGTACTAAAAACGACAAAAGATTCCTTTCATATCTTTTACTAAAAACTCAACAAAGGGTAAAATTGGATTTATAAAATTGTCGTTGGATGGAAAAAATATTATATATTTATGGAACATGGATGTGGATGATAAAATACACCCCAGAAATACCAAAGTATTAAACAATCTCGGATAAAAATGAGATTGTGATATTTTCCCATACCTTATGTCCAATTTGCTTCGTAAGTGTCTGAACCTCCTGTATAATGATTTAAATAATTTTATTGACTTATTCCAGAATCATAATTTTTTTATGATATCATATATATTCATATTCTTAGCTTCTTATTAGTAATATTTCATTACTACATGTTATTCAGGTGATTATTACTTTTTGTTCTTATGTGTGTTTTGTCGAATAAATTCTTATTTTACTTTTTAGGTTATATATACCTCATTTCCAGAATGTTATTAGTGTAATATATATCATATTTATTCATTCATTTCATTTATATAATCATTATGCAATGAATATCATGTAGAATGAGTTGCATCACATCGTAGAGATGGTATTCCGTACGTACGCACGAGCGATGATATCGTTCCCCTGATTGTGGAATTGTATTGGACTGTATATATACTTTTTCAGAATCAATATCACTTTAAAATAATCATATATAGTAATTATTCACACCATTATACCCATCCAAGTAAGGTGGTTGTGGAAAATATATTACACTACGGCGTGAAGACGGTATTCCGTACGTACGCACGCGTGGTGATTTCGTTTTCCGTAGGATGGATAGATGGTTAAATAGGGTTGTTTCAAACATATAATAACATATAATTATATGACTGATAATTATGTTATTACTTCATAATGAAACAACTATAGAAGAAGAAGTGGAATAAGAAATAAAGATGAAAGAATCGGTAATGGACATTACCTCTTTTTGAAGAGCTTCTTTGAGACCTCCTTTTAGGGAACTAAAATTGTACTTTGAAGAAGACCAGGACCTATAGTATGTCTTTAGAGAATTGGATAGAATAAATTGGCAGGTTTTGGAAGATCTTGAAGGCTCAAAGTGGTGTGTGGAAGAGAGGGAAGAGGTGCCTTTTTATAAGGGAGGAGAGGGGCACCTTTGGTCTAACTAAAACTATTATTTTATTATAAAGTCAAATTCGGTTTTTAATATCTCAAAATTGATATATTTAGAATCTAAGGTGGGTATGGATTTAAAGCCTTTCATCCAATAGAATTTAGACAAGTTTTGTTATCAATTTTAACCTTATAATTTAGATTTAACTTTAAGTTAGATAATATAACTTTTACTGTGTCTTCTTGTTTTCTTACAATATAAGGTTAATAAACTAACTATATCCAGCCAAAAGAACCCCAAGTTGTTTATTATTAATATATATAACCTTATCTATGTAATTTGGCCCAGCCTTATATTTTTAGGAATATAATAACAAATAATAATATAATATTTTTTTATAAACTATTTTATGTCAATTTTGACACTATTTGTTAATTGATTTTTGTGAAAATCATAAAAGAATGAGTAGTTCTAAGAAAATTAATTAAATAAATACTAACATGTCATATTAACATATAAAATTATTGTAATTCATAAAAAGTCTCAAATTACATTTATTTTGGTATTTATAACATCAATTATGTCAATATTTCATTAATAATAAAATTACTGCATCATCGTTATGTCATAAATAAATTAAATTATTTAATGTCTAAAAATTACAAATAAAATACCATTATTTATGAAAATTCTTTATCTTTCTAATGAATATTTATAGTCTAATTTATCTTATAAATAATCCCATTTTCAAAATTATTTACTTATTAAACTTTGATTTTAACTATTTTAACCCTTCTTTAAATAAATTAATAATAAATATTCTAATCTAATCCATGTGGGCCTAAATGGTCATATTTTATTCCTAAGGTAGTTTTTGGTCGAATTACACTTATCCAGTAGAATTATCACATGTGTTAGGGTAATAATAATATCATTTTTACCCTTAATAACCCTATTTACTTTTATCCGTGCTAAATAAAAGTAAAAAGTTACTATTCACCAAAAATTATTTTCATCTCATTGAACAAAATTTTAGTCTCTTATATTAACTGTGTCTCTCGGAGTTTCTAAATTCTACTCCCAGAAGTGGTAAAATTAGGTTTTATGAAAAATTCGGTTTTTTTAACTACCACATAGTGGTTTCACTATTCATCAAAAAATGAAAGTTTCCAGAAAAATACCAAAAATTATGCCTATGCTATATTTGATATTATGAATTCCAAAATGATTTTTATTTTACCAAATTCAATAAATATCAGTTACATTAACTAATTTAAAAATTAATTCTCGTCGTCAAAACAAATAGCGTGTTTTTAAAAGATAATAACTATCAAAACATTGACACTTGTTTATGTCTGGTCTAAATGTGAAATTACATCCAATGAAGAACATTGTATTAAATTGTGAAAATATATTCTAAATATACTTTAAAACCACTCAAATCTATAATTTATCACTATTAATTATTTCAATTAAAAAAGTTATTTTTAATTAAAATTTAATAATTTTCACTATTCATCTGAATATGAAAGTTATCCGAAAAGTACCAAAATTTCACCCTAAGCTAATTTCGATATTTCGAATCCAAAAATGAATTCCATTTTAAAAAATAAAATTTATATAATATCAAAAGGTGGTTATTACTATTCATAGTGGCAAGTTTTAATAATATTTTAGTAGCATATCATTGTTTAGTGAAACTCAGTATTGCGTATGACGCAAGCTATCGAGGAAGGCCGAGATTGCGTGTAAAGCATGCCGATCTAGGGTTTTGTGTAGTGAAAGATTTCCTTGATGATTTAAAAACAAAATATTTCTCATAAAAGTCTCGGGTGTTACATTCACCCTTCCTTAAAATGAATTTTACCCTCGAAATTCGTCACTTTGTAACAAACGGATGAGGATACCTCTCCCTCATCATATCCTCAAGCTCCAATTCAACTTCTTCTAATTAGTGGTTCCTCCATAAAACTTTCACCAATCGAGATGTCTTGTTTCGTAGTACTTTTTCTCTAAGATCCAGAATCTCTATTGGCTGTTCTTCATAAGAATGATCATGCTCCAGCGGTACAACTTCTGAGCTGAGTACATGTGAAGGATCATGTATGTTCTTTCTCAGGATAGATACATGGAACACATCATGAACTTGAGAGAGAATTGGTGGGTGCGCCAACCGGTAAGCTACCTTTCCAACACGATCCAGTATTTCGAAAGGACCGATATATCTTGGGTTCAACTTCCCCTTCTTTCCAAATCTCATGACCCTCTTCCTGGGAGATAATCATAAGAACACTTTATCACCCACTTCAAACTCTAGGTCATTTATTTGGTTGTTGGAATAACTTTTCTGTCGACTCTGAGCTTCTCTTATGTGTTGTTTAATAAATCGTACCTTTTCTGCCATCTCATCAACAAGATCAGGTCCTAATAGCTTTCTTTCCCCCACTTCATCCCAGCAAGTTGGAGTCCTGCATTTATTTCCATAGAGATCTTCATAAGGATTCATCTTAATACTAGATTGAAAGCTATTATTATAAGAAAATTCTACTAATGTTTGGTGTTGATCCCAACCACCTTTGAAATCCATAGAGCAAGCTCTCAACATATCTTCTAGAGTTTGAATTATTCTCTCATACTGACCGTCTGTCTGAGGATGATAAGCAGTGCTGAAACTCAAATCTGTATCCAGAGAATGCTGAAGAATTCTCCAGAACATCGAGGAAAATCTCGGATCCCAATCAGATATTATAGAAAGTGGTACTCCATTAAATCTTACGAATTCCTTTACATATATCATGGCAAGCTGATCTAGAGGGAAATCCTCTCTAATAGCAATGAAGTGTGCAGACTTTGTAAGATGATCAACTATGACCTAGATAGCATTATTGCCTTTGGATGTTTTAGGAAGTTCTGTGACAAAGTCCATGGTGATGTTTTCCCATTTCCATTCGGGTATGGGTAATTGTTGTAACATCCCCTTAGACTTCTTCCTTTTAGCTTTAACTTGCTGACAAACCAAGCATCGAGAGACATAATCAGCAACATATCTTTTTATGTCATCCCACCAGAAGTACTCTTTCAGGTCCCTATATATCTCTGTGCTTCTAGGATGAATAGAGAATGAAGAACTATGAGCCTCATCCAGTAGCTCCTTTAATTCGGGGATGGGAGGAACACAAACCCTATTCTTGAACATTATTATCCCATCACAATCAAGGTTGAATTCAGGAATATTTCTCACCTTCTTTTGTAACTCTACATCTTCTTTCTGTGCCTCTTTAATCTTCACATGAATATATGGTTGAACATTCATTTGAGAAAGATACTATTTCCCCCTTCCATTATAATTCCAACATCCATCCTTTGTAAATCCATAAATATTGGATCTTTTTTGATCTTCATCATGGATAAACTGGCATGGTCTTGTCAACTTAATGCATCTTCCACCTTGTTTGCTTTCCCAAGGTGGTAATGAATTGAGCAGTCGTAATCCTTAATCAGCTCCAACCATATTCTTTGGAACATATTCATATCCTTTTGTGTGAAAATATACAATAAACTTTTATGATCATTATAAATGTCACACCTTTCTCTATAAAGATAATTCCTCCAAATCATTAATTCAAATATTACCGCAGCTAACTCCAAATCATATGTTGGGTAATATTTCTCATGGATTTTCAACTGTCGTGAGGAATAAGCTGTCACCGTATCATTTTTCATAAGAACACACCCTAGCCCCTTCTTGGAAGCATCACTGTTGATCACAAACCTTTCTCCACTACAATGCAGTGTGAGCACAGGTGCACTGGATAACCTTCTTTTCAACTCCTTGAAACTATCTTCACATTCCTCCGTCCAAACAAACTTAACTCCATTTCGAGTCAACCTAGTGAGTGGATTAGATAATACTGAAAAATCATTCACAAAACGTCGATAATATCCAGCCAAACCAAGAAAACTTCAGATCTCGGTTACTGTTGTTGGTCTAGACCATCTTTCGATAACCTCTGTTTTTTCTGGATCCATATATATCCCCTCTTTTGAGATTATGTGACCCAAAAATGAAACTCTTTGAAGCAAAAATTCACACTTGGTAAATTTGGCATAAAGCTTCTCCTTTCTCATGGTCTTCGATATAATTCTCAAGTGATCTTCATGTTCTTCCTTGCTCTTTGAATAGACAAGAATATCGTCTATATAGACTACCATAAATTGATCAATATAGCCGCTAAAGACTACATTCATCAGATCTATGAAGATAGCAGGGGAACTAGTAAGACCAAATGGCATAACTATAAAGTCATAGTATCCATACCTTGTACGGAAAGCTATCTTGGGTATATCCTCCCTTTTGACCCTTAATTGATGATACCTTGAACGAAGATCAATCATGGAAAAGTATTGAGCTCCGTGTAGTTGGTCAAATAAGTCATCAATGCGTGGGGGAGGATATTTGTTCTTGATAGTGATCTTGTTAAGTTCTCAAAAATTAATGCAGAGTCTCATTGATCCATCTTTCTTCTTAAAAAATAGAATAGGTGCTCCCCAAGGTGACGCACTTGGGCATAAGAACCCCTTATCAAGATTCTCATGGAGTTTCTTCATCAATTCATGAAACTCAATTGGGGTCATTCTATGAGGTGTCTTTGATATAGGTAAATCACCCGGTATGAGTTCTATTGAAAAATCAACTTCGCGATTTGGTGGAAGAACCAACAATTCCTCTGGAAAGACATCGTCAAACTCTCATACAATGGGCATATTTTTAATCATGAGTTTCTCAACAACCATTTGAGATAAATAAACTTCATTTAGTGGAATCAAGACCTATAAGATGGAAGAAATTTCCACCGGAAGGTTATGTTCATCCTTGCATCGATAGATGATAATAGATTGATCTGGAATATGAAATGTGATTTCCCTTCATTGGAAATTGATATGATCTCCATATATAGAAAGCCAATCCATGCCATGAATCACATCAAATTACACTACAGGGAGGATCACAAGATTTTCTGGAAGCACTTTCCCACAAATTTCAATCGGAGAAGAATTATAAACTTTTGATGCGACTGTTGTGCCATTAGGGGTTGTCACAACTAACTCAACATCTAATTTTTTAGGTAATACAGTGATACCCTTAGAAAAATCTTCAGAAATAAAAGAGTGGGTGGATCCAGAATCAAAAAAAACATTTTCTACTTTAGAGTGGATGGTTAGTTTACCTTTCACCACATCGTTATCGTACTCCACATTGCTGATAGAAATTGCATGTTATTTTCCTTTTTCTTTTGCCTTACGAGTTTGTTGATGTCGATCATCATCATCAACCCTTGGATTTGGGAATTGATTGGAATAATGCCCCATCTCCTTGCACTTGAAACATTGAAGTGTAGTAGGTTCATTCTATGTATCCCTTCCCTTGTTTGCATCCTTATACATCTTCTTCCAGTCATTGTAGCATTCAAATGCCCAATGACCTTCCTTTCCACATTTAAAACATTTACTTGTACCTTTAAGACAACTCCCTCCATGTTTTTTTCAACACATTGAGCATAAGGGAAATCTCATCTTCTTTTCAGTGTGATCTGTTGATTTTCCTTTGAATTCCATTTTCCTCTTCTTATTAAACCCACTTGACTGATGGGTTACTCCAATCTCCATTTCAACTTTGAGAGAACATCGAATGATTTCCTCGTATCTATTGAAGTCCCTTATGGATAAGTCCCTTTGAAGACTTGGTTTTTAATCCACTAAAGAATCGATCGAACTTACTCTCAGGTTGGATAATAATACCAGAAGCATACCTTGCATGTCTAGAAAAATTAGCTTCATTGGTACCAAAAGATTCATCATACTTTTGCTTTAGTTCAAGAAACTCATTCTCCATTTTTTTCGGAGAATACGAGGGAAGTACTTATGGAAAAATATGTTCTTGAACTTGTCCCATTCCATAGACTCAATTTCATCTCTTTTCCTCATATTCTTGATAAGATTCCACCATTGATCAGCATCACCTTCCAAATGATACACTGCTAATATGACATTATCATGTTCAGAACATTGAAGAACTGAAAATATCTTTTCAGTAGTACTAATCCATTGTTCACCAATTAATGGATCAATAGACCCGCAGAATAAAGGTGGGTGCTGCCTCATGAAGGATTCAATAGAATGTTGCTCCTTATTTTGCTCGTTTGGATGTCCTGCATTATTCATAGCTTGAGAAAGTTGTGTGAGCATGGCGATAAGAATTTTTATTCAATCTCCCATAACGTATGGTTGCTCAGGGGGACAATAATTTCATTGCACGTCGCATTCCGCATTAACATGGTTCCTTCAGGTTCTAGCCATTGACTAAATCCTAGAAGAATAGTTTGAGAAAAAGTAATTATAATAGGAAAACCACATAATCATGAATGAAATTTCACACTTAAGGTCTTATCCTAGGTTATTCATGTCCATTTATAAAACACTAAGATTGTGTTCTATTCATAGACATATCTTCAGGGTTCTTACTAAGGCTTTCATATCCTAGTTTCCAAAGGTTGACTATACCTTTCCTCTGATACCAACTATAACGACCCATACTTTACATACAATGTTTTTACATCAGAATTGAAGCACAATTATTACAACATATAACAAAACCAGGAAAGGACAGTATAGGTATAGTGTCTTTAGAAATAGGGAAACATAAAAAACTAGTTCATAAAGCATCTACATTGTCTCCCATTTATTTCATCATATCTATAGTCCCTTTTGGAATATCTTACTTAATAACCTTCTTCCTGACCTAGGGAAAGAAAACATACAAAAGGGTGTGCTCAAATGCTCCGTAAGGCTAAACAAAATAAATATCAATCACATCATATTCATAAGAACATAACTTTTGGAAATCTTAACCTGCAAAAGAGATCAAAATTTCATAACATGGGATAAATCATAGTAGTGAAATGTAAACCCAATAATCATAAATTAAAAAATGAAACTTTGTGTCATACACGCATAATCGTAGAGATTAATTTATAAATAGTGAAGACTCATGGCCAAGAGTGTCATAGTGGACAAAGTCCATTTCTGAACCGAGTTCACTCCTTGTTCCAGTCTTATTTCACTGAACCAGTTTAACCTGGCATTCCAGCCATGTCTATCTCATGAGATATAAAATATTTACCCAATCAATTGTAGGGAGATATAGGTCCCACCCATCTCATAATGATACCATTCTTATGTGTTCCATAAAATCATAAATCACACATCATTGCATAACCCATGTAATAAAAAATGGGATTCTTAAACAACATGACATCATAAAACAAATCATATAAGATAAAGGAATTCATAAAAATAATTCCATCACAACATAATCAAATAAATTTAATAATAGGGATAGAAACAGAACCCTTTATTATCTTAGATGGAAAATAATTTTGATAAAACACTTCAACTCCATTCTTGAGGAAAATATCGTTTCTACTTCAAAAACACTTTTCCATTCTTAACATGTCATACAATTCTAAACTAAAAGAATTTGATTAAAAATAAACGTGAAAACTTGTAAAGGAAGCTTCTTGGAAATATAATTATCAAAATCCATTCATGTCGTATAAGTTAAAAAAACATTCTTCTTTTACTTTTGTTGGAAAAGTCAAAAAGTACCTCGTAATAAAAATGAAAAAAGATTCCTTTCATATCATTTACTAAAAATTCACCGAACGGTAAAATTGGATTTAAACAATTGTAGGTGGTTGGAAACAATATTACATATTGAGGGAACATGTATGTGGATGATAAAATACACTCCAATAAATACCAAATTATTAAACAATCTCAGATAAAAATGATATTGTGATATTTTCCCTTACCTTAGGTCCAATTTTCTTTGTTAGTGTCCGAACCTCCTGTATAATGATTTAAATAATGTAATTGACTTATTCCAGAATCATACATATTTTTTATGATATCATATATGGTCTTATTCTTAGCTTTTATTAGTAATATTTCATTACTACTAGTTATTCGGGTGTTTATTACTTTTTGTTATTATGTGTGTTTTGTCGAATAAATTCATATTTTTCTTTTTAGGTTATAGATAACAGATTTCCAGAATGGTATTACTGTAATATATATCATATTAATTCATTCAATTAATTTATATAATCATTATGCAATGAATATCATGTAGAATGAGTCGCATCACATCGTGGAGAAGGTATTCCGTACGTACGCATGAGCGATTATATCGTTCCCATGATTGTGGAATTGTATTGGAGTGTATATATACTATTTCAGAATCAATATCACTTTACAATAATCATATATAGTCATTATTTACACCATTATACCCATCCAAGTATGGTGGTGGTGGAAAATAGATTACACCACGGCATGGAGACGGTATTCCGTACGTACGCACACGCGGTGATTTCATTTTCCGTAGCATGGATAGATAGTGAAATAGGGTTGTTTCATAATTATAATAACATATATGTATAAGATTGATACTGATGTTATTACTTCATAATGAAACAACTAAAGAAGAAGAAGTGGAAGAATAAATAAATATGAAAGAATCGGTAACGGACATTACATCTTTTTTGAAGTGCTTCTTTGAGACCTCCTTTTAGGGCACTAAAATTGGCCTTTGAAGAAGACCAGGACCTCTAAGATGTATCTAGGGAAGTGGAGAGAAGAAATTGGCATGGGATGGTCGTGCTTGAAGGCTCAATGTGGTGTGAGAAAGAGAGAGAGGAGGTGCCCTTTTATAAGGGAGGAGAGGGGCACCTTTGGAATAACAAAAAATATTATTTTATTATAAAGTCAAATTCGGTTGTTAATAGATCCAAGTTGATATATGTAGCGCCCCGACCCCATCTACCCAGAGTCGGTGCATTACTTCGTAACATTGGCATGATCACAAAAGATCACGTCTCGAAAGACCGATTAGTTTAGTAGCCTTGGAAACACTAGATACATTCATAAATGTTACATTACATCATAAAGTGAAAAACTACAATAACATGGTCTTCAAAGTCCACACTCATATCCTCTTCTGACTATCCCTGTAGGACATTCATAAAATACTTCTTCACATCCTGGAAAATATTAAAACATTGGAAGGGGTGACCTCAGATGCTCAGTAAGGATAACAACATAGCGGAAGCTTTCATCAATAAACATAAACATTTAAGAAATTGTATAACTAAAACAAAAGCCTTTTAAACATGAACATCAACATAATATGGAAAAAGTAAAATTTGATAATGCCATTTACTTATTCACATGGATATTATACTGGTCGAATATTCACATACAACATCAATAACCACTTTCATAATGATGGAATGCATAATGCCAGACATTCTGAAACATTTTGTCAAGGCATCGGCCAAGACGTCTAAAATGATTAAGGCCTCGGCCAAAATCACAACTCAAATTGGGAAAAGGCCTCGGCCAATTCCACGTCTAGTTGTCTCATGAGACCTACCGATGCATCGAGGAGCTATAGCAGGCTCCACCCGTCACTTGTTAAGTCCAATGTATTCCTCATATGAATAAGTTTAAACATATCATAAACCATAACATAATCTTATCACATAAAACATGCATAAAGGAAACATAACATTTCAACATTTCAATCACAAGATATCAATACAACACATTGATATAATGAAAATGCTTTCAAAACCATTTTCAATACCAAAATAAAAGAAAGTTAAAACATTGTATTTATGTTTCATTAAAAAAATGATGGCTTGTAGAGGAATCCGAAACTCAAATAATGGTGACGGCGGCAGAGAAGTCGTTGTCGCCACATAAGTACGGAAAGAAAAACATTCCCTTTTTGTCGTTTAGTAAAACACTTCGTATAAAAAAGATTCCTTTTGAATAAACGTAAAAGTCAAAGGGGTTTATACACCGTATAAACGAAAATTGTGTATAAAACCAAATATGCCTCAATGAAAGGAGATTGAGACGAAGTCCTTAAAAAGATCATTTTTAAAATAAAATAGATCTATTGAGTTTCGAAATTCTACTCACAGAAGTGGTAAAATTAGGTTTTATGAAAATTTCAGTTTTTTTAACTACCACTTAGTGGTTTCACTATTCATCAAAAAATGAAAGTTTCCAGAAAAATACCAAAAATTATGCCAATGCTATATTTGATATTATGAATTCCAAAATGATTTTTATTTTACCAAATTCAATAAATATCAGTTACATTAACTAATTTAAAAATTAATTCTCGTCGTCAAAACAAATAGCGTGTTTTTAAAAGATAATAACTATCAAAACATTGACACTTGTTTATGTCTGGTTTAAATGTGAAATTACATCCAATGAAGAACATTGTATTAAATTGTGAAAATATATTCTTTATATACTTTAAAACCACTCAAATTTATAATTTATCACTATTAATTATTTCAATTAAAAAAGTTATTTTAAATTAAAATTTAATAATTTTCACTATTCATCTGAATATGAAAGTTATCCGAAAAGTACCAAAATTTCACCCTAAGCTAATTTCGATATTTAGAATCCAAAAATGAATTCCATTTTTAAAAATAAAATTTATATAATATCAAAAGGTGGTTATTACTATTCATAGTGGCAAGTTTTAATAATATTTTAGTAGCATATCATTGTTTAGTGAAACTCGGTATTGCGTATGACGCAAGCTATCGAGGAAGGCCGAGATTGCGTGTAAAGCATGCCGATCTAGTGTTATGTATAGTGAAAGATTTCCTTGATGATTTAAAAACAAAATATTTCTCATAAATGTCTCGAGTATTACATTCAATAAGAGATAGGTATATATATATTTATGCTTGACAATTAGAGTTTCAACCTTCAACTCATCTTTCACTCAAAACGATAATAGAACTCAAAAATATTATACTTATCTGAATTGTATAAGGTTAAAAATGTTATCACATACCATTTAGATTAGTAAAATTATATTGTAATAACCCGGGACTACCTGTAGGCTAGTGGTAGGAAATAAAGGCATGTCGTACTATGGTTATGGGTTTGATTCCTGCAGCTTTGTCCGACGCGACGGGTTATGCCCCACCCTGCAGGTTGTCCTTCTCCTAAAACTATAGTATTATAATATTCCAAAAATTATCTTCATAAATTTTTTAACCTTAAACAATACTATCCAAAGATCTACTTAATCCACTCCAACCTTTATAGTTATCCAAAATACCTCTGTCCAGACTTTCTCTAAAAGGTCTCTTAATTCCAAAATCAATTTATCAGATTCCCCAAACAAAGTAAATTTTCTCTTATTGTCACATAATAATAATATAATTACCTTCATCATATTAAAACCTTACTGAAATCAACAAATACTGCAGTACAATCCATATATATATATATATCACGTTATTCTAACAACCAGAATATAATCCATGAGTCCAAAAGCACCAATACATTAATTATTCCTCTTCAACTGTAGTCACAGCATAAGATTGTCCTTGATCCCTTGGCCTTTTCTGAGGTAAGTTTCCCTGACGCTTAGGACATTCATTTGCATAATGACCCATTTCTCTACAATTGTAGCATTCAACATTGATAGCCTCTTTCTTTCCTTCGAAATCTCGTGCCTGGTGACCTTTTTCCCCACATTTATAACAAACTCCCATTCCATTTAGGAAAGTACCAGAGTGATTCTTCCTACAATTATCACATAATGGAAAATCCTTCTTTCCCTTTTTCCCTTTATCTGTCTCTTGTTCCACCGTTCTCTTCTTCTCTTGCATTACTTTGTTGTCATAAGACTTAGAGAATTCCTTTTCTGTCTTGATAGCACATGAGACAATATCTTCGTATGTTGAGAAATATTGTGATACTAAAGCTCTATGGTGAAATGGTTTTAACCCATCAATGAAACGATCAATCTTACCTATTGGGTTACGTATATAATCTGCAGCATACCTCACCAACCTTGTAAAGTTGGCCTCATACTTTGCGACATTCTCATCCTCCTTTTTTCTCAGACTCAGAAATTACCTTTCCATATCTGCTCGATGGTCATAAGAAAGTATTTTTCTAAGAAAATATCTTTGAACTCCCTCCATTCCATATTCGATACGTCATTATCTTCCTTTGTATTTTTAATCAACGACCACCATTGATCGGCATCTCCAGTGAGGCGGTAGACTGCCATGATAACCTTTTCCCATTCCCCACTCCCCAAGGCATGGAATATTTTCCCTACTGAGTTTATCCATTGCTCATCTACTAATGGATTTGTACCCCCATGAAATGTTCATGGTTGTTGCCTCATGAAGCGGTCTAACATTGATCCTCCACGTTGTGGATCAGGGTGATCCATTCGAGTAAGGTTATTATTCATAACTTGAGTGAGTTGTCCCAGTATGGTAATAAGTTGATCAGCACCAGTTGTATCTCCAGATCCACAATAATTTTCTTGAGTAGGAGGGAAATCCCTACATGGAGTGCGTGCATTGATACGGTTTTCATTCCTTCCACTAGGTTCCATTTCTAAACAATGCCATAAACTAGATTAGTTTATTAATTAAAATACATAATTCCATATTTGTAAAACACATTATGTAAATTGAACTATTTTTGGATATAATCCATAATCATAAAAAGGAATGTTTTCATTGAGTAAGTATATAATCATAACCCTTCATATTGGTTTGTAAATAAAATGAGAATTATCCTAATCATATCCCCCGGGAGTGTCATAACCAATAGTGCAGCAAGGCCCGTTGTCATGCACTAGTTCCCGTTCGAGTCTAGCTCAAAGCAGTGTTTTCGGGTTTTACCCCTAGGTACATCTGTGCCAGATCCACCTCTACCTTCTCGTATCCAGACAGGGATGTATTGCTCAGAAAACACACGAAATCTCTATAATAAGAAAATTCATGGAAGTTATTCTATACTAATCCTTAAAGTCTATCTTTGGGCTATCTGCTCTAATCAGAGTTTATCTAAATCTAGCTTCCAAGGTTAGTACTAAACTGCCTCTGATACCAACTCTAGCGCCCCGACCCCAGCTACCTAGAGTCGGTGCATTACTTCGTAAAATTGGCATGATCACAAAAGATCAAGTCTCGAAAGACCGATTAGTTTAGTAGCCTTGGAAACACTAGATATATACATAAATGTTACATTACATCATAAAGTGAAAAACTAAAATAACATGGTCTTCATAGTCCACACTCATATCCTCTTCTGACTATCCCTGCAGGTCGTTCATAAAATACTTCTTCACATCATGGAAAATATTAAAAAATTGGAAGGGGTGAGCTCAGATGCTCAGTAAGGATAACAACATATTGGAAGATTTCATCAATAAACATAAAGATTTAAGGCAATGTATAACTAAAACAAAAGCCTTTTAAACATGAAATTCAACATAATATGGAAAAAGTAAAATGAGATAATTCCATTTACTTATTCACGTGGATATTCTACTGGTCGAATATTCACATGCAATATCAATAACCACTTTCATAATGATGGAATGCATAATGCCAGACATTCTGAATCATTTTGTCAAGGCCTCGACCAAGAAGTATAAATTGATTAAGTACTTAGACAAGATCACAAATCAAATTGGGAAGGGGCATCGGCCAATTCCACGTCTAGTTGTCTCATGAGACCTACAGATGCATCGAGGAGCTATAGCGGGCTCCACCCGCCACTTGTTAAGTCCAATGCATTCCTCATATGAATAGGTTTAAAAATATCATACACCATAACATAATCGTATCACATAAAACATGTATAAAGGAAACATAACATTTCCACATTTCAATCACAAGATATCAATACATCACATTGATATAATAACAATTCTATCAAAAACATTTTCAATACCAATATAAAAGAATGTTAAAACATTGTATTTATTTTTCATTAAAAAAATGATGGCTTGTAGAGGAATCTTGAACTCAAATAATGGTCACGACGGCGGAGGAGTCGTTGTCGCCGCATACGTACGGAAAGAAAAACATTCCCTTTTTGTCGTTTATTAAAACACTTCGTATAAAAAATATTCCTTTTGAATAAACGTAATAGTCAAAGGGGTTTATACACCATATAAAATAAAATTGTGTTTAAAACAAAATATGCCTCAATGAAATAAGATTGAGACGAAGTCCTTAAAAAGATAATTTTTAAAATAAAATAGATCTATTATGTGTATTCACTATAAGTACACATAAAGAACGTAAAAATACAAAATAGTACATAATAATATCATGACATAATTTTAAAGTAGGAGATTAACCCAAAGAATGGATGTTGGGTTAATAAATTCCCTTACCTCGTGTCCGACTTGCCTCAACCGTCTTTAACCTCCTGAATAATAAACTAGAGTCAATATCTACCTTATTAAGAACCATTTTCAATTTAATTATCCTTTTTATATCACTTATCACAATGTTATGAACATTATGTAATTATTTAAGTTAATAACGGTTGTTTTGTCGATATTTGGTACTTGAGTCTACAATAAACTTCTTATAATTACAAGTTGTTCATGTGGTGAAATATCCATTATATCCATAATTATATTCATGATGTAGTTATAATATATATAATATATATCCAGTATATAAATTCATTTATAATATTACGTAACATTTAGAGGTATGAAATGAAATGCACCGTTCATGGAGACGGTAAACCGTACGTACACATGAACGCTACTTTCATTTCTATTTCGTATTTAATGGAATGATGTTATAATTGTATAATGTTATAATATAATTCCAGTATAATATAATGTATAATACCATTTACTCCATCCTTTATATATCCCACATATGGAATTAACGATTCAAATCACTTTGAGGGTGCGGTAGTCCGCACTTCCTAAAATGAAATTATCACATTTACCCATAATGGAAATCATAAAGGTATGCCATAAATGAAAAATACATAAGCTTAAGTAAAACATAAACGTATTATATATCATATATAAATATAGTGACATCAAAATGGCCACCATTAGAGGTGTTAATGGAGTGTTGAACAATCATCGTTTCATGAGGCAGAAATTCACCATCCATAGAAACAGTATGTTCTTTAACCATTAGATGTAGGTGTGTGTAAGTTTATCTCGAATCCTTCTTATAAAAACATCCTAGTATATTGAGGATACTTTTGTTGTTACAAAATAAAGGAATAAAAAGAGTTTAAGGGTTTGGAGAAGCAAAATAAAACAAAACAACATTAGAGAAGACATTACCTTAAAATCGGGTAACTCTTTTTGATTTGATCCAAAGGATTCATTGGGAAGAATTATGCCCAATGTGAGGCTTCTAGGAGTAATAGAGGAAAGTGGAGAGAGTATTTGGGCAGAGTTTGGCCGAGCCAAATGGCTTGGAAGGTGTGAATATGGTGGTAGTGGTGGGGGCCTTTTATAAGAGGAGAGGAGGGGCTCTTTTAGAATGATTGAAAGGTTACATTATTTTGAAATGCTTTTCGGATTCCAAAGGTCCCACACATCTATAATTCGAGGATAAGGTGATAAGGGTTCTAAATCTACCCATCCAATCGGTTTTTAACAAGTTTAAGCCTTAGATATTACATTATCTTTTCATTTTATTTAAATCATTAATTAATGAGGTAAACGCTGCATCATCATTGTGTCATATAAAATTTAATTTATTTAATGTCTAAAAATTCTAAAAAAAATAACCATAATGTAGGAAATATTTTTAGCTGTCCAATTAATATTTATGGTGAAAAATATGACTTGTATAACCCCATTTAAATTTTTTTTTAGTAAAATAACTCATATTTGTGACATTTTTATTTTAACATTAAATAAAATGTTTTTAATGTCATTTTCCCACCAATGTTGCTCCATGGGGTCCCCAAGTTGACCCATGGATTTTCTTGGTCGTCCATTACTCATCCAATAGGGTTAGGACAAGTTTAAGGGTATTTTCATATTTTTATAATATCATTTTTACCTTAAATTTCACTAATTACCTTTAATCGTGATTAATTAAACTTAAAAGTTACTATTCACCAAAAATTATTTTATTTCCATTGAACCACATTTTACATCCTAATGAAAACCATGTATGTCGGATTTTTGAAAATAAAATCACAGAAGTGGTAATATTTCCTTTAAACAAAAAATCAGTTACTTAACTACCACTTAGTGGTTTCACTATTCATCAATAATTGAAGTTTTTCAGAACAATGCCAAAATTTCACCCTAAGATATATTTGATATTATGATTTCAAAAATGATATCTATTTTACAAAATTCCAAACATATAAGTTTCATTAATTAATTTTATAATTAATTCTCTCTGTCACAACAAATAGCGTGTTTTTAAGACACAAAATTTATCAAAAGATTGACAATTGTTTATGTCCATTTTTGAAGTGAAATTAATTCTAATGAACACCATTGGATAAAATGGTAAAAATATATTCTAATTGTACTTTAAAACCTCTAAATAGTATAATTTATCACTATAAATTATTTTGATTAAAAAAGTTGTTTTTATGTATTCTTCACTATTCATAAAAAATTGAAAGTTCTCAGAAAAATACTAAAAATTCAACATAAGCAAATTTCAATATTCCGAATACAAAAATGAATTCCATTTTGAAATATTAAATTTCTATAATTTCAAAAATTGGCTATTACTATTCATAACGGCTACTTTGATTGGTCGCGGTGTGTTAGAATCTCGAACTTGCGTACAATGCAAGCTATTGCATTATTGAAAGAGAAGCGTATCGTGGAAGCTCGGGGTGTTACAATATATTTCGATGATAAGGTGGGTATGGGTCATAATACTCTCATAAAAAAGAATTTAGACATGTTTAGGTATCAATTTAGATTTAACTTTAAGATAGATAATTTAACTTTTACCATGTCTTCTTGTTTTCTTACACTATAAGGTTTATGAAATTACTATATCAAGACAAAAAAACCCCAAGTTGTTTATTATTAATATATATAACCTTATCTATGTCATTTGGCCGATCCATAGATTTTTAGGAATATAATAACAATTAATAATATAATATTTGTTTTAAAAACTATTTTATGTCAATTTTGACACTATTTGGTAACTGATTTTTGTGAAACTCATCACATAATGATTAGTTCGAAAAAAATTAATTAAATCAATATTAACATGTCATATTAACATATAAAATTTTTTGAATTCATAAAAAGTCTCAAATTACATTTATTTGGGTATTTATAACAACAATAATGTCAATATTTCATTAATAAGATAATTAGTGCATCATCATTGTGTCATAAATAAATTAAAGTATTTAATGTCTAAAAATTACAAATAAAATACCATTATTTAGGAAATTTTTTTATATTTCTAATGACTATTTATAGTCTAATTTATCTTATGTATAACCCCATATTAAAAATGATTTACCTATTAAACATTGATTTTAACTATTTTAACCCTTCATTAAATAAATTAATAATAAATGTCCTTATTTAATCCAAGTGGGCCTAAATTGTCATATTTTATTCCTAAGGTTGTTTTTGGTCGAATTACACTTATCCATTAGAATTCGGACATGTGTTAGGGTAATAATAATATCATTTTTACGCTTAATTACCCTATTTACTTTTAACCGTGGTAAATAAAAGTAAAAAATTACTATTCACCAAAAATTATTTTCATCTCATTGTGCCATGAACCGTACTCAGGGCACGTGTCGTGACTACCCCAAGCCCACCTTCCATAGGCCAGGGGCTGGTGACTAGCACCAAAGGTGTAAATCCTGATAACTGGGAAGGCATTGCCTTTATAAAAGTAAACAAAACACCATAGAGTACAAGCGGAAGTAAAATAATAAGTACAAAGAGAAGTAATGAAAGGTAAATGAGCCAGAATACAAACCAAAAAAAAGTACAACTAAACTGAACAAAGTGAAATAGAAAAAAAAAACAACAGCTGGAAGGACAAAAACAGCTCCTGGGTCGTCCTCCTCGGATCCTACCTGAAGGGTAGGTAAAGATGGCGCAACTCCTGGATCGTCCACCACGGATCCTTCCTGAAGGGTCGGTACAGATATCCTCCACAACGCTCTCGCTCGTCAACCTCCTCTGAGTGTTGTCTTGCCATGAAGTCCACCTCCGGATACTGACTCGTCGTGTAGTCCACCTCCGGGTACTGACTGTTCATGTAGTCCACCTCCTGGTACTGTCTAGTCCTCGAACACTCAGCCTCCGTCAGCACTGCCCGTCGTCTGCAACCAACACAATGAGGTGCAGGAATAGCTCATGCTGGGGTGAGTATAACAACACTCAGTAGGGACCCCGAGACCATCAAGGTCTCACTAAAACCAAAAAGGATATCCTCTACATAGTTATATGCACATACATATATCTAAGTTATCAAGTAAACCATCTCAATCATGAGGAAACATAAAGGTCACAGACTCAGCTCAAACCAGGATTTTCTTTATCGAATCCGTAACTGCTGAAGAGCCCCATCTCTGGAGTGTACAGTGGTCATGTCATTACTCCGAGGTACTACTCACTAACCTAAGACTGTAAAGGTACTTCTCCTGTCGAGTATTGTGGACCTGCTGCTACAACCAAGCGCTTCCCACCATGGGTTTGCCGCTACGACCAAGCGCTCCCCCTCATAGCCTCAAGAGGTACTCCTTCTGTTGAGTACCGCGGTTCTGCCGCTAGAACCAAGCGCTCCTCCGCCGTGGGTCTGCCACTACAACCAAGCTCTCCCCCTCATAGCCTCTATAGGTACTCCTTCTATTGAGTACCGCGGGTCTACCGCTACATCCAAGCGCTCCTCTGCCGTGGGTCTGCCGCTACAACCAAGCGCTCCCCAATGGGCTATCCGAAACACACCGAGTCGATCGGTCAAGCAGTGGTCAGGTCTCAGCCAGCTACACGGTCTCCGTACTCCACATGCTCGTCTCCGGGAGGGTCCACTCCTCAAGCTTCTGGTCGATACTAAAATTATGACAAGGAACCACAAACAATTATCTCAAAATACCTCCTTGTCACAGGGGTCTCAACGCAACAGACGGTGCGTCAATCGGACCCCCGGTTTGTGAGTTACTGGACATTTCGTCCCTGGGGCCCGGTTGGTTTCATGTGAGAACCAAACCGGCCGTAACTCAACGGTACCCCGAACTCTCATAGGGTATAATCATAGGGACCATTTCTCCACATGATCACCAACGCCGCTGACGGTTAGTCAAACGGACGTCCGTTTTGAAAGTTATCAGCTTTTCCGTTCAAGGGGCCCGGTTGAATTTCAGGTTCAATCCAACCCGGACACTTTCCAACTACAACCAAAACTTGGGAAAAGTATGCAAAAAGATCCTTCTCAACAAGAGGAAATCAACGAGACATACGGCGCATCAATCGGACGCTTGGACTGTGAGTTATTGGCTTTTTCGTTCCAGGGGCCCGGTTGGTTTCGTGAGTGAACCAACCCGACCACACTCCGACGGCATACAAACCTCGAGCGGAGTAAGAGAAATGATCCTTCTCACTTTGAGGAAACCATCAAAGTCGACAGTACATCAATCGGACGTCTGGAGCTCATGTTATAAGCGTTTCCGCTCCGAGGGCCCGGTTGGTTTCATGTACGAACCAACCCGGCCAAACCCAAAGTACTCCGAAACCTTGAGTGTGATATACTGAAACGACCGTCCTGATACAAGGATCACATCGCCGCTGACGGCACGTCAATCGGAGGACCGTAGCTCACGATACCGGAAAAAGACCGAAAAGGTCCGAAAGCGGGGGGTCTGGGACCGAACTGACCCGGCCCAACCCCCCCTGGGTCGTCCCAAACAGGGTCAAACCGACCCGGGTCCGGGTCCGACTAGGCAGGTGCGGCCTAGCCTGGCCGGGTTGGCCCGGCCCGGCCTGGGCGTGACCCGGCCCGCGCAGCGCGGGCGCGGCCCGGCCGCCGGGGTAGGCTCGGCCGGTTACGGCCGAGCGGCATGGGGGGCGTGCTGCCCCCCCCCCCCCCGCGTGTGAACACCGCGGCCCCGCATGGGGCGACGCTTGGTCAGTAGACACAGGAGGGCCGTGTCTCGTGTCTCGCTAGACCCGCGCGGTCGTCGGTCTGTCAAACGCCTCCGCCGCGGCTGAAGGCGCAGCGGCTCTGTCCGGCGTGGCGCGCCGACGAAGTCTTCCGCGGACCATTGGAGTTGCTCCTGTGGTCCGATTTCAATTCCATCTGTGCCAGATGTCCTCCTAGGACCCGACCATCGATGCAAAGGATTTAAAATGCCATTGTGGCCCGCCTCATCAACGTCTCTCGATCCACACGTCTACAACAAACAACAGGGTCTTCAAATCGCCTCCTCGGCCCCGACTCCGCCTGCAGTTTCGTTCGGCCCCAACAGTGCGACGGCGCCGCGCTTCTGTGTCGCGTTCTTTCTCATGTCTGCGAGATGCTGTTGCACCACACCGCCTTTGTTCGTGCCGCAATGATTCGAAACAACAAAGGGGAAGGAGTGTCGGCCGAGTTCGAGTGGTCTGACCTCCTCCCGTTAGTTGGTGACAAACTTCCCAAAAGACGGAGAACAACAAGGATTTGTTGTTCTCATGAGCAAAATAAAACAATCCAAAACAGTTTTTCCTGTAAAGCAAGAATTTCTAACCCTCAAACATACTCTTCATGGATCAACATAATATTGATTTGATCCGTGTTCTTATTTTTCAAAAGGAAACATCAATGGGTAATGATACTATTCTCAAAATTAAATCCCTACCTCAAGCGTTGTCGAGCGAGGGTTTGTCTCGGATTTTCTTATCGCGACAGAAAGCGTCTCGGGTAGTGGATCGTTGACGTCACGTCGTCGATCTCCGAGGATCCCGCATTTTTTTGTCGACCTTCATCCGAGGGCTCCGTTCTTCATTGGCGGTGATGCGTTTTCGCGTTCTTCATCGAATAATGAAAATCTTCAAGCCTTGGATCATTCTCCCAAAATCCTCTCGACAAGCTAACCCCCCAAACAAAATAAGTGTATCTCTTATTTTATTAACCAAGTCATAAGTTTTCATTTAATAATATTAAAACAGTTACTTCAATTGAATTAAATGCAACACATTAATCCTCCAAATTTAATAGGGGAATTTAATAACTTATTAAATGAAAGAGTTGACTTGACATTTAGAGGGGGGTGCAGGTGCGTTACTTGGAGGAAAAGAAACGGTGGGGCTTGTACGGGCCCCACCTAACAAATATCCTACCAAGAGGGTAGGATATTTTGGATTCCACCCAATCAACTTCAATCCACCTTAAGTAGATTTAAGTGGCTTTAAGTGAAATAAAATAAAGTTGTCGCACCACTTTATTTTATTTTCTTCACTTAACCCCCAAAAATTAAAAACCACACCCGAGAAAACACAACTCTTGAAAAGAAGTTTCTAAGAAAATACCGGAACTGTGATTCCATCAGTTCCCTCAGAATTTGATTCTGAGCACCGGTTCAGAAGTTAGAGAAAACCTGCTGGTTCATTCACTGAACGTACCCGAGCTAAACATCGGAAAATGATTCCAGGCACACCGGGCCTCAGAATCAGGCGCCGTCAGAAACTGTGTTCTTGTAAAATTACAAATAAAATTTAAAAAAAAAATTCCCTTGAACTTTCTTGGTCTTTACATTACTCCCACCTCAGGTAATTACGTCCCTGTAAAGCTTCAACACAAACAAGGGTCACAAAAGCGGTATTGAGAACACATCTGAACCTTCCGCTCCCATGTGCTTACCTGGAGGTTCTGGTACTGCCCGTGAAAGTGCACCCGAGGAATAGGTCATCCTAGAAGGATCCGCTCCTGTTGATCCTCGATCCCCACTGGAACCTCCGTGAAATACACCCCATCGCCATCGTCCAGATCCCCATAGTTGATGATATGTGAAGGGTCGAGCACATATCTTCTCAGTTGAGATACATGGAAGTCGTCGTGTACCTAGTGCAACTGAGGTGGATGGGTCAAGCGGTAAACCACCCCGCCTACCCAGCTGAGGATCTAAGAAGGTCTTCTGAACCTCGGAGATAAATTTCTGCCTTGGCTACATCTCTATAAACCTCAATGAGGTGAGACCCATATAAGGACGTGATCATCATCCTCAAAATTCCAGAGGTCTGTAATTCCTATTATAACTGGAACTCATACCACTACTGCCACGAGGGTAGGGTTGACCGACTCAAGAGTGATCGGTCGCACCCTCCTGTTCAAGAGTTTAACCTGTGATGCCTGGGGTTTCCTTTTCGCCAACCCAGGAAAACTCATCCCGACATCGTAGTTAAACCACAACCTTTTTGCCTAATACCGTCAATTTGTGTACGAACTCTGATTTCCCAGTCCATACTCAAACCAACGTTGTATGGCCTCGATGTTTCCACTAAGAGATTCCAACCGAAACTCTCACCTTGAGGGTCTGACCACACTGTCGGCGTAAGTGTGATTATCGAGTCTCCTCCCAAGGTATCTCCAGACGTGAGGGTCAAGTCCACGACTTACCGGAAACTCTAGGTCTGGAAAAAGTTTTGTGAAAGCAAGGAATGATTCATATAAACGTCCGTTACTGCAGTAGCTAGTAGTGGACACACACTGTATCTTGAATCATTCTTATAGCCATCAGGTCACTCTCCTTGAACGCATGCAGCCGCACTCTTCCTCTGCCCTCCAGCTCCCTGAGCCTGGCGGGGATAACTAAGGCATGTGGTTGTAGCATGTTAAGATGTACAACACCTCAAGCTGATCTCCTAGCTCTGCCTCCACGTATTCTTCTTCACATGCTCATCTCTCCTTAAGCATCCTCTTCTTGAAACATTTAACATGCCCGAGTCTCCAAGACTAGTGCAATCATGTTTCTTACTGCACTGTGCAGTCTTCATCCGCACCTGGATGATCTGCACCTTCTTTTCCTACGATATGAAAGAGCTGCTAAAATTTCTCCTTTACTGGAAAGAGAAACTCGGTCTCATCCCATGGATAAACCACGCTCATTGCCTAATATATTCAATCCTGACTAGAGTGATTCATTCATGCCATGGATGACTTCGTAAGGCCTCGACATAACTACCAAGAGATCCAACTATCACTCTCACCTCCAAGGGTCGAGTCACACTGTTGGTATTAGTGTGAGGTCAACAGGTCTCTTCCAGTAGAAATCTCGACGGTGAGGGTCAAGTCAACAGACTTAACCAGGACCACTCAGTATCAACCAAAAAAAAACGGACAGGAAAGAAATCATCACAAAGATAAGTGTATTTTTATTAATGCAGCTCATTGTAGAAATTCACAAATATAACAACAACATGGAACT
The DNA here is from genome assembly GCA_963277665.1 of Viscum album. NCBI lineage: Eukaryota > Viridiplantae > Streptophyta > Magnoliopsida > Santalales > Viscaceae > Viscum > Viscum album. Next base: position 520,788,458 of record OY728160.1, read on the forward strand.
TTAAGTAAAAGAGATGTATCCACTAGTTCCGCTCATGTCCACCTGCTCCCGGAGCTCTACTGCCTTCTCCACTGCTCGGTTGTTGCTCAAGCACTCGTCGCTACTTCTGCCTTGGTGGCTCCTCCATAGCCTGTGGATCAAGTGTATGAGGAGTCAGACAGTCACGTGCCAGGTGAACCTTCCTGCGACATTCAAAACACTTCCTACTCCTCATACATCTGGCTCTAGTCCTCTTCGACCTCTGAATCATCTGTCTACTACCCACAGATGACTCGTCTACTGATCAAAAACCCTACAGCAAAGGAAGAACCTCATGTACACGCTTGGGGTGTAGAGCTACTAGCACAAACTCCACCCTGAAGAAGGTCTCGAAGTCTTCCCATGTGAAGGTCATCCCGTCACAAAACTAGAATACCTGGCTCCACCACTTGCCTGCTGCTGCCTGAAGAAGGCTGGAAGCAATGATCACTATGAAGTCTTCCGACGTCCCCACTAGCCTGAAGACTCTCATCACAGCCTCTAGTCAATACTAAGCCTCTTGCGGGTCCATCTCTCCCCGGAACCTGGGTGGCCGCTGGCGCTGGAACTCAGGAAGCGCGCTCAAGTGGCGTGCATCACCTACTGCTGGGGCTGGTGGCTTCGGTGGCCCAACGTATAGTAATACCGCTGGTGCCTCCGCTGGTGCCTCAACTGCAAGAGGTTCTTGTACCGAAGCCTCGTCGCTCGGCAGGCTGTCAGTACGCACATCCCTCGGGGCTCTAACTAGTCATCCGTGAAAAGGCATCCAGAAAGAAACAACATGACATGGTCAAACGATTATACCTGGTGAGATGACCTGGTTTGAGATGGCATTTAAAAACTTCTGGAAACACACACACAATCAGTGTTTTCGTGCACAAAGTCGGAAATCAGTTGTCCGGGTCTTGGTGTATGGATACGTCGGCCGCCCACACAAACACTGGATTCCCTGAACTGAAGACCACACTCAGTACTCTTAACACTATTTATTCACAAACAGAAAATATCAGAGTTATAAGTTCTACAGTTGAACCGATTCCTCTGATACCGATTTGTCACGACCCATCCTTGGGGCACGTGCCATGACTACCCCAAGCCCACCATCCATAGGCCAGGGGCTGGCGACTAGCACCAAAGGCGTAAATCCTGATAACTGGGAAGTCATTGCCTTTATAAAAGTAAACAAAACACCACAGAGTACAAGCGGAAGTAAAAAACTAAGTACAAAGAGAAGTGCTGAAAGGTAAATGGGCCAGAATAAAAACCCAAAAGAAAGTACAACTACAACTGAACAATGTGCAACATAAAAAAAACAACAGCTGGAAGGACGGAAACGGCTCCTGGGTCGTCCTCCTTGGATCCTACCTGAAGGGTAGGTACAGATGGCGCATCTCCTGGATCGTCCACCACGGATCCTATATGAAGTGTAGGTACAGATATCCACCACAACGCTCTTGCCCTTCAACCTCCTCTGAGTGTCGTCTCGCCGTGAAGTCCACCTCCGGATACTGACTCGTCGTGTAGTCCACCACCGGGTACTGACTCGTCATATAGTCCACCTCCAGGTACCGTCTAGTCCTCGAACACTCGGCCTCCGTCAGCACTTCCCATCATCTGCAACCAACACAATGAGGTGCGGGCATAGCCCGTGCAGGGGTGAGTATAATGATACTCAGTAGGGACCCCGACACCCTCAAGGTATCACTAAAACCAACAAGGATAACTTCTACTTAGTTATATGCCCATACATTTACCTAAGTTATCAAGTAACCCATCTCAATCATGAGGAAACACAAAGGTCATAGACTCAGCTCAAACCAGGATTTTCATTATTGAAACCGTAACTGCTGAAGAGCCCCGTCTCTGGAGTGTACAGTGGTCCTGTCATGACTCCGAGGAACTGCTCACTAACCTAAGACTGCTAAGGTACTCCTCCTATTGAGTACTGCGGGCCTGCTTCAACAACCAAGCACTTCCTACCATGGGTCTGCCGCTACAACCAAGCCCTCCCCCTCATAGCCTCAAGAGGCACTCCTTCTATTGAGTACCGCGTGTCTGCTGCAACAACCAAGCTCTCATCCACCATGGGTCTGCCGCTACAACCAAGCTCTCCCCCTCATATCCTCCAGAGATACTCCTTCTGTTGAGTACCGCGTGTCTGTCGCTACAACCATGTGCTCCTCCACCGTGGGTCTGCCGCTACAACCAAGCGCTCCCCACTGGGCTATCCGAAACACACTGAGTCGATCAGCCAAGCAGTCGTCAGGTCTCAACCGGTTACACGGTCTCCGTACTCCACACACTCGTCTCCGGGATGGACTGCTCCATGAGCTGCTGGTTGATACTACAAGCATCACAAGTTTCCATGAATAATTATCTCAAATAACCACCTCATCACCGGGGTCCCAACGCAATAGACGGTGTGTCAATCGGACCCCCGGTCTGTGAGTTACTACCCTTTTCGTCCCAAGGGCCCGGTTGGTTTCATGTGCGAACCAACCCGACCGTAACTCGACTGTACCCCGAACTCTTATAGGGTATACCCATAGGGACTGTTTCTCCACGTTATCACCAACTCCGCTAACGGTTCGTCAAACGGACGTCCGGTCTGAAAGTTATCATCTTTTCCGTTCCAGTGGCCCGGTTGGATTTCGGGTGCAATCCAACCCGGCCACATTCCATATGAAAGAAAAACTCATGTGAAGTATTCCAAATGTTCCGCCTCATCAAGAGGAAATCGACGAGACAGACGGCGCGTCAATCGGACGCCCGGTCTGTGAGTTATTGGCTTCTTCGTTCCAGGGGCTCGATTGGTTTCGTGAGCGAACCAGCCCAACCGCACTCCGACGACATTCAAACCTCGAGTAGAGTAAGCCAAAATCTCTATCTCACTTAGAGAAATCCATCAAAGTCGATAGTATGTCAATCAGACATCCGGAGCTCAAGTTATAAGTGTTTTCGCTCCGAGGGCCCGGTTGGTTTCATGTACGAACCATCCCAGCCGAACCCAACGTACTCTGAATCCTTGAGTGTGATATACCGAAATGGCCGTCTTGATCCAAGGATAGCATCACGCTGATGGCGCGTCGATCGGAGGCACATAGCTCATGATACGGGCAAAACACAAAAAAGTTCCGAAAGCGGGGGGTCTTGGCCTGGACTGACCCGACCCAACCCCCCCTGGGTCGTTCCGAACTGGGTCGACCTAACCCAGGTTCGGGTCCGACTCGGAAGGAACGTCCCGGCCCGGATGGGGTGGCCCGGACCGGCCTGGGCACGACCCGGCCCGGCTGGCGCAGGCACGGCCCGGTCGCCGGGGTCAGCTCGGTCGGTTACGGCCGAACGGTGCAGGGGGCGTGCTTCCACCACCCCCCCCCCCCCCCCGCGCACGTGTGAACACATCGACCCCGCGTAGGGCCGCCCTTGGTCAGCAGACGCGGCAGGGCCGCATCCCTTGTCTCGCCAGACCCGCGCGGTAAAGGGTCTTTCGACTGCCGCCGCCGCAGCTAAAGTTGCGGCGGCTCCGTCCGGCGGCGCACCGGGGTGTCGCCGCCTCCGGCTGCCGGCACCTCCGTGCCGGCATGGCATGCCAGCGGAGTCTTCCACGGACCACTGGAGTTGCTCCGGTGGTCCGATTTCTATTCCGTCTGCGCCAGTTGTCCTCCCGAGACCTGACCTTCGATGAAAAGGATTCAAAATGCCATTGTGGCCCACCTCATCATCGTCTGTTGATCCACACGTCTACAATAAATAGCGGCGTCTTCAAATCGCATCCTCTGCCCCGACTCCTCCCGCGGTTTCGTTCGTCCCTAAGGGCACGGCGCAACGGCGCCGCGCTTCTTCGCTGCGTTCTTTCTCATGTCTACGCTGTGCCGTTGCACCGCCCCGCCTTTGTTCGTGCCGAAATAAATTAAAAAAACAAAGAGGAAGGAGAGTCGGTCGTGTTCGTGCGGTCCGACCTCCTCCCATTAGTTGGTGACAAACGGGCCAAAAGGCGGAGAACAACAAGGATTTGTTGTTCTCACGAGCTAAAGAAAACAACCCAAAACACTTTTTCCCGCAAAACAAGAATTTATAACACGCAAACATACTCTTAGCAGATCAACTTAATATTGAGTTGATCCACGTTCTTATTTTTCAAAATGAAACATCCATGGGTAAAGATACTATTCTCAAAATTAAATCCCTACCTCAAGTGTCGTCGAGCGAGGGTTCCTCACGGATTTTCTCGTCATGGAAGAAAGCATCGAGGGTAGGGGATCGTCGACTTCACGTCGACGATCTCCTAGGATCCGACATTTTTTGTCGACCTTCGTCGGAGGGTGGCATTCTTCATTGGTGGTGATGTGTTCTTCGCGTTCTTCGTCGAAGAATGAAAAACATCAAGCCTTGGATATTTCTCCCAAAATCATCTCGACAAGCTAACCCCCCAAACAAAATAAGTGTATCTCTTATTTTATTAACAAAGTCATAAGTTTTCATTTAATAAGATTAAAACAATTAATTCAATTGAATTAAATGCAACAATTTAATCCTCCTAATTTAATAGGGGCGTTTAATAACTTATTAAACGCAAGATTTGACTTGACATTAAGAGGGGGTGAGGGTGCGTTACATAGAGGAAAAGGAATGGTGGAGCTCGTACGGGCCCCACCTCACAAATATCCTACCAAGAGGGTAGGATAATTTGGATTGCACCTTATCTGCTTTAACCTAGCTTAAGTAGCTTTAAGTGGCTTTATGTGAAATAAAATAAAGTTGTCGCACCACTTTATTTTATTTTCTTCACATAACCCCCAAAAATTGAAAACCACACCCGAGCAAACGCAACTCCAGAAAAGGTGTTTCTAAGCAAATACCGACGCTGCGATTCCATCGGTGCCCTCAGAATTCGATTCCAATCACCGGTTCAGAAGTTAGAAAAACCCACTCGTTCGTTCACTGAACCTACCCGAGCTAAACTTCGGAAAATGATTCCGGGCACACTGGGCCTCATAATCAGGCGCCGTCAGAAACTGCGTTCTTGTAAAATTCCACAAAAAAATTTAGAAAAAAATTTCCCTTGAAATTTTCGGGTCTTTACACATTGAACCACATTTTATTCCTTGATATTATCCGTGTCTCTCAGATTTTCAAAATTCTACACACCGAAGAGGTAAAATTATGTTTTATGAATAATTCGGTTTTTTTAACTACCACTTAGTGGTTTCACTATTCATCAAAAAATGAAAGTTCCCAGAAAAATACAAAAAATTAGGCCTAAGCTATATTTGATATTATGAATTCAAAAATGATTTTTATTTTACCAAATTAAATACATATCAGTTACATTAACTAATTTAAAAATTAATTCTTGTCGTCAAAACAAATAGTGTGTTTTTAAAAAATAATAATTGCCAAAAGATTGACACTTGTTTATGTCTGGTTTAAATGTGAAATTACATCCAATGAACAACATTGTATTAAATTGTAAAAACATATTCAAAATGTTCTTTAAAACCTCTCAAATTAATAATTTATCACTATTAATTATTTTGATTAAAAAAGTTGTTTTGAATTAAAATTTAATAATTTTCACTATTCATCATAATATGAAAGTTATCTGAAATGTACCAATATTTTACCCTAAGATAATTTTGATATTCCAAATCCAAAAATGAATTCCATTTTGAAAAATAAAATTTATATAATTTCAAAATGTGGTTATTACTATTCATAACGGCTAGTTTTAATAATATTTTAATAGCATATCATTATTTAGTGAATCTCGGTATTGCGTACGACGCAAGCTATCGAGGAAGGCCACGATTGCATGTAAAGAAAGCCAATCTAGTGTTGTGTGTAGTGAAGGATTCCTTTGATGATTTAAAAACAAAATATTTCTCATAAAATTCTCGGGTGTTACAGGTTCATCAAGTCATTCTACCTTGTTTAGAGGATCAACAAGGGTTCCTATCACATTAACATATCCAAAAAGATAATGAGGGTGCATGAAGTTTTCCACATTTCACAACTGTGGAGATAAAAGAATGACCCCAAACACATCATTTTCAGGGGAGAGTTGTACACCAAGGATGGAGACAGCATCATGGGGCACCCTTTATAGAACAAGGACCAAAATATGAATCAATTTTGAGGATGATATGACCCCTTGATTAGAGTACTAAGAAAGCATAAAAATATGTAAGAGATTACCTGGTATAGGGAGAGATGAATGTGGGCTCAGTATCCTAACATTTTCACATATATTTTCTTTTAGAGGATGAAAATTTTGAAGGAGATAATGATTTGGAGAACAGTTTTTTCTACATTAGAAATTGAAATATTTCTAAATATATCTCGATATATAGGAATATAGATGACATGGGATTCTGAGTCATGTTGTACCTATAAATAAATCAATAAAAATAATGAATATATTTTCTATTGCACGAACAATTCATTAAATAAACACCGTGAAATCTTAAACGGGTCCTCAGATCTGAAATACAAAACCATGGTTGCGAGTAAAACATAGTGTTTTTCTTCGTCACGAAATTACATGAGTCAGGGTGGGATGTTATGACTCCTTTCTCTTTAGAGGTGCATTAATGTGGTGAAATAATAATTTTTTTTCTAATTTTAGTACAAGATTTACTAATAGATAATATTTAAAAATATCTCTCTATATATTTTCCCAGTTTTTCCTAACCCTGAGCTCTATAGAAAAATTTTCCCTTAATATCCTCTTTGTTGGTGGATGTAGAATGAGCAACCTAGAATGAAAAACATCTAATTAATGAAGGATCGATGCCCATCAAAAATAGTGGTTCTTCATAAACCAATTGGAAGGCGCATTCTAGTAAAATGATAAATCTGAAAAGTGATAGAGCTCATATTCGGTGTTTTTATTCCCTGGATAAAATATTTTAGCATGTTGAACATAGATTCTTAAACCAATGCCCCCATTTCATGACATCAGTTTCTAAATACATACTATATATTTATCGTTAATATAATTTTGATGCTCATTCTTGATCGATTGGCCATGAACAGTTGAAAAAAATTCAAAATATATTTATGGTGCTTTTACCTCTCAACTATTCCCATTATTCCCGGATGGAACCCTATATTTCCAATAAATATAATTTCTGGGTGACCCAAGATCGATCAGACTGCATGATTCATGATAGATTTTCAAATGGTGGGAGAATCATGAGAATAGAATATATTTTAAAATGACTTGATTTAAGGATGAATAATCACTTGGTTTCATGTAAATTCGATGATGTTTGATGCTACAAAGACATATAGAAGATCCGGACAAACCCATGATTTCTAACGAGGACGATTTGCAAGAAACAACAATTATTTCTATAATTATTTAGTAAAATTTCTTGATTTTTTCAATCATTCATCATCTCCAGCAATTGGACTAAATTAGGAATCACTGGGAAAACATAGGATAACTCATATGGTTTTTGAAAAAAACATGACTTCACGATGCATACTTCTGAAAACACATAGTGTGTATCCACCCTTAGTGGAGGCACTAGGGTTTTAGGGTAGATAAATATGGAATGGCCTGTAAACCACTTGACACACCGTGTATTACATTTTTCATGTGAACATTTTGTGTAAAGAAACACATGACCAAGAAAACACCATGGGCTGACTACACGGGTTGACCACATGGACAATATCCCATGTGGAAAAACATGTTATGTGCTGGAGAAAAAGGACACAATGTTTAAGTACAAATACCTTACCAGAGAACCAGACCTAGCCCCTGGATAGGCAGGACATGACATGAAGTCCACCAACATGGTGTGTAACCATACATCGATGGAACCTACGTACTAGATAGAATACACAATCATGTATTGGAGGAGGACAACACATTATGTTGGACCCTCACACATTAGATTCTTCATGGGATCCACTGATTGATATTCAAACCCCAATATCTCCTTAGTTTGGACTTACGATTTTTCCCATGAGATTCTTATCATGAGTTTTTTTCTACATAGAATGTGATGGTTCTATATGAAGCATCTTTTCAGTAAAACATGATTTTTCTTGGTTGAAACAAACAAATTACACACTCAATGATAGAAATGATCAGACTGACTTACTAGGGAAATAACGATATGACCCCACATGTGGGTGTGTCGAGTTATCCCAGATAATACTAGGAATACCCTCTAGGTGGGAAAGGTAGTATAATACCCAATAATTTTGGGCTGACACCCCTGTTAGACTGGGAAGTGTAGTCCTCGATGATTCTATGTTTCCATCATGTGGCATCAATGAAGTATATTTCCTCGAAGTTATAGGATGACACTCCAGGTGGGCTATGTAGTGTAGTCCTCAATAGTATTCTAAGATTGAATCTATAGTTGGGATGTTCAATGGTGTCCTGATGATGTGGCACCAATAAAATCATCCACCATTTTGTGGGAAATTGTGTTCCCCTATGATTATACTTAGTGGAGCCCTCCAAAGAGACTAGGTAGTGTAAATCAATATTAACTACAAGAGAAGACCCTCTAATGTGAGGCACAGTGGTGAGTCATTGTCCGACTTACCATATGAGCCAAAAGGAATAGTGGCACATTCCGCAAAAGTGACGTGATATTTTAAGACGATATAAATCCTTATGGATGAGTCATTGTCCTTCAATTATGATAGTATTGAGGTGTAGTGATTTGAGAACTTTTAACTTGGGCCTCCTCAACAGCTGTATGAGATTATGGGCATCTCTGATTGATTCACTAGTAAGTGTTGACTACTCACATTCGTGGGCTAATCTTTGTGATGGGGATCCTCCTACACTATATTTTAGGATTTATTAACTGAATATATATATATATATATATATATATATATATATCCTGTCACAATGCCCACTCACGGGGTCCTTGTTACTCTCATTCAAGGAGAGGCGAAGATGTGTCTGGTATTCTACTTTCTTTCCAGGTCTAGCTTCTTAGGGTTGGATGAGTCCTATCTCCTACTATAGGTATAGATATCTCAGCGAGGACTTAATAACCACATCATTTCAAGATCCTTGTGTTTGGATGACTCTACCTTCCCTATCATGGTGGATTGATCATTACTCTTTCCATTCACAAATACAGTGCATTGTTCTCTATAATTATTTCTATTTTAGTGTATTTCATTATGCTCCTCCTTCACCTTTTCATGGTGACTTTCTTTGTATGCATATACACAACCCATCATGATCATTTCCAAATGTGTGTCATGTTTCTACAGATAGTGGGCTAGTGGATTATGATCTCATAGTAGCTTAGGGATACTAGTTCTGTGGACCAAATAAGGTAGTCATAGGTGGAATTTAGGAATGTGTAACTATTAGATGTGCTTATTTTACGTTTCCTTGTGTTAGGACATGTTTCTAGTTTGGGTGTATTTTTCCCATTTTACTTTTAAGTTGATCCTACCGTACATTCATTTTTCTTATTGTTTATTGTAATTTTCATATATTTTTGGCTGATTTCACTTTATCTACATTTACTATGGACTATTTCATTATGTCAGATTTGGGCATGTGTAAAGGTCTTAAAAAAATTCCCCTATATATTTCATGTGCCTTAGGCACATGTCACAAACTATAGGCCTATGGAGGCGGGATTGGTTAGTGGTGGTTCGAACAGTTGCTTGGGTCGGGTCATGACAATCATAATCCAAAACTCTACATACAAATAAAAAAAATTCCCTAACTCAAAACAATATTTCAAACACATTAATAACATATCAAAACCCAAATTATCATTAATAAAGACTCCAAACATGAAATAGTAGAACTAAACAACTTGTCACTCACTATGTAAAACATTGAAATTTTCCTTTTTCAAAATAATTTTCAAAAAAAGATACATAGAAACCAAACATCATCCATTGTTATTAAATGAATCATATATATATATATATATACATTCAATCTCAATTACACCTCCACATATAAATAAAAAATATATATTTCCACACCCATATATGAATATGTGTGGCAGTTCATAGGAATAAAAATTATCAAAAAATGAATGTGTATTAACCATTATAAAATTTGTTAAACACAAAATTTAATATTCCTATGAAACTGTTATTTAAAATTTCACATTTTTTTTCAAAATACACAAAAATATATCAAAATAAATTGATTAACTTTTTAAAACACCATTCAGAATCCCAATAAAATTTACAGAACACATTTCTCATTGAAAAAACATATTTAGTTTTAAAATAAACCAATGTTTTCATTATGGAAATCCATGTTAATTAAACCAAACATTAATTTTAAATTCTTAAGGATACAAATAAATTTGAAATAAAACAAATTTCAAGAGAAAAAAAGTGAAATTCTACTAATAAAAAATTTAAATATTAAAAAACCAAAAAAGAAACACTATTATACATATCTTGGATGAATGGTTTGGATGTTCATCAGCCAATCAGGTGACAACATTTGAGGTTATTAGAGGAAGGATCATGGACTATAAATGTATTTATAGAATAGGGACAACTTACATTCAATCCTTTTATTTACTCCAAAACAACCACTCAGAGACATTATGTTTCTAAAAATAACCAACCAATTCCCCAATCCAATAATATTCTATCACAATCTGAAATCATAAAAAACAAATAAGTTCTAAACATTTATTTTGAGTTAAAAACATCCCGGAAGACCCTATAAATTATAAGTTTCATTCCTAAAATCTACTGATCATGAACATTCATATGAAATTAAACATTAATCTAGAAAATAATAGCTCCCTAAATACCAAAATCTCATAATTACAATGGAATGCTACCTCAAATATAATTTTTTCATGAACAAACCTCGGATAAACCAAAAAAAGGAACGAGAACTGGTATATGATGCATCAGAAGATGTGTTGCAATACTCATGTTATGGAAACAATATCACGAAATCATGCATACATAATTATGGTAATGATATATCTCAAAAAATCTATTAAAAACAAAAAATAATTTAATAATATAATATAAATGGAAAGAAAAATTAATCAAGGAAAATGAATGTAAACACATGATTTACCACCACATGATCTTCTTGGACACCATCATCAATTGTGGTAATAATTCACCATGGAATATGTGAAAAAATTGAAGCAACACATACAACTAAAAACAATGATAAAGGAATAGTTGTAATAAATATAAATCAATAGGAGTTTGCGAATAATCAATTTTCTATTCCTTATAATTAGTGAGAAAATATCTTCTTGCATGTTTTGACATAATACATGTTAAATTTCGGTTTTGCATTCTTTTAATAAAAACACATAGAAACATTGTTTTTTAAGAAAAACATTTTTCTATCTTGTTTTCAAATAATTTTAATCCAAATGAAAAAAAATTAATAAATTCATTATAAAATTAAAAAAAAATAGATATGTAAAAGAAAATAGAAAATTGACATTAATGAGAATAACATATAAATAAGTAGTAATATTGTTAACGAACTATGGGAGATATCTGGGTTGATAATTAATTTGTGTCCTAGGATTCTAAGACATTAGTGATCATACCATATAATCTGTTATTGAGACTGATCTACTATATAAGACGATTATAATGTTGCAGTGTCCACCAATGAATCATAATACTATATTTTAGTATTGTAATATAATACTACTAGAGAACCCAGTTTATCACACTACCAATTCCATAAATAGAAAAGTCCTTAGAAACCCGCATACATACCTAGGGATCCTAAGAAAGTTTTTTAATGTAATCAATTTTTTTTACGATACTATAATATACATTTGTATCAAAAAAATTTAAAAAAAAATTTGTCATTCATTTTCTTACCTCTGACAGCCCCCTATGTTAAACACTATCCCATGGCACAAAAACCATTTCACCTATGATGATGGAAATTAAAATCCATTCTAAACGGAGACAATGATTGTAGGAGAGACCACAAAGGAATCTCGGAAATAAAAACCTTCTATTAATATTAAAAAATATGAATATATACATACATACATAATTATATATATATACCCCTAACTAAAATGAAAATATACCCTTACCATGGGGGAATATTTAAAAATTAGGTATACATATGAGCTTAAAAATTTAGGTTTCTGTTTATAACATTCACAATCCACTATCAAAATATTCCCAAAGGCGGACCATGGTAAACATGAAAATTCCCAAAACCCAAAAAACACCTAATTTTTTTAATGAATTAGAATGCATAAAAATATGAATCTTAAATGAAAACAATTCATCAATATATATAAATATTGTAATAAACTTTATAAATGTTAATAATACTTAATCCCAAATTAAAAAATTTCACTGGTATTTTCTTCTAGAAATCAAGAATGTATTTTTTAGAGGAATGAGGAATGAGATAAAAAGGCCAATAAAAATACATGTTGAAATATTATTACATATATAATTATTTCATTTTTATACATAACAAAAAAATTTACATATAATAAATTTCAATTGAAAACGCAATTAGTAAAATTCACCTAAATGAATTGGATGATCAAGGGGGAAAACTATCTTATCAATCTGGAATGAAATTCAAAAGGGTCCAAAACAATGATCCTAGGTGGAATGAGACCCAGTAAGAAAATGAAATACCATATGATATCAAATACAAATGAAATATCAATGAAAAACTTCTTCATGGTTCATTCGTGAGTGTTGTGAAGTGTAGGAGTAGAGGGAATGGAACGAAAATAGGAAATTGAGGGAGAAAGAGATCATATCATAGGGATTTAGAACAAAATGATGAAAGATTATGAGAAATGGATGATGAACCATAATCTGATGACAAAAATATGACAAAAATAGTCTTGGTAAATGTAGTCATATAAAACATAAAAATAATAATTTAAACCCCTTTAATTGATCCATTTAAATCTCATTGTAACGTCCTGGATCTGTGTGTCACTCAACGGGTGCCCCGAACCTGATTGGTCACATGACCTCAAGTGAATTTATCTAAATTCCAGAGGCGTCCAACTAGTAGTGAGGGTGTAGGTCTAATAGTTGGAAAAACTATGCCCTCAATTATCAATGTGTAACACAGCGGAACAAAATACAAGCATACAAAAGTGAAAGTATTAAACAATACCAATGTTGTAATGAACACAATACTGAAGTATAAAAACAAAAAATCATATATAATGATTAAATATGCCCCTAAGTTTAAGAAAGAATCCAAAAAAACACTACCATATGAAACAATATATTACAAGGGCCAAATACATGAGAGAAAAATACAACCACACAGTAGGAACTCAGCAACATCGCAAGCCTAGGCTCTGTCCCTTGCAATAATAATCCTATGAAATTATCAAGTACCTATATTGGGACTCTTTCCCATATCTACACCTGCAACAATATAATCAGTTTGGGCCCAAGACATGACCCAAACATGGTGTGAAAAATAAATCCCAGAAAAGCAACCACCAATGGATCATTCCCAACTATCAGTGAGTTTGTGCAATAGTAGTGTGCAGTATTGAAAATGCAGTAACTAAGAAGTACTCAAAAGTATCTACTCCTACCCGTTCCATTAGAATTTAATTATTATTTAAAAATTTAATTTAATTTAATTATAAGTTTATGAGACTTATCCTCAGCCGAAGAGCATGTATACCGTGCCATAAAAAAACAAACCACAACAATCTATCTAACACATACAAGGTAAAACCAAACCAAGCATGTGCTTTAGCTTGGTAGGTATAACATGTAAAATCACCATAGTGAATATAAGAATTAAACATAGTCCTCAGACATGAAAACCCATAACCTCGTGTAATCAGAATTTATTCCCTCATGTGATTTCCCATAGGCATAACGAGTATTTCCCTCATGATTACGAGATAATGCCCTCAGACATAGAGGCAACAACCCATAAACATAAGAACAGTTTTCCTCATACTAAATGAAACACTTTCCCTCAGGCATGAAAAACACTACCCTCATCCTAGACAAGAAAAAAACATGATCCCAACACATTGGAAAGAAATTATACACATTTTCTCTCATGAAAACACAAGCATTCTAAATAACGGCATACCCTTGGGTATACTGGCCAAACATCTAAACAAGGGAAATGCACCCATGGGGTGGCCCTGGATCCATGAAATGATCCAAAAAAGCAGTTTATACATATTCACTATATTACATATGCTATTATAGGTATTTAATTAGTCATCGTATCATCCATACAACACCCCAAACATGGGCACATAGTACATTGGTGCACAAAAAAAAACATGATAGTTTGAATTAAATATCATACCACCTACCTCGATCTCTACTGATCGATATACACAAACAGTTCCTTCCAAGACATCTGAAAACGACGTAGATTTGGGATAAATGAAAACACATTCAATCCTAAATAACATACCATCGAAAAAGAACTGGAATGAAGGATTCAAGATGAGAGAAGAACTCACCCGCACGGTTCCAACGAGACCATCAGTGAAGGAATCCAAGTTCCGGTGTGCAATCGAGAGATCCTCTAAGGTTTTGACGTCTCTCCTATGGCCTCTAGGAGTTATAAGCTTCTTCTATCAATAGAGGGGACTGCTTCCCATTTTAAGAGAAAAAAACAAACTACACGACATGTAATCTGAAGTACATGGAATGTACTTTTCATTTTTTAAATATTCCTCTGGCGGATTCTTTTCACAACCACACTCTTCATCCATCAACATGAGTACACATCGTGTATTTCTGACTACATAGTGTGTACATTTGCTCTGTTGGTGACTACTCCTAGCACATTATTATTCACCTACTGACTGATTACACAACGTGTAAATACCAAATACATGGCATGTAGTCAGTTTTTACACCCTTCAATGCTGGTAGGCCAAAAAACCTTGTGTACTCATCCCATAGGGACAAAGTACACTGTGTGTCGAAAATTACATGGTGTGTACCCATAATGTTTAATATTTTCACCTATTTTTCTAATTTTCTCAAAAACAATTATGGAAAAAGGAAAATAATAAACTCATACCTCATGAATACGAACCGGGTTCATACAAACTTCCCCACTTAAATCAATTTTTCCCCAAATTTCCCTTTAGATGGTGGTGAAGATAAAGTAGTGAACAACTTTGTCCCTTGAGCATGTACATACGTCTCCCATTCCCAGGTTTCGTCCTGCATGTGGCCATTCTGCCATAGCACCCATACTAGAGAAACTGTTCGGCCTCGAAACAACATTCTTTCCCCTATCCACAATACTAATCGGATGCTCCGTAATGGAAGCATCGACATGATGCTAAACCTCCTATGGCTGAAAAACATGAGATGGGTCTGACTGATTATAGCGCAGCTAAGATACATGGAATACATCATGCATGTCCCGAAACCTCGGTGGTAAGTGAAACCGAAAGTAAACTGGCATAACACTCTCAAAAATATCAAACGGTCCCATATACATCAGTGATAGTTTACACTGTCTCTTGATCTTTTTATGCCCCAACCTCAGTGAAACATGAAAAGAAAACCTGATCCCTGAAAAAAATAACTCCAAGGGTCATCTGCGGCGATCAACTATAGATTTCGTACGAGACTGTGATGTAGCCATCCACTATCTTATCAACTAGACATGCTCTGATGTCTCATTCATGAAATGTGGTCCCAGTAAAGCTGCCTCACCAGCCTCTAACCAGCACAAGGTTGATCGGAATGACCTACCATATAAAGCCTCAAACGGTTCCATCACAACAGTTTCCTGGAAACTATTATTGTAGGAAATCTCGACCAAGGGTATATGCCTCTCCCAAGAGCGCCTGAAGTCCAGGATTTATGCACACAACATGTCCTCAAGCACTTGTATCGTATGCTCTGAATGGAAATTGGCCTGATGGGGGTATGTAGTGCTCAGAATCACTTGTGTACCCAGTTCCCTATGAATACTTTTCTATAATCAAGACGTAAAACAGATGTCCCTATCTGAAACTGTAGAATGAGGGACCCTATGAAGACGTACTACCTGTCTTGTTTACAACATTCCCAATATCCTCAACATCAAAGGTATCATTAATCAGTAAAAAGTGATCTACCTGTGTAAGTCTGTCCATAAAAACCCACATATAATCACTGCCTCAAGGTAACCTCAGCAACCGGGTCACGAAATCTATCACGACATCATCCAATATCCATTCCGGAATTGGTAACTATTGTAACATCCCCACTGTCCTATGATGCCCCACCTTCACCTTCTGGAAGGTGGAGCACCATGCAAAAAACCATCTACATCTTGTTTCAAACCCGCCCACAAACACTGACGTCTCATGTCACAGTTCATTTTGGTAACTTCGGGATGTACTGCCCAAGATGATACCTGAAACTCCTACATCAGCTCCTCCCATATATCCCCTGGAACCCACACTTGTCCAAGGATATGCAGTACCTCATCATTGCATATTGTCCAACCAGGAGGAGGGTTTTCACTTGCCACCTACTCCCATAGAACTAGTCCTTTTGAATTTGATAGTTGTCTCATTCTCAATCAATCCATGATGGTAGAAATCACAGGTAAGGATGAAAGATAGGTTCACCCCTGATTATCATGCACATCCAAATGCATCTCAAAGAACAAATCCATGAGCTGCCACTCCCCACTGGCTCCTCCAATGGCTATATCTGAGCCCTCCTACTCAATGCATCAGTTACTGCATTACCCTTACCAGATGTATAATCAAGATCAAAGTCGAAGGACAAAAGGTACTCAACCCACCTTGTCTCAAATTCAAGTCAGTTTGGGTAATGATATATTTACAATTTTTGTAAACCGTAAATACCACAAAATGTTATCCCAAAAGATTATGTCTCTAACAGTGTAATTCATGAACAACTACAACCACCTCGAGATCATGTTTCAGGTAATTCCTCTCATGTACCTCAACTTCCGAGACTCATAAGCAACTACTTGATCACCCTGCATCAAAAATTCTCCTAGATCAATACATGATGAATCACAGTAAACTGTATAGCTCTTCACTTTCTCGAGGAGTATCAGGACTGCTGATGATGTCAACCATCCCTTCAGCTCGTGATAGGTTGTCTCGCAATCTTTTTACCAAACATACATCACAACCTTCTTAGTCAAACCCATCAACGGTACTTCTAAGTAGGATAAGTCTTGTAAAAAGTGCATGTAGTAACCATCCATCCCCATTAAACTCAGTATCTCCAACACGTTGTTAGGCTGCACCCATGAAAATACTATTTTCTCTATCTCTAGGTTTACTATAACTCCTGTATTTAAGATAATATGACCCAGGAAGTGAATCTGGTCCTTTCAAAAAGGGAACTGTGAGGACATAGCATATAACTGATGATCTCTCAATGTACTAAATATGATCAAAAGATGTGTGGCATGGTCATGTAGATTATGAGAGTACACCAGTATATCGTCCATGAAGACTACCACAAAAGAATCCATATATGGGTGAAACAAACGATTCATCAGAGCCCTGGAAACCGTTGGCACATTCGTGTCTCCAAATGGCATGACCAAGTACTCGTATATACTATATCAGCTACGAAATAATGTAATATGTATGTCTGATGTTCTAACATGGAAATGATGATATTAGGATCTCAAAACAATCTTATAGAAGAACCATTCTCCTCAAATTTGATCAAAAAATCATCAATCCTTGGAAAGGGATATGGGTTTATGATCATCAACTGGTTAAACATTCGATAATACACGCAAAGTCTGAGTGTAGCATCTTCTATCATTGCATAAAATACTGGAAACCCCAAGGAGAAGTATGGGGTCAGATGAAACGCATTGTTTGCAACACCTTCAACTGCCTCTTGATCTCCTGAAACTCTTGTGTATCCATCCTATAAGGAGTAATGGTCACCAGTGTTTCTCTTAGAATGTGGTCAATAGAGAAATCCACCTCTCACTCAGGAGGTAGACCTGAAAACTACTTTGGGAAGACATCCTTGAAATGATCATCTACCAGAGGGAAATCTTCCTTACAAGTTCCCAGGCCATCTAGATATAAGCTTGAAATCTGGGCTGTCACTCTACCTCGCCCATGATGCTCGGGTCCATCTCGGCTTTCTTGGACATCCCATTCGCCCTTGTATAGAAACTCTTCAGCCTATGGTGAATTGAAACTCACCCTGCAACCATAGATATCTATAACAACTCGAAAGGGTACCAACCATTCCCTCCCTAGAATGACATCATAGCTCGTCATCTCTAAGAAATAGAGGTACCATATAAAGTGACATCAACGGACTTATATGGGAACTCCTTTCATAGATGCACCCCAGCAGCTCTAATTCCCTGCTGAGTGTCTAGCATCAAGATATCATAAGAAGATGAGAAACAGAGCCCAAGGAATTCCAATATGGACCCAGATATAATGCTATGTTTATCACCAGTATCAAAAAGTATTGAAGACCAAATAGAAGAAAATTTAATAATACCCCTCACAGTGGATGTTATGAGAACCTTATCTTGTTGGGTCCGTTGAAACGCATATGCCTTCCTAGTGTTGCAGCCCTGCGGCAGAGCCTGGCTACCTTGAGTAGACCCACCCTGCTATCTCTGAGATGCTGGTGACAGGCTATCATGGCCACGACCAACACCTCAGCTAGAACGTCCTGATGTATTCTAATTCCCTAACTGGTAAGAAGCTATTTTACCGGCTCCCACATGAGGAGTCAGCACAGAACCCATCTCACTAGTCACTGGTGGAAATTCCCTGCAAAAACGCTGGAGATGGCCCACCTTGCAACATGCTCGGCAATGCACTGGGTCACGTGGACCCTGAGGTCTCTTGTGCCCCTATTTACCACACTGGTAGCACTTGACTTGGCAACCTGATGAATTCCTCTGGATAGTAATACCACCATGGATGAAATGTATGTGTCTCATCGTCTTACAGGTATAAATATTGTTAGAAACTGGTCCCAAACGGCCCTGGCCTGCACCACTAGCTCTTCGTAGGTTCCTCTTTATAATCAATGCCTAGTTCACAATAGTTTTCACTATAGGAAACCTGAAATCATTCACCAGTTCTCATATTTCATAATAAAACCTATCCTCAAAGAGTCTATCCCTCATCGTCTCATCACCCCCACCCCCAAGAACCGGTGTAAAAGGATGTAGCTCAGTGAAGCGAGCAGAATAATCCACCATTGAAATAACGTCCTACTGCAGATTTGTAAACTCTCAAACTCGATCTTCCCTTAGCATCTCTGGAAAGAAATAGTCATAGAAGACTGCCTGAAAATCATTCCATGCCATGTCTCGATGATTCTCTTTCTGGGCGGTAACATCCCACCATCACTTGGAGGAATCACATAACATGTATGTAGCAAGCTTGACCCTCCGCCCTGGAGGTGTTTCCATATACAAAAATAT
Source organism: Viscum album (assembly GCA_963277665.1). Lineage (NCBI taxonomy): Eukaryota > Viridiplantae > Streptophyta > Magnoliopsida > Santalales > Viscaceae > Viscum > Viscum album. The sequence goes on from OY728160.1 coordinate 520,807,890, forward strand.
AGTCAGCATATAACCCAGCCAAGACTCCAAAGACTGTGGTACACCATCCACAAATAACGTAAGTGGATGCTACAACTCAAATATACGCATCAACTCTACCATAGATGTCGCAACCAGCAGTTCTCCCTGGAGGGTCTGTATAAACCACATGAAGCCTTCACGGAACTACACCTCTACGCCCGTGTCTAATATAATGACTGGCGCTACATCTGGCTCTGCTAAAGGATATATTGGTAGCATGTAGCCTACTGCCTCTCGAGTTTACTCTTTGCCTCTCTCTCCTAGAGAACATCTCGAGGTCGTCTTGGTAGCAAGACACTACATGGTAAAACATGTGCCTTAGATTAAGATTATCAAGGAATCAAAACCAGGAGTGTAAGAGGGAACAAGGAAAAGAAAACATTCAAGTTTTACAAGAAAGATATCACAAAATTTATAATAACTACATGACATGTTGTCTAAATTCTTTCACATGGGCGTGTACATCTACCACAATTGGTTGGGTAACACCCAAACACACAGCATGTTTTCCAAAGAAACAGTGTGTACATTAATTTTTTTCCCCTGTCTGAGTCCTTCTACACAACTTAGCCACACGACTCTCCATTAACAATGACTTCATGGAATGTATAAGATCTACACGATGATTACTGGATGAGCTTCACTAACCCGTGTTGTTCGTTACATGGCCAGGTACAAAGCTTAGACTACATAGTGTGTTCCAAATAGACACCGTGTGTACGGCTTAATTTCTAACTACCTTTGTTGTTAGTGACACGGCTAGCTAATCGGCTGATACTACATGGCGTGTTACACCAGCACATGGCGTGTACACCATACAATTTTCCCAACCACATGACCAAGTCCATATGACCTCAAACCGGTCAAGACTACATGACATGTCCCTCTTGTACACGGTATGTTTATGATGAGGTAGCATTGACCCGTGTTTGTTAATTACACGGCAAGATCCCCATGTCAAACTACACAGCGTGTTCGTAATTGACATTGCGTGTATATGATCAGAATTCGCCGCATGTTTTGTTAGTTACATGGAGGACCCAGGTACAACACAACACATCGTGTATAATAACTACACAGCGTGTGCCTTCAAAGTTTCACAATCCAATGTATATGCCTACATGGCCTATGAAACAGGATGAAACTACATGGCCTATACATACGGTACACAGAATGTACTTAAATGTTTTTCATTTCTTCCCAAATAGAAGAGTATGTGGCATGTAGTCAAAACTACATTGTGCGTATTCCCGATTTTTTCAGATAGTAATTGATTGAAACTACTCTGGAGACTAAACTACACTGAAACCCACACATAAGTGCCAAATTATGATCCGTGAGGGCCCATACTCCCCGCAAATCAATGCTTGGCATCTCATAAATCTTATAAATAAGGTAAACCGTCAATGATATACCAAATTCTGGTTAATGAGGGCCCATACTCCTCAAGAACAAAATATTGGAATTTATTATACAAACCCTCACATATCAATACACTATCAAATAAAAGGTATTTTATCAAGGAATCTATCACAATAGATTGCTTTTACTATCACAAAATCTTTCACAACAACATGTAATTTCTAATGCATTACATTGAATGGAAACTATACATGACATGTGATTCTAACATGTGCCTAAATGATGCATGTGATGGAATACCCTCAATTCATCAGGTTGCAACTAAATATAACCCATCTATAAACATATAAACAGCACACAAAAAGCGTGTTCCCCAATGGTGAAAATCAAATCAATGGTAATAATCATTAAATTAAAATCACAATTTACATCGTGGAAATATGACCTTTACATATACATGAGGTAGCTACTCCGATGCACAATTTTTACCGAATCCCTTAACAATCAACAAATTTACATCGTCACCAAATAATAAAATAACCCTGAAAAAATAAAATCCCTTTGATATCTCATTGTAACATCCCGGATCTGGGTGCCACTCAATGGGTCCCCTGAACCCGGTTAGTCACATGACCTCAAGCACATTTTCCCAAACGCCAGATGCAGCTGACTAACCACTAGGGCCTAGGTCTGAGAGTGGGGAAACTATGCCCTCAGCTCTCAATGTGTAAAGCAGCAGAACAAAATTAAAGGAATCAAAAGTGGAAGTAGAATAAAATACCAATGCTGACATGGACACATTACTGAAGTAATGAAATGACAAATAATTGTTTATAATGATGAGATATGTCCCTAAGTATAAGAAAGAAGCCAAAACAAGACTCTACAATCAGAAACAATATCATATCAGGGACCAATATAAGAATGAAAAATACAACAGCGCAGTGGGAACTCCGCAGCATCGCAAGCCTAGGCTCTGTCCCTTTCTCTCATACTCCTCTGCAACAATCAAGTACCTGTATAGGGACTCTTTCCCTTATCTACACCTGCAGAAATATAATCTGTTTGGGCCCAAGACATGACCCAAACATGGTGGGAAAAATAAATCCAAGTAGGAAGCCACCAAATTCCCGTTCCCATCTGTCAGTTAGTTTGTGCAACAAAAGTGTACAAATATGAAAATACAGAAAAAACAAGGAATTATTCAAAAGAAGCTACTCATACCGATTCCATTATCATTTAATTATTATTTTACAATTCAATGTAATTGAATTTTATTTTTTTGAGACTTATCCCCCGTCAAAAATATCATTTACCATGACGTAGAAAAACAAACCAAAACAAAATATCTAACGCATACAAGAAAAAAATACAATCTTGTGCTTTAGCTTGGTAGGTATAGCATGTACAATCATCATAGTAAATATACGAAGTAATCAGAGTCCTCAGACATGAAAAAACTTACTCTCATGTAATCATAATCGAAACCCTCATGTGATTTAACATAAGCATAATGAATATTTCCCTTACACGTACGAGATAATACCCTCAGGAACATAAGCAATATCCCATTAGCATATGAAAATTTTTCCCTCATGCTAAATGAAACAGATGCCCTCGGGCATGAGAAACACTACCCATATGCCAAACAAGAAACCGGGAAGAGCCCAAAACATTGGAAAGAAATTATATTCAATTTCTATCAATATATCTCAAGCATGCTAAATCACAGCATACAATCGAGAATCCTGGCCAAACGACTAACCATGGGAAATTCACCCACAGGGTGGCCCTGGATCCAAGCAAAGATCCCAAACAGCAGTTTATACATATTCACAAAATTAAATATGCAATTATAGTTATTTAATTAGTCAAGGCCTCAGCCATACAACACCCCAATCATGGGCGCGTAACATAATCGTACACAAAAACAACATGAAAGTTGGAATTATACATCAGATGACCTACATCGATCTCTACTGATCGATATACTTGAATGATGCCTTTAGAAACATCTGAGAATAACATAGATCTGGGATAAACATGAATGTTTTCAATCCTAAATAACAACCCATCTTGAAATAATTGGAGGAAAGGGTACAAGATGACCGAAGAACTCACCCCTTTGGTTCCAATGAGACCATCAGCGATAGAATTAGAGTTCCAGTGTGCGGTCGGGAGCTCCTCCAAGATTAATCCATCTCTCCTATGGCCTCCCGACATTCAAAGATTCCTCTATCTAAAGAGGATGCTACTAGTCTTTTTATTCAAAAAATAACTAAACGGTGTGTACTCTCAAGTACACACCCGATACTTTTCATTTTTTAAAATTTCCTCTAGCGGAAAATTTTCACCGCCACACTATTTATCTGTCAACTTGAGTACACTGCATGTACTTCTGACTATATAGAGTGCACGGTCGCTCTGCCGGAAACTACTCCCACTACCTTACTATTCAACTGCCAATAGATTTCATGGTTTGTAAATACCAAGTATATGGCGTGTAGTCAGTTTTTACACCCTTCAACAACGTCTGGCCTACACACCCAATGCGCTCATCCTACATGGCCAATTCACATAGCATGTAGAATAGTACATGGCATATACCCACAATGTTTGGGATTTTTTCATATTTTCCTTATTTTCTAAAAAATAGTTAATGAAAAAGGAAAAGAATAAACTTGTACCTCAATAATAAGAACCGAGTTCTTACACTCATGTTTTCCTTAATATATGTATTCTTATAAGGATATACATTAATGAAAAGTAGTAATCTAAAATCCCATTGATAGGATGAATAAGGGGAACAAACCAATAAATTGTTAGTGAGAAAACTAATTATAATCATATCATAAGCATTGGATCAAAATCATTATCATGGGGTAAACATTGGATGAAGGAATGTAATGTGGTATTGTATAAAAATCAAATATCATATCATAGTGGTAAAATACTACATATAGATGTGATCAATGATAGTGTCATGTTCACACATTACATATTTTATTAATCTCAAAATAATAATTTTGAACAAATCAGGCTTCCTGATCACGCATACTAAAAATTATTATACGTGATACATCTCATTACGCAATGCATTAGAGTGATATATAATTATGTGCCCAGTAGTCACATCACAAAATTTACATAATCATTCATTCTATATATAATGTTTACCAAACAATGTCATGAAGTCACCTATGTATAAAATATGCTAGATTAATATTTAATCAGTCACAATTTCAGGAATATACATGGTGTTCTCAAATGAAAAATGTAAATTTTTTTAAGAAACATCCTTTTTAAGAGATTAAGGAATATCTCAAGATATGTTATGAAGTGTTTTGTAAAGAATACTTTCTTTTCTAAAATCCTTGTCTTTTCATAAAATTTGTTTTTAATAATTTTTATCTCCTAAAATAAAATTAATGAATAGTGAAATTAATTTTATAGAATACTATAATAATATACACAATAAAATTCTAAACATAAGATGAAAAACCCAAGAAAGAGATTTGGGATTCAGAATCTATTTACCATATTTCGAAAAGAATTAATAACATGAACATAATACCATAGATAATAAAATTACATTCAATATATTGTAAATTAATATGTTCTTATATATTTATTTTATTTATTATAATTCTATTATTTTCATTTAGGTCAATTTTTATGAGTTGTATATTTTAATCGTGTTATTCAAAGAGCATACAGTTTCATATTTTTATGGTCAGTTTACTAGTAAATAACTATTATAATTATTGTTAAATTGAAATAATTCTATCTGAAGTGAGATTATATAGTATTAATGAAAATATAGTAGTATAATTGTCATAATTTAATAATTTTTATATAATTAAGCATATTTATTTGAATAATACATTAATAGTAAATATTTAGTTTATTTTGGCATTTTTTATCATCACAATGTTTTATTTATTTATTATATTGTCAATAAATTAGGTCAATAATAAAAAAAATATCATACAACGAATATTAAAATATTTTTATAAATATAATAATGGTATTAATACAATTATTTTATAAATTAATGTAAAACAAAAACTTACATTCCTTAAAGGCGGTGAATCGACACATCGTAGAAAATGTTTTCTTTTTTGGAATTAAATATTAATAGAAGACATATGATGATTGATAATTCATTATTATAAAAATATTTGATTACAAATATATGATGCAGAAGTTATGATTCCACTTTGGATAGGAGTGGTGAGTAGGGGATAATATAAAAATGAAAATAAAAGTTACTATTTAAGTAGTTTACCTCATGAATGTAGTCTCATAGAGAACCACATTGGGAAACATAGGGTTGGATTTTTATTGATACCATGTGATATTGTACATGGGGAAGAGTATTGAGAAGGGAATTGGGTTTAATTTATACATGATAACTGTATTATGAGTGGTGAGGATAAGAGGTTTTTAGGGGTGGTATTTATAGTGGAATATAGGGGTATTTTTTATTTTATTCATTTGTTAATTATTTTAGCTCTATACTATCAATAGTGATGATTTATATGTATAAATAAATTTATGTATTATATATTGTTCTATCCAATGGATGCTTACATTATGAATACATCAACTAGGACTCAAAAAATCATTTATATTTTCAATACCATAAATTTTCATATTTAATTATTAACCAACAATTAAATTTTTTCAGAATAGTCCTGATGAATCACCCAATCAATTTTTTGAATAGTAGATTAAAAAATGGTGTCCATTTTCTGAAAATAATTTTCTAAATATTAGATTTTTTTATATACAATCATAATTTAGTTGAATAATAGCAAATTTAATATTTATGAAATTGCATAACCCTTTAAAAATGTAATTAATGTCTCATAAAATTAATATATCCTTATGATGAAAATTAATATTTATTTAGGAATATTTATGATGACAATATAAATTATTTTATTTAATTAGATTAATTATAAAATTATAAATAAAAAATCATCGTTTACAAAAAATAAACACATTATTATTATTTTAACATTTCATTACTTATATATTGATATAATTATATCATATTTTCATATATAGTATTAATATGATTATTTATACATTCACTAGTTAGGATCCTATTCTACAATCTATATTTCTATTCCTGATAGTCATAAAACTATTCCTATGATCATGATATTATTTTATCAGTATAAGTTAAATAATTTTTATAAATACCACTTCTTTTTTTCTAGATTCAATAAAATATTGTTTTTACTGGGATCTATACATTATGTATGTGTTTTATAATTATAAGAAGTGAAATTACATTGATAAAATTTCAGTTCATTACATGAGGGAAACCTGAAAATCATATGAATATATGATGAATATATAATCCTTAATTTGTTACCCAAGGTTCTGTCCCATGGGATTATAGGGGTCCCAAATTACTTAATAAGGGACGAAAAACTAATAGAGATAATTATATATATGGAAGTAAGAAAATTCAATGACAAACCACAATGTAATAAAACTAAAATCAATGTGAATCAACTAGGATGAATGGGTGTAGTATGGGATAATAGATGGTGGAGAGGTACACATTAGTAGGTTGAAGAGGATATAAAATTGGGTTTAATACTCAATGGAAAATTTTTAAAAGTCTTGATTTTTAATAAATTTGATCAAGAAAACCATTTCATAACATGATATGAAAAACATAAACCATTATTTCATGTGAAATTTATTTATAATATGTGATAAATATTTTTCATTGAGTGTCTTCAGAATTTATGAATCTATGATCAAATAAAAAAAATATAATTTTTTTACCAAACCACCCCTTTCTTGGTTTGGTCCACGTTTAACACTTACCTTATGTTAAACATACACCTTGGATTACCTTACCTAAAAATTAATTTTTGACCCTTGAATCTTGAAAACTGAAGAAATAGATAAAACTATTTAGAAAAAAAAATATTTATGTATAGATGACCTGATGGGGGTCATAGACCGTCTTTTTTATGTTTATAGATATAAGTGAATTATTTTTGGAATAATATTATTTGTATGGAGTAATGAATGAAAATAATATATGAATATATTGAAATTCCTTCTCTTGTATTTAAATTTCGTTAGTTCATATATATTTTAACAAAATTTGGTAATATACATGTTATTTTTCATCTATTGGAAAACCATAAAAATAACTATAATAAATTATTCCATGATATTTTTTATAATACATTATAATTCATGTTGGATAATTAAAGGGTCTAAAATTTCTTTTTGTAATGATTTCTAGTCCTGTTTAAAAATATATGTTTTTTTCATTACATAACATTAGGTTTAATAATTATAATAAAAATATCAGTCATATTAGTGACGTCCATGATGAATAACAATATGAATTATTAGATGATATTTTTATGGTTAAGGAGACAATAAGTTGCATGTTTATATCATCAAGAAAATCACAAATTAGTAATTCTGAATTATAATTGAAAAATCATCTCTATATGTAATCCACTAGACTTAATAAAGTAGGATCTAATCATGGATTACACTATGAGTGAAAAATTAACATGTCTATTCACACATGAAAACATATTATGTGAAATGTAATAAAAATGTACAAAAAATTATTAATGGAATTTTCCCAAATAGAAAGTCTAGAATTTAATTAATTTTGGAAGGAGACAAGAAATTTGATTCCTGGAAAAATATGTATAGTTTATATAGTATCCAAATTATTATTTGTGTTCTTGGTAATTTCTTAAATTCAAGGCAATTTAGTATTGAGACGTCTTCATTTGATGATTTCACATATAAAGTTTCATTTATTGTAAAATTTTATGTATTTTGGGAAGCTGAAAAGTAATATAGAAATAGGGTTAATGACATAAATTATAATCCATTAAAAAAATTTATAATTTAAATGTTTTTTATAAGTTATTATTTCTCTCCATTAGGAGGAATCTAACCCCTCTATGAAATGTTAAAAAAATTTCAACTTGTGATTGAATGAGAAACACGAGTTTTAGACCATTAGGTTCATTTCCAACTTCTATGGGAATGATATAATAATAATAAAGAGTTTGAACCTCTATAAAATACTTTTAGAGGTGGGTGACTTATTCAATATTTTTCATGTTCCATAGCTATGTATCCAGATTTAATCTAGGTCGAAGTAAATATCCACAACTATGATACCATGGATATTATTCATGGAAGGAACCTTTTATAATTAAAAAATATCGATATCTTTAACCTAAAATTATGATCGTATCCTCTTGTTATATAATTATAATGATTTTATACTATTTGGTTTTACAGTTTCATTTTTAGTAAATGGATGTTATTAGTATTGATGCAGAGGATTTCTATAGACGATGTTCGTTAAAAAATAATGATGTTCTTAAAACACAATACATATATTTATTAGTCTTGCTTATACTTCTACAAACTATGAAAGAATTGTCTATGTTGATGAATTTGGGATCCACCATATCTATTCTACCAGATATATTGTTTACTATTCCTACTAATTTCTAAAAATATTTTTTTTTTATATGTGAAATTTAAATTTTATTAACATATACTTTACTTCTGGATGAAATTTTAAAATTATAGATATTGTAGGATTTGAGAATGACTGAATATGATGTTGTAAATTGAACATCAGGAATTACATTTTCAGAATTTGTTTTAAAGTGTAATTTATATTTAATAGAATTTATTATAAACTATAGTTGTAAAAATATCATAGTTTTTGATAATATTCATGGAGTTGTTAAAATGTTCATAAATCATTCTGAAAGAGATATTTATGGGATAAAATTTATGCATTTATGGTTTTCTAATGAAATTTGTATTACCTTGGAATATTTAGGTTCCTAAGAAATTAAAATTGATTATATTTCTCGACAAATAGTTTCAATATGATTGTTAAAAGAAATTTAATTAAGGTGATGAAAATTAAAAAATTTAAACCATTTGATTTTGATTTGATTTTTTTAAATTATAACTAGATAATGGCATATGGTTCTTTGTTCACAAGTAGAGATTATTTATTTATTTTCATTTTATATATACTAAAGGTTTATATATGACATGAATTATTAAATTTTGTTTTAAATAATAATTTTCTGTTCGAGGAGTTAGACCTATGAATTTGAATTATTTATGTGTATTGAATATTCAATAAATATGGGTTCGTGAATATTAGAGAGAAATATGTCTTGAAGATAGCTTATACTCAACAAAACCAACGGTTTCACATTACACATAGTTTTGATAGAGTTTAATCTATGGAATATTGGATTTTTATATGCCATGTAAAGATAGTATATCACACATTGGAATTATACTACAAAAATATGGATGCACAATATGGTCATATTAATTGATTATTTTTAAAACTGATAATGTCTTAAAATATTTCCCTTAAGCCCACATGTGGGATATTTTCCCAAAAAATGAAATTAAATAAAAATGAACATTTATACTACCAAATTCTAGGGATATATATAAGAAAATATCCACCATAGAGTTAGAATACTAAACATAATAAAATCCTCAAACGATCTTGGTAGTCTAGGTGACCCCCATATGTAGTTGGTATTGATTCAACTATAGGTTATGTCACTACACTGGGTGACACTATGGGGAATCATAACTTGTGTAGGGTGTCACATGACCCCATTTTATTTATATATAAATAAACTATTTAAAATAATGAGTCCATTATATTTTACTTATTGATATAATTTGAAAATTTATGAGGCATGTTCGATATTGTAAAACAACAAGACCAGACTATTCTATAAAATAATTTCCCATGTTTTTTATGAGTTTTCATAATAGTAATGATTTCTTTGTAACAGGACATCATTCGGCAAGGGATTTTATATGCTAAAAAATATTAATTTTTTCTATAGGATGCGTGATAATATATGTATAGGTAACCCTTAAAAATCATAAATATCATATAGAATCCATACATAGGTAAATGGATTCCTACACCACGATGAATTAGTTATCTCACAATGATATTTCCATTGTCAATGTTGGTTAAAACCCCAGTAAAAGTAATCATGAATCAATAGGGCATGATACATTGTATGTATTGGTAGTTTTTTGGTGAGGGTAAAATTATCCCCTCACAAAATGTCTTCTATATGTTAACATTTCTATAATATAGTTTCATTCTATATTCATGATGAAGATGATAAGAATTCATGTAAAAAACATCATACTACAAAAATGGCTTGAATTTCTTAATATAGCTGAATTCATGATATATATACCTAAAAGTGTCTATGATAAAACAAATGGATTATATTAACCCCATTTCATTGTTTAAATTTTCTTTACTAAAGTGACTCTAGGTACAAAGTGGTCTTATAAAAATTTTAAAATAGAATTGTTAGTGGATATGTTCAATTGGCGGACATAAAATAAAAGAATATGTCCATAACATATGTTTTGATTAAGATAACATTATATTATGTAGATGAATGAGATATTAAATTATAAATGCATGAAGAGTATAAATACCCAATTTATAATGGGATCATACTGGAAAATATGTTTTAATAAATCAAAAAAGTAGATATTAATCATTGAATTTATATCGTTACATTTTAAGGCCCAATATAAAATTCAATGTCTCCAAAAAGTCACAATAATGTAAATTTCACCGAGAAAATATTAAGAAGTGATTTGTAAGTATGATTAATACATACCATCAAATTTATTAGTTATAGCATATAATAAATCATCTATCTATTTTATAAATGGAAAAAAGGAAATATAGAATTTTCAAAACAATATTTATATAAAGAAGATATATTTGTTACCATATATAAAGGAAAATTAGAAAAATGATTATAGAAGTCATTGAAGATAATAGAAATAATAAGAATAAACCACTATATAGTAATGATGATGTGGTGTTTTAAAATTGTTTTGGATGTGGGGGACAAAAACATTGTGAAAAAATGTTTCGTTTATTATTAGTTTTAATTCATAGAAATTTATTGAAGGTTTATCTTACTAATCAACTACATTATCCATATTTGTTAATAAATGATATATTGACAAAGGGACCGACATTTACATAACCAATGGATGTGATATTTCTAGTCTAGCATCAAATTGGCCATATGGGTAATAAGACTATGGATATAAGAGTCGACTCAAAAAATTTATATTGTTGTATTCATAGAAATTGATTTACCACAGCAATTGAATCTATGGAACGGGTGATGTAAAATATGTTGGTACGACTACAAGATAATAACTATGAAGACCCTAGATTATCTAAGGATTACATAACCATATAAAATCATATAATCCCTAATATATTTACATTAATATATTCAATTGGATGTATTATGTTAGAATGTATGAAAATATAAGTGTTTAATATAGTACCTACCCCAATAAGAAAAATATATGATGATACATTATAAAAAAATAATAAATTATTCACACCTAGATTCCACCTCATTTCAAGTATAATTGGTAACATATAAATTGTTTACAGATCCAAGGGGTTTCACTTTGTTTTCAAAAGATATTTCAATGATTATGGTAATATCATAGTTAATGAATCAAATGATATACTATTAGTAAACTGATATAAATAGTTCAACTAAACAAACAAGTTCATCATATATATGGAGTATTTTATTACAATCCCATGATATGATTTAGAAGAAATAAGTTTTAGAAATAACATAGAAATATCATTAAAATAGGGCATGGAAACATGGAAATTGATTTCTCTATCATAATGGATCAATAAATTTCCCATATACATGATTGATTAATAATTAGTTATTATACAATGTAATATGAAGAGATTTTTATAGAACTAGAAGATTCATCTTAAAAGGAAGAGAAAGATGAATATTTTATTTTATCAAATTGAAGGATAAAGTCCCAATACGACACAAGTAACTCTATATTAAAATTATTTCTTAATTGTATCCATGTTATGGTGTTAAAATTTCATTAATATTAATATATATATTATTGATATAACAAGGTTTTGTGACACTACTGTGTAATTTAAAAACCACAATATTTCCATCTCAATAAATATTAATTTTTTCAATATCATGCGACCCAATCCCTACAATAATATATAGATCAACGGATATTCATACATGAAGAGTTAATAAAACCTGTAGAGGAATTATTTGTCAAGTACAAGAGGATAAAAGGATGTTTGGATAGCATGATATTTTATATGAAGAAAATGGGAATTAAATAATAGATCCAAGTGATATGATTTAATATATTTCCCAATATATCATAATGATGATAATAATGAATATGTAATTAATAGAAATTTTTATTTATTACAGAACACACCATGAAGAAATAAGACTATCTATAATGGAGGCTTCTTCATAAAAGAATTAAATTGTTATAAAAATAAGGAGATGAAATATATTGCAATAAAAGGGTTATTGTAAAGATAAAAAATATCAATTTAATGAAATAATATCTATTATAGGAAATAACAAAAATATATAGTAAAAATGAATCCAAAAATTATATTTGTATACAAGTATAAAATTGTAGATTAAAAAAATTTGTAGTAAATATTTTGAAGGGTCTAAAAAATAAGGTAGATACAAAATAATAGTACATTGAAAAACATTGGCACATTACGATTATATATTTCTATATCAAATTTCAATATTTGAAAAAAAAATGAAATATGACATTATATCAAACACGAGAATAACTAAAGATAAGTGATTATTATGGTAGATATTTTACCTTTATAAATCATTGTTATTTGGAATTTAATTGAATCACGATTAAAATAATTAATGACACAATAATTTCTTCCACCCCAATAACATACAGTGCTTGATATTATTCAACAAAGGGGTTATTAATTTCAAAAAATATTACAATTTTGTAGTAAAACAAAAATAATATGTAAGTGGGAACTGATGGGGAAATCATAATAATCAAAAAAATTTACAATGAAAAAAAATAATGTTGGAATTGTAATAAAGGGGATTTTGTATCTATGTAAAATATATAATTTAATAAAAACACACCAATGAAAAAATACAATAATATTTCTCCAATGGAAATGAATTTAGATGAAATCATATATTATATAAAAACCCACATTAATGAAATTGATTGAGACAAGTTAAAGTGTACACAAATGGATAAGGAATCTAAAAATGGTTATACCAATGTAACATCACTAGAAATGACATTAAAATGTTGAGTATTTATCAAAATTATAGAAAATGAAATTTTATTGAATAACAAAAGATATATATTAAAATAACCAATATATATTTGTAGTTTTAAAAAATAACATCCATTATTAATGGGATATAAATTAATGATGAAACTTATATTCAAAAAGATTATTTTTGGATTTGTAACGATTTAATTTGTAAATTTTTTTAATGAAAAATGTATAGAATGACAATAAAATGATTTTTTCGAATTTTACTAGCCTATTTCACCTATTGAGGAATTTCTAAGAAACCCTCGTCCAATACACACTAAAATATTTAAATATTCATTTTAGGTGTTAATCATTTATGGATACAAAATTAGATTAAAATTTACTCAAAAAATAAAATAGAATTTTGCTGAATAATATATAATGTTTCTGGCTATAAATTTCATTTTTAGGTCATAATTAAGAAAATCAATGTTTTTTTCAGTTTCAGGCCTGATGTTTCATATATATATGAAGTTCTTAGTTGAAATAAGGGATTAATGAATTAAATTTCAAAGCATCCATTGATTTGAAAAAAATGTAGGCAAATAAATGAATATGAGACTCTCATAGCCCCGATTACTAAAATTCATAAACTTATGATAGATAGATGAATATAGTATATAATAACTATTATAAAGATATATAATTTGTGGAATTATTGGATTGAATAATTGGATATATTCTATGAATCTAAATTAATAAAATTTTATAAATTTTTTTTTATATTTTAAATTTTTTAAAAATATGTTGAAACATTACATTGAATGCCACTATCAGGAAAAAGTAATTATAAAAAAGTGATATCACAAGGGCTGTTTACAAATATTTTTAATATTTAATTTGACACATATAATTGAATTAATTATTTTTTTTGGATGACAATATATTTTAATTCAATTACAATCATGTTATTAAAAAAATGTATCTATTGATGTATAAAGTTATAAATGTCATATTTTTAATTATTTTTTTCATCGAATCTAATGGTTTTTGTTGAGATATGTTGATTTCATAAATTATGGTTTTATTATGAAAATTAAAATATCATGAAGTCATATTTATGAGGTATCAATTATGAACATCCATAGCTTTTCAATCATTAATTTTGTCGATAGTTTCTTATAATAAGACTAAGATAATTTGGCCTACATTGTTTGATTAAATCCAACAATCTATGTGGTAATAAAAATAAATAGATTACATAGAGATATTAGAAAATGATATTAAATGCTTCATTAAAAATTATTCTAGATTAATAAATTACAATATAATTTTTATGATTTATTTTACAGAAATAATTAAATGAAACTATTGATAAAGGTGTAACATAGATAAAGCATTCCCTCGTACACTCAAAGGGAAAGTAAGAGAACCATATGAAGCCCTATTATTATCTAAATATTGAATAGTTGGGGTATTCTTTTTTGGGGTTAAGGTAGAAGTGTGAACCTAGAAAATATAAATGTGTCTTTCAAATGAAGAAAAATATTTATGGGAGAAAATTTATGGATAAATGAATTAATTTCTACTATATGGATTTTAATTCATAATGCGGTGGAGGAAAATATTATATTTTTATTAAAATAAAATGATGGTTATTGTTGGATCCTATGTTTCAAGATATATTTAATATATATATTTTTGGATAATTTACAATGAATTATCATTTATAAAAAGTTCATGATTTCCATTTCGGATTTTTTATCCACATAATGGTGGCATATTTTATAACCAATGTAATGTTTTTTAAAAAGGAATATTTCTATTAAAGGGGTTATTAAAAAATGATAGAATTATAGATTTTTTTATATGCCTAACATATGTATTTTATATGGATGTTGATGATAAATATGTATGAAAGATATAATCTATGATGAAATATCATTAGTTACATCAAAGAATTAGTATTATTGTAGTTCTATCATATAATATTGTAATTGTTCATGTCATTATAGAACACCATGTCATAGGAAAATGTTACACAATAAGTATTTAGGATGAATATTATTTAAGGATCAATGAGTTATTTAGATATTTTTTGAAGTATTTTAAATCACCCTACACATTTATGAGAATATAGTTTCACAAGAATATTTATTTGCTGAAAATTAAAAAACTGTCCGTCCAAATTGTAGGGGTATCCAATAATCCATATATTAAGTACCTACTCATATGAGATAATAAAATTTCAATTACTAAAGGAGTAAAAGTCATTAATAATGAATTTGAGATGACACTAGTGCATGTTAAGGGAATACCATTACACATGGAGACACTATTGAGTAGTATATCTTGTCAAGTGGAGAACATGAACCATCGATAATCAAAGGTACATATAGATTTTTTTCCGGTGAAATATGAATCCATATTGATATAGAATATTTTTTTCAGAGGAATGTCAAATATGAGAGATAAAAATGATTAGGATTTAATATAGAATAAGGGACAATATCAATGAAAAATATATATCACTATTGATATTTTTTCTTAATGGTAATATTCTATCAAGGGTTATTCAAATCTAAAATATAATGGGATTCCCCAAAGGAATTTTTTTTGATGGTCTTCATAATTTATTCATATTGATTTAAAAGGTTCAATCTTGAATCGATATGAAGCTAAATTAATGAATATTCCAAAGTCAAAATACTATGTTAAGGATAAATTTCCTAAATCAGCGTTAGTTAAAACTAACACACATGCAAAACTAAATCGATTGTTATGGCATAAGTATTTGACCATGAACTAGATTATTTAATGTTATAATGGGATTCAATATTAATGAATAATTAATTATAATATATCCAATTTTCTGTGTTATTCAATAATCATGATGAAGAGGGTGAATCGAAGATATAGAAAATTCGTAAAATATGTTGGAGGTAATTATTTTATCTTGGATGAACTAATTATTTCAATGAACCTATGTGTATATGATATTAAAATTTTTATTCCACAACTAATTTATTATTCCAAGTAGTTTAAAGGAGATCATGTCATGATAATTTTTCTGTAATGAATATTTTAAATAGTTATGGTTTTTAGATCAGTTCAACTAGATACCTATTATTAATATTAAAAATTCATGCCATATTTTTTACTAATACATCATTATACAATTTAGTGGAAAGGGAAATGTTGTGGATAATACATTGTAAATATGGAAACAATATATGAGAATGGATCACACAGTGGAGTTTTATTTCCTAAAAATTAAATATTTCACATGGATTTTATTTCATTGTCCTTCAGGTGTATAAAATTACATCTTTGGCACTTAACTATCACACAAAATGTCTATATTTATGCAAAAGAATATAATGAATAATTATTTATTTAAAATAATTGAAACCATAATATTTTGGGTGAATAGTATATAGAAAATCTTGTGTATGATTTGTAAATTTGATCACGTATAAATGATATTAGAAATCATAATCTATTACTATATAGGGAATTGATATTGTGAAATAAATAAGAATAATATAGAAATTGGCTGTCATTTTATATAACACCAATGGTGAAGAATAACTTTCACCAGCTTAGTGAAGAATGGAAGTTCCCGATTTAACTCTAGAAGAGAATGAATAAAAAATGGAAATAGTTTTATTACTATTTTATAGTGTAATTTACAAAAAAGAAATGAAATTTTAGTGTATATTTCATTGAATATATCCATATCATGTGAAACAAAGAAAATTTATATAATGAAAGGGAAATATATGAAAATAAATTTTTGAAGTGATGTTCCTAATGAATTTTACAATTAAGGAGTAGGGAAATGTGATTTGGGTGACATTGTGTAAATAAAAAATAATTTTATGGTAGTAGGACATTCTTGGGAGTGACCACAACACTTATATACACTAAAATATTTTTTAAAAATTATTTTGAATAATAGACACAATGTTGGCATATGATCTATAGATTATAGTAGTGTGGGATAACCAAGTGAACTCCCCATGTACCTTGAATATATAATCATTTTAATTAAAATTTCAGTATTATTTATAGTTTAGTGATAATTGATCTATTGAATATAGATCCTACACCCATGGGAATAATGTCCACAAATATAGTCAAGAAAAAATGATTAAATTGGACATATCCTGATTCTCCGTCTCTGAGGGTTCCTTGGTGATATATCAATAATTAATCATCTATTGAACTAATCACTTTTAATTTTACTAATAGGGGTATGTATTCCATAAATTACATATTTTTTAATTTTATTGGATAGAAAGATAAAATGGGAGAATAATACCTATATCCTGGAAAAGCAAAAAAAATTAGAAGAATTGTTAAAAAAACAACGGTGTAGGTTATAGAAATTAAGAGGATTTGTGTTTTATTTATGGGAAATATATGATGATTAATATTTCCAAAAAATATTTCATGATTAATGATAAATAAATTATTATATAAGAAATAAAATTTTCATGAATAAAAGTAGATTTTAAAAAATTATCATCTATTATGATGGAATAGGAAGTAAATGTCATTATTTTGTTATAGACTATATTCCAAAATATATAATGATTCTATGTTACAAATCTTGTTAATTATGATATTATAATCGAAGTGTATATATTGGATGATGTTTTGGAAGATAAATTTATGATGTGATTCAATGGATGTTCGGTAAATTTCAATATATCCAATAAATGAGGTTTTTATACTATGATGTGAGGGAGTATTCTTATTCAAAACTATAATAATGGAAAATTTGAAATCAATAGATCATATTTATACATATATTCTATGGGGGTTAGTTAAATTCTAAAAAAAATTATTCACCATTTATATATAAGAGGATTTTATGGAAGGGGAATTGTAATGAAGAAAATTATGTGAAATTTTCCCTAATTATTCACAAACCATTCAATTTAGTATATAATTGAAATAATTTTCTAAAAAGATATTTTGAAAACATCATGGAGAAGACTCACATGGATACATAGTTTACAAAAACAATATATATATTATAAATGTTTAGATAAATCCATTTCGAGAATATAACCTAAGGGATTATACATTAGTTTCATCCTATAATATGATTAATTAATAATCCTGAAGGTGTTTCTCTATGAATATACTGAATCTAATATCTCTAATAATATTTACTGTAGTCCAGTCCCATATAATAGTGTATAATGTGATAAATAAGTTCATTTAAATGGATGGATTCCTGTTCCATTAAGAAAACTATATGAATTTTGATAATTCATCCAATTTAGATATATTTTGTAAAACACCATAAAAGGGTTCATTTTGTAATAGAAAACTCCAATTAAAAACCACAGTAAAAATGGTTTTCTTGGAATCATTTATGAACGGTTTGTTTTAATGCTTGAAATAGGAAAATAGAGAACATTCATTTCATGGAAGAGTTTATTAAATTTTTGAATTTTATGGATCTAATGATAAAATAGGTATCTATATACAAATTTATTCATTATTATTTAAATTTTTGTAGAGAGGAAATATTTGATGGTAATTTTAGGAAAACATTTTATATATTCAGATATGTTTCCAAATGGAGAAATTATAAATTTAGGACATGTACTGTATTTTGAATCTTATGGATTAAAAAGATTTAATGCCTTTTAATTCATTGGTCCATTTATTTATTTTCAACTTCATATAAACTATATATGTGGAAGTGAACACAGGATATCCTTTTGATGATTATACATGATATGATTTCTTATTTTAGGATGTTAAATGTAGTTTTTTTCAGGGATATGAAATTTCAATTAAAATATCCTCACAAGAAAATGAAATGAATTATATAGAGAAATATGATTATTGTTTTGATAGAAAAATGATTGGATGATCATGGGTAGTATCTTTTGAGGAACAAATGTGTGTAGTATATGAAAATTAATGGGTTAAATAATATGATATTAATTTCATATCATAATTAAATATGATTTAATTTCTATTTGGTTTTATAGAATTGTATATTAGACATAAAAGTTATTAGTTAAAGGGAATTTTTATGCAAATAAAAAATGAAATAAATCCAACATTTAAATTTTATATTTATAGTATTTCAATGGTATGAAATTTTATTGAAGAACAAATATTAAACAATCATTAAATTTTTTTGAATAAATATTCAAGTGGAATTGATAGAATCACATGGTGTACAATTTTTACTCACATTTTATATTATGATACAGATTATGATTTTATAATATTGACTTACCATCATGTCAATACACTATGAAGAAACAAAACAACTCCATGAAATACATATTCTAAATAAATTATTGAAGGATGAGAAGCGTGTGACCTTTAATAAATAATGATATTTCCCTTAAATAACTCTATAAATATTGAGTGCTGTTATCGTGTTTTTTAAACGAAACAAATACATTAATTTATATTTTTTATGGAATAACATCACTAAAAATATTTTCATCAATAAAATATGGATTTTAATAGATTTTTGGTACACTAGAATATTGAATACTATATTCTCATTGGATATATTATAGTGCAGGTGATCAATGTATAATCAGTGAGTCCCTACATGTATGATGATCAACACATTTGTAGGAAGTTAGCTGTGGATGAATTTGGTTTAGAGAAGATAATAAAATGCTCAAAAATATTCTGTAATAGATGTAAAAAAATCCAAATGGAATGATCAATAGTGAAAAAAATTAAATCTAATGATGACATAATTCACTAATCATCTTAGGTTGTCTATTGATACGTCATTAACCATTATATAACTTTTCATACTATTTCAATGATGATAAACGCGAGAAATATATTATTAGAATGTAATACCAGCACTACATTACATAAAATCATTCTACACCTATGATGAAATATATAACATGTCAATAACCAATAATGATAAATATATATTATATTATCCATATGAATTAAATTTTGGAAAATGAAAATAATATATACGAAAAAAATTTACATTTGTATGAAATGATTAAAAATTAAGATTAATTATCTTGATAACGATATTACAAATTGGTAGTGAGGGATTAACCAATAATAAAATAGAAAATATTTTTTACTAATTTCGAAGGATCATTTTCAGTGCATTCCATGATTGGGTAATTAATACAATACAATAATGAGCATTAGTATAATCCAAAATAATGTTTTTGAATCTTTTTCCGTCAATTTTTTTCAATACCCACGATGATTAATATCATCCATATGTAATATTATTTCTAGATACCAATTTTATATTCAACACACACAAAATTATTTCTATATTTTACATATATATTTTATTAATGATAAGTCATATTTCAATAATTTTATATGGATCACCCGAACACAATTTATTTCAACTTCTTCATTTCAAAATCCTGAATCCACCCACTCCACTAGCATACAAAACATCAATTTATGTTCCTAAAATTTGTCAATGTATAATGTGTGGTGACCAATAATATGATCACTATCCATCCATTTATTATTTCATTGAATTGTTTCATTGTAAAATTGCATGTTTTCCATCAAAAAATAATTATACCTATAACTATACTATTTTCATAATCATATATAAAGAATAAATTTTATAATAAAAGGGATTCATCCAGGATTTTTCATATTCATATCCTAAAATAGAACACCTAGGTGGGAAATTTTTATAGAAATAATAACAATGCAACAAATACACCACAAATAAATATAATAATAATATATTATAGAATATTATCATAGGGGTACAAAAAATATTATAAGTGAAACTCGAGAGGCTCAAAACCAAGACATCCCATGATCCAATATTGGTGGAACATTTTTAAAACCAATGAAATTCACCCCATGTGTCTTAGTAATAATAATAATATAATTAATAATCACCCAAGACATTAATAGAAATGATTGAATGATCCATTACCATAAAACTAAAATAATAAATAATGAAAGAGTTGGATTAATATGAATATACAAATGTGTGTACAGATAACCCTTGTCCATAGATAAATTAAACATTTAAATATCATCAACAAGATAAAATAATAATATAGAATTTACATCAACAACAAAATGAATCAAAAAGGAATAAATACTCTTATTTACCTCCCTATAATTGTTAGTTTCATCAAAAAAAATTATACATAGGTATTCAAAATAGGTAATTAATTTGGTAAAGAGTATCCTTTGAACCATATGTATTCTGTCACAATGATTAAAAAACATGAAATATCGATTTATATTGATTGGTCATTTATTATGGAAAATAAACTAGCATAAATAGAACCTGGAGGTTTAACATTTGCGACAGAATTTGTGTCTTTCTGTAAATAGTCACAAATGTTGACATAACAAACTAGTTCATCTTAAATAGTTTTGGTTTTGATTCCCTCCACCCATTGATATACTCATTGGCGATGGATTGTTTTTTGTGGGGGACTTATTTCATCAAAAATATTCATTCGGTAAAATTTATTTCTGATGGTTTTTAAATTTTTTCACAAATACTTTTATACAAATAACTATTTGGGAATGCATTAATTTCAATAAAAAAACTCTGTCGAAATAAAATCATCGATTTAACCTACACAACCCATCCTTTCTCCTCCACTCCTACAATACTCCTCAAATACTCCGCTTCACCACTCGTCCTCCAACCCCTTACACTGCACCACAACACCACTAAAACCCTCCATTGTACTTCCCCACAAATCTAACTAATAATTCTTCCTCTTTTGAATAGCCATGACATAGACCGTCCGAATTGACTATCGAATCACCGAACATCCATTCAGCTCCATCAAATTATGTTTCCACTATTATTTACCAGATTTGACTTTTACTCTTTATGTTTTGGATATATATTGTATTCATTTTTATTATTTTGGGTTTTATCCATTTTCATTCATTTTTTATTTTTTGAAAACCATAGGATTCAAAATTTATATTGCTATCATGCTTCATCTAGTTTTTATAATTGAAAAATAAATTATTCAATATTTTCATTTTAAAAAACGTGTAATACCTGATATGGTGATTTATCATTTTATATATTTATCATGCCTGATATGTTTATCTATTTATCTTGACAGATATGATTATAATTTCTGACTTGGTTTAATAAGTTATTTATTTATAATGCCTGGTTTATTTATATTAATTGATATGTAAATTTTTTCAGTTTTTTTATTTGTATATATGGTTATATATATATTATCGTGTGAATATTTAAATATATATTTAAAAAATATATGTGATTATATAGAAACATGTAAGGTTTTTTAGAAATATATATATATATATATATATAATGTCAATAAAATGTGTAATGTAATACACACACACACACATGCATACATATATATAATAATTATTAAGAAAATGATTATAGTTTTTGATATATATATATATATATAAGGATAAAAAATTTGTAATTTTATTTATCTATATATCAACAGACACAAATATACACT
This sequence comes from Viscum album, assembly GCA_963277665.1. Classification (NCBI taxonomy): domain Eukaryota; kingdom Viridiplantae; phylum Streptophyta; class Magnoliopsida; order Santalales; family Viscaceae; genus Viscum; species Viscum album. The sequence goes on from OY728160.1 coordinate 520,830,954, forward strand.
TTTAAAAAAACATTTATGGTTTTTCAACTATATATATATACGTACATATTGATATTGTATGTATTTATTTTTAATAACATGTAAAAATATATTTTATTAAGAAATCATGTAATATATGTAGCAATATATTTTTATATTTAAATATATTTAAATAAATGTTAAAAAAGGATTTAGATTTAATATATATATATATATATATATATTCTAATATAGATTTAATATAAATATTTGATTGAAAGTGTTAGAATATATTTCATTCATTTATATTAATTACAAAATTTGGATTTATATATATATATACACCCACAGACAAACAGACACACATAGACATATAAAAATATTTTAAAAATTGAGTTAATTTTATCATATATATATATATAGATCTGTGTGTGTGTGTGGGAATTTTTTAAAATATAAATATATATATACATAGTCATATATTTAATCATAATGAAATTGTATAATATTTTGGATATATATTTATAATTCACTATCTGAATAATTACAAATTAATTAACAAATGTTATTAAAAAATTTTAAATGTGTATGTATATTTATATCTATGTTCATTGATCTGATTTATTTATTTGTTTGAAAAAAAATTGTAACAAATAATTTTATGTAAATATATTTGATTTATTTTGTCTTATATTTATATATAATTTATCAAATATATATAAATAAATTTTTTTCAATAATTCTGAGAAATATAATATAATTGAAAAATATCAAATAAAAATTATTCCATGATTTCTTCTTTTTAAAAAGTGTTAAAAATAGGTTTTACGAAAAAATAAAATATAAAAATATATATTATTAATTAAAAACATTTTTAATAATACATAAGAAAATTTTCGTTGTAATACATTGTAAAATATATAACAATTATAATACGTATTAAAAAATCAAAAAATATTGATTATTCCAAATGTAAGTATTTATTTTAATAACTTATAATATTTAATAATTAATGAGACATTATAATTAATAATTTTCTCATATTACACAAAATTTTTAAATCATAAAAATAATATGTAAAAAACTAAAAACATATTTAAATGAATAAGATTATAAATTAAAATAAATTAAATATATAATATTCATTACATAATTAATAGTAATTAATAAATAATTTATCTATATTGTTAATACATAATAAATATAATTGCTTATTAGAAAATTTTATTTATAATAAGAAAATATGAGGTAATTATGAATATTTGTAAAAATAATTAAAAATATAAAGTAGTTTCTAAATATTAGTAATATTTATATAAACTCATATGTTATGTCAAACCTAGGGTAAACCCCACATCCCAATCCCAATAACAATATCTAATTTATCATATAATAAATTATTAGAATGATATATAAATTTTTTTTATCAATTATTAAAAAATGATAAATTAGTTACCCTCCCCTATAATGATATTAAACACCAAATGCCCAGTCATTTTTTGTCGGTTCATGTGTATTCATCTCATCACAGACCCAATAGTAATCTATGATTTAGTTTATGAAACACTAATAGAAATATACATAAGTTTTTATTGTAAATTATAAAAAATATTAGATTAATTACATCACCTGCAATATAACTAAACACCTGATCCACAAAAAGGTAATGTCATATGTATGGTGAACCCCACATCTTGGACCCAATGGTGATATCCAATTTATTATATTATACTCATTTTTAATCATACATATATTTTTAAGGAATGATTTAATAAAATTATAAAATTAATTACCCTCACATACAGTGTAACTAAACTCCCAAAACACACAATTGTAATATCGGGTCTAGGGTAAATCACACATCATGGACCCAACATAGATATATGATTTATCATATAATACATCGTTCTAGTGATATTAATTTATTTTCCAAAAAATAAAATATCCCTTATATAATATGTTTAATATTTCTATTTCATATATTTCGAACCTCTATGGGTCCCATAATCAAGATCTCACACATGTCTGACTCTTCTCAGAATACATAGAATATTTAAAGATGGTAATTTATAATAATAATTTTAAATGAGTAAAAAATTTAAGAAATAGTTATTGTTATTCAATTTTTAGATAACTATGGATAGTGGAGGTAAACACTGATATCTGTTGTGTAATCGTGAAAGAATTATTAATTACATAAATACTAACGGATATGGTTTAAATTCTCATTACATTAAAGGTGTTCAAACCATTATATAATTTACATCATTGAATATCGATTTTTTAGGAATGATTAAATAAATGTTTGTGTATGAAATTTGATCTTTGGATATTCAAAACATTTAAAAATATTGGAATTTATATTTTTCATTTCAGATTTAAGAATGATTATATTTTTTGGAATCAACATGGTTAAAAGAAATCAATTTAAAATAAACATTTTTTACTCTAGATCCATCAATTATGAATTTAATACATGAGGCATTGGTCAGTCTATTCATAAAACAATAACTCAAGGAGATATTTCAAATCTAGAATCAGAACTTTCTATATTTGTATATTTGTTGATGTATGCTGAGGAGGCCTTATATATTACAATCCAAATGAGAAATCATGTGTAATTGCTTAGACCTCTCTGATCTATCCCATTGCTAAAATCTAGTGTTTGAGGTGTTCTAGGAGGTCAAGGTGACTCATCCCCAATACTTTTTCAAATTTCCAGTTCTGTGAACAGTGTACCGGGGAGTCGGAAATGGTGAGATAGAAATGGTATGTAAAAAATGGTGTCACAGAAATGGTGAAATGGAGACATTGAGACAAAAATGTTGAGTCAGAAATGGTGAAACAGAAATAGTGAGACAAAAACGGTGAGACAGAAAGGGTGAGTCAGAAACGGTGAGGCAGAAAGGGTGAGGCAGAAACAGTGAGACATAAATGTTGAGTCAGAAACGGTGTCACAAAAACGGTGAGACATTAATGGTGAGACATAAACTGTGAGTCGGAAACGGTGTCATAGAAATGTTTAGAAAAAAACTGTGAGACAGAAATAGTGAGTGAAAAACAATGAGAGAGAGAGACAGTGAGACAAAAATGGTGAGTCAGAAATGGTGAGATAGAAACGGTGAGAGAGAAATGGTGAGAGAGAAAAATTGAGATATAAATGGTGAGACATACACGGTGTCACAGCTCATGAATAGTTATTCTAGAACACATTCATATTTCCATTGATAAATTTATAGAATCTTTTAGTTTCGCAAATTTAATGTTTTCATTGATGTAAATAACATTTATGTATTTTTATTAATGGATTTAAGGCTGAATGAAATCCCAAAACTCCTATGTTGATTTTCCTAATGCCCGAGATTCATTAACTTGGGCATAACATGTGGTTCATTGTGATCTGATGTTAATGGAAAATTCAATGTATCTTATACCTATGGACCTTTAAATATTCTATTGGGGCAAGAAACAATCCTCCCTTCTTATTTCTCCTTGTTCTCTCCTTTGCTGAGACGCTCTACCCATGAAAAGTGGTATCAAAGGGAATGTTATTCATGGTTTTGGAAAATGTTGCTAGATAGACCATGGTGGTGGGAGCAGAGTCCAGGGGTGTCATGGGGATGTGACATGTCATAGATGGTAGTGCTCAAGAGATGTCAAAGCCATAGACTCCACAATAAGGGTTGGGTCTCATGGTGGTGGTTGGAAACCTAGAGTGTGGGTGGGCCATGGTGGTTTTTGACTTAGAGAGTTGGAAGGCCATTTATTCCAACGACAAGGAAGGATCATCCTTTGAATATATACATTAATTTACCCCCAACTCAGGGAAGCTAGTCTTGCTTACCCATCTTCTGAATGGGGAAAAGACGCATATGTTATGCCATGTGCTTTCTATGTTTAGCTTCTCCAGGGAGTAAGTGTCTATGATCTAGATATACGTTCCAATGACTTGACCTGTAGTTAATCTACTCACCGTGTTGATCCCCTTGTATTTAGAAGGATATATTGTTTTCTAGGATTCATGGGATTATGAGAAAGTAATTCTATAAATAAATAATTTAATAAATTATGTTAACCCATTGAGTTTTGAGCTTCCTAGGGAGTAATGTTGAGGTTGTGATTTGAAGGAATAGTTTACTTTTGGGTGATTCTAATGAAATTTAATGTTGAATTGTTATTTGATAATTAATGATTTAGAGAAATAATTAACGTAATGTGAAACTAATAAAAGGAGAATTAATTAATTTATTAAAGCTCTTTAAATGTTTTTGTGATTATAGGACACCTATACTTAGATGTAGAATCCGAGAGTCCGAAAGACGTTATCTGCAGTTATGTCTAAGACTAGGTTATTCCCATAGGGTGGATTTGAGGTATAGTATATTCTATACTTTTTATTTTTCCATTCATTACTTCTCTCTATCCGTAAGGGAAACTGACACCCCAAAGATTTTGAGCCCTATGGGTGTTTTCCACAACATTCTGGTGGGAGGATGGAGGGCTCACAACCACCTTTGTCCCTAATCGCTTATATTGGTAGTTACGTGTGCTGGCATGCACATTGGTTATTTTTCTATATATATATGTGTAAAGGGATGTAATGGAGTCTTGTTATTCACAGACACATTTTTTTGATATAGGTTTCTATGGAATACTATAGGTGTAACGTGTATAGGCTATGATGGATTGATGATCTTTACTCAGTGTATGGGTTGTAATGGCTTGAGATACAATTCTTGATGTATGATACATGTTATGTTAGATGTGGTGGCTCCATGAAACTACCTGGTTACATTGCTTACATGTATGTGGTGATTTTGTTGCATGAGGAGCTTATTGTGGGGCATCACCCAAGTAGCCAGGGTGAGGCTGGGAACATTGTATAAATATTTAGGCGATGAGATAGTTTCACTTGTTGTTCATTATGCTTTAGCATGATTTATTTACACTTGCATGAGAGGCTTCGTGGAGGATCCTACTCAGTTTATTGTTATACACACTCTTTGTATATATTAACTTATTTTTAGGTAACACAGTGCTAGTTAGTGATCAGGCTACATACTACTAGCTTGTAGTTTTAAGAGCTGTTTGGGCTTGTGGTTGTTGCTCTTTTACTTTAATTTGGGTACTTTCAGTTTTTCCCCTATCGGTTGTAGTATTTTTTTCATGACATTACATATGTGCACATTGGAGTTCTTTTAACTTACTATTTGAGTTGGTGTTGTTTGTTTTTTATATTATCTCTCTCTTCTTCATGTGTTCTCTTAAAGGGTAATTCCACCCATTTATGTGTTCGCTATACACGTGGTGGTAGTCGCCAACACAAGGCCTACTGGAGGCAAGACTCCGTGGTCATTATCTCCCCTCTCACATTTCTGGTGAAGGAGGTGTAGACTTTTTGGGGAGGGGTTTTTGACAGAGTGGTATCATAGTTCATGTTGATAGATATGATGTATTTTGGAGTTAGGCATAGGTGAGGTTTCAGGGATTGGTAGGGAAATAGTTTCAATCATGTTTATAAAGTGATGTAATCATTGGAGACCAACTCAGACATAGGTGTTTAGGCCCCCCTATGATATGATGTATGAACCGTTATGTTTACAATGGCCACTAAACAAGGTGACACTAGTTTCAGTGTATATACTTTGGAAAGGATATTGCATCATTCTTCATTGTGACTATGTTTCAATTGGTAGACATTGGGATAGTTTAACCCAAAACGAATAAAATAAAATCTCCCACAGGCTGTGCCAGCAGATCACCGCCGGGTAGAGTTCGATGATGATTACACCTGGAAAAGGACACTCTGAGTGTTTCAACTCTAGAGTTTGCAGATGTTCGAGGGATCCATTTAAGATGCAGTTATAGAAGACGGGTTGGGGGAGGTCGAGATTGGATTCAGTTCGATCCTTGATAAGGTGTAGCATTGTGTGTCCATGGTTAGGACGAGGCAACACAGAGAATCAAGGAAGTGGGGGTTCTTGTACCTTGTGGACTGTGATGAGTCAATGATCTCATGGGAGGAGTTATGAGACAAGTTTAGAGTTGAGATTCATTCTTCAACTACAATGACGTCCAATCACCAAGAGCATCTTACCCTTTGGCAAGGGAGCTCCTGTGTGCGAGAGTTTGGAATCTATTTTAGGAACCTTTTGTGATATGCTTCAGACCTATTTCCAAATGGGGAGGCTAGACCAAGGAATTTCGAGGAGGCTTTGCATCTAAGGATCCAATACCAGGTCAACCTATTTATGCTAAAGACATATATTGAGGTTCTGGAAAGGTAAGAGGTCGTCGAGAGGACTTTTGCTTGAACCATATCATCACATGAGGGGAGTCGTCATGATTTCTCAGGAAGTATAGCTGTGGTCCAGGGTTCCATGTTTTTAGGGAAGAAATGTATCTGTTCAACTCATGGAATCATCTCTCAGTCCTATGAAAAGGGATCATGTGCTTGTTTTTCTTATGGTGGTTGAGGTCATCAGTAGTGAGAGTGCCTGACCATGAAGAGTTGTAATCGTGCACCAGGTTTTCTGCTCCAGGTTCATCCATTGAGGATGTTCCTGTTGAGGCTGTACCAGTAGGTTGCTGCAACTATAGATCAGCAGAGGGTAGATGGGGTAGGTAGAAGACAACCCCCTAATGCTCCCCATCCTCAGAGAACAGAGTGCGACTTTGGTGGTGGTCGTCATTTGGGTCAGAGAGGTTGTGGTAGAGTTCATGGTCACCTTCATGCTTTAGATTTTCCAACACCAGGTGAGCCAGAAATTTCTTGAGGTACCCATTGCTTGTTTTCTACCTTGGTGTATTCCTTGTTTGATTTATGAGAGACACAGTCCTTCATATAACCTACACTTCTCCATGGTTTGGGACTTCAGGTATAGAGTTGGTGGTGATTGTTAGTGAGGGAGACCCTCAGATGGGTCAGAGGAATGCTCCATCATTATCATCAATGATGGCTGAAATAATATTGAGTTCTTCATAGGTTTAGCTATTGGCATTTCCTAGGGTCATAATAGGGTACCCTGATGCCTTTCCCAAAGAGGATGTATCATTTCTCCCTCGATGTGAGATTGAGTTTGTAATCGAGCAACAACCAGGAGTGTCTCCAATCCTTATGTCCCGAAATAGAATGGCCCCTTATGAGTTGATAGAGATACATATGTAGCATGATGGTTTGTTACAATTCGGTTTTTAGGAAAAATGTAACACCCTGGGGTGATCCAATTTTTTTTGTGAAGACGGCTGACTGCATCTTGCGGTTGAGTGATGATTATCATTTCTTAACAATGTGGAAGTAATGATTCACTATCCTCATTTGAAGAATAATGATTTATTTGATCAAATGAAGGGTGAAATTTGGTTCTCTGAGATCAATTTGCAGTAAGAATATCATCAAATTCATGTGAATGATGAGGATATCCAGAAGACTGCTTTCTGTTGTCAATGTGGGCATTATGAGATTGTCGTAATTTTGTCTGGTTTGAATAATTATCTTGTTGTGTTCATGGGATTGATGAACGTTGTATACCATATGTTCATAGAAATATTTTTGGTGGTTTTAATCGACAAAATCATTGTTTACTCTATGTCTGTGGAGGAGCATGCATAGCATCTACATTCCATTTTTAGAGATCTTCATCAACATCAGCAGTTTGGGAAGTTGTCAGAGTGAGTGTTTTGGGGTCGATAAGTCTGTTTAATGGGAAATTTTGAGTCCTAGTTGGGGGTAGATGTGGATCCAATGGAGATAGAAGCAGTTGTGTCTTGGGAATCCCCTAAGACAGTGTCATAAGTACGAAGTTTCCTTCTTCTCACAGAATACTAAAAGAGGTTCAAAGCTGATTTCTCTCGAGTTTGGACTCCTTGGATAGCTTTGACAAGGAAGGTTCAGACATTCATATTGACTGATTAATGTTAGGCAGCTATCGAGTTCTTAATGAAGAATTTATTATGTGTTCCTGTTCATTGTCTCCCAGCAGAAGGAGTTCAGTTTAATGTTTTCTACGACGCATCATATCTGGGATTAGGTTGTGTTCTAATGCAGTAAATATCTTTAATTGCTTATGGGACTCAACAGTTTCATCCTCATGAACATAAATATGCATCCCATGATCTTGAGTTAGTTTCCATGGTTTTTTCTCTGATGTTGTGGTGGAATTACCTCATTAGAGAGCACTTTTTAGTTTTCATTGATCATAAGATTTTGATGTCTGTTATCTCCCAATGTTCCATGAACTTAAGACAACATCAGTGGATGGATTTCTTACCAGAACATGACTTCAATTTATAGTAGAAACCTGGAAAGGGGAATATTGTAGCTAATTCGTTGAGACAAAATTCACGTTGAGATGTTGTTCATGCGTCCGATGATTCCTGGACTGTAATGGAAGAAATTTCAGCATTACATATTGATATGGGAGAAGTTGGGGGCATATATTTTATTTTCTAGATGACGGTGAAATCATCTTTGTTTCAATAGTTTGAAGAGTCCCAGTTGGTGGATCTTGAGATGGTGGTCTAGAGAGATAGAGTTTTTTGTTGTGAGGCCCCTTATGGTTGGATTGAGGATGAACAACATCGAGTATTGTATCATGGAATTATTTTTGTTCCATTGGTGATGAATGATATGGTTCTCAGAAATTTCCATAGTTAACCTTTAGTAGAGAATCCTAGCTTGATAAAGATGTACTGATCATTGAGGATTTATTGTTGGTGTCCTTGGTTGAATCATGCGGTTGTAGAGTTTTTGTATCAATGTTTAGTCATCCAGAAGGACAAGGGTGAGCACCGTGTCCCCAGTGGTTTTCTCTAACCATTTCATGTTCCTCAGTGGAAGTGGGAGGGTATCTCAATATAATTTTTTACTATTTTACCTTGATCTCTCAGAGGAAATGATTCTATTTGGGTGGTAGTGGATCATTTAAAAAAAATAATCCCACTTTATAGAGATCAAGGAGTCAAGATCAGTGGATGTTTTGTCGAGGGAGTATTTGGAGTAGGTGGTGAGACATCATGGACTACCAAGGATGATCATTTCTGCTCAGGATAATCTCTTTACATCATTGGTGTGGAGAGGTCTCCACCATGATTTCATTTCTCAGTTATTCCTTTACATTTATTTTTTATTATCAAACAGATGGTCATATAGAGTGTACCATCTAGACTCTTGAAGCCATGTTATGGTTTTGTGTTCTTAATTTTGGAGGTTCATGGATGAGCCACATAGCCTTGGTGGAGTTCACATACAATATTAGTTTTCACTCCACCATCGGTATAGCACCATTTGATGCCCTATATGGCTGGCCATGCCATTCTCCCTTGTACAGGGATGCGTGTCAATGAGTCAGCATTTAGCAGACCAGAACTAGTGACGAATACAAAAGAGATGGTTTAGGAGATTCGTGAGAGGATGAAGGCAGCACATGATCATCAGAAATCATATGTCGATCAAAGGAGGATACCTTTGGAGATTAATTCTGGGGATCATGTGTTTCAGAAGGTGACTCCCCGTAAATGGCAGTGACGTTGTGGTTACGGGAGTAAGCTTTCTCCCTAGTTTTTTGGTCCTCTAGAGATTTTGGCTCGTGTTAGAGCGGTGGAATAAAATATATCACATCTGCCGCAGATGAGTCGGATACATGATTTTTTACATGTGTCACATCATTGTCATTTTCTTCAGGATGACTCTCACGTCATTTATTCGGAAGAGATCGATGATGATGATGATGGGACCTTCGAGGAATGACCTATGGTGATCCAAGAACGCAAAAAAAGGGGTTTCATGGGAATTCTATTCCCTTGGATCATGTCCTATGGCTACACTGTTGCATGGAGGAGAGTACCTAGGTACGTGAGTCATAAATACGTGCTCATAAAATAAATTTTTTTTGATTTTTAAACAATTTTCATGTAACAGTATTCCCTTTGTATTTATAGACCATTAATTTTTATAAGATGAATTTATTTTGTTTATTCTAATGGATTTCTCTCCATTGAGAGGTATCTTGAGGAGTGGTTGTTCGACCCCTTTTCAGTTTCCTTTTGAGTTGGTTTTAAATTCATGAGTATGGGAAATATTTGAGAGTTATCTAATGTAATGGAAGAGACTTGTCTAGTCTATCCATTTTCTAAAATCTGGTGTTTGAGGTGTCTTGGGATGTAAAGGTGACCCCTCTCCCACACTTTTCTAAATTTCTAGTTCTGTGAACAATGTTTCCAGTTTAATGAATAGTGTCATGGGGAGATAGAAACAAAGAGTCAGAAATAGTTTCACAGAAATGGTGATGCAGAAATAGTGAGAGAGAAACAGTGATACAGAAACCATGAGACAGAAATTGTGAGGTAGAAAATGTGAGACAAAAACGGTGTGACAAAAAACATTGAGTTAGAAATGGTGTCACATAAATTATGAGAGAGAAACAATGAGACAGGAATGTTGAGTCATAAACGGTCTCACAAAAATAGTGAGACAAAAACCGTGAGAAAGAAATGGTGTCACAGAAACGGTGAGACAAAAATGGTGAGATAGAAATAGTGAGATAGAAACTGTGAGATAGAAACGGTGAGTCAGACATGGTGCCACATCTCATGAACATTGTTTCTTGAACTGTTTCATATTTCATTTTCCAAATTTCCATATTTTTCCAGTTTCACCAATTTAATGTTTTATTTGATGTAAAACGCATCTATAGTCTTGTTTTAAAGATATTTAAGGACAAATAAAGTCCCATAAGTCCCATATTAATTTTCCTAATGCCCTGGATGCATTGACCTGGTCAAACCACGTGGTTTATTGTGATATGATTTTAATGGAGAATCCACTATATCTTTAATCATTGCACTGTTAAATCTTATAAAGGGACAAGATATATTTCTCCCTTATTATTTCTACTTGTCCTATTCAGAGAGAAACTTGAAACATTCCTTCCTTTATGTAGGAATCGTGAGAATATACATTTCCTAGTGGATTGGTTTCCATTGATGTTCTTCTTGGTGTAAGTGCACCACCTGTTTTGGTGCAACCAAGAAGTATCCAAAAATATTCAAAATAAGATATGATTTATCATTTTTTTTTTGAGTCTACCTTATCATATTAACTGTTTTCATATTATGTCATGTGATATCCTTGATTCTAATGGTGTTTCATGGGATTTGGTGTGTGCGGTCGTTCCACAACATCCTTATGTGGATGTAGTTGTACGAGAGGAGGTTATTTTGTTCCATTGTGTGGATCGTTCTCATATAATGATTCTTAAGATCCTTTTTAAGGTAGGGGATTCATTGCATCTCAATTATTTTTACGTGAAACTGTAGAGTTAGCATGCCTTAGACACTTGATCACATTGAAATTATCATAATAAATATTTGACCAAGATAAATAAATTGATATCAATCATATGGTTTGTACTTTGTTTTTGATAGATAGTTTTATATCTATTATTTCTATGTTTAGTTGTTCGTTCTTTATGGAAAATGGTAAAGAACATAAACCGAAATTAATTGATAATTATTTGGAAAATGATAAAGAGTCATGTAATTTAATATGGTTCGTATTGTTGAATTTTTTTATGTTAGTCAAATTGATGCAGAAAAAATGTTTAATTTATTATTGATAGCTTAATTTTTAGGTTTCATGAATATGGAACTTGTGAATAATAAATTGGATTATTCAAGATTTATTAGTGAACTGATTGTTTGATAATTCTTTGATGGGTTCTGAGTTACCCCCTACTTGTTCAAGGTCGAAGAGCCCAACTGATATGATTGTTGTTTTCCAGCTGAGTGTGTTGTGATGTGATCCTAGATGGATGTTGTGATATGTGGGGGAATATAGGCCTTATAATTGTTATAGAAATTTATTCCTAGAGTGGATATATGCATTGGCTTATGCATGTGGGTGTTAGGGAGGACACCAGTGATAATGAAATGGGTTGGATGTGAATGTTTAGTTTTTTTATGATTCTTTTTGGTTGTCTATCTGCTTTACATTTATCACTTTTCAAGGCATCTATTATTGTCTACCCTTCTTCCAAAAGGTTCAAAGACACGTGGGGTATTCAATGTGCTTTCGATGTTTAGATTCTCAACGGAGGATGGGCCTACGCTCTTGTTATAGGTGGAAAAAACTAGACGTATTTTTCATCTACTCACCGTGTTGATCCCCTTGTGTTTAAAAGCATAGATTTTTTTTCTAAAATGCATGGGAATATGGGAATTTAATGATGTAAATAAATAATTTAATAAATTATGTTAACCCATAGGGTTTAGATCTTGTTGGTGTGCAATTTCGAGGATTTTATTTGGAAGAACATTGTACTTTAGTTGTGATGCTAATGAAATTTAATGTGTAATTTTTATTACATAATTAATGTTTAAATAATTAATTAAAATAATTTTCAACTAATAAAAAGATAATGATGTAATTTATTAAAGTTCATTAAATGGTTTGGTGCTTATAGGATACCTAGTCTAATAAGTAGTAGCCCGGATTCTTAGAGATGTTAGCTGTAGTTTATTCAAAGACTTTGTTATGCCCATAGTGCGGTCATGAGATATAGTGTATTATGTACTTTTTCTATTTCTATACTCTAATCCACCATGTCAGCAAGGGAAAATAGCACCCAGGGGTTTTTGAGCCCTGGGGGTGTTTTCCCCAACATTCTGATGGGGGGATGGATGGTTGACTACACCATTTGGCACCGCTCTCTTCTCTTGGTATTTACTGGTGCTTGCATGAACATTGGATAGTTTTCCCCATATATATCTGTAGAGGGATGTAATGGATTGTGGTTATTCTGGCATATATATTCTTGTTATGTTATTCTATGGTCTACTATAGGGATAACATGTATTGGCAATGATGGTTTGAGGATCCTTACTCGGTGAATGGGTTGTAATGGCTTGAGGTATATTACCCAATGTATGATACATGTTATGCGAGCTATTTTGGCTGCTAGAAATTACCTGTTAACTTTTCACATGTGTATTTCGTGGTTTTATTACATGAGGTACATGTTTTGGTGCTTCACCCAGGAGTCTATGATCAAGCCTTTTGGGAGAGAGATGATTAAGATATCCGACGTTGGGGAAAATCAGCAAACTAGTGGGGAAGTAGAAGCAGGGAACCCTTGATATTCTTTATTAAATTTTATAATATTTTATGAATTACATGGTGAGTGTAGGCATTGTGAGGCTGGGAACATAGTATATATATTTAGGTGACAATATAGTTTCAAATGTTGTTCTCTGTGTTTTACATGCTCTCTTTACTTTTTCACTAAATGCATCAAGATTATCCTTCTAAGTTTACTATTATACTAACCCTATGTATATATAAACAAAATTTGGGGACAGTATGAGCTGGTTGGAGATCAGACTGGTTAATACTCGATTTCGGTTGTAGGAGCTGTTCGGTCTTGTGGTTACTGCAGTTTTACATTCGTTTGGGTTCTTGCAGTTTTTCCCCTTTCAGTTGTAGTAGTTTTGCATGAAATTTCAAATGTGTAATTGGGATTTCTTTTATCTTACTGGTTGAGTAATAGTTGTTTGGTTTCTATCTTATATCTCTCTTCTACATGTGTTCTCTTAGAGGGTAATGCATTCTATTTGGGGGTTCACTATACCCTCGGTGCTAGTTGCCAACCCAAGGCCTACTAGAGGTGGGACTCTAGGGTCATTATCTCCATTTTCACATTTCTATTCCAGGAGGGGTACACGTTGTGGGGAGGGGTTGTGACAACATAAATCTACTAAAAAATTTATTTCTATTAAATCATTTTTAGAATGTTTAATAGTTTCTTCAATAATTAATTTAGTTTTTAATATTTTATAGTTTTATTAACAATATTTTATGGGTGCCAATATTTTTTTTGAGATGGTTGGACATAATACTAAAGATATACTAAATTCTCTCACCATAGTTCAATTTATTTTTGTTTATCCCAAGTCATCTTCTCTTCCCCTGTATAGTGGTCCATCTAAGAGGGGTCATAGTCATGGTTGTTCACTGATTCTAGATCTAATTCTAAAGAGATGATGATCAATTGATTTTGATCCCCCTTTACAGAGGTATGTTGAACCAGTGAACATATTTATTTAATGTTATACACTTAAATTAATTTTTATAATAATTTATTGATTAAATAATTGTTTCAATTTGAATAGTTTCTCTTATTTATCCATTAGGTTTTGTAGTGCGATTATGAGAAATTATTTTTCAGGCCAAGGTTTTCATGGGACCTGGTACCCAAAATTGTTTATGACCAGATTTTTTACCACAATAATATATGTTATTAAATAGTATGTATTTTTTTAAAAGAAACTAAACACTAACATATTTATATAATAGTTTTGATGAATTTATTTTATTTTATTTATGATATCCAGAGTGCTCACATAAAAGAGGAATGAGAAAATTGTATATGTGAGTGCTTTCTTAAGTTTCTACCCAATATTAGAATGTGAGGTATGGATAATTATCATGCTACTATTTTTGTACAGTCTTGCATCACTCATCATCCTGAATATATTTTAACTTAGGTATGGGATGAGTATGGATTCTTATATCTAGTAGAGACTTTTATGATGAGATCATCATCTAGAAGTTAGATCCAAGGGAGGAAAGAGTTAACCCATAGAGATGGTAGTCGTATATTTGGCACACATAAATGAAAAATGGTATGTTATATTATTTATTAATGTATATGTATTTTAACTATAACATGTCTGTTATATTATAGAGGTTGCTACTGATCCTTCTATTATGGGGTTTAGTGTTTATAATATTATATATACAGATATTCGTGCATGATTATTTTTACGTGAACAATGAAACCTTATTTTGTATAGTGATTCCATTTAAAAATGTAATTAATATTAAATTTATGGGTATTATATTTTGTCTTATAATTTAAAGGGTTCTTATGAGGCTGGTATTCCCATCCACATGAGATTAAATCTGAGACCAATAATATTCCACATCTGATTCACGATTTGATGAGGGGTCTTGGATAGATGAGACTTCATAGGGATTCATGAATGGTATAGTGATTGTTATTTGTTCACGACTGACACCTATGAGTTATTATGGTAAATAAATGATGCCACCATTGAGCATGAAGGGAACTTTGGGTGAGTCCAAATCGACACCGTCATCCGCTTCATAGTAGGAGTCGAGGTCTTGGGATGAAGATGAGATAATAGAGCATATGTAGAAGAAGATGGTGTAGGTGTGTGAACAATGATGTCTAATAGATGAAAATTTGGTGGAGAATATGAGGATACTAGCATGTTGTGTTGGTATAATGTTTCATCCAATATTACATTGATTTATCCACCCCTATTCCTTTTAGTGAATATCCTATATCACACTCTAGTTTATTTTTAGGGATTTTTATGCCTTTTTTGTAATTTGGAATGACCGACATGTTATTTTTTAATAGATGTATTTCTTTTATAGATTTTTTAATTTGGATAATTTTCTATTATTTTTTATTTACTTTTAAAATTGTTATTTTTTAATGATTTTATCATATTTTAATTAAATTTAGGTTTTAGATATTAATATATATATATATATTAATTTATAATATATTTAATATGTTAATTAATTTCAATAATTTAAATAATGTAAATAATTTTTTATTATATTAATTTTGTAAATGACATTTATTTTATTAATTATTTATTATTTTTTCAAATATATATTTTAAAAAAGTAATAATTTAATTTAATATTTTTTAACATAATTTTAATTAAATGTTTTTATGTTTTTTTGGAAAATTATTATTTGTGATAGATGGAAATATTCGTCATTAGTAAACATTTAAATCTTTTGAAAAGGATTGTCCTAAGTGGTTATATAGAATGACTAATTGATTTCTTTTTAATATAACCCTTTTTGGTTGAAAATAAACACATATGCGATGCCACCATCGGTGACATGATGTTTTCAGCAGACTCCCGTTTCAAATTAGGTTTTGTAATAGGAGTATGTCACAAATACCACATCAAAATTACCTTAATTCACTAATGTGATACTAACAAAAAATGTGGAATAATTTTTATTCAATAGATCATCGCATCAGAAATTCATCCCATATTTGATTACATGAATCAATACCCACATCCCTAAACATAAGTGGATGAATGTAATTGAGATTTTTTTTGAAACAACCATTGATAAATAATCAATTTATTTCAAATAAGAAACCACATTATGTAATTCAATGGGCACATTTAGAAGATCCATCAACAATTATATTGATCACTGATGGAAGTGGGAGAATGTAACGTAAATGTTTAAGAGAGATATGACTATGAGTAAAATAATTAACACCCTTCATATTGATGGTGATAAAATCCATCATATAATAATTCCTAAAAACATTTTTCAATTTAGATAAAATTGGGAAATACTTTAATATACAAGAAAGAATATCATTGATTTTTTGTTGAGTTCCATCAACAGGACATCATTTCATTATATCATGAAATAATTAAGATCCTTATCTATTAAAGAGAAAATGATATTTATAACATTATATATATATAAGACATATTGAACATAGAATCCATAATATCATTTAGGCACCATTTTTATTAATGGACATGTTAAGGATATGTTCTCTATATTAACAAATACTCCTTTAAAAATGTAAATCCATGAAAATATGATTGTATATATCTCTATGTATCACAAAAATAATGTAGCATTAGGAATAATTCCATCTAAACCATTGATGAATATCATCTACTAGAATCTTCCTGATATAGGGGATCACGGTTAAAGGATTAATTGTTAGAGGAATGAAAGGAAACATTAAATAATTATACCATGAAAGTGATTATCCATCTATCCACATAAGTGTAACTAATATAGATTTTGATTACAAGTTCCCAATTTGGTTGGGCACCAAAAATCATCTAGCATCTACCTATGATAAAAGGCATAATTTTATTTTGGAATTCATTGGATGAAATTTCATTAAAAGATTGAAATTGGAAAGAGAATCACATAATTGAAATGATTCCATAGTATATATATATTGAACAAAATTAATAATTTCAAAATTACTTTTTAATAATCAAGAAAATATTTTTAAAATACATGGATGGAAGTAGGTGAGTATTCAACCTTATTTCAACAATAGTATAACTAACAGAAATCTATACTAGGGTGAAAATGAAGTGGCAGTTTCATTTTTTATTTTATAATTTATTAAAATAATTATAAATTCATCATAGGATATTTTTCAGTTATAAAATTCACATGCATAATTGGCCAGCATGGATTGATTGAAAATATTTATTTTAAATGGTATGTCATACCATATTAGTATGTTTTAGGCATTTGTTCCACGAAACTATGATCAGATTCTTGTCAATGGTAAAAACCAACTATATAAAGGTCATTATTTGATATCAATATTCTTGAACAAATATCAAGGATATATATATACATGAAATGAATAAAAATTCATAGAGATGATATATTAATTCACAAGGAAGTTTCAACATATTTGTGATAAGGTATTTCCATTTAATGATATTTTTTTGGGATGATTTTAATTGAAATTCATTTCATATAATTTGGTATAAATCTACAATTGTAATCTAGGGTTACTAAATAGTTAAAGGGAATCACCTCATTCTGAGTATATAGATATCTTTGGATGAATCAATTCTAGCATCATGAATGGATTTCACAAAAATTTTCATTGATTTTTTCCATGATATATCACGAAAATAATAGATTATCATAATGATAGAGGATTACCATAATGGAATCCATGTATTTATTTATTATCCACATTGAAAATGTTGGTTTCATCAGTATTGAGAAGATCAAAAATAGATAACGGTTTATAACAAGATTGAGTTCTTGGATTCCCTTTATTTTACCTACATAAAAATGTAGTGACTATGGTTATCATCCTTCATACCAAATATGAGAGATGGTAAGGGGTATCCTTTCATTATAACCATTTTTTATCAAAATAAAATAGTCGGTGATCTATTTTTAATAATAGATATTCATGATATCTTTAATCGATATGAAATAAACTAGATAAACATATTAAAAAGTGCATATATATTGAGAACCATTAATGTTAAATTCAAATTTAATGTATAAAATTAATTTTAGGTGTAAAACATGTAACCAATGTTTATACGTTATGAATTCCTTTGTTTGATGTTAACAGCCTCCATGATAATGTACCAATTATCATGATTTCTTAATCATAGAAAAAAAATTATTGTGGTTGAAATTTTTTATTAGAAATATATCCATTTATGGATGAAATATTTTATCCATCAACATTGTATAGAGTATTTTTAATTGTAATTTCTATGAAATCATTGTCCTCTAATGAATGTGACTGTTATTTATGATACTGATAAACTGATAATTGAAACAAGGTGGAAGATATCAAATTCTAATAAAATATTTGGGATTATAAATTAAATATTGTGGAAATAGATCTCAATGATTCATGAAACATTTATTATTAAATCCATCAATCCATGACGATATGTACACATTATGAGTGAATAAGGTAGTTTTAATATCATCATACAATGCTGATTCTACAAGAAATGAATTTCTATTATCACTCCATATACAACTAAAGACATCATATAATTGAGAGTTATTGTGGATATTAGATTTCTCAATTAAAATAATTTTAAAATAACATAGATGACCATCATTAATCTCCATAAAATATCTATGAATATTGTAATTTATCGTCATGGTTGATAGGTACTTAATCAACTTACATTCTCTTTTTATGCCTTAAAATTTATTTTCTCCATCATAATAAAACATTTAAACTTTATTAGATTATCAAGGATGTCAGAAAGCTTCATATACAATTTTGAAATATACATATCATAATACATCGGGTATAAATTTCATGAAGGATAATTTTACCAATAGGGATGTCAAAATCTGGATTAGATTACATCAATTTACCCAAGGTTTTTAGGGGTTTTTTATTGAGCTTCTGAAAAAAAATCATTGAAATACGTCCACAATGTCATAAAGGTTCCATTTAGGAGCAATAACATTAATATAGTCAATATATGATAGACCAAAATTATTAAATATAATTGTATACAATAAAAAATTGTTGTAATAATGTTTCAGATAAAAATGATAGACTATTAATAATAATGTCAATGAAGGTATATACAAGGGAGAAATGGTAAAAATTACCAACCGTAGAGGGAGATTACATTTCTATATATTCTAATATATTTCTTTCTATTAATAATGTATCATGACCTAGTGAAGTCATCTATATTTTTTATTATCTCATAAATATACATATATAAATAAATTATTGAAATATTAGAGAAGCAATCTATATAATGGTTTCCCAAATATTCACATATTCTTTAAGTATATATTATAAATCTCTTAATATGACAATGTTTCTATTAAATTGATTGTTTATCTATGAAATATCCTCCCATAGGGATCATAACATCTTATATCGATTGTAATAATTAAAATAAGGATAAAATGTAAGTAAAATTGGGAATATCATCCATCATAGTAATATTTTTATATTAAATGTATTAATGATAGGATTGAACAAACTTATTCATAAGAAAACAATTGTTTCAAGTTTTTTAATTTTGACATTATAATCATCCCACTAAATACCATTATTACCATTATGAGAGATTGTCAATGACTAATTTTCAACGAGGGGTTATGAAATAATAATAATTACTCATTTTCAATGTGAGCTAAGATATATAAGGGATGGGGATGTTTCCATGTTATTTATTCCATTTAAAGTATAAGAATGTGAACTCATTTGGAATAATGTAATCCACTTGTGAAGATGGGATTTTTTTTATCCACCTCTTAGGGTGTCTTCTTTCCTTTCAAATTACCCATATTTCCCTTATCAATATTTTTAGTCATCAATTCACATAGAATCATTTGATTGATAAGCCCAAATATATTTATACAACTCATTAAACTATAATTTCTCGTAAGCATAATCATTTCATAAGTGACCATTAAGGGGAGATAATTTATTTTTGGAGGGTTATTTTCAAGGAGGGATAGCCTACAGGGACATCCTTCATGAACCCAATTCTAATGGAATTTGAATATGGGTTCATCATTATTATCAGTAGTGGATGTTATTTTATATTAGAGATCCAACTATGAGAACTAATAATTTCAAATCTCTCTTTCCTTGTCTCCCCAAGACATTTTCACCTACTAGTCTATATAAAATATATTTCACATCAATGGCTGAGTATGGGGTCTCAATATTTAGAGCATGACCTTTAGTGCTTTCTATCAAAGATTTAATTTTTCATTCATTTATGAGTTATTATAAATTCATAGATCACAATCAACCACATTATCATTAACATTTATAAATTCAAAGATGATATAATTATGTTGGAAATATTAGTGTCCATCATCTCTATCACCACAGAATAATTAATGGAAAGTGATTACATCAATTTAGTTACATTATTTATTTCATAAATATCTTCATCATTGCATATTTTTCCTCAAATATAAGGGCGGTTAATATAATTTCCCACCGCATATGTCCCAATAGTATAACCATGATTCCTATCTTAGGAAGTTAGCAGAACAATCCCATTACCCTTATTCCAAGAACAAATATTCTTTTATCATATCTATGAAAATAACATAATGTTGTAGACAATTCATACAACTTTACGGTTTCAACAATCACTAACCACATCCCATATAAATTTTATGTTATTGTAACATGGTTGTAACCTATTATAGGAAATGTTTAGTTCAACAATTTCCTCTTCTAATATAAATGAATCCCTCCCAATATAAGTTGTTTAATTATCCATATCCACAATCTTCCATGAATAAGGAGAACACTATTATCTAAATGTTTTTCTTTCGTATATGACATGGATGATGGTCAAGGTGGATGTAAAACAATAAATTCACACTAGTATTATTATTTACTAAAATTATATACCTCGCTGAGGCCACCCATGTGTGTGACCATGCTCCCCATTACATAGATAATGTAATAATTATAATAATAATAATATTATTATTATTATTATTATTACCAAAAATATTTACATATATGGATGAAAATATTAGTAATTTTATGAAAAATATCATTATAGGAAGAATATTATAATTTTGTATTATTTATACCTATATTATATATAAATTCAATTGAATATTTGAATAGAAAGATATATAAATATATTTACATGATTATAAAAGAATTGGTTTATTATAAATAAAGTACATATTAATAATGATAATGATTATCATAATAATAATATGGATATAATTTATCTATTATTAGTAATATTTTTTATTTATATATACTCATGTAAACACATTCATATATATATATTAATGGAGACAATTTTTTGTATAGTAGTCAATCATGATAAATGAATCGATGAAATCAAATTTTCTTCCATGTATGTGATGATGGTTATAATATCAATTAATATATGAATAATATATTTATTGTTTTACAATTTTTAAGATCGATTTTAAAATGAATTAAAATAAAAAAACTAATATAATTAATAATGTTCATTTCTAAAATAAATTTATTATTAGTGAATTTATGGTTCCATTTTATCTTTATATGATGATCAATGTTAGTGAATATTTGAAGGTATTTATTTTTATGTTGATATTTGTATGATTTTCTACATTGGTATAAATGAAATTTATGTGTGAGTTTCATTTAATGAGACTCATATATATGTCAATTTTATAATATATTTTAATGGATTAGGGTTTTTGGTAAAAAAGATGGGTTAACATGTTTTTATTATTAGAAAGAAAATAATCTCTATAATCACAATGTAATATAATAATTAATATGACTTTTTGATTTATTATAAATTTTCATTATATTATATGATTAAACCACAATGAAGTTGATGAAACATGTCAACGCATCAAAGATAATAGTATGCTACTATAGATATAAAAAAATTTATAATATAAAAATTATGAATAGTAGGGGGAATAAAATGATTCACTAAGGTTGAATATGGTTATTTTATAAGTATTTTTATGATGATAAAGATTTTATTGATGTTTTGATAATGAATTAGTGGTCACTACGTATGTTACTAGTTATGTAATAGAGTGATGATTATTATAAATTTTTCAATGATGGAGTTACAAATTTATTTATGATTACATTATTAGTTATCGTGGTGTGAGTTATAATATAATTGATGATATATTCTTGAATATGGAGTGATATATAAAAAATAATAATTTTGATATTTCTTCTATATATACTCTAGATAAATATTTTATCACATTTTTATTTTCCAATGATTAGTGTTGCTCAAATAATAGGAAGTTTCAATAATTTGATTTATGGGATTATTATAACGAACCAACTCATCGATGTTAGGGAAGGGTGTTTATTCCATGATGTGGGAGTACCACATATGATTCTAGTGGTAGTACCCCTATGATCAAAATTGTATTCATGAAGTATCAACAATATTCTATACCTTTTTATCGGAGTGCCACATTGAACGACAGTTCTAATATATCCACTGATTTACATATAACATCAGTGTATTTCTCCACAAAATTTATAAATGTTGGAGAAATGAATAATATTCTAATGGGAGTATAATAAAAAATTTATGTTAAACATGATATGTGAAATTTGGGAGACTGTTGTTATGTAAATTTTCTTTCTATAATATTATTACAGATCAATATAATACCACATTACATGGGATACATTCTCATGTGCAGCCTATCTATCTATAATAATGTGGCTATTATGATGTAGAAATATCCGTCATTTCCCCCTCCTAGACAATATACACGAATAATATAATGACATAGCCCGGATG
Organism: Viscum album; assembly: GCA_963277665.1. NCBI lineage: Eukaryota > Viridiplantae > Streptophyta > Magnoliopsida > Santalales > Viscaceae > Viscum > Viscum album. The sequence continues at coordinate 520,853,802 of OY728160.1, forward strand.
ATGAGTTATGGGTACTGATATTACTTATAACATTATAATTATGTGGGGGGTGTTATAGTGAATATTTTATGGGAGATGTGACATTATACATTGAAACTTCTAGTAACTATATTAGTGGGGGTTGTTATTAGCGACTCTTGTTTCTATGAGGGGTTCATGTGAAAACTACATTGAAGTATTCATATTTTTTAGAGGGACTACTTGTTACTGAATAAAAAAAATCTAGATTAATATATATATATATATATATATATATATAATAGTATTTACCTATTATTACTTCATGACTAGGTTGAACTTGTTTTAGCAATTTTTTTAGTAAGATAGAAACAATATGATGGTGATTATAACTATTTCCATTATTTTGCAGCGATCTTATTTTGTGTGTATTTGAAACTATTATCTGTGAGAAACTATGTGTATTTATATACACACCCAAAATATTTCAAAAATGTTTGTTATATTTTATTATTGATGTTGTAGGGTAGTTATATTTTTACACATAATGTATGTTTGGGGGATGCTTCACATATTACTGAGGTATACATTTGTTTATTATTTTATCAAATTATAAATATTTAGATATTTTTCATTATATTTGAATATTTCTTGTATTTTTCTATTTTTACCAATTAATTATGTATTATAAATTTTCTCGGAAATCAAGATAGCATGAATTCCTTATCATTCATAATTTTTTCATTAACATATTTTCTTATAGACTATTATTATGTTCTATAGTGGGTAGTTCAATAAATTTAATAGAATAACACGATTAGTGATATAAATTAACTATTTTACTCTTTAAATTGATCTTCATGGGTCAAACATGGTTTCCTCATGACTAATGTGGGTACTTGGGGAGTAAATGGAATCATATTTGGGAAAATATAAATATATATAAAATAATTAAATCGGATGTGTACGCATACTAAAATAAATAGTGATACCATATGGCTCACATTGAAATTATGATCTCGGAGAATTCATGCAAGAAATTTTTTACATGTTTATCAATAGTTACAGTTTAATTATGGATTTGGAGGAATAAGAAATATCATGGAAAGTATGAAATTAACCATGTACAAAAATTAATTAATCAATTAATATTTAATTATTTGATTATGTTAAAAGGATTATAGTTATATATGATCTAGGATTGTTTCATGTCAATATATTACCATATGGAGAAGCCTAATATGGTTGGTGATGCTTTTAGTAGAAAAACTCAAGCTACCTTATCAAAAATGTGGAATCAAATAAATTGAATATTCATAGATATGAAAAGAATATATAAGATAATATTATGTGAACATATATACTACTACCATGAAAGTATATAGTCTTCAATAAATTTATTTCTATTTTTTTTAAATGAGAATAATTCCTTAAAATGTCTATGTGCATGAGGTGGCTTGTTCTCTCTTAATACACACGTAATTCAAATTAAGAAATTTATTTATAAAAATCTACGAGAAAATGATAAAATTAATGGTTTTTCATTCCTTATATGATTATGGTTTTCAAAATACCACTTACAGTATTTCACATTAAACCAAGACCAAATAAAATTTCTAATAGTTAGTTTTCATACAAATAGCGATGAAACTCATGATTTACAGTTTTTCATTGAAAAGAAATAAACCTAGGACATCATGTATCTAATTGGGAATAAACATTACAATAAATAATATTATTCATTAATCTCACCCCATGGATCTCTTTATACATGATCCATTTAATTTACAATTATATATATTCCATGTTTATTGAACAAGGCACACATTCACCCAACTCACCTGACTAAGAAACTATTCAATTTGTTCACCACCCTATGTTCCAATTTTACTATGTATTATTATTGGGGTTAATCGTAGTTTTTGGTGGTAATACACCATATAAACAAAACATTCAATTCCTATATGTTGCCTCATAGTCAAATTGAAATTCACAAGGGCTCAAATTTCAAACAATATTTCAATTACCTGTAATGACGTTTCTCAAATGTCGAGGTAGAATATTTTTACCCCAAACCACCCTATAAGTGACATCCATTACTATAGGCTTCATATATTGAATCCTATACTATATTAAAATGTTACGTATAATAGTGTATACCATTTTGATCATAAATTCCAATAACAACATGAATTATACATCCTAATTAAGATCTCACAATTCAAATTTTTCTTAACTGATGATATAATCATTGTTTAGAAAAACTTTTATTTCATTGATAATGGGGGACCTAATCATTATCTGATAATATGTGTAATTATATTAACTATTTAGTGTTGGTAAATTAATAGTAAAATTTAAATATGATAATTATTGTATGTATACGGGCCATGATCTGCGTGGATCAACCCCTTATGTTTTTTCAATGAATGAGGTGCTCAGAAAAGGCATAGAGGAAGTCCGGTGGATTTTATGATAAGTAGGAAATAGGGGGTTTCACAACATGACAAAGGGGTAAATGATGTGTACCATTTGGGTTTCATAAATTAAAACAAAGCCCCATGGTGACATTTTTTTCACCATTAGTCGGCCTCGAGGAAATACACGACTTGACAGGGAGGTACATGTCATGTACATTCCATCAACTGGGTGTTTTCAATACACCATGTGGCTTGGTATTTTCACACCATACATGTTGTGCACTCCCCCTCTCATCCTCGGATGACCTAGACTCCTCCATCATCAATGTTTGGGAATTCCATTATTCATGATCATTTTCCCACATACATTTTCATCCAATCATCAATATGAGGTAATATATACCTCTATTCTACGGTTTTCTTAATTTCGACTTCTCCTGTTTCTATTTTCAATGTCATGAATTTTGATCTCTATAGTTCTAATAGAGTTTTTTTGGTTGATATTGATGCAGTTGTGTCACCATAGAATTTGGTGGATGCAGTTATTGCGTGGATGGAGATCATGATCCATTGCTTTTATCTATTATTAAGAAAATAACTTTGGAATCGTTCTGAAGAGTGGTATTAATTTATTCTATAATTATTTATGTCCAATCATTGAGTTTATATGATTAATTCGTATGGTTCATAATGCAATTGAAATAATTAAACACTTGATCAATATTAAAAGATTGGATTTGATCACATATTTTTTCTTTGCGCAACGATAATGTTTTTCCTATTGGTTTTCTAGATAGCATAATATCTCATATTTTTTATCATTTTTGTCATGATGAAATTGATATAGAACATAATGACGGAATTAATTGATAATTAATTGTATAAAGATGAAGTGACATTTATTTAAATCTTGTTGTTATTATACATTGATTTTAATATAATTGATGTGGATGTACATGTTTATTCTAGTTAGTCATCAAACCTGAATCATGTTGGTGCTTATGGTTTAATGGAATGTAAAATCAATTTTCTAATTAAATTGTGTTATCTATGATATCTTGTAGTTTTGGATTCCCTTTGTTGGAACATACTTATAGTGAATCAACTAATTCATGATGGATTAAAGAATTGGTTGTTAAATAAATTGTAATTTCTAGTAGGGTTCTGAGCTAAACTCTTTCTTGCTTAGGCAAGGAGTCTAATTCATGGATCTATGAGAACTCATTAATTATGAAAGATGAATTCCTTTTTAAGTCCAAGAGACAAGTTCCCTTGTTGTTTTCTATAGCTTGTGATGTGTTTTGAGCCAGTATGGCTATTGTGAGATGTGTGGATAGGGAGTCCTAGTGGTTCTAGAAGTATTTGATGATTAAAGTGGCAATATGCAATGGTTTATTCATGTGAGTGTCAGGTAGTACACCAGAGGTGATAATACCTATTGAAGATGGGATTACATGTAGATGTAAATGTGGTTTCTTGTTGGATATCTTGGTTTTTATCTACATTACCTTCCCCATGGTGTGTGTCACCGGTTCTGGTGTACCCTCCTTCAAAAATAGGTGAAGACATGTGGTGCTATGACATGTTTTTTATATGTTTAGATGCTCATTGATGGATGGTTCTATGTTTCTACTATAGGTGGTAAGGACTTGAAGGGTAGTCCATCTACTCACAGTGTTGAGCCCATTTTAATCGGTAGTGTAGTTTTTCATTTCTAGAATTCATTGAATTATGAAATGAAATAATGATGTTAATAAATGTTTTAATGAATGATTTTGAACCCATGGAGTTTGATCATACTATGATGTAATCCTGAGGTTGAGTTGATAGGAACCACAGACTCAGTTTTGTGTATTCCTAGAGGGCATGGAACATCATTGAGATGTTAATGAATGTAATGTGAAAATGAAATAGTTTATTTAAAGTTTATTAATAAAATAAAATATAGTGGAACTGATTAAATGGTATAATTTTATTTAATAAATATCATTAAATTGTTGTGTTCTTATAGGATACCTATTTTTAGTAAGGGTAGTTGGGAGTCCATGAGAGGTTAGTAGTTGTTGAATCTGTGACTAGGTTTTTTCTTGTTGTGTGGTTTTGCGCTATATTATATCGTGTAATTTTTTGTGTTTCATTATGATACACCACCCTATCAATAAGGGCTAATGAATCCTCGGGGATTTGGATACTTTTGGGTTTTTTCTGCAATATCCTGGGGGAAGAACGGATGGGTGAATTCCCCCTTATCCCCAACTCTATTCTCTTTACAGTAACTTCTTATGGTATGAACAAAGGTTTGTTCCCCATATATGTGGGTAGAGGTCTATAATGGATTTTGGTTATTTCACACACAAATATTCTATATATAGTTTCATTTGTGCTACTGTAGTTTTAATGTGTATAAGATGTGGTGGATTAAGGATCCTTACACGGCGTATGCGTTGTAATGGCTTAAGGCATAATTCCTGATGTATGATACTCATTATGAATGCTTTATAGGCTCTTAGAAACTACCTGGTTACTTTTTGTTGTGTGGATGGTGTGGTACATAGCAAAAGTGTCTATGGGAAAGCTTCTTTTTTCCTGATGTTCATGTAGTGGTGCTCTTCTTGGTATCTTTGAGAAATACTTTTTAGTGAGAGATGGATTGAGACATGCAACATTGGGGAAAATCGACAAAATAGTTGGGATTTGGTTTTGGGGTACCCATTGGTATTTGTTATTATATTATATAATTATTCATGTGATACTTGTTGATAATATCTATGGTGAGGCTGGGAACTTACATTAAATGTTTAGGTGATGAGTTAGATTTATTTGATGATCACTGCACTTTAGAATTTATTTCCCTACTTTTTAAAGAGAGAATCTAGGGAGGATCGAACTTATTATAATATTATAGACACCCTATGTAATATAAAATATTTTTATTTCACTTAGTGATGATTTGAGATCAGGAAAGTTACTATTTTCTTACAGGGGTTTTCAAGAGCTATTCTGGCTTTTTGGTCGATGCCTTTGTTACTTTCTTTTGGTACATACTATTTTTCGTTTTAGTTGTATTATTTCATACATGACATTCCATATATGTGTACATGGGTTTACATTTATATTTTAGTCTAAGTTGGAGTGGGTTTTTTCTGTCTTATGTCTCTCTTTCACATGTGTACTCTTAGAGGGTAATTCCTCCCATCTATGTGTTGTTATACCCTCAGTTACAATAACCAACCTGAGGCCTATGGGACATGGGACTCAGGGTTTGTTATCTCTCATTTCATATTAATGGCCTAGGATGGGTACAATTTTTTCAGAGGGGTTCATAACAGAGTGGGTTCAAATGCTTTTATTTAGGGATAAGATGGATTTTGAATTTATTAACATTTTATGTTTAATTGGTTTGTTGGGAAACAATGTCAGCTATGTATAGAAAGCACTGTAAACACTTTAGACCAGCTGAGAATTATGTATTTATGGCCCCTTGTGATCTGATTAATAAAACATAAATTTGATTGTAGCTATAAAATTTGGTTATAATTGTTTTATGGTAGATACCCAAGAATGGATCAAGCATAATTTTTCATTGTTCTTGTGTTTGAATGGGTAGACCATGGTTTAGGTTAACCTAAATTGTTTTAAAAAATAATATTAATTTATTTATGGTAATTTATTCCATATTATTGTTTTAATAACTATAATTGTTTATTATTTTGTAGGTATGGCACCGGGTCGACATCCCCATCAGGTTAATGTAGAATGTTTCTAGTCGTTTGAGCTAGTAGATCATCAAAGAGTAAAGGTTGAACATGACTACACTTGTAGGGGACCCTATGAGAGTTTTATCTTCCGAGTTTTCAGTTGTATGAGGGATCTATTTCAAATGAAATTATAGAGGATAGGTTAAAGGAGGTTGAAATAACCATCAGTTTGATCTGTTCTTGGATATAGATCTGGGTTTCATTGGTTCTTACAATCATGTGGGGTAATGCAAGGCAACATAGGATCTAATTCCTCAAGTATAATGCGGAGTCAAAAATACCTTGAGAGAATATCAAAGAGCAGTTCTGTGTTGAGTTTATTTCTTCGAATGTAGTCATGGATCGTCTCCAAGACCTTATTACCCTTCAGTATGTAAGCTCTATTATGTGAGTTTTCATGATATATTTGAAAATCATTTTGAGATATGCTTTGGAAATGTTACTTGATGAGGAGGCCATTGTAATTCAATTCTAGGAGCCTTTGTATTGAAAGATCCAATTATCAGGCACAATGTTTATGCTAAATACATATCTTGAGGTGATGGTGAAAGAAAATTTTCATGGAGAAAACATTGTATAGAACTATTTCGTCATGAAGGGGTGTCACCTTGATTCCACACAATGTAGATATATTGTTTGGTGTTCCCGATTTTTATTAAAGAACAATTTCTATTCGTCTAGGGGTAGGTCCCAGCCCTTAGTGTCTCATTACTCTAGGGAAGGGGGATTATAAAGCCTATTTTAAAGGAGATGGTTCTTTTTTATTATATATTATAATGTTATAAGCTTCCAAAGTGAATGAACTTATAGAGAAGTCAATGTGCATTGGGTGTTCTGCTAGAGGATCCTCCGTTGAGGTAGTTTTAGTTGATGTAGTAGTAGTTGGTTTCACCAGCATGGGATTGGGAGAGATTAGATATGGAAGGTAGAGGACAGCGCCAGGATTCACTCTATCTATAATCTGTAGAGAATGACCATGGTGTAGGTTGTCATTGGGGTAATAGAGAATGGGGAGCATGTCATGGTAAACAACATTCATTAGCATTGCTAGAGCCATGTTAGGAAGATGACGTTTGAAGTGCCATTTCGATTTTTTTCTACATTATTGTATGCATTTCATGATTAGGAGAGACACACTCCTTGAAATCACCAACCATCATCCATGCCTTGGGACTTGCGGTAGAGGGGATTCTAGTGCCCTAAGCATTGACAATTCGAGTTGGGTGTCGAGCTGACTTGTTTCAAGTATGTATGGACTATGAACTAGTACTTGTGTAGAACCACTCTTAAGTATATTTCATATGTTTATGTGTAGAAACATATAATGAAATACATGTCATGGAATAGATGTATTTAATTTAGGCTGTTGTGGATTGCTTCTACAGGTATGTGGAGTTCTCCAATGCCGATGAAGATCCACCAGTATTTTTTGGAAAGCTAGCCCCTCAGATGGGTCAAAGGAGTGTTTTGTCTTTGTCATCCATAATATATGAGCTTATATTGTGTTCATCTGAGGTTCATTGGTTAATGTTTCCCAGGGTCATGGTAGAGTAACCAGATTTGTTTCAAGAATAGGTTGTAGTGTTACCCCCTCGAGGGGTGATCAATTTCAGTGTCCTGATATAGTTGTGTGTGTCTCTTATAATGATTTCTCCATATATGCTGATACTTTTCTTTCGGTGAGAGATTCATATACAACTTGTGGTTTGTAACAGTGCATTTTTTTCATCTGAGTGTGTAACCATGGGGTTAACCAATTTTGTTTGTGATGAAGGCTAATTACCGTTTGTAGTTGTGTGTCGATTATCATATATTATACAAAGTGATAGTGAATAACTGTTGTCCCCTATCAAAAATTGATGATTTGATCGATCAAATAAAGGGTGCAAGTTCGTTATAAAATATTAACTTCTGGTCTGGGTATTATAAGATTAATTTATAAGATGAGGATATTCTAAATAATTACTTACATTTTCTTCATGGGCATTACGAGTGATGGGTAATGACGTTTGGTTTGAAAAATGATTAGGTTGTGTTCATGGGATGGACAAACGCTCTGTTTTGTGGATTCGTAGTTATGTTGATGCTGGTTTTCATCGGTGAAATCCTTGTATACTAGGGTTATGAGTAGGTGCATGCAGAGCATAATTATGATATGTAGGGTGTTTTTCGTTGAATAAATATGTATGAAAATTGATGAAGTATGAGTTTTGGACTAGAGAATTTCATTCATTGGGGAATTTGGTGTCCCATCAAGGAGTAGTTGTGGATATGTTGATGATATAAGTAGATGTGTCTTGGGAATCCCGAATGAAAATGTTATTGGATTGATTATTCACTTTTTTGTAAGGATATTATATAAGGTTTGTAGATTATTTTTCTCGGGTTGAAAATCCTATAACATCATTACAAAGAATGATTTTTCATTCATGTGTAATGATCAGTGTTATGAATCAATCAATTAATTGAAGGAGAACATGGTTATTTCTTCGGTTCTTTTACTTCTTGAATAAGGAGTTCAAATTTATTTTTTCTATGATACTTATCATATGGGGTTGGGATGGGTTTTGATGTAGAATTGATCAGTCATTTCTTATAGGTCTATTTAGTTTCATCTCCATGATTGTAACAGTTACACTCGTGATCTTGAGTTTTAGGAAATGGTGTTTTCTAGAATGATTTGGAGACATTACATCACTAGATTTTACATTCAGGTTTTCACCAGTCATATGATCTTGAGGTATGTTTTCTCCTAGTGAGACTTGAACATTCAGAAGCATCAATGGATGGAATTATTATATAATTACAAAATCAAAATTTCTTATACACCATGAAATGGGGATGTTGTAGCTGCTAAACTTAGTTGGATGCCACATAGTTATTCATTGTGTGATTCAATTAATTCATAGAGGGGTTGGAAGGACATTAAACATTACATCTGGATATGGGTAAGTTACGGGAAGAGGTTTTCTGTCTATATGATGGGGGTAGTCATCACTAGTGCAGTAGGTACAAGAGTCCCAGTTGGGGATCATGAGGCAGAGGTCTGGAGAGACCGAGTTGTTTTTGGTGAGGTCCTTGATGGTTGGCTGAGAATGAACAACATTGTGTCTTTTTTCAGGGATGGCCTTTTATTGATTTGATGATATTGGAGATGGTTCAGAGAGACTTCCATAGTTCCCCTTTAGTGGAAAATCTTATTGGGAAGAATAAGTATTGAGCCTTTATGAGTTTATTTTGGTGGCATGGGATGAAGCATACAATTGCAGTGTTTGTGTACTGATATCTAGTAGGCTATATAGTAAAGGCTGAGCACCTTGTTCTTAGTGGTTTACTCTAACTATTCTTCATTCCTCAATATATGTGTAAGGACAACTCAATGGAATTTATTTCTATATTTCTTCATGTTCAGGGACGATATGGTGCTATATGAGGGTAGTGGATCAATTTATGAAATTATACCACTTCATAGAAATCAATGAGTTTACATTAGTGAAGGTTTGTCAAGGTATTATTTGGAGGAGGTAGTGAGTCTCTGCAGAGTCCCATGGACAATCTTCTCCAATTGAGATCCTCGTTTTACATACATGGTGTGGAGTGGTTTCTGACATGATTTGGAGTCTCACATATGCATTAACACTACTTTTCATCTGCAGATAGACGGTCAGATATAGGTGACCATTCAATATTTTTTAGGCATTTTGTGATATTGTTTCCTAGTATTTGGAGGTTAATGGATAATGAACATAACCTAAGATGATTTTACATAAAAAATTTATTTTACTCCACCATCATTATAGCACCCTTTGATTCCTTGTATGATTGGACTTTCCATTCTCCATTGTACAGACATGGGTCAGACAGTGATCAATTCTTGGGAAAAAACTAGTACAAAAAATGATAAATATACTTTGGTGATTCGATAAAGGATGAATGATGCACAAGATCATCATAAGTACTATTTTGATCATAGGATGAGACCTATGGAGTTTGACATTGGGATCATATGTTTCTAATGATGAATCACCATTGTGGGTAGAGGAGGTTTGGTTATGGGAGTATGCTTTCTCCAATGTTTTTTGGACCTTTTGAGATGTTGGATCTTGTCAGATCAATGGCACGTCTGGTTTCACTTCTCTCATTAATGATGCAAATACAAGATATTGTCAACATGTCGGAACTCAATTGTTATCTTCATGATGAATCTCACATCATTGATTAGGGAGAGATTGATGTTGTTGATTATGTTATATTTGTGGAGAAGCGCATAGAGATTCAGGAATGCATGGAGAAGGTGTTTCATGGGTGTTATATCCTCATGGTTCCAGTCTTGGGGAAACACAGAGGTATGGAGGATATTACATATGAATGTGAGCTATAGATATGACCTCAATATCCTATTTTATTTTATGTTTAGTTGTTTCCATATAACAATTTTTATTTTGTGGTATTAGACCATTACTATATATGAGATGGATTCCTATTTTGTTTTTTGTGTCATGTTCCCTTTTGAGAGTATATTCCCAGATAAAGTGTTTGGGAGATAATTTTGGTGGTCATGTGGATTTGTGTATACCTTTTCTAAAACAGTTGATCTCCTGTTGTGGCAAGTGATTTGAGAGGTATATTGAGGGGTGGCTATTTGGATATCCCCTTTGATTCTTTGGGGATTTTCTCTCCAGGTTGGTTTTGGATTCCCCATTATTATAATGTTATGATAGGTATCTGATATAACTTCCTAGGCCGATGTGGATCGAATATTTCAGTGTTTTTGAATACCAAGGTTCTCAATGAAGGCATTGAGTATGTCTATAGGATTTTGTTTAAAAAATATTGATATAAGGGGGATACACGATTTCACTAATGGGTAAACGGATTTTTTCATTTGGGTTTCAGAAAAATAAAAATATGTGTTGAGTTGACAAATTTTTTAGTGTTTGTTAGACTCGAGGTGGTACACAATTTAATAGAGAGGTAAACATCATGTACTAAACAATCGATGGGTTCTTAAGGACAACAAACCGGTCTATATTTTCAATACCAATTGATTTATCACACCCTATATCTCCCCTAGATGACTCAGACACCTCCATATTCAATGTTTGGGGATTCCTACTTCTTGGATCAGTTCCCCCAGTCATTCTTCAATTATTCTTCTATCTGGGGTAAGATCTACCTTTTTTCATTAGTTTTCATCGATCTAACTTATCATGTTTCAGCTTTTCAATCTATAAAATTTGATCTCAATGGTTCTAATGGATTTTATTTTGGATGTTGTTGATGAGGTTGTTCTGCGACATCCTTGGGTGGATTCAGTTGTTGCAGGGAGGATGATTGTGATATGTTACATTCACCTATTCTCGGGAAAAGATTGTCATAAATATAGTAAGGTACTAAATTCGTTACTTCTGTTATTATTTATATTTAATAATAGAGTTAGTGTTATTTAGTTCATTGGATTGAAACAGAATTAACCTAATTAAATACTTGAACTAGATTAAATTAATTGGTTTGATCGAATGTCGTTACATTGCACAGTGATAATGGTTTTCCTCTTGATTTTATATTTAGTGTGATATCTATTATTTTTTTATCTTTTTGTTCTTAATGAAACTTGTAATGAAACATCAGTTAGAATTATTTGATAATTAATTTGTTATAGATAAAGAGGCATGTAAATCAATTTGATTGTGGTTGTAATTTGATGTTAATCTAATTGATGCAGATGTGAATGTTTAATCCAGTTAGTAATTGAAAAAGATAAATGTTGTTTCTATTTGTTTAAAGTCATCGTAAAATAATTGGTAAATTAATTATTTGTATCTATAATAACATGGAGTTTAGGTTTCCCATAGTTGGAACCTACTAATAATGAATCATTTAAATAAAGATGGATAATATTACTTGTTGTTTTCTAAACAGTAATTAAGTGTAGGTTTATGAGTTACCCTCTTTCTATTAAAAGCCTATATCGATTTTCTTGGAGCTATTATATCTCATTACTTGGGATGGAAAATGAAATTTTTAGGTGCAAGAGCATAGTTTTGTTATTGTTTCCTACTACTTGTGATGTGTGTGAGCCTACAAGGTTGTTGTGAGATGTGGGGGTAGGGTGGCTTATTGGTTACATGAGAAGATGATGAATAGAGGATCGAGATGCATCAGTTTATGCATGTAGATGTTGGGGAGTACAATAGAGTTCATGAAATGGGTTGAAAATGGTGTTACATGCTACCGGGAATTTGGTATCTTTTTGATTCTCTAGTTTGATTATCTACTTTACATTCCCCACAACATGAGGTGCCTTGTGTTGCAAGCTATCCTTCCAAAAGATGTGATGATGCATGTGGTAAGATACATAATTTAAATGCACAGTTTCTTAAGAATGGATGGTTCTATGCCCTTTCTATAGGTGGACATGTCACGATGGGCAGTCCATGTACTAACTATTTTGATACCCTAATGTTCAGTTGCATAGAATTGATTTTCTAGAATTCTTGGAATTATAAAATTTTGTAATTATGATTATAAATTTTTGACGAAATGATGTTGATCCCCTAGGGTTAGAGCTTGCTGGGATGAAATGTTATTGTTTCCCTGGGAGGAACCATGTACTCGGTTTTTCGTATGCCTGGAGGGCATGAAATATTATTGAGATGATAACGAATGTAATTTAAAAATTAAATAGGTTAATTGGTGTTAAATAATTAATTAACATACATTTCATCTGATTATAGTAGATAAAATGATTCAATAACACTCTTTAAATTGTTGTCCTTTTAGAGGATACCAGGTTTTTGTTGTGGCAGTTAAGAGTGTGAGAGACCGTAGCTCTAGTTTTGTTTGAGAATAGTTTTTTCCTATAGTGTGGTTGTGATTTCTCTCATATCATGTAATTTTTTGTGTTTCTATATGTGAAACCACCATATTAGTTAGGACAACTAACACCTCTTGGATTTTGTTCCCTATTGGTGTTTTCCCAACCTCCCAGTGGGAGGATGGATGGATGACTTCCCCCATTGTCCCTACTCTCTTCTATTGGTTGTGACTTGTGAAAGTTTGAATATTAGTTAGTTTTTCCCATATATGTGTAGTGATATAAAATATATTGTGGTTATTCCACACACATATTATATATATATATATTCATTGGTACTACTATAGGTATAACATGTAAAGGATGTGGTGGATTGAGGATCCTTACTCGGCTTAGGGGATGTAATGGCTAGATGCATAATACTCGACATATGATACACATGATATGGTATATGGTGGATCTTGGAAACTACATCATTACATTTGTTTTTTTTGAATGTGTGGTGCTTCACCCTGGTGTCTGTGGGTAAGCTCGGGGTTGCACAAGGGTCAAGTGGTGGGGCTTTCCTCGGTGTCAAAGGGCTAGCCATTTTGAAGCGAGATGGATTAAGATTTGTGACGTTGGGGAAAAGTAGAAATCCACTGGGGAAGTTGTAGCAGGGTAACAATGATATTCTATATAATAATATATACTCTTGTATATGATACATGGTCAGAGTATCTATAGTGAGGCTGGGAACATAATGTTCATGTTTCTATGACAAGTTAGTTTTAATTTTTGTTCATTTTCCTTTATAATGAATTCATTACTTATTAATGAGAGGATATTTGGAGGATCTTATTGAAAATACATTTATATGCACCATATATTATATATAAAATATTTTCTGGTCACTTAGATATCATTGGTGATTGGGTTGCTTACTTTTAGCTCTTGGGGTTTTGTAGTACCTTTTTGGGCTTTGAGGTTTCTACCTTTATTTCATTATTTCGATACATGTATTTTTTCCTTTCTTTTATAGTGGATCTTGCATAGAATTATATATATGTGTATATGGGTATACATGTATATTATAGTATGAGTTGTAGTTGGTTATAGTATTTATTATCTCGATCTTTTGTATGTGAACTCTTAGAGGGTCCTTACTCCCATCGGTGTGTTGTTATACCATGTTTACAAGTCACCATCCAGGAGTCTATTAATGCTAGGACTTAGGGGGTCATTATTTCTCACTTCAAATTTTCGGCCCAAGAGGGGATTAAATTGTTGGGGGGGGGGCTATGACATTATGGGTATTTCTGAGAATTTATACCCCATAGAGAAATCCACAGAATGTGACATCCCTCTCTTGAATGTTAATCCATGCTTGGAAAATTTTGGTATTGATGAGAGTTTTGGGTCAGTGATAAATTTTTTATTATAGGTTTTAAGATATAATTAGTTTCCTGGGGTGAAATATTTGTGTTTTGATGTGTGTTAATGTACTATTTTATGTTAAATTTAGTAGAGATAGAAGGGATATAAGGTTATCACATTAGGTATTATGTTCTTATGGGACTATGTGAAATTCATATTTCCAAAATTTATCCATATCACATCAAAAAATAATTTTTGATTCATTATAAGGGCTTTTATGGGAGGATTATTAGGATTCCCCTTGGGATAATGTTTTGAATAAAAGTACCCTATAATAACACAATGTGTAAGAAGGCTTTATGGAGATCCATCATAGATATTTGAATTTTGGGATTAATGGTTAATTAATAATTCACATGTTCATGTGGTGTTTCCCCATTATATATTTCATGACACTATAATAGTATAATAGTTTTATTTTTATATTAAAAAAATTATTAAATATTATCCACCTTATATTTATAATGGTTTTGACCACTAGTAATAGAACCCCTTCAAATTTTTTTTCCATACACCTCTTCACATTTTTTCCTCATAGTTAAACGTATCTCAAATGATCACTATATTATAATAATGATGGTGTTTATTTAATAATGGATAATGAATTCCCATTGAATCTTCTTTCTGGAATTATGTTTGTTCTTCTCTTTTAGAATAATCCAAGATTAAGGGACATTATAATTTTTTTTATTTAAGATTTTAATGGAGGAACCAAGCTAGGATATTAGATGAATGGGTTAAAATAAGATAATGGATATTTATTCCTTTAATATCTAACCATATTAAATATTTTCTATTTAAATTTTCATGATCGTGTGATAGGATTCAGTGATATGAATTCATGAAATTACCCTGTTGAGACATAGTGTGTATGATAAACTAGGGTGAATCCCCCTATGTATTAATTAATTGTGATTCACATGGTTTTTATATATATATTGTCGATATGCATAATATTAAATGGGAAAAATACTTTCTCATGGTTCAGTAATCCCTATGGTTAATATGAATCAATGATTTATTCATGATTAGCCTATAATGGTGGTGTAAAAGTTTATTTTTGTCCTCTCCCACGAAGAGGGGTTTGGGTGAAGGCATCTATTAGTTAGTAAGATCAATTATTGCATGGTCAGTGAGTGTAGTGTTCATTTTGGATGTTTGAATCCCTTGTTAGTTTTTGAGTGATTATAGCTTTTGGTGATTTTATATTTCAATTTTTCAAAAAATTGAGGTATTTGAAAGCATGCAATACATAAAATCTTATGTCTAGTAGAACAATAACAATTCGTGACATTAAAATTATATTTTTTTGGATAATGGGATTCCATTATCAATTAAAAACAATGACATATGTACATAACATCATTCCATTATTCAAAATTAATCAAATAATTCAGTTGAAAAAAATTATTAACCTAATTTAATAAAATTATTTCATGATTAAAGTATACATTTTATGGGAAATTATATTTTTGTAAAACTCCATCATTTTTATATATTTTTTACCAATTAAAAAATTGGTTAATGAAATTTATTTATAATATATGATTAATCTATCATATTAGTTTTTCTATTTTTTGGCTATAAATCATAATAAATTGAAGGTAAAAATATATATTTTATTGGAAATATGTTAAAATGTGCATAGTATTTTTTATCCCAAAAAATAAATAAACATAATTTATTATATATTTTAATAAAATTTATATAATATCTATATTGTAAAATATTTTATCAGTCATATAATATTGTTTTTACTAGGTTAAAAATAAAATTAAAATATGATATATGCTTAATAATTCCCTTGTCTAAAAAACAATTCCATTGTTTTTTAGGTTTTCTTTAATGTTAATTAATGAAAAATATATAAATTGAAATTTCTAAAATGGGTTAAATATTATAGATAATATTGTCCAAATTTTATATTGAGATCCCTATAAATTTTTTCATGATGAATAGTAAAAATAGTATAAATTCTTTTCGACGGTTATGGATAAAATGGGTATACCTAGAAGGGTTATGTAATGAGATAAGGGGAAACATAAAACATAAACTTGTATAAATGTTATTGGATGAAATGATCATGTTATTATTTTTTCATTATGAATTATTTCATGGTTATTTTTTGTCACCCTTATATAAAATAGATATTATACTATATATATCGTTTATATAATTCCATGTCTGTCCCAACCCTTACATGTATAGGGGAAACTCCTCTCCACCTGTATTAACAATCATTAAAAATGATAGATTATCAAATACCTTACAAAAAAATTCATTGAATATTTAACATTATTATTGATAATATGATATTACACTAATCTCATCCTAAAAATCTATATGGTAAATGCAAAAGATGGTCTCTCAAAGAAGAGGTACTCATCTTAGATGACATTTTCAAATTTTATTTCTTCTTCTACTTACTCAAAATATTTTTGTTGATAATATCACAATTAATATATAGTAATATATATAACATTATGTTTTCATGAATATACGAAAATAATTTTACATGGCCTTTCCATCAAATCTGAAATGAAAGAATCCCTATTGTGTATATGCAATGTAAGAACCCGGATCTTATTT
This sequence comes from Viscum album, assembly GCA_963277665.1. Taxonomy (NCBI): domain Eukaryota; kingdom Viridiplantae; phylum Streptophyta; class Magnoliopsida; order Santalales; family Viscaceae; genus Viscum; species Viscum album. Next base: position 520,870,760 of record OY728160.1, read on the forward strand.
TAGAGGTATGAGCTTCTTCTTTACCTTTTCCTTGATTGTTTTTGAGAAAATATGGAAAATGGGGAAAAATCGTAAATTTAGGAACTACAGGCCATGTACATTCTCCACACGCCGTGTACATTTGGCCGTGTTGGGATGAGTACACGGGGCGTGTAGCCATGCCGGCGAAGAAGGATGTAGGAACCACTACATGCTGTGTAGTGGTGCATTACACGCCGTGTAGTCAGTCAGCATGCTTGAACAGTAAGGCGATGGCATCGCTACCAGCTGGGTGACAGTACACACCGTGTACTCGAGAGTACATGCCATGTATTCATGTCAACAGATGAGCAGTGTGGCAGTGCCACCAAATGAACAGTTAAATGAAAGAATTACACTCCGTGTACTCATAAGTACACGCCGTGTACTTTGTTTTTTTTGTCTTAAAACAAGTAGTAGCCTCATCATTTGGCATAGGAGGCACTTGAGCATTTTTGTAGCCAAAGGAGGAGGCCGGATCTTTGAAGACCAACCGGGTATTCTTCTGAAATCTGATTTGGCTTCGGAAGATTTCGTTGGAACCGCACGGGTATGCCCTCTCCTCTCCTGGTACCATTCTTGCCAATTCTTCTCCTAAGGTAAGTTATTTACGTTTGAATGAGTTTTGTTCTTCGTCAAATCTATGTTGTTCTTGGGAGTTTCTGGAATCGGCGTTCGGGTATAACGCTTGTTGACATATAAGGTAGGTGGTTTTGTGTTTACATTCCAACTGATGTGTGTTTTGTGTGTTATTGTGCCTTGAACCCATGTTGGGGTGTCGTGTGGCTGAGGTCGTTGCTATTTTTAATGCATAAAATTGCATAGGTTATTAAACTATTATATTAAAATGTTGTTTGGGATCACTGCATGGATCCGGAAGCACCCCAAGGGTGTGTTTCACTCTTTAGCCGTTTGGCCAGGATACCCGAGGGTATGCCTTCAAAGTAGTAATTATAGAATTACCTTTTGAGGAACTTCTTATTACTGCTTCATTACCGATTGGTCATGGCTCGGTAGCCTGTTTAGCTTGAGGGCGTTGTTGTATTTGGCCTAAGGGTGTTGTTGTGATTAGCCTTAGGGCACTGCACTATTTAGCCCGAGGGCTGTAGTTATTCCGCATGAGGGAAACCTTTCGAGCATGAGGGCTTGACTTCTGTGCTTGAGGGAGACAATTCCTATGCCTGAGGGAAATTTTTGTTACACCTGAGGGATATACCTGCGGGTTGGATTCTACTTACCTGAGGGTCAGGTTTTGTTTTTCTGAGGATGTGGACTGTTTACATAGAAATGAACTGTGGTGATTTCTTATATTAAATGGATTAAATGAATATTAAAAATGGAAATATAATTAGTAGTTGTTACTTTTGAGTACTGCTTACTTTATTGCATTTTACTACTCCACACTATTGTTGCATGGTTACACGCAGTTGGGCACATGCCTTTGGTGGGTTCCTAATGAGATATATTTCTCACACCCTCTTTGGTTCATGATTTTCTTCCCAAATAGATTACATTGCTGCAGGTGTAGATAGGGGAAAGAGTACCTATATAGGTTCTTGAATGTTGCTAAGGAGTAGGAGGGTATGAGACCGAGCCTAGGCTCAAGAAATCGCTGCCAGCAGTTTTCTTGTTTTGCTGTACTCTATTTTCTGCTATACTGTATTGATGTATAACATGTTCTGGCTGTTTTCATTGAACTTGAAACATGTTGCATCATCACTTATATACTATTGGTTATATCCATTTCTGTAGATATTTCAGTTGTTTTTGTTTACTGCTTTCGCTATTTTTTGTATGTTTATTTTGATATTCCGCCTTGCTACACTTTGACTAATGAGGGCATAGTTTCCCCAATATCAGACATGGGACCTCGCTGCTAGTCGGCAGCCTCTGGCATTTGGGGAAATGCGCTTGAGGTCACGTAGCGAACCGGGCTCGGGGCACCCGTTGCGTGGCACCCGGGTTTGGGACATTACAAAGTGGTATCATTGGAGTTCTTTACATTGACTTAATATTTGGAATCGTAGTCAGGGTTAGGACGGAATGATAGTTTGTAATAAGCTGTGCCAGGGCGTAGCTAACCCGTGTACAGGGAAAAGCCTGTCTACCTCGTATATTTCATTATTTTGATTTTTCAATTTTATGGATGATATGTTTTCACCGTTGGGTGACGCACTTGGATTGTGCTGTTTGTATTTTATCTGTGGGTGCTATTTAGCTGCAACCCAATGAGATGAGGGTATGTCGCCTCATGCATCATATAGGCACATTCTAGAAATCACATGCCATGCCGAACTTCCATGCCATGTAGGTGCATTAGAATTTGTATGTTGTTGTGATAGTTGATGTGCTAAGAAATCATGCTGTTGTGATAGCTGCGTGATAAATACCTGCATTGTGATATGGTATTTTAGTTGACTTTGTTTATAGAATGGATGCCAAACATTGGTTTTTGGTGTGTATGGCCCCCCATTGACCGGAATTTGGCAGATCATCGACTATTATTGGTTATAACACAGATAATATGTCAAACTAAGATTCACGGGGAGTATGTGCCAACATGTGTCGGAATTTGACACTTAGGTGTTGGATTTTAGTATTTTCTGTGATCCGAGGAAGTTTCTTAGGGACACTATTCAGAAAACATAGAATACATACCGTGTAGGACCTCATACATGCCGTGTGTGTTCTTCTGTTCGGGAAGAAAAATGAACTTTTTGAGTACACGATGTGTACCCCGAGTACACGCCTTGTAGTCTCCTCCCGTGTCACAAACCGTGTGGGCGGCAACACGGGGTAGGTAAGGGCTTGGGTATAACATGCCGTGTAGTTTTTTGCATGCCGTGTAGTGTGACATGGATTCTGGTCATGTAACTAACAACACAGGTCGGTGAACTCCAGTACAACACGTCGTGTCAATGACGAACACACCGTGTAGTATGTCCTGGGGAGTTGACCATGTAACTAACAACACGGGCTGGTGTAACCTCTCCCTGAACACACTGTGTACCTGTGGGACATGCTGTGCAATCTTGTCTGAGGACAGACTATGTGGAGTTAGCCTTGTAGCTGGAAAACGGGGTGTTGTACATGCCGTGTACGAGTGTAACACACCATGTAGTGTCAAGACGAGTAGTCGGTCGTGTCACATGAGACACAGGCAGTTGGAAATTAACATCGTACAGGCCGTGTAGATATTAAACACGCCGTGTAGTTTTTTGGAACGGAATACGTGTGGCTTTGCCGTGTCGAAGGTCTCGGGCAGGGGAAGGAAAGTCAAGTACATACCGTGTAGTCATTGTAAACACCGTGTAGTCTTGTTTTACAAATTTTGAAACCCTTATTCCTCATATTCCATTGTGGTTCCTTCGCTTTCTGTCTTAATAATATTGAATATGCGGTGTCTTTTGAACGTGTAGAGTCATGCGGCCTAGAAAACTAGAAGTTGTTCGCCAGGAGAGCAGCGACGATTATACTACAGAGATGGTGGGCCAAGGGATACAAGTTGATCCACTAGAAGAGCTAGATGCGGCACCAGCTGTTATACTGGACACAAGCACGGAGGCACAGTTCCGTGAAATCTTATTGTCGTTCATGCAGACCATTCCGGGAGCACCGCAGACTGCCACATCTATGGCCGAGATGACGCGTATCTTTCAAAAGCAGCATCCGCTTATGTTTTCAGGGGATGGAGGACCACAGGCTGCAGAGTCTTGGATAAGATCGATGTAGACAATTTTAGAGCATCTGGAGACGACTCCAGGGCGGAGGGTCAAGCTCGCGACTTACATTGTGCGTGATTCCACCAAGAGGTAGCAGGATGTTACCACCCAGTCAGAGCATCACAGGGACATGGCATGGGAGGATTTTCAGGTATTCTTCTATGACTTCTTCTTTCCCGAGACCCTAAGGGTAGATATAGCTCGAGAGCTCATGAATCTACAGCAGGGCGCTATGTCGGTGATAAACTACTCTGCTCATTTTACAGAGCTCCAGCGTTTTGCACCTATGCTGGTGGGTGATGAGACATTGAGAGCCAGATGTTTTGAGGATGGTCTTCGGTATGACATCCGAGCGCTGGTAAATGTTTTCAGGTTTCCTACTGTTCACGCGATTATGAATCAGGCGCTGATTACGGAGAGGAACATGCGGGAATCAAGTGGTGGGGGACAGGGCGGTTTAGCACCAGTTACTGGTACTATATCTAATGGAAAGAGGAAAAGACAGATGGACTTCTCTCAAGGTGGCAGTACCATACATGTAGCTTCTTCAGGTCGACTGGTTAGGTGCTACCAGTGTGGCAGAGAGGGGTAGAAGAGGCCGCAGTGTCCTCAGGACCCAGTGGAGTGACGAGCTTGCAGTAAGATGGGTCATCTGCAGCACTTCTGCAGGGAGTTTCTACCAGTGGCTAGTGAGAGAGGTTCTATGCAGACTCCGCATGCGGGAGCAGGACTAGTGGCTTCTTACTAGTCAGAGAACTGGAATTCGTCAGGGCGTGCAGGAAGAGACAGTGGTCGTGGCCGCGGTAGCCAGACACCAGGATCTCAGAGGCAGCAGGGCGGGACAGCTCTGGGTAGCCAAGCAGTGTCGTAGGGCCATGGCAGTAGACATGCATAGGCAGTGCAACAGACCCAGCAAGAGCAGGATCCCAGACCTTCGACAGTCAGAGGTACTATTCTAGTAGCTTCTGTCTTGTCTTCAGTACTTTTTATACAGCTGCTACACATAGTTTTATATATGTACCCACAGTGGAGAGCCTTGGGCTCGGTGTTTCTACTTTTTCTGATATCGTGACGCTAGACACCCCGTTGAAGACTAGGACGGTTTGTGTGCGTCAGTTCAAGGAGTTCCACCTTGAGGTTTGTGGGTGTCACTTCCTTTGGGACCACTATGTCCTAGAGATGAAGAGAAATGACATAATTCTCGGGATGGACTGGTTAGTTCCCTTTCGAGTCATTGTATACTACTATCATCGCAGGGTGCATTTCATGTCACCAGAGGGCTGGGAGTTTCTATACAAGTGCGAGTGTGATGTTTAGGCGAGTCGAGCTGGACCAGAGCATCATGGGTGATGTGGAGTCACAGCCCAGATTGCAAGCTTATATCTGGATGACCAGTGTACTTTTCAGACGGATTTCCCTCCAGTTGTTGATCGTTTCAAGGATGTCTTCACAAATGACTTTTCAGGTCTACCTCTGGTGTGCGAGGTCGATTTCTCTATCGATCTAATGCCAGGAGCAGCACCGATGTCCATTCCTCCTTATAGGATGGCCACACCTGAGTTGCAGGAGCTCAAGAGGCAGTTAGAGGAGTTGCAGACAAAGGGTTTTATCCGACCCAGTACTTCTCCATGGGGTTTTCTAGTTGTTTTATCAAAGAAGGCGGATGGTACCCTCAGACATTGTGTGGATTATCGGAAGCTGAACAAATTGATGGTTAAAAACTGATACCCCGTTCTAAGGATAGATGATCTATTTGATCAGCTTTTTGGAGCACGAGTGTTCTGCAAGAATGACATGAGATCAAAATATCATCAGCTACGCATTAGACCATCAGATATACCGCTTACAGCTTTTAGGAGTAGGTATGGTCTGTATGAATATACGGTTATGCCGTTTGGACTCACGAACGCACCATCAGTTTTCATGGATCTGATGAATAGAGTGTTTCTTCCATATCATGATTCATTTGTGGTAGTATTCATGGATGACATCTTGGTGTACTCTCACACATGACACGACCATGCCACCCATCTTGAGATCGTATTGAGTACCCTGAGAGAGCATTAGATATATTCTAAACTCTCGAAGTGCCAATTTTTGATGGACTAGATTCACTTCATAGGTCATATCATCTAAGAAGCAGGAGTTGCAGTAAACCCAGAGAAGGTGATAGCAGTAGTTTCTTGGGAGAATCCCAAGAACATGTTTGAGATACGGATTTTCTTAGGGCTGTCTGGTTACAACAGGCCCTTTATACATGACTTCTCCCTCTTAGCAGCTCCGTTGAAAGGTCTGACTAAGAATGGTGTGAAGTTCGTTTGGTCAGAAGCTTGTCAGACAGCTTTTCAGGACCTGAAAGGAAGGCTGACATCAGCACTGATTCTGATACTCCCAGAGTAGGGGAAGATCTATATTGTTTACTATGATGCGTCAGGGATTGGGCTGGGAGTAGTTTTGTTGCAGGGCAATTGAGTTGTTGCGTACGGATCTCAGCAGTTGAGGCCAGATGATAGGAATTACCCGACACCTGATCTCGAGTTGGTTTTAGTTTTTCATGCGTTGCGTTGTTGGAGACATTATCTGTTAGGAGAGAATTTTGTGGTTTCCACCGACCACAAAAGCCTCAAGTATATATTTACATAGAGTGACTTGAATCTGAGGAAGAGAAGGTGGGTCGAGTACCTACAGTCCTTCGATTTTTAGCTTGCCTATACACCTGGTAAAGGTAATGAAGTAGCTGATAGACTGAGTAGGATGAATCTGATACAGGCAGTGAAGGAGGCCAGTGGTGAGTGGAAACTTATGGTTTGGTTCTCTGAGATGCAACTGGAGGTGCATGACAGTTAGGGGTAGACTTATCTTTCCTCGTTAGCTGTGAATTCTACCCTCCTAGACAGACTGAAGATGAGGCAGCTATCAGTTTCAGAAGTCCTGGTTCTACAAGAGTCGGTGGCAAGTGAGGACCCTCCTCGCAGTTGGACAATAGGCGATGATGAGGTTTTGTGTTTCCATGGACGATTATGGGTTCCATGGGATATACGCGAGGAGATGATGTGGGATTTTCATGCTTCAGCTTGGGCAGTTCATCCTGGGGTTACCAAGATGTACCGAGACATGAGACGTCGGTACTGGTGGATGGGTATGAAGAGAGAGATAGATGGTTTTGTTATGAGGTGTTCCACCTGTCAGAAGGTGAAAGTAGAGTATCAGAGACCAGCTGGGCTGTTAAAGAAGTTTCCCATTTTGGAGTGGAAATGGGACGATGTCTCAATGGATTTCGTGACGGGATTTCAAAGGTCACCTTGAGGCAATGACGTTGTGTTGGTTGTTGTCGAAAGACTCACGAAAGTAGCTCACTTAAGGCCGATAAAGGAGACCTTCGGTGTAGACGAGATCAGAAGGCTGTATATATGATAGATTGTACGTCTTCATGGGGTCCCTCATTCTATCATTTCAGATAGGGACGCCCGCTTTACGTCTCATTTTTGGAAGAGTTTTCAGAAGGCGCTGGGTACACAGGTGCTTCTGAGCACATCATACCACCCTCAGATAGATAGCCAGTCAGAGAAGACGATACATGTGCTTGAGGACATGCTGCGTTCAAGCGTCTTAGACATTTGGGGCTCTTGGGAGAAGCATATACCCTTAGTCGAGTTTTCCTATAACAATAGTTTTCCGGTGACTATTAAGATGGCACCATATGAGGATTTATATGGTAGGCCATTAAGGTCACCTTTGTGCTAGTCAGAGGCAAGTGAGGCATCTTTAATGGGGCCACAGCTCATGCAGAAGACATCTGAGCAGGTCCAGTTGATTCGATGGCGGATGGCTACCGTGCAGTCTCGTCAGAAGTTTTATGCTGACCGTCATAGACGACCTTTTGAGTTCATGGCTGAGGATCAGGTTTTCTTACGTTTTTCACCGAGGCTGGGACACAAACGGATCAGGAGACATGGTAAGCATTCAACGAGTTATGTAGGACCATTTGAGATTCTAGAGAGAGTCGTGCTGGTTGCATATTGGTTGCAGTTACCGCAGCGGTACAGATCCATGCACGACGTCTTCCACGTGTCTCATTTGCGTCACTACCATTCAGACCCGTCTCACACCTTTTAGCCAGAGGAGTTTGAGATTCAGCATGATGCTTCCTTTGGGGAGAATCCAATCCGTATTGTTGACAGGAGCACTAAGGTTCTCCAAGCCCAGTTGGTTCCTCTCGTACGAGTGCTAGGGAAGCATGGCCGAGTTCAGGACGAGACCTAGGAGCGGGAGGCCGACATACGTGCTCAGTGGCCAGAGCTGTTCTGAGCTTATTCTTCGCCACCATTGGAAGGGAAATTCGGGGAAGATTTTCTATAAGGGGGGGAAGTCTGTAGGAACCCGATTCTTATTTTATAGGTACATGCTTCTTCTTTTCCTTTTCCTTGAGTGTTTTTGAGAAAATATTGAAAATGGGGAAAATCCTGAATTTTGGAACTAAACGGCATGTACTTTATCCACATGTTGTGTAATTTTGGCCGTGTTTGGATGAGTACACGGGGCGTGTAGCCATGCTGGTGATGAAGGGTGTAGGATCCACTACATGCCGTGTATGGTGCATTACATGCCATGTAGTCAGTCGGCAGGCTTGAACAGTAAGGCGGTGGCGTCACATCCAGCTGGGTGACAGTACACGGCGTGTACTCGAGAGTACATGTTGTGTACTCATGTTGATGGATGAACAGAGTCACAGTGCCACCAAATGAACAGTTAAATGAAAGAATTACATGCTGTATACTCATAAGTACACACTGTGTACTTTGTTTTTCCGGCTTAAAACAGGATGTAGCCTCCTCATTTGGAAAAGGAGGCACTTGGGCCATTTTGGAACCAAAGGAGGAGGCCAAATCATTGAAGATCCACCGGGCATTCGTCTGGATTCCGATTCGGCTTCGGACGATTTCTGTTGGAACCGTACGGGTATGCCCTCTCATATCCTGGTACCGTTCTTGCCAATTCTTCTCCTAAAATATGTTATTTACGTTTGAATGGGTTTTTTTCTTCGTCTGATCTATGCCGTTCTTCGGATTTTCCTGAATCAGTGTTCGGGTATAACGCTCCTTGACGTATAAGGTACGTGGCTTTGTGTTTATTTTCGAAATGTTGCCTATTTTGTGCATTTTTGTGCCATGAAACCAGGTTGGGGTGTTGTGTTGCTGAGGCCGTTGATATGTTTAATGCCTGGAATTGCATATGTGATTAAACTATGATATTAAAATGCTGGTTTGGATCACTGCTTGGATCCAGAAGCACCCCCGGGGTGTGTTTCACTATTTAGCTGTTTTTCCAGGATACCTGAGTGTATGCCTTAAATGTAGTAATTATAGAAATGCCTTGAGAGTAATTTCTTGTTACTGATTGTTTACATATTAGGCGTGGCCCGATTTCCTGTTTATCCTGAGGGCATTGCTATATTTGGCCTTAGGGCGTTGGTGTGATTAGCCTGAGGGCAATGAACTATTTAGCCCGAGGGCTATAGTTATTCCACCTGAGGGAAACCTTTCGTGCCTAAGGGCTTGAATTCTATGCCTGAGGGCGACACTTCCTACGCCTGAGGGAAATTTCTGTTATGCCTGAGGGCTATACCTGCGGGTTGGATTCTGCTTACCTGAGGGTAAGGTTTTGTTTTTCTGAGGACATGGACTATTTACGTAGAAATTCATTATGGTGATTTCTTATATTAAATGGATTTAATGAATATTAAAAAAGGCAATATAACTGCTAGTTGTTACTTTGGAGTACTTCTTACTTTATTTCATTTTACTACTGCACATTGTTGGGCATGCTTACACGCAGTTGGGCACATGCCTTTGGTGGGTGCCTACATCGATATATTTCTCACACCCTGTTTGGGTCACACTTTTCGGCCCAACCATATTACATTTCTGCAGTTGTAGATATGGTCAAGAGTCCTTATACATGTTATTGACTGTTTCTGAGGAGTAAGAGGGTATGAGACCGAGCCTACGCTCGCGATGCTGCTGCCAGCAGTTTTCTTGTTTTTCTATACTCTGTTTTCTACCGTACTGTATTGATGTATAACATGATCTGGATATTTTCATAGAACTTGAATCATGTAGCATCATCACTTATATACTGTTGGTTATATCTACTACTGTTGTTATTTCAGTTGTGTATGTTTACTGCATCCGCTGTTTGTTGTATGTTTATTTTGGTACTCCGCTGCGCTACACTTTGACAAATGAGGGCATAGTGTCCCTGCTATCAGACCTGGCCCTCGGCTAATTGGCAGCCTCTGGCATTTGGGGAAATGCGCTTGAGGTCATGTCGCGAACCGGGCTTGGGGCACCCTTTTTGTGGCACCCGAGTCTAGGACGTTACATGCAGACTACCTCCTTAATGTAGTGAACTGATTCATATTCCATATTTATCTCTCACGGTTTGTTATTATATTTTATTTAATATATATATATAGACATAATATAATTATTTTTATTATCATATGATAAAAATTTATTAACAACTATTTTATTTTTAATAGAATAAGAAAAAAAATTCATTAATATATATAGAAAATAGTCTCATAAAGGATTTAATTCAATTTTTATATATGAATTTCAGTGATTGTTATAAATATGTATTTAATTAATATATAGAATATTTAAAGAATAAAAAAATCAATATAATATTTTCCCATAATAAATATTGTTGTATTTTTAATAATAAATTAAAAAAATTACTTAAAAAAATTAGACGACAACCTGAATGCTGATAATAATGGTTGAATTTTAATAAATGGTAGATGAAAAGTTATATGTCAACCATTTATAATAATATAAGTAATAATATGTTTAGTGTTTGTCATTTTAAAAAATATAAATATATTTTACATTAGGTTGTAGCCCTTACAAAGCATGTCAGCCTTTAGATAATGTTTTCATGTAAAACTTTTCTTTTATTGGGATATATACTAAATTATGTTATTCTTTATTTTCTACGGTGTTTATATTTAAATTAAAAATATAATATTAAAAAAATATTTATATTCAATATATTTAACATATAACATTAAAATATAACATTCAATGGGGTTATTATTTAAAAAATAACATAGTGGAATGTGTTATATACTGCAATATCACTTTTTCTTGATATTTTGTTTGATTAAATTAATAAAAATGAAAGTGTGCGAAATATATCTAAAATGATATCTTAATTTTTATATTATGGCCATTTATGGTTGTTTTTGTTTTTTCCATTCATTTTACCGTTTATAGTTAATCAAATGTCTAAAATACAATTCTTATGAAAACCCATCATAGTGTTTATATTTAGTAAAGAACCATTCCCTTAAAGGTATATATATTATTTTTAATAATATTTAATTTTTTTACTAATTATAAAATTTCTGATTAATTGATTTTTACCCATTTTATTAAACTCTATAATCTTTTTAGCGAGTCGTTCATTTTTTTTCTAATCATGGTATATTTTACCAAAGGTGTTTATGAAACCAGTGTTTTAAAATTTACCAAATGAATGGATTTCGATTGCATCATGACTACAACATTATATAATGACAAATATATAGTTTTAGGGATATATTAAAATATATTATTTTTCTATATCAATTTAGAATTTTTATATGTTCTTTTGTTAATTTGAAAATGGAATAAGAAATTTTATAAAAAAATGACCCACCAATCATTTCATGGAGGATTATTTTATTCAACTACTTTTTATGTATCTTATTTTTTACTAGGGATATGTCAAAATATTACTGTATTCATTACTTATCATTATTGTTACTAAAATGGTTCTGATACATAACTGAAAGTAATTTTTTATGGTATTTTCTGGGAGATAATTATTAGTATTTTCAATTTCGTTTGGATAAAAAAAATATTAGGGTTATGGTACATGTTGGTCTATTAAAACCATTAAATAAATTTTGAAGTGAATAATGATTACGATCTCAATGGGAATGTAAATAAATTTACCAAGGCTAGAAGATGTTAAATTGGATGTTACCCTATGATTGAAGCCAGAACATGAGTTTTCATACAAATCCTAATATGTGTTTAGTATCATGATAGATAGAATTGAAAAATGACATCTATGATTATTATTTTTAATTGATTATTTTTCAATTCTACATGAATTGTTCTTAAGTTAATGTTATGATCTCTTCTATCAGGATCTATTTTTACATTATGGTTAACGTTATATAATATTCCTCATCCTTATTTCATGACTATGACTAATGAATTTTTGGGTTTGATTTTGTAATATTTTTTTAATGTCAAACCCTCACGTGCATGATATGCTTTAATATGAATATTGACTGATTTCATATATGGATTCCATTGATGATTAACTGATTTCACTCATTATTTTGTTTTCTTGTCCAAAATATATGAATCAATGATTAATGTATTGTACATTTTTGTTTTTTAAAATGTTATTATAATATTTTCGAGATATTAAAGATATCTTATAAATTTTCATGATTATGGAAATTTTTTATTGAAAATAAACATTTATTGTTAGATTTTTTTTCATTAAGTAATTTATTCTATATTAATATAAAATTATATTATATCTATTAATATAAATTTTCACTCAATATAGTTGGTTTTATAGTGAGTTTTATAATGTTTAGTTATTTGAACGATATAAATTTACATAGAACCCTTGGGATAATGAAATATATAGTGGAATATAAATTTTTTTTTGAAAATAAATGATTGAATTTTTATTAAAAATTCAATGTGAGTAGAGAAACTGTAATGTAGCAATTGTTGTGGAATAGATTAATCATGTTGTGGAAAATATAAAATGGGAATATGGGATATTATCTCGATCTTCATTGGTTCATGATGAGTGGGGTTATATATGAAATCTTATTTAGTCACTCTAAAGAGATATGATTGAGATAATTTATATTTTCGTTATTATCAATTATGTAAAATTGGTGGTTAAAATATATTATATCAATGATATGTCATATTAAATGGAAAATAAATTAGTGTGGAATGTGTTAAAATAAGGGGTCATAATTTATGCCATATCCAGAATGGTTTTTATAATTCGGTGATTACATTTTTTTACTACAAATAATTGATATTTCATGATGTTTTTTAATATCATTTAATTATTTAAACAAGTATTAGTCATGTGAATATCTAATGTGGTTACAAATTCAATGTGAACCATGTATAGAAAACAAATGAAATATAATAATAAATACAAAACCTTGTGATTAGGAATAATAAGATCTCTCAAATTTTTATTAAAAATATGATAATAGTTGAGCATTAAAACTCATTAAATGATAGAGAAATGGGTTTTTGTGAATTATTAGGTGATAATGTACATATATAGAAGGAGATTCCAAAGGCTAAATGTTAGAAATGTTGGAAAATCTCCCAGTTAAATTCTACAATGAAATATGAAGATGTTTTATATACAGAAAATAGGATAATATTGAAATCAATTAATGAGGTATTTAATTTGTTTTATGGATGGATATAATGAACATAAAAAAATACCATCTATAGTACATCATCTGATTTGTTGAAATATCGATCTTTATCAAATTTAATTCCTATATCAAAGGAATAACTTTTAGAGTAAGAAAGTGTCTCTACTTATTTAGTCACCAATGTTGGTCATCATTATTAAGGAAGGATTATCCTCAATTATAGGGTTTGAGAAATTATGATACGTTTTATATAAATGTGCCTTATTAAAATATTATTATTCGTTCGATTGATAAATTTTATGTGATTTTGATTATTGATGAGACAACTGTACATATATTATAATTTAATTAATTTAATAATGAAGTCAAATTTTGTATTCATAATCAACCTATGATTACCTATTGTTTTTAATTAATATGAGAATTCAATTTAAAATACATGGGTCTTTATTCCAACATATTTTGGGATTTTGACTCAAATGGTTTTTAAGAAATTTAAATAGAATATATTCCTTTTTTAGTGATAATATGATATATGTCATAATGAGATTCAGAGTTATCCGTCGAACCAAAATCATTATCTTAAATAGATATGATACTTATTGTTACACATATATTGAATATTCTATATAGAAATTCCCCAGTGTAGATAAAGGAATCGAAGAATAATGTTTAAGAGATTCCTGAAAAGGGATTCATTCGACTAAGTGTTACCAATTAGGATGAATATGCTATTTTTGTTAATATAAAATATGGAATAATGATACATGAAATAGACACTTCTAATATTAACAATTTCATTATAAATAATATGAATACTTAACCGTATAATGTGATTTATGTCTCCTTATTGTAGGTTAGTACTTTTATAATATCCACATTCATTCTAGAATCATTCAATTTACTATCAAAAGAAAAAAAAATTCATTCTTCTATATGTGGTATGTACAATATGAAATTATATTGATGCAATTTGGTCTAACTAATTTCCGATTCTTCATTTTATATCTCATGAATATAGTCTTTAGATATTACCTTGATCAGTTTCTAATAGTTATTATACATGAAACACTAATATATTACAATTGATGTGAATTGTAATAAGATCATTTGTGGATTGTAATGATGAAAGTAATGATGAATATTTTGTTTTAAATAATTACCATGGGTTACTTGTGGGTACATAATAATACATTTTTGGGTCATATAATTTCATGTGATGATATATGGGTATATACACCTACGATGGAAATTATTATACACTAGAATGGACCACCCACTATGATTGAGATCCATAATATTTAGGGAATTGATATTTAATATTGATTGTTTTTGAATAATTAATAGAGGATATAGAGTAAAAATATCAGGTTAACATGTAAGGGCGTTAGGTTCCTTAGTATTGTTGAATGTGAGGATAATTTCATGGTGTTAATGACAAGTTTGTATAGTGGGATTGTACTCACACTACCCTATTACATAAAAATGTTTAATATCAACATTTATTTATCCATGAATCTCTTGTTTTGTCTAATAATTTATAATTAAATGATTATATATGGTGTTTCACATCATTTAAAATATCTTTATAATAATTTTTTGACCCACAAAATTGAGTTTTTGGTGGCAATATTTTCATTAAAAATATAGAGGATTTACCATTATAAATAAAATTATGATATATATACTAATCATAATATTTAAAATTACATAACCACCAAAATATATATAATTATATTATAGAAAATGTTATTATTTTAATTAATGATTATTTATACTCTTTATATTACCACCATGGGATGTAATATAATGTGCCAGATGACTTAAGTCCATACGATCATTCTAGTTTTTTTGTATTAATGATTGAAACGTGATGTAAATTTTATGGATATCAAATTTATAGAAAATGAAAATTTTAATGAAATGGATAAATCCAATATTTTCTAAATGATATTTAATCAATATATCCATTGGATGATGAAATATGTTCTAAAGGAAGATATGAATATGGAAATGATAATGGTGAATTTTCTAAATTTCATCCAAATTTATGATTGAATGATATGGTTTGGGAAAAGGGTTTGTTCACCTATAATGATAAATATTAAGAATGGTAGTTAGGATGAATGATATATAGAGTTTATAACAGTAAAAATCTCCCCCATATTGAATTACAAATCGGATCATTTAATTATTATTTCCAAGTCAATTTTGAATTTTTTTAAAATTTTATCAGAAAGTAAAATTAACATATTTAAAAAATTTCCATCTTAAAAAAATACCACCATCAATTAACAAAATATTAATATATTTGTAAATTTAAATAAAAATAAATATTTTATAAATGTAATTACATATGTCAATATCTGACTATATATATATATTTATCATGGAGTATTTATAATAAAATAAATTCATGTTTCTAATTTACAATGGTGAAACATCATTTTCTCAAATATAACATAATCTATTGGATTAGAGAATATGTTAAAAAGATACATTTATTTAAATAAAATTAAAATATAATATATTTTATAATCACATGACACCGTTGATAATGAAATCTTACTACAATATGGATTGTTTTGGAGTTATGAAAATGATTTTTTTAAATTGAAATAATATAAGAACTATCACCGAATAATTGAATTTTATCTAAACTTATATTGAAATCGAATAATTTCTATTTAACAAAAATAATATGAGAGAAACAAGATGAAATATAAACATATGCATCCTTTTTTGTAGGTAATAAAAATAACATCTTTATATTTAAACCCAATGAATTTAATTTTTTTCATATAAAATAACAAATACCTATTATTCATTTTTTTCGAAGACTACAATCTCAATTGATGCAGTAAAATGTTGATAAAAATAAAAATAGTTCTAATATAAATTATATAAACCTACACCAAAAGATTACTTAATATATTGAATAAAAATCTTAACACTATTATGATGATTGTACTTATTATTCTAAATAAATCATTTATACAAACATAATTAAAACATTATATCTGGTCTAGTTACGATCCAATTCAATATTCAACATATGATTCCAATATACTTTTTCAGAACAATTAACCTTCCAGATACATTCAATTCTAATTTATAATTTTAGCAATAGTTTTTTTCCTTTCCATACATGAATCAAGGATAAACTGTTTGACAACTAATTTAGATATTATTGATTAATATGTAAAATTGAAAACTATTTTTTTAATTTATAAATAATAGAAAAATAATTAAATTCCCATATTCATATAATATAATTCTAAAAAATCCTTAAACTATAATTATTAATTTAATGTAAATTATTTTTTGATAGAAATATTTTATCTTCAATATATTTATATATAATAATAATGTGATTTTAAACATTATTCATATATAATGTTGGAGAAATTTTTATATTAGGGAAATTATTTTCAATAGAAATTGAGTTGTTAATTCAAACCATGATCTAGTTTTTTGATTAATTACATATACAAAATAATATTTTTTTTAAAACATGATTGGAAGGATTTTCATTTTCAAATTTATGAGGTTTTTAACAAATACAACATTGAAAAATATTCCAAATAAAAAATGAACTCTTTACATCCCCTTTTAAATAAATTTATATTTTGATAATAGTAAAATGGAATGAAAATTATAAAATATTATAACCTAGAAATATTAGAAAAATAATAAATACTCCCAGTATTATATTTATGTAAATAATCTGGATCTACTTATCAAGATTTAAATTTTACAATGTTTCTAGCTTCATCATGATAATAATAAAAAAATTAGAATGCCCATGTATGTTATATTTATTTAGTGCAACCAAGTAATACTCTATTTATTAAATTCTAATTTACATAATACAAAATGAATAGATATAATCTTGGTTTAATAAATTAAGGTATCATCAATATTAATAGGTAGAAAAACTAAAATAATTATAAATTTTTTTAATGTAATATATACCTCTTGGATTGTATTATAGATTCAAAAATTAAAATTAATTTTTAAATAGATTCATATATCAATATTGTAAATCTATATGATTTGTTTTAGATTATATTTTATACCCATTAGATAATGAATTATCACATTATTTGTCATTATCATCACAAAAATTGAATTCTATAATTCAATCATCAGCTTATTCTGAATCATCATTATGTAAATTATACTTATTTTCAATTGAATTAAACATTCACAAACTCGTCAAAAAATAATTTTCCCTTGTTGAAAATTCTATATGATAAACATTTAATATAATAACAAATAAATATTCCCTCATCAAATTAATATTCAAAATTTTAAAAATTATCATATTTATTTATGATAATGATTCAACAACCATGTAACATAAAATATTGGATTTTTAGTTTAAACACTTCATAAAATTACTAAGGGGTTTTATTTAGAAATGGATTAATACAAAGTCTATTTGTTTAATGAAAACACATATTTAACTAAAAAATATTTAGATTCATTAAATATATTACGAATTAATCTAGTCATTTCTTGAATTGGAATATTAGTTATTTTAACAATTCCATATATTTGGAATCCAATGTTTGCGATGATAAAGTTTTAACTATTATATTTAATATTTTTTCAATTTATAAATTAAAATGTTCACTATAACATTCACTTTTTATTGTGGTTATTGAAATATTTACGATATATTGAATATGATTATCGAATCAATGAAATAATGATAGGGTATCATTTTTTGTGATAAAAAGTAAATCAAGATAAATCAACTAAAACAATATTCAATTACAAATTACCACTTTTTAATGGTTTTTATAAGGCCCCAGCAATAAACACTACATAACACAGAGATATTTCAATAATTTGTCTTTAATTCAAATCAAGGATCATTTAAGGATTAGAGAAAAAGAGAATTACGTCATCATATATACATAAAAACTTGAATATTAAATGTACATTCTTCTACTCACTATCAATAATTTCATTAAAAATTCATTAAAAATAAACAAGTTTCATTTAATGTTTTAATAGCATGTATTTACCTTGATCCCATCCTTAAATAAATTATTTTTATGTAAAATGAAATACATTTCAAAACATGAGATGAACATAAAAAACTCAGTAAGGGATACACAAAGAAGGAAAACTATTAGTCTTGTGATTACATTAAAAAAATGATTACATTGTTATAACGTAATACTATTCACCTTGAAGAAGTAGTAAATATACATCATTGAATCGAAGCCTGTTTCCTTCCATTTTTATAACAAAAATATTACCATAAATCCCTTTGAAAGAATCATATAACATATAATGGTACATGGGGACATAAAAATACATAAATAAAATTTCTATATGATAAAATCCAACACCTATCACTAAATATAATAGTCATATGTCCGACATTCATACCCAATGCAATGGATGTTATAAAATAACCACATAACCTTGGTTTATCGTGGAACCACCCATCATTTGGTTTGTCATGTATTCATCCATTATTTGGTTTTCAGGTAACAACCCATCAAATGTCCAAATATGATTATATATTTATTACACATAAAATAATAATATTATTTATAATTCACC
This sequence comes from Viscum album, assembly GCA_963277665.1. Taxonomy (NCBI): domain Eukaryota; kingdom Viridiplantae; phylum Streptophyta; class Magnoliopsida; order Santalales; family Viscaceae; genus Viscum; species Viscum album. The sequence continues at coordinate 520,889,567 of OY728160.1, forward strand.
AATAACATTTCATTTACATTCAAATGAAATCATTTCAAGATATTTAAATACTAAATCCCTTTTAAAAACCTTATTCAATATCAATAAAATAAATTTGGATAAGGTATTTCTATTCATTTTAAAAATATTAAGGCATATAAAAAAATCCAGATATCATATAAAGGTTATGACAGTAGAGTGGTCATTATCACTAAATACTTTAAAAATATTCCTTCTGTTTTTTTAGTAAAATGATTCATAGAAAAACGTTTCATTTTGAATTAAAAGTCAAAATGGGTTTATTATTCTCCATATAAAATTAGAATGTTTAAATTATAAAAATATGTCTCAATGAAATTAAATTGAGATGAAGTCCCTTGAAAGGAACGTATCATTAGATTATGGATAAATAAATGAAATAATAATACAAGATAAAAATAAATAGACTCAATATAAGTGGATATTCAATGTATAACAATCAATTTTCATTCACACATATTCATTGAAAAACCAAACTAATAACATCGATATTTAAATCAATCAATGGATATTTTGTTATGATTTCATTTACCTTGTGTCTAACTAATCGATTATGTTCATTGTTCTTCCGTAATATTAATCATAAGTTAATTTATACTTGAATAATTACCTCATTAAAGTTTATTATAAATTTTATATTACTTATCATTATGTCATAAAAATAACATAAATATTTACGTTCTCATTGGTCATTTTGTCGATATTCGGAAATTGAGTCCAAAACAAAATTGTTTTGATGTATAGTGTCCATTTAGTCAAATTTAAATCATATAAATAATGATATTTATTAAATAAATATCATTTATATCCATTAAATATGAATTTATATTAGTTCATAACATTTGAATATAATAAATGAAATGCACCATTCATATTGAGGTAGGTTATACGTACACATGAACACCACTTTCGTTTGTAATATTGAAAGAGTAAATACAAAATGATACATAGGTATATTATAATTCCAGAATAATATATCTATTTTATAAGTTACATATGTTAATTAATTCCATATTTAATGTGTTTCATGTATGGAATGAATGAATCATATCACATTGAGGGGGCGGTAGTCCGCACTTCCTCAAATTAAATTATTGTATTTACATATCATGATAAGCGTAAAGGAAGGATGAAAATAAAAATTAATGAAGAATATAGACAATTTATATATAATTTATATCATAAATAAATATAGAGACATCATAATAGCCACTATTATAGGTGTTAAGGGAAAATAGAATAATCATCGTTTCGCGAGGCGGTAGTTCGCCTAATATAGAAATAATATGCTTATATCTATTAGATGGACGTGTGTGTAAGTGTAGTTAGAGTCCATCTCATCGAAAATCCATGTATATTTAGAATAATTTTGTCATTATATAATAAAAAATATATAAAGATCATAGGTAGTGGAGAATGAAAATAAAATGAAAGGAACATTAAATAAGACACTACCTCTAAAATGGGCAACACAATTTGATTTGTGCCAATGGGAATTCGTGAATTTCCTTATTCCCATGGTAAGGAACCTTTGTGGAATGTTGGGATGTTTACAAAAATAATTATCAGATTTTGGATGAGCTAGGAGGCTTGAGCGGTGTTACTAATGGGTATTTGTTGTTTCCTTTTATAAGAGGGAGGATGGGAACTTTAGTTTGTCTAGAAATATAAAATTATTATAAATTATATTTCAAATAAAAATTATTGAAAATTTAGTTAAAAAATATTATATAAAACTAATTCAAAATAAAATTATCTCTTAATAATTAGATAGGTTTTGGATATTTTTTTAACACTTAACTTTTTTATTTAGATGTTATAACTTTTACCGTTTTATTCAGAATTTAACACATTGAGAACCAAAATAGTTACCAAAACATGAAAAATGAAAAATGAAAGATTCATTAAAAAACAGTTACACATATTATAACTATTTTATTAATCTTTAATTTTATGGAATTTTATAACATTAATTAAAATATTTTATAATTTAAAATATTATTTATGTTAATTTTGAAACTATTCATATCATGACTTTTTAAAAATACACTATAACTAGATTCATTTATAGAAACTTCATTAATAAAATTATAAAATCTCATATTAATCCCTAAAAGTTTTGGATGGAATCAAAATAATCAAATTACATTTATTATAATATTTAAAATATTACTAATTTTAATTTTTTATTAATGAAGAAATCACTACATCACCATTGTGTGATAATAACATTTATTTTTTTAATGTCTAAAAATTATAATGAAAATATAATTATATATTTAATCATTTTAAAATTATAATTACTATTTATATATGAATATATAACTTATAAGACCAAATATAAATACTTTTTTGTTAAAAAATACATGTATATGTTATATTTCCCTTTTTATTAAATTATAAAACTATAACATGTCATTTTGACACCCATGTGGCTACCGAATTCCAAAAGATCGGTCTAAGGATGATTATGGTTGGAAATAAAATTTAAAATAGGATTAATACACGTTTTAGTATAGTTTAATATAATTATATTATAATTTTTACCCTTATCTACCTCATCTACCCTTTAACCATGGTAATTAAAATAATTACTACAGTAACTATTACTAATGTCCAAAAAAGGAACCTAATTACAAAATTTGGACATTATGATTCAAAATATGCAAAAACTTTTTTCCAAAATGAAAACAAAAATTTATAGTAAATAATTTTAAATTAATTACTTTTGTCAAAACCAGAATGTGTTTTTTAAACAAATAATAACTATTAAATGATTGATATTTATTTATGACCAATTTCAATGGGGAATTATTTTAAATTGATAAAATATTATTAGAAGAAAAAAATATATTCCATTTATAATTTACTTCCATCACTTAATATGATTTTACCATATAAACTACCTTGATGATTTTTTTTAAATTAAAATTTAGCGTAATTTTACTATTTATAAAAACATGATTATTATCAGAAAAGTTTCAAAAAATTATCCAAAGTAAATCATGATGTCTTATTTATAAGGATAAAGTTTATTTTGTATATTATAACATAGAAAGGTGTCAAAAAAATTTAAAATGGGTTCTCTATCAAAAAATCGTAAAACTGTATTTTTTAGAAAAATACTTGTTTTATAAGAAAAATTGAATTTTTTCATATAATATATTTATAATACTAATAAAAAAACATAAAAAATTTCATTGAATATATAACCAATATTTCTCATTAAATAAAAAACCATAAAAAGAGATATGATTTTATAAACACAATTATTCATGTTTAGATAGGTTTTTATAAAAATAGATCCTTTATATTCAATTTTTTTATCATTATTTCTAGTAAATTTGCTAATAAATAAATAATTATTTAATAATGGGTAAATAATATTTAAAAATTTATTTCTAACTATTCATTCCCTCCATTCCAATGGATATGCATTAACTTACATTTAAAATAAAAATAGTATTATTGTCTTATTTTTCGGAATAACTCAATGTTGTGTGAAAAGTAAGATTTCAGAAAAACTCATTACATCATGTTGAGTATGCATTGGTTAAAGTGACTGAATTAAAGTATAATTAATATCATATTTATAAATATTAATAGAAAATAATATATATTATTCTATAAATACATGGGTCATTACAGTTAGGGTTGAAGCCCCATTTTATTACTTAAGTAAAGAGAATTTTTTTTCTGGGTAAAGGGAGACCCCTTACATAGCCCTAAAGCCCAACTTCAGGTGTCCAAAAATAAGCCTTGATGAACATTTCTTGGCCCAAATTTCCATTTAGATAATAGTTATACTACAGTACCGTGGTTAGTAGTGTACCTTCTATAGTATCACTATTGCTAGAGTTCCGGCTCAAGTACTATCATTACAATAATTCAACTATTGATATTGTACCTCCACTACTACAATGCTATTACAGTACTTACTACACTTCTTATATAGTGCTGCTACAATACTAAGGAATTTATCCCCTTCCCATATTCGATATTGGTTCTTTTTGGATGCTAATCAGGATCCCCTACCCCATGGGGACATACTAATATTCCCATATATGTACTTATGTCCACATAACAAAGTTGGATTAAAGGTACCATACAAGTCAAATGTAAAAAATTAATGACATATAGAATTATTAATATCAACAACAAATTTAAATAATTTTTTCTTCTTACCCATGAATGTTGAATAACATATTATATTGTTACTCGTATGTAAGGATGGTAAATTTAGAACCACTCCAGGGTTTGAAAAATGTTTAAATAGATTTATGTTTGAAAATATAATCCTTCTAAGAACACTATAAAATATTATTATACATTATTTAAAAAAATATCTTTTGATTGGTTATATCATAAAAATAGTGACTCTAATCGTTGTATTCTAATTTTAATTAGAATAAACATGATTTCTATTTCAAAAATGAACATTTATAAATTTTAAATATTAAATTAAATCCACGATAAAAGAGTTGTGAAATACATGTTATATTATGTTTCATTACATTTATTAATAATATGTTTGAAATAAGAAATTTTCCGGAAATACAAAATTCTTTAAAACCATCTATCAGATGATTAGAGTTGTATCAAAATTTTACTAGCAATACTTTAGATAAATTAAATGATATAAATTTTAAAATATCATCATTTTGGTTCCTATAGCTGCCACAATCTAATTACCATGTATAATTGAGACATATAAGTCATATTTCGTTAATGTAATCAATTAATTTGAATGTTTTTGTAAACACACAATCTTGGTTTAAATAATATTAGTAGTATAATATTTTTGAATCCAAATCTATTTGTAAAATATACTTTAATTTGGATTAGGTAAAAAATGATAATGTTAAATTTCATAGTATTCCCAAAATATTATGTAAATCTATTAAAGAATTTATTAGTAAAATTCCTATCCATTAAATATTTAAATCATGTTACACTTAAAGAAATCTAATTTCATATTTTAACAAAGTAATTATTATTCATTATAAGTGAAAATATTATATAAAAAATCCTTGTTTTTATAGTTTGGTTGAATAAAAATTTTCAATATATAACATTTCTATCTAAAAAAGTAGACAATTTTTATGTAGGATTAGAACCATCATTCTTCAAATCCTTACTCTCCATTTTAATATATTCTAATCTAGTAAAAAAATTTCCAATTTGAATATGAAGGTATATTAATTAATTTCTATATATAAATTGACCTAAATACCCAAGAAAATTATTACGTACCATGAATCTTCAAATTCATGAAAGTGAATTACTGATACCAATGGGGTGGAGACTAAGACCTGGGTAGTAAGAAACAAGAAGAGGGAATTATTTCTCTTTACTAAAAGAATAAACATGAAACATATATATAACTACATAAATAAACTTTAAATTGTTAAAAAATATATAAAGGTTATAATAAAAAAGGAAATAAATGAAGCTATACAAATTAAATGTTCCTAAACAGTATCCTATTTCATTTTTTAATATTAAATGACATCTAATACCATAATATCTACGCCATATCATATCAAGAGAAAACTGTCACCTTATCACCTCTTTCTACACAGACATTGATAATATAAACATATCAATGTCACTATGGAATCATTTCGTCCCCTACATCAAAATACATAACATATTATATATGAAAATGAATGGATACAAATAGTGTGAACTAAACAGGTCAGTATGATCCCACAAAGGTGTTCCATATCACGTCTCTAGTTAACTATCTGAAAATTTTCCTCATTAAAAATAGAAAACATGATAATCATTAAAAATGTTTTTCTATCAAAATCATTGTAATATATTTTACCCTTTTTCAATATTTCTTAATAATATAGGTAACATAGTATCAAAACATTTCACATATATCAAATCATTCCAAGAAATCATATGTAAATCCCACCATTGATCACAAGATGTCAGGATTCATTGAACACTTATACCCATTCAAACATAATCAGGCACATAAGGTCACTAGATACATGCATCAAGTATATATATCATAAGGACACCCGAGAATGTGAACCAAAAAATAGTTCAACATATCCCCAAAATAGAGATCTATGAACCATATTAAAGCCATATGTCTAAACTCACAATAGTATCAATTGATGATTTATATTACCACTCCTTCTACCAACATACCCAATGCATCCCATATACTATAATTTTAATAAAATCATATAAATAATTCCTTGAAAACCATTTCAAAGATTCATTTCATAATTCTCAAAAATTACCTTTACTTTATCCAAAACATATGGAAAATAAAAATTCTAAAAAACCATTTCCAAAATTACAATTCATATATGCCAATTTATTTATAAAATATGTTATATGAATAAAGGAATATAGTTCATCCAACATAATCTAGAGATAGATCCTCCTACCTTAACGAAAGGTCATATGCACTATCAATGGGATCCATTAAAAACAAATATTTAATATTAAACAACAATGAACCTTGAATTGATCCTTAGATCATAAAATAAATTTAGTAAGAAAAAAATTAAGAAGCTAACAGAAAAATGATTTAACTCATTTAACTTTCACACTATACCCCAAACAATGTGATGGTAATCATCTAGATGAATATTATAAATCTGATTTAGAAGGGATGAAATTGAAACAACACCCCAAAACCGACATATCTACAATCATATGGAATAAATGATACTACAGCCAATGAAAATGTTTATTTATAAAGATAAATTACCCATAGTGAGTCAAAAAACCACAAAAATATCAATCATTAAACAAAATAATCTATATAGAATATAGAATCATATAATCTTATTGGATATATCCATGGATTCTAGGGGGATCCTGTAGTCGAATGAAAAAAAGAAGAGAATCCCATAATAACCATTACTTTTTTCACATTTCTCAACACAAATATCGTGTTCATGTTGTAAAATACATGAAAGGAACATTCACAAAAAAAGATTCATATTTGTTACAAATAATATTGATCTATATTTTTGAAGGCACAAACTATTTTCCTAGATTGCAAAATAAAAATTATTTGTACCAATTCATGACATCAGTATAGTAAAGGATTTGCATCATGTAACTAATTTTCAACAAGATAATTCTCGAAAAGAAGATTCCAAAAAAACTTTAAGAAAAATCTTCTAGGTCATCCTAATCCTCAAATAGAATCCACTTAATACTTTTTTATGCATAAAAATAGACACCACTAATTCAAAAAAACAAACAATGTTGAACCTTATGTTATTTTATGTAGAAAACACTTTTCATATTTTGATGTCACAAAAGAGACCTAAACAAAGATAAAAATGATAATTGATATATTTAATAAAATAAATAATGTAACATGATGTTAAAAACTCCTTACCATTATACATTCCATCTCAATGATGTCAAGTAGTAGAATGATGTCTAGAAATAGGCATGTACATTGCTCCCACATTAATGAATAACATCCAATGTCCTATGTAAACCTGGTCATTATCTCCCTAATAATTTTAATAATACAACCAACATCCCAAGAATGATTTTAAGTTGAGACAAAATAAAATACACAAGTTTCTCTACAATAATTAAATTTGGTTCCATCTTGATTTATTCACATCTCATAACTTGACTGGGTTTAGGATAGTACTTTAAAATTTGAGATATTTAGAAAACACTATCAATAAACCTCAAAAGAAAAATTAATTTAAACCTATATTAAACATACCCATGTTTCATTGTGTCCTCAAGAAGTCCAAAAGATCATAGAGAAATATTTTTAAATTTTATAATATAATGAAGACACAACTGCGGATAAACATTCTGGAAAACACGATCACAAATAAGAAAATCCAAATGATCACTCTAACATTGAGAATTAAAATTATTATGACTCAAATATATAACCATAAAATGAGGTATAACATGAATCCTCCCCAATTTATCCAAAAAGGGACACATCATTACAAGTCTGGGCTCACTAATATCATAATAATAATGAATTATATTGAATTAGTTACCATACAATACCTTGAACATAGACATTCTGATTGATGACTAATAACTATTTATATTAGTGATCCAAAGTCTCCACATATGGCTATACCATGATCCATCAAAGTCAAATATTAAATCTCATTTAATATTATACATGACATGAATAATACACATTGTCCTACTATCTATATATAGAAGGTATGCTAGGATCAACTTGACCTAGGTCACCCTCCAATCTTGGAGACCATTCCATAACAGTTAGGTATACCTTGGATCCATTCTAGAAAAAATTTGATTGGGAACCATAAATGTCCAAAAAACCTCTTTTACTACCACTTTTATTTTTTCACTACATTGGTAGTATCTCTAATCAGATGGAATTTAGCTCATTTTTTCAACTGAACAAACACCATTAGGATATAATTACACCATCATTAAGTCCATAGTGATTAAAAAATCCATCGACACCGCGTCTCATTTACAAACTAAAATCATAATAGGATTTATAAATCCAGAAAGTTTTCGTTTATCTTAATTTACATGTTATTAGGTTTAACAGTGGGAAACATACTTTAAATTTTCATGCTTCATACCAAGACAGAAGAATAACTGTTGGATGACGTAATAAATTTTCATAGTTAGTGGATGAACATCTAATGAAAAAATATTATAGTGAAACAAAACTAAAATTTTGAGAGATGTTGGGAAAAAGGTGATCCCGAAATTGGATAGTACAATTATTAGGGAGAGGCTAAACAAAAATGGTCTCTCCACTATAATGGTTTTCTCTAATTTCATTGAACTCATCATCAAAATGTTAATCCTACAGAATAAACTAATGGATATATGATGATAATAAAACACTTACTAGAATGAAACATGGAATATTAACATAATTATCTATGAGTAACTTTGAAAAGGGCTACATAATGTTCCACTTCTCATTGAATTATTGAATTTAAGTGATTTTACTTTCCTATTAATAGCATCTGCAGTGGTATCCCCGATCCTTTGGGTGTATGGTAATTAAAAATTAAATGTATGAAGGTACTCAACCCAACACATATATATTATATTAAATTTTATATGAGAATACATATATATATATATATCAGATTATTATTTTTCAAAAATTCCATAAACCTCCCAATAATAGATTTGTGCATCCGTCATTTATGAAAATTTATAACCACAGTATGTTCTAAATCATGAGTTGGGTAATTTTTCTTATATGGTCGTAGATAGAGGGATCCATTATATTTTAAAATATTATCTTATATAAGTAAAAAATCCCAAAATATCTCTATATTCTTCATATAAAACCATTTACCCCTCACTAGTAATATGTTTGATCAGAATATGATATGACGTCAGCATTCATTTTAGCTATTTTAGTAAAGAATGATACATTGCATCACATAAAAATTTCACCCATTTCATTGTAAGAGTATTCTAAGGGGATGAAAAATTCTATAAATATTTGAGGAGATGTCTATTGTACATACTAAGAACAATGATCCTTAGAATCTCAATGATGTAATGAATCTATTATGATGAAAAGATAGATATCACCTTCTAAGGATAAAATGTTAAATCATGGTCATAAATTACAAAATCAATGAACATTACATCTTTGATATAGAAATTTTATTGGATATATTTATATTCAATTTTTCACTCATTGGTATTTATAGTACCAAACTCAAATGGTGCTCATTCTAACACACATTTCTAAAATATAACAAAATATTAGCCAAAAACTGTACCATAATCATGTTAATATAATCATCTGGTATCTAGTTCATCAAGACCATGAAAATTGAAGGAATTTAATTTATCAAAAATTATTCATATGATAATAATAATGGACATAAATGATTTTGATATCCATCATTATAATATTAAACTCTTGAAATATATAGTGAGGAATCAATTTCTTGACATCAATCTTTGAAAACCACTTATCCACCTTTTTTTCCAAAAATTTGTCTACATCCGGTATAGGATACATATTCTCAACAATAACTCAATGTATCATCTGACAGTCCATACAAAATCAATGTTATACATCATATTTCTTAGAAAACATTAACCAGGATTCCCAAGGAGAGTCACTAGGGAGAACGCAACCTTCCACCAACAAATCATGGAACTAAATATTGAGTTCTTTAGACTATACCTGTGTCTTATGATAAGTGTATATCGAGATATTATATGTATATAGAACAATATTAATCAGAAATTCTACCTACCACACTTGAGGAAGACTAGAGAATTCAAATGGGAATAAATTTTGAAAAATATGAAAATCATGATAAGATTATACAATATATATACATCATCGTGCTCATCTCGGGTAAATGAAAACAATATCGTGATATATGGGTGGGATGATTATTCCAAAATAGGAATAGGATCCCATTATCCATTAAACATTAAAGACCTCTCATAGGCCCTATGAAATGATACATACTGATGATAAGATTCAACTTCAACATAATGATAATGAAGCCAATCATTCACAAGGATCACATAAAACTAATCCAAATCAATAATAAAGAAATACCTCAATAACTTTTCATCTTCTATCCACAACGAATAAGAAGAAAATAAAAAACCATTCACAATATTACTTCCATGTTGTATTGTTAACTCCCCAAAAATTGAAATGTTTTCCATAGGCTGTTGAAGAATTTATAAAAAATGCTAAGACAAAAATTATATGGAAGAAATATTATCAAATAATTTAATAAATATTAATGATTTAATAAATATAGTACCTCTTACTATAATCATACATGTGTCTACCTATGATGAAAATTCATACACTATGTGAAGATTATTCACTCCTGAGGCCTATATCAAGATCTATGTAGGCATTGAAACATCTTACTATGCTTTTATATAATATAAAGATGATGATCATTGACTATAAGATGTTTTAGAAATATCCTAACTGAAACACTTTATATGGCCATAGAACCCACAAATATTACCCATATTCGAATGTATGGAATAAGAATGAAAGGTATACCCAAACATTCCACATTGATAGTATGTTAGGGGAACACAAATGGTAACATAGAATAGTATGGATGAGGTCTATTATTGAGAACCACCCCAAATCTCTTGATGATGAGAATGTCTCTTATCATAAACCAAGGATGTATATCTAATCATAACCAGATCCACAATTTTTTTAATGTCCACTAAAATCAAATAATATTTATAATGCATGGAGAGGAACATTAATGCCATTACAAACATCATCATTTTTGGAAACAAAATTTGAAATTATTGTGTATTAAAACCATTCAAATACAATACATTGTGTATGTCTGCTATAAACTGTAATCCAAATATCTATTGTTATTACCCATGAGTTGATACACCATGCTCATTACCATGGTATACTATGTTGTATAAATGATGTTGATGATGTGATCAATATTCTTCTATCGACCCTCTATAACTTATGGTTCAATTAAACTCTAATGGGATGATGTATTCTTACATAATAACACTATTGATAGATCCATTTGTTATGAAACTCCTAGATATACCTCAAAAAATGTGTCATGGACTTTAAATACATTTTGGTCTACAATATGAATAATCCACATGATATCATCAATATGATTCCCATGTAGAGGTGTATTCCATCCTAAGGAACACAGTGACAAAATCTAGAAGGTATATTGATCCCAATATCCCATATTGACCTTAGTCACATCAAAAGAATAGTTGGTCATGATGTCCTTACAACCTTCCTCCCAAATCATGGATATATTATCACATATCTAATAACATCCCAAAACTAAGCATAACTATCCTATAAAAAAACTATAGTGAACATGACTTGAATAGCCACATAATATAGTACTAGGCCCAAATTTTCAAATACCCAAAAGAAATTAATGAACACCATGGGATGTAGAATAACACCATGACATGAACAAAATCTATAGGGTTATATATGAACCAACATGATGAATATCACATGAAATATATATATATTCACATGAATTGGAAAAATGTGGTGAAAAAGAAATATGCATCACAAAAAAAAGAAATTAACTAATGTGATTCAACTCAAAATTAGATAAAAAGATAAAATGTTTAAGTCCAACATGAAAGGAAAAGTAAAAGCTAAACAACTTGTCGTTTTAATAGGATGAGAATTCTCCCACCATCCCACCACTGGGTTCCTGGACACAACAAACTAAAAAGTAACTTCCCCACTATAGGGCCTTTCATTTCCCATCATAAAATTAAAAAATAATGTCAATATATTATTAAAGTGTTCAAAATGGTTTTAGATAAATTAGACTCTATATGACCCCATCTAGGTATTCTATATAATGGATTTGTTACACAATTCAATCATGATCATCTTTAAATAACAAAATTCATGATAATCAGTTGCAGATTTTTTATATCAAAAAAATGGAAAAATATTTCACCTATTATTTATAGTTCCAAATAATAAAGGTAAAATAATTTCAAATCATGTAACATATATCAATTAATTCTAACGAAATCAGAGGAAAATCAGGATGAAATTTTAAAAAAGGCCATATTATATAGATGAATTATACACAATAAAAAACAATGACATGCATCAACTCCTTATATATGTGTGTCAAATATAGAGTAAAGATAAACACACCAACATTTGATCCACACAACAATTCAAGAAATCCACTATATCAATTTGGCTAGGGGGAATGAAACACACTATGATTGAAAATCGTGAATATATCAATGTATGGGTCCCATTACCACACCATCCACAATAGTACCTAATGCATGTCCCATGAATAATTAACTATAATATATAATATAAACCATTACTATAAATAAATTTCATAAATCAATTTTTTAAAATTTTAAAATAAATTTTATTTTAACAATAACATGTGATAACCACCATTATAAGAAAATAAGTTTTTATAAACATAAATAAATAATGAAAATATATTTATGATAATATTTATAAAATTGGAGAAATATTGTTAATCCAGACTTGTGAGAGATGGAAATGCTTTCCTAAAACTCAAGTCTTAAATGACCACAATAGAATACACCAAGATGGAATAATAAACAAAAAAAATAGGATCCCTAGAACCAATCTATGCAACTCATTGTAAATTCAATATTCGAAATAGTTAGTGATGAAGATAAAATGATATGTAACTCACGTGACTCACACACTGTACAAAAATAGGAACATTGTTTATCCTCTAGAGGAAGATGAAAAAAGATATATAGATGTGATCTTGTGGAAAAAACATTGCAACACAAACGGATCTAAAAAATATCTCAATAGAACCAATTTGACCTATGGATATTAAGAATTATCATGATCACATACCAAGTGAGACAAATAACAACAATAATGATGATCACTAGTAAATGAAATGATCTAATTGGAGATGGGAATCCAAAATTACTTGTATAGAGATCCTATGTTTATAAAGAGGATATTGTAGTCAAATGAAAAAGAATCATCCTTAAAAAACATAAATATATTTTGTCTTTTAAAATTTCATTATGTGAATTAATATAAATCTTTACATGTAAAAATAGGTGTCACATCAGTTTAAAACAGTGATTGATATTTACACTATGTGAACCAAATTCATGTAATCTATAATATTCAAACTTATTGCAGCTTCTCCATATCAACCCAAGGAAGGTATCATGTCATGTAACCATTTAATGACATGAAAACTACTTTGAGGAAGATTCTATAAAAACATTTAAAAAATTCACCTTGATAACCAGAACACTAAATGACATCCTCCTAATCTTTATTTACAATCACATGGGGAATTAATTAATTCCAAAAAACATACACGCTGTACAATAAGATATTTTACATATAAGAAATACTTAATCCATTAATGTACCAAAAAGTAGCAAAACCATGTGGTAAATAAATTGAGATTTGTGATTAATATAAAACTAGGTAACACAATGTTATTGATTCAAATATTATCGTATGATCTTATGAAATTCATTATCAATAATATTCATATAATCCATGAAATAATTAAACCTCCTTTTATTGTCATTTATGTTTATTTAATGAAAATATTTCAACTTCCCATTGCATTATTTTAATTTATTTATCTAAAAATCTCAACCAATTATTAATTACCTATTTAGAGAAACAAACATTTTCAAATTATCACATCTCATTTTCATATATACAATTTCTTTAGCAAGTTTATTATTTTCTATTTTAATATCCATGATTTTTTCAATAATAATTACAATATTATTTTTTAAATTCCACCTTTTGATTTAACAGTTTTTTGACATTAGGATTAATAGACTAAAAACAACATAATAATAATAATCATATTATTTTTCAAATTTTGAATTTTAATTATTAATAAAATTAGAAGGGGTAATAAATTGAGTAAAAATAAGTATTATTTACCTTGAAAGTTTCCCCATAAAATAAAGTTTCTTGTCATATATTCACTTCATGATTCAAAATTGGATTCTAAACTATTTAAACTATATCATTCCCCAAATAAAATTTATTTTATTTTCCCTTTTTTCCATTGTTAATATTTTTTTATTTTTTAATGTCGTAAAAATCTTATATTCCTCATATTTGACAGTTATTCTTACACTATTAAAATGTTAATTATGAAAAATCACTAGTATTACTAATATTATCTATCTTATACTCCTTTTCGATCTTATTTTCGAACTATCTGTTTTCTCATTTGTGTTTCATAATCATGAAAAAATGTATTCAAAATTACTAAATTACATTGTTATATTCCAGGAACTCAGATTCAAAAGATTTATAGGTTATAGAAATATTAAATATAAAATAAAAACAAATACTATTTTTTATCTATCATTGGAAATATTTTTTTTTTGGTTTAAACTCATAAGGAAGAAAAGAATCGACTAGTTTATCTAATATATAAACATTAATATTATTATTCTGTCTTATCATTACATTCTATAGAATAGCTATTTTTAAAATATTAATGGTTACCCTTTGAAATATAGATGTTTTTTAGTTAATTACAAAATATAATTATAAAATTTTTAATTCATGTCCATTAGTGAAACATCTCATTTACAAAATCATCATCTACCATCAAAATATCTTAGTATACTACTTATATAATTACAATCATGGGTATTTATTTTTTATTTCTCTCATTATTTGTGGCATATATAATTCTCAGTATGTTGTGGTCCATATTATTGAATGAAAAATGACTATGATTTAGGAATTATTTTTAGATGTCAAATGAATGTTTTTAGTCAAAAAGATAAAATATATAACCCCATGTAAAAAATTTTTTAGTAGAAGAATACATGTTTGTGACATTTTTATTTATACTTTAAATAAAAATTTATTAATTTCATTATCATACCCATGTGGCTCAATGGGGCCCAAAAATTGATCCATGGATTTTTGTGGACTGACATGACTCATCCAATAATTTTTGGAAATGTGTCATGGTATGTTTTTATTTTTATAATATTATTTTTACCTAAAATTACCCTAATTACCTTTAATCATTGTTAATAAAACTCAAAAGTTATTATTCTCAAAAAAATTATTTTCATCCCATTGAAACAAATTTTACATATTAATTACAACGATTAATGTCAAATTTTTTAAATTCATCTCACAGAAGTGGTAAATTTTCATTTAAACAAATGAAATCAGTTTTTAACTACTACTTAATGGTTTCACTATTCATCAAAAATTGATGTTTTTCAGAAAAATACCAAAAAATCACTCTATGATATATGTGATATTCCAAATTCAAAAATTATGTCCATTTTACCAAATTAAAAACATAGATGTTACATTAATTAAATATACAATTAATTCCTGATGTTAAAACAAATAGCTTGTTTTTTAAAAACAATATCTATCAAATGATTGGAACTTGTTTATGTCCAATTTCAAAGTGAAATTAATTCCACTGACCAAAATTGGATTAAATGGTAAATTAATACTTTAAATAAACATTAAAAAAACTAAAATTACAATCTATCGATTTAATAAATTAGATTAAAATGTGGTTTTGAACTAAAATATAACATTTTCACTATTAATTAAAAATGAACTTTATCAGAAAAATACCAAAAAAGTACACAAAGTAAATTTTGATGACATGATTATAAAGACGGATTTTATTTTTTATAAAATATCTAAGTGACAGAAAGTATATAGAAAAAGGTTTATCCATCAAAAGGTAGTTAATAGTCCTTTTTAAGAATATTCGAATATTTATGCTTAAAATTTGATTCATTTTCATTTTAAGCCTATAACATTTATTGGATAAATGTAAAAACATTAAACAGACATGTATAATAATATATTAGTTAGTTCTATTCATTCACGCCATTACAATGGCTTGGTGTTAAATTCCCTTTAAAATAATGTTATTATATTATTAGTGTTCAACAAAATATATCAAAGAAACTCGTTGGTTTGGTATGAGCTATGCTATCGAACATAGAAACCCCATTAAAGTAAAATTAATATTTAATTCAAAAATATTTATAAATATGAAAATGTCATATTCTTTATTTACTTGGGTTTTTATAGTTAACATGTTATATGTTTCTCCTTAACCAAATTTCCATTCAGTATGGTATAATTTTAAATATAAATATTTGTATTTCCATAATTATGTGTGAATATATATATATTTGTTATGTAATTTATTTTTTTTTGTTCATAAAAATATACTAATATAATCACTACATTCATTAAATACACCTTAAAAGATATATTATTTTTTAGTACGTTCCTTAAATAAATACCTTTCTATGAAATTAATCATTTCATCCACCATAATTTACATGAATAGTTTAAAAACTACCCCTTGAATGAATTTTTAAATATTCCATCATTTAATACATGGGATGTAGATATCCATATCAAACTCACACTTTTAATGAAATTTAATTTAAAATTTTTATATGTGATAATGGGTTTCTGTAAAAATGTTCTTCCTTGTTAATATAACTTATGATAAAGGTTACATTTGTATAAATAATATATAATTGTTTTCATGAACCATATTCCATTCAAACATGGAATCATATATCACCCCATTATTTTTAATTTTCCAAAGATTATTTTATGATGTTATAGGAACAAAAATATATTTAAGTGTTCACTAAGTAGAAAACAAAATATATTTTATATTTTAGATTGTTTTAATGTTTTATGAACATATTATCTCTTTAATTGTTGTCATAACCATAAGTTGGTTGTAATTATTTGATGTTTTTGTAAATATTTGTTTAATAACATGTGCATAAGTCTTGGGATACTATAGCTGAAGCATCACATATACATATGATAACACTTCTAATTATAATGAGATGAAGAATCATAGAGAGGGGGTTCCATAGATCTGCTATGTTGTGGACATGGAGATGCATTCACAAGAGATAATGATCCACTATGAATAAAACATATAATAAATAAATATATTATAGAATATATATAAAACAATATATATATATATATATATATATAATTTTTATATATTCCAAATATTTTACAACTATAATTAACACATGATATAAAAAATTTAAACAAATTATAAATGAAAAATAATAAATTAAAAGTATATTGCTCTTATGTAAGATGGAAATAATAACTGAATCAAAATATTATTTTCTATTATAAAAAAAACTAACTAAAACAATATAGTATAAAAAATATTATAAATATAAAACCTAACAGATATACAGATAATGATTGGATTTTTTACTATTATTTTACATCTATATATTTAAAATTTTAAAATATATATTTTTTTGGAAATACGAATAAAAATTAATTTTTGTTCATTATGATTTAAAAAATTAAAACACTAACAATCATTTTTAATGTAGTAACATGAAAATGGATCACGTTTTCAATGTAGTATAAATCCATTGAGATTTGACAGAACATATAGTGAATATGTGACAATTATTGGATCCCTTCTAAGATTAGAGAAATGTATGTATTGAAAACTGATTGAGTTATTAGTTAGCAATTATGATTACATTTTTTACTTATTATGGTATATTGATATGGTGATATGGGTTACTTGTGGCATTATATGATCAATGACTCATAATGGGAATTTCTGTATAGGTGAACATGATTGTGAGTGATGAATTGTTCTATAGTGGATTATACTAAGAGGGATTTGAATATTCTGAAGGAAAATAATTTTTGTATAGGTATGAATTTTATGATCAATCATAGTAATATGTGCCATAATATAGGATAATGAGAAATGTTGCAGTGTAATGTAAAGTTGAATACAAGGTCTGGGATACTATATTGTTAGATACATTTCCATAAGGCTAGGTTTCTATGATTTCAACAATGTAAATGTTTTATGATTTTGTAAGTAATTTTTTCAAATATATTGGATTCTTGAATATGGGTGTTGTGGAACCTCCCCTAGAGTGATTGGTTAGTTTTTATTATGTGATTTGTGACCATAGTTGTGGTGATGGGGTGATTATTGTATTGTGATATGTGAATTTTCTTATAGTGATTGGGTGATCATCGAGAATTGATGTTTGAGTTAACCAAACCATTATAGTCGTAAATATTTCATCAATTTAGATAAATACTAAGAAAACCTAGAAAAATCTATTAAGAAATATTATAAATGTATAATGAGTTTGGAGAATATATAATCAACCACCTCATTTAATGAATGATCTTCGACATTTCTCAATGTTTTTATCTTAAATTATAATGTTTTTGTCATACCAAACTAAAATAAAATTTACAAGGAATATAGAAACGATGTACCATAAATTTTGAGCATTTTTATTATTTAATGGTAAACATGAGAGATATCAATCATGATCTTATGTAATAATTTCTCTAGTTAATGGGAATAAATACATGAGTGTAACATATAAAATTTAGACAAAACATTTATATATCATTATTAGGATATAAGTCATTATATATATTATCAAATGAATCATAGAAGAATCAAAGATCACGATACATATGATCATATCAAATGAATAAAAAAATTTATAGACTGCAGAATAATGTTTCAGTAAAAGTCATAATTATTGAAATCTTATTTCAAGACTTCCTACTAATAAATTCTTCAATTATTTATTTTGGGTTAACCACCCATATACATTTTTTTTGGATTAGAATCACCTAACCTGATCCTTGGGAGATTATAAATATTTATTATTATCAAATTATTTTTTGTGTTATAATATAACTGACAGTATAATAATCTTAATTAATACATTCGTATACCCCAATATCATGAAAGTAGCTATCATTTCAACATTTTTAACCAAAACATAATAGAATGAGTTTCATAATGTCTCCATCATCAAAATTTATAACCTTTGATAGAATAAATAAGTATGGTATCATTTTATAATAGCCCTAATAATGTATAATTTTAATTAATGGAAGATTTTATTGATTAAAATACATTTAAATGCCCACGTGAGTGTGTTTTTTGAAAAATTCCATTTTCATTTTGAAATCACATACTTAAACTAAAAAAATATGATAATATTAAATAAAATAGTGTATTTAAGAAATTTATATTATGTAGACTCTTTACGGCTAATATTATTCAATCCCATAAGAATTTCATTTCATATTTTATACATTAAAAAACTATATATTTTCATCATTGTTATATATTAATTTATTCAATAAAAGAAAAGTAGATTCATATAATTAAATTTTATATAATGTTAGACATGTATTAAATTGAAATTAACAAATAATTGGAGAAACATTAAATTTTTTTGAAAATTTTTTAATGATAATTTAGATAAGGAATAAAAATAATCTAGGTAAGTTGAAAAATAATGTCTGTTTTCAATAAAATAATTAATGTTTACTTTGTAATCATAGATAGGAAATAATTAATTAATAAAATTTAATATCTATTAGTACCTAGATTATACTAAAATAAATATGTTAATTTAGTTATAGACCAAAAAAGTTCATCATCATAAATTTAAGTATAAACAATCCTTATTAATAGTGATATTATATCCTAAAACCCATACTTAATGATATAAATCCTTCATAAGCTCTATAAAATTATTAAAAATTATATGAAATTTATAATAATTTTATACCAAATTAATATTTTCACTAATTGTATGTTATATATATATATCTTATAACCACATAACACTTGTCATTTAGTAATTTTTTATTTATCTCAAGAATATCATGTCATACCTCAATCGTTTTCCATGTATATCCAAATTTATCTATTATGGTACTTGAAACATGATCTTGAAAAACTGATCTCTATAATTTTAATAATGATAAGAATGTATAATATATAAAAATTATATTAATATTTATTTGAATTAAGAAAAAGAATATACAGAAAAATATATTATACCATCCATGGTAACAATAGTATTTACAAACATAAGAATTCCATTTCAATATAGTAAAGAAATTATGTATAGAAAGATAAATAATATTTTATGCCTCAAGAATAACAATTTTATAATATATTTCCTATATATTTATTAAATTAATCATTAAAATCATCAGTGTGAGACAGTGATGGAAATCAAATCATATAGCTACCTGGATGATGTTGTCCACACATACGCATAAGCGATTCATTAATTTCCCATATAATGGAATGTTTAAAGAAGAAATGTGTACCGTAGTCATAATAACATTTTATTATATATATTAGACTATGCTTATTATTTTTATAAGGATTTAATTGATGTAAGGGATTATTAAAAATACAATTTCATTTAAAGAGTTATTTAATACTATTACAACTTCTTATAGAGACATCATTTTTCATACATAATTAGCATTATTTAGATGAATATATGGTTTCATAGGAAGATGATGAAGAAATTGGAATCATGGATGAATTTTTAGAGTTATTGATTTATCTATAGTGATCAATTTTTGGGATGGGTGTAGGATAAGTATTTCTCTTTTATAGAATACTAGAGGGGAAAACATATAATTTATTAGAATAAAAAGATAATATAATTACACATTCATAAGTATGTGTAAAAAATAGAAAAGTCAGAAAATTTAAAAAATAATAAACCAAAAATATCTCCATAAATATACTATTTATTCATAATTATGAAGAATGTTTACCCAAATATATTATATTATTTTTATAATAAACTGTTTTAACCATAACTATGGTAAAAAATATTTAATGTTGTTATTATTCATTACAAAGCTAACTGTATGATGAAATGATAAATGAAATTTCAATTTAGAATTCATATACTAAATGAATTTTATGAAATTGAATTTCTATAATTTGAAAAAATTAAACTTAAAGTAATTGTTTATGAATCACCCAAACCATTTCTTATAAAAAATGATTTTTATGTATTAAAGTGGTTTTTTAATTCCTGTCCTAGTAATAAATAGTAGATTAATGATACACCATTTTATTGAATTCATAATCGGCATGTTTCATTACCATAAGAAATAAATATTGAAGTGTTTAATTTATAATTATAGAACAACATTACACACTTAAACATTTTTTTTTGATAAACAACAATTTTTACATATAAATTTTTCCCTCTTCATCTATTTTTATTTATAATACATTACAAAAACATTTAACTAAAAACAATTTTTTATATTTGACAATTTAATATTCTTAATAATAATCAAGACTCTCTGAAAAATTCATTTCCCCAATATTTTTTTATATTAATATATTTTTATTGAAATTTTATTTATTATTCTATATTCCATAATCAATAAATTATAAATAAATATTTATATATGTTTTAAATAATTAGATGTTTTTTGTTATACTTCCCAATCAAACATCAAGGATTCAAATTTTATAATATATCATGATTGATTTTTATCATGCATTGTGTTTAAAACAATCTATAGAATTCATAAGATTTATTTTAATGGAAAACGTATTGAATCATGGGGTGTAACATTACACCCCTCTTAAAATGATTTTTTATTTCTAAATTCTATCAATTAAAAAATAACTTCAATAATTCTGATTCATCACATTATCAGCTTCCAGTGTTGAATCATAGATTTTATAATTTTTCCAAATAACATTAACTATAAGACAAGGGTTATTACATAGTGCATTATCAAATATTGTCAATCAATTCTGAATATTATTCTCATAAAAAAGATAATGATAATATGGTACGACCTATAATTTAAATACGTGTGATGTACTCAAAAGATGTATAAAGAGCACATCATTAACATGATATAGGATCAATGGGAGTGCTAAATGAAAATATACAACCCCTACTCCGATATTAATATTGTGGGATACATTATGGATAGAGATCTTATTTCATTCTTTATGAATCACAAAACATCATTCCATGGATAATTTTTTTAGGAATACCTTCCCATACACTCTGAATTCTATATTATAAATAGTATTATATGCCTAATTATTTTACACACATTGATATTATATGATGTGGTCTTGAATTAATCTTACAATTTTTTTTATTTTCCTAAACTATATTATGTCCAAATTTATTTTGTTCTTCTTCTTTATCATATAATGTCATACTTTTTCACTTATATTCCTATAGGTAATCATATATAATTGACTGAATGTAAACGGAAAAATATCATTTTATTAAAATTAGACAATAGTATCATGTTATTACAAAGAACATTTAGAATCAATATAATTATATAATTGAATATAATTTCTAATTTGACTAGTTAACTCAGACTAATAAACTTTTATAGGATGAAGGGATATACTAGTACCAATTTTTAGATCCACAAATTGAGAAAGTCATCTCATGAATTGCATGGTAAACCACAGATCTTGATCATATATAGTTAACCATAGTACTCCATGAAACCATTACAATTCCTTAATGTGTATACAATAATGAATACATAGAGATAAGTCCTCCCTAATTCGAATCACATATTATTAATTCATAAGGTGATATAATATACTTCAAATAGAAATATTCAATTTAGTCGAGTTGGGGAATCCTCTATTGAAATTAATGGGTATTATTTCCATTATCATATTTGTATGGTGAATGGTTTTACCATCACCCTTGAATTAATCAAATAAATATTAACATGATGGTGTTTTATGTAAAAATATTCACAAATTTCAATAATTGTCTTCAATTTATGCCAACATAAATCATAACTATGGATTCATTATATATTTTTATTTCCTGGATGAAATTAGAATGATGCATAATGATAGTTATCAAATAAATTCTCCACTTTTGGTATAATAAGGACACAAAATATTCCTAAAACATATCATTCCATCGTAATCAGTGTTTAAAGAATGAAAATGTTTAACTTTTTTCATATCTACATCGTATTTGTACAGTTATCTCTTATGCACAGGGATATATGGTAAAATTAGAATTTTGGGAAGAAAGGATTTATCCCCTATTATTGTATTTATATAGACCATTTGGTGAAAATAATTAAATATATGATCTATTTAAATCTTCATAAAAGGTAACCTAGCATGTTATTTTTGAATGAAAGAATTAACAACCATTTTATCATTCATAGGGTGTAAATGTTTTGTCAAATCAAATTTATTAATAAACATCAACAATATTATATTGATAAAATTGAACTCCTTGTAGCTGAATACATGTTGTAATATTTTATAATTGGTATATACTTCACACCATGCTCTGAAATGATAATTAATCCACATAATTAATGAATGAATTAAGACTACCAACTATATGTAATGGGTTCGGTAATCCTACTCATGATCTATTAATTTATGAGTAATATAAAATTTCACAATGACGCTATGCATGATAACAAATATCATTCCATTCTTAATGAATCAATGAAAATGAAAAACCCTTAACCCTCTATAAGTTACCATATATATATGCTAAATGAGTAACATTTTATTTAGTTTATTGAATTGTCATTACTATCATCATTACAAAGGATTTTTACTCTCATATATTAAATCTCGATTAGTGGATTAGACAACCCTGATAAATTACCAACATGGAATCAATAATATTATTCTAATACATGTAAACTATGGAACTAAGTTATAGTGGGTGGTGTGTGTGAATGTTTAGATACTACCATCTTCGAATTATATATTATTATACCCCTACTTGTGAGCATGATTCTTAATAATGCTAATTTCTACAAACATAATTCGAATATCATAAATTTTCAATATAGTATCTCCTTAACTATATTCATCAATTCTATTCTAATGTGATATTCATTATCTTACCTTCCCATGATGTATATATGTATATTATTTTAAAACATTACTACCCCCTGGTCATGGTAATCTCTAAATAAAGAATTCATTAAATCCCTAATGATAGTAGGTGAATAATGATGTGCCAATTCCATCACCATAAATATATATATCCATCTAAAGTAGAGAATGATGGATTAGTTATGAAATCACATTTAACCCTTAATTGAAAATATACAAATGGTAGATAAATTATTGATAATAATTGAGTTCCATGTAATTGAACAAAAAAACATTAATATGATGAAGAGGATAATTATTATTCATAAATACATTTTTATGTTCCCAATAATCAATCATGATTATCATTGATATATCATTCTTATTATATAATTGACTAGTTTAACCCCATGATGGAAGAGTTTGAAGAATGAATCCCTTGTCAGGATTTAATTAGTGATTCATTATAACAACCCCCAAAATGGAACTCTACAATGTTTCAAAATCATGTTGACTACTGGACCTCAAGTGCTCCTCTCCATATTCCATAGTCTTACAACTAGTAGGGGGTAGATAACATAGCGGGAGACAATACCACATGGTACAAAGTTGTATTTTAGTGGAAATATAAAAATATTATATTAATAGAAATTAAATAAATAGTACAACAGACAACTATATGGTAATGGGAGAACCATGATAATAAAATAATAATCATTTTAATGTCACGATGGAATGTATATAAATTTTATACTAAGGTTAACACAGATAAATGACCACGATGAAACAAATAACTCAAAGAACCCAGTACCAAACCCCACATATGTCCATCATCTATTCTCCAACCCATCTAGTTAGAAAAAGTTAATACATTAGTCGTTTTTCATTTTTTAAACCATCATATATGTAATCTGATCATATTCTAAATGGAGGCTTGAACATGGTATGAGTAAAAAACAATACGTTAAAACCACTAGGTCTTGACAAAACCATTTTAATATTTTTTTCTACAATTAGGTTATAAATAGGTGTATAAATTAATTTATTAATATGACACAATAATAAACATTCTTATTAGCTGTGTCAAAATATCTTTGAGCATGTCATTCAACAATGAAACCCATAACCAAATGACCATTTTATAATCACATAGTTGGTTCCAGTCTAACTACTATTACATCCTAACCATTTGATTCCCTTTATAAACAAAATTCAACATTACCGATCAATTCCCATTATATATGGACTTTAATGTTCATGATAGAAAACTTATATACATATTTTAATAGCTTGACATAACGGTTTATATAAAAAATTTAGCATCTACAAAAAGACATTTATATAAGAATTAAAACATCTGTAAAAATCCATTTATATAATAATTTCATAATGTTATTGAATCCCTATATATATACATTACAGAATAAATCGCAACATAATTTACAGTAGGGAGAATAATATTACATGATATCATAATCCATAATGATCAATTAATAAAATTAATATTTTACATTCAATTACACCTTCATCCATTATGTTTTATCATAATATATTTACATGCTAGTATGAACCCACATTTTATATCAATTGTCCATAGTCACTAAAAATATAAATGATAACCTTATTCAAGGTGATTCTATAAACATAAATAAAATGTTGTTTCATGTCATTATAAAAAATTTCTTTAAGCCATTATATTGTTTTTAATTATTCTAGGGTAGGATCACCTTATCAGTATTCTCAATAAATGTCTCAAACAATTGGATAAAGAAGAATCCAAGGAGTACTATAATCACATGTTTATCACCAGGAATTATCCTATTTGTTACCTCGAATGTTGATTAAAAAAAACCATATTATATTTCACATATATATGAAAAAAACATCAAACCAATTTTTTTTTTTCAAGACCAAATTACAGTATATGTAGATTAAATAAATTTATCAAATAAGAAGAACAAATGGGGAATTAATTAGAATGATTTCCTAAGGAAATACTTAGATTAAATATGATCAAAAAATAGTTCAATATAATTTATGGGATTTTACCATGACAATAGAGAAAAATTCGATGAGATGGTAAAACAAAAGAGAAAATAGTCACTGAATATTAAAATCATGATTGAGACATCTAGACGGGAAGGAATGGGTCCAAAATCACCCAGATAGATCACAATATATGAGAATTAAAGTTGCACCTAGAATGAAATAATGTCCTATGGATTTTGCGGTTTAAAAGCGTTGGTCATGAAAAACTCAATATGTGAAACCTTTTTATAATGTGAAATTCATAATTTATGTGATACACTGTAAAACATGAAACCATGAGTTGAAATAAACATGATCAAACATTTCATGATTTGGGAAGGTTTCCCATCATCTAATCTTTTCATGTCCTATCCATTTCATGTTGTCTGACAGACAACATTTGGTTTTTGTGATTCATGTTCAGGGATTATAAATTTCCTATAGACATCTCAAACCACAACATCCACAAGAAAATATCATCCCACCTTTGATGGCTTCCAAACAATGGATGACAATCACAAATCCTTGACACGTTTAAACAAAATCATCATTAATTAAAAAAATATATATTCCTGAACATTAAATAATTTCCTTAGAAAATATTGTATTTCACCAAAAAGGGAATCAACCCCCACATTGTAAAGAAGATGGAGAAAATCAATAAATTATTTTTATACCAATACTCATTTAAGGAAATACCTAGAAGAAAATGAGATCATAAAACCTCTTCACCATATAATATATCTTCCTTGAGGTAATTAGACAATCCCATTGGTGTCTCAGTGAACATGTATGGACTTTTTTAGGGAATATATAATTCCCCCTCACAAGAATCCTCTTGAAAATACACAATCTAATACTTCACTCAAACAAGAAAAATAGTCCTTCCCAAGGGATATTTAAAACTAAGGGATGAAATATATATCATATTCACCTCAAATTATGAATATATAGTACGCTTAAAATTATCAATATCTAGAAAATAAGAAGGGACAATGTGATATCTCCAAATCCGAGAGACATGAAACACATCATAAATGGAACTGTAGCGGTACAAAATGATTAAAGAATTATCCAATAGACTAACCACATCAACTATATTGAATAAACTAACCATATTTTGAACAATATTTCCCTATTTCTTGAATTGAATTTTTGTATCCTAGTTAAATTACATTGGATTATATGATGACCAAACTGAAACCCTTGAGGTTTTCTCTAATGATAAGTGTAATATTTATTATAGTTGACATGGTAATAAACTACACATGATATCATAAAAATTATCATACATATCCTAAATGATAATAGGTCCAAAAAACAATTACTCACATACTTATAACAAATAATTAGGGGAATGATATATAATTCCATACAATGACATGAAAGGTTCAATCTGGATTGACCCTAAAATGAAATTATTATAAGAGAAATCCAAAATTTCTAAATTAATCTCCCATGAACCATTTAAATCCAAAACACAAGAGTGTAACATATATTTCAAAAATATCAATAGTCTATTTATATTAACCAGTAGTATGAGGATAATTTTTTGGGAATATAATAACAAATGATATCAAAAAGTTCTAAATACCCTACAAGAACCAATAAGAGAAATTATTTTACCTATCTAGAAGGGTAATCATCAGAAAATCCATCAACAAAACTCACACACACTTTACCAGACTACACATCTCATCAATATTGATGATAACCATAATAATAAAGAAGTGCCATAACTTCATCAGTTGGCATATGATCACCCCTGAAAAATTATTATATTCAGGTTTCTTGGGTAATTTTATTATAAAATAAACAATAACATCATCCCATTTCCATTTAGGAGTGGATAAAGGCTACAAAATCACAGCAGAACTCTAATTATACATTTTTATATAATGACAGGTGAAACATATTATCATAAATCCCACAACAACCTTCATCAATAATAGACAGAAGTAATTTATATGGATATTATGATACATATTTCACAGACATTTACCATCCTCCCATCAAGAATCATGAATACCATTCATCATATTAATTAAAAGGTCTTGGGAATCCCATACTTGACCCCAAAAATGTAGAATTAATACTGCAAAGAGTTTATCTTGATGGTGGTAACCCACTATATAAGTTTTCTCACATATCTATGCACTACAGATTAAATTATTTATATATCTTGATATTTACAAAAATAACACTCATAATTGATGTCAACTTAAACAATAAACATCCTTTGGACAATAGAGTGATAAGATGGATGTTTAAAAAGAGTGAAACTATGAATATGGTATGTGAGGGTGATATATTCTATAATAACAATTATAGGATCACACTAATATAGATACTGAATGTAGTTTCTAATGATTCTCAATATACAATTGGGGGGGTGAATTGTATACTTTAAAAAATTCCTTTGAGACATTTAATGATTGTTTTTTTTACAATGTTAAATAAGGTAAATCACAAAAACCCTAAGTTCATCACACAAGCTATATTCTAGAAATATGATTCTGAGAAATTGAATTCTGAAATATAGTTCAAGAAAATGTAACATAATGATGGACTACAAGGATAAAAATTCTACCTTAAAGCATATAGAATATCACAAAATCATAGCATACAAGTATAAAGAAGTATAAGATACTTATAATTTCCTCAACAAATAAAAGACAATGGAAAACATGTAACAAAACGAGTAACAAGTAGAAAATCCATTAACCCAGAGTGAAGGGTATCCAACAACCTTCGATAAAGGTCCCTTGATTTATAAATTCAAGAATGTTTGTCTTACCCACACTAGGGTAAGCCCTCAATAAGAAGATCTAAGTTTGTCTTGTTATCCCTGAATGCACTCAAATTCATTGTATTCAGCACCACTTTCTTCCTCATCAAAGAATACCTCAACTTCAAGATAGTGGGCACCTCTGTCTTCCTATCCCTTGAATCCCTCAATTGTACATAGCAACAATCAGAGTCACACAAATAAAATCTGAACAATAAGTTCAATACGCACCAAGCAATAATGCCCCTCTCTCTAGAAATCACTTCAGCAGTACGTAATCTTTTGATTATTAATCTTATTGTCAAACTTGTGAGATAATTCAAATAAGATCTTATTTATAGGCATAGCTCCAACTGTTGGAACCCTTATACAATGACCATATTGATCCTAGAATTTTGGAGGGACCTGTAAATGTGTCACTCAAACAATAATTAGTTAGTAGCTGAATGCACGACATCATTTTATAAGAAAAACAAGTGTAAACTAAATTTTGCTACATAACCAAATTCAAATATTCAGAATGTAAAAAAATACAACATTAGAATCTAACCAAAAACAAATTTAGTGTCTATAATACAAGGACATTCAGATTCTATTTTCTAAGGAATTCATAACATTAACTTACAATGTTAGGATTCAGGGTTCTCGAGAATTCCGAATCAGAACATACAAATGTTAGATTCTGGATTCATTAGAATTCATTGTCAGGACACACAAAGTAAGGGGTATGAATTCATTAGAATTCGGAGTCTAGACTCATAATAGTTTAGAGTGTGAATTCTGATATCTCAGAGTAAAAACTCAGAAGAGTTCACGGTATGAATTCATTGAACATGGAGTCAGAAATCAGAAGAGTTTGTAGTCTCAATTCAGTGAACTTGGAGTCAGAACTCAGAAGAGTTCAGAGTCTGAATTCAACGATATCGGATTCTGATATCAGAAGAGTTCGGAGTCTAAATTCAATGAACTCAGATTTTGAACTCAGAGGTGTTTAGAGTCTTAATTCAATGAACCCAAATTCTGAATTTGGTGTCTAAAAACTGAATTCTATTTATCTATATATTATATGATTCCAAGGTTTTTGATATGAAACCAAGTTTTACACATAGAAAAGTTAATGAATAATTAAAAACATGGTAAGGATAGATTTCCTTGGGGAAGAAAAATTTATCTTATAGAAATAAAACACACGGTAAAATGTAATTTGTCTTGGGATAAGGTTTTTGTGATTTTGAAAACATAATGAAATAGTAATGTCATAACAAAACCTTATTGTCTCAACATTCTCCCCTATGTTTTAAGGGATGAAAAAGTAATTATGAAAACCATATTCACTCAAGAGAAACCATTCACCACATATTTCATGACTCATGCACTACATGTGTCTACATCTTCAAGATAATTGAATTAGAAGTGAGGTTTTCTGTTCCTGGTGTCTGAGATATCCTAATTTTGTACAACTATATATACTCAAATAACCTCCTTTACTGAAGGTTTATTTCCAAAAATATATATTTAATTTTGGAAATTGTATTCTGTGTACATAACAATACTCGTGTCTAAAAATATAATATCTCCATTATCTCTTGGAATATACCACAAAAAATAACCCTATATTTTACATTGGATAATTCATATCTTACGGTCTCACATGACTAGATTCATATACAAACACTAGATCCTCATACATCAAAACTACTCTTATTCCATTTCTATATGTGTCATAGTACATGGTATATGCCTTACCTGTCATATGTTTGGCGAGGATTGGTAATACAGTTTTCCTATAATGTTTCTCGAAAAAACCACAATCACATGTATCTAATAAAATAACCACAACCCATATCTTTGTATGCACAAAACATAGTGGAACCATAGAGGAAATTTATGTATGAAACCCCAATAATTACCTATTAAAACCTGAACAGTATGAACCCAGAAAACATCCTAGGACACTCGTAAGATAACACCAATAGAACCTTATCTAGTTCCTATAACACTATATACTATATGAATAAATGACGATATAATATCATTCTATCAATACAAAAAATTACATTAATCTAGATTTTTTTAATGTTGACACGTTCTCAATGTACTAAATTCGATGTTATGATGTTTGGAATAATTTTATTCTAAATGAGAATAAACAAACATATCATTGAAAAAACCAAGTAAAAACTGATCTTTAAAAGTTTAAAATATATGATTCAATAAGTTTATGAATACAAATGAGGCATTTTTCTATCCAAACATCGTTACTTCAAAATTATTCCAGTTATACAAACATCATAAATGTTTTTGAGGTATGATTGATGTAATAATGCTTTAGATGTGGTTTCATGATCCAAAAATAGATATAAGAGAATATTTTATCATCACACATTTGATAAATGATATCCTCACTGGGTTGATGGGGATATAGGTTCCTAACCATAATTGGGATCGATCTTTAATAGGAAAAACACAAGCATGAAGTCTCATCAACCATCATGGAAAATGGAACTAGATAAACCCTTGGGGACAAAATATGATATATGAAACTATTGGATTCCAGTTATCTATATGAATCAATAATATCTGAATATCATCTAGCTTTATAGTATAAGCTGAAATAAATATACCTTCTCTCAACACTGACTCAATCATGAACTCGATCTCATTCTCTGGTGGTAATCCATACAAACACATCAGGAAAAAAATACTAAAAATCATCTTCATCTAGAGGAAATGTTTCATAATTCATTATATTATCATGTAGGAAAAAAGCAACTATTTTATAAATGAGATAATATAGTATACATTAAATTGGGCACACGAAAATAGATAGGAGATATCACTAACCCTAGTGAGAATATCTTCTTACATATAGAGATTGAAGGGTTAAATTCCTCCAATAAAAGATGATATGAGATTTTTATAAAACTAATTAATCCAGGACAGAGATCACATATAATCCATTCATTCAAATAGAAATTCATTATTTAATAAATAGTAATAAATAGTTTATATATAATAGATCATGAAATATTTAATTTTCACTAACCAGACTCTAAATGGAGTGTCTATTGATAAGAACACATAATAGATATAAAATAATCCTAAATATTTTATAAAAAATAAAAAAATATAATGTAATTATTTAATCTTGTATATTTCGATAAAATATCATGAGAACATGTTATAATAAACAGAACTATAATGGTAGAATCTTCTATATCCAACCTATACAGGGTAGACTATAAAGAATACATCTGACATTCCCGTCTATCCAAGGATCCATTATAAATCCTCTGAGTTGTTCCCACACCATTATACTAATAATCATGTTATGGGGTGCCACATCTTTTTCCTACACTGAAATTCCCATTTGAAATCCAACTACTCTGGTATTGAGTGGTAGTTGTCTCCATCATTGAATTTGGTAACTATTTTGATACCCTTAAAATACTCTTCAATGGTATTTCGATACAAAAAAAAACTACTGGTTACACAATCAACCACATACTCAACATAATAATTTATTGTGAATAAATTTATTTCTCTTATAAAAATACATTCCACACTGATAGCACTATATAACATTACAAAACCAAAATTTGGATTCCCACTGACTTGACAGCTCATCTCAATGATTTATTTATGATAACTCTCAAATAACTTCTTTTTATCACCAAATGATGATGTATAATTTCACACTACTAAAACACCACTGTGATTTCATAGTACCTCTCTTGTATTTCGTTTTTTGATAAGATAATTACTCATCAAATATTAAAAACTACTTGGGAGAAATGTGTCACATATGAAATGATATCAAATCGATTAACATCTTAGAAAATCATTTTACATGAAAATATAAACATCTAATTTTGATGTTTAATAATTATATAAGATAGTGAAAATTAAATCACATTCCATTACTAATATTCCCTATTACATTAGGTGCATGATCTAACGAGGCTTCTCATTCCTCAATTTTTTGAATATAATTAACTCCAAAATTTCACCTCAAAATCCTTCCTCGATAACTCCTATTACATTATAAATAGATCTATATTATCCCGTGAACACTTTAGATGTCTTTTATTAATGTACATAAGAATCATCGCCCTTATACCAATGATTTTACTGAGGTTTGTGAAGATAATTTTGACTGACTCAATCAGGAGCTCAGATTTTTGGGGGTCATCCTCTCTAGTTAATTTACGTTATTACAATAATTAATCCTCAATTATAAGATATTACATCATTGAAATTGTGAAAACGGTATCCTTTTCTACAAATTTAATGTCTATCAGGATGATATTGTGATGATAAACTTCTATATGATCTCCAGTATCAATATAAATATCAAATTTAGCTACATTAGTTGCATACAAAATGATGAATCTCTTGAATCTCAATTAAAAAATGTGGATTAATTTTATTTACAAGATAAATTCACTACATATAACCAATAATAATAGTATGGTAAACCCCAATAGAATATAATAACATAGAATCAATTATCCATGAACTCTGTAAACATTGATAAACAAGTTATTTATCATGTAATAACAATTATTTCTTTTCATTTATCGATTATATCATGTGTGCTCGTTTCAAAGATCAATCATTAAAATATATCACATGTTATAAATATGTAACTATCATAAATAATGTGTGATAATATATATATATATATATGTATTTCCTTATCTTGATGCATGCATACTCATTTTATGTTATACCATGTCACAAATACGTATTAGAATGGAAAATAACATCACACAAAATGTGAATCGATCAATGTGAATTAACATCTACAGTAATAATGATCAATAGGAATATTAGTTTTATCCTTGGGTATTTGGATTTTTCCACATATATGTGTCTGCTACTCCCATGCACAAGATCATTTCCATGTCTCAAAACATTATAACCACCTCTCTAAAATTACCAAATTGAAAATATATCGAAAATAACAACATGAATCCTTTTGTTAAATCACTGTAACAAACCATGATTATGCATCCTCTCACATGGATAAACTATGATACATACTATACCAGATGTTCCTCTCAACTTATTCCAGATGTTGGAGACTTGAAGTAGTGGTGCCAATAAAATAATATGTCGATATTTTCCCTGGTACAACGTTTTTTTTTCAATGGAAATAAACAAATATTAGAGTACAATAAATAGAATAAAAAATAACAAGTACAACTAGTAAGGAAGGAAAATACCATATAAATAAAACAAAAAATATTGTAATGTCAGTATTAAAGGTATCTCAATGTCATAATAATTGTAATTTTTATAAAATTAAATTATCGACACAAATAACTCAATGAATCTAGTCATAAACCCCATGTCAATTCCCCTCCATTATCTAACCAGTAAAGCAAGAAATAGTCAACAAAAATCTATTATAGACATTCCCAAATCTATATCAATGTATTCTATTGGGTTACCATATGATATCTTGAACAGGGTGTGAGTGGAACATATTAGGCTGACATCATTATCTCTAGGAAGAATTAGTCTAATAATAAGTTCAGGAAATAATGTGATAAATAACTATATTAAATTATCATGTTGTATGATACAAAAATTGACTTATTTCGGTACCATTCTAAAAAATCATAGAGCATGTACAAAAAATATTCCATCCAATAACACAATTCCATGGTACAATCTCACAACTTGTAGAAGACCTATAAGAATTACAACATAACCAGGATGAGGCATTTATCTTATAATTCTATTATAACTAGAAAAATATCATTGAATAATCTTTTGATCACATGGGTATAACCATTCATATAATAATTTATTAAAATATGAAAAGACATTTAGTTAAGAATTTTAGCATATAAATAATTCCCATTATATAATAATATTAGTATACATGTTATTAAATTTATATAAATATTTGAAGATATATAACAACACCTGTTACGTTGGAAATAATAACAAAACCTGATATCATAATCCACAATATTCAATTCATCAAATTATGAATTTTATTTCAATTTCCCATTCATTCATTATGTTATATCTAATGTTTTTACTAGGACATATATCCATCCCATTTTATATAAATTATCCCTAGAAATTTCAATAAAAATTAATCTACTTTCCATGGTGAAACTATCACCTGAAATCACCAGTAAATTAATGTCATGTTAAAACATATCTTTAGGATATTATTTAGCATATTATGAATTCACGTGTTGGATCAAGAACATTAGCCTTAGTCCAGTTGGTGAGGAATCCTTATGTGCTTCTAGGCGACCCAGGATCAATTCCAGAAATAGGCTAATTGTGGGAACTATAACAGGAACTATTGGGCACTATAGCATCTGGGAATATTCTATCATTTTGGCCTTCGGGCAATCGATGTGGTCCCCGAGTCCATTAAGGCCTTCGGGCCACCCAGGAATTCGAGTCAGTAAGGCCTTTGGGCCACCGCAAGGCCTTTGGGCCAACGTAAGTACTAACGAAAACTAGACAACCTATAAGGAACAATCATCAGAAGAAGGATGATCAAGGAGATATCACCATAGCAGAAGCTAAATGGATTGAAAGTATAAAAGGGTATAACACCTGCCATTGGGAAAAGCATGTACATGCATGAAAAAGCCTTGTCGAACAGACAAGCGAAGGTGGAGAACTGATTTCACGATGAAGATGCAGGGAAGGAGCAGTTCCAAGTAGTAGGACTAAGATTTATGTAATGTTTGAATCCAACGGGAAATAAATTCCTCTACGGCCTGCGGTCCAGGTAATAATTACACCTATGGGCCTTGTAAGGGTTCCACCTCACCCGTTGAAAGCTGGATTATCAAAAATCAAAAAAATGAAGAAATTTGGGCCATTGGAAGAATGGTAGGCTCAACCTATGGGTATCCCCAAGGTAGGGGTAAAAAATTTGATATATAGGGATCCAAATAGTATTATAAACACATGATTATGACCAAAAATTATTATACTATTTAACTAGAATGTTTAGTCAAAAATGGTCATATGATTTCATCATAATAATAGTGAATAAATGGAAAAATGAAAATACAATATATAAACTACTCACAAGAGGATAAAATTTTGATCAAGAATTTTGGATGGGATAGAATAAATGAAAAATCACATGGATTCACCATACTACTTATGAGGTTGATAGAGGGAATCAAAATGAATTAAATAAAATCATATGGTCTATGTAGATTAAAACCACTGGTTGAGATTAATTCATAGCGTGAAACAATGTCACGATGAGAAATTATTTATTTAAGTTATATGATGAAAAATGCATCACCTCAATATAAAATAACCCCAATCAATCATTTCATAATTTGAAAAAATTTCACAATATGTAACCATTTCATGAAATGAATTAGTTAACAAAATAATCATGGTAACATTTTCACATAATGTAACATGTTCATGAAATGAAAATTTCGAATAGAAATATATCAAGACGTATTTAATAGGGAGCACACGAAACACCATTGAATCATTCCAAACTATGGATGAATTTAATAATTAGTTAACAATACTAATCCCAAGTATCATTAATTCAAACATACATAGATCACTGAACATTAGGTCATTTTCTGTAGAAAAGGATATCCATCTGCACAAGGGACTAGAAGGCCAATGTTAAATAAAGAAGGAAATCCCAAAAAAAATATCTTCATTCAATTATCAATGATGTACATATCATGAAATTGATAGGATCTAACATGTTCCATCCATTTTAGTAACATATTTGGGTATTCATTATATGGATTCGTTGAAATTGTAAAAGAACTAGGTTATATTTATATTGAGAACACAACATCACTATTTTAAGTAAGCCTAGTAAAATACTCTAGAATGTCACCAAGAAACACTTTTATAATGGACAAAACTATAGATTTATAAGTTTCTCACCTACCAACTAAGAAAAATCACCCTTCGAAATTGGAAGAAAACAAATATAAATGATAGAATTTACATTCAAATATTTTATTCAATATCATAACTATAAATGATCCCATGATCATTCAGGATATTAAATACGACTTCCTATTCATGATTGTCAAAATTAGGTCCATATAATGGATGAATTTAGTAACCGAAACAACATAAAGTTCTATAAGAGGAAAAATATTAATATTTCAACGAATCCCATTCCCCCAAAATGAAAATACTGAATAATAATATACTAAAAATTCAATCATCATAACATTATGTGTTCATAATAATTATTCAAAAAATATTTATTGAGGGGGGAATGTGATATAATTTTATATTTCTATATATATAAATTAATGGATATAGTAAAATTAAAAAAAGGACATTTATATTTTTCTAGTTGATCTTAATTGTACCATTCCCATGTTAATTTATATGAATCAAAAGATAATTTCTGTCTATATGTGATATTATTTTAAATATGCAATTTTTATGTTTCTGATGATCATCATCATTATTAGTACTTTTATTATAGAACATATTATCATAATGTAAATACTCATTAAATATTAAACACATTTATATGTCTGGGTTTATTCTATAGATA
Organism: Viscum album; assembly: GCA_963277665.1. Taxonomy (NCBI): domain Eukaryota; kingdom Viridiplantae; phylum Streptophyta; class Magnoliopsida; order Santalales; family Viscaceae; genus Viscum; species Viscum album. The sequence goes on from OY728160.1 coordinate 520,927,197, forward strand.
TTTCTAATCATTATAATCATTAACCATCTTCATCCCATCAAATTGAAATGTAATTTACTGATGAATATAATTTCCACGTAGACCATATTTATAGTCCCTTAATAATATTGATTCTGTGTTTTTCAAAAAAATTGGAAAATAGGGAGACTCATATTCTTTACTGCATGGTTTTAATTATTTTAATTTAATTTGAATTCGATATTTATTTTCTTTTATCAAATAATGAGATTTGTGGTGGAACAGGCCCTCCCTTTCTACACAGACAAATAATCTTTTGATATCATCATTTCAGTTAATTTATATATTATGAATAACGTTTAAAAATTCAACATTACCTTTACATTATATTAAAAATAACAATCATTATTAAAACCCTATTTTTTGACAATTTATTTTCAATGTATTTTATAATTTTTATATAGAAATATTTTTTTCCATTACAGAAAAAATAGATCATAACTAAATAAATATAATCAATATTCTTACTTATGAAACAAAAATCATACTAGATTATGTTCCATAAAACTAATTAGATTCCTATATATTTTAATAACTGTCTTTTATATAAGACTGACAATATTCTAGTATACCGGATTGATCATTTTTCAGATTTTAAATCCAAAAATGGTCTAGTATACATGATTTAAAATACTATATTCCATTGAAATATGATATTTTTATAATTTGGTTATTTGAATTACTTATATCTGTCAAAATTCTTATACAATATAAATGTAATGGTACAATTGAATGTAAATCATAAGAAGATAGAATATTTAAAGGTGGATGTGTAGAATATATGAGGCTAAAAAATCCAACTCCGGGAATCACATATTGATGGCCACTAGAGAAATTAATGTTATTTTGAGGGCATTAGAAGAGAAAGGAGATTATTCATTTTCACTCACCATGCCTGGGTTTTTATTCTTGTAAATCAACTCATTCTTATGCTTTTTAATAATTCATACTTTTTTTTGAAGTAATCCAAATGAATAATTTTAAAATTCATATAACATTTTATTCATCTCTATTATATGTCCAACCGTGGTTACAAATGTGGAATTTTTACTATAGGAAGATAGTATATATCTATTAGAGAGATCAAGTGGTTTCAATGTATTATATGAAAAAATATGATACCGATCCTCGAATTTTAGTATTATGGGGTATTTTAAGACATTTCTAATTATGATCTTCATAAAGATGGATTTATTAGTTTGGAATGATAATATTAATGTTTAGGTTAATAATTTTGGATATTCTATGTCTCTATTAATGAATTCCATTATTCATAAGGTTAAAGACTTCAATAATTTTATAAATCATAATGTATGACATGATTTTATATTTATAATCATTTTTATACATGTAATGTCAATTATTTAATTTGATGAAAATATTTTTATGAAGTTTGTTTATTACTATGTTTTCCTAATATTTGTTCTGTTGGAGTTACTGTAATCTCAAATAGTTACTCAGATTTTTCGGATGACATCTTAGTCTAATTCACACACATTGATTATATGATGTTTTTATATTTAGATATCTATAAAAAAATATGGTGTATATTTTATTGTATGATTATTTTAAACAAATATAATTCAATCACTCTATTATAGCCATAACATAATCTTTTGATCTAACAATTGGTATCAGAGATGGTGTACTACATTACTATCTTGTTTTTAATTTTTTTTTATAATTCATGTTTCTAGTTTTTTTTGTAAATACTATTTATAACATATTATTAAACTGACATTAAAATTGTATAAGTAATATAGTATATATAGTACATATGTTTTAAATTATTTTACATTTTAAAATATAAATACTTGAACGCCAAAAATAGTTTATGGTTATAATTATGAGTATTAAGCATACAATATGTTTTAATTTTATAACAATAATTCTTTTTAAAATTTAACATTGGTGACTGGTATTTATAATATCCTAGAAAATGATGTTACAATTTTACTAATCACAATAAATTATAATATCAATTGAATAAAACAATGGAAAAACTATCGTGATATATATATATATAGTTAGATATCAGTTTATGATGATTGAAATTATATTTGGTAGAAGATTAATGTCACTTACTTTGTAACATATAATGATATTTACACTAAATGTGTTATGTTTCATGCTAGTTATGATGCATTAAATTTTATTCCTAGTGATATTATAACAATGATACACCAAATCATCCCTACTATTGTAAATAGTTTACAATATCATCAAGATATTGATGTTAATGGTGTAATTTTATTTGAAATTATTGTTGAAAATATACTTCTAAAATATGGATATGATATATTCTTCCTTGACTATACTAAAAGTGTTACACATTTTACTCTAAATTATTTAAAAGGATAGCTTATAAAATATTAGTGATGGTTGAAAACAGAATCATGAAAGATGAAAAAAATAATGATGTAGGAGTGTCTTTTTCTACATCCTATAATGAACCAAGTATATTTCATTATACTATTAAATCATCACATTCTTCAAAGAAGAATGTTTCTGTTGATTCAGGTAGTACATTATAAGAAAAATCTATAAATGAATTGGATAATATTTTTAAAGGAATTTTTAAGATAGTTGGAAAGCAGGTTTTCTAATATTGATATAAGAAGAATCAGAAGGAATGAATTGATAATAAAGATTCTTTAGATGATATCTATTATTGATGTAATAAGGCTACATTATTTATACCACAATGTCCAATGTTGAATAGAATATATAATAATGATAAGAATTATGAATTAATTTTAGTGAACTATTACTGTTAACCAAATTATTATATTGTGAATGCTTTTTATACATGGAGGGCTAGTGGTTAATATAGATTTTCAGAAATATTTTTTCATAGTTGATGTTAAAATAAAAAAAATATTGTATTCTATATTGTTGTTATAAATATCATTAATTTCTTCTTTGCATAGGTAATTGGTGAATAACAATCAAATATTACTCTAAATAATAATTATCCAAATAGTGATATATTTATAAAAGTTCTCAACTTCTAATGAAGAATCATCATCAATAGAAGAAAATGATTTTTTACTTGTTTTTAAGTGGATTCTAGATTATAGAAATTACTAATAAATGAGAATTGTATTGTAACTAAAATAGTTGATATTTTCGATGTATGAATTTCTGAAAAAAAAATCATTAATTTATACACATAAAATTGAAATATAAGATCTTTCATATGTGATAGACAAGAATAATTTGAATAACAATACTCTTTCAAAAGTTGTATGGAAGGATTTTTCTAAAAATATAGTTTTCAAATGATATATAGAAACATAATTTGAGTATAACTGCTACCAAGGATACAAATTTATTTTTGAAACATAATAATGAAGCTTCTTATTTATAAGTATTTTTTTCTATGTTTAAATATGGTATGAAATTGTTTTGAATGAAAAAATTAATTGATCTCATTGATATGTATTTGAAATTAGTATTATTAAAAAAAATATTTCAAAATAACTATTTTTTTGAAGGTTGTGGTAATTGGAAGAATACATATTTTTTAAATAATGGTCAATCATTATAATTTCAAAAATCTAAATTATCAATATACATTACATTTCCACAACACTGAAATGTTTCAATAATATGGATTTATAAAATTTATCTTTTAAATAATACTGGATGCAGGTATGTTTTTTTATGAAAATGATTTTTTTTTTTGTTTTTAGGATGATTTAAAATGTATCATTAATGATATTTGGTGCATGGATAGTGTTTTCTATAGATATAAAATTGGAAACATAGATTCATTTATGATGATTATTAAAATGAAGTTTTATTTTTACCTTTGGTTTCAATGATCAAAGTTATATTATCAAAATATGTAGAATTGTTCTCTTTCCTAAAAAATCTATGAATAAAATTTTTTATAATAGGCTGTATTCCCATAATTATTAGAATAACACATTAATCTGATATGGGATGTCGTGTGAAAATTAATAATGAGAAGTGTACACTTCATATTTTTAAATATGAATTTATTTATCTGCAGATCATTAGGATAATGTATATAACCTAAAAATATAAGACAATATGCGCAAATATCTACCATTAACAGGGAAATGGAAGATAATTCATGTTTATTGAATAGAATATCAAGACACATTAATGTTATAATTTTAGCTAAAATTTCTAATAAATGAATAGATAATGATCCTTTAGATCGAATTTTATATACATTAAAGGATTGTGATCCTTATCAATTTTGAAATAAAAAATAATACCTTAAATAAATTATTGAAGAGTCATATTTTGATGCTTTACATTTAGTGAACATGGAAATGTTTGATCCAAAAAATAGGATTATTATTGTCAAATACATTATATATGTTTTAGTTGATGATTGAACAAGATATACTTGGGAATATTTCATAAAAATGACATCCAAACCCTTTTAATTTTTATTAAAATATATATACAATATTAGAAATTAGAAAATAACCATTAATATATACAAATGGTGATCATGGTGGATATTTTATAAGTTTTTATATTGAATAATTTTATATTAAAAATTTTATAATATATATATTATTTGATCCTACAACTCCGTAGAAAAATTTTAATGTTGAATAATGAAATAGAAATCATCAAAATATTAATACAACTATGCCAACTAAAAAAATAGTTGATAAATATTTTTAGGCTGAAGCAATTTGTATTTTTTGTTCTACAATAAATTTTTTCAATAATAAAATTTATTAATACAGCTCATTAGGAGTTGTGGAATGGAAGGAATACAAAACATTTATACATAAATATTTTTGGATGTGATGTATAAATTTCCAATTCTAAATATAAGTTATCTACCAGTTCTAATTAATTTTATGAAGGATTATTTTTAGGATATTCTCTAACTATTAACTCATATTGGGTTTTTAATTAAAATACAGTCACTATTTATGAAAATAATACATTTTAAAATTTATGAAACTTATCATTTTGTTTTCAAGTGACTCAATACACATATAAAAATTTCAATTCAAAAATTAAATAAAAAATTATATTGTAAATTTATTATCATGAGAGAATTTTTAATGAATATATTTCATATGTTTTACCACAATAATATTTCAAGCATGTTTTTTAAGATTATATATTTTTGAACATCAATAATATGTTAATTCATTTGAAACATTTTATTGATAATATTTTATGTTATATTGATCGAGTGGTTATAATTAGAAGCTCTTTTTGAAATGAAATTATAATTTTTTCATTTTTATCACATTTCCAGTCTAAATAACATAATGTGGTTTCTGTAGTTGAAAAATGGATAAATAAAATAAAATATGAACTCAGTACATTCAAGATTAGTCATGATTAAAATTTTTTGAATGACCTGAATATACTTGTGTCATTGTGGAAATTGGGTTTTTTGAAATAAATGTGATGAAAATGGAATATAATATGAAGAAACAAAATCCTTCTAGAAAGATATGACGATATTTTTATACTTAATGTTATCCTACCATTTGTTATTTCAAACTATATCATATGTATGTGAATTATACATTAAATAATCGATATGTTTCAGAGGAATTTTATGTAGAAAACCCCATGGTGTTGAAGATGAAAAATATCCATAAAATATTTTTAAACATCACATGTAACTATATAGAATTACAAAAACCTATAAATCCTAGTGTGATTTATTAAGTGTATTATTTTTACAAAACAATTTGTTCAAGGAAATTGTTGATTAAAAACTATTATAAAATAAATTTCTAAAAAATAACCAATATTAAAATTTATGTTAATGAAATAATATTTGGTTAAACTTAATAATTTTTAAAATATTTCATTGTAGATATTATCAATTCTGTGTTTGAATTGAGAATGATGGGAGAAATAATATATTTTCTAGGTTATAAAAATTATAAAAAAAGTAACATATATATATATATATATCTAAATATATGTATATAAAATGTAGTCTTATAATATTGATATATAAAAATACTATAACTATAAATACTCACAGGGAACCCTAAAATTGAATATATTTTTATAAGGTGTGAAACCAGTTGATAAAAATATCTATAACATAATAACTCATATATTTATAAACCTAATATATGGTAATATGGGATAAATAGTGTTTATTTTAATTTTATTAATATATCATGAAAATTCAAATTACCCTTTAAATACTGTCGTAATTTTTTTTCTTATGTAATTATTAAATTTAGTCTTTTTTACCCTTTTATAAATGAGTTTTAATAAAAATAACATTTCCATATAATGATTTTGGTGGATTTATAATGTATAGAAAATGTACAAATAGAACAATAAGTTTCATTTAATAATAATTAGTACCCTAATTTTGTATAAAACAAAACACAATAAAAATTTTCACAACAAATACTAAACATGTTGCAGTTAGAAGTTGTTGAGATCTAGTGTTTTTTGGAAACAAATAATCACAGATTATGGAATGGTTTTTAATAAAAAAAATATAGTATGATAACACCAATTTAGTTTAATAATGTTAAAATTAATAAATAAATCCTGATAAATTCAAACATATATATAATACATAATTTCTTATAAGATCACTGTAAAAAATGAGATATAATTCCAAAATTTATTTGAAAGAATGCACAATTTACAGAATCTTATAAAACCCCCCATTGTTCAAATTTATTTGAATGTATTAAAAAATAAATTTTCATGTTAATTATTCAGTGACCATTCATATGAACTTATATTTTAGAAATATCATAAACATAATATAATCCTTCCTAAAGGGAATGAATATATGTTTTATCTTTCAAAAATCATTAGTTATTCATAGTATTTATTTTTCCTAAAAACCATCTTATTTTTAGTGTTTCATAGAAAATTTTCTTTCTAAAATTCTAATGATCTAAATATACTTGAGACAAATAATTTTAAAAAAATATGTGGCAATAAATATTTTTTCATAAATATAATTTCGGATAATATATTTTTCAGGAACATTATCTAAATTATTTTTTTAGAGAATCATGAAGAATATGATATTGTAAAACCATTCATACTAATGTTATAATTAAAATTTATGAGGTATTTTTTATAATCCTTTATTTTCTTAATTATACATTACTAATTATTATATTTTTTCACATATTCCAAAATATATCATTTAATATTATATAAATACATTAGATTTTTTAATAACTAGACAATTTTATTATGTAATAATTTAATTTCCCATACAATGATTTATGAGTTTAGAATATATTTTTTATAACATTTTAGGATTAGTTTTACATGATGTATTATATAATATTTTTCAATGAATCATTATATTTATGCAATCCAATGTGTATACCTCTAAGACTATATAATAATGTTGGGGTTCTACACTCCCCACATTGATTTTCTTAGAATTATGTATTGACTCATACAACACTCCCAATTTTATTGTCATTCTAAAAATGTTGGTGCTCATTCTTTAAAAGTTCAAATCGTATCCCTGCTCTGTTTCCATATTTTAAAATGATTATGAAGATTCATCATTTATCACTTGATGTAGGATTAGTCACTCTTCATATGAATGGTTATTATGTTGTAACATTATATGATAGATATTCATTTAGGGTTCTTGATATCTTATTACATGATTTTATAATAGGTATGAAAATGCTGAGTTTAGTAATGTTTTTCATTATACATTTGAATACATAATGAAAATTTTGATGCAGTGCAAAATATTATTGTTAATTTGATTTGATAATAATATTTTATCAAATATATGATATTGGATATTCTATTTTGTGAAAAAATTATTTTATTTGAGAGAAAATATGCATTGGATTATGTTATTATTCAACTAGAAACTAAATATTTTATTAAAAAATAGAAAACATTTTCTTTCATAATCAAGGTAATCATATAAAATAGAACAATACATAGAATTGAAAAAAAATGTTTATTAGACTGTAATGTACGATAAGTAATGAAAAATATTTTTAATGATTATTTTATTATATTTATAGAACATAATTGTTTGAAAATTCATGGAGATCATGAGTTCTGTTCCGTCTATGTCAATGATTTAGATTTGAAAATAAACGTTGATGAATAAATTAATATTGAAAAGGAATTTATAAAATAAATGAAATTTTTTCAGAAGTTATGGAGATGGGGAGCTTGATAAACGGTGAAGAGAAATTATTTTCTCATCTATTTTTTCAATTATACCTTTAACAATTTTTCATGCAGTTTATAAATCCAATAGAAATTTTTTATCTAATAAAATTATTCTAGATCAGTCAGTACATATAGAAATAAATTTATTGGAAACATATTTTTTTATACTATAGTAGTAATGGAAAAAAGGTTAAATTATTTGATGTTAAAATTCATGTTCAAATTTCGTGTAAAAGTATATTTTCAAAAAGATTAAAATTAAAATTATATAAAATATTCAAAATCAGAACACATATCCATAAATTATATTTAATAGGCTATAAGGATGTTTGAAAAAGTTCTAGATGAAGAATAATATGAATAAGAGTATGATTAAAAGACTAGAAATAGTAAAACAATGTAACACACCAAGATTTCATAGTGTGTTATTTCTTCAAAATAATTCAATAAATTGCACTACATGCAACACCGAGTTCAAGTGCACCATGACATACCAAACAAGCCGTTCAAAAGATGTTATGAATTTTATTAACTAAATTTTAAATTTTAAATAATCCTTATAATTTTAGAATCCATATTATGAGTTTCTTAGACATAATGTAAGAACAAATTCATTTTCAGTATTGCACTTTTACCAACTTTTAACAATGACCACTTTTTAAAAACAATATTTTAAACTTTTTGAGAAAATGGGGACATAAAAAATTTAAAATTAAACATCCCAAACTTCTACGGTACGCTTCTCTTTGAATAATACAGTAGCGTGTGTTGTACGCAACTTCGAGTTCTAACACACACCATAACCAAATCAAACAAGCCGTTATGAATAGTAATACCTACTTTTGAAATTTTATAAATTTTATCTCTCAAAATGGAATTCATTTTTGGATTCGGAGTATTGAATTTAGCCTAAGGTGAAACTTTGGTACTTTTTGGATAACTTTAATATTCTGATGAATAGTGAAAATTACTAAATTTTAATTAAAAACAACTTTTTTAATCAAAATAATTAATAGTGATAAATTATGAATTTGCGTGGTTTTAAAGTATATTTAGAATATATTTTTACAATTTAATACTATGTTGGTCATTGGACATAATTTCACAATTAAACCGGACATAAAGAAATATCAATCTTTTTATAGTTATTATATCTTAAAAACACGATTTTTGTTTTGACAGCGCGAATTAATTTGAAATTAATTTTTGCCACATCTTTGTTTTGAATTTGGAGAGATGGAATCCATATTTGGAATCAGGATTTCGAAATTGTTTAAACAGGAAAATTTTATTTTTAGACATTTTGAATAATTATTTCGGTAAATATTTTATTTACCATGGTTAAAGGGTAAATTTGGTAAATAAGGGTTAAACAATAATATTATAATAATACTAAATTACCCTAAAACGTGTCCTAACCTTATTGGTGGATACATGGCCGACCATGGGAATCCTTGAGTTGATTTTGGGACCCCATGAAGGTGATATGTACACTTTATTTTAATTATGTTAAAATAAGTACAAAAATGACATAAGCATATATCGTTTAGAAAAAAATATACATAGGGTTATGTATGTTGTATTTTCCAATATAATTATTCATTAAAAAGATAAAAATATTTCCTCCATAATGATATTTTATTTATAATTTTTATACATTAAATAATTTAATTTATTTAAGACATAATGATGATGCAGTAATTACCATAATAGTGAAAAATTAAAATAATTGATATTATAAATACCAAAATAAATATAATATGAGACTTATAATGAATTAAAATAATTTTCTAGGATAATAATACATATTAGGATTGATTTAATTGACTTTTTTAGAAGTAATAATTCTGTAATGAGTTTCACAAAAATCAACTATTGAATAATGTCAAAATTGACATAAAAGAGTTTTTAAAACAATTATTATATTATTAATTGTTATTAAATTCCTAAAAATATAAGGTTCGGCCAATAGACTTATATCATGATATTTATATCATTAATGGACCACTTGGGGGTCGCTTGGATGTATATAGTAAGTTTATTAACTATATAATATAAAAATACAAAGTGACATGGTAAATGTCAAACTAATTAACTAAGAGTTAAAACTTAATGATAAGGTTAATATAGAGACCCAAAACAGTATAAATTCTATTGGTTGAATGGTTTTCGACCTATCCACACCTTAAACTTTGAATAATCAACTTCAGATCCATTAGAAAGCGAATATGAATTTATTATAAATTAATATTTTTAGCTTTTCCAAAGATGCCCCTCACCCCTCTTATAAAAGGGCACTCCTTCTCATTTCTTCAGAACATCAATGCCTTTTGGTTCGGCCAACCCCTGCCCAATTACTATTTCAACTTCCCTCATTACAACCTAGAGGCCTTTGTATGATCCGAAAGACAACCTATGGAGCCCGTTTGATCAAATCAAATGGAAGAACCCGAAGAGGAGGTAATGTTTTCACCACCCCTTTTCAAGTTCCTTTCTTCTTCCATTACTTATTTCTCTGTTATTACAAATATAAAATAATAAATCCAGTATCTACTATATAATGTAATATTATTATAAATATGGTACAACCATATTCAGAATTCTATCCACCCTTTGAATAACATGTCACCATACGTGCGTACGTACGGCTTACCGTCTCCACGTCGTGGTATAATTGTTATTCAATAAATTATTATTTTGGATGGGAATAATAATGATGTGTAATTCATGTAAATAATAAATATAACATGATAATTATTCTTTATATATTATATAACACCCAATTATATTTTATTTTAATATCAAAATAATGAAATTGTCGCTCGTGCATACGTACGGACTACCGTCTCCACGAACGTGATGAGATTCATTCTCTATCATATCCATTCAAGTATAATTATCATTTGATGATTAAAAATAATATTTAAGGACTTGATATCATTCTGTATATGAATAATATACAACCTATCCCTGACAACCAAGGATTACGTAACAAAACATATAAAAGAAAATGAGTATGTTAACACCCGAAACAACGATAATTCTAAGATATTATTAACAAAGCAATGTTAAAAGATCATATATGATATCATATAAATGTATATGATTATTTTATAATTTAATAACAATTATTTCACCATTATATAGGTAGTTAACCTACCCCCATCAACGGAAAAGTACAAGGTAAGGGGTTTTCATTTCACTCCTTATTCTCGTGAGATTCATGCCATATTGCCACTATTACATTTTGTGTGGTGTATGTACTTACCATAATTATATTTTTGTGTAATACACTTTAATTTAGGTGTATTTTCATATTCATTATATGATACCTCTTTCATGGGTTGAACGTTTCGTATGTTACCAAAATGGTAAGGGTTTATTTCGCAATCTCTTCATTATCAGAGGATGTTTATACATAATAATCTACTGAGATTTCTTTATCATCCACATCCATGTTTCTTCAAAATGTATTTCAAAACATTTTTACTATTTACAAATAATATGTGTTAAAGTCATTTATACACTTATGTGTTTTTAATGTAATCTATCTGTCGTTTTCCAAACAAGGAACTTTTAACCTTTCGGAAAATTTAAGGTAAAAATGTTTTTTTACTTATACGGTGGGTGCGGCTATTTACCGCCGTTATAAAATCGTCAAAGCTTCCCTTACAAGCTTATAAGAATATTTTCAAATTAAATGTTTTATTTTATAATTATGTGACTTTTAAATGATTTCAAAATGAATATTTTATGAATTTTTTAATGGTACTCTTTATCAAGATCATAATTTTAAATGTTTTAAGGATTTATCATTCTAAATATTTAAATTAATGTCCATGTTTCAAAATGATTTTAAGGATTATTTATATGGATATGAATGTTTTGAAATGATAATTCTTTTCAAAAGTTTCAATGTGGTATGTGACTCTTTGATTCAAAAATCACTTTTAAATTACTTCCTTTATAAATGTGTGACTTTTCATTGATTTTGAGAAAAGAGATATTTCTCTCAAATTGTTTTGATTTCATCTATTTTAACATCCTTTGATGGATTTTAAGCTTATTTGAAGTTGATTTATTATGAAACAAAACTTTTGTATTTTATTAAAGGTTTTGTGATATGTTTTACTATGAATGTGTTATTTTTATTCCATTCATGGTTTATGGAGAAAGTATTGACATTTTTTATGATAGTTTTAATACGAATGTTTATGTTAGGTTTAAAACTTGTCATATGGGAATGCATTGGACTTAGTATGTGACGGGTGGAGCACTATATAGCTCCTCGATTCATCATTAGGTCTAATGAGGCAAACAAGCGTCTTGGCACAAGGCCTTGACAAAATCTTATTTGTAGTCTTGGCACGAGTCCTTGGATATGTGGTTATGATAGTCTGCCATTATGCATTCCATTATTATGAAATTGGTTATTGATATTGCATGTGATTATTTGATTATTAGAATATCCATGTGAATAAGTAAATGGCATTATTTTGTTTTATTTTTTCCATAATATGTTGATGTTCATGTTTAAAAGGCTTTTGTTTTAGTTATACAAGACTTAAATGTTTGTGCTTATTTAAGAAAGTTTCCGCTGTATATCTATCTTTACTAAGCGTTTGAGATCACCCCTTTTCTATGTTTTATTTTTCCCAGGATTCCCAGAAGAATATTGTGATTGTTAAGAAGGGTTAAGACAAGGGAATAATGGCATTCACAAAGGATTATTTATGGTGTTTTGTATATTATGAAGTGTAATGTAACATTCATGTATGTGATCTATTTTTCCAATACTGCTAAACTTATCGATCCTTCGGGACTTGATTCCTTGTAATCAAGCCAATGTATTAAAATAATGCACCGACTCTGGGTAAGTGGGGTTGGGGCATTACAGTTGGAATCAGAGGAAGTTTAGTAATAACCATGGAAACTAGATTTAGATAAACTCTGATTAGAGTACATAGCCCTAAGATAGAAATTGAGGATTAGTATAGAATAACTTCATATAATTTTGTTATTTTAGAGATTTTGTGGGTTTTATGAGAAATACATCTGTGTCTGGATACGAGCTGTTAGAGGCATCTCTGGCATAGATGTACCTAGGGATAAAACCCGAAAATACCGCTTTGATCTAGACTTGAACGGGAACTAGTGCACAACAACGGGTTATGCTGCACTCTTGGTTACGACCCTCTCGGGGATATGATTAGGATAATTCTCATTTTTTTACAAACCATTATGAAGGGTTTATGAGTATATACTTCCTCAAAGGAGAAATTTTTATGATTATGGATTATATCCATAAACTATTTAATTTATGTTATGTGTCTTACAAGTTTGGGATTAGGTATTGTTATTCATAAACTAATACAGTGTATTCTATTGTTTAGAAATGGCGCCCAGTAGATGGAATGAGAACTCCAGCAATGCACATGATCCAAAGAGAAAGAAGGTTCATATCTGTCATGGTCTTATGACAGAATTTATAAGGGAAATAGTCTCCCATGTATTATCATCATATGAAGAAATAATATCATGTGTTGATAAGATAAGTAAAGAGTTTACTTAGTCCTATATATTTGAATGGAAGAGAGAAATATGGATAAAGGGAAGAGGGAAAAGAAAAATTTCTCATATGTGATAATTATGGGAAGAAACACCCTGGAACTTTCCTGAAAGAAATGGGAGTTTGTTATAAGTGTGGAGGAAAAGGGCACAAAGTACGTGACTGCAAGGTTAAGAAAATGGTTTCAAATGTACAATGATTCATTTACAAGGAGTTTGGACACTACGCAAACCTATGTCCCAGTCATCAGACTATGCCACAGATGATGCTATTGGATAATAATCAAGTTTTGATACTACCATAGATGAAGAGGAATAATAAGAGTTCTTATGTTGATTATGTCATTTGAGTGTTGTATCAACAATGTACTTGTTATTGTAATTATGGAGTATATAAGTATTGTACTTTAGTACTAGTTCATTAAGGACTTGAGATTGTGTGGAACAAAGAAAAGTGACTCAATAACAAAATAAATTTTTGGAAAATATATGGTTGAGAGAATGATAAACCATAATATAGTTCTGATACTGCGGTAGTGATTTTGGAATAATACATGATTGATTTGGATAAATTATATTGGATATTCTTGACTACCTTGAAACTGATTAATGATTTTTATATTCTATCATTGTTGGGGTTTAAAACATTTTTGGATTGAAGGAGTATATCTATTTTTCTTTAAGGAATAAGGGATCATGAATGTAATCAATAATGTTTTATGGTAATTCAGGATGACTCAGTGTTTTACTAGAATACGTGATGACGGTGTTCACATGTTATTATGAGGGAAAAAAGATATTTATTGTGTTTACCTTCCTTATAAATTTTGGACTGAAGTATTTTGGATAGTTCTAGTTTGGATGATTTTGGATTGCCATAAAAGGACAACCCGGAGGTCGGGCGGCAACCCGACGTGTCCGGCAAGGCCGTGAGACATGAACCCGCAACCAAAGGGCGACAAGGGTGAATCATCTACCATTGACCCACGTGATGTCCAGGATTAAATAATGTTGTTTTTTTAAAAGATCTAGTAGATGAATTATAAATTCGGTTTTTAACCCTATTCGAATAGGATAAATAGAATATTTTTTAACGTTCTATTATCTTTCAGAGTGAAAGATGATTTTGTGGTAGAAATTAGTTAAAGGATGGAACTATACATTTCAAGAATATATTTTTCTTCTTCTCTTACTCTATGAAGAAATTAATTCTTATACTTTATTTAAGGAATCCTAAAACAAAAATGTGTTATACTAATACCCTATGTTTTGTTGAACCGATGGTATTTCAAATCATCATAGATTGATGAATTTAAGGACCTCAATTTTACACATGTTTGTGATTGATGACCTCAATCACTACCTATAAATATTTACGTTTTCCTCCAATTATATGTCTCTAATTTCCACCAATGTTCTCCTAATCGAGATCATAATTTGGGGGTGACACTTTCATTTCTCTTTTCATCATATTAAGACTAAATTTTAGTAACCCAATTTCCGATGTGGGTTTTCCCAGAAAGATATTTTCTATTTTAAACCTTTTATTTTCTACAAACAATTTCAAATTGCGAGGACACAATTTATTGAAGGAGGGGAGAATGTAACACCCCTAGATTTCATAGTGTGTTATTTCATCAAAATAATTCAATAACTTGCACTACATGCAACACTGAGTTCAAGCGCACCATGACTTACCAAACAAGCCGTTCAAAAGAGGTTATGAATAGTATTAACTAAATTTTAAATTTTATATAATCCTTATAATTTTAGAATTCATATTATAAGTTTCTTAGACATAATGTAAGAACAAATTCATTTTTAGTATTGCACTTTTTCCAACTTTTAACAGTGAACCCTTTTTAAATACAATATTTTAAACTTTTTTACTAAATGGGGACATCAAAAATTTAAAATAAAACATCTCAAACTTCCACAGTACGCTTCTCTTTGAATAATACAGTAGCGTGTGTTTTACGCAACTTCGAGTTCTAACACACACCATAACCAAATCAAACTAGCCATTATGAATAGTAATACCTACTTTTTGAAATTCTATAAATTTTATCTCTCAAAATGGACTACATTTTTGGATTTGGAGTATCAAATTTAGCATAAGGTTAAATTTTGGTACTTTTCGGATAAATTTAATATTTTGACGAATAGTGAAAATTACTAAATTTTAATTAAAAACAACTTTTTTAATCAAAATAATTAATAGTGATAAATTATGAATTTGAGTTGTTTTAAAGTATAGTTAGAATATATTTTTACCATTTAATACAATTTCGGTCATTGGAAATTATTTCACAATTAAACCAGAAATAAACAAGTATCAATATTTTGATAGTTATTATATCTTAAAAACACGCTTTTTGTTTTAACGGCGGGAATTAATTTTAAATTAATTTCTGCCACTTCTGTGTTTTGAATTAGAAAATATGGATTCCATATTTGGAATCAAGATGTCGAAATTTTGTAAATAGGTAAATTTTATTTTTAGACATTTTGAATAATTATATCGGTAAATATTTTATTTACCATGGTTAAAGGGTAAATCTGGAACATAAGGGTTAAAAAATTATATTATAATAATACTAAATTACCATTAAACGTTTCCTAACCGTATTGGTGGAAACATGGACGACCATGGGCATATTTGTGTCGATTTTGGGACCCCATGAAGGTGATAGAGACACTTTATTTTAATTAAGTTAAAATAACTACAAATATGACATAGGCATATATCGTTTAGAAAAACAATTTTTACATAGGGTTAAGTATGTTATAATATCGACTATAAATATTCATTATAAAGATAAAAAAATTTCCTACATAATTATATTTTATTTATAAATTTTAGACATTAAATAATTTAATTTATTTACGACACAATGATGTTGCTGAAATTACCATAATAGTGAAAAATTAAAATAATTGATATTACAAATACCAAAATAAATATAATTTTAGACCTATAATGAATTACACGAATTTTATACTATATTATTACATATTAGTATTGATTTAAACGACTTTTTTCTAAGTAATAATACTGCTACTAGTTTCACAAAAATCAATTGTTGAATAGTGTCAAAATTGACATAAAAGTGTTTTTAAAACAAATATGATATTATTAATTGATATTAAATTCCTAAAAATCTATGGTTCGGCCAATAGACTTATATACTAATAGTTATATCATTAATGGACAACTTGGGGGTCTCTTGGATGTATATATTATGTTTATTAACTATATAATATAAAAATACAAAGTGACATGGTAAATGTCAAACCAATTAACTAAGAGTTAAAACTAAATGATAAGGTTAATATAGTGACCCAAACATGTATAAATTCTATTGGATGAATGGTTTTAGAACTATCACTACTTTAACATTTGAATAATCAACTTTGGATCCATTATAAACCAAATATGAATTTATTATATATTAATATTTTAAACTTTTCCAAAGATGCCTCTCACCCCTCTTATAAAAGGGCACTCCTCCTAATCATTTCTTCACACCTTCAAAGCCCTTTGGTTCGGCCAAACCCTGCCCAAATACTCTCTCAACTTCCCTCAATAAATCCTAGATTCCTAAGTTTTATCATAAAGAAAACCTAAGGTGCCCTTTTGATCAAATCAAAAGGAAGAACCCGAAAAGAGGTAATGTTTTCACCATCCCTTTTCATGTTCTTTTCTTCTTCCACTACTTCATTCATTGTTATTACCATTTTAAAATAATAAATCCAGTATATAATATATAATTTAATATTATTATAAATATGGTACAACCATATTCAATATTCTATCCACCGTTTGAATAACATGTCACCATACATGCGTACGTACGACTTACCGTCTCCACGTCGTGGTGTAATTGTTATTCAATAAATTATTATTTTGGATGGGTATAATAATGATGTTTAATACATGTAAATAATAAATATAACATGATAATTATTCTATATATATGATATACCACCCAATTATATATTATTTTAATATCAAAAGAATGATATTGTCGCTCGTGCGTACGTACGGACTACCGTCTCCACGAAGGTGATGAGATTCATTCTCTATCTTATCCATTCAAGTATAATTATCATTTTATTATTTAATAATAATGTTTAAGGACTTGATATCATTCTGGATATTAATAAGATACAACCTATTCATGAAAACCATGGCTTACGTAACAAAATATATAAAAGAAAACGATTAGGTTAACACCCGAAACAATGATAATTCTAAGATATTATTAACAATGCAATGTTAAAAGATCATATATGATATCATATGAATGTATATGATTCTTTTATAATTTAATAACAATTATTTCACCATTTTACAGGATGTTAACCTACCCCCAACCAAGGAAAAGTACAAGGTAAGGGGTTTTCATCTCACTTCTTATTCTCATGAGATTCATGCCATATTGCCACTATTACATTTTGTGTGGTGTATGTACTGCCCATAATTATATTCTATGTGTAATACACTTTAATTAATGTGTATTTACATATTCATTGTATGATACCTCTTTCATGGGTTGTACATTTCATAATTTACCAAAATGGCAAGGGTTTATTTCGTAATCCCTTCATTATCCGAGGTTGTTTATATGTAATAATCTACTGGGATTTCTTTATCATCAACATCCATGTATCTTCAAAATGTATTTCAAATCATTTTTACTATTTACAAATAATATTGGTTTAATTCATTTATACCCTTATGTGTTTTTAAAGGAATCCTTCTTTCATTTTCCAAACAAGGCACTTTTAACCTTTCGACAAATTTAAGGTAAGAATGTTATTTTAACTTATAGGGAGGGTGTGGCTATTTACCGCCGTTATAAAATCGTCAAAGCTACCCTTAAAAGATTATAATAATATTTTCAAAGTAAAGGTTTTATTTTATAAATATGTGACTTTTAAATGATTTCAAAATGAATATTTTATGAATTTTTGAAAGGTACTCTTTATCAAGATCATAATTTTAAATGTTTTAAATATTTATCCTTCTAAATCTTTTAATTAATGTCCATGTTATCAAAATGATTTTAATGATTTATTTATATGGAAATGAATGTTTTTAAATGATATTTCTTTTCAAAAGTTTCAAAGTGGTTTGGGAAACATTGATTCAAAAATCTCTTTTAAATTACTTCCTTTATTAATGTGTGACTTTTCAATGATTTCAAGAAAAGAGATATTTCTATCATGTTGTTTTGATTTCATCTATGTCAAAATCCTTTGATTGATTTTAATCTTATTTGAAGTTGATTTATTACGAAACACATCTTTTGTATTGTATTTATGTTTTGTGATATGCTTTACTGTGGATGTGTTATTTTTATACCATTCATTGTTTATGGAAAAAGTATTGACATTTCCTATGCTAGTTTTAATACGAATGTTTATGTTATGTTTAATCCTTTTCATATGGGAATTCATTGGACTTATTATGTGATGGGTGGAGCCCGCTATAGCTCCTCGATGCATCGGTAGGTCTCGTGAGAGAAACTAGTGTCTTGGCACAAGGCCTTGACAAAATATTATTTGTAGTCTTGGCACGAGACCTTGGCTATTTGGTTATGATAGTCTGGCATTATGCATTCCATTATTATAAGTGGTTATTGATATTGCATGTGATTATTCGATTAGTAGAATATCCATGTGAATAAGTAAATGGAATTATTTCATTTTATGTTTTTCCATACTGTGTTGAAGTTCACGTTTAAAAGTATTTTGTATTAGTTATACATTACATTAAATTTTTATGCTTATTTATGAACGTTTCTGTTGTACTGTTTCCTTACTGAGCGTTTGAGCTCACCCCCTTTCTATGTTTTATTTATCCCAGGATTCCAAAAAGTATTTTGTGATTGATAAAAAGGGTTAAGTCAAGGGAATAAATGCATTCATAAAGGATTATTTATTTTGTTTTGTATATTATGAAGTGTAACGTAACATTCATGTATTTGGTCTATTTTTCCAAGACTGCTAAACTTATCGGTCCTTCGGGACTTGATTCCTTGTAATCATTCCAATGTATTAAAATAATTCATCGACTCTAGGTAACTGGGGTCGGGGCATTACAAACAATATTTATACCCATCTTCATCAACTACATATCCTTCAAAAAAGTAATGAAAAACCATTTTTTATATGTTTGGGGGAATGAAAAAAAATATAAAATGAGAAATAATAGACAAAAATTGCCACATAAAAATATTGGTAAATATAGGGACTGGTATGGATGTTGATGTGGTAGAAATATTAGATAATGAAATTGTGAAACAGCTTGAAACGATAGATATTGGCCCTTTTTATGAAGTACATTTCTGATCCTTCATCAATATCATTATAATTCACATCCACTCAGATTAATATGGGTGAGTATTATATTTTTATTAATTTTAATGAAACTATTGATTAAATTACACATTGTCGGAATAGTGAATATTGATTAAGGAAAATATAGAATGTTTTTAAAGATAAATAATATTATTTGAAAATTTAAATGGATTTTTTTTTCAAAATATGAATTTTTATAATGTTTTTTATGGAAAGTAAAAGGAAAAAATAGATTTAATCAAATGTTCTGACAATCAAATGAAAAATAAGTAGACTTAAAATTCCATTATAGAAACATTGATGTTTTAATTATAGTTACTTTTCATATTTTTAATCCATTATGAAATTATAATTATATTTTTCGTATAGAATAATGTTTTTGTGTCATTCAATGAACTTATCTAAGTCATTGTATCATGAAATCAATGATTTGAAAGATTTAATTCAAATGATGTGAGAAATGAATGTAAAAAATATGATCATTTCCAAAATATGTTTAGTGAATCTAATATGAAAATAGAAATATTATAATTATTAAGGAATATGCATGTAGATTAAAATTATATATTCAGATATTCTATATCCTTAATGAATAAATTTTGATAATGTAGCTTAAAACCAAAGAGTCTAAGAAGAACAATGATGATTTTAGAGAAGTTTATGTTAAAGTCACGAAGATACAGAAATAATAATGAATGTTTTTTTGGAAAATAATATTTATTAAATACCAATGCTTTTGAATGGATAGTAATATTTGAATCAATAATTCATCATATATTTTTTAAAATTTATTATCAAGAATTATTTGATAGATTTTTATTGCGATATAGCCAAAATGTCCGAGAGACAAGTGGGGAACTACTCTCAAAAAATTATATATAAAATTTTTAAACAATACAAAACAACTCAGATATGGGGGGGCTTAGACAAACTTGTGTACAATATGCCAATTCTATCATTGTGGACAAGACCATTACAGTAATCAGGTAGTACAAAAAACCAACATGATCTACCCTCCATAATTTCCCTTTTTGAGAGAGCATCTGCCACCTAATTTTCCTCTATGTACACATGAGACACACCCAAAGATATCAACTCAGCAAGCTTCAGAGACTTTACCCAGGCGGAAAGCATCTTCCATGGGACATTCCTGGACCGGTCCATCAGAATCTGTACTGCATCAGAAGAGTCTGATTCATGTCAAAGCTTCTCCCAACCATAATGAGACACATACCTTATCGCCTTTATCATTGCCCATAATTCATCCTCGATTGAATTTCCATTGCCTATATAATTAAAGAAGCATCCTTTGACAAAGCATCGATAAGTCTTGAAAATGATACCACATCCAGTAGGTCCAGGTGCACAGGCAGCTGCCCCTCCCACATTAACCATTACCCAATCTGTTATTGGCAGAATCCACCTCATGTATTTCACCATTTTGGTCCTCCTATCCCTACCAGTTACACAAAGAGATCTCAAATTAAAGAAGTCATAAATGTCATTGTTCATTTAACCATATTGATTCACCGAAGTATACTTAATGCAGTGGGGAAACATCATAATACCCTTCTTGAAAGAGTGACTTCAATTGTTTAAGACAATATTGTTGCGGGCATTCCAGATATATGATAAAAGACAAATGTTAACAGCAATTAGCAGGGATTTGACCTTCTCTCTACGGTCAGCTTGCATAGCTGAGGTTAGTAGTGCACTAACCGAACTGGATACTAATAGGCATTGGAAGATGCCATTCAGATTTCTCCATAGTCGAGTATCAAATGGAGAATGAATAAAAATATGGGTAATAGATTAATCCACATCCAAGAAAAGGAACCATACCATGTAAATACTCATTCCATTTCATTGAAGTACAAATTGAGTTGGAAGCCTCACCGTCCATATGCACCATATAAGAAGTTCATCAGAAAGTAAAATGTAAGATCTTCTCACTCCCTCCACCCAAGGTTGTACTTCATGAGCATTACCACATTATAGATTATTGGAATCACGGATAGAGAAGGATCCAATGATCACCGATTTCCATATAAGGACATCATAGTCAACATATTCATATTTAGAAATCTAAGTATGATGATGAGTAGGTGTAATAGCATGAGCCTATGAATTCCCCTAGAGGAAATCAATATAAGTTCTCATCAAAGAAAATGGAATGTTAGTTGAGTTTTTAATTGGGTAGGACAAACAGTTAGTGCTCCTGCAATTCAGTTTAGAACTTGCACAAACCATCCATTTGGCATGTGTCATAATAAAAGAACATGTATTCCTGATTGATGGCCAAACGGAGGATTTCAAATACACAATCAGGTTCTTATGTAACCTATCAACAAATCTACTAGACAGAAATTCTAGGGAACAATCAGTACTAGATAAAAGTCTCCAAGTGACGTTTTGAAGCAATGCATCATTAAATATTCGGACATCTTTAACCCCCATTCCTCCCATTACCATAGGATTTATACAGTCCTTACATGCCACAGTTACTAGCTTCCTAGGTTGTGTCGAGATAGTCCAGATAAAATTTCTTATCATACCACTAAGATATCTGAGTAGAGAAGCTGGCCATTTATAGAGTGAAAATAAGTAAACAAACATTGAGTTGATAACATAGTCCACAAGACATATACAACCAGCTTGAGACATGGCCTTCCCTTTCCAACTGTCTAACTAATTGATGATTTTAAGTGCAATAACCTCTATGTAGATTCTTTTCACTCTTCCCCATAACAAAGGAAATCAAAGGTAATAAAATGGAAGTGCACCTCTCTTTACACCAAGCCTGGTCGGAATTATATTTTGCTTCACTATTCAAATTACCTTCCAAAAAACAACAAATTATTTCATACATCTTATGATCCGGCCTGAAACTTCTTCATAATGATTGATGATAGGATTTATCCAAGAGATGGATTTTCTATCAGCCTTAGAGAAAATAAGAATATCATCAGCATAGAATAAGAGAGAGAGAGTAATGAAATTCCTCTCATATGTCATCTTCTAATATATCCTATAATTGTAAAGATCATGAAGGCATATGCTCAAGTAATCTTCAGAAAAAGAGAACAACAACCCAGATAAAGGGTCACATTTCATAACACCCCAAGAACATTGAAAGAATCCCCTTGGTGATCCATTGACCGGAATAGAGAAGATAGAACTTTACAAAAGGCAGTGCACCATACCTGTATGTTTATATAAGAATCCATGCATGCTAAAGACTTTAAATATGAAATCCCATCTGATGGTGTGAAAGGAATTTGAGATGTCAAATTTTAGGGCCATATTTCAATCCCTAACATTGGTTCTCATTATGTTGACACACTATGATGTAGTGAATAGACAATTATGGATGCTCCTTCCAGGTACAAAACCAAACATATTGGATGAAATAAGAGACCTTGAATTCTCGCCTAATATTATTGCCATGATTTTAATAATGTCTTCTGAAATGGGGGTCCCAATAGAAATAGGTTGGAAATACATAATATCCAATGCATTATCCTTCTTGAGAATCATGGAAATAAAATTTAAATTCATCCCAAATGTCATGTAGGAGTTATAAAATAATTCCCTTAATGCTTCAGTCACTTCATTATGTAGGATGGCCCAATAAATCATAAATAACTTGTTGGAAAATTCATATGGCCTAGTAACACTATCCATGTTTTTAGAGAAAATAGCATCATGTATTTTATTTTATAGTGGGGATGTCTGTAAGTCTTTTGTTCTGTACATAATCAATGCTAGTCTCAATGAATTTGCTAATTTTATCTGAGTTGTCCTCCCCAGATTCAGAGTAATGCTTTTCAATGATGCATATCACAGAGTGGGAAATTTCATTCTTAGAGGTAAACATGATATAATCAATTCTTGAAGCCTTGAGACTCCTTCTTACCTTTTTCTCCCTGTGCATGTAATTGAAGAACATTGAGTTATTATCCCCTTCCTTCAGCCATCTCACATTGAACTGATTTCGAGCCAGGTTTTCATTGAGAGACAAGAGATTATCAAGCCTTGATGTTTCATGTATCTCCTCTTGTGATGGAAGGTCATGAAATATATTACTATGCTGACACTCGGACAAAAGTGATTCAGCCTCTTTAATGTCATGATCAAGGCTGTAGAATGTCTTTTTTATCCACTCCCTTATTATTGATTTTATAATTTTCAATTTTCTAATGAGGATATACAAATAACTACATTGAATAACCTCTTTCTAGGATTCTATAATAGTCTCTATACACACTGGGATAACCATACATGTGTTGTTAAATTTAAAGGTAAGTGGGGCTTCTCTCAGACTACTAAAAAAATATCAATTAATATGGGATGATTTACAGAGTGCAATATAGAGAGAGTCATGCTAGACACATCCATTTCCACACTTTTCTCATCCATATGCATGAGTCACCTGTCAGGTTTACTTGCTTTCCTTCCATTAAGGGTGTATCTAATCTAGGTAAAATCAGCACATGAGGTAGGCACATCAGTCATCCTGCATTAATCAATACATGAGGAAAATTCTCTAGTTGATGCTCTACAGAAGTTACATCTAGTTTGATTATTTATGACCACATTTAATCTTAATATTGAAGAGTACAAACCTTTTATATATGATTTTGAAATTCATTGATCCATTATTAGAAAAAATTTCATTTAATGTTATATCATGTTTTTATTCTATTGTAAATATTTATTAGAAAAATTATTTCATAAAAATAATTCATAATATATAATTTATCAGACATTTTATACACCATTGTTCTTAATTATATTTAAGGGTAAAATACTTTGTTTTTTTCCCATAATTTTATCATTATATGTTTTTTGAGCCAAATAAGTATAAAAAACAAGGTTGGATATTTAGGATAATTTAATTTCTTAAATTAAAATTCAATCCCCTATTGTTTTCAGTTTATACACATCCAATACTCAAGTATCTTATGTCAATCACCATTCAAAGACTAGTTTTTTGTAACTGAAGAATGTATCAAATTTAATTTTCATTTAAATATTAATACAATAACAATACATCAAAATTCATTTAAATGTTTCATTTTAGGTTTTGAAAAATTCATCATCCTTTTATTTTTGATCAACTAACTCCATCTCAATTTAAATACATTGAATATGAGGAATTTTTTTAGAAATAACACCTTAATGTATGCCACTACCTCGAGTAAATTTCATAAATTATCCCCATGTTCTTAAAATTAGCACATAAACTATCTAAATTACCTTTGAAACGACAAATAATTTAATTGGTTGACCAATTAATGTAACGTGGATTTTTCATTAGGATTGACTCAACATTGGTTCGTTCCTCTTTCTCTCTTCTTCAAGAGCAGTATGATTCATGAATTTAAAAATTTTCATAAGCATAAAAACACTATTTTTTGTTTCAGATCTTATTACATTCAATTTCTCTGAAGTAATATCATTGTAGTATCTATCACATTCTCAATTAAAATTATCATTCTTTTCAATAATATTTATCAACATCCAAAAATTATAGCGATACAATGAACTAATATATTAATCATATAATAATGAATAATCATTCATTGGATATATAAATGGTGACATTTTCTATTCAGTCTTCAAAATAATAGGTTAAACATGGTCATCCATGATCATTTTATATTAAAATCCTTCACATTAGTTCATATATAAAATTATAATTGACAAATTAATATCACTAAAGAGATTCTTTCTTGGTGTCTAGTCTTGCACCCATTTATCACAAAATAATGATTACAAATCTAATACCCAATATAAAAATTTCTATAGAGATTCCCTAAGGTAAATTTATTCCACAAGAGCATATATATGCTAATATAGAGACTGGGATGTGTCTTCCTGAAAAAAAACAGTATATACTTTCCTAATGATTCATAATATTTTCTTATAAATAAAATAATCCACATGGTATTCGACGCAGTTCACTAATAATAATTCCAGAAAATAATTAAACCCTACTATCATACCCACATCAGTGGACCTAAAAAATAAATATATAAATATGACATCATTTTATATATGTAGTAAATATATGCCATAATATTACATTACATATAACTATTAATGTTTCATGTGACTATGAACGTGATACATAATCATCATATTCTGTGAATTATCTTCCACATATTCCACAATGTTCATATCATACATACCACTTATTAGTCATAATCAATTCAAAATAATTTTATCATAACATGAGGAAATAAAACATTAAAATGTTTGATATTATATTCATAGAAAAGGTAATCAATGGAGACATCAATTAATGATCACATGTATCAATATCTTCAGCATAAGGGTTTAAGAATATTATATTAACCTTTAAAATACATACACTAAAATTGTTGAATAAAAATAGTAGTTAACGCATCAGAAGATCATATGATCTAAATAATAGAAGATTCAAAAATCATGAACCCATACATAAGATCATTAAAAAATTTATTCTTAAACTAAGAGACACATTAAAATTGTTTTATATTCATAATAATATAAAATGCATTTAAATAATCACAGGATGCTATCTTGGGGATATATTTTTCATTTTGATATCAGTTAAATTAAACTTAATTCATTAAATAATATTGGGATAAATTTTTTTCATTAAAATGATATATAGAGGTTTGTATCAAACCTATAAAATAAAATATTATAAATGACTATGAGAAAGTTTACTTGTTTAGTAAACCTTAAAAAAATGTTCCATTCTCTTATTTTTTGAAAGGAAAGTAATTCAAAAAATGTTAGGATGATTCATTTTTCAAAATTATATAGAAAATATAACGAATATAAAAATTCCTTTACTCCATAAATGTAAAATTAAAAAACATTCGTGATTTTTTAGAGAAAATAATTATATAGAAGGAAATTATTCATTATCAAATACAATAACAATGTCAATTTACATTAAAAACGTTATTTTTGAGTGATGAGTACTCCATGAATGGTAAATGAAACTATATATTTATTTTTTATTATATTAGTAGAGTATTAAATAATGGATAATATTTTTTTGATTTATATTTTAAAATTTCATCATAAAACAATTTACACATAAAAAATCATTGATAAAATGATGATTGTAACATAAAAACATTACTTTAAGATACAAAGTCATTAAAAGTGATTTATCTTTCTATATAATATGTTGAATTTTGTAACATATATTCTCAAATTACATTTATATTTATAATAACATAATTATATACTTATCACATAATATCTATTTTTTCTTTGACATTTCTGTTAAATAACCATTTTTTATAATAATGGATTCATTATTTTATTCAGGAGTTATAGTAAATGAATAATTATCATTATTCCATAATATATAAAATATTAATCTTGATAAATATTTAATATTTGAATTATATACATATTTAAAAATATTTACAGAAAATTTAGGATGGTAAAATTAATTACAGTATTTATGGAGACGGTGGTGCATAAAAATGCATAAAAGATGATATAAATTTCCCAAAAAATAATGATTAAATGAAAATTAATATTTAATAATTAAAATTTAACAACAATTTCAAAAATATCATATATATTCATTAAATACATCATTATATAAATCAATCTATGATGGTGATGGAAAAAAATAAATATACTATGCTATGTGGTAGACCACCTGTACGCAAAAGGGACTCCATAATTTCCTTTTTTATGGTAATGAATGGGAAAAATATGTCCCATAAGTTAAATAAAATATATGCATTGTTATAATATAATAATATTTAGGTTAGGTTATATATAATTTATTTTGATAAAGACTAAGAAAAAATAAACATTTAAAGAGCCCCTCAAGATGATTTCATCTTATTTGAGAGATCACATTTGGCATATACCGTATGGATAAACGAGATTGAAGAATGGTTCGAATTAGATTAAAAAAATAATGGATAGAACTTATGACATTTTCTGTTCAGGGTATTTCCGTGAAAGAGGGATTAAATTTTTTATAATTAATGATGATATTTAGTTTCCAATTTTAAGAGATGGGACGAATACACATGGAATTACATAAAACATGTAAACAATATAAACCAATATTATCATTAATGTTATAAAAATGTCCAAAAATTTAATGTATGTTATAATGAGGTTTAAATAATTAAATAATAAATTTTTTTTGCAAATCCATGTTGAACTTCTCTACATTATATCAATCATTAACCAACTGGTAAATCTAATTCAACCATAACAAGGTCAATTTATTTTAATATATATCATTTTTAATATTAGAAAAAATGAAATTGAAGTAGTTATGATATATCAACATAATGATTTAAAATATGGATTTTTTAATATTTCAATTTTTAATATTTATTGAAATTATCATTAAAATAACTATACAATATGTAATAAAAATCTTTTGCTGAAAGAAAAATTTCTAAGAATAAAATTTTATTATCATTCATTACATTCGTTGTAAAAATTAAAATCTTAAATATAAAATTTTTATTATAAAATGTATTCTATATATATTTATTTACTTTATTATGACTAAATGATATTCACCATATAGAGAATGTTTTCTGTTAAAAATATGGTTTGTATTAAATGATATTACTATCAATCATAACCATTATATAACTATTTTAAAAATTACATTCCTCAGAAAACTACTAATTTTGAAAATAATAATTTTTTATTATGATTAATAGTTTTCTTATATATTAATTTTAAATAACTAGAAAAATTATTATCCATATAAAATTATGTTTTTTTATTGATAAAATATTTGATAAAAAGTTTAATTATTTTCTCTTAATAATTAATAAATACATTTTAAATATTTAATATATATATACATATATCATAATTTTACTCTTCTTATTTGGACATTAAAATTAAAATTATTGGTTTCAAATGATATAATATATCCTAGTTCATTTCTTCCCCCAGTCACATTTTAGAATTCAATCTAATAATTCAAATTTATTTCAACAGATGACATATAAAATGTTATTGTGCTATAATATTTTACCTCTTGTTAATTGATATGGTTTTATTCAAGATGTGATGTGTGAAACCACTCTATGTGATATGGTCGTCATTGAGATGAGATGTTGTATTAGTCAACCCCCTATGTGGAAATTGGGTTAAATGTGACGTGAAATTACATAGATACATAATGTGAGACGCAAATTTGAATGTAAAGGTAGTTCCCAATGATCCATTACATGCAAATTCCATGAGTAGTGGAACAAAGTGATTATTTCATTATATGACCACTTTTTCCCTTGAATTGGATGGAAAATATTTGATCAAGTGTAATGGTGTAATGATAAAAAAATAAAAATTTGAAGAATACACATTAGTGTCCCAATATTATTTTCTATGAAAAAACCCACAATTTTTTTTAATATTAGAGGATCTCTGTTGTTGGTGTCCTACTAGGAATTATTTTCACACCTTCTATGTGTACCATGGTGTGCCAAAATATTTTAATATTTTACTTTAAGGATGTAGATTCTAATAGATAACATTTTGATGTATCAAGATGTGAATTTTGAAGGATATTATAATGAGATAAATGGGTTATATCTTTGAATCTACCTTTTTATTTAATGTTTTATCTCTAATCACGAATTTTTGGGTTAGTGTATATTTTGATTGTGTATGATTTATTTACAATAGTTTAATTTGTATAAATTAAAACATAGTATATCCATTTTAATTAAATACACATACCCTAATACTTATAATTTTACATTAATATTTTATTATTTTATGTGTGGATACATAGAGTAAAACTTCTCCATTTTTGGTTATATACTCCCAAAAGTAGATGATAGCAAATAAATTATATTAATATGTCAATGAGGTCAGTAGCGAATCCATGTAAAATTTATTTAGATTATCATAATTTCAAAATTACATTGTTGAAAAAATATATATATTTTTAGCACTAAAAGAAGAAAATGACCCCCAAATGGTAACTAAATCATAAAAAACATCGATAAAAATTAATTTTGGAACATAATCGCTTACCATGGATTCTCACTTGGTTACATTATCTTCTAAACATTTAATAATAATTTTCTATTGATTTCAATATATATTTAATAGAAATTAACATATATCACTATGAAAATATAATTTTAAAAAATTCATTTTACCCATTCACTAATAAATATTTTTAAAACTAATAATATATATATATATAACTATTTTAATCCTTTTGTGTGTTTTGATTCAGAAATTTTATCCATTATTGCATGGTCACGACTTAATAACATAAAAATATAAAAATATAAAATTTATAATACATTTACATAATATATATTTTTTATCCATCCATTTAATGCATTTATGAAATAATATTTACCTCACTCAATATAGATGCAATAGTATTCATGTACACAAGATCAGTGTTTCAATTTTTGAATGGATTAGAGGGAAAGAGAGTAGAAAATATTTTATATTTTTAAAAATATTATTTTATTAATATCACATATATACAATATTTTAGCCAATTTGATTATCTATTAGTGTTAGGTATATAAAATTAAATACACCACTTCATTGAGGTTAAAATATTAAGATATGAATGAGAAATTTTTTCATTTCTAATTTTGTGGAAGTGGGTATGAAATGTTTGTAATATTAACCAAAAAATGATTAATTATGTTAAATATTCTAATTTCGTCAGGTTAATATGTTAATAAAATATTTGAAGAGATCTAAGAAGATAAATGGTAATGGGATTGGTATGAACTTATTCCACTACACTGGATAATAATATTAGAAAGCACATCAAGTCTTAATGGATGTGTATTTTGATAAAAAATATATTTAATTATAGCATTAGTATGTTGGGAAGGTAATATGTATGATCATGTTATGGTTATTGGTCTCAATTTTTTTGAGATTTAATAAGATGGGTTCCCCAATTATAAGTGACACAAGTATAACTTCTGCATATATTCAGAACATTTTAAAATAATAATTTTCTTATTTTAGTATCACCCAAATTCTATCAAATTATGATGATAAGATAAATTGTGTAGAAATTAAATTAAAAAAAGTAAATTTTTATCAAATACATGAATCCTTATATTTTATAATATCCATCCTTTAATCATTTTTACCCTTAACTATGGTGTTAAATTGTAACCAAGTAAACTATAAATTATAACAAACAAATATATTGACCATGTTAATTAGAATTTATAATCATAATTTAATTTATAGAATCCATTTCAGGAAATTATTTTCGATACGATGTTAAGAATTAATTTTTATTTATTGATTGTGACATCCCTACTTGGGTTCTATGCAATGGTTCCCTGATTTGGTTAGTCACATAACATCAAGCATGATTCCATTTACTATCGAGGATACTGATTTGTAGTGAGGGTCTAGTAAGTCATTATGTGGAGACAATACCCCCATTTATTAGAGTAAAAAATAGTTGAAATAAAATAAGGGATAAGCATATACAACCAGAACAATAGCAATGTCACAAGATAACCCAAAAAACAAATGACAGACACAACTAAAAGGGGAATATTTCCCTGTCAATATATCTATGCTGTCAATAAAATAAAAATAAACCTAAATAAATGGATGAATCCCAAGTGGGTCACAAACCACGTTTGTTTCCCATATCATTGGTTTGACCAAAATTAGTAATCCAACCCATGGCCTTTTCCTTTATCCTATCCTACAATAATAAAGTATTTTTAGGTACCGATCAGGAAGACCGAGTAGAACGGGTGTAGAAATATGTAGGCCACCACTAACGATGTCTAAATAAAATCCAGTCAATAAGTGTTTGTAATTGTATAATGAATATAATTATAATTTATAAATTAAAATTTATCAAATTATTAATCAATCATTACTAACCACACAGAATATGAACATTAAATCATCCCACCAATTGATTTCCAAAAATATTTAATACATATTTATCCAAGGGGCAGAACTCCATGTCTATTGTTCAAAATCCCATGAATATTGAATGCCATGTCTATCACCCCAAATTTAATCGATGTATGATTCTATATCTAACACCTAAAACCCCATTGTCATTATTTATCATTTTTGAATAACTATATATTTGACACCCATGTTTTCAAAAATATAGATATAAAAATCATATCTATAGAACTCTATGTATCACACCTACAAATTCCATCACTGTAGATTTCCATGTCTAACACCCCAAATTATATTGGTTCATAGTGTCATGTCTAAAAAATAAAATCTCGATGGTAAACAATGACAGCTCTATAAAAAAAATACCACCCTAAATATAATTCATAAATTTGTTAATCAAGACTATTAATTAATTGAATGATTAAATAAAAGCATAAACTTATATTAATTAGTTCTACAATCAATTAACCATTCAAAATGTCAACATTTAACAATTATTTATCAAATTAATTATTCTCTGTCAAAAAAAATTATAATTAACTTAGCATTTAATTATCCCAATTCCATGATCATTTAATTGATAATTAATTCACTAATTAGTTATCCTTATTTCTTATTCAAATTAAACAACTCATATATATCTAAATCCATTATAATTAATTCTAAGGATTTCATAACTTATTTAATAATCCCTAAATCCTAAAATTCCAAAACATCCCCAATGAATTAATTAACCATATTAGTTAATCCAATTAGGGGTATCAACTACTAAAAAAATACAGCAATCCCAAAAAATTCTTATAACCGAACAAATCCAGAATACAATATTTATAAATTGGACCACCCAACACAATTCATTCGAGGACATCAAATCAATGGAATTCGACAAAACCCAAATAGAAAAATAATGGAGAATTGTGATTTATATATAATTTCTAATCCATGATCTAAAAAATCTAAATTTACATCTACAATCCTAGATCATGACATCACCAATTAGGTATTTATCGAATTAATATGATAATAAACTCCACTCAATGATAATGATATGTAGGAAAAATATATGAAATAATGATCCAGATGAGATCCGATTATTTGGAGAATAGAGGATTTTGGATTCATACATTGAATTTTTAATAACGAAGGTCGAATGATCTTGGAAACCATCTAAAAATCTATGGAATAGCCAAAAATATAATATCCAAAGACAAGGTTGCAAGGAGTTTTTTTAGGGTTCTTGGGGAATTTAAAATAAATTTATGGGTGAAATAAAACGACGTGAGTGGGTTTTCTTGGAAGAGTCACACGATTTAACAATATCTTCACCAACCATGTGACCCCCCACAAATAGGTTCTGCACTATTATCTAGGCAAAGAACATGGTTTACTCTAACCATGCACCAACAATGCACAATACCTTTTTCTCGAAATTTTTATAATAAATCATCCAAGCTCACCATATTTCATAACTCTAATAATAGGTACATAGATAAAACAAAAAGTACAAGAATTTTCACCTAAGATAACTCTAGTAAGTGTTTAGATCTTACAATCAACCCACCTTATAAAACATCATCCCCAGTATACCATTCAATGATTTTCTATGATTTTAATCCAAAAATATCATGCCATTGAACCCTCATACCCTCTTCCATTTCCATGGTTTCCTCTTGTACACATCCATGGTGTGTTAACACAGACTGTGAGCATAGTCTTTCCCTTAATAACATTCTCAATATGATATATCCCATGAATAATATGCTCATTAAAGGACACATCTATCTCAATATCATACGCATCCACATCAATCACATGAGAAGGTTCTGGGTGAATCCTCAATAGTTGTGACACAAAGAAAACACAATCCATTGCACTATAAAACTTTAGAAGAGAAAATTGGTATTCCAATGACCCGCTTCTCATTCTTATATCAAAAGGACCCACAAAACTGGGTGATTAATTTCCATGTGAGTGTATCATGGGATGGCCCAATGTTTGGGACCCTAAAGAAATGCATAGTCACCCTCTATAAACTCTAGGGGTTTTCTTTTTCTTTCTTTATATGTATTCTATCTACTCTAATATACATCTAGACATATCTAAATCAACTTCACCTACTCTGACATATCGTGAAAGAGACTCAGAGCTGAAAACTCTAAATCACTAGTCATTATGCAGTACATCAGTGTTCTACAAGAAAAACCATAAAGATCCTTTTATGGTTCCATTTTTATTGTTTCCAAAAAACTATTGAGAAAGGAAAACTCCACTTAATCCAAGATCTTCCCCCCAAGCCCACCAAAGTCAACCACACATGCATACAAAATTTATTCAGGCACCGTAATATTATTCTTTTTTTCCCATCCATCTGTGGGCGAAAAGCTACACTGAAAAAATATATGTATAAAGGGATTTCAGAAAATCCCACCAGAAGTGAGAATCAAAATCTGAAACTATAGTTTGTGGAAACCCATTAAGATGAACTATCATCCGAACATAAAATTATCCCAACCTCCACACTATAATGGTTTCTCAAATAATCAATAAATAAACTAATTTAGTATATCCATCCATGGTAACATAGATAACATCATTCTTCCAAATAATTCATGAATGACATACCATAATGACCATAGTCAAGTCATCCCACTTTATCTTAGGAATTTGTAATTACTGTATAAAACCTCAATGTTGTTTATTTTTCACCTTCACCTATTTAAAGGTGTAGAATTGTTTCATGAAACCAACCATCACATTTCTCTTTAAAGGCCTCCAAAAATATCTTTTTAGCTAAATGTATATATTTTTACTTCTAGAAATACCACCCTCTCCAAGTCATAAGATTCCAACATGAGCTCTGCAACACTCAATAAATTTACGAGTAGATATAATATATAAATAATTAAACACTCATTCTCTATAAAATTATATTTTTTATAACATAACCAATAAAAATAATCTTTCCACTTCTATAATTTAAATATCAAAAAACTGGATATACATGGTTGCATTCAGTAAAATTTTTAGATTCTAATATGACAAAAAAAAATTTTGTTCAATAGTAACATATCCATATGCATTGTAACATCCCATTATAAATACTAATGAATAAAAAATCTTCCAAAAAAATTTAATCTTAATCCATGAATGTATAAATACAATTTTGACATTATAAAAGTGAAAAGGAAACTGTAGTATATGTATTGGTATTTTTGTATGTCATAAATATTTTATCAATAGTTTTATTTTTAAATTAATAATTTAAACTTGAAATTTATTTTCATAAAATGTAATCATAATATGTTACATTATTTTATTATGGATATAAGATAATTTTATAGGACCTTGAATATTTTCTCAAGGTGTTATTAAATTATTAATAGTTTTAATGTTAGTTTTAAAAAAAAAATAATATTTTTATTTAAAATCTCCATTAAAAATATTTTGAAACTTATTTAAGAAAATTTGATATAATTTTTTAATTATAAATGTTGAGAATTGGATTCAGTGAATATTGTGATTTTTCTAAAATACATGAAGTTGTGGTGAATAGTAAAAATACTATTTTGAGTTTCTAGCATGTTTAATGACATCATAATCCTTTAATAAATAATATAAAATGATGGTTGACTGTAGTATAGTAAAATATGATTTCAAGTGTCCCTAGTGAAAAATAGCATGGGAAAATAAAATGGTCAAGCCCATGGTTTTGCAAAAACTAACACTATGGTGACTCACTAAATTAATAAATAACTCCCTCTAATTTATTTAAAATATGTACTCATTCCTTCTTATTATTTGATTCCATACTCATCTAACTTGATGATCCGGTATTTTTACCTCCCTAGATATCCTCCCTAGGTGTCATCATGCCCCCAAGGTCCCAACAATCATGTATTAGGAGTTACTCTACAAGGACACTAAGATCATGTAAAGAACACCGACAGACATAAGGTAAGGGGTTTCTGCATCTAACATCCATTTTGTGAAATATTATGTATTCAATACTGTTACTTTTTTATGGTTTATGAATACTAACCATTTATGTTTCATATCATGAATATATTTATTTTCATGCTATTAAATGTATCATTTGATGATTATTAGTTTTGTGGCATATAATTTAATTGATTAGATTGTAGTTAGTATTATCTACCAGAACATTCATTTTAGTTTGTGTTTCACATACTCTGTACACAACTAAATTAAATTATTATTTATTCATGTGTAATCCTCATAATTATTTGTGATTGTTCAATATATGTTTACCCCTGAAAATCATTATTTATTTTATGTGTACTTAGATGTTTTAAAAGAATAATTCAATAATTCATCAGAAATGAAACCTGGATCAAGGGAACTTCTCAAATTCATACCCATTTTCATGAGAACTACAAAAAAAAATTAATTCCAAAATAATTTTTATAAAATATATTATCTTATCTATAAAAATTATCTTCATTCCTTTATGGTTTTATGAAATCAAACATGATAATCAACTATAAATTCTCTTTAATATTTTCTTTAAAATGCTATATGATATTTTATTTTTAATGATTATTAAGAACACATTTCATATGATTTGACTTCATTAGGACATAATTTATGCATAAAATACAATATCTATTTCATTTTTTATATGCATTTTTAGAATCTTATTTCATGGTGAATACAAATGATTTTCAAAAAGCGCTCTTCTTTCATAAGTGAAATAGAATTTTCTCATCTCTCATTAATTTTAATTAAGTATATGTCTTGTTCACCCAATATTCAATTCATGTTGCGTATCTACTTCAATTTGGAATATAATATCATGAGAATCCTTATTTCCATGATATTTTAAGGGAGTATGATTGAAATTTTTCAAGATGGTATGTGATACATTGGAATGTTTAATGATTTTTTCCTCATGAAATTATCAATGTTATTATTTAAAAGTATAATTATTTATAAGAACATCAATTAATTAATATTGTATTTTATAGAGTAATATCTATAATGATATCATCTATAATATTATTTTGAACGTTTTCTGATTAGTTGGAATACGAATGTGATATCATGAAAAGCTTTACGATATTATTCTGAATGATTAGTGTTTATGTTCATTGATTTGGGAATGTTATTTAAATTTCCTATAATAGTTTCAATATGAATGTATATGTTAATTAATTTCACCACTTAATTTGAAGAATATATTGGACTGACTATGTGATGATTGGGGCCCAATATAGTCTATTGATTCATCCGTAGGTCTTATGTGACCAATAGACATGGACATGGTTGAGGAATTTCCCATTTTTATTTATGGTTTTTTGTAAGGCCTTAATCATAATGAAACGTATCGGAAAAGGCCCTGATGGCATGTTGTATGATCTATGACATATGCATTTCCTCCATTATGAATATAATATTGATAGTTCATGTGGTTATACTACTAGTATAATAACCATGATTATGTTTTATTATAGAATTATTTATTCAGAACCAATTCCTTCTAGAATGTGACTGTGTTCATTTATAATGGTTTGTTTTATAGTTATTCCCCATTCAAGGATGTCATTTGTTATATTTAGCATGTATTTTGTTTAGTCAAGACTATTAAACTGATCGGTCCTTTTGGATTTTATTTTTTTATTCAAGAAAATGTATTAAAATAATGCACCAACATTGGGCTTCTGGGGTCGTGGCATTACAGTTTGGTATCAAATAATGTTGATTAGAAATCATAAAGACTAAAGTTAAAAAACATAGATTAGGGAACCAAAACCTATGATAGTGTATGAGGTTTAACATAAAATAAAATATTGGAATCTTGGTAAGGAATAGTTTATGGGGATCATTCTCGATAATACATCAATGTCTGGATAATGCAAGTTGATGTGGTTACGACACAGTTGTACATAAAAGTGTAAACTCCAACAAGGAGTTTAAGGCCTAACCATGGGTATCCTGGTACATGGAAACGTACTATATTGTGCACACAGTTTTACAATATCAATAATTTTTCTTAGGATAATTCTCATTTTATTTACCTACTATTATGTATGATTTATGCCCCCAATGTTACTAGAGTATATGGTTCTGGTATTTATGATGCATTAAAATTTATGGTATCTATTGTACCCTGTTTAGTGTTATAGAGAGTTAATAATTTTATGAGCTAATATATAAAAAGGGATAGATTATAAATGGATCCTAGTAAAATAAATGAGAACATCACTAATTCATGTGATTCTAAGAGTAAGAAGGATCATATATCTAATGGTCTTAATCCATGTTTTCAATGGATGATTGTATCGCTATTATCTTCATAATATTAGGAAATGATATCATGTGTTAATTGTGTATTTAATGACTTCTATGAGTCATTTATCATTGAAGGGATGAAAAATATTTAAAGGATGGAAGTGAAAAACATGGATAAAGGGTAGAAGGTAATGATGTATTTTCTAGAAAGTGATAACTTTGGAATCAATTGCCCTACGAAATTCATATTGGGAATAGATATTTTTTATAAGTTTAGTGAAAACGGTCACAATGTTCACAATTTTAAGGGTATGAAAATTGATTCTAATGTACATTGATTCAACTACAAGGATATGAGACACTATATGAATCAATTTCCCAAGAGTCAAAGTATTATACCACAAATGATGATTCTGTATAATGATCAACTTTGGATTCTTCCAGAGATAATGTTAAATAATTAATATGGATAGACAATAATCATGTCATTTGAATATATTTTTTTCAACGTATTGGTTATAAAAATTATAGATTATACGAGAATTTTATTGTAATACTTTTTCACTATGGATTTGAGACAATATAATGAATGGTACAAAGAAAAATTGATTTATTAGAAAGATAATATTTTTAGAAAAAAATTGATTGTGGGAAAACGCCCTTAATATATATCTAATGTTTAGATAATGAGAAAAAATGATTTATTTATATAAAAATGACTTCCTTGGAATGTATTGATGACCTGCCGATAAGTGGCCAATGTTTCTATTAGTGATGATTACAACACTTCTATAATTCACGAATATATCCAAAAAAATGTATCTTACATAAAGAATATTGAAGAATATAGGTTTCCAATTTGTTTTAATGGTAATTCATGTTATTACTATATTTAAAAATGATTCATTATGAAGTTATTCAAATGATTGGAATGTGAATTTTAGAGAATCAACTTAATGACTAAGGGATAATAATGTGTTTATTATTGATATTTTAATTCCTTAATTTTAATGTGTTGAATCAATATATTTTTCAATTTTTAACCATTTATGAAATGGTTTACATCAATCATAGTATGAGGTTTTGAGAGTTTAATGTCACCATATGGTGGTTTGATTATTTTTTCATGACGTTGTTCTCCAATTAGAATTAATTTTTTTGTAAAAATATTTTGGTTTCCCCATTCTCTTGTTAGAGTTTATTTTAATTGTATTTCTGATGTGTGTTTCCCATAAGATAAATTTCAAGCATAACCCATTATCTTTCGATGATAAATTTCAAATTTATAAGATGAATTTTTTTCAGAGAGAATAATTTAACACCCCTATAATTTAGAAATGGATTTAATGTGGAATACATGAAACACTAATTCTCTACAAAAAAATCTTTATTATAACCAAACTAATAAAGATGTCTTTTCCACCTATTTAATGTTATTATCGAAAACATATTACATACATTGTTTCCTTAACTAAGATATCTAGAGACAAACTAAGAAAACATAATTTTTGATGAATAGTAACATACCCTTATGAATACGAACACACCCTTACTAATAGTAATAAATATTAAATTTCCCTAAAAAATAGAAACATCATCCCTGAATGTATAAATACAATTTACAAATCTTAAAAGTGAAAAATGACCATAGTATAAGTATTTTTATTTCTGTATAACATAAATATTTTATTTAAAAATTTATGATTAATTTAACAAATTTTAAAATGAAAATTTATTTTCATAAAATGTAATCATAAATTGATACCTTATTTTTATATGGTTATAAGATAATTGTATAGGACCTTGATTACTCTCTCAAGGTGTAATAAAACTATTTATAGTTTTAATGTTATTTTTTGGGAATAAATTTTTATTTTATTTATAAATTCAATTCAAAATATTTATTAATTTATTTTTGAAAAATGTATTTCATTTTGTAATTATAAGTGTTTTTCAACGGTTGGGATGAATTTTATGGATTTTTTTAAAATACCCGTTATTTTATTGAATTGCAAAATTATTGTTTTTAGATATCAATATATTTCATGACATCATGATGATGTAATAATTAATATAAAATGCTGGTGGACATGTATATTGTATAATATTATATCAGTTTTCCCATGTAAATAATACCATGGGAAATACCATGTTAAATACCATGGTTTTTCAGATCCTCTAATGAGGTTTCCCTTTGAATTAATAAAAAACATCCCTGTCATTTACTATAAATACCACAGCATTCCTTCATTTTCCATAATTCCAAAACCATTATCCTCAATGACATGTAAGTTTTACCTCCTTAGTAGTTTTCCTATGTTTTACTCATTCCCCCAAGGTCTCATCCATACTTTAATAGGTGTTGCACAATAAGGACAATATGATTAGGTGAAGAACACCAACGAACTTACTATGAGGGGTTTCATCATCTCACATCCATTTTGTAAGTTATTGGATATTCAAAAATATTACTTTTTTATTGTTTATGAATACTTCCTATTGATTTTTCATATATTGAGTCTTTTTATTTAAATAATATTTAATGTATCATTTTAGGATTATTAATTTTATGGTATACAATCCAATTGATTGCAATGTTGTAAATATTTTATACGAGAACCTCCATTTCGATTTGGGTTTCTCTTATTCACTACTAACCTCAATAAAATTATTATTTATTATTATGTAACCCTCAGAAATTTGTTTTTAATCACATATATATGTTTATCCATCATAATAATTCTATATTTTTATGAAAAATGTTAAAAAACGATCTATCAATAATTCTTTTGAAATGAAATCCTAATTTAAGGGAACTTCTAAAATTCTTACCCATTTTCATGTGCACTAAAGAATCTTTCTTACGACACCATTATTTATTGTTAAAATAAAAAAATTTATCTTTCAATAAAATATCGTGGTTAATTTTATGTTATATAAAATCAAATACTCCTTTTCATAATAAAATTCTCTTTAATATATTTTAAAAAATAAACTAAATTATTTCCATCAAAAGATTCTGAAGAAAATATTATTACATGATTTCAATTCAGTGAGAGATAATTTATGATTAAAATATATTTTCAATGACCTTACATTTTATTTTGTTTGGATATCCATGTTTACAATCATATTTCATGGGAAATTAAAATGGTTTTCCTAAAAATTTCATCATTCAATAGAAAAATGGATTTTTCTTATCTCACATTGACATTTATGAAGTATATTCCTTTTCACTACTTATTCCATTCAATTTTTGTGCATAATTTTCATTGGAATATCATATCATGAGTCTCCTTATTCTCATGATATTCTAAGGGATTATTATTTGAATATTTAAAAGTGGAATGAGACACTTTGTAATGTTTGATGATTATTTACTGCAGATTTTATAAATGGTCTCATTTAAATGTACCTTTATTTATGTCAAAATCCTTTGATGAATATTGGCTTCCATAAAGGATTGTCTATTATTACGTCATCAATAATATTTTTTTGAATGTTTTTTGATTATTTTTTCTATTTTTGTGCTATCTTAATACCATTCAGTATATTATTTTGAATGTTTAGTGTTTATGTTCAATGATCG
Organism: Viscum album; assembly: GCA_963277665.1. Lineage (NCBI taxonomy): Eukaryota > Viridiplantae > Streptophyta > Magnoliopsida > Santalales > Viscaceae > Viscum > Viscum album. The sequence continues at coordinate 520,969,084 of OY728160.1, forward strand.
AGGAAAGTTATTTAAATTTCATATATTAGTTTTAATATGAAGGTATATGTTAATTATTTTACCCCTTTATATAAGTATGTAATTTTAAATATTATTTGACGCGTGGTCCCACTATATCATCTAGATGAATTAGTAGGTCTAATGAGACAAATAGACGTGGACTTGGCCGAGGCCCTCCCTATTTTGATATATGGTATTGACCAAGGCATTAATCCTTTTTTGACGGCTTGGATGAGTCCTTGACAGTATGTTGAATGATGTATGGCATATTCATTTCCCTCATTGTGAAAATTGTTTTGATAATTCATTTGGTTATTTAACTAGTATAATACCCATGATGATGTTTTATTATGGATTTATTTATTCATATCCTATTCATTCCATAATGTGTTCATGTTTAATTTGAACGACATGTGTTTTATTTAATCGCCATGCCTAATGATTAGGTTTATGTTATTTCATGTTTTATATTAAATCCCTTACTGAGCTTTTCAGCTCGCCCCTTTCATTTGTTTATCCTTCCACATGTTATGAAGAAGAGATCATTTATTGAGTTTTCAAGGAGGGAGTTGATTAGCTTTTGTATGTATGTAGTTTCTCCAGGACTAATAAACTGATTAGTTATTTATGATTTATTTCATTATAATCATTAAAATGAATTAAAATAATGAACCTTATTTATGCTTCTTGGGTCGGGGAGTTACAAGGTCCTCCATCATGCTCATTGGTAAAACAAATAATAATTTCACCTAAATGATCTTGACCACATATATAAACCAATACTAAGGAGTATCCTCCCATTCATTTCATCAAGAAAAGTCATTATCTTCCACTCATCACCTAACTCTTGAACCATTTGAGTTTGGTTACTCCTTCTACAGGAATTATCCAAATTATTTCCCTATCCATGCATATATGGAAGTTAAAAGTTGAAAATTATCAAATATTTGACTCTTCCTAAACACCAAATATTCAAATATCTATCTATGAAGATATACTTCATGCTCTTATGGTTAGTGTAAACTGTATACTCTTCTCCCAAGAGATATTGTCACCAAAACTTCACTATGTCTACCAATTCATCTTACTTGAGGTCTGGAATAGGGTAATTTAATACTTGATCTCTCCACTACCAAAACCTATAAGCCACAAATCGATCATCCTATGTCAGTTCAACTCTGTGTATCACCTCCGAAGAATCACAGTACACAATGTACTCCCCACCAGAATCAAGAAGGATCAAAATTTGTTTTGACTTTAACTACATCATTCAATAAAATAACCATCCTTTCATTCTTAAATCCAATCAAACGTTATCAACATATTGTTAAAGCCCAAAACAACAATTCCAATAAGGTAAGGTCTTGGATGAACCACATGTAATATCTAGCTAATCAAAAAATTCATCAAATGTCTAAAAAATTATTAGGTGTCTCCCAAAAAAATACAGCCTGATCCTTCTTCATGTTCCCTATCACACCTTCCCCAAGATTATATTCTGTATGAATCATACCTTGTAAATATAAAACTAACACATATATAGATTGGAATATTGCTGATGATATATCAATATACTCAGGTGGATGTTAGAAAGTTGGGAAAGAACATCATTAGTCATGGAGTACACAAAGACATCATCCAAGAATACTAAAAAATGTTATCTAGGAATAGATGGAAGAACATGTTCATCTAGGCCATTATCCCTGATAGTGTGTTTTTTAAATTGAATGTCAGTATTAAAAACACATAAAGCCTATACATTCTCCTGAAATATGTCCACGATATATATGATGTTAGATCACCCAACAGATGATATCGTGATATTCTATCTATCTTTGAGAAATCCCAACCCCCTCTCAATTGGTCAAACATATCGTCAATATGAAGAAGAGGATATGGATTCATCATAGTCATCTTTTCCAAAACAATTAATCGAAACATAAATTTAATCTCGTGTCATCCTTCTTCGTAAATAACTGAGGTTATCACTAATGCTATGTACTCAAATAGATAAACCCCCTATCATGGAACTCCTCTGGTTGTGTCTTGAGATATTGAAGCTTTTCAGTGCCATTCAATATGGTGGAATAGAAACTGGCTAATACCCTAGAATGAGATTAATAGAAAATTACATATATCTTTTAGGTGGTAGCCTTGAGATATCTTTGAGAAATAAATACTGATACTATTCCACTACCCATTGAAGGAAATATTTCATAATAGCCCAATAATCTAGAAAGAGACTATAAATATGGGAAATGATCTCACCTATATTAGGATTAATTGTCCAACCTCGGGAAGACTAGATATCTTACATTCCTCCTTGATTTTAGAGATCACACATATGAGAATTTAACATAACTCTCTGGTTGTAATACTCTATATTGGCTTGGATGGTGACTATAAATTCCATACCCATAATTATGTTGAGGCATGTCATATAGAGATATAGATCTACCATATAAAATTACACTTCCCAATCTCTAGAATCATCCCATGCATATAGAGATTTATTTGTACCGTACTCCTAGTGGTTTTTCTATCATTAAAAACCTACTCATAACCACCACCACCAAGCTCAAAACATTACCATGTTTAATAGATATTAATTAATGTGAGGTAACAATATCATATAAGCCCTTATATAATGTATTAGCTTCAATAATGGTCCCTATAATAGTTGATGGTCTATCCTTACTATCCAAAATTCTAGGTGTCATAGAATGTAAATATACTGACGATCATTCCTATGTTTATGTTTTGCTTCCATATGTTTAAATTCTCATCAAATATGGGTGAAATTGAAAAGATGAACCATTTCCACTACCACTAAAACATTGGCTAATTGAATACCAATATCTAGACTGTTATGGGGCATAAGATCCCCTAACCACAATTTTGTCCTATTTAGATCCTCCATCACTACATGACTACTTTAGGTTTCTACAGAACCACATTAGTTGTCCCATCTTTTCGTGGGTTTTTAATTCTACTAGAATTTGGGAAAATTATATCTGAAATTATTTCAATCAACAACACTGGTTGAAAATCACATGGTAAATTTCATGTGTAATTAGTCTCCATGACTGGAACTCTGCTTCCTGATACTCTAAATGACATTATTATAATTTCATTTCAAACTCTCAAAAGTTTTACCACTTGAACATCAAATAATAATCAATTTTGTGAAACTAGAATCCTCATTGAGGTACCACTAAAAAATAGTATACTGATTTAAAACATTGGTAATATTCTTCAGCCTAAAAATATTCACCTGAAACATAATTTTACATTAATGTCCTTTTAAAAGTTGACTTTATGAAGTATACTGATCTAGTACTAATTCTAGAAAAAATGCTGAATTTCAATAGGCTGTCTAATATAGTCCATCACAGTTTGATTCCAAAAATTTATCCTCTTGAACTCATCTATGCTTTTTGGCCTATGTGTCTCTGGATAGAAGTGGTCTGTGAACATCTCTTGAAAATCCATTCTTTCCATACAATCATCCCAACCCGTACAAACCTATATCTCCAGAAAATATTTCACTTGACCACAAAACATGCAATATTCCAACATGACTATCATAGAAATAAGAGACTATATATGATATTCTGTAGTGTTGAAATAATCTATCCAATAATTATCTCCCTCAGGTCTACCATCTCAATTTAATGTTTATGTGTGAAACAATTGAAACTCCCTCATCAGAACAGACATGATTTTGAAAACTCATCATGGTTCTATACTATAAATGTATTTAAATGAGTGATTTTCTCTAAAAATGTTCTCATGCTTCCTCCCATGGCACTATCTATTCATCAGGTTCGACAATTGAAGTATAATTCACATTTGTGTCCTCTGGTCATCCTCTCAACAAGCATCTTTTTAGAGGTATTTGTCTATAATTCCAAAAAAAATATTTGGACTCATAACACACTTTATAAAATTAAAAATATAGGAAAACCCCCTACAATACACTACAATTCATTTCCACATAACTTTCCTCACAATCCACATTGTGGGGTTATTACTATCGTATACCGCTATAATCCAAGGTCTAGTTTACAAGGGTAACCACATTATCATTAATTATATTTCTCATTTAGAAACTCACATAATCTCATATTAATCATTTTACAATTTAATAATTAATATCAGGTACTATTATAAATTCAATTTCATCGGAATAGAAACCAATTTACATTCAATGACTTACCTATAAAATGTTTTGTTGTGAGTTCCGAAAATGATTCATGTCACAATAATCATAAAATAAATTAATGATGTTTACATAATCAAATATCATTCCAATATAGGCCAAAAATCAATACACAATACTTCTCAGAAACAATAATCACATAATAATTAAATTGAGTCACCTAAGGTGAAACAATATTCTACGATAATAGAAAATATTAAAAACAACAATTCCATATTGTGTACTTGAATTTTCACCCATACATGGGTTTACAAATACAATGAAAGGGGCCATTACCAAGACCACGACACTTCATTGTCTCATGGATATATTTTCCGAAACAATAAGACACAAAAAGAGGAATAAAAACTCATCTAATTCCCCACCGTGACATCCCAACCCTGGTGCCACACAACAGTTTTTAGAGACATCATGTCACCTAACCTCAAGCACACATCCATGTACTTTAGAAACTATCAACTAGAATCGAGGGAAATTTCATCCATAATGTGATGAATATATCATATTTTATCAGAGTAAAACACCTGAAAAAAGAACAATAAAAATATTTATGAATATATCTGAATAATAGTATCAATGCTAGAACATATCCATATAGAAAATGAAATAATCAACTAAAATGGGACACATTCACTGACTAAGTAAGTGTCAATGTGTCTATTGAAAATGAATGCAATGACATAAATGACACCAAAGAGGGTCTCAAACCAAGTATAATTCACTCCTCTATGATCCACACTAAATTATCAAATTACCAGAGACCCTTTTCCTATATCATATCCATTTAAAATAATGTTTATTTAGTTAACCATCCCATAGCCTATATAACATGTGAGTATGACTCAATTGGACCCCACCAATGGTGTCTAAAACAAATATAGTCAATAATAAGAGTATACAGTTGTATGTAAAAGTTAGTTACAATGAATAATTGGATTTTCATATAATTATCAATTAAAATTTATTATTCACATAGACATTCAATTTTGAATCTATTGACACATTAAATTCAATTTTTAATACATAATTATACATTGTGTAGAAATTTATGTCTAGCACTCAAAATCGTATTAGTGTAGAATGTGTTGTCTAACACCAAAAAATTCATCAGTGTTTATTTATATTTATATATACTAAACCCCCATTTGTTATTTTTTATTAGTGGTTTAGAACACTATGTATGACACCCATGTTTTAATCAATACATATAGATCTATCATCGATATAGAACACTATGTATAGAACCCCAAAATCCCATCAGTCTGAAAAAATATGTCTAACACCTAAATTATATTTCAATTATTTTTTTATTGGTGCAGAATGCCATGTCTAACACCCCATGTCCCATTTGTGAATTGTGTCTTGTCTAACACCTACAATCCCAATAGTGTAGAACAACATGTCTAAAACCCAAAATCTCATCCCTTAATTAATTCATAAATTAAATAATCCAGTATGGTAATTAATTACATAACTAATTGAAAAAATAACAATATTTTTTCTTAATTATATTATCATTTAAACATTAAAAATATCAACATTCAATAATTAATTAACAAATTTATTTTTTCCATCAATGAATAGGGGAAACATGATATTTAATTTACCATTTAATTAACAAAGTCTCTTGAACATTTAAATTGATAATTAATTCACAAATAAATTTTTCTTATTTGAATTTCAAATTAAACAACTCAACTATATCAAAACCATCATAATTAATTATCAATGATCATTATTTTAAACAATAATAGCAAAATCCAACCATTTCAAAACATCCAAATCAAAATAAATAACCATATGAATTAACTCAATTAGTGGTCTCAATAGAAAAAAAATCTAGCAATCCTACAATATTCAAATATGAGAAAAAACACGATAAATTGATTTCGAAATTATACCACCCACAAAAATTCATTGATGGATATTTTCTCAATGGAAAACAACAACATTTAAGAAGAATAACAATGGAGATATATGATCCCGATGCAAAACCTAAACCTAGTTCAAACATATAAAGAACAAATAAATCTATATTTAGATATACAATCCCTGATCCTGATCTCAACAATTAGGATTAGATATAAAGTAATCGATAACCAAATCATCCCAATAATCAAGAGAACATTGAAAAATATATGAAATAAGGATTGGGATGAAATCCACATATCGAGATAACAAACGATATTAAATTTGCGATTTGAATTAGATAATCAAAGGTAGTAATACGTTAGAACCCCTATGAAATACTATGTAATCTCCCGAAAACATTATTTACCAACTAAAGGATGATGTGAGGGTGTTTCAGGGTGTTGGATGATTTTAAAATCATTTTTCATGGGAAATAAAATCACATGCTTGAGTTTTTTGCGAAAGGGTGCATGATTTAACATATTTTTTCCAACTGTGGGACCCCCTCTAATTGGGTCCACATGGATAGCTATGCAGGTAACACAATTTACATTAATAATGAACCAACCATTAATTACCCCCTTTCCTCATAATTTTCATAGGACTCCATCAAAACACACCCCAAGTCATTACTCCAAACAATGATACATAAATAAAAAAAATAACATGAATTTGAACCCAAGAAAACTCCAGAAGAGGTCAGAATCATATAGTCACCCCCCATTATAATGACACATTCGTGATTTTCCCTTCTATGAATTTCAATGATCCAGATTAGAAAATATTAGGCCATGAAGCACTTATCCCACATCATTTTACCATGTTCCATCTTGTAATCTTCTATGATGTATTAAACATGATCTATTAGTATGATATTTCCCCATAACAAATTATCACTGTGATCCAACACATGAATTATATACTCTTTAAAAGAAGATTATATAATACTATCATCTGAATCCACATCGATCACATGTGAAGGGTCTCATTGATGCCACTATAGTGACGACACGTGGAAAACATCATCCATTACAATGTAAATATATAGAAGAGCCAATTGTTATGACACTAGCACAATTATCTCCATGATCTAAAAATGTCCCACAAAACTGGAAACTAAAATTCCATGTCTCTATGTCCTACGGTGATCTTACATGGGAGACAGTGGAAGGAATACATTGTTACCCTATATAAATTCCAAAGTTCATCTTTTTCATCCAGTATATGACATATTTCTACTCTGAGTTGTAGCCACCAATTTCTATATCATCTGAACCTACTCCAATGTAGCTTTCATGAGACTCAAACCCAACAACTCTAACTCATTAGTCTCCATCCAGCATATCAGTGATCTATATGGCATACCATAAAGAGCTTCTTAAGGTTCCATTTTCATATATTCCTGATGACTACTGTTATTGTAAATCTCTAATAAATCCATGTGCTTATCCCTAGACCCACTAATTTCATGCATGCATGCTTGTAACATATCCTCAAGAACCTCTATACTATTCTCTAAATCACCATCTATTTGTGGTTGAATAACAATAGTCAATAATAATTATTTCCTAATATATTTCTTCATACCCTACTAAAATAATGAATAAAAATCAAAATATATAGTCCATGGAACTCAAAATAAACAAAATATATTCCAATCATAATGTTATCCCAAATACTATACTGTAATGGTTTCTCGTATAGGCACAAAATGTGTTAATTTGGCCAATCAACCCCAAAAACCCTGATAGAATCATTCTTCCAAATAAATTTTTAAATACCTACCACAATTTCCATAGTCATGTCATCGCACATAAACTAATTAATTATTAAAAACTATACAAAACCTCCAGTTCATTGAGGCTCCACCTTCACCTGTTCATATGTGTATAATCGTGTCACAAAACTAACTATATACTTTCTCATGCTTGGCCACCAAAATTATCTTAATAGTCCATGGTACATTTTTGTCACACCTAGAATTACCTCTGATTTCAATGCACGAAATTCCAACATTAGCGCATACCACATTCTCGTTGGTAAAAAAGTCTACCATTCACATAGATGAGATCGTCCTCATTTGTCCACAAATTTAATGAGGTCTACACATCTTTAATGTTTTTACTCAAGGCTATGAATTCCCGATTATCATACAATCTATATTTAATCATTCTCAATTGTTTATAGGACAGTAAAACTAAATTTAGTGTCATCTTCTTCTTTCTCTCATGAAACCCCTCATGCATTACGGATATCAAATTCACCTTATTCCACTCATCACACAACTCATTAACAATCTGAGTCTGATTAATCCTTATCCAAGAATCATCCCCACTATTTACCTTCCAAGGCATAATCACACGTTCAATGATGAAATAATGGATATATTCGCCCTATATTCACTACTAAATATTAAAATCTCCATATGTGATGATATAAATCCAGATATTATGGTCTGTGTAAACTATAAACTCTTCACCAAATAAAGAGTTTCACCAACACTTCAATGAATATAGAACAATCTCTACATCAAGGTCATGCATATAGTAATTTAATTCATGAAGTCTCAACTACTCAGACTCATATTCCACAACTCGAGCTCCCTATATCAGCCCAACTCTGAGTCCAATCACAGAAGCATCACAATACACTATGTACACTATGTACTCCTCCCCGGAATTTGGATGTATCAAAATTTTTGTCGAAGTTAAATGCTTCTTCAACTGCTATAATTTATTTTTTATTATTATATCCACCCAAACATTAATGCCTTAAAAGTCCATAAAACGAAACTGTTTTCCCAATTTGGAAAATTATTGGTTGTACGTCCAATAATATCTAGCTAATCCCAAAAAGCATAGAATATCGAAAAAATTATCCAGTTTCCCTCATGAAACTACTGCCTGTAACTTCATTAGGCCCACTAATAGACCTTCTTATAACATTATATTACCCATTATTTTTACTGAGTCAATCAAAAAAATAATCTTAGATATCATGGCATATATCTGATGCTCTCTAAGTGTACATAGAATGATGTCAAAATAATGTTCATGAACATCATGATGCATAGAGTACATACAGATTTCATCATTGAATACTAAAAAATATATTTTTGAATTGATTGAATATCTTATTCTTCAAGGCCATAAACACTTCTTGTGCATTTTCCAACATAAAATACATTATGAAAAACTCATAAAGACCATAAATTCTCCTAAAATCAGTTCTTGATATATCAAAAGTCCAAACCCTCAATTGATGATTTGATGATCTCATGTTTATCTTTGAGAACTCAACATTACCTCTAAAAATTTAAAACAGACAATTGATACATTAAAGAGGTTATCAGTTCATCACAACATATTTTTGAACATCTGAGAATCGGTACACAAACATAAATTCACATCAGCCATCATTGAAAAAAACACAGGATACCCCCATAATATTTAATAAAACAGATAAAAGGTCTATTCTATAACTCCTCAAGTTGATTCTAAATCCCCTGAAGCTTAGTCGCTTCCATTCTGTATGGGGGAATAGATACAATCTTAACCCCTGAGATGAGATCATTATTTTTTACAAGTCTCTGTTAGAGGTAATCCCTAAAATGTTTTGGGGAAAGACATCCTGAAAAACTACTTCTACCTATAGAAACTAATCTTGTCTAATACCTCTGTCATAAAACAATAAACTAACAAATTGGTCTTTGAGATATTTTAGTTGATGAATAAATTCCCATGCACAGTCATCCTAGATATCCCACTCAACCTGATTGACATAGAGGTCAATCATAGGATACTTAAACATAAAATTCATTTTGTAATAGTCTATTTTGTCTCAGTATGTGACTAGACATTCCATACACATAAATAGGTTAATGAATTTCATGTAGATGATATTAAGATTCCATAAAAAACAACACTCCCAAATCTCAAGAGAACATACCTTCCACACACAAACATCTCTAAACCATACTCTCAAAGGTTAATATGTTGTCAAAACCCAGCTCCCAAGATCTAATGTCATGCTCAAACCATTAACATGATTAACTTATATAAAGGTATGTCGGGAAACAATTTAATATAAGGAACTCGATAATGTATTAGCTACATGAATAATACCTCTCACTATTGGTGTCCTAACCTCACTATCCACAAATATAGGCCTCACCAAATGTAACTATCATTCCCTACTTCACTATGATGCTATCTAACTTACCTGTGTAAAATTTCGAGGTAGATATGGGTTCCTTTTCCTATAATATCTATCTCTACTACATATACCACTTCTCCCAATTGAATTATAGCTGCCAAACTGGTATGATGTAGAAGAACTCTTTACCACAAACTAGTTCTATTTAGATCCTCCATCACTACCTCACTGCCTCAGATTCTTTCATAACCACTATTGATTTCCCATATTTCTCCGATCTCAACTCTCAACAATTGTTTGAGAAATTTTTTTCCAAAAGTGATCCATCCTATAATAGTAGTGGAAAAGTACATGGTTATGATCATGTGTAACCAATCCCTCTAATTGGCTACTCTACACCACACTCATCTGGCTTACATTCTCATAATTCCACTTCCTGCTATTGAATGTTGTACCACCTTACCATCTAATTGGAATAATATGTATGACTCTAGAAGCAACCTTCAGGATCCCTTCATAAATGATAGAATAATTTTCCAATTATGTTATCTTGATCAGCATAAAAATAATCACCTGAGACAGAATTTTTCATGTAAGACCATCTTTATAACTTTCTGTTGAACGAGACTCATCAACTGCAAATGATGGAGAAAAAAACCATATCTATATAATTCGTCAAATATATTACATCACATAATTATTACACAAAGTAAAACCCATGAAATCAAATTCTCTTTACTACCTTAGTGACTCTAGGTAGAAGGGTTCAATGAACCTATCCTAAAAATCCACCCATTCTATACCATCATCCTGAGTATCCCATGCCTATATGTCCCACCAATGTTTGAAATGAAATTAAAATATGTAATATTCCTTATTGACAATGTTCTCAATATGTCTCTCCATGTGTTCCAGAATTGTCCTGAGAGACTCTATCGAAAAATCAGCCATCATAGGTCCACCCTCTCAATTGACTGTTTTAGGGTGATGCAAACTAAAAATCCCTCATTAGAACAAAAATTATTTTCAAAAATAATCCTCTGTAACCATCCATAAATTACATGAAAAAAGTTAAGTTTCCTTTTAACATTTCCCTTTCTTCCTCTATTGAATTTATCACTGCCTCAGATTCCACCACTGGATGATCATCTACAACAATCTCCTGTAGTAATCCTCTCAACCCTCGGCTTCAAAATGATATTTCATAGAAATTAAAAACAAACATTTTATGAATCATAACAATCTTTTCCACATTTAAATTAGAGGAAAATAGAAAAAATACACTAAATTTATTCTGCCTACCCACACCACATAGTCAAAAAGTGGTGTTATTACTACCACTAACAAATCTACACATAAGAGTAGCTAACAAGGGTAACAACATTCTCATTAATTGTATTTTTCATTTATACAATCCCTTATTCTTATTTGCAACATTGTTCTAGACTATAATTCACATTCAGAACTACTTTCAATACAATTTCAAAATAAAGAAAAATAGTTTAAGTTGAATGATTTACCCATAACCTGTTTTCTTATGCATGCATATAATGATTCATGTCAAAATAATCTGATGTTTCATGAATGATTCATGTAGACTAAACTCTCATTACATTCAAGGCCACGATCCAATACTAACATTTAATTTTTATCAATAATCACATCACACAACAAGTGTTTCATCTAATATTAAACAATATTAACCTATAACAGAAAATAGTAATAACAATAATCCCACCCCGGTGTGCTTGGTGTTCCCCCATACTTATTTTTTAAACCCCCAGGAATGTTCTCCTTAAAAATCTCCATACACTTCCTAACATCCCTGTTATCATTCCACTAGTAGTAAGAAAAAATAAAAGAAAGAAAACTCATATGATACCATATTGTGATGTCCCAACCTAGGTTTCACGTAACAGTTCCCCAATCTGGTTAGTAACATGACCTCAAGAATGCCTCCCCATACGTTAGAGGCAACCCACTAGTAGTGAGGGTCTATTAAGTAATTATGCAAATATTATACCCTATTTTAATAGAGTAAAACACTATTCGAAATAAGTAATTAAATGTAGTAGCATATTTAACTTGTATCATATTAATGGCATAAGGAAACCAAATAATAAAACGAAATACTCAACTTAAAGGGGGAACATTCCATTCCAATGCAAGTGTAAATTTGTCTAAAATTCAATAGAATGTAAAGAAACTAATGACTCCTAAGACTTTCTCTAACCACATTTGGATTTTCCAACCATGATACAACGAAAATCATCATCTTTCCTTGGGCCTTTTCCCATAACCTATCATACAACAGTAATGCCTTTTAAAGTGTCGATCAGGTTGCATTAATAGGGTGGGGTATGACCCAAAAGGCCACATCAACATTGTGTAAAACAAATTTAGACAAAAACCAGAGTATGCAATTGTATAATGATGATATTTACAATTAAATATTAAACATTGATCATATCATAAATTGATCTTTATTAACCAAAAAGACTTGTAGGTTTCAATCTTTTCACACCTTTAAAAACTATTTTTTATATATATTTATCCATAGTGTAGACATCTATATCTAACACTCAATATACCATTATTTTTGAACATCATGTCTAACACACCAAATCTCATCAATGTAGAAGTCCAGGTCTAAAGCCTAAACCCCACATTTTTTTATTATTTATCGTTTGTATAGAACACCTTGTCTGATGCCATAATTCTAAACAGTATAGGTAAAAATATCAATATATAAAACGCCATGTCAAGCACATCAAAATACCATCAGTACATAATGCAATGCCTAAAAACTGTAATTCCACTCATTTATTTCTATTCATGGTATAGAATTCCATGTTTAACACACTAAGTCCAATTTTTTAAAAATGTCATGTCCAACACATAATATAACATTAGTTCAAAAAGCATTGTCTATCAACCAAAAACAAATCCATTGACGATTAATTAAATTTTTTTATAATAATAAAACATCACATTGGTTTTAAAATTTATAACATATGTTTCTATTCCGAATAATATTTTTTGGGAATAATTTTTCATTAAAAAAATATTTTTATTAAGTTTTTTAAGAATCATTATAATCATTATAATTACATATTGATTTTATAATAGTGATAGTATTTATTAAAGTTGTATTATAACTATTCTCCAATGAATAAATTATTTCAAACCCACACCCCAATTTCAGTATACTAAATTAATTAATTATAACTCAAAAAAAGATATTAATTTATCAAATTGTAATTCTGAAATATATTAATTTTATTATAAATTATATCCATAATTTGTTTATATTAATTATAGAATAATTCAATTCATCATTGGTAATAGTTTAGGGATATATTCTATAAATGATATAACATGATCTATGCTATTAATTTATTCTAGTATTATGTAATTTAATCTATCAAATTTTGGTATATGTTTGTTCTTAAAAAATATGTGTAATCCGTCCATATATATTTTTTGGGAACCCAAGATGCCTACTTATATTATTGATTTCTCCAATTAATCCACTCAACCATACTTATATGATTCAATAATGTTTTACTTTTGGGTAATGAAATTGGATTGGATAGCTATTATAAGTAAATTTAGATGAAGAATTTATTCCTACATATGTTATTGTATATGTTGGATTCGTCGTGTATTTCTATTTTATGGGAACATAGAAGAAATTTTATAAATTAATGTGTATGAATTTTTTAACCAATTGGTATTCGAAAATAGAAAATCACTTAAAAATACAAAATATTAATTTTCCTATTTATTACAATGAAATTTTCACTGAATAATATAACTCCCTTCAAAATATACATGTTATATAATAAATCATCCCCTAATTGAAATAATCATTCTTTTCACCAATTATCATTATAAAATATTTTGTATACATTGAGCTACAATGATTCGATTATGTATAGTATATTCATCAATTTGATTCTCTACCAAATATTAATGAATTAGTAGATTCAATTTTCCAACTTCACCCCTGATAATATACTGTTCAAGATATATACTCATATAATGATTTAGATGGTAACCTTTGGATAACTGAAGGAAAATTAATATTCTTCAAAAATTATACCCATGGATGATACTGATCCCATAATCCTTGAAAATACGAATACCATGATCACACCATGAAATATAGTGTAAAAATAATCATTTCAAATTTCTCATCAGTTTGGTGATGATATGCTCTTTTCAAATGTATCTAATTGTTTTGTGCCCCCAAAATCCTTCCAAAAAATTTAACACAGAATGGGGGTCTTCCTTAGATACAATTTATAGTAGTGCATTAAAAATACACATAACATCATTAATATAGAATCGATTAAATAACTCATAGGTTATAACATCATTACAATTTAAAATATGAGTAGACATTTTAATGTGATAAAAAATGAAACAAATGGAATCATTCTCCCATATACTAATGAAATGTCCAAATAGAAATTTCATTTTAACTTTATCTAAATTAAATATTCTTTATCTAATGTTTTATTGACCCCAATTATAGTTTTTATTCATCATTTCACTATTTTTATCTTGAGTATCACTATTCATAGTCACAATTTATCTCAATATATAATCACATCAAAATCTGATATTAAATATATATGCCTATATATAGAACCATGGTTAATATTGATAATTCATCTACATTCTTGATCATGATGATCCAATAAAATATTATATCGGTATATGAAAATAACTATTTATAATCATAAATATTTCATTTTTATAATATGATTAGTAATATACAAAAATATTGGGTTTTGTTCTAATGTATTGTGATAGATTTTTTTCTATTGAATCAAGGAAATTGAGCACTTATTAGTAGAATAGTCCAAAATAAGGATATTGAATTGGTATATGTAATCCTAATATAGAATATATTTTTAATGTTCCATTATGGTTAAATTTTAATAAAAAGTATTTTATTGAATCCCTCAATATATTCATTGAATCCCCTATTTATTAAATATTTAACTTTATGAGGGTGAATTAGTAAAAGAAAAGGTAATTTCTGTGAAATTATAATTCACACACATCAAATTAAAATCTCTATTTGGTATATCATCGTTATTCGCTCTTAAAATATTATATTTTAAATAAAGATAAGTCACATTATGTTTCTATGATCCATGGATTTTATCAAATAAGATATCAAATCGTTGAAAATTTTATTAATTAAATATATATGTGGAATTGATATCCAAATAATGGTTGAATAATTTTACATACCAAAACAAAATATTTAGAAATTGTATTGGGGTTCCCCAATTTTAAAAATTAAATCATAATAATCTATTACCACACATCTACTGGAGTTTTTTAATTTTATTTTCCAAACCACCTTTTTTACATTATATTTTTAGTATTGGATATTTGTTTTCCCTCATTGATGACATTAATAGAATAATCAAAATCTCCATCAAATGGATTCCCTCATATATATTATTGATTAATATCCATGTGTTAATTAACAAATCGAACATACACATTCCATATCTATCATTCCCCATTTGAATATATTTTTTTCCATTCCATATATTTAATAGTTAAATTATTATGAGATACATTAGTTGGTTATATAAAATATTCTGATATTGATTTCCCTCAATTAAAAATAGTGGATTGTTTCCCCATTTATAAGTAGTAATATTTTTCACTTATAAATTATTTGAAAAATTATACATTCAAGTCCAATCCGATCATAGTATTATATCAATGTAAATTTTAGTCATGAAAATGATGTATTAAAGATGATTATATATAACAATCCAAATATAGTATTTTTAATATATACATGTGGCAATAAAATGACCACATAGTTTCTATATTGGTAAATCCTTACATAGTGTTTTTGGGGATCATTTAATGTTCTAACTAGAAATGAATGATATAAAAGAGATCTTAAATTGATAGTAAAATAAATGTAATGTTAACATTGAATTTATAATTAATGTAGCTCAAATGGTGTCATTTTAGACATCAACTTCATCAATAGATATTAAAAATTCTTATCCTTTATCTATTAATATTTTTCATGGTAAATTCTCCAAAACAATAGGTAAATTATATCAAATAGTTTTCTTGTCTCATCTTTACTAAACCATTGTACATTGGAGAATTCATTTTGGCCTATGAATTCAAAAACATCATTTACATTCCCTCCTATCATGATGAAATCTATCAATCTAATTAATAAATGTTTATATTGATTACTTCCAAAATAATTTCACATTGGAAATTTTACCCTTCCCATATTCTCAATTGCGATATTTTTTTATTGACATATTAACATTACCTTTTTCATTATTTCTGTAGAAAACATAAGATATAGGAAAGTATATTTCATTAATTAAAAAATTTGATATCATATCTTCTTATATGATATATATATTTTTATATTAATCCCAACAAAAAATTAATTTAACCAAATAAACATTGAATATTATATCATGTACTATTTATTTAATCCAAAAAATATTATTATATCGTTATAAAATATTCATTAAACTCAGTAAATTATATCTTTTCATATAAACCTTTATTTAGGAGTTTTCATTCAATACCAGCTCATCAATTTTGAGGAAATTATTTTCCAAATACTAACTTGATTAATAATTTTAGTATTTTGTGTATATATCATTAAACTCTATAATTGTGGTGATCAATTAATATAATTTTTCAATGTCTCAATATAGAAGATAAAAAATCCCTGATATTTGTTCCCAATAACATATATAACAATGTTTGAAATATAATCTTGAGAATATTTATCCATTGACCGCCTACTAATGGATTATCATTCTAATTAAATGATGCAATATAATCAAAATGTATTTCTTCCCCTCAGTTGTGGAAACCCTTTTATCTCATGGGCTACGGTTTCCACCATAGTCCACATTCCCTCCCCTTCTCTAACTTCTTAGTATGCTCCATGTCAGTGTTCACTTTTTGGTGTTTCTCAGTAAGCCCATATGCCATTTCCATTTTATCACATAAAGTGGCGAGATCATATCTGGGTAGGTGAAGATGTATCAATGGAGACTCATAGCATGGTGGCGACAGGGAAAGGCTCCAGTCCTAATCAGCTTAGCATTGTCCCTGGAGTGGTGTGGAGAGGGAGGGATTCATTTTTCTGATGTTTTGGGTTTTCTAGTTATTTTGAATCATATCGATTGGTAAATTTTCTTGTGTCATCTCTGGAATGACCCTTATTCCACATTGGGTCATTCGGATTTCTGTGGTTCACCCGATATGGAATCTAGTGTGGGTTCTTCCTCGATTAGATCTATCTGGTTCTAGACTAGAGTGGCATTTATGGATCAGTATTCTCAGATAAATTGGATAGATTTTCCCCCATGAGGTGATTCTTGATCATACAATCATGGGTGATGAAGAATCAATTTTATGCTCCCTAGATCATCTTCCCCCTTCGGTTGCTGTAGATGGGGTCTGAAATGCTAGTGGTTGTGGGGAGGTGATTTGGGATTCGGCTATGGATCATGGTCTATGATTTGATACTATATGATTGTGTTCACATGTTTTTTTAGTTTATTGCATCATTGACTGTGTAAGGCATGATGGATGGTTC
The DNA here is from genome assembly GCA_963277665.1 of Viscum album. NCBI lineage: Eukaryota > Viridiplantae > Streptophyta > Magnoliopsida > Santalales > Viscaceae > Viscum > Viscum album. The sequence continues at coordinate 520,986,999 of OY728160.1, forward strand.
CCATGATGCTTTTGGTTTTTATCTTGAAGGATGTGCATGGTGTTTGTATCAGAGATTCAGGGTCCGGGAAGGCTGGGGGTTGTCTGCTCCTGGGCCGCTCATTCTGGACTTCGAGCAAGTGTGTTGGTGTTGTAGATAGACTTGACCTCATGGAACATGCCTTGTAAAAGGATTCATAGGTGTAATTTCATCATTGTAGGGTTTTTTGTACTATGTTGTTTGAGAGTGTATGGTGTTAGCCACTGAATCAGGCAAGTTCTTTGAAACATAACAATTTCTTGTTGAACATGTCATGCAATGATGGAGTGCATCATTTATATCATATGCTGGTGTGGGGTAGGTCAATGTTTTTTTCCAGTTTTTATATCATTTAAAATCAGGTCATATAATTTCCTATGTCCCTGAGGTCTGGGTTCTCCCCTTATTACACTAAAAGGGGGACAGTTATAATAAAAAAAATTCAAGGCATTTTGTCCATTTGATGGGTGGATGAATGATGAATTTTTTTGTCTTTTGAAGTCGTTATAAATGATATAAATATCATCAGGATCCATAAGTTACTATATAAATCCCTATGTATTAACAATTAATTAAAAGAAATGACCAAATATATTTATAATCTACTAATCTGTAGCATGTGACTAATTTACATTATAGGCATGATCAAGAGGGGATCCTTATAAAGGTTACATATGTGAATACAATTTCTATTATATCTGATAGGACGCATTTCTATAAAATGGTCTAAACAATAATATCTCATACAACCATGAACGTTGAATTGTATAATAGAATTATTATTTTTTTACAATATATTAGATAGATTTAGGAAATATCATAAGGCTTATTATAATTTTATCATTTTGTTCTTATGTGTTTATCATTATCTATTTCCCAATTATTCGATTAAAAATATAATCATACAAACTATAAAAAATATAAATCCAGTAAGATACGGAATATAGTAACATTACGTCATTTTCTGAAGACATATGTAGTCTTATACCACAACATTAAATAGTTTTATATTCATGAAATAATATATATATACTTTATTCTCAACATAAATTTCATGAAAGGAATTGAAACAAAAAATCCACTAATAAATATATTATTTCCTAAATTATATCATGAAAATCACTCAATGTTCACATTTCGGTACCCATGAGGTACACAATAATAATAATAATGTTATAATTTTTTCCCTGTAAAGGAAATAGTAAAGGGGATGATATCATTTAATAAATATGGAATAAAGTGTTTTTAAAGATAATATAATAATTAATTATTCTATTAAACCAATGAAATGAAAGAGAAATAAATTATTGAATGACATAGAAAAAATAACATGGAAAATAATTAATATATTTTATATTAATTTATTCATACATTTAGTCTTTATAATCTAATGAATAGAGACTAATTCCTGATGTTATAATTAAAATTGTAATGAATTCTATAAATATTGAATGTAGTTATACCAATGAGTCCTTCCAATGAATAAATGAGCCGTAAAATATCAGGTCCAACTAATAAATTATTATTTCCAAATCATATAAAAATTAATGGAATCACTTTTAAATACAATTCATATAGAACATTTATTAGTAATAAACATCCAAATTTTAAAACTATTTTAGATAATGATAATATTTTCCATAATAAAAAAATATAACAATATGATTATATTCTATAAAATGATATATGGACGATTATATCATTATGTTTAATCCTTGGTGAAGTATAATAATATTAAATGTATTCAGAAATTTTTGAAACAAATTTATAATGATATTAAATTTTCTATTTGAAAAGAAGATGAGAAATCAATTTTTTTGAAAAAAAGTAAAACAAAAAAAATTATAGAATAATGGGAAGGGGATTTTCATTGAAAAAAACTGAAACATGTATAGATTTATTGATATTGAAATTCAACTATGATGGTGGTAAAATATATATAAGGTTAATAATAAAAAAAATTCTCACATATGGAAATAAAATATTAATTGAGTTGTATAAGAAATGCTATAATGATTCCTTTTAAATAATTGATTATAAAATTAAAAGTAACTGAAACATACCATGATAAATAAATATTTTATAGAAAATAACATATTTAATTTAATACAAATCATATATATTTTAAATATATTGGTTCACTATTAAATTTTTTTAATATTGTTAGCTATTACTATAAACATTTTTATAAATATTTTCTGTTCAAAATAGACATGAAATATAATGAATATTATAATAAAATGGAATGAATAATATTAGAAGTAAAATAATGTGGTTTAGGGGAGAGTGAATTTTAAAATTACTCCTTATGGATGTTGAAACAAAAATAATCATGAAAAATGTGAGATTTTTATATAAACCAATAAATTGGATTCCCAATTCATCAAAAATGTTCGAGTATCACATATAATAAATTTTTATTTTATATTTGTGTATATAAAATCATTATTTATATCTATTTATATTTTAATCATTTATTACTATATTTAATTTATTTATTTACCCATATTTCCATATTAAAAATAGTTTTTAGGTGTTATTTTATTTATATCAAATTCATGATTTGATTTGGATGTTACATTTCATTCAAATGTGTCATTATTTTATCACCTAATTAATGATTATGATGTAATAAATATTTAATAAATTTATTAGACATAATTTTAGGACCATATTTGTACGATGGTTTTGATAAATGAAATACATTTCCACATAGAGGTGGTAATCCACTAGAACATTCGAGTGATGCTTCTATATTCAAACAGATGTGAGGGAATGTAATTTAAAAATAAAGTATAAATCACTTTTAATATATTTTTTATTAATATCATATATTTTATTTAAGTATATCTATATCAACATCCATGGGGGAAGTGTTAAAAAATAAAATCCATCACTTTATGGAGGCGATAGTTCGTAAGTCTTCATGAGTGATGGTTAAAGGTGATTTAAAATGATGATAACCTAAGATAGAATTAGTACTGTAAATATATTTATTTAATTCTATTAATGATATTATACATGTTTTGATGATGGTTAATGATAATAAATTTTAGAAGGTCTTGATATGAATATATACATATTCCATGCATGGTCAATTTTCAAAAAAACCTAATTTTTAATGGATGTGTAATTTTGGATTAATAAAAACTCTATGTATAGGACTTGGGAGCTAGGAATGTATTTGGTTTCATATTTGTTGACTGAATTTTTACATAGTGTGTGAATTTATGGATATACAGAATTCCACAAGTCTATGATGGTGGATGGGAAAACATGTAATTAATAATATACACAAAATATTTAATTAATTTTTAATGTTATTCATTATTCATGATTTATTTTAATGTGATATTACATGTTAGTGGTAATATCTATATTCAAATTACAGTGATTTTTTTTAGAAAAAATTATTATTTAGTAAACAAATGTTTAGTTGAATGTATTGCATATAATTAATTACTAGAAATATTATTTTTTTCATGATCAATTAAATGATAAATTTACAACTATGTATGTGATCAAAAATTAAAATTAATATATTAATTTATTAATTTAAAAAAATATCAAAATTAGTTCATTTTTTATAATTAACCATCACATCAGTATTAAAATATAAAATATTTTTATTCTAAGCCAATATAATAATTATCAATTCATTATAGTACATCTAATATATATATATATATGGTGTATTAAAATGGATTATAGTCATTATATTATTTATTATATCAAAATCAGGTCATTGGAGTGAAGTTATTTTTATAAGATGTATTTTATTTATTCACCAAAAAATATATTACTTCATAAAACTCATGAAAATTAACCATATGATAATATAAATATTTTGAAATAAAATATATATAAATGTTACAAAATAAATATTATAAAAAATTTAAATGTTAACTTTTAATATATCCTCATTCTATATCTTTTATAATTTAAAAAATTTCTAAAATATTTGAGGAAATTGATGAAGTGTTTTCTTACTATAGTAGGATCTATGGTGTTTCATGAGGTTTATATATTATGAATATATGTCAAAACATTATCTCCTCATATATATGATTTAAATGAGTGATTTTTCTTTGAAGACCCAAAAGTATGTGTAGTTAATTGTTGGAATGTGAAAATACGATTATATACAACTATTAAACCTAGACCACGATTTACATTTCATTATAATTTAAATGATTTGTTAAATTTAATAAATAACCATCGAAGGAAATTACAACACATCAATTTTGACTTGAACATTACCATGGGAAGAATTTTATAACATTTTTTTTAATCCATGTAGATTATTGAGGACTTCAAATAGGTATATAGTGGTGTTACACTATTTTTAAGTCTCTTAATTGAATTGATGTTTTAATAATGAATAATTTGAGTTTGATAAATGGAAAGAGAGACCAGTGGAACAATATCTAATTTATCTGATAATTCATGAAAAATTAATTATGTATATGTTCATATATTAGTTCAAACTATAATTTTTTATATTTTGATATGGTTAGATGATATTCACAAATGTTAAAAACTCGAGGATATGAAGCAATATATTTTCCATTGAGGGATACTTATATTAATTAATTAGGAATATATAAACTTTAGATCATACTTGGGTAGTCAAATAATAGGTGTTTCTTTATTGGATATCACTGAATAGATAATCAATATGTGCTTTAGATAATACATTTGGAATGATATTTAATGATTTGACTGTTTAATAAAAATAATTCAAAGATGTTGGTCAATATAATGCCAATGAAATGAATCCTATATGGAATCGAAGGACGAATGAACCAAACAAGGAGTGGAAAACATGTGTGTAGATGTTTCACAATATATGAATATTCTCCCAAAAATTATCATTCCATGGCGATGGCCCCTAGCGAGCACCTATTTGATCATGCTCTATAATGTCTACCAAAGTGTTCTCACTCAATAAAAACATCATATGAATTATCACCTAATAGGCTACATCTAATCATGTATGCCCACTAGTATATAAAAAGGAACACATTCCATGTCACCCAATCAGAGTTCAATGTAATAGGTCATATAGACTAATGAGTACTTATCCACAGACATATGCCAATGGTGAGAAACTTTTCACATGAATCACCTAGGCCATCAATTCACATAGAGGAGGTGGTGCAACTTATTTATAGAAGTTGATTTCCAATAAAAATATTTAACATTATATCATAATAATTGGATTATGGTAAAACATATATACGGTCATGCATTCCCATTCATCGACTATAATGTGTTCAAGTATTTTAACAATGACTATATGTCAATTTTGGTTCATGAACAAGTCTTATTTTACTAGAAAATTTATTTTATTATTTAACTGTATCTATTTATTAATTGGGGGTCATTATTTGGAAATAAATTTAATCAATGGATTAATATAGAAAACCAGAAAATAAGTAGATCAATTTGTATAAAATTTATACAAAATAGATTATTGAAAACATGTCACATGTTATTCTATAAGGTCATTTCATCAACATTATCCTCTATTGTAGTGATCCAGACATTTTTTTCCACAAACCATAACCATATATATTATACGAGATAATTAGGTTCCATAGACTATTAGAAATGAATTTGGGTGTCTACCTCCTATTTATTATGTATAGAAGTCATTTCCACCCATTTTGAAATCCATCATTAAGAGGATAAATCTTAGTAACATTAATTAATATGGTGAGGTTTATTTTAATTCTATTATTTTGAAAAAAAATCCGTGATTTTCTGATTAAATTATTATGTGTCTTTTTTGGGATAAATAATATTGTTACCATAGATGATTATAGTCATCTGAGACCCAAATTCAAATTTATAATCCCTACGTTTTTGTTTATGTAATATTTTTATTTGTTATATCAATACAATTAAATGATAAATAATAATAGAAGGAACAAGTATATATGGGATATAAATATGGTCCAATTCACTATATTATTCTATTTGTGTTCACTCTTCATCCTATAAGCATCAAAAAAAATCATGAAGAATAATTCATAAAAGGAGTAGTTCCCATTTCAATTAGCTAGGTGATGATGCACTCATATCACCACATATGGCACCCATTCATAAAATTTACAAATTTAGTTGTACATTATTTAATTTATCATAACATAGGTTTTACCTATCTCTTAGTGTATAATAATAATGGAAATAAATATATCTCATTTACAGTAGAAGTTCACAGTAAACTTATAATCAACATTGTTTTCCACATTATATGTTCATCTTCAATATATAAATATATTCAAAAAATATATTTCGAATTGTTATTTTGTGAGAATAAATCACCAATAATTTTCTTTCCCTTAGGAATCCTCCACAGACTACTAAATCACATGATATATATACACCAGTCAGTGTATATACTTTTGATCATGTATTGATTTGATATTGAAATATATTAATCCATTTTGAAATCTCTCAATTGTTTGTATAAATAAGAAATAAGGACCTAATATTATAGATAATAATATCTTCTATTAATAATTTTTATCCTTATTCGTTGGAAAATAGAAAAATTCATATTCAACATTGAGACTCAACTAAGAATAATTTCACTTTTCTTCATAATTCTCCAGAATCTAATCATCCCCTAGCTGTAATCAATGATCCCATATCATTAGTGGGAATATTATACATTACCAGACACAACCTATATTCAATTAAATCATATATTATGTGAATTTATAAATTATCCACTTAAAAAATTCTCATTTGATACATCAACATCGATCATTGGGTGTTATACTAGGAGTCACATGGGCCCAATCACACCTATCCATATTCAAGATTCCTTTTATGAGTGGTGGGGGTCTAAATATTTTAGTCATCTGATTATTCAATTGATATTATGGAAACTTAAATAAACAAAAAATTTAATCATTAGTAAATAAAAAATAAATATAAAATTAAAACAGAATTTCCCAATAATTAATCTATCTCAGGAAATATAAAATTGGGACACAAAATAATGCATATTAGTACAAAAAATATCCAAATATGAATTGGATAAATACATAAAATATATATGATAACAAAAATAATAGCCAGTAATAAGTGTAAACCATCCATGTATATGTCCAACCATCACCTGATTCACTATCAATCTGTTTATTCTCCACAGATCATTATATGATTTTTTTTCCTTTCTGAGATTCATAAAAAAGAATTTTTCACCAATTATGGGTTTTACATGAAAGTTAGGAGTAGTAAAAGTTGGTACATTACCACAAGAAAATTATTATATTATGTTCGTTATACATATAATGGTCTATATAATGATATAAAAATAAAAAATATAAAAAAACCACCACTACTTGGACATCATGTCCCTATTAAACATCCATGAATTTTATCATAAGAACAAAATTTCCATTCTATTTTAATGATTTATCTATTTTTATGGAAATATATATTTAAAAACTATCCCCTCACACTCAGGGGATGTTATACAACTGTTCCAGAAACCGAAACCTCGTATATAGGGAGGGTTGCACAAATATTTCAATACAAACACCTCTTACATATTTCATGTCACTAATAAGATCTGAATCCAAACACTCTTACACTATGAAGGTTTCACAATAGTTCCAAAACCATATAATTGTATATATCAAAGGTAAATAAATAGGTAAAACTCAAACCATCCCCCTTAGGAGAGTTTTCAAAATAGATACACAACTAACTACAAAAAAATTATTCAGATGTTATAATATCTTTCATAATATAACACATTTCAATAAGTAGAACAATCAAAATAGTAAGAGTCATTGCCACTAAAAATACTTCCCTTATTTAATCTAATGTATTCCAACAAACACAAAATCCAATTCCTAGAAAAATCAAATTAGAAATGTCCTGACACAGATTCTAAATTATTATTCAACAAGGTCACTATGACCAAAGATAAGCTCGAATGAAAACCTAATTTCCCAATTCACATGGGAAGACTACCTGGCCAATTATTAATTTTCATATTTGGATTCATCCCATTATTGTAAAATAATATATATATTATCTTATAAGGGGTAAACTATATCAATATAGACATAAATGATCACTTTGATTCCCTATGCTGAGTTGTAGAGAGATTCAAAAGAAACCCTTCCAAATTCTATCTATAAAAACCTATACAATTTAAGTAAGATAACAAAGACATCCTAGATCAATATTGATTGTGTGTAAATTGAATATTGTATTCCCTATTTCATGACCAAATTTTACATCATATAAAATCATCTGATATATACTAAAAAATAGTGTATTATAAAAGGAAATCGAAAAAATTGTTACATATATATAGGAGATTAGTGTATTATATATATACAAATGATAACTACCTGTATACAAAAAACCATTAAATTATTTACAAAAGATCGTGTTGGATCTCATGAATCATATAAATAGCTCAAAGATTTTCTAAAATCATGTATAGATTTATGGAGAAGTGGAAGAACAGTTAATGTTTTCCATGTTAATGTTAATAACATGCCAATAAAAACGCAAAGGTTATTGTCCTGGAATGAAATTCTTAGTCAGAAAATCATTAATCATCAAAAGGAATGAATTATAGTGTGGAAACCATGGATAATTTCTGATCACTCATAAATATAGGGACTCCTTCTATATCAAATTACCACTCATTCATAACCCATGGTATTCATATAGTAATGAAACCTCATATTGCTTCCTGGGATTCTGAATAACTTCAAACCATCTGTAGAACCTGTCCATTAACACACCCACCACACCAACAATAAATCTCAAAAACCAATTCCATGCTTTTTTTATTTATAAGTAGTATAAATCCTTAAATATGGGACTTCAAAAAATTAAAACATTATGCCTTATACCACGAAACACTTATGTCATATAGTGGACTCCTTAGGAAAATTATATGTATTTTTTTGGTTCCACATATGTGTTGTGTGACTCATGGTCATCCACCGTTTATGATTCTATACTAATACATCATGTTTTGATATCAACAGTTTATAAAATTCTAGCTTTAAACCACTTTTTACACTTTAAATACCAAACCCATTCCAAAAATAACCCCTAAATTAATTGTTTTCACATATATTCATTTTATTGAAATATATATTCAATAATAAAAACTCATTGAAATTAAATGATCATTACAGAATTCCCCTTGATGTAGTTATTTCCCTTGATAAGAATATGATGTGATCCACATAAAAATTATTTCTCAACAATGAAATCAATATAAATTCCATTCTAGAAATATCCTCATACATTATACTATTTTTACAGAACACATTGATGTAATGAACTATCATCCCATATATAACTATATCATTATGATTCATTATTAACTCTAACCATCAAGTGACACATCCAATTTTATATGTGAATCTTTAAAATCAATCTCTTACTTAAGGTATGAATCATTATTTTGATTCAATGAAACTTGAAATACATCCTGAATATAATCATTTTATGGATGAATACCAAATAGAGAATCATTTTATCTGATCACCTATTTTGTATTGAACGGTTTAACAGAATTTAGTGTTTCATATCCCATCCTCCATTGACCAATATGAATCAAATATGGTTGATAACAAAAGATCCTTTATCCATGGACAAATATGAAGCTACTCTTGTGGTAAACATAAGAATACCTAGTTGAACATGGTTAATTCGTAGAGTTTGGCCTTCTTATTCAATAATAAAATTTTTTAAATTGATTATAAAACAATTATAACCACATTAAAATTACCCATTTGTTTTATATTAAATAAATCTCATCAAGATATATTCTTAGTAACCACCTCTAACTAGTATAATAGTCACAAACATATTCTATTATAGAGATCATCTCGGGGATCTTCTTGATTGAATACAGAAAATTGAATAAAAACATTAAAAATGTTATAAGGCCTCATGATAATCTCCATGATATATAATAAAACATGATTTTACATAAATTTAATTTCATTAATATCACGATTTTTAAGCAAAGATGATTTCAAACAAACTATGATACACTATTAATTTTTATATTTAACGTCAATATTATTACTTTTATTTAAGAAAAATCTTGAATATGATTAATAAATTATGAAAATAATTTGATTTATAAATGTATATATTGATTTTGTTGTTAATAAATTGGATAGAAATTAAAATAAATTTAACATAAAAGTAAGTTAAATGGTCTTCTAAAAAAATTATTGCTTATCACATTATGTTATTTTATGAGAAAATTTAATTAATCACCATTTTTTGAGGGTTTAAATGAAATTTAAATAATATATTTTTAATAACCTTATAATCATATATGTAATAATATTTTTATGATTTGGATAAGAATAAAGCTAGTATTATTTTAAAAAATATTATTTTCCTAAAATCCTTTTTTACCTATTAGTAATAAATTATAAAAATAAAATGTTACACTATTTGAATTTTGTTTTCAAAATATCTTAATATATTTAAAAATTAAAATTTTATTTTAGAGTTAATTATTCAGTGTTTTATGAAATGCATACTTTTTCAATAAATAATTAAAATTAGGATTTTAATTAAAAACATGTTTTTAAAAAAAAAATCTAAATAACCTTATTGTTTTATTTGTTTCAAATATACAAATACATCAATTATATTATTATTAATCAAATTTATTTAACTATAATTATTTTATATGTTGAATTTCAACAATGAAACTCTTTATACCTAATAAAATAATTTTCATTTGAAAATAACTTTTTATCATGTCAGAGAGTTTAATTTTAAATTAAAATACGAATCATTAGTAGATTGAATTTGAAAAACAATATTAGGTATATTATATCAGTGTAATTAATATTATTTTATATTTATAAATTAATTTTTTTCTCATATTGTATAGAAAAAACTGTAAAAAATTATTTTTGTGTTTATAGTTTGTAGTGTGTACATGGTGTTCACACTAGAATGTTATGTGTTAAAATATCCAAAAAATAGTATAATTTCAATTTTATGGTGATATATATAAATTATATAATATTGTTTTATATATTAATACATTTTGGATTCTTTTCAAACAAAGTGACATGGAAATATTATAATATTATAAAAAATTATAATTATTTGAGTGACCTCAATTATAAATGTGCACCCACTATCCTCTCATATTTAAAAATCCAAATCATTTTGGATTTGAAGAATAATTCTATAATACCTTATATATGTATAAAACAAATACCTAGAGTCGTTGTTTTTATCATAAAACTATTCGAGGATATATTTCGGTGTAATCCAAAATAGAATCTTTAATGAATATTTATTATTCCTAACCGTGGGATTTGATTTATTTCATCTCCCACCAACATAAAATTTTATCAATATAGGATTATATAGTAAATATGTTATATTATATATATTTATAAGTAATTTTTTAAATTAATAACTTATATCTATTTCTTCCTCCATCAAATGGTTAAAAAACATTTTCTCATTACTGCATGTAGAAAACTATTTCCATGATGTGATATGATACTTTTTAATTTTATTTTGACATGGATGGTAAACATTTAATAGATAAGCTGAATATATATGATATATTAATTTATAAAAAAATTTATTTTTTAAGGATAATTAATATTTAAATTTCATTCAATACATCCTTCGACACAATTGAAAAAATTTTCATGTGTACGTATGACCTAAAGTACCTTAGAATGGTTTAATTAATTTTTAAATATCTATTAGTAATAGATTAATATAAATATTTATATAATGAATTTATATGATGTATTTATGATTTTTAACATTCAATAAGTTATGTGACCATTATTAATGTACATGACCAAAAACTATCAAACCAAAGCATTATGAAAAATAAATCGATTAACACTTAGAAGAATGATTATAATATATAATTGTTGAAAAATATGTGGAAATTGTTTTAAGTAAATCATATATTGTATGATATATATGTGTATGTTTATGTTAAAAATTTATAATCATCCCACATTTATTATACATGTTGTTCAAATGTGTATGAAGAAGGTAGCTTTTTGTGGAAGGATATTTTCACCTCACTTTTATTCTAGTAGGATGCATGCCAGATTCACCAATTATTAATTATTTTTATGTTTATATAAATCAGAATAATATATTTTCCATTTTTAATTATTAATATTAATGGTTATAAAATTCTATATAAGGTTATATCATTCATTGTTCATTCAAATAAAAATATACTATAATGGTATGGGAGTTATAGTAAAATCTCATTTTTATCAAAATTATTTAACAATATGTTTTTAATGATTAAATATTATTATTTTTAAATTCTGAAACTCTTATCCCTTTTTCAATTCTATTAATTATAAAAATTACATTTTTTTTAATTCATTTAACACTATTTATAAAGTCAATAGTTCAAAATAATGTTTTCTGTAAAATCATAATTATTTTTCTAGTTAATCAATTATAATTTCTCTTACATAAAAATAATTAATAAATTTATTTTCATAAATGTTTTTAATCTTATAAAATGACGGTTTAGTTTATAAATTTCCAGCATCGAACCTTTTAAAAAATTAACTCACATTAGATTTTTGTTTCCTGAATAAAGAGGTTTCTTTTACAGAAGAGTGGATTTTTTATCATGTACAAAATGAATATAATTTTCCACCACAATGAATGAAAAAGGTTTTATAGAATCCATATAATTATCCTCCACTTTTTTCAGGAATTTTCTTCATGAATATTCTATAAATTTAATGATTTTAAAGAAGTGATTTTGAAATGGAAATGGCATTTTTCTCATGAAATTAGAAATAAACATCTTTGGTATTTCAATGCAGTATATAAAAAAACATTTATTTTTAGTATGATTTAATTAATATATGATCTAAAAATATTTTCCGTAAAATTTTTATATATGTTTTATTATTATTTTGAAATTTGTGGTGGAAATTGTTTCATTCCAAATGGTTATACTGTTAGGAAGTTTTTGATAAAGCTGTTTATTTTTAATAGGTTATTGTATGATGATTGAGTTTCTTGCTCATTTTGGATCAATTTTCACTGTCTGTAAAGTGGGACAAGAATTATATTTCTATCTATGGATTTTTTTTATTGATTATTGTTCTGTTATCATAAAGTGTACACCAAGATTAATCTAAAGAACAAATATGAGAGGGTACATTAGAGGTAATATAAAAACCAAAAGAGGCTGTATGGAATATTTTAATAATTTTTAAGTAAGTATAATAATGGATAACCCAATAAAAGAATGTGATGAATGTCTTGGTGGAATCCTTGGAAAAATATTTAATATTATTATATGTATTCCAAAATTATGGTAACATTCCATTATATTGATATAATGAATTATATTATTTATTTTGTTTTTGATTGATATGTTATTAATTGAAAATGTTTACAAAATGAATCATAATCATAATCATTTATATTATTATTTTGATTTTCAAATTATAATATCTTATTTTATTAACATTATTCTCATTTTATGATTATGTGATCGTTTATGACTATCTAGTTTATCTTTATTATGCATCCGAGTTGGACCCTTTATTACGCTTTCATTCCCATGTTTACGTGGAATGTTATTATGTATTATATAACCACAATTATTTATAGTAACAATTAACATAGTGGGAGATGATGCTATTAACTAATGTAGAAATTGTTCACATGTCCAAGACTCAAATGATTCATGATCTATATTATTCTATCACAGATCATTTTTTATTTAATGAATATTACTATATTTAGTTTTGAGGTATATGGTTAAAATGTATGGGTCAATATTTCAGGTATCAATAGTTGGTTTATTGTACCGTATAATTCTTAGATATGATAACATTACAAAAAACCATAAGGATGTGTCAAATTACAACAAAATGTATGGAATTTTTAGTTTATGATATAAGGAGTTTTTCAAAGAAAATAAATATCAATTTGTATACTACAAGTAGATGTATCCATATAATAGTTTCACCTTGGATTAATGGATATGTAAAATGTAAATGGGATTTTATCAATTGTCACATAGTGCATGACATTGGGGCTTTCTTCACCCCCATTTTTTCACACCGACAAGGTATGTTTAAACATTTCAAAATATATTTTTGAAAAAAACATAAAGGATTTTAATATATGACACCCTTAATTGATCTTGGATTGTCAAATTTTTTATTAAATAATTTATGGATTCATTATTTAAAAATAATATACATGTTTCTTAATGAATATATATTTTCCCAATATGATTATTATTTATCACACTTTGTTTTTTGGTTTTAGTCATTGGTCGGAAACGAAAAAAATCCTGTTAATGATAAATACAATGGAAAATGAAATGATTAACCACCCAAAATACAATATTTAATGGTTTTTGGAATGTAAAATTCCATTTCTAGTATAACAAAATATTCTCAATTAGAAACCATGATGAACTTATAAAATAGAAAATATGGAACAATATTTTGTTGAGTCCACCATATGAAAATAAACTATAATCTTTTAAAGGGTTTAATAACTAACTAGCATCCATGAAATGGATTAGTAATATATAAAATTTATTTTCTATTATATATTTTTAATTGAATGAATATTTATTTGTGGTTCCATATCATTTTCTAGATGAAGCGAGTCATTGGTGGAATATTATCACGAATATAATAAAATTATATGAAATTTACTGTATGGTGTGGGATGAGTGTATGAATAAATTTCTCAAAAATGAAATTTCCTTTTATTCATCCAATGAAAATGGAGAAGGAATTCATTAAATCAAAGATGGATTATGTTGAATCTGTTAGAACCAATGAGGAATATTTTACAAGACATTCATGGTATGTTTATATCAATATCATCCAACCTTAATTTATAGCTGACTAATTCTTTTTTGATTTGAAAACAAGAATTCTAAAATAATAGAGGGACTCCTATAGTTTTAAATAAACTATTTACTATGAAATAATAATTGAAATAGATATTAGTGTAACCCATTAATCTCTTGGTTTAGATGAGAAAAGTGCGATGGAAACTAAATGAATCCCTATAATACATGGGGAAAATAATATGTGTTCTCCATGTTGATTAAATTGTTAAATAAAACATAGAAACAAATTTCATAATAGGAATAGTAAATTTTTTATGTTGGAAAAGCAAGGTCATCGAATGCATTAATGATGATGTGATGAGAATAATTTAGATAATTATTCAAATATAGAGCAAGCTATATATAATGAACAACCCAAAATCTAATATTTCAAATTTTTATTGAAGTGTATTATAATTACTAGTCATTACATCAATAGTATGATGTTGACGATTCAGATAGTAACCTAGTAATCATAGCGACATTGGGAAAAATATCATAAGACCTCTATTTTTTATGAGGGGTATCACACAATTATTGTGAAAGGTGCACTAACAATTAAATCATGAACTATTAATGACTTATTTTAAATTGGATATAACCACTATTTGATATCTATATTATTTTATAAGGGTATTAAAAACATTAATGGTTAAATGTTGAGTTAGGTTTGAAAAAACATAATTTTATAATGACCTCGTCTCATGTATAAGATTGTTTTTTAGTTGAATTTTTGTATGAATTTTCTTCTTGAAAATATTGATATTATTCCTGTAGTAGATTTTGATTTTATTATATGCATGGAATTGATTTTTTTATATAAATCCCACAACAAATTCCATGGAAGGGATTTATCAGATGATATTTCAAATTGACTATTATATAAATATTAATTTTATGTAAAATATGATATTGTGATGGAAATAAAATCCATTAAATTTTGTATTATTTCCAATGAAAAGGGATAGTTTATATTTGTTTGTTGGGGATAGACTCAACATCGAGGATATTTCTATTTTTCCTGATTTTGATTATGAATTTTCAGAATTAGTATCATTGAGTTATAATAAATCAAGATATTGATTTATAAATTGAAATAATACATGATTCCACACATATTTAATAGACTACTTATATTATACCCTTAAATGATCTATATGAATGCAAGAATATATACACATATAATCCATTAAATGGATATACTCATCCATGTCTGTCTTATTGGGGAGAACCTATTAATTTTATTAGAAGTTAGACCGATAATTGTTGATCTACATTTATTATCAATAAAATATCAGAATCAATATCAATAAAAATTATCAACTAACCCATATTAATTAGGTATTTTATTAGAGATCAATACTTTTCTAGGATTAACCTTAATTCAGGATTTCATTATTGGAGTTTCAGTAAGTATTATATACCCAAGATGGAATTTTGTACAACATATAGACAAAAAGAATATATTTTGAGGCAATGTCGTATTATTAATGCCTGTTGTATCTTCTAGGATTTAGTAATTATATTCTTTATATACTACATTGATTAGTTTTATTAGTAATTAAAGAAGATATTTTTAAATAATCAATGAGTATGGAAGAACACAATGGTCACAAAAGAAATTGGATGAATATACAATGTTAGGAAAACTTGTTAGAAAAATATAACTTGTATGAATTTGGGATATAGAAGATTTAATTTTATTAATATATAATATCATTATAGGGTTTATATATGAAGCCAAAAAACAAATAAACTATTGAATGCTGGCATAGAGATTCCATTGTGACTTAAATCCAATTTTTTTTTTCTATATATATATTTTATATGGATTTTGGATAATATCTCATGAATTTTAAATCCACTAACCACGTTAACAGAGAAGGGAAGAATGTACCATTTCTTATAATAATTTGAAGAAATTTTCAATGAACTATTGATAAGGTTAGTCAATAAACCTATTTATACATTACACTATAGTAGATAATGGTATAAAATCTATACAGATTCACTGTAGATATTATTGGGATGTGTTATAAGGTATAATGAAATATGATTAGATTATGCGTCATAATAATTGATGGATTATGAGAAAAATTTCCTAGATCATTATTTATAGTTAGGTATTATAATTTTATCATTAAATATCTGGAAGAATTATAAATTTATAGAATTGTGTGATATATATAATGATCATAAATTTTTTTATGTTTATATACGCATTGCAATAGTTGATTATGTGTTAGAGAATATGAGAATTTATTTTTCATGATTACGATTACCCCATACATTCCCTCTCATTGAAATCCTACAAAGTAGATGATGGCTTGAGTTAATAAGATCGTGCAAGATCATATAAGATGAAGATTCAAAAAATGGAATATATATCTATTTATAGAAAATGTATCTTAGAAAATCGATAGAATGTGTGAAATATTAACATTTACATATGAGTGTTCAACCATCTATCTTAGATAATATTTAATAAACTTATAATAATGTCATAATTAAATTGAAGAAATATGGAAATGTACCATATTTTAACCATGGTTATGATGGAATGATATGTTTAAAAAAATATATGTATTTTACCTATACTACATTTGAAGAAGGACGAATTAGAATAAACGCATATGACTTCATTATTTTTAAATCATGGATGTACATAGATTCCTAAGGATATAAGAGACTCTTTTTAGAGGGATGGTTCAAAAAGAGATATTCCAAATGTAGTATCATAGGACATAGTATGCCAAAAATATAAGTTATACAGATAAATTTATAGTGGATATTACAAAAACATTCTATTCCAAAATGTAAATGGAAAACAATTAACATTTATTTTTTCAAAAGGCTCCCAAAAACATTATAATTTCTATAATGCTTAATGGGTTATAGTGGATCACCATATAATGTTATAAAACATCATTTATATAAATAATAATTTCTCTATTAATCATCAAGACCAATAATATGTTTTGTAACCGGAAATATTAAATAGAGTTCCACATTATAATATACTATATTAGGATTCATTATTTACATTAATGATCATTTGAATTATTATATAATCATAGTATACATATTCCTTTTATAAAAAAATAGATCAACATTATTGATAAGGTAAATATAATATAACCATTCAAACACTTGAGGATAAATTGAATTCTAAATCCATGGATCTCAATGGGTTTTCATGTCCATATTTCTCTTTAGTCGTGTTTTCATAGAAAAATTATATTCAATTGAGTATTGTTATGTCACCTTATGAAAACTTCTTCATAAATATGTGCATATATCCATTGTGATGTGATGAATTTAGTGAAATAAATATACTAAAAAATGATCTTCCAGTTGAAATTATTGATAATTTTATATAAATTCTATAAAAAATAATGTGAGAACAATGTATTGGTAATATTAATGTTGATAATCGATGGGGTGATATGAAATTTTAAGTTAGTGATAAGTCATTTATATATATTTATATAAGGAAAAGTTTTCATGATTTTAAACGAAATTAAATATTACCCATAGGTATGTTATCCCTTACAATATTATTTAACAATTATGTAAAATGTCATATATTTTGGATCTTCCAATAAACTTTTCTCATGTTGACTATGTGTTCCATGAATCACTCATGAGAATGTTTAATTATTTGTTTCTTTATATAATACCTCTATATAATACCATCATTAATTTAACTAAAATTTCATAATCATCTATTGTTACACCTCATAATTTTGTTTTTGTAAAATCCCTTCTTCCTCAATAAAAAACGGGGATCCCTTCCACTATTTCAACACATCACAATTAATAAAAGACATTACATTAAATTCAAAAAAATCACTCATATAAATAATAATCATTACACTCCCAATGTACCATCATCACTGAAAATTATCAACACTTCCCCAAATCTAAGGGTTTATTTATGAGGAAGATCAAGATGTCAATATTGTTAACACATCTTTCTCAGTGTTTCATTTTCATAAGATCATCTATAATTCATCCATAACTATAGATAAAAAAATATATGATTAAAAAAATGTGTTTATAAGTCATTATACTAATTGAAAAGATATTATTAATTTTGTTCCAAAAATTAAAAAAAAAGAACCATCATTAGTGTTTCTATATAGATTTATGAATCCACAAATTGATGCTTTTTGTTTTTACTCACAATTATTTATGGATGTGTTAAAAATGACGTTCAGTAATATAAAATTAGTTTTATGAAATATTAATGATTCAATTAAAATCATTTTATATACTTTTATTCATCTATTTGAAAATGTGTGTTTTTGTCTTGTATACCTAGAGATTACCATCTTCATGTGATGTAATTTCTATTTCATTCTCCTTTATTATTTAAAGTAGATATCAAAAAAAAAATTCTAATGTATAGAAATGATATTTATAAATATATTTACATTTTTTGTTAGTGTATTTAATTTTATGATATAGTTAACCATATTCTAAATGTCTAGTGAATAACAAAAAAATTAATTAAACAACCTCATTTATTTGAAAAGAGAATAAATGATTTAATAAATGAATATATTATGAGAATGTATAGACCCATTGAAGCTAAATATTTAATAATAAGGGTATGATAAATATGACAAAATAAAATAAATAATTATATGAGATAATTATATTAATTATATAATACTTTCAAACTAAATGGTATCATGTTTTCACTCAATCCCACTTAAATGATACTTGTTTCACATTTTTCATAAATTTCCATTTATATGGCATATAATGTTATTAAATTTTATTTTTCCATAAAGTTTTTCCATTTCATTTATTTTAGGATCGTTTTAATACTCTTAAACCCTAAAGGGTTTTTATTTAAAATTATAATCATGTTATATTTATATTTTTGATTAATTTCCTTAATGTGATTCGTGAAATGTCTTCTTAATTTTGATTTGGAATTTCTTGTCTTACTATTATCACATTTAATAAATAATGATTTAATTTTTCTCAAAAAAATATTATATATCATAATTATTAATTTTTTTATATAAAACACTTCCTCAAATTCGGTCATGATGCTCATATGAATTACTCATAATATTTCTAGGAATATTTTCCATCCATATATATGTTTTACCTATTTAATTAATTTTTTATATGTTGTAAGTCAACATTATACTTGTAATAAAAAATTATAAATGGATTATATTAATATTTCTTCTGATGTGGATTTCAATAAATATTTTTAATGAAAATTAGATGTTTTTGGTTTATTTCCCTTAAAAAAATAATTCATTATGATGTAATGTTTCTATTATTCACAAATTCCATAATTAATAATTATTTAAAAATTTAAATTTCAAATGAATTATGTTTATAAAATTTTAATTGGAAATATTTAAATATATTCATATGGGTATTTTCTCCCAATGTAATCAATTTTACAAATTTCTTATGGAATTTATCATTCTAAAACAATTATCCTTTTATAAAAAGACTTTATCTATAATCTATAGACTTCTGAAATATTGAACATTCTCGATGTCTAATAAGATACATTATTTAAAAAAAATTTCAAATGAAAATGGGATTATTATATTTTAATTCGTTTTTTAATTTATTTTCATACAATAATTCATCAAATACATATTCATGATTATGTGTATTATTCATTTGACACCATCCTTATTATTATTATAGGTAGCATAAAAATTCCCATTGAAATCTATATTATGATGCAAAAATATTTTTTTCTCTAAAATTTATCCATTTGAGTTAACATGATTTAAATCCAATTCATTCATTTTTCAATTCCCCTTTATTCATTACTTGATGGAAGGACACTCAATTAGATTCCCAATACATTGATTCTTAGGATAAATGTTTTGTCAATCCATATATCTATTTCCAATATGTTTTAAATTCCATATTCTCAATCATATATTATGTTTCATATTCATAGAAATGTTACTAAATTCGTTGGAAATACATTTATTTTACACGTTTTTACAATGTCATGCTTATTGTAATAACCCGAGGGTTTAAAATGAAAAACTATATTTGGGGGCCTATGGGATAATCAACACCAGACCCAAATAAACAATGATCCCTTAAATATGACTATTACATTCAATTCATTGATATAATTAGAAATAACATATCTATAAAATACATATATTTCTAAAATATATTCAAAAATATTTAGTAAATAATTGACCAATTATTTAATGTATTTTTTCATAAAACAATGGTTTTAAGAGAAATAATTGATATTTTATTTACAAAAAATTATTATTTATATTTTAAAGAATATTTATAAAATTTATTTGATAATATTAACTCAATATCTTATATCATAATATCAAAATTAATTAAGGGTTAAAATATAGAAATATTCATAAAATATTGATTTCATACTGAATATCGAAAAATACAATTTTTTATATTTTCAGTTATTTTTATGAATAAAATAATTAAAAATATAGTAAATAAATTTTTATCTTTCTTAAAGGACACGAGATTGTTATTTAATATTATTTATATTAATTAATTACATTTAAATAATATTTTTTTCTGATTTTTGTAGAAGTTTATTTTAAGTATAAAAAATACTTTTCTGAAAACTATTCAAAAATACACAATGACTCTACATTATAATTAATTAAAATAAACCCAAATGATAAATTTTTAAAAATGAGTATTTAAAACTATAGAACTGTAATTAGAAATAAATATAAAATTATTAATTTTAACAGTTAATATTTAATGTAAAATCATATTTTCTATTAAAAAACATTTTTGAGGAAAATCACATGACATCATGTTTACATGGATTAAAATAAAATAAATCATTCACCTCTATGGACTTATATTCACAGAATTGATTCTGTATTTTTATTCATCATAATTAAATTTATTTAATATGTAGAGGTTAATTTTAAAAGAATGTGAGTATTTTATATAGTAAATATTAATTACCATGATAAAATGAAAATATGTATATTAAGGTCAAACATAATTTAAAAAAGACTATAAAATGGTAACATAAATATTAATATCATTTTTGATTTCTTTTAATTAATATAATTATTATAACTATTAAATTTTATAGCTTCTAAATCAGTCAATAAAAAGTTTGTTAAAAATTGTATTTTCATTCAATTAAAACAGAAAATCTATTGTTATCTAATATAATTTGGGAAACCTATTTTTATGAATTAATTTATTTCTGAAATAAATAATATTTTCACAATATATTATTTTATTAAATTTTTATTAAATATAAATGATCATATAATATTTATTATGTCATATTTAATATTTATATGTTTTTCAATAGAGTTACAATAAAAAACAACACAGTTATAAATAAATATTGATTCAAATTTTGTATTTTAAAACAAAAATATAGAGAATTTCAAATTTACAAAATGAATATTATTTTTATGTATCGTATCTTCAAAATTATCCATTGGTGATTTTTTCATAATTGTTTGAGATAAGCATATTTTAAGGAAAAAATTAAATACCATATAAATTTATTGTTTCTATTATTATCCCATTATGACCCAAATTTGATGTTATAAATATTATAAAGGGTATCAAATACGAAAAATATTATTTAAATTTAAATAAATTTTATTTTACATGTATTATTTTTATTTCATAAAGTCATTTTGAGTTATCCCAAACTATTAAAATATTTTATGGTTGTAAAATCATTTGTAGAAGGGTATGACTCACATCCACATAATAATGGTTTAAATTTTTATATGTTTGGTACATTCAATTGTAATATAATGAAAAAAATTCCCATTTGAATGAAAACATGGAAAAAAACAAAATATTTTTTGTGGGTTTGTTTATTTTATTAAATGTAGTAAAAAATAAATGTTTGATAAATAATAATTAAATCGACAAAATTTCCCTATATAAACCATCCCTTGATCCCATTTATCATCACTAAAAATACCATTAGAACTTCCTTATTCTTCTCTCGTGTCCCTATAGTGCCCCCATGTATTACTATAATCTCTCAATAATGTTATCCAATTATTTTGGTTTCAAAAAATAAATTAAGGGATATTTTCATTCTCCTGTTTATTTTTATTTCTTCAATATCTTATGCCTTCTATTTTCAATGACTTTGTTGGTACATGATTTTTATATTTCCACATTATGGTCTATTTTTTTGGAAAACTACGAGATGCTTATTTCACTCTTATAAATTAATATTATTGATTTTTATGTGATGTCGTTCTACTATCAAAATTCAACATTGATTTTCTAGGACATAAAATAGAGTAGGGAATAATCAAACCCAATTCCTATCCAAGGAGTTCATCTCTATGAACATATACCTATTTATCAGGGGAGAAAATGAATGTATTCTACAATCTATTATGATGAACTTAATTTTTTTTATAAATTTATGGTATTTGTGAAACATTGAATAATGGGAAAGAAATCGATGTGATGTGTATGTCCATAATAATATAGCGCTCTAATGCATTGGAAAATATAAGGTCTCAGGAGACATCATATTGGGATATGGAATAATATTTATTACATTATAGTTTATTTTCCATAATTTTGACTTTGATGTTATCTTTGACATATTTTTTATGATGGATTATTTTATATTGTCGCAACGGCTTCCATGTTATAATATGAAATATTTATCATGCCTTATCACTAAATTTCCTTTTTTACAGATTTATATATTTATTTTATAAAATTAATTACATTATTCAATTATTGAGACCTTACTTAGATTTATCTCAAACCTATTTCTAAGGTATTTCCCATGGTATTTCCATACAATATTATGAGGGATCATGTTGAGGATTTTCTCTATAAAGATGATGTTTTTTATTTTAAATTATCCAGTATTGTACCTAATTTTAAACTACATTAGACTTGTTGATCATCCATGTTTTACCAAGTGAAATTATTTCTAATAATTAATTTTTTAAATTTTTATAAAGATAAGTGTATTCATAGTAGGTATAAATGTAAATTTTAGTTATATTTTGGATTATGATTAGAAAACTCAAGAAAAATCCATTAGGATAAGAATAAGTATTAAAAACTTCCCTAATTTTCTTTGTAATAATTTAGTTAGTTGTTTATTATTAAAATATATTCCATTCTAGATACTACATGTGGATGTGGTTCTAGAATATATTTCCATATGGGTAATAACTCTGAAAAGGTGCATTGTTCATGGAATGGAATAACCTAGTAAATGATAAAAGGCATCATTGTGCACCTAGTTTGACACTCCCATGGGATAATATTTGGTAAAATGTCAATATCATTATTAACCATTTTTAAAGAAACTAAAATACCCAATAAAATATACATTACAAAAATAGCTCTAGGAAAATATAGATTGACGCCTATAAATTTTTGAGTTCATTAATGAATTTTGTTTATGATTTATCTATTTATGATCATTTTTCATGAATTGTCAGAAATTTTATACATAAAAAATTTATTGTTTTTTAGTAACGGATTTTATCATAAAAAATTTCTTGATCAAAATATTTTTTTTTCATTTGGGTCAATTTCCCCATCCAACTAATGTTCTCTTACATGGAAACATTGTTATGTGATAACATTCATACATCACATTCTATATTTACAAGAGGACGTTTTATTAACTCTTTTTGTTATTTAGTATATGAATAAATATATTTTCTTGGTGAAAATAATTACATACCAAATCTATGTTTAAATTGTGAGGATGTAATTTGATAACTGATAGATGACTATAATTCTTGAGTATTTAATAGTGAAAAAATTGTATGAATTAATAAATACACAAAAAAAATGATAAAAAAATAATTATTTAATTATAAATATTGATTTAAATTTTTAGATATGAGTATGATTACAATATTATGATATATATATATATTTAAAAAATATATTGATAAATATTTCTTAAATACTCTGTCAGTTTTTTGGTAATGTATTTTTTTAATACAAATTTATTTCGATTTATTCGTATAAAAATCAAAAATTTATTTTCCAGTATAGTTATAAAAATTGATGAGTAAAATAATATCCATATTAAAAGTAATGATAAAAAATTTATCTAAGGGTGAAATTATGAGATATTTTGGAAAATAAATATTTTCACTAAATATTTGAAATTACTGTTTTTTTAAATTTCCATATATTTTTCTATAATAACATATTAAAATTAAAATTATTTTCTCATATGATATAAATGTACTATAAGTATTATTTAGTTACATTTAATCCAAAAAATTAAATTTAAATCATCATAGTACCACATTTTAGTATATGTTTTCAGGATTAAAAATACCATTTATGAAAAGTACTTTCAAATGCATAAGGATTATCCATTTAATATAATTAAAATAACCACTAAATAAAGGGTATTAAAATGAGTTATTTATATTATATATACATCATTATGTATTTAAATTAATATAATGAATATTACAAGTTATATAGTTAATGTAAAATAATATTTCCCCTTAACGAAAAATGGATTTTCAAGGAAACCGATTTTTCTCATGCTTGAAGGTTATATACTAAATTAAATCATTCCACATATTTTAATTGACTATAAAATGGATTCCATATTTTTAACCATCACGATGAATATGATATAATATGGTCATGTTATTTTTTAACAAATGTAAATAGTAAAAATAATAAATATTAATTACTATAGTAAAAGGAAAATCAGTTTTTTATGGTTAAAATGAATTTTTGCAGACATGAAACAATGTAACCAAATAGTATAATTATATAAATTTTTAATTTAAAATAATGAATATATTTATTATTATTTTTAATTAATACATTATTATGTAATCAATTTGATAAAAATAATATTTTCAAAATATAAATTTTTTTATTATTATTCAATTTCAATGACCTCACCTATTTAGATAAGTTACTAAAATTTATAAATAAAGTATATTTTAATAAAATATAACTATTAAATTATATCAATTAAATTAAAATTATTATATGTTTTTTGTTAAGTGACATGTAATTTTGATAAGGTTTTTACATCATTTATTGACAAAAAACTAATCTTTTATCTATAAATATCAATTTTTATTTTAAAATTTAAAATAAAAACATTTAAAATGCTATTTTACAAAATTAATATTAAATTTTCAATAAAAACAATGAAATAATCCATTAGTTATTTTTTCATAAATTTTATTTAGTTGAATTTTTTGGTAAAAATTAAATATTATATAAATATATGATATCTATTATGACATCATAATAACCCAAAAGTGATGTTGTAAATATTTCAAAAGATATACGCGACCAAATATTTTTCTTCCATTAAAAAAATGTTATTTTATTGTAATTTTATTTATTTTATAATGCCAATGTGAGTCCCCTAAAACCATTAACATATGTTACTATATTAAAATTATTTCATTAAGAGTATGAATAACTTTCACAGAATAAAGGGTATTTTTATATTCTATTAGGACCATGTTCTAATAAAATATTTAATTCCAATACCATTTTGTTCAAACCCTATCAAAATCTTTGGGAAGATTTTTTATGGTTATATTTTAATATAGAGTCCAAAACTTATGTATGAAAAAATAATAATGAAACATGCACTCTTTTCCAATATAAACCGACACAATCTCCCAATATAGATCACAAATAATCCATGTAGAGTGTACATACACTTATATCCCCCCTCTACAGTCTTACCAATATACCCAAAAGCTCCTAATAAGCAACATCCTATCATTAAGAGTCACAAACTAGTATAAGGGATATTTTTCCTTATCCCATTTATTCATTTTTATCATTATAATATGCAGTCTATTTATAATAAATATTGTTGAGATATTTTTTTACATTCCCATATTATAATAATTTTTTTAAAAAATTATTATTTGACCCTTTACATCTCATCAAACGATTTTATGATATTTTATATAGAGTTGTTATGTTTTTGAAACTCGACAATTATTTTCCATGACAATCTATTAATACTAAATAACTGTACCCATTTCCAATAAAGTGTGATCACATTTAAGAACATATAATTATTTTTTAGATATATAAATATATTTATTCTTTATTTGTTTAATGTGGAATAAAATATGATGATGAATCATTATATTCATTATGATCTATGTGGCACACATTAACATGATAATTGATTTCATTTGGCAGTTACACATCAATTTATATAGAGATTTAATGATTTGGGTTATATTTAAACAATGAATACATCATTTCGGGGGAGAATGTTAACATTATTACATTATGGGAAATTGTTCATCATGATGTCTTGAAATTTATCCTTGACCTCTATTTTATAATGCAATGACATAGGTATTTTTCACATTTCCCATGTTATAATTAAAATTCTATATCATGCCTTATTATTCATGTTCTGTTTATTCACCATTTATATGACTACTGTAAAAATATATTACAATACATATTGATTATTCCCTGAATAGGGTTTATAGCTCTATAATTTCTTATATATTTCCTCATGTTATCAAATGTTATTTTAAGTGTGTTATTTTTATGCATGTTATAAAAAAATGTGATTTTTTTTAATATTTTAATTGTAATTTAATGTTCATAATTCCACTTGAAACTATAATTACTGTTCTTCAGGGTTGTGTAATACATTATTTTATATCAAAAATCTTGTATTTAACTATAATAAAGAGAACATTTATAATATTTAATGATTAAATAATAATTCTTCCATACAGAACTAGTTGCAAAAACTATAAATATTGTCTTATAACCTTGTAGTTTTATTATTTATTGATTCAAACTGCATTAAATTAATATTTCTGATAATAATTATTTTATTGTTTTTACAAAAATATTATTCCCACATTTCATTAGTATGTGTTTATAACAAAAAATACATCATGTTTTAGGCGTAGTGACTCTATCCCAAAATGGGAGTGGGTAGATAGTCAAGACAACAATGTTATGGAGATGATTCTTGGGTTCTCGACATATTATTATGACATTATCTTTATGGTTTTTCAAAATTCTTAGGATTACTTGAACTTTTTATAGGATCATCTTTTATCCAATATCTTATGTTATCATTTCCTTGTCTATGATTACATTATTATGATCATCCCCATTAAGATATCATGTTATACCTAACTCATTTTCATCCTTTATTGTTATTATTAAATTTCTAGCTTCTCTAGTTCATATTTTTACTTATTTATTTCCCAATGTTATCTAATCCTACATTTAGTGGAACTATGGGAGTTTTGACCCCTACAATGGGGTCAAACAAAGTCAACGTTGTATTGTTTTATATTTCTTTATTTATTCACCTAATCATCTAATTACAGTAGACCCTATATCCATATCTTTTTTTCATCAAGCATTATTAATATTAATATAATAAATTGCCTTTAATTATTTTATCATCTTCAGACGTGGCACTAATCGATGTATTTAATCATTATATGAAAATACCATCTATATAAATGCAATTTTTATTAATACGAGAGGTTTTTAGATACCAAAATAGGAATTATCATTTAGAGGTTGGGGTCTCTATAGAGTTACTCAGTTATTACATTTCATTTGAGTTTATTAACATTTACACTTATTTTTGTATTAATTATATTGGATAATGGATTATATATATGATTTTTCTTATATTAAGCAATTTTTTTGTTCGGTTAAAACGTGTCTTATCTCTCCCATTATATTTCTATATTATTTAATTTATTTCATCTACTATTTATAATTTATATCCCATCAAATACAGCATCCATGGTAATTGATAATGATGATTAAATACTAAGGTCACTCCTTCTTTTAAATATTATACTCTCAAGGGTTGCAATATAGGTTATGGGTGTGATAATTACATAGTGGAACCCTAACCACATGGTGACCACATCTTGTTATTATATTCCATTTTTCATGGGAATGCTAATATCAATTCCAATGGCCTAACACATTATGACCCATCGGTCTTGGGGATTTCGTATCCAATACACCAACCATAATTCTATGGTAACTCAGGTATATGAAATGTTACTAACTCAACCCATCATCACATTGTGACTCCCCATGTTCTATCTGTCGTGGATTATCATCCATTGAATTACTTCAATAATCCACCTCTGACTATCCAAATCATAATTCCGTTCCCCCACTAACACATCAAAATACCTATATTCCTCATGATGCATAATTGTTTTTATAAACATACTACAACACATAGCACATTAAATTACATAATAATTATTATATGATACATGGTATTACAAGTTACCATTCACTGAGATGTCCATTTTTATAGTCCTTGAAATTCTAAAAATAGTCATTAGTTAGGAAAACATTAATAAATTGTCCTGATTTTATTTTATGAAGGACCGTAATGGAATATTGTTGGTCATAGAAGGTTGAAATTAAATTTGTTTTTGTTCAAGATATTACAATGTGAATAATAGTTCCATGATTAATGACCTCACATGGAATATCTTTTTCTATGTTTCAACCACATTAAAAGTGACAACAATGTTAACAGTCACATAAAATTAATAGGTATTTGAGATCATATTAAAAGGAATAATAAATGTTTTTTTAATTTATACTAAAAGGATCAGCACATTTCTAATCTAATTGGTACAATACCGAAATTAAGAATCCTATATTCAAATTAATGGTGAAAATTTCTAGGGCACCTAATTACTTGGGGTTAATAAATTTTATAATAGAAAAAACGTGACATATTTTTGAGAACCTATCAAACATATATATTTTCATAGGAATATATTTTTTTATTAATCAATTTTATAATATGTTTAACATGTATTTTTCTAGGTGGGATTACATTAATTAATATATAGTCAATAAGTATGTATAAATCTATGTATTAAGGCCCTTGATGGGATGAGATGATCTACCATCCTCTAGAACTCAATGTTCTATTTAATTGATCATTTTTTTAATAATGATTATCCATATTTTGAATGTGGATCAATATAAAAAAAATAACATTAAATTTCTAGGGAACACATGTAATTAAATTCAGTAAGAAGTGGCATTTATATATTGGATAAGTTACCACCTTTGACACTCATGATTCCATGAGGGCTATTTTATATTAACTTGTATTTATAATTATGTACTCAAATGTTCAAAAACAATTTCATATATCACTTTGGAGTACGTTTATAAAAAATCCAACTCATGTTCCATAATCATTGTTTATATAATGAAACTATAGTATCTCGTATGTGGAGTGAAAATTAGAAATTAAAATTCACAGCTGAAATTTACAATGAATAATTTCCAAAAATAATATAAGAAACTAAAACAAAACAAACATAATAATGATGCAAGTTTATATCTTAAAGACAAAAATAAATAAAAGTATTCCCTTTAATTATTTACTGAGTAATATATTATTGAATAAAAATAATTTAAAAATTATAGATCTAAAACCCCAAAAATTCCATTCTATTGTAATTTTATATGTTTTTTGTGTCACATAATATAATATCAATCCACATAAGAAAAAAAATCTTAATGAAAAATGAATTATTTTATTAATTTTTTATGTATTACATAACGTGACCTAGATATTTTTACAATAGTTCCCTATTAGATAATTATATTTAATATAAATTATAAAACATTGAGAGAAACAAATATGTATATACATATATAATACAACTCATAGAATAATTCTCCCTCCTGGTCTCCATTAAAACATATTATGAATGGTATTTTTTAAATGGTGAGAAATTAAAGAAAATATTATATACATTACAAAAATAACAAATAAAATATTGTCTAGTATTTTTAAAGAAGAATTTAATGATATGTATTTTAATAAAATGTCCATTGTGTCTATTATGTAGATATTAATTATAAACATGTTTTGGGTAACACCAAATAGAAGGGATATATTAAATGTACAATTATCTAACTGTAATAATTTTATAGAATTTCGGAATGTTTATATTTAATGTTTTTAAATTTATAACTAGACAATTGAAAACCATATAATAAAAAATGAATGATATTAAAATAAAAAATACTCATTAATTTCCAATGAAATATTTTTATATAATCATTTTTCTCATATGTATTGTATTTTTTATTAAATTTTAATCTTATAATATTTACATTTTAATATTAAATATAATAATTAAATAGATGGATTCCAAACGCGAAAATTTGGTAAGATGATGAATATTTAATTTTAGGTGAAAAATTAAAAATATTAAAAATAATTATATAATGATATATGTAGAATGAAATGTTAATTTTAACATGAGATGAATTTAAAATTAATAATTTAATATGGATCTATTAAATAATACCATTATTTGTCATTGAAGTATTTAGTTATTACCAAGGTATATCTTTATCTAAATCATCATAATTTGTTAACCCACTTAATTCCCAGGTGATTTAATTATCATAAATTTTTAGATTATTATTTTCAATGAATTTTATTTTAATTTCGAATAATTATAGCAACTATAATAATTATTAGAATGTAAGTTGTTTATTTATTTTTCCAAATAATCTACACCGAAATCATTATTTTAATAGACTTATTAATGTTCGAGATAATTTTCTATCAGAATGAAGTCCAATGGTCATCCTTTTAATGAATGATTTTATGTGATGATTAGACTCATCAATAAATGTACCATCTTATTTTTATATGATTTCTATAAACTGATAATCATTATACATTTTAAATATAATAAATTACATAAATTAAATAATAGTAGTATCATTTTATTTTAATATAAAGATTTAAATAATGAAAGAATTATGGGGTTACAAGTATTCATTTCTTGAAATAGCTTTAGGATTAGGATGACTCAACAACCTACATTAATAATGATACTATATTTCCACCACTATAATTAATGATTGTTAAATCCCCAAATATAATATATATATTATTCAATATATATTTGTATTTTTTATTTTTATTTTAGATATTTTTACACCAAAAATCTTCATATTTATTTGAATCAAAATAATTTGAAAATTTACTCGAATTATAAGAATTATGGATTGTTTCCTTTTGAATAGTAATAATATATAATTTGAAACAAACATGGAAGAATAAATTTTTTATTAAAATAAAATTCAAATTTCTTGTATATTCTAGATATAACCAATTATTAAATAAAATAATGATCAATACTTAAATAAAAATCTATCATGGGATACATTTTAATACTAAATAAATATTTATAGAAATTATTATTTCTAATCGAATAAGAAATAAATAAAACAAATGTTTTTTATTTGGATAAATAAATTTAAATATGTTTATGATTTACATTACTAAAAAATATGGATATTTATTACGGTAATTATAGTGAAACATTCATGTAAAGAGTAACTATAAATTGAATATTTTTAAGAAAGGGTTTATGAAGTCTAATTAATTATCTTAATATAGCATGCCGAAATTATATAATGACCCAAAACGTTAAAATGGTAATTATGTAATACAATCTTTTTGGAATATTATATGTCTATGAAACATATTTAAAATTAGTATAATGTAAATAAAAATTAAATATATTAAAATTATTCGTCTATGTGAACAATAAAGCTTACATAGATTAAATTTATTAAGAAATATATAAAATAAAAAAACTAAAAAGGGAAAATATTAAACAACCAAATCATTATAAATATTTTACCCCATGAACAACACTATAAAAATGAAAGAACATATTTTTAAACCAATCATCGTCATTGGTAATGAAAATATATAACCTTGAGAGAAATTGAATCGAATATTTCATGAACGAATAATTTTTTATTTATAGGAGGTAATATGACCACTAGAATAAAAATAAGAATGGAGGGAAATGTAACAAAATCAATGCGAATTTTAATTAAAAAATAACCTGTGAAAAGATAATTTTTGTATTATGTAATATGATTATATATAAATATTATAACTCAAAAAAATAAATATCATAATTTAAAATATAAATGAAAATATAAGAAAATTTTTAAAAAACAATATTTTAAAGTATTTTATAAAAACATATTTTTATATAAAAAATTATAAATTACATATTATAGAAGTGTTTTTGAATAAAATAAATTTTATTTTTTAAATCAGTATTTAAAAATAGTCTTGATGTATATTTTTGGTATTTTTCTAGAATACATCAATTATTTGTTGAATAGTGAAAATAATGTTTTTCACATAACTAGCGTATCTCAAATTAAATCACCCATTATATAATAATAAAAAAATAATATAAAGAATAATAGGTTCTTCCAAAAAAATTAATTCATAAATTAGTCAATAAAATTAATTAATCTGTATTTACAAACCTAAAAAGAGTTTCAAAAGTCTAAATTTTAATGTATTACATAAAAATGAAAATTTCCCAATTTTCCAAAATTAATTTTATATAAAATTATGAATTGGACATAAAATGTAATTTAAGGACTTATACTCAAGCTAATTAATAAAAATTTGGTTTATGATGTAAAATATGTTACCATTATAATGTTTTATTTAGATATTTTATTTTATTCGTTATTTTATTCTAAAATATCCCTCTCATAAATTCTAAATAATCCATCTCCCTCCCCATATAAAGTGAATCCTCCATCACATTAAAAATAAATTTTTCTACCCAAGTCCTCTATATAAATCCCATAAATATCCTAGGTAAAATAATTTGTAAACAAAATTGAAACATCAAAGGATTTTAAATATCATACAAGAGAAACAACACCAATGAAATTGTATGTTTCTGTAAAATCTTCTCTCTTTTTCTTCTTCTCATTATATTTCACCAATTTGTTTCCAAAACAAATAAAATAAAATTAATTAAAAATAGATTTATCATTATATTAATTATGTTATCATACTATATGTAACATATTTATGAAATATATATATTTCAAAAAAACTTTATAATGATATTGATAATGCCTTGTTAAAATTATGTTAATTTCTAATGATGGAACTTGTAATTCTTTTTTATCACCAATCGTATTGTTTATTATAATAAATTATTTATGATACATACATATATATATATTAGAATATTTTATTTATTCTAATAAAATTAATTTTATTAATGTATAAGTGACCTCAAACAAAAACAACAACATCAAATAAAAACAATAAAATTTAATGAAAAAATGATTTCAAACAATTAACATTTAATGAGGATTATTACATATTTGAATCCACTAATTGTAGTGGATAAATATTGGAATAAATGATAGTAATTCACATCCGGATAAATTTTTTAACAAAAATATTATTTCTATATAGGTGGTCAAATTATGATGAAATAAAGTGGTATTTAAGGTAATGGTGTTCTCAAAACCAACTAATTGGTTATACCTATTTCATGAAAACATTGTAATGGATTTTACACTAATATTAAATAAATGTAATTTCGCAATTAGTAAAATTTATATTTTTGGATATACAAGTTTTACAATGTTTATTATACCAAATACAACGATTTTCCCAAAAATATTTTTCTATCCAAAACATATATTTTAATCATATTTAATTTCTTCACCTTCAAATAGAAATGATAGTTTTTATTCCAAATATTCATTCCTTTATTCATTTGGGAGCCCAAATGTTCTTCATAAAATCATGATTTCTAGAATCCTTATAAAAACAATTACATTACATGATTTAATTCATTTTAAATATTGATTTCTAATATAGGTGGCATCCATAATTATGTTAATATAATTATGTGTTTGGTGGGTCCATTATTTTGTATTCCTCCAATGAAATGTGTATAGTAATGATTGTAATGATATAATGTATATTATTCATGGAAATTATGCAGTCTTTGTTTAAAGTGATGATGTAATTATTTTGCACATATATTATGTGTGAACATTGTACTTTCCTTATTCAAATAATTGGAGGCTTTTGAACTGTATGACCTGATGTTTTTTTTTCATGATTTAAAAATTTCCCTAACATTAAAAAATGAATCAATAATGAATTTTATGATAATATTTTTCATAATGTAAGTATCAGTTAAAAATATACTTGGATATGACTATAATTAGTGGATCAAAATTTAATTGTAGACGATTAAATACAGGGGTTGAATTGTTTTTTTAAATATTCGGTTTTAATCTTAACAAAATCATTATTTAATGAGTGTAAATAATCATGTCTATGAAACCATTAATGCATGTATCGAGAAATCAGACAATGATTTTGGGAATGATGTTAAGAATATCACAATTAATTTGATTCTGATATATAATCTATATGTTGTAATGATAACTTTATTACTTCATAATTGAATATATAATCATATCCAGTATATGTTAACAATGTTATTTAATCATAATCCCAATGATAAATGGGAATTTAATTCACAATGGATATGATTCATCAGAGTATTACAAAAATGAAATGATCCATTCATAATGCGTAAAGAATCAAATTTAGAATAAAGATATGTATCAAAATAAATCTATGATGATAAATGAAATAAAAATATTAATATTAAATAAAAGTATCATTTTCTATTAAATAAATTATAAATGAAAGTATTTAAATAAAAAATATAAAAATAAACACAGATATATATTCCTAATGTGAAGGGTATCTAGTAACTTTGGATAATGGTCCCTTATTCTAAAGGTATATGAATATCTATCATTCTCTTACTAGAGAAATTCGTCAATACGATGACTGGTCTGTCATGATATCCTTTCGAACACTTAATATAAAGAAATTTTTTGTGGTATCTTTTTATTTTTGGAAGCCCCCAATATGATGATCTGTTCAGTATTTCTATCATCATAATCCCTTGATCAGTGATAAGATCAACTTCTCGGTATTTTAATCTAGGAATCCACAATTTCTGATCAAAACGATTTGATCACTAAAAGAAAATACAACATATTCTTAAAGAGACTACCTGATAAGGTTTTTTAAGAGATAATCTACATAGTATAAAAAAATTGAATGGAAGAAGATGTTTATGCTTTGTACAGAATAGAAAAATTGAGAGTAAAAAAATTACAATTGGAGCTACAAGAACATTGTAATTAATTCACATCTACTAAGTACTGAACTCTTCATATGATTTGTTATTTATAATCATCATTCCAATAGTCATCTTTTCCCTTCAATGGTCATATTTTCTTCGATATTTTCATATTTTCATTGGATCCTATAACATTAATAGTCATATTATATCTAAATGAACAACATCATTTTGTTTTACACATATTATAACCAAAACCATGATTTTTTCTCATGGATTATATTTTTGTAAAAGGTATTCAATTGTGATAGAATAATGTTTTCTATATTAAAAATAAAACCTTATGAAATCTAAATTTTTTATATTGTTTATTTATAAATATTTTATGAGTAGGAATCTATTATTAACGGTTAATATCTCAAATCTGATTAAATCTTCTTCTTGTATAAAAAAATAACATAAGGTCTTTAGATTATATTTAATCTGGGGAATTCGATTATTATAGAATATATTATTATTATGATAATTGTAATAATTTATGACTATAATCATGAATACATTAAAACTAATTATAATTATATTAAAATAAACACTTTTTATATATTAGAAATCTTAAAATACAATGAAAATTTATGAGTAACTAATTATCTGTTTGAGAAATAGTTTGAGATTTTGAAAAGAAATTGAATGGAAAAATCAAAAATGTTGTCCAGGATTTAAACTCACCCCCATTTTGAAAATCACAAACCACAATATAAAATATAAATTAAAATTAAAAAAATTAATTTTATTTTTATAATTGATAAATTTCAAATTCATAATGAAAAAATAATACTTATATCTCAATATGATTAATAATTCGTCTGAATACTATTATGAATATGGTTAACTCCCCCTTATGATAACAACTTCCATATTGATCATGTTCACTTGTTTTATAATATTTCAACTCACTTTCTTAAAGCCTCTCCACCTTAGGAAAGAATTATCTTTCTTTTTATAAATTTCACCCACATTGACATTTTCAATGATGAATAAGGAAAAGAAATTATATAACAAAAAAGAGTTAGAGAAAAACAATATAAAACAGATTATATAATGTAACTAATCATATAACATAAATGTAAGAATATTCAACCAAAATAATTCGACTACAATCATAAAAAATCATACATATATTGAAACTTATATCATTGATAATTAAAATAAAAAAATACAACAAGAGTTTCATGAATTCAATATTTCATCAGCAAAATTCATCTAAATAATTTTTTCGAATTATTAAACACTTTCCTATCTACTTCAAACATGCCTATAAACCCTTCTTGAGACATTTTTTCATTCGAGGATGTTGTATTACTTATTCCATGATCATAATTATTTTATCTTACTCCTTCATATTTTATTATTGAGGTAAAAAATTTCTTCCAAATGTTTTCTTATTTTCCTCAGATTTGATCTTTTCAAATAATACGAAATTAATATTATTTAATTATTAATCTAATCATTTTATCCATACAATTTTCAAATCTCACAATCAAAAAAAATTTAACATGTTTACAAATATGAGACATCGTTATTTTTCTTCTTGGTATTACATATAAATTATTCATGATATTTAAAACTTATGGTCAAATCTTTTACATGATAACTGAAAGAAACACAATTATAATTCAATGTCCTTTTAAACTTCTCAAAATTGTCATCATTAATTGAAATATTGTCATCAATAAAATGATACAATTATATGACCATATTATAAATATTCCTATGATATTATTTACTTTATTAAAACACCTTGTAATTTACCTCAAATTGTATCAACATATTTTTAAATGTTTTCACTGAATATATGTATTTTTATTGATTATGAATAACCAAATCAAATTTTTTTCCAACCATTTAAAAAAAGTAATTTTTTAAACTATTAAATAAGTGATAAATATAATGAAAAATATAGGATGTTATCCTATTCATCACTCGAATTCATATTGATTTGTTCTTTTTCTAGTTATGATTTTTCATACACTAATTTTTGTCTTTTCTTTTGAGATCGATCCCGGATTCCCATCAAAAATATTATTTGTGTCCCCATCAACATTTTAAATTTCATAAAACATTATGTTATGAATTTCATTATCCCTAGTGGATTAAGATATAGTTTCTTTTGAATATAGAGACTAAAATGATAACTTGTTAAGATATATATCCTTTCTATAAACCACTAATGAAAAATTGTTTCCATGACACTCATGATGTTCTTATTGAGATCTAATAAAATTTATTCTCCTCTTACTTCTCATAGAAATCCAATTTTTATTGACTTTCATCACATTCTTCTTCATCTTAGAGATATCCTTATTATTCATCACATTTTACTCCTCTATATGTTTCTATTTATTTAGAAAAATTAATTAGTTATTGAATTCCGTGATCACATTGTATAATGAACTTATTAATGTATGTCTATGATCCAAAAATCATATTTTCTAATAGGAACCAATTGTTTTTCAATGAAAACAGATTTTTCCTTATAAATAGTAAGGGGAAATTGGTATCAACATGTTTCTATTCATGAATTCCAATTCAGCACTATATTTTATAACAAAATCTATAGAAGAGTCATAAACTCCATTCTACAATATATCAACTAATGATTTACTTTGATTTTTATTTTACAAATTATTATCCTTGGTCTATTTTTATGAAACATCATTACCATGAAACCTTATATAGAGGGATTCATCTTTGCTGAGTCTTATATGAATATCTCCTTCTTTAATTTTTTAATTTTCATTCTCCATTATTAAATATCTTATTTTGAGTATATCATTCGTTTCTTCCATTTTGGAGGAAGGTAATATTCCTTTATATTCATCACAAAAGTCTTTCCATTCATTGATTTATAAGAAGGTTATTCTAATGATGTATAAAATTAAGCGTTCTTTACAAACAATATTTAATTTGGATAAAAAATATTCTTTAATATCTAAATTGTATCATAACTTGTAAGCATGATATTTTTCATGGGATTTTTCAGACAATATTTCAATATTGAATTGACCCATCCACAATTTAATCATCATTTTAATCAATCCTGGAAAAATAATTATATAAAAAAAATTGAAAAAGACCATATATAATTTACATTCAAATTAATAAACATCGTGAGATTGATTTTTCTAATATTAACTCATCAATAAAAATAGAAAATATAATATACTTTGAGAGTATCTATATCACCATTATATTGAATGAGAAATAGTTTAGTCCAAATAGGTAAAGCTATTAGATATGGTACAGGATGAGTCACATTACATGGTACATCCATAAATACATTATTGAGTAATGTATATTTAGTAATATCTCCAATAAACATACCCTTAGAGTATATATGATTGTGCGGTGGGCCAAATGCATCTCCTTCATTAGAGATACTATAAAAACGAGCAATTTCACTTAGTTTCATATTATAATACATCTCATAGTAATAGAAAGAAAATAAAAATACCTAATCATTATATTTGTTCACCAAATCTAGATTAATAAATCCTAGTTGTGAACAAACTATTCTAAACATAACGATTCCCAACCATCATACTGTATCACCATTATCAAAGATAAATCATTCATTTCATAAAACTATCTTGAATCTAAACTTTATCAAAAACAAAAACCTCTTATTGTAATACTTTTTAGGATCCATTGTATTTGGGGATGAAATAGTGGATTCAGATAGGAAGAATGAATCAACCCGGGATTCAAATTTGAGGTAGCACTTTGTGGTGAAAATCGGAACATCTGATGTCGAAAACAATTTGGTTTTCCATTATATAATTGATTTAGAGTGATGTTAAAACAACCAAACATAATCTAACGGGTGATATTTTATCCATATGAGATACTGTTTGAGAAAAAATCATACGATTTTTTATGCTAAACTTTAAAGGTTTAAAAAAATATTGTATTAAGTGAATATGATGTATTTGTAATTTTTTTTTGGATTTAGTGATTATGATTAATTTGAAAAAAATTTAATTATTTTATTGGATGAATATATTTTAAAATAATATAAAAATATATGAAATAATTTTTAATAACAAAAAATATGATCAAAACCAATTTAAATAAAAATATATTAGAGTACAAGAATAATGAAGAATACCATTCGGAGTTAAATCATCAGAATTATAAACTATTGTTCTTATTTGATTAAAATAAATTGTATATCTAATAATTGAAATGAAAACTAGAATATTATTTTGTTGAAAACATGAATCAATAATACATAAATGCAAACACAAAAATGTTAAAATTTAAATTAAAACTGGAATTTTGAAATCAAAAATTATTTTGATAATAAAAAATCATATGTCTCCCACTTTCAAAAGGAGTAACATAATATTATGATATATTTGAAACCAAATGTAGATATAAATGATTATTTTAATATGATTATTCATAGATTTTGTTTAATTTATTCAAATCTATTAGAAGGAAATGGTTTTGTAAGAATATCATCAAGTTGTTCTTGCATTATGATTTATTGTAAAATGATATCTCCTCATTGTGTGTGATACCTAATAATGTCAATATAAATATGTATGTGTTTTTAATGACGGTGTATCCCATGGCTTTTAATGAAATCAATGGAGCAAGTTTTATCACAAATAATTCGTGTTTTAGTAAATTTATATCCATAGTATGCGAGTGTGTGTTGTATCCCCCACACTTGAGCACATCATCTTCCAGTAGCCACATATTCAGATTTAGAAGCGGAATATTCTATTGAGTGTTTTTATTGAAAAACCAATAAATTAATTAATCTAATATGAAATTAAATTTTCAATAAGTAGTTTTTATATCTGTTATACAACCACCAAAGGCAGCATCTTAAAAACATGTTAATTGAAAATAAGTTCAAGGAGAATAAAATAGATCAAAATATATAGTTCCCTTTGGATTATTAATCACTCATATTAAAAGATTTAAATGTAATTATTTTGTTTTATCGTGATATATTTTATATATGAATACCGACAACATTATCTGAGTATGACTGGCTATTATGTATGGAAGTTCTTGTATCATACCACTAAAAATTTATTGATTAATTGGTTGTCCATGTTCATCAAGATCCTATTAATTTGATGTACCAATTGATGAAATATTACATTTAGTATTTTCAGATCTATTAACATAAGAAGTTATTTGATATAATTATGTTGATATATTTAAAAAAACATATGTTTATTGTGAAATTGTTAAACCATGAAAAACTTGTTACTCACCAATCATACTCATTTGAAACATATATTTCATAATATTTGTAAAATATTCTATTTAATTTTATTGAGTTGATCTAAATATAATATCATGAACATAATTTAAAATAATCATAATGTGTTTTTCACATTATTTATAAAAATATTTGGATTTTTGGATCCCTTAATATAATTTTTTTGTGAAAAAATTCCTATTATCTATCACACTAAGCTCCAGGGTCTTGTTTTTTTCTATATATATTTTACTATTATTTAAAAAAAATTATTCAAATTTCATTTCTTTAATAGAAATGGTTTGTCAAAATTAACATTGTCTTATGAATATCTATTAAAGAATGCGCACTTTACGGCCATATGAAAAAATTTAATGTTTAAGAATGTTGTAAAGGTCAAAAATATTAATAAATTCCAATATTTCTATCGGTGAATATGATTCATCATAATAAATTCCCTCATGTTGTATATATATTTTAGAAAAAATTCATTCTTTATTTATAATGATAATTCCAATTTAATTACATTTGTTTTGGAAAACCCATTTTACTCAAATTACTCATGTTTCATAAGGGCCTCCATAAATGATCCTTAAATTACTCCTATCAAATACATTTATCTCTTATATCATTGATTTTATCAAATTCAAAACCCAGAAATCTTCAAAAAGACTATTTGGATAAAAATGGGAATTTAAATAAATATCTTCTATTTAATTTAATAAATAACATCTTTTCCTAAGTTGTCAATAAATATCACAATTCATACTATCATTCAAACGATCCCACTGAAAAAATTGACATCAACTCTTTAAAGGTTTCTCTTAATAATAAGGTAGAATATATTCTTGAGATAATAATACAAACAAAATTAATTTAATAATTTTATTAGTCATAGAATATTCAATAAACGGTTCAATATCTGTTTTTAGAAACCCATCCAAGGAAGTTTGTTGTGTTTCTTTAAAAAAAATTAGTTTTATCAATTTTACTTGTAATATTTCCTCAACATTACATTAATTTTTATTAAAAAAATTATATTCCATTGAAATAGATTAATTATATAAGAATATACCTTCATCAAATTGGGGTATAATTTTTTCTATGTTATATTTTGTATTCAAGATGAGTATATTACATCTAAATAATGTGAAGAAATAATTTATTTTCATATATCCCACAATTCATAATGTGTTTTGTTTATAAAAGGATATAATAAAACTCGATTTATTGTGTAATAAGATTTACAAAATTATTTAGAATAAATGTTTTTAGATATTTTGTATTCAATCAAAATGGTTCTTGTTATTTCATCAAAAATACAATTTATTTTTTCAACAAAACCATTTCTATGGACTTCTTGGAGCTAAAAAGTTAAGTGTAATTCCAATATCACTACCTAAATATTAAAATTTGGAAAATATATCTTCTCCACGTAATCACTAGGAATTTTTATCAATGTATAGTAATTTTCACCTTTTTTAACATTTCATATAAATTAATTAATATAACATATGTATTAAGATTTCATTTCTATAAAAATAAACCAATTTATATAAAGTGTAATCATTAACTAAATAATACACACAATATTTTTCTCTAAAATTCCCAATATGTGGAGGATCAATAATAACCATGTCAACGAATTGTTGTGAAACATAATTTGTCCCAATAGTAAAATATTTAAAACTAGACATATGTTACTTAACATATTCAAAATGTTAAATAACATTTTATGAATCAAAGCAATGCTTTGATAAATCCATTACATTTAATTTATTTGATAACATACATATGTTTCTATGGTTATAGTTTAAATTCCTTTTATTCCTTAACAATGATTGATCATTAATTATACTATGGAAAGGTAGGTCTTGGATCATAATATCTTCACTTTTTACTGTGTATACATTTCCTTTCTTATTGGCAGAATGATCATATTCATACATGGAATTATACACTATAAATTAATCATTAATAAAACTCACAATATAATTTTGATCACATTATTGACTTGTTCCTATTAGGATGTTCTTAAGGCCATTAACAAAAAAAAATATTTGAAATTAAATCTTTTCTAAGAAGAAGAATATTACATATAAAAAAACGTTATCCATGAGAATTATCTCAAAAGTTAACTACACGAAAATTCATATTTATAATATTTTCAAAGAAATATTTTTGTCTGGTCATATGTCTAGAAAAATACATTCCATGTACAATGTATTTTTCAAACATTCTTTATTTTCATGAAATTAAAATAATTATACTTTTGGATCATAAGCATTTCATGGATAATAAATGTAAGTATGTAAAATATTCAAAATCCACATTTTGTTTGAAAAAATTTACTTTTCTTGATAACTAATGATTTTATTTTATTATGGGAACAATTAATTTCATGTTTCCATCAAATTTATATTTTTTGTCAAAATGTATAAT
The DNA here is from genome assembly GCA_963277665.1 of Viscum album. Taxonomy (NCBI): domain Eukaryota; kingdom Viridiplantae; phylum Streptophyta; class Magnoliopsida; order Santalales; family Viscaceae; genus Viscum; species Viscum album. The sequence goes on from OY728160.1 coordinate 521,030,656, forward strand.
TTTTTGGAACAATGTAATCTTTACAATAAAATGGGTTTCTATAGATATATATCATTAAATAATATCTGAATAAATATTTATTCGATTAAAAAATATATAAAATATTCATCTCCCTATGTTGAAGTTTGATTAATGTTTTTATAAAGAATAATTTTCAGATTTCAGTTTTATAACTAATTCTTTATTGTTACTATGAATAATATTTGAATTTTTTATTTCAAAAATAGTTTGTAAAATATTCTTTTTAGAAATTGAAAAATTGAAATCACATGAAATAATATATTTTATGGAATTATATATATCATTAACTATTGATAGATCCTATATTAAAAAAAAGAAATCTTGATTTTGCTTATTTACATTTTTCATTATCCTTATCATCTTCTATAAAAACATTTCAATTATCATTCTCTAAAAATTTCCATATTTAAAATTTTTTTCATAAGGATGAAGGTATTGTAATCACTAGATATATAGGATTATTCAAAAAAATATATAAAATGATTTTCATCATGTTAATTTGCATTGAAATAAATATTATATACTGAATCATTTTTTGTACCTAATCAATAAAACCCTGATTGTAGAATGTATTCTAGAATGAATTCTAATATTCCTCTAATATATAATTTTATTAATTGAGTTATTATATAAATAATCACATCCAATGACACATCATGTTTTATATTCATTAAAAACAATCATAATTTTTTACTTTTATATTTTCTTCTCATTCCTATAATAATATCTATCATTCACATCACTCTTTTATCATTTTGAGATAATTAGGATGAATATGTAGAGCTATTTGGAAATCATAAAATGTAACATTAAAATATTTCTATTCATTCCTATACTTATTACTTTTCATTTAATTATATCGAAAATCCTTTTTACCAACACTTTTATCATCTATAGAGCACGATTTCTTAACTCATTTCGAAAATGTTCAGAATCACTTGAATGATATCAAACAATAACATTATTTTTCCTTATCAATATAACAAAATTATCAATAATATGAGCAGTAATTGAATTTGATTAATAAAAAAAGGAACTTTTCTATTCAATTTCTTTACTTTTTGAGCATCTCTTTTTTGTGTACCCTCATATTGTAAAAGAGTTCCAAACAAATCATCAAGTGATATATATTATAATTTTCCTTATTCATTAACAAATATTATCTTAGATTATAACTGATTAGGAATAATATCAAATATATTTTCCATATGGATTTAACATTTTAATACCCTTTCTACCATATATTGTGGACTACTCACTACTTTTATAAAACATTGTGGTACCTTTATAACAATTTCAACATAAGGAACAAAAGATGCCTGATAGTCCACTCTATGAATTTCTCCTCAAGTATCAAAAAACATAGAGGTTATAAAATGTTTAATCTCTTAATTATACTAAAAATAGTTAGTATATTCTCAAGAAGAAATCTTACAATAAATCCCCCATGTTTTAGAACACAATAAAGTTTTTATTAAACTTTAATTAATTTTAGACTCTTGTTTTTCGTCATTAATAAATTTACATACTTTTTTTTATAGATTTTATAATATACAATTAACATAGAGACATTATAAATGCAAGTATTTATAAAAATAATCTTCTTTATATCTCTCCAATATTCACAATCAGCTCTATGAAAAATAGGGCGTCTGTTCGGAATAATGTTATCTATTATTCCGATATTGAATAATGCCATCTATAAAACAAATATGAAAATTTTTCCAGCATTACACGTTATTGTATATAATATTTATAAACAAAATATTCATACTAAAATTAAATCTTACTTTGTAATAGTAAGGAAAAGAAATGATTTTTTCATGTATGTGAGATAAGATGTAGAAAACTCATATAACAACAAATGTGTGTATAAATATATTTAAGGATGTCCTTTATTAAAAATTTAGGATCAAAATTCATTTATATTTGACTAAATACAAATAGGTTAATTGTATGATTAAAAACTTTTTTTATCAATAAAACAAAATTTTTTTACTGAGATTAAATAAATAATATTCAACAAATATATGATGTAGTTAAACATTGATTAGACATAGCCCATGGGTCTGATGTTACGAGTATATTAATCAAGAAAATTTTGACATGTCATCTATAATTCAAAACGGTAAATCGATGACATCTTAAAATAAGATAGATTCATATTTAGTAAGTGAAAATTAAGCAGTTTAATCCTAATAAAAAATGAAAACAATAATAGTAAATACACTAGATAACATTAATCAAAGTAACAAAAACATGTAATGATTCTATTAGAAACCATATTGAATCATATTCATAAAAAATATCATAACCACGTTATTAAGATAAATGAAATTCAAATAAAACAATAAAATAAGAGTATTAAATTTTATAAAATAACTATTAAACGAAATACATGTAATAAAATAAATAATTAAAATGAATACAATTGGATTTTCCCAAAAATATGGGTGTCTTGAAACCTTTTATTAGGTTCGTTATTTGATACATATTGTAATGTCTATATTTATATATACATTGAAAACCATCGATATGATGATTGGTATATCTTTCAATCCCCACGAGCCTTCAATAAAATGATTTTATTTATATTGTTTTCTTATTCATGAGAGAGATCAACATGATGATCCGCTCTTTTTTTCTATCCCCACATTCCCTTGATTAATGTGTTGATAAGATTTTATGTATTTTTATACTTCGAGCCCTCGATCATAATCATAAAAACAAGATCCCAAAATAAAAATACAATAGATTCTAATAGAGGAAACCTAGAAAGGGTTCTTGAAGAAATAATCTCTCTAATGTTGTACAAAATACAAGGAAAATATTGATCACAATTTGTTTACATTATAAAAATCGATAATTATAAAAAATATCAATGGATGATACAAAAAAATAAAAGATTAATTCTCCTCTACTACGTACTGTGATTTTATAATGACCTAGTATTAATTTGGAATATTCCAATAGTCCTTATTTTCATCCAAATGACATATTTTCTCATTAATTTTCAAAAGGACCTGGAAACCTGTAACCACAATGGTTATATTATAACACAATTCATAACATCATTTTATATTACACATATTACAACGTATTAGAATAAATCTTTTTTTATTAAATGTTTTGTTGTATAATGTATTTTTTTATGATAGAATATATTTTTTTGTATCCATTATTTAACCGTAGACAATTAGATGGATTTCCAAATAGTATAGCATTATGATTATTTTTATGAATATCAATAGGATGTTACCGGTTTAGATTTTGAATACAATTATATAATTTTCCTATATTAATACTAAATAAAAATTCATTAAGTATGATTTGTTAAGGAGATTCTAATTATTATTTTCTCTATTCCCATAATGATAATTTTAATTATTTATGTTTATATTCACAGATACATGAAAAAAAATTATATGTATTGTAAAATATATTATATTTATATAAATAATCCCTAAAATACTTTTGATATAAAATGTTACCAATTCAGTATTTATGAAATATTTTTTCATTTACTAATGAAACTGAATTGAATCTTAAAAAATAATTTATTGAATCAAAACTTATTATATCATTATGATGATTACTCTCACAAATATATATTTAACTAATTTACCTTATTCCTCGTATTAATTGGAATTTAGATCATTTATTTATTTTATATATATCCATAGGTGACTACATGCACTTATGATAAACTTGGTGAAATATGGATTAAGAAGAAGTATTTTATATTTTCATTATTATTTATATGTGATATATGATCAATATTTTTCCAATATTTTAAACAAATTATCCTCTAATGACGAAATACTTTGTAGCTTACCTTTAAAATTATATAATAGTCATATATGAAAAATTATGGCTACAATATTTTTTACTAGAGGTATGGTTTAGTTAATTTTAAAATTATGATTATATAACATTATTAAGGATACATAAGATAAGACTATATAAGGGTAATCATCCAATAAATATTGTTTTTAAAAAATAATAAACAATGACATCAATTTAAATGCTATTTTACCTTTATTTTCACATAGAAATAAATTATTCATGATTTATTACTTATATTTTTTTAATCCACTTCTATAATTAGAAGATGGATGGAAGGAAGAGAAAATAAATATTTTGGGACAATGCATGGATTTTACAATTGACCTAAAAAATGTCATAAGATGTACAAAGAAAGAAACTATGAAGATTCATACCCAACAGTCTTTGGCTATAAACAATAACCTAAACCACCTTTAATGTCCCAATAACCTAAGAAGGAACAAATTCCTATTTATTTAGTTATGAATCCATGACCACCTTAATTTAGTGGATCCTTAAATACACATTTAATATAATAGAGTATTAACAAAATGGATAATATATTTATGTGCTTCTATATTGTGATATGGAGAAGTTTACTCTTGCTATACTTTGTTTAGATTTAAAAACTGATGAATGGTGGTTGATGATGAATAACCCTCTATAGAATGATGAAATGGATGATAGGTAGTTCTAACCCATTAAAAATTTATTTGTTCAAATTTATTTCCCTCAAATTATTTAAATATGTATGGATAGACAATTCATAGGGATTAACAAAATGTTAGGTTAATCTATCATGATTTATGAGGAATACATCGCAATGCATTCAATATGTGACTCATATTTTGTAATAAAGAATGATCAGATAATATATATATTCTTTGTTGGTTTAAAACCAAACCTTCTCTAGGATATCACATTCTATGTCTTTTGGAGTTATAAATATGTTTTTTTATATTCTCTCAAAGTAGAGATAGAATTTGTATTTTGGTAATTTGGACATAGTGATAGGGAATGAGGTATATAGTTTTAATCTAGAAGGTCAAATAAAGACTCATGAAATAGGATTTGATCACCCATATGCAAAAAGTAGGGAAGAACAAAAATTGGAATTTCCTCAAAGGAATAGATAAATGCTTCAAGTTTAAGATAAAAGTCCTCCAATATCATGAATGTTTATGTGACATGATGAAGTTGAAAAATATGATGTTGGAAAGGAAGGAATATCTTAATCCACAACCCAGGGATTATTTCATAAATGATATGTTAAAAGGGAAATATGATGTATAATACAGTAAACATTTTTACAATCGGGGTAATAAGTGACATCATCCATTAAATCTGAAAGAGCAAGTGAAATCAATTTTCATTACTATGTATAATGTTTAGCATGATAATAAATATAAGCAAGATAATGATCATATTCAGTCGAGAATAGTAAAAGTTTTATTTGATTCTTCTTATATATATTACATTATATCCTTTATGTTTTATTGAACATTTGGATTAGAGCATCAATACCATGTGGTTGAGATATCTATAAAATACCATAGTGGTGAATTCATTGAAATCCATTTTATTGAATCTTCAATTGTTAGTTATTTTATACGATTCTTCATTAAAGATCATAAAACATCCAATGGTTTAATTTAATATTATCCCAGGAACAGATTAGATCACATTATATAGATATCACATACATTTTTGGGAAAAGGAAATCCACATACAAATTTGAAACTGGTCCATGATCCTCTAAAAATGAAATAATTATGACAAATCTTCATTGGAAAATCCATCAATGAAAGGGGTGTTGATACACTTTGAAGAAGTATGCATATTCCAAATGAATGATAGAAAGGTATCAAACATTATGAATTGTCATTTTTTATGGAATATATTGATTCATTTACCAAATAGTTACCCATTCTTCCTCTAGATCATGATGAAGAATTCTTAGTAGAACATATATATAGAGCCAGTCCTATCTCTATATTCTAATACAGGATGGATTCAATCAAACATTATCTATTAAATAATCTATAATAAGAGAATTTAGAAAACATTTTTATACTACCTATTGCATTTACATAGGGTCCACAATTTCACTATTAAAAAAATGGATCGATCATTGTGGTTATTTATTGATTATCAGGAGATGAAAAATATCACAATAAGGAACTTGTATCTTCTACTAATGATTAATAACTATTTTGGTCCAATATATAGAGACCCATTCATCTTAATGGTGGATATCCATTCTGGATATCATTATTTTAAGGTGAATACAGATTATATTCTGATTCCTTCCTTTTGTACTTGGTATGGAAACTATGTGTTCTTATTGATTTCATTTACAGTTTTTAATTCCCCTTTAATGTTTAGGGATTAGAAGAATATATTTCTTATAGACTAAATAGACAAATTTTTTACCTTGTTTATCAATTATATTTTCATTTTCACCATGAGAAAGGAAGACCATGGGGATAATATTACGGAATTTAATGAAAAAATTAATGACGTATAAAACTATTCTATGTTCTAAAAGTGTTAATTTTGGATAATATATAGTCACATTCATTAGGAACATGATAAAATAGAAGGAATTTCTATTCACACTTAAAATACAAACATAATAGATGAATAAAACAAGATCACTAGTGTCATTGAAATTTATAGTTTTCGTAGGTTAATAGGGTATTACAAATGTTTTTTGATAAATTTATTACTATTTTGTAGCACGAAAACATTGTAAAAATGGTATGGGGTAATGTATCTAAGGAAAAATGTACACTAAGAAATCATTTAAGTGATCAAGAAGAGTCTACTAATTTTACCTTGACTCAAACTAGTAATAAGTGGATAATTGTTTTGATATAATTTTATTCTTAGAATTTTGTCTGGGGTTGTGTACAAATTGGGATCACTAATGTGATAGCATATGCCTCATAGACGATGAAGAAACATGGGAAAAACTATTAAATAAATGATCAAGTCATAGCAACTTTAATGATATCCTTGAATAGTTTGCAGCACTATCTCAATGTTGAGTAGTTGAAAAATATATAGAACATATGACTTTATAGTATATATTTGGTAATTCCTCAAGCTTCCACAGAATGTTTCCCTGTGAATAATAAAATATCTTGTGTTGTACGCAACTTCGAGTTCAAACACACCAAAACCAATAAAAGTAACTGTTATGAATAGTAATACCGACGTTTTTGAAAATTTATAAGTTTTATCATTCAAAATGGAATTAATTTTCGGATATGGAATATCTAAATTTGTATAGGGTGAGTTTTCGGTATTTTTCTGAAAACATTCAATTTTTCATGAAAATTGAAAAAAATGCATTATTGTTTAAAACCAACTTTTTAATTGAATATTTAATTATATTATTTAAATATATTTTAGGTAAAAATAGATACAAAATACCTATATATGATCAACTTAATTCATTGGAGTAATTTTATAATATGTTTATATATATAACATTTTATGGAACATTTGTCGTCTTTTACCCGCCTCTTAGGAGCATTTCAAAATTTGTATAAAACATAATTTTTCTGCTTTTTTTGGTTAAATTTCATAAATCCAAGAGACACGGCTAATATAAGTAAGTAAAATGTGGTTTAATAAGATGAAAATAATTTTTGGTGAATACTAACTTTTTACTTTTATTTCACACAATTAAAAATAAATAGGGTAATTTAGGGTAATGTTGATATCATAATTTCCCTAACACATGTCCTAATTCAATTGGATAAGTATAATTCGACAAGAAAAAATATTGGGAATAAAATATGTACATATTTGATCCACTTTGATTATATTATGACATTTATTATTATTTTATTTAAAGAAGAGTTAAAAGAGTTAAAATAAAAGTCTAATAACTAAACAATTTTAAATATAGGTTTATACCAACGAAAAATTAGACTATAAATATTATTTAGAAATTTAAAATGATTTCCTTTGTAAAGTTAATTTATTTATAATTTTTATACATTTACTAATAAAATTTATTTATGACACAATGATGGTGCAGTAATTACATTATTAATGAAAGATTAAAATAATTGACATTATAAATATCCAAATAAATATAATTCGAGAATTTGGATGATTTACACTAATTATTTAGGATAATATTATATTTTAGGATTGATTAAATGAATTTAGTTCGAATTAATAATGTTGTTAGTAATTTAACATAAATTTATTACTAAATAGTGTCAAAATTGACATAAAATAGTTTTTATGACAAATATTATATTATTTATTGATATCATATTCATAAAAAATATAAGATTAGAAAAAATGACTTATATTACATTATATATATCAATAATTAACCACATGGGATTATCTTGGATGTTTAGAGTATATTTATTAACCATATAGTATTAAAATACAAAGAGACACGGTAAATGTGAAACTATTTAACAAAGAGTTAAAACTAAATGATAAGGTTAATATGATGACCCAAACCCTTATAAAACCTATTGGTTTAGAGTTTTTAGACCCATACCCACATTATCCTCAAAATAAATTATTTTACATCCATTATAAACTGAATATGAATTTATTATAAAATTAGTTTTTAAGATTTTCTTTAGGTACCCCTCACCCCTCTTTTAAAAGAGAACTTCCACTTCCCCCAAATTCACACATGCAATGCCATTTGGCTCAAAAACCCCTACCCAAATATCCTCCAAACATCCCTATCATCATTTTATTGGCAGTCCATTGGTCAGAAATCCAACTTAAGGTTAATATTTTGATCAAATAAAAAGGGACAACCCGAAAATAGGTAAATAATTCACCACCTCTTTCAATTTATTTTCTTCAACCACTTCCACTTTCCTTGTAGTTTCCATTATAAAATAATAAATATAGTATCTTCTATATACTATGATGTTATTATAAAAATTATGCAACCATATTCCTTATTCTATACATGATATGAATGACAAAGTTACCAAACATGCATACGTACGACTTACCGTCTCCACGTCGTGATGTAGTTTGTCATTCAACAATTCACTATGTGGATTTTTATAATGATGATTTATAATTGAGGTAAATAATAAATATAACATGTTAATTATTGTGTATATGATATAATATCCAATTACATATGTTCCCACCATCAATATAATTATATTGTCAATCGTTCGTACGTACGGATTATCGTCTACATGAACTCAATAAGATTCATTCCCCATCCTAACCATTCATAACTAATTTTCATTTCACAATTATAAAAAATTATTAATGACATGATATCATTCTGGATAGGAATTATATAAATCCTATTCATTAAAAAAATATCTTATGTATCAAAACATATGATGAAGAACAAATAAGTTATAACCCAAAACAACGATATCAATAAAATATTTTTAACAAAGAAATATTAAAGGATCATATGTGATATCATATTTATTTATATGGTTATTGAATAATTTAATAACAATTAATTTACCATTATAAAGGATTTTATCCTTCCCTTGTCCATGTAAATGTACAAGGTAAGGGTTATTTCTACAATCTATTCATTATCGGATGTTATTTATACGTAATTAACTACTGGGACCTCTTTATCATCCACATCCGTGACTTTTTAAAAATATTTCTTCAAAACATTTTTACTACATACTAGAAAATGGGTTAAATTACTTTATACCCTTATTTGACCTTATATGTTTTGAAATGAATCTTTCCTTCTTTTTCTATACAAGTTACATTATGACCTTTTCGACAAAATTAAGGTAAGAATGTTTTTTAACTTATACAGCAGGTGCGGTAATTTTCCACCAATATAACATCATCAAAGCTTCCATTACAAGATTATAAAAATATTTCCAAAATAAATGTTTTCAATATAATTATGTGACTCATAATTGATTTCAACATAGAAAGTGATATTACTCACAATTTGTTTTTATTTCATCTACATCAACATCCTTTGATAAATTTTAAACTTATATGAAGTTGATTAATTATGATAAAAATATTCCCTATTGTATTTATGTTTTTGTGATATGTTTGACCGTGGATGAGTTATTTTTATGCCATTCATGGTTTATGGAAAATTTATTTACTTCTATTATTGTAGTTTTAATACGAATGTTTATATTATATTTCAACATCTTCTTAAGATGATTGTGTTAGACTAGTATGTTCCGTGTTGGGAGCCTATAAAAGTATGACCTCAGGGTTGGGGTCTAGTTAAAGAAGTCATTCTGTGTTAGAGTCCAGTTAGAGAGGCTCTCTATATCGGAGTGTAGTTATTGAGGCTCTCTTGGATGGAGTCTGGTCATAGAGCCTGTCCATGTTGGAGTCCGGTTAATGATAGCCCATAGATCCTAGCATGAGGCCTTGACACAGAAATTAATGTATGAAAATATGCATTCCGCCATTATGATTGTAGATATTTATATTACATTTGAATATTAGACTATTTAATTATCCATGAGAATAATTAAATGGAATTATTTTATTTTATCATTGCCACATTATCCGAAAGTTCATGTTTAAAAGGATTTTGTTTTATTCTTATACATTGCCTTAAATATTTAATATTTTTTATGAAATATTATGCTATATTGTTATCCTTAATGAGCATCTAAGTTCACCCCTTTCTATGTTTTAATTTTTCCACAGTGTGAAGAATTATATTTTGACTGACCTGTAGGGATAGTCTAAGAGATATGAGTGTGGCCTATAGAGACAATGTTGTTGTAGTTTTTCATTTTCTAATGTAATGTAAAACATATGAATGTATCAAGTAATTCCAATTCTACTAAACTAATTATTCTTTAATAAATTGATATTTTTTTATCATTATAATATTATGTAATAATGCACCAACTCTAGGTAACTAGGGTTGGGGTGTTACATATTAACATAGAAATATATCAGCATATATCAATGAATATGGTTATATATAATCAATGAATTTGATTTACCTATTTACTACTATCCAGGAAAGGAGATCATGGAAAATGACATTCGTTAAAGAAAAGTACATGTTACTCAATCCATGATTTATATTAATAAATACATTATCTTCATGTATATGAGAAATATGAGTTCCAAGTATATCTCTGGTGGATATACATTCCTACCATTCTTATTAACTGAATTTTAATGTGCTAAAACAAGAGAATTAGATGCCATAATAAAATTAACAAATGTAGGTATTCGATTATACTGACAAATATATAGAGAAAATGAAAACACACCATGTCCAAGTTCGTTGGAGGAACCAAAATTATGTTCTGGAAACATGGAAACTAGAGTAAAATTTTAACTTATTTACCCTCAAATATTTTCAACCGAGAAAATGATTTTAGTTTTTGGGATGAAATTTTTAGGGGGAGGAATCTAATATCCTTGAAATTTTATATGAAAGTTGTTTTAAAAATATAATTTTTACTATTATTTTCATATATATTAAAGGGAATCAAAAAACCCTTTAAATAACAGAAAAATAACACTATAATAGTTTTCTATGAAACCAATGAAAATTTCATGAATTTCATTTAGATAAAAATATTAAGTATGCATGGAAAACTTAAAAAATATGGATAACCCTAACTTGAAAGAATAACCACCAAAATGGAAAAAATTTTAGATATGAAATAATTGTAAACCAATTAATATATTAGAAAATAGAAATATATATATTTTCAAGTAATTTATATCAATTTTGTGTAAAATAATGAAATGATAATTATAAAAGTAAATTTGATTGTTGGTATAGTACCCTGATCTTTTGGAATAATTACAGGTCTATTGGGAATATTAATTTAGTATAAAAATAAAATATTATCATATAAAATGTATTTATGTTGATAAATATAATTAAATATAAATATTATAATGATGAAAATTAAATACTATTTTTTAAAAACTCAATGAATAAATTGGAACATTTTTAACAAAATATTTATAAATATATTTACTAAAAATCAATGATTTTATATTAAAAATTAAATAGTTACTATGAAACACCCCGACCCCAGTTACCCAGAGTCGTTGCATTATTACATAAAATTGGAATGATCACAAAGGATCAAGTCTCTAAGGACCGATTAGTTTATTAGTCTTGGAAACACTAGATATATTCATAAGTCATACATTACATCATAAGGTAAAAAAACTACAACAATATCTTGTCTTCATATCCCCTCATACTATCCCTGTAGGTCATTCATAAATTACTTCTTTATATTCCTCGGAAAAATAAAACATTGAAAGGGGTGAGCTCAGATGCTCAGTAAGGATAACATTATAGCAGAAGCATTCATAGATAAGCATAAAAACTTAAGGCATTTTATAACTAAAACAAAATCCTTTTATACTGGAACTTCAACATAAAATGGAAAATATAAAATAAAATAATGCTATTTAATTACTCAATGGATATTCTACTAGTCGAATGATCACATGAAATATCAATAACCACTTTCATAATGATGGAAGGCATAATTCCAGACTATCATAACCACATAGCCAAGGCCTCGTGCCAAGACTACAAATAAGATTTTGCCAAGGCCTTGTTCCAAGACACTAGTTTGCCTAATGAGACCTACTGATGCATAGAGGAGCTATAGCGGGCTCCACCCGTCACTTATTATGTCCAATTCATTCCTCATATAAACAGGTTTAATCATAACATAATCATTCGTATCAAAACTAGAATATGAAATGTCAATACTTTATCCACAAACCATGAATGTTATAAAAATAGCACATCCACAGTAAAACATAACTCATTCGATACAATATGGAAGATTGTATTGTATCACATTATCCTCAATCAAGAATAATGAAGGATGTTGACATAGATGAAAATAATCATCAAAACTATTTGAGGGAAATATCTCCATTTTACTTGAAATCATTTAAAAGTCACACTATTTGTCAATAAGCCATTTAAAAATAGATTTTTGATTCAAAGTGTCCCATAACACTTTGAAACTTTTAAAAGGAGATTTAATTTTAAAACATTAATGTATATATAAATAAATCCTTAAAACCATTTTTTTAAAACATGGACATTAATGAGCAAGATTTAGAAGAATAAGTCTTTATAACATTTAAAAATGGAATTTTAGTTAGAGTTTCTAACCAAAAGAGAGACACTTGAATAAAAATAATTGAGGTAATCAATACATTGTAATATCATAAGAATAAATTGATTCATGATATACTATGTCAAAGTACATTATATACACCACATAAAAGCGATTTGGTGTATATAAACAAAGAAGTTTCAATGGAATGTAAATTTAGATGAAATCTCTCATAAAGGCCGTACCCTTAGGATAAGGATAAATAAACGACATAGTTATGTGTGAAAAATATAAATACACTAAATATGATTGGATATTCTTTGTAAAACAATCAAATGACATTCACACATAATCTTGTAAAAACAACACCAGTGAATTGGATGTTTAACTCAACAAATGGAGAATGAGTTAAAATTACTCTTATCAAATTCATATCGATGACTTGAGAAATTATCAATGGAGTGATTACGTGTATCAAAAGTATATCCACAGAAACGGGGAGTGGAAATTATGACATAATCAAATGAATAGTTATTCCACACATAATCATGGATTAAAATAATCAATGAAGTTTCTGTAAAGCTGAATAAATGGAAATTGAAATTTCAAATTCCCTTATCGATTATGTAACATGTGAAACATACACCCATGAAATAAGGATCATACCATTATGAAGTAAATATACATAAATTAATGTATATTGCACAATGAATACAATCATGGACAGTACACACACCAAATGGAATAAATAAGTGGTGAACAGTGGAATTCTCACGGAATTAAAAGTGAGATAAGAAACCCCTTACTTTGTACTTTTTCCTTGGTCAACTGTAGTTTAACCTCCTTTATAATGGTGAAATAATTGTTATTAAATTATACAAGAATCATATACATTAATATTATATCATATATGATCTTTTAACATTGATATGTTAATAATATCTTAGAATTATCGTCATTTTGGGTGTTTATGGGTTCATTTTACTTTATATTCATTGTTATGTGAGCCATATTTGTTATTAATGGGATGTATATTATGAATATCAAGAATTAAATCATGTCCTTAAATATTATTTTTAATCATCAAATGAGAATTATACTTGAAGGGATACGATGGAAAATGAATCTCATCGCGTTCATGGAGACGGTAGTCCGTACGTATGCACGAGCGGCAATATAATTATTTTGATATTAAAATAATATATAATTTGGTGGTATATAATATATACAGAATCATTATCATGTAATATTTTTTATTTACATGAGTTACACATCATTATTATACCCATCCAAATAATAATATATTGAATAACAATTACACAATGACTTGGAGACGGTAAACCATACGTACGCACGTGTGGTGACATGTTTTTCAAAGGGTGGATAGAATAATGAATATGGATGTTCCATATTTATAATAACATCATATAATATATATGATACTGGATTTATTATTTTAGAATGGTAACAACAAGGAAGAATAAGTGGAAGAAAAAAGGAACTTAGAAAAGGGTGGTGAAATCATTACCTCTTCTTCGGGTTCTTCCTTTTGATTTGATCAAAAGGGCTCCATAAGATGGCTTTATGATCAAAATAAGGCCACTAGGTTCAGTTGAGGGATGTTGGGAGAGTATTTGGGAAGATTTTGTCCAAAAAAAATGGCTTTGATGGTGTGATGGAATGAGAAATAGGAGTGCCCTTTTATAAGAGGGGTGAGGGGCGCCATTGGAAAAGCTAGAAATATTAATTTATAATATATTAATATTCTGTATCTAATATCTCCAAAGTTGATTATTTAAAGGTTAATGTGGGGATGGTTCGAAAACTACTCAACAAACAGAATTTAGACTGGTTTGGGTCATTATATTATCCTTATCTTTAAGTATTAACTTTTAGTTAATTAGTATCATTTTTACGATGTCTCTTTTTATTTTTATATTATATGGTTAATAAACATACCATATACATCCACGTGAACCCAAAGTGGTCCATTAATGATACACCTATCATTATATAAGTCTTATTGACGATCCTTTGATTTTTAGGAATTTAAAATCAATTAGTAATATAATATTTGTTTAAAAACCTCTTTTATGTCAATTTTGACACTATTCAATAGTTGATTTTTTTGAAATACATAACAGAATGATTACTTCGAAAAAAGTTATTTAAATCAATCCTAATATGCAATATTAACCTAGAAAATTAGTTTATTTCATTAAAAGTATCAAATTATATTTATTTGGATATTTATAATATCAATTATTCTAATATTTCACAATTCTGGTAAATATTACATCACCATTGTGTCATAAATAAATTAACATATTTAATGTATAAAAATTATAAATAAAATATCATTATGTAGGAAATATTTGTAAAATTCTAATGAATATTTATAGTCTAAAATACAACATATATAACCCTATGTAACAATTGTTTTTCTAAAAGCTATATGCTTGTGTCTTTTTTGTATTTATTTTAACTTAATTAAAATAAAGTGTCCCTATCACTTACAAGTGGATCCATGGGGTCCCAAAATAGACCCAAAGATGCCCATGGTCGACCATTTATTAACCAATATGGTTAAGACACGTTTAAGCGTAATTTAGTATTAATATATTATTATTTTTAACCCTTTTTTACCGGATTTACCCATTAACCATGGTAAATAAAATATTTACCGAAGTAATCATCCAAAATGCCTAAAAATAAAAGTTACCTATTTACACAATTTGAAAATCCTGATTCCAAATATGGAATCAATTTTTCCAAATTCAAAACACAGAAGCGACAGAAATTAATTTAAAATTAATTCCCGTTGTTAAAACAAAAAGCGTGTTTTAAGAGATAATAACTATCAAAAGATTGGCACTTGTTTATGTCTGGGTTAAATGTGAAATTATGTTCAATTACCCACATTTTAATACATGGTAAAAATATATTCTAAATATACTTTAAAACCAAAAAAAATTCATAATTTATCACTTTTAATTATTTTGTTTAAAAAAGTTGTTTTTAAATAAAATTTAGTAATTTTCACTATTCATCAAAATATGAAAGTTATCCGAAAAGTACCAAAATTTTACCCTAGGCTAATTTCGGTTTTCCGAATCCAAAAACGAAGTCCATTTTGAGAGATAGAATTTATAAAATCTCAAAAAGTATGTATTACTATTTATAACGGCTAGTTTGAATGGTTGTGGTGTGTTAGAATCTCGATGTTGCGTACAATGCACATCATTGCATTATTCAAAGGGAAACATATCATGGAAGCTTGGGGTGTTACATTCTCCCCTACTTCAATAAATTGCGTCCTCGCAATTTTTATTAAAATTGGGCTTGATAATATAATGGAAAGACCCATATCAGAAAAATAGTCAATAAAACTATCACTTTAAAAGAAAAAAAAGAGAGGTATAAATGTCACCCAAGATAACCCATTCTAGGATTCCATGTAGAAAAACATGGATATGGAAGATAAACTAAGTGTCAAGTTCTAATGGAGAGGGATATAAATCATGATCAGGAGAAAGTCAACAATAAGAAAAACCCAAACTTGTGTTGGGACAAATGGTCATTAGTCTCCTAGCAGGAAGGAAACGGACAACAATATTTTTTTTAAGTTACATTACATAAGGATGAGGAATTCATGTATGATATTGACTAAGAATATAAAGATATATATTTACTTTTTAACTAAGGTTTCATTCTATAATAATTTCCACCACTAAATAAATTTTTTTAAACGATGAGTATTCAAGAAATCATGGTCACACTGGAAGAGCTAAAATAAACTTCTATAGAATCACATGATCCATGCAGGATAAACTATATATTTACATTGTCTTTGGAGATTAATAAAAACCAAAATGGATAGTGCAAGATCTAATGATCCCCCAAATTGATATTCCTTGAGATAAATAAACACTAATATTAATTTCTAAAATTAAACCAATAATACCCCAAAGTTAAATAAATACCATTCAATAATAAATTGTCCTTAAAATCCTTCAATATAATCCAAACTAATATTGAAACCCAAAACTTATAATAATGTAGTCTTCCACGCTAAATTCTATCTCCAAATGACATCATCTACTCTTAAAGTCACATGCATAACCTAATCACATATTCTTTATTATAGGTTAATCATTTACATAAATAACCCAAATCACTATAAATACACAATAAAAACATAGATAAAAATCCACCATTACTTCTCTAATGAAATCCCATAGTATTCTATTTTCCTTGGGAATATAGTGTTCCCAACAAAGCGAACATCTTCCAAAATAACATTTATCACTAAATCATCAAATCATTTTCCTATACCAAGGGTATTCATTTGATAAGACATAAGAACCCAAATCAACTTATTATTGATCAATAAAATCATTTAACTAAAAAAATTAGTCACACTAACCAGGGACATCACGTCGTCCAGTGGTAGGTGATAAATCCCAATCACACTTTGGTTATGGGATCGATTCCCATAGCTTTGTCCGACGCGATGTGTTGTCACACGGTCTACGTGTTGTCATTTTTCAAAAACTATATTTCATAATATTACCAAAATGAGATAAATTCCTCAAAATACCAAAACATAATTTATCCACAAATTATATATCAAACATTGCATTTTCATCTCAAATTATAATAACTTATAATTCTCTCAAACCCCAATGATCATATAAAACCAAATGGCTATTTATACCTATATCCACAAGATAAGAGATAATTCTTCCCCAAATATCATTCTCACAGGGAAAACTACGGGGTTACAAATACAAGAGAAAATTATTCCAATGTAAACACATCAACAAGGAGCACTAATACTTTTTAAACATTTCTCCAACCATTTATTTCAACATGGATTCTTCTTTGACCAAGAAAATATCCTATAGAATAGTTCATTCACTCGGGTAATGTCCAGGTCCCCTACATTTACGGAAAATGACTGTAAATGGACTCTTGGGACCATTTTTATCTTCTTCCACAGTACTCTTCATTTTTCTTTGGCAATTCTTCACTTTAGGTCCTTCCTTACCACATGTAAAGAATTTCTTGGTCCCATTGAGACACTTTCCCGAGTGTCTCCTACCACATTTCTTGCATGATGGAAATTGAGGGTTCTTTTCTCCATGGTCTCCATTACTGGAGCTCTTATCATTCATCACCATTCCTTTCATTGTTGAGTCCGGTAGTTGGTTAATATATATGTTGTTGATCATATTTTTGGATAAGTGAATTTGCATAAAGACTATATCTTTTACACCTATCAACATTCCATTTTTTTCATCATTGCCACCACTGTTCCCACTTTGTACATCATTCTCAAAGTCTCCTTGACTTCCTTGTAATCTATCCATTGACTAAAACCAGAAAGCATTGTGTGAGTAACAGTAATCATAAAATCATTTAGAGATTAACATGTCACCATATTCTCAATTTGAAACACATTAGGAATAACCAAGGTCATTTACTATAATCATATATATATATATTACATTAAATCAGTTTGTAAGGAAATTGTAAATTATCCTAAGTATATCCCTCGGGAGTGTCGTAACCAAGAGTGCAGCAAGGCCCGTTGTCGTGAACCAGTTCCCGTTCGAGTCTAGCTCAAAGCGGTGTTTTCGGGTTTTAACCCAAGGTACATCTGTGCCAGAGCCGCCTATACCTGCTGGTATCGAGACAGGGATGTATTTCTCGGAAAACTCACAAAATCTCTACAATACCAAAATTCTAGGAAGTTATTCTATACTAATCCTCAAAGTTCATCTTAGGTCTACGTGCTCTAATCAGAGTTTATCTAAATCTAGCTTCCAGGATTTTTACTAAACTTCCTCTGATACCAACTGTAAAACCCCGACCCCAGTAACCCAGAGTCGGTGCATTATTACATAACATTGGCATGATCACAATGGATCAAGTCTCGAAAGACCAATTAGTTTAGTAGTCTTGGAAACACTAGGTATATTAATAAGTCCTACATTACATCATAAGGTAAAGAAACTACAACAATATCTTGTCTTCATATCCCCTCAGACTATCCCTGCAGGTCATTCGTAAATTACTTCTTCATAATCCTGGGAAAAATAAAACATTGAAAGGGGTGAGCTTAGATGCTAAGTAAGGATAAAATTATAGCGGAAGCTTTCATAGATAAGCATAAACACATAAGGCAGTTTATAACTAAAACAAATGCCTTTTAAACTTGATCTTCAGCATAAAATAGCAAATATAAAATAAAATAATGCCATTTACTTACTCACATGGATATTCTACTAGTCGAATGATCACATGAAATATCAATAACCACTTTCATAATGATGGAATGCATAATGCCAGACTATCATAACCACATAGCCAAGGCCTCGTGCCAAGGCTACAAATAATATTTTTCCCATGCCTTGTGCCAAGACACTAGTTTGTCTCATGAGACCTACCGATGCATCGAGGAGCTATAGAGGGATCCACCAGTCACTTATTAAGTCCAATGCATACCTCATATGAACAGTTTTAAACATAACATAAACATTCGTATTAAAACTAGAATATGAAATGTCAATACTTTAACCACAAACCATGAATGGTATAAAAATAGCACATCCATAGTCAAACATAACTCATTTGATACAATATGGAATATTGTATTGTATCACATTAACCTCAATCGAGAATAATTAAGGATGTTGACATAGATGAAAATAATCATCAAAACTATTTGAGAGAAATATCCCCCTTCAACTTGAAATAATTTAAAAGTCACACTATTTATCAATAAGCCATTTAAAAATAGATTTTTGAATGAAAGTGTCACATACCACTTTGAATCAGTTAAAAGGAGTTTTAATTTTAAAACATTAATGTCCATATAAATAAATCCTTAAACCCATTTTTTTTAAAACATGGACATTAATGAGCAAGATTTAGAAGAATAAGTATTTATAACATTTAAAAATGGTATTTTAGTTAGAGTTTCTATCCAGAAGAGAGGCACATGAATACAAATAATTGAGGTAATAAATAAATTGTAATATCATGAGAATATAGGGATTCATGATATACTATGTCAAAGTACATTATATACACCACATAAAAGCGATTTTGTGTATATCAACGAAGAAGTCTCAATGGAATGTAAATTTAGATGAAATCTCTCATAAAGGCCGTACCCTTAGGATGAGGATAAATCAATGACATAGTTATGTGTGACAAATATAAATACACTAAATATTATTGGATATTCTGTGTAAAACAATAAAATGACATTCACACATAATCTTGTAAAAGCAACACCAATGAATTGGATGTTTAACTCATCAAATGGAGAATGAGTTAAAATTAGTCTTATCAAATTCATATCGATGACATGAGAAATTATCAATGGAATGATTATGTGTATCAAAAGTATATCCACAGAAAAGGGGAGTGGAAATTATGACATAATCAAATGAATAGTGATTCCACACATAATCTCAGAGTAAAATAATCAATGAAGTTTGCATAAAGTCGAATAAATGGAAATTGAAATTTCATATTCCCTTATCGATTAAGTAACTTATGAAACATACACCCATGAAAGAAGGATCATACCATGATCAAGTAAATGTCCATAAATTTAAGTATATTACACAATGAATACAATCATGGGCAGTACACACATCAAATGGAATAAATAAGTGGCGAACAAAGGAATTCTCACAGAATTAAAAGTGAGATAAGAAACCCCTTACTTTGTTCTTTTTCCTTGGACGACGGTAGGATAACCTCTTGTATAATGGTTAAATAATTGTTATTAAATTATACAAGAATCATATACATTAATATGATATCATATATGATCTTTTATAATTGGTTTGTTAATAATATATTAGAATTATCGTCATTTCGGGTGTTTACGGGTTCATTTTACTTTATATTCATTGTTTTGTGAGCAATATTTGTTATTAATGGGATGTATATTATTTATATCCAGAATTATATAAAGTACTTAAATGTTATTTTTAATCATCAAATGAGAATTATACTTGAATGGATACGATGGAAAATGAATCTCATTGTGTTCGTGGAGACGGTAGTCCGTACGTACGAACGAGCGACAATATCATTATTTTGATATTACAATAATATAAAATTGGGTGGTATATAATATATACAGAATCATTATCATGTTATATTTATTATTTACATGAGTTACACATTATTATTATACCCATCCAAATGATAATATATTGAATAACAATTACACCACGACGTGGAGACGGTAAGCCGTACGTACGCACGTGTGGCGACACGTAATTCAAAGGGTGGATAGAATAATGAATATGGTTGTACCATATTTATAATAAAATCAAAGTATATATATGATACTGGAGTTATTATTTTAGAATGGTAACAACAAGTAAGAAGAAGTGGAAGAAGAAAGGAACTTGGAAAACGGTGGTCAAATCATTACCTCTTCTTCGAGTTCTTCCTTTTGATTTGATCAAAAGGGCTCCATAGGTTGGCTTTATGATCAAAATAATTCCACTAGGTTGAATTGAGGGAAGTTGGGAGAGTATTTGGTCAGGGTTTCGCCGAACCAAAAGGCATTGAAGGTGTGAAGAAATGAGAAGGAAGAGTGCCCTTTTATAAGAGGGGTGAGGGGCGCCTTTGGAAAAGCTAGAAATATTAATTTATAATAAATTCATATTCGGTTTCTAATAGCTCCAAAGTTGATTATTTAAAGTTTAAGGTGGGGATGGGTCGAAAAACTCTAATCAAATAGAATTTAGACAGGTTTGGGTCATTATATTAACCTTATCTTTAAGTATTAACTCTTAGTTAATTAGTTTCACTTTTACAATGTCTCTTTGTATTTTTATATTATATGGTTAATAAACTTACCATATACATCAAATAGACCCCCCCAAGTGGTCCATAAATGATAAAAATATCATGATATAAGTCCCTTGGACGAACCTTGGATTTTTAGGAATTTAATATCAATTAATAATATAATATTCGTTTTAAAAACTCTTTTATGTCAATTTTGACACTATTCAATAGTTGATTTTTTTGAAACACATAAAATAATGATTACTTCAAAAAAAGTTAATTAAATCAATCCTAATATGTCATAGTAACCTAGAAAATTAGTTTAATTCAATAAAAGTCTCAAATTATATTTATTTGGGTTTTTATAATATCAATTATTCTAATTTTTCACTATTTTGGTAATAACTGCATCACCATTGTGTCATAAATAAATTAACTTATTTAATGTCTAAAAATTATAAATAAAATATAATTATGTAGGAAATCTTTTTATAATTCTGATTAATATTTATAGTCTAAATTCCAACATATATAACCCTATGTAACAATTTTTTTTTCTAAAAGCTATATGCTTGTGTCATTTATGTATTTATTTTAACTTAATTAAAATAAAGTGTCCCTACCACTTAAAAGTGGATTCATGGGGTCCCAAAATAGACCAAAATATGCCCATCGTCGACCATGTATTAACCAATATAATTAAGACACGTTTTAGGGTAATTTAGTATTATTATAATATTATTTTTTAACACTTGTTTACAGGATTTAGCCTTTAACCATGGTAAATAAAATATTTACCGAAGTAATTATCCAAAATGTCTAAAAATAAAAGATACCAATTTACACAATTTGAACATCCTGATTCCAAATATGGAATCCATTTTTCCAAATTCAAAACATATAAGTGGAAGAAATTAATTTAAAATTAATTCCCGCTGTTAAAACAAAAAGCGTGTTTTTAAGAGATAATAACTATCAAAAGATTGACACTTGTTTATGTCTGGTTTAAATGTGAAATTATGTTCAATGACCCAAATTGTATTACATGGTAAAAATATATTCTAAATATACTTTAAAACCACTCAAAGTCATAATTTTTCACTATTAATTATTTTGTTTAAAAAAGTTGTTTTTAATTAAAATTTATTAATATTAACTATTCATCAAAATATGAAATTTATCCGAAAAGTACCAAAATTTCACCCTACGGTAATTTAGATATTCATAATCCAAAAATTAAGTCCATTTTGAGAGATAGAATTTATAAAATCTTAAGAAGTAGGTATTACTATTTATAACTGCTAGTTTGATTGGTTGTGGTGTGTTAGAATCTCGAAGTTGCGTACAATGCACGCCATTACATTATTCAAAGGAAAACGTATCGTTGAAGCTTGGGGTGTTACATACTATGTTATAAATTTATGTTGTAAATATAAATTAAAATTTTAAAATCATAATTTAAATTTATCCAATGGATATTTTTGGGTATATTTTTTTGAAATACATCTGTTTTCAGGTTAAGAGTAAAAAAATAACTTCTCATATAACTGGTGTGTCTTAAATTACAACATTGTATATGTAATAATTAACAAAAGACTTATGGAATCGTATTTACTTCAAATATATATTTAATATCATACAATATTTATTAAATTATAATAATCTTAATTTATAATGCAAGAATTTATTTCTAAACCCTTAAATTAAATTTATTAGATTAAATTAATATGTTCTTAATTTTATCATCCTTTCCTCTTAATTAAAAAATGAATTAGATATATAAAGATTTTTAAGTTATTAAAATAATTTTATTTTCTGAAAATATAGTTTATAATTTTAAAGAAATACTAACATCATGAATAAATTAGATAAAGTATTTTATTTGATTTTTTATTCTAGAAAACCCCCTCTCTTCCAGTATAAAATACACATCTCCATATCCATGGAAATCCACACCTAACTCACATAAAAAAATCCAATTTTCTTTTCAAACCCCCTATCTTATGATCTTTTAAAACCCATGAATATTCTAAAATAAATCAACCTTAAACATCAATGTATTTTTTGTGTTGTACCTAAAAAACATTGATAATATAGAAGGTTTCTATCAACTCTTAACTAATTTTGTTATTATATGTATTTATTCACAATTAAAATAAAAAATATAATATAATTAGTTGTAAACATGGTCATCATTATGTTAGTGTTTTTATAATATTGTATGTATTTTATTTATGACATGAAAATTTACATTTCCCTTTACCGTGCTTTCTAGAATATCCCATCAACAGTCGACAAATCACCAAATGATAACATTTCCAAATATTTTATTTTCAAAAACCTATGATTTGTAAGAATAAATTATTTATGAAATATAATGGTATGAATTTATATTTTTTATTATTTTTTATTTATAACAAATAATTTAAAAACATCCTCAAACAAAAAAATAGTGACATCAATGAAAATTTAAAAAATTTAATGAAAATGTGATATCAAATAAATTCACATTGACAAAAGTGTTTTATAAATAATAATCAAATAATTATAATGGTAAAATTGATTGAAAATGAATTTAAATACCTTATAGATCACAGTTTTAACTACCATATGGTTGTTATTTAGGATGTGGTAAAAAGTTGAAGTAAAAATAATTTTATGGAAAATGGATTCGTGAACCCAACTACTATTAATTAGGACACCCCTCACTCCTAAAATAATTAATATTAATATTATTATAATATTGAATAAATATTATTCCACTATTATTTAGTTTTATTTATTTGATATAAAAGTTTTTACAATGAATTTTAATCCAAATGAAACAATTATTCAAAATGATTTATCATCCAAAAACAAAACTTTTAGTCTTCTTCAGTTGTTGTTCCTTCACTCGAGATCATTGAAATTTCTACCAAATATGTTTTCCATTATTCATATGGGAGTCCCAAATTTATTCATGAAAAAATATTTTTTAAAAAACATATAAAACCCCTTACTTACCATGGTCTATTTTAGGATTCCTATTATTATATCTTTTAGGAGGCATGTAGGAATATATATTTACTATAATGTAATGGGGTGGATAGAAATTATATATCCCTCAACAGAAATGGGTATTGTGATATATATTGTGAGATAATATGTATTTTTCATAAACAAGATTATATATTTTTTCCCAATAATGATGATTTGATAATTTGAAAATTCTATGAGTAAAAAAGTTGCTAGCTTGGTTTGATACAATGTGAGGTATTTTACCATTGTAAAATGGTGTATCATTTTTAGGAATCACCACATTCTATGAATTCTTCTGATGAAACATTCGTGAACTTCATGATGATTTGATTATTATTAACATGTGATATTGATTATTCTCGCCCAAGTACATTTTATTTAATCCCCTTTTTCGTCCCCTTATTATGATTTTAGCTCATCCATTTCATCGATTATTATCATCAAATGAATATATATACTAAAGGTGAATGTGAGATAATTTAAGTGGATAATGAAGAGTAGTTTAAATAATTTTTTTCTTTTTTTATTTATAAGATATATATGATCCAAAGTTTGATAAAATACAAAATCATTAGTTCCTTGAATGCATAACTATTATGTTACTATGAATTCACTTAACTGAACATGCCTAATCCTACATATTTATTATATAAAATACAACACTAATTATCATATTGTATGTTACAGGTGAAATTACACCAATAAATTAATGATGAAAACTAAACACCCAAAACAATATACATAAATATATATATATTAAAAGATCCAAAAATTTAACATGTCCACCCAATAGAAATAATGATACCGACCAACAGTACTCATCCTAAGGACATCATCTATGCCACAAAATCAATCACATCAAGGATGTTGTCATCAACATCAGTTTCATCGCTCAAATTATTGATGTATTCTCCATGGTACATCACTTGTGGTGTCAATGATATCACGTAATCAGAGGGATAATCTAATTTTCAGTGTCCTATACCATCCATAACTCATGGAACACAATATCATCACCCCATTGTGTTTTCCATACCTATTCATGTTATCCCATAATTATTTTCTCATCCAAATGTAAGAAATTTCTAAACAATAATAAATTAAACAACCCCATAAAATGGAAATAAATTTAACAAAAAATGGAATCCCAAAGACCCAACATAGTAGTGAATTGGATCAAGCCAATAGCTTCCCCCATTGCCAAATAGTGACCAATTCAGCATCCCATCATCTATTATGATCTTCACTAGCTAGGATACATAAATTCATCATTCATTACATTGTTGGATAACACATAAAGCATGAGTTAATTATATATAATTATCTTTAGTTCACCCATATACTATCCCTCATTGTCATCCTCTACAAGTCTTGTTGGCATGCCCGCCCCTCACCATCCAACGAAAACACTACTACCATAGATTTTCACATCATCCTCTATTGATAGGCCCACATCAATGCCCACTAGTTCCCAAACTACCAACCTCCAAACCATCATAAAATTTCCTCTCATCAGCATTTTCCACCATAAAAAGAGGGTTCCATTTGACTAACTCATTATGATCCCGCACAAGATGTGTTTGAGTTCACAATAATCCCCCCAAAGCTAAAAGACCTCCATGACCCCATGTGGTGGTTAAAAAAGAGATCTTTGTCTCAATATTCATGAAAACTTCCATGTTTTTTGTTTCCATATGCACATATCTCATATATAAATCATATTAGTTATGATACCACACCATCCACACCACTGGGAACCATTGATGAAGACCATAGACAATGGATAAATCCTACATCCACAAAACTTGTATCTTCTTCACTATGGATAAAATCATTCAGATTATTTAATCCTTATCTATAGATCATTCAAAAAAATGGCATCAATTTATGTGCACCCTCATCCATTCCAAAGGAACCACCCACGACGCATACCATTTGTTCTAAAACCAAAACCCCTAGGAAATTGATCTCATCCAATCTGTAAGCCCAAACACCCTATGAAATGTATCCCTTTCATCAAATCAATAGAATACATCTATAGACAACCTTTAACTAGATTATCCATAATCAAAGAAACATTTATTTGATCATCCTTATAAATTATATATTTAATGTATTTTTAATTATAATTATGGATTCCACCAAAGAAAATATTATCATTCACAAAATCAATCCTTCTGGTTGGAAGAAAATTAAAAATAGATAATTATAACCTATAATATGAATCTGGGTTGATCAACCTAAAAAATTCAGATTGAAGTGACCACCATTTTAGGAATGATAAAGATTATGCCACCATAGAGAATTTATATATTACATTATTAATATTTAAAATTATATAATAGTCATGTAATAAAAATATAAGTCACTATAAATTGTGATCGAGTTAATCATCATTGACTACGTTTATAATGTCTATCCACAGTGAAAATAATTTTTCTTCTTCATATATATAAATATTCTATATTCTCTTTGTGTAATATTTCATTTTATTATTTGTCTAAAATTAAAAATTAAATCTAAATAATTTTAGACATTTGGACATTTTTAGGGATTTATATTCTATTTCATAGTTATTGATTCATAATTTAAAATACATAACATTTGATAAGGTAACATTTTTACAACCATTTTATATTTTTTATTTTATAACAAAATCTATGTAATTTTAAATTATATATTTAATTATTTTCATGTATTTATAGCATAGTATTCTCTTTGTTTTTATGTACTTTTAATACAAAAATCCATTTTATTTTATTTCTTTTAATTTTGAAATGATAATATAATTAATACTTTCTTTACGTTCATCACAAAAAAACTCTCTCACAAAATCCTTTTACCTTTTTTATGAAAAATTGTTTTGATGTTATTTTCATGTTATAAAATATATTTTTTGTAATATGTATCCTTTAATTGTATGAATATCATCCATATTTTCCTTTCCCTATAAAAGTATAAATTCTAAGGAAATTCCCTCTTTAATTGTTATAACTCTTTTTTATCCCTACAATATTCCTAAATACATTTAATAAATTTTTTTCTTCCAAATTTTTATCTACTCTTATGTTTAATTGTTAAAAAAGGATTTATAGTTTTTTCATCATCCACCTTTTCCATTTTAGTTTTTTCATAACTCATGATAATTATTTTATAATAAAATGGATTATTACAATATGAAAAGGATGGATTTATTTTTATATTTATTTATTATTGGCTGTATGTATAATTATACATTTTAATGTGTTAGTAGTTCCAATAATATTACAACCCTTCAATTCATTAGATATATCACTATTCTGAAGAAATTATAATATATAGAACATTATTTTCTCCCAGAATCTAATATGCTAAAATTTATTATTAAGGAATTTTTAAATATTTTAATGATATTAAATTATTATATATTTTCCACATTACATAATTATGATTACATGTCAATGAATTATTAATATCACCATATAATTTCCATATTACTGTATATTGAAAAATAATTTTGTGTTCCAAAATCACTTAAATATTTAATAATGGTAATTAAATTAATTTAAGAAAACAAAGATTGATGTCTTAATTTTTGAATTGGTCAATATAGTATTAAATTTTTAAAGAAATAAATGAAAAATATAAAAACATTAATTTTACCTGTATTTTTTGTATGTATAACTATACCATTTGAGATCTTGTTATGACAAAATTGATAAGGGTAATGATTTTTATGATTATATTTTTTTATTTTTTTATTTATTTCAAAATTAACAATGTTGTGTATGAGATTAATTATAATCTTGCTGATAGAAATGTGAAAATGATTTATCAATATCTAATAAATCATGTAATTTTGGGGTTATCTTTACACTAAATTTTCTTAAATCATGGTGATGTTTTGAATTAAAAGTGAATCATTAAATAATTGATTAAATAACATCTATAATCTATTATAATATTATTTTTAATTAATACAAAAATATTTATCTTTACAAAATAGAGGGTTTGTGTATAAATATTTTTGATGGGTGCATAAATATTTTTATGGGTTTTATTTCATGACATAAAATATTAAATTACACCATGAACATAATGATATATTATAATATGATAATCACATATACGTGATATTATTAAACTAATATTAATTAACAGTTTCATCTGACATTATTTAGAGTTCATATTGAAATAATTAGAAATTATAATACAGATAATAAATAAAATAAATATTTAAACCAAGATGATGTTCATAATTCCGCTATTTGTAGAAGATATATGAATTTTTTTATATTTATAAGGATATTTTGGAAATAACTAGTTGATCTACCTTCTTGTTTTTGGATCCCAGGAAGACAATATATTACATTAATTTTATGAATAATATTCGATGTTTATTTTTAATAATGATATTTTATCTCTTATAAAAATGTGATGAAGAATTGGTATATGTAGATGAATATACTGTAAACTAATTTATAATAAATTATTAGATGTTTTAGTAGATGAATGATGGGGTACACTTATTTTATACTGAAAGGCACATGGTGGTCATTATAAAGTTTATTGAAATAATTAAAACTAACTTATAATATATTTTTTTCTGATGTTGAAAATAAAATTCCCAATAAATCTCATATATTACATTATGATAATAGGACAATTGTTTTTTAGTGTATTAACAATAAGTTTTCACTAAGGATATAACCACTTAATATAATTTATTTTTAAATAAAATACTTTTATAATGCGAATAATATTTTTTATTTCATTATATATAAATATCATCAAAATCAACCCCCTAGAAAATATATTTAATATTCTATAACATTCATTATTAATATTTTGAAATTTTAAGGAATTTTTTTAGTCTCACATATTAAAAAGCACATTTATTTATCACTGGTCTTACCATTGGGAACATTATTTTTTATTTGATAAATATTTTTATTAGTAATTGGGTCATTAGATGATGACTAATTAATTTAATTGAATTATATTAAATAGAATATATATTCTATAGAATAAATTAACATCCCAATTTTAATGTATTATTTTTCATGGGATGAAATAAAATATAGTTTCATATGTTCTATCAGTTCAAATGAATATTCATTATATTGTCATGAATAGAGTAAAGAGTGATAATTTTGGTAAATAATTTAATGTATAGTAAAATAATATATAAAATAAAAACATTTGATGAAATATTTTTCACATATCACCCTCTAGAAATGGATTAAAAATAATATTGGGTTCCAAAATAAACAACTCAACATGAATAATGAAACATTTTATATATTAATTTAATAATATGATTAATGTGTCCTGATAAAAAATGTCAAGAATTTTTTTAGATATTTAGAATGTTGGTAATGATTGTGTTAATTATTTATATTATTTAATAAACAAAAAAAATGTGAATGACTAAATTTCAGAATGAGATACTTGAAAATTCAGCATTGGCTATGAATTTTATTTCCATAGTAAATTATATTTTTAATGAAATATTATTTATATGAGAATCAATGTATGGATGACTATACAATTGACATAGTAATCACCATTCTACTATTTTGGGAGATGAAAAGGGGTTAAATGAAAATGGAAATTAAAAATATGAAAATATTTTCATTTTATTCATCCAAAGTTATAATTTGTTTTAATTATTAGTGACTAAGTAGTAGTAATTCAATGTGTAATAAATAACCATGGACATTAGTGAGTGGATATCAACATTCACTTATTGACTACAATGGAAGAAAAGTAATTACACTAGGAAAATACTATTTATATATCTTAACAATTCATTTATTTGATTCATTATATATACTTTTTGAAAGAGTTATTATTTAGATGATGTGTATGATCAAAT
Organism: Viscum album; assembly: GCA_963277665.1. NCBI lineage: Eukaryota > Viridiplantae > Streptophyta > Magnoliopsida > Santalales > Viscaceae > Viscum > Viscum album. The sequence continues at coordinate 521,061,292 of OY728160.1, forward strand.
TATAAAAATTTGAAATAGAGGAGTGGTTTTGAGTAAAAAAAATTGTAAAGAAATAATTTAATGGATATGAAAATGAAAATTTATATAATATGATTATAAGGACCTAGATTTTCACTGTCCCATTTCTTTGGGAAATTTCAGGGCATGTGGTGTCCTTGGGGGTCACAGTTTTTTGTTTTAGGAGTCTTCTAAAAATCAACAGTCACTAAAATTTTTCTCCAAAATGGTGGCTTTGTAATAGTGGCACACTGAAATGGTGGCACAGAAAATGTGTCTCGCCATAATGGTGGCACCGAATGAGGGAACACCGAAACAGTGGCATTGTAACAGTGGGACCATAATGGTTGCTTTGAGAAAGTGTCACACTGAAATGGTAGAACCATAATGTTGGCACCGTCATGGTGGCACACTAAAATGGCTTCACACCTATTGTTGTTTCATTTTTTTTCCAAATTTCCAAATTTTCGAATTTTCCCAGTTTTCATGATTCTCCCCTCATATTTTTTATTTAACATAAAATGACTTTCAATCCCTATTTATTCATTTTTAGGGAATTTAAAATGATATTTATTATATATTTAAAATCCTAATTCTCTAGGTACATTATGATATTAAAGTCACCGGATCAGGACTATGATCCTATGTAAATTTCCTTTGGAAATGTTTCATTATTTTGATATATGATATACACTTTGTTAAAGTCGAGGTCATATCTTCTCTTTTCCTATGGTGAACCAAAATCATTAATCTCATGACTAGTCATGTTTCTATTCTAGAACCCCGTCTAACACATATTTCTGGTAGTTTCCAGCAATACACAGGATCCCTTGTTTTTGTTCAATGGGGTGTTTTGGTCACATGATGTTTCATGTATGGATTAGTCATCCTCTCATTTTTGTAATATTTTGTCTGGTGGGAGTACTAATGATTATTTTTTTAAGAAAATATTAATTATTATCTTAAAATGAAATAAATGAGGGGGAGATGATGATCAAAAGAAAATGGGTTGATAATTGAATATGATTTTATTTTGATAAATTCATTTATCATCTATCATTATTTATTTTTATGGATTTTTGTGGCTCTATGACGCTTGAAAATCATATTTTTTGGTGGTATTTTCTTGAACAGAAGTGATGTTCTATTTTTAATGATTCTTAGATAAATGGTTGTAATATAAAATATTCTTAATCATATATACTTATATAAATAAATGGATTCTCCAGGATAAAAACCCTTGTGTGATAACCCATTTTTGTTAAAGTTTATTTAATACATCGTGTTTACGAACTCTGAATAAATCATGTTTGATAGGTACAAATCTGTGATGAGTTTTATTGGTATTTGAGACATTGTGGGGCGTGTGTGGTTCTGTTTTTGGTAGAACCATTATGGATATAAGGGTGGATAGCGAGGTTTGTCCTATGAATGGGGAATGGTACGTTTGAGATGTGGGGCTTCTAATTGGTGGTGTTTTGATATTGGATTTATGTATGATGTGGTATAGAAGGTGTGTTGGTATCTCATTTTTTTTGATTGATAAATTGTGGAATGAATGGTCCTATTATATAGTGGGACTAATTGTTCATAATAGATGGGTGTTAAGGCTAGAGGAATAGGTTGTGTTGAGAATACATGTTATGGGTCGGCTTGGTGCCGTGATATTGTGAAATAGGGCTACCGATTCTAGTTATGAGAGGATGATTGAGCATTTTAACATTGAATAATGATGGATGGAAGTCGTTGAACTTGGGTTTATGAAATAGGGGGTGTGTAGTGGGACTACATGTTGTTTTTCAGTTTTTTTTAGTTTTTGTTAAAATGGGTTTCTATACTGTGGTCCCTACATTCATGTTTTCCTTGGAAGTCTTTAGTGGCATTTAGACTCTTAAAAATGATTGCAGATGTCGTTCTAGGTAGTTTCCCTAGGTACTACTGGAATAGATAAATGTGAACCTGTTTATTAATGAATAGAATGTGGTAAAATGAATAATTTATTAGGTTTATTTTATGTTTGTGGTTGATTGTGTTTTTGTTCATATAGGGGTAGTAGCCATGGTGTTTCAATGTGGGGTTTTTTGGTTGAAACCCGTAGATTGGGATGAGTGTTTCATTACCTATGTGTATAAATTGTAGTTAATTGTTATTTCTATAATCACCCCACTCTTGATGAGAACCATGTGACGAAAACCCTCATTTCATTGGTGAGGGTGTCTTTCCAAACATTATAGTGAGAGAAGGGATGTCTAGGTTCTGACATTATTCCTCACAAAATCATCCCAGATCTTACCACTTGAGTGTATCCGGACAGTCTTTAATGGATTCAGGTTTACCCTAGTCCAATATACCTTGAGAAATATTTGTTACGGATGAGGGGACCATGTGTTTTCTTCCTAAAAGTCATTTCAAAGTTGTATTTGGGATGAGTTCCTAGTGTATTCGGGCGAGTGGCATGGTTGTCCTAGCCACAATGTCAATATGTGAAATGTGTGGTGTGGATTTGGACTGTGTGTCTGTGGGAAGGATTATGGGTTGATTGGGGCCAATGTGTGTGTGGGTGGTTGTGAAAGTGGGATTACCTTTGGGAATAGTGGTAGCCTCAAGACATTAGCTGATAGAAATGAGTAGATAACTAGAGGAAAAGTGATGTGGGGTACAAAAATGTTGATGTGCTTTTACTTATTCATTGCACGGCTTGCATTATTTTTTGGGTATCACATGGTGAGGCAAGGGTAGTTATTACTCTATGGAAGGTGCTTTGTGGTTCAAATGTTCTCTCCTCGGGGCATTAGTATGTTCCTCCCATTGTTAATGGGTGGGTTTAGTTTTCAAACAAGGTATACTTGTATACTCACCCTACATAATAAAAATAATTTTTGGATTTAGGAGGACATTGAGGACCATGATAGACTTTACTATCTCGGGAGTAGGAAATTTGATGAGATAGTACTTAGTCTCTTTCTTTTTAAGCTTTCTTGGATACTTGGTATGCAATTTTTTCATTGTTTAAATTTAAATGATGCATTGGTTGGATTTTGGTTTCATTATGTAGATATTTGTTATTGTTTGTTATTTTTCTATCTTATCTCTTAATCTAGTTTTCATTAAAAATTGGTAATTCCTTCCATTTTGTTTGAGATTCCATTCCATTGGGAAAAGTCTTCAATATAGGGCCTATTGATGGTGGGACTCCTGAGACATTATCTCTCCTTCATCATTAAAAAGGAAGGACATGGTATATTGTTGTCCCTTACCTCTTTTAGAATAAGGTGGTTTATGAAAGAATGGTATTATAGGTGATGGTTGAGTGATAGGATGGACTATGGAGTTAGAAACAATGAGGATTGCATGGGATGGTAGGTAAACATTATTAAGCAATCGTTGCTGGTGAAATAGGATAAGGAAGAACAACAAGGACATGATATTTAAGGGTTATCCGTGATCCAATACAAGGATTGTGGACCTACTGAATGACCAAGTGTGCCTACACTGATTCTTGGTTAGGGACCCTAATAAAAGTACATGCATAATATTGACTTTCATTCCTGTGTTCTTTGGGTGTTTTTGAAATTTTATATAAATTAAGAGTTAAAATAAATCTTAATGGAAAAGTTTCATACTACCCAGGCTTATGAGTTCCCTGTTTACAATTTTCATTTGTGGTACCTAGAAATTTACCACATGTGGTGTGATCAGTTGATGCCTAGAAGCCTATTTTGGTGCATCCTTATAGGGACGATCGAGGGATGGAAGTCGACTATTTCCCAATGTCCATTTATCCTTTACATTGGCATAAACTGGGGATGTACGGAGGCAAAATTTCAGTCTTATATATAGAAGGATACATAGAGGTGCTGGAAATCACCTATACCACGATCTATTGTCCAAGGGAGTAATGTGTTCCTCTTTTAGTAATCCAGATGTGATGTCTGATGCATCAATGGTGGATGATTAAACTCATGGAGTGGACAGTGACCAATGTCTCATTGACTGACTCTGAGAAGGAGTGTCAGGCAGAGTTCTTTTCCTTGACGTTGAGGGCTGAGAGGATGAATAATATGGTCTCCCTCCAGTTGGAGAGTATGTCGGTGAGGGACTTAGGGATCATGTTCAACTACCTATTTTTCATTACTATGAATCTCATACTAAATATAGAATTATGGGCGAGATGATTGGAGGTGGCACTCTGACCGTCTCTTTAGTTTTTCATGAATCCCTTTTCCAAACCAACATAAATAGAATTTCCGAAGAAAGGAGGGGAGGGGATGTACTCAATGGGATGTGTTCCATGAGAGGGGAGCCAGTGGAGTTCATCAATGGGTAAGGTAGTTTTTGATGTTCTATAGTATCAGGGCCTTTTAGGTTTTAGCCAGTAGGAAGTAGTCCACACCAGTTCCAATTCTGATTTCTTGGTCCCGGTACTTTAACAATGGTAATGGGACGTAGGTGATTTTCATGGGAGGTCATGGTTATCATTGGATTTAGTTCCCAATTACAACTTAGTATGGTGGGGTGGGTAGGTTCAGTGCACACCTCATCAATAGCAGTTCTTGGTCATTCGTTTCAGGTAGCATGGGGAGCGGGCCCCCGCTCCACCAATGGTAGATGATGATGGAGGGGGTAGACCTGAGGGTTCTACTCAAGGACCAAAACTAAGGAGTGGTCAAGGATGTATTAGATAATAGGTAGTTAGAAGAGCTAGATGTGGGGATTTTCACATCACCGAGGCAACACTTCCATCAAGGCCTTATGTTTCTTTAGGTATGATATGTCTGTTTAGTTTCCTAGTGGTTTATTTGTTTCATTTTGGAACTTCACACTCATTTTTTACACCTATAATACCCAATTATATATGAATAGACATAGATATTCTTTCAATTACATTGGTGTTGAGTATGTGAGTTAGAGGTCAAACAAGTTTTTTTGATGTTTTTCGAGAATTTATACTGATGTTTGTCCATCAATAGTCTAGTGGGGGTATTCTTCTTCAACATATGAAGCTATACGATGTCTTCCTAAAAAGATAACAGTTATTTTTTGAGTGTGATTTTATAGATTTATTTATGTAAATAGTCATGTTTTCAGGTGTGGAAGGAAATCATGTAGTTTCCATTGGTGATCAGTAAAATTAGGTGATTAGTCGTTGTGTGGATCCTCTTCCCTATTTCTCAGATGACCTGTCAGTTGATCAACAAACATAGATATGGTTGAGTTTTTGGTATATGTCATGGAGATCATGGATGTTTTCCAAAAAGATGTTGTTAGTCTTCCCCCTTGATGTGATGTTATTTTAGTAATGGACATTCAACCCCGTGCCCATCCGATTTTGGATGCCCTTATCAGATAGAATCTTCAAAGTTGCAGAGTTGCGTTTTCAGGATGAAAACCTGATGAAAAAAGGGTTTTTATAGCTGAGTGCGTATACCATGTGGTGGTAAAATCTTGTTTGCAATGATGGTAGATAGTGGCATGAGATTTTGTATTGACATACAAATATGGAATGTGGATACTTTTTGAAACAATTACCCACTTTTATGAATTGACTATCATTTCGATCAGTTTAAGGGACCAGGTTGGTTATCCAGGATAAATCTATGGTCCGGATATCACTATTTGAGGGTTAAAAGGGTGAAATCCACAATAAAACTTCTAGGTAAAGGTATAGGAACATCAAGTTCCAGGTCATTCCCTTCGGTGTAACAAATGCACCAACTATGTCGACGGGGCTCACAAATGTAATCTTCATCACGTTCATGGATCATCATTGTGTTCATTGACGATATAATGATTTACTTAATGTTATAGGAAGAGCACACTATTCAACTTGGGATGGTTTTGGAGGCCCTTCAATTCCACCAGATCTATAAGATATTGTCCAATTTCAATTTCTTGATGTGAGTGGTTCAATTCATTTAACATGTTGTGTCTTATTAAGGGATAGGTTTAGACACATAAATTGTCAAGTCAGTTGTTTCTTGGAAAGAATCCATGAACATGGAAGAGGTTTGCTGCTTCCTGGGTCTAGATGTCTATTACCAATTGTTCTTACCTATATTCTCTTCAGATGCAGATCTAACGACATATTTTGCAAGAAAATACTTAGTATTAATGGTGAGAGAGTAGTGTTAGGTACACATTAGCTTCTTAAAGCGGAATCTAGTCAGGTTTATAGTGCATAGTTTTCCAGAGGAAGGGGTTGTGATCGAGGAGTTCTGTGACACTTCCAGTATAGGCTTGGGACGTGTGATGATTCATCAGCAGGTAGTGATATTTTTTTGGGTCTATGCAGTTATGTCCACATGAATGTAACTGTGATACCCATGATATTGAGCTTGCTTTGGTTTTGTTTGTGCTAATGTTGTTGAGACATTACCTCATTGAGGAGTTCTTTGTGGTCTTCATGAATCACACGATCTTGAGGCACAACTTCTTCGAATGAGAACTAAAATAACGCCATTGAAGGTGGATGGAATTTTTCAATGACCATGACTTCAAGTTATCTTACACATTAAAAGAGGGGAATGTTGTGAATGATTCCCTTGTGGGATGTTGTCGAAGGAGGTAGTTTAGGAATACATAGATTCTTGTATGCAAATATAGTAGTTAGCTACTTTGATCCTAGATGCTGGGGTGGATAGTGTAAGAGGTTATCTATTTTAGATAATAGTAATTTCATCCATGGTGTGGAAGGTGGAGGAGACTCAGAGGGGAGAATAAAAGAATGAATGTAATGAATGATTACCCTATCCGGGGTGACGCGCCTTATGGATGGTCAAAAGATAGGTTGAATTAGATGCTGTTTTATGGGAAGATATTTGTCCCAGTGGAAATGCATGAGGGTGTCTTATTGGAGTTCCATAGGTCACCTCTATAGGTGCGTCCACGAATTTCTAAAATCTATTGTTTCTTAATGGAACAATTTTGGTGGCCCAGGGTGAACTGGGAATTGGCGGAGTTTTTGGCAAGGTGAATACTGTGTTTGCAGGTTAAGGATGAGTACCAAGTTCTTGAAGGTCTATTGCATCCATTAGATGTATCTGAATATATATGAGAATACATAATGATGGATTACATCATACTTTGTCCATGACTCAGTGAGGATGTGATACTCTTTGGGTAGAAGTTTATATGTTGATGAAATCGGCTAACTTTATAGAAATAAAAGACCTGAGTGCAGTGGATGCTTAGAATAGAGGTATGTGGATTAAGTGGTGCATTTTCATGGTATTAAATGTTCTATTATCTAGGATTGGAATAAATGTGTTACATTTCATGTCAAGAGGGATTTCTTATATTCCATTGGCAATCGGTTTCTATTTAGAACTACTTTCCACCCTCAGACAGATGGAAAGAAATAGAGGACCATCCATACATTGAAGGATATGTTTCAAGCATGTGTTCTGGAAATTAGTGGGTCTTATGTGTGACATTTTCCCAAACTAGTGTTTTCTTATAATAATATATGTCATTCTTATATTGGTATGTATCCATTTGAAGAACATTACAAGAGTACATGTTGTTCAGCCCTATGAAATACAGAAATTGGGGGGTAACTATTCGTGGTCTAAATGTGGTGTAGTTTATAACGGAGATGTTGTATCTTGTTTGTGAGAGGATGAAGGTAGTGAAAGGATGATAGATATTGTCTGTTTATCATAGGAGGAGGAATTTGGAGTTCGAGGTTGGTGACCATGTATTCAAGATGGTTTACCAAATACATAGGCATTAGTGGTTTGGCTGAGGGAGGAATCTTTCACCTAGGTTCATCAAACAATTCAAGGTGTTGGGATAAGTTATAAAGGTTACATATTATCTATTGTTGCCACATATATTGGAGAGGATACATGACATCATCCATCAATCCCATATCCCACGTTATACACAGGATGAATCCTACATCAGGGACAAAGGAGAGGTGGATATACGGGACAACACGACAATCGTGGGGATACAATTAAGCATCAAGTATCATTAGGATAAGGTGATTTTTGGATGGATCATTCGTTTTTTTAGTGTGTTATGCAGGAAAGGTGTCCCTGAGAGGAGTATATGGAAGTGGGAGGCACATATGCATTCTTAGTGCCCAGAGTTTCCTTATGTTTTATATCTATGATTTACTTTTATGGTTCATTTTATGATGTATTGCTAGAACATGTTCGTTATCAAATTCATTTTTCCCATTTTCACAGTTTTGTGTGGAATTTATCGACATGTTGACAGGGGAGGACCTAATCCCTAATAAAGGAAAATTAATGAGGATATGATTAAACTCATGTGTTTCAGTTAGTTCTGACTAGAGAAAAAATTATAATGACATGAAGGAAGGGATTCCCTAATCTATATGTTCATGTATTGTGGCATTAGTGACTATACAATTGTTCCTATGATAAATTTTGAGGATTTATTCTTGGATGTCAAGGTTTTCACTCCCGTTTTCGAACAAAACATTCTATATTATCATTGAGAGGTATTTTACGGGGGTGTGCATCAGACCCATGTTTCTTCTGGTCAGTTTTAAATTATCGAGGACAAGAATAGTTTGAGATGTATCTAATGTAACGATCGGGATTTACCTAGATTCAATCCATTTTAAAATTCAGTTCTTCTGGTGTCCTTGGGGTAGTAGTGGATTGATTTAAGAGTTTTCCAAAAAAACAATTTTCACCAAATGGTCCATCAAAATGGTCGCACCATAATGGTGGCCCACTAAAACGGTGGCATGACCTAATGGTGGCACTATACCGGTGGAACAAAAATGGTGACACACTAAAATAGTGGCACCATAACAATGGAACAACAATGGTTAAACTGTGATACTGTCAAACCAAAATAGTGGCACCGTGATAGTTGCACACTAGGATAGTGTCACACGAAAGGGTGTCTCAACCTTTTCCAAATTTATTAATTTCCAATATTCATAGTTTATCCAAACACTCGCCTATTTCATTTTATTTGACATAAATGGAGTATAGAGCTTGTTTTGTGTGTTATTAAGTTCTTTTAAATGGATATTATGTATATCATTAAAATCATAATCTTCTAGGGGATCCATGATATTAAATCTGTGAGATAATGGCCATGATACATTGTTAATGGCCTTTAATCCATTTCCTTCCATTGATATAGAATCTATCTTTTTTAAAAGACCAGTCCATATTTTATCATTTCCCATGGTGAACCAAAATTTATCTTCTCATGATGATTAACACACCTATGCTAGAACCCAATCCGGGTTAGTTTTCTAGGAGTTGCCTATTGCTCGCATGATCCCATATTTTTGTGGAAAGAGGTGTTTTGGTCAACTATTGTTTCATGTAGGGATTCTTTTCCCACTATATCTTTGTGTATCATGTGGGGTGGGTGTTGTAATGAATATTTGTGAAAATTTTGTGAATAATTCTCTTTAAAATTAATAATATAGGTGAGATATGATGATTAATAGATAATGGGTATGAAATAGAATATGGTTTGATGTTGAACACTAATTTCTACTTCTATCATTGTTTATTTTTAGTTTTTTTTATGTATGACTTCTAAAAATCATTTTCATTTGTGGTATTTTCTTGTGGAGGGGTGATGTTCAATTTTCATTTTGATGTTTGGGAATATAGTTCTAATATGAAATCTTCTTAATATTTTATACATAGTTATTTAAATTTATTCCTAGAATAAAAAACCATGTGTGATCACCCTAGTTTATCAAATGAGATTAAAATAATAGTTTTTATGAATTTTGAAAACATCGTTTTTTATTCGTGTGGCTTTTTGATATGGTCTGTTGGGTTTTGTTTGATTGTTTGGGTTGTTTGGTGTTGTTGTTGGGAGCACAATGATGGATACATTGGTGTATTGGGGGCTTGGTCATTTTAATATGGAAGGTTATGTTCGTGAAGTGGGGTTATTTTTTGGTGGGTTTTTTGAGGGCATTGTGTTTGGGATAGTAAAAGAGGGGTTTTTGAATATCTATTTGAGAGATTTATTCATTGTGGAATGAATAGGCTTGTTATGAAGTGGGACTTCTTCTGGGAATTTGTTTGGAAGTGGGGAAATCAGATTGAGTTGTGTCGTGAATTCATGTTATGGGTGTGTTGAGTGTGGTGATGTTGACTAGCAGGGCTACCAGTACTAGTTGTGTGAGGATGATTGTGAAGGATAACATTCAAGAATGACAGTTGGTTGTGGTCAAATGTATGTTTAGGAAAATGGGGGTGTGCAGTGGAACTATAGGTTGGTTGTTCTCTATTGTTTTTATAAATGACTATTAAAATGGTTTTCCATACCTTGGTATCTACATCACTATTTTCCATAGTATTTGTTAATGGATTTAGCCTTCTATAAATGGTTGTATATGTTTTTCGTGGTAGTTGACCTGGGTAGTAATGGAGTAGATTAATGTTACCCCTTAAATAATGTATGTAATGTTTTTAATTAAAAAATGTGTTCATTTTATGATTTAGTTGTGGTATTTTGTGTTGTTTTTTATATAGGGTTTGAAGCAACAATGGTTCTTTGTGGGATTGTTGTTTGTTTGAAACCCATTTATTGGGCTAAGTGATTACTTACCTATATGTATATATTTTTTCCTTGTGATTTTCTTATGAACCACACATTTTTGTGAACCATGTGTTGTACACCCCCATTTCATGGGGGATGGTGTCTTTCCGTACATCCCTATGGGAGGTTGGATATCTTGTTACTGACATTATTCCTCACACCATCTTCTAGGTTCTGACCACATGAGAAAATATGAGGACGATATAATTGTGTGAGGGTTACCTTAGTCTACGATTTTTCGTTTATGGACTGTTTTGGATGAGGGTCCTAGGTTATTTCATAAAATTATTGTTTTCCCAAGTGTCTTCATGGTGAGGCCTTGGTGTATTCGTGTGAGAGGCATGAATGTTGTGGCCCATGTGTATATGGTAGAAATATGTGTTGGGTTATGGTCGAGGTGTCTACGGGAAGGACTATGTGTCTTTTGAATCCTAGGATTGTGCTGATAGGGTGAGGTAGTGGGAGTTCATTTTGGAAGAGTGGTAGCATCAATACATTATCTATTAGGAATGAGACGATAACCAATGGGAAAGTGGTGTGGGGTACCTAAATATCGTTCATCTTATAATTCTACATTACTTGACTTGGGTTATTTTTATGAGTGAACCATGGTGAGGATAGTCTACTTAGTACTCCTTCTTTTTTTGCGTTGGGGTTAAACTATTCTCTTATCGGGGCATTAGTATGTTCCCACATTTGTGGATGGGTAGATTTATTATTCATACTATTTATACTTTTTTACTTACCATACATTGTAAAGTTATTTTAAGGTATCCAGGAGGACATTTAGGACAACGATGTACTTTACTAGATCAGAAATTAGGATAGTTGTTGTGATCCTTATGAGTATTTTTCATTTTATAACTTATTTAGTGCACGGGTTGTAGTTTTTTGGAGTTTATGTTTAAATTATTCAAGGGTTGATTTTTTTTCCTTTATATAAATTTTGGCATGGTTTGGTATTTTTTCTGTCTCACATCCTAATGATATTTTCTTTAAAAATATAAATTCCTTACATTTTTTGTGAGATTATATACCTTTGGTGATAGTCCCCAATCTGAGGCCTATTAAAAGAGAAGACTATAGGGTCATTATCAATCCTTAATAATGAATAAGGAAGGGCATGGAATAGTGTGGTCGCTTCCCACATCTTGAAGTAAGTGGGATGTGCCAAAGAGAGTCACATTATCAAAATAAGATACTTAATCTTACGATAATTATGTTTGAAAGTTGAAAAAGAGATAGTGGTTAAATTTTTCTTTTCTATTATTTCATAAATCAAAATATTCCATTTGATCCTCTATAAATGAGATGTTATGATTGAAGAAATATTTTTAGTTGAATGGAAACTAAGGTATTTCTTATTGAAAGTGTATTTTATGATTATATTAAATGAAATTTTAAATATTGAAAAAAAAGTATCAAAGAAAAATGATTCATTAATAATTGCACCGATTTCATAAAATGATAATAAAAAATTATAAAGTGAAGATAGATTAATAGAAATGATTTATGTTGTCTGGAATCTAGAAATTATGACACTAAAAATCTGGTATTAAAAAATACTTGTTTCAAAAAATCTGGAATTTTAATCTAATTTGGATAAGATTATTGATGTATAATTATTTTTATATAGCATTAGTGTGTTTTATGGAATTAATTCAGTTAGATATAATAATTTTGTAATAGTCTATGGAATGTTTTTATAAAAAAAATTATGGTTATATTGAATAAATTTATTGAAATTATTTTATTGATGTCTAAAAATGTAGAAAAATTTATTTATCAGGATGAAATTAAAAGAATTGTTCTATAAATATCACTAGGGAAGGATGGTTGATCAAAATTTACATAAATTGACTATGTAAAAACCACTAACATATTATTGTTTTTGGAGTGATCACTATTATGGAAAAAACATAATTAAAATTAATGGTGACTGCAAGATATTTTAAATAATTTAATACTGATCAAAATTGTACAATATTAAATCAAATGTAAAATATAAATTATAAAATTTAGAAGAAAAATATTGAATCATTGAGAGAATTTTAATTTTATGGGATATTTTTGTTTAATTGCATGTATATACAAATAAATTATGTGTCTTCATATAATATGTTATTCCTTGAATTAAATGTATTTATTATTTAATGGGTATAATGTATAATGATTAATATGGTAAACTAGGTTAACATCCATGGAATAATGTAAATTTTAAAATTTCTCCATGCCCTCTTAATGAATCATTTTCTAGGTGTGATCAATTGAGATATATGGAGAAAAAACATGTTGTATTTATAAATATGAATTAATAGAATAATGAAAAACCCAAATAAAACCATTTAATAAAGGAATATTTGAATGAAATATTTCATGATGTAAAATTTAAAGATTCATGTAGTAATAAAATTGATCTTGGAAAGTGATTTCTCAACCTAGATGTGAGAAAATAAACATAACTTGAAGTAAAAAAATTATAGAAGATAATATATTTTATAAAGTAATGGTTATTTAAATATAAATGTTTATTCATGCACCAATGTTAGTGAAAAAAGTTTCAATATTATTATATTAATTTATATATGGTTTATGGTACAACTTTATGAGTATATCCAAACAAAAGTAAAAGGGGAATTAGATGAGTTTCATTAAAATTACATATTTCATAACATGAATTAAGTACATAACAATTTTTATGATGTTATATGAAATAATATATAATATATTTTGTATTTTTAACGCTAAAAATAATTTCTATATCTCTATGATATACTATAATAAACATTAATATAAAATAATTTTCTATCATTGTTTAATGTAAAAGTAAAATATTTATTATTTATAAGTATATGAAAAATCTACTATATAAAAATATCGATAAAATTGATTATTAATATGTGATTTAAAAATGAATGGTTTTGAATAGTATTCTTAAGTTGGTGGATATTAAAATCAGAAATCCATATTAAATTTTAGATCACGGTATGTGTGGTTTAATGGGGATGAGGTTAAACAATAGATATAAATACATCATAAATTTTTTAATTTATTTAACCTAGATGATATTAATTTATTATATGATAAATTATTACAATGATTTTTTAATGTCTTGTATTTTTTCAATGTATTATTTTAATTTTATATGGGAGTTATTTCGAGACCTGGATTTGAGACGACGTGCAGTTCTATTGCCCAGTGATCTTGTAACAAATGTTTGAATTTAATAAAATAATTGAATAACATGTGTATGAGGCTGTCCTGAAAAAATGTAATAACTCAGGAACAGGTGCTCGGATTAGAAATCTGAGGGTACCATTGCATTCAGAGCAGCAAAGTTTACCTTAGTTGATGCCTACCATCAGTCGGCGCAGGTCCGTGGTGAAATCTAGTTTTTGGACGTAACTGTAATAAAATATTTTATAAAAATATTTTATAAAATCATTCTGTAGTGAAGTGTTTTAATCCTATAAATTAAATATTTTTCTGGGGATCAGGGTTATAGATCTTATAACCCAGAATTTTCCCTGGGGCTCTGGGAAGCTCTAGAGAAAACCTCCCAACACGGCGATGAAGTTCTTGATGTGTTTTTTCAGCGATGACGATGCGAAAACCAGATTATCTCCAATGAACTCCATGGATATAGGTAGGGAATTTGATCTCTTGGTGATTTCGTTACCATTTTTTGTTTCCCCGACTAACGCAGACTAATCAATAAACAGATTGTCCTACAGATTGATCGTAATGCGAGATGGGTTATCTACGGGATCTTATTTGGGTATTGATTCGTGAAGGTTATTTTGGTATCATTTGTCCTTCTAACGGTGATGAACCATTTTGAACATGAACATTTATCGAGGTTCATTCATCTCGATTTGTTGTTACTTTGTTCCCCATTTTCTTGCATTCTTCGAGTGCATTTTACGCATTCTTCTCTGAGGTATGAACATTGGATCTTTGTTCATCTGTTGTGTGACGCAACAATTCCAAACTGAAGATCTTTCATTGGGACAACCCAATAGAGGTGAGACGGTATTAGCGATGGACGGATCGAAGTGGATTAAAAGATATTCTTCTTTGAACGATTTCCCCATGGGTGATCAAAATCATATTTCAGAGCCAATAGAAAGTCTGAAACCCACGGATTCGGCATCATGATGGCGAGGAGACCTGAGATCTCAAGTTTCATGGAAAACAACTGACATATCACAAATCTGATGGTTTCCCCGAGGTGTGAGGAAGAAGACGACGATTTTGGAAATTTCCCGACAACATGGTGTGTAGTATGGGCAACACGGCATGTGTTTTTCGGTGAGCCACCTGAAGTGTACTCCCGCAGTACACGGACACGGGTTGGGTACAAGGCTAAGTAAACATCGTGTATACCTTTTCCTGACTAGAAATGGCCAAATACATAGGATACCCCATGTACTGGTACACAGGCATGGTGACACGGGTTGAGGTCGTGTATGGGAACATGGCCAGCGTACAAGAAGCGAACCCCGAATATTCGGACATCACGATTAATCCTTCTACATGCTGTGTAGTTAATTTTTGCATGCCAATCCTTAAGACCTATGCCATTTTACACCAGCAATACATGGAGTAAAGGAACACGACATGTGACTCAACTACATATCGTGTAACCAGCTTATACATGGATTTGGGTTGTGTTCTTCTGTGACATGGACTAGTTTCCTTAGGGTTCGTCCCCTTGGTCTTTCCCCTAAAGGATTCTGGTATCATTTACATTGTATAAGAGTATGATCCCTTCAACATGACTTCCTGAATATAGTTGTTGGAATCCCCTCTATGAGTCTTAGACCTGGAACCTCTATTCCTTCGTGGTACCCTTCGTACAGTTCCTCAATATCGACATGACCTACATTACCCGGGTGTTGATCCTCTTTTTATAAGGTTAGTTCAGACAGAGCTGTTGGAATCACCCCATAGCTACTGGTTGTGATCCTCATCGAATGTATCAGGTATCATTCTTCAGTACTCATGGAGTGAGTTATCCTGTAACGAGTACATTATATCTTTCATCAGACATAAGAGTATGTTCTCCCAGTTACGTTCTTAGTGGAATCTTCGATCATTATCATAGTGGTGGTTTCGTTATAGTCAATTGTGTAGGAGTATATCTGGATATTCTTATTATATGTTTTGTAAACATATAATGTGGAGTGTTGATAGTATCATTCCATTGTGGTTTTTGGGGTGTCCTACTGGGTATTTTTATACTCACCCCTGTATGAGCATTGCCCACATGTGTCATATCTTCTGCAGACAAGTGAGCCTTTGATAGAATTCTAGTTGGACCAGGACCAGATGGTTCTATGTGAGATTTGGCAGGCTGAGGTGTGTTTTTAGTTCTATGGATTGCAGTCCCAGTACCTTTCTTTAGAGTATGGAAACTGTTGTAGAGTTTCTTTTGGTGGACTTGTACTTTTAGCACATAGTTTCACATTACAATACTTTACTTTCATTTCGTTCTCTGTTGGCTTGGATATTCATGTATTCAAGCATTTTTTAGTAGTGTTTACTTTTCATCTTTATGGGCATGGAGATGTGTGTGTGTGTGTGTGTGTGTGTACAGGTTTATAGGCAATGCCTCGGATGTTATTGACTTTCCTACTCGGTGCTAGTCACTAGCACCTGGCCTATTGGAGGCGGGCATGGGGAGTTGCGGCACGGGCCCCACTGGGATGGGTCGTGATAGAGTGGTATCTGTGGTGATCAGTTCTACCTTAGGAAAGAGAGTCTATCAGTTAGTTTGGGAAACTGTGTTATGTTTTTCGAGTTCGGCTTTCATGCCAGGGACCCCCATGTTGGTGCGGGAAACCGATGTATCCATAAACCAGGACTCTGATAACATTATTATCGATTGGAACATGATAACACTATTTACAGGGGAAAATAATGGTACATGCATCATATAGGAATGTTTTGTGGTTTCCATGTCCTTCTTGAGTTTTCTCTCCAGATAAACTCCATGAATGTGATACATCTTTTTTCTTTATAGGATGCCTCTGCAACGTGCACCCACTAGGATCCAGTAGCTCGATCATGAGGATGAACCTATCAGTGACGAAGCTTCGATACAGGGACCAGATCCCCCAGTTTTACCTTCAGGTGGTGTGCATGTTATTCCACCACCTGTAGAGCAGTGTTTAGATAATGCATTACTAGTAGAGGAGCGCAGGATGAGCGCACTCCACAAGTTTTAGAGGCAAGCATGTCCCTCATGTAGGAGAGGACTGGCTTGAGGCAGTGACCAAAGTCTTACATTTGGTCCGGACACCAGCAGACCAGAGGGTAATCCTGGTAGCGAGCCTTCGGCAGGGCTCGGTAGGGAGATGGTGGAGTTTGGTTATCCAAAATAACGACGAGGCGACTCTTTCATGTTCAGAGTATGAGCATCTCTTCAGGGAGAAGTTTTCACCGGTTACCCTGAGAGGAGTATATATACATGAGCTTCTTCATCTCTATAAGGGAACCACGACGGTGGCTGGCTATTCATCGAGGTTTACCAACCTCTCACGATACTCGATGGATATGGTCAAGGATCAGTACATAAGAAATCATAAATTTTAACGGGGCATGTGTAGAGACATTTGATCTAGCATCATCCCTACGAGCATTCCTACATATGCCGGGGGTTCTCTAATGAGTTTTAATGGTCGAGAGCTTCATGGAAGAGAATAGTTATCTAGAAGTTGTCAGTAGTGAGTGAGCTGGAGCAGGGACCTCAGCAGCAGGGATCCGACATCCGGTACCAAGGTGTCAAAGATGTTTTCAGAGGAGATCCCAGGACATAGGATCTGCCATAAAGGTTTCACAGGGCGCATCCAGCTAGCCTCGAGTGAGGAGAAGCTACTCATCTAATGGAAGGGGACATCTCGCTCGAGATTGTCTGACCCGTCGAACAACTGAAATGGGAGCAGTGTATTGAACACCGAGCGAGAGGCAATGTGTGGAGCACACATATCTATGGGGAGGAGGACTTTGTAAAGGAGCTAGGAGAGAAGTTGGAGGTGGTCATCATTTTGAGCCTTTACCACAACCACCCACAAGATGTCCAACCCAGGTTCAGGGAGCTGGTTAAGAAAGGGAGGGACAACATCAGGCAGTAGATGCTTATGACCCAGGTACTCCCATAATGATTTGAGGTACAATCTATGTGTATTCTACTTTTTCTGCCATACTTATTGACACATGAGCTAGTCATTCTTTTCTTGATGCTTATCTTTTTCAAGACATTGAGATTCCAGTTGAGCTGTTGACTCGAACCTTATGCTTGGAAACACCGACAGGAGATGATTCGGAGATCACACACCATTGAAAATAGTGTGACATGACCCTTGGAGGCGAGAGTTTCGGTTAGAACCTCTTGGTGGTATCATCAAGTCCTTAAGATTTCTTTCTTCATAAGGATTTCCAATCCATATTTCATGCCCATATTTAATATTTAAGTTGACGGGTACCGTGTGTCCATAGTGATGGAACAAGGTTCTCCTTCGTCAGTGAAAAGGAGACGTAGGCAGCGTAGGTTGAACTCGTGCATAGGAAGGTAAAACGGATTTTACATCAATTGGTTAGCCTAGCCCTTGTCATAGTAGATGTTACGAGTTTCCAGTTTCTATTAGTAGTGGCTGAGTATGCGGACGTCTTTCCATAGGATGTCCCAAGAATACCTCCCCATCGGGAGAGATATTTCTACGTTGATTTGCAACCCAGGATGAAACCAAAATCAACATTAGCATATCAGATGGCTCCTGAAGACCTTCATGAGCTGATAGTTTAGCTGGAAGACATGCAGAGGATGGGCATCGTGAGACCCAGTGTTTCACCCAGGGCGACCCTAGTGTTGATTTCCAAGAAGTTAGATAGGATCCTAAGGTTATGTGTGGATTACCAGTGCTTGAATTAGGTGACATTGATGAATTGGTATCCACTAGTGAGGATCGTTGACCTATTAGAAATTTTAAGAGGGGCACAATGGTTATCAAAGTTTGATCTACGATCAGGCTATCACCAGTTGTGAGTACAGGATGAAGATATACTGAAGACAACTTCCAGATGTCGCTGCGGTCACAGTGAGTTCATGGTAATGCCCATCGGTGTGAAGAATTCCCCGAAAATTTTTATGGGACTCATGAACCAGATCTTTCAGCCCTATCCAGATCGGTTCATGGTGGTCTTTATCGACGATATCATTGTGTACTCTACGTCCGAGGAGGAGCATGTGAGGAACCTAAGGATAGTTCTGGACACACTCCAAGAGCACCAATTGTTCAAGAAACTCTTGATGTTTCAATTCTGGATACAGGAGGTCCACTTTTTGGGACATGTTATTTCAGTAGATGGTGTAGAAGTGCACCCTGCCAATGTTGAGGCAGTGTTAGCATGGGAACCACCCCAGAGTTTGATGGAGGTGCAGAGTTTCCTTAGGTTGGAAGGCTACTATCAGAGATTCATCCCTGATTTCTCTAGGATTTCAACACCCATGAATGTTTTGACCCAAAAAGGGCAGCGTTTCGTGTGGACCGAGAGATGCTAGCAGGCATTTCAGCAGTTGGGACATAGTCTGATGAGTGCCCCGATCTTGAGACTACCTGAAGAGGGTTTCGAGTATGTACTGTTCTATGACACATAAGAAAATTGAATTGGTTGTGTCCTGATGCAGAGGCAAGAGGTGATTTCCTATTGCTCATGTCAGTTAAGGCCATGCGAGTAGAACTACACGACCCATGATCTTGAGTTGGCAGCAGTAGTCTTCTCATTGAAGATGTGGCATCACTACCTAATGGGAGAACGATTTATCGTCTACAATGGTCACCCGATTCTCATATATATATATTCTCTGAATGATCTAAATTTGATATAGTTCTGGTGGCTTGTGTTCCTCTAGGATTACGACTTTAATATCATTTATACTCCTTCGAAGGGGAATGTTGTAGCAGAAGCTCTCAGTAGGAAATCCAGTTCGTAGTTACTGGATGAGGTGATAAGTCAATTGGCCTATTTACTGTTATACATCATGGATATAGATGAGGGAGATTACCTTTTGTCGATGGTTTTTACCCCTCCTCTATTACAGCGAGTCAGGAAAGCATGGCTCAAGGATGTTAGCTGTGAGACTCAACATGCACAGATATACGCATGTGAAGCTGCTAATGGATATTCAAAAGGTGGAGAGAACGTTGTTCTTTTTAAAGGATGCACAGTTGTACCAGTGACATTGCAGGAGGAGGTTATGAGAGAGTTCAATAAATCACTTTTGGCGGTGCATCCAAGTGTGGTAATGATGTACTAGGACCTATGACGTCAGTTTTGGTGGCCAGGAATGAAGAAGAGTGTGGCGTAGTTTGTTTATCGGTGCCTTACTTATCATCAAGTAAACGATGATCACTAGGTTCCAGAAGGTTTGGCTCAGCCCCATGAGGTTCCTGAGTGGATGTGGGATCATATATCCATGGACATTGTGATGGGTTTATCATGTATATCCAGAGGATATGATTCCATCTGAGTGATCATTAACTGACTCACCATGTCAGCCCACTTATGAGCCATACGAGAGAATAATTCAGATCATGATGCTCGTTTCACATCCCATTTGTTGAAGGGATTACAGGAAGCTTTTGGGACTCAGTTACACTTGAGAAAAATGTTTTATCCTCAGACTGATGGACAGACAGAGTGGACCATCCATGTTCTGGAGGATATGACATGAGCTTGCATACTTGACTTAAGTCATAGCTTGAATATCTCTTGAATGGGTTCGTGGACTAGAAATATGAGGGTACCTTTGCATTCAGAGAAGTGTTTTTACATTAGATGAGGCCTTACATTGATCAGCGCAGGTCAGTGGTGAAATCTAGTTTTTTGATGTAAACGTAATAAAATATTTAATAAAAACATGTTCTAGAATCTTTCTACAGCGAAGTCTATTAATCCTTCAAATAAATGATTTTTCAGGGGAATAGGGTTACAGATCTAATAACCATTAATTTCCTCTAGTGTCTCTGGGATGCATTGTATAAAACCTTCCAATGCGGTGATGATGTTTTTGACGAGTTTCCCCGGAGACGACGAAGCGGAAAATGGATCATCGACAATGAACGCCACAGATACTTATAGGGCATTTGATATCATTATTATTTCATTCCATTTATTGATTTCTGCAAGGAACGCAGACCAATCAACGAACAGATTGTCCTGCAGATTGATCATTATTTGGGATGGGTTATCTGCAGGATCTTATTTGGGGATTGATTCTTGAAGGTTATTTTGATATATTTTAGACTTGTAATGGTGACGAACCAAGATCGACATAAACATAGATCAAGGTTAGTTCATCTTGATTTGATGTTCCTTGCTTCCCCAATTTCTGACATTCTTCGTGTGCGTTCTATTAGTTCTTCTCGGAGATGTGAATGATGGCTCGTTGTGCATCTGTTGTGCGGCGCAATGAATCAATACTGATGATCTGTCATCATGAAAACCCCACGTAGGTGCAATGATAGTGGCGATGGACGGATCAAAGAAGATTGATAGATATCATTCTTCGAATGATTTCTACAGGGGTGACCAGAATAGGATTTCGGAGCCGATCAATGGTCCCAAACCCATGGACTCGGCATCATGATGGAGAGGAAACCAAAGATCTCGATTTTTGCAGAAAACAGATGACAAATCTCGAATCCAGAGGTTCAGACGAGGTGTGGGGAAGAAGAAGATTGTTCTGTAAATTTTCCCGAATACACGGCATGTAGTATGGGCTACAGGACATGTGTTCTTCGGCGGGCCACCATGAGTGTACATCGGGAGTACACAGACACGGGTTGGGTACATGACCTAGGACACGGCCTGTATACCTTTCGCCAGCCATACCCGATCAGATACACATGATACCCCGTGTACTGGTAAATGGCCCGGGCAACACAAGATGAGGCAGTGTACTGGCACTTGGCCAGCGTACACTGAGCGAAACCCGGACACTCGGATATGCAGTGCAATCCTGCTACACTTCATGTAGTTACTTTTTACATGAAAATACTTAAGACACGAGCCATTTTACACGTGCAGTACACAGAGTAATCGAATACGTCATGTGACCCTACTACACGTCTTGTATCCTGTTGATACAAGGATTGAGAAAGTGGTCTTCTGTGGCATGGACTAGTTTCCTTAGAGTTCGCCCCCTTGGTCATTCCCCTGAAGGATTACGATATCATTTTTGAAGTATAGGTGTATGATCCCTTTAGACGTACATCATGAATAGAGTTTTTGGAATCCCATCTTTAAGACATAGAGCCAGATCCTCTATTATTTTATGGTACCCTAGGTAGAGTTTCTCAGTATCGATATCACCGACTTTACCTGGGCACCGATCCTATACTTTGCTGGTTAGTTCTGACTGAGTTATTGAAATCACCGAATAGATACTGGTTGTGATCCTCATCTGACGCATTAGGTATCCTTCTTCGTTACTCGTGGAGTGAGTTATCCCAGAATGAGTACATCATACCTTTCTTCATTCTTAGGGGTATGTTCACTCGGTTATGTGATTAGTGGAATCCTCGAGCTGGATCATAGTGGTGGTTTGGCGATAGTCGATCGTTTATGTGTATATCTGGATATTGTTGTTATATGTTTTGTAATCATATACTATACAGAGCTGAATGTATCATTCATTTGTGGTTTTCGAGTTGTCCTACTGGGTATTGTTATACTCACCCCAGCATGGGATTTTCCCTCACGTATTCTGTTTTGTAAAGATGAGCGAGCCTTTTATAGGATTCTAGGTGGACTGTGACCGCACAGTGCTCAGTGAGATCAGGCTGGCTGAGGTGTGTTCCAATGGGTACAGATTGATGTCCTAGTAGCTTTCATTACAGGTTGGACTCTGTTACAGACATTCTTTTGGTGGGCTTGTAATTTTTGCCCAGGGTTTTACATTATTGTACTTTACATACCAGTCGTACTCTGTTGGTTGGGATTTTTGTGTATGGATTCATTTCTTTTTATAGTAGTTTTTACTTTTCATCTTTGCGGTCTTGGAGATGAGTGTGTGTGTGTACAGGTTTATAGGTAATGCCTCCCATGTTAGTGACTTGCCTACTTGGTGCTAGTCACTAGCCCCTGGCCTATTGAAGGCAGGTTTGGGGAGTTGTGGCATGGGCACCACTTGGATGGGTCGTGATAGATATTTCAAAATATATGAATTTTGAATGATTTTTTGAATTTAAAATGTGGTATTATAAAAAAATTTATTCGTTTAAATGAATATTTGAATAGTATATTATTGTCTTCGAAATATATATTGATAATCTAGAAATGATGTATGAATATATTTCTCTATAATGTATCACACGCACACACACCAAAATAATGGATTAAAAAAATAAAAAAATAAATGATTTTTTGATATGTGATTAAGCATATTAATATAACTCATAACAATAAAGTAGAACTAAATAAAATATATAATTGCACTTTCCTATATTATGAATGGGTTCTTAATTTTCACTAATATTGTTATCTCGCTATATGATATATGGTTTTACAATATTTCTTGATTGAAAAATGTTATATAATTCAAAATAAATTTTTACACCAGGATTAATGGATGAAATGAGTGGAAATTTTTTGAAAAATTTTATAAGAACATATTTCATTGATTTAAAAATAATGAAAGGAGATAAAACTATAATAATAACAATATAAAGGATATAATTTATAACTATAATGAGAGGATCAATGAGGATCACATGACCCAACAAAGAAAAACTCATTGTTGACATTATTAAATATGATCTTGAAATTAAATTTCAACAAGGTTTAAAAATGTTTTGAAAAAAATTCTTAAAAATTATAAATATAATTTAGAGATTTATATTGATGTAAAATGTCCAAAATAAGGAGAAATTACTTCCACAGTTTATAGAAATAATATTTTTCTTAAAAAATAATACAAAAAATGTCCAGAGAGTTATTAAATGGTGTATTTTATATAATTAAAATAATAATATTTTTATTTTTTGAATGTGGAATAATGTGTATTGAATTAGTGATGAAATATATAAATTAGATCTACAAAATTGTTGAATATTGAAATTTATTAATAATTATAGAATTAGATAATCTATATCACATCTTATGGATTATATTTTTTTTGTTAAAAATGTGTTTTTTCAAAAGTATATAAAGATAGGGGATAATTAAACTGGAGAAGATATTTTATTTTTTATAAATTATACACTAATATTTATGGTAGACATTCTAATGAGGAATTTTGTTTATTTATAAGGAATTAAAGGATTTTAAATGTCTTATATTATGAACTCAAAAAAATAAATTGTGTTTAAAATGTATATGAGATAATATTTCATGATGAATAATCTAAAACAGGTATTTAATAATATATATCAAAGTGATAAATTATCTATGTTTATGATAATTGAGTATTGTTGTTTATGAAAAAAAAATTTCAGTTTAAATAAGCTCTAAGATAATAGTATTCCAAATTTTTTATATATTATCATATGTAAATTTCATCAGTGTGATAGTCAATAATAATATATAGGATATTTAAAATGATAGAACATCTCATTTTATGATTAAATATTTTAATAGAATCCATTTTTTCAATAAATAGATTTTCTTGTAAAAAAATTAAACAATATATTAAAAAACTTATTATCTATGAAATAATTTTCTCTATATTTTCATGTTCTAAACTCCATATCATGCATATTTATTGACTAATAATTCATTTAGTTATTAAATATAATATAGATTGAATATTCCTCAGAAATGTTTCTAAATTTAGCACCCGAAATAACATTTAATATAATGAAATTTTTATGTAAATATCGGTAAATATTTCATTATAAGAATAATTAATTGGATAATGTATAGGATTGAAAAAAAGATTCTTATTATAGATTATACATGATTATATTAATATTCAAATGTTCTATATATTATGGATACCAAGAAGATCAATCATTACATAAAAAAATTAATATTGTCCAATGGAATGAAAAGTAAAAATATATTTAAATATTATCATTTTGAATTTATAATTATGAATATGAAAATATTTATTTAAAAAATACTTCTAGATACGATTTATCTATTGAATGTTATTGTATTTCCTTCTAATATCTGATCAAAAAATCTATTTCATCAAACACACCGTATGATGAGTATCATTATACATAATATTAAAATACATGAATAAACTGGGTGAGGTTATATATTAATGAAATTATAATCAATGTTAATAATATATCAAATATTGTGTGCACAAAATAAATTTCAATTAATTTATTAAATGATTAAAAGAAAAACATATATTTGGAAATTATTAATATAATGTTCCAAAAAATGATGAAGATGGTGGAATGTAGAGTTATAAAGCTAATTTATGGATAAATAAATTAAATCATTGATAATATATTAAAAATACAACATGTATAAGGATTCATTATAATGATTTTTTTTAGTATTTTTAATAAATTAACATTAAAACTCCTAATTAATTCATTTTATTTTTTATCTGTTTCATTCTATTTCACATATTGAATATCATGAAGAACTATGTGGGGTTGTTATTCTACCACCATGAAATTGTAGAAGAGTAAAATAATATTATATATTGTATATAGAACACAATGCCAAAATTATAAAATATTTTAATATTCCAAAATGCTAGGATATGTTTCTATTGTATTAGATTCAATCACTTTGATAGCTTTCATAACATGGAACACAAAATCTAGATGAATAATAATATAATAAACCTTTATAATATAGCCACTAATTTTGTAACTATGAATATGACAGAGTGAATTATGAATATTATATTTTTTATACATGTATAAACTATATTCCATACATATATATTGAATAGAAATAAAATAAAAACCATTTAAAGTAAATTGAAATCCTTTCTGAAAAATGTCATTTTTCTAAATGGATGTTTTGTTTGTCTTTGAACACATAACATAAAATTAAAATGTATCGCTTTTATAACATTTATTATAATAAAAACAACATTATTTAAATAATAATATCAATATTATCGTATTAATGTATGTTTTTTTATTTTTTTGGACATATTAATGTTTCAGTAAAAATAAATAAAATTTATTTTTATAAAACCTTAATTTATTTTTAAACAATTATTTCCCATTATCCATTTAATTTTATTTAAAATTAACATAATTATTTTTCAGATATACTTAATAATTTTAATTACTATTAAATATTCTTTATAGTAGATTGTTGTATATGATTATCAAAATCCTTTAAATCAAATTTTTTTAAAATATTTTTTAATATTAATAGCCATTATCAATTTTATATAATTAAAATAATTATAACGATGAATTATTTTAATTAGATATTATATATATATATTAATTTTTATTTTAACATTTTTAATTGTGAATATTAGTTATATTTTGAATATGATTTCATATTTTTATTAAAATATGAATTACATGAAAAACCATTTTTCCAACATCTATATATGTTTAATTTGAAATTAAATTAATTCAATTTGGTTAGATGGATTAAAAAAATGGATTCTATTTTTTAATCAAAATAATATATATTATCTTATATGTTAATATTAATTTTTTTACCGTAGTTAGTTGTGAATACATTAAAAATTATTTTTCACGGTTAAAGTAAAAATGAGAATACTAATTATTAAAATAAAATGATATGTGGTAAAATTGACCAAATGTATGTAATATAACTATTTTTTGTTAATATGTGGACATTATAGTTTGTATGGTAAGTAAATGTTTCATTTTTTTGGTATAATAAAATCCAAGGCATAATTTTTTATTTTCAAAAACATCAAGGGCATCCTCTACACCATTTATAAAAGGCCACCCTCTCTCCTCTCCATTAGAAATTTGAAAAATGAATTTTTTTTCATCAAATATCTAGCCACGTCACTTTCACACTTCAATATACTATTAATAGAATAAATTTTTTATTCAAAATCCTTCCTATGAATTATTTTGGTGAAAACAAATTGATGTTGTTAGTAGAGGAGGTAACATCCATAACCAAGCATTCTTTTATTTCTTATTACACCTCATTAAAATATTATAAAGACATCATGATAAAATAACATAATACTATTTTACACAATATTTTATTATGTTAATTTAATTTCAAAAAACCATATCCTCCTCCCACAAAAGGGAAACTCATCTGTTGATCATGTGTAAGGGGTACTACCACCCCATAACACCACATAATTTATTTTACGACATCACTTATCATCAATTAATATATATATTTATATAGTTGTTATGTAATATATTTTTGATATAATTATACTAATTTATTTATAATTAATCATACATGTTTTTAATTATGTAATATAATAACATCGCTCCTCTATACGGGGTGCCACGACCTCATAAGCTAATATGATTATTTTTACACTATGAGTTATGTGGATGGTAATAAGGATTTATATTATTTTGAGATATTATAATAATGAAAAAATAATCATAATATAAAATATATAGGTCATATAACTTCTTACCATTCAATACATGGGAAACATTATAACATTGTTCTTGTGTTGGGAAAACTAATGCATCATGATGTGATGAAAATTATATCCACTTATTATTTACATGGATTATAAAACCGTTTATATTAATTGAATATATGTGAAATATATAACATTATATTGATTTTTAATAATTTATATAAAATCCACGTCCCTACCATTTCACCCATTAGGTAAATGGTAATATCGCTCATGCGTATATACAGTAAACTGTTTCTGGGACATAATTCATTCACCAAGAACAAAATTAAATAATGGTTCCAAATATATATCTATATAAAAAATTATATTTAAAACAATATTATAATTTTTTATATTATATAAAAATAACATATTTTAATGATTTAGAATGTTGGTAATGAAATTTGTAAGAGAAAATAATGCACATAACCCCCGAAACAATAGTGATAATGAGTGAATACTAAAAAACATGCAATAATTATTTATATATGGATAATATATTATAAGATAAATATTATTATGAGTTTTTATAAGTTAATAATAAGTTATAACTACAGTAATGATTTTTAAATAGCACTCCAAAAAACAGAATTTCTAGGTATAGGGTTTCATAAACTCAATTTCGATTCAATGCGTTATATATCCTTGTCATTTATTATATTTTTCATGATTATGTGTCAATTGAATTTTTATTTTATTATATTTTATTTCCATATTTATTTGGGTGGGTGGAAATTTTTACACTCAATCACCCTGTTTATTAACTCTCACTTTAATGAAAAAATATTTTTAGGGAGTTGATCTCAAACTTCCTTCTAAGAGACATAGTTTTTATCTGAAATTAATTTATTTTAAATTGTAAAAATACTTCCCCTTTAATTAATATATCTTCAATAACTTCTACCTCATTAAATTTAATGAATTTTTTTTCTAAATCATAGATTGAATTCAATAATTTAAAATTTACTCAAGTAGCAATAGTTTCTTTCTATCTCATTTTAATTTGGATTGTTTATTCATTACTAAAAAATATAGGAAAATAATTTATTACTTCATAGTAAAACCCATTAATTTTATTATAATCTACATTTTCATCCAAATTTCAAGTAGTCATAACATTTCTATTTAATTTTTACTTAAATTTATTTATAAAATGTTTTTGTGAAAGGATATTTCACTTCCATTATCAGATATAAACCATATTATATCAAAATACGTGTTTTCTAAAAAAATATTTAAAAATATTTATTTTTATTTTTTAATTTTAATATTACCCAAAACAGAATATTAAAAAAATATAATCAACCAATAATTTTCCAAATTATTTACTTTTGAAAATTATTACAAAAATGTGAATGGAATAATTTATTTTTTAAAGTATTCAGTAGTAATGAAACTCGTACAATATCATGAACACTAAATTTTTTAAGGAATCATTTATTATTTCAATTTTTATTTTGAAATAAATGGTTTCCATTATTCTTGAGTAGTTTTTATATTTTAAATATTTGTATTCAAAATTAAAATTATATTTTCTTTGATAATTATCAAATTCATCTTTCAAAATAATTTTCCTTTTAATATGACATCCATTGATGTTACTCCATGTAAAAGTTTTCTTTTCATTAATAAATTTATTTATATTATTAATATCATTAACATCAATAAATATAACATTAATGACATGTATTTGTTTTAAATTATATATATATATATATATATTCCTTGTTTATTCTCCCACTATTTTGATGTGGTAATATGTGCAAAATGATCTATTCTCAAATTCTATCAATATTTAATTTACATTTAACATGATATGAGAAATGATTATGAAACCCATTTTCATTAAATAGTCTAATATTATGTTATAAATTATCATTTATTTTTAACATATTCTAAAATTTTATTGAGAACTGGTAATTATTGGTGAACCTCGATAGTGGTCAAATGAATTGGGTAATATTTTTGTCTCAAGAGACATCATGTACATGATTAGGGTGTGAAAATAATAAATTAAGGAACATTATACACCATGTTATGTTGTCTTGGAAGTTATCATTTACATAAATTTATGTAATGTCTTATATTTATGCGACATTTCATATTTTACAATGAACATTTGGTACAATTTTTATACATTATAATTCCATTTTATTTTCTCATTATCCCTACATTTTACGATATAATATTATTCTAATTACTAATATGTTGTGTTTTCTTATGATTTTTAATAAATTATATCCATTTTTAACTCACCCCGTTCATCAATGTATTCTTTTGCTTATGCTATGAAGCATTGTGATCCCAAAATGTCAATTAAGCGCATTATATAGTTGAATATAAAGATGAAATTATTTTCTTTTACTTATTATGAAAATAGTTCCAAAATAATATAAGAACATATGATCCTAAAATTTTTAATGGATATTTGTGTTTAATAATAATTTTATAATATGTGATTAACAATAAAGTCACTTTACTCGGTATAAAATGAAAATTTCTGCTATTATTTTGGAATATTATTAGAATACATTATCGAGATCCTTTTGTGTAATTATAATAACCAAAATATGTATAATTATATTTATTGGAAAATATCATAAATTTTAGTTTCATCTCATGTGATTGGTGTCAATGATATTACATCTATGTTTGAATAATAAAAGTGGACATTGTTCTAGAACAAATGTTACCAAGGGTAATAACTCTGAGAAATTTATGCCTAGAATTAATAGTTTGTTACCTTGTATATTATTAGAGGCCTTATTGTGCACATAGTTTGAAACTACTGGTGGATATTCAATGGAAATTCAAAAACTCTTTATATATCTTGTGAAGGACTTGAATGAATTGTTAGGTTTGAAAAAGATATAGGAATCATTATTTTTGATAATGATGATTGACACATATAGACAAACAATTGAATTCATAAATATCATTTTTATATAATTAATTATATTTTTTTATGATTCCCTTTGGTATGTAATTTCATTCTTATCATTTTTTAATAATATATATTAATGACATGAAAAAGAAAGAAAAGTTTTAATGTTGAATGATATTGACTATGTGTTGATGAGAAAATAAATTATATGTTGACTAGATAAAATGATATTTTGATTATAATTCATTAACTATCACAATGTTTTATAAACTATGTAAACCTATGTGAGATAAAAATCACATCAAGGAAGACACTGATATACATTGATTAATGAAAATCTAGTAATGAATATAAATGGATATATACAAATAATCTTACATGCAATAAGGTGCTTAGAAACCCCATGACTATAATTTGAAATAGAAGGGAATATTTTTTATGTATAAATAGTAGTAATAGAGCTGTAAATTTCCCCATAATTCATTTTCCTATATGAGAGGAACTTAGAAGTTATCTTATTTGATTCCCTAATTTAATTATTAATCTATATAACAAGGATGGACATATGTTATAAAAAATAATTTAATTAAAATTTTTGAATTATTTATTTATATGTAATCAAGATTTATGGTTTAAATATTTGTTTACCAAAGGTATTTTGGTTATTAGAACCATGAAACATCTTTGTATTGTGTTGATTTTGGAAAAATTTATGTATACATGTTAGATAAAATTTAGGGTTGTATATATAATCACGGGTTTATGAGTTTAAGGATGATTAGAAGGTTAAATTCTTAGACACCCATTTTATGTTTTATGTAACTGGATTTTGAGATGAATAACGATATTTTATGAGTTTTTTTATTTTGTTTATGCCTATATAACCTTTTTATTAACATAAAAGACTATTTAGGGAGAATATTTCTATGTTTGTTGATATGTTTATTGATTATTTTTAATGATTGATACACATATAATTTATTAATTTGATATTTTGGTGTTACTCTTGAGGTATTAGTGATTAATGAATTATATTGGAATACTGGTTTAACGATTTTTGTTTTTATAAGGAAAAGTGGAAAATAATTTTAATATTTGTGAATTAAATGATATGATAGAAATTTATTTTAGTTCTTCTAGCATGAGAAATATTTATTGAATCCCCATTGTTTAGATAAAAAGGATATTTTAGTGTAAATTATTAATTTATTAAATTATAATTGAAAAGTATGAATATTTCTGTATGTTATTAGCCTTAATGGTAAATGGATTCTTAAACTGTTAGGAAAGGTTCATGAGTAAAAATTATATTCTAGTACATCACTTCCAATAAATCAAATTTCCTTTTAAATCATTAAATATTTATGATTTTTATTTCAATAACATTATATAATGCCTTGACATTATTTTCACCAATGCTCAATATTACTCTCTATTAATATTTCAGTATTAGTGTTAGCTTCCATGATAATGTTTTGATTTCCCAACAATGTCATATTTTATAGAAACATAATACTGTGTTATTCTATATTAACATTATACAAAAAGTTATCTCTAAACTTTATGAATTATTATTATCCATTTTAATGACTATGTTTCCAATAATGTTATTCCCAAATTTCAACACAATGATTATCTATATTTTAATGAAAATGTGAGGCTGTAATCCATTTAGGAGGGTGGGGGGATTGTAACAACGTGATATTTCAATTGACAAAATCATGTTCGATAGAATATATGACATGAAACATATATATTATTACTTAATATATCAACCCAATATGATATTCCACATATTTTTAATATAATTTCAATCTCATTGATTGATTGAGGAATGTACGACCACGAACATAAATGAACTCTGTTATTATATATTTTAATATACTAGACATATATTTTACAAGTAATAATCTGAATAAAAAAATGAAAACACTGTATGGTTTAACGATGTATAAACTAAATTTAGTGGGAATCCATTTTTTGGAAATAAAATAAGAACCATTTTAATAAAAAAGTACATGTTTTCTAAAAAAATGTATTTAATCTAACACGATGATTAGTCATTGTTCTGACTATTAATTTAGTATTATTTTTATGAAATATCAATTTATTTTTTGAAAAAAAGAAATAATTTTTCAAATAATAATATCAATATTTTGTTATTTAGGATTTGTTAATTTTTCAAATATAAGAATATTTTTGTGTAATGTGATAAAAACAACATTTTCAAAATATTTTTTCTATTTTTAAAATTTCATGTCGTATTATTAAATTATTTATATTAAACATTTAAAAATTATTTAATTATTTATATGAATAAAAATTATCTAAATTTAATTAAACATTTACAAGAATATAGTATAAGATTATCTTGAGTCTTCAATGTAAATTTTTTCTTTTCAAAACTATGTTAATGTGAATAATTTTTTTCAATTCTAAAAAATAAAAATTGCCATAATTCAGAATATTTGAAATGAAATTTATATATTCTACATAAATGAATATTAATTTAATTATTATTAATTTTAATACACTTATTATGAGAACAATATTTCCATAAAAAATGATTTTCATTAAAAACTATTTTTCAACATATAAATGGATTATACTAAATATGTGATATTATATTGAATAAAATGACATTATAATTATATTAATAGTAATTTATATTAAATTATATGTTCACCTTAATTTTTTAACATAATTAATAATGAAAATATATCTAAATAATTTATCATAGTTAAGGTAAAAGCTGGTTTACTATAGGAGTTAAACTTAAATTATGAGAGTCAAAAATGAACCAAATGATATCTAATTAGTATTGGATATTTATATTTTGAAATTAACTAGTATAAAATTATAAAATTTACATTCTTGATATTAATTTAAAAAAAATGTTGTTATAAATATTTTTTTTCAAAAATTTCAAGAGTGTCCTCTCCCACGCTTTTAAAATGAATCCCCCTCTTCTCTAATCTACACAATTCTGAAACCCAATACTATAATGAATTAATGTTATATATTAAATTCCATAATTTCCTCATCCAATATTATGTTCCTTATATTCCAGATAACCATCTAATTTTGGATTTGGATACAACAAAAAGAAGTTGACTGAATATGATGTACAATACTTAACAAATCATTATATGTTATTTCGTTTTGTACCATATATAATAACATTAAAGCATTATCAAAAAAATAATAAACATATTAAATATGTTAATATATTTTTAGGTTTTTTAAATAAGCTAAAACTATCTCCCCTCCCACAAATGGGAAAATAAACTATTATTTGATTCTACATTAGACTACTGCCTCCTGATCCGACCTTATTCATTTTCCACCAACAATAATCACTATTGTATATAATTTTGTATATATTGATTATAAATTATATTAATAATATAATTTTACATTTGGGATTATAATATCATAAACCAAAACATTCTTTCAATTCAATTTGGATTATGAAAATGTTACTCATTTGTATAACATACTACATCCCCATGAAGATATATGAATCATTTTAAACATACACTTTTTATGGAAGGTGAAAAACATTAATAAGATTTTGATATATGACATACATGAAATATTTATAATTATTTAATATAAATAAATAATATAATATCTTACTATACCATCCTTTGAATAAATGATAAATTCATTGTTACGTATAGAGGACTATAATTTGGCCAAGAAATGAATTTTTTTCATAACGGTATACATTGATTGTAAAAATTATAAATCTAATTAATATATGAGATATATATATATATAATCATAATGATTATTTAAAATTAATATATAATTCTATTCATTACCCTTCCTCAAATTAAGTAAATGATAACATCACACATACATTCTAATAACCTTCCTTCTCCATAAAGCGATATGAATCATTCTAATTAGTAAATATTCAATAATTAATCTCAAGATGTATCAAATAAATTTTTTTATCTATAAGATTAGTATAATTCTTGATATTATAGAACTATATCCTTCTCTCCACATCATAAACATTCTTTATGAGATGTGCCATAAAAAACAAAGAAATTAACAACTAAAACTATATTTATAAAGAAATATTATGAATGAATGGGTAACATGATGTTATAAAATGATCATAAATGATATTATAAATAATAATATTCTTATTATAATGTAATAACATATTTAGTACTATTATACATGAGTTTAAAAAGTTCTAAAATATAATAAAGATAAATTTAAGGGGTTTTCATAACTCAGTATGAAATTATTTTGTTATATGTATTTTTCATTGATTGTGTTATTCTAATGTAATCTCTGAAAAAAAATTATTTCTGTTTTTTTAATTTTCAAGTGTATTTTTTTTGTATCACCAATTTTTGGTCATAATAACCACATTAATTACCTCTAAACTCAATGATAAGGACTCTATAAGGCGTTCCTTTCAAATTACCTTCCCTAAGACACATATTATTTTATATAACTAATTTTTTTTGAAATGGTGTATAGTATTATCCTTTACAACTATATTATGAATCCATTATACTTCATTATATTTTATGATATAATTTATCAACATTGTTAATGGGAAGTTATGATTAAAAATTTACCTCTACAGTAAGTTTTTCTCTTTCAGTCCGATATAAATTGAGATTGTTTATTCTTGAATTTCTATAATTAGAAAATGATTCTTTTCCAAATAAAACCCTTAATTTTTCATCTCATATTTTTATTCATTTAATTTTCATTTATTAATATTAATTCCATCAATTTGTTTCAAAAATTATTTTGAACATGTTTTAAATAAATTCATCATCAATTGTATCATCATTTTCAAATTCTTTTTCTCACAAATCCATGTTTTCTAAAAAAAATTCAAATGTGATTTAATTTGATAATTTAATATTGTTTTTAACCATTACATTATTTTTTAAAAATATATTAAAATTAATATTCCTTTTTTATAAATAAGTTACTTTTGTAATTTTCATACAGGAATGTGAAATGTAACTACTTTTAATGAATACTTCATGAACAAAAATCTTTTACTATATTGATCACTAAATGTTTGAATAATTTTTTTTGAACATTTATTTTTATAAAATGATATGTTTTATATTTGAGAATATTTCTTTACATAAATAATTTTCATCAAAAAATTAGTGATATGTTTTCTTAAAAATATTCTAAATAATAATATGGAATCATTTTCAATCTATGATGACATTAAATGTCTTTAATCAATGTTAATAGATTGTCTTTTAAATATGGGTTTTCATGATTTTGAATGTATTATCATTAATGAAAATAATTTTTTTTTGTTTTGGATTGATTCCATATTATGTATATATATCTCTCATATATATTCCAATTTTATTCTCCCTACCTTTGATGGGATATTATATTCTTTTTGATCATTCCTTAAAGTAAAATTTAATAGGATATGTTGAAATATTATGACACCAATTTTATTTGTTTTGTTATTTTTTATTTTTTTACTTATAATTAATTTGTTTCATGTTCCATACTCACATCATGAACATGTTATGATATCTGTGACCAGATATCTCGCTATATTGTTGGGTAATGTTTTGGTCTCATGAAATTTTATATATGGGATTAGCGAGTGAACATAATCCATTTTGAGAATATTTCCACCATGTGATGATTCCTTGTAATTTATCATTGAATTTTTTTCAGGTATTATGTTTGTTACACTGTTCTTATGACTCCATGATCTTATGATACCATGTTCTTCATGTTATGCCAATTTGTGATTACTTATGAGATTTATCTTTTATGATAACATAATATTCCTTTGAATCACATGTTATGATTCCTTTTAATTTTTATTCACATAATAATATTTCTATCTCACCCTTTTATTTTATGTATTCCCTAGGTTATGATCTATGGATTCATTAGCCTTAAAGATTTAGGGTTCCCAAAATGGAAAATATATTAGGGATGAAATGTTTTTGGTTTCTATTATGTATTATGAACATATTCCTCAAATGAAACATTTACCTTACTATTTGTGTGATATATTAATGGATATTAATGTTTAAGAAAAATTTCGTAATAAAAAAATGATTGGGCCACCTAGACACATAACTTGTGGAAATATTATATGTATATTGGGGTTGGCAGTTTGAATGGTGAATAATTCATTCTGGGGAGTCTTTTTTATATAATAATCATAAGATCAAATTTGTGTCTGTCAGATCCATTGTATAAAATGTAATATATTTTTCTACAAATATGGGATATCAAAAACCTATGTAAATTAAATAAAATTAATGTATTGAATTTCTTATGTTGGGGGTTTCATTACATCAATTGATATATGGTCCATATAATATGAATCCTTCTATTAAGAGTTAGGGACCTCACAAGATTAATTCTAATAAATAATGTTTTGTTATGGGAGTTCACTAATTTGATAGATTAATTAGGTTGGATTATTAATTATACTAAATTATGTTTGTTATGATTTTTATGTTATATTGATTATAAAAATAATCATAAATGAGATTAATATAGATCAAATTTATATGTATATAAAATGAAAGAAGATTTCTCATAGTATGAAAAGTAACATTATGGAGGGAAATCATTACAAAATAATGGATTGATGGTAGTATATGGTGTCAAATATTTGATAATAATTATGATCTTTTCTTTCATTATGAAAACGTTACTTATTTAGGTATTACATATTTTTTTGATATTATAGATTCATGTAATAATATATGTCCATGATTGTTATAGTCTCATAGTGATATTAATTGGTTTATAAATATTCTTTAGATTTTTGTTTTCATTGTATAATATTAGTTTTAAAACATCATTATGTAATATTACACTGAAATATAATTTTATTATAATTTGAATTCATATAATGGAATTAATTGTTTAACTTTCATGTGTGAGTATTTATTATTAACATAATTAAATTTTTTTGGAATAATTATTGTGATCATCTAATTCAATTAATTTAACCCTAAATAAATTAATTATTATTTTATGAATTAAATATATAAAAAAATTTCTTTATTTAATGATATAATTTTATTAAATGATGGAATTTATACATTATATTTGAGATATAATATTGAATAGGAATTGTTCCAAAATGGTTATTGTCATTACCAGGTTTTTTGTTTCCATATAAAATAGTCATTATTAAACAATAAATTATCCTTTTTTACATAATTATATAAAACCAAACCATTTAAATGAAATTATGGATATTTTGGTTTATTTTTTATAATATTCAAATTTTATAATACAAGATTAATATATTTGGTCACTTCACAAGGATTATAGATAGAGATTAAAAATGTTATTTTTCATTCATGTGATTGAATTATGAAAAATATTTAATTTATAAATAATAAACTATTTATTGATTATAAAATATGGCATGTGATGTAAAACATCAAATCATTTAAACCAAGGATGTATACACTTTATAAATTTAGTAGCGAATCCATATAAAAGTATATTTTTGGGTGTTTTTTTTCATTCACACTTTTTAATTATCATCAACAAAAATGACATTATTTTGTGGAGTACAGACACAATAACTAGAATCATTATTATTGTGATATTTAAATGAATTATTTTCTATAAATACTTATTATCCCTCTAACAGTGCTTCTCATTGTGAAATCTATTGGAAATGCATGTTCATAAAACCATGATTGTTATATAATTAGTATATTAAAATATTCATTATGATATCTTATTAAAATATTCATTATGATATCTTATTAAAATATTATATGTATACCCATTGATGGAAAATGTTCTAAAAGATTATGCGTATTCCTAGGATATCTCATCAATTATATGTCATTGTTAAAATAATGAGAAATGAAATTAATGGAATTAATTTATGATGTATTAGGTATTAAGGTGATGATGTAGTTATTCTCTAAAGATACAAAAAATAAATTTTGGGTCATGGGTTTTAATAATTTATTTTTCCATATAGTGTTGTTATATTTTATAAAACATGTGTAATTTACATATGTTTTTTCATTTACATAAAATTTAAAATCACTTCGAGGGCATGGAATCAATGATATAAATAAGTTTTAGTTTGAAACATTTGACAAGGTGTGATAAATGTGTTGAGTAGAATATTTTTTCTAAATTTCATAATATTTTTATAGTAAAGGGGGAGTTATCAAATTTTTGGAGGGTATTCATTTCAAATTTTTTATGTCAATAAAATTATTAAAATATATATTTTTTTAAGAAATTAAAGGGGTTTTAAAAAAATTATGTACCCTTATGAGTACCAAAAATGAATTCAGTTAATGATATCATGTTTTTTAAAATTTTCTTATAAAATTAAATTTTAAATACATTATATAATTATTTTTTATTTAAGCTAATAGTGGAATGTAATTATTTATAATATATTATTAAAAATATAATAAATTAAAAAAAAGTTGAAACTAATTTTTATATTTTTATTATTCTCCCACAATATTGTTTACTTTTTATAATTAATTTTTTCATAATAATTGTGTACATAACTCAATGAATTTCCCTATATTACAAATTTTATGAAGGGAGTATAGAACTTTGTTAAAATTTTTAGTGTTAAATCCAAATATTTATAATTTAATATTTTTAAATTATTTTTTTATGATTGAATAAATGATTACTTTAGTGTAGTGTGTGATGATTTTATCATTCATGGACATCATGGCAATGATAAATCAGGGGTAATATATTATGAAAATATATGATAATTTTAATGGTTCAAGAATGTTTAATTATTTGATATTTATATAATGAAAAAAATTCTGAAATTAATAAAATTTATGATATTTAAGAACAAATGGAAAATTAGAATTTTGTAATTATTGATAAAATTTAATGGAAAAAATTAATTTTTTTATGAGTTATATAAATCCAATAATATTTTTTATAATAGTAACTATAAATTTGTCAAAAAATTATTTTATAAATAGTGTCAAATTATTTAAGAAAATAATATTAATTTTACATTGTATGATACTATATAATATTATATTTTAAAATCATATGATTCTAGTAATTAATGAAATAAGGAACATTAATTTTTTTATAAATGGATATATGTATGTATCAATGAATGTTTTTCATTTATGATCACTATGATCATATTAGAAACATTATTAAAATATATTTATTCAAAATGGATTTCATGAAAGATAATATTTAAATTGAAAATTTTTTCACTAAATAATATAATTATTGTTTAAAATAACACCACTGTTGAGAATGATATTTTACTGTTTTAAAATAATTAAATATTTTTAATTTGGTTTCAATAAAAAATGTATTATAATGAACTCGATACATCACATTGAAATAGAATTATTCATTTTTTTAAATAAAGAAGGCTTTATTTTAGGATAAATAATTTTAGAATTCGATTGGTACACTATAATAAATAATTTAAATAATTTTCAGTTTTTGAAATTTTGTTTTAGTTTTCATTTGATTGTTTTTGAATGATGTAGAATACAATCAAGGTTATGCATGTCAAATTATTATATATTTTTGTCAATTTGAATCCTTCAACCAATGACGTGTATAATGACATCATGTTTAATTTGATACAATTAATATATTATTTGATTCATTCATGAATTTATGTGGTGAAAATATATGAAAAGAATTGATAAATAGAATATAATTTAGAATATACATATATTTTCACCAATAATGATTATATTGAAATTGAGAAAACATTTAGATGATATACAGAATACAATGATAAGTGGTTTTTTATAATGAATATAAATAATATAATTAATTGATATAGTGATTTATGACAATATTATATGTGTCATTGGTGATTTTTTATCCTTAATGTAAAATTTTAATGGAAAATGTGGTTTTTATGGAAATAATGTAAAATAGAGTTGATATAAGAAATAACTAAATGAAAAAATATATATTGATTTTATGGTATTAAAAAATAACATTTGAAAATAATATAAACATATTATTAAAGACATTTTGTAAAAATAAATAACAATCTCATCAATGTTGAATAATGTAGTGGA
Source organism: Viscum album (assembly GCA_963277665.1). Classification (NCBI taxonomy): domain Eukaryota; kingdom Viridiplantae; phylum Streptophyta; class Magnoliopsida; order Santalales; family Viscaceae; genus Viscum; species Viscum album. The sequence continues at coordinate 521,101,370 of OY728160.1, forward strand.
AAAATTAAAAATATTCTATTTAGGATATATGATGACATTAATAAAAACAATTTTACCCAAATTTTTAACATTTTATGTTAAATGAAATTATTTCCAACTATATGCCTTAATGTAAATGAGTTTTGTTTGAATCAATAATATTTATACTCTATTATTCCCCAATCCTAGAAGCCTCAATTTTTTTGTTTCATTATATATTATAATAATATAGAATTAATCATATTTAGAATTACTAAAAAGTTTAATAGTTTTTGAAAACAAAAAACATAATAAAATATTACATTAAAATTAAAAATATAAAAATACATAGTGAATTCCTTACGAACACCATTATTCTCAAAGATAAACCCTACATATCCATCATAATAAACACCATTGATTCCAAGGACAAAATAATACAAAAGGAAGGGGTGATACCAGATTCTATATAACGGTATACATACATCATATTTTATCATTAATAATTAATGATAAACATTATGGAACAAAAATCAAATAAAATAGTTTTACATAAACAATAACTAGAGCATATTATGATAGGAAGAAATATAAAAAATGTTATCCAAAAAATATGGGATAAAAATTATCCATTGATATATTAAAAAATAAAATAATCACATAGAAATAAATACATAATATTACACTGAGAGAATGCTTTATCCCAATCATAATAAATGTACGATTAAGTCTTTATCGTAGACAATATATATATATATATATATATGAGTAATACATCATCCAATCCCAAAAATACTTTGACTCATGAGACATAAAAATGAATTGTCAGGATATTAATTGACCATATGATAACATATTGTGTATAATTCATTCCTCATATGAAAGGAGTGAAACATAATAAATGTAAAAATTAATATTCAGAATAATATATGAAAGTGTAATAATATCCCAAATTAGGATGCATAATCATAAACCATCATGTGTACAATGTGGAATAATACCAAAATAGTATATCATTAAGAAAAATGATCATAAAACATTCGATAAAATATGGTCATTTGTACCATATCATTTCATCCTAATTGACGAATAATATCCAACAAATTATGTTGACAATAATGAAAATATTATAATAATATCCTTGAAAATTTTATAAAGAAAAATAATTTTTTATATTAAAATAATTTATTTCAATGAATATTTAAATAATAATAATAAAAAATTCATTGGAGAATGCCTTATAAACATGTAAATTAATTTTCATATCATTGAATCTACATGAAGACATGCCAATATACTCATTTCGTATAAGTAAAAAAACATTCCTTCACAATTATTGTATGAAAAAGTAATAAAATAAATTATTCAGAAAAAGGCATAAATATTCCATTCAAACAATTTTGTAAAAAATAAATCATGGGACAATATTAAGTTAAATAATTGTAGATAAATACTATCAATACATTTGAGAATACTTTTATAAAAAATGTATATGGAATATAAATATTCTACAATAGTCACTTAAATATAAAAAATCTTGAATAATGTTAATATTGGGAAACTAACCCTTACCAGAGGACCCATTTTCTTCATTTATGTCTTAAAATCTAGTCCAATAAATTTTTGTTTTATTTTAAATATATCTAAAACCATTATTGTATATATCTTCTAATATATGCTTCAATTTTAACCTTATTTTACCTATTTCAAAAACATCATTATTAAATTACTATTTTCAGGTGGGAACTGCGTCATTTTTCATAAATGTTTTGATTCATAAGTCCTAGTACATATATATTCATCAATGTTAAATCATTCATATATGATTAATACAGATATAAATATCATATATTCTCATTATTTAGGTATTTATAGTAATATTTAAATGTTAGGGTATGAAAAGTGTACTACATCGTGCATCGAGATTGTTGGTTGTATGTATGCTTAAATGATATTTATATTTTTCTAAGGATGTAATGAAAGGAAGTTGGAAAATAATTAATAATTAAATAATTATATTTATTTCATAAATATAACATATAATCATTATTTTAATTTTTATAACAATTTCAGTAAATTTGTGATGAGAAATAAATTAGACTGCTACATTGAGACGGTGAATTATGCTTAAAGAAAAATATTTTCTTAAACATTAAATGAATCAATATGATATGGAAAATTATTTTCCCCCAAAAAATTACATTTTATTATATTTAGTATACTCAAGTTAATTTTTATTGTGGTTTGGAGAACACGAATAAGATGTAGAAGATGAAATAGTGAGGAATATTTGCTAAATATGATTATCTATTTTTAAAGAATCCTAAATTGAATATCGAATTTGGGACACTGGGGTTTTAATTTATTAAATAAAGAGACCTCCGTAGATGTTTATTTATGTTATAATGATAAATGGTTTTTTTAGGTTAGATCAATATGGTTTAATTTTTTCCGAATATGTGATGGAGGATATTTACTTTTATATTTAAGGTGGGGTGAACCTTCAAAATTCATCTACATATTAAATTATAATAGAATATTATACCATAAAAATAACTGAAAAATTATTTTAATTAAAATATAATATTTTATCAGGATGTAATGCAATAGAAAAATTGAATTTTTAATGTTTTATTATCATTTTAAACCATGTCCTTTCAAATTACCCATTGAAATGTTATATTTTACCATAACCTTGGAAACCACTATTTTAATCAGAAATTGTTAATAATGTATCTATTTATAAAATAAATGACTCATAAATAGATGATTAGTAATTTCTAAAAATATATTCCATTGTAATCTTCTAATATAAATTTTTAGGAGTTTTAAATTATATAATAAAAATATTTTTTTATTATTTATCATTATTTTTAATTTTTACATTATTCAATTATATTGACATCAAATACATATAATAAAATATATAATTATAAAAAATGGATTTTCAACCACTATATAATGTATCATTTATCTATATAATCATTTTATAAAATTAATACATTTAAATTTTTTAATAAATATATTTTTAAATCATTTTTTTAATATTAAATAAATAATTACTCCATCAATGTTGTGTATGAATATAATGTAATAATTTCATCTCTAAAAATTAAAAATAAAATTCCACAATGACGATAAATCATTTTTATTTACCAATAATATATTTATGTGATAATATACTATGGATTAACCCATATAAAAAATGTATACCTATTAAAAATATGAATGTGATATCATTTAATATTCATCAAATAAAATATATTATTTTTTTTAAATTATTTCAGAGCCCTTATCATATTATTTTTATTAATAATTACCTGATTTACACTTTACCGTAGTAACAAAATTTACAATAGTTTCTATTAATTTTGAACAACAATAAAAATGGTCTATTTACTATTAATATACCTCATATTTTAATATATATATTAGATTTTATAAAATTAAATACATTTATGTTTTGTAAATTAAATTTTTAAATTTTCCTCAAAATGTTATAATAATCGCATATTACAAATTCATGTCTAAAAAAATTCATTCCTTCTAATCCTAAATATTATATAAAAGTTAAAATCATTATTGATGAAATAATATATATTTAAATGAATTCAGTCAAAAATAGTAAGTAATTAAATTTATTATTATATATGAATATTCGGCATAAATATATATTTATTCATAAAAACACTAAATTATTATTATTATCATTATTAATTATAATAAAATGATAACCAAGTAATTTTATTCAATATATTTATAAATAAAATATACATGTTATGTATATTTATTATTATTTATTCTATATATATATATACATCAATGATATAATACACAAAAAATAAAAGATCATGGTTATTTTGAAGTCGATTTTGCAGGAATCATAATTTTTTGAGGTTAATAAATTTATTTTCAAAAAGGCATACCATTAAATATTGTTGTGTTACATTTTTCCTTACCTATAAATAATTTCATCCTATATATTTCTAATCTTTCACCACATTAATATATTTTTGTACTTATATATAATGGTTTCCTCAGGTTCCCATGCATCTCATTCTAATTTATTATTTTTCCACAGTACATTTAGTAGCAAAGCAATCTGATTCATAAACACAATATTTCTACTATCCAAAATCATGATAGTATTGTCAATGTAAGACATATTACATTCTAATAATACTTATTTAGAGTACATAAATTTTGTTGGGTTTTGTGTCCATTACATGAAACATGGATATTCAATATATTGTGTACAATAAATGGGCTTGGAGACATAGAAAACTGGTAATCCACAACTCAAACACATTCTTGGATATTAAAACTTATGACGTACCTAGGACTCTATTTCTCTTTATTATCAAATCTGAAAATTCTTGTCCAAGGATTTACATCCATGAAAAGATGATCTCCATCTTGAAATTACAAAACCACCTCTAATTATTAGTGCAACTCTTTTTCATACATCGAGCTGCATTGATATGGGTTTTAATTGCCTTTACATTTTCTATTGTTTCCTCAGTATGTTTTGAGCCTACAATTGTACTTTCATTGACTTCATCTGAAAAATTTAGCGTACGAAAAAACTTTCCGGCTAATAATTTATATTATTCCATTTTTAAAATTTAAATAATATTATTGATAAATGAAAATTCATATAAAGGTAAACATTAATTCCACAAAACGTGAATATCATGTAATAAGGACCTCCACATGTCTTCGAATTTTGGATAGATCATTATGAGATACCATCAGTCTTAGTGTGATAAGTGGGATTCAAAGGTATCTTGAAACCAATATCCTTATAAATAAATTTCTAGAATTTTGATTTAGATCATGGATCTTGATAAAAAAATATAATGTTGTGTGTAAATCCCATACTCGAATCAATATTATCCTTCCATAACCCTTTATTTCAGTCACAATACACATCCTAGAATACAAGTAAAAAAACTCAATAAAGTGTTGATATCAGATCCTTGGTATGATTATGAGAACAATAGAAGGTATTTTGAATAAATAAAATTAAACATTAAGGAAATGACTATAACTTAAACATAAAAACATCAAATATAATGTTGAGAATTAAATTGTAATTATAAATAATATTTTATAAAATAATAAAATTATATAGAAATCACAACCATTGTTATTATACTAGTCGCATAATCATATGGAATATCAGTTACTATTATCAAAGTTAGGGAATAAATACTGCCTGAAATCATAAACAAACCATCAAATATTTAGAAAATACACCATATGTAAATATGTAAAAACAAAAATAATTTATCTCATGAGACCTACATATTCATTTTGGGGAAATAGTTGACCCCCCATCACTTAATATGTCAAATTAATTACTCATATAAAAAAATTGAATCATATCCAACCAAAACATTCATATTAAAATAATAATACAAAAATTCTAATACATTAACACTAAACCAAAAAAGGTATAAAAAATATCACATCCATATTTGAAAATATCATAAATCATTTTATAAATTATGGTTAATAATATCATAATAGATAATCAGGAATCAAACATATGATCCAATTGATGATTTTTACATTGATAAAAATACTTTAATAAGATTATTAAAAAAAATTACAAATAATACACTTTTTACATTTAAATAATTTATTAAAAAGTCATTAATTTAAAAAGGACATCATTTTAAAAATAAATATTTGTTATTTAATGTGTCACATACCACATTGAAATTTTTTATAGAAATTATAAAATTAAAATTTTAAAATATTTATGTATTTATAAATAAATCAATAAATTCCATTTTTAAAACATGGATTTGAATTGGTTGAGATTTAGAAGAATAAATATTGGAATAATTTAAAACATTATTTTATATAAATATTCCCTAACTTAAAACCATAAAATTATTCCTTCAGATAACATTTTTATGAATTGTGGACATGGATGATAAATATTTCTTAATAAATTCTAACTTATAAATAAACTCAGATAATCATGATATTGTGAAATTAAAACTTACCTTAGGATATATTCCATCTATAGATATAAAAAAAAATTAATATTGTGTTAAACATATTATTAAATTTAAACTGAATCATAATAAAATTTATTATATCATTTATGATTTATTTATGACTTTGTATTTCATGTTTATTAACTATTATATGTTAAAGAAACGTTTCTGGTAACAACCACATTTTTTATCATACATGTTTTTACATGTTATTAATCATACTAGGACATAGCTCATTATTTACTAAAATAAATATTTTCAGAAAAGGTATATATATCATATATATTCAGTATATATATGTATATAAGAGATAGATATATGAAATATAATATATAATTCATGGCGACAATAGGATGTATGTGTGCATTAACGATGTTTCTATTTTTTTAATGTATTGATTGAATGAAAGTAAATGGAATATAAGTTAATAAATACATATTATCCCTGAAGAATTATTATTCCCTATAATTTATATTTATTCATTTTATACATTATAATCCTTTTTAATGGGTAACGTGTAAGTATAATCTCATCATGTCATGGAGACAATAGATTTTACACACATACGAGCGATGATATAATATAATTTTATGTAAATGTGCGAGGAATTAGATGGTATATTAATAATATAGAATCAATATCATGTCATATTTGTAATTTATATCTATTATGTCAATCATTATACTCATTAAAATAAAGTGGTGATGAAAAAATTTACACCACAGTATATATATGATACGTAATATGTAAACATGCATGGTGATATTATTAAAATATGATGGATAAAAGGAGTAATATGATTTTCTCATGATAATAATAACATATAATCAAGTGAATGATTGTATAGTTATTACATTAGTTATGAAACACCATATGAATGGAAAGTAGAAGAAGATAGGAACAAAAATGAATGGGCAAAATCATTACCACTCCATTGAGGGACTGCCTTTGGTTATCCACTTAGAGACACTATGGTTCGCCTTTTTGGAATATGATAAGCACCCAAGCATAGCTATGAATGGATTTGGGAGAAATTAGTAGGGTTTGGTTGAGAAATTTTTCTCAATGTAGAGTTAGGAAGTGATGAATGACGATTCCTTTTATAAGGGAGGTGAGGTTCACTTTTGGAAATACTCAAAATATAAAAATATAAGATGACTATTATATACACAGATATGTAAAAATTGACCATAAATGAAACTTAGAATACACTTATGAAAATATCACATAACATAGTGATGAGTAAACATTGTATTTATGTAATTTAATAATAAATAAATTCAATAATATATCATTATTTTTAAATTTAATATGATTAATTTAATTTTTCATCGAATACATTAAGAAATAATTAAAATTTGTATATAATTATTTAAATAAACTATAATATATCATATAAATCTATTACTATTGTTGGAAACATGTATTCATCAGAATATAAAAAATTCTAATATTTTGAAAATCACATTTTTAGTAAATTAAATAAGTATTGATTTATCAATGAAGAAACATTTATAAAAACTGTAAAATTTATAAAAATTTAAAATAAAATTATGTAATGAAAATTATTTCATTATGATCAATATATACATTTATATTTCATCATATCATGATTTTGTTCCTATGTGGACACATGTATTTTATAAAAAACTAATAAAATGAGATTTTTTAATTATATTTTATATAAATCATTTGTTAATTTTTTCATGGAAAATTGTTAATTAAATAACTCAAAATCGATCATAATGTGAATATGGACGAATATTATTCATCCCATAAATTTTGACATGTTTTTATAAATTAATTAATCATTATGATTGTGTTTTAATCCTTATTTAACCCCAATAACATTTACTATAATATCATATAAATTATAAATTATGGCTTAAAATAAAAACTCTAAAATTCCGAACAACTGTTAACTGAGACATTTATTTTATTTATAGGCTTATTAAAATTATATTTCTGATTTTTTTATATTTTTGTATTTAATATATTTAAAATAATATTATTTGTTAAAAATGGATGAAATATCTACTTTGACAGTACTAATTTTTTATCATATAAAATAATCATTCAAAGAAGATAAATTTTAAATATGTGTTATAAAACATTATTAACATGTTCAGTTCATCAAAAAACAAATTTATGAATCTAAATCACTCAAATTATTTTAATATTAATATATTTAATATAATTTATTTGATTCATCTTTAATTTAACAAATTATTGCACCGTTATTGTGTCACAATTTAAGTTACTTATTTTAGCTTTAACAATTATAAATAAAAAAAATATCTAGATAATCATTTTATCATTCAAAATAATATATATAGTGTAGTTATATTTATTTACATCCCTATAATAGAAAATTTATTGATATTAAAAATATGAGTATGGAATTGTTAACATTTCTTTAAATGAAATATTATAAATGTACTATTTTAATCTTAATGGCATAAAAAGTAATAATTAATGAATATAGTTGATTTTGTTCTATTATTAAACATCTAATTAATTGATCACATATTTTATTATAACTTAATAATAGGAATAATATTAATTTTACCCTTTATTACTGGACTTACATTGGACGTGGTAGAACAATTCTGAATTTACTATTCACAAAAAACTATGTTTCTCTAATTAGAATATAAATTTATTATTGGTTATAACCATATATATAAATTTTTCCAAATTCAATTCACATAATTGGTTAAATTAATTTTATCACTAATTCTGGAGATATTTCATGTAGGATGGTAATAGAGGTGTTAAAATGTTTTTATGGTTTTATATATAATTTCAATATAAAAAATGATTTCAAAGACATAAATTGAATTAATATTCATATTATTGATCTACTTAGACTTCAAAAATATATTAAAATTATAATAATTATTTATAATAAAAAATATGGTTTCAACTACAATAATGTATTTTTCAATATTAATCACAAAATGTATTAACTCAGAAATATACAAAACAAATCAATTTATGATAATTCAGATATTCAAAATTTAAATAAGTATTTTATTTTTTCCTATAATATATTTCAAAATCATAACAATTAGATTTAAATTAGTTTTTCTAATCAAAAGTGGTAATATATGATCTTGGGTGTAACACAAGATAACTGAGTGTTGAGTGTAGCGAAAGATTAACATTGTGTACAAAATAATATAAAAAATATATATTTATTTATTTTTAATTGAAAATATTGTAATGTTTTGTGGAGAAACAATCTCCTTTCCTTCAATAAATTTCATCATCGCAATTATTGAATTAGTGAATGGAAGACGATGTTGGACTATTATAAATTCATTTATTAAAATCTCATATTAGGGCAAGGGTCGATAACATTTCCACAATAATATAATTAAAGTGAATTTTGAATGTCACATGTGATAACATAAGCTTAGGTTCCATATACAAAAACAAAGACACTGAAGAGAAATATAGCCATCATTTTCATATAGAGAGTGATAGAGACAAAGATTAAGAAAATATAACAATCACAATGTAAAAAATATATGATCATATAAGGTATCATTAGATTTATAATAATATAAGGTACATCGATAAACATTTTCTTCCAAAATCTTTTTATTAGTATTGAGGAAATTTTTTAATATTAAAATTAGTTCATTTTAAAATAAACTTACATGTTATATTTCAATGTCTTATGAATAATATTTTCTTTTGGCTGTGTTTTGATCTATTTCAATATAATCTCTTATGCCAGTAAATGAATATTCATGGTGAATATGTATTCTAGAGTAAATTTTAAGGATTAAAATGGTCCATATGTAATTCATTCATATTCAAAATTTTAATTGATACCAACAATGTTGTCAAATTATATCCAATAAATCATAATTTATCATTAACCAATAATATTTAGTGTTCAACATAATATATTTCATCCTTAAAACTCATCTAAAATAAAACAATCTAAATTTGTAGTCAAAAAAGCTATCATAATTTTGCAATGTAAATTATATTATCCAAACAATGTATTGTTGGTCTTATTATCACATATAATTAGCTTCTATAAACCATTAATGGAATCATTCATGATACCAAATCCTTTATAAAGATATACAACAATACAATTATTTTATATCACATGATTCATATACCAAGAGCACCTTTGATTACATAATTATTTAATACAAATACACTTGAAATCTTATACCCTTTATTCATTATTAAATCATGAAATATATTTCATTATAATATTCTTAATTACACACTCATTTCATTTTCCTTTTATAGTCTCTGATCATAAATAGTATAACATTTTCTTGTATAATCTTCCAGATTCAAAAACATTACCAAAAATCAAAGCACATGGTGGGAAACATTAATCATATCAATATCATTATTAAAAATCTTTTATATGATATTTGGATTATTGGATTTCTTTCAACCCAAATTTCTAGAGGAATATCCTAGGATATCAATTACCAAATCTAATATATGATTTCCTATACATAGGCTTATCCTTTAAAGAATTCATAAGATTATGTTTTCTAATAATTTATTTATAATCCTAGATTTTAAGGATTATCCAAAACATTCACTGATACAAATTGTAATGCCCTTACCCCATCAGCCATGATAAAGTGAAATATTTTAATTTCTTATCATGATTACAAGGAATATAATCCCTATGATCCTATTAGTTTATCATTTTTTTAAAAACCTAATTACACACATGAACCATAAATTACAATTGATTTAATATATACAATATAGTTTGTCCATTGAGACCATAAATATTCTCTTGGATTAACCATTAACGTTTTTCATAATATACATCTAGGAATTCGAGAAAAAATAAAACATTTGAAATGGTGATCATAGATGATTAGAAAGGGTAAGTGTAACATCTACTTACTATTTTTGGTCTTCCTAATTTGTTGTGGGTTAAATTATTATTACATTAAATGTGAACGAATTATTTATTAGTGGTAATTAATGTTTCTGTAAAACACATTGCAGAATGAAAAAAATTCCCAATTAAAACCCCATAATATTCAATTGAATATTTTCTATGTTAAACATTGGTTATGTATTAGTTTCTGAGGGCTGCAAAGTCTTGCGGAGGACGGAATAAACAAATTAAATATATTATTTTATGTATGTAAAAATTATTTAACATATTTGAATTACTCAAAAATGGTCCATCATAAGAGAAATATGATCATGTTGTTATGTTCGAAATAGAGTGTTTACCTTATGAGGGGTATAACATTCAAAGGTGTCAGACATTTAGATGTCTTTCTAATGAGATAAAGTTATTAAATAATATTTAACATATTATTTATTAAAAATAATTAAATTTCTCTCAAAAGGTGCATCATTATGGAAATTTGAGGCCACTGATAGGTCCAAAATGAGGGGTTTACCCAAGACATGGTATAATATTTGTAGGCATCAGGCGTTAAAACGCCTCCATCGTGAAAACAACTACTTTTAATTAAATTAATTAATTAATCATATTTTTCACTAATATATCATTAATATATCTCAAACCTTTCAACATTTTAAAATTTGAGACCATTGTTATGTCTAAAAGAGAGTGTTTACACAGGAATGGTCATAACATTTGTGTGTAAGAGACTTTTTTTCTATTAATTTTTTAAGCTAAATAATTAATTATAATTAATTAAAAAATTTGTTTTTCCCCTCCCTCCTCCCTTTATATTCTCCATTCTGCACCTCCATTGATAACAGACATATGTTTAAAAATGATTGATTTTCATATGTTTTAAACCTCATTAAACTTCTAAATCATTAATGGGAGGATTTAAAATACTATATCGGTCATTAATCGCATTTAAAATTGTTGATCTTAAATTCGGAACAAATATAATGTGATATGGATTTTTTAAATACCAAAACTCGTTCTCCATTTACATATGATTCTTTTTATGCTAAGAGATATTGAGACTTTGTGTGGATGGTTAGAGCTCCTCCAAAGGTGAGATGTGGAGTGTTTGTTCCTACCACAACCCAATCTATCCATCCAGCGCTTTCCTCTCTTCTATGTGGTGGTCATCCCAGGTAGTGTGGTTTTTATTTTATTATTATCAATTTCTTAAAAAATGAAATTGGTTTTAATATATAATAATAATAACCCAGAATTTCCTAAGGAAAATTCTATTAATCCTTTTTTCCTCTCCTTAAAATGATGATTCTACAATATGTGGTAGACATTGTATTATAAATTCTATATGGGTATTTATAAAAAATTATTTGTAGATAAATAATGGGTGAGATTATCAAAAGAAATTGTTATATAACTATAAAATTATAATTAATAAATTATTAATAGACAATAATCTTTATCCTTTTGTTCGCAGTTAACAAATATATTTGTTGTTAGTTATAAAATGATAATTTAATTGGGTTATCTAGTTTTTTTAAACATAACAAATTATCATTCTTTATAGTTATAGAAAATTATTAAAGTTAATTTATAAAATTAGTAGAGAAAAGTTATTTGGATTTACAAAATATAATTAATTATATATATATATATATATCGATAAACAACATGGTATATTTTATTAAAATTATATAGTTTTAGTTATTTTGACTGTCAAAGTTGATATATATCAATATAGATATATAAATATATAGTAATATAAATATTTTTTATAGTTACTTAAGAAGTTAATAATAATTTTATTAAATATTATATTATCAACAAGTAATTTCATAAAAAAATATATTAAAAAATATAATTATCTTGAATACCACCTATATTCTCTATTATTTAAATGATATAATTTTCAGGTGGGGTTTATAATTATTCGTGAGGATATTTTGAAGAATCAAAATTATCATAGCTTATTTTATATGAGATTATAATTTTATAATTTTCAAATATAATTTATAGAATTATCAAGGGAAATTATAATAGTATTTATAAATGATAAATAAAATAAATTATCAAGAGATAATTTTTGTAGGAAGTTTCATAATATGTTATTTGTAGTTGATCGTGAGCGCAAGCATTAACCTAAAGAAAAACTAAAAATTTTACATGTAGGATAAATATTATCACATTTGATTATTATCATTTCATGTGAAAATATATATGTAAATTGAATCATATCCTCATGATACAAAATATCATCATAATTGATAATTAAAAAGATAACTTGAAAATTATTTTGAAGATTTAAAATGATATCTAAATTAATATTTTTAATTTATAGTTAGAAAATAATATAACAGTGATAAAATATTACTGCATGTAATATTTTAAATCCATAATTTGAAAATTTAATTAAGGGGGGGAAACTATCATCACATATCATATTTTATTTTATTTGGAAATAAAATATATGGATTTGGTTCTAGGATCCCTTGAAAACATATACCACTGGTATGTAGACTCCTACGATGATAGCTTTGTCCATAAGTGTATTCATCCACATAAGGTGGTTTATCATTACCCCTTACATTGGAAACCTTGTGGTAGGTGGTTCCATTCCAATTATCCAAATTTATTATCCAATTAATACTTGATTTATTTATATTGTTGATTTAAATTAATTTTTTCAAATTTTATTTCAATTAAATTGATAAATACCCAATTTCAGTTAATTGATATATTTAAAATGGATTTTGTCATAAAAATTTGGAGAACCCCCAATTACATTAAATTTGTTTGGTTTATAAAAATTTGTTGATTTAAATTGTTTAATTTAAATTGTGAATTTTATAGAAATGATTTTATATTAAATTGATGAATTTAATTGTGGAAATAAATTGATTAATGAAGGAATTGGTTTTGAATGTGTTTCAAACTTTTGAAAATGGTTTAAATTGATTTTATATAAACACATTGGTTTTATATTGTTAAAAAGGGATATATTTGATTAAAACCTGTTATGGATTTAAATGGAAAGAATTTGTCACTTTCGTAGAGGAAGAATGGGACAGATCATCTTATTATGTAGTTGTAAAATAGTCCACTAATCATATATGTGTGAATGAAAGCCATAGGTAGTTAATAACTTATTTTGATACACTCTATGTATGACAACATCCTAAAACATACTAGTCACGGGTAATATCCCCAAAGGTATGGTGATGAGTATCCTTTGGCCAGTGTCATAGGGACATGGGTATACACATTTTGATGAGTTCACAAAGACTGTGTGGAATCTTATAGTTGGTTAATACTTTCATACATTTTGGAAGATGGCTATGTTGCTTACTTTTTTATTTATATTTGAGTTATAAATGTATGCCAATGTTTGTTTGATCTTCTTACATGCCTACTGAATTTATATAAACTATATTATATAAATGTTTTAAATATAACATTGTTTTTGAAATATTCTATCATTTGTAAAATCATTTCATTAAATATTTATTTCCGTCATTTGAAAATGTATAGCATGTTTTTTATATATAATTTTTAATTTCCTAACCTGTTTACATTAATATTGAATGTTTTACTTGGATAATCTATATTTGGAATCTATTATTGAATCTTTGGTCATATCCTTCGGGTCTTAGGGTTACACAATATATTTTCCATCAACTGTTTGTAGACATTAATCTTCCAGGAATTATAAATGATAATGAACCTCTTGGTGGTGGATCCAGCAGTTGAGTTTTGGTCTTTGTGAGTTGTATCCTTAGAGACCATGGGGTTGATTTCCCATTTTAGTATATGGGTTGTATTGCTTGGGGTTTTCATTCCATGTTGTAGTCTAGTACATCACTCCCTATGGAGTTTCTTTTGTTATCTATACAACATATTTTCGTTTTTATTTCACATTATTGATGCAAAAATAATTACAACTAGTATTTTGTACGAGGTCATTTTCTAGTCTCCAAACCAAGGGGATTGGGAACTCCCTTTAGGGTTTGTTTGGGCCGGCTAGGTTATCGGTGTACTAGGGTACCCAAGATTGTTCTTGACAAATTGGTAACAGAGGAAGGTTAAGAATCCTTCCGGGATGACAATATTCAATTAAGTATTGTTTTTGGGACATAGGAGATAGTTTCGAATGAGTGCTCGACCATCTCTCACCAAAATTAACCTTAAGTCACCATGTGTGGTTATGGAAAGAAATCTGGTGGATTTGTTCTAGTCTTCTCCCTATTTTTATTAGGATACAGTGAAATCCAAATCATTTATATTCTACCAGTTGGGATCATGTTTCCCTGGTTGATATGTGTGAGAATTATTTAATGTCTTCTTTATTGACTGGTGAAGTTTTCTAACATCATGTCTCTAAGAAGACGTGTGAATCAGATCTAGGAAGGGGATACCGCTAAACCATAGCAATCAAATTCTGGTAAGTACCTGAGACTAATTGGGGTGGTCATGCATACTATCCATGATTAGGGGTACGCACCACCCCCCGTCATCCTTTAAGGCTATAGTTGTGGATCCGGGGTGGAATTCTATAAAAAATTCATCTCATTACTTTTTTCATTTAAAACCACCTATTTTCAAAGGCTCTACTGATACTTATCCAGTCGAGGAGTGGTTGGATAGGATTGAACGTATGTTTGAATTCTTGGAGATAGTAGACAAGATCATGGTGAAGTGTTCCACCTTCATGGTGGAGGGACCAAGCAATAGATGGTGGGATAAAATATTGACAGAAGAGAAACATGGTGGCTTAGATTGGATGGACATCAATGTTCGTTTCACTAGACACTCATATCCAGAGTCAATGGTGTTTGACAAGGCTTAATAGTTTTAAAATATTGAGATGGATGATAGAACTATGGCTCCTGCCGATTTTTATGGAACTTCTTGAAGTTATACGACAACTTTTCTACTCCACATAATGGCACAAGATCATCATAACATTCAATAATTGTGGGGAAATCAAATTCTTCAAATAGAAAAGAGTTCCAGCCATATGCATCCGAAATAATGTTTTATCAAGTAGTGAAAGAGTCTCCGGAGGAAGCATATACATGTTCAACAACTATAATATGTAGCATTACTATAGCTTAATATTTAGTGACTACACTTTTTGATACAGGTGCGTCTTACTTGTTTATTTCAACCCATATCATTAATCTTTTTAATCTTCCAATAGTGCTTTTGTCTTTTTAAATGGATATTACTACATTCCATAGTACGTAGAGAGGGTGTAGTCTTTGTATTCCTGCTTGTTTCCACTCTCTTTCAGATGTTGGGTTTACTGGGAGTTTTCTCAAACTCAACATAGAACCTCCTGGCGTCACATTCGAGATGTATTGGATTATTTCCAATAATGCCCAGATTGATTTTTATCTTTGACGGGTCTACCTTAATACACCCAGTGGTGTACCTCTTGTATATTAATGATATTGAGATCTATGGTTGAGCATAGTTGGACCTTCCTTTCCATAGATAGGGTATGTTATGTCAATGTTTACTTTTCATCTCGTGCAAGAGTCTTTGGATAGTGATATCCCTCCAGTTGTCTTTGTGTTTCCCACCATTTTTTCAAATGATTTTTTTGGATTACCACTAGTAAGAGAGGTTGAGTTTCCCATTGACTTGATTCCATTATTGAACATGTTTTTCCTCTTAACAAATGGCTCTAACTGGACTGAATGAACTAATGTAACAAATGGATGATCTTCTTGAAAAATCCATTATTCACATAGGTGTGACACTTTGAGAGGTTATTGTTTTCTATACCATGAATGTAAATGTTTATCTATAATCTTACCTACTCAAGATTATTCATTAGAAAAAAAAGGTTATTGATGAATTATATAAGCATTAGAGACTCTCTTTATGGTGGGGAGACAGATTCCGAGTGGTTGTTCTCCAAAAAGGGTGTTCTGCATTATAAGACTCTTTATGTTTCACCATTAGTGAAAATGAATTCTATAATGGGGGATTTAAATATTTTTTCCTGGGTTGTGAACCCAGGAATCCCTAAGACATTCTCCAAATTGAAGAAACTGTTTTGGTGACCATGTGTTGATGATGTTTTCACCTCGGTTGGGTAATCGACGTCTTGGGAGGAAAATGTATCATGATCATTGTTTGGTAGGATATTTTGAGGTTATTCATTATGCGTGGAATGATGTTTACCATTTACACTACAACCACAACTGATGTCAATACATTGTGTGTTTCATGTATCTCAACTTAGAATAAATTTATCTGACCAATCTCTTATTCTGAGATTGTGTGATTTTGAATTGAAACCTATTTTATCTGTGACTAAACAACTAGTCATGGTTTTTGATTCTGATACTAAGGTAGTTAATGGTTGTATGAAACCTATATTATGTGTGATTTGGATTCTTGGTTCTAATTCTCAAAATACATGATAGGGGAAGGCATTGAGGATAGAACATTGGACTTGACTTTTTGAGGGTAAGGTTTCTTCGTAGGATTTATGGGGATAGAAAGTTCATACTGTGGGTTGTTTATAATACCCAGTTACAATTTTGGGTATGCCTAATCGTCGTTGGGTTAACTTATTATTATGTAAAATGGAAAAAATTGATTTATCTGTTAAAATTGGTATTTTTTTAACAAATCGCAAAATTGAAAAAACACCCAATTAACAACCCATAATATTCATTGAATATTTTCTGTGATTAAAATTGGGTAAGTATAAGTTTCCATGGTCTTAAAATTCTATCATAGGTCAAAATAAAAATATTAAAAATATTATTTTAATCTCACGAAATTTATTGAATATAATATAATAACTCCATATAATTTGTTCATATGAGAATTCTGAGCATTCTGTTATGTATGAAATATAGTATTTACCCTAGGAGAGGTATAACATTCAAAGGGACTAGACATTTGGATATATCATTCATTAGATATTGTTATTAAATATTATTTAATATATTATTTATAAAAATAATAAAATATCTCTCATGCGTTGTGTCATATTAGAAATCGGAGACCATCAATGTGTTTGGAATTTGGTGTTTACCATATAAAGGGTATAAGATTTGTAGGAGTTAGGCGTTAAAAAGCCTCGTTCACAAAATTATAACATTTTATTTTAATGAATTTATTATTAAGATTTCTCATTAATATATCAATAATATATCTCAAACCATTAATTTTTTGAATATTCTGATACCATCACTGTGTTCAGAACATGGATTTTACCCTAGAATGGTCATAACATTCTCACGAAGAAGACGTTTGGTGTTATTTAATTTTTAAGCTAAATAATTAGTTTTAATTAATTAAAAATTCATTTCATTTCCCTCTCTCTTCTATGTGGTAGTCATCCCATGTAGTTTGGTTTTAATTTTTTTATTATCAATTTTTGAAAATTAAATTAAATTGGTTTTAATATATAAAATAAAAATTGAAAATAGTCAAAGGATAATTCAGTTAATTATTTTTTCTTCCCTTTTATGTAATGATTCCACAATATGAGGTTGACAATATATTAGTAATTATCTGGTGATTTTTATTAAGAATTTTAAGAAAAATTATTGGGTAAGATTATCATAAGAAAATTTCATATAATTATCAAATAATAATTTATAAATTACTAAAAGATAATCAACTTTAGCCTTTTGTGCATAGTTAAAAATTATAACTGTTATCAATTATAAAATAATAATTTCATCGAGTTATCCAAAAAAATATAATCACATTGAATTATTGTTTTTTATATTTGGTAAAATTATTAAAGGTTAATTTATAAAATTAGCACACAAAAATTATTTACATTATCGAAAGATAATGAATTATCAATATATATATACTTATATATATAAACAACTAAGGATGCTTTATTAAAATTATTTAATTTTATTTATTTTGATTTTATAATGACATATATATTTATGCGTATATATAAATATATATTTAGATATATATTTTTTATAATTACATTAGAATATAATGATAATTTTATTAAATATAATATTATCAACGTGTAATAGTGTAGACATATATATTAAAGAATATAACTATTAGAAATACCAGCTTTATTATCAATTATTTAATGGATATAATTATCCAATGTGGTTTAAAATTATTCATATGGATATTTTATAGGAAAATAATTAAAATTGGATAATTTATAATGGATTATTACATGATAATCATAATAGAAAATGTATGGAATTATCAATGAAAATTTTAACCGTATAGCTAAATAATAATTAAAATAATTTATTAAGAGATAATTTTTAATGTATGATTGATCGTATGTTATTGGTTTTTTATCACGAGCGCAAGAGTTGACCTGACCAAAAACATAAAATTTTACTGGAAATATAAATATTATCACATGTGATAATTATCATTGCATGCAATAATATATATGTAATTTTAATAGTATCATTAAGAGATAAAATAACTTAGCATGTGATAATTTAAATGATAATCTGAATATTATACAAGAGAGGGAAAATGTAATCGATTTATTATTTTTAATCGATAGTTTTAAAATTATCTAAGAGTAATATCATATTACTGATTAGAATATTTTTAATTGAAAATTTGAAAATTATATAGTTGAGTGAAACTAACATTACATCAGCTATTTTATTTAATTTTGAAATAAAATATATGGTTTTGGTTCTAAGAGCTCGTGACGATCATCAACCTTTTTTGTGCAGATGCTTACGATGTTAGGTTTGTGCATATGTGTACTTAACCACATGGGGTGGTTAGTCATTTCCCCTGACATTGGAAACTTGGTGGTATATGGTTCCGTTCCGATTAACCAAATTGATTATCCTTGTATTCCTTGATTTGATTCAATTTTAGATTTAAATTCAGTTTCAAAAAAATTCTTTTAATTAAATTTATAAGAAACTGAGTCCAGTGAATTGAGATATATGAAATTGTTTTGGCATGGAAATTTGGAGAACCCATAATTTCATTGATTTGGGTGTGTCAATGGAAATTGGCTGATTTAAATAGTTTAATTTAAATTATGGATTTGGTTGAAATGATTTCAATTAAATTGTTGAATTAAATTGTGGATGTAAATTGTGTTATTATAGAATTGGTTTTGAATGTATTTCAAACTGGTCAAAGTGTCTTAACATAATTTAAAAGAAATCTAATGGTTTTGTCCTGTGAAAAAGGCATATTTTTTAATAAAAACATTTGTGGTTTTAAATGGAAATAAATTGGATATCTGAAATATATGAATTGGAATGATGGTGTTTTTTTGAAATCTTAAAATACTTCACACGTCATGTATGAGTGCATGGAATCCTTAGATAGTTATTGAGTTATTTGAATAAACTCAATGCTACGACAACATTCTAAAACATACTAGTGGTGGGTCACATACCTGATGGGTTGGTGATGAGTCTCCTTTGGTCAGTTTCCTAGTGAAGTGTGTATATACATTTTGATAATATCACATAGATAGTGCAGAGTCCTATAGCTAGTTAATACTATCATACCTTTTCGAAGAGTACCATGTTTCTCGCTTGTTTATTTATATTTGAGATATAAAAGTGTGTCAATGTTTGTTTGAACTACATACGTGTCTGCTGAATTTATATATACTATTTTATATAAAATTTTTACATATTCCATTATTTTTGAAATATTTCTTCATTTGAAAAAACATTTCTTAAATAATTTATTTCCATCAATTGAAAAAGTATAACATGTTTTTTATATGTGAATTTAAATTTTCAAACTTGATTACATGAAAATTAAAAGCTTTTATTTGGATAATAAATATATGAAATCCGTTATGGAATCATTGGTGGTATCCTATTGGGCATAGGCTCTCACCCAACTTTTTCCTATCGGTGTTTGTAGACATTCATCTTCACGGTTCGAGTAAAGAGTAGGAATCTCTTGGAGGTGGATCTAGCTATTGAGTTTTGGTCTTAGTGAGTTGTGTCCTTACTGACATTGGTTTTTTTATCCAATTTTAGTACTGGGGTAATATTTATTTGGGGTTCATTCCATATTGTATTTATGTATATCACTCATATTGGAGTTTCTTTTTTTCATACTACTTTTTTTTCATTTTCATTTGCATTCATGTTGAAAAAATCGATCCCACTAGAATGTTGTGCGATGCCAGGTGCTAGTCACCGACCCATGTCGATCGGGAACGACCTTAAGGCTATGTCAGGGATATCTTGGTTATTGGGATACCAGGGTACCTGAGATGGTTCATTATGTTAATATAATACTCAATACGAGTATGGTGACATAAATTAATGTACTCTTATAAAATCATTAAAAATTTCTTAGGAAAATACCCTATTTTACATTGAAATCATGTATTCATAAGACTCAAATTTATAAAATTTGATTTTAATAAAATATATTTTTCTTATAAAGGTGTCCCATACCATATTGAATTATTTGATATAAATTCTAAAATTCTTATTATAAAATATTCATGTTATTCGAAATAAATCCATAAAATCAATTTGGAATCATGACCATGGATTCGAATGATTTAGATGTATAAATATGTAAAACAGATAATATAGTTTTTTACATAAGGATACCATTAAATAAAACATTAAAATTATTTCTTTTGAAGATATGTTTATGAATCCTAGACATGAATGATAAATATTCCCAATAAATAATTTTATATAAACAGTCTCAGATAATAATGTGATTGTTGAATTAAATCATACCTTAGGTCTATTTCATTTTGTATGTGTTTGAAACTTTTCTAAATAGTTCTAATCATATTCATACAATGTACCATAATCAAAATGATATTAATTATATCAAATATTATTTCATTATGACTTTATATTAACCATTTTTTAACAATTCAATGTTAATGCAATGTTTTGGGTAATAATTAATTTTTTTATTGAATGTATTTTTACTCGTTATTATTTATCCTATTACATAGAACCAGATTTACACACATACATAAATTAATAAATGATTAATATAGCATATATTATATATATATAGTAGATAGATATATGAAAAGGAATACGTCATTTATGGAAATGGTAGGATGTATGTACGCATAAGCGTTGTCTATATTTTATTATCGTATTAGAAATATCAAAGTAAATGAGTTATATATAAATATATATTGTTACTGTATAATTATAAGGTAATTTTTCTAATATTTATTATTTTTATTATTTTTTATAATCAATATTGAATGGTGTATGTGGTAGATAAATTTCATCGTGTAGAAGAGATGATAGGCCATACATACTCATGAGTGATGATATCATTTCATATAGAAAAAAAGTAGAAGAATTAAATTATGTATTAATTATACAGAATCAATATCTTTTCTTATTAATTTATTATATCCATTTAGTCTATAATTATAACCATACATATAATGTAATGATGAAAACATATTACAATGCAACATGAAGATGGTGAGTCGTACACACACACTCATAGGGATATTTTTTTGTAGGATGGATAAAAGTAATAATATGGTGGTATCATAATGAAAATAAAATCATAGAATATATATGTTATATTATTTCTAAATTTATTTTGGAAATAACATATGACTGTGAATTTGAATATGAAAATATAAAAAATGAATGGGTAAAACCATTACATATTCTACGGTGGAATTCTGTTAGATCTCTTCTTAGGGACTCCATTGATTGTATTTTTTGGAAGACATTGAACTCAATAACATATATAATCATTTAGGGAAGAGAAATGGACTATTTTATGTTGATAAATAATTCTCTAAATGGTGAGAGGATGTGGTGGAGGAGGTTCCCTTTTAAATTGTAGTGGAGGGTGCATATATGAATAATTAAATATCTAAAATATAATAAGAATATTTTAGACCCAAATACATAATAAAGGAAAATTATTGAAAAATTATATGAAATTTTGGACCATATCTTATACCCTTATAAGTTTTTGACATTTTTGTTATTTTTAAATATTTAAATAATAAATTAATTCAATAATATATCATTATTGTCAAATTTAATTATATTCCGTTAAATTGACTTCAAATACATTAAAAAATTTCTAATTAGAATATAATGAATTCAGACATCCATAATATATCATATAGATCTATGAAATCAGTTAGATAGATTAATTCCTCATAATATATCAGAATTTATATTTTTAATATCATTTCATTTGTTATATTGTTATTTAAATAAATATTTTTTATCATTGATTTATCATTTATGTTAATTATATAGTTTCTAATAATAACAAATAAAATTTTATAATTAATGATATTTAATTATGATAAATATATAATTTTATATATGTGTATATATTGAATTTTTTTCTATGAATACTCATATAAGTTATTAAATAAATAGAGTGATATTTTGTAATTATCATTAATTTGAGTAATATATAATTTATTTTATTATAAAATTTCCTATTAAAAACTAAAAATATATAATTTTTTGATAAGGGTTTAATATTATTCATCCAATAATTTCATGAAATGTTATTTGTTATTTATTTAACCCTTATCATTTTTGTTTTCAACCATATTTAATCATTTTAAATATCATGCTCATATCATATAATTTATATATTATGGATTAATATAAATATTATAAAATAAAAAAAACTATATGGTCATTGATGATATTTTAAGACCTTTTCAAAATAGTTGGACTAATTTTAGTCTATTTCATTTTTTTAACATAATAAAAAATTATTTAATTTAAATATCTTAAACATCAATTTTGATGATATTTATTAGTTTTCTTTATAAAAAATCAAATCAACCTGAAAAATTTTATCAAAAAATTATAAAACATTAAAAACATGTCAAATTAATCAATACAAATAATTTATTTGATTAAATAACTCAAATTATATTTATATTATAAATTTTTATATAATTTAATTGATTATTCTATTTTTAAAATATAATTGCGTAATCATTATGTCTCCATATAAGTTAATTAAATAACAATTAAAAAAATATAAGTATATTAACATGATGTATACGAAAATATTAATTTTCAAATTCATACTTATGGGTAAAATTTTTCTTTTTATATCCATATAATAAAAATTTAAGAGTTATTAAAATTATGAGTATGAATTTTTTAACATATATTTAGATAAAATATCTTAATGGTCTTATTCATACTAAAGTAACTTAAAAGGGTTAATATTTTGTCATAAGGTTGATTTTGGCTGAAACTAACATATCCAATGATATTAAAAAAAGATTTTGGGTTACATTTTAATGCTAGTAATATAATTATTACATTAAAGTACATGATTTTCCATAAACCATTGATAAAAATAAATGTAATATTCACAAAAAAAAACTAAGTTCTTCATATTAGAAAAAAATACTCATTCTAATTACATGAATGTATTTCAATTATATAAAATTTAAAACATATTTTATTATAAATTATTTTTATGCTATTCACATAAATGTGGCGAGAAGGTCGGTAATAATGAAAATCAAAAAGTCAACCTGTTTTTTATCTCCTTTAAATATATAAACGAATCCAATGATCTACATTAGATTAATATATTTATTATTTATGTGTAATTATATTAAAAATAAAATTAATTTATAATTATTATTTAAACCATTAATGTAGTTTTCTACTATAATTAAGTATTTTTCACTATTAATCAAAAAATAAAACTTCTTATAATTATACCAAAAATTTACTGTAAGATAGTTTTTGATATTCTTAATTCAATTAATAATTTTATTTTATCAAATAGAATATATTATAGTGTTAAAATGATATTAAAAATATTATTTCCATTTATAGGAGGGAAAAATGATCTTTCGTGTGACGTAATCTCCCTCATTGTTGTGTGTTATGACAGATTAACTATGTGTATAATGAATTTTATAAAAAATTATATTAATTATAAACAAAAAATATTTTAAATTAATGGGGTTAAAAAATGTGCACCCAGAATTATTAGAACTCCATTAAGAAGAGTTGTTAATGGAATTCATGCTGATAATCTTCTCTTATTGCATGAAAATGTGCATATTTACTATGTCAAAATACAATTGACTACATTGCATCATTATTTCATTAAATAATTTCTAATCTTGTTAAAAATTCCATATTAATGACATCTCATTTCAATGTTTGGATATGTAATTGTTTCATAATTCATTTATGATGTTGTCTCTTAGCTTCTAGTTGATGAAAAAATAATCAAATTAAAATATAAATGGTAAATATTTCTTTTCATTTTATCCAACAAAAACTGTTATTCCAAATATATAAACCTATTGGTGCTATAATAGTGTATAATGAAATTATAGCTATGAGCATTAACCCAAGCATACATTCTCAGCATGAATATATTGGAAACACAAATCCAATATCAAAATATCAATGTTCCATCTCTAAATAAAAAATCATCCAATTATTTATCATTCATTACATTAATTTTCTTCTGAAAATTCTCATAATCATATTATGAACTTATAATAATTTCCATTAAATACTTTTGGGAATCCATTTTAATAATTGTTATGCTTCCCCATTTTTTATTAATTCTTGTATTCTTGTATACAATATCTATTAACATAGGATCCCAATAAATCCACATTTTTTACATAGCACCATGATCCTTCCTTCTTAATGCATCTTCTACATTATTATGCTTCCATTGGTGGTATTGTATTTATAAATCAAAATAATTGAGTATCTTGTACCATTTCAATTTCTTCATGTTGGACTAATTATCTGAAAAATATATGTTGAAACCTCTTAGGATCTATTTATATCTCAAATAATTCATCATTGAAATAGTTTATTCTTATATTTAGAGTGTTGATTACAACTACTAACTCAATATAATGAGTAGGATTATTCTTTTTATGAGGTTTTCACTTCCTTGATGAAGAAAAAATAACTCAATCAATTTTCATCAAACAAAAACAAATTCCCTCCCACGATGTATAAGAAATATAAAAAAATCCCTAATTTATTGATAGTATTGTTATGATCGAATCATTAATCGATACACTCTTCATTAAAGGAAAAGTTTACTCAAATTTCTTTTTCAAAATAACCATTACCCATTTATGAGTTTTCTTGTTTAGCTTGTTAAATAGTCAACGTGAACTTTAAAAAATAACCTATATAAACCATAAAATCCAATAAAATTATGTACCATTTAACACCCCAAGCATCCATGGTACGCTTCTCTTTGAATAATACAGTAGTGTGTATTGTATGCAGCTTCGATTTCTAACACACACCACAACCAATCAAACTAGCCGTTATGAATAGTAATACCCACTTTTTGAAATTTTATAAATTTCATCTCTCATAATTTACTTCATTTTGGAGTGTGAATGTAGAAATTATCCTAGGGTAATATTGTGGAACTTTTCGAATAACATTTATATTTTGATGAATAGTGATAATTACTAAATTTTACTTCAAAACAACTTTTTTAATCAACATAATTAATAGTGATAAATTATGAATTTGAGTTTTTTTAAATATATTTATAATAAATTTTGACCATTTAATACAATTTTGGTCATTGGACATAATTTCACAATTAAACCGGACATGAACAAGTGTCAATCTTTTGATAGTTATTATCTCTTAAAAACACGCATTTTGTTTTAACAACATGAATTAATTTTAAATTAATTTCTGCCACTTCGGTGTTTTTAATTTATAAAAATGGATTCCATATTTCGAATCAGGATTTCCAAATTGTGTAAATATGTAACTTTTATTTTTTAGTCATTTTGAATAATTATTTCGGTAAATATTTTATTTTCCATGGTTAATGGGTTAAAAAATAATATTATAATAAATCTAAATTACCCTAAACATGTCCTAATCTTATTGGTGGAAACATGTCCGACCATGAGAATATTGGGGTCGATTTTGGGACCCCATGGAGTGACTTGTAGGTGATAGGGACACATTATTTTAATTATGTTAATATAAATACAAAAATGACATAAGCATATATCGTTTAGAAAAAAAAATTACATAGGGTTATATATGTTGGATTTTCAAATATAAATATTCATTATAAATATAATAAGATTTCCTAAATAATGGAATTTTATTTATAATTATTACATAGTTAATAATTAATATTATTTATGACACAATAATGATGCAGTATTTTCCTTATTATTGAAGGAATCAAATAATTTGTATTATAAATGTTAAAATTAATATAAATTTAAATTATTGATGACATACATGAATTTAATTAATTAATATGACATTATATTATTTCTTGAATGAATTTTTTTATAATTAATAAAGTTTTTAAAACTTTAACAAAAACCAATTATTGAATAGTGTCAAAACTGACTTAAAAGTGTTTTTAAAACAACTATTATATTATTAATTGATATTAAATTCATAAAAAGCTAATATTCACCCAAGAGACTTATTAAATGATTGGTGTATCATTAGCAGACCAATTGGGAGTCTCTTGGAGGTATATAGTATGTTTATTAACTATATAATATAAAAATACCAAGAGACATGGTAAGTGTCAAACTAAATAACTTAGAGTCAAAACTAAATCAAAAGGTTAATATAATGGCCCAAACCTGTATAAGACCTATTGGTTGAATGGTTTTCTACCCACACCAACCTTGAATTTAAAATAATATACTCTCGATCCATTAGATATCGAATATGAATTTATTATAAAATTATATTTCTAGTTTTTCCAAAGGTGCCCCTCACCCCTCTTATAAAAGGGCATTCCCCCTTCTCATTAATTCACACATTCAAAGCCTTTGGTTCGGACAACCACAACCCAAATACTCTCTAAAATTCCCTCACTTCATCCTAGAGGCCTTCCTTTAGTCATAAATCCAACCTCAGGAGTCCCATTGATCAAATCAAAAGGAAGAACTCGAAGAAGAGGTGATGTTTTCACCACCCTCTTTCGAGTTCCTTTCTTATTCCACTCCTCTTTCATTGTTATTACCATTATAAAATAATAAATCCATAATATTATATATTATATTATGTTATTATAAACATGGTATCACCATATTTTAGTATTCTATCCATCCTTTGAATGACATGTCACCATATGTGTGTACGTACGGCTTACCGTCTCTACGTCATGGTGTAATTGATATTCAAAACATTATTATTTTTATGGGTATAATAATGATGTGTAATTCATATAAATAATAAATATAACATGATAATGATTCTGTATATATGATATATCGTCCAATTAAATATTATTTTAATATCAAAATAATGATTTTGTCGCACGTGTGTACGTACGGACTACCGTCTCCACGAACGCGATAGGATTCATTCCCCATCGTATCCATTCTAGTCTAATTCTCATTTGATAATTAATAATAATGTTTAAGTACATAATATTATTCTTTATATGAATAATATACAACCTATCCATAACAGAAATGGATTACATAACAAAACATATAAAAGAAAATGAGTAAGTTAACTCCCGAAATGACAATAGTATTAAGATATTATTAACAATGCAATATGAAAAGATCATATATGATATCATATTAATGTATATGAAAAGTCAAAAAGGGTTTAAATGACTTTAACCATATTATGATGAAGTTCAAGTTTATAAGGAATTTGTTTTAGTTATACATTACCTTAAATGTTTATTCTTATTTATGAAAGTTTTCGCTATATTGTTATCCTTACTGGGCATTTGAGCTCACCCCTTTCGATGTTTTATTTTTTTACCAGGATGTGAAGAAGTAATTTATGAATGACCTGCTGGGATAGTATGTGTGGATATGAGTGTGGAATATGGAGACTATGTTTTTGTATTTTTCATTTGATGATGTAATCTAAACTTTATTAATGTATCTAGTTATTTCAAGTCTTCTAAACTAATCAGTCTTTCGAGACTTGATATTTGTTTTGATCATGCTAATGTTATCTAATAATTCACCGAATCTTGGTAAATGGGGTCGGGGCGTTACAGTTGTTATCAGAGGAAGTTCAGTACAATCCATGGAAGCTAGATTTAGATACACTCTAATTAGAGAACATAGATTTAATATGGAATTTGAGGATTAGTATAGAAAAACTTCCTAGATTTTTGGTATTATAGAGATTTTGTGAGTTTTCTGAGCAATACATCCCTGTATTGATACAAGTAGGTAGAGGCAGATCTCTCATAGATGTACCTAGGGGAAAACCCCGAAAACACCTCATTGAGCTAGACTCAAACGGGAAATGGTGCACAGTAACGGGCCTTGCTGCACTCTTGGTTTCGACACTCCCAAGGGATATGCTTAGGATAACTCTCATTTTCTATACAAATCATTATGAAGGGTTTATGAGTATTGACATCCTCAAAGAAAACATTTTTATCATGACTTATTATATCCATAAATAGTTCAATTTATGTTAATTGTTTTATAAGTATGGAATTATGTATTTTGATTCATAAACTGATCTAGTTTATGCAATTTTTTAGAAATGGAGCCTAGTGGAAGAAATGGAAACTGTATCAATGCATGCACTACAAGTAGGGACTTTCCTCCGGCTAAAGATAAATATAGTGGAGCAGGTGATGCATCTAGTGCTGATCAACTAATCACCATACTGGGACAAGTCACTCAGGTTATGAATAATAAATTTACTCGTATGGAGCACACTGATCCAAAATGTGGAGAATCAATGTTATATCTCTTAATGAGGAAGAAACCACCAACATTCAATTGGAGTACAAATCCATTAGTAGCTGATCAATGGATAAATTCCCTAGAGAAAATATTTCAGGCTTTGGGGAGTAGTGAAAAGGAAAAAGTTATCATGGATGTTTACCCAATCATTGGAGATGCTGATCAATGGTGGTCATTGATTCAAAATATGATGGAATATGATGAAGTAACAAATATGGAATGGAGGGAGTTCAATGATCCGTTTTTAGAATAATATTTTCCTCGTGACCATCGAGTAGCTATGGAAAGGCAATTTCTGAGTCTAGGTCAAAAGGAGGATAAGAATGTCACAAAATATGAGGCTAACATTATGATGTTTGAAAGGTATGCTAGAGATTATATACGTAACCAAAGAAGTAAGATTGATCATTTCATTGATGGGTTAAAACCATTTCTTCGTCGAGCATTAGTCTTGCAATCTTTCTCATCATACGAAGACATTGTCTCATGTGCTATCAAGATAGAAAAGGAATTCTCTAAGTCTTATGAGTTTAAAGAAAAGAAAGAGAGGAATAGACCGGCTGATCAATCTTGGAATGGAAATAAGGGAATAAGGGAAATTTTGAATATCCATCCTGTTGTAAATGTGGGAAGAAACACCCCAGTAATTGCTAAAAAGGAATGGGAGTCTGTTACAAGTGTGGTGAAAAAGGCCACCAAGCTCGTGATTGCAAGGAGAAGAAAGAAGTTACTGATGTTCAATGCAACAATTAGTGTGGGATGGGACATTATGAAAATTAATGTCCTAAGAGTCAGGGGAACATACCTCAGAAAAGACCAAGGGATCAAGGACAAGATTATGCTATCACTAATGCTGAGGTAGAAACTCCGAAAGACATGGTGGTTGGTAATTTAACGGTTTCCACATGTTTAACAAAGGAATTATTTGATTCTAGATCATCACATTGTTAATATCTTCCCAGTTTGCTATGAAAATTAGATATTTCCAATTTGATTTAACAAGAGAGTTGTCAGTTAAAACTCTTAAGGGAAGTATCATTGCAACAATGTTTGGTGAATCAGTACCCATTAGAGCACATAAATGTTATTTATCCGCTGATCGCATCGTTATACCAATGATTGAGTTTTATATAATCATCGGTATGGATTGGATTTCAGACTATGATGCATTGATTTATTGTAAGAAGAAGGAGGTTATGATTTTTGATGATGATGATAAGGAACACATTATCTTTATAGTAGAATCGTCACCACCTAATTCTTATCTAGATCCACCACCAGTAGCTCAACTAAATTCAATTTTTGGGGAGGAAGAGAATGAAATAAATGTGTGCGAGGAAAAGAATGTTCAAATAGAGGATGTACATATTGTGAGAGAATATGTAGATGTGTTTCTAAAAGATTTACCTGGACATCCTCCAGAATGAGAAGTTGAGCTTTCCATTGATTTAATTCCTGGATCAAGGCCTATATCAAAGAACCCTTATAGAATGGCCGATGTGGAATTAGTTGAACTAAAGAAACAACAAGAGGAATTGATTAATAAGTTATTTATTCTCCTTAGTGTTTCTCCTTGGGGATCCCCTATTATTTTTGTTAAAAATAAAGATGCTTCTATTAGGTTATGTATCGACTACATGGAGATTAATGTTATAACAAAAAAGATCAAGTATCCCCTACCACGCATTGATGGTTTATTTGGACAATTTCATAGGGCTCAATACTTTTCAAAGACTGAACTTCAGTCTGGATACCATCAGTTATGTGTGATGAAGGAAGACATTCTGAAGACAACTTTTCGAACCAGGTATGGGCATTGTGAGTTTATGTAAATTCCATTTTGGATGACTAATGCACCCTCTGTATTCATAGATCTAATGAATAGAGTTTCAAGTAATATCTTCATGAATTTGTGGTGGTATTTATTGATGATGTATTGGTATAATCCAAAATCTATGAAGATCATGAAAATCCCTTAGGCATTATCCTGATGACTCTTAGAAGATAAGAATTATATGGGATGTTTAGAAAGTGTGAATTTTGGTTTCAGGAGATTTCTTTTCTTGGACATATTTTCCCCAAAGATGGAATCTCTATTGATCCTTCTAAGACCAAGTCAATCCAAGAATGGCTTGCACCAACGAGTATAACTGATGTTAGTAGTTTTATTAGTTTAGTTGGTAATTATCGACCTTTCATCCAGAATTTATCCTAATTGGCTAACCCATTAAAAAATCTCACATGCAAGGGGGTTAAATTTGTTTGGAAAAAAGAGTGTAAACAATGTTTTGAAGAACTGCAGATAAGATTAGTCAATGCTTCTATATTGACTCTACCATCAGGGAATGATGGGATTTGTATTTATAGTGATATATCATAGAAAGGACTTGGTTGTGTCCTTATTCATAATGATAGGATTATTGCATATGCATCACAACAGTTGAAAATTCATGAAAAAAATATCCTACTCATGATCTCAAGTTTACAGCTATGATCTTTTATTTGAAGACTTGGAGGCACTACATCTATGGTGAAAAATGTGAGATTTATACTGATCACAAGAGTTTGAAGTATATTTTATCACAAAAAGAACTCAAAATGAGGCAAAGGCGATGGCTTGTACTACTCAAGGATTATGATTGCACGATACACTACCACTCGGGGAAGGAAAATAAGGTGGTAGATGCTTTGAGCAGAAAATATCATGGAGTTTTGATCATGATGAGAGTTGAAAGGGACACTATTTTTATGGATCTAGTAATGTTGGATATGGGAATCACCATTGAATTTGAATCATCAATGCTATTTTAAATGGTTTCCAAATCATATTTACTAGAATTAATAGAGAGTTCTCAGACCGATGATGTAGAGTTTCAGAAGAAGATTAAAGATGTGAATGATGGGAGACTGAGAGTCTTTGTGTGTTAAGAAGGAACTTTAAAATTTGGGTAGAGACATTGTATTCCCAATATACCATATCTAAAAAAAGATTTTTTGGATGATGACCATAGTTCCAATTCTTCTATACACCCTAGGAACACCAAAATGTAAAGAGATTTGAAGGAACATTTTAGGTGGGACAACAAGACGAGGGAGATTGCTGATTTTGTGTCAAGATATATGGTTTGTCAACAACTGTATGTTGGAAGGCAATATCCTAGTAGAGTATTGCGACCTCAACCCATACCTGAGTGTAAATGGGATAATATAAAAATGGACTTTGTAATGGGTCTACCAGAGACTCCTAGAAATAATGATGCAATATGGGTCATTATTGATCGTCTTACCAAGTCAGCACATTTTCTTGCTATAAGGGAAGATTTACCACTTGAACTGCTAGCAAGACTATATATTAATGAAGTTGTGATACTTCATGGAGTACCCCTATATATTGTTTCTAATGGTGATCGCTGATTTAATTCATGATTCTGGAAAATTCTACAGAAAGCCTTGGATATTGAACTTCATTTGAGTATAGCCTACCACCATCAAACAGATGGATAATCAGAATGGACTATTGAAACCTTATAATATATGTTGAATCATGCTCACATTAATTTTAGGGTATGTGGGATCAATATTTACCTCTAGTATAATTTTCCTATAACAATAGCTTCCATTCAAGTTTTCAGATGGCACCATATGAAGTGTTATACGAAAAGAGGTGTCGCACACCAACCTGTTGGGATGACATTTGTGAAAGAAAACTTGTAGGACCAGAACTGGTGGAGGAAATTATGGAAAAGGTGAAGGTAATCCAAAACCATATAAAATCTTCTTAAAGTAGGTAGAAGAGTGATGTCGATAATCGAAGGAAGGATTTGTAATTTCAAGTCGGTTATCATGTTTTCCTGAAATTATCTCCATGGAAGGGAGTTATATGTTTTGGTAAGAAGGGTAAATTGAGTCCCAGGTAAATCGGACCATTCTAAATTCTAGAACGAATTGGTGTTGTATCTTACCATTTGGCAATGCCACCAAGTCTCTCCAAAGTTCATGATGTGTTCCATGTATCACTGTTAAGGAATACATGCCTGACCCAACACATGTACTCACTTATGAGGAATTAGAACTAGAACCCGATCAGTCTTATTGTGAAGAGCCCATCAAGATTCTTGATATAAGGGAAAAAGTGCTGAGAAATCGAACGACTCGTCTGGTAAATGTTCTATGGAGAAACCATAAAATTGAAGAGGCAATGTGGGAACCCGAAGAACTTATGATGAAGAACCACCCAAGTGTTTTTATGTAGAAATATTCTAGAAATTTCAAAGACGAAATTACTTGAAGGAGGGGATAATGTAACACCTCGTGCTTCTAAGGTATGCTTCTCTTTGAATAATATAGTAGTGTGTGTTGTACGCAACATCAAGTTCTAAAATACACCACAAACAATAAAACTAGACATTAAGAATAGTAATACCCACTTTTTGAAATTTCATAAATTTTATCTCTCAAAATTGAATTCATTTTTGGATTCGGAATATTGAAATTATCCTAAGCTAAAATTTTGGAACTTTTCGGAAAATATTTATATTTTGATGAATACTGAAAGTTACTAAATTTTAATTAAAAACAACTTTTTGAATCTAAATAATTAATAGTGATAAATTATGAATTTGAGTGGTTTTGAAATATATTTAGAATATATTTTTACAATTTAATACAATGTTTTTCGTTGGACATAATTTCACAATTAAACCGGACATGAACAAGGGTCAATCTCTTGATAGTTATTATCTATTAAAAACACATTTTTTGTTTTAACAAATGAAATTAATTTGAAATTAATTTCTGCCACTTATGTGTTTTTAATTTGGAAAAATGGATTCATTATTTTGAATCAGGATGTCCAAATTGTGTAAAAATGTAACTTTTATTTTTTTCGAAATTTTGAATAATTACTTCGGTAAATATTTTATTTACCATGGTTAAAGGGTAAATCCGGTAAATAAGGGTTAAAAATTAATATTATAATAATACTAAATTACCATAAAACGCGTCCTAAACTTATTGGTGAATAATTTACAACCATGGAAATTTTTGGGTCAATTTTGGGACACTATGGAGCCACTTGTAGATTTTAGGGACAATTTATTTTAATTAAGTTAAAATAAATACAAAAATGACATAAGCATATATCATTTAGAAAAAAAAAATTACAAAGGGTTATATAAGTTGGATGTTCGACTATAAATATTAATTAGAAAGATAAAACGATTTCATACATAATGTTAGTTTATTTATAATTTTTAGACAGTTAATAATTAATATTATTTGTGACACAATAATGATGTAATATTTTCATTATTAATGAACGAATCAAATAATAGGTATAAGAAATGTAAAAAATAATATAATTTGAAACTTTTAATGACATACATGAATTTTGTTGCTTAAAACGACATTATATTATTGATTAAATTAATTTGGTTCTAATTAATAACATTGTTAAGACTTTAATAAAAATCAATTATTGAATAGTGTCAAAATTGACATAAAAGAGTTTTTGAAACATATGTTATATTGTTAATTGATATTAAATTCCTAAAAATATAAGGTTCAGCCAAGAGACTTATTTCATGATACGTGTTTCATTAATGTACCACTTGGGAGTCTCTTGGAGGTATATAGAATTTTTATTAACTATATAATATAAAAATACAAAGAGACATGGTAAGTGTCAAACTAATTAAATTAGAGTTAAAAATAAATTATAAGGCTAATATAATGACCCAATCCTGTCTAAAACATATTGGTTGAGTGATTTTCAACCAATCTCCACCTTAACATTTATATAATCCATTTTGTAGCGATTATAAACCGAATATGAATTTATTATAAAATAATATTTCTAGCCTTTCCAAAGGTGCCCCTCACCCCTCTTATAAAAGGGAAATCCCCCTTCTCATTAATTCAGACCATCAAAGCCTTTTGGATCGGCCAACCCCTGCCCAAAAACTCTATAAAATTCCCTCACTTAATCCTAGTGCCCTTCCTTTAGTCATAAATCCATCCAAAGGAGTTATTTTGATCAAATCAAAAGGAAGAACACGAAGAAGAGGTAATGTTTTCACAACCCTCTTTCAAGTTCATTTCTTCTTCCACTTCTTCTTTATTTATTATTAACATTGTAAAACAACAAATCCAGTATATTATATATACTTTGATGTTATTATAAACATGTTATAACCATATTTCAGTATTACATCCATACATTGAATGACATGTCACCATACATGTGTACGTACGGCATACCGTCTCCACGTAGTTGTATAATTGATATTGAAAACATTATTACATGGATGGGTATAATAATGATGCGTAATTCATGTAAATAATAAATATAACATTATAATGATTCTGTATATATGATATACCATCCAATTAAATATTATTTTAATATCAAAATAATGATATTGTCACTTGTGCGTATGTACGGACTGTCGTCTCCACGAACGCGATGAGATTCATTCCCCATCATATCCATTCAAGTCTATTCTCATTTTATGATAAATAATAATGTTTATAGAATTAATATCATTCTGGATATGAATAAGAAACAACCTATCCATAACAAACATGGCTTTCTTAACAAAATATATGAATGATAATTAGTAAGCTATCACCCGAAACAACAATAATAATAATATATTTTTAATAAAGCAATGATAAAAGATCATATATGATTTCATATTAATTTATATGATTATTTTATAATTTAATAACAATAATTTCACCATTATACATGAGGTTAACCTACCCCCATCCAAAGAAAAGTAAAAGGTAAGGGTTTATTTCGCAATCTCTTCATTATCCAAGGTTGTTTATACGTAATAATCTACTGGGACTTTGTTATCATCCACATCCATGTTTCTTTAAAATGTATTTCAAAACATTTTTTCTATTTACTAGAATATGGGTTAAAGTAATTTATACCCTTGTATGACATTTTATAAGAGGTTTCTAAAGGAATCTTTCTGTCATTTTCCAAACAAGGTCCCATATAACCTTTTTGACTAAATTAAGGTAAGAATAATGTTTTAACTTATACGGTAGGTTTAGCTATTTTTTGTCATTATAAAATTTTAAAAGCTTCCATTACAAGCTCATAAGGATATTATTAAAATAAAGGTTTTGTTTTATAATTATGTTTTTTAATGATTTCCAATAATAGATATTTCTATCAAATAGTTTTGATTTCATCTATGTCAACATCCTTTGATGGATTTTAAGATTATTTGATGAATATTTATTATGATACAAAACTTCCATATTGTATTGATGGTTTTGTGATATGTTTGACCATGGATGTGTTATTTTTATACCATTCATGGTTTATAATGAATGTATTGACATTTCGTATACTAATTTTAATACGAATTTTTATGATATGTTTAAACTTATTCCTATGAGGAATGAATTAGACATAATATGTGACGGGTGGAGCCCACTATAGCTCCTCGATGCATCGGTTGGTCTCATGAGACAAAGTAGTGTCTTGGCACATGGCCTTTATAAAATCTTATTTGTAGTCTTGGCATGAGGCCTTGGCTATGTGGTTATGATAGTCTGGCATTATTCATTCCATCGTTATGAATGTGGTTATTGATATTTCATGTGATTATTCAGTTCGTAGAATATCCATGTTAATAAATAAATGGAATTATTTCATTTTATTTCTACCATATTATGTTGAAGTTCAATTTTAAAAGGCTTTTGTTTTAGTTATAAATTTCTTTAAATGTTTATTCTTATTTATGAAAGTTTACGCTATATTGTTATCCATACTAGGTATTTGACCTCTCCCCTTTCAATGTGTTATTTTTCCAATAATGTGAAGAATTATTTTATGAATGACCTGCTGGGATAGTATGTGGGGATATTTGTGTGGACTATGGAGACTATGTTGTGGTAGTTTTCAATTTATTATGTAATGTAAACTTTATTAATGTATCTAGTTATTCCAAGGATACTAAACTAATCAGTATTTCGGGAATTGATCATTCTTGTGATCATGAAAATGTTATGTAATAATGCGCCGACTCTGGGTAACCGGGGTCAGGGTTTTACATACCATGGTTATGTTTAATGTTGTAGTACATTTTCTGATTTCCATGGCCATTTCCATATGAACTGATCTTCCATTGATGGAAGCAATATGACCAAGAAGGGAAAACAAGTTGAGACAAAATTTACACTTTTGTGGTGAACCGACCCGAGTTACCCTTACACATGGCACCCAACATAGTCCATCACGGTACCAAAGGGCATTCTCAATCCCCACTAACTTGCGACAAACATCCGAGAATCGAACAACACAACAGAGGGAATGATTTCACCCATCAAAAAAAGCCACATGGAATATATATACAATACAAAATTAAATATTGGAAGACAAAAAATATATATATAGTCCATAATAGTATGAACATTGAAGAAACAAAATTCTGAAAAGTGTCACAAAAAACACCAAGAAAAATTAAAGAGAAAAGGACTAAAAACCAATTAGCTACTCCAAACAATGTCACAGACATAATCACACCATCTCACCACATTATATCTAATGGGATAACATGATCCTCACTAACTCATTGTGGCACCTTTCTTTTCCATTTACTAGAAGACAGAAAATGGGATACGCACCACCGAGGATGTTTTCAAGTGTGAGCTAACAAACTCAGTATGATCCAACCACAATGTTCCATTACATGTACATGTATAAAAATTCATGTATGCTCATTTTATGTAAAAACCTGTATGATATGTAGTGAATCAGTTTTATAAAAAAGATGGTAAACATTTTCCTTTTTCCATCGTTATAAATAAGATAAGCTATCTCAATTTCAAAGATTATTTTCCATATGATTTTTCATAATATTAAACATTTATAACAAGGGTTACTCAGAAAGACAAGACATGCAAAACATAATCATAGTTATCACAACACCAGGGCATACTAGAACTCCCAAAAGTAGTCTAATCAGACCACAATATTCATGTTCACAAATCTGATCCTTGAACATATGCCTAGAGAGAACAAGAATACCATAGGAATAAACCCCCCAAAATGTCATAACTAGTCTCTTAGAACAACCATCCTAGGAAACAATGGAATTCCTGAGGATAAACCTCATTGATAATCATAAAACAGTTGACTATGAGCCCAAGATAAACCTTCCTCGTAAATACCAAAGGTATCCCATGTGTTCTTATTAAAAAATTATTCGGATAATTTGAAAATCATTTTAGACACATCTCAAAATTTCTATTTCAATGCTTTGAACATAACCATCTTAAATCCATTTATTAATAACAATGGAAACACCATTTTTATTTAAAACCCATTTTGAAAACACAATAAATTATCATTCTAATTTAAATATAATAAACAGTTTATATAGAAAATTAATAAGGTCCATCGTCATTTCCTAGAGATAGAACTACCATCAACAAACCTCCGGAAACTCAATTCTACAATGGAATCCACCAACTTGAAGAATCCACTAAGGTCAAATAAGTCCCTATAATAAAATCCACATTAGTACTGGTTTAATTTATACAATGTGTTGGAGGAAGAGAGAAATCTTATATAACTCAAAGATGAACATCCACCTCACTAAGACCAACAAGAAGAAAACACCTCCAAAATGGGATCACCTAACATATCTAGGAAGAAGACATGGAGAATCACCCACATTAAACAAATGAATACAAATATTCCACAAAATAGAGAGACAATTATCCGAATAAATGATTGAATTTAAAGGTTACTCTCATTGAGACTCACATCACAACTTCAAAATAGATTGAGTGTCAAATATATCTATATAAAATGTGTTGAGTCTCTGAGAAACGCCCTGGAACTCCCATAGTTCGAGATCCAAGAAGTACCAGAGAAAGAACTAAAACAATACATATGTGCATTATTTTTCAAGACTTTATATTGGACGTTACATTGAGTGTATCCTAGTTACATCATGCATAACCCCCACGATCCACAAAAGCCAAAAAACTCATCTCCTCAAATTAAAAATGAACCATTTAAAAACTCACATTGCGTAAGTTGTTGTAAGGATGTGTAACCTTTAAATAAATGAATTATTCATTCATAAAATAGTTATATGTCATATAACATAGTTAAATGACATGTAAAATAGTAACACTGCATGTAACATAGTCACATGACGTGTTACTGCTCTATAGTGGGTAGAAATGAAGGATTATTAGTGAAGGTCTAGAAAATATCTGACATTACCGTTATAGGTATCCTCCTAATCTAATGGAATGGGAAACCCACAAAAAAGGATGAGTGTGTACCTGAAAAATGATAACATTATGTTATAAACTCCCCACTATAAAAAGTTTTTTTCCTACGAAAGTCATGTGGAATATATAATCCTCAGAAAAAGGGTAGGCCGCTACTCCATTATCAATGATTCTCATTCCCATGTTTCATGAGTATATTATCCTTGTTTCCAAATAACTATGACAAGTAGAATTGACTTTCCACAGATGTATTTCACATGAAATTCAAACATGTCAACTAGTTTCTCAAGAATTCGAGCATGTAGTTCAATCTAAATTTCTTCACAGATCAAAAACGTGAGCAGGATCAAGATGTAATTTTCATAATATGACATATATAGAAACATGATGAATAACTAGCAACTAAAAAGAGAATACTATCTTCTAAGAATCTTCCCTGAGCCCCTCAGTGATCTCAAACGGACCAACATTTCTTACAACTATATTTCCATAATTATAAAGATGATAGTAACCAAATGAAATAGTAACATGAAAAAACATAGTCACCTAAGGAAAATAAAAATTGTTAATTCCACTAATCCACATATGTTTTCTTTCAATTCCTGGATCTAAACATATGTTAATGTATATCAGTAAATTTTCACGGACATTTCCAGAAACATTCTTAGTGCAACTAAAGATATACCACCCACATCATCTGAAGAAGAATTCGATCTACATTGGAGGCCATACAACCACTAAAAGGGTTACATTCGTGCTAATGACAGAGAAATGTTGTTGTAAAAAAACTCAACCACTACAAAAATGGTTAACCAATGATCCTATGAAATTTGAATCACATGCACGATGTATGTCCTTCATAATTGGAATTACTCGATCCATTAGACCAATTGTCTATGGATGTTGGGCTATTATGAACATGGAATGAGTTCCCATCACATCATGGAGACTATTTGTGAATCTTAAGGTATTCCGAGGATCCCAATCTAAAACAATGAAAAAATGAATCGCATGTATCCTCATAATCTCTTAAACATACAGCTTACCCAAATCATCAAACATACTAGTATCCTTGATTGGAATGAAAGGATAAGAATTCATTAACATGAAAAGATCCACTGAAATTGTATTCATACCTTTGGGAATTCCGTGGTAACCCTTCAAAAAAATCAATGGATACCTCGCCACATTTTTTAATCAGAATAAAAATAGGTTGATGCAACCCATTAGGTTTCAAGACATTTTCCTTCATCTGTTGGAAGGTGTAACTGTGTGACAACTCCACGTTGTCACATTTTATAAGAGGACACCAGAATCAAACCATCTTGTTAGAATACATCATCATAGTCCTTGGATGAATGAACCATTTATAGTTTTGAAAATAAAATTTGAATAAACTCATCACAGATATTGGGATGGAAATTATTTTCTTGATATGAAGAATACCATCAGATGAAATAGACCAGACGGAAACAGTCTCCCCACTATAATTGATTTCTCATGTGATCTTAAACTCATCTTCATGCTACTGAATTTTCAAAATTTACTATATGAGAGATGATGATTACTAATCATTTTTCATAAGCATACCCAGAACATCCACTTGAGAATACAGATTCAAGTGAGTGAAAATCCCCCCAAGGTTCTACGCATACATTGATTCCAAAACATCAAGTGATAGTACATTCCTACTAATGGCATCAACAATGAAATTTCCCTTCCCTGGTGTGTAAGTGATATCAATGTCAAATGTCTGATGGTATTCTTACAATAGTATCTATCTTAGATTTATGTCATTAGGAGAAAATTTATATCTTTGACACTTATTATCATAGAAGACCATGAACATCTCCCTAAATTGATAGTTTCACCGACATTTAAGCTCCTGAATTACTACAACGTGAAAAAATCATGATTTTGTTAATTTAATTAATTTTCAATGTTGAAGATAATTGTAATATACCTCATGGTCATCCATCATATGCAGACATCCAAAACCAGAACCCAATGCATCGAAAATCACCACATACCCCCTACCAGGCCCAGGTATGACCAGAATATGATATAATGTTAGAAGCCTATTGATTTAATCAAATGAATGTTGATACATTTTAATTAAGATGAATTTCACCACATTATACATATGATCAATAATAGTTTACACCATATGAGAAAAAATCTTCAAAAAATAATAGCTTTAACCAGAAATACCAGGCAATATCTGTATCACTAAGACATTTAGTGGTTTCGTCAAGGAAAAACAGTTTTCACATTCTCTAGCTCAACTGATAAACCATGATCAGAATTTTTT
Organism: Viscum album; assembly: GCA_963277665.1. Classification (NCBI taxonomy): domain Eukaryota; kingdom Viridiplantae; phylum Streptophyta; class Magnoliopsida; order Santalales; family Viscaceae; genus Viscum; species Viscum album. The sequence goes on from OY728160.1 coordinate 521,143,504, forward strand.
TTCCCCAACAACATCACATCCTTAATCTAGAAAATATGTTTATAAATCATTCCAATAAAATGATGAATTCTCAATATTTAAAGAACCAAATTCATATGTTTTTTGTGATCATACTCAGATTTCGAATAAACTGGAATTTCATGCATATGAAATAACACAAAAGCGTAAGGATTTTGATTGAATCTTTGATCAATCAAATCTGTAAAGATGTGGGATAATTAATCAGACAGAATGAAATCTAAACATATTAATAATTTCACTACATACTTTTGAAAACCATTTTTGTTATATCAGACACTCAATCATGGCTTTGATGATAACCCAACTAATGATCAATATATGAATCCCACCTTCCCACATTTAACTGATCAGAAAGATCATCCACATGATTCAAAAGTTAATTTTTCTTAACCATTACTGACCTAAAATTTTTTATATTCCACAAATAAAAAAAAGAGCACCATCCTTATTCTTATAATAGATCACATGGGATGGCCATAGAGAATTTATAGGGTAAACAAAACCTTTTTCTAACACGTTGTCCAACTGAACCTTGATTTCATTCAGCTTCGCTAGTGTCATAACATATGCTGGTTTTCATATCAGTTATTGAACTAAAACTAGAACAATCACAAACAACACCTCTCTATATGAATTAAGATAGTATAAATCAATTAGGAAAACATTAGGAAATTCTCGAACAACAATGGGAAGATCATCAATAAAAGAAACATCATCATCCTCAAATGTGACAGTAACTGACAAAGTTCTTTTCTCTTGGTGGGATGGTCCTGGATGACCTAACCACGAGTCTCACTCCCCCATAAACACATGAAATACCCCATCAGCAGTAAGAAATGAAACATGATGATGATAATAATCAACCATATATTAATGGTAAATAAGACAATCTATACCGATGATGATGTAAAATAGACCCATATCAACAATGATATAATTCTGGAAGAACTATGTATTAGGCATGAATAATGAACAAGAAGGGAAATTGAATAGCTTATTTTCCCTCATATCAAAAGGTGTTACTAATTTCATTTTAATGGAAATAAGATAAATTTTGTGTTTCAGAAGAAAAAAACATGTAGATGGAAATGAGTAGGGGAAAATAATCAAATAATGAAATTTATACCATGATGTAATAAGGATAGTAACTCTCACTATTTTCCAACATGAATTATATTCTGATGGACACTCATCTACTATGTAAAAAATGATACACTCCAAAGGCCCATGGATGAAGCCCTTTAGTCATTAATTCTTATGAATGCAGTTTAGAAGACTTTGGAGTTGCAGAACCCTAAACATAAAAAGGAATAGTCATATCCTGACAGATGTTTTGTAATTGACCAAAATATCCACAATGGAAGTCTGTATTCCCTGAAATAGGACAAGAACATCTAGTGTGTCCTCCCTTTCCACATTGATAGAATGTCATAGGAACATTAACCACTATAATAGGTGGTGAAGAGGAGGCTCGCCACATTGACCCACCACCACTACTAATCATTCATCTTCATCATCTTCACATATTCGCCATTGAAGCTTCCACCCAATGGAACAGAATAGGTGGAAAATCCATCCTTTCCACCCAGATTAATTTATGTCATCATAGCTCTGACTACCATCTCTATATAGGTAGAATGAATTATTATAAAAACATGTGATATGATATCCGGTAGAAAACTATGAAGGTAATTCAATTCCTTTAGGTATCCAATTTTCACCACATCCAAGGAAAATCAAACAATCTCAGAAAAACAATTGGTTTTTGTCGACACCAAACTCTCTCCATGCTGTAAATATTAGAAATACGGAGACATCCGTAATATCTTCTACTCCAAGAAATACTACCAAAGGAACATGAGTTCAAAACCATTCAAATCAATTTCTATATTTATCCATCGCTTATTGAACCCCTAGAGATGGAAAATTGTGCACTTTACCCTAATATAAATAGGTATCCCTAGAAAGTCAAAGATTTAATTGATCCTATCAATCCACTCCTCCAAAATGTTACTTTTAGTCATACCTTTAAAGGATGTTGTATTCCAACGCTGGAACTCTAATGATTAATATCTCTCCCCCTATATTCTGGATGTATTGCAACAACTATGTTTTTGACTTGTTGTACATCATTATCAACATCACCAATTTCCCATATGATTATCTTGAGGAGAGTAAGATCAATAGTTTGGTTCCCATGAAGAGCATCAGGTGTTCCTTCTTGAGGAACTCATGGAATATTTATTAGGGGCTTAATAATGCACACTGATTCATAAGAAAGATCAAACAAAAGTAAAAATATCATCTCAAAATTGAAAAACCATAAGAAAAACCTATAATTTTTTAAAAAAACCACTAGGGACATAAAACTCCTCATCCCATGGAAACCTGGCTCTCATCCTGATAAGAGATGTCATGGAACTAATCAAAAAATAACTCCCATAACCTGAAAAACATATCGATTGACTAAAAGATGTCTGATGACATGTAATCTTGATTGAAGACCACCCTATGATGCCAATATTTTTTTTAATTTACGTGGTTTTCCCTCAAATCCAGGATCGTACTCGATCATTCACATACCTAGATGGTGTTCTCATCCTTTAGGGGCTACAGATAAGCACCCAGGAATTGAACAACACATATGTGGGAACTCTTTCAACCATTCATGAACAACCAGATGAAGTATATTTATTAAAAATTGAGCAAAATCAGTTGAAAATTGTATATATTCCATTATTATAAAAAAGAAATTGTAATAGACAGCTGGAAAAGTTGATAAAACATCAATACAAATCCATAAATAGTGTACTAAAAACCAAATAGCTACTACAAATGATAGAAGGGGTGGAGTTCTACCATCACATCCTCAACTACCCATCCTGCTAACATGAAACACTCTGCCTCAGTATGGTGCCTTTCATTTCTGTGTTCATGAATACCAGAAAATGTCTACACATAGCCACACAGGTTCACATGGTGTGAGATAACATGAATAGTAGTATCCCACCCAAGGGTTCCATAACCCATCACAATATAAAAATTACATTATGATGTTTTTATGTTTTAATATTGTATGATAAAAGTAATGTAGTTTCATAGAAAACAAGGTAAACATTTCTATTTTCCACAATTACAAAAAAAATTAGGAATACCAATTTCAATGTAGATTTTCTATAACTTTTTTCACAAGCATAGATTTGTATATTATGGATAAATCATAATGCCATGAAATAGGAATCCAGGGTATCAAATCACCTAGTAATACTATAGGTCCCAGTTTCAAACTACTCCTACCAAAATAATTATGTGCAGAAATATAATCATATAACATAGGCCACAGAATCAGAGGCATGTCCCATGAGTAAAACCCCAAAAATGAAAATTTCAGTCCCCTACAACAAAATGACAAGGAAATCTAGGAAATTCAGAACAAAAAACACCTTGATAATCAAAAAAATTGAAGATATCCCTATGGTAAACCTTATACTTGAGTACCAAATATAACACACGATCACATTTTCATAATTCAATCAAATTCTTTGAAAAACATTTCAAAAATCAAATTTCATTAATATTATAATTCCAATTCTATATAATTTTTTCAATAACAAGGGAAGTATCATTTTTATTATAAACCCTTAGTAATGAAGACAAAACAATCATGCAAATTTTAATACACAAAGAAATATAATGATAAAAATTAGATTCATCAGCATTAGCTAGTGGTTAGACAAACTACCTCAATAATCAGAACATAGACGCCGATAACAGAATCCACTAATAACATTATCCCAATAATGTAAAGAAGGACCTAGATTCAAATTTTCATAATAGTTTATTAAATTTGGGAAAAAGGTGTCAATAAAATAAAGGAAACCTAAATTCAACATAAAATACCCTCTGGCACACAATGAACAACCAATGAGAAGGCCTATGGAATGAGATAAAACCACATATCTATGAAGAAACAAAGAAAAATCTCCAACCATAGAGTAATGCATCTAAAGAACCCACACACTGGTGATATCGTGATCAAAGGTAATAAAGGAATGATATGTTTAGTCAGATGAATGATTCATTGCGACCCAACAGAGATCCAAAATCAAACAGATTGATATATATCGAGTTGAGTATATATAAAATTCCATATATGTTCCGTATATTGGCAAGCATGATTAACTGTTGAAGGAAATGACTCAAAAAACCACAAAGTATTTTTAAAAACATTACATGGGATGTTACATGGAATTAACCTAGTTACATGATGCGTAACCCCAAAAATCCACACACTATGAAAATCTCCATCACCGTAGCATGAAAACAGACCATTTAATAACTCACATAACATATATCATGATTACGACATGTATCCTTTAACATCATGAATTAATCATTCTTTATATACATCCAGTAACGTTTTCATGTAATTTATAATAGTTACATGAACTATAAATGCTCTATATACTATAGATATAAATGGTTTTTATTGAAATTACAATAAATAATTGACTTCAACATTATTGGTCTTCTCAAAATTTAAATGGAAGCAAAAAACCAATATGTGGTTATGTAAGTACCTGATAATCTAGTAATGGGATGTTACACTTTCTAATATTCACATATTATCCTTTTCTTACAAGATTATTATGATTGATTCCCATGTTGCTTCCATTGTATTAGTTGTTGTGGGAGTATACCAATATATCATCATTAAATACCAGAAAAATCATGATATTCATTGAATACTCTGTTCAATAGATCTAGGAAAAATGATTGTGTATTAGTTAATCCAAATAGAATTACTCTAATCCCATAATGTCCATACCTTTTTTGGAATTATTTATTCTAAATAAATTTTTTATTCAAATTCAATATCAAATTTCCAAAATAAAAATGAAACATTGAAAATTATTTGTCTCCATACTGTTGTTCAAATAATGAATTTGTGGGAGTTAGATGATACTTTTTCTTTAATTTCATATCATTAATTTCATAGTAATCAACGCACATCCTAATACATACATATTTCATCCAAATGAAAATATCATTTTATCCCCAAAGTAAAACACTTGTGAATATATATCTTTTAACACATAAAAACCATAGTTATTTCTTCCACTATACAAATGCTAAAATATCCATTCTTTGGGTAGTCATTGATGTAGGTGTCACATTTGGGATTTATTCAAAAAAATATCAACATCCTTCTCTAGTGGATATCAATGTAATTCAATGTAAAATACATAAATTTGTTCTCAAACTGTTTGTTCATACCAAATTATATGATTAAAATTTACATTAGTGGGTTTTAGATTATCTACTCCTCCAAGAATATCAGTTAGAATAACTACTAATGGTGGTTCCGTTTATGAATCAGATGATTAAGAATCGCCTATAAAGACAATAAATTCCACATCTTCATCATGTATCACAATTTTCATCCATATATATTAAATTTTTTCATCATATTTTGAAATTCAGTCAATACAATGTATTATATTAAAATCACTAATATTTATGCTAATTATATGAGTATATAGTGAATGATTATGAGTTATAATAGTAAATACACGATTTATCATCATTGCAGTGATATTTATATTATAATTTCTGACATGAAACACCCTTTTTAATTTGAATATGAAATTGCTATTTTTTTGAATAATTGGATGATATAGAATAATGGGATGATCTAGAATAAAATATAATTAAGTAAATTTGATGATATAATTAATTTACAAGACATCACATTATTATTAACCTAAACCTATCCTATTCAAACTACATTAGCATGAAATTTATCACGTTTCCTTTTCTATGGAATACTTTGTTAATGCTTAGGACAATCATATCCATACTTTACAATCTTAATACAACTGATAACTACACCTTGCATGCTTCATTCTTAACATTTCAATCATGATCATGGTGTCATTTTAATCCATTTGTTTAGAAACATTCGATTCCTAATTGGCATTTTACATAATTTTTCATTCCACAGTTATTTCAATATGACAATTCCATTCTTCCAATTATCTAATATTACTAATATATTTTTCTAGACTAATCACTACCCCTATAATTATCATAATTCCTTTTGATTCTATATGAATTAGAAAAAAAATTCTCTAAAAAAATGCAACATGATTCAATATCTTATTATTTGAATAATGATTAAAGAATGCTATTTATTTTAAAAATTTGATTATTTTAATCAAATAAATGATTAATATTATCTTGTGATTAGGAACATAATCTAAAACATTTCTTTCAAACCTTGTAATGATGGCTCCATATTTAGAAATATTCCCATCCACCTTTTAACTTGGACACATGATTTATCTCTTCATATTTTCTTTTTCTAGGAAGAAAATATTTTTCTATGAAAAATATTTTTAAATATATATAGTAATTTTTTTTATTTCCTCCTGATTCGTAGTGTTTTGATATGATGGCCACTATTTATTCTCTTATCTTGGGTGACGAAAAAGTTCCATGATAACCATATCATCTTCATTACTTCGCAATGTAAAAAATATATTCTCTAAAGAAAATTGACCATTACTTAGATATAAATATATTTTTTGTCCCATTTAATTAATTAGTTTATTATCTCATGATGTGGAATATCATTTTTACAATTTTTTTTTTGGTCAAGATACTCCATACAGGACATGTCATTACTCTTAAACTAATGTTTTTGTTCAAATATCATCATATTATTCACCAATGTAATTCTATCTCTATCTCCAAAATCATTGCCTTTTATTTTAGGTTAATCCCTATATAGATAACATGATTCTATTCAATTTCCATTCCATAAACTAGGAATATTTTTTAAACAATACCAAAATGAATATTATATTATGAACTATAATGTATAATTTTGAGCAGGAAAAAATAATATAATTTCAAAATTTATATACTCGTAATCACAAAATAGTATGATTAGTTAATTTGGTAATTTTCTTAAATCATATAATAGGGTAATGTTTCCATGATCTATATTTTTTCTAAATCTATATTCCCAATATTCTGTAAACATTTATATCATAAACACGACAATAACCCTGAAACTATTAGTTGGGATTCAGTGGTTACATTATTACATTTAGAAAATATAAAAGGAGTAACATCCTAGAGAACCTATTAGTTTAGTCGATTTGGAAAACTAGTTCCATATGAAAATAATATATTATGATTGAAAATATGAAATATATCATAGTTAATCCTTTGAGAACACTAATATTCTTATTTATTAACCTTGAATATAAATCATAATAATATTCTTGGAATCTTGGGGAAAATAAAAACTATGAAATTGGGGTTCTTAGATTCTTAGTGAGGGTATAAAAATCGAATAATCTATCATAGTTAAAAAAATATGTAAAACATAATAATTTAAAAAATCCAATTATCAAAAAATATGTATAATATTAGAGGAGTAAATATAAATAATTTAATTTAATATAGTATTTGTAAAAAATATTCCACAGAATTAATAAATAATTAAATAATAACATGGAAATCAATAACTATCATTGTAATTGAGGAATCCATAATGAGAGATATCAAAAAAATATATCAAGGCATCATCCAAGACAACCTACATAATCACGTAACACCTTAACTAATACCTAAACTAATTAGTCTCATGAGAATTACTGATTAATTGGGTTGATATAGAGGGACTCATAAATCAATTATTACGTACAATTAATTTCGCAAATGAATGGGGTAAAACATAAAAAACATAATAATTCATATTTAAACCATCTTACGAAATGTTAAAAATTCCCCAAATCAAGATTCATAATCCCAAACCATCCATACACTACTGCTAATATGGTGTTTATAATCACTAGAGAATGGAATTAACCATGAAAAAAAAGTGATATTAATTGAGGTGAAGATAGAGGGGGTCCCATATATAAACACACAAAAAAAAAGAATATAAATGGGTCCTTTATCAGAAATATTTATCAGTGATAAATGTTAAAACAAAAAATTAAAAAATTAAAAAATATTTTTGCAATTCTGGAAGGGTCTTCAACGGTACTTGAATCCACCTTTAACATTTCCCCACCACCCCCATCCCACGCACCCCAGCGACCCCAAGGACTTTAACAATGCCCCAATCCCCTTTGACAGTGCTATCCATTATTACCCACCCCCAAATGTGACCTGTCTCCCCTAGATTCAAATAAGGGAAATGTTTCCTATGCGACTAAGCCTTTATCTCTCCACCATATTTCATTACACTTCATTTATAAATATATTTATTCATTTATATATATATAGTTATATTTAATTGTATATTAATATATACATATACATATCCATAAATTAATATATATATTCCTATATTGTTATATTTATATATTTGTACATTTATAAATTTATTCGTATATTAATATATATCTATTTATATTTATTTAAATATATAAATTTTTTTATCCGTATATGTATTTGTATCATTATAGAAATTTATAAGATTGGTTTTAAATTCCATTATAATATATGATGTATCAGGTGTTTATAGATAAATAAATACATATATACAATACACACATAGACACACAAATATACATACATACATACATATATATACATACATACATACATACATACATACATACATACATACATACATACATACATACATACATACATACATACATACGTATATATTTAATGTGTATCTGTAAGTATAATTATAAATATCTGTATAAATTTACAATATTATATATTAATGTGTATATAAATATGTTTAACATATATAGAAAATATATATCAGTTTGTCGATACACACACACAAACACACACACACGCATCATATTGGTATATAAATATTAATATATTTTTATTTTAAATAAAATTGATATTATTTTTTTATTTAAATAAGCCACATATATTGATAATTTTAGTTTATATGCAAATATGATTAATTATTTCTTCATAAAATTAAATTTTTATGGGTGAATATATAAAAAAATATGTAAATATTTTTAAATAAATTATTATATATTATATTACATTGTGATAATTGTTAATATTTAAAATACATATTTTTAATATAAATGTATCCCCTTAGAATAAATTTATACCTTAATGAAAAAGGTCAAAAATACCCACTGAAATGTGGCTAAAATTCCATTGATGGTTTAACAATTTAGGAATCTGGACTAAAAATTTAGTTTTAGAGGCCTTTTGGGCATTTTTTTGCCTCAAAAATGTGACAGAAGGATTCTTTAGTGACAAGCTCATAGAGCTCGTTGTAGGATTAAATTATATATTTTGTAGAGCTTAGATGAACAGACAGATAAAAAATTATGTTAATATGATATTTGAGTTACATTTTAATCTTATTTTAGATATGTTATTGATTTTCTGAATTTTTGATTCTTTAAATTGTTATTAAATAATTATTATTAGATTATAATTATGAAATTATTTATTATTAAATTTTAAATATATTTTTAATCCATTTTCACTACATATCATATATATTAAGTGGAAATGTTTATTTATACCTATCAAAAAGATATTTAAAAAAATATATTATATTTATATAAATATAAATATACTTATATAATTATATATCAACATAAAATTTTGTATTAAATATTTTTTTTGAAATATACCATTTATTATCACTAGGGAAAAACAACTAATAATTCCCCCTCCCACTTTATCAGAGCTAATAAAAAAAGAACTGATAATGGGTCCGCTTTAACAATACTAAAAAAATTGTTGATAAAGGGGGTTCCATTATCAGTGATAAACAATGTGAAACTAAAGGGCCACATTTAATTATGATTTTTTAAGAATATTAAAAGTACCCTTTATCAGGTTATTTATTAGTGCTGTTATAGGGCTAAGCATTAGAAACCTAGTTTTGTGGTAGTGAGAGTAATATGGTGAATGGTATCAAAATAGTACACCCCTAGTGAAATGATCATTAACCATTCATTAACCATTGTTAGATGGTATAATAAAAGATCAAAATATAGAAATAATAATATTCAATAACATATGATTACATAGATGAAAATTTTCTAACATCAACATTGAAAAACTCTACAGTAAAAAACCAATTTTCTGATTGAAATCAAATATTTAAAAATATGAATAAGATTAAAGAAAAACCTTTGTTGGAAATTATCTTTGTAAACATATAAATAAGTATTAAAATAATTAAATATTAATGAATTTCATAAAATACACTAATGTTTCCTGTGTTAAAAAATCATTCATTCTATATTATTTTCCGAATTTCCACAAAATACCACACTTAAAAAACTGTATAATGGTTCCATTAAAACCATTTTGTAAAAAAATGGGTGAAAATTATTTTAAATAATTTTAGGAGAATTTTAAAATAGTTTTTAATTTTTTAGGATACATGGACATTGAATATAACGATTCACCAATGGATACTGAAAGATAAATAATCCCAAATAATGATGAGATTGTAAAATAAACACTAACCTTAGGCTTCTTTTACAACATATGTGTCCAAAATTTCGGTATGCAAAGTAGCATTATTATAAATATATTACAGAAAATTTATCATATATATCATATTATATATGAATTAGTTTTACCATTTTCTGTCCAATTAAACATAATCATAATTAAGTTACAATTCTGGGAGATAAGAGCTTAATTTTTCAGGTATTTTTTGATTTTCATGTCTCAGTACATGTACTTTGTTAAATTTTAAATAATCAAAATTTAGTTTCTATTTATATAAATATAATATATTTTACTTTTTTAGGTATTAATTTTAAATCATTAAATTTTGAGATAAAAAAATTAACAACAGCACTTGTTGAAACAGTAGGTTGTACACATAGATAATAATTATTTCCATTATTTTAATGATGGAATGAAATGTTTTTGATTATTAAATAATCCTTATATAATTATAGATACATATTATATATCGTATTTAATTATTTTTACTTCTATATAACCATCTATTTAACATGGTTATAAAAAGATAACTACATCACTTTATGGAGACATAATGTTGTATGTACGTTGCGGATATGTTTTCAATTTTAATATGATGGTTAGGAGTTCGAAAATGGTATTACCATAAAAATATTTTCATAAAAATATATTTATGACAAAATATTTGTTTCTTTAGTATGGTTTGGACATATAAAGGGGATTTATATGATGAATAAACATGAAAGTGTTTGTAATGAATATTAAATATTTTCAATGAACCCTCATTATGAATATCATCTTAGAGAGATTATGATTGCTCTTTTTAGATGAACTAGACCTCCATAAAATGGATAAATAGTTTTTAAGATAAATGGGAAGTACATGGTCCACATAAGTTACTAAATTTGCTGTGCAATAATGAGAGAGGAGGATCTCTTTAATAATTTTGGTGAGGGGAACTTTTGGAAGTTATTAAAACATTAAATTAAAATTAATTAATTTATCATAAAATATGAATCCAAATGGAGATAAATTATATGATAATTAATTACAAGATTAATATAATATTATCCAATAGAATGTAAAATTTTTTTTGTATCATTTTAAATATCATCCTCTTGATTATCTACATGGTATGTTGTTTTTTATCTTAATTATTGTGACCAATATTTTAACAACAATGTGTCAGTAATGTAACTATAAATAAAAAAATGACTAATTAATGGGCCATTTATTATTTTTAATAATATATTATTTTATTATGGAAGAATATTATATATATTAATAATTTAGATAATATTTTTTTGATAAATTATTATTAATGATAATTTTTTGACACTATTCAATTAATTTGACATAAAATATATCAATAAAAAGTGTTAATTTTAATATAATAATTAAAAACCTATATATTATATCCAAGGGATCTACATAATTCTTTTTTTCACATTAAATTGTTCAATTTCGTTAATTTTTTTAAATCATTTATTTTAATTTTATATTAATTATATAAATATGTCCTCAGTGTTTTGTAATGATTTATGTTAATTTTTCATCACAAAAATTATAAAATAACATTCCATAAAGAATATAAATCTTTTATATATCCATATTCTATTTATATTGGAACATCTATTCTGGATAACACCATATAAAAATTGATCTAGTTATTAAAAATATGATTTTAACATCAATGAATATTATTTTAATAAAATATTATGAAGCTAATAATCATTTTAAAATTTTAAAAACTGTTCATATAGATAAAACATAATGATTATGGATTTAAATTACACATCCGATAAAATTGGGTCATTTTATAGTGTCATTTTATTATCCTTACATAAAATTTTAATCCGTAAAAACATTATTAACCCTTTACCATGGTAATAAACACTACTATGGTTACTATACATTTTAACCAAAAAAATTGAAACTATTTACTAAATTTGGACCTCATTATTTAGAATATGGAATAAATGTTATTGGATTGAATATATATAAGAGAACAAAATAATGACAAAATAATTTAGTAAAACATGATAAAAATAATATTTTAGAAAATGTTGTTTTTAGGAAGGAAACTAGATTTATTCTTATCCCAAATATTATATGAATTATAAACCTTTTTATTGAATATATAATATATATATATAATTAAAATAATTCCCTAATAATGAGTAATTCAATTATAATGACATAAATATATTGTGTGAACAAAAATAATTTTTTACCATAACTCTTTATAATTATTATATATTTATAATACTTTAATAAACAATGAATTTTATTCTTTAATTGAATAAAACACAAATATATATGTATATGTATATGTATATATTAAAATTAGTTTATTTTTATTTTTTATTCCCATCAAAATGATGCATGGGTTATATCAATCACAAAATAAAAAATCATAGTCTGTTTGAACTCAGTGTTGCATGTGTCTCAATATTTGGAAGATATTAAATTTAGGAAGGAAGATCAGATCATGGATTTAGTAACCCAAATCCATGACCCTGTAAAATATTATTAAATATGAAGTAAAGAGTACATTCAAAACAAGGACAGTACACCCACATTCTTGTAAGACCTGAATAGAAAAATCATAAAGGTCTAGAATCCCAAAATAAGAATGCCATATAGACATGATGGATGATAAAAAATTATGGCCACAAAGATCTAGTGAAACCAACCAAATTGATGTGTCTAACCAAAAAAACAACACCTCTGAGAATGACACAAACAACGTCCCAATCACCCAATGTTATCACTGTTGTCTGCATTTTTTCTATTTAAATCATAGTCCTAGCCGATTCACATATTCAAAGATGTCAGTTTTCACATTGAAAGTGAGAATTATCCTTTGCAATGACCTATATAACTGAAATCTCATGGTACAAAAGAACATTGCACCATCCTCATCCCACAGCACAGATTTTCATATATAACATATGCATACCAGCATTCCAAGTCAGATACCCAAACCAATTCGAAATGGAAATAGGTTCTACCGATCTAGTGACCAGATTACCCATATCGACCCATTCAATGTCTACACCCAAGCCAGCCAAATCCATATCCCATTTTCTACACCCCAAGTGATGATAGTAATTTTCTAGTCTGTAAATCCTCTCTCGAGGGCCCATCTGAACTACTATGAAAATTAGTCAATAAAACTAATAGTTTGAGGTCACGACATCCCATGCCTCATTATTGATGACACCCATGTCACTCCAAAATCCACCATCATTAGCAATAATGTCCTCCACTTATTGCCAATTTATGATAATGGATTAGTCACCGTGTAAAAAAAATTATTAGATGACAACCTTTTAACCCCCCCCCCCCACATGCATTTATCCTACTGATGACATATACAGACATTGACCCAAAGTATCCTCTCTCACATATTGATGTCATAATATGAATGTATAACTTCCAGCGTCCTTACTGGTGTGTATTTCTGGCCACTAGACACACCACACAAAATTGATTTCATGAGGTCCATTCCAAACATATATCTGATAGAATAATCCTCACCACTACCATCTGAGACCACCATCCATCAGAATCCCATATCTATAATGATTTCAATCTTTCTTGAAATGTGAAGATATTCCCTACCCCCACATCGATGTCATCCCCAATCCATACCCATCCACCTTACAAACACCCATAACTCTAGTGTTAAGGTGTCACCTTCTACAGGGACATCACCCTAAAAAACAAAACATCTGATATTATTGTCATTACCTGTGATCTCCCATGATGTGAGGGAAAAAATTGAATCACTCACCAAACCATAATGAATGATGCCATCGACATCCGACCTATAACCTTTAGCTACCTACAGTTTCCCATCTAGCATATCCTCTATGGTAATGAAATCAATTCAGATTAGAATACTTACTCCCAAATACATTCCATCAATCGCCACCATTTAGTTTATCTTTCTACCACAATTTTGCATCACATACCATTTTAATAGGAATAAGAGTGAAAATTACTCATAATTTCATATAATATCAAGATAATCTTGATCATTCCCCAATATGAGAGAATTTGAACTCTAATCACCAGAGTAATTTTGTGAGAGAGAATCTATATTATACGGAGATAAACTCTCATTATAGATCTCGTAATATATAATAAATTTATTTAAATAAATACATACAATTAAATAATTGGTTGTTACACGCTCTAATATAATTTCTTTTATATGACTCGATGTTATTGAAATTTGTATTGCGACTCATATTTGAAATAGTAAATGATGTATTTCACAATATGTATTTTCATATTACAATTATTGATAATGTTTCTCAATCTAGTTAAAAAAGTATCTGATTTTATGATATATTTCTATTAAATAAAATAAATTTTATTTATAGTTTGTTATATATATAATAATGAGTTTAAATAAACTGTCATATTCCCCTGATGTTTTTAATTTATTTGAACAATTATCATCTATTTATTCGATTGAGAGTAATGAATGGGATTAACCACATTTTTAATTACATATGTAAATAAATACATTAATTCATTTATTATGATTCAATTGTATGATATAACTCTAATTTTTATAAAGGATGTATTTTATAATGAAATTAATTATCAGTGGTGTTGTTCATTTTCATTTAAAATAAATTATTTTCATAATAATTAAAAAGTTATTTTAATGATTTTTTGGACATTTTGAAAATAATTATCTATAAATTTGTAGTATAATTTTTAGGGAAGAATAAATTTTTTTTGATGTTAAACACAATTATTATTTAGTAAACTATTTTTATATGTGTAATGAGTTTTTAAACTAATAGACTAAATAAATAAATATTCACCAATAATGATAATTATTCATTTTTATTAATAATTAAATGAATATTATTTAACATTAATTTAATTTTTTAACTATTAGGGGATTAAAATATAACATAGTTTTGTCCATAAAATATTTTATAAATAAATTCCATTGTGTTTTGTAAATTTAGTTTAAAATTTTCTTTATCAGCTTAGAGAAATTGAAATTAAAAAAACGGATTCTATAATTTTCATAATATTTTTTATATTTTTTAATGAGGTAACATTTTAATTTATTCATATAGATAATACATATTTAAAATCTTTAAGCACCGTTAATGTTAACACAGTTTACATGGTTGATAAACATATACCAAAGTGTATAAAAGAATCCATAAGATTTAGAAATTATATTTTATGGTAACATATAATGTTGGAACCATGGTCTTATATGCATGATTTTTAGTATGGTTGTGTTTGTTGTCAATCATCAATGGATGTTCGGATCGTGTACCAGCAAAGAGATCATATCGTTCAAGCAGACAACAGTATTGAAGGTGGCGCTATTTCCCAGTGTTTTCCAAATTTTTGGGGTCCAAAATCTGGAAGTTGCTGAGCATCGAGAAAAGTGGATTTCCATGAAGATAATGATTAAATATGGAAAAGTCATGAATTTCGCTAAGAGAGGATGCATGGTTTGGAAATCGCGAAGACCAGAAGAATGGAGGCAGTGAGTCTTCGCGATTACGTCACAGCTTCGCGAACGGCAGAGTTGAAGTGCATCGCGGCGGTGAAGGGATTTGCAAGGGAGCTTCGTGGAGAATGCGCGAAGGAATGATGACGGTGATAATCCGCGATTACGAAGAGCTTCACGAATGGATAATTTCTGTAGTGCTTCGCGATTTTGAGAGAATTTCGTCGGGAATTTCAGAGCTTCACGATTTGAGCTGACGTGGCGCTGACTTTGCATGGAAGGGTCGAGGGTTGATGGAAGCGACTCTAAATATAGGTTGACCCCCTCAATAGAAGTAGAGAAAATTTCAGAGAACGTCCTTTCCTCTCGGTTCAGAAAGGTCTCTCGCGATGGCAGTGTGCTTCACGAAAGAGGAGCTTCACGGCGGCTATTCTAGCTCCGTGAAAGTCGTGCGCCCCACGTTCGATCAATGAGTTCCACGAAGAGGCTGGAGCTCTGCGATATCCAAGCATTGTGAAGTCTGGAGCATCTCGAGAGTGATTCACGATTGAGCATCGTGAATAGGAAGGGACTCTGCGAAGGCTTGTTTGAGCGTTGCAAAATTGGGAGCCTTGCGAAGTAGGGTACTTTGTGAAGGCCTTTTCCGAAGGTTGTTTTCTTAGTGGACAATGGAAAACGGGGTATTCATTAGTGGTTGGAATTTGGACATTAACAGAGCATTAAATCAGGACTCTGATGCAAGAAAAGTCTCATGCTGAACAGGAGACAGAGACCTTCACGTCTATAAACTGAGTGAGACTTCACCAACGGCAGTGAGCCAGGGGGAGTCATTGGGAGTGACTCGAGGGAAGCAGTGAGCTATCCCTGAACCTTTGTAAAGGAAGTGAGCCTGGGATAGAGTGACTATTCCTGAACAATTGTAATACACAACTTGTGAAGATAAGTGTATTTTGGTACGACTGAATACTTGTCGGTGTATGCTACTTGGACGTAGCCCTTAGTGTTCTACCAAGTAAAAAGGGATGTGTCTTCTCTATGCATGTGCATGTTTTCTTTCTGATCATTTTCATCATACAGGTTCAACAAGTTCCTACCAACGTGGGAACAAGATCCATCACATTAAAAGAAAAAGTTGTCACCCTGATTCACCATCCCCTCTCAGGGTGTCCAGGGGTCATTCAAGTGGTATCATAGGGAGGTTACTGGTGTTGAATCTGTCCTTTAGCGTCATGGAGAATGTAGTCAATGTCCGGGGAGTCCCGCACTTCAATGGAAGTAATTTCTAGATCTAAAAGAAAAGAATGAGATCTTATTTAAGATCTCTTGGAATGGAAGTTCACTTTTATACTGTGCATGGAATACAAGTCACTGACCCAACATGTCGGGATATGACTGCAACAGATAGGAAAATTCATGATGCAGATTCTAAAGCACAAAATGCACTTACTACAGCCCTTTTTGACCAGATCTACCTAAAGGTGATGAATTACACCTCAGAAAAATCCATGTGGGATAAACTCGAGAATATTTTTGAAGGAGATAGTAAAGTGAAGGAGGTGAAACTACAAGTGTTGCACAATCAGTTTGATGATCTAAAGATGCATCCAGACGAGAATGCAGACTATTTTTTCAATCGAATTACTGAAGTGATTGAAGCAATTCAAGGTCTAGGTGAAGAAATCAATGGCATTGATATTGTAAAGAAAATATTAAGAAGTCTTCCACCACATTACAATGCAAATGTGTCAGACCTTGAGGAAAGAGATCTTTCAAAACATTCTCTGGATGATCTACTTATCAGCATGGTAGCATATGAAATTAGAGACAAACCAGAAGATGCTACGTCTCGTGTGAGAAAGTAAATGGAATTCAAGGCCAGGGATAAACTGAAAATCTTAAAAGATAGTAGTGGTGAAGATGAAGAAGAAAAAGAAATTTTTTCTCTCGTTGCAATGAAGTTCCAGAAGGGGAGAGGGAAATTCAAAGGGATGTTAGCTCTCGCATGTTTTCGTTGTCGAAAAGTTGGTCACATTTCCTCTAAGTGCTTAAGAAATATCAATGATGAAGATAGTTAAGATGAATGAATTGAGAAGACACGAAGAAGGTTAATCAAATAGGGAGACTTCAAATCTAGAAAGAAAATGAAAAGGAAGAGTTTTGTCTGTGAAGAGGAAGAAGATGATAATGAATTCTATGACGAAGAAGAACCTGAATTCAGAACTGGGAACCATGCTTCCATGATGGCCAATGACGAAAATTCAGAAGATAGTGGTGTGGAAAAACAATTGAGAACTTGTGTATATCTCTAGATGCAACCTAAGGATGTGATTAATAAGCATAAGATTAAAATCAAGAGCTGCAATAAGTGGAAATCTATTTTAGAAGAATCAGCTGAATATGTTGATCAACTTGAGGCTGAAATTGAACGACTGGAAGAATTTGTGAAGGTACAGTCTAAAATAAATGAAATAATTGATGATGTGGTGGATCTGAAGCTGAGAATTGAAGAGCAGGAAAAGGTCATCAATGACCTCATCTCCAGACTAGATGAAAAATCCAAGACTGCTGAAGGTCTTGAGGTGGACGTTGTTACTCCAAGGAGTAAACATGAGACTGAATCAATTCCAAAAGAATCGAGGAAGAAAAAAGAGTTTGGAAGATTCTCAGATGCAGAATTTATACCATGATCCATGTTCGGTTCAGATGGGGTTGGAAAATTCTTGAGTAATCAAAGACCCGCTTGCATGGGAAAGAGTGGAATTGTATGTGAGGATGAGACATAAAATGGTGGAAGTGGAAAGATCAAAAAGAAAGATAAGATGAATGTTGTACATGTTGAAACATTTCCTAAAGTGCTGAAAAAGGAACCCTCAACCAAAACTAAAAGGAGAACTGAAAATTATCCTCAAACATTCATAAATGACAAACAGTATAACATTTCTCCCAAGAAAGAAGGTATGAGGAGAAATTCAAGTGAGAAGACATTTCCTCTCCTGAAGTGTCAGTTCTGTGGCTATTTGGGCCATACCAAGACTTATTGTTAAGAGGAAAGAAGCTATCTGAATGGAGAAGATAGAGAAGTTCAACAAAGGAGAACAAATTCATATCCTAAATCTTATAGAAGAAACAATTTCAATGGATATTTTTTTCGTTGTTCTAACATTGGTCATAAGGCTGCTAATTGCAGGCAGAGAAGTGACATGGACACCTCATACCTATGTTCAAGAAAAGTCATGTCTTGTCAGCAAGACAGTGCTGCTCTTTCAAATAGGTTTTCTCCTATCGAAAAATATTTTTACTATGAAGATCATGGGTATGAAGAAGAGATAATTGAAAGGCCATCAGTTATATATACTCAATTCAATGTCTCATGGAAGGAAAGAAAGAAGATTGAGAAATCCAACCTTGAAGAGGTGGCCCTCAATGTTACAAAGAAGAACAGTACCTGGATTCTGGATAGCAGTTGTTCATCTCATATGATGGGTAATGCGAGATTGCTAACAGATATCAAAAGGATGGTTGATGGTACAGTACGATTTGGTGTTGATGGGGATCTGAAAATCAAAGGGAGTGTAAGTACCGAGTTAGATAATGGAGAACTAAAGATGACAGATTTCCTTTACGTTGATGGCATATGTCATAATCTCATCAATGTGAGTCAACTCTGTGACACATGACTTATAGTTACTTTTAATCAGAAAGGGTGCACTATCAAGGGAAAGACATGCAATTAACTAATAAAGACAATTTGAATCAGGTTGATAGTGAAGAAAATGTATGTTAAATGACTATTGAAGAAGAAAAAAATTTGTGGCATTGGAGACTGGGACACATCAATCAACAAGACATGGAGAAAAATTCAAAATTGAGAATTGTCATGGAAATTCCCAACCTGAAGCGTGATCTTGAAAAATCTTGTGATGCCTACATTCGTGGGATGCTGGTCTGCAGTTCATATCGTCCAATGAAGAATAGGGAATCTCACCTTCTTGATCTGATTCATACAGATGTATGTGGGCTGATAAATGTTGCTGGAACTCATGGAGAATGGTACTTTGTCCTTTTCATTGATGATTACAGTAGAATGGAATTTGTGATGGTCATTCACAGGAAACGACAAGTCTTTGACTGCATGAAAACATTTTGATGAATCACTGAGAATGATAATGGATGAACAATCAAAGCGTTGCGATCTGACAATGGAGGAGAATACACGTCCATTGAATTTGAAAATTATCTGTAGAAGCATTGGATACAACATGAGGTAGTTTCTGTGAGAACTACACAACAAAATGGAGTTGTTGAATGTAGGAATCGACAGGTGAACAACATGGCATGAACTATGCCGATTGAGATTCATATTCCACGACATTACTGGAAAGAGGTTGTTCAAGCTGCAGTGTACATTCAGAATTGAACGTGACTTTATATGGGTGAGACGAAGACACCATATGAATTGTGGCATGGACGGAAGCGTACTTTAAAATACTTTCGTGTCTTTGGAAGTTAATGCTTCTTCGGGAAAAAGAAGGTAATCAAGGGAAATATGGCGACAATGCAGATGAATGAATTTTCCTCAGTTACTCAATGAAAAGAAATTACTACAAGTGTTTCCACAAGCGTTTAGGAATAATTGTGGAAAGTAGTGATGATAATATAATTGAAGAGAAAATAACAAATGCTTCAATGACGTCATATGCTGATGTGATAGAAAGTCAGGAAGAATTTGAACGGGAAGAAAATACAAATGCAGAAATAGAGGAAGTTGTTCAAAACACTCAGCATTCACATCATGATGTTGACTCATACGAAGAATCTGAAGAGGAAATCGTGGATAGTGAGAATGCGACTGAACCTCACAGGAGAAATAGAAGAGCAGAGATTGATCCATCTAACATAATTGGTGATAGGAATGCACCCACACAGATAAGGAGGATGAGGAATAACACACCTTCTTCATTTCTGTCAGTTGTGGAGCCATCCTCATTTGAATAAACTGCAAAGGATGAATCTTGGGTGAAAGCCATGAATGAAGTGTTAGATTAGATTGACAGGAATCCGACATGGGATCTTGTCCAGAGACCAAAAGTTCACAATGTTATTGGAACAAAATGGATATTCAAGAACAAGTTTTATGAGCATGGAAATGTTATCATAAACAAGGCTTGACTTGTATATAAAGGGTATTCTCAGATAGAATCTGTTGATGTTGAAGAGACGTTTTCTCCAATGGTTAGACTGGAGTCAATCAGGTTTTTTTAACCCATGGCTCTTCAAAGAGGATATAAAGTATATCAAATGGACTTCAAGACAACATTCATAAATGTTGTACTCAAAGAAGAAGTCTACATTGAACAACCTGTGGGTTTTTTTCTTGGTGCTGATGAACCAAAATTCTGAAAGCTAATGAAAGCCCTTTATGGCTTGAAACAGGCACCACGGGCATCGTACTCCAGAATGGATTCTTACCTCAAGAAGCTGGAATTCAAAAGAGGAGGAGTAGATCACAATCTCTATATGAATAATTCTTCAAAAGATCAGTTCATGGTTCTAGTTTACGTAGATGACATTATATTTGGTGGCAGCATGCAGAAATCAGTTGATGAATTTTCCAATAATATGAAATCAGAATTTGAAATGTCAATGCTTGGGGAGCTCACATATTTCATTGGACTGCAAGTGACTCAATGGAAAGACTTCACTTTTATCTCTCAGGAAAAGTATGCCAGAGAGGTGCTGAATAAGTTTAATATAGAAGACTCAAAATCAATGTCAACTCCGGTTGCAGTTGGAACCTAACTTGGAAATCATGAGGAAGGGGCATCTGTAGATCCCACCATGTACAGAAGAATAATTGGGAGCCTACTGTACCTGACAGTGACATGGCCAGATATTTTCTTTGCCACATGTCTTGAAGCCCGCTTTCAGAGTAGTCCTAAGGAGGAACATATGGTGGCAGTCAAAAGAATCATGTGGTACATTCAAGGTACACACAACTTTGGGTTACAATTTCCTGCAGATAGTGAATATGAATTATCAGCATTTTCTGATGATGACTGGGCATGTGATGTTGTAGACAGAAAGTCAACCAGCGGTGGAGCATTCTATATTGGGCATAAATGTCTTGGCTAGTTGAGCAAGAATCAAGAAATACTTCTCTTATTACTGTTGAATCTGAGTATATCTCCTCCACAAAGGCATGTAATCAACTGCTATGGATGAAGCGACAATAAACTAATATTGGCGATGAGGTGAAGCAACCAATGGTGATTTACTGTGACAATAAGAGCGCAATTGATCTTACGAAGAATCATGTTCAGCACTCTCATAAAAACACATTGAAATCAGGTATCACTTTATCAATGAGAAAGTTGAGCAAAGCGTGATTATAATGGATCTTGTGTGAACAGATGATAAAGTGGCTGATATCCTAGCAAAGCCACTGTCAGCAGCTGTGTTTGAGAAGAATCGGTTGAAACTCGGTGTTCGGCCACCTCCCAGTGCATAAGGAGGTTACGGAATTCCCCTCTCCCAGTTTTTGATAACTGTTTTTATCTGTTTATGGCTATGATGCAGGTTTATGGGGGAGATACTATCCAGGGGGAGTATGGTTTGAGCTGAACAATGAAAAAAAATTACTGGTATTTGGATTTATTGTCAATGGGGGAGAAATGAGAATGGAATAAATTCAGGAAACTTCTGTGATGAGAATAATGAGAAGGAAAACAGTGGAACCCAATTCAATCCTCCTCTCTTGTTTTCTACACCGAGCATTTCTCACGTAATCATAGAGTGTTGGATGAGTTTATTCTTGCATTTTTTGGCTTTCACATAGATGGAGATCTATTGAATTTATTTTCTGATTGCCAACAAACCTTAAGGGGGAGATTTTTGGAACCATGGTATTCTATGCAGGATTTGTAGTATGGTTTGTGTTTTTTGTCAATTATCAATGGATGTTCGGATCGTGTACCAGCAAATAGACCATACCGTTCAAGTAGACAACAGTATTGAAGGTGGCGCTGTTTCCCAGTGTTTGCCAAATTTTTGGGATCCAAAATCTAGAAGTTGCTGAGAATCGCGAAAAGTGTATTTCCATGAAGATAATAATTAAATATGGAAAAGGCATGAATTTCGCGAAAAGGGGATTCATGGTTTGGAAATCGCGAAGACCATAAGAATGGAGGCGGTGAGTTTCATGATTAAGTCACAGCTTCAAGAATGGCAGAGTTGAAGAACATCGCAACAGTGAAGGGATTTGCAAGGGATCTTCGTGGCGAAGGCAACATGGAATGATGGTGGTGATACTCCGTGATTACGACAAGCTCTGCGAACGGAAAATTGATGTAGTTCTTCGCGATTTTGAGAGAATTTCGGCAGGAACATCGGAGCTTTGCGATTTTAGCTGACGTGGCGCTGACTTCACACGGAAGGGTCAAGGGTCGATGGAATCGCCAATAAATACATGTCGACCACCTCAAGAGATGTAGAGAGAATTTCAGAGAATGTCCTTTTCTCTCAGTTCGCAAAGATCCCTCACGAAGGAAGTGTGATTCGTGAAAGAGGGGCTTCGCGGCAGCTATTCTAGCTCTATGAAAGTCGTGCGCCCCGCGTTGGCTCAGTGAGATTTGCGAATAGGTAGGAGCTCCGCGATAGCCAAGCATTGCGAAGGTTGGAGCATCGCGAGAGTGCTTCGCGATTGAGCTTCTAAAAAAGGCAGGGACTCAATGAAGTCTTGTTTGAGCTTTGAAAAATTGGGAGCCTTGTGAAGTAGGGTACTTTGTTAATGCCTTTTCCAAAGGTTGTTTGCCGAATGGACAAGGGAAAGTGGGGGATTCATCATTGGTTGCAATTTGTACTTTAACATAGCTTTATCTCAGGACTATGATTCAAGAAAAGTCTCATGCTGAACAGGATACAAAGACCTTCACGTCTATAAACTTAGTGAGACTTCACCAACGGCAGTGAGCCAGGGGAATCAATGGGAGTGACCTGAGGGAAGCTGTGAGATATCCCTGAACCTTTGTTAATGCAGTGAGCCTGGGACAGAGTGACTGTGCCCAAACAATTGTAATCCAAAACTTGTGAATAATAGTGGATTTTTGTACGACCAGAAACTTGTTGGCGTATGCTCCTTAGACGTAGCCCTTAGTGGTGAACCAAGTAAAAATATTTGTGTCTTCTCTGTGCATGTGCATGATTGCTTTCTGATATTTTTAATCATACAGGTTCAACAAGTTTCTACCAATGTGGGAACAAGATCCATCACATTAAAAGAAAAAGTTGTCACCCTGATTCACCCCCCCCCCTCTTAGGGTGTCCCAAGGTCCTTCATATAAATCTTAGATTATCATAAAATATGATTGTATTATATCTTTTTCCACTTTCACAATATTGTAACATTACATTGTTTGAATCATAGTAATTCCACACATATCCCTCCCTTCCGTATATAAGATAACCAATTATAATCTTTTATTAAAAAATTTTGAGTCCTCTATCTTCGATACAAATATACAAAATCTGTTACTAGATTATAAACCATCATTCTTGATCATATGTTCTGACCATAAGTTAATCCTCATTTTTCTTTAGTTTCCATCCAAATTTGTTCTCAGAATCTCAAGGTCATCATCATACATGAGAATTAAACCATTTATTTCTTCTTCTTCATCATCAAAATTAATTTTATAAATCATAACATAACGAATAGTGTACCATATGTAAACTAATATTTTATTATGATGAAATTATATGCATTTTCATTTTCCATTAAATCAAAGTAAAATAACATTATACATAATCATAGGTGAAGACTACCGCTTATTTGTGGGGTTGTGATTCATTTTACAGTATAATTTCTTAGAGACAATTAAAATGATAGTTTTAAATAATTAAAAAAATAATTAAAAAATATATATATTGAGAAAGTATTGATTAATAATAATTTTATCTTATCATTACAAAAATAACTATTCATGTTTATGTTCTTACTTCCATCTCCACAGGCTATATAATTCATTTTTCATAATATAAATATTTTTGATTTTTATAAATACTTATGTCTAATTTTTATATGATATTAAAATATATATTTACATCAACGAGAAAATATAACCATTACCCACATGGAATGATGATAACTACCCAATCAAAATATAAATGAAAATTGAACCATGTAACACCCTAAATTATTATGATAATGAATGATAGTTAGTGGAAGGATGGAATGATAATATAGGTAAACCGTGAATTTTATTATTATTATAATTATTATTATTATAAATATGATAACAGTATGTAATTTTTGTAAAAAAATGTAATCATGGGTTTATATTCTCTAATGAAATAATTATGGAATGAGGATTGGTTTAATTTTATAGTATTACTTTTATAGGGATTGTGTTTGATTATAACTCCATCAAAGAAATTATTTTAATATCATACAAAACTATTATGTTACGTTATCTCATCAAATTAATTATAGAGATTAAAAAAATTATTTCATTTTCCACTTGGAATCTACATAATGATATGAATTCATGTTTATAATGATAACATGCTTTAAATTTACATTCAACAATGAATCATTTTCATCAATGTATTTAATTTAATTAAAGTGTTCTCAATACTTCTTATTATTTTTCAATGGATGATATGTTTATTTCATAACCATGATTCAATTTATATAAATATTATTAAGTGCAATTTTATGGTATTTTTTCGAATGATATTCTTTTAAAAACAATTGTTTGATTGGATACATTCATTCAGTATTTACCACAGAAATGACCCATTAAACCACAATGAATACACATTTACATGATAATTTATTTATACGTTTCCATATTTACCTTTAGTGAAAATATATTTCTCAATATATTTGGAACATATTATTTTTAATTATAATGAGTGAAATGTTTATAACCTTAAATTTTATACAAGGAATGCTTCATTTACATTTTAGTTTAATTCCATTTTTAGGGGTTAATGAAATGATTGTCATAGTAGCAGTTGTGTCAAGATTTGTGATAGTGTTTTTGAGATGAAAAATGCTGAAAATTGTGCATCCATTTTCATTTTCATGGTGGTCTCTTAGATATTACTAAGCATTCTACATATCACTGTATCCTCTTTGTTGGTGGGGCACCGTTAGAAAACTATGTAAGGAGGCACAAAAACCATGAGGATCGAGACACCTCTTGGAATGAGGTATGTTCGTAGCTACCGAATTTTTAATCAAACCATGTCAGTGGAATGGACTATCCATGCTTCATTGACCCCTATTAGAAATAGGGTTCCGCATGGTGGGAGCGTGGTTTCATAACTCTTTGGGGAAAGAAAATACCCCATAAAATAATGTAATTGTATAGTTTTACCCTAAATAAATATTTAAGTTATGTCACATTATTTTCATCCTCATTCCTCATATATCATCAATGGATAAAATCTAGGAACTCCCAAGGCCTCCAAGGGTGATTACACTTTAATCATGTGTTTTTAGAAGATTTGATTGATATGAATTAATATTCCACATCATTCTACCAGTCCCCTTTATTCTATTGTCTATAAGAACCAAGGATGAATGTTTTAACTTATTTAATGTACAGAAAAATATAATTTTTATAAGAAATAATATTCATTATAGTATTTTTTTTCATTATAGTTTGAATAAATTTCCAACATCATGTGAGTTTTTATCTACAAGATTTAGGAAGGTGGGATAAAAAGTTCCTCCTATAGTGTTGTGGTTGTAAATATATATTTTATTATTCTATATAACTATATTTATATTCATTTTTATTACTATACTATGTGACATGGGACCTTAAATGGTATGATAGACCACTCACGATCTATATAGATATGGTTTTGATACCAATATTTTGGGCACTAATGTCATGTTTTGGTCAATCTAAAATCAAATATGAGTTATAAAATATTGATATATTGGGTTTATATGAATACATTGGTTACACATGTGTTTTTCATTACGATATAATGGAAAAATGGATTGTTTGACATTATTAGTAAACTTTTTTTATGTAATAGAAGTGGTAAATATATAGAAGAATTTAAATTTATTGAAAATTTATTTAATTTTCCCATGTGTAATGACCTGAAAATTTCATGTATTTTTTTTTTCATTAATTATTTGGAATTTTAAGAGTCCGCAGTTTCTGACGGTGCCTGATTCTGAGGCCTAGTGTGCCCGAAATCAATTTCTGAACTTTTGTTTGGGTACGTTCATTAAATGTTCATGAGAGTTTTCCTATCTTTTTAACTGGTTCTCAAAATTGAAATCTGAGGGCACCAATGAACTCGTAGTGCCGATATTCACTTAAGGTGACCTTTACCATAGTTGTGTTTGGTTGAGTGTAGAAGTTATAATTTAGGGATTCATTCTAAATTACATAAATTGTTCGGTTACACAATTTATTTAGTGGTGGTTATTTCTACCAAAGAGAAGTTGTATGTGGGGCCCACACCCCACATAACCTCCCATTAGAGGATAATGGTGGTGGGTCCCACACGAGCCCCGACCCATAAACGTCCCCTTAAACTCCCCATTAACTACCCATTATTTAATTTGACAACTCCCATCATATAATGTGAACTCACCACCCCACTTTTCTCTTAATTATGCCAATAACCTCAAAATTAGTCTTCTAGCATTCAATTAATTATTTGTCTCAACGTTTTGAATTAATTTGAAAATTCATGTTAACGATAAAATAATAGACTAATCAATTATTTTTGGGTTGGATTTGGTTGTGTTGGGGAGCATGGGAAATTAGAGGTGGCTTTATTCCAAAAAAGAACTTATATTCCTCTCCGATGAAGAACGCAAGGGATTTCTCCAACGATGCTTCCTCTTCGGATGCACCCTGAAGTCAACAGAATAGACGTCCATCTTCCGCAATGCCAAACTTCTGTGACACCATCTTATGTGATGTGGTTTTGCATGACTACGATGAACGAACCTGGAATCAATGTACGGGTTTGTCTTGTTTGAATTAAATCATCGTTCCTTGTTTTATATGGTTCGACATTGTCCTTTTGTTACAACCTTATGCGTAGGGCACTGGCTGAACAAACATAGCCCAATGATCCTCTGTTTTTTCTCTTGAGTTAATGAAGTTGGTAGAACCTATAGGGTGTAGTGTTGTCGCACTGCACTGGGTGAAGGAAGGGGCCACAGCCATTCGGGTCGTGACATACAGAAGAATCAGAGGACGTGAGTCAGCCACATAGAGAAGAACCATGGCCTGCAACCTCAGGCCGCACAGCCGAACAAGAAATGTCTGGTCTCACGACCAGTCGTCCTGCAAGAACCGGCCGGCTATGGCCTGCCGAATAAGAGAACTGCAGTTCTCCCTTGGTGTCATGCTACGGAGAATGGCGGTCTGCGGTGGGTGGGCTGCTTCGGCGGGTGAATCGGTCAGCCACCTGGCAGCTGAGTGGAATAGTATGCAACTCCAAGAGGCACCGCATGGAGAAGAAAGTGGAATGTTGTGCGGGCTGCTCACTCTGGAGAATACCGGTCGGCTTTGTTCGGCTGGGTAGGAATTACGGCGACGCTCGGTGTCTCCCCTTCAGAAAACCGGGGGGGGGGGGGGGGCGCCACCCACTCCCCTTGTCCAGCTGGACGAGTCGTAGCCCACAGTGGACCGAGCCACCCTTTCCTAGTCCCGGCTTCCATCCACTGGTCCAGGCTGTGCCCCGCCAGTCTGGCCCGCCGAGCCAGGACGGGCCGACCCGCCAGCCCACAGGGCATTATGGGGTCGGGCCCGTTACACTTAAAAGTGAATAACATCTAGACCGTGCATCCGATCGACTGGCCATCTGCATCACTGGGATCCTCGAGACGAGACGTTCCTTTTTCGATACTCTAAGTGAGTTTTGGACAAATTTGGAAAATTTCCAGGTTTGGAATGCGCGTAATTTCAACCGGGCCGCTGGAATGAAAAATCCAATAACTCTCAGACTGGGTGACCGATTGACGTGTCGTATGTCAAGAAGGATTCATTTTGATGATATGGAACTTTGGGATACATCAACATTGGAATTCGTGATATTAGATGTATCAACCCCTTTGCTCGAGGAGCAGACCCTCCCGGAATCGAGCGTGCAGAATGTGGGAACCCTAGAGCTGGCTGCGATTGCGACAATTACTGTATTGGAATCCTCTGTGGGTTCGATAGCAATGACTATTGTTCTTGTATCCAGTGTGGGTATGGTAGTTTGACCTCTTTTCTTTTATCCTGTGTGGGTCCGATAGAGTAGATGGTCTTGTATCCTGTGTGGGTCTGACAGCTTAGCTGGTCTTCTATCATGTGTAGGTCCGACAGCTTAGATGAATCAATGACTACAACTGATCATCCCTATTACTCTCGATTTAGTTGGCCTTGTATCCTATGTCAGTCCGACAACATAGCTTCTCTTGTATCCTATGTGGTTCCGACAACTTATATGATCTAGTGGCTATATCTGATCATCTATATATCTCTGCAATTGTGGCATACATGTGTGAGCTAATACATGTCTTTCAACCATTATCATCATGGTGATTGAATTTATTTCCATTGTGGAATTGTTTTGTGCTTGGGGTCGTGAGTTGGAGTCAGACTGAGTTTGGTAACTTAGGTGTATGTATGGGAATATACCTAAGTAGGGTTAATTGTTACTTTGTGGTTGTATCATTCTTATGTGGTTTTTTCGTTTTGGTTTCTGGGTGAACTTTAGGGGTCTCGGGGTCCCTACAGAGTATAGTTATACTCACCCCTACACAGGCTATGCCCTCACATCGTTGTGTTGGATGCTAACGTCAGATACCATCGACGGAGGCAGAGACTGAGCCAGGACCGGACAGTACCCGGAGGTGGACAACACGGCGAGACAGTACACGGAGTGTAAAGATTGATGTGGAGTGATAAGGTGGCCATCGGTGCCTACCCTTTAGGTAGGATACTCGTGGGACATGGGGTAGTCACGAAATGGGCCCCGGGGATGGGTCACCAGCCCCTGGCCTATTGAAGGTGGGATTGGTGTAGTCACGGGATGGGCCCTGAGGATGGGTCTTGAAAAATTGGTATCATAAAAGTTGGTTCTAATGAAGATCTTAAGACTCTTATTATTCTTTTCTATGGAGAAATAGTGTTAAGAGTATTGAGTATGGGTTTCAGTCCAAGTAGTCCACTGTTGGTGAGGTGGGAGACGTATTCATACACCAGGTCCCTGACCTTCGATTTCCAACACAGTGCACAGAAACACTGATTGGGTGTGTGTTTCAAGAGTTTTTTTTGGTCTCTTTGAGTAAGATCACGAGGTATAACTAATTGACTGTAGTGCACCTATTCATTATTAGAATGTCTCTACGTAGAAATCTAGCTTGGGTTCCAGAGACAACACGCGATGACGGTCCATCAAGCGACAAGGCTCCGGTTTAGGTCCCTCTTACGATGTTGGCACCTTCGGGTGGTGTACCAGCAGCAGCACCACCCTTTAGGCATCAAATGCCACCAGTCGCACTGGAGGACAATGCACGTCGACTGAGCGCATTGCATGAGTTCCAGCGGTAGAGGCCTCTGAGTTTCTGAGGCGAGACAGATTCCCAGGCAGCCAAGGACTGGTTGGAGTTGATTACTGGAGTTTTCTGCCTTGTAGTGACACTAGTAGAGCAAATGTCAATCTTAGCCACTAGATTTTTTTAGTGAGTGACTATGTGGATGGTCCTCATAGTGGTGAGGGTTCAGTATGTGGACCATTAACCAAGATAGTACCTCTGGGTAGTGTGTCAGTTATACCACCGCATGTTGGTCAGTAGTTGCAACTGGCAGTACCGGTAGATAACACTTGTAGGATTAGTTCCTTACACGTGTTTCAACCCCAGATATCCATCAAGTTCCGAGGTGAGACCGACCCATAGGCGGCTAAGGAATGGAAACAGTAGGTGGATGAGCTTTTTATAGAGCATATATAGCGTCGGAAGGATGAATTCTAGGTGGCTAAGTATTCATCTAATTATACCAATATTTCTTGGTACTTGATGAATATGATATGATCAGTGCATTAGAGATCGGACCTCCGAGTGAGATGTGTTTAAGGATATCCGATCTAACACTTTTTCCTCTATTTATTCCTACTTATGTTAGGGTTATAGAGAGAACCATTGTGTTTGAATCTTCATTGGATGAGCGAATATAGCCAATTACTATTAATTGTTGGAAAGCATGAAACTATCATCGGCCTCAGAGAGATGCTCGTGTAAAATGTTTCTAGGAGAGGAATTGTTAAGGATAGATGAATCTTCAGGGTAGTAGATGTGGAAGCCGAGCTAGGAGAGCAACATGAGGTGGTGAATATTTCGACATGTTACAACCACACACCTTTGTAGTCCCCAATAGGCTCATAGAGCTTGAGGGCTGGGGAAGAGAGTATCTGGATGCCGTCAAGGAGTGTGAATTAAGGGTTCTATGAATGATTTGAGGTACAGTTTGGGTGTAATACTAGATTCCATATCAATAGACATAGGTACCAATCATTCTTTCCTTACACGAATCTTGTCCCAGACCTAGAGTTCCAGTTAATCCTTATAATTGACCCTCACATCTGGAGATACCTTTGGGAGGATACTCGATAATCACATTTACGCTGACAGTGTGATCTGACCCTTGAGGCGAGAGTTTAGGTTTGAACATCTTGGTGGCAGCGTCGAGGCCTTATGACGTTAATTTGGGTATGGACTCAGCAACCACAGTTCATATAGAGATAGATTGTATTAGGAGAAATGTTGTGGAATATCTACAACATTGGGATGGGGTTTTCCATGGTTGGAAAAAAGGAAAACCCAGGCCGCACAAGATGGAATCATGAATACGAGGGTGCAGTCGATCAGTCAGGAGTCTGCCAAACTTACTTATGTGCCATACTTCTTGAGAGTTGCAGCACCACTATCAACTTTGATAACTAAGGGGTAGCCTTTAGTTTGGTCAGATAGATGCCAGCAGAGCTTTCAAGAGCTGAGGTAGAGGTTGAAAAGTGCACCCATTTAAGGATACTAGAGGAGGGAATAGGGTATGTAGTTTATTAGCGATGCATTAGGGGTTGAACTAGTGTGTGTCCCGATGAAGGAGAGAGTAGTGATCTCATATGGTTCATAGCAGTTGAGACATCAAAAACATAATTATGCTATCCATGAACTGGAGTTAGCATCAGTGGTCTTCCTCTTGAAGATGTCATAGAACTATTTGATGGGGGAGTGTTTTACAGTCTACTCGGGCCACCAGAGTCTCAGGTACATCTGCTCGCAGAAGGACCTAGACCTGAGACAGTGACGATGGTTCGAGTTCCTCCAGGACTATGAAATCGAGATAGTATATACTCTTGGGAAGGGGAACGTTGTAGCAGATGCTCTCAACAAGATATTGGGCATTCTGCTTCTATGAGAGGCGACAGAGTAGCTAGCCGCATTGAAGATATCCTTTGTGGCTAGAGATGGAGTATCCATTCAACAGTCAGACACAGTCACTCTTCCACTTCTTCACTGAGTCATGGAGGCACAGAGAGGGGATGTTGACTGTGAGACATGACATGCTCAGATATCCTCAGGACTGGCACCTGATGGGTTTTATGAAGGTGGGGAACACTTCATCCTCTTCAGAGGACATACCATGGTACCAGTTGCACTATAGAAGGAGTTGTTTAAGTAGTTCCACACATCCCATCAAGCAGTACATCAAGGAGTATAGAAGAGGTATCAGGACCACAGTCGATAGCAATGGTGGCAAGGTAAGAAGAAGGATGTAGCATAGATTTTATCACGGAGCCTCACTTGTCATCAAGTGAAGGTAGAGGAACATGTACTAGCATGCTTGGTACATCCCTTAAAGGTTCCAAAGTACAAGTGTGATGGGATATCCATATTTTTAATGATAGGGCTTCCACGTACATACAAAGGACACACCTCTATCCGGGTGATTGTGGACTGACTCACCATGTCGGCCCACTTCCTACCAATTAGAGAGTAGGGCTCAACATAGAGCTTGGGACACATCTACATTCAGTAGATCGTATGGCTTCATGGTAATCCATAAACTATCGTCTCTTATCGAGATGCCCGTTTCACTTCTCGGATCTGGAAGGGGTTACAAGAGGCTTTTGTGACACAAATTTGATTATGAACCACCTTCAATCCTCAAATGGATTCTCAGACTTAGAGAACCATTCAGACTCTCGAGGACATGCTCTGTGCATGTGTTCTCGACTTTGGTCGCATCTGAGAGGATCATCTATGCTTGTTGGACGTTGCGTACAATAAAAAAACAACTCCACCATCAGGATGGCACCATATGAGGCATTGTACGGCCGTACATTCATATCAACGCTGTGATGGACTGACCCGGGGGAGATATCACTTTTAAGACAAGAGATTGTTCAGGATATGACAGAGAAGGTGCAGATCATCCAGGAGCAGATGAAGACTACACAGATAATACATAAGTCCTATGCTGATAGGAGACGAAGACCACTATATTTCGAGGATGGAAACTGCATCTTCTTACGGGTCTGAGCTCGACGAGGTCTACGATGATTTGGATGAGGCGGAATGTTATCTCCAGATTTTATCAGGTCATTCCAGGTCCTCAACAGAGTAAGAGAGGTGGCTTACTGCCTGGCCCTTCCACCAATGTTGCATTTGGTGCACGATGTCTTCCATTTATCTCAGATGAGGAGATACATGCATGACCTGTCCCACATCATCACCCATGGGGAGATGGAAATCGATGAAGGGGAAACATTCACTAAGGTCCCGGTGGAGCATGAGGATTAACAAGAGAAGTTCCTACGTGGATGGTCAATTTCTCTGGTGCGCGTTCACTTGAAACACATGAACCTCCAGGTGAGCACATGGAAGCAGGAGGCTTAGATGTGTGCTCAGTACCCACATTTGTTTCCCTAGTTGATATTGTTGCTTTATGGGGATGTAAAGCCCTGAGTTGGGGGTAATGTAAAGAACCAAAAATTTCAAGGAAATTTGTTTCGTTAATTACGTGGAATTTTACAAGTCCACAGTTTCTAAAGGCGTCTGATTCCAAGGCCCGGTGTGCCCGGAATCAACATCTTGAATTTTGTTCAGGTACGTTCATTAAACGTACATGCGAATTTTTCTATCTTTTGAAGCAATGTTTGGAATTTAAATCTGAGGGAACTTATGAACTCACTGCGCTAGTATTCTCTTAAGGGGACATTTACCGTAGTTGCATATGGTTAGGTGTAGAAGTTATATTTTTGGGATTCATACTAAATTAAATAAAGTGTTGTGTTACACAATTTATTTAGTGCTGGTTGATTCCTCCAAAGAGGATTTGGTGTTTGGACCCATACCCCACATAACCTCCAATGAGAGGATAGGGGTGGAAGGGACCACACGAGCCCTAACCCTTCAACTTCCCCATAAACTCCCAATTAACTCCCATTAATTTAATTTGACAACTCCCCTCTTTTATTATGCACTCTCCACCACCCTTTTCTCTTAATTATGCCAACACCCTCAAAATTAATTTTCTAGCATGAAATTAATTATTGGGCTCATGCATTTGAATTAATTTGAAAATTCATGTTAAGGATAAAATAAAAGCATAAGATTTTATTTTTTTGTTTGATTTGGTTGTTTTGGGGAGCTTGTGAAATTAGAGGGGACTTTCTTCCAATGAAGAACTTATTTTACTCTCCGACGAAGAATGCAAGGGATTTTTCCAACGATGCTTTCTATTCAGACACACCCCGACGTCAACGGAATCGACGTCCATCTTCCACAACACCCAACTTCCGTTACCTCAACATCCTCGACGTCCTTTTCCGAAACTGTGATGAACATACCTGTTATCGAGGTAGAGGTTTTTCTAGATTAAATTAAATCATCATTCCTCGTTTTACATGGTTCGACATTGGCCTTTTGTTATTACCTTACGCGGAGGGTGCGGTCCGAACAAACATGGCCCGAGGACCCTCTGTTACTTGTCTTGAGTTGATGACCATGGAAGAACCGATAGGGTGCGGTTCCATCACACCGCGCCAGATGAAGGATGGGGCTGCGACCATATGGTCCACAGTGTACTAATAAAGCGGCAGTTGGTCACCAGCCGCGTAGGGAAGAACTGCGGCCCACGACCACGTGCAGATCTACCAAAGAAGAACCGGCCAGTCTCATGACCGGCTAGAATGGATGAACCGGCCGGTCTCATGACCGGCTAGGATGGAAGAACCGGCCAGCTAAGGCCAGTCGGACAAGATAACCATGGTTCCCCCTTGGCGTCGTGCGGCGGAGAACCGTGGCCCGCGATGGACTAGCTACTTTGCCTAGCGAACCAACTGGCCACCTTCCAGCTGGGTGGAAGAAGCTGTGGCGAGATGAGGTGTTGTGTGGAGGAGATAGTGGCATGATGTACAGGCCGCAAGGGCCAGAGAAGACCGGTCGGCTTCAGCCTGCCGGACATGATGGGTGGCGCCGCCGTTTCAGAAAACTGGTGGGGTCGTGCCCCCCGCACTACTTGGCCAGCTAGCTGAGCCGCGTCTGACTGTGGACCGGGCCTCCCTTGCGCGGGATAGCCCCCCCCATCTAGGCTAGGTCGCGCCCCCCCAGTCTGGGCCCTCAAATCTAGGATGGGCCTACCCGCCAGCCCACTAGGCCTGACTGGCTGGGCCCGTTACGCTTAAAGGTGAATAACTTCTAGACTGTGCGTTTGATCGACGCGCCACCTACATCACAGGGATCCTCACAAAAATAATTCCTATTGCGATAATATAAGATAGTTTTGGAAAAATTTGGAAAACGACCAGGTATGGAATGAGCGTAACTCTAACAGGGGCCCTGGAACAGAAAAGCCAATAACTCTCAGATCGGGCGTCCGATTGACGCGCCGTCTGTCGCGTTGGGTTCCTTTTTATGAGACGGAACTTTGGGATACATAAACTCTGGAATTTTTTATAGTAGATGTATCGACCCCTTTTCTCAAAGAGCGGACCCTCTCGTAATCGAGTGTGTTGTGTGTGGAAACCCAATATCTGGTTACGATTTCGATGACAACTGTACTGGAATCCTCTGTGGGTTCGACAGTGATAACTACTTTTCTTGAATCCTGTGTGGGACCGACAGTTTGACCTCTGTACTTGTATCCTATGGGGTTCTGACAGTGTAACTGGTATTGTATATTATGTGGGTCTGACAGCTTTGCTGGTCTTGTATCTTGTGTGGGTATGACAGCATAGATGAATCAGTGTGTACATCTAATCATCTCTATTACTCTCTAGATATTTGGTCTTGTATCTTCTGTGGGTTCGACAACTTAGCTAGTCTTGTATCCTATGTGGGTTTGACAGCATAGAAGATCTAGTGGCTACATCTGATCATCTATATCCCTCTACTATTGTGGAATACATGTGTGAGCTGATACATGCCTTTCAACCATTATCTTCATGGTGATTGACTTTACTTTGTGGAATTTGTTTGTACTTGGGCTCGTGATTTGGAGACAGCTGAGTTTGGAATCAAAGGTATATGTATCGCCATATACCTAAGTAGGGTTTGAAGATATTTTTTGGTTGTATATTTCTTCTGTGCTTTATCCTTTTTGGATTTTGGTAGACCTTCGGGGGTCTCGGGGTCCCTACTGAGTATCTTTACACTCACCCCTGCACGGGCTATGCCCGCACCATGTTGTGTTCGATGCAGACATCAGACAACATTGACAGAGGCAATAAGTGATCCAGGACCAAATGGTACCCGGAGGTGGACCACATGATGAGATGGTAATCTAAGTGTACAGATATATGTGGAGTGATGAGGTGGACATATGTAAATGCCCTTCAGGTAGGATACTCTGTTGATGTTCCAAGATATGCCCTTTTTAGCTGTTGTCCCATTTTCAGTTGTATTTTCATTCCATTGTACCTATACTTTACTGTTGGGCTTGTATTTCCAGCCCGTTTAATATCAGCACTATATTTTTATAGTATTCACTTGGTTTTTACTTCATATAGTGTACTCTGTTGTTTTTGTTTACTTTCATAATGAAAATTCCTTCCCAGCTTATGGATTTACGCCTTTGGTGCTAGACGCCATCCCCTAGCCTATGGAAGGCAGGCTTGGGGTAGTCACTGCACGGGCCCCGAGGATGGGTCGTGACACCATGGTAATTATTTTATTTGAAAAATTTGTAAAATGGTTTTAGAATTTCATTTCATTATATATGTTGAATGTGTTAGACAATGTGAATAACAGTGAAATGAATTATGATCATGCTTGATAATGAAATGTTTTTGACATGAATTGTGTGACTGATATTATGGAATGTGTATTGATGGATTGAAGGCATTTTGGCCATTTAGGGAATGGTTAGAGATACAGGAAACGATTTCTCACTCTCATGGGTATATATATTAGTTATTCTTCACCTAATCCTGGATTTAGGATGGCATGACATGAAATTTGGAATCATTGACTTGATATGATGGATATTGTGAATTATAAATTTAGATATGATTCTAATATGGTGATTTTTGTTGTAATTATTATTTATAAGATATTGGTAGTTTGATTCATGTACCCCATTATTTGAAATCAAAATGATTATGAATTGTAGTTTATTTTGAAAAAAAAGTTTTAAACAACAATTTGTTGTTCTATTAGGTTTCCATAATGGTCAGAGGGGGATTAGACAACTAAGATGTCATAGTTTGATCTAAGGTATAAATAAATAATTGAAAATATTTAATATGTACTTTTTATACTTTTTTATCCCATTTGTTTCTATCACGTATACTTTTATACACTCTTTATGGAAATCAATTTTACTTTTTTAGTTTTTATCCAGGTGTATTTCTCACATGTACATCTGTACTCAATCCTTACATGGTCACCCATTATGGAACGAGAATGTTTCATGGATATAGAATAGAATAATGGATAAGGACATTTTATATATGGTTGAGTTTGGAAATTGGTATCACACATGGATGAGGGACCCTTAATGATGTTGGGACCCATTTTTAGAATTATTATTATGACATTAATTTAGTTTTCTAATGGCACCTAACACTAGTATAACATGATTTGTTTATTGTACATGGGTTGTGGGGGTTTACCATATTTTGGTTAGGTGATTATATGATTCATGGTTATAATTAGTTATAATTTTTTTTATTTTTTTATTGATATAAAACATTTTTTCTAATTAGATATAAATTTTGATGTCTCCCCACACACCTCATTAGACCCACGCCGCCAGTCGACAAACATTATGTTTTGCGTTATTATGTATGATTTCATGTTGCACAATATATTATGGAACAAATAATATTGGATCCTAGGATATGAAATTACAAATTGGTATGTGGTCCAGTTTATTATCTATTACCTAAATATTAATGGAATGAAGGTTTAGGGGGAGAGTGTATTGGTTATTGGAAATGAACTCAAGTATTTGATTTTGTAAGCCATGTGTGGGTGGAAAACCTTATTAATAGGGTTAGATTATAATTCCATATGATCACTAATTACAATTGTTTGTCACAAATTTGTATATTTTATGTGTGATTTTTTATGGGATGTTAGAAAATGAGATTGTGTGACCATGAAACATTTTTTGAACTCAGGAATTTAAACAGCATGCATCATCTTAGTCACATTTTGAAGTTTATGTATGGTTTTTTAAGAGATATAAAATGAATTTTGACACAATTGGGATTCCAAATAAAAAAATTATAATAATGATTTTGTGAATGAAAAAAATTGAAAGATATTATGTGAAGTGATAAAAATGGATCCTAAAGTAAAAATGCTTACGTTATTTATGAGTGAGATGTTTTCCAATGTAAGACTCATAATATATATAATTTGTTTTAACATGAGTTAACCAAGGCATTATGATACAATTGGTTGGAGGGTAGTGAAGGTATTATGGTAACTTCCGAAGGAGTAGGGTGTGGGTATTGGTTAATTAATTCCATTTGATACCCTTATATTGTGGGATTATGAAATAACATGTTTTGTGTATTAAGATGTTCATTCAGAATTATAAATAAAATCCACCATATTTATGGTTTCAATATAGGACATATGATAACATTGAAGAGAACAAACCATTAGTGGCGGGTTTGGAAACACCATAAATCATGGTGATAGTTGAGAATATATATTTTGTGATAACATCACCTCATTTATATAGATTATGGAGTGGGATCAAGGGAGGTATGTGCTGAGTATGTGTGATGTGAAGAGAGAGTATTAGCTAGAGATCTTTATGATGTATGTTGGGGATTGTAAACAAGATGTATTAGTGTTTTGTATTGAGTCTGTGTAAATGATTTTATATCACCTAGATACTCACCATGTGAATAGGTTCGCATTAGAAACATATATGTTAAAGGACTACTGATCCACTATTAGGATATTTGGGTTCAAGATGATTAGTTATATATTATTACTTGTGTGGGCATCCCATAATATTTAATAAGAAATATATACCCAGATACCCGAAGGTGTGAGTTAGAATCAATTTTTATGTCATTTCCTAATAGAATGTGTTAGTAATGGATTATTCTATTTCTTTTAAGGGTATTAAATTTTTTGTTTCATCATTTTTAGGGGATGAAAGAGTTTTGGAAAATATATTTTTCGATGGGACTAGATGTGAGATTATGTGATAGGTTAATAACTATTGTTTAAATAGGTTTACTATGGTAGGGAATATAGAGGTCATTTTAGTGGGAAATATGATTTTGTATTCTCATAGAGGACATAGAGGATGTTTTAAGAGATCATTTATTTCATCCTCATATAAAAAGACATTAATTTTTAATTTCATCCACTATGTTAGTGGTGGATTGTGTGGGAAGTATAGATGAGTGACCTATCATTTAATTAGTTAGATTATTCTATATTAGTGTGAAAATATATTTCACTTGATAGGTCAATGAATCGGAGCACCAATTTAATGTATCTCTTATTGATGGATGGGGAATCAATATAGGGTCTTCATGAACCCTCAACCAACTATGGGAAGTGGATGAATAAGAAAAATACAGAGTAACAACACAAGATTTCATGACCCATATTAGTTCACCAGTGGGAGTTTTACATTCCATATTGGGCATAGTGAAGGATAAGGAGTCAATTGAAATGATATTTTGTATTAGCACGTAAGTTAAGAAAATGGGACATGGATAAGAGCATAGGGTTGAAGGAAATATTAGCTACAAGTAGGTCATACAACACCTTGTGGTGGCAAGGATAGAAAATTTACCAGTTTTGGTATCATTCATAGAGATTCCATTCTTTTTTGACATTTTTTTGATATAATATCTAAACATTATTTTATATCTACCCAATTGTTAAATGGTTTTATTTTTGTGGTATCTTATATGGGTGGGTTCAATCCTATCAACACACTATTGGGGGTGTGATCAAAATAAATATATCTTTGTAAGGGTGTTCCCTCAAGGCTAGTGAGAAGTACTTCCTTTAGGATTTATACATGATTAATTTTTAATGTTTTTACATGATATTGGTAATATATATTATGATATCGTATCAATATAATAATGATGTTTACCATAGTATATTGACCTTGATGTCTTATGAGGGTAGATCCTTCATTTTTCATTGGGAATTTGATATCTAGGAAGGTTTTATTAGGCCATTTCATCTATGAAAAGAGTAGGTAATAACCCATGTTTTGAGTTTTGTGTTTGGTAATGAGGGATTAGATCACGATGTGTTTCCTACAGTAGTGGATTAATTTAATGATTTATTTCCTGAGGTCCTCACTATAATACCACCAGCGGAATTATAAGGACCCAACATTAAAACGTTACATAATCATGAAATAAATGAATAATTCACATTGATGATCTTTTCAGGTTTAGAGTTTTAGAGAATTAGGACATAACTATTACATGTCAATGATTACAATGTAGACACATAAATTCAGTTTGCATTTTTTCACAAAATAAAAACTCTTGAACATAAGAGTCATGTATAGTTCCATATTTTAGATAGCATGACATTCTTTTGATCCCATCCTTGACCCTATTCAACATTAAGTCCCATGAAAAACATTTCAAAAACATGTGATGAGAATAAAAAGCTCAGTAAGGGATATAAAAATCCGAAAAGAAAACATTATTCTATGTATACATAAGAATCAATGAAATTATACTTTAGTAATAAAACATAAGCACTTTAACATACCTCATGAAATCATCAAATTTATGAAAAACTCATAGAAATTAGAAGACATAAAGGTAACTTGAGGCATTCATAACATTCATATGTAGGGAGTAACTATCATGGTTACGTATGGAATACCCATCATAGTATATTTCCTAAATATCTTCAAATAAACCATAGAGTTTAACTATTTCGCGTTACCCAATGAGTTGGAGAGCTATCTCAGGCTTACCCACCCTTAGATGATCACAGAACCCCATGGAATCATAAAAAATACACAATAAACATAATATAATAATATCAGAAAAATCATGCATAAAGGAAACATAACATTTCCACATTTCAATCAGAAGATATCAATACAATACATTGATATAACCAAAACATTATCAGAACAATTTTTAATAATAAAATAAAAGGAAATTAAAACATGGTATTTATTTTTCAATAAAAATGTAATGGCTTGTAGAGGAAGATAAAACTCAAATAATGGTCACGGCGGCGAAGAAGTCGTTGTCACCACATACGTAAGAAAAAAACATTCATTTTGTCGTTTAGTAAAATGAATTGTGTAAAAATATTCCTTTTGAATGAAATTAAAATTTAAAAGGGATTTATACACCATATAAAATAATTTCTTGTAGAAATAAAAATATGCCTTAATGATTGTAGATTGAGACTATGTCTTGTACAAAGACTATATCCATAGATTAAGGATAAATCATTTACATAATTATGTGTGAAAAATATAG
This sequence comes from Viscum album, assembly GCA_963277665.1. Lineage (NCBI taxonomy): Eukaryota > Viridiplantae > Streptophyta > Magnoliopsida > Santalales > Viscaceae > Viscum > Viscum album. The sequence goes on from OY728160.1 coordinate 521,185,469, forward strand.
ATATAATCAATATAAGTAGATATTAAGTTTAAAACAGTCATAGTTAATCCACACATATTCATAGCACGACATAATCAAGAAGTATATGTTTATCCAAAATAATTGAAATTGGGTTTAGAAGTTCCCTTACATAAATTCGAAAAACTAACGACGCCACATTAAAATTCAGAAAATGAGTTGATGAGAGATAAAAAGGTTACCTCATCACATGGATATAAAATTTATATCAATATGTATATATAATAACATATCCCAACATCATAAGATGTAAACTAAAAAGACCTAACAAAAAAAATTCTTTTAAAATCAGAAGGGTGAAAGGTTACCTTACTGATTTGGGTAACTTTCGAAACGTACACCCCATGAATGATGGGTCACTAAATTAAGACGTAAATAGACATAAATTAAATTATTTTAGACCAATAATAAAATCAGGGTTAGTAAATACACCACAAAAAAGGAAATAATGTCAAAGGTATCATGAATCTCAAGGGAATAAAGAGTGTGGTAAAAACCCCTTACCTCGTTGTATACAATCGAATCATACAACCAAAAGATAATAAACACCAAATGAATAACATAATACCATTAATATAAATAGAATCATGATAATATATATCAAATGGAAGAACATAATACACCACATGCAACAAATAAGTGGTGAACAAAAGAAATATCATGGAATTTAATGTGAGATAAGAAATCCCCTTACCTCAAGTCTAACTTGACTTGTTAGATTATTTATATTCCTAAATAATAAACATTGGTAAATTTATAATTTCTTAAGGAATTAATTTAATGTTTATTATTAAATTCTTTTCACATATTATCATGTTATAATAATTAGTTAATTATGTGAGTTCATATCATACGATTTGTCGATTTTCAGTACAAGAGTCAACAATGAACTTGTTTGAAAAGAATTGTCCATGTAGTTATAAGTAAATAATCTCCAAAATGGTTTTCATTATTTAAATAAAATAAATATCCAGTATATATTTGTTTAATAATATTCCATAATGACTGGAGATAATAAAATAAATGTACCTTTCATGAAGATGGTATGTTGTACGTACGCATGAACGCTACTTCCATTTTTTTGTCATATTAATGAAATTTAAAACTAAATTAGACATAGATATATTATAATTTTAGTATAATATATATGTTATATAGGTAAAATATGTTCATTAATTACATTATTTATAAATTCCTTGTTTCGCATGAATGAGTTACATCACTTGAGGGGGCGGTTGTCCACACATCCTCATATGAAATTATCACATTTTCACAACATCCAAAGCATAATGGTATGTTTTAAATATAAAATACATAGGAATTTAGAGGACATAAATATAATATATGTCATATATAAATATAGTTACATCTTAATGGCCACCATTAAAGGTGTTAAAATAAGATTGAACAATCATCGTTTTGGGAGGTAGTAATTCGCCACCCACAGAAATGGTGTGTTCTTTAACCATTAGACGGAGGTGTGTGTAAGTGTAGGTAGAATATTTTTAATTACAACATCCTTGTATATTTAGGATTCTGGTGTTATTATGAGATAAAAATAAGAAGATATTGGTGAGTGAAGACGGAAAATAAAAGAAAGAAACTCGAGAGAATACATTACCTCTAAATTGGGTAAATTTTTTGATTTGAGCTAAAGGCATCCATGGAAAGACATCTGACCAAAATGAGGCTTCTAGTAGTAAGACATTTATGTTGATAGATAATATGAATTGAGGTTGGATGAGGTAAGGACTTGAGATTTGGCGGTAAGGGGGTATTGGTGGGGGCCCTTTATAAGTGGGAGGAGGGTCACTTTTGAAATGACTTGAAATGTTACTTTATTATAAAATGATATTCGGAATTTAAAGGTCCCAAAATAATATATTTTGAAGATAAGGTGATATGGGTTCGAAATAAACCCATAAAATTGGTTTTATAAAAGTGTATGTCTTATATTTTACCTTATATTTGCAATTTTTTTAAATCATTAATTAATGATTTAATCACTAAATCATCATGATGTCATAAATAAATATGTTTTTTAATGTCTAAAAATTATATAAAAAATTACCATGATGTAGGAAATATTTTTATCATTATAATGACTATTTATAGTCTAAGAGATAATTTATGTAAGAAAATTAAAAGCTTATTAATTAGGATATACAAACATTTGTTATGTTTCTCTTCTTTTTTTAAAAATAATGTCATTAATGTAACTATCCCACCCATCTGACTCAATGGGCCCTCATGATTGGTAAAAATAATACCATGGTATTCCATGACTCAGAAAAAATGATTTAGACACATTTTGGGGTCATTTTATATTATTAGGATATTTTTTAATTACCCTTAACTACAAGATTACAAATTAATCACCATAATTAAAGATAATTGTCATCATTACTATTCATAATCTCCAAAAAAAGAGTATTAATTAAATAATTTGGATCTTATGATTCAAATGTGGAATCAAATCTACCAAATTCAAAACACATAAATTTCAGTAATTAATTTAAAAATAATTCTTGTTGTCAAAACCAAAGAGGAGTTTCTAAGAAGTAAATTTATCAAAATATTGACTTGTTTTACATCCAATTGAAAAGTGAAATTACTTCAAATGAACAACATTGTATTATGTGATAAAAAAATAATTCAATTACACATTAAAAATAATTAAACTAACAGTATAACTATATTTTTATATTGGACGGACAGGTAGTTTTGAATTAAAATGCTTTATTTTTCACTATTCATTAAAAATGAACATTATCCGAAAATTACCAAACATTCACCCAAATATATATCAGATATTCCAAATTATAAAATTATTTCCATTTTAATAAATTAAAAACATATAAGTTTCATTAATAAATTATGTAGTTAATTCCTGCTGTCAAAACAAATAGTGTGTTTTTAAGAAACAATATCTATCAAAAGACTAACAATTGTTTATGTCTATTTTCAATGTGAAATAAATTATAATGAGAAAATTTGGATTAAATGGTAAAAATATATTCAATTTAAACTTCTAAACTAATTAAAAAGATAATCTATCCATAGAAATAATGTATATTAGAAAAAATATTTTAAATTAAAATACAACATTTTTCATTATTCATTAAAAAATGATCATTATCGAAAAAATAAAAAAAAATTACACAAAGTAAAAATTGATTTCTTGATTCTAAAGAAGGATTATTTTTGGGTCATATATATCCTTTAAAATTGTAAAAATGTATATTTAAACGGGGTTCTCCATCAAAAGGCATTTAATTGACCTTTTAAACAATGTTATTATATTTATGCTTAAAATTGGATTCATTCGCATTTTAAGACTAACATTTATTGGATAAATGTAAAAAAATTTAACAAACATATATAATCATTTTTCAGTTATTTCTATTCAATCCCTCTATTATAACTACGAGGCGTTTACGACCATTTCATATAATATTATTTTACTATTAGTGTGCAACGTACGATTTGAAAGAAACCTGTTACTGTATATCAGGTATGCTATCAAACATAATGTCCCATTTAAAGTAAAATTAATATTTAATTATAAAATATTATTAAATATGAAAATATCATATTCATTATTTACATGGGATGTTACAGACATAGGTCATGTTCACTATCGATTTAATGGTAAGGACTATAAAAATTTATAATCTTCCATATAAAATAAAACCAGAAAACATTCAATAGGATATAAATTATCTTGAGAATTTATATGATAAGGTATTTATCTATCATAGAAGGTAACCATGAGGTGAAATGGTTTTGTTTTCTAATAAGTCTGATTGAACCGTGCGATTGTGTGTTTACTATACAAAATTGATCCAAAAAACGATTATGAACTGTAATCCTATTTGGTGAATTTGTGTCATTTTTTACATGTTGAGGGGTTCTCGTGCTATCTTCAATATTGATTTATGATCAATATATAATCAGTTGAGGGTGAGATATTTTGATATATAACGAAAATTTAATATTTATGTATGGTTTTTATGAGTATTTAATAATGTTGTTAATTTTAAAAAATGATATGTGTGTATTTATGGATTTGATGAACTATATCACTCAACAATATTTAGATAAGTTTTTGTTTCAATTTATTGATGATATCTTACTATTCTGAATTACTCAATATAATCATCAAATAAATATCGATATTATCTTTATAAAAAATGGTGAATATGATATACACATAAACTTCTAAGTGTAATTTCTAGATCAAATGTGTACATTTCAAGGGTAACATCATATAAAAGGAAGGTTTGTTATTAGAAACTGATAAAATTTGAGTAGTTGACTCCTGCGAGTTATTCAATAACATTTTATATTTCCAATGCCTTTTAGGGTTAATATGACACTATAAAATGACCATGAAATATATCCCTACTTTAAATTTTTTCTTTCAATCATAACTAATAAGGGAAACATGTTTGAATGTTATTAATCCTATGGAAAATATTTCCATAAATTGAAGGGGATTTTGACCACATCAGTGATTCTACGGTTTTGAGTATAATATATTTTGTGACGTGTCTCTCAAAAAATTGGGGTAGTGGTTATATAGGGATATAGAGTCATGGAATATGTGTTATGAAATTTATGTACACATGAATAGAATTAAACTAATAATGATCTCTGGTAGGACATTGTGGTTTATACCTTCTAATATAGGTGTCATTGTCTTCTAGGTGAGTAGTTTTCAATTTACAAAAATCATAAGAAACTAAAATTTATCTTTTACTAGTCTATTTTAAATTTTAGTTAGTGGATAAAGGATAATTATATGAAATATTTTGACATTAAAATACACTATACTCATTCGAATGTGAATAATGTCCATGGTGTGTTGATCCAAAAATCATATACTAAGGCATTACAAGAGTCTTAGTATGATTATAATGCGATTGGATTGTTAACTAAGATGTATATAGGTGTTCATGGAGAGATTGATGGAATTAAATTAATTTTAGAAAAGTTAGTTTACTCTATTCTAAATTAGATTTGAAGGAATACATTTGAGGAGCTAGAGTGTATGTAATTATATGAAAACCATGAATATGGATATTTACCTCCTAGTTGGACAATTGATAAAATGGTGTTATTTGATACCTTTGATGAATTTATGTTCCTTGATATATATGGTAGGATATCCAACTCCGAATGGCCCACGAAAATTCTTTTTTTATTATGGATAATCCTCATTTTAAGGGTTGAAGGGGAACCCGAATATGACAAGTATTCCCAAGGCACAAGGCCCAGAATGACCTGAATTATATGAAATTAAGTGAGATGTCCCCCATGGATTGTCTATATAGTAAAATTAACTCCATATGAAATTGTGGTTTTTTATAATGATTTTTTTTGTTTTTTATCCCGATTTTGGGAATTTTTCTAGTTGATGGTATGAACATGAATGAAATATTTTACTTTTACATCCATTGAGAATTATGAAATAGAAGTGGGATGAAGTTAGTACATACATTTTATGGGATTAATGATGAATAACTTAAATAATTATATGACACTGGTGACTATGAATAAATTTAAAAAAATTAACCTTTCTTTGATTTTCAATTTACTTTTATAAGTGATCAGTTTAGTGACTGTTATGTTATAAAATAGCGTGTTTTCATTGACTTCATTTTAGTGTATATTTTGATGACATTATGTGTTTTACATCACACTTCATGAAATTTTAATATAAGTATCTTGATAATCATGTGTTTTTTCGTATTTTTATTCATGTATAGATGGATGGACAATCGAAGAGTTCATATCGATGATTAAAGACATGATGAGGTCACATGTGTTAGATATTGGGGAGAAATTGGAGAGAACATGGAACATATTGTGGTCACCCATAATTATAGTTATTGGGTCCAAATAAAAATTGTACCATATGTGGAACTCTATGGTAGACCAAATAGATCAACATTGGGTTTGATGGAAGATACTAAATCAGTGTTCTTGATATTGAATTTCATTATAGAATATTTAGAGAATATATAGATAATCTAGAAGTGTGTGGATTTGGAAAAGTTTATACTTAAGTCGTATGATAATAAAATTAATTAATATATTTAGTTTCATGTGGGTAAAAATTTATTACTTTATATTTCATAAATATTGGCACACTATCTGACTTAGAGACTGGGAAATTTAGCCCTCATTTATGTGGGGTGGTTAATGATTATGGAAAGAATTAGATCAATGGAGTACTGATTAGTTATTCCATAGTGTTATAGCAATATTATTATTAGCTTTCAACTGTCACCACATCATTATTACAAAAAACCCTTATCATGTGAATTATTTTTGTGATGTGGAGTATTAATATTCTTTATCATTTATGGAGCATTCAATTCAAATTGTGTATGATGGTGAAAATAATCAATAGTGTATGATAGTGAATTTTATTCAATTATTGTAGCAGAATGGATAAGATTCAAAACACATGTGGGAGAGGGAATCTAATATGTGATCACATTGATTCAATATAATAACCTTAGATCCCTACATTTTATTGGGAGAGAAATAGAATGACGAGTTATTATAAATTGGGATGGTTATAAAATCCACACATTATAACAATTTATTTTCCATTAAAATTTTAGTGAAATTTCCTTTTAAATTTTTAATGAAACGATTCCTATGAGTAAGATGAGTCTTTGTGTATTTGGTAAATTTTCTACATTCAAAAAGGATTAAATTGGAAATCTAGTTCCTAATACATGGATGGTGCATTGTTACTATTAACAATGTATTAAAACTGTACAAACAAATGGTGGGCGGTGTATGGTTTTAATACCATGAATGTAGGCCTAGAAAACCATGAATCACAATCCCCATGTGGATAGTATTGATCTTACATCCACAGTAAGGTTTTCTAAATAATGTGGGTGACCCAGACCAACCATGTGGCCTAGACACTATTGATAAAGGGTACCACATTGTTGGAACACGGTTTGGAAAATCATGCGTATAAACATTATAACAATTAAATAGTGGTATTTTATAATTTTATTACAATGGTATATATGGTTTATGACAATTTATTTTCCACATTCCTCCTCTAGTATTTATGGTTCCGAACTAATATATCTGAAGCTCTCCACAGGTGACTATCATTTGATCATTATCTATTTAAAGTGTTGTTGGTTGAAAAACAATGATTTTGTTGAGTCTTCTAATCCAATATCATATATTTTATTGAAGAACCATTTTGGAATTCTTAATTATCTTTTGATTTTCCTAAACATTAAATTTTATTGAATATCGTTACGATTTTGGGTGGTAGTGATTCTATTTTGAATAGAGGGTAAATGCTGAGAGACTTATTGTATATGAGATTAAGGTATGGAGTCTAAATTCTACCTTCCATAATTACATTTTTATTTCAGGTCTTTATGAAATTTATATTTCCATTTCATGATAAAAATTTTGTTCTTTGAAAAGGAAAAATAATTTTCTTCTTTAAATATTATGTTAGAAAAATCAATTTATTAGTCATGTAAATTGTTGGTTATGAGACCATGTTTATGGTCACCCATGGGACGTTTAGTCCCCCTAAAAAAGGTAATGAGTTTTAAAATTATGATATAGATGGTGTATATGATAATACCAGACACACATTTTGTTTGAATAACTTAGAATGTTATAAGGAATTATTTCATAAAATATGAAACAAAATAGGAAATGATATTGATGTTGAAACATGAGTAGCCAAATCAATTATTTTATTATTTCATAAAATTCCACTTTAAGGGAAATGTGGAAACCATGACAGTCTGATTACACCATAAATATTCAAAATTAAAAACGAGCCAAAATCAAAATTAAAAATAAAGGACACCACTACAAAAATCAAATCACGCAAATCATGCACCATCGTATAGCTTGATGAAATCACATCACCACTAGTCATCATCACACCATAGTCATCCCTCCCCAATGCCGATCAGTCATCTCCTGAGTCACCTCCTCACTTGCGAGAAGAAACCATCGGAGCACCTCCAACCTCCTCACACCCACACCATCGTCAGACAACCCTCATCGCATCGAGCTGTCATAAACCATAGTTCCTATTCTGAAAACCTTATTGAAAAATGTTTAAATTGTTAAACGGTGTTAAATATATTGTTAAATTATTTAAAGAACTCAATTTTCATTATATAAAAAAATTAAATGGTTTAAGAATTGAATTTTGATTCATACTTTAAATGATATTGAAAGTTCAAATAATCCTTAAATGATGGTGGTTCACCCTTGATGATGTGATGTGTTAAAAATGGTAGGTGATTTAGGACATGTGGAATGTGTATTGGTAAAATGGTTAGAGAATATTTACATGGTGGATACCTCCCATGCGTAAATTTTTTGGGATGATTCTCCTTCTAAATGACATAGTTTGGCTGAATATGATGTTTTTCATTTCTGACATGATATGATAGACATGGTTGTCCCTTCACTTGGAAAGGGTTCCAGCTTTTGTGATCTAGTAACTAATTCCTGTATATATTATTGGGTTATATAGAGTGGTCCACCTTGGATCTTGAAATGAAAATGATTAACTAATTCCAATTATTTTTTAAGGATATTTGTTAACCAAATTTTATTGTTACCATAGGTTTTGGGGATGTACGAAGAAGGATTAGTAGATTGGGATTTTATAGAATGATTGAATGGATAGATAAATATTTGATAAAGATTTAGTTGGGAACATTATTAATATTTATTTCTTATTTATTTATAACATTTTCTCTGAATAAACTGTATTTGACTTTGTATTTCATTAGACACCGATGATGGTTGGATATTTAGATTGCACAGAAACACACACTGATCATGACACCATTGGTATCCAATTATATTTAATCATTTCATATAATAATAATGGAAAAAAAATATGATAGACGGTTGGGAATACATTTTGGTATGGATAATGGATTAGGTTACTAGTCTGTTGTTGGGACCCATTTTGGTTATTTTCACAATGACATTATTTTTGGTTTCCTATGGTGTATGATATTAGTTTTTTGTGGTGATTATATAATGTATGGTTATAAATTGTTTTTGATCCTTATTAAATGGTTACAATTTAAATTAATTGTCACAATTTTCATACATTGGTAATGTTTGTATAGTCTCCCCACATAATTCAATTCAGCCACTCTAATTATCAGAATTATTTTGGGTCAATGGTGGGGTACATATAGCCCTGTAGTGCATCAGCTAAAGTAACTGAAAATAGTACCACCTTAGATGTGATGTTATAGAAAGGATATTTTTAATTTTTTATAAGAAATATTCACATGAAAATTTTTATTTAATTTTCATCAACATCGACATCATTAAATGATTTATTTTTATTAATGGAATTCGATAAAAATATACCCACCATATTAATTATATGAATTTTTTGATGATTTGACGATGATTCAATGAATCCAATTTATTATTAGTGATTGTTACATTCATTAAATGATAAAATTTTTGTGGTGATCTATTTATTTTGCATCTGATATGATAGGATTAATTTAAGCTTCTTTTATGATATAATGGAAAAAATATGCATTTTTTTCTGTATGTAAATAATGGGGTTGTAAATATATACACCACAATTGATTTTTCTAAATATTTATATTTCATTATATAAGATACTATGTAATGGGGAGAGACTGTAAATCCATAACGGATAATATCAATCATTACCGTCTTGGGATTGAATATTACTATGGAAATTATATATTTTTGTGTGAATCAAATCCACTATTAATTTCATTTGAGTGATCTCTGACTACTGATCTAATTTTATTTTTTCATATCAAGGAAAAAATTATATCTCATTTATATTATATTTTCTCATGGACCATGGTGTATTATTTATGATTCTAATATATTTTTTATTTTTTATTTTTTATGATAATTCTCATTCCTTGATTCCAGACTAATGATGATTGAATGATTAGGTAGGACGTATCAATGTAATATCATGTCATTTTACCCTTTTCTATTTCCAACGTATTATGTTTTATTGAAATATCCTGTGTTTTTACTTAGTGATCATAATAGATCGTCATTTAATTTGTTTTCCCAAACCTGAGTTATTTTGACTAATTTTATGACGGGTATGTCTATGAATTATACTGCATTAGAAGACATATGTGGAAATATTGATTATTTATCCATCAATTTCAAAAAAAATTACTGAAATAATTCATTCAACAAGTCTGGGAGCCTTGGTGTATTATAATTTTGGGTAATCCACTATTACAAGACTAAAACATTGATGGGGTATACCATGCTAGATACAATCAAACAGGGGTTATCTTTAGTACACCAAAAATAGATAGTTCATAACTTTTCTTCACTCATTCCACACGTGGATGTAGATTTTCAAATTGGTGACACACTTCCAAAATCAAATAACATATTAAATTTACTATAGATAAGAAAATATTATTTTATGGAGTTATGGAAAACATAAGAGTCAGTTTGAATCATGGAGAATAATATATTGAAAGAAATATGGGATCTAAATATCATTGATTATGAAAATATTTCTATAATAATTGACTATCCTAACCCATAGATGATGTTGAACACAACCCAAAATGAACTGTTAGAGGCTCAAAAAAAATATCTTCTTCACACATGTGGATGAGGTTATAAGACCAATAAATTATGAGTTTGAGACTACTTATACTATGTTCAAGTGAACACGTCAGCCTTATGTTAGTATATTAGGAGTTGATAGAGAGGATACACTATGATACATGATCCTACTCATAGTGGGGAATTCTATAATTCTTTCAAAATACAATATAGATAAACTTAAAAAAAACTACAAGATAACTTTATATTTATGAATGAGTTAGGATACATTCAAGGATTTCATTGTTCATGGATTCTTGTATTCACTAGAAAAAAGCTACCAACTAGATAACTCTTTACTTATGGTCCTAAAATTTACATCCCACACCATAGAAATAGGTTTGAAGACATTATTCATTATATTTTCTAAAATTTTAAGCCTAATGATTCCCTAAATCCATTCAAGACCTTGTAACATCACTCTGCTTCAATGAATATGTCATCAAACGTTACTTCTATGGAGCTCCAACAGAAAATACATTTCAATAAAATTGATTTTTTATTCCATTTTATTTTTTCATCCATTGATATAGTTTGATATTATAATCTATAAAAAAAATTATATTAATCCAGAATTTATTTTCACAACATAGAGCCTCTATATTTATTTCTCTTTTGGTATGTATGCATGGTATTATGATAATTTTGGTAGAGAAGGATCCCTTGATGTATCTTATGAAGAAAAATATTTCATGGTCAAGAAATATCTCATATTAGTTGAAAATAATCCATTGTTGATCCATGATGGATTTAATGATGGACATGTATAATCATTCATAGGAATACATAATGTTTGGAGTTAGACATCCTATAAAACTAATTGGGGTTTCAAACTAGTATTGCTCGAAAATTTAATACCACCATACCCAATGTCAACCTAAAATAATAATAAATAATTGGAATTTGGACCTACTAAATCATCCATTGGATCAATATTTTTCCCATTGATTCAACCATATTCATTTCAAATTTCAGTATGATGAATTTTTTTCCTTATATTTTCTATGTTTTTCTGAATAATTTTCACTATCATTCAATAAAATAAAATCATGTAAATTGTTTTAAATGAGGGCATAACAGTTGAGGATAATTTCCCCCCATAAATAGGTATTTATTTTGGAAATGGTTAATGTGGATATAAATATTTTTAACCAACCCATCATAAATTCATGATTTTAATACCACTATCTAAGATCAATGATCCCATATAATCAATAGTAGATTATTTTCTATGTATTTTAAGGAGATCCAAATTTTGTTTACCTCATATATCTAAATAATATTATGTAATGTATGACCTAATTTTCATGTGATGTATGAATACAAAACTCCAAATACTTCATTCATCCATTATTATATAGAGAATATTAATTGATTTAACACATCCATTAACAAAAAAGACCACATCATATGTGAAGATTAGGAGATAAAATCTATAAATGTAGGTTATTCATCGAATGGGAGTAATGATACCTCAACAATGTTTTCTTCTACAATAATTTCACTGGTAATTCTAGATAGTAATGAATACACTTTTTGAGACTTTATCGACCTACCTTATCTCGTAGACAGACTTGATGAAACCAATCTTCATTCCCATAAAATTCATAGAAATCATGGGGAAATTGACGCTCCTAAAAAATAAATTGAATATATAGACATAGTATCTGATGTAGTCCATTATCGTATCAAGGAATCTACACTACAATATTTTCTATGTATTTTATATGGAATAAAATATTGCAACATTATATTCAGGGATTTTTAATGATTTCATGGATAATTTCATGTGAAAAACCTATGGCATCATAGGTGGACCATCCTCAATTAATTCTTTCTAGATATTTTGAAACCCATTAAAGGATGTTGAATAAGATACTCTTATTTTTAACACATGAATGCATCATTTATGAAAAATCACTTCTCCTAATGAATTTATTATATTTAATGTATTATGTATCTATAACCTTGTGAATAAAAATATTTTTTCTTTCATACATAAGATGAGGTAAGAATCATCCCTAGAAATGGTCATGAATAATTTAAATAATATCTCTCTAAAATTTTTATGATGAAGAAAATTTAAAAAAATTTAGAATCAATATGGACATTTTGAACTATCATGGTTTTGATAATTAATCACTTACTATATCCACCTATAATTATAAATTCATTCAAATAAATACTTCATATTATCTAACAGAAATCTATGAATAGAATTAATAAATACATTATAACACCTCTAGAATCATTATTTATTGAAAGGTTTAACATCATAAAAAAGGAATTTTAACTGAACCACAACCAATCCACTCACAAAATCATGATCATTGGTGGAAAATCTATATCCCTGAGAATGTTTATTCTTCTACACTTTTCGTTCTCATTTAAAAATTACATAATAAATTAAATGTTCTTACATCTAGTATTTATCCATGTATCTTTGGGGTTGTCAATTAAAGACACTTCTACATAAAGATAGTTTATGGAAAATGTATTTTTTATAGATAATATAACTGAAGAGATCATATTAAATAGATTCTTCATGTCCAAATATTATTTTCTTAATTTCTCTTATTATGGCTTGCATCTCCATGGACAATGAATGAATGTTTTTAGTCAAATAATGAAGTCTCCATGTATGTTTCTTGAGGTTGTTGTGGAATCTGACCCATGACTGATCCTGGAAGGGTTTTCTCCAAAACCATAGTTTTATGGTATGAAATTCTCATTTGGTGGACCATAATATGATCATGAAATTTGTTTTATTTCCACCTCTTTAACCAAGAGGCTTATGAGTATCTAAATGTGTTATGTGGTAGCCCAAACAAATTTATAAAATATTAAAATTTTAACATAATTGGTATCAAAGATTAAATGGTAGAATTCATGTCGACACAAGATGTGTATGATTACATTTTATTATTATAGAATGTGTGTTTTTTCTATTAAAATCATATATGAAAGATACCCTTTATATATATGAATGAATAAATCATTCATGTACTTCTTGTGATAGACCCCCCCAATTCTTCTTTGACACAACTCTGATATTGTTAATATCACCTCTATTAGACCATGATGAGTCCCTTAAAATGAAGGATCCAAGGATTAACCACATTTTCTCCATTTCATATGGTATAATCAAGGCGTAAATAAAGGCAATGAAGAAAAAAATAGTACATATAAAATGATTTTATGCCTCATTAATATTTATTGAAATATATTTTTTCCGTAATATCAAAAAATAACAGTAGGAGGGTAAAACAAGCATGAATACACAAAGTCTTATCTTATGGGAAATGTTTTCCATCATTGAAATTCACTGTATAATTTCTAACACAACTATGTGATAATCCATATTATAAAATGATCAGTGGATATGAATATCATATTCTCCATGGAAGGCATTATATAGGCATCCAAGAAAGTGATATGTATCATAGAATGAGGTGTAACATAATATTTACAACTAAAATAAATGATATATTTACATTGGAATACGAATAAGTAAAATAGTGACTAATTTGGTTAATTAAGCACATAACATTTGTACAATAATTGAGATCAATTTACATCTGGGCTAGGTCTTATTGATCATGTAATAATACACTATAGCAGATAGAGAAGAGAATGGGAGATCATGTAGATGTTTTATAGTCACAATGAAGGGGTCCACAAGGATGGTAATTGTAGAGTATGATGGACTTTCTATGGAGTATTAGTTTCTTATGGCATGTTGGCCATACCAAATAGTAGTTTATTGAGTTATTAAAGGTCACACTTGTATATTAAGTTACCAATGATAGAAATTATCTCCCATCTAAATTATAGGGAGGCCCAAAAGGTGGGGAAAATTAATTAATTGGAGAAAAACCCATTGGAAAGGGAAATGGCGGGATGGTATAATCTTTTACTCCACCTAAAACAACCAGATATGATTGTACTATATGGGTTAAATGTTTCTCAACATTGTTATAGATTTAATAATAACATAAAATAAAATTTGATGAGGATGATGAGAACTCAGAATCTTCATTCTATATGATTTCATTATATTTCAATGTAGAAATAAATCCTTAAAAACCATGTAGAAGCTTGGTAGAACATTTTTTCCACTATGAAACTAAATACAGGGTTCAAAGAACACAAACATTAGGGTGAGGGGAAATAAAATTTTTGATTGAAATATGAGACACAGAGTCATCCTGACGGTTAATGGATCAATTATCTATATAAAAAATTAACATAATGAATCCCAAATGCCTTGAAGAAAGGAATTATTTTTAATTGGGTGAGGAATTCCAAGTATGTTAATCAAAGCATTACTTTTAGAGTACTATAAACCATAATGATATTTCATTCACTACCATATGAGATTAATGTCCCACTGAGCTACCTGTATTAGGATTTGGGACTACTAATTTACGAAATCCTATCTAGATGATAGGAAAACAAAAAACTAATTCCAATTTAACTCTAAAAAAATACGATGTGTGTATTATTATCTGTTGTTTTGATTATTTGTCTCTGATGATGTAATATTCTTTCAATATATGATCTACACTCATTAGGTTTTATCATAGTAGTGATTAGTTATTTTTATTTTTTGATATTTTAGAAGATAGTTAAAATCCTTTAGTATTAGTCTTCGTATAGCATAAAAACATGAATCACTCTTAATATAGATATTTAATATATTATAAAGAAAATAAATATTTGTGTAGATAATTGAATGTGGATTATTCAATTACACATATACATATAGTGGTAAATAAATTTAAAGGTGTTATTAGTTATTAATTTGTCATCACTACTTCTTGATATGTCTTTATTAGATAGAACACTTGGTCATAAAATCCTGGGGAATAATCAATAGATTACAAAAATTTTAATTATAAAACCTTATTATTTATTTGAATAGACAATGAGAATTGGTGACCTGTATTATTCCTAAGGATACATATATTGAAAACAGGTTTCATTATTTTGACATCCAAGGATTTGTTTTACTGATTTTATGATTACATACTATAGTTATTATTTATCAAAAAACAATATTTTAATTTTATTGAATGGTATGAATAAGTAAGAAATGCGTTGATTTTTAATATGAAATATAATTCTATTATTTACAACATGACATAAATAATTCTATATATACTAGTATGAAAATCAGTTTTACTAATAATAATTTTCAACATATGAATCAATGTATGCATCTAATCTATCAATCTAGAGATTAATGTAGTATTGATGTAACAACCAACACTTTATAGAATTTAAATGTAACTATAAATGTTGAATCACATTACAACCAACATGAAATTTTGATAAATAGATTCTACCAACTAGTAGTAGGGGTCAAAGGAGGTAACATGTGGATGATATAACTCTTGTATCAGAGTGAGAATAATTAATAAAAAATATGGAATTAATAATTTATTAAATAAATAGACCTTAAATAAGAAAATAATTAAATCAGTATAGAAGAATTCATTTTTAGAAATATAATAATTTAACATTGAGATGATTGAATATTCAAAATTAAATGAAATAGTAAAAATATCTATTGTTGGCCCAACTAAATCACTAATCATCTCCAATTTTTGAACACATGATATTATCCAATTCTATCAAAATGACCATAATAAACCAAATCTCTAGACTTATCCAATCCTAAACTTATATTGGGGGAGATATTTACATGTAAACATGTGTAGATGAAACTAAAGTAGTGTGTAATAAAATAACTCATAAGTCACCACAAATGAATTATTTTAATATATATTGATTGAAGTGATGTATTCATTGGACTTTCGCAAAATTAATAAATAAACCCCTAATAAAAAATTACAATTGACCCATAATTCGTACTTATTCATGATGGTGGAATATATTAGGGAATATCAAGTGGACCGTGACTACCAAAGTACCAATGACCACACACATTTAAATAATTTCAGTGACCTTGATCGAACATATATAATTTTCCAATTATGGGAATCATTGAGAAATTTATGAAGACATCCAATCCCGATATAATACATATAGGTCTCCCTGGTGTTTATTAATGTATGAAAAATATTCCTTGTTATAGTTATCTCAACATATGTAAAAGATTGTGTTTTATCACGAAAACTATGGACTCCCTTAGAAATAATTAAATCATTATATTAGATCAATATCAGAATTATAACCCCAGAATCCATATAAATTGTGAAACATAAATAAACTATGGGATATCTCTTAGCTGGGTATCATAGGCCTCTCAATTGGGAGTATTATCAAGATAGGTCCTATAAAAAAATTAACATAGACCGCCCACATATTATATTTATAATCCTGAAAACAATACTTCGACAAATAAATATTTTAAAATGTAAAATATTATAACAGCCTTATGGGATATTCTATTCCATCAAAACAATAATAAATAGAGTTAATAATGAATACTATAACAAAAAACATAAACCCCACAATCAATTAACCAAATAATAATCGAACCTCTATAAATAAGGTAAACACATCATCATTGAAGTCACTAGGTAACCCAAGGTCTTATCACCACATTAAAACAATATAAGGGTACAAAATCCAAACACACATATTAGTTCAACACATGTCACAATGATAATTGCATAAAGCTCATTCCAAATCCTAATGTTTTTAGGTTTACCAGAAAAAACCAACCTTTCAAATAATATCATCTGTGTCTACCACTCCTAATTCATCATTTAATAGTGTATAAATATATACCATTGTAATATCACTATTTTCATTGTTCATTGGATCCTCTTATGATTCAAAAGTCCAACCCAAATGTTATTCATTTTGGATCATCACCAAACTGTTGGTGTAGGTCCCAAAGGATCCTAAATATAGGTTCACTATTACACTCCCAAAATACCACATAATTTGATCACATTTTAATATTCTTACATTACTAGACATGTAAATTACATTCATGGCCTCATATATTATTAGTTTAGGTAAACCCACTACTACTAATGTCTTTGGGGATATGATATTTTTTGTATCCCAATTATGGTAAATCATTTTTAATTATCCAACTAAATTTATTTTAATCCATTGCGATTATTTAAATTATCAATTCTTTTCACATTATAGGACCAATACTTGTATATAATCCCCTTTCCATAAGCTCCACACCACTACACGATCACCATTGCTCTTTTATGTTTGGCCACCTATAGTAGATGTATTTTTTTTCATTCAATTCCATCATCACCCAGTTGCATCACCAATCTATAATGCCTCTACCTTGTCTAATAAAATAACACATAAATACATAATCCTTTATAATATTCCTATGGATGGATATTAATTAATTATAAACAGTTTATAAATATTTTATATTTAAAAATTTAAAAATAATAGAAATTAAAAGGAAAAAATTTCTGATTAACTAACTAGGAAAGCTCTTGTTTAAAAAACCAATAGAAACCACATGCTGAAGGTTTAAAAAAACCCCACACCATTATGAAGAAAATAAAAAAAATGAAATTCTAATTAAAAATCAATTTTTATTAATATAATATAAATATATATATAATAATAGGGGAAACATATATCATCCCAAATAAATTGTGTTTCCATAATGAAATTTTCTCATGGAATATATACTCAAATATAAAATAAAATCTCAATGATACACTTTGGATTCCACCAATCCGAATTGGAATAATCTAAACATGCCTAATTTGGATAAATAAAAAATAAAAATAAATATATAATGTTGTCAATAGAGGTAAAAAATAATTGAATCAAGCCTAAATCGTTGAATAGTCTCATTAAAACCACCCCAATCCATGGGGATTCCAATGAGGGTGAGGAAATTCCTTGATTATAAAAAATGCATGAAAAAGTGACCATGGAGGGGATTCACCCGTCTAACACATGATTGGAGAATAAATAAAAATTCACACAGTCATAATCCTATCTAATGGCCTATGGTTATTAACAACTAATTAGTGGTTAAACTTTTGTTTGGCATATAATATGCACCAATCCTTTCTGGAGTATCCTCTGATTTAAAAACATGCATGTTATGACTTGTTCATCAATCGTAAATTTTTTTATGATAAATATAACCTCTCATATTTTGATACTGGATTTGGGAACTCAAAAAGTGCCACAACCTAATCTCAAAAAAATAATTTTTTTTAATTACAAAAGGATAGATGTATTAGTGTTTTTTGAAAAAACAATACCATAAATCAACATGATTATGTGATTTTATGATGGTAATTGTACAAAAAAACCAACATAACCATGAATTCAATTCATCGCTAACAAGTTATGGCACATATGAAATAACAAAACGATATTCTATAGTTCTATATCGAATTAAAAATGCTAAATCTTTTAAATTACGTATGAATGATCATAACAATCACATAATTATTAGGATATGATTATCTTGAGCTCATCTACCATGAGACAATGCGGTTTAATTTTGCGATTAAATGGTCAGACGATGTTTCTACACAACTCATGTTTCAATTATGATTTATGAATTCTTATTATTTAGTCCCAACACCAATGTAAGTAATGATTAAATTTCAAACAGATTTTACAAATTTACCATTATTTTTGGTTTACTTTTATTTCCATGTATAAATTCTATTAACCCCATATACATTGTTTATGTTCTAATTTGTTGATTATTAACTAAGATGGGTGCACATACAATATACATATATTTATTGAAAATAATAAAAAATATTTATAAAATGAACAACTCAATTCCCTAAATAATTTATTATATTTGGGTTCAATTATTCACTATATAATTTTATATTCAAACTGAATCCAAACCATCATCGGTATAATCGTCTAATAATTATTAGATCCACCTTCCAAGGGGCCTCCAATTTCTCAACCATGATTCCCTCAATCCCAGAAGAATACCCTGATCACAAAAACACATTTATATTATCTCATAACAAACATTCATTTACATTATATGGATTATAAATAAACTATCGATTTCCTGTATTATTCCATAAATTTATCATAGGCACACCACATACTAAACCACATTTGGGTCATTTTATTTCATTCTTACCATAACACTGACACTCAGAACCCATCTATTATTATATCCAAATTCAAAAAAACATCTATTTAGAGTACTTTTGATTTATGATTTGTCTATTAACCATCAGAAAAATGATATAATTTCCCCAAAAAACGTAATTTATGCACTCATGAACCAATTTTAATTAAATTTTATAACCATGTCTGATATTTTACCACCCATAAAAGATGTTTCCTTTCCATCACAACAATAGGTTATAAACCACAATCAACATGACCCATGACCCATCCATCACGGGGTTCTGATTCTATTAATAGACAAAACCATTTTTAGCTTAGTTACAACAAGAAATTTAATTTTTCATCGATCCTTAACATGCAGAAACCTATCACTTTGTAATATATGATAATAAATATGATGATGAGGATCATTATAGCACATGTCTTATTTTAGAATCTTCACCACATTTAATTACATAAAATAATCCATGACTGTATACTATAAAGATTCCATCATTATAAAATTTTACATACTCCTTAAACACCCTCATCCATTAGTATCTTTTTGTACTATGTGTCGTATTTGATCTTTATCAACACCAATATTTTGTTCTAAAATATTATATGAACCAATCTGTTTCCTCTATATCCTCTATACACAAGTATATTTCTATTTTCAATCAATGAACATGGAATCTAATCCCACTGTTATTCATATTTTACATTACTCCACATCTCTAAAAATGGAAACTAATTTATTTATAGTTAAAACAAAAATACATTAATAAAAATACTATACCTCATAACCACTTAAAAAGTTTCTGTGTACACGTCCATTCCACTAATAAATAAACCAGGAAAATATATTTTGCCTTTGACATTATCAAATAAAATTGAAAACACTGGAACATCTATACATGTTCATTGAAATGATATCCTAACTTGATATATGTATCATTGGATGATATTTTAAACAATTCAAAATAGTTCTTATTAAATATTGAACAACATTGAAAGCCATTATATGGAATTGATCGTAGAGACAATTTATCATGAATTTTATTCCACAATATGATTCATCTAAGATGATTTAATTATCTAGGGATTCTCATATCATAGTATAACCCTTATTATCAGTCATTCTCATAGATTACACTATACATAGTCCCACTAAAAGAATGGCCCATCCCTCATGGTCACCTGGATCACCCATGAATCTTGTAAACCAAACCTCATGAGGTTATTTATACCAAAAAATTACACATGAATCACCCAATATATATTCTCACATATTAATATTAGGAATTTCTTTCTAAATCCATAAAACCTAACAGGGTCCCATATAATATAACCCCACATGATTTTCAAAAACAATCATCCCACATAGGCACTAATTCACTTGAGTTTTCACAGATTAGACTTCCTTATAGAGAATAAAAATTCACTAGTGATTACATCCTTATCAAATTACACCATCTTATGTGATTCCTATCTAGGGTATTAAATTAACTCTGGTAAGTTTAGTATAACAACATCACATGATATACATGAAAACCCATATATCTTTTCATTGGATCATTAAAGAGATGAACATATAAAAAACCCACATATGAGGGTTTCATTATCAAGGAATCATATTCATTTACCAATCTAACAGGTTCAGATAGATCCATTAATAGAGGTGTTGTATAATTTTTATTTTAATTACCTAGGGTTATGAGAGTCATTATCTTTAGTAATCTTTATGTTTATAATTCTAACCATTTTATTCAATTTTTTAAAATGATTATATATTGGATTGAAAATATGTTATCGATCAAATTTATTAAATATAATACACTTCATAAATATTATGAATGTTACACAAATGTTAAAAAAATACGTATTGAACACCATGGAATGGTACACACTACAGATATAGCATAACTATTAAAATATCATAAATGAATAGGTGAAAATATATAAAAATGAAAATTATATTCCTAAATTGGAAAACCTTTGGATCATTATAAATATTGAGGATCATCAGTATGAATAAAAATTATCGGTAATAATATGATTTTGAATGGAGTAAACATTGGTCATAATCTGTAATAGGAAATAATAATTTTTCCTAACAAAGTGAAGGTAGAATGAGATAGTTATATATCGAGTTAATAAATCAGAATTTAGTCTAAAAATTATCAATATAGAAATTAAAAATGAAATCATTGATAAAATAGTGATTGAAGATATTATATTTTTTAATATATACAATATTTATATTGAATTAGTGCATTATAAATACTTAATTTAATGTATTGTAACACATACTGATGAAAATGTGAAACCGATATTATATATATATAGTACACATTAATATTAAAATAATTATTATAAAAATATTAAATGTTATATATATATACATTAAATTATTATATTAAATTTAATCTACTAGTAAAATTAAATTTTAGAATATAAATAATATATTTTCATTGTATTTCATTAAGAATATTTCTTATAAACATAATATTCATATTTTCAATGAAATTATGTATTTATTTTCTGTCTTCTAAAATAATATATTAATCATACCACCATTATAATATAAGAAGAAACTTATAAAATTATTTTTAATCAATAATTTATTTTAAATAATATTGGGAACACATAATGTTAAAAAATAACATTTTAATAAATAGTGAGTTATATTTTTAATTAATTTATGATTTTTTATAAATTTTGGAATAATAATAAGATAAATAGAAATTAATTTCTAGAGTAATAATATCTATATATCCTTGTAAAAATGATTTTAAAATTTTCTAAATGATTTTTTTGGTGAATATTACAAAATAACATTCTAAAACATAACATGAATTTTATGAAATTACTAATATATAACATTGAATTGGAAATCAATTAATACTTTTTATAAGTCCAAACATAGTTTTTTTAAGTGATATTATATAATTTTAATAATTTATGTTCAAATTTATAAGAAAATATTAAACACATTTGAATTTATGTTATATATTTTAGAAAATAATTATTAACACCTTATACCATTAACATGTACGAATTTATTTTCATCACCCTTTGAAATTGAGTTTTTTTAATTATTTTGAATCATCATGTACATTTTATATAAAAAAAATATCAATTTTTTAGTATAATGGATAAATTCTAATGGGAAAAATAGTCATTATGGGGAAACTAAAAATGTTAAAAATTTGTTACCAATGAGATAAATGCGAAATGTTATAAAAAACATATATTAATGGAGTTTTTGATCTATTGATACACCTTATCAGGTATAATTACCATAGATTCCCAATTTTAGATCCATTTTATAGGATAAGGACATTTCATTATTGAATAGTATTTGGTATTTATAAAATATCCACTCCTCTCAACTTATATTAGAGGCTCCCCTCTATACACTCCCCTCAAACCAAAGAAATTGATATAACCAAATTATTCTATAAATGATCCTAAATAATCCTTGAATAATTAAGGGGATTAGTATCATCTTTGAATACAATTTCATAATTTATTAACCTTCTTTGTCAATCATATAATCTTATACATGAGGAATCAGTTTCGAACATAAAATTTCTATTTCTATTTAATTCTGATCCCTTCATCATCATCAAATTTAATTACAGAATATTAATATGATAACATTCTAATAATTTGTATACAAGTATGTTATTGTGAAAATTGATCATAAATTAACCACATTTTTTATTTATATTAAGAAACAAATCACCACATGGGCATTGTGCGGACAACCACATAAAAAATGTAACACATTTATTCTCCTTCAACACATAACAATATTGGTTCAAAAATGTAATTTAATATATAATTTCTATATATTTGAATATTCTATTTTATTTATAGATAGACCACTCATTATTTTTCACATTCTATGGGAATTGAAAACATTATACATTTATATGTGTGAACAACCACCCCCATGGGCGATTTTAATCCAAAAATAAGTAGAAAATTTAATGGAAAGTAATATTATATTTTTAAAATTTATAATTTATTTATTAATATCATAAAATGGTTTTATTAATAAAACTTTATCATATTATTAATAATATTTATGATAAGTAGACGTTATGAAATTATTCATCCAAAACTAGTAAACAAAAATATCGTAAATTATTTTTTATAATGATTTTTATCATATCCATTAAATATTATACGCAAAATTTTCATTTCTTATATATATAAATAAAAAATAACAAAATATATTATTATGATATTTTTATAATTATAGGGTAATTGAATCACCTCATAGTCATCAATTAATCATTTTATGTTCATATTTTTACATGTTTAGCATCATACATTGAAAATAATATGAAATTATATCATTGATGATAATGAATGAATAATTATTTGTATAACATGATATAAATATGAAAAACTTATTTTTCTATAGATATATATTTTAAAATATATTATGTCTATAATTAAAAAAACATAATCATTAGGATAAAAATAAGATAAAATTTTTAGTTGTCAATTTTATCTGCTATCAAAGTTATAATGTACACCATTAATGAAATTTAATAATTATAAATAACTATAATTACAATATTATAGTATTTATAAATATCTATTAATGATAAAATTTGGGAGAAGATAAAATTATAACGCCTCTAATAAGAAACCAATTCAATATGATAATGATTTTTCTCACCCCACATCAAATAATGGTATCAAAAAACTAAAAAAATATGAAACCAATTATAATTCATATATTAAAAAGACTTATATATGAATAATTTTATAAAATATTTTATTATTATAATTATGTTTTTAATATAGGGTCTTAGATTACATTATCCATGCCTAGGATAAAATTTAATGTGTTTTTTTTAAAATTTAATTTTTTGAGACTTATTTGTTATTTTAATCATAATAAAATTACTATGGGGTGATTTATACATATTGAATATATTTTATAGTAATAAATTAGATTCAATGGAAATGTATTTTAAATACTTAATATATCCATTCATTCATAAAAACAAACCTTTAATGATGTGTTAATCAAAATGGTACTCAATCCGCATGGGTTTCCTAGACAAATTTTTAATTGTAGTTGATGTTATTGATACTGTGCATCATATATTAAATTATATGATTTACTAACTTCTCATTTTCTCCACATATGAAAATTTTATTCATTTTATGAAATTTTAATGTTCATTTCGGTATGATCCCATCATGTATGATTGATTTTGATGTTAAACAATCATTAAGAGTTTTTGGAACTCAATTTCAGATTCATTAGGAAACTATATATCTAACAAAAATATTAATAATAATAGTTTATTAACCCTAGAAATCCAAGTTTTATATATTACATCAATTTTTCCCTAGTGAAATTACTTTTCACCATAAAAACCCACAACATTGATAAAATGCTTTCTCAAATCAGTTTGTATCATTGGTAAGAATGAAAACCATTATTAACAATAAATATTATCATCCAAGCCATAACGAAAATTTAACACTATATTCACAATGTGGGTTTTCAAAATAATAGTTTTTAACAATATTAATGATTTTAAATGATAAATTTATAGTTTTATTCTCAGAGAGTAAATTGTAATAATGTTTTCAATTCAAAATTTTTAAAATATATTTGTATATTATCGATAACTACTTTTTTTTTGAAAATTTACTCTGCTTAATTTTTTTATGGGAACATATCTTTTTCTACTGTTATTTATTTTGAGACCTCAACCCTATGTTTTTATGGCATCTTAATGAAAATTATTTTTTAACTACATCTAAAAAGTATATATTTTCTAATTAATTATTGTTATCATTGATATTTATTATTTCTAATTTAATTTTTCCAAAACTAAGTATAATTCTTTTAGATATTTTTATATTAAATGTCATTTTATTATACATAATTGGTTATGTGTTTCATATATATGTATCATACCCATTTTTATATTTGAATAATTAATTGTACTTCTCATTTAGATTATTCATCCATCACTTAATTTATCATTAAAAAACTATTTTACTTTATATCCACAATTTTTCAAAATTGCCTTGCTCTATGATTACTATATTATTTTTTAGTGTTTCGATATGTTTACCAAGAATCAATATATTTATTAATTATGGTGGACATTCACCCCATATGATTATAAATTATTTATAATTTTTGAAATATATATTCATTATTATCAGGTATGAATGGTTTTTACCTAGAATTTATAACAACTTAATTGGATACTCATTCATTTTCCATGGGATTTTTACCTTCTAATTACTAATACAGTTATGAACACATTATTTATATGAATACCTTTTAAATATAAATTATTTTATTTATCTTTTGATGAATTTTATGTATATATTTAATGAGAAAATTTCTCATTCCATGCGTTATTTATAATATGACAATTGAATGTATTTTCTATGTTACTCATATGTATTCTTAGTGATTTTTGCGGTAATATATAAAAATACAATGAATTTGTTTAAGGATTATATCTAATGAGTTTGTTTATTAGGAGAATAATTTTATTTTCTCATATGAACCTTTACATATGGAAGGGGTCATAATTAATATATTTCCTAAAGTAATATAATTTCCATATTTTAAATATTTTTTTTTATAGTAATCAAAATAATAAATCATGAAATGAAGGATCATGATTACTAAATCAGTCATTTGATTATTTTATTTTTGATAAATTTAAATTCTATTATTTATGCACTATCCATGGTTCTGTATGGAATTTATATTTATATATATTCTACCAATTAGACGACATTATAATTAATTATGATCAATTTTTAATCACTTTTTTACCCATTGAGATCATCAATTTTTACATCATTCATATGCTTCTAATTAAAAATGTTTGAATGAAATATAATATATAATATATGATTAGAAGTGGATTATAATAGATTAATTTTTTGAAGTTTTTTATTAGATTTTATGAATTTATAATATAATTATATAGTTGTAATATTTACATTAGTTAAAAATCACAATCATTGTGTTACATAGTATGTTTTATTAATTGTACAACACATTAAACCTAAATGTTTTTTTTCATTGTAATAAACTATATTATTTTCATTATGTCTTGTAATTATCATATGATTAGTTATGGGATTTCATAATTTTCCATAGAGAAGGGTTTATAAAACATTGGTGATTTGGGTGTAATAATATGAATACATTTTAGAGAATTTTTTTTTGGATTTTTATAAATTATTGTTTATCATTTTATTAATGTTATAGAGAAACAATTAGTATCATTGAGTTTTCTATTAAATATTTTTAGTATTAGGATAAAATAAAATTCATCAACACTATTGGGACTATTCAAAAAGATTAGTTTATGAATTTTACACTATCATAAAATTTTAATAAAATTTAGGATCTATTTTTTTCTATGAAATAAATCCATATTTGGATGTTGGATATTTGGTTTATGATGTGTAATAATTTGACATATGGGTAATAAACAATAACTTGGTTTGTTTTGATTTAAATCAACTATCATATCGTGCCTGAAACAGAGGTCTATAATCTCAAATATCTAGACACAACATGTATATATTCATTGGAAATTGAAATTATATTTAGGAATAATGATGAAGGATTTATTTATTTATTATATCTATTGATATGTTTATGAATTCTTTCAGAAGACAACATAAAAAAACATATCGTAAATAATGTATGTGATAAAATTAACCCAATATGTAATTTTTTAAAAGAATGTAATATATTTCTAAATTACATATTTATTTCGGAATACATATTAGGATTGATCATTTATATTCATATTTTGTGATTCTTTTTGTTAATATTATATAATATTTCATTTTAGTAATTTATTGAAACATGATCACTATTATGAGGATGATACGGATTGTAAGTAATAACTAAAAAGTCAAATTATGTTACATGGGAAGTATAAAATAGGTTATAATCATAGTATATTACTTTTATGATAGAAAGTGTAAATTTTTAAGTATTTTCTAATTTAGTTAAGATAAAAACATAAAAGAATATATATTTTTATAATCATTGAACTATCTATCTAGGACTGATATATTTTTATAATATTTTATTATATAATAAAATATAATATAGTTACATGAAACATTTAAGGGCATGTGATTATAATTTCTTATTTAATGTTTTAGAAACTTTAATTAATCATAATCAATAACATAGAAATATTATTTGATAAAAATGATATACTTTTTAGGATGACTATTGAAGACAATATGATAATGGTTTTGATAACCATTATGTTTAATATATCCACGATATAGAAGTAATAATTGATTATTTTTTATCATATAATTTAGTTCTATACTATTTCAATTTATTATTTATATAAAAAATGTAATCTATGATAATAATTTTTTGTTATTTTTATAATATTTTTGGTATTATGATATATATTGAATAATTTTTTACTTCTAAAATATTTATTTATAAATTTGATGTTAAAAAAGATTAATTGTTAATTGTATATATTATAGTGTAATAATTTTATGTTTTTTAGATTCCAATGGTCTTTGAAGAGATATGTAATGGATAATATGTAATTATGTTATACACATAAAGAGATATATAATTCTATGTTTGATCAGTGTTCTTTATAGAAAGATAAGTACATTTGTATAGCTTTAGAAAATAATATAGTTGTTACATTATAATTTTATATCTAAAATGAAAAATATGTTTTAAATAAAACCACATTATTTCATAAGTTAT
Organism: Viscum album; assembly: GCA_963277665.1. Taxonomy (NCBI): domain Eukaryota; kingdom Viridiplantae; phylum Streptophyta; class Magnoliopsida; order Santalales; family Viscaceae; genus Viscum; species Viscum album. Next base: position 521,214,000 of record OY728160.1, read on the forward strand.
AATTTTTTAAAATTGAGAGATCATAATTTACATAATGGGTGTTTTAGATTGTATTTCATCGTGTTCTCTAGAATATTATTCTTTTATAAATTATATGTTTATAATTTGGAAAATTTGTTTTCTTTAATGTAATTGAAATTGATTTGAAAATATGGAATATGTGATATGAATTAATAAAATAACAAAATTATGAACCATAAGATGAATTTTAATACAAATACACAAAAAACAATGTACTCTACATGATACATTCTTATTGACCGTTAATAAAATTGATGAGTTAAATGAATAAAATTCCATAGGAAAAATAGTTAAAAATAATTATGTGATCATAACATGGAAAAGAAATAAATTATTTTAAAATTTGATGATCAATAATGTCCAATAATAACCTATAATAAGGAATATCACACATGACTGAGAATGAAATTTTCAAATATTTTTTTTAAAAATGGTTCCACGTGATTTTAGAGTGGAATAAATGAATAGTATAATAATTTCATAAATAAGAATATAATAGGAAAGTTATACATATGGTCATTTAAAATGTGGTCTTATCAGATATGGTTAGTGAAAACATGGCCTTTAGTAGTATATAAAATTTCTATACAGAACCCATATAATATACCATGGTAAATTTAAATTTATATAACTCACATTGAAATAAACGTTTTATAAAAATTATTATATTATATTATATTATATTTACATTTTATTTATGAAAAAAATGAATTTGATTATTATTACAATAAGAGATTATGTATATATATATATATTTAATTGAAATAAATATTTCAATATTAAAATGGAAGTAATACAGAAATATAGAATTTAAGGAAATTTTATATGTATTGGTAATGTATATTTAGTATAAAAAATTTATATTTTTATTCTGATAAAAATTATGTTTTTTAATTCATATTTTATCCATATAGATTAAATTTAACAAATTGAAAACATATAAAGTAAAATATTATGTTCTTCTAAATTAAAAAATAAAATAAAATATTTTTAAGAACACCTAATTATTAAAAACATTATATTTTCAAATAAGTGGGTATTATTTATATTCAATATTTGGATTTAATAAGACAATTTTAAAATTTTAAAATTTTCATTAGACTAACATAATATAAATTTATTATTTATAATTTTATAATTTTGTTATCATGAGTGATTTTGTATTTTTTGAGAAGATTTATTTTTATGTTAGTATTGAAAAATATAGTGTTTTGCAAATAACCTGACTTTAAGATAAGTACTAAAATATAAATATGATTTGTAAATTATTGAATCCTTTATTAAAGAAAAAGTATGGATTATATATGTCACTTTATAAATTTCAAATTATTAGTTATAATTTAAGATAACATATTGTAATTTTTTTAATATATATGCCATTTTACAAAAAAAATTATTTAATTATATATTTAATATTTGAAAAGTAATATTTTATATTTTTGAATAATTGAATAAAAACATGATTTAAATATTTAAACAATTATATATATATATATATATATATATTTATTAAAATATGGACAGTTTTTTGGGCATAATTGATAACATACATAGTTACAACCTAGTTATCGTGATGAGAACCCAAACGGTAAAAATGATTATCATAAGAGTGAAATGGATAAAAATGTAAAATAAATGCAATAATTGAATGGTTATTTTTTCCCTATCCTTATATCTTTTCCAAACTATTATTTATCAATTTTTTTTGTTGCCATTGAATTTCAATTTCCTCAATTTATTTTTTTGTACTTATAAAAGTATAACTCATTTTTACAGATAAAAGGATCCCTTGTATCATCTCATCCTCTCATATAAAACTCTTATTGGTGATCCTTAAATATTTTTAAACCCTTATATAAAACCAATATACACCATGAGGTGTTTTTGTGTTGAATGTACCATCCCTTAGTTGATTAATCTCCTTTGAAAAAAGGATAATCCTATTTTTGACATATAACTTTCCAACATGAAATTTCATTTTTATTACTTTTTATTCACTTATATTAAAAATATTTTATTAAAAATCAGAAAATGAAGACATTTTTATCATTACTATATTAGTTTAAAGTTATCATTATAGAGAATGATATAATCACCTTTACGTGATGAAGTAGTCTTTTGTGCATTATCTGGACTACCTCATCTATGATGTAATGTGTTCCTCTTCCTTCAACACATACTATAAAAGGTCATAGAAATAAATTTACCAAATAAGTAAGACGTTTATTATATATTTTACATCCAAAAATTATATATATTAATTCAGTATTTTCCCCTTTCTAAGGGAAGTGAAATCATTATCCATGTATATGTGCCCACTTACATATCCAAAAAAATTTGTATACTATCATTCATTAACACCTCTATATATGATTTGAAAAGTAAATTGAAATAATATAATTGGGCTGGGGTAGTGGGTGAATTTTATTTTATAAATTAAAAAAAAATTATTCAAAAAAAAATTATAAGAAAATATCAGAATGAAACTCAACCCTATTCAGCGAGTATATTTATCAGATAAACTGTTCATATGATTATAGTAATTTGAAAAAACTCATATAGAAAAACTCTAATATAATATTTCACAATTGAGAATGATTTTTTCTTTAAATAATTGATTTGAAATTGTTTTAAAGATTTAGATATATTTTAGATATTATAAAACAATGATATACACTTCAAAATATATTGGTAATGATCTATATAAAATTGAATTTAGATACATATTTTTTATTACAAAACGATAATAGTTTATCTTTACCAAGAAAGGTTGAAGTATATACAATGAAATAATGATAATGTTTCCAAATCTAGTGGACCTGTTAATATAAAAGATTATAAAAACTACGTATATATTTCATCATAATCCATTGATCACAATAGTTCAGTCAAATAATTGCATATATAAAAACACTAATCATTTTAAAATGATCCTTAGAATATAGATGAGTTATGTTAAAACAAAAATATAATTTATAATTAATTGATAAATAAAATATTTTAGATTTCATATATGCTTTATGGAAAATATTAGAGAATTATTGATGAAATATATTACTTATCCATGAATGATTCTTCTATTTATGGAATGAACCAAAATTTTCATGTCTTGTATTTTTTTGAACTTTTTTAAAATTCAATTTGACAATATATTAAATCACATGAAAGGTAATTCATAGATTAATTATAATATTTCTTCATTTTTATATGGTACTACAGTGTTATTGGACTATATATGAATTAATTTTAATTCTATATCTACTGCGATGACATTACCTCATCCAATAGATTTAATAAATTTTAATCTAGAAATAAATTTTATCTCCTTTGGAGTAATTTGTTTTGATGGTCTTGATATAAATACATATCATGTATTTATATATATATATGTGACCATTTTAAATATAATTACATTGAATAATATAATCATCCACATGATAGAGGTGCATTCACATACAAAAAAAAATATCTGTTTGACAGACAGATGATTCTACATTCAAAATAAATGACTTTTCTACCTGAAAATTAATGAATATAGAAAATCATAAAACATATTAATGTAATAAGAAATTTGGTTTTTGATGTTAATATATATGGTAAGAAATTTTTGAATGACAACATTTTTTCACAAATATATCCTCTTATTTTGAATGAATACAACCAAATATGAAAAGAGATAAAATAATCATTATAAATGTTGAAAATACAAACTCCCCACTAATTTTTTAATTAATAATGTTTAAAAAAATTCATTAACTGTATCTATTAATTTACTTGTCCCAATTTTCTTATTTAATATTTCTTTGGAAATAAGTTATTTATGATATATTAGGTTTTCCAACATTTTTACACAATATTTTTCTGAAAATACAATTTGATAAAGTATAATATTTAACTCAATAAATTTTAGAGATAGAATATATATTTTAAACAATTTAATATATTTGAAATAAATTATTTACTAAGAAATATGAATGTATATTTACCTAATTAAATTGAAGAAATAATATATTCCAATTAAATGCCAAGTAAGATTGATATGAAAAAATTCCTTTAAAAATTAAATTTTATTACTACAAAAAAATTCAAGATTTCAAAAAGATATTTGTTACATGAGTTTTTACACACAATAACATTATTCATGATATTTCTCTCTATAATCCAAATGAAATGTTAACATTAAATGTTCTTCTTGAAGAATAATAATATTACATTTTCTTTTATGAGATTAAAATCTTCTCCTAGATATAAAAAATAGAAAATTTATCATTCATTAACATTGTAACTTCTTCTTCTAATGAAAAATGTTTTGTTTGTACTCATTAATATGATCATCATGGGTCTTTGAGAGTGAATTGAGATTATAAATATGTGATTATTTATATTTTACTTAAATAACCATATCTCATGAAAATTTTGACATTAATTTTAATGAACTATTTATCCAAACTATTTTTCACCATAAACCATCATATCATTGTCTCCATGTCTAACCGAGAGAATAATTTGAATAAATAATCTTTTCACTTATTTTAATTATCCTTTAGATCAGTGAAATAAATATACATTTTTAATTACATTTTTTATCTATGGTTGCAATGAATTAGTGTATTCCAAAATATTAATAATCCATTTAATTATTTTCATCATGTTTCATTATAAGGGATAAAATAAATAGCATCATTCTATTTATTTAAAAATATATGAGAATTATTAATCATTATTTCAATACATTTCAATCTCATGCAATGATAATTGTATGCTTAATTATATGAATATTTTTTTAAATATGGAATATGATTTCTAGAAGCCTCAACTTATTCATTATTTTCAATATATTTTTCATTATAATCTTATATTTATATAAATACATTGCCATATATTTGTTATAATTAAATCATATTTTGTAAATATTTATATTATTCATCCTCAAATTTTCATTTATTAAAAAAATATCTTTTTCATTATGATATTGAGGTGAAATATAAATAAAAGATATCTCATCACTTTTATAAAAAACATACACATATTTTTCTATAACTTTTTCAATTCATTCATTACTTATTGTATTCTATTTTCCATACATCATAATGCCTTTAGTAACATCAGAACCATATTTAGAATTATATTCTTCAGCTATGGATTTCTTTTATTTATATTTTTCTAATGATAGTAAAATATATGTTTGTTAAAATTTATATAATTTATTTGAAATTATCTTGGAAAAAATATCAGGTAATTTGGATAATTCATTTCATTCTGAGGCTCAGTCATAACAAAATCTATTCTAAAACATGAATCACCATAAATACTTTATTCATTTTTAATGATAAGATATGTAAAATCAAAATCTTACATGGCTTCCAAAGTTTTTATTTGAAAAGGGGAAATCATTATTTTTATTTTCAAAATTAAAAAATTTTCAATTTCAAAATTTTTATTTGTAGTTCAGACAGATCTCTATCTGATTTATCAAAAGCCTTATATAGTGAAAACAAACACAAGCCTCAAATTAGTACTTATTTCTTCACGAATGAATTAAACATTTTTCCATACTAGGTTTTAATTTTTATAAATTTTTTCTATACACATGAATTTGAAAAAAAAAATATTAGAAACAAAAAATAAGATAATATTCACATTAATTGTTCTAAACATGATAACCACAATGAAAATAAAAAAATTACATGATTGGGTATTATCATTTTATAAAAACATTAAAACTAAGAATATACTTTAATTTTACAATATCCAAGTAAATTTTTTTTCAGATAAGAGTTTAATACATGAATATTTCACCAATTTTGTAATCTATAGAATAATGTTTCTCTTTTCAATTATTCTCACAAGAATAAGAAAAAATGAATTTTCTACCTGATGATTTTTAAAATTGTCTAAAATCTCACCAAAATTATATCTTACCGGGTTTTCATCAACATCAAATAGAACAACTAATAACTCATTTCCATGATTAAAATTGAACATATAAAATACATAATAGAAATAAATTTTTTTAAATTTGGTATTACCTTCTTCTTTAATTTCAACTGAAGAATTAAAATTAATGTAAGTTTATGGAAACAAAATTTCAGTGTATAATTTTTCAAAAAAATATTATTCCCTTCCTTGATAGATAATATAATATTCTATTAAATATATATAGTTTAAATTTTATGTTAATTCAGTAAATATATATTTGTGATAATTATATTCTCAAGAAATATCTTCATAAAAGTATTTATCTAATTAGATGGATGATTTTTTCCTCGAAAAAGAAAAAGTAATCATTCAAACATGAAACCAAGATGTTAGATATGTTTGAATAATGATATGAAAGATGAAGAGGTGGTTACCACATCCATTAATATAGACTCAATGTGGGGGGGGGGGTTATTTAAATTCACCAAAAAAATAATGAAAATTTGACCCTTTTTTGATCAAATATTATTATTGACATTCAAAATATTTGAAAAATATCTTGTAACACTCGATAAATTTTAGATAAAAAAATATTTTTGTCTTAATGGAAGAAATGTATAAAATTTATAATATTTTAAAATAAATTTTCAAGATAAAATATTAAATTTATAAATATTTAATATAAATTATAATAATTCATAGATATAAAATATAATTTAAAACTATCTCTTAAAAATTGGAATTTTATTCCATCATACAAATGTTTTCTTATTAAATGTAACATATAAGTCATTAAAAAAATTAAATGTTTTTTTAGTGTAATTATTTTCATATTCATTTATAGAAAAAAAATTATGAAAATTTACACACTAGTGAAAAAACATGATTTAACTTCAGTTTTTTTTTAATTTCGACATCCGGTTTTAACTATAATATATAAAGGAGTTGTAAAAAATAATTTCAACATCGGTATTTTTCAAACTGACACTGAAATATAGACTACTATATTTTTGGCAGTTATTTCTTTAAGAAACCAATTAAAAATATGGTGCGATTTTTTTATTCATTCTACATTGATTTGGAAAAAAACTAATGTCGAATGTAAAAAAAATTAATAAAATTTTCAATATTACACACCATAAATATTCAGATTTTCTATAATAGAAAAATTGTATATATCAACCCAACAACATGTATTAGTTAAAAAATATATAAAATCTTACATGTTATTAACAAGTCGTTAACTAAATTATCTACCCATTAGTATTATAAAATAGAATTAAAAAACAAATAACAGTAACTTACAACATGATCATTTTTGGTTATTATTGAAACATTTTTATGATATCATTACGTTAGGAAACCTATTATTGAAAAAGAATTATTTTTTTGAAAAAATTTTATTTAGAAAATGCAATATTAACCATTAATATTAGAATATACATATTATTAATCAAAATCATACTTAAAATATAATTAAAAAGCAAATATCAAACATGTGTAAGTTCATTTTTCATATATGACTTATCATAGTTGAATTTTTTCAATAACAATGAATGATATGAGATTAAAAATTATAATAATATGGCATAAAATATAAACTAATTAAAAAATCTAGTCTTATAAAATTCATACTTTATCCCATTTGTGATTATCATATATATGAATCTTATAACATAATAACCACACTCCACATGTCCTTATTAATGATTAATATGAGGTTATAACAATTTAACCTTATAATAAAAACCAAATTCCTAAATCAAAAATAAAAATAATATCAAATGTAAAAAATAATTTATATTACTTTTATATATTAGATTATAATTGGTGTCATTATCGAAAAGTGGTCTTTCTTAAATATTTTCAATGACCTACATTTTCATATATATCAAATAATATTATGTGTATATAAAATAATAATTAAATATAAATCACCTATAGAATGAAGAATTCATTCTTTTCAAATAAGGTGATGTTTTTAGGAACATCACCTATTAAAGAGAGTAACAAATATAAGTGACATTCAATTAGGTAGAATATTCCTAACAAATATTTACCCCAATATAAAAAACATCACAATTAATAATAGTATATTGAAAATTATTTCAGAATTCCTTTTCTTCTATTACCCATCATGAATTGGAAAAATCCAACAAAAAATATCCTTATGTGATAATATCCCACATGTATATGCAATTCTATTTGGATTCATCCCATTATTCCCACCTGTGGATGTAAAATCTCGATCTATAAAACCATAAATGCATATGGTGTCATTTTTTGAAATAATTGTGTGTATAAACTAATTTAAAAATAAAAAAATACAATAATTTTAAACAACAATTAATTGAGGAAATAAAAAAAATTAAAATGTAAATTTACTTCCATAGATAACAATTACAACACATTCTCTCTTACAAAATTGATTTCAATGAGACCCATGATATCATTGTTTAATATTCTAAATTGATAGTCTCACCAACAAATATCAGTTTTCATTTAAAACTTATAGAAATTAGCCGAGGAAAAATAATCTAGAGATAATATTTGTATCCCATTTAAAATTTCTGAAGTACCTCCATTTTTTTTTCCAAAACTGAATAATTCATTTATTCAAGATTATTTACTATTAAATACTAATATATAAGTTAAATATTTAAAAAAAATTAATTTAAATTTTCAATCGGTTGCAATTAATATTTTAAAAAAATAGTTACCTTATATGAATGATACTATATTAGGACAAATGGAAAATGTAAAAAAATGAATAATACATTCACCATATCTAGTAACCTTTTCAGTAGGAAATAGTAGTATAGTAGTAGGATAAATAATGTTAAGTAGTTATACTGTAACTTGACTCTTTTTCAAAGGTTGGAATGTAATAAAATAACCCAAAAATGCATGAGTACAATGTCAATAATATGTAAATGAGGATTTGGAGCATAAAATAATCAATATAAGTTTGGGTCTGATAGAGAAGCTAGAAATCATAATAGGCAGGCAAGGATGGATAGTCCAGCGTAGAATGTTGTATAGTCTATAATACATGCTGGGCTGGTTGGGAAGGCTCAATAGTCAGTGACTGTCATGTAAATTATTGTAACATATATACAATAGATGAATGAATTTTATCACCCATGGACTATTTCAAATCCATAAACTCTTCTAGTAGTGATTTGAAATTTGGGTCTCCTGATTGTTAAATAAATGTGAAAAAACATACAGAAATATAACACCCACCTTACAACCATTTATGTGCCTGAGGTGTTTTGGATTTCTAAAACCAATGCCTATGATGTCAATCCTACTATTTGGGATAAATGTGCCACAAGTCTATTTCTCTATAATCCCATCCTAAAATGAAAACATAAAATGTTATAATAGTGATTAAAATATATAAAATTGAAAAATTCATGAAATATAAATAATATTTAATTATAATTTCGTAGCAACATCCATATGATTCATTGTAAGATACATTTCATTATTTGAACTTCTTCTCCTTTTCTATTTTTTATGGAATATTATTGGATTTGGAGGACTACATGGAACCTCATCAGAACCACTAGTGGAGTGAGATCTTTTTTCATAAATCTTTTCCTCAATAATTTTTCCTCTAATGAATGATACCCTCCATGTGATAATGTACGGGGGTATACATTCTATAACCAGATGTCAAGATGGTATTTTCTATAGGTCTCTTAAGTAAAAAATGAAACTAATAATTAAAATGATACATTTATATATAAATATATATATATATATGGAATTTTACAATATAATATATTTTTTATAAAAAATTGTATTTTCTAGTTACCTAAAAATAAATCTTCCTTCTATATGCCTTTAAAAAATCATACCAAATTTGTTGGTTTGATTTTTTTCTCTTTCAAAAAAAATAATTTATTGTAAACTAATTTTTAAAAGTATTCCATCAAACTACCATCAAATATTGTATCTTATTTTTATTTCATTTTTTTCATCTATATTAGTTTCTATATATTATTGAATAAAAGAAAAAATATTCACTTAAAATAAATTATATTCAAACAATACGATAAAATAAATCAATTGATATATTATACTATAATGTCATTCCAAAGATGATACTTTACAATGATATTGATGGTGGAGGATCAAGACATAATATAGTAATCATGTAATGTCTTTTCATGGAGATAATGATGATAAATTATATTGAAATTGGTCTTGGACAATTATCCTCATCATCATAATTTATATGAATTATATCATTTCAATGATCAAGTGACTAGTTTTTTAAACATGTAATGCAATGTTTAAAATCTCTAGAATGTGATTTCAATACATTAAAAGATGGTGAATCCCGTACTGAATTCTCCACTATAGTCTTGTAATTTTTTTTTCAAATTAATAGCTTTTTTTAATTAGAAAATTTTATTAATGTATATTTAATAATATGAAAAAATAAAAATATCTTGGTAATTTTTCATTTTTATTTGTATCTATATCTATAATTAAAATATACTATTATAATTAAATTCTTGTGGACCATAATATTATTAGATATTTGCGTAATTATAAAACAATTATTCTAAAATATGTATGTAAATAAAGGGAACAAATTTGTATATAAAAGAAAAATACTGTTTTTTATAGCAAAAAAAATATCAAATGATAACTATTAAATATAAAAATGAATTCTATTATGATAAAAACACACACATATATATATATATTGAATATTTTTTAAATAATACAACCTACACATGTAAATTTAAAGTAATAAAAATAATTTAAGTTATTAAAAGATTAATAAAGTGGGCAATTTTGTATTTTATATTATCCCTTCAGCATGATCATTTCTTACTATGTGCTTAGTGTTTGAATTAAAGTCATTATTATTCTGAAATCATGTAAAAGATAACGAAGTATCATATAGATCAATAATATAATCACTGTCATCATAAGCCAAATGGATTCTTTATAATTACAAAATGATGGAGTAATAATCATTATATGGATCAATTAAATTAAATATATTTTATGCATGTGTGGAAATGATAAATGGTTCCTCACTATTATTAAGTCTTTAATAATATACTAGTTTAATCCCATATTCAATATGTTTCATACCACAATTAGTTTCATCCCAATTACACAAAAACATAGTGACATAAAATTTAATATAATCAATTTCCCAAATTTCTTAGAGAACTCAAAAATATGGCTTTGATACATAAATTGGGTTTTTATCTTTGGAACATGAATAATGAATCACTTCACCAATAACCACAAGACCACTATTTTGAATGGTGCTCTTGTCATTGTTATATTATTATGAAAGTTGTGTACCCATTAATATCAAAACCTAACCGTGTCATCACATTAAGAGATTTTCCCCATACCAACCACTTCATTTTTTTTTTATGTACATATATATGTGATTACATTATCTTTAAACCATGAATAAAATGTATTTTTATGCTTAATTGTCCACCAATATTCATTCAATTTATCATATTGTAATGTTAAATACGCAACATCTGATGACATATAATATTGAACATCATCTTTGTGGTTGAAAGTGTATAAATGAGCCTTCATCACTTCATCACATCAATTATATGATATGATTAATCCACAAATACCTCCACCATCACAATCAATAGATATATGTTGATATATTGGGAGACTAATATACTCCACTTTATAAAAATAATTAGTACAGAACTCTATCGCCTCTTCCAATACATATTTTTAAACACTATAGGACTCATGTTAATAAGAATTTTTAACTTATCCGTTCAGTATTTTATTGTATATTTTAAAATTATATATACATCGTAATTAAATAGGCCCCTATATTCTATTCTAATACACTAAATGAATCACCATATGAACAATTATATAAAAAAACATAGGGGGATACATTTCTAGTTGAAAAATAATAATAGATATATCATTCCTCCACACATATAAAAAATTTGGTTCAATGAAATTTCTTGAAATGGATTTAAAAATATTACATAACATGATAATAGTTTTTATGATAAATATTGGAAAAATAACACATAGTAAAACTGGTATAAGTTGTTTCATCAAAACATGACAATCATGAGATTTTATACCTATTAACTTTCAATGTTTTAATGAATCAAATGTTTTCTCATTTGATGAATAACCATTGGATACATTAATATACAAGGAAGAAACAAAAAATATTCATCTTCAAATATTAATAAATGTGAAACAAGAAGAGGGTAATTATGGTCAATTTCCATTCATAGGGGGAGCTAACTCTAAACATTTTCCCATTGATATCAAGTCTAATATAATATTGAATCTATCTTTTTTCATTTCTTTTATGTATAAAAATGTTCCAATAAAATGGTAAAATATATGTTTCAAAACATGACAATAATCCATGTTTTTTTTCTATAAAAAATATATAATGTGTTAATTTTAAAATGATAGAGTTTTTCCTCAAGATATTTTTTTGAATACCAGGGCTTCTTTTCTTTCCAAATGTCATGTCAATATTATTCCACATGACATAATATTATTCAATAGATATTTTTCATGGGAAATATTATATTCTTGAAATAAATAAAAATATTTTTCCAATCTGTGATATGGATTATCAATTGTCAAAAACCATTTATGTCCCATATACAGTCTCCTTATATCATTCTAGAATTGTTAATATTGAGTTTTGTTTTCACAAATTGGCCATGATTAATTTCCCTTAACAAAATATCTAGATAATTTTCTATATGATGGAAAGTAAATTATAGTGAATATTATAAAATAATACTACATGAAAATATTACTTATTTTATGAATGGAAAACATTAACACATGTCTCCCATAATAGTTTCAAACCATCAATCAATGGTGAGTGATACAGAAGAATATTATTTCTAGTTTGTTTTGGGTAAAAACCCACCAATCTCATCATAATATATTTTTTCGTCAAACATATATATGGTTACATGTTATACAATAAAAAAAATAGGACATGAACTATGTTGGTTACATAGGATCTAATATGGATTCATTCCATCATTAAAAAATTCCATTATGATATTTCGAATTTCACTTCTAATATCAAGAAATATTTTTATAAAATCATATCCACTATGGTTATTCAATAATGATATGTAAATTACCATCATAGATGATCTCATATAAATTATATCTTGTATATATTGATTTATTTGAATTTTAAATTATATAATTAAAATGTGAAATTAATGGATGTTACCAAATTTCATTAGTAGGAGCATTTATTCTAGTACATATAGAATAAGTCACAGTTGAATTATCATAATTCTATAAAGGCATTGTTGGATTAAAATATTAGAATGTAAAAAATTAATTTTTTTATATTGCTATATAGAAGTATCTAAGAATGAATGCTCATATACTTTTCTCATCCATCATATACTGTGATGTCCCAAATGTAGGATACTTTGGTTAATATGCATATTCTTTAAAATACAACATATAATAATTGGGGAAATCCTGAATTTTGTATACCCCAATTCATCTGAGAATAATATTCTATTCACATCATTATTGTAATCAAGAATCCAATTTCATTCTCTAAGTATCACCTTTAATATCTGATGAATATTATAGAAACATTTATCACTCCATCCATTTATTACATTCAACTAAACTTATCTCAAAACATCTGATAACAGTGTATACTTACTACAACATAAGAATAACAATTTCTTAGAATCTATATAAATTTATTATATAGTTGTTGTTTTCTTATTTAAAAACTTAATCCTATATTAAATCTCTAATATGGTCATCAGCCTCATTATAACTAGATTCATGAACATTAGAAGCTGAATTTTTATTTCATTCACTATCCATGATCCAATGTGAATAATTAACACTAAAATCATAGAAAATGAGATGATCCATGATATCAGTTTGGGTTAAAATTATCATATTCAAAAACATGGCACAGTGATAGAGAATCAAATATATGTTCAAATAATTTCATTTTAAAAATTTCAAGAAACCCTAAACTATTTTTTCATATTCACTAGTGGTTCTTCATAAATTTATTTAATTTTGAATAATTTAATACATAATATCGCAATATAATTTGTGTATATATTAAAATATATATATGTATATATAAATATATAAATATAATGTTAAATTTTTTACATAAACACATTCAATAAAAATTATTTATAATCAGATAAGAGACATTAAAAATTATTATGAATAAAATATAAATTAATCAACTAAATGAATTTATTTTTTTTGATGTGTCTCATGCTGATACAATGGAAATCACTGGTAATGATCCCTATACAAATTAATAGAAAAAATCATGATCTTTTAAACTAATATATTATTTGGTTATAATTTATTTCATTTAAATTATCTATATAAATGATATATTCCTAGTACAAAATATTGTTTTTTTCACTATGTCTATGTTTTGAACACGTAATTTTATAATATTAGAATTTTTATTTAATATCATACACAAATTTTTGTGGATGTGTAACAAAAATTATGTCCTATTTTACTAATTAAATTTCTAACATAGGGGGTACAATCTCTATATGGTAACTCTTTAGACCCATACTACAATCTAAAAGAACAATTTGGTTAAAATAGTATTAATCATTCTTTACATGAAAATACATTATTTCTAAAAAATCCAAAAAACAAAGACTGTGAAAATATTGAAATTAGATATCAATAATTGAACATCATTTTAAAGAATTATATTTATGGCATTATATTTTTAAAATGAATTATTATATATAATGTGAAACTATTTTTATTGAATTATTCGTTTTTGAATAGTTTTTGTTTTCTAATAATATTTCAATAAAATGTAAAAAATAAATAATTCACATATATTAGTACATATATGAAAAAAAAATATTATTTTATATGTTTAAATTTTTTCACTTTAATTAACTAAGGTAAATTATAAAAATTAACAAATATTATTTTAAAATAAATCCTATTATATTGTAAAACAAATACCCTTTAAATATAAAATGAATAGTGTTTTTATTTTAATATTTTACATATATGGATTATTGATAATATAATTTAATTAATTTTTAACAATGAAAAATGTATTAGTTTATTTTATATAGTTGTTACATTTATTCGGTGTCATGTGTGTCAAAAGGTAACAAAGATTGTATTAATTTTACAAGAGAAAAATATGGAGTCATTGAATGTGATTTACTCTATATCGATGAAATATGTCACAATATGTAATATTTTTTTTATAATATAGTAAAATCCATTGGATATTATCATCAAATAAATAATTTGTAAAAATAATTCATCATTAATGACATCATTTGTAAAAATAAATCAACTGCATGAATATAATTGAAACAATAACACTAAAATATATGTAAATGATAAATAATTTCACATAAAAATAAAAATATTCGAAAATTATTATATGGATAAGAAAATTTGACCCTTATAGTGAAATTTCCCTCAATAATTATTAGGATGAAAATTCATTGAAATATATAACAAAAATTTTATAGAAATGAATAACATATAAGAACAAAGAAATAAAATCAAACCTTGGTCAACACTCAGTCGAAAAAAATATTCCATAGATAAATAAATCCCTAAATGATGAACCAATGACAGATAATGATGAATTTAGGCCATCTGTCATTAAATGTTTTAAAAAATGGAAGATAAATAGTAAAAATGGTAATTTATGGTTTGCAGGTCCTTGTCGAGGTTGTCGCAAGTCATGAAAAATAGTTCCTAGCTTGAAGAAATTGGGGTTTCATGATACTATGTTTTTTTGAAATTTATTTTCCTAGGTTTTCACATAAAAATGTGAAAGATTTATTTTTTACTTTTCATCATTTGTTGTTATGAAACACGGTGTCAATTCTTTGAGTTTTTTGCATTATTTTTCAAGAAAACCCATGTCCAAAAACTTTTTTTCATTTCTCAGCTTGATTTATTACCAAAACAAACACAATAATTCTAGATATTATAGTTCTATGTTTTTTATTTAACTACCAACACCAAAAAATAATTATAGAAATTTATTGGCATCAGTTTATGTATTCACTAACCCCAAACTCTTAATGCTGATACATTTTCCATTAGAATAGAATAACTTGATGTCCTATCACTAAAGCTGATGCCACTATTTCAATTAGTCAGAAAATACTCTATAGAAACATTATATAAAAATTTTCCCATTAAATATTAAAATAAATATTTCTTTGCAAATTTTGATTATTTATTGAATTTTTATAAATGTTTGAAAATGATAGAAATTATTTTTTAGACAAATATTAAAAATTTAAGATAATGGACTATACATTTCCAAAATAATTAATTACCATGTGAGATTATTTAGACAAGAAGAATATTTGAATGAGTATTCTATTTTAATCATTCATATATTTGGATTAGTACATTAAAATATATTGGAATTTAGGTGATTATAATAATATTAGCATTTTTTTATTCTGTTTTTATGCATTGATAAAAAAATTTATATTTTTTATCAGATCTCGAAAGAAATAGTGTATTATATATATGTGATCATATTATTATTAATGTTATGGTTTTTTATATAATGTTATAGAACATTCTTTTCACATAAAATTGTAGTTTTATTAAAACATTTGAGAAAACTGTTGTCTTCGTGTTGAATCCACCAAACATGTGGGAAATAGTATCAAAATGAAACAAATTACTCTTTAGTTGTGGAATGAGATAAATAATGTTTTTTAAAATATTACCAGGAAACTAAAGCTTCTACACTAAAATAAAAATATTTAAATTAATTTTTTATCGATTTTACAACTACTGAAACATGAATTTGTTTTTTTGAATGATAACATATATAATAATAATATAATATAAAATCCATTTTTCCTGCTGGATATAAATTTTTTTCTTATAGATATTAAACATGGTAAACATTTGTATTTGTTTTATATCCTCCAAAAAAGAATAAATGGACATTATGTATTTATAAATAGCTTCAAAATAATGTAAACTATTGATCATTCCACAATTTGTTTTGTAAATCGGTTTCAAAAAATCGACAACATAAATTGTATGTGATGTCTAAATAGAAGTACAAATCATATTAGAATTCTTGTATCCAAAATTTATTAGAATATAATTTTAATATATTAGTTAGAGATAAAAAAGATCCTAATTTTTTATATATATTTGATAACTACATTAAAATGTATATTCCCCCATCTTGCCCATTTCAAACACAGATTTCATATGATCTAAGTGGTAAAATTATAAATGAGTAAAGATAATATAAATATAATATAATATATAGAAATATGAATAATTGTGATATCTATAAAAAATATTTTTTAAAAAGGAAGACTTCGATCAAAATTACCCTTGAAATAACATATTTAGTAACATTAATACAGTTATTTTATCATACCGGTATCTAGGGGATTCTTAATGCCTATAAAGTTACATTATATGTCTAAAAACATATTCATAAAAAAAATCAACACTATGTTTTTAATTAATAAAATCATCCTCTTATAAATATATAGTAATGAAAGATCACTTCACATTTATTTGAAAAATAGAGAAATTCAGAAATACTACACATGATAGACGTATATAAATAGATTTATTTATTTAAATTTCATATTATGTTTTTTCATAGTTGATTTACTATTCTAAAATAACCCATCGAATCATGTATAAATTTATTTCTATCAATTACTCTATATTCAATATATTTATTTTGGAAAACCCATTATATATCAATTAAATAATTTTCATTGGGACGTTTTAATAGTGTCTAAACACGATTCCTCTCAAACACATTTAATTTTTTCTATTTTATTTTATTTGATATACATCACAAAAATCATCATCAAAATTATTTGGATTGAATTGTGATATAAATGAAAAAAAATCACATTCGTTTCACAGGGGACATCTGTTTTTAAATTGTTGATCCACATCACCAATGATATCATCACTAGGATGATTCAAACGAATTAACTTATTAATTGGATTTGATAAAGGATGTTAATTAGTTACATGGTGAAATCATCTATATGTCATTACATTCGAAATAGGTTATTAATTTAGTCTCTAATGAGAACATTTTTTGAACAATGATATATTACAATTTTATTAAAAACATTAGAATATGAGGTTTCAGGTTGTTCGAATAAAATATCAGCTTAATTTAAAAAAATATCCAGTATTTCATTAATTGAACACATATTTTTATTAAAATATAAACAATAAATAAAAGTAATATAATAACCATGAATAACTCCTTCATTTTATTTTGGTTAAAATTTATGTAAATTATCATTAGTATTAAAAATTAATTCCTTATATCTAAAAACATTAAATAATGATATTTTGGGATTAATTCAAGTCCAAAACACATAAAGTGCATTATTTATAATCTAATGAATTATACTATGATATATAATATGTTATTATTTAATAAAAATTTCATCCCAAAAACGCCTAATAATTGATTATTCACCATACATTGTTCTATTAATATCATGAAGAGTTTCAAATCATCATTCAACTATATAATTTTTCAAGTGTTTTCTAGTAGAATCTATGTTGTCAAATATATATTATTTCTACAAAAATATTAAAATTAAGATTTTATAAATCCTCTACCATAATAACAATAAATAATTACAAAAGGAATCCATTATTCAATATTAAAATTATATAAAAAATAATTTGAAACAGTAAATATACTCACTCATTTCTCTTGAAAAGAGAAACATGTACATCAAGTCTGGTAATTAACTAAAACGTATAGATTGCTATTTTTTCCAATACTTTACATTTTTTTCAATAAATAATTCAATGGGCATTAACTAAAAGATATCATAAGTTAAAACATCACTAATATATTTAAAATTTGACATATAATTAATTACAAATTGACCAGGATCACATACTTCTGAATAAATATACTAAATTCTTGGTAGATCTCTAACATGTAATTTCAAATATATTTTTACTATTGTTATAGAATTATAGTATTAAAACATAATATGACACAACATATATTTATCATCAACTACAAATAGTATATTTGGATTTTAGATCATAATATATTTTATGTTATGTGTGTAAACATTTACATTCCAATTAGATGAATGAATGAATTTATATGAAAAAAATGAGTAATATATTTATTATTACAAATGTTCACTATGTATCCCCAATGAAATCATTTTATTATACATGTAATGTATTTATTGATACCCAAATTATTTTAAATTGACGATTTTATAAGAATAAAAATAGTACAAATCACATAAATTTCCCTTTATGCTTTAAAAAATTAAATTTTATCCCTTTTGGATATAATAATCTATAACAATTATTTTTTTAATGTTATATGATAATATTATACACTATCTATGTACCTAAGATCTAATAAAATATATTTAAAAAAGAATGAAAATATATGATTAAAAAATTCAAAAAAATCATTATATCCTTGGAATCACATAGTCACACCATATCAAAAAATAATTACAAAAACTAAAACAACTATGAATTCGAAATGATTCCAACAAATCATATGAGTTAAATAAAATATAATTAGGAAAATATAATAAAAAGATCGCTCTAAGTAAAAATATTTTATAAAAGGATTCCCGAAAAAATATTTTTGTACTGATGTAATATATAACATATCCTAGAAAATTACTCATATTTATGGGTAAACCTCAAAAGGTCACATCCTTCATTTATCGTATTATGTTGAAATGGAATTAGATCATTCATTAAATGAAATGGATGGTTATGTATATATAAATTATCTAATTGTTTTCTTGTTTATACACAATTTCTGTTTCTTTAGAATCAATGTGGTTGAATAATAATTGTACATTTTCAAAAATTATATTCATTAATCTGATGGATTTAATAAATATTCAACAAAAATGCATGTATGTCACCATTGAAAAGAGTTTTTATGATTTTATAGTAATAAAATCATCCAAAAACTTATTTAATGTTGTTTTTTTCTTTAAATAATAATTCAAGGCTTCATGTCTAACCTTTTTAAACTAATTAATTATGATTACAACCATTATATCTAAAAAAGCTAAAAATTGTTCTTTATCAACATAATCTCATGTTATGTGGAATAAATAATTGATTATATTAAATTTAATCTTTATATATATTTTTAATTCGTATTTTATAATAACATAAATTAAAATGCAATGATGAAATTTTGGAGATGAACGCATAACTTAACTGCAATTAAAAAATTAGATCAAAATTATAAGGATTACCCACAATAGATATTTAAATTAGTTAATGACAAACTAATAGAAGTAATAAATAATTATAAATGAAGTATATAAATGTAAATGTCAATGAAAAATTTTATTAAATAGGATTTTATTATATTCATTTATTTTATACAATATATTAGAGTGGATTAGAAAAATAAAGGAAATAATGTTACATGGTTATTTATATCAAAGTAAATTTATTGAGATAGATTTCCTCGTGTGTGACATAATACATTTAATATGACGTGATTACATGAATATTATTAACATTAAACATATTCAAAGATTTTATAGATCCATTTCATGTAAATTCATTAGTTTTCCATTAATTGAAAATATAACAACCTTGAATGTTGTTTTGATTGGAATGTTAAAATAATGAAATTGATTTATTTCACTAATTTGAAGCATCGAGGTACATGTTTGATTGTTTTCACTATAATTTATTTTATATGGTTTATTAAATTCCAAATTTTAATCTCATAAGAATATATATTCAATTTAATATCATTTTAATGACTATTTCAATACTTTCCCCACAATATCCTTTTATTAAAATGTTACCAATTCTATATGATTTTCATCGACCTAATTTTTGATTCATTGGGTTATTATCATTATTACTTGAATTTATCACTAAATAATTAATTTATCACACCATTACCCAACATTTTATGTTATTTCCATTTATTATATTTTTATATTACTTCACATCCTCAGTAACCACTTTACTAAAAAAAAATTTCTTAAATATCGATTATAGTTTAAATAAATAACTATCATTTTTATAAATTAATATGTTCCTCTATGTACATAAATTCCCTCATGAAAATGTTTCCCTTTATTATTGGTTAAATAAAATATTTATAATTTTCCATTGTTCTCATTAATATCCTCACCCAATTTCTTAAGAGAATATTAATTAAAAACCCAGTGTTTTTTCAGTAAAAGTTATTTGAAAATTTTTCAACCACATATTTCATATGATAATCATCATGATTTAAAAGGATTAAGTTACTCCTATTTAGTTTCAATAGGATTATTTGGTTTCAATTTTTTCATTTAGCTGTATTGAAAATAATATTTATTTTGAACTATAACTTCATCATTTTAATAATTTTTCAAAAACTAGGGTTTGTGATATTTTTAATGGGACGATATATATCCATCACAATTCTCATATTTCATTTAAAAATATTTATCTAATTTTTCATTATTTATAGATGAATGTGATTTTTATACTACATATGAAAAATATTCAACATAAATTTATTTTAAAAGATAAATTTTATTTCTTATTTCCAATATAGTATCTGAAAAAAACTATAACATTATTTTAAATCTATGTATTTGAAATTTGTGATATCCTATAAAAGATTAGAGATGTTCTTAAAATTTATCTATCAACAAGTTATCTATCGGTGGATTATAAAATTTAGTACACTTTTATATTAATGAACCATCACTACCATTGTCTTTCCAAAATATTTTTTTTCAATTACTATAATGACCTAACCATGGTGTCAAAAAATAGTTCCTCAATATTATTATCCTTATAATATCATGCACACCTCCCTATATGCTAGAGGATTCTAACTAGTAGTGAGCATTTAATGTTGATTGTGCGGGGACTAGACCCTCTTTATACAATTAGATCAATAAAGGATACAAATAAAAATATCAATTAAATATAATAAAGCCCATAGAAATTCATTTTAGTGAGATAAAAATACAAGAAATACTATATATAAACTGAATATTAAACCTACCATGCTAATGTATATGCAATGTGTCAACATAAACTCCAAAATAAATATACATTAAACTCCAAAGTGAGTCTGGAACCACATATATTTCCCGCATTCATGATCCATACCAAATATTCTACATAGTATAGGGTTGTTTCCATAATCATACAGTAAAACATGATGTCTATTTGGGTACTGATTAGGTGGCCCATGTAGTGTGTGAGTGCAACTCAACTGGCTACCAAAAACAATTTCTAATGAAATATACTTTTATTCAATGTTTATTTAGTCATATAAATAATAAAACACAAGTATAAACTTAATAGTATTCATTTATTCAATTAATCATTATTTAAATACATAAAATTCTGTTATTTTAGGGGACACCTAAACCATAATACCTACATTTTTCCAGGTTAGAATCTAAAATATTTTCAAGGAATATCATATTCCTATTATCAGTTTTATCATTTATCATCTTAATTCATGGCACTAAAAATTGCTTCCATAAAAAAATGAAACACATATTCTTGGAGTGCCATTTCTACTACCCCACGAGTATTTAAAGATGGAAAAGTCATCCATATCCCTATATCTTTGTGGATGACCCAGTCAGTATATCACATGCCCGATTACCTTCAAAAAATCAAATGTTCCATTGAAACTAGGAACTAGAAGTCCCTCTCTCGTTATCCTACATTGACCCAATCTATGTGACAGTAAATGGAACACAAAATAAACCACTATAAATTCTAGGGTTCATAAATGTATTTATCCAATCATCTTCAGTATACTCTAATCCAAATCCATATACATCTAAATAATCTGAACTTGTTTTGATATCTCCTCCATGAAACATGGTATCAACTACTCTGAGTCACCTTCCTCTATCCATCATTTAGGTGATGTTCATGGAACACTATAATGTTTCTCAAATTATTCCATTTGTATTGTTGCATGATAATTGTTTTTATAAGTGAATTACACTACAGTTTGGTTCATTACCAAAGACGCACCAAATTCCTAAACGCAGTATCACAACATATACTAGAGAATGAATATGGTATTCTATAACAATCCACCTTTATATTGGTGGAATTATGTAATGAGTAAAATATTTGTTCATGGTGAATTCTATAAGACCATAAAGAATCACAATGTAAAATGTGATTCATGATTTGAAGCAATAGTAATTAGCATATATTTCATATGTACTATTTCCCGAAAAAAAAAAAACTCCCAGATACTCCAGTGAAAATTTCTATTTTTTAATAATATGAGCTATATTATTTCAATGGTCCATAATCACCCAAAGATTTTTATTATTTTTAAGAATCATTGTGATACCTAGAAATACTCTATTGTTACGTCATCCCATTTACATTTTAGAATGAGAAATAGTTTTACAAAACCACCCAATCATTGATGATATGTCTTCCCCGATTGATAGGTGTAGCATCATTTCATGAACACTTCTATATCCTTTTTAATTCCCGACCAACAAAAATATCTTTTTTGGACACATTAAATTTTGGTCACAACATGATACACCACACAAATCGAGGCATGATATTCACATATCAAATATTCCGACATACACATAAGCACAAAAACCTGATCTAGGTCATTGAGGATCTCATCATCATATATGGTCCAATATAATGATGATTATACACCATTAAGACATACCCTGGGGAAAATCAATCAGGTTCCTTATGAAGCATGTATCTGATCAACATCAAGAGTATAGAATCCACTAAAAGTGATATATGATTTATCTACTCTGGACTCCCTAAATCCACAACATTAATCTCAACCATCAAGGTAATTATATTACACTCATCAATAGACTCATGAAATTTCTTAGTCTGAGTTTTCCTTCATTGAGAATCAAAAACACTACTTACCTTCCAAAGAATATACAGTAGATAAAAAATAAATAACATTATATAATCTACCCACCAACGTTAGTGGAGACATAATTTTCACATTGATAATGTATAAATCATTCTATTTTGATCCATACAAATAGTAATGTATTCACACAAAATAAAATTACACCAACAATTCAAAACATAAACCACAATAGTTAACTCTCGGTCACGTGTGTGGTAGTTCTATTAATGTGGCCTGAAATATCGACACTCAAACCCCATAACTAGATCCCCCATCATCAACACTTAACCAGTTTTGATTTTAGAGGAATCTAGAAATATCTTATACTCCTCACATATCATAGTTTGGATATATATTAATGCAATGACAAGATATTATTCATCCCCCATAATGAATTATATCATTATTCTACCCATTAAATCATTTATCTCCATCATATTCAAAATTGAATGTGAATTTTCCAAGTGGTGAAATTTATGAATATACTTACAATAATATATCTCTAATCCTATAAATCTATGGATATTGAAAATTTTCTTATGAATTTCCAAATATTAGAAATCTATAATCTTCTATGGGTCCACTAACACAACTTCAAATGTGACAATGTTATCCTAGAATTTTACCTGATCAATCCAAAACATACACTTGGATAGATTGAAAAATATATTTTTCCCACTTATTGTTGTTAGGGTGAAGTCAAGATGTTGGGAATGATTCTCATTAGTATTGGAATAAATCCTGATTTCATCCACAAACACTAACAGAATCAAATCATGCAATGGATGGAAAATTATGTTCATTATGGGAAAAGAACTGTTGTTTCTTTAGATAATGCAAACCACACTACGTTGAAATCATATAGATTATACCTTCAACTATGTATAATCATCATTATATCATATGGTCATAATCTCAAATCATGATAACCCAATCTTAGTTCATTAATTTACAAAACAATGGTTCCCCATATCTATTAAAAATGATCATCGAATCATGGATAATGATATTTGTTCTTTATAGTTGTTTGGATAAACTTCTGTTAATCAACACATAAGTGCATAATCCCAACATCAATCATAAAAAACAACACTATAGATCACCAATTTGAATTATCCGTAGTATGATCCCCTTATACATGAATTATTTAATATGAATCATGATCTCATGAATCTCTGTCGGTGCCATTCTATATGGTGGAATATAAATCTACATATCCCCCTACATGATATCCATTGGAAATTATAAATTACACTAATTTGGAATCCCTATGATGTATTTAGGAAAAACAACCTTTAATTTATTCACTACAAGTGGAAAAAAGAACATTATTTACCACTTTTATAAACATTAAAAGACTATAATACATGTTAGTAAGTGCCCTTAGTTGCTAATTTTTTTTCCTTGCACATCCCACAATGGTGTCCCATTCTCCATAGTAAATGTAAGTGTATCACATAAAAACCATAAAGGTCACTCTCCTTTGATAAAAATCAACGTGGTTAGGGTATTTCACAAACATTTCCATAACCAAATTTGGTTAATGCATAAAATTACATGGATATAATGATCCCACAGAAATGGATACTACCAAACCTTGATATAACCCCATTGGTACAAAAAGATTTTTCATACCATCCTCTATAAGTGTATCTATTAATAATAATATACATGAGAATACCTCCAAAAGTCTCATGCCATTCACATGTTTTGATGATATAACATAATGAGAGGAACTAGTGTCAAACCAGTCACTAACTAAGGTAGATTCTATAATTACAATATTTCACATTTTCGGCAGTCATGCTCACTATATGCTAGTAGATCCTAACAATAATGATACTTTCATACCCCTCATCCATGTGAGGAAGTTTGTCCACCCTCACCTACAACACTCTACTAATAAAGGTTCAATATTGTGATAGTACCATGTCCACTGCATCATCCCACATGATTGTTTGAACTCTACCTTCCCATATGATATAGGGTAGAAGATCTCCATCCTATACTCTATCACTGTAAACATTTCCATCAAATCCCATCTATCATTGGTTTCAATATACCATCATTAGATTGAAAATCCTACCACAATATTGACAGTCCACAGGTGGTCAGGGACAATGTGTTTAAAAGTGGCATAGCTATGCACTACTTCCAAGTAACATAGGTAAGATCCTGAGTATGAAATCATCCCACCTATCAACTCTTCCTCCTATCCAACTAGATTAAATTCATATAGTTGCACTTCCTTCCCTCAAAATATGTACTTCTTGATCATCCATCAGTAACCATTGGTCTTCGAATAGAATAATCCTTCATGATTCCCTTAGCAATTATAGCTTGATCCACCCCCTAAGAAAACATCTTTAACAGATGTAGGTTAATATTAAGATTAATATCAAATTTAATAATTTTTTAAAAACATTGTTAATTTACAATATTATCACCATACATCAATGGACAAATGAAATCAATGTTTTTATAAAGACCAACATAATCTATCAGTGACATGATCCATTAAGTTAAATGATTTAAATTAATTGAACTATCATATATCCATGACTTTGGTTAAACTTATTTTAGTTTTTTATTAAAATAGTACTTCCAATCCATTCTATATTATTGTACATGGACTCCTTCCATAAATTACATTAAGTAAGAAAAAATATCCCCAAACATTTCTATGAATTCTTCCAACATAACTATCAATGCCTCCTATTCTAGTTTTAATAGAACATCCCCAAGCATATCCTCAATTCATTCCCTCAATATGCATCACCGTTTATGAAAATCATTAAAATTTAATAGGTACACCTTAGGACTCAATGAAAATTTTAACACATTAATATTAAATCACAATAATCCATAACATGTCATTTCCCCCCTTTTCCCACTACATAATGTGAAATGTGGCGCTAACACAACACTCATCCACCATAAATCAAGGCAATGTATAAAAAAATATAAATTAATTCTCATTATTCACGTTTCTCATTAAAATCCATTTGAAATTTTTTTATCCTTTCAACATGTATAAATTTAATATTAGGCATGATTTCCAGTATAATTTCAAAAGAAAGGAACTATAGTTTATATTTGAAAAAATACCAAAATCTTGTTTTCCCAGGTGTTCATATAAATGATTAATGTCACAAAATTATCATGATTTATTATAATGACTAATGAAAACAATAATCTCACAACTTTTTTGGAAACAATTCAAACGTCATTAAATCTTAGAAAACAAATCCTATAACAAAACAAGTGTATCATGATTGGAGAAATAACATAAACTATTCCACAAATAATAACTAAAAACAATTCCACCCTATGTTCTATGATATTACACTTGTACATAAGGTAGCTAATCCAAGTAATGTTATCATAATAATGACTCGACTCATCCTATTATTTTATCTACGATTTTAAAATAATAAAAGAGAAAAAAATAAAATATAGATCCTCTAATACAATCTCATCAATATTCCAATTAGGGAACCCCATATCGGTGACCCAAACTGGTTGGTCACATGACCTAAAATGATCCTCCCCAATTTCCAAAGGCTTCCAACAAGCATCAAGGGTATAATTCTGATAGTGGGGATACATTACCTTCATTATAAAAGTACCACAACAATTTTAATAATTAATAA
This sequence comes from Viscum album, assembly GCA_963277665.1. Lineage (NCBI taxonomy): Eukaryota > Viridiplantae > Streptophyta > Magnoliopsida > Santalales > Viscaceae > Viscum > Viscum album. Next base: position 521,241,558 of record OY728160.1, read on the forward strand.
CTACCAATAGATATAACATTACTAGGAAAATATAATTATCACAAGATTACCAATACTAAAAATAAAATATCAAAACAGAATAGTGGACATGCCTTGGAAATTTATGTTCTGTGTTTCAAAATCAAACCCAAATTTAAAGTCTCTAACGACTCCTAATAGGGTCCCAAATCATGTTTAGATCCCTTATCAATGCTCCTTCCCAGATCCTCCTTTTAACACATGATAATTTTCTCTTATCATGTCATATAAACATGAAGTCTACTCATGTACCAATTACTTTGCCGCAGTAGGGTGTGAGTATAACCCAACAGGATACCACTAAGGAAATCAATATAATATACAGTCAATCCCATTGTATGTAGGTGTAAGATAAAAATAATTAAAGTAATAAAGAAAAAAATTTAAATTTATTAAATTACTATACATTTAATTTAATATCACCATCGATTACAGGAGGATACCAGAACGTCAATACATTCATCATCCCATGCCAATGTAATAACTATCCCCAAGTAATATCCCAATTTATAATGGAAATGTTACCATTTTTCATCTTAATTCACATCATGGAATATTGGATGCACAATCCTATGCGAACACATGGGTATGATCATCATGTCTAAAACCTCATGGGTATTTGGATCATACATCCATGTCCCACAAAAAATATCATGTGGGTATTTGGATCCTTAGTCCATGTACCATTCTGGCTATCTCATATGGGGATATTCATCCTTAGTCCATGTCCCAAATACATTTAATAGCCACATGTGTATTTTGAGTCTCATTCTCATTCCAACTCATAGTAATACATATGGTCACTTCAATGCTTTGTCACTATGACACACACACACATATTACAAAGATATAATTGTACCAAAATTTCACATGTGTCATAAAATCACAATATTTAACTCATCAATTAATTAATGAAATGTTAAAATTTCACATTCACATTATTCAAGTAATTAATTCAATAATTAGTTAATAAAATTTATTTCATTAATTAATTAAAAAATTTATTAATCACACCAATTCCATTAAATATTTTAGAAATTAATTAATCATGTTATTTCCATAAATTAATTCTACAATTAACAAATCACATCCTCTAAAAAATGTCCCAATAATGTATTCACTATTAATTATTCAATAAAATTACACAATCAACATATGTCATTAATTTCCACTATGAAACACTCAATTAATTAATCCAAAAATCAGTTATCCTAATTTATCATTCAATTCAATAGTACCCATAAATCAATATATAATTCAAAAATTAATTAATTCAAATTATGGTTCATCTATCTAAAAAATCTTAAATAATTAAAGCATGTGATTCAAAACACATTAAAAGAATAATTTATAAAATTTTAAATAACAGAAATTGAAATTCTAACAATTATAGTCACATAATAAATTTAATACCATGTTATTGGTATTTAGACCACCTGCCTCAAATTTTATGAAGAATAAACACCAATAGAAAAATCCAATTAATTAAATAAATTTGAATAAATAATGATAGATGTGATATTGACCATAACATAGGATCATGTTCATCCCAAAAACTGTAACACCATTATATTTTTTGAATTATTAATTTTTAAATTAAATAATTTATTTATAAATGTTTTTCATTTCATTACAGAAGTTATTTAATTTTATATTGAAGAAATATTTTTTGGAATCTTTTATATGAAAATAATGTTAATGATTCACAATAAAAAATATAAACATTTTTTTCTCTATAGGAAACACCAAGGTTATCTGGTATTATACACAACAATGACTTTCTTCACTGAATTTTGTAATAGAAAGACCAATGTTTACTAAAAAATAATATATTATTAAAAAATTATTATATAATATAATAATCTTAAACTATGAAATTAAATTAGTGTCTATGAATTCGATCAAATAATTTATGAAAATTTATTTTTTATAAAATATTATATGAATTCATAGGTTACCAATAAACTATTAATGAATATGAAATCTTGTTGAATATAAAAGGAAATATTATTATGGTCTCAATGGTGATTCACCATAAAAATTAAATTTTCTTTTCAATCCATCGACGAACAAATTCAAAAATTCATTTCACATGTAAAATTGATTTGGTGTACGTTACACATAATATTGAGTTAGTATGAAACATAGTTCTATTGTTATAATTATTTAAATGAGTTATTTATAACCTAGAAATTAAAACAAGTAACAAGAATAGTATTAACAAATAATATAATATTATTAGGGTTGTTTTTAGTAAATAAAATATATTTATAATGTAAAACATTGTTTATATTAATGCCTTTATATTGTAAAAAATATATTATTTTCTCAAATGAACTACTTTTCATTTCCATTTGTGAAAAATAATTAATTTAATTTAATACAATTTTATAAATGTAATTTTATTATTTAAACATAATTTTTGAACTCATAATATAGAAATTATACATAGGTAAATGTTTTGGATTTTTCTGTGAAACACATTTTGTATAATGAAAATTGAAAACTTCTACATTTTAGTTAAAAACTCATGTTCTTTAAATAATTATCAAAGTAAAATTATATATTAAATAATTATTTAAGTAAATTTAGATCAATTATAAATTTAATAACACAATTTATGTCATTTTAATTAATTTCAATCTGGAAATTGAATATAAAAACATAACATAATTTTGAACATTTTTCTACAAAAAAAGCTGGTAATTTGGACTTTTCTAAAAGAATAGCATTAATATTAATTTTCTGAAATAAATGATTTAAATTTCAGAAAAAACCGAAAAAAATTTAATCAATATAATATTTTGAGTCTAAAAATTTCAACTTAAATTTTTAACAAAAATATTAGTAAATGTTATTAAACAAAATCATAATGATTAAGGTCAATTTAAGCTTAATTATTGACTAATCCTATTTAAATATGTGGTAAAATGACCTAGAAATCTATCCAACCCTCATTTGATGTCCATATTTAATAAAAAAGATCTTATTTTAATTATTAGCTGTTAATTTCTATGAGCTCTTTTAAGGTATGTACATATATACACCTAACTTGTTTTCAAAAAATTAATACGAACCCTTTTCCTTCCCTATAAAAGGAAACAAAACTTCCATGTACTTCAATCATGTCAAAAATGATCAGTTTTGAAAATCAATACACAATACACATCCTTTAAATCCTCCATTCATCTAGTATTATTTCTCTTGGGATGAAGGCATTTCATGTATTCATTTTGGAAAAATCCAATAGGAGTAACCCGAAAAAGAGGAAATGTCTTCCCTCATGTCCTTTCATTAATTTTCTTTCTACTCCCACACCATCTCTAAATATTATATATTTATTTAAAAAATAGTAAAAAAAATATTCTACTATTGTTATATTTTTATGTTTCATCCTAATCTTACACACACCTCCATATAATGTGTAATTAATATACTATTTCTGTGTACGACAAACTATTTTCTCATGAAATGATGATTGTTCATTAGTCAATTACCTCCTACCACGGTGGCCATCATTATGGAAACTAGAATTATATATGTCCTAAAATATTTTTTTTTTGAATTTATGATTATTTGTTATTTTTTACAACGTGTATCATTATACTTTCCATTTGATGTAAATATGATAATTTTCTTTTGAGGATGTATGGACTACCACCCCCTAAAAGCAATATAAATTGTTCCTACCCCACATTGATTATATTATGGATGGGATAGAGAGAATCTATATGATATATTTGATATAGTAAGTCTACTTTAATATATATATATGTGTGTGTGTGTGTGTGTGTGTCTGTATTTTACTTTCATTCTATCAACATGACATTAAATAGAAATATTATTCATCTGTACGGATGACATACCATCTCTATGAATAGTGTATTATATTTCGTACATATATATTGTATATATTATTACAATACATATATAATTTATATGAATTATATTAATATCATGTGAAAAAAATTAAATCATGAAATAATTTAAAATTATAAAATATATAACAAATTAATAGACATGAGAATAATAAAGTGAATATTAAGTGAAGTGAATCCTTAACATATGATTGTCAACTACAGGGTAATATAAAGCCGTAATCAAAACATATATGGTATTATATATAAATATATGTTTCTTTAAATTAAATATAATAAATCTATATTCATTGTATAGGTGTATTGAACATGTACAAAGAGAGTAAATACACAAGGTATTGGGATTTTATCTCACTTTTTTGGCATGTGAGATACATGCTATGTTTTCCAATATTTATGTTTGTGTGTTGTAATTGCATCCCATGACTATATTATAGGTATGATAAAAATATATTTATGTTTATTAACATGTATCTTTTATGAACATTCATTCAAGGATATTATGTTTCAAAATATGTGAATTCGGTTAAAAAATATATCAATTTTCTTTCTTTGAGAGTCATTTTTTATTGTGGTCCTAAACACCATTTCATGTGGAATATACATCCATTTTACATATTATATAATTAATCAAATTATATTCATGTTATTTTTAAATATATTTAATTTCCTTTCCTAACATGTACAATTCGATCCCTACCAAGTTATAAGTGTTTATTGAAAAAACCTTATCGCTTTTCAATATTATTTCTGTTAATTATTCCTTTGATTAGATATTATAATCCATTACCTGTGAAAACTCATGTATTTACTTCAAATCAAATTATTAAAGATATATCCATGTATTAGTTCCGTTTTCACACACATTGGTAATTATGATAATTTAGAAATAGGTTATAAGAAAACTTGATTGTATCACTCTCTTCAGTCAGAAATCTATTTTATTTCAAAAACCATTTTTTCAAAACTGTTTTCCAATTATCCTTTAAGACAATTCTCAAAGAGAGAAAATTATTTTAAAAATGATGTATTATTTTTCATAAATAATTTATTTGTTTTAAAATCTATTTTAAAAAAAATATTTGTATAATGTATTTAATCTTCATTCTTTAGTTGTAAAAGGAAAATGGTTATCAAAACATTTTAATTTTCTTAATATATTTTCAATTATTTTTCAATGAAATACTTTTTTTAAACATTTTTTATATTATTTTATATTTATTCTTGGAAAATTTATTTAAAATTGATATCATGTATTCTTTATATTTTTTTCATGGTATATTCTATGAATGGTTTTTAAATGGTTTTATGTATTAAAATGAATTTTCAAAGAAAAAATTGATATTTTCCACAGTATATGTTTTTGAAATATGTTTCAAAATTTATTTTCCATATAATATGATATCTACTGATGTTAATCATTACCTTTTAGTAAATAATCTAAATTTTACTTTCGTAACCATTCTATGAATGTGTTACGCTTAATGACTTGTTTTTTTAAACCAATTTCCCTTCCACGAATAATATGTTTATGAAATCTATATCTCATCCATGAGATATATGTTTATGATATCAGTTTAGATATCCAAGATATATTGAATTAAAAAACTCTCATAATACAAAATTGTAACATCTCATCCTAGATCATTCTGAATAGTAACTAGACTTTCAGTTTCATGTGTCATAGGGAGGTCTATCCCTAACCCTATAAGATAATGACTTGTATGGGGTTAATGAGGAATTATGATTAAGATTAACATTATATGAAATAATCTAAACTAATAAAGGAAACAAACATACCTCTTCCAAAATAGCAGATAAATATTGAACGTGATTGAAAATAAAAAATATTTATTTATGAATATGTTGATATATTAAAATAATATCCACCCAAATAAATAAATTATCAAATTAAATAGAAAAATAAAAATAAATATATTGGACGATCCACTTAATTCTTGATCCTCGATAAAACCTTATTATCTAAAATAATCTAATTTGACCGTTCCAAAATTTTAAAACTGATCTCATGCCTAAACACCACCATAACCTGTAATAAGTGATGCATGATTCTCAATCTATGAAAAGTGGAGGATTCATCAGTGTGTGAGTATGTTACTATGTATTGAGATAAAAATGTGTTATTATACTATGTCATAATTTTTTATTGGATTGGGACATGATTACCAAATATCTAGATAAAGATGAAGATAAATAACCATCAACAGATAATACCTTCATTAAACTAATGTTAGACTTTCACTGAGCATGTTATTTATTTAGTGCCATCTCAAGTGTGAACAACAATACTATTTTTGTAATTTTTTTTGATAAAATGTTTTACCACACATTATTTTTCTAGTGATGAGGTCTCTCTAATCATAACTCATTGGCCATGTCTCCAAATATAAAACCGCAGGGACTCCCCTATATAAAATTTAGTATCATAGAACATGCATATGATAATTATTATATCATGGGAATAAACACATATGTATAACAATACTTTTGAATTTAAATTGAAATCACTAACCCAATATAAACAATCAACCACAATTATAAATCCATGATATCCTTAGAAATAGTTACTCAAAATATTTATTTTTATACCAAGGTATCACATTCCTCTGTATGATTTTTTATCTACTAAAGGGATTATTACAATGATTTTTATAGATCAATAAAAAGAGAATTCTCTAATTAAAAAAAAAGTCATCACAAATGAAATAATATAAAAACAAATTTAAACAAATACAATTTGTTCTATTCCATAAATAAAAACAAATTTTTTTTAAAAAACACAATAACCAATGGGAAATATATTTATCTACACACTAAAAATTAATTCCCATCATCTATTGATGGTCTACACACCATCAATGCACTATTTTGGGTCTTCTAAGATTAATCATGGCCAAACAACCTCATTATGGTCTGTATCGAAAAAATCCTTCTCTTGTAAACACCCATCAATAAAATTCAGGACTCAAGGTGATCCCTTCTACTAAATAAACATGGTGTGTTTGAACACAAATTAATTTTATTTGTCACTTAAGGGTCTTACCCTACTTGTTCCATGTTAATTAGTTTGTAAATAACTACCTAGGGTTATCTCACTCGTTAAATAGATCATGGGAGGCTATATAGAGTTATATAGGAAAAATAAAGTCCATTACTCACGTCAAATAAATAATTTCTTATAATATGTCCATAATAATTAAAACTACAGGGTTGATAGATTATGCTAAATAAATAAGATCAATTTTATATCTTCTGAGATCCATAAATCAAATGGTAATTATTTAGTGTTAATTCCATAGTTTCTGATAGCCTGGGAATCACAATTCGAACCAATGTACAATAGGCCATTATTACATCGAGATTCTTAATCCATGTATTTTGACTTTTTAGGGATTTTATTAATTCTATACACTTTGTTAAATTTAATTTAAAAATATTTTTAAAATATCCTGTTAAAAATATTTTGTTGATAAAACATAAAAAATACCATTAAGACAAATTAATCATAAGGAATATATAGAAAATACCACTTCATATTATATATTTTAAATATTATCTTATTGGTTAGTAGGTGAATCTCTGACCATCGTATTGATTTCTAGTTATAATTGATGTCCAATTCAATTACTAAGTATCTAACTCCATCCCAATAAACCCTAAATTGTTAGTAATAATGAATTATTAATGTATCGAAAATTTATAATTAGTTTATAAAATAAATTAAAAAGGGAATAATCTCTTATAACGACACCTAACACAATTTACACAATGATTGCTCAAGAAACCAACTATGGGAAGTCTATAGTAGACCCCTGAGACAATTACTAATACAATTGATAACATGAAAACAAAATTGACAATTAAATTTATATTATTTTTAATCAGAAAAACTTAATATATTAAGCCTCATGATATAACTAATTTAAAATGAAAACATCACTATACCTAATAAATCTCAACATGAACTCCTTCGAGGAAAAATAATACCACATGATACTCAAATGTTTCGACCATGCCATGTAGAATGACCACTGAATCCATATTCAATAGAAATAAATTTGATTAATGAATAAATTCTGAGATCAGTGAAGGTATAAAAAGATAGAATAATAACTTTTATCATCAACAATCACTTATAAAATTACCACACATGTATCACCCCAAACATCCATAGTACACTTCCCTTTGAATAATACAGTAGTGTGTGTTGTACATAACTTTGAGTTCTAACACACACCACAACCAATCAATATAACAGTTATGAATAGTAATACCCACTTATTGAAATTATATAAATTTTATCTTTCAAACATGAATTCATTTTTGGATTCAGAATATCGAAATTATCTTAGGGTGATTTTTGGGAATTTTGTAAAAACATTCCATTTTTGATGAATAATGAAACAAACATTGAGTTATAGTTTCAAACCGAATTTTTATTTAAATATTTATTTATTTTATTTAAATTTAATTAAGGTCAAAATAGATACATAATACTTATATATGTTCAATGTAATTCATTATAATTAGCTTAAAATAATTTTAGATGTATAAAAATATTATTGAACTTTTCACCGTCTTTTACCCACCACCTTGGAAAATTTGGAAATTCACATAAAACATAATTTTGCCACTTCTGTGAGTGGAATTATGAATATTTGAGAAACACAGTTAATATCCAAAAGTAAAATGTGGCTCAATAAGATGAAAATAAAATTTGGTGGATAGTAACTTTTAAATTTTATTTACCATGGTTCAAATTAAATAGGGTAATTAAGGGTAAAAAAGATATTTATATTACCCTAACACATGACCTAATCCTATTGGACAAGTTTATCTCGAACAAAAAAACCTTAGGAATAAAATATTTTCATTTGGGTCCACTTGGATTAGATTAGGACATTTATTAATATTTAAGTCAAAGAAGAGTTAAAAGAGTTAAAATCAATGTTTAATAATTAAAACATTCTTAATATAGGGTTATACATAAGATAGATTCGATTATAAAAATTTATTAGAAAGGAAAATTGATTTACTACTTAATGGTGTTTTATTTATGATTTTTAAAAATTAAATAATTTCATTTTTTTATGACACAATGGCGATGTAGTAATTACCTAATTAATGAAATATTAAAATAATTGATATTATAAATATCAAAATAATTGTAATTTGAGACTTTTAATTAATTACAATAATTTTATAGGTTAATATGACATATTAAAATTGGTTATATAAATTTTCTTCGAATTAATAATGTTTCTATGAAATTATCAAAAACAAAATACCCAACACTGTCAAAATTGACATAAAAGTGTTTTTAAAACAAGTATTATATTATTAATTGATATTCTATTCCTAAAATTATAAGGATAGACCAAAGGACTTATATAATGATATTTTTATCATTAATGGACAACTTGGGAGTCTCTTGGAGGTATATAGTAAGTTTATTAACTATATAATTTAAATATATAAAGAGACATGGTAAATGTCAAACTATATAACTAATAGTTAAATATAAATGATTAGTAATAATATAGTGACCCAAACATATCTATAATATATTTTTTGAAATGATTTAGACCCATAACCACGTTAAACTTTATATAATCCACTTTTTAGCCATTTTAAACCGAATATGGATTTATTAAAAATAATATTTCTAGATTCTCAAAAGGTGCCCCTCACCCCTCTTATAAAAGGGAACACCCCTTCTCTCTAATTTACACCTTTAAAGCCTTTTTTCCCGGCCAAACCCTACCCAAATATTCTATCTACTTCCCTCACTTCAACCTAGAGGCCTTAGTTTGATCATAATTCCATCCTAAGGATCCCTTTTGATTGAATCAAAAGGAAAAACATGAAAAAGAGGTAATGTTTTAACCGCCCTCTTTCAAGTTCCTTTCTTCTTCAACTTCATCATTCTTTGTTATTTTCATTATAGAATAATTAATACAGTATCATTTTTATACTATTATGTTATTATGAATTTTGTAAAACCATATTAAATATTCTATCCATCCTTTAAATGACATGTCACCATACGTGCGTACGTACGGCCTACCGTCTCCACGTCATGGTGTAATTGTTATTCAATAAAATTATTATTCGTATGGGTATAATAATGATGTGCAATTCATGTAAATAATAAATTTAAAATGATAATAACTCTTTTTATATGATATAACATCTAATTATATATTATTTTAATATCAAAATAATGATATTATCGCTCGTGCGTACGTACGGATTACGGTCTCCACGAACGCGATTAGATTCATTCCCCATCTTATCCATTCATGAATAAATTTTATTTGATGATTAAAAATAATTTTTAGAGACATGATATCATTCTGGATATGAATAATATACATCCCATCCATAACACACATGCCTCACATAACAAATAATATAAATGAAGACAAATCCATTATCACCCGAAACGATGATAATACTAAGTTATTAATAACAAATCAATGTTAAAAGATCATATATGATATCATATTAATGTATAAGATTCTTGTATAATTTAATAACAATTATTTCACCATTATACACGAGGTTAACCTACCCTCAACCAAGGTATCGTACAATGTAAGGTTTTATTTCACAATCTCTTCATTATCTGAGGTTGTTTATACCTAATTGTCTACTGGGACCTCTTTATAATCCAAATATATGTTTCTCAAAAATTTATTACAAAACATTATTAATAATGTACAGAATATGGTTTGAGGTCAATTATATCCTTTTTTGAATTTTTATATGATTTTTATAAAGGAATCTTTCCACCATTTTCTAAACAAGTTCATTTTTAACCTTCTCAACAGAACTAAGGATAGAATGTTCTTTTTTAACTTAGACGGTGCGTCGGACTATTTTTTACCATTATAAAATTGTAAAAGCTTCCCTTAAAAGCTTATAAAAATATTTTCAATGTAAATTTATTATTTTATAATTATGTGACATTTAAATGATTTCAAAAAAATAGATATTTATCTCAAATAGTTTTGTTTTCATCTATGTCAACATCCTTTGATGGATTTTAAGATTATTTGATGTTGATTTATTATGATACAAAACATCAATATTGTATTCAAGGTTTTGTGATATGTTTGAATATGGATGTGTTATTTTTATATCAGTCATGGTTTATGGAGAAAGTATTAAAATATCATATGTTAGTTTTAATACGAATGTTTATGTTATGATTAGACCTGTACATATGAGGAATTAATTGGAATTAATAAGTGACGGGTGGAGCCCTCTATAGCTCCTTGATATATCGGTAGGTCTCAGGAGACAAACTAGTGTCTTTGCACAAGGCCTTGAAAAACTATTATTTGTTGTGTTGGCACGAAGCCTTCTCTATGTGGTTATGATAGTCTGAAATTTTGCATTCCATCATTATGAATGTGGTTATTGATATTACTTGTGATTATTCAGTTAGTATAATATCCATGTGAATAAGTAAATGGAATTATTTCATTTTATGTCTTCCATATTATGTTGAAGTTCATGTTTAATAGCCTTTTTTTAGTTATACATTGCCTTAAATGTTTATTATTATTTATGAATGTTTTCTCTATATTGTTATCTTTACTGGGTATTTGAGATCACCCCTTTCAATGTTTTATTTTTTCCCAGGATGTGAAAACATAAATTACAAATGAACTGATGGGATAGTATGTGGGGATATGAATGTAGAGACAAGATGTTGTTGTAGTTTTCCCTTTATGATGTAAATATAAACATTATGAATTTTTCTAGTGTATCCAAGGCTACTAAACTAATATCTCTTTCGAGACATGATCATTTTTTATCATCCCAATGTTATGTAATAATGCGCCGACCCTAGGTAATTGGGGTTGGGGCATTACAGTTGGTATCAGAGGATGTTTATTACAAAACATGGGAGCTAGATTTAGATAAAATCTGATTAGAACACATAGACCTAAGATGGACTTTTAGGATTAGTATAGAATATTTTTCATTAATTTTGGTATTGTAGAGATTTTTTGAGTTTTCTGAGTAATACATCCCTCTCAGGATATGAGCAGGTATATGCAGATCTGGAACAGATGTACCTCGGGGTAAAACCCAAAAACCCCGCTATGATCTAGACTCAAACGGCAACCGGTGCATGACAATGGGCCATGTGGCACTCTTTGTTATGACACTCCTAGGGGATATGCTTTGGATAATTCTCATTTTCATTACAAACCATTATAAATGGTTTATAAGTATATACTTATTCAAAGAAAAAAATTTAACAGTTATGGATTATATCCATACAATGATAAATTTATGTTAACTGTTTTAGAAGTTTGGATTAATGTATTGTGATTCATAAACTAATCTACTATATGCCATTGTTTAGAAATGGAACCTAATGGATGAAATGGAAACCATATCAATTAATTCACTCCATGTAGGGATTGATCTCATACTCAAGATAATTATAGTGGAGCTGGTGATGCAACTAGTGCTGATCAGAAAATCACCATACTGGGACAACTCACTCAAGTTATGAATAAAAAAATTACCCATATGGAGCACCCTGATCCATAGAGTGGAGGATTAATGTTAGATCTCTTCATGAGGAAAGAACCACAAACATTAAATGATAGTACAAATCCCTTAGTAGTTGAGAAATGAAAAAATTCCATAGAGAAAATATTCCTAGCATTGGGGAGTAGTGAAAGGGAAGAAGTTATCATAGCAGTTTACCGCCTAACTAAAGATTTGGATCAATGGTGGCCATTGATTCAAAACACAATGGATGATGATGAAGTATCAAATATGGAATGAAGGGAGTTCAAAGAGGTTTTCTTAGAAAAATATCTTCCTCGTGACCATCGAGCAGATATGGAAGGCCAATTTCTGAGTCTGATAAAAAATATGGATGAGAATGTCTCAAAGTATGAGGCTAGATTTACAAGGTTAGCAAGGTATGCTAGAGATTATATACGTAACCCAAGAGGTAATATTGATCGTTTCTTTGATGAGTTAAAACCATTTATTCTTTGAGCATTAGTGTCACAATCCTTCTTGTCGTACGAATATATTCTGTCCTATGCTATGAAGACAGAAAAATAATTCTCTAAGTCATACGAATTTAAAGCAAAGAAAGAGAAGAAGATATCTTCTGATCACACAGGAAATGGAAATAAAGGGGAGAAGGGAAAATTTGATTATCCATTCTATAGTAAATTTGGGATGAAACACCCCAGTACGTGGTTGAAAGGAATGAGATTCTGTTACTAGTGTGGGGATAAGGCCACCAAGATCGTGATTGAAAGGGAAAGAAAGAACCTAACGATATTCAGTGCTACAATAGCAGGGATATGGGAGATTATGAAAAATAATTCCCTATGCATCAGGGGATCTTACCTCAGAAAAGTCCAAGGGATCAAAACTAAGCTTATATTATTACTACTTCTCAGGTAGAAGCTACGAAAGACGTGGTGGTAGGTAATTTAACGGTTTCCTCAAGTTTAGCAAATGCATTATCAGATTTTGGATCATCGCATTGTTTCATATCTTTCCAGTGTGCTAAGAAAATTAGATATTTCCAATTTGATTTAACAAGGGTGTTTTCTGTTAAAACTTCTATGGGAAGTATCATTGTTACAACGATTTGTCGATATGTCCCCATTAGGGTATATAAATGTTCTTTATCTTATGATTTCATTGTCAAAACCATGATTGAATTTGATATATTCCTTTGTATGGATTGGCTTTCTGACCATGATGCAATGATTTATTTTAAGAAGAAGGAGGTTATTATTTTTGATTATGATGATAAAGAACACATTATCTTTAGACCAAAATTTTCACCACCTAATTCTTACATATATCCACCCATAGTAGCTCAAATAAATTCAATTATTGGGGAGGAAGAAAATGAAATAACTTTGGGTAAGGGAAGGAATGTTCAAATACAAGATATACCAGTTGTGAGAGAATATGATGATGTGTTTCCTGAAGATTTACCTGGACATCCTCTAGATTGATAAATTGAGTTTTCCATTGATTTAATTCCTGGATCAATGCCCATATCAAAGACCCCTTATAGAATGGACACTGTGGAATTAGTGGAACTAAATAAACAACATGAGGAATTGAGTAATAAGGGATTTATTCTCTCTTGTGTTTCTCCATGGGGAGCCTCGATTCATTTTTCAAAGAAGAAAGATGGATCTATGAGGTTATGTATTGACTTCCGGGAGATCAATTCTATAACAATAATGAAAAAGTATCCCTTACCTAGAATTGATGATTTATTTGAACAACTCCATAGAGATCTATAATTTCCAAAGATTGACCTTCAATCTGAATAACATCACATTTTTGTGATGAACGAAGACATTACGAAAACAACATTTCGATCTAGTTTTGGTCATTACGAGTTTACAATAATACATTTTGGGATGACTAATGCACCATCTGTTTTCACGGATCTAATGAAGAGAGTTTTCAAGAAATATCTCAATTGTTTTGTAGTGGTATTTATTGATGACATCTTTTTATATTTCAAAATCTACGAAGACTGTGAAAATAACTTGCGCATTATCCTTAAGACTCTTAGAAGACAAGAATTATATGGGAAGTTTATCAAGTGTGAATTCCGGATTCATGAGATCTCTTTTCTTGGCCATATCGTCTCAAAAAGATGGAATCTCTATTGATCCTTCTAAAACCATGGATATCCAATAATGGTCTACACCGACGAGTATAACTGAGGTACACAGTTTTATTGGTTTAGCAGGTTATATTCGGCATTTCGTCCATAACTTTGCCCGATTGGATAACCCATTAACAATGCTCACACGTAAAGGGGTTAAATTTGTATGGACAAAAGATTGTGAATAATTTTTTAAAGAAATGAATAGAATATTATTCAATGATCCTATATTGACTCTACCATCAGGGAATGATGGGTTCGTTATTTTTAGTGATTCATCGAAGAAAGGACTTGGTTGTGTCATTATGAAGAATGATAGAGTTATTGCCTATGCATCACGACAACAGAAAATTCATGAAGAGAACTGTCCTACTCATGATCTTGAGTTAGAAGGTGTAATATTTTCTTTGAAGATTTGGAGACACTATCTCTATGGTGAGAAATTTGAGATTAATACTGATCACAAGAGATTGAAGTATATTTTGTCACAGAAAGAACTCAACATGAGGCAAAGGAGATGGATTGAACTACTCAATGATTATGATTTCACGATACACTACCACCCGAGGAAGGCAAATAAGGTGGCACATGCTTTGAGTAATGAGGATCATGGAGTTTTGAACAAGATGAGAGTTGAAAAAGATCCTATATAGAGGTATCTAGTAATGTTGGATATGCGAATCACCATGTAAAGTGAAACATCACTACTTTTTCAAAGGGTTTCCAAACCATATTTACTAGAAAGTATAAAGAGTTCTCAGACCGATGATGAAGAGTTTAAAAAGAGGATTAATGTTTTCAATGATGGGAGATTGAGTGAAATTGTGTATGAAGATGGAATTTTGAAATTTGGAAAGAGAATTTATGTTCCTAATATACCTAATCTAAAAAGAGAATTGTTGGACGATGCTCATAGTTCCAATTTACATATAAACCCTAGGAGCTCAAAAATGTAGAGAGATTTAAAGAAAAATTTTCAGTGGGACAACATGAAGAGGGAGATTATTGATTTTGTGTCAAGATGTATGGTTTGTCAACAAGTGAAAGCTGGAAGCCAACATCCTAGAACAGTCATTCAACCTATTCCCATACCTGAGTGGAAATGGGATAATATCACGATGGAAGTTGTCATGGGACTACCAAAGAATCCTATAAGGAACAATGCAATATGGTTCATTGTTGATCGTCTTACCAAGGCAGCACATTTTCTTGATATAACAGATGATTTACCACTTGAATTTATAGAAAGGCTATATATAAATGAAGTTGAGGGGATTCAGGGGAGTACCCCTATCGATTTTTTCTGATCGTGATCCTCATTTTTCTTCAAGATTCTAGAAGAGTCTGTAGAAGGCCTTGGATACTGAACTTCGTTTGAGCACTGCCTACCACCCTCAAATAGATGGAAAATCAGAACAGAATATTCAAACCATAGAAGACATGTTGAGATCCTTCTCATATGACTTTCAGCGTACATGGGATCAATATTTACCTCTTGTGGAATTTTCCAATAACAATAGCTTACATTCGAGCATTCAGATGGAACCATATGAAGCATTATATGGAAAGAGATGTTTCACACCAACCTTCTGGGATGATGTTGGTGAAAGAAACCTCATAGGCCTAAAACTAGTGGAGTAAATTATGGAAAAGGTGAAGGTAATCCAAAACCACATCAATGCAGCTCAAAGTAGGCAGACGATCTATGCTGATAACTGAATGAATGATTTTAAATTGCAGGTGGGAGATCATGTTTTCATGAAGGTATCCCCATGGAAGGGAGTTATACATTTCAGTAAGAAAGGTAAACAGGGTCCCCGACACATCAGACCATTCGAAATTATAGAACAAATTCAGATTGTAGCTTACCGTTCGGCAATGCCGCCAAGTCTCTTTAAAGTTCACGATGTGTTCAACGTATCACTATTGACAAAATACATGCCTGACCAAACACATGTACTCAATTACAAGAATTAAAACTAGAACCCGATCTGTCTTATTGAGAAGAGCCCATCAAGATTCTTGATACAAGAGAACAAGTGCTGAGAAACTAGATGACTCATCTGGTAAATGTTCTATAGAGGAACCATAAGATGGAAGAGGCAATGTGGGAACCCGAGGAACTTACGGTGAAGAACCACCCGATTCTTTTCATGTTGTAGTATTCTAGAAATTTTGAGGACGAAATTATTTGAATTAGGGAAGAATGTAACACCCCAAGATTCCACGGTATGCTTCCCTTTGAATAATACAGTAGCGTCTGTTGTATGCATCTTCGAGTTCTAACACACACCACAACCAATAATACTAGCCGTTATGAATATTAATACCCAATTTTTGAAATTTTATAAATTTTATCATTTAAAATGGACTTCATTTTTGGATTTGGAATATCGAAATTAACATAGGGTGAATTTTTGGTATTTTTCTGAAAACATTAAAATTTTGATGAAATGTGAAAAAAATTAATGAGTTATAGTTTAAAACCGAATTTTTATTTAAATAATTATTTATTTTATTTAAATTTAATTAAGGTTAAAATAGTTACATAATACCTATATATGGTCAATGTAATTCATTTCAGATTGTTTAGAATAATTTTAGATATATAAATATTTTATTTAACTTTTCACCATATTTTACCCACCTCCTATGAGAATTTAGAAAATCACATAAAACTTAATTTTACTAATTTTTTAGAGGAATTTATTAAATATTAAAAACATGGTAAATATGAAGGGGTAAAATTTGGTTCGATATGAAAAAATAATTTTTGGTGAATAATAACTTTTTACTTTTATTTACAATGGTTAAAAGTAAATAGGGTAATTATGGGTAAAAATGATATTAATATTAGCCTAAAACGTGTCCTAATTATATTGGAGAATTTTATATCTACAAAAAACAAAATTAGGAATTAAATATTAACATTTTGGTCCACATGGATTAGATTAGGACATTTATTATTATTTAATTCAAAGTAGAGTTAAAATCAATGTTTAATAACTAGAACATTTTTAATATAGGCTTATACATTAGATAAATTAGATTATAAAAATTCATTAAAAATAAAAACACATTTCCTACATAATGGTATTTTATTTATAATTTTTATACATTAAATAATTTAATTTATTTATGACACAATGTTGATGTAGTAATTACCTAATTAATGAAATATTAAAATTATTGATAATATAAATGTCAATATAAATGTACTTTGAAACTTTTTATAAATTCCACTAATTTTATAGGTTAATATGAAATATTATGATGGGTTATATAATTTTTTTTCGAAGTAATAATGCTGTTATGATATTCCCAAAAACAAATCACCCAATAGTGTCAAAATTGTCATTAAAGAGTTTTTAAAACTAATATTATATTATTAATTGATATTATATTCATAAAAATATAATGATTTGCCAAATGACTTATATAATGATAGTTGTATCATTAATGGACATCTTCAGGGTCACTTAGTGGTATATATTATGCTAATTGACTATATAATATAAAAATACAAAGAGACATGGTAAATGTAAAACTATTTAACTGAGAGTTAAATAAAAATGATAAGGATTATATAGTGACCCAAACCTGTCTAAAATCTATTGGTTTAAAGGATTTACACCCATCCCCACGTTAATCATTAAATAATACACTTTGGAGCCACTGTAAACCGAATAGGAATTTCTTATAAAATAATATTTCTAGATTTTCCAAAGGTGCCTCTCACCCCTCTTATAAAAGGAAACTCCCCCTTCTCTCTAATTTACACCATCAAAGCCTTTTGGTTCTGCCAAATCCGGCCCAAATAATTTCTCAACTTCCCTCACTTCAATCTAGTGGCCTTATTTTGATCATAAATCCATCCTAATGAGCCCTTTTGATCAAATAAAATGGAAGAACCCGAAGAAGATATAATGATTTCCCCACCCTCTTTCATGTTCCATTCTTCTTCAACTTCTTCGTTATTTTTTATTTTCATTCTAAAATAATAACTCAAGTATATTTTAAATGATTTTATGTAATTATATATATGGTAAAACCATATTCAGTATTCTATACATCCTTTGAATTACATGTCACGATATGTGCAAACATAAGGCCAACCGTCTCCACGTCGTGGTGTAATTGTTATTCAATACATTATTATTCGAATGGGTATAATAATGATGTGTAATTCATGTAAATAATAAATATTACATGATAATGATTCTTTATATATGATATACCATCCAACTATAAGATATTTTAATATCAAATGAATGATGTTATCGCTCGTGCGTACATATGAATTACCGTCTCCACGAACGCGGTGAGAATCATTCCCCATCATATCCATTCAAGACTAAATTTCATTTGATGAATAAATATAATTTTTCGATATATGATATAATTCTGGATTTGAATAATATACATATCATCCATAACAAATATGGCTCACATAAAAATGAATATAAAGGAAATCAAATCCATTAACACCCGAATTGATGATAATACTAAGATATTATTAAAAAATCAATGTTAAAAGATCATATATGGTATCATATTAATGGATATGATTCATGTATAATTTAATAAAATTATTTCACTATTATAAAGGAGGTTATACTACCCTAAACCATGGAAAAGTACAAGGTAAGGGTTTATTATACAATCTATTCATTATCCGAGGTTGTTTAGATGTAATTATCTACTGGGACCTCTTTATCATCCACATCCATGTTTCATAAAAATGTATTTCAAAACATTCTTACTACTTTACAGAATATGGGTTAAAGTAATTTATACTCTTGTTTGACTTTTTATATGATGTTTATAATGTAATCTTTCCATCGTTTTCGAAACAAGGTCCTTTTAACCTGTTTGATAGAATTAAGGTAAGAATGTCTTTTTTATCTTATACGGCGGGTGAAATTATTTTTTGCCGATATAAAATCATCAAAGCTTCCCATACAAGCTTATAAGAATATTTTCAAATTAAATTTTTTAATTTATAATAATGTGACTTTTAAATGATTTCAAAAAAAGTGATATTTCTCTCAAATATTTTTGTTTCCATCTATGTCAACATTCGTTGATGGATTATAATATTATTTGAAATTGATTTATTATGATAAAAAACATCTATATTGTATTGATGGTTTCGTGATATTTTTGACTTTGGATGTGTTATTATTATTCCATTCATGGTTTTTTGGAGAATGTATTGACATTTCGTATGCTATTTGTAATATGAATTTTTATGTTATGTTTAAACATGTTCATATGATGAATGCATTGGACATAATATGTGATGGGTGGATCCGTTATAGTTTCTCGATACATCTGTATGTCTCATGATACAAACTATTGTCTTTTGAAA
This sequence comes from Viscum album, assembly GCA_963277665.1. NCBI lineage: Eukaryota > Viridiplantae > Streptophyta > Magnoliopsida > Santalales > Viscaceae > Viscum > Viscum album. Next base: position 521,261,536 of record OY728160.1, read on the forward strand.
AGGCCTTGACAAAATCTTATCTATAGTATTCACACGATTCTGTGACTATGTGGTTATGATAGTCTGTTATTATTCATTCCATCATTATGAAAGTGGTTATTTATATTTCATGTGATTATTCGACTAGTAGGATATAAATGTGAATAAGTAAATTCCATTATTTCATTTTATCTGTGTCATATTATGCTACTGTTCAAGTTTAAAAAGCATTTGTCTTAGTTATACATTGCCTTAAATGAATATGTTTATTTATGAATGTAACCGCTATATTGTTATCCTTACTGGGAATTTGAGCTCACCCCTTTCTATGTTTTATTTTTCCTAGGATGTGAAGAAGAATTTTATGAATAACATGCAGGGATAGAATAAGTGGATATGAGTGTCGAGACATGATGTTGTTGTAGTTTTCACTTTATGATGTAAATGAAATATTTATGAATGTATCTAGTGTTTCCATGGATACTAAACTAATCAGTCTTTCTAGTCATGATCCTTTGTGATCATTCCAATGTGTTGTAATAATGCACCGACTCTGGGTAATAGGGGCCAGGGGCCTTAAAAAACATCATGATAGAATCGAGGAAGAATATGGATGGGATCATATTGTTGGGACACACAAATAAGAGAGAGAATAAGGATTAAAACTATCATAAACTCATTATGGGATGAAATGATTTTTTTCATTTTTAAATCACACAATTTGGATGGTGGCCACATGGAATAGCACATGCTACTAACAAATTATCATGATCCAACCTGGGTTGATAGTGAACCGGTCACCCGATTCGGCCCACGGCAAGGCCTAAAGGGCATTCCTGATCTCCATGGGATTGAAATTGGTGTTAGGAATCAAAATTAAGTATGTGGGAAAAAATTTGACAATAAATAAAATAAAAATCAATAGATTTATACTATACTAAAAAAATGAAAACAAGAAACAAAAATAAAATTTTACATCACATTCCTCTATGTGTCGGTAGGGTTCACCACCGACCTCAACCCTACATCACACTACAATGATTGAATATTTTAAAGACAGAGCTCTCTAAGTTAAAAAAATGATAAAACTATATGTGTAATTATTATAACTCGGTAGGTGCTTCCAAAAAATATATTCTCATTTTCATTTTCATTAAATAAAAGATCCCCCAATCTCCCATTTTAATTTCAATTTATAAAACATGGTTTTCACATATTTTCTACATTAAAGTGAATTAGTTACTATTTCCCTTTTTACATCAAAAATTGGGTTCATATTCGAAAATGACACACTAACATTTATATAGAAAGAGTTCATTATTTTACATATAAAGTATGAATGAAAGTGGAAAACATTTTAAAATTAATTTTTTTTAATAATTTCCAAACCAACCCATCACTTTCTTGTGAGGTTACACCTCACAAGGAATTAGTAATAGTAACCACAAAAGATGGAAAATGGAAAATAAATCAAAAGAATAACTTAGAAAAAAGGCATTAAAATCATCTTCTAAAGAAAACTATGTGCCAAATAAATATGGTAGAACATATAATCTTGTTAATAATCTATATAATACTATAAATGAGAGTCATACTAATGGAAATATGTTCTTGATGACATAAAAAATATGGATCTTCATCATACATGTCTTGACAGAGGGGCCTAATCCCATAAAAATAATAAAAAATATCCACATACTATAGGCCAATATCAAATGAATAAAATAAAATAGTTTCTTAATCATTCAATGGAAATTATCTCTCTATTATAGGTTCCCATATTTATACTAAAATGGGGAGATACAATATGGTCAAACAAGTAATACCTCACATATAAATGCATCACATACAAGGGTCACCAGCAATTCACTCCAATGAATAAGTCACTCACCAATCAGATTTTAGATAATAAGGGTTCCCTATACAGATGACATACTATTACATATAACATAACAATAGAATGAGGTCCCTCCAATGGTCTTTTTTAAAATAACCAGTTTTAAAAAAATTCTTACCATACCCTTAATAATGTAGACAGACCAGACCTTCTTTTAAAAATCAATTGAACATCACATTGAAAAACCCAAAACCCACTTGCAAACGTAATTAAGAAACCCAAAACAAAATTTTTACTCGAAAATACATTTTTAATGAACAAAGGGGTATTTCATCAAACACTTAGTATGTGAATTCAATTAAAAAATTTAATTTCATCAAATAGAAAGAAACATTTAACATATTTTATTTCATATAATTCTTATAAAAACAAAATATAACTAAATAGTATAAAATAATGTAAAGAAATACATGAAATCAAGGTATTATTAAATTTATGGGCATGAAAAAGAGAATCCTAACTCTAGCATGTTGTGATTATATGAAGACCACTCGATCTGAACCATTGAACAAACATGCAGAAGAGAATTTACATACATATATATACCCCTAGCATTGTTACACATATTCCTTGAACCATGAAGGAATATATAGGATTAAGGTAATGTAACATATTGGGAAGAATCCTAAAATGTGAATGAATAATCAAAAACATTAGGGACATTTGTGGGAAATATTTTCTAAAAAACATTAGATACATAAAACAATATCAAACATCGATCTAATATATAATCAGAAATAATTTCTAAAAATAAAACAATGGGGTTATATTCTATGATCATATAAGCATAACTAAAAATACCATTTTACAAATTTTATGTTTCATTTTAAACTTCAAACCTGCCTTCTTTTAACGACCCTTTATATACTATAAAACCAACTATTTAAAGGAAAATATATTTACAAAATCATTTATAATTTCAAAATACCTAATAGAAAAAAGTACATGGAATTTAATTAAAATATATAAAAAAGAAATACCATGAACCATTGAACAATTTTTCATAAGTTTCCATACATAAGAACCAAGACAGACATTCCATACATTCCCGTGCATGCTCAAATGTCCCTGATGATAACCAAATAAATTTCTCCAATATTCCAAATAAATACTAATTTTTCAAGCAACAACTCCTTCAGTTTCAAAACCCATATTTCAAATTTAAGACCATATAAAAGAAAGTGGATAAATTTCAAATCCAATTTCATTTATATAAACACGATTATATAAAAAGAAAACAACAAAATTCACCACATACACCAACCGGCCAGAGAGAGGTACCCGTAGTTATGCTTAAATTTGATACATCGTGTTGAGCTATGCCACAAGTAGTCATCATCAAATAAGAGGTACTTAAATCATGAACATGAACCCACATGGGTCACTAATCCATGTAATATCATAATTTAACATGTGATTTCACCCATTTTCATCCCACAATCCAAAACAATAATAAGGGAATCAATTCCTCAACTACCCCATGAATGTCATGTTTTGTCATAAACGGATGTGATTAGGAACCATCCAATGTCCTAAATCTTGAGCCACAAACAACCAAATCTCTATCTACCAGACACGATAAATAACGAGTGTCTCATCTGATTCCATTTTTCATGGTGCATCCCAATTCGAGCCTGAACTAGAAACCTATGTTGGAATGCCATAATGCCCGAAGGGCATTCTCAATCCCCACATGATGCAAACTATTGTTGAGCATAAAAATTAAATTACTAGGATTTATTTTCCCACAAATAAAAGAATAATAAATACATATAAACTAATTTATAAATTATGAAGTCTATAAGAAGATGAAAAATATAACTGCACATACCTATATGTGACCATGTGGGTCACCACCGGCCACAAAACATTGTCACGTTACGTCGGATTAATCCAATAATAGAGAAAAACCCAAAGAAAAAAATAAAAGATAAAACTATTGGAATGTCTTTAAAAACACATTAGGTGTTCCCAAATAATATATTTACAGTTCATTTATTTTAAATAAAAGATCCATAAATTAAAAATTTTGAATACAATATATAATATATGATTCTTACACACAATCCTCTTTAAAATAAATCACATCCAATTTCCCTTTCTCTATTAAAAAATATATTCACTTCAAAAATGGTATATTATCATTTTAGAGAGAAATCAAATTCACTTTTAGAAAAAAAGGTAACACCACCCCTAGAGGTAAGCACAATAACTATATAATATGGGAAATAGATAATATATAACATGAATTATTATCCAAACAATAAAGAAAATTCATATACTGGTAACAACTATGTTCCAAAAATACATGGGGGAACCTATGAGCTCATGAATTATCAAGAAAATACTATACATTTGACTCATCCCACTGGAATTACCTATATAATGAAATCATAATTCCCAAATTTCTACTCGTCACCCTACATGGACATGATAAGAGGCACAATCACATAGAAACATTAAAAAAATATCCACATACTATAGGCCACTAGCATGTGTGTAATCTAAACTTGTGCAATAGTCATTCCCTAAAAATTCACTACCTATGTTTGGATCCAAATAATAGACTAAAAGCGTGGTGAGCCAACAATGTAAAAAAAGTAATCAATAACATATAAATGAAACACACCCAGGAAACACAAAAAATAGTCACCCCTGATTCATTCAATGGAACATGCCCCCAACCATACAAGTTGTTTATTGGAACAGAGTCATACATGGAATACCTCCCACAACATGAAACATAACCAATTCAATAGGACCCCCCAAATAGAGTTCTTAAGATAGTTATTTTTACAATAATGTCAACAAGGCCTCACATGATTTTCACATAGCTTAAAATTTCATAAATAATCACACGCACAACACATTGAATAACCAGAACCAAATATTGAAACGCATTTAAGAAACTCAAATCACAATTTTAAATACAAAATACAATTATAATTTCCAAAGGGGTATTTCATCAAAAACATATTATGCACATTCAAATTAATAATTTCTCTTAATCATACACAAAGAGGAATTTACATAATTTTATATCAAACATTTATATTAAAAACATATATCACTAAATAATATTTAATATTTTTTTGACAGATGAGAAATAAAAGTATTATTAAATTTAACGGTAATAAAATGAGAAACATACCTCAATCCTGTAGTTTTTTAATGACGAATGCTCGAACTGACCCTTTTCACAAAGACGTGTATGCACTCATACAAATATATATAAATACCCCTAATTTCATTGAACATATTCTAGAAACCATGAGAGAATATGTACCAAGAAGGAATATATATAAATACATACATACATATATATATATATATATATATTTCATAACCTATACAAGCACATGTTTTCACTCTCAATACCCATTGTGCAAACTAACCACAACGAGGCCCAATGCACTCTGCAAACATTACCAACAACCAAAAAATAAAAAAATCATTAAAATAGAATAAATCCAAAATAATGTAAACAAGAATATATTGAAACCAATGGATGGTACATGAAATATTATTCTATGGGAACGACATTTTAATTTGACATGTTCCAAATGACATTTATGTTTTCCAAACCCTGAATGAACTTACTAAAATGAATTCAAAATAATTTTTTCTAAACAATGCAATATATTAAATTTAAAAATCTTTGAAAAATAAATATAACCTTCTTATATTTCATTTTTAAACAAATTTTCTAAAAAACACAATGAACAGACATCATTTAGAAAAAACGATCATTTTAAGAAACTATGATTTTAGGAAAACACCATTTTTTAAACACTATGATATTTTGCGGGAATATCCATGTGTATATCTAGTGTACACATTGAAGTGTCTACATCCAATGGAACAACTAACCTCACTAAAAACATTATAAATCACCTCAAAAAACATCACTTTCCATTTTTCCCTTTCAAAACCATTTTCTTAATTACAAAATGCAAGAATAGTTTATAAACGAAAGGATTCCTTCCGAAAATGTTTAAATCCATGGTAAATGAAATCACTATGTTCAACATGAAAAACCCATGTTCAAATGAATCAATAAGATAAAACAATATTATGGGAAAACACCACCCAATTATTGCAATTTTTTCCCTAAATATAACGAATCAATTTATGAAACACATTTATTATAAATAAAAATATTAATAATTATAGTTTCCCATCGAAAGCTATTTTTACGAAATCTGATAATCAATAAAACAACATAAAAATTTAACCAAGGGATATAACCAGATGATAATAATGTTTTCAAATTTAATTAATATCACACAAGACACAATATTATTGAATTGAATGTAAAGGAATTGAAGCATATACCGGTTGATAAACAATGTGATAAGACTCTCGATAAAATAAAAATATGTTCAAAAGAAAGATATACATATATAACCACCTAAGAAAACCAAATATAACATAAAACATATAATTAGTGTTAAAAAAACAATATAAATCCTAAAATATGTAATGAAAAACACATAGGAGTAGGAGGTCACTAACAAGGGAGGTGCAGTTGGGGATGGAACTAGAGAAGGAGTTATACCAGAGAAAGGAGGAATAGAATGAGAGAAGTCGTGTGGACAAATGGGCTGGTGAGAGGCGGAAGGGTATCAAGAGAAGGGAGTTCTTTCGGGAGTTAGACGAATGGAGGGCTCGAAAAAGATAGAGGGAGGTGGTGAGGGTTATGCTACCTAAGAGAGAGGAGGGTTGGGGTCCTCTAGGTAGGTGAGAGGGAATGGGGAGGGTAGCGCCTAAGGGAGATCGTAGGGGAAATTGGGGTTTAAAAAATATAATAATAAAAAATATTTTAATATTAATAATAATAATTATCATTGTTGTCATTGTCATCACCATATCCATAATAATAATATTTATAATCATATCAATAAATAGTATAATAATAATAATAACTCAATGATGATAATAATAATAACATTAATATTATTAGTATTAAAAAATTATTTACATTTTACATTCATAACATTTTATTTGTTTTAAATATTTGGATACCACATAGTCACATGGGTCGCCCGTATGGTTAACGATAACAATGTGTGCCTATGAATTGGCCCAAAATGCACCAAATTTACCACAAATAAAATATTTTAAACCATCACTTTACCCGATCTATTATGATAATTTCGAAAGACGATAAATAATATAATAAAATAATTTTCATGTTCTGGATGTGACACAACCCCCACTACTGATCTGATGTTATTATTTAAGTAAATGATTATCATTTCCTAAAAATACTTTTATCCAATCTGACACTCCTATAGTTCATTCCATATTCCATAACTATTTGGGATATTTCTAAAGACCAAAAATTAGATTCCAGATGTTGGTTCATAGAATAAAAACCCACCAAATACAAAAATTTAAATTTCACTGTAATTTAAAAAGATCATAAATACACTAGGATTTATTTTCAAATCCTCCACAAGGATACATATACCATATTTTACAAGTCCCAATGATCAAATCATTGCTGATTAGTATACCATTACAAATAAAAATACAATATTCATTCACCAGTTTTTAAATCTTGAATATGCAAATTTAGATGTTTATCATTTAAATAATTTATGATATAAATATATTTAATTTTTCAATAACATGATTCAATGTGAAAAAATTTACTCCAAGGATAGAGATATGATAATGATGGTATTTTTCAAAAATTATTTTCCTAAAATTCATCATATTGAAATTGATAGTGGATTTCTTTGGTAAAATAATATTGATGATTAATGCATTCGTAACTATACTGAAAATCTTACAAGGAATGTGTGGAATTATTGTAGTGTTATAATTATAATATAATGTTATATTAATTGAAAAAATTTTTTCTCTTAAAATAATTTCTTTAAAAGGTGTTATCTATATGAAAATTTAGTTGGTATTCATAAATATTTCAATGTGATGTGATTGTACAAATGAATTCTATAATAATCCATTAATCTCACTGTTTTGATAATAAAAGAATTAATAAATTAAAATGGAACAATAATAATAAAAACAAATAATTGAAGAATATATGACTACATTTAATTATGAAGTATATAAGAAAAATAGTGGAAAATATATTCCAGGGTCCATTAAATTTTTTATCTGTAAAAATATTGTCATCGATCAAATTTTTCCTATTTTATGTTACAAGGAATGTCAATGTTAGTGACAATGATTAATGCAATCATCCACCCACAATATAATTCTAAAATTTCATAGTGAATGAAGATTATACAAATTAGTTCCAAAATATTATAGTTAATGATGATGCTTTTAAATACATTTTATAAAAATATACAAAATGATAACACAAGAAATAAAAAATATTCATGTTGGTCATAAGAATATTGTGGTTAAAGGTAGACATAATATACTCTTTAAAACCTAAAATAATTTATTTTATCACATTACCATATTAATATTATATGATGAATTTATAATTATTATCAGGTAATAAACACAATTATTATTCAATGAGTAATTATTAAATACTAATAATGGTTTAATGATCAAAATAGATTTTATAGCTCATCATTAATTGAAATTTATTGGAATTTTATTTTGTAAAATCTTGTTAATTTCTTTTAAATTACATTTTATGTTATTAGGAAATATAATTTATTTACATATATTGATTCCTTATTAATATCAAGGGATGAGATTCCATAATAGATATTCCAAATCCAATTATGATCCTAGTATAGTTTGAGCGTTAATCTGAAAATAAAATATAGAATAATTTTATTATATGTGTCTTATTTCTTATTGATGAGATATATTTATCTTAAATAGTTATAGAAAACATTATATTTATTATATTCATACTTTTTAAATTTCCAAATATATGTCTAGAATATATTCATTATCATCCCTTGATTAATCATGTTGAGTTTTCAGTTTATCTCGTGCATGGTTCTATAAATATTTTAATGAATCTGAATACAATGGCCCTAATAGAGTTATAATTATTCAATATGTAACTCTAGGAGAATATTAATAAGTAATTAATGAACTATAATGCATCACCATGGGGTGAGTCAGTTCATTTGGTCAAATGAATGATTGTCCGATGAGGGGTTTTCATCGATTGTCAAGAAATTAACATGATCACAATATTTAATAAATATCAATTATCCTATATTAGTTACTTGATTTGTCAATAACATGGATATCAACACTTTTCCAAGATTTACATAAATTAAATATTTCAAAAATGAATAATAAAGAAGGATAATATACCCAAGACATCCTCTTGTATGTTATGCGGTCATTTGTAATTTATATTGATTCCATTTGTACGTACCAATTCCACTATTATCAATATGGAATAAATTAATATATTATTTTTTTCAATGACCTTTTTTAGTCAATATAAATATTTATATATATATATTATTCTTATATAATCGAAGTGAATGGATGTGCATTCAGATCACTTGAGGATTACAATGAAGACCATGAGAATGTATAGTATTTATGAAAAATTTATCCAATGATAAATATTTAAATAGAATGTTTAATATTCGATTCAGATAATCATAAGAATGGGTATATAGGTGGATTATTCAAAGAAGATAGTTTTTTTAAAAAAGGATGATGGACACTATGTTGACAAAGAACCATATTTATCTTATTATTGATGGATTTTGTTGGAAAATTAGTATAGGCTTATAACAGAAATGAAATCCAAGAATAATAATCACATTTAACAGATAAATATTCCATATTAATGATGAATGTGAAGAAATTTTCAAGGTACTAAAGAGGGAGTTGATCAGTGAAACTATACTCACACCAACCCCTTGTAGACATAGGTTTTTATTATACTAATATGAATCTATGAAGGGAAAGGGTTGTGTTTATACTCATAAGAACATTGTGGTTGATTATTCATGTCATCAATTAATGTCTCTTAATAAAAACTAATCAACAAATGACATCAAGTTATCATTGGTAATATTTTTATGATAATTATAATAGAAATATAAATATGAAGATAGTATTAACATATATACTTATAAAATATCATTAAGGTATATATATTCACCCAACAATATTTTAACATTGAGTAGAAATGTGGAGTTGAATAAATACTTAGTCCTTTAAATATATTACTACTATAGTTAATAAATAATTATGGTTGATATTTTTTTAATTTCTGGGAATATGATATCCTTCCATTTATTAAGTCCTAAAAAGTTAATACATTTATCAATTTAAAAAAGAAGGACCATGAAATATTATATTATGGGGTGAAATATTGTCTTCAAAAATTATATCTTCAACCTAATATCATTATGATGATTAATGTAGAGAAGATATAATAGATATAGAAACAAACAATAGTGATAATTTTTTATAAGATCATACCTCATTTTAATGAAATAATAATCTCCACGAAGCATGTATTCGTCTAAGAAATATTATACCTGATGAATGTGATATTGGATAAAGCGTATAGTACATCATTCTCTATTCATCCAGTATGTAAGTGGATATATATAGATATAAATGATTATTTTTAATGTGCTATGAAAAAAATGTATATTGTAGAGTATTTATATCAATACCCAATGTTTCAAACCGATAAGTACTAGAGACATAATTCTCTTTGGTTGTTACAATAAATACCATACTATAAATAATATTCTAAAACTTAACAATAATTTTTTATTCGGACACCCCCAAACATCTGATGTCCATAATTATAATTGTTTTTTAGTATATTTCCTATTGACATCAAAAAAATTCAATGAATAAATATATTTTTTTACTGGTGAGTATATTTCTATGTTATTCATTAAAAAATATGAATGTTTTAATAGAGTATCACAATATACTATATTATTTTTTAATCTCATTATAACCTTAATGTTTTTAGTATATCATAAATATGATAAAAAGATATAGCTAATATTTTGGTCTATAAATAATACTAAGATATATGTTAGAAAAAAAGAACCATTCAAACCATATAATATATATTGGGAGACTCTTCTATGGATTTAAATGGTGAGTAAGATCAACACATTTCTCTAGATATGTTTAATGAATATAATATATTTCACTCAAGAATTTAGATTTCTACATATATATCTATCAATAGAAGGGACAATTGAAATCCCTTGTGATTGAGTGTATTCAGATAATGGAATGTATTTTGAAGTAATCATGTTGAGGAAATGATATAGAATATTATATCCAATCATGATAATGTTTGGATATCTAATATTTTATTGATTGTTACAGTATCTATCTTCGATTGGATCAAGAGTTTGATGAAGTTGAATAGGTATTTTAACAACTATATAAATTTGTAGAGTATTAATAGATTTGTAATGAAGTGAATGTCAAGAGCTAAATATATTGGCCACATTAAAATTATTGACTGTATAGATTTGGGTTCTTATGTCATGTGGTTTTCACCAAATCATTATAATGTATATAATTGGTTCCATTTATCCCTTTTGAGGATATTCATTCCTAATAATTAAATTGTATTTAACTCAAAGAACATACAAATTTAGAAACATTTTTCTTATGGGGAATAACTGGTTAATAGTTTTATTCAGTATAGAAATTTCAATGAAACTATTTCACTCACCAAGTCAATGTTTTGTGTAATGTAAATAAATTTAAGGATGCTACATGGGAATATAAAGATGTGATTAATAAGATACATATCCATTTGAATATATCAATGTGAAATAAATATAAGGGTGAAATTATTCTATGGGATTGAAATTCAAATCCTTTTGTTTTTATGATATATTAAAATTTAAATATATTTTTATTTCATTGGTAGCATTTAATAATTGAATGAAAAGTTTCAAATAAATGTGATATAATATAAGAATTATATTATTTATAAAATCACTAATTTCTTATATTTTGGAATTATGGATATAAATTTGAATAACCCCATTATGAAATATAAATAAAAATAATATTCCATTGTCTGAATTTATTTATAATAATTATATTTTGAAATCCATGTTTTTTTAAAATAAGTATATTTTTCTTGTGTTTAATCAAAAAATTTATAAAAATTTGATATTTATCATTATTAAAAGTTAATATTTTTAAATGTTATAAAAATATAAGAATAATGACAAATAAATATCTTATTTATTGGTTTTTAATTAATATTAAATAATATGATGTAATAAATAATTATCACTCACAAAAAATATAAATTTTTGATATGTGTTTTTTACATTAAGTTTGAATAAACCATTATAAATAATTGATGATAATGAAATGGGTTTTGATATACTCACTGAATCATTTTAAATCCCATATCTGAGTTTTTACTAGGCATTGAGTGAATATAAAATTTTTTTATAGGTAAAAATATTTTTTTCTCACAAACATTATACCACCCTGACATTTTTTGATAAATTTCACCCCTATTGAAATTTCATCAATATATTTCGATACATGGATCCTAAAGTCAAATTTTTACAAAAGATGATATATTGTTATAAACTAATAGACGCTTTTCTATAATTAATAATATTAGTACTAATTTAAAAAAAATTTATAATGGTTTTATTTTAATAAAATATACTTATAAATAAGAACTAAGATTTTAGTAAAATTATTAGGTGATTTAAAAAGACATTTTTCCAGAAAATGAGTTCTATTTTATTTTTTAAGAAATAATATTATAATTCAGTAGTTTTAATATTAAAACTATATATCATAAAAATATATTCATATTAGAACCATCGTAGAAAAAAAATTTACATCGAAATTTTTAGATTTCAGATAAAATTTTGATTTTTCAATGTATTGTGAAAATATTTAATTTTAAGTTGTAAACTATCTTTTCATTTCAATTATTTAGTTTTTTTAATTTTATCAAAAATGATGAAATTTCTCTTATGTTTATTAATATTATTAATAATCCCATAATGGAAATTATATTCAATTTTATATATTTTTTTTTCTAATAATCATGGTTACTTATGAAATAATTATTTGAAGAAATCAAAATTTCATTGAGTTTTGTGTGGTTAATTATATATTAGAATATAACACATAAAAACATGAATATTAAGAAATTTATTCCATATTTTTAATCAATAGGTATGAATTTGGAAAAAAGGTCCCAATATTTTGGATCCATATAAATAGTAACAATATTAAATTTTTGAAACCTTGCTAAATATAAAATGGGTTAATTATTGTTAAGTATAATGAAATATGTCATAAAATCCAATCAAATACTAGAAATTAAAATATATTCACTGTATATTGAATTTGAATCCATCTAAATCAATATTATATTCTATCTATGTGCCATTTTTCAATGATTAGGATATGAATAATAAATTATGAAAAAAACTAGAAACTTAATGTTGCACACTTGAATTTAATCGCTCTAAAAAAATTAAAACCATATAAATATATTTTTAGTTTTTAGTTTCATTAAAAATATTTATGTTAATGTGTAAATTGTGTTTTTCATGGTACATTATTTACAATTATTTATGATTGAATAATTACATTATTGTTTACAAAATAATGATGATGTTTTTATTTATTTAATATAATGGTAAACTAAATGATTTAAAATATATTATAAGCAATACAATTTGATTGAATGAAGGTGTTACATTCTTTTTATAGATAAAATAACCTTTATTTATGTGTTAATATTTTAAATTTGATGTCAACATATATTTTTATATATTTAATTCCAAATTAAATGAATATTAAAAAAAAATATTAGAGATTTGTTATTTTAAATTTTTTTCCAAATTACATAAAAATCATAAATTTCATTAAATTTGGTGACTATGTTTAGATATGACCTAAAATGTCACTAATTATCCAATTATGATATAATTTTTAACTTATTAATAATATTCTAAGACATTATTGTTTGAAATTTTGTTTTCTTTGTTAAGGATAAATTTGTTTGGAAATGTGTTCAAACCAAATGATAAGGTTTAATATAATTCAAGAACCACAATCCATTTAATTGGATGATTATATTATTATCTTAACCAATTTAATTTTAATTTCCTATATATTTAGATGAATTTTTGTTTAGAATTATTTGATTATATTTATTTCTTTTTTAGGAATTACATATCTATCTTATCCCACCCACATAATAGAAACCCCTTATATCATTTATTTTCCCCATATTGAGCCATATAGAATTAAATAAGTAGAAACAATTTGTTTATAAAAATCTAGATCCATGAATTTAAGGTGCTAATTTTCATGAAAGTTAATTCAAATTTTCCTTAAGTAGGGACCAAAATGAGGCGTACCAAATAAGATTTAATATTCCATCATGAAATCTTTTAGTTTATTTACTCTTATAATTTATAAAAATATGTAATATTCTTCAAAAAAATAGTATATATATTATCCTAAATATTTTGAAATGTCTTTATAAATATTTATCTACCATTATCTACCAATATTCCATCACATGGGAAATAAATGTATCATGATTTCATATGAGTGGACTACCCCCTTTACATAGTGATAAAAATCATTTTTAATCACCATATTTCATTTATTGTATCATATGATTAATTTTTATATATTTTATTTTTTTCATAAGTATTCTTATTGAGTTATAATATAATATGTACATTCTTATTTTCCATTCCATTGGAATACGTCAATTATAGTTGTGCATACATGTGTACTACCACCTCAAAAATTGTTTTCTCAATCATTTTCCATTATTTATTCTGATAGAAAATACTAATGATATATTTAATTAATATATTTTATATATATAATATAATAATTTATTTTTAATGGTTAATTATTTATTAAATTTAAGCATCCATTTAATTGAATAGTGAAAATAGTGTTGTTTCATATGTACTCTATACTGTCTCCATAAACAGTGTTTTTAATTTTTCTATAATTATTTTTATAGATATCACTAAATAAAAATATAATGAATATATTATTTTCTATGATTTTTAAAGTTCTGATATTTTGTGTCCAGGATCAGTGTACAACGATTATAACGACAAAACTAATATTCACAATAAAACATAATATTAAGTCTAATAAATGATTTTTTTATAATTAATGATTAATATATGAGAATGGGAATGTTATGAGGGTATAACATATGATATTATATGTTTTTTCCTGAATTCTTCATAGGAGTATATAAAAATAAAATTTGTTTAAATTTCAGGTAAATTTATTTTGAAGAAAACTAAACTTGAGAGAAGGGGATTTTCTCTCATTTTTTATTCTTATGAGACCCATGAAATATTACTATTTAATATTCTTTTATATAATTTATATACTACCCATGTAATTATTTTATCTTCATTATAATTAATATTATTGTGATTTAAATATCCATTTAAATTATTACATTTCATGAGGTTTTGATTTACTGGTTTACAAATTTGTAAGGGTTCTTCCTATAAATATTATTTCACTATAAAGAATTTCATGTTATGACCCTATTTTTATTTATAATGTGTATACACATAAAAAATAAATTTTATGTAATTATATTTTTGATTGTCATGATATTTAAAAAAAATCGATTTGATTCATTCATGTTGCTTATTATTCATAAGATACCAAAGTTGTAAGGGATTAATGATTCAAAAAATTTAATCCCAGTTGTATAGAATATAATTATCATTTATGTAATTAATTTATCCATTTTATTAAAAAATTTACACCCTAATAATTTATAATTTAAAAATATGTTTTATAGCATGTTGAATATGAAAAACAAATATTAAATGGCTCAAGAAATACAAAATAATTAAAACCTAGATAATTAATTTGTGTGTATGAATACTATTGAATAATTTGAGATATATATATATATATATATATGTGTGAGTTTGTGTGTTTCATAATAAATATATCTTACTAATAAATTTTATTTAATTAATCAATCAAATTATAATAAGGTTATTATATTCTTAGAAAGTAGATATTCATCAAAAATGATTTTATTTTGTTTGTCATAAAAATTATGATAAAAAAATTATTAAATGATTAGAAAACATTGTTGAAAAACTGTTATTAGTTTTTTAAAAATGAAATATCATTAATTTATTTTTTAAAAACGTTTGGATGGTCGAGAAAATCTTTTTATTCATTGAATTGTGAAAAATGTCAAACATTCAAAAAATAAAATTTCATTTGAATTAAGGAATAATTTGAATATCCCCATTATATTTTGAATATTATTTCAATAAAATTGAGTATATTTTTTTATATATATATTCCAATTAATTTATTATGAATAAATTTCTTTTTGGATTTTATTATATGTTTTTCTTTGTATTTAGAAATATGATTTATAGAAAAACATTGTAAAGTGAAATATTTTATACATTTTAAAAGAATTTTAAACCCATAATTATGAATTATATAAAAAAATATTTAAATTGAATATCAAAAATGTTAACTTATATTCATCTAATAAATATTTTTCTTAATAGAGTTTATATAACTCATATTTTCCTTGAAAAATACAATTCATGAAGATAGTTTTTTCATCACTACTGTGGGTTTTTTAAGTTACAGTTTATTCCAATTATATGAATAAAATTTCAAAAAATGTATTAAATATTTTTAATCATTTAAATTTATATTATATAATATGTTAAAAATATTTTTTTCCTACAATAAATTTTAAAAAATGAAAATAAATAAATGATGTTAAGGTGAAAATGGTGTTACCAGGTGGTTAAACATATATATAATGGGAATAAATATCTAAAAAATGTTAAAAAATATTTATGGATATGTTTTGGTGTTATGATTAATAATTCACATGAATAATGAATTTTTTATGGTTTTGGTATGTCAAAAGTGTCGGTACAACTTTTTTTGAAAAAAAAATTAATGTGCCACTCTAATCACTTTTAAAAGGACACTCCCTACACTATATTATTCACACCCTCAAATCAAATTTGTTTAGTCCAGAACTACCCAATTCAATTAAAAACATACAACCCCTCATCCAATATTTGTTTTGAAAATTAATCCATTCTATGTATTCAATATGATTTATCCTAATGAGGTTGTACAAGAATGGGTAAAATTCCTAATTAGTCGGTCTTGTTATATTTTTTCTTCCAACTAATTAAAATATTTTGAAAATATTCTCTTATAATATCACTAGTATAATATATATAATTATATGTTATTATATTAAAATAACATCCTAAATCCATCAAATCTTATATACAATTGAATATGAAATCTTCATTCGTTGGGAGCATGGTCTGCCTCCTCACGAACTAATGTCATTTTTTTCTATCATTTCCTCTCATAGATCGTGGTAATGATTGATATAATGTATTAGTATGATATTTTTAACCTATGTTTACTTTTTATTTAGGATATATTATATAAATCTTTTTCATTCCATTCCAAGGGGGTTAATGTATCATCATCATAGTGTACGATTGACAACTATCTCAAAAAGTGATGTTATTTCTTTTTCTCCAAAACATTATATGGTCTATAATATAATTAATGATATTGATTAAATGAGATATAAGTGAAATAATAATTTTATTAATTACATATTAATTATTTTTAAAATAATATTTATGACATTGTTTTTTACACAGTAAAATGATAATTTCCTTCATGTATTAGTGGGATACAACCTTTATAATGGGATGTTATTTTTTTCATATATCATCAACATAATGTCATATATTAGTATATTTAATACAATAATATGGTCTTATTATTTTATTAACATTATTTAATGATAAAATATTTCATACATTCTTTCCATATTGATCATTTAAAATGAAATTTTACTCATCCATATATACAAACTACCATATCCATGATTATAACGTAGTACTTTTTTCATAACCATTATTCATAATTGGTTTTAACCATAAAATTAAGAATTAAATATTATAATTAAAAATTTATTATTAATTTGGATATATGTAAATCATTACCACTTTGACCATGATCAACACACTGATTCTATTTTAAAATAGTGAACTGAATATTCTCAAAAAGACCAATGTTTAAATAACTGAATTAATAATATAATATGTCTTTCAAAAAGATGAAATAAATTATTCATGTTTATGTGACATAAAAAATCATATTAATAAATACAATAATTTATATAATCAATTTATACATGATTAACATGAAATAAAAAATGATTTCTGAAATTGATTCAAGTGTTTTTATGTCACACATTATTATTTCTGTGAAACATATCCCATACCCTACACTAGATATTTTTGTGTGGTGTATATACCGCTGATTTTATATTAATCCATCATAAACCCTATTTTTTATATTTCAATTTTAATTACATCAGCCATGATTATTTTTTATTTATTTTAACAAGTGATGACAAATTTCATAAATAAATTTCTTTTCCTTAGGTTATATTGCTAATAATCTCCCTTTTATATTCAAATACGATTTTTCAATTGAATTTTGAAGATTGTATGTTTTAATTATAATTTTTATAAGGTGATTTATATTTTATACCCATAATTTACTTATTCATTACATTATAATTCATCTTTTTTATCATTGTATGAGACTGAATCTAAATATCCTTTCATTGAGAAATATTTTTGATGTTATTATGGTATATTAGTTCACGATGTGTAGATACAACCCTTTGAAATGTTATATTCTGAATTATATTATTGTCATGATATATAATGATTATTTTATTTTATTCATGGGTTTTTTGTATCAAATATTTACATAGTTGTATATGAAATTCATTTAAAACAATTGGTTTTATGTTCTCTTTTCAGCACTTTAATAAAAAGAATGCATTTTTTAATAAAAATGGAATGAAAATATTATTACATAAACATTATTTCGTCATTAATTTATGTTTTCATAATAATTTTCCTTGTTTATTTTAATATAAACATTTTATTTTTTATTTTTTCATTTCCTAGATTTTAAAATGTATTTTTGAAAAGAATTGTTTTTGGAAAATTTGACAACATTATACAGTTCTTAATGAAATAATTTTTTATAAATAAGTAATTAATAATAAAAGGTTATAAAAAATTACTTTAATATGATATTTTTAAATTTAGTTTAATTAAAAAAAATTATTTAGACAAATAAATTTAAAAAGGAATAATAATATTATATTGTATATATTGTTCATTTGTATTCAACAAAAATTGTATATGGAATAATTTTTCAAATGAGTATAACAAGAATATATTTTCCCTATATAAATGACATTATTTTCATTCAATATTTCCGTACATGTATCCAATGTTATTTTCAAATAAAATATTATTCAAAATAATTTTGGATTTTTTATATTTTTAATGTATTTTTCCAAGTGAAAATTTTATTTTCCTCGTAAACATTTTTAATGATATTTTATGTTTATTTCCATTCATCAAAACTAATAACCCTTGTTTATACTTGTCATAGACTATGGATTTTAACTATTGATACCATCCCCATTCTTTTTCTGGATGGATTACGATTATATCAATGATATTATTTTGGTTTCAATTTCTTTTCCGCTTATTTATCATATTCAAATAAAAATGTTATGAAATCCATATTTTATATTAGTTAGTCATGGTTTGAATATATTATTTGGTAAAACATTTCATATATATGTTTTAAACAGGTTTCGAAGATACTTTTATGAAGCTTCTAATTTGATGAGTTAATCATCATTCAATGATATTTTAATGAAACTAGTTTCTTTTCTGTAGGTTAATTACGTTTCAAAGAGTTATTTACAGAACCAATTTCTTTTTCACATTATAATCATAATTAAAATAGATTATCATGTATCTTATTTATTTTCCATTGTTTAACCAGTTATTTTATGGAAATATTATTATTATTTTGAGTTTTATAATGAATTATTGTTTTTAAAATTTAATTAATGTAATTGTTCTAGGAAATTATTTTTATAATGGGCGTTCCTTTATTAAATTTGTTGTTCCCAATATATCATATTCAATTGGATATCCTAGAAGCATCAGGTGAGCCATATATAGCTTAAGTGAGTGGTGAAACTGTATTTCACTGAAATACATTGGTTCGTGATTATTTTCTCTATATAATTATATTGGATGTTAGATTCGTGGTTTATCCAATATTATTATATCATTACGTTTTCTATTAGGGAAATGTTAAAATATAAAAAAAGTATTATCTATTATTTCTATGGGTTTATAATGTTTATCATGACCAATATGAATATTACATGGAGCATGATTATTTATTCTTGGGACACTTACCTTTATAAAATCTTCATACAATGATTTTATGTTTGGTGATCTAGGTACTAATGGGAATCAATATTCTAACATTATAAAAAATGAAATTTGATTATGTAATTATAAAATTATATTATTTTAGTCTCCATGATGAAAAAATATTACTAATAATTATGTGTACCCTAAATAAGAATTTTATCTCAACCTTCATATGATTCATTTTCCCCAAGTGATGAGGATTGTTGTGGAAATAAATATGTATAATTTTCATTCATAAGGATGATGATGATATCCAAATGTGGAATATTAATTGATGGGTATATAGGGATATAATTTTCTTATTCATTAACTTATTTCTAATAAATCCAAGATGTAAACTGTTTTTCTTAATGATCTAATGCAAAAAACCTAAAAGTCCCATAGGAATGTATGTGTTGTAATATTTTCACACTAATGTGGTAAACGTAAGATATAGATAATTGGGTCACCAACATCTGTATCAATGATTAAAATTTATTGTTTATGATTTAGATGAATGTTCTATGATATTGGATTTATGGTTATTATATTTTGCACAAATGAAAATACTATGTTATCTGATCACTGAGAACTCTCTCCAGAGATAATTAGTAGTCGTGTGTCTCTCATCCAATGTTATTCATGAGGTTTTCGCCCCAAATAATAATGGTGGTGTGTCCCATAAATTAGGTGAAACTAAACATGTATTACCCAGAAAGTTATCAACTATATCACCCTAGTTATAATACATGCCTATAATAATTGGTATACAATAAAATTTTTTGTTATCATTAGATATGATGATGCTTTCATAAGAGATGATATATTAAATAGATTAACAACATTTAAGAGAAATTTTATTCAGTTTATGTATATGTATATTTATTTATTAATGGTATTTTTTAAATTAATTTTTTTTCATACATAATTTTAATGTACTCTTAACCTATATGTTTTAATGATTTTGGATATTTAGGTAATTATGGGAATATAGGGTATATCATATAGAGAACCATAAGATTCAAAGGTGATTTCATAACTAAGTGATTATGGTTATTTCCAAAAAAAAAATCCATGTATTCATTCATGTGAGTTGAAAAGGATTAGATAACCATGGTGGTTATTCTAATATTTATCATTGATGGCATATATGTTATTTGGTATATATGGAAATTTATTTATGGAATTAATAATTTTTATATTTTCGTATTTCTATAGAAATTTAAAAATTAATTCAGTAGTTCTCCATATGATGTATCGTTCGTTCTAGGGAATTATCATACCATGAAATAAAATTTTATTATTGTTATATTATGATAGGTGGAAAATATTTATTAAACCATTTATTTTTATTTGGTCTTCAAATTTTGATTTTAGTGCATCAGGAAAGGAAAAATTTGTCATGTATACTCATTATTGGAAGAAATATATGTCATTTTGATAGATATTGAAAAAAATGTTAAAATTATAATAATCATGAATGAATAGTATATTTTTATCATAATATAGATTATTTTTTGGAAATCCTTACAATAATGGAAATAATCATCAAAAAATATATATTATTATCATTTCTGATGATATCAATGACCCTCTTCACACCCCTTTGGTTTCTTGTTTTGTGGTGGTTAACTTTTTCATGATCCTTCACTTTTTAATGATAATTGATCCATAACATTGTATAAAATTTTTTTCTCATTAATATTCTGTTCAATTTCAAAATATTTACCTCCCACTTGTGCTAATCTACTTTTGAACCTATATTGTGTTATTCTAGAGGACCATTGCACAACCCTTTATCATTTATTAAGAGGTTTTTTTATTAATCCTTGTTAGGATGTGTGTTTCTAGAAAAAAATAATTTTCAAATATCAAACACTTGATTATTGAAACAATATTCAATTTATTTTGAAAAATTATATTTAAATTAGGTATGTTTCAATATGACATTTTAGATGATAATTCATTTTTTATATAGTGTTTGAGAGACAAAAGTGAGTTTAATAATCATGTAAAAATATATAACGGTTAATATGACGATGTTATGTTGGATTCTATGAAAAATATAAATTAATTTAAGATATATATATATATATAATTTCAAAATTCAAAATAAATTAGATATTTGTTTATAAAATAATCAAATAATTTATAGTAATGTAATTTTATTGATTAAAAATAAGTTTTCTTCAAAAATGATTTTTATTTCATTTCAAGAAAAAATTTTATAATTAAAAATTTTATCTTTTATAAGAAAAAATAAATAATGTATTAAAATTTTAATATATTAATAAGAAAAATTAATATTGGGAATTTCTTTTTTTTATTTTATGGGATAATATTAAATTTTCAGTGATTAATAAAAAATTACCAATTTTCAAAAAAAAATCATCTACATTCACAAATTTATACAATTTAAAAGGGACATGATGTTTTGAATACTATTTCAGGCAACATAAGAATTTTTTAATTACATTTAGTCAAATAATTTTATTTTAAATTGAATTAATTTTTTATTTTAGTGTATGTTTCTCTTTGGTCTACAAATATGATTTTTTTAATTACTCATTATATGTGAATAATGTTTCTCTTTTTAAATTAATTAAATAGAAAATCTAATAATGAATGAATTAAATGAAATTTCAAGATTATATATCCATAAATTTTATTTATATTGACAAACTAATAATTATTAGTCATTATTTTAATATAATGTTGAATTTTCTGTAGAAAAATACAAATAATGAAAATAATATTTTTAGACATTTGTGTGGGTTTTATTTTTAATTACTATTTTCACTTATGTTAATTTTATTGTGTATAATATAAAAAATATTTTTAATGATAATAATTTACATTATTTAAGAAGATAAAAAATCTTTTTTCTATAATTAATAGTGAATACTTTATTAATAATTTACAAAAGTTAAGGAAAAACACGTTTATAAGGGTGTCAAACAAAATAAAATACGGTCAAAATGACAAAAAAACAAGTTTAAAACTATTTTGTAGAATTATTTATACATTATAATGTCCATATTTCAATAATAAACTATTTCTATAAATTATGACATGTGAAAACATTGGTTTACATTTTTATTTTCAAAACAATAAAAATGTGCCACTCACCTCACTTATAGAAGGCCCCAACTCCCCTCACTTCTATGAACATTAATACCAATATTTTATGAAACCCCTCACCAAATCACATCACAAAATCCATATCATAATCCTGAAATCATATTTTTTCAGAAATCCATTCCATGAATACAATATGGAAAATTCTAAAAAGGTTTCCCTAGAAGAGTTAAAATTACAAACAATGTGTTTCTATATTATGTCTTTTTCCACCTGCTTCAAATATAATTAAAATATGAAAAATATCACATATATACTGATATGATATAATATTAAGTACAAAACCTAAATCTCCATCCTCTTCCTTCAAATGGGATATAACAGTATCATTCGTGTGTACGTTGGTCAGCCACCTCATTAATTAATGTCATCATTTTACATCACCACATATCCTGTATTTATATAATGATGGATATAATGTATAAATATGATATATATATATCATATTTACACATCATTATTTATTATTTCAGAAATATTTTTTTTTACATTCAATTCAATGGGTGATACAATAACATCGCACGTGCGTGCGATAGACTACCACCTCATGAAGTGATGTGATTTGTTTATCAGAAATACATTAAACGAATGACAATATAGACATGTTTAATAAATAGATGATATATATATATATACGAAATAATAATTATATTTATGAAATATTTATCATTATAAAATAAAAGTATATCATTAACAATATTACATAGAAGAATGATAATGTTGTTTATGCATTAGTGGACTACTACATCCATGAAGTGATATGATTACTTTTTCAACACCCCAACATATAGAATATATATAAGTATATTTGAATATTTATTATTATAACTATTATGTTTTTATAATTACATAATTATATAATGATTCTAAACTTATTTAAATAATTATCATCTAAAAATGAAAATGTTACACATGTGTACATATGATATATCTTCTCCACAATCATAACGTAGTTGATTTTTCATAAAAAATAATTGTTGGTAATAATTTTATAAATGAATAATACATATATATATTTATTTAATTATTAGTATTCTTTATATTTTTTAATTATTAACTTTTTTATAGGGGTCGACACACTCAATACATTTTTAAACAATGAACTAGACGTCCTTAAAAACCCGCAATAGAATAAAGTAATTAAATATTTTATTTTTTAATAAAACGGAAATTAAACAATGGATTTTGGTATAACATAATTAAAATAAAAAATATTAGTAGTATATAATCTAATTATACATGCGATAAATGAATGATTTGGAATGTGTGGACATTATATAAGTGTTTTCTCATCTAACTTTTTTATTTCTCAACAAAATATGCAGTATTGGCCAAATTTTTTAATTATGTTGTGTATATGACATCACATTTACAGGTAATACCATGAATTCATAATAAATAATTTTATTTTATGTTTAAATTTTAATTATTATTTCCTTGTGTTTTTGAATTGAGTGTTACAATTTTGTAATGAATATTATAACTCAATATCTTTTCATTGGGTTACACTACTTTTTCTAAACCATTGATGTGATAAGATAATGTTTGTTGTTAATATTGAATATATTTAATTTTATTTCATCTTTTTATGTATTTATTTAAATTTTCACACATAATCATTTCATTGATTAATTATCAATTCAACACTGTGATCATTGTATAGAACAACATCCCAATTTCATTTTTAGGGGGCATATTTTGATGAAATTAATGAATAATATATTATTTACGGTATATATATCCCATTTTATATGTTATAAAAATAATTTATCAATAGTTATATTGTATAATGTATTTATTATTTTTAATCCTACATGGGTATTATGATTCAAATGTGTCATAATTGGTAAATATCATTATTTAAAAAAAATTAATGGTCCCATATCTACTCTTTTGAAATAATATTTACATATTTAACAAATACAACATGAATAGAATTTCATTCAATCATGATGGTTTTATTATTTGTAATTTCATTATAGATTTCCAATTTTCTCTTTTAATAATTTGTTTTTATGTTTTATTTCCATAGTCATTAGATGATAAAAATTAATTTTCAATGTAAAATATTTTATGAAAATGTGGCTTCATTTATATCATGGATTAAAAATAATCATATTTAAAATACAATTTATTCAATAACACTTTGAAAATATTATTTATTATTATTTTGTAATATAATTTTTACACATAAATGGATTTTAACAAAACAAATTAAAATGAATCCTCATGTCTTATCCAAACAATTCCCATTTGGATTTTTTTGAAATTGCGAAAGGAATAATTTTTTAACACATATGGAATGAACTGTTAATCCTTATATCATTAAAATATTTTTAATTTATGATTTGATTAGAATTATCAATTTATTTTATTAAAAATAATTTTTATCATTATATTTTTTATGAATTTTTTCAGATAAATGATTTTCAAAGTTAATAATTTTTTCCCCAACAATATTTTTAATAATATAATAATGGTTATTTCCATTCATCAAAATCATCATCCATTTTAGTTCCATATTCTTCAACTGGGATATTATGTGTTTATATCACCATTGTTCTTTCTCTTTGGGGATTATGATTTCATAGATGATATTATTATGGAACCCTTTTATTTTCCATAGGATACACATGATCAAAATAGATTTTAATAGAACCCATTTGTTATATTTTGGTTATTCATGTTTTCAAAATATTGATTGTAAAAACTCATAAGCATAAAAAAAATTAGAATAGAATCATCATCATAAATTTTCATTACGAAGATTTCTAAATTCAATCCAAAAACCATTTGAATTTTCATTCATGTGGTTTGAAATTAATTATTTAATAGTAATAATAAAAATTCATATGTATGAAAACTACATTTTTAATTCATGTAGGATATCATTTTTAACATATTATAAAATAAAAAATATAATGTATTATTAATACATAAACACTAATAAAACTAATATATACATGAACATGATAATTTTATTTAAAAAAAATTTATAGGTATTCTTCAAATATCTAGTATTATCACTAATAAATTATGTCTACATTAACATACCATTTCCATGAAACCGGTCTAATAAAATAACTGTGAAGACCCAGAAATTCCGTGAAATATTTTTATTTTTATTTTTCTAAAATACATGGAAATTTTAGTAGTCAAGGAAAATTGATGGTTCATGATTCTGAGGCACGGTGTGCCCAGAATCAACTTTTTATATTTTGTTCGGGTACATTCAGTAAACGTATGAGCCGGTTTTTATAAATTTTGAACCGGTGCTCGGAATTTAAATCTAAGGACATCGTTGAACTCACAGTGCCAATATTCTCTTAAGGAGAATTTCACTTCGACGATAGTGGGTCAGGAATAAATGTTAATTTTTGGGTTTTCATGTAAAATAAAATAAAGGGAGCTTCACATTATTTTTATTTGAGCCACCATGTGGGTGTTTGGAGGTGGGTCCCACAATAGCTATAACCTCCTTGTGGAGGATGGAAGTGGGGACCACTAGGCCATAACCTCCCATGAGAGGTTATGGTGGTGGGGACCACCACGCCTCAACATACCATGTGAGGTTCATGTATTGGGGACCACCCCATACAACATAACCTCCAAATTTGAAAAAAAAACGGTTTGGGACCACCGAACCCCTATTAACGAGAGGATAAGAAAATCTCTCCACTCCCCTATTTAATGAGGTGGAGCCCCTTGACCTCCTCTACAATTTATGGTGCCACTACCTCCCCGTTAATTATTTCAGCCAACACGTAAATTATTATGCAAAATCCTACCCATTAATTAATTGACACATCTATTTTAATTAAACGATATAATTTGAATTTTATACCCAACAATCTAAAATAATAGACAATCTACTATTTTAAGTGGATAACTATTAACTTTTGGAATCTGGTTGTAATATTGGGGAGAGGAGAGCTTGGGTGAATTAGAATTCTCCAACGAAGAACTCCATCTCCCAACGAAGAACGAAGAATCCATTATTCCAATGAAGATTGCCGGAAACGAGTGTCTTCGACTTCTTCCTTATAGGAAACCGATGTGGGACGTCTTCGACGACTGACCTCCCTCCCCATCTTTCTTAATGAAACGATGCACGAGCTCAGGATTGGAAGTGTGCAGCAGATGCAATGGATAATGATCTCCTTCATATTCTTCCCATGCGACTCCGTCGATGACCAGCGATCAAGGTATGGGTTAATTTCAATGATATTACCTTCCTTATTATATTATTCGGTTGTAAAGGAATCATTGTGGAGGTTTTGAAACCATTGAAGTCCCTATTTCTTAATTCTTTATGAGCCAAATGTAACCACCCTTAATAGGGAAGGTCTGGGCCTATCCAATATGGCTTGACCCCTCTATCGGTCTTTTTTTTTGTGGTGATCTTCGACATGGGGACACAACAACGAAGCGGTGTTGAAGGCGACTGAGGAAACAGCCAATGTCTGCACTTCCCGTGGCCTCGGTGGGCCACACTACGCCCCGGCCGCACAGCTATCAGGGCCAAACCACGGCCCTCCGGCCGAGCAGCCCTGGCTGCGTAGTCTACAGCCCTCCAGCCAGGCCAACCTAGCCGGCACTGTTGTCGGTTTCCCCAGTAGACCTCAAGCTTTCCCGCGCAACCCGGCTCTTGGCCATTTCCGGCCTTCTGTGTGCCCCGGATGAACCCCATCAGATCATGCCAGCCTAATCCCCTCCATACCGCTCAAGCCCGGCTGCTTCATGGCTGCCCGCTGGCCGACCTTCCAGCCTACCCTATCAAATCTCAGTCTCCCACTTACACGCCTATCAGCCTGCACGGCCAACTCTTGGCTCCCGACCGCTAGGCCTCCTGATCCGCTCTCCTATCGAACAGGCGCCCTCGAAGCACCGGCCTCCCGAGCCAGATCGCGGCCCCCTTACATCACCATGGCTAAACCGGCCCGGCCGCACCCTCTGTCTAAGCCGTGCTTGGCTGCACCATCGCGGTGCTCTGGGCCGAGCCATCCCCAAGCTTGGGCCTAACAACCCACGCGGCCTACTGGGGTGGGCCCATCTTGTCGGGCCGAACCTAACTGGCTGGCCCGCCCAATGGGTCGGGCCATACCCAACAAGTCTGACCAGATCGACCCAGACCGGGTCGGCCCAGACTGGGTCGGACCGGACCCAAGCCCACTACTGACCCTTTAATTTCTTTGGCCATATCTTAGGCACCAGACGACCATTTGACGAACCGTCAGCGGCACTGGTATTCATTGAGCACGATTGTCCCATTCTATTTACCCTACGGGAGTTCAGGATAAAGTTGAGATACAATCCTGTTGGATGTTGCAGAAATCCAACCAGGCCCCCGAGACTAAAATGCTAATAACTCACAGACTGGGTGTCTGATTGATGGACCGTCTATCGCGTTGAGACCCCTATGACATGGAATCCCTTTGAGATACTTCTAGTGGTACGTCGTGACAATGGGAGAATCAACACATAGCTCAGGGAGTATATCCTCCCAGAGACAAGCGAGCATAATGAAGAGACCTAGTAGCTCACTGAGACCTGATGACTGCTGACCGATTCATCTCGAAGTTATTAGACTAGCCTAGTGGGAAGCCCCTTTGTGTCATAGTAGACCCACAGTGGGAAGCACCTTGGTTTCATGACAGACCCATGATACTTGATAATAGAGGTACCTTAGAAGGCTGTGAGGGGGAGTACTTTTGTCATGCTGCAGACCCATGGTGGGGAGTGCCTTGGTGGCATAGCAGACCCGCAGTACTCGACGGGAGGAGTACATCAGTAGTCCATGGTTAGTGGGATGCTCCTTGGTGAGGCAGCTTGCCCACTGTACTCGATAGACGAGAAGTTCTCCAATAGTTGAGGTTTCAACAGTGTGATTGGGGACGTTACATGATACTAACACTAAAATAAAATCATTGTTTGAGCTGAGTTAGTAACTTTTGTATTTACCTCATGATTGAGATGGATTATTTGATAACATAGGTATATATGTGGGTATTTACCTAAGTAGGGTTATCAGTTGATTTCATACGTTGTTGTTTATCCTTTTATGATTTGTAAGACCATGAGGACCTCGGGTTCCCTGCTATATATCGTTATAATCACCCCTACATGGTATATTCCTGCATCTCATTGTGTTGGATGACGATGAAGGACAACGCTGACCGAGGCTCTATGTACCAGGACTGGATGGTGACCGGAGGTGGACCACACTATGTGACAGCACACGGAGGAGACAGATGAACATGGAATGTTTTGGAGTCCATCAGTACCTACCCATCAGGTTGGATTTCCCGATGTATGTTCCAGGAGCTATTTTCCCCTTTTCCCAAGCTTTTACTTTTTGATTCCTTATACAATTCTGTTGGGATTGTATTTTTGGCCCTCTTTTCGCATTTTAGAACACCTTTTGTATATAGTTTTATTTAGTGGGTTTTTTCCAACTCATATGCTATTGTGTTCATATTCAAGATATAAAGGAAATTCCATCCTAGTTTTGGGATTTGCGCCTTTGGTGCTAGTCGCCAGCCCATGGCCTATGGTAGACGGGTTTTGGGGAGTCACGAAACGTGTCCCGGGGGACGGGTGGTGACAAAATGGTATCAGAGAATCCGGTTCAATATCATAATATACAACTCTGATATTGTTTGTGAAGCAATAGTGTTAAGGTTACTAATTGTGGCTTGTAGTTCAAGGAGTCTAGCATTGGTGCAGAGGCTGACATATCCATACACCAGGACCAAGAATACTGATTTCTGACTCAGTGCATGAAAACAATGACTGCGTGTGTGTTTTCAAAAGTTTTATTTATGTCTGGTCAACCAAGTCATCTGACATAGTATAATCTTTGACCTCGTCGCATCTGTTTCTTTCAGGAAGCCTTCCGGTGGATGACCATCTGGAGCCCTAATAGTTGTACGTGACGATAGCCCACCTAGTGATAAGGCCTTGGTGCAGGGCTATATTTAACCGGAGGCACCAGTAGTACCTCTACCAATTGTGCCACCAATTCTTCCAGCCCTAGTAGTTGATGATGCACACCATTGGAGCGCATTGCACAAGTTCCAGCAACAGAGGTCGCCTAGGTTCAGGGGAGAGAGAGATTTGTAGACTGTTGAGGATTGGATGGAGGTTGTGGTGAGAGTCTATATACTAGTAGGGACACCAGCTAACCTTATGGTGATCATTGCAGTGTGTCTGCATTAAGAAGTAGTAGGCAGATGGTGGAGCCTAATTCTCTAAGTGCATTATGAGGCGACACAACTCTGGGTAGATTTGAGGTCCTGTTTCGGGCAGAGTCCTTCCCATCCACCCTACGTGTAGTGTGGATACATGAGCTACTTCACCTGAAGCAGGGTAGCATGATGGTGGCACAATACTCAGCAAGGTTCACACACCTCTCGTACTACTCCACAGATATGTTATATGGCCAATTTTACAAGGCCAGGACCTTCGACTAGGGGCTCAGGTGACTGATCAGGGATTCGATGATCTCCCCCAGCATCCCGAAGCTAGCATGGGTGTTGGAGCGATCCCTCTTAGTAAAGAGATTTTCTTCTGAGCAATCTCCAGTAGCGAGACCCACCACTATTTGACATTCAGTGGAGTCTACTGCAGTTGGTATTAGACAGATGTCATTGAGCTCCAAGAGGAATAGACCCATGGTTTTATGACCACATGACTCTGGATCGGTTGTGAGGGTCCCCCGGGTTAGAGACACACATGCCAGGAGTGGGTTTTGCCTCACATGGATCAGGCAGGGTCACATCTCTCGTGACTGTCTGACCCGCCATTCAGATGATCAGAAGACCATCATAGGACCTCCCAGGCAGAGACAAAGATTTTATCATGGTTGTCTACAGGGAGCATGAAGATGTGGCAGAGGAGGTGTCTATGCAGCTGGCGGTGGACAAAATTTCGAGGTGAAACCGCCACCACCACTAGGAGGTCCGCCTCGACTGTAGGGAGTAAGTGGATAGGAAAGAGCTCAGCTACAGGTAGCTGAGGATTTCAATCATGGTGATCCATATATGATTCGAGATACATTCTGTGTCTATTAATCCATAACTATAGTTCATATAGACACAGGTGCTAGTAACTCTTTCATTGCCACTACCATTTTTCAGATCTTGGAAATTCCGATAGAGTCGTTGGCTCGATCCTTACGACTAGGGACTTCTATGGGAAAAGACTCGATGATTACGCACTGGTGTTGATAGAGTGAAATTACACTAGGAGGCGAGAGATTTGGTTGGAATCTATTAGTAGTGGCATCGAGGCCTTATGATGTCATCTTGGCTATGGACTGGTTATCTAGAGTCCATGCTCAGATCGACTGTATTAGGCAAAAAGTGAGGTGTTTCCGCATGGATGAGACCTATTTTACCTTCACTGTTGAGAAGGGTAACTTTTCATCACAATACAAACTTACATGGAGGAGGTTTCAGCTGATCACTCATCAGTTGGCCTTCCTTTCCCTCGGAGTAGTTGATGTGGAGAGTCCGAGCTATCATGTAATGATGGACCAGTACATAGTTGTTTTCGCGGAAATTGTTCCAGGACTACCTCCCTGATGATAGATGGACATCAACATTGACATGTACCCCTGGACGACATCAATATCTATACCAGGGTATCAGATGGATCCCGTGGAGCTTCGTAAGAAGATGGTATAGCTAGAGGACTTGCAGGAGAAGGGTTTCATCTGGCCCAGTATTTCTCCCTCGCCTGCCCCGATTCTGTTCACCAAGATGGAGGATGGGTGATGGAGTCTTTGTTTCGACTACCATCACCTAAACCTTGTGACCGTAAAGAAGAAGTTCCCACTCCCGAGGATTGAAGTTCTCTTTGATCAGTTGAATGGAACACAATGGTTCTCGAAGATAGACCTCATATCAGGATATCACCAGCTCAGAGTTCGAGATGAGGATGTGTAGAAGACGGTTTTCAGATGTTGGTACGTACACTACAAGTTCTCAGTTATACTTTTTGGTGTCACCACTGCTCCAACAGTGTTCATGGGAATCATGAACATGATTTTTCTGCCTTAACTCAATCGCTTTGTCGTAGTCTTCATTGATAAAATTCTGTTCAACTTGACTACTGAGGAGGAGCATGCATACCTTTTACAAGTAGTACTGGACAGACTCTGAGAGCACCAGATTAATGGTAATCTCTCGAAGTGAATGTTTTGGATCTGAGAGGTTCAATTCTAGGGACACGTCATCTCAGAGGCTGGAGTTTCTGTGGATCCAGAAAATATTGAGGCATTACCTTCTTGGGAGCCACCCAGGAGTGTGATGGAGTTATGAAGATTCATGGGTATGGCTCGTTACTATCAGAGGTTTGTTCTGTACTTTTAATGAGTTGTAGCACCACTATAAGCCTTGATGAAAAAGGGGAAACCTTTCATGTGGTTGGATAGATTCCAGCAGAGCATCCATGAGCTAAGTCATAGGATGACTACTGTCCCCATCATGAGAATTCTAAATAAAGGCATAGGGTATGTAGTCCACTACGACGCATTAGGGACCAGACATTGGTATATCTAAATGAAGGAGCGAGAAGTGATCAAGTATGGTTCTCGATAGCTGAGACAGCAAGAGTATAACTACACTACACATGACCTAGAGTTAGTAGTAGTGGTATTCGCCTTGAAAATGTGGCAACACTATCTGATGGACGGACGTTTTACCATGTACTCTGATCTCAAGAGTCTCATGTATATTTTCTCTCAGAAGGACATGAACCTGAGATAGCGGCAATGACTGGAGTTCCTCTAGGACTATTACATCAAGATATTATATACTCGTGGAAAGGGGAACTATGTAGTAGATGCACTCAGTAGGAGATCTGGTATACAACTGCTAGGTGATGTGATAGAGCAGCTGGCCGCTTGGTAGATATCCTTTGAGGATAGAGATGGAGCAGCTTTCCTTCAGTCCCTTAAAGTCACTACCCCACATTTTCAGTGATTCAGGGTGGAACAACATGGGGACACTGACTGCGAGACACGACGTGCACAGATATCCAAAGGACATGCACCTTATAGATTTTATGAAGGTGGGTAGCACGAAATCTACTTCATAGGAAGTACTATGTTACCAGTGTCACTTCAGGAGGATGTGTTGAAGGAGTTTCTGATATCCCCTTTAGTGGTACATCTAAGAGTGGTAAAGATGTACTAGGACCTTTGACGATAGCACTAGTGTCCAGGTATGAAGAAGGCAGTAGTGGAGTTTCTCTCTCCATGCATCACTTTTCAGCAAGTGAAGGTAGAGCACCAGGTACCAGCAGGCTTGGTTCAGCCATTAGAGGACCCAAAGTAGAAGTGGGTGGGTTATCCGTGATCTTCATTACATGACATCCATGTACATTCACGTGTCATGACTGGATTTGGGTGAACCTTGATCGACTCACCATGTCCGCCCACATCATACCGATCCGATAGTAGGATTCAGTAGAGAGCTTGGGGAGCCTATATGTGAAGGAGATTGTGCGGCTACATGGTGTACCATCATATTTTGTCTCTGATCGTGATGCACGGCATACTTCCCAGATATAGATGGGGTTGGTTGGAGGCTATCGAGACACAACTTCATATGAGCACCGCCTTCCAATATCAGACGGATGGCCAGACTGAGCAGACCATTCAAACCCTCGAGGACATGTTGAGTGCTTGTTTCCTCAACTTCAGTCACATATGGGAGGATCACTTACAATTGGTGGAGTTTTCATAAAACAAACAACTATCACTCCACCATAGGGATGGCACATTTTGAGGTGTTATACAGATGAACTTGAAGAACATATTTGTGCTGTACTGACCCTTTGGAGTCAACACAAATGGGAATGAGATGGTATGAGCCACCACAGAGAAGGTGCAATTCATCAAGGTGAGGATGATGACTGAACAGAGAAGACAGAAGTCACATACTAACAGGAGATGGAGACATCTGGAATTAGAGGATGGGAACCAACTTTTTCTAGATGTTTCATCTCGATGAGGACTACAGAGATTTGTTCGAGGTGGCAAGTTATCTCCATGATTCATTAGAAATTTTCAGGTCCTCAGCAGAGTTGGAGAGGGGATTACCACATTTCTCATCCACCTTAGTTACACTGGATGCACGACATCTTCCACATATCTCATCTATGAAGATACATGCAAGACCCTTCTCACATCATCAACCATGGATAGCTAGACGTCGACGATCAGGAGACATTCACAGAGGTTCCATTAGAGATTGAGGATCGACAGGAGGGGTTCCTACATGGACGTTCGATACCTATAGTGCGAGTTCACTGGCAGCACGGGAACCTCTAGGAGGCCACATGGGAGTGAGAGGCTCAAATTCCTGATTAGTACCACCATTTTTTCCCTTAGTTTAACTTGTATCTTATAGGGATGTAAAACCTTGAGGGGATAATATAAATACCCTGAAATTACGGGGATTTTTTTCTTCTTCTTAAATAAATGGGAATTTTACGAGTCTATGAATATTGATAGCCAATGATTATGAGCCCTAGTGTGCCCAAAATAAATTTTTGAAGTTTTTTTGGGTACGTTCAGTAAATGAATCAGATGGTTTTTATAAATTTTGAATCAGTGTTTTGAATTGAAATCTGAGGACACCGTTGAACTCGTAGCACCAGTATTCTCTGAAAGAGACTTTCACTTCAATGACAGTGGGTGGAGAATAAAAGTTATTTTTTTATGGAAAATAATAAAATAAAGTGATCTTCACTTTATTTTCATTTGAGGATTCATGTTGTTGTTTAAAGGTGGGTCCCACTAGAACTATAACCTCTTTGTAGAGGTTGGTAGTCAGGACCACCAGGCCATAACCTCCCATGAGTGGTTATAGTGGTGGGGACCACCATGCCTCAACCTCCCATGTGGGGTTAATGTGGTGGGTACCACCCAAGACCACATAACCTCCCAATTAGAATAATATGGGTGGGGACCACCTGATCACTATTAATGGGAGGAGAGGAAAATTTTTCAAACTCCCCTCATTAATGAGGGGGAACCCCTTGGCCTCCTCCTCCATTTATGGTGACACCAATTCCCCATTAACTATTTGATCCAACACATAATTTATTATGCCAAATCCTACCCATAAATTAATTGAGCCATCCTTTTTAATTAAATGATGCAATTTGAATTTTAGCCCCAACAATCTAAAATAATAGACAATATTTTTTTTAAGGGACTATCTATTCAGTTTTGGTGTTTGGGTGGAATATTGGGGAGAGGGAAGCTTGGGAGAATTAGAATTCTCCAACAAATAATCCCATCTCCCAACAATGAATGAAGAATGCATTTTTGCAAGGAAGAATGACGTCAAGGAGATTCATCGACTTCTTCCTCATAGGAAACCGACATGGGACATCTTCGACGACCGACATCCCTCCTCAACGTCATCAACGAACCGATGCACATGCTTGGGATTGGAAGTGTGCAGCGGACGCAGCGGACGACGAACTCCTCTATCATCATCTTCGCGACTCCATCAATGAACAAAGATCAAGGTAGGGGGTTAATTTGAGTAATATTACCTCCGTTATTTTCTTCTTCGATTGGAATGAAATCATTGCGGAGGTTGGGAAAAAATTGTAGTTCATCCTTTTTACTTCTTAAATAGTCAAATGTTACCACCCTTAACACAGAGGGTGCGGGACTAACCAACATGGCATGACCCCTCCATTATTCTTGTTTGTGGTGATCTTGGGCATTGTGACATAACAACAAAGTAGTGTTGAAGGTGACGAATGCAAAAGGAAAATTTTGCGCTTCCTGCGGCCACCATGGGCCACGCTTCGTGTGGCCACCGTGGGCCACGCTATGCCCAGTACGCCCTGAACACCAGGCCAAACTACAGCCCTCTGGACGAGCCTCCCTTGTTGTGACCTCTGCAGCCCTCCGGCTAAGTGACCCAGGCCTGCACCACTGTTGGCTTCCCCAGCCTCCCGCCGGCCTGCACATGCTGCCTGGCTCCCAGCTGCTGCCGGCATTCTGCACACCACGACCGAACCCCGATGGTCCGTGCTTTCCCTAGCCGCGCTGAACCGCTCCTGCCCGGCAGCCACCTAGTCGCCCACCGGCCAGCTTGTCATCCTGCCCTGCTGCCTCCCGGCCACTCACCGGCACGCATTCCTGCCTACTCAGACGCCTACCGGCTTTCGGCTGCCTGGCCTCCTAAGCTGCCACCTGAAAGAACCCATGCCCTGGTCACGTCGGCCTCCCGAGTCGGCCTGCAGCCCCCTCGCAGT
This sequence comes from Viscum album, assembly GCA_963277665.1. NCBI lineage: Eukaryota > Viridiplantae > Streptophyta > Magnoliopsida > Santalales > Viscaceae > Viscum > Viscum album. The sequence continues at coordinate 521,298,115 of OY728160.1, forward strand.
GCCCTGGCTAAATAGGGTCGGCTGCTCCCTCCATGCTAAGCCGCGAAAATACGCACCATCGAGGCACTCTGGACCGAACCAGCCCCGACCCCGGGCTGAACTGCCCCCGCGGCCTACTAGGCAGGGCCCGGTGGGTAGGGCTGAACCTAATAGTATGTGCCACCCAATGAGATGGGCCGGACCAAATAGGTATGATTGGTTAAACCAGACTGGGTTTGCCCAAATGGGGTTGGAATGGACTCGGATTCCCTACCAACCCTTTACTTTCTTTGTCCGTATCTTTGGTATCAGACAAATGTTTGACGAACCATCAATGATGCTAGTATTATCTGAGCGCGACATTCCATTTTAGTAGACCCTACTAGAGTTCAGGATAATGTTTACATACAAACATGTTGGATTGTTCATGAATCCAACATGGCCCCCAAGACTAAATAGCTAATAACCAAGAGACCGGGCATTCGATTAATGTGATGTCTACCGTGTTGAGACCCCTATGACATGGCATAACTTTGAGATACTTCTATGTTGTAATTAGTGAAATTTTGAGTATCGCACCATTGTTTGTGGAGCGGATCCTCCCAGAGAAGTGAGAATAGTGCAGTGACCTAGTAGCTGTTTGAGAACTACCGACTGCTGATTGATTTGACTCAAAGTGATTCGACTAGACTAGTGGGAATCCCCTTGGTGTTGCGGAGGACCCACAGTAGGGAGTGCCTTGGTGTCGCAGCAGACCCACGATACTCGATATGAGGAGTAACTCAGCATGCTATGAGGGGGAGGGCCTTGGTGACGTGGCAGACCCACAGTGGGGAGCGCCTTGGTGATGCAGCAGACCCACGATACTCCACAAGAAGAGTAAATCAGTAGAACAAGGTCAGTGGGAAGCGCCTTGGTGATGCGGAATAACCACTGAACTCAATAGAGGAGGTGTTCTCTAGTATTCGCAGTTTTGACAGTGTGAATGGGTATATTACATGATACTACCCCTAAAATATAATCATGGTTTCAGCTAAGTCTATAAATTTTGTGTCTACCACATGATTTAGATAGATTACATGATAACATTGGTATATGTAAGGGCATATAACTATGTAGGGTTATCTATTAATTTCATAATTTCTGGTTTATCAATGTTGAATTTCTGAGACATTGAGGGTCTCAGGATCCCTATTGATTATCGTTATACCCAACCCTGCATGGGCTATGCTCGCACCTCGTTGTGTTGGATGCAGATGATGGACAATGCTGACCGAAGACGAGTGTACCAAGACTAGACGGTACCCAGAGGTGTACCACACGGTGTGACATTATACGAAAGATACATATGGATGGGAGTGTTGCGGAGGGTATTCGTACCTACCACTCAGGTAAGATTTCCCGGTGGACAACCTAGAGCCATTTTCCCTTTTTCCAGTACTTGTACGTTTAATTTCATTTTTCTTTATAGTTGGGCTTGTATTTCCAGCCCCATTTTTACTTTTCATCACCCATTTTGTATAATGTTTTATTTAGTGTTTAGTTTCAATATTGTACCATATTTTGTGCGTTTTCATGTTACAAAGGCAATGCCTTCCCTATTTAGGAATTTACACCTTGGGTGCTAGTCACCAACCCCTTGCCTATGGAAGGCAGGCTTAGGTTTGTCACGGTGTAACGACCCGAAATTTTGAATAAATTTTGTTTCCTAACATGGTTTGTTATATTATTTTATACACATCAAAACGATTTCATTACATATAATGAGAATAAATAAAATAATATTGTTGGGTTTTGACTATTATATGACCATTGGTCAATTTGAAAGTTGGAAACTAAACGTAGCTATTATTTTCTATAAATACAGGTGATCAAGGATAATTATTATAGAAAAAGATTTGATGGCCCGATCCAAAATTCATGGGCCAATTGAATACCATCTGAAGGAACTCGGGAAGGAGGTAGTACCTTTGGTCTTTGCCCTGGACCAAACCCAAGTCGAACTTTATCGTGTGAAGCTGGAACAGAATCGCCTTTGTGAGAAGTTCAAGCTGGTAGAAATCACTAATCGAGAAATGTTGGTCGGGTCGACCCAATATTATATCAACCTATCATACATTACTCTTAGGTCCTATGCTGGGGTTATAAGGGTCTATGTAACAATATTGTAACTGCCTTGTGTAGTCCTTTGATTTAAATAAAAATTATGATTTCTTCTTATGGAGGAGTTTGTGAATTTTCAAATGTCTAGATATATATAGTAATCATATTATTAACTAATATTAGAAAAAATAAATTTTCAAAATATTTATGTAATCCTTAAATAATTAATAATGTGTATTGATTTTCAAAAAATGGTCTTCTATAGTTATATTCAGAATGAAATTTAGAGCCTAATAAGATCAAAATAATTTTTCATTGAGAGTAAATTATTAATAGTTATTTTATGATTCTAATTATTAATTTGATCAAATGGATTAAGTAACTTCATTTAAGAAAGTATTAATATAATCTAGGCACCTTTATTAAGTAATTCGATTCAATAAAATAAGTAAATAACTGTTTTAGAAAGTACTGGTTAAGTATTTGTATTTTTGGGATAATAGTTTTTTTTTATTTTAAAAATTAAATTAAAAATATTTAGAAAATTATTTTAATAAAATATAGATCATTTTTGAAATTAGTGCATCGATATTTGCTTCAGGTGAATTTTTGGAATTTTTTTAAAACAATTGATTTTTCATTGAAGTTTGTTTTTATTAAAAACGAAATTAAAAATATTTAAAAATTATTTTCATAAAATGAAGTTCATTTTTATAATCAGAGCATCGATATTTGGTTAAGGTGAATTTTTTGGATTTCTTTGAGAAAGTTGAATTTTCGGTGAATAGTGAAAATAAAGTTTTTGAGTTTTTGGTGTTTAATGACATCATTAATGATGTAATAATTATGCTATAATTATTTTCAACTTATGAATAGTAATATAAGGAATTAGGTGTCCCATGTGGCCAATACCATGGCCATATACCATGGGAAAGCCAATGGTTTTTTTCAATACCACTGATGAGGTGTCCCTTGGCAATTAATGCTTTGTCCCCCCACTTCTCCTATAAATACCAAGCCTTTCCATCATTAATTTAATTTCAAAATCCTCCCAAACAAATTTATGGTCAATTTACCTCCCATGGAGTCATCCCAAGGTGCCCTGAATCCTCCCAATATGTTTACCTTCATGTTTTCGAAGTTACTCTTCAAGGTAAGGGATCACACCTCTCACTTTCTTTTCTAGTACTCTTTTGTATGTCATTTCATTTATTCACCATGTTATTATGTTGGGGGACATTATTTTATATATATATATATTACTTCCCTTTTTATGATAATATTATGAGATATCCCATTTTACTCTCATCAGTTCATTTTATGAATGTTTAAGTGGTTCTATAAGGCTGCCGAATTTTTGTAAGGGATTCTTCCAGCCTTCTGATTTTTCAAGTTCTAATTTCAAGTCATTTCTTTCAAGTTACATTTCTTATGTTTTGGTATGATCTTATATATCTATAATACTTTTATTTTTATTTTCATATGGTCAGATACCCTTTTTATCTCATCAATTCATTTATTGAAGTTTAAGTAATGTCGTTAGGCTGCAGAATTTTCATAAGAGAAATCTTATTTCTGTTTTCCATTTAAGTTCTTCATCTCATATTGTATATAATTAAAATTTCATTACCATGTTCTAAATTCCCCTATATTATATCCCCCTACTATTTTATGGATCATTTGTGTGTGGGTTACCCATGTCCCCTATCTTTTCAATGTTTTAAAAAACCCTGTTACATAATTGTTATGCTGCAGAATTTTCTTCTCAAAATGCCTTTGTCTTTTTCTAAACTTTGTTTATTTTATTAAGTGAATAATAAAAGATATTTCTTCTACAGGGTTATTCACATATATAGGAAAATTTTATATTTTAATTCTTGGATTTACATACATGAAACACATCTTTACTTTTTCATGGGTTTAAAGTGACATAAAGATCGTGTCTTTAAAGTAATTTTTTAAACATATTAATTATGAAATGAAACCGATTTATTTTATTATATATGGGTTATTTATGAAATGTTTGGTGATGATATAATTGGATCAAATTATAATAAATATAAATTAATTATATGCCCTGATTTCACTTTAATTAGGTTGTTAAAGACTTAATCTCTAAAGATGACCATTTTAATGATACCTTGGGAATAACATTGATAAATTTTTAATGACACCTTAGGGATTGAACATGGTTATATGGAAATGATTATCTATGTTAAATGTTCAATCCACATCTTCATGTTATGAAACATATTATTTTTATTATGATATTCCCCATCGTCTCTTTCTCATTCCTTTATGTTATTTATCATGACATTGTTGATATATCTCAAGTTCACATGTAAAATGTTTCTCCTGTTTCCCTTACTATGCCTTCTAATCACCCTTTCCTTTGATGTATCCTCCCAAGTTATGAGATGCTATAATGAAATTTGGATGAACAATGAATAATCCTTACAAGTGGTTTAGAATAATGTTTATTTTGTTTTCATGTACTATGATCCTGATTTCCAAGACACTAGACTTTAAAGATCCTCTGTTTGTAAAATTTAATGAAAAGTAATGTATTAAAAAGGAGGGATTCTATAGTTGGTATCAAAGGATAGTTTACTTAATTATGGAAATTAGAGTATGAAAACATTAGGAAGAACCCTATATAAAAGATTAAATATATAAAATCTTCCTGTTATTTTGGTGAGTATTGAGTAAGTGGTTTATCAAGAAAATAAATCCATGTCTTGATACGAGTAGGTAGAGGTAGATCTAGAACAGATGTACATAGGGGTAAATCCCGAAAACACATCTTTGAGCTAGACTCGAATGGGAACTGGTACAGGACAACGGGCCTTTCTGCACTCTTGTTTACGACACTCATGGGGGATATGTTTTGTTAATCGCAATCTTTTTAGGAATAATTATGAAGGAATTATAGAAATATGTAATTGTCTAGGCATTATGTTTTAAGACATAAAATAATTTTTTGTTAAAATATTCATAAATGAAATAAGATTATCATGAAGGATATATTAATTTAGAAAATATCCCCATCTTCTAGGAATACATTGACGTATTTCCTGAGGACTTACATAGACCTCCCACAGAAAGAGAGGTAGAGTTCTCCATTGAACTCATACCAAGATCTCATCTGATGTCATAGACGCCCTATAGGATGGAAAATGTGGAGCTAGTGGAATTAAATAAACAACTCCAAGCCCTTTTGGAGAATATGTTTATCTGACCAACTGTGTCTCTTTAGAGAGCACTAGTTCTGTTTGTGATGAAGAAGGATGGATCGATGCAGCTATGCATTGATTATAGAGAACTGAATGGGATCAGAGTGAAGAACCAATACTCTCTTCCAAGAATTGATGAATTATTTGACCAAATTCGTAGGGCTCAATTCTTCTCAATGATTGATCTTCGTTCATGTTATCATCAATATAGGGTGAAGAATGATGATATTCCAAAAACTATCTTCCTATCAAGATATGGGCATTATGATTTTGTTGATATGCCCTTCAGACTGACCTACGCACCATCTATTTTTATGGATGAAGAATAAGTTGATTTTTGAAACTTATGTTTTATCAAATGGATATACTTTCTATAGGAAAATGATTTGGTGATTAAATGATAAAGGTTATTTTGGACATTGTTTTCTTTTTTGGAGTACAATATGCCTAAGGGAAATAAAATTCTACAGGATTTGAATTTTGGAGGAATGTTTGATTTTTTTTTGAATTTATGTAATTATTTTGGACGTATGGTGATTTGGGGTATTTCTGGAAAATGATGAACCTAGTATAGAGAATATTTGAATAGGTGAATTACACTTTAGTATGAGACTTTAATAGTAGTCGATATTATTTGGAGATAAATGACATGATTTATTGGGGAAGACAATGTGATTAAATACTTCTATGTTTTGGTTTCAAATATTATTTTTGATTATTATGAATAATTTTTAGGATTATTTTTTATTAAATGGACTTTCTGGAATAGTGGGTATTTTTTGATGAATTATAGTGATTTATAGTCATATTTATTTAAATGAATGATTATTCCTTTGGGGGATTATATGACCTCGTACGAACCTTTTAATTTTAGTTGATGAATAATGACAAGGGAAAAATATAGGTGTTCTTTTGTGGATTTTGTGATTCTCTATAAGATAATTCTTGTGCTTTTGATGAGACCAAGTCCTTTTGAATGCTCATTATTTGGAAAAAATATTATCCATGGTAGAAACTTATTAAGGGATGAAACTCTACTTTAAGGTAAACACATTTCCTTATGTTTTTATTCTATGTAGTAAATGAATACCTCAGAATTATGAAAAGGAACGTAAGACAAAAATTTTGTTGGTTTATTTTTCCTACTGGGTGATCAAAGACCATTTTACACATCTTAAGTTTGTAATATTATTGAGGTTAATTTTCTCCAAATCATTTTTTCTATGACTCTCCATTAAAACTCGACCCTTTGTTTTCTCTTCCATATCCATGTTTTCCTACATGGATTCCTAGTAATGGTTAACTCGGGTGACTTTTGTTCTTACCTTTATTTCTTTTAAAGTAACAGTTTTACTAACTCTTTTTGAGACTTCGGATATTCAACATAATTTTGAAGACCGATTTTAAAATTTCGAGGACACAATTTGTTATGTGGGGAAGATTGGAATGGCCAAAAATTTTGAATACATTTTTTTCCTAACATGGTGTGTTATTTTATTTTATACTCAACAAAACTATTTCATTTAATAAAATGATTATAATCAAAATAATACCATTGGGTTGAGACTGTTATATGATCATTGGTCAATATGACCATTATAAAGAAAATGTTGCGATTATTGTCTATAAATACAAGGGATATTGGTTAATTAATATAGAAAATATATTTGATGGCCCCATCCAGTAGTCTCAGGCCGATCGAATCCCATCTGAAGGAACTCGGGAAAGAAGTATCACCTATGGGCTTTGCCCTGGACCAAACCTAATCCAAACTTCATCGTGTGATGATGGAACAGAATCACCATTGTGAGAAGTTCTAGGTGATAGAAATCACTACTCGGGATATGTTGGCTGAGCCGCCCCATGATTCTATCACCCTAGCACACATTACTCATAGGATCTATGCTGGTGTTATAACGGGCTATGTAACGAGACCATAAATTCCTTCTGTAATCCTTTGATATAAATAAAAACTGTGATTTCTTCTTATGGTGTAGTTTGTGAATTTTTAAATGTCCAGATAAATATAGTATGCATATTATTTATGAATTTTAGAAAAAATATATTTTTAAATTATTTATGTAAACCTTAAATAATTAATAATGTGTAATTATTTTCAAAAAATGTTCTTCTATAGTTATGTTCAGTAAGAAATTTAAAGTCTAATAAGATGAAAATAATTTTTGATAAATAGTAAATTATGAATAGTGATTTTATTCTTACGATTAGTAATGTGATCAAATAGATTAACTAACCTCACTTAAAGAAGTACTAATATAATCTAGGATCCTTTTTTATGTAATGTGATTCAATATAATAGTTAAATAACTGTTCCAAAAAAGTACTGATTGAGTATTGGTTTATTTAGGTGAATAGTGATTTTTTTTTAAAATTTATTAAAATTTATTTAGAAAATTACTTTCATAAAAGGGAGTTCATTTTTGAAATCAGACCATCGATATTTGGTTATGGTGAATTTTTGGGATTTTTCTGAAATAGTTGAATTTTTAGTGAATAGTGTTTTTATTTAAAAATTAAATTAAAAATATTAAGAAAATTATTTTCATAAAATTGAATTCATTTTTGAAATCATAGAATCATTATTTTGTTATGGTTAATTTCTAGGATTTTTCATAGAACGTTAAATTTTCAGTGAATAGTGAAAATACAGTTTTTGAGTTTTTGGTGTTTAATGACATCATTAATGATGTAATAATTATGAACTCATTCTGGTAGACTTATTAATATTAAGATAATGTTTTTGGTGTACCATGTGGTCAATACCATGGGAAAATACCAAGGGAAAGCCCATGGTTTTTCCAATACCACCGATGAGGTGTCCCTTGTAAATTAATGATTTGTCCCCTCACCTCTTCTATAAATACCAATCCTTTATATCAATAATTTCATTTCCAAATACTCCCCAACGAAGTTCTGGCCTCCTTACCTCCCATGGAGTCTTCCCAAGGTGCCCTCAATCCTCCCATGTTCTCGACCTTCAAGCATTCGAATTTACTCTTCAAGGTAAGGGAACATACCTCTCTATTTCTTTTCAAGTATACTTTTTTTGTCATTTCATTTAAGCCCCATGTTCTTATGTTTGGGGATTTTCTTTTATATTCCTATTACTGCCATTTTCATGATAATATGATGACTGATCCCCTATTACTCTCATCATTATGTTTTATGAATTATTATGTGGCGCTGTTAGGCTGCCGAATTTTTGTAAGGGATTTTTCCACCCTTCTCATTTTTTCATATTATATTTTTATGTCATTTATTTCAAGTTACTTTTTGTATGTTGGGGTACGATATTCTATATCAATCCTACTGTAATTTTTATGTTCATATGATTAGATACCATATTTGAACTCATCAATTCATTTTTTGATGTTTTAAATAACGTCGTTAGGTGCCGAATTTTCATAAGAGAAATCTTATTATTGTCTTCTTTTCTAGTTCTTCATTTTATATGGTATAACTATCAAATTTCATTACCATATTCTTAAATAATTTATATTATTTCCCCTACGTTTTTATGGATCATTAATGAGTGGGTGACCCATGTCCCCTCTCTTTTCTATGTTTTCTAAAACCCTGTAACATAGTCGTTATGCTGGAGAATTTTCATCTAAAAATGTCTTTCTCTTTTTCTCAAATTATTTTATTTTTTTATGTGAATACTCAATGATATTTCTTCTATATGGGTATTCACATATATATCAAAATGATATATTTTAATTCTGGGATTTACATACATGGACCCTGGTTTCCTTTTCTTCGGGTTTAAAGTGACATAAAGATCATGTCTTTATAGCAATTTTTAAAACGTTATTATTATTAGATGAAACCCATTTATTTTTTGATATATGGGTTATTTATGAAATTTGTTATGATCATATATGTGGCTCACATAATAATAAATACTAATTAAGTGTGTTCCCTGATATCTCTCCAATTCATTAGGTAAATACTTAATCTCTAGGGATGACTATTTTAACGATTCATTGGTGAATAACCTTGATAATTTTTTAATGACAACATGTGGATTGACCTTGGTGATACAAAAATAATTGTATAAGATAAATGTTTTAGCCACATCTTCAAGTTATGAAACACGTTATTTATATTAAAATATTTTTCATGATCTATTTATCATGCCTTAAAATTATTTATCATGAATTTATTGATGTATCTCAAGTTCACATGTAAAATGTTTCTCTTATTTCCATTACTAGGATTTCTTCTCACCCTTTCCTTTGATATAAGCTCCCCGGTTATGAGATGCTATAATGAACATAGGATGAACAATAAAAAAACCTTATAAGTTGTTTACAATAATTTTTATGTTGTTTTCGTGTATTATGATCCTGATTTCCAAGACACAAGACTTTGAAGATCCTTTGTATGTAAAATGTAATGTAAAGTTATATATTAAAAAGGAGTGATTCTATAATTGGTATCAATGGATAGTTCAGTTATTTATGGAAATTAGGATATTTAAACATTTTGAAGATCCATATATAAATGTTTAAATGTATGAAATATTCTTGGTATTTTTGTGAGTATTGAGTAAGTGGTTTATCAAGAAAATACATCAATGTCTGGATATGAGAAGGTGGAGTTGGCTCTGGTATAAATGTACATAGGGGTAAAACCCGAAAACACCGCTTTGAGATAGACTCGAATGAGAATTGGTACACAACAATAGGCATTGATGCACTCTTGGTTACGACACTCCCAGGAGATATGTCTGGTTATTCGCATTCTTTTTATGAATCATTATGAAGGAATAATATAAAAATGTGATTGTCTAAGAATGAAGTTTTAAGACATAAAATCATGTTCAGTTAAAATATTTGTAAATGAAATAAGTTTCTCCCAATTGATTTTTTATTTTAGAAAATATCCCCATCATCTAGGAATACATAGATGAATTTACTAAGGAGTTACCCAGACCTCGCCCAGAAAAAGAGGTAGAGTTCTCTATTGAACACATTCCTAGATCTCATCCGATGTCAAAGACCCCCAATAGGATGAAAAATGTTGATCTTGAGGATTTAAAGAAACAACTCCATGATATTTTGGAGAATGGGTTTATCCGACCAAGTGTGTCTCCTTAGGAAGCACCATTTCTCTTTGTGAAGAAGAAGGATAGATCGATGTAGCTATGCATTGATTGTGGAGAACTGAATGGGATCACAGTGAGGAACCAATACCCCCTTCTAAGAATTTATGACTTATTTTACCAACTTCGTAGGACTCAATTCTTCTATAAGATTGATCTTCATTCTGGTTATCATCAATTGAGGGTGAAGAATGATGATATGACAAAAACTACCCTCCAATCTAGATATGGGCATTATGAGTTTGTTGATATTTCATTCAGACTGTCTAATGAACCTTATTTTTATGGATCAAGAATAAGTCGATTTTGGAAACTTATGTTTTATCAAAAGGATATTATTTGTATAGAAAAATGATTTTGTGATTAAATGATAATGATTAATTTGGACTATGGTTTTTCTTTTGGAGTACAATATGACTAAGGGAAATAAAATACTACAGGATTTAAATTTTGGAGGAATAGTTGATTTTATTTTAGAAAATATGTATTTATTGCGGACATATGGTAACATGGTTTATTTCTAGAAAATAATGAACCTAGAATAGAGAATAAGTTAATAGTTTAATTACACTTTAGTATTAGACGTTAACAGTATTCGATGTTATTTGGAGATAAATGTTAAGATTTATTGGTGAATACATTGTGATTAAATCCTTATAAGTTGTGTGTTCCAATCTTAGTTTGGATAATTCTGAAAAAAAAATTATGATGATTGTGTATAGAATGGTCATTCAAGAACATTGGGTACTTTTTGATGAATTTCGGAGATTAATAGTCATATTTCATTTTATGAAGGATTATCCTTTCTGGGGATTATATGATCTCCAACTATCCTTTTTAGTTTCAGTTTACAACTAATGACAAGGGAAATATTTAGTTATTCTTTTATGGATTATGTGATTCTCTAGAAGATTATTATTGTGATTTTGGTGAGACCAAGTCCTTTTGAATGATCCTTGTTAGAGAAAAGATTATTCTTTGTGGAATGATATTATGGGATGAAACTCTACATGAAGGTTACAATATTTCCTTATGTTTTTATTCTATGTTGTTAATGAATTCCTAAAAATTATGAAAATGAACATAAAACAAAAAACATTGTTTGTTTAAATTTCCTACTGGGTGATCAATGGCCATTTAACCCATCTTTTGTTTGTGATCTTCTTGGGGTTAATTTTATCCTAATCATGTTATCTACCACTCTCCATCAGAACGTAACCCCTTGTTTTCTCTTCCATATCTATGTTTTCATACATGTAATCCAAGTATGGGTTAACTAGGGTGACCTTTGTACTTCCCTTTAGTTCATTTAAAGTTATAGTTTTACTAACTCTTTTTCTGATTTGGGACTTTCAACAAAATTTCCACGCCCAACTTTAAAATTGGGAGGAAACAATCTCTTAAGGGGGGATGATTTCAACGACCCGAAACATTGAATAAATTTTGTTTTATAACATGGTGTGTTATTTTATTTTATTCTGAACAAAACTATTTCATTTAATAAAATGAGTATAAATAAAATTAGAGAGTTAGGGTTTGACTGTTATATGACCGTTGGTCAATATGACAATTGGAAACTAAATTTTGCAATTATTGCCTATAAATACAAGATATATTGGTTAATTAATATAGAAAGGAGATTCAATATCCCCATATAGTAGTCTCATGCCGATCGAAGCCCATCTAACAGAACTCGCTAAGGAGACATCACCTTTGGGATTTTCCCTGGACCAAAACAGATTCGAACATCATCGTGTGAAGTTGGAACGAAATCTTCTTCACGAGAAGTTCAAGATGATAGAAATAACTACTCGGGAAATGTTGGTCGAGCCACCACAAGATTCTACCACCCTATCACACATTAATCTTAGGTCCTATGCTGGTGTTATAAGGGGCTATGTAATGAGATTGTAATTTCCTTCTATAATATTTTGATTTAAATAAAAATTGCGATTTCTTCTTGTGGTGGAGTTTGTGAATTTTCAAATGTCTAGATAAATATAGTATGAATATTATTGGTGAATTTTAGAAAAAAGTTATTTTATAAATATATATGTAAACCTTAAATAATTAATAATGTGTAATGATTTTCAAAGAATGGTCTTCTACAGTTTTGTTCAGTAAAAAATTTTGGGTCTAATAAGATCAACATAATTTTTTATGAATAGTAAATTATGAATATTTATTTTACGCTTATGATTAGTAATGTGATAAAATATATTATGTAACCTCACTTAAGAAAGAATTAATATAATCTAGGCACCTTGATTAAGTAATTTTATTCAATAAAATTGGTAAATAACTATTCCAGAAAGTACTAGGTATGTATTAGTTTTTGAGGTGAATATGGTTTTTTAGATTTAAAACTAAATTAAAATTATTTAGAAAATTATTTTCATAAAATTGATTTAATTTTTGAAATCAGAGCATCGATATTTGGTTAAGGTGAACTTTTTGGATTTTTCTAAAATAGTTGAATATTCTGTGAATAGTATTTTTATTTAAAAATTAAATTAAAAATATTTAGAAAATTATTTTCATAAAATGGATTTAATTTTTAAAATTAGAACATCGTTATTTGGTTTAGGTGAATTTTTGGGAATTTTTCAGAGAAAGTTGAATTTTCAGTGAATAGTGAAAATACAAATAGTGAGTTATTGGTGTTAATGACATCATTAATGATGTAATAATTATGCACTATTTCTGGTAGACTAATGAATAGTAATATAAGGTATGAGGTGTCCCCAGTGTCCAATACCATGGGAAAATACTATGGGAAAGGAAATTGTTTTTCCAATACCACCGATGAGGTGTCCCTATGCAATTAATGTTTTGTCTCCTCACTTTTCTTATAAATACAAATCCTTTCCCTCATTAATTTAACATCTGAATCCTCTCCAACAATTTTATGGTCTCTTTACCTCCAAATATGTCCTCCCAAGGTTCCCTCAAGCCTCCCAAGGTCCGGACCTTCATGCTTTTGAAGTTACTCTTCAAGGTAAGGGATCCTACCTCTCTCAGTCTTTTCAAGTACTCTTTTTATGTCATTTCATTTAAGCCCAATGTTCTTATGTTGGGAGAAGTTTTTTTAAATTTCAATTACTTCCCTTTAAGTGATTATATGATGAGAGATCACCTCTTACTCTCATTATTTCATTTTATGAATGTTTAAGTGGGGCTGTTAGACTGCCGAATTTTTGTAAGGGGTTCTTCCACACTTCTCATTTTTCATGTAATATTTTCATGTCATTTCATTCAATTATATTTTCTTATGTTTGGGTATGTTCCTATATATCTATCATACTATAATTTTTATTTTTATATGGTGATAGACACTATTTTATATCATCAGTTCATTTTTTAATGTTTTAAGTAAACCCGTCAGGCTGCCGAATTTTCATAAGTGAAATCATATTTGTGTCTTCCTTTCAAATTATACATTTCATATTGTATATCTTAAAAATATCATTACCAAGTTCTTAAATCCTCTATATTCTATCCCCCTACTATTTTATGGATCATTTATTAGTGTGTTACCCATGTCCCTTCTATTTTAAATGTTTTCTAAAACCCTATAACATAGACGTTATGCACCAAAATTTTCATCTAAAAATGGCTTTCTCTTTTTCTCAAATTCGTTTATTTTATAAAGTGAATACTCAAAGATCATTATTATAGAGGGTTATTCACAAATATATAAAAAATTTCTATTTTAATTCTGGGATTTACATACATGAAACCCGATTTCCATTTATGTGGGTTTAAAGTGACATAAAGATCATGTCTTAAAGCAGTTTTTAGAACGATATGATTATGAAATGAAAACCTTTTATTTTATAAAATATGGGTTATTTATGAAATTTTTTATGATTATATATGTGCCTCACATGATAATAAATGAAAATTGAGGGTTCTCCCTTATAGCGCTCCAATGCATTGGCTAAAGACTTAATCTCTAGAGAAAATATCATATAAATGATACCTTCATGAATAACCATGGTAATTTTTTTATGACACCAGGGGGATAGACCATGGTGATATGGAAATGATTGTATAAGTTAAAAGTTGTAGCCACATCTTCAAGTTATGAAACACGTTATTTTTATTATGATATGACTCATGATCTCTTTCTCATGCCTTAATGTTATTTATCATGATTTTATTGATGCATCTCAAGTTCACATGTAAAATGTTTCTCTTGTTTCCTTTACTGGGCCATCTATTCACCCTTTCCTTTGATGTATGCTCCCAATTTATGAGATTCTATAATGAAATTAGTATGAACAATTATGAATCCTTACATGTGTTTTAGAAGAATGTTTATGTTGTTTTCATGTATTATGATCATTATTTCCAAGACACTAGACATTAATGATCTGATGTTTGTAAGATGTAATGAAAAGTTATGTATTAAAAATGCGGGATGCTATTCACAGCATGGGCCCTGGGGGACTTTTCATGAAAAAATTATCCATTTAAAAATGTAACCTATTTATTATAAACTAATCATACATATATTATGATAAAAAACAATTTTATTAGATACTATTATGTTTAAACAGTGAATAAATCATAACATTGATGTTTAAATACCTATTTATCACTTTAAGAAATGAAAAGCCTAATAATTCCACAATTTACACAATAAGCACAACATTAATATTTTCTTGATATGATTATGTTACCATGTGGCACTGTCACTTAATCAGATATAGTTTCCCAAATGATACATGGACACTAATGTTAACTCACATCCCTTTGAAAAGCACAATTTCATCCATGATGTAAAATCCGAATTATGGTTTGACCCATCCATTAATAAAACACTATGTTAACCCATTTTCAATGAAACGAGAAACATTTAAAACCCCTTAAAAATTGAGAAGAGACATATGAAATATCATCCTTGAATTTATGTAAACTAATAACATGATGAAATTTTAAAATGATCTGGATCTGTGTCATATATGGATATATATAAATCATAAAAAACAATCCTCATCCACCCATTTTTCATTTGATCAGAATGAATCTAGTGGGCATTATTTAAAATATTCAATATATATTAATAATAAAATAATGATTTTTAATTTATCAAATTGTTGTTATACTCTCCATCATATATATTATCATTCAAGTAAGTTTCATAATCTAAATTAATAGAATATGACAGTCATTAAAATAATAATAATAATAATATTCACTCTAATAGTATCACCACAACTACTATATTTCATTATCAAAACCAAATCATTGTATTTATTATCACACAATTCATTAATATCATTTTATCAAGTCATTTACCCTTCAATATGTTTATCAGTGAAACATTGGGTAAGCATAGAAAATATTGGGTGTTCAACAAGTACACATCATCATTAGTTCATTTTATTTTTTGTATGATTCAACAATAAAACATTAATCCACAAGAAACACCAAGATAAAATGATATTTAAATTCAATACAGTTTTAAATTTTATATAAAATAGTTATAAGTCCATATATAATTTCATTAACATTACTCCCTTCATATCTATTACAAGATAAAATTTTTATTACATTTCAAAATCCTGTATTGTCCATATAGGTAAATAATTAATCAATTCAATCAATATTAATATATTAATAAATAATAATTCATTATAAATCAAATATCCAATATATTTCATTTCCCTCGTGGAAGATTCTGGTGTGTAATAGATAATATTTATAGGGTGAAATTTTTAAATTCACATTATATGAAAATAACTACACTATTATTTAATATTGCATTCTAGTGATGAATATTACCATATTCTAAATATAAAAAAGGTATCAGTCTCTATAGGGACATAGATAATTTCATGTAACATGATAATTCATTGAAGATCTCTTCAGATAAAAAAAATAATATTTGAATTCAATGCCTCGTGATGGAGTAATACCCATGATTTTAGTATTATAAATTCCACTTATAAACAATGATGTTAATATGATACTCATTATTGGAAATCATTACCACTCATAATTGTTTTTTGTTTCTTAAAAAATTAAAAATTATTATTTGTGTAAACAACCCATCAGAAAAGGTATTTAAAAATTAACAGAATTTTCATTCCATTTCCTGGATTGCTTTGAAGGAAAAATATAACCACAAATGTTGATCCCTCTTATTCCCACTGAGAATTCTATTTTATAAAAATTAATCATCATTAAATTTAATAAAAAATAAATATAATTTCCATACATTAAAAAATTTGATGACATAAATATATATTAATGTGACATATCCATAATACTGACATAATCATTTCTTAAATTATGAATGATACTTTTTTATCACATTGAAATCCTTTGTATGTTTATAGTTTTAGATAATTATTCCACAACTCTTACATAACATAACTATGAAATAAAAAGTGGGACGTTATGAACATTATCCATTCCTCTGGAAGAAATAAACATTATAATAAACATTATATGTTTTATGAAAATCATTATGACATTAAATATGATTTCTTCAAATCCCATATTGGTGTTTAGGTCCATATGTAAAACATTAAAAACATAGGATGAACATAAAATGCGACGTAATGGATATTAAATTAAGTAAACTATTACTCTATTGATAACAATTAAAACAACTTAAAATTTTATTAGATAATAATTTTAATCATGCATAGTATGAAGTAAATACATTATTTTAAAAACAAATTTTATTCCATACTTTTTTTAATCACAATATGACCCTAAAATCCATTGAATGAATATAAAATAAATAATTGTATCAGGGAAATACTTATACTTTTCACTCTTTAAGATGGAGTAACCAAGTGATCCTCATCCATACATGTCCCTCTTATTATTTGAATTGCTATATAAAAAACTTCTCTAACTAATGAATTAGAGGACTATTACAGACCCACCCATTGTTAGTAAATCACAGAAGTACATGGAATTAGTTTATCATGAACCATATGTCAAATGTCTATATAAAATTATACAGTCATAACACCTGAAATATTTAAATATTATTAATAAAATAATACAAATTCATTTTTAATAAAAAAAATCATTTCAACATATTAAAAAAGATATCCATTTTCAAACCCAATTTGAATAAAAAATAACCAAAAATAAAAATAATGATGGATTTATTTTTATTTTAAAACATAACGGCTTATAGTGGAATCCAAACAAAAAAATAGACATAATTTTTCCTTCAGTATCCATTTCATAACTATAAAATTAAATACGTATAATATTATCATAACTATTGAAATATGGGAAAGGATAAAAACATAAAACATTTGAAGCATCACATTATGCTTAAAAATTAAATCTATAATCTCCATGAAAGAATAAAATTTATTAAAAATTAAAATAAAATTAAAACATATAAAACATTGATATAAAATGTCAATTGGTCTATATATACACCCTATAAAAGAATAAAGTATCATATCTTTAAGAAATGCCTCAATGAAATGAGATTACGAATAAATCCATTTCCTTAAATCAAACAAGTCACATTTATCTTTATCTTTCCATATAATAAACATATTATAATTATTTAGTAAATAGTGAGTTTGGTAAAATATTTAATTACAATTTTTTGTTTGGACCATATTTGGTTTACATGTAAAAAATGACTTTGGTAGGTCTAATATTTTAAAATTGGTCCAAATATAAACATCCCTATAATAATATTAATTACATATTTACCATATATATAAATAACCTTTACTTATAAAACCATTCGTGAATGGTATTTATGAAAAATTATCCAACGTTACAATCATAGAGACAGTCAGCCGCACATATGAATGTATAATGATTCAATTTTTTAATGACAGTTGTTGGAAGAATATGAATACCATTTATCATTAAAAATGATAATTATATAATAAATTAGATATTATTTAATCATATATACCTAAATATATAATTCTTAATATGTAAAAAGAATCACATATCATTGTCGAGGTTGTAGTCCACATATCCATTTACGATGTTATAACATTTTCACTATATGAAAATATAATAAAGAAAATGATATAACAAATATATAGAAAGGTATTTATTTTAATAAAATCATATTGATAATATGTATGTAACATATTTTTAATTATACCCAAAAATATAACATTATAGTAATATGTGAATATATCACATTTCTTTGGGGAGGCTGTAGTCTACATTTCCAGAAATGATGTTATCATATTTCAGAAAATGGAAATCATGAAGGAATGAGATAAATAAAAATTTTATGAATATTAAGAAAATAGTGACATCATTTATATCATCATTAAACATCATTTATTTCAAAATTCCAAACCATTATTGGTTGTAATGAAAAAAATGAACTACCATGCTTCGTGAAGTTGTAGTTGGTCGTAATAAAACGGTAATTTCATTACACATTTGATGGAATTGTTTGAATATTTAGGTCAAACCCATAACATAAAAACATATATCTATATTACTGATAAATATTTTATTTTATTATAATGGAATAGTAGAAAATTATGTGTTGGATAAAGAAGTAAAACCCAAATTCACATTGAATAATTCAACAACTTTTTTGAGTAACAACTTTTGGTTTGCACAAAAGGGATTCCATGAATGGATATATAAAAAAATTGGGGAATCAATAATGAGGAGAGATGTATTAGGATATTATCTTTTTATTTTTATATCAAAAAATGGGATTTAGAATTGTGATGATATTGAGAGGGTTAATGCCTTTTTATAGTGGAGGGGGAGCTGAATTATTGTTAATATAAAAAGGTAGACATTATTGATAGGTCTCACTTACATAATGATCAAAATTTTAAGTAAGTGTTTATAATGTATATTCAGGTATATAAAATAGGTTTTGTAAATGCTTATTGATTATTCATACTCATAATATTAAATAGTAACCACATATTACCATTTTTTACCTTAATGCCATTAATTAATTTTAATTACATTAATTAATATTGTTTTTTTGAAAAAAATATTTCAATTTATTATACATTATAATTTATGTTGATTCAAAATAAGAAATAAGTCTCACAAATATCAATAACAGAATTGGCATTAATTATTTTAATGTTAACCCCGAAGATGGGTTGACAATGGATGTTTTTCGACTAATAATTGTTAAAAACATTTATGTGTTTTTGTAACTAAATTGAACATGAAATTATTTCTAATCACCTATATTTATTGAAATTATTTATCATTGATATAATTATAATTTAGATCTATTAAAAAAATTATATTAATATATAAATAAAATAGAATAATGTGCATCTTTGAACTAAAATTAAATATTACACACTATTTATAAATATATGGATGTTTATTGAAAAATAAAAAAAAATAACACAATGATCATTTATTAATTTCAATATTATAACTGTATTATATTTTTTCATAAAATATTTAAAAATATTTCAAATTTAATTTTTAAATTAAATAAACCATTAATAGTTGATAAAACAATTTTTTGAAATAATAATATTAACAATATAATTCTGTCTTGTATAACTTATCCAAACCTACAATGAAAATTTAAATGAAACTCATTGTTATGTGTTGGAAGCTCAATTGGATGTATCATCCCTTTTATGGTAAAATTACTATGTATTTTAATAAATATTAAAAACATTATTAAAAATATGTATTCTATCATTATGTAGATGTTACATCCTTCCCACATTTGAATATTACATCCTAAAAATTTTACTCACATTTAAAATTAGTTGGTATATTTTTCTCTCATATATTTTTAAGATTACTATATTAATATTCATACATATGATATTTTGGTTAAAAAATCTTTTAGTGAATCACTTTATTCCATAACACGCTATTTATGTGGTCAAAAACATTTATTGGTTGTTCATTATATGAAATATTCTAATCTAATTGATATAATCATGGGCTCAAAACATTAGTTGAATCTCGATAAAAAATCCATAAAATTGAAACATTAAATACATTGTGTACATTGGAAAAAAATTGACATAAAACCACTCAATAAGAAACTGACCATCTTTATCATAGATTTTAAATAGTTCAATGAATCATCCAATCAGATTTCACTTTTTACCAAAATGAATTAAACATTTCCCATGAAATATATTGATAAATACATGATCCCCTAACTTGAATGAATGTTATTCTCTATAGTTATCTGTATAAAAATATTTCCTCCTTTAAGATACCCTCACATATTGATAAATCAAATTAACATTATCTATTATTTTCTCTACCAACTCTGGTCCCATCAATTAAGAGATACACTCCATGTAACATAAATATCACTTTTCAATATAGTTTATAGAGATGATCAAGAGGTATTGTTTATCATATGTGAATAAAATATGATATTGTATTTAATCGATAAACAATCCCCTCAATACAATTATTAAATTGAGATGTCATTGTAATTCCTACCATGAAATATAGTGATATATTCTCCCACATCCACTCTATCCGAGGAAAATTTTGAAGAATCCAAATTAGTAATTATCACATTTCATGAACCTATTGATATGTAAAACATTTCGTGGTAAAATTATAAATATATATTTTCATTTCATCTGACCAGTAATAGTCTAGATGGTCCTTATACATCTTACTACAACCAAGATGAATTGACCTTGTAGATCTATGGTCATTAGTCAAAAAATCATTCCCGAACTGTGAATCACAGGGCACAGATAATATTTTCCAAAATCCAAAAACACCATTGTAATTATTATTAATATCAGATAACATAACTTTATAAATGGTTTCTACCTTTTCTTTATATTATTGATCAAACATATGTTCTCTCTAAAATCTTTCTATGAATTTAATCATCATTGATACCCGAATATAGTAGAGGATTTATCTACGTGCACAACAGCTAGGCCAAAAATCAAAAAATAATTAACCAGAGGGTCACATTACAAATGTTTCCTAGTTAATGTAAAATTAATAATTAATTGATCTAATCACCTACAATTTTTTATTTTCATGATGGCATTGAATTGTGAAATCATAATCCATGATGATCTGTAGGATTATTAGTTGTCTCATGTTCAACTCTTTATTTATTAAAATATACATCAATCATTTGGGATCAAAAAATATTTCACACAATACTCCAATAATATGGTCCCTAATGTTTTTTCAAGAAACAAGTAGCTTATTCCATTTCATGAGTATGGTAATCCAACTCCTGATTTTTATACTAACAGGAACCATAAGATATTTAAATTTAATTTTTTATTATGACAAAAAATACTCACTTAAATTAAGAATATTTAGAGATGATGAAATCAACACTTTTAAAAAGAAAGTTAAAAAAGAAGGAGTATTGAATAGTCTTCTTTCCAGTTCTTGAAAACAAAAATCGCATTTTTCTATCTAGAGAATCACCACTCCCTTTCATATTAAAATGATATTGGTTCAAAAACTAGGAAATATTATCAATTAAATAGAAATTATATTATTATTTATGATAACTATGAACTTATATGATATATGTAAGTCTTAGACACTCTTAAAAATAATTTTATAGAAGGGTCGATGGTTATTTTGTCTTTATTATGAAATTTACCATTGAAAAGAATTGATTCTCAAAAAAAATCAATTTCACAAATAATTCTATATAGTATAATATGTATTATGTTTTTAAACAAACCATATATTATATTCATGGGCCTAATGGTGTTTATTATATACCCAAACTAATCTATAAAAGAAACAAAATAAATGATTAAAAATAAATGTAAAGATATATTCATAAGATTCATAAATACATCATGCACATTATATTACCCAACTAGGATAACTATATAATAATAATTACCATATCTCATAAGAAATGATATCTCTGGAATGTCATCCCCCTTCACCTTCAGCTGATAGTACCCAAACCAAAAACCAATCTTCAAAAATCAGTAAAATCACTTGTGATGATCAATAAAATCATCGATATGATTAAAAAACATTTCTTAATTACAGTTATGTTATTCAATGTTCTATAATAAATAAATAGCCTCCTAGAAAAATATTTCTTTTTCAAAAATAAAACACGACTCACCCATGATGATGTGTTGGGTTGAATGAAACTATTATCAAGAAATTGATGGAACGTGTTTTTCAATTCAACTTGTTATAATGGATAAATTCTATAAGATGGTATAGAAATATGATTATAAACATACACTAATGAAATAGTAAATTCAACAACCCTATCATGAACAACACCAATAAAATAATCCTAAAAAACATTTGGAAATTTATTTTCAACTGGGATGTCATTAATAATTTTTTTTTAATATTTTTAACAAATTGATATTGAAAATTTTCACCATTATAATTCATCAATTTCATAGTATTTTGGTATGTTATAAAAGTCATTACATCATGTTATAAAATTTTTTTGGATTTGATATCTATTTTATATTGATTATCTAAAATCAAATGATTAGAAAAAATGATATCACACTATACTATAGGAAGTTCAACATGATACTAAATAAATGTCAACCAATTAATTGCAATAGGATTATTCCTATAAATAAAAGTTGGTCTAATACTCCCACAATGTGTTTTTACCGAATTTAATATCTTACATTCAAGAATTGAAATTTATAATTAACATTTAAATTACCATTAAATTAATGAACATGAAGATCCAACGTCAAAAAATGTATTTGAATAATATGAATAAACTATTATCATACCTATCAACATGACCTTTTATGGACAAACATTAACCATTATCATAGAATATTAATTTCCATACTATTTTTCATTTCATCATCACAGTTTTCACCATGGATAGTCATCTTTGAGATCAAATTGAAAAAATGACTGAACTAATTGATTCTAAAACGTCTTACCATTAGCTTTTTATGGAATTGTTTGTCATCTTCTATGTAGTCCTGAGCCATATGACCAATCCCACCACATCAGAAGAACTCACAAAATTTTCCACAGAATTATCGTAGATTTTTTTTCCATTAATTCTCATTAAATAGGAATTTGGATTTCATACCACTAAATATTATTTATTAATTCATTATTATTAAATACAAAATTGACACCTTCTTGATATTGTTTTAATGGAACTCATGATCATCGAAAAACCCTATTTATAGTTTCTCAGCACATAGAAAAATTTTCTCATAGATCTTTAACTCATTAGAAGAAAATACCAATACAATATCTTAAATTATTCCCGATTAAACACTATTTACCATGCTATGAAAATAATAGATTAAAATTTTTACATACCTCACCAATCGAGTGATTTTCACTCCATATTATTCAACCGAATCATCCTAATTTTATCTTAATTCCCTTATTTTTTTCTTCCTTAGACAAATAGACATTGGAAAATATTTCTCAAAAAATAATTTAAAAATCTATCCCTTTCCAAGGAATACATCTATTCAATATTCCAGAAATTCATAAAAATTAAACACCACTGGTAAACATTTCCTTCTAAATGATAAATGAAAATTGTTACATTTTGGTGATTAGAGAAACCCAGGACAAAGAATATCTTTTTTAGGGTTTTAATCCATCCTCCACATATCATGGGTTTTGATGATTCTATATATAATGGGGGATGTTTTGTATAAAATTATTTGATATCATCAGTTTCCTATTTGATAGATCAGTTACTATATTGCATGGAAACCACTATAATTTTTAGCATGAGTAAACTGATCCATCAATACAAAAAACTAATCTCTTATTATTTCCAGAATATAAGGATGCAAATTTGGAAGAATTTCTTCCTATCAGTTCATCCCTCAAAAACTTCATGGCTTGCACTATGAAAAAACATTAAAAACAAATAGACATTATATGAAGAAACGTGGTAATCTAAAATTCAATATCATTATAACATAACCATATTTTTTATCCTTCTATTGTCATGTTATTAACAGTATCATAACATCTAAATTTATATAAAAATTTCCATTGAAGAAAAATATAAGGAACAAGACTTAAACATTATTTAATAATAAGTTAAATAAATAATTTTACATTATATCATATTGAGGATACTTCCGGGTTTAGGGTTTTCCAGAATTAGACCATAAATCATACCTATAAAATTAAAAATTTTAAAGTTGAAACTTCTGAATTGTATCAATTTTTTTCAAAATATATAACTTTTAAAATAAAGGTTGGTATCTTTTATTAAAATCATTATGAAATTCAACAATAATTTATCCATTATCTTACTTATCCTTGTGTCCTATGAAAAGCATTAAAAAAGTTAGATGAGAATAAAAATATTTGTTAGCGATATAAAAAAAAGAAATTGTTAGTCCATTGATAAATATGAAATCCCATGAAATATTTTTTATAATGTAATAATTATCACCCATAATGACTTTTAAATAATATCCATTGAAAATATTCTATTTTCATATAGTATTGGTAATAAAAAATTACTATAAACCAATTGGATGGATAAAAAACATATAAAGGTGTTTTGGGACAAAATTATACTAGACACAATGATAAAGGGAAAAACCATGCATTTGAATTCTATACATTATACTCATAAAAATTAAATAGCCAAATGCCATACTCTCATACCAAATAATTTAGAGGGCTATCATGCACCAAGCCATCATTGGATTATCTTGGAAGAACCGACCATTTCTTTATCATGAATCCCCCATTAAATTTACATGTACCATTAAATATTTCAATCATAATTTTTCAAAATATCATTAAAAAATTTCCTGATATTCATAATCTATCCATTTTTAATGAAAAATATATACGTAAAAAAGGTAAATATGGGTAGCTGTTTAATTAAAAAACATAATCAGTTCTTCTGAATCCAAATACCAAAATAGATATGAAATTTCCACTATATTCATTTTTAAAAACATATAAATAAATATGTAAACTAATATCATGAAATTTGAATTGGGGGAATGGTTTAATTCAGCAATCTGTTAATTTTTATTGTTCATCTTTGAAATATTATTTTACAATCCCCAATACTGAATAACTTTTCAAAAAATAATAAATAAAATGACACTAGATAAACATGGAACTAGAATGTTAATGAGAATGTCAGTACACCTTATAAAATAATAAAGGAATATTTATCACATTTAACATGAAAATTACTTTTAAAACCTATAATTAAAAATCGTTATGAATAATGAACCGTTATTACAATAATATATATAATCAGACAAACAAATGCATATGCAACATTAAAATTTTGTAATGATCACTATAGAAAGATGGTATTAAAATTTATGATTAAATAATGATAATTGTATCACAATTACCATATTATTTAACAATGTGTACTTATATATACATTATTGCAATGTAAAACGGATCACATCACATCGAGGAGGTTGTAGTCCACATGTCAATGAAAAACATTTTAATTTTTTGATTGTTTGAAACAATAACAATCAAAATAATCCATTTTTTTCCATAAAGGTAATTATATCATAAATATAATATATATGTTCTTTATGTAATATATATTTACTTATATCCATCGTTTATACATTCCATGTTGTTTTTTAACGTATCATGTAGCTATGAGAAGGCGGTAGTCCACATATCAACAAATAATGTTATCTAATTTACAAAAAATGTAAATATTGATGTCAAGTGTTGAATAAAATATTCCAAAGTATTAATAAAAGATAAATTTTACATGTACCATATACAAATATAATGTATTTCTTAATTCCCAACTATTTAGGTGGTAAATGATAAAATGAACAACATCATTATGTGGAGCGGTAGTTCCTTGTACAGAAAAAGTAATTTATTTACACTTTTGATGGATGAATCTATTGGTGTAGGTAGAAATATTAAACGTAAAATCTCACTATATAGAGGATAGTTTTTTTACATAATCATGGGTTCATATGAAATTATGGGGTGAGTAAAAAAATAAAACAAAAATACACATCGAGGACCGTTAACTCATATTTGGGTAACTCTTTTTTTATTAAACCAAGGGATTACTTGGATTTATTTATGATGTAATTGTTGAATATAAGCTGAGAAGTGGAGTTTTGGGAGATTATTTGTGAATTTTATGTCTGATGCAAAGGGGATTTGGAGGATTAAAAATGGGGATGGTAAATGGATATTTATTTGGAAGAGGAGGTGAATTCTAGTAAATATAAAACTGCAAACACCATTGAGAGGTATCCCTTACATAATGTGCATAAAAAATCATCCCAATTCTAAAAAAGTGGTTTTGTGGTCAAATAATTTCCCAAAAATGGGTTTGGGAAATGTTTTTTTGTCATTTAGACTCTTAATATTAAATTTTAATCACTAAGTAACCACAGTTTCACCATAATGGTTTAAATTAAATTAAATTACCCTCGCTAATTATTTTCACTAAAATCTATGATCATATTATATATTATGATTTTTCGTAATACTTAATCCATTCTCCCAAATTCTAGTTAATATGTGGAAAAAATTATTTGAAATTAATCTCATCGACAAAACAACATTGCAAATTGTTAATATAAAAATATTCAAATGTTTTCTATATTTTTATATCTAAATTCAATTTAATATTGTTAATAGTGATATAAATTGGTATAAATGATATAAAATTAACCTCATGATACATTGAATCAATTAAAAAATTATTTATTTAAACATATAAATTGTACCAAAAAGTAATTTTGAAATAAAATTCAGATTTATTCAATGAAAAAGTGCAGAGTAAAAGAAAAGACAAGTAAAGAAAAGGGAAACTGCTATATATATATACCACAAATGTGCATGGACCTCTAAACAATACAAGTAAAGTAGTGAAAGTAAACTGAAAAGGAAAAGGGGAAAACATGCGTCCAACCAGAAAAGTGCCACAAACTGGAAATAGGTGAATAAAAATTAAACAGCTGGAAGGGTCCCCCACCTGGAAACTGACTCCGACCACCACACGTGGTCCATGCTCCCAAGCTCCTAAGATCCTATGATGTCACGACCAACCTGTCAGTCGACTGCAAGGGCACACAAAGTGTGGGAAAATCCCAAATATGTGTGAGTATAAAAATACTCAGTTGGATACCCCGAAGGCTTGAGGGAGAAACAAAGGAGGTACCGAAGTGTGAGCATTAGAGAGAATATGGAAAATTAAAGGAGTACAACCGAAAGTGCAGTAAAGAGTACAGTAGAGATTCCATCTCAACCCAAGATGAGAAAGGAAGTAGACTCTTCCAGACACAAGGAGCTGGAAATGGTGAGAAGATGAACTTCTCGTCGAGTCTTCACTACCTATAGCAGAAGAGTAGACTCATCCAACCACGAGAAGCTACACACGGAAATCATGTGGAAGGAGAGTAACCAAACCCAAGAAGTGGGTGCCATAAGAAGGTATATATATATTCATATGCTCACTAAGAAGCCCGAACAAGGTCGTAAGGGGATCTCCATCCCGTTTCTCAGCCCAAGAAAATTGTAGCCAATAGTCCCAGAAGTAACACCATCGATGCACAACATCCCGCACATCTGCCCCGAACTACAATTCATGGGGCTCAAACCACCGCACCTAAATAATACTTGCTTTGGGAGGAACTGACTCTCCCATACGGTTTTAGGTCGAGTCACAAGGACGCGTCTCGGTGGGGAAATCACTCCTCGTACTTGAGAGTTCTCGGCGAACGTCAAACCACAACTCGTCACTACCCTGTAGTCAAGAGGTCTGCTCAAAGTCGACAGGCGACCCCCGGCCCAGCCCCGCTAGAGGGTCCCTAGAAGTCAATGTGTTCCCACTATAGGGAGACCTGACAAGAGTCGACGGGTGCCACACTATCCAGTCCTATAATAGGATAATACACTAGAGGGCGACATGTCTAAAGTAGGCGATGAGACCACTGCCCAGCCCAGCTGGAGGTAACCCGACATCGTGGACCACTGCCCAACCCATCTGGAGGTAAACCTGGCATCGGGGACCACTACCCAGCCCCACTGGAGGTAATTCCGGCATCGGGGACCACTTCCCAGCCCCTCTAGAGGTAAGCCCGACATCGAGGATCACTTACTATCCCCACTGGAGGTAAGCCCGATATCATGGACCACTACCCAGCCACACGAGAGGTAAGCCCAGAACTATTACGGTCATCCTTGCTAGATGGTACTGCTCAGGGAACACCACTGTACTGGCCATCCCTGCTATATGGTATCCTAGTAGTGAGCCTTGCTCGATACAACCTCAGCCCTACTAGAAACAACCTCACCCCTTCTGGAAAAAACCTCACCTTTGCCGGTGACAACCTCAGCCCTACTAGAAACAACCTCAGACCTGCTGGAAACAACCTCCTGGGTAGAGGATCAGTGGCCACCTAAAGTGTTGCTCACAATGAATCCACAATAACTCTTCCAGGGAACACGAAGCAATGGGAGAAACTCTCTGACCCCTCAGGGAGATCAGGATCCAATCCGTTGAGTATCTGTCGAAGAGGACCAAGACATCTCATCCTAGAAAGTGGGGAAACACCCACGTTGGATGAACACCAGTATTTGTAAACAGTTCCACAGTCCGGTGAAAGGGAAAAGTTCTGAAACCCCTCATAGGTGAAGAAACAGAGGTACAAACCATCTCTGCCTGCCAAACCCTCGATAAAGAAACTAGGGGAGACCACTCATCCTTGCTGGTCGAACAAACGAGCACAAAGGGACCCTCTACGTCGTGAGAGGTCAAATATATGTAAATTAGAATATGGCACGCACATGGGGCCCACACGACGTGTGGCCCCATGTCAACCCCAACTGATCGCACAAACTTTCTCTGGTACAAACAACCACATGTACCACCATGTGTTCCCGTATACTCCCATATTATACCATGTTCCAGCCCACAGGCTATTGTACACATGGAACCAAATGTCAACACGAAGGCGTGGACGAAACAACTCCACCTTAAAGGCATAGGCATGTCCATCCACATCTTGTGAGTCATTTATATCACTCTCCCAAGAGTGTGTGATCACACGCCAAGGGTCTTCTAAAAACATGGTAGGACGAACCACCGTCGGACACCCTTTTATTCCACATTTAACAAGAATTGGCAGGAGGCTCTGCACAACCAAACTGATCACATTGTTGTTATCATCGCAGAAAAACATGCGAGATAGACTACATACTCTCCTCAAAAGGATATCCGATGGAAAAGTCACCACCACCACCTCACGCCCGAACGGCGTCCCATGATCCCGAGCCTAGGCCCCAAAAACAGTCGGGCTCATCGCACCATTGTGATCCCCTGGAAAAAACACGTCAAAAGCACTACTCACTTTAGTGGAATAGATATCCGGAGGAAAAGATGCCTTCCTGTGCACCGAACACAAGTGGCGCTTTATGGGACCCACACCCCGGTCCCGACACACAACGAACGGATCGCATAGTTGCGATCCTATCGAAAAAGTACACACCAAAAATGGTCACCCGTTGATAGAGATGAAAAATCATCGTCAACACCCAAACGGCCCTCGTGGGGCCTACACCGGCGTGCAGAATTAGAGCGGTCGGATTGCACCGATGCAACGCCCTCGATGAAACACCTAGAATTGACTGCTCACATGCCCTGAATGGACGTCCGATGAAATAGTCGTGAAACGCTGCACACAGCTCGAAAGACGTCCCGTGGGACCCGAACCTCAACATCGGCATCAATGCCTGAAACCCCCATTGAATGATCAGCCTCGGTGCCAGGGTTCCAAGGCCGCAGATGACGTGCAAAATGTACGTCGGACACGTCTGCTCCGTCCCAAACAAGATTCCCGAAGAAAAAGACAAACCAATTAAAGACGCATCACGCCTCCGACGCCCCTCTTTTAGGGAATTAAAAATTCCCAAAACCATCTCAAAACGTTCCCCTTGATCCTAGGAATGTGTCGCCACATATGGAAGGAAAAACAGATGCTCGGTCTACATTCTAGAAGAGTTTTAAGTTTTATCGGACCGAAACGGGGGGGGTTCGGCCAGTCCACCCCCACCATGGACCCGCGGTCCACGGTCCACCGCACGAACCGCCCCAAACCGCCCGGAACGGCTCGACCAGTCTTTCTCATCTAACACGGACACACATGACACGGGTCCTGTCTACCAACCGGGGTCACAAGTCCCCAGTCCATCTTGTCGTCATGCCCCGACAACGACCCGCAGTCCCAGTGCCTATGTAGGTCGCGCCCACTCTCCCTCGCACCGACGACTAGTGACCTCCATGCAAGTCGCGCTGCCGCCTGGAGCCAAAGCCTGCCATCTACGTGCCATGCCACCGCCTGTGAGCTGGACCTCGCCACCTACTTGTGCCATCCAAGAGATCTCTGTCACCTCTAGGACACACCGCGCCTCCGCCAAAGTCTCCGGACCACACTGGTTCCACCAGAAAAAAATTTTGGCCGGAAAACTCAAAAACATGCTGCTTTTGCAGGACGACCGCAGCCTCCTCCGAACTCTGATTTACATAGCTAAAAGTGTGATGAAAAGCTAAAAATGTATACAACATGATAATGGTATTTTTTAGAAGATAAAACAACAAATATATGTATAAAAAAGAATCCAACTGATGGTTTAGAAATGAAAATGCAACCAAAACCTCTTACCTCTTGGGTGTTGCCCGGAGCTTCACGGGGGATCCGCTATTGCACCGTCACCTTGACGGATCTACCTCACCAAAGTGGAGGAGGAGAGGGAGCTTGAGGGTTTCTCTAGGGGGTGCAAAGATAGTAGGAGGGGTGATTTTGGGTTTAATTAAAAAAAATAATTAAAATTTAATTAATTAAAAACCACCAAATTTATCCCACGCCCGAAACTCTCGATGGGGTCAAGGTTAAGCCTCTCCTAGGGTAAAAACCACCTCTAAAGCACAACAGAGGTCTCAGAATATTAAATCGAGGCCTCGTTCAAATGTTATTAATCTTATAGCCCATGGCTGCCAAATTACAAAAACACCCCCGGGGCCATTTTTCACAGACGGGCCGCGCCTGCGAAAATTACACATCTCTTAGTGTAAACAGAACACTCTGTACTCAACGGTACCCTCGTTTTTCAATTCTGAATCACTGTTTAAGAGATACTAGAGTTAATCCATTAAATGAATAAATTTATTAATTAATTTATCCGTTCCACGCTCCGAAAGCGACCAAGGGGTCCAAACGTCCCGCGCCAACAAATTTTATGTCATTCATTGGGTAAAAAACCCATTCCGGAATCATATGTACACTTGGATCTCTGTTCCAAATCACCGTTTAAGAGTTCTCGCATTTGTTTGGTGTTTCTAGTTTGAACGCACTGAAAATTTAATTTTGGCCACTCCAAGGCTCGGAATCGCACGTCGTCTAAAGGAACTGCTCTGGAATAATATCAAGAATATTCCAATGTGTTTTCCATCAAAAATAGGGTTCTTAAAACATTCCCTCCTACAAGATTTTCATCCATGAAAATCAAAACCCGGGAAAAACTCTGGGTACGAAGCCCACACCTGGTCTCTCGTACTAAGAAGAACTCACACACAGCTCTGCGTCACCGCACACAGACCAAAGGATTGATCCATTCACGTGAGGTCTACCCTCGCCGATGTCGTGCATAGGAGCACGTACACCTCTTCTCGGGTGACTCATGTGGCAGATTTCATGCACTCAAAACTGCCCTTGGGGTTAGGGCAAGGCGGTAGAGAACCTCTCCATCTATTTTCACGGTCTCAAACGGTCTGATGGACCTTGGGGGTATCTCACATCCCCGACCAAACCTCTATGACACAAGTAGTTACTGGAATCACCGCCCGCACCTGGAAGAAGGCCCAATTATTCCCTCCTTCAGAATATAAATATGGTGAAACACCCAAGGATATCTGGTTATGCAAGGTTCCACAGTCGATGTCCCATGACCAAGACCCTCTTACATGATTGAAAGGTGTAGGAACTGCTACCATCGATGAAAGAGAAAGGTTCTATGCCTTCTAACTTTCTGGCACAATGCTATACCAACGCTCTGCGTCACCCTAGTAACACCTCAAGCAAGGAGAAGGGAGAAAATAATTGCACACCCAGAGTCTATAAATTCTACTAAAAAATGTAAAATAGCTGTAGATCTTACCTCTTATCATCTTATGCTCTGCAGGTTCATAAAATCCAAAGCTCGTGGTTGTTCGTGGTCCCAACTGTCAGCTCCCAGAGCCTGACGTGGACCACCTAGTGGTGATGGGAAGACCTCGTAATGTCGTCCCCCACTACCATCTCCTCCCGCTCCTCTACAAGAACCACCTCTCTGTCCACTACTCCGATCACGGCGCTGCCTCTACCGTTGTGGTGCACCTGCTGCTTGCCTGATGCTCTCTGCATGCCTAGTCGGGCAGTCTCATGCCAGGTGACCTCGCTCATCGCAAGAATATCACAGACTCTCTCTGGGCTACACTAGTTCACTCTGACGCCACTGTGGTGTATGACCACACCCCTGAGTCCGGTTGTCATAAATCCACATGTGTCGAGGTCCTGTGTGTCGACGCCCACTAGATGCGGCAGACATCTCGACTCCAACGTTCCTGCTGCCACCACCAACTCTAGAACATGACAGAGAGCTCTATGTCACCAGTTCCTACTCTAGAACCCCAACATATGTGGAAATTCCCAAGAGTACTATGACAACATGAATCTCTCGGTGGAGACCATGCTCAAACTTCCACACTCTAAGGTTGTCGTCATGGACCAGGTCGGGGTAAAAGCATCCACGGTCTGCAAAACTAGTCGTGTACTCAGCCACCTTCATCCCTCCATAGTGAAACTGCAGGAGCTCCTGAATCCCAACGGAGCGCAAGTAGGAGGGGAAAAAATCCTCATGGAACAACAACTAAAATTCTCCTCATGAAAGCGATGAATCTTCAAGAAGATGAGTCACCAGACTCCACTAACGCCAAGCTGCTCTATGAAAAAGTGTGGCTGCCAAAGCCACACTCTGATCTGTCAGCGTCTGCACAAGCCTGAAAAGGCAAACCACTACATCTAGCCAAACCTCTTCTACATGTGGGGCTGGCTCCCCACTGAACCTCAGCGGTCTCGGCCGCTGGAACTCACGGAGCACACTCAGCCTATGCTGAAGCCCCGTCTACTCTACTGAAGTTGTCTGCTGCTCAACAGGTGGGGGTGCTGCTACCGGCCCACTCGGAGAAAAGGTCTATCATGATGGGTCTTGGACTATGGCCTCGTAGCTCACATGGTCATCTTCATGAACCAAAGCTGGTATCCAAGATGGCTATTTTCACAGAGGCATCCTGAAAATTATCATGGAGTGACGCGGTCAGATGGGCATATAGGTATATACCAATAACAACAACAATGGAGAGCTGACTCAAGAAGTACAGTCAATGACTCAATACTATTTGATGCACAAAAAATTTTTCCATGCAATAAGTGTCTCAGCATGCCGAGTCGACAAGCGGGTTATCAAGGTCCTCATGAATGGATATGTCAGCCGCCGCACCATCACTAGACTCCCAAGCCTGAGAGCTGCTGTCGAGACACATTGACATTGTTTCACTAAATCCAACGAATTCCTCTTTTTGGGATGTCAGAACAACATCTCAAAAAACAAACCACCTCTGATACCACTTTGTTACGACCTGACCCTACCTGGTCTCGAACCGCAACTACCCCAAGCCCGCCTCTATAGGCCAGGGGCTAGAGACCAGCGCCGAAGGCACAACAACTCGGGGATGCCATTTCCTAAGAAC
The DNA here is from genome assembly GCA_963277665.1 of Viscum album. Lineage (NCBI taxonomy): Eukaryota > Viridiplantae > Streptophyta > Magnoliopsida > Santalales > Viscaceae > Viscum > Viscum album. Next base: position 521,332,283 of record OY728160.1, read on the forward strand.
CTGTACACACACACGCAGTACACTCAATGAAAAAGTGCAGAGTAAAAGAAAATACAAGTAACGAAAAGGGAAACATCTATATATATACCAAAAATGTGCATCAACCTCTAAACAATACAAGTAATGTACTGAAAGTAAACTGAAAAGGAAAAGGGGAAAACCCCCACCCAACCATAAAAGAGCCACAACCCGGCAACATGTGAACAAAAAGTAAAAAGGTGGAAGGGTCCCCCACATGGAACCCGACTTTGACCACCGCACGCGGTCCATGCTCCCAAGCTCCTAAGCTGCTCTGACATCACGACCAACTAGTCTGTCGTCTGCAAGGGCACACCAAGTGTGGGAAAATCCCAAGAAGGGGTGAGTATAAAAATACTCAGTAGGATACCCCGAACGGTCGAGGGAGAAACAAATTAGTTACCGAAGGTCAAGCAGTAGAGAGAAAATGGAAAATTAAATGAGTAAAATGGAAAGTGCAGTAACGCATACAGTAGAGAGTCCATATCAACCCACAAGAGAAACGAGGTACACTCGTCCTGACACAAGGAGCTGGAAATGGTGAGAAGTTAAACTTCTTATCGAGTTTTTGCTACATATTGCAGAAGGTTAGACCCATACAACCACCAGAATCTAGACACAGAAAGCACGTGGCATACCCCGTGTGTCTTCGCCTCACCTGGAAGGAGTGTAACCAAACCCATGAAGCGGGTACCAGAACAAGGTATATACATATTCATATGCTCACTAAGAAGCCTGAAAAAGGTCATAAGGGGATTTCCATCCTGTAGCATATCCCAAGAAAAGAGTATTCAACATTCCCAGAAGTAACCCCATCGATGCCCATCATCCCGCATGTTTTCCCCGAACTACAAGTCAATGGGATAAAACCACAGCACCTCAACACTATATGCTTTGGGTGGCATAGACTCGCCCGCATGGTTTTTGGTCGCGCCACAAGGATGTGTCTCATTGGGGAAAGCGCTCCTCATAGTTGAGAGTTCATGGTGAATGTCAAACCACAACTCGTCACTGCCCTGCAGTCAAGAGGTCTGCTCAAAGTCGATAGGCGACCCCCCTGCCCAGGCCCGCTGGAGGGTTTTGGAAGTCAATGGGTTCCCACTATAGGGTTACCTGACAAGAGTGGACGGGTGCCACACTTCCCAGTCCCGTAACAGGATAATCCACATGAGGGAGACTCGGCTAATGTCGGTGTCGGGACCACTGCACATCCCAGCTAGAGGTAACCTGGCATCGGGGACCCCTACCCAGCCCAGCTGGAGGTAAGCCTGACATCGGGGAGCACTACATAGTGGGTAGGGCGGAAGAAACCGACATGGGACATCATCGACGACCGAAATCCCTCCTCAATGTCATCAATGAACTGATGCACATGCTTGGGATTGGAAGTGTGTGGTTGACGAGGTGGACGATGAACTCCTATATCTTCATCCTCATGACTCCATCGACGAACAAAGATCAAGGTAGGGGTTAATTTGAGTAATATTACCTCCTTGTTTTCTTCTTCGATTGGAATGAAATCATTATGGAGGTTGGGAAACAATTCTAGTTCATCTTTCTTACTTCATAATGAGTCAAATGTTACCACCCTTAACGCGGAGGGTGCATGCCTAACCAACATGGTCTGAACCCTCCTCTATTCTTGTATGTGATGATCTTTGGCATTGTGACGTAACAACGAAGTAGTGTTGAAGGCGACAAATGCAATCAGAAAAGGCTGTGCTTCCTACGGCCACCGTGGGCTGCACTTCCTGTGGCCACCATGGGCCACGCTATGCCTTGTTTTCCCTGAACACCAAGACAAGGTACAGCCCTCCGGCCGAGCCTACCTTGTTGCGATGTCTGCAGCCCTCCGGCTACGCGACCCTGGCCTGCACCACTGCTGGCTTCCCAAGCCGCCCGCCGGCCTGCACGCGCCGCTTGGATCCCGGCTCCTACTGGAATTCTGCACACCTCGGCTGAACCCTGATGGTCCGCACCATCCCTAGCCGCGATGAACCGCTCCTGCCCGACTACCATCTGGCCGCCCGAAGGCCAGCCTACTGTCCTGCCCTGTCGCCTGCCGACACGCATGCCTACCTAGTCAGATGCCTACTGTCTTTCAGCTACCTGGCCTCCTGAGCTGCCGCCCAGAGAACCCGCGCCCTGGCCGCGCCGGCCTCATGAGCCTGCCTGTAGCCCCCTCACAGGGCCCTGGCTAAATAGGGTTGGCTGCTCCCTCCATGCGGGGCCGCGACGAGCCACACCAACGAGGCACTCCGGGCCGAACCAGCCCCGAGCCTGGGCTGAACCGCCCATGCGGCCTACATGGTTGGGCCCAGTGGGTAGGGCTGAACCTAACAGTATGTCCCACTCAATGAGACTGGCCAGAACAAATAGGTATTATTGGTTAACCCCTACCGGATTAGCCCAAATGGGGTCGGACCGAACTCGGGTTCACTACAAACCATTTACTTTCTTTGTTCGTATATTTGGTATCAGACGAATTTTTGACGAACCATCAATGACGCTAGTATTATCCAAGTGTGACATTCCCTTTGAGTATACCCCACTAGAGTTCGGGATAATTTTTAGATACAGACAGGTTGGATTGTACACAAGTCCAACCTGGCCCCAGGACTAAAAAGCTAATATCCCACCGACCGAGCATTCGATTAATGCGATGTCTATTGTGTTGAGAACCCCATGACATGGAATAACGTTGAGATACTTATATTTTGTAATTAGTAAAATTTTGAGTATCTAACTATTGGTTGTGGATCAGATCCTCCCGAAGACTAGTGAGAATATTGCAGTTTCCTAGTAGCTGGATGAGAACTAACGACTGCTGACAGATTCGACTCAATGTGATTCGACTAGCATAGTGGGAATCCCCTTGGTGTGGCGGCAGACCCACATTAGGGAGTGCCTTGGTGTCGCAGCAGACCCACGATACTCGATATAAGGAGTAACTCAGCAGGCTATGAGGGGGAGGGCCTTCGTGACGCGGCAAACCCATAGTGGGGAGCGCCTTGGTGACGCAACAGACACACGATACTCAACAAGATGTGTACATTAGTAGTACAAGGTTAGTGGGAAGTTCCTTGGTGACGCGGCAGACCTACTGTACTCAATAGAAGAGGTGTTCTCTAGTAGCTGAGGTTTTGACAGTTGACTGGGTATATTACATGATACTACCCCTAAAATGAAATCTTGGTTTTATCTCAGTCTGTAAATTTTGTGTCTACAGCATGATTTAGATGGATTACTTGATAACATTGGAATATGTAAGGGCATATACCAATGTAGGGTTATCTATTAATTTCATACTTTGTGGTTTATCATTGTTGAATTTCTGAGACTTTGAGGGTCTCAGGGTCCCTGTTGAGTATCGTTATACACAACCCTGCATGGGCTATGCCCGCACCTCATTGTGTTGGATGCAGACGACAGACAATGCTGACTGATTCTGAGTGTACCAAGACTAGACGGTACCCAGAGGTGGATCACATAGTGTGACGATACACGGAAGAGACAGATGGATGGGAGTGTTGTGGAGGCTATTTGTACCTACCATTTGGGTAGGATTTGGCGATGGACAACCCATGAGCCATTTTCCCTTTTTCCAGTACTTATACTTTTAGTTTCATTTTTCTCTACATTTGGCCTTGTATTTACCTCCACATTTTTACTTTTCATCAACCCTTTTGAATAACATTTTATTTAGTGTTTAGTTTCCATATCCTACCCTATTGTGTGCGTTTTCAAGTTACAAAGGAAATGCCTTCCCTGTTTAGGAATTTACACCTTGGGTTCTAGTCGCCAGCCCCTTGCCTATGGAAGGCAGACATAGGTTTGTCAGAGTGTAACGACCCGAAATTTTGAATAAATTTTATTTCCTAACCTGGTTTGTTATTTTATTTTATACTCAACAAAACAATTTCATTACATATAAATAGAATAAATAAAATAATATTGTTGGGTTCGACTATTATATGACATTTGGTCAATTTGACAGTTGGAAACTAAATGTAGCGATTATTGTCTATAAATACAAGTGATCATGGTTAATTAATATAGAAATGAGATTTGATGGCTCGATCCAAAATTCACGGGCCAATTGAATCCCATCTGAAGGAACTTGGGAAGGAGGTAGCACCATTGAGCTTTGCCCTGGACCAAACCCAAGTCAAACTTCATCGTGTGAAGCTGGAACAGAATCACATTTCTGAAAAGTTCAAGCTGGTAGAAATCACTAATTGGGAAATGATGGTCGGGTCGTCCCAATATTCTCTCACCCTATCATAAATTACTCTTAGGTCCTTTGATGGGGTTATAAGTGGCTATGTACCGATATTGTAATTGCCTTGTGTAATCCTTTGATTTAAATAAACATTGTCATATCTTCTAATGGTGGAGTTTGTGAATTTTCAAATGTACATATATATAGTAATAATATTATTAATGAATTTTAGAAAAAATATATTTAAAAATATTTATGTAATCCTTAAATAATTAATAATGTGTAATGATTTTCAAAAAATGGTCTTCTACAGTTATATTCAGAATGAAATTTAGAGTCTAATAATATCAACTAAATTTTTCATGGATAGTAAATTGTGAATAGTTATTGTCTTCTTCTGATTAGTAGTTTGATCAAAAGGATTATGTAACCTCATTTATGAAAGTATTAATATAATCTAGGCACCTTGATTAAGATATGTGATTCAATAAAATAAGTAAATACCTGTTTCAGAAAGCACTGGTTACGTATTATTTTTTTGGGATAATATTTTTTTTTATTTTAAACATTAAATAAAAATTATTTAGGAAATTATTTTAATCAAATGGAGTTCATTTTTGAAATCAGAGCATCGATATTTGCTTAAGGTGAATTTTTGGAATTTTTCTAAAACAGTTTATTTTTCATTGAATTGTGTTTTTATTAAAAATAAAATTAAAAATTTATAGAAAATTATTTTCATAAAATGGAGTTCATTTTTATAATCAGGGCATCTATATTTGTATAAGGTAAATTTTTGGGATTTTTTTGAGATAGTTGAATTTTCGGTGAATAGTGAAAATACAGTTTTTGAGTTATTGGTGTTTAATGACATCATTATGATGTAATAATTATGCTCTAATTCTTTTCATCTTATGAATAGTAATATAAGAAATTATTTGTCCCATGTGGCCAATACCATGGCCATATACCATGGTAAAGCCCATGGTTTTTTTCAATACCACTGATGAGGTGTCCCTTGGCAATCAATGATTTGTCCCCCTGCTTCTCCTATAAATACCAATCATTTCCATCATTAATGTAATTTCAAAATCCTCCAAAACTAATTACTGGAATTTTTACCTCCCATGTAGTCCTCCCAAGGTGCCGTCAATCCTCCCAAGGTCTTCACCTTCATGTTTTAAAAGTTACTCTTCAAGGTAAGGGATCCTACCTCTCACTTTCTTTTCATGTTATCTTTTGTATGTCATTTCATTTGAGCACCATGTAATTATGTTGGTAGATGTTCTTTTATATTTATATTACTTCCCTTTTGATGATAATATGATGAGAGATCCCATTTTACTCTCATCATTTCGTTTTATAAATGTTTAAGTGGTGCCGTTAGGCTGCCGAAAGTTTGTAAGGGATTCTTCCACCCTTCTCATTTTTCAAGTTCTAATTGCAGGTCATTTCATTCATGTTACTTTTCATAAGTTGTGGTATGTTCTTCTATATCTATAATACTGTCCTTTTTATGTTAATATGTTGATATACCCTATTTGATCTCATCAATTCAGTTTTTGAAGTTTAAGTAACGTCGTTAGGCTGCCGAATTTTGAGAAGTGAAATATTATTTTTGTTTTCCATTTAAGTTTTTCATTTCATATTGTATATCATTAAAATTTCATTACCATGTTATAAATTCTTTTATATTCTATCCCCCTAATTTTTTATGGATCATTTATGTGTGGGTTACCCATGTCCCATCTCTTATCAATGTTTTATAAAACCATGTAACATAGTTGTTATGCTGCAGAATTTTCGTCTCAAAATGTCTTTCTTTTTTTCTAAAATTTGTTTATTTTATTAAGTGAATAATAAAAGATATTTCTTCTATAGTGTTATTCACATAAATATGAAAATTTTCTATTTTAATTATTGGATTTACATACATGAAACACACCATTACTTTTTCATGGGTTTACAGTGACATAAAGATCATGTCTTTAAACCTGTTTTTTAAACATATTAATTCTGAAATGAAACCCATTTAATTTATTCTATATGGGTTATTTATAAAATGTTTGGTGATTATATATGTGAATCACATAATAATAAAGATTAATTAATTATGTTCATTGATATCACATTAATGAATTTGGTAAAGAAATAATCTCTTGAGATGACCATTATAACGATACCATTGTGAATAACATTGATAAATATTGAATGACACCTTAGGGATGGAACTTGGTTATATTTAAATTATTATCTATGTAAAATGTTCTAGCCACATATTAATTTTATGAATAATATTATTTTTATTATTATATGCCTCATGATCTCTTTCACATTCCTTAAAGTTATTTATCATGACATTATTGATGTATCTCAAGTTCACATGTAAAATGATTCTCTTGTTTCCCTGACTAGGACTTCTGCTCAACCATTCCTTTGATGTATCCTCCCATGTTATGAGATGATATAATGAAATTAGGATGAAAAATGAATAAGCCTTACAAGTTGTTTAGAATAATTTTTATATTGTTTTCATATATTCTGATCCTGATTTCCAAGACACTAGACATTAAAGATCCTCTGTTTGTAAAATGTAATGAAAAGTAATGTATAAAAAAGGAGGGATTCTATAGTTTGTATAAAAGGATAGTTCAGTTAATAATGGAAATTATGGTATGAAAATATTATGCAGAACCTTATATAAAAGTTTAAATATATAAATTCTTTCTGGTATTTTGGTGAGTATTGAGTATATAGTTTATCAAAAAATAAATCCATGTCTTGATACGAGCAGGTAGAGGTAGATCTAGAATAGATGTACATAGGGGTAAAACCCAAAAACACAGCATTGTTCTAGACTCAAATGGGAACTGGTACAAGACAATGGGCCTTTCTGTACTCTTGGTTACGACAATCATGGGGGATATGTTTGGTCAATCGCAAGCTTTTTAGGAATCATTATGAAGGAATTATAGAAAAATGTAATTGTCTAGGCATGAAGTTTTAAGACATAAAATAATTTTTAGTTAAAAGATTCATAAATTAAATAATTTTCTCATAAAGGATTTATTAATTTATAAAATATCCCCATATTCTAGGAATACATTGACGTATTTCATGAGGATATACCTAGACCTCCCACAGAATGAGTGGTAGAGTTATCCATTAAACTCGTACCAAGATCTCATCTGATGTCAAAAACCCCATATAAGATGGAAAATGTGGATCTAGTGGAATTAAAGAAACAACTCCAATACCTTTTGGAGAATGTTTTTATCCGACCAAGTGTGTTTCTTTAGAGATCACCTATTCTCTTTGTGAAGAAGAAGGATGGATCGATGCATCTATGCATTGATTATAGAGAACTGAAGGGGATCACAATGAAGAACCAAAACTCTCTTCCAAGAATTCATAACTAATGTGACCAAATTTGTAGGGCTCAATTCTTCTCAAAGATTGATCTTCGTTTAGGTTATCATTAATTGAGGTTGAAGAATGATGATATTCCAAAAAAAATCATCCAATCAAGATATGGGCATTATGATTTTGTTGATATTCCCTTCAGACTGAACTATGCACCTTCTATTTTTATGGATGAAGAATAAGTTGATTTTGGAAACTTATGTTTTATCAAATGGATATCCATTGTATAGGAAAATCATTTGGTGATTAAATGATAAAGGTTATTTTGGAAAATGTTTTCTTTTTTGGAGTACAATATGCCTATGGAAAATAAAATACTACAGGATATAAATTTTGGAGGAATGTTTGATTTTTTTTAGAATTTATGTAATTATTTTGGACATATGGTGATTTGGGTTATTTCTGGGAAATGATGAACCTAGTATAGAGAATATGTGAATAGGTTAATTACACATTAGTATGATACTTTAATAGTAGTTGATATTATTCAGAGATAAATGATATGATTTACTGGGGAAGACTATGTGATTAAATACTTCTATGTATTGGTTTAAAATATTAGTTTTGATTATTATGAATAATTTTTAGGATTATTTTTTATTCAATGGTCTTTCTGGAACGTTGGGTATTTTTTGATGAATTATGGAGATTTATAGTCATATTTATTGAAATGAAGGATTATTCATTTGGGGGATTATATGATCTCATACTAATCTTTTAATTTTATTTGATGACTAATGAAAAGGGAAAAATATAGTTATTCTTCTGTGGATTATGTGATTCTATGGAAGATAATTATTGTTCTTTTGATGAGACCAAGTCCATTTGAATGCTCATTGTTTGGAGAAAATATTAGACATGGTATAAAATTATTAATGGATGAAACTATACTTGAAGGTAAATACATTTCCGTATGTTTTTATTCTATGTAGTAAATGAATACCTCAGAATTATGAAAAGGAACATAAAACAAAAATTTGGTTGGTTTACGTTTCCTACTGGGTGATCAAAGACCATTTTACAAATCTTAAGTTTGTAATCTTCTTGCGGTTAATTATCTCCAAATCATGTTTTATATCACTCACCATTAGAACTCGACCCTTTGTTTTCTCTTCTATATCCATGTTTTCCTACATGGAATCATAGTATGGGTTAACTCAGGTGACCATTGTTCCTACCATTTTTTCTTCTAAAGTAACAGTTTTACTGAATCTTTTTGAGATGTGGAATATTCAACATAATTTTGACTCCCAATTTTAAAATTGAGAGGACAAAATTTCTTATGTGGGGAAGATTGTAATGACCCAAAATTTTGAATACATTTTGTTTCCTAACATGGTGTGTTATTTTACTTTATACTCAACAAAACTATTTAATTTAATAAAATGAATATAATTAAAATAAGACCATTGGGTTTCTACTGTTATATGATGGTTGGTCAATATGACAATTGGAAACAAAATGTTGCGATTATTGTCTATAAATACAAGTGATATTGGTTAATTAATACAGAAAATAGATTTGATGGCCCCATCCCGTAGTCTAGGGATTATCGAATACCATTTGATGGAACTCGGGAAAGAGGTAGCACCTTTGGTCTTTTCCTTGGACCAAACTGAATCTGAAATTCATCGTGTGATAATGGAATAGAATCGCCTTCATGAGAAGTTCAAGGTGATAGAAATCACTACTCGGGAAATGATGGATGAGATTCCCCAAGATTATATCACCCAAGAACACATTACTCATAGGTCTTATGCTGGTGTTATAAGGGGCAATGTAACGAGACTGTAACTGCCTTGTGTAATCCTTTGATTTAAATAAAAACTGTGATTTCTTCTTATGGTGGAGTTTGTGAATTTTCAAATGTCCAGATAAATATAATATGCATATTATTTATGAATTTTAGATAAAATATATTATAAAATTATTTATGTAAACCTTAAATAATAAATTATGTGTAATTGTTTTCAAAAAATGATCTTCTATGGTTACGTTTAGTAAGAAATTTAAAGTCTAATAAGATAAAAATAATTTATGATGAATAGTAAATTATGAACAGTGATTTTACGCTTATGATTAGCAATGTGATCAAATTTATTATGTAACCTCACATAAAGAAGTATTAATATAATCTAGGAACCTTGTTTATGTAATGTGATTCAATATAATTGTTAAATAAATGTTCCAAAAAGTACTGACTGATTATTGGTATATTTGGGTGAATAGTGTTTTTTATTTTAAAAATTAACTAAAATTCATTTAGAAAATTATTTTCATAAAATGGAGTTCATTTTTGAAATCAAAGCATCAATATTTGGTTATGGTGAATTATTGGGATTTTTCTGAATTAGTTGAATTTTCAGTGAATAGTGTTTTTATTTAAAAATTAATTTAAAAATATTAAGAACATTAATTTCATAAAATTGAGTTCATGTTTGAAATCAGAGCATCAATATTTTTTTATGGTGAATTTCTGGGATTTTTCATATAATGTTAAATTTTTGGTGAATAGTGAAAATACACTTTTTTAGTTTTTGGTGTTTAATGACATCATTAAGGATGTAATAATTATGCACTAATTCTGGTAGACTTATGAATAGTAAGATACGGTTTTTGCTGTCCCGTGTGGTCAATACCATGGCCAAATACCATGGGCAAGCCCATGGTTTTTCCAATACCACCGATGATGTGTCCCTTGGCAATTAATGCTTTGTCCCCTCACTTCTTCTATAAATACCAATCCTTTCTCTCATTAATTTCATTTCCAAATTCTCCCCAACGAAGTTCTGGTCTCTTTACCTCCCAAGGAGTCTTCCCAAGGTGACCTCAATCCTCCCAAGGTCTCGACCTTCATGCTTTCGAAGTTTCTCTTCAAGGTAAGGGACCATACATCTCTATTTCTTTTCAGGTACTCTTTTTTTTGTCATTTCATTTAAGCCCCATGATCTTATGATGGGGTATGTTCTTTTATATTCCTATTACATCCATTTTCATGATAATATGATGATAGATCTCATATTACTCTCATCATTTCGTTTTATGAATGATTTAGTGGCGCCATTAGGCTGTTGAATTTTTGTAAGGGATTTTTCCACCCTTCTCATTTTTCATGTTCTATTTTCATGTCATTTATTTCAAGTTACATTTCGTATGTTGGGTTATGATATTTTATATATATCATACTGTCATTTTTTATGTTCATATGATGAGATACACTATTTTATCTCATCAATTCGTTTTTTGATGTTTTAAATAACGTCTTTAGTTGCCGAATTTTCATAAGAAAAATCTTATTATTGTCTTCTTTTAAAGTTCTTCATTTTATATGGTATATCTATCAAATATCATTACCATATTCATAAATAATTTATATTCATTCCCCCATGGTTTTATTGATCATTAATTAGTGGGTGACCCATGTCCCCTCTCTTTTCAATGTTTTCTAAAACCCTGTAACATAGTCGTTATGCTGCAGAATTTTCGTCTCAAAGTGTCTTCCTCTTTTTCTCAAATTATTTTATTTTATTAAGTGAATACTAAATGATATTTCTAATATATGGTTATTCACATATATATTAAAATTATATAGTTTAAGTTTGTGATTTACATACATGAACCCTTCTTTCCTTTTCCGTGGGTTTAAAGTGACATAAAGATCATGTCTTTAAAGCAGTTTTTAAAACATTATTATTATGAAATGAAACCCATTTCTTTTTTGATATATGGGTTATTTATGAAATTTTTGATGATCATATATGTGGATAACATAATAATAAATACAAATTAATGGTACGCCCTAATAGCGCTCCAATGCATTAGGTAAGGACTTAATCTCTATAGATGGCCATTTTAATGAAACCTTGGTGAATAACCTTGATAATTTTTTAATGACAACATGGGGATGGACCTTGGTGATACATAAATTATTGTCTAAGTTAAACGTTTTCACCACATATTCAAGTTATGATACACGTTATTTATATTAAGATATTTCTCATTATCTATTTCTCATGCCTTAAAGTTATTTATCATGACATTATTGATGTATCTCAAGTTGACATGTAAAATGATTCTCTTATATCCATTACTGGGACTTATACACACCCTTTGCTTTGATGTTTTCTCCCCGGTTATGAGATTCTATAATGATCATAGGATGAACAATAAAGAAATCATAGAAGGGGTTTACAAGAATTTTTATGTTTTTTTAATGTATTATGTTCCTAATTTCCAAGACACAATACATTGAAGATCCTCTGTTTGTAAAATGTAATGAAAATATATGTATTAAAAAGGAGAGATTCTATAGTTGGTATCAATAGATAGTTTAGTTTTTTTATGGAAATTAGGATATTAAAACTTTAGGAAGAACCCTATATAAAATTTTAAATGTAGGAAATATTCCTGGTATTTTGGTGAGTATTGAGTAAGTGGTTTATCAAGAAAATACATCTATGCCTGGATACGAGATGGTAGAGTTGGCTCTGGCATAAATGTACATAGGGGTAAAACCCAAGATCACCACTTTGAGATAGACTCGAACGAGAATTGGTACACAACAATGGGCATTTCTGCACTCTTGGTTACGAAACTCCCATGAGATATTTCTGGTTATTCACATGATTTTTATGAATCATTATTAAGGAATAATATAAAAATTTGATTGTATAAGAATGAAGTTTTAAGACATAAAATAATTTTTAGTTAAAATATTTGTAAATGAAATAAGTTTCTCCAAAAGGATTTATTATTTTATAAAATATCCCCATCATCTAGGAATACATGGATGAATTTACTAAGGAGTTACACGGACCTCCCCCAGAAAGAGAGGTAGATTTCTCTATTAGAACTCATACCTAGATCTCATCCGATGTCAAAGAACCCCAATAGGATGGAAAATGTTGTGGTTGAGGAATTAAAGAAACAACTCCAAGATCTTTTTGAGAATGGGTTTATTCGACCATGTGTGTCTCCTTAGGAAGCACCAGTTCTCTTTATGATGAAGAAGGATGGATCGATACAGCTATGCATTGATTGTGGAGAACTGAATGGGATCACAGTGAAGAACCAATACTCACTTCTAAGAATTTATGACTTCTTTTACCAACTTCTTAGGACTCAATTCTTCTCTAAGATTCATTTTCATTATAGTTATCATCAATTGAGTGTTAAGAATGATGATATTCCAAAAACAACCTTCCAATCCAGATATGGGCGTTATGATTTCGTTGATATTTCCTTCGGACTGACTAACGCACCATAAATTTCTATAGATCAAGAATAAGTCGATTTTGGAAACATGTGTTTTAACAAAAGGATATCCTTTGTATAGTAAAATAAATTTGTGATTAAATGATAAAGGTTATTTTGGACGATGTTTTCTCTTTTTGAGTACAATATTCCTAAGGGAAATAAAATACTACAAGATTTAAATTTTGGAGAAATAGTTGATTTTTTTTTTAATTTATATAATTATTGCGGACATATGGTCACTTGGTTTATTTCTGGAAAATAATGAACCTAGAATAGAGAATATGTGAATATTTTAATTACACTTTAGTATGAGACGTTAATAGTAGTAGATGTTATTTGGAGATAAATGTTAAGATTTATTGGTCAAGACATTATGATTAAATCCTTCTGAGTTTTGTGTTCCAATATTAGTTTGGATTATTCTAAAAAAAATTAGGATGATTGTGTATATAATGGTCCTTATAGAACATTGGGTACTTTTTGTTGAATTTTTGAGATTAATAGTCATATTTTATTTACGTTTCCTACTGGGTGATCAGTTGCCATTTAACACATCTTTAGTTTGTGATCTTATTGTGGTTAATTTTCTCCTAATCATGTTTTCTATCACTCTACATCAGAAATTTACCCTTTGTTTTATCTTCCATATCCATGTTTTACTACATGGAATCCTAGTATGGGTTAACTCGGTGACCTTTGTACTTCCCTTTCATTATTTTAAAGTAATAGTTTTACTGACTCTTTTTTGGATGTGGGACATTCAACGAAATTTCCACGCCCAATTTTAAAATTGTGAGGAAACAATTTCTTAAGGGGGATGATTTCAAAGACCTGAAATTTTGAATAAATTTTGTTTTCTAATGTGTTGTGTTATTTTATTTTATACTCAACATAACTATTTCTTTTAATAAAATGAGTATAATTAAAATTATAGAGTTAGGTATTGACTGTTATATGACCATTGGTCAATATGACCCTTGGAAACTAAATTTTAATATTATTGCCTATAAATACAAGAGATATTGGTTAATTAATATAGAAAGGAGATTTGATAGCCCCATCTATTGTTCTCAGGCCAATTGATGCCCATCTGACGGAACTCGGAAAGGAGGTATCACCATTGGGATTTTCCCTAGACCAAACCAGATCCGAACATCATTTTGTGAAGTTGGAAGAAAATCTTCTTCACGAGAAGTTCAAGCTGATAGAAATCACTACTCGGGCAATGTTGGTCGATCCACCACAAGATTCTATCACCCTATCATACATTAATCTTAGGTCCTATGATGGTGTTATAAGGGGCTATGTAATGAGATCGTAATTGCCGTCTATAATATTTTGATTTAAATAAAAATTATGATTTCTACTTGTGGCGGAGTTTGTGAATTTTCAAATGTCTAGATAAATATTGTATGAATATTATTGGTTAATTTTATAAATAATATATATTAAAAATATTTATGTAAACCTTAAATAATTAATAATCTGTAATGATTTTCAAAGAATAGTCTTCTACTGTTATGTTCAGTAAAAAATTTATCGTCTAATAAGATCAACATAATTTTTGATGAATAGTAAATTATGAATAGTGATTTTACGCTTATGATTAGTAATGTGATAAAATATATTATGTATTCTCACTTAAGAAAGAATTATTATAATCTAGGCACCTTGATTAAGTAATGTTATTCAATAAAATCAGTAAATAACTATCCCAGAATGTACTGGGTATGTATTAGTTATTCAGGTGAATACGGTTTTTTATTTTAAATACTAAATTAAGAATATTTAGAATTTTTTTTTCATAAAATTTATTTCATTTTTGAAATCAGAACATCAATATTTGGTTATGGTGATTTTTTGGGATTTTTCTGAAACAGTTGAATATTCATTGAATAGTATATTTATTTAAAAATTAAATTAAAAATATTTAGAAACATATTTTCGTAAAATGGAGTTCATTTTTGAAATTAGAGCATCGATATTTGGTTAAGGTGAATTTTTGGGGATTTTTCTGAGAAATATGAATTTTCGGTGAATAGTGAAAATACAATTTTTGAGTTATTGGTGTTAATGACATCATTAATGATGTAATAATTATGCCCTAATTCTGGTCGACTAATGAATTGTAATATAAGGTTTGAGGTGTCCCTAGTGTCCAATACCATAGGAAAATACTATGGGAAAGCCAATTTTTTTTCCAATACCACCGATGAGGTGTCCCTATGCAATTAATGTTTTGTCCCCTCACTTCTCTTATAAATACAAAGCCTTTACTTCATTAATTTAACTTCTGAATCCTCCCCAAAACTTTTATGGTCTCTTTACATCCCAATAAGTCCTCCCAAGGGGCCCTCAAGCCTCCCACGGTCCTGACCATCATGCATTCGAAGTTACTCTTCAAGGTAAGGGATCATACCTCTCTCTTTCTTTTCAAATAATCTTTTGTATGTCATTTCATTTAATCCCCATGTTCTTATTTTGGGTGATTTATTTTTAAACTTCAATTAAATCCCTTTAAATTATTATATGATAAGAGATCACCTCTTACTCTCATTGTTTCGTTTTATGAATGTTTAAGTGGAGCTGTTAGGCTGCCGAATTTTTGTAAGGGATTCTTCCACACTTCTCATTTTTCATGTACTATTTTCATTTCATTTCATTCAAGTAGCTTTTCTTATGTTTGGTTATTATAATATATATCTAACATACTATCCTTTTTATTTTTATATGGTGAGATACCCTATTTTATATCATCAATTCATTTTTTAAATTTTTAAGTAACGTCGTCAGGCTGCTGAATTTTCATAAGAGAAATCATATTTGTGTCTTCCTTTCAAATTATACATTTCATATTGTATATCCGTAAAATATCATTACCATGTTCTTAAATCCTCTATATTTTGTCCCCCTAATGTTTTTTGGATCATACATTAGTTTGTGACCCATGTCCCCAATCTTTTAAATGTTTTCTAAAACCCTATAACATAGTCGTTATGCAGCAGAATTTTCATCTCAAAATGTCTATCTCTTTTTCTCAAATTCATTTATTTTATTAAGTGAATACTCAAAGATCATTCTTCTATAGGGGTATTCACAAATATATAAAAAATTTCTATTTTAATTCTGTGATTTACATAAATTAAACCCGCATTCCTTTTCTGTGGGTTTAAAGTTACATAAAGATCATGTCTTAACGAAATTTTTAGAACTTTATGATTAGGAGATAAAAACACTTTTATTTTATGCTATATGGGTTATTTATGACATTTTTTATAATGATATATGTGCCTCACATGATAATAAATGTAAATTAAGGGTGCTCCCTGATAGCGCTCCAATGCATTGGGTAAAGACTTAATCTCTAGAGAAAAATTACATATTAATGATACCTTGTTGAATAACCATGGTAATTTTTTTATTACACCAAGGGGATAGACCATGGTGATATGGAAATGATTTTATAAGTTAAATTTTGTGTCCACATCTTCATGTTATGAAACACGATATTTTTATTATGATATTCCTCATGATCTCTTTCCCATTCCATAATGTTATTTATCATGATTTTATTGATGCATCTCTAGTTCACATGTAAAATGTTTCTCTTGTTTCCTTTACTAGGCCTTCTAATCAAACTTTCCGTTGATGTATGCTCCCAATTTATGAGATGTTATAATGAACTTAGTATGAATAATGATGAATCCTTACAATTGGTTTAGAAGAATGTTTATGTTGTTTTCATGTATTATGATCATTATTTCCAAGACACTAGACTTTAATGATCCTCTGTTTGTAAAATGCAATGAAAAGATATGTATTAAAAAGATAGGATGTTATACACAGCATGGCCCCTGGGGGACTGGTCGTGACAAAAATATCCATTTAAAAATTTATCCTATTTATTATAATCTAATCATACATATATTATGAGAACAATCCATTGTATTAGATACTATTATGTTTAAACGTTGAATAAATCATAAAATTGAAGTTTAAATCCCTATTTATCACTTTAAGAAATGAAATGCCTAAAAATTCTACAATTGACACAATAAGTACATCATCAATATTTTCTTGATATGATTACATTACCATGAGGCACTATCACTTAATCAGATATAGTTTCCCAAATGATACATGGACACTAATGTTAACTCACATCCCTTTCAAAACCATAATTTCATCCGTGATGTAAAATACGAATCATGATTTGACCCTTCCATTAATAAAACACTATGTTAACCCATTTTCAATGAAATAAGAAACATTTAAAACCCCTTACAAATATAGAAGTGACATATGAAATTTCATCCTTCAATTTATGTAAACTAATAACATGATGAAATTCTGAAATGATTTGGATCTATGTCATATATGGATATATATAAATCATCAAAAACAATCCTCAACCACACATTTTTCATTTGATCAGAATGAATCTAGTGGGCATGATTTAAAATATGAAATATATATTAATAATAAAATAATGATTTTTAATTTATCAAATGGTTGTTATACTGTCCATCATATATATAATCATCCAAGTAAGTTTCATACTGTAAATTAATATAATATTACAGTCATGAAAACAATAATAATAATAATAATAGTCACTCTAATAGTATAACCACAACTACTATATTTCATTATTAAAACCTAATAATTGTATTTTTTATTACACAATTCATTAATATCATTTTATCGAGTCATTTACCCTTCAACATGTTTATCAATGAAACATTGGGTAACATAGAAAATAATGGGTGTTCAAAATGTACACATCATCATTAGTTCATTTTATTTTTTTGTATGATTCCACAATCAAACAATAATCCACAAGAAACACCAAGATAAAATGATATTTAAATTCAATACAGTTTTAAATTTTATATAAAATCCTTATAAGTCCATAAATAATTTCATTAACATTAATCCCTTCATCTCTACTACAATATAAAATTTTTATTACATTTCACAATCTTGTATTGTCCATATAGGTAAATAGTTAATCAATTCAATAAATATTAATATATTATTAAATAATGATTCATTATAAATCAAATATCCAATATATTTCATTTCCCTCGTGGAAGATTATGGATTGTAATATATAATATTTATAGGGTGAAATTTTTACAATCACGTTATATGAAAATAACTACACTATTATTTAATATTACATTCTACTGATCAATATTACCAGAATCTAAATATAAATAAATTATCATTCTCTAAAGCAATATAGATAATTTCATGTAACATGATAATTCATTAAATATCTCTTCAGATAAAAAATAATATTTGACTTCAATGCCTCGTGATGGAGTAATACCGAGTATTTTAGTATTATAAATTCCACTTATAAACAATGATGTTAATATGATACTCATTATTGCAAATCATGACCACTCAAAATTGTTTTATGTTTCTTAAAAAAAATAAAAATTATTCTTTGTGTAAACAACCCATCAAAAAAGGTATTTAAAAATTAACAGAAAAAATTTCCCACTGCGGATTATATTTTATAAAAATTAATCATCATTAAATTTAATAAAAAATAAATATAATTTCCATACAGTAAAAATATGATTATATAAATATATATTAATGTGACATATCCATAAAACTGAAATAATCATTTTTTAAATTACGAATGTTACTTTTTTATCACATTGAAAGACTTTTTATATTTATAGTTTTAGAGAATTATTACAAAACTCTTACATAACAGAACTATGAATTAAAAATTGGACAGTTCTGAACATTATCCATTACAATAGAAGAAATAGACATTATAATAAACCATTATATATTTTATGAAAATCATTACGACATTAAATATGATTTCGTTAAATCCTTTATTGGTGTTTAGGTCCATATATAAAACATTAAAAACATAGGATGAACATAAAATATGAAGTAATGGATATAAAATTAAGGAAACTATTATTCTATTGATAACAATTAAAACAACTTAAATTTTATTTCATAATAATGTTCATCATGTATAGTACAAGTAATTTCATTCTTTTAAAAACAATTTCATTCCATACATTTTTTGTAATCACAATATGACCCTAAAATACATTGAATGAATAGAAAGTAAATAATTGTATCAGGGAAATAATTATACTTTTCACTCTTAATGATGGAATAACCAAGTGATCCTCATCCATAAATGTCCCTCTTATTATTTGAATTGCTATATTAAAAACTTCTCTAACTAATATATTGGAGAACTTTTACAGACCCACCAATTGTTAGTAAATCACAAAAGCACATGGCATTATTTTATCATGGAACCATATGTCAAATGTCTATATAAAATTATACAGTCATAACACCAAAAATTTTTAAATATTAATATTAAAATAATACAAATTCGATTTTAATAAATAAATCATTTCAACATATTAAAAAAGATATCCATTTTCAAAACCTATTTGAATAAAAATAACCAAAAATAAAAATAACGATGGGTTTAATTTTATTTTAAAATATAACGGCTTATATTGGAATCCAAACACAAAAATAGACATATTTTTTCCTTCAGTATCATTTTCATAACTATATAATTAAATACGTATAATATTATCATAAGTATTGAAATATGTGAATGGATTAAAACATAAAACATTTAAAGCATCACATTATGCTTAAAAATTTTAATCTATAATCCCCATGAAAGAATAAAATTTATTAAACATTAAAATAAAATTAAAACATATAAAACATTGATATATAATGTCAATAGCTCTATATATACACCCTATAAAAGAATAAAGTATCATATAATTACGAAATGTTTCAATGAAATGAGATTACGACTAAATCCATTTCCTTGAATCTGACAAGTCACATATATCTTTATCTTCCCAAATAATAAACTTAATATAATTATTTAATAAACAGTGGGTTTGGTTAGTTAATTAATTTCAATTTTTTGTTTTGACCATATTTGGTTTACATGTAAAAAACGACTTTGGTAGGTCAAATATGGTAAAAGGGGTCCAAATATAGACATCCCTATAATAATATTAATTACATATTTACCATATATATAAATATCCTTTACTTATAAAACCATTCATTAATGGTAGTTCTGAAAAATTATCCAACGTTACAATCATAGAGACAGTCATCCGCACATATGAATGTATAATGATTCCATTTTTTATTGACAGTTGTTGGAAGAATATGAATACCATTTATCATTAAAAATGGTAATTATATAATAAAGTAGATATTATTTAATCATATATACCTATATATATAATTCATAATATGTAAAGAGAATCACATATCATTGTCGATGTTGTAGTCCACATTTACATTTACGATGTTATAACATTTTCACTGTATGAAAATATAATAAAGAAAATGATATATCAAATTTATAGAAGGTATTTATTTTAATAATAACATATTGATTTTATGTATGTAACATATTTTTAATTATTCCAAAAAATATAACATTATAGTAATGTTCGAATATATCACATTTCTTTGGGGAGGTTGTAGTCCACATTTCCACAAACAATGTTATCATATTTCAGAAAATGGAAATCATGAAGGAATGAAATAAATAAAAACATTATGAACATTAAGAAAATAGTGATATCATTTATATCAACTTTAAACATAATTTATGTCAAAATTACAAACCATTATTGGTTGTAATTAAAAATTGAACTACCATGCTTCGTGAAGCGGTAGTTGGTCGTACCAAAACGGTAATTTCATAACACATTTGATAGAATTGTCTATATATTTAGGTCACTCCCATAACATAAAAACATATATCTATATTATTGATAAATATTTTATTTTATAATAATGGAATAGTTGAAAATTATGTGTTGGATAATGAAGTAAAACCCAAATTCACATTGAATAATTCAACCACTTTTTTTGAGTAACAACTTTTGGTTTGCACAAAAGGGATTCCATGGATGGATATATAAAAAAATTGAGGAATAAAAAATTAGGAGATATATATTAGGATATTATGATTGTATTTTTATGTCAAAATAAATGGGGTTTATAATTTTGATGATATTGAGGGGGTTAATGCCTTTTTAATGTGTAGGGGGAGCGGAATTCATGTAAATATAAAAGGTAGACATTATTGATAGGTCTCCTTTACATAATGATAAAAATTTGATATAAGTGTTTATATTGTATATTCATGTCTATAAAATAGGTTTTTTAAATTTTTATTGATTATTCATACTCATAATATTAAATAGTAACCACATAATAATTTTTTTTTACCTTAATGTCATTAATTAATTTTAATTACATTAACTAATATTGATTTTTTTTTAAAAAATATTTCAATTTATTATACATTATAAATTATGTTGATTCAAAATAAGAAATAAATTTACCAAATTACAATCATAGAAGTGGAATTAATGAATTTAATGTTAACCTCGTAGATGGGTTGACAATGGATGTCTTTCGACTAATAATTGTTAAAAATATTTATGTGTTTTTGTAACTGAATTAAACATGAAATTGTTTCTAATAACCTATATTTATTGAAATTATTTATCATTGATATAATTATATTATAGAACTATTGAAAACATTATATTAGTATATAAATAAAATAGAATAATGTGCATCTTTGAACTAAAATTAAATATTACACACTATTTATAAATATATGGATGTTCATTGAAAAATAAAAAAATTAACTCATTGATCATTTATTAATTTCAATATTATAACTGTATTATATTTTTTCATGAAATATTTAAAAAAAATTCAAATTTAATTTTTAAATTAAATCAACCATTAATAGGTGATAAAACAACTATTTGAAATGATAATATTAATAATACAATACTGTCTTGTATAACTTATCCAAACCTACGATGAAAATTTGAAAAAAACACATTGTTATGTGTTGGAAGCTCAATTGGATGTATCATCCCTTTTACGGTTCAATTACTATATATTTTAATAGATATTAACAATAGAATGAAAAATATGTATTCTATCATTAAGTAGATGTTACATCCTTCCCACATTTGAATATTACATCTCAAAATTTTACTCACATTTAAAAATAGTTGGTAAATTGTTTTCTCATATCTTTTTATGATTCCTATATTAATATTCATACATATGTTATTTTAGTTAAAAAGTCTTCTAGTGAATCACTTTATTCCATAACACATTATTTATGGGGTCAAGAACATTAATTGGTTGTTCCTTATATGAAATATTCTAATCTAATTTATATAATCATGGGCTCAAAACATGAGTTGAATCTCGATAATAAATCCATAAAATTGAAACATTAAATACATTGTGTACATTGGAAAAAATTTGAGATAAAACCACTCAATAAGAAACTGACCATCTTTATCCTAGATTTTAAATAGTTCAATGAATCATCTAATCAGATTTCACTTTTTACCAAAATAAATCAAACATTTCCCATGAAATACATTGATAAATACATGATCCCCTACCTTGAATGAATGATATTCTCTCTAGTTATCCGCATAAAATTTTTTCATCCTTTAAAATACCCTCACATATTGATAAATCAAATTAACATTATCTACTATTTTCTCTACCAACTCTGGTCCCATAAATTGAGAGATACACTCCATGTATCATAAATATCACTTTTCAGTATAGTTTATAGAGATGATCAAGAGTTATTGATTATCGTATGGGAATAAAATTTGGTAGGGTATTTAATAGATAAACAATTACCACAATCAAATTATTACATTGAGATGTCATTGTAATTCCTACCATGAAATATAGTGATACATTCTCCCACTTCCTCTTTATCCGAGGAAAATTTTGAAGAATCCAAATTAGTAATTATCTCATTTCATGAACCTATTGGTATGTAAAACACTTCCTTGTAAAATTATAAATATATATTTTCATTTCATCAAACCAGTAATAGTCTAGATGGTCCTTATACATCATAATACCACCAAGATGTGTAGAACTTGTATATCTATGGTCATTAGTCAAAAAATCATTCCCCAAATGTGAATCAAAATTCACACATAATATTTTCCAAAATCCAAAAACACCATTGTAATTAATATTAATATCAGATAACATAACGTTACTAATGGTTTCTACCTTTTCTTTAAATGATTAATCAAACATAAGAGCTCTCTAAAATCATTCTATGAATGTAATATTCATTGATACCAGAATATAGTAGAGGATTTATCTACGTGCACAACATCTTGGCCAAAATTCAAAAAATAATTAACCAAAGGTTCAAATTACAAATGTTTCCTAGTTAATGTAAAATTAATAATTAACTGATCTAATAACCTACAATTTTTTATTTTCATGATGAAATTGAATTGTGAAATCATAATACATGATGATCTGTAGGAATATTATTTGTCTCATGTTCAACTCTTTATATGTGAAAATATACATCAAACATTTTAGATCAGATAATATTTCACACAATACTCCAATCAAAGGATCCCTCATATTTTTCCAAGAAAAAAGTAGCTTAATCCATTTCATGAGTATGGTAATCCAACTAATGATTTTTATACTAACAGGAACCATAACAAATATAAATTTCATTTTGTATTATGAAAAAAATATTCTCTTAAATTGAGAATATTTAGAGATGATGAAATCAACACTTCTAAAAAGAATGTTAAAAAAGCTGGAGTATTGAATAGTCTTCTTTTGAGTTCTTGAAAACAAAAATCCCATTTTTCTATTTAGAGAATCACCACTCCCTTTCATATTAAAAAGATATTGGTCCAAAAATAGGGAAATATTTTCTAAAAAATAGAAAAAAAAATATAATTTATGATAACTATGAACTTAAATGATATAAGTAAGTCTTAGACACTCTTAAAAATAATTTTATAGAATGGTCGGTAGTTATTTCGTCATTTTTACGAAATTTACCATTGAAAAGAATTGATTCGCAAAAAAATCAATTTCACAAATAATTCAATATAGTTTATTATAGATTTTGTTTTTAAACAAACCATATATTCTATTCATGTGCCTAATGGTGTTTATTATATACCCAACAATAATTTATAAAAGAAACAAAATAAATGATTAAAAATGAATGGAAATATATATTCATAATATTCATAAATACATCATGCACATTATATAACCCAACCAGGATAACTAAATAATAATAATTACCATATCTCATAGGAAATGATATCTCTGGAATGTCATCCCACTTCACCTTCAGCTGATGGTACCCAAACCAAAAACCAATCTTCAATAATCACTAAGATCACTTGGGATGATCAATAAAATCATCGATATGATTAAAAAACATTTTTTAATTACAGTTATGTTATTCAATGTTCAATAATAAATAAAGAGCCTCCTGGAACAATATTTCTTTTTTAAAAATAAAACATGATACACCCATGGTGATGTGTTGGGTCGAATGAAACTACTATCAAGCAATTTATGGAACATGTTTTTCAATTCAACTTGTTATAATGGATAAATTCTACAAGATGATATAGAAATCGGATTATAAACATACACTAATGAAATAGTAAATTCAACAACCCTATCAAGAACGACACCAATGAAATAATCCTAAAAAACATTTGGAAATTTTTTTTCAACTGGAATGTCATTAATCAAATAAAATTCAATATTATTAACAAAATGATATTGAAAATTTTCACCTTCATAATTCATCAATTTCATAGCATTTTGGTATGTTATAAAAGTCATAACATCATGTTATAAAAAATTACTGGATTTGATATCTATTTTACATTGATAATCTAAAATCAAATGATTAGAAAAAATGATATCACACAACACTATAGGAAGTTCAACATGATACTAAATAATTGTCATCCAATTAATGGCAATATGATTATTCCTATTAATCTATGTTGGTCTAATACTGTGACAATGTGTTTTTACAAAAAGTAATATCTTACATTCAAGAAGTGAAATTTCTAATTAACATTTAAATTACCCATAAATTAATGAACATGAAGATCCAATGTCAAAAAATGTATTGTAATAATATGAATAATCTATTATCATACCTATCAACATGACCTTTTATGGACCAACATTAACCATTGTCATAGAAAATTAATTACCATACTCTTTTTCATTTCATCATCACAGTTTTCACCACAGATAGTCATATTTGGGATCAAATTGAAAAAATGACCGAACTAATTGAGACTAAAACATCTTACAATTAGCTTTTTATTGCATTATTTGTCATCTTCCATGTAGTCCTGATCCATATGACCAATCCCACCACATCAGAAGAACTCAAAAAAAAATTCAACAGAATTATTGTAGATTATTTTTACAATAATTCCCATTAAATAAGATTTCGGATTTCATACCACTCAATTTCATTTATTAATTCATTGTTATTAAATACCAACATGACAACTTCTTGATATTGTTTTAATGGGACACTTGATCATCGAAAAACACAATTTATTGTTTCTCAGCACATAGAACAATTTTCTCATAGATCTTGAACTCGTGAGAAGAAAATACCAATACAATATCTTAAATTATTCCCAATTAAACACTTTTTACCATGCTATGAAAATAACAGATTATAATTTTTACATACCTTAACAATCGAGTGATTTTCTCTCCATTTTATTCCACTAAATCATCATAATTTTATCTCAATTCCCTTATTTTTTCATCCATAGACAAATAGACATTGGAAAATATTTCTCAATAAAATAATTCACGAATCTATCCCTTTCCAAGGAATCCATCTATTCAATATTCCAGATATTCATAAAAATTAAACCCCATTGGTAGTCATTTCCTTCTAAATGATAAATAGAAATTGTTACATTTTGGTGTTTGAGAAAGCCAGGATAAAGAATATCTTTTTTATGGTTTTAATCCATCCTCCACCTATCATGGGTTTTGATGATTCTATATATCATGGGGGATGTTTTGTATAAAATGATTTGATATCATCGGGTTCCTATTTGATATATCAGTCACTATATTTCATGGAAACGACTACAATTTTTAGCATGAGTAAACTTATCCATCAATACAAAAAACTACTCTCTTATTATTTCCAATATATCAGGATGCAAATTTGGAAGAATTTCTTCCTATCAGTTCATCCCTCAAAAACTTAAAGTCATGAAATATGAAAAAACTGTATAAACAAATAGAAATTATATGAACAAACATGGTAATCTAAAATTCAATATCATTATAACGAAACGAAATTTTTTTATCCTTCTATAGTATTGTAATTAATAGTATCATAACATCTAAATTTATATATACATTTCCTTAGAAGAAAAATATAAGGAACAATCCTTAAACATTATTTAATAATACGTTAAATAATTAATTTTACTTCCTATCATATTGAGGATATTTTCAGGTTTATTGTTTTCCAGAATTGGCCCATAAATCATACATAAAAAATTAAAAAAATTAATGTTGAAACTCTTGAATGGTATCAAATTTTTTTCAAAATATATAACTTTTAATATAAATGATGGTATCTTTTATTAAAATCATTATGAAATTCAACAATAATTTATCCACTATCTTACTTATCCTTGTGTTCTATGAAGAGAATTAAAAAAGTTAGATGAGAATAAAAATATTTGTTAGGGATATAAAAATAAAGAAATTGTTAGTCCATTGATAAACTTGAAATCCCATGAAATATTTGTTATAATGTAATAATTATCACCCATAATGACATTTAAATACTATCCATTGAAAATATTCTATTTTCATATAGTATTGGTAATAAAAAATTTCTATAAAACTAATTGGAAGGATAAAAAGCATATAAAGGTGTTTTAGGAAAAAATTATACTAGCCACAATAATAAAGGGAAAAACCTTGCATTTTAATTCTTTAAGTTTCACTTAGAAAAAATAAATAGCCAAATGGAATACTCTCATAAAAAATTATTTAGAGGGCTATCATTGACCAAGCCTTCATTGGTTTATCTTGGAAGAACCCATCATTGCTTTATCATGAAACCCCCATTAAATTTACATGTTCCATTAAATATTTCAATCATAATTTTAAAAAATATCATTAAAACATTTCCTAATATACATAATATATCCATTTTCAAATCCATTTTTAATGAAAAATATATACGTAAAAAAGTTAAATATGGGTAGCTGTTTAATTAAAAAACATAACGGGTTCTTCTGAATCCAAAGAACAAAATAGATATGAAATTACCACTATATTCATTTTTAAATACATATAAATAAATATGTAAACTAATATCATGAAATTTAAAATTGGGGAATGGTTTAAAACAGCAATCCTTTAATGTTTCGTGTTCTTCATTGAATTTTTTTTATAATCCCCATGACATAATAACATTTCACAAAAAAATAAATAAAATAACAGTAGATAAAGATGAATCTACAATGTTAAAGGGAATGTATATACAACTTATAAAATAATAAAGGAATATTTATCATATTTATACATGAATATTACTTTTAAAACCTATAATTAAAAATCGTTATGAAAAATGAACTGTTATTACAATCATATATATAATCAGACATACATATTCATGTTCAACATTCCCATTTTTAATGATCACCATATAAATAAGGTATTAATATAAGGCCCCAGCCTTAAACCTTACTTAATCTTGAGTTATTACAAGATTACACATTGAGGATCTTTTCGGGTTTAGAGTTTTAGAGAATTAGAACATAAAACTTGCATTACATTCCACATATAAACAAAGTGGTTACATAAAGATAGTATTCTTCATTCCCATCAATGGAAACACATTTAAAATAAAACATGGATTATTTCTTGACACATCCTTGACTCTATCATCTTATCATGTACCTTTCCCTTGACCTGTGAAAAACATTTCAAAAACGTGGGATGAGCATAAAAACTCAGTATGGGTTATCAAAAAAAACATGGAAAGGAAACATGAGTTCATATATACATAAGAATGAAATCATACTTTACCCATAAAACATAGGCACTTTAACATACCTCATAAAATCATGAATAAATCATAGAAATCATAAGACATAAAGGTATCTTTAGGCATTCATATAAATCTTACGTAGGGAGTAACCCTCTTGGTTACGTTTGGAATACCCATCACAGTATATTCCCTAAAATCTCTTCAGAGAAACCTGAACGTTTCACTCCTTCGCGTTACCCAATGCATTGGAGATCTATAACGGGCTCACCCGCCCTTAGTTTATCACGGAACCACCCGTCTTCATAATAATGCCCAAGAACCATAACATAATCATATCACATAAAACATGCATAAAGGAAACATAAAATTTCCACATTTCAATCATGAGATATCAATACAACACATTGATATAAAAACGTTATGAAAACCATTTTCAATACCAAAATAAAAGAAAAGTAAAATATGGTATTTATTTTTCTTTTAAAAAGATGGTATGGATTGTAGAGGAAGCCGAAACTCAAATAACGGTCATGACGGCGGAGAAGTCGTTGTCGCCGCATACGTACGACAAAAACATTCCCTTTTTTCCTTTAGTAAACGCTTCGTATAAAAAATATTCCTTTTGAATAAACTTAAAAGTCAAAGTGGTTTATACACCGTATAAAAGAAAGTTGTGTATAAAATAAAATATGCCCCAATGAAAGGAGATTGAGACGAAGTCCCATACCTCGTATCCGACTTGACCCGACCGTTCTTTAATCTCCTGAATAATAAACTTGAGTTAATCTCTACTTGCTTATGAATCTTTTCAAGTTCATTATTCCTTTTATACCATGTTGTTAACATCATGTAATCAGATAAGTTAGTAATGTTCATTTTGTCGGTATTTGGTTCTTAAGTCAAAAATAGACTTCTTACACATACATGTTGTTAATTTGGTCAAAGGTTCATTATATCCAGAATGTTATTAATTATTTAGATATCATATATGTAATATATATTCAGTACATACGTGCATTTATAATATTACATAATCATTTAGAGGTAAGAAATGAAATGCACCGTTCATGGAGACGGTAAGTCGTACGTACGCATGAACGCTACTTCCATTTCTATTTCATATTTTCTGGAATGGAATCATAATGATATAAGAGTATATTATAATTCCAGTATAATAACATATATAATATCATTAACTTTATCCTTTACACGTCCCACATATGGTATTAACGAATCAAATCACTTTTAGGGGGCGGTAGTCCGCACTTCCTAAAATGAAGATATCGTGTTTACCCATAATGGAAACCATAAAGGTATGCCCAAAATGAAAAAAACAGAAGATTAAGGAAAACATAAACATATTATATATCAGATATAAAAATAGTGACATCATAATGTCCCCTTTTGAAGGTGTTAAATGAGTATTGAACAATCATCGTTTCGGGAGGCAGAATTTCGCCATCCACGGAAACCGTATGTTCTTTAACCATTTGATGTAGTTGTGTGAGAGTGTATCTAAAATAAATATTATAACAACATCCTTGTATATTGAATATACTGGTGTTGTTACAAAATAAGTAAATAAAAAGAGTTTAGGGGGTTGGAGAAGCAAAATAAAACAAATGAACATGAGAGAATGAATTACCTTTAAAAGTGTAACTCCTTTTGATTTGAGCCTAAAAGATTCCTTTGAAAGGATTCTGCCCAATGGGAATCCCCTAGGATTAGGAGAGGAATGTGGAGAGAGTAAATGGGCAGGGGTTGGCCGAGCCAAAGGCTTGAGAAGTGTGTAAAATGAGGTAGAGGTGGGGGCCTTTTATAAGAGGAGAGGACATGCACTTTTGGAAAGTAAAGAAATATTACATTATTTGAAAATGTGTTTCGGTTTCAAAAGGTCCCACATTGATATAATTCGTGGATAAGTTGATAAGGGTTCTAAATCCACTCATCAAATTTGTTTTGGACATGTGTAGTTCATATATTTTACATTATCTTTCTATTTTATTTAAATCATCAAATAATGATGTCATCGCTGCATCATTATTATGTCACAAATAATTAAATTTATATAATGTCTAAAAATTATATAAAAAATACTATGATATAAGAAATCCTTTTATATTTCCAATGAATATTTATAATCAAAATTTGGACTTGTATAACCCCACTTAAAAATTGTTTTCGTAAAACATATTATGTTTGTGTCATTTTCACTTTAACATTAAATAAAAAGTAATTTATGTCATTTCCCAACAAAAGTGGATCCATGGGGTCCCCAAGTTGACCCATGGAATTTAATGGTCGGCCATGACACAACCAATGAGGTTGGGACATGTTTCTAGGTCATTTCATTTTATTAAATCATTATTTATACCTTAAACTACACTAATTACCACTAATCGCGATTAAGAACTTAATAAGTTACTATTCACCAAAAAAATTGTTATAATCTAATTGAACCACATTTTACTTCTTAATGACAACCTTGTATGTCGGATTTTCAAAATTCAATACACATTACTGGTAAACTATCATTTAACTGAAAAATCAGTTTGCTTGATTACCACTTAGTGGTTTCACTATTCATCAAAAATTGAAGTTTTTCAGAAAATTGCCAAAAATTCACCCTAAGCGATATTTGATATTCCGAATTCAAAAATGAAGTCTATTTTACAAAATTAAAAACATATAGGTCACATTAATTAATTTAATAATTAATTCCCGCTGCCAGAGCAAAAAGCGTGTTTTTACAAAACAATAAGTATCAAAAGATTGACAACAGTTTAAGTCTAATTTAAAAGTGAAATTGATTCCAATGACCACCATTGGATAAAATGGTAAAAATATATTCTAATTTCACTTCAGAACCAATTCAAAACATAATCTAATCATATAAATAAATTAGGTCAAAAAGCAGTTTTGATGTAAAATGCATTATTTTTCACTATTCATTGAAAAATGAATATTGTCAGAAAAATACCAAAAATTCACACAAGGTAAATTTTGATGTCCCAATAATAATGGATAAGTTTATTTTGACAAACATAGTTTATAAAATTGTCAAAATATATATTCAAAAATGGTTTGCAATCAAAAGGTAGTAAAACAATCTTTTAAGAATATTAGTGTATTCCATGCATAAGATTGTATTTATTTTCTTTTTAAGCCTCTATAACACTATCTTAATCATTAATAGACATATATAAAAATATCTATCATTCATTACTTACTTGGGATGTTACATCCTTCCACCCTTTAGAAAATTGCATCCCCGCAATTTATTTACTTATCGAATAAATGGGGGTACTTATCCCTCATTGCATTTTCAGATTCCCATGTTGCCTCTTCAATCATGTGGTTTTTCCACAAAACCTTTTCCTGGTGAATCACTTTATTCCGTAACACTTGCTCCCTGTGGTCAAGAATCTGGACCGGTTGTTCCTCATAAGATAGGTTCTCTTCCAGCTGAACTACCTCTGGACTCAAAACATGAGATGGATCTGGCATGTACTTTCTCAACATCGAAACGTGAAAAACATTGTCTACCTGAGATAAACTCGGAGTTAAAGCCAATCGGTATGAAACTGATCCAACTCTCTCCAGAATTTCGTATGGTCCAATGAACCTCAGACTCAACTTTCCTTTCTTACCAAATCTCATCACACTTTTCCAAGGAGAACCCTTGAGAAAAACATGATCACCTACCTCGAAAGATAGATCCTTCCTCTGGTTATCCGCATAACTCTTCTGCCTGCTCTGAGCTGTTCTCATGTGTTTCTGAATCAGCTGAACTTTTTCTGCCATCTCTTCTACCAATTCTGGTCCCATCAACTTCCGTTCACCCACTTCATCCCAGAAAGCTGAAGTTCGACACCGCTTCCCATATAATACCTAAAAGGGTTTCATCTGTATACTGGAATGAAAACTGTTATTATATGAAAATTCAACTAAAGAAAGATGTTGGTCCCAACTTCCCTGATAATCCATAGAACAAGCTCGTAGCATATCCTCCAATGTCTGGATTTTTCGTTCTGACTGCCCATCTGATTGAGGATGAAAAGCTGTACTAAAATTTAATTCAGTACCCAACGAATTCTGAAGGCCTTTCCGAAAGTTAGAAGTAAACATGGGATCACGATCCGATACAATGGAGAGAGGAACTCCATGTAACCTGACTATCTCTTTACGATACAAACGGGAAAGTTGATCAAGAGAGAAAGTATCTCGTATATCAAGGAAATGAGCAGATTTGGTCAAGCGATCAACAATAACCCAGATTGCATTATTACCTCGATATTTCTTCGGTAATCCAACAACAAAGTCCATGGATATATTCTCCCATTTCCACTCTGGCACTGGTAAAGGCTGAAGCATCCCTTTCGGTAACTGCCGCTCTGGTTTAACCTGCTGACAAGTCAAACACTTCACAGTAAAATCAGCAATATCTCTTTTCATTCCATCCCACCAGTAATACTCCCGCATATCTCTATACATCTTAGTACTGCCCGGATGAACTGAAAACGGAGAACTATGAGCTTCACATAACAATTCTCTCTTCAAATGTGAATCACAAGGCACCACAATCTCTTCCCAAATCTCAAAACACAATCATTATCAATGTTGAATTCAGGCAACTTACCTTTCTGAACCAGCTCTACCCTTTTATGCAACTCACTATCTTGCTTCTGTGCTTGCTTGATTCTATCTGATAGAGATGATCTCACTGATACATGAAACAAAATAGAAAGACTTCCTGCACCAACAACTTCTATGCCAACGTTCATCAAATCCTTAACCAAAGGATCACATTCTAAACGCAACATTGTTAATGAAGCATTACTTTTTCGACTCAAAGCATCAGCCACTTTATTTTCTTTTCCCGGATGGTAATGAATTGTACAATCATAATCCTTGATTAATTCCAGCCATCTCCTTTGTCTCATGTTTAACTCTTTCTGAGTGAATATATACTTTAAACTTTTTTTATCGGTATATATTTCACACTTTACTCCATACAATTGATGCCTCCAAATTTTTAAAGCAAAAACAACAGCAGCTAATTCCAAATCATGTGTAGGGTAATTTACCTCATGAGTTTTCAACTGTCGTGATGCATAAGCAATTACCAGATCATTCTGCATTAGGACGCAACCAAGTCCTTTCAATGAAGCATCACTGTATATAACAAACTCACCATTCCTGGAAGGTAGTGCCAAAACTGGAGCATTCACCAATCTTCTTTTCAATTCCTGAAAACAATCATCACATTCTTTTGTCCAGATAAGTATTAACACCCTTCCGAGTTAGCTTAGTCATTAGACTAGATAACCGTGAAAAATTTCTAACCTTCGGTAATAGCCCGCCAAACCAAGGAAGCTACGAATCTCGGTTACATTTGTGGGTCTTGGCCATTCTTCCACAACTTTTGTTTTTGCAGGATCAACAGTTATTCCATCTTTAGAAACAATGTGACCAAGGAAAGAAATTTGTTGTAGCCAAAACTCACACTGCTGAATTTCCCATACAGTTTCTTTTCTTTTAAGGTTTGCAAGATTACCCTTAAATGTTTTTAATGCTCCTCTTTACTTTTAGAAAACACCAAAATAACATCAATGAAAACCACCACAAACTTATCCAAGAACTCATGGAAAATTCTATTCATTAAGTCCTTGAATACAGCAGGTGCATTGGTTAGCCCAAAAGGCATTACTACAAATTCATAATGGCCATATCTTGTACGGAACGCGGTCTTCGGAATATCTTCCTCCTTTACCTTCAGCTGATGGTACCCCGATCTCAAGTCAATCTTTGAAAAAAACTGAGCTCCCTGGAGCTGATCAAACAAATCATCGATATGAGGCAAAGGATATTTGTTCTTAACAGTGATATTATTCAAGGCTTTATAATCAATACAAAGTCTCATAGAACCATCTTTCTTTTTAACAAATAAAATAGGAGCACCCCATGGTGATGTGCTAGGTCTAATGAAACCTTTCTCTAATAAATCTTGCAATTGCTCTTTCAACTCTAAAAGTCCAATTTGTGCCATTCGATAAGGGGGTTTTGAAATTGGCTTAGCATCAGGAACTAAGTCAACAGTAAACTCAACTTCCCGATTTGGTATTATTCCAGGCAACTCATCAAGAAAAACATCAGGATACTCATTTACCACTGGCACATCATTAATCTGAACAGTTCCTTTATTTTCAACGACGTGTGCAAGGTAACATTCATTTACATCTTTTACAAGTTTCTCGGCCTCTTGATATGTTATCAAAAGTAAGGGTTCATTCTTGTAAACAAACTGAAAGTATTTCTGAAAAGAAACTTCTTTAGCTCTACAGTCAATCTTAGCATGGTAAATAGAGAGCCAATCCATACCCAGGATAACATCAAACTCTACTAGAGGTAGAACAATAAGGTTTGCAAGTAGGTTCTTTCCACAGATAAGGATAGGAAGATTCTTATAATTTCTTTTTGCCTCGTCACTTCCCCCAGGTGTTTTTACCAAAAGATCATGAGTCATTTCTTGAGATGGTATTCCCATTTTACTAGAAAAGGTTTCAGAGATGAAAGAATGTGTAGACCCCGAATCAAACAACACACTGACATAATCTGAAAAAACAAACAAAGTACCTCATACAACTTCATTTGATGGCCCGACATCTGCTGAAGTAGTTTCAAAGGATTTCACCACCCCTTTCTGCTTGTAGTCTAACTGCTTCCCATCACTAAAGCTCCTTGTCAGACACTTGTTTGCATAGTGACCCATCTCATTGCACTTATAACATTTCACTAGCTGTAAATCAAATTTGTTCTTACCATCACCTTGATCCTTTTCAGTGAAATCACGAGCCTTATGTCCTATCTTACCACATCGGTAGCACTTTCTAGAATTTAGAAGACATTCCCCAGCATGCCTTTTTCCACATTTATCACAAACTGGAAACTTAGTTTTCTTACCATCAGACTTTTTTGAAGAATTATTACCTTTCTCCTACCACCTCGGTCTCTTCTTCTGCTGGTTGTTATAGAAAACTTGGTCATCGGCAAACTCCATTTCCACCTTCTCATCACATCGAACAAGCTTTTCATAACATTTAAACTCACGAGAAGCTAATGCCCTTTGATACTTTGGCTTCAATCCTGAGTAAAAATGATTGATTTTGCTATCAAGGTCCCGGATAAAATTTGGAACATCCATTCCCAATCGAGTGAACCTTTCTTCATAGGCAGCCACTGAGTCTTCCTCTTGCCTCAATTCCAAGAATTGATTTTCCATCCTAAGTCGAACAGCCTTAGGAAAATACTTCTCAAGAAACATACCCTTGAATTCATCCCAGTCAAGAGCATCAATCTCATCGGCGTCCCTGATATTTTTAACCATAGACCACCACTGATCTGCTTCACCCTCCAAACAGTAAATAGAAAGACTAACCATTTGATTGTCTGAACACCCCATGACATCAAAAATCTTCTCCAGTTCTTTAATCCACCCTTCAGCTAGCATAGGGTCAAATGATCCTCTGAATGATGGTGGATGTTGCCTCATGAAATGTTCCACCACTGACATGTTCCTCTACGGTTGATCTGGCTGATCTCGTGCATGGATACCACTACCATTTATCGCTTGAGTCAACTGCGCCATTACTGCAACAAACTGTTCAGTTCCAATTCTGACCATTTCTGGATGCTGATTCGGAAGGTTATTTCCTTCTGTATGCCTTCCTAGCACTGCTTCCCTATTTCCTCTGCGGAAAACCATTCTGAACAAACATGTCTTAGATGAAGCAACATGGTATTCTTTAAATGCTATATCATTTCAAAAAAAATATTTTTGGATAATCATTTAATAGAATTCTAACTCCTAATGTTATCTAAATAGACCTCTGATACCAACTATAGGGCCCCAGCCTTAAACCTTACTTAATCTTGATTTATTACAAGATTACACATTGAAGATCTTTTCGGGTTTAGAGTTTTAGAGAATTAGATCATAAAACTTGCATTACATTCCACATATAAACAAAGTGGTTACATAAAGATAGTATTCTTCATTCCCATCAATGGAAACACATTTAAAATAAAACATGGATTATTTCTTGACACATCCTTGACTCTATCATCTTATCATGTACCATTCCCTTGACCTGTGAAAAACATTTCAAAAACTTGGGATGAGAATAAAAACTCAGTATGGGTTATCAAAAAAAACATGGAAAGGAAACATGAGTTCATATATACATAAGAATGAAATCATACATTACCCAGAAAACATAGGCACTTTAACATACCTCATAAAATCATGAATAAATCATAGAAATCATAAGACATAAATGTAACTTGAGGCATTCATATCATTCTTACGTAGGGAGTAACCCTCTTGGTTACGTTTGGAATACCCATCACAGTATATTCCCTAAAATCTCTTCGGAGAAACCTTAACGTTTCACTCCTTCGCGTTACCCAATGCATTGGAGAGCTATAACGGGCTCACCCGCCCTTAGTTTATCACGGAACCACCCGTCTTCATAATAATTCCCAAGAACCATAACATAATCATATCACATAAAACATGCATAAAGGAAACATAAAATTTCCACATTTCAATCACGAGATATCAATACAACACATTGATATAAAAACATTATGAAAACCATTTTCAATACAAAAATAACAGAAAAGTAAAATATGGTATTTATTTTTCTTTTAAAAAGAAGGTATGGCTTGTAGAGGAAGCCGAAACTCAAATAATGGTCATGACGGCGGAGAAGTCGTTGTCGCCGCATACGTACGACAAAAAAAATTCCCTTTTGTCATTTAGTAAATGCTTCGTATAAAAAAGATTTCTTTTGAATAAACTTAAAAGTCAATGTAATTTATACACCGTATAAAAGAAAGTTGTGTATAAAATAAAATATTCCTCAATGAAAGGAGATTGAGATGAAGTCCCATACCTCGTATCCGACTTGACCCGATCGTTCTTTAATCTCCTGAATAATAAACTTGAGTTAATCTCTACTTGCTTATGAATCTTTTCAAGTTCATTATTCCTTTTATACCATGTTGTTAACATCATGTAATCAGTTATGTTAATAATGTTCATTTTGTCGGTATTTGGTTCTTAAGTCAAAAATAGACTTCTTACACTTACATGTTGTTAATTTGTTCAAAGGTTCATTATATCCAGAATGGTATTCATGATGTAGATATCATATATGTCATATATATCCAGTACATACATGCATTTATAATATTACATAATCAATTAGAGGTAAGAAATGAAATGCACCGTTCATGGAGACGGTAAGCCGTACGTACGCATGAACGCTACTTCCATTTCTATTTCATATTTTCTGGAATGGAATCATAATGATATAAAAGTATATTATAATTCCAGTATAATAACATATATAATATCATTAACTTTATCCTTTACACGTCCCACATATGGTATTAACGAATCAAATCACTTTTAGGGGGTGGCAGTCCGCACTTCCTAAAATGAAGATATCGTGTTTACCCATAATGGAAACCATAAAGGTATTCCCAAAATGAAAAAAAGAAGATTAAGGAAAACATAAACATACTATATATCATATATAAAAATAGTGACATCATAATGGCCCCTTTTGAAGGTGTTAAATGAGTATTGAACAATCATCGTTTCAGGAGGCAGAATTTCGCCATCCACGGAAACTGTATGTTCTTTAACCATTTGATGTAGTTCTGTGAGAGTGTAGCTCAAATAAATATTATAACAACATCCTTGTATATTTAATATACTGGTGTTGTTACAAAATAAGTAAATAAAAAGAGTTTAGGGGGTTGGAGAAGCAAAATAAAACAAATGAACATGATAGAATGAATTACCTTTAAAAGTGTAACTCCTTTTGATTTGAGTCTAAAGGATTCCTTTGAAAGGATTCTGCCCAAAGGGAATCCTCTCGGATTAGGATAGGTATGTGGAGAGAGTAAATGGGCAGGGTTTGGCCGAGCCAAAGGCTTGAGAAGTGTGTGAAATGAGGTAGAGGTGGGGGCTTTTATAAGAGGAGAGGAGGGGCACTTTTGGAAAGTAAAGAAATATTACTTTATTTGAAAATGTGTTTCGGTTTCAAAAGGTCCCACATTGATATAATTCGTGGATAAGGTGATAAGGGTTATAAATCCACTCATCCAATTGGTTTTGGACATGTTTAGTTCATAGATTTTACATTATCATTCTATTTTATTTAAATCGTCAAATAATGATGTCATCACTGCATCATTATTATGTCACAAATAATTAAATTTATTTAATGTCTAAAAATTATAGAAAAAATACTATGATATAGGAAATCGTTTTATATTTCCAATGACTATTTATAATCAAAATTTTGACTTGTATAACCCCACTTAAAAATTGTTTTCGTAAAACATATTATGTTTGTGTCATTTTCACATTAACATTAAATAAAAAGTAATTTATGTCATTTCACAACAAAAGTGGATCCATGGGGTCCCCAAGTTGACCCATGGCATGTCATGGTCGTCCATGACACAAACAACTTGGTTGGTACATGTGTCTAGGTCATTTCATTTTATTAAAGCATTATTTATACCTTAAACTACACTAATTACCACTAATCGCGATTAAGAACTTAATAAGTTACTATTCACCAAAAAAATTATTATAATCTCATTGAACCACATTTTACTTCTTAATGACAACCATGTATGTTGGATTTTCAAAATTTAATACACATTAGTGGTAAACTTTCATTTAACTGAAAAATCAGTTTGCTTGATTACCACTTAGTGGTTTCACTATTCATCAAAAATTGAAGTTTTTCAGAAAATTACCAAAAATTCACCCTAAGCTATATTTGATATTCCGAATTCAAAAATGAATTCTATTTTACAAAATTCAAAACATATAGGTCAGATTAATTAATTTAATAATTAATTCCCGCTGCCAGAGCAAAAAGCGTGTTTTTACAAAACAATAAGTATCAAAAGATTGACACCAGTTTAAGTCTAATTTCAAAGTGAAATTGATTCCAATGACCACCATTGGATAAAATGGTAATAATATATTCTAATTTCACTTCAAAACCAATTCAAAACATAATCTAATCATATAAATAAATTAGGTTAAAAAGCAGTTTTGATGTAAAATGCAGTATTTTTCACTATTCATTAAAAAAATGAATATTGTCAGAAAAATACCAAAAATTCACACAAGGTAAATTTTGATGTCCCAATCATAAAGGATAAGTTTATTTTGACAAACATAATTTATAAAATTGTCAAAATATAGATTCAAAAATGGTTTTCAATTAAAAGGCAGTAAAACAATCTTTTAAGAATATTAGTGTATTCCATGCATAAGATTGTATTTATTTTCATTTTAAGCCTCAATAACACTATCTTAATCATTAATAGACATAGATAAAAATATCTATTATTCATTACTTACTTGGGATGTTACAATTAAAATTTATCATTCAATAATGATAATTTTATAACAATTACCATATTTTTTAACAATGTGTACTTATATAAAAATTATTGTGATTTAAAACAGATCACATCACATTGAGGAGGATATAGTCCACATGTCAGTGATAAACATTATAATTTTTTGATTGTTTGAAACAATAATAATCAAAATAATCCATTTTATTTCCATAAAGGTAATTATATAATTAATATAAAATATATATTATTTATGTAATATATATTTAATTGTATCCATCGTTAATAAATTCCATGTTGTGTTTTAACGTATCTGGTAGCTATGAGAAGGCGGTAGTCCACATATCAACAAATGATGTTATCTCATTTAAAAAAATGTAAATATTGATGTCAAGTGTTGTATAAAAAATTCAAAACTATTAATAAAAGATATATTTTATATGTACCATATACAAATATAATGTATTTCTTAATTCCCAACTATTTTGGTGGTAATGGATAAAATGAACAACATCATTATGTGAAGCGGTAGTTCCTTGTACATAAAAATTAATTTATTTACCCTTTTGATGGATGACTCTATTGGTTTAGGTAGAAATATTAATCGTAAAATCTCACTATATGGAGGATAATTTTTTGTTACATAATCATGGGTTAATATGAAATTATGGGGTGGATAAAAAAATAAAACAAAAATACACATTGAAGACCGTTAACTCATATTTGGGTAAATATGTTTTTATTAAACCAAGGGATTACTTGGATTTATTTTTGATGTAATTGTGGAATATAAGGTTAGGAGTGGAGTTTTGGGAGATTATTTGTGAATGGTTTGTTTGATGCAATGGTGCTTTGTACGTTTGAAAAATGGGGATGGTAAATGGATATTTATTCTAGAGGAGGAGGTGCATTCTAGTAAATATAAAAAGGTAAATACTATTGAGAGGTATCCCGTACAAAATGTGCGTAAACAATGTTCCCAATTCTAAAAAAGTGGTTTTTTGTCAAATAATTTCATAAAAATGGGTTTGGGAAATGTTTTTTTTCATTTAGACTCTTAATATTAAATTTTAATCACTAA
Source organism: Viscum album (assembly GCA_963277665.1). Lineage (NCBI taxonomy): Eukaryota > Viridiplantae > Streptophyta > Magnoliopsida > Santalales > Viscaceae > Viscum > Viscum album. Next base: position 521,372,696 of record OY728160.1, read on the forward strand.
GTAACCATAGTCTCGCCTTAATGGTTGAAATTATTTTTAATTAAACTCGCTAATTTTTTTCACTAAAATCTATGATCATATTATATATTATGATTTTTACTAATATTTAATCCATTCTCCCAAATTCCAATTAATATGTCGAAAAAATTATTTGAAATTAATCTCATCGAAATAACAACATTGCAAATTGTTAATGTAAAAATATTTTACTTTTTTTTATATTTTTATATCTAAATTCAATTTAATATTGTTAATAGTGATATACATTGGTATAAATGATATAAAATTAACCTCATGGTACATTGAATCAATTAAAAAATTATTTATTTAAATAAAAAATTGGACCAAAATGTATTTTTGAATTATAATTCAGATTTATTCAATGTTAATCCAAATGTATATGTTATAAGAAGAGTAAAAAAATTTACCCAATGTATATTTTTAAATTTATCATTACAAAATGATGATTATATTGTATTCTAATTATTATATTTGTTTCAAATTTTAGTTTTAATTTATTTCTGTGATTAAAAGAATAAAAACAACCATTTTAATTAATATCATTAGCATCATATTATTGTTTTTTAAAACACTACTTTGCGTGCAACATGATATTTCAACGGAATTTATTATTTAATGTCATATACTATCACAACCCGACCCTACCCAGGCTCAAGCCACAACTACCCCAAGCCCCCCTCTATATGTCAGGGGCTGGCGACCAGTGCCGAAGGCACAACAACTCTGGGAGGCCTTTTCCTGAGAACCTGTACACACACACAGAACACACTCAATGCAAAAGTGCAGAGTAAAAGAAAAGACAAGTAAAGACAAAGGAAAATACTATATATATATACCACAAATGTGCATTGACCTCTAAACAATACAAGTAATATACTGAAAGTAAATTGAAAAGGAAAAGGGGAAAACACACGCCCAACCAGAAAAGTGCCACAAACTGGCAACATGTGAACAAAAAGTAAATAGATGGAAGGGTCCCCACCTGAAACTGACTCCGACCACCGCACGCGGTCCAAGCTCTCATGCTCCTATACTCCTCTAACGTCATGACCAACCTATCTGTCGTCTGCAAGGGCACACCATGTGAGGGAAAATCCCAAACTGGTGTGAGTATAAAAATACTCAGTAGGATACCACGAAGTCTCGAGGGAGAAACAAAGGAGGTACCTAAGGGTGAGCAGTAGAGCGAATAGGGAAAATTAAAGGAGTACAACCGAAAGTGCAGTAAAGAGTACAGTAGAGAGTCCAGCTCACCCCAACAAGAGAAAGGAGGTAGAATCGTCCAGAAACAAGGAGCTGGAAACAGTGAGAATATGAACTTCTTGTCGAGTCTTCGCTACCTAGACCCAGAGAGTAGACTCATCCAACCATGAAAAGCTAGACACAGAAAGCACGTGGAAGGAGAGTAACCAAACCCAAGAAGTGGGTACCAGAAAAAGGTATATAAATATTCACATTATCACTAAAAAGATGGAATAAGGTCGTAAGGAGATCTCCATCCCGTTGCTCATCCCAAGAAAAGAGTAGTCAAAAGTCTCTAAAGTAACACCATCGATGCACAGCATCCCACACGTATGCCCCGAACTACAAGTCATGGGGCTCAAACCACCGTACCTAAACAATATCTTCTTTGGTCGGCACTGACTCGTCTGCATGGTTTTAGGTCACGTCATAGGGACGTGTCTCGGTGGGGAAAGTGCTCCTCGTACTTGAGAGTTCTGGGGGAACGTCAAACCATAACATGTCACTGCCCCGTAGTCAAGAGGTCTGCTCAAAGTCGATAAGAGACCCCCCTGCCCAGCCCCGGTAGAGGGTCCTCAGAAGTCAACGGGTTACCACTATAGGGAGACCCGACAAGGGTCGACGGGTGCCACAATTCCATGTCCCGTAACAGGGTAATACACTGGAGGGAGACCCGTCTAAAGTCGGCGACGGGACCACTGCCCAGCCAAGCTAGAGGTAACCCGGCATCGAGGACCACTACCCAGCCCAACTGGAGATAAACATGGCATCAGGGACCACTTCCCAGCCCCGTTGGAGGTAAGACCGGCATCGGGGACCACTGCCTAGCCCCACTGGAGGTAACCCCGGAACTTCTATGGTCATCACTTCTAGATGGTACTACTCAGGGAACACCACTGTACTGGCCATCCCTGCTTGATGGTATCCCATGGCGAGCCCTACTCGATACAACCTCAACCCTACAGGAAACCACCTCAGCTCTACTGGAAATAACCTCAACTCTGCTGGTGAAAACCTCATCCCTACTGGAATCAAACTCATCCCTACTGGAAACCACATCCTGGGTAGAGAATCGGTGCCCGCCTAAAGTTTTGGACACACTGAATCCACAAGAACTCTTCCAGGGAACACGAAGCAATGGGAGAAACTCCCCGGACCCTTAGGGAGATTATGCTCCAATCCGGTGAGTCACTGTCGAAGAGGACCGAGACATCTCATCCAAGAAAGTTGGGAAAACACCCACACTGCATGAACACCTGTAATCTTAAACGGTTCTGCAGACTGGTGAAAGGGCATAGTACTGAAACCCTTCATAGCTGAAGAAACAGAGGTACAAACCATCTCTTCATGCCAAACCATTGAGAACAAAACCAGGGAGACCACTCAACCCTACTGGTCAAACAAACAAGCACAGAGGGACCCTCTATGTCATGAGAGGTCAACTATATGTAAAGTAGAACATGGAACGCATATGGGGCCCACACGACGTGTGGACCCAGTCAACCCCAGTTGAGCGTACAAACGTCCTCAGGTACAAACAACCACATGTACCACCAAGTGTTCCTGTATACTCCCATAGTATACCACGTTCCAGCCCACTGGCTATCATGCACAGGGCACCCAATTCCAACGCGAATGCGTGAACGTAACAACTCCACCTCAAAGGAACATGCACGTCCAACCACATCTTGTGAGTCAATTATATCACTCTCCCAAGAGTGAGTGATCACACTCCACGGGTCTGCTAAAAACATGGTAGGACGAACCACCACCCAAGCACCCTTTTATTCCACACTTAACAAGATCTGGTAGGAGGCTCCGCAAAACCAAAAAGATCACACTGTTGTAATCCTCGATGAAAATCATGCAAGATAGACTACATACTCTCCTCAAATAGATATCTGATGGAAAAGTCACCAACACCGCATCACGCCCGAACGACATCCCGTGATCTCGAGCCTCGGCCCCAAAAACAGTCGGGCGCATCGCACCATTGCGATCCCCTCGAAAAAACACTTCAAAAGGACTAATCACCTATGTGGAATGGATATCCGAAGGAAAAGATGCATTCTAACGAACCGCACACGAGAGGCCCTTCATGAGACCCGCACCCCGGTCCTGAAACACAATGAATGGATCACATCATTGCGATCCTCAGAAAAAGTACACAAGTTGGTCTATCCACTTGCCCAAAACGGTCACCCGGTGGTGGAGATGGAAAAAGACCATCAATGCCCAAACGGCCCTCATGGGGCCCACACCAGCGTGTGGAATTAGAGAGGGAGGATTGCACCAATGAAACTCCCTCAGAAACACACCCAGAATCGACTGATCGTACGCCCCGAACAGACGTCCAATGAAAAAGTCTTGAAACACTGCATGTAGCTCGAAAGACGTCCCATGGGACCCGCACCTCAACTTTGGCCTCAATGCCAGAAACCCCTATTGAACGCTCTGCCCCGGTGCCAGGGTTCCAATGCCATAGACGACGTGTAAAATGGACGTCGGACGTGTCCATGCCGTCCCAAAGAAGATTCCCCAAAGAAAACGACAATCCAATTAAAGACCCATCGTGCCTCCGAGGCCCCTCATTTCAGGAATTAAAAATTCCCGAATCAATATCAAAACGTTTCCCTCGATTCTAGGAACGCTTTGTCGTAGATGGAACACAAAACCGACACCTGGTCTACGTTCTACAGGCGTTTTAAGTTCTATCGGACCGAAACGGGGGGGGGGGGGTTCGGCCGGCCCACCCACACCCTGGACCGGCGGTCCACAGTCCGCCGCGCGGACCGCCCCGAACCACCCGGACCGGCTGGGCTAGTCCAGCTCATCTGATATGGACACACATGAAGCGGGTATTTCCTGCCAACCGGGGTCACAAAACCCCGGTCCTTCTTGTCGTCGCGCCCCGACGATGACCCGCAGACCCAACGCCTCTTCAGGTTGCACCCGCTCGCCCTCACACCGACGACTGGCGACTGCCAAGAAAGTTGTGCCGCCGCCTAGAGCCAAAGCCCGCCTCCTGCGTGCTGCGCCACCGCCTGCGAGCCAGACCCCGCCACCTACTTCCGCCCTCCAAGAGCTCGGCGTTGCAGCTAGGACACGCCGCGCCACCGCCAAAGTCGCCGGACCACCATGGTTCCACCGAAAAAAAAAGAAATTCGGCCGGAAAACTCTAAAACACGCAGCTTTCTCCGGACGACCGCAGCCTCCTACGAACTCCGATTTACACACCTAAAAGTGTGATGGAAATCTAAAAATGTATAAAACACGATTATGGGATTTTTTTGAAGAGAAACCAAAAAATCAACATATAAAATTGAATCCAAAGGAAGGTTTATAAACGAAAATGCAACCAACACCTCCTACCTCATGGGCGTTGCCCGGAGCTTCACGGAGGATCCGCCGCCTCGTCGTCACCTTGTCGGATCTACCTCAACAAAGTGGAGGAGGAGAGGGATCTTGAGGGTTTCTCCAGGGGGTGAAAATATATGAGGAGGGGGTGATTAAGGGTTTAAATAAGAAAATTAATTAAATTTTAATTAATTAAAAACCCCCAAATTTATCCCATGCCCGAAACTCTTGACAGCATCGACGTTAAGCATCTCCTAGTGTTAAAACCACCTCCAAATCACTACGATGTGCTCATAATTTTAATCTGAGGCCCCATTCAAATGTTATTAAACTTAGCACCTAAGGCCACCAAATTACGAAAATGCCCCGAGGGCCATTTTTCACAAATGGGATGCGCCCTTGAAACTTACACCTATCCTAGGTTAAACGGAAGGCTCCGAACTCAACGGTACCCTATTTTTTCAATTCTGAATCACCTTTTAAAAGATACTAGAGTTAAGCCGTTAAATGAATAAATTATTTATTTAATTTATCTACACCACGCTCTGAAAGCGACCGAGGCGTCAAAACGTCCCGCGCCGACAAGTTTTATGTCGTTCCTATGGTAAAAAACCCACTCTGGAATCATCCCTACACTCGGATCTCTGTTCCGGATCACTGTTTTTGAGTTATCAAATTTTTTTGGTGTTTCCACTGTGAACGCCCTAAAAAATTAATTCTGGCCACTCCGGGGCTCAGAATCGCACACCGTCTAAAGGCACTGCTCTGGAATAACATCAATAATATTCCAAAGTGTTTCGCAGCAAAAACTGGGTTCTTAAATCATTCCCTCCTTAAATATTTTCATCCCTGAAAATAAAAACCAGGGAAAAACTCAGGGTACCAAGCCCACAACTGGCTCTCTCGTACCCAGAAGAACTCACGCACAGCTCTGCATCACCACACATAGACCAAAGGATTGATCTGTTAACGTGAGGTCTACCCTCGCCGATGTCATGCATAGGAGCACACACACCTCTTTTCAGGTGAGTCAGGTGGGAGACATCATGCACTCAAACCATCCCTTGGGGTTCGGGAAAGGCAGTATAGAACCTCGCCATCCCTTCTCACGGTCTCAAACGGTCTGAAGGACCTTGGAGTAGCTCACATCGCTGACCAAACCTCTACATCGCATGTCGCGACTGGAATCACCGCCTGCACCTGGATCAAGGCCCGATTATTCCCTCCTTTAGAATACCCATATGGTGAAACACCCAAGGATATGTGGTCATGCATGGTTCCACAGTCGATGTACCATGACCAAGACCCTCTTACATGATCGAAAGGCTAAGGAGTGACTACCATCGACGTAAGAGAAAGGTTCCACGCCTTCAATCATTCCGACCAGGGCCATAACGACTCTCCACATCATCCCAGTAACACCTCAAGCAAGGAGCACGGAGAAAAGCATTGCACACCCAGAGTCTAGAAATTCTACTACAAAAAGTAGAAGAGATATAGATCATACCTATTATCATCTCATGATCTACAGGATCATAGAAATCCAAAGATCGTGGTTGTCTGAGGTCCCAATTGTCAGCTCTCGGAGCTTGACGTGGACCACCTAGTGGTGATGGGAAGACCTCGTAAAGTTGTCCCCCAATACTAGATCCTCCCGCTCCTCTACTAGAACCACCTCTATGGCTGCTACTCCGATCACGGTGCTGCCTCTGCCATTGTGGTGCACCTTCTGCTTATATGATGCTCTCCGCACTCCTATTTGGGCAGTCTCATGCCAGGTGACCTCGCTCATCGCAAGCATAGCACAGACTCTCTCTGGGATGCACTGGTGCCCTCTGATGCCATTGTGGTGTTTGACCACACCCTTGAGTCCATTTGTCATAAAGCCACCTGTGTCAAGGTCCTGAGTGTCGACGCCCACTAGTTGCGGTAGACGTCTCCGCTCCAACGTGTCTGCTGCCACCACCAACTCTAGAACATGACAGGGAGCTCTTTGTCTCCAGCTCCTGCTCTATCATCCCGACATATGTGGAAATTCCCAAGAGTACTATGACAACATGAATCTCTTGGCGGAGACCATGATCAAACATCTACGCTCGGAGGTTATTGTCATGGACCTGGTTAGGGTAAAAGTGTGCACGGTCTATGAAACTAGTCGCGTACACGGCCACCGTCATCCCTCTATACTGAAACTGCAGGAGCTCCTGAATCTGAGTGGTGCGCAATAAAGGTGGGGAAAATCCTAAGGTAACAACAACTGAAAGTCACCTAATAAAAGAAAAGAATCTTCAAGAAGCTGAGTCACCAGACTCCACCAACGCCAAGCTGCTCCATGAAAAAGGGTGGCTGCCAAAGCCACTCTCTGATCTTCCAGCATCTACACAAGCCTGAAAAGGCCAACCACTTCAACTAGCCAAACCTCTGCTACTTGTGGGTGTGGCTCCCCACTGAACCTCAGCGGTCTCTGCCACTGGAACTCACGGAGTGCACTCAACCTGTGCTCAAGCCCCATCTGCTCTGCTTGTGTTGTCTGCTGCTCAACAGGTGGGGGTGCTGCTACCGGACCACACAGAGAAAGGGGCTAGCATGATGGGTCTTTGACAGTGGCCTCGTAGCTCACAGGGTCATCGTCACGATCCAAAGCTGGTATCCTAGCTGGCTGACTTCGCAGAGACATCCTTAAAATTGTCAAGGATTGTTGTGGTCAGATGAGCATATAGGTATATACTAATAAAAACAACAATGGGGAGCAGACTCAAGAAGTACAGTCAAATACCCAATCATATGTGATGCACGAAAAAATTTTCCCTGCAATAAGTGTCTTAGTATGCTGCGTCAACAAGCGGGTTATCAAGGTCCTCGTGAAAGGATATGTCGGCCGCCGCACCATCACTGGACTCCCAGGCCTGAGAGCCTCTCTCGACACACATTGACACAATTTAACTAAATTCCAACCAATTCATCTTTTATGGATGTCCGCACAACGTCACAAGAAATGAAACACCTTTGATACAACTTTGTCACGACCCGAACCTACCCGGGCTCGAGCCGCAACTACCCCAAGCCCACCTCTATAGGCAAGGTGCTGGCGACCAGTGCTGAAGGCACAACAACTCGGGGAGGAATTTTCCTAAGAACCTGTACACACACACGCAGCACACTCAATGAAAAAGTGCAGAGTAAAAGAAAATAAAAGTAATGAAAAGTTCAACAGCTATATATATATATACTACAAATGTGCATCGACCTCTAAACAATACAAGTAATGTACTGAAAGTAAACTGAGAAGGAAAAGGGGAAAACACGTGCCCAACCAGAAAAGTGCCACAACCCGGCATCAGGTGAACAAAAAGTAAACAGCTGGAAGGGTCCCCAACCTGGAACCCGACTCTGACCACCGCACGCAGTCCATGCTCCCGTGATCCTATGCTCCTATGACGTCACGACCAACCAGTCTGTCATCTACAAGGGCACACCAAGTATGGAAAAATCCCAAGAAGGGGTGAGTATAAAAATACTCAGTAGGATACCCTGAAGGCTCGAGGGAGATAAAAAGGAGGTACCAAAGGGTGAGAAGTAGATCGAACAAGGAAAAGTAAAGGAGTACAACCGAAAGTGCAGTAAAGAGTACAGTAGAGAGTCCAGCTCAACCCACAAGAGAAATGAGGTACACTATTTTTGACACAAGGATATGGAAATGGTGAGAAGATAAACTTCTCATCGAGTTTTCATTACATATAGCAAGAGAGTAGACCCATCCAACCACGATAATCAAGACACGGAAAGCACATGGCAAACCCCACGTGTCTTCGCCTCACCTGGAAGGAGAGTAACAAAACCCAAGAAGTGGGTACAAGAAAAAGGTATATACATATTCATATACTCACTAAGAAGCCTAAACAAATTCATAAGGGGATCATTATCCCGTAGCTCAGCCCAAGAAAAGAGTATTCAATAGTCCAAAAAGTAACACCATCGATGCCCCGCATCCCTCACGTTTGCCCCGAACTACAAGTCAAGGGGCTAAAAACACCGCACCTCAACACTATCTGCTTTTGGTGGCACAAACTCGCCCGCATTGTTTTAGGTCGCGTCACACAGATGTTTCTCGGTGGGAAAAGCTCTCCTCGTAGTGGAGAGTTTTGGGGGAATGTCAGACCACAACTCGTCACTGCCCCATAGTCAAGAGGTCTACTCAAAGTCGACAGGCGACCCCCTGACCAGCCCCACTAGAGGGTCCCTGGAAGTCAACGGGTTCCCACTATAGGGAGACCCGACAAGATTCGATGGGTGACACACTTCCCAGTCCCATAACAACATAATCCACTTGAGGGAGACCCGACTAAAGTCGGAAACGGGGCCACTGGCCAGCACAGCTTGAGGTAACCCAGCATCGGGGACCACTACCCAGCCCAGCTGGAGGTAAGCCCTGCATCGGGGACCACTGCCCATCCCAGCTGGAGGTAAGCCCGACATCTGGAAACACTGCCCAGCCCCACTAGAGGTAAGCCCAGCATTAGGGACCACTTCCCAGCCCCGCTGCAGGTAAGCCCAGCATTGAGGACCACTTCCCAGCCCCGCTGGAGGTAAGCCCGAAACTAATTTGGTCATCCCTGTTGGATGGTACTGCTCGGTGAACACCGCTGTACTGGACATCCCTACTAGATGGTATCCCACTAGTGAGACTTGCACAATACAACCTCAGCCCTACTGGAAACAACATCAGCCCTGCTGGAAACAACCTTAGCTCTGTTGGTGACTACCTCAGCCATGCTGGAAACAAACTCAGCCCTTCTGGAAACAACCTCCTGGGTAGTGGATTGGTGCCCTCGTAAAGTGTTGGTCACATCGAATCCACACGAACTCTACTAGGGAACATGAAGTAATGAGAGAAAATCCTCAGCCCCTCAGGGCGATCATTATCAAATCCGCTGAGTCACTGTTGAAGCGGACCGAGACACCTCATCTCAGAATGTGGGGAAAACACCCACGCTGTAGGAACACTAAATAGTCCGAAACGGTTCCATAGTCCGATGAAAGGGAATGGTACTGAAACCCCTCAAAGCTAAAGAAACATAGGCACAAACCATCTCTGCCGGCCAAACCATCGAGAACGAAACCAGGGGGAGACCACTCAACCCTGCTGTTCAAACAAACAATCACAGAGGGACCCTATACGTCACGAGAGGTCAAATGTACATAATGCAGAACATGGCACACACATGGGTCCCAAATGACGTGTGGCCCCATGTCAACCCCAACTGAGTTCAAAAACGTCCTCACGTACAAACAACAACATGTACCTCCAAGCGTCCCGTATACTCCCATAGTATACCATGTTCAATCCCACAGGATATCGTGCACATGACACCCAATGACAACACGAAGGTGTGAACGTAACAAATCCACCTCAAAGGCCCAGGCACGCCAAACCACATCTTATGAGTCATTTATATCACTCTCCCAAGAGTGCGCGATCATAGGCCAAGGGTACTCTACAAACATGGTAGGACAAACCACCACCAGAGCACCCTTTTATTCCACATTTAACAAGATTGCGTAGGAGGCTCCGCCCAACCAAAGGGATGACACCGTTGTAATCCTGGCGAAAAAACATGAATGATAGACTACTTACTCACCTCAAATGGATATCCGACTGAAAAGTCACCAATACCACCTCACGCCCGAACGACGTCCCTTGATCCCAAGCCTCGGCCCCGAAAATAGTCGGGTGAATCGCACCATTGCGATCCCCACATAAAAACACGTCAAATGAACTACTCACTTGAGTGGAACAGATATCCAGAGGAAAAGATGCATTCCGACGCACCACAGATAAGCAGCGCTTCATGGGACCCGTACCCCGGTCCCGAAACTCAACGAATGGACCACACCATTACGATCCTTTCGAAAAATTACACATGTTTTGCTATCCACTTGCCCAAAACGGTCGCCCGGTGATGGAGATGGAAAATCACCATCAACGCCCAAACAAACCTCATGGGGACCGCAGTAGCGTGCGGAATTAGAGCTGGCAGATTGCACTAATACAATTCCCTTGGAAAAACCCCCAGAATCGACTGCTCACACGCCCTGAAAGGATTTCCGATGAAAAAGTCATGAAATGCTGCACGCAGCTCGAAAGACGGCCCCTGGGACACATGCCTCAACTTCGTCCTCAATGCCTGAAACCCCCATGGAAAGCTCCAACTCAGTGCAAGGGTTCCAATGCTGTTGGCGGCGCGTAAAATGGAGGTCGGACCAGTCGGTGCCGTCCCAAACTAGTTTCCCCGAAGAAAAAGAAAAACCACTTAAAGACGCGTCGCGCCTCTGAGGCCCCTCATTTCTGGAATTAAAAATTTCTTAAACCATCTAAAATTGTTCCCCTCGATCCCAGAAACGCGTCACCGTAGATGGCATGAAAAACGGATGCCTGGTCTCCGTTCTAGAGGCTTTTTAAGTATTATCAGACCGAAACGGGGGGGGGGGGGGACGGTTCAGCCGACCTACCCCCACCATGGACTGGCGGTCCGCCGTCCACCGCATGGACCACCCCAAACCGCCCGGACCCGCTCGGCCGTTCTGACTCATCTAACATGGACCCGCATTATGCGGGTCCTGTCTGGGAACTGGGGTCGCAAGACCCCGATCCTTCTCATCATCGCGCCCTGGTGATAACCCGCAGACCGAGCGCCTCTGCAGGTCGCGCCCCCTCTGTAACACTCAAAGCTTCCATGGTACGCTCTTCATTGAATAACAGAGCAGCGTGTGTTATACGCAACCTCGAGTTCTAACACACCACGACTAACAAAAGTATCAGTTATGAACAGTAATACGTACTTTTTAAAATTATATAAAATTTATATTTCAAAATGGACTTCATTTTTGTATATGAAATATCAACATTATCCTAAGTTGATTTTTTGTAATTTTCTAAGATCATCCAAATTTTTATGAATAGTGAAAAATACTAAAAAATAACTTTTTTAATCAAAATAATTTATAGTGATAAATTATACTATTGAGTGGTTTTAAAGTATAATAGGAATATATTTTTACCATTTTATCCAATGGTGGTCATTAGAATTAATTTCACTTTGAAATTGGACATAAACAATTGTTAATCTTTTGATATATATTGTTTCTTGAAAACACGCTATTTTTTTTGACAAAAGAAATTAATTATAAAATTAATTAATTCAACTTATATGGTTGTAATTTTGTAAAATAAAAATCATTTTTGATTTCAGAATATCAATTATAGCATAGGGTGATATTTTGGCATTGTTCTGAAAACATTAATTTTTGATGAATAGTGAAACCACTAAGTGGTAGTTATAAAACTAATTTATCATTTAAATGAAACATTACCACTTCTGTGATTTGATTTTCAAAAATCTGACATACATGGTTGTCATTAGGAAGTAAAATTATGTTCAATGGGATTAAAATAAATTTTTGTGAATAGTAACTTTTATGTTTATTTAATCATGATTAAAGGTAATTAATGAAATTTAAGGTAAAGATAAAGTTATAACAATATAAAATGACCTTGACACATGTACTACCCCTATTTTATGAGTCATGGCCGACCAAGACAATCTATGGGTCAACTAGGGGACCCCATGGATCCACTTTGGAATGAAAATGACATTAAAAACTTTTTATTTAATGTTAAAATAAAAATGTCACAAACATGAGTTGTTTTACTAAAACAATTTTTAAATGGGGTTATACAAGTCATAATTTTGACTAAAAATATTCATTAGAAAGAAAAAAAGCTTTCATATAAAAAGATATTTATTTTATAATTTTTAGACATTAAATAAATTAAATTATTTATGACACCATGATGATGCAGCGATTACATCATTATTTAACGATTAAAATAAAATGAAAAGATAATATAAAATTTAAAACATACACTTGTCAAAAACCAATTGGATGGGTATATTTCAAACCCTTATCACCTTATCCTAGAAATATATAATTTTGGTACCTTTTAAATCTGAAAAGCATTTTATAATAAAGTAACCTTTTATTACTTTCCAAGAGTTCCCCTCCTGTCCTTTTATAAAAGGCCCCCACCAATACCACCTTATTCACACCATCAAATCCTTTTAGATCAGCCAAACCTCTTCCCAAATACTCTCTCAACTTCCTTCTCTTACACCTAGAAGCCTCACTTTGGCCAGAATTCTTTCCAAGGAAGTCTTTCGCTCAAATGAAAAAAGAGTTAACTGATTTTAAGGTAATGTCTTCTCTTGTGCTCTTTTATTTTATTTTTCTTATCCAACCCCCTAAACTCTTTTTATTAATTACTTTTTTAACAAAACCAGTATCCTTAATATACTAGGATGTTTTTATAATAAGTATTAGAGCTACACTTACACACACCTACACTTAATGGTTAATGAACATACTGTTTCTGTGGATGGCGAATTTCGGCCTCACGAAACGATGATTATTCAACACTCATATAACACCTTAAAAGGTGGACATTATGAGGTAACTATATTTATATATGATATATAATATGTTTATGTATTACTTAATCTTCTGTATTTTTCATTTATGGCATACCGTTATGGTTTCCATTATGGGTAAACACGATATCTTCATTTTATGAAGTGCGGACTATAGCCCACTCAAAGTGATTTGAATTGTTAATGCCATATGTGGGATGTATAAAGGATGTAGTAAATGATATTATATATGATATTATACTGGAATTATAATATACCTTTATATAATTATGATTTCATTCCATTAAATACGAAATAGAAATGAATGTAGCGTTGATGCGTACGTACGACTTACCGTCTCCATGAACGGTGCATTTCATTTCTTACCTCTAAATGTTAGGTAATATTATGAATTATTGTACATACTAGATATAAATTATATATATGATATCTACTTCAAGAATATAATTTTGGATATAATGGAAATTTCACCACATGAACAACTTCTAATTATAAGAAGTTTATTTTTGACTCAAGTACAAAATATTGACAAAATGACTGTTATTAACTTAAATAATTAAATAACGTTCATAACATGGTAATTAGTGATAATGAACATGAAAAAGGTTCTTAAACAAATATAAATTAACTCTAGTTTGTTATTCAGGAGATTAATGAATGATCAAGTCATGTCGGACAAAAGATAAGGGAACTTCTTAACCCAATTTCTATTCTTGGGGTTAATCTCCTACTTTAAAATTATGTCATGATATTATTATGTCCTATATTGAAATTGTACCTTATTTAAGTGTACTTATAGTGAATACACATGAAAGATTTATTTTATTTAAAAAAATGATCTTTTTAAGGGACTTCGTCTCAATCTCCTTTCATTAAGGCATATTTTTTTTATACACAACATTATTTTATACGGTATATAAACCCCTTTGACTTTTAATTTTATTCAAAAGGAATCTTTTTATATGAAGCGTTTTTACTAAAAGACAAAAGGAATGTTTTTTATTATGTACACAGCGATAACTACTTCTCCCCCGCCGTGACCATTATTTGAGTTTCGACTTCCTCTACAAGCCATAACATTTTTTATGGAAAAAAATAAATACCAAGTTTTACTTTTCTTTTATTTTTCTTTTCAAAATGGTTTTATTATATCAATGAGTTTTATTGATATGTTGTGATTGAAATGTTGAAATGTTATGTTTCCTTTATGCATGTTTTATGTGATACGAATATGTTATGGTTTATGATATTTTTAAACCTGTTCATATGAGGAATGCATTGGACATAATAAGTGACAGGTGGAGCCCGCTATAGCTCCTCGATGCATCAGCTAGTCTCACGAGAAAAACTAGTGTCTTGGAACGAGGCCTTGAAAAAATATTATTTGGAGTCTTGGCACGAGGACTTGGATACGTGGTTATGATAGTCTGGCATTATGCATTTCATCATTATGAAAGTGGTTATTGATATTGCATGTGATTATTCGACCAGTAGAATATCAATGTGAATAAGTAAATGGAATTATCTCATTTTACCTTTTCCATATTATGTTTATGTTCAGGTTTAAAAGGCTTTTGTTTTAGTCATAAATTACCTTAAATATTTATGTTCATTTATTAAAGCATCTTCTATATTGTTATCTTTACTGAGCATTTGAGCTCACCCCTTTCAATGTTTTATTTTTCCCAGGACGTGAAGAAATATTTTATGACTAACCTACAGGGATAGTATGAAAGGGATAGAAGTGTGGACTATGGAGTCTATGTTATTGTGATTTTTCACTTTGTGATGTAATGTAACATTAAGAATGTATCTAGTGTTTCCAAGGCTACTAAACTAATCGGTCTTTCGAGACTTGATCTTTTGTGATCATGCCAATGTTATGCAATAATGCACTGACTCTGGGTAACTGGGGTCGGGGTGTTATAGTTGGTATGAGAGGCAGTTTAGTGCAACCCTTGGAAGCTAGATTTAGATAAACTATGATTAGATAACATATCCCTAAGATAGGCTTTGAGGATTAGTATAGTAGAACTTCCTAGAATTTTGGTATTATAGAGATTTTTTTGAGTTTTCCGAGCAATAAATATTTGTATGGATATGAGCAGGTAGAGGCGGCTCTGGAACAGATGTAACTAGGGGTAAAACCCGAAAACACCGCTTTGAGCTGGACTCTAATGGGAACTAGTGCACGAAAACTGGCCTTGCTGCACTCTTGGTTACGACACTCCCGGGGGATATGCTTAAGATAATTCATAAATTTGTGATTATGGATTATATCCATAAACCGTTCAATTTACATTAAGTATTTTACATGTTTGGAATTATTCACTGCAATTCATAAACTAACCTAGTTTATGCCATTGTATTGAAATGGCGCCCAATATAAGGAATGTGAGCGAGGGGTCCAAACATCACGCAACGACAATTTTTATTTCGTTCCTAGGGTAAACACCCCCTCCAGACCCATCCGTACACTCGGATCTCTGTTCTGGATCACCATTTAGGAGTTATCATATTTTTTTGGTTTTTCCAGTGTGAACGTACTAAAAATTTATTTTTGGCCCCTCCGGGGCTCGGAAACGCACGCCGTCTAAAGGCGCTGCTCTGGAATAATATCATGAATATTCCAAAGTGTTTAGCAGAAAAAACCAGGTCCTTACTTGTACACTAATTGATGTATTTTAACTTTTATGGCAACATAACTTTCTAATTTGTATGTCATCAAATAATATTAAAAAGACTTATTATATCATTACATTGGATGGTACATATATCATCAATCATTGTGGCTTAATGTTTTTATTGATGTGATATCATCATTTTTCCTCATATAAAAGCCTATTGATGAAATAATTGAACCATAAGAGCTTTTAATCAAACACATCAATAAAATAAAACAATTTTATATTAAAAATTTATCCATAAAAAAAATTTATGTGCCCAAGTCATATAGCTCATGTAATAAGTCGTGTTATTAATAAAATGAAGAAAATTTATCATTTTCCACTACCTTTAAATCATCCATGAAAGTTACTAATAATTAAAATGTGTATCATTTATAAATAATTCTTAAATAAGAAAAAAATATTATTAATAATATAATCCATCTAATGAGCATTTGTAAAAAAATCATGCCCTTCACACCAGATCAATATCACAAATTATATAATTTTAAAAACATATTGTACCCTATAAAAATCATATAAGACTCTATATTCAGAATGATCATACTTATGATAATAATTTCTTTTTATATATACATATGTTCCAAGACAATATTGTGGTTATCCTAATGATTAATATAAACTAGTACTATGAAATTTTTTGTATATTTATTCCTCGAATCATGAATTAAAATATATGTTTCTATATAATACAATGACATGTGTTAAATAATTACAATATATATATATATATATTTATTCCTTTCACAATAAAAAAAATAAATTTACGTGATATAAATGATTTTCATTACTATCCATCATAAAATAATTAAATTATTATAATCCTTAAAGCACAAATAGATTTTCAATTCCCCTATATTATACATGGGAAAATAAAAGGATTCCCAAAAATAAATTCCCTTAATACTCAAGTATCCCCTTACTTTATCATATAATTACACAAGTGTTTTTGGGATGATTTAATCAAGTTAGGTTATCTGGATTGAAAATTTGAACTATAACAACTTGAAACAATTACCCACGAATCCCTAGAAAACCAAAATAGATAACACTATTAATAATCATCTATTACATGTTCCTCAACTATAGTCTTCAATAAAACTATATCATTACACAATTCCAATATTTCCCTTTTTTTAAACAAATCAATGTTTTCAAAAAATTGATATAAATTACTAATAATAAACATGATAGTGATTGTCACCAGTGATTTAAATCCCAAAAATACATTGTTTCACAAAAAAAATAATAAAACAGATGTCTATATAATATTTAAATATTATAACTATTAATAATTAAAAAATCAAAACACATGATAAATCATATTATAAAATTAATTAATACTATGTTACATATTCATGAGAGAAGTTATCAATAACCACTATAAAACCATTACCGAAAATGTCTACTATAGGTACTAACAACTGATATAAATCATTTGTAAATGATTATGTTTCGAAACACTAACAATTTTCTATCTTAAAAGGTAAAAAATATTTTAGTATATAAGAATACAAATAAAAAATCCCATGACCACATATTAAATCTATAGCGGGTGTTTTTAAATAGAAACATAATTTCATTGTATAAAAATGACTGAAAAATCATTATTTAGTTTTTATAATAATTAATGATATGAAATAATAAGAAAAATTAAATACCCAATTAAAAACCCCTTGGGAAACTCATTTAAAACATTATCTAGTAAAATACATCATCCTTATTCATTATAAAATATAATATATAAGTTTATATTATATTATATTTTTTAAAAGAAAACATAATGTAAGATCATTAATGTTTAATATAGTGAATATTATTGAAAAAACAGCAAGATAAAATATTAGTATTAATGTGACTCAGACCATCAAAATATATTTGATAACCTAAAAATCGTCTACAATTACGTTTTATCTATACCACAAAGAAATTATTTTATCAAACTTCCACTATCATAATAATAGAATTTCCATATCTATAACAATATATATAAAAAATAATCAATATATATTCAATAAAAAACAATGGGATGAGGGAGAGAAAATTAGTTACTATATCTATTAAATACTCTCACTAAGTGGATGGAGGGTTATTGGTGAGATAACATCTATTTAAAGGTGGCTATGAAACGAGTGGTTCTCCCATAAATTAAATAATGAATGAAACTCAACACATATTAATTAACAAATCCTCATACCCAAAATACGATAACTATAATAATAATCAATCATATCATATAAGTAACATTATGATTAATCAATAGTCCATGAAATAAACATACTCATCATACTATCAAGATAATCACTATTTTGAAACTCATAAATATTAAATGGTCTTGTAACTAATACCATTAATTTTTAAAGGTAATAAACCTTATAAATTGATATAGATGAATCTGAAATAAAAACAAACACATTAGGCATGACTATAATAATATCTTATTAACATATTTGAGGGAGGAATTAGAGGAAAATATTCATTATTAAAATAAAATTAATGTATCCCTTGTTAATGTATTTATACAACTTTATAGGTTTTGGTCATAATATTTGTGTATATGTTGAATTTGGGAAAAGATGGATTCTGTAAAAATACTATTGTTTTAATGAATAACCATGGAGGGATCACTATGAAACATTTGTAAAAGGAAGATGGGGTGTAGACCTTGAGATATTAATGTAGATGCATATGAAACCCAATATTATCTGGGTAGGAACCAAATAAATGAATTCCAAATATAATTTAATAATTTGTTTATGTACTAAATGTTATTTAATATTATAAACCAAAAAACCCCACCCAAAAATTTTATGACAAAAACTCAAGTTCGGTCACCACATTCACTAAATATATATTTGTATTTATAACTCCACTAAATCCCTTTTATATAATGATTTTCATAGGGAATTTACATTAGAGTCAAATCAATGTTTTCTAATACACCTTTATTATCCTTTTTTTATTTTCATCAAATCTTTACATTAATTTTCTAAAATGAATGGATTTTCTTAAACGCTATTTGTTTTATGTGATCATTGGTGATAATAAATATTCATTCTAATATGACTAATTTTAATGAAAATCAGATGGATGTCCCTCGTATCGTCCATTTGAATATATATAGGTTTAAAGATAGATTGATTCCATGATTATTAATGTAAAATATTTTGAAGTAGAAATTTTTAATTTTTATTGTTCTATTTGTTATATGTTATGAATGTGATATGTGGATGATGATGAATCTACCAAATGTTATGTGTATATTATGTTTATTGTCTATAGACTATATTAATAAGGGATCATTTACTATGGATAAAATTGAAAAATATGACCGGTGTTTCCCTATAAGGTGAATCATTTATATATATGTTATGAACAACTGACATATTTTTCAATATTTTTTATCAGAATAATGACTTATTCTTATGTGATGTATATAATCAGGAATGTTGTTATCATATAAAGGTGATTTTTTGGAGATTCATCTTGTATTGTATAGTGTTTCTGTATGTTAAATGTTGTATTGTGAAATTTTTATCACATTTAAAAGAGAAAAATGTGAAGTATATATAGGATGGTGGATATCATAAGTGGTAATTTTCTTATAATGGAGTTTATTAAATGGTTATATGTGATTTATATTGTCTTGGTCACAAATTATTTCTTCAGTGTGATAAATATCTATATTTTCATAAATCAATTATTTTGGATTTATTAGGTGTTTTACAATGGGGATGGTTTATCCACATCTCTCTTATTTTCCTGGTATGGTTATGTAGATAATAAAATAAGACAAAGATAGAAAATAGAGGTAAAATATTCTCAATGTAAACATTTTTTTTAAAATAGTTATTATATGAAATAAATAAGTAAATTTATTTATTATATTATTATTTATTATATTATTATATAAATTATGTAATTCATCCATGATATACATATTTTGATTCAATATATTCTTTATTTAGTTCATATTTCATATATACATTTTTTGATAATGTCATAGTAATGTGAATGATGATGGATTTTTATATTATAAATTAATTATATTAGTTATTATTATTGTTTTTACAAAAGTAATCTAAATTGTTTATTAAGCTCATTGATTATCAGGTATTTGATATGAATTTTATCAGAAATGATTCATATAGAAAATAATATAAGAATTTTTATATGACATAATTAGACCCCAACCATCACATATTAGTGTTCATACTATTAAAATATTGTTTTTTCACTTTCCTCCATGATGACGAACGTTGGTAAATTTTAGTCCATATTCCTTGATAATGTCATTCCATTTCGTATATGAGTGTGTATCAGGTACTCAATTAGTTTTGAAGTTGATTTTTTATTTGTTTAATATATTTATTGTTTGTTTTCATGATGTTTGTGTAAGTACATGTTAAACAAGAACCAAAGATAATGTTTAATTATGAATTAAGTGTAATAAAAATGATATATTTAATTAATTTATAATTATATTTTAAAATAGACTGGTGATATTTATTGATTATCTGCCGACCACGTGTTAGTACAACAACACATTCTTACATTAAATTAACATATATATATAATGGGTATTCCATTGAAATATAGTAATGATGGAATTTTAATTTATGTATTATAATCATTGTTTTCAACATTATGGATATAAAAAACAAATATTTTAAATTTAACTGAAATTTTTAGACCAATTATTAGATGATAAGTAAAATTTGGTTGATAGGGATAAAAAGAAAAAATAACCTCACTTTATGGTCATGTTCGGTATGTCACCTTATTTGTTCATTGATATTATTTATTAATTATTTTTTCTTATCTAGTTTATATAATGAATTTTTTGATTTATGAATTTATGAAATTGGGTTACGTTATATTATTTCATTAAAATAAATTATGATTCTTGTTTTTCATTCTATTTTAATTATGTTTTTATCTAACAGTTGTTATTTATTTTTTATTGATTTTTATTTTTATGTTATTATAAATAATGATACATGGGGTATTATCTCCACAATTATTATCATTAGTACATTATATTAAGGTAGAGTCATCTACTACATTAGGAGGCATATTTGTGTTATATAATGAATTAGCTCTATCAGTATAGATGGTTAAAAAGAATGAGATGTTACATTGTGGATTTCAAAAATTGTTTAATATTTTATTCAATTAATTATTTTGGATAATTTAGGAAGTGATAAAAGGATTGAAACATGGTATGATAACTATCAATGTTTTGGTTTAATTATATTATGACAAAATATTATTGAACTAGGATTGGTACTGTGATTCTTATTTTCTATGTATTATTGTTATATGAATGAGAGAAATAAGATATTTATATAATTAGACCATCATATGACACTTTTAGATGGTTGGAATGATGCATCTTTTCATGGATCATATTTGACATGTATAATTTCATGACATGTAAATCCTTATATACAATGTGTTAATTTGATTGATTAAATTTTATATAAGAAGAAAAAGTAATTTTATTAAGATAATATATTATAATTTTGTTTGTAAAAGATTTTGTACATTTAAAAATTTAGAATATTTTATTTTTTATTTAAGGATTCAATATTATATTAATAGACCTATGCATTACTATTTTATTAGTGATTTTTTTTTTAAATTAAACACAATATAATGTTAATAATTTTAGGCCTTCATTTAAATTGGATTTAAATTAGAAGAAAAAACATTATTAAATAAAAATTTTGACAAAATTTAATTCGGATTATATGGTAAAATCATTCGTTGGAGTATAAATATATTGAATGAACAAATATTTTTTTTCCTATAATTTTTCATACGGTAGTAATTTTATCAGTTTATTTATTTTTATGTGGGATTATTTTTAAACTCAAAATATAAATACCCTTATAATATATTTTTAAATTATTATTTCAGCAGTGATAGATTATATAATTATAGTGTTTCAATGTGAAAATGAGCTGTATAAATACTTGTTAACCCCAATGTGTTTGTATAGTAATGGTAGTTTTCAAAAGTGTGTTCGATTTCAAAAAATACTATATGATTTTAATTGATAGTTTGAATATGATATAAATACATATTTGATATAAAACAAGGTTTATAAACAATTAAATTGATAACTAATTTTATGGAATCATATTTATATGCATTATGTTGTCCCGTTGAATGTATATGATTGAATACATTTTTTTGTCTTTTATATTTTATTAACCATATCGAAAAATTCCGATTTTGTAGGTATTGATGGATATGTAATGAACTCAAATTATTATTTATAATTGATTATTTATCTATTGGTGTTGTTGGAAAATTATTGTATGTTGTATATACTTTTCAAAAAAATAAACTAAGAGTCATCTGATTCTATGATAGTGGATTGGGTTATAATGAATGATATATCACTAAATAAGGTCGAATTTGAAAATAAAAAATGTTTTCTAAGATTCATGCATAACATTTATAATAATTCTAGAAACGATGAAATTCTTATTAGTATTATTTAATTAATAATTTTATAACCATGATGAGTATTGATGGTTATATATGTTATAAATGTTAAATGTGAAATTATTAGTGAGAGAGACTATGTCAATTAGTGAGGTTTTCAAGTGAACTATTCTTATAATAATATGCAATGTGGGTGATTGTCTAGATAGAAAATTTCCTTGGGACATTTTTATCATATGAGTATATGATTATAATAATGGATTTATCTACATTTATATAGTTTTTATAGATAATAGTGATTATATTTTTCGAAATTTGGATATGATTTTACGTGTTCATGGGAAATAAACGACCATGATAGGTTAAACCAATGTAACATGTATTATTATTGATTATATTTATCTAGTGTCATAAGATAGGGTGATACATAAGATGAAAAATAATTAATTATTAAAAAAATAAAATTTTATAATACTTTACCCTGAAATAATATAAATTATTTATTATTTTGAAGTAATTATAAAATTTTGCAATTTACAATTCTTTATCTAAATTCTATGTAAAATTTTTTTCTCATAAGAAATATATAAATATTTTTTATTATTAAATATATATGTTGTTTTAATATTTCATTAGGTGAATATTATGTGTAGTTTTTTATTGAAAAAAATTATATTTCATCACATTGTTTTTAGAAGAATATTATATTATTAATTTATGAAAGTTATAAAGGAATTATCCACTCATTAACTCATATTTTATTATAAAGGATATGCATTATTTTTTGAAGGTGCAAGGGGAACATGATTTATATTTACCCCTAATTGAATATGTGGTCATTTTAAATTGTAATATTCTAATACCATTTAATCATTCAAGTGTGCATTGAAACAAAATATTACATCTTTTAAGAGGGGTTTATCCTTATTCTAAATGAAAGGAACCCAATTTAGTTCTATATTTTTTATAAGAATATTTATAACGGATAAATAATTTTATATATGGATTCCAGGATAGTTTCAAAAGAATATAGAGAACCAAAACATGGTAAAATTTTATTTCATTTAGAATTAATGTGTACATGGTTTTTTTATTTCAGTTTATAATGACTGAATATATAATATTTCACTGTCATTTGATCAGATACTTATATTTTTCATCTACATTATATCATATGTCAAGACATAAATAAAATGGATCATAATATCACAATCAGTAGTGGTGTCCTAAAGTGTGATGTACTCACAAAGTGCATTTGAACCTCTGTGGACATGTAGACATTATGTTTTGAGTACAAGTGAGTTCATGAGATATATGATATAAATAGTATATAGATAATGTATATTGGGATGATGTGATAAAACATGGGTGGATTCATCATCATAGTGTTTTTTCAGCCATATTATTTCAATACATTGTCTCAATTTTTATAATTTATTTATCAGTATGTAAGATTATCATTATTTTGTATTTGTTTATATATTTTGGTGTATTATATTTGTTTTATTCTTATTATTAACATAACTTGTCACACATTCCACTATAATTCCATGATTTAAATTAATGTGTAATATATAATTGGTCATCATTATTCATCTATAATTTTATTCCATAACGATTATAATATTGTTTCCCAATATATTAAAATTTTTACCCTACTATAATTCGAGAACATGTAACATACACAGAGGAATGTATATGTTATGTGACACTTTGGATTAGGTTATACTAAAGGTGACCTAATCATGGATGTCATTACAATATAATAATGTTAATCCAATAGAATATATGATTTTGCAAACATCCCTTCATGAAAATATCATCAACCATTATAAACACATCAAGAAAGAACCATTTATAGATTATCAATATATTTAG
Source organism: Viscum album (assembly GCA_963277665.1). Classification (NCBI taxonomy): domain Eukaryota; kingdom Viridiplantae; phylum Streptophyta; class Magnoliopsida; order Santalales; family Viscaceae; genus Viscum; species Viscum album. Next base: position 521,396,823 of record OY728160.1, read on the forward strand.
TCAGGGCATAATGATAAAAAAAGCATAGATAATAATAATCTCTTGGAAAATTGACAATTGAAAATCATATTATACAATGAAATATTGAACTAGTATAAATCACATGAATATGATCAATTTATAGATTCACTGTAACCTATGTGTAATTCACTAATTGTGACTTTCTGTTTATTATATGAATACTAAACATTGTTAAATAAGAAATATGAGATAATAATAGCCAAACATAATCTACCTCATCATATAGAAACAAAAATTATCAGAGTTAATAAAAATTATCATCATGAAATCAGTGTACCACATTGATAAATCAGGGCCCAACATATCAGCATGCCACCTAATTATAAATTTTAAGGATTAAAATAGGTGGAATATCATTATGGTATGAAGATAATTATATCCCACTAAATATAAATTTTTTTATTAAATCTTTCATAAATACAAATTGTTTCCATGGATTCATCATATTTCCTATTAGTAATCATAACATTATGACCTAATATCAAAACAATTATATAATTAATATGATTCATTTTATTATAGTCATTATAAAGAATTCAATATATTTTTCATCATATATCATAGTCATTATTATATTAATTAATTCTACATATAGACAACTTTGATTAAAAACATCATTTGGGGATTTTATCATTTTTGTGCTCTAAATGCTATTAAACTAGCCCTAATAACATATATTCCATCATTATATGATTACATATTCACTAGATTTAATATATTAGATCTGAAAATAATAAATAGTTTATATTTATCCAAAAAATACATACATTCAGGAATTTCATATAACTTTTTTATCATAAAATAAGACATTGTATTTCAATTGAGACCCCCACTATTTCATTTAAAACCCCCATCATATAAAAATACTAAATTTAAAAGATTCATAAAGAAATGTAACATAACAATTTTTTGAATACATATGCTTTGTAAATTTATGTGTATAATAGACACTCTCATGAATAAATGAGGAATAAACAATATGGAAAACAAATATATGAAATATTATTCAATTTAATAAATAAAATTATCATTATGAATAAAATGGCTAAAAATAGATGATTAAATAATTCTACATAAATAATTGTTTTAAATATAATAATATTTCTGGATATCATGTGTAATTAAATAACAAAATGGTCATTAATAACATATATTATAATTAAGTAATTTTTAATACTGGACCTTGTAATCAGATTTTTTAGGGTTCTACCCTGTACACAAAAAATAAATATAGCAGGTATCATCCAAATATGTAATATAGTGTTTATCATGTGACATTTCATTCCATCAAGGGGAAAAAGACATCCCCAACCATCACCTACTTTGTCCAATTCATTCATTAAATGAATGGATTGAACACAATAAATCTAAACATTCATATTGATAAACTATTACAAGATATTTTCCTAAATTCCCCAAAAAAAATATCATAAATCCTACAATGTAATATTTAGAATGCAACAAAAATTATATATTACCATCCAAAGTAATCAAAATCCAGCCATAGAAATAATTAATATGGAATCAGTAAAAAATATCCACAGTGGATCACAAGTAATATAAGGTTTATTGTTGTTAATGAACGAAATACAATAAAAATGTTATAAAAAAAATTTTGGTGGAAAATATACAATCAACATTGAAAATAAATTTTAACAAATTAATCATTTCAAAAATATTATAGAAATAATTTGAAATGAAAATAATTGCAGATCATTTGAAGTAATCATCAATGAAATTTGTTATCATGTTGGAGGGTAATTCCATACCTATCATATAAGTTAAAAAATGGTTCACACAATTGTAAAATTTTGAAAATGTTCCTTATTCATAAAAGGAAAAGGAAATTTTTTGGAATCATTTAAAAAAAATATAATCATGAGTATAAATTTATTTAATAAATCATTTGTGAAATGTTGAAAATTTTGATGAAAATTATTTAAGAAAACATTTCAATGGATGATAAATTATTTTAGACTAAATTTTGAAATATGTAATTCTATAAAAAAACTCATTCAAAATAATTATAAGAAAAATTGATGGAAAATAATTCTGGTACATGAAATGTTCATTGGAAATGAAATAAGAAGAAAATATATTTGGTTTATCAAATAATTATCAAAGGATTACCCTAAGAATACCTACAACTAAACAATCCCACATAATGGTGAGATTCTAAAGTAAACAATTACCTCATATATATCTTCATATAAATGTTATAAATCATCCTAAATAATAAATATATACTTATTATAAATATACTATATATAAATACACAAATATATTTAACCCTATATGATTTACATATAATTTTTTATATTTCTTTGATACATAATTTTTATTAAAAACACTATTATGTATGAGAACTACTTCATTTCTATGTATATTTTGTATTTATTATTTTGCTCATTTTTTATCATAGATACATCATATTCAGATTGTAAGCCATGATATATAATAAATATAAAAATATTAACATTACTGATTAATATATCATTATAGAAAAGTGAACAACACTTTTCTTGGTAATTATAGTACATACATATATATAAAAGGTGTTTTATCTTTTCAATATATGGAATAATTGAATTTATAAAATAATTATTTTTTAGTGAATCATTATAATAACCTATATTTAATTTATCTTTTTTAAATCATCCATTGTTATAATATATATATCATATAAATTAATATAAATCACATCTCCTCGTTAATGTGGCAGTCTACAATTATAAATGGGTAACGTTACTATTTTACAATTAGAAGGAATGTAAGAATAATGATATTATATTATAATTGTAAATGTATAATTATATAATAAATATATAATATAAAATTTCTACCCATCGTAATTACGATCCATGAATTATAGGATGGAAATTGAGTTGTATTTCTACACTGATAAGGTTAGTTTTAAGTAAACATGAATAGTACATTCAATATAAATTTATTTGGAGAGATTGCAAATAATTCTATTTTAATAATCAAAATAAAATGTAAATATATTAATAATTCTAAAGTAATTATTTTATAAATAATATGACATATTTATTGGATGTAAAATAATAACAGTATATAAGTGGTCTACAAAGGTGATTAACTCTTCTTGGAAATAACTCCTTTAGATATTCACTTATGGGTCATATGGTTTTTATTTTAATAATAATATAAGCACTATAATGATGATAAATAAACTGGTAGGATATTTTTATCATATTTTCATTCTAGATTGATCAATTTTATTGCAATAACTTAGAGTATGGGTGTTGTTTTAGAATCAGAGGAGATAATACTCTTACAATTTCTGAAAATATTATTAATTTATAATGTTATTCGATACAAAACACCAAAACGCCATATGTTAAATCTATAATATGACAAGGTTTATATATCCGCATCAAATTGAATTTTTACACCATTATTTGAATTTTGAAATCATACATTTTATAATAACCTCCTACTTTAACAATTTTACAATTATCAATCATAACATTATTGTAGATATTAATGTGTAATATTTATACAAATATGTCTTCAATTGGTTCATAAATGGAAAATTGATGAAATTGATGAAAATATATTATCTCATTTCTCTGATTCAAATATTTTAATAATTTTTACAAAATTTATTTATATATTATTTTGATAAAATATCTTTAATTTTAATATTTCCACTATTCAGTTGCATTGTCATAAAATATATTTAGACAATGATTGAATTTTAATATATTAACTTTCATAAAAATAATATTTTTTAGTTTTTTTATAAAATTTATGTAAAAAATATAATTTATTAAAATTAAATAACATTTATTATTTTATAATTTATTTAACTATTATATTCCATAAATTGAAGAAATATTTCAACAATATTACATAATAATTTAAGGAAATTATATAATTTTTAATAAATATATATGAATATCCACCATGAAATTAATTTAATTATTTACAAAATATAATTTATAATCATTAATAACATTCCTATTCTCTAATATTTACTCCTAATATAACTTTTTATGTAAGTATGTTAAATTTTATATTTTTATTTTCTTTAAATTTTATATATGTGATTTTCATTAGAAAGTGTAACTTAAAAAATTATCATGATTAAAAAGGTAATGGTCGACATAAATTTAACCTATAATAATTAATCTGAAAATTATGATATTATCAATTAGATTTAAAAATATTTACACGATTTACTATTTACCGATTAGAGAAATTTTACCATGGTTACTATTCATAATTTTTAAAAATAAAAGTTATTTATTCAATTAATTAAAACCTCCTAATTTGAAATATATAATTTGATTTATGAGAATTAATATATAAAATTATAAGAAATTAATTTAATAACAAAATAAAAAATGCAATAAAAACCCATTTTTCAAAAAAAGAATTATTCACAATGTATAAAAATGTTTTTATATGTATTTTAACCATAAAAACGATTCCAATGAACATATTATAATTATTAATATTATAAGAGAACTAAATTTATTTTTAAATATTTTTTATATATAATATATCATAATAAATCCATGAAACAAAAATAAAATTTTCGATAGAAACACTTATTTTCACTACTCATATTAAAATAAAACATTTCACCAAAATATGAAAAAATTACCCTAAACTAATTTTGATATGATGATTATGAAAATGGTGATATTTTTTTAGGAAAAAATTTTACAATGTTATATTAACTAAATTTTTTATTTTCGTACAATAAAGATATAAAAAAAATTATTGATGAAAACTTATTTCCACAGCCTGAAATAATATTACTAAAAATGGGATACATATGCAATAATAATAAAGTAATGAATTTTTATTTTGTATATAAATTATATATTTTTAATAAAATGGATAATACTATTACTAACTTTTTATCCAATAGTAATTTTTTAATGGTCATTGTTAAATAATATTTTTGTAGACTGTTTAAGATCCATTTTATGCATCGTATATTTGATAGATCATAATGTTCGTATAAAATAATTAGATATTATATCTAAACGCAGTTATATAAATTTTATCCTATCAATTATGAAATATCTAGGTAATAAATGAGTTTTCATCTGAAAATACCATTCACGATATCCCATATCATTAAAAGTATTTACAATACATCCTAATGATAACAAATAAGGATATGTATTATGGTCATCTAAAATAACACATAAATATGTTTCCAAGTCGAAAAAATTATTTATAAGTCAAAATATAGACCAAAAATAAAATTATAACATACAAGGATATATAGATAGTGATAGATAACATGATCATGTTAAAGTAAATGAAAATGAAACCAACATTTAGTGTGGGATGAACAGACAAAAAAATTCATTAAAAATAAATGTAAATGATGAAATTTTTTGATTAATATTATTTTTATAATGTTTAGGGATTATTTTAGTACCATGATAATGTAATCAATAATATATTATTACATGATTTTAATCAATTATATATGTGAAATTATATTTATTGTTTATTCTTTGATAAATTTCCAATTTACTCTCTTACTCTATAAAATGAGTATCTATATGGATTTGGTATGCTAGAAGTACTAAAATAATCATTATATTAGTCATAGGATTCCTAAATTAATAACAAGTAATTCATATTCTTTTCATGTCTTTAAAAAAACATTAACATAAGTCACCCAATATCCCTAAAAAACTCAATAATAATACACAAACATCAACATAATACATTAACATAATAGTTAATCCTCAGGAAAATTCCATTGTATATATTAATGAATTAAATATAAAAAAATTCATAATGATACTACCAAAAGTATCATTAATCCTCCATATAATTTTAAGTATCTCATAATTATCGCATTCCAAATATTTTAATACAATGATAAAATATTCACCTAAAACATGGTAATATCCAAAAATACCATATAACCATAATGGAAAAATAAATGAATCCAAAAATTTACTCTTTTGTTATTCTATAAATAATATCATATATTGTAAAATATATATCACAAAAAAATTGTAACTTCATTAGGGATTATAGAAACACTTTTACATCATATCACTAACCAATTTAATTAATATAAATACTAGACCCTATATTTCTTCAATTTTCATCTTTTATTAATTCCGACTATAAATTAGTTAATCTACATAAAGAACACATTAATCATTGTATATCCCTTAGTCATGTATTCTCCAAAAATAACTCCTTACCAGAAATCAATTTTTCAAAATTATTAGACCCATTGAACGTATCATTTCAAATCCTGAATGAAAAACTACTAAATAGTAACAATAATGTGTTTCGTGATTTATATATTGTTGATGTCAACAATAAAGAATTATATATTTTTATAATCCAAATTCACTTGAACATTAATAATTTAACATTGGATGTAGTAATAAAATAAGCTTAATCATTAACCCTTATCTTTCTCTGGGGTATATTCCCTTGAATCTTGTGTAATTAATTTTAAATTTGTCCCCTCGCCATATGGTAGAATCCCAAAATATTAAAGTTAACGTTATTTCAATTTTATTCAAACACATGATCTTTATTTCTCTCCACACATGGAGAAAACTATACTTCCATTCAAGCATATAACAATGGGTATTTTAAATAATTATCACTTATGGGAAAATAAATCATTCCCTTTATCCCATAATCCTTTTTTTGTTTTTAAAATCCTTTCCTTCTCCATTTTTAATTTAAGTCTATAAAAAGTGGAATTTTTTTTCTATATTGATAAAACATGATAATATATCCATATACCATATAATGTATTTAATATTAATTTCCATTGTATGTTTGGTTTTACAACATAAATGAAATGTTAAATCTGTATCCTGTGATTACATTCACTGTTTGTATCATGATTTCATAATATTTTAAAATTTGATTCATATATAATAGCATTTTCTACTCCCTGTTCTATGAGACTCATGAATTTTATCTACATTTATACTCATTATTCTCATGGAAATTATTTTTCCAATAAATGATTCGTAAAATTATCATATTCCATTTTTTAACTCCTCCTCTATAGTGTTTTTAATTAATGAACACCATTGATATGGATCCCCCAAGATATGACAAACTGTTATGAAATCCTCTTACCATTAAATACTTCCCAAAGAGAAAAAAAATTTCTTGGGAACTTATCCATTTACATGATTCGAATGGATTTGTATACCAGTTGATGAGTGGATGTTTCAAATACCTGAATTGATCATACATTATACCACCACATTATAAATTAGTGGTATAATTTTTATGTGAAATTTATCTTTTCTTAACCAAATTCAGTATCATTTATATTGTTATAATTTTTTTAGTTCCATATGTAGCAGCAGCTATGACATCATTATCTTTCAGAATTGGAAAATACTTAAATTTATTATATGTATTTAAAGATATTACATTCCTTACTTAATACATGGTTTCTAAATAATGGAAGACACTGTCGTAATTTATTATATTATGATCATAATATTAAATTTCAAAAAAAAAGTTGAAGCACATATCATAATATAAAATTCTATATATATATAATCTCAAAATCTGAAGAATGGTTTCATTGAAAATACAATCAATGTCTGGCATGGGTTTATGTTCCAAAATCTATGATATCCTAAATCAACTTCCTAATGTTTATACAATGCTTTCCCTGATAATAATTTTAATTAACCCAGAAATACTATCTTGAAAGTGGTGGTTATAATATTAAATGGGAACTATATATAAAATCTCACATCCTAGAGGACTGAATATTGTAGTCATGTTGGACAATATGATATTTACTAGAATTTGAAATTTCATTTAAAAATTAATAAATAATTTTTTTAGAACACTAGTATCTCCTTTTTTATATCATTACACATAAAACACAATAATCATAATGGAATCATCCTGAAAAAATATTCAATTTATTCATTAACATGAGGAAGAAGTAGAATATTGAAGAAATAAATGACAATTAAATAATCTCGTTAAAATAATAACATAAATCTGACACTTTTCAATGGATATCATAAGTTACACTACTACCAAATACAAAATATTTAGTACCATCCATTATCAGCGATAGAGAAAAGTGCATATAATGTTAATCAATGTCAATGCATTTTTTTAGCACTGAGAAATAATATCCATCATTAGTAGTTTTTAGAGATGATATGTTGTTCCTTAACCAATGAATTGTTTTTATCAATGATAATGTTCTCGATTTCATGATTGATTCCAAAATTGAAATAATATAGGTCTGGCTGCTTCATTATATTTGATTCCAAGGCATCCAAAGCTTAAATTCCCACTTCATGCATGGTCTCCCCCATACACTTTAAAATCACATTCATTTGGGCATGTTCTCTAATATGCATAGGACACGACCCACCCTATCCAACATACGCTCCTTGTCCCACTCTACTTCACCTTTAACGTCTACACGACCCGACCCAACTATCACACAAACTAGACAATACACGTCTCATCCCATGAGAAATGACAAATTTAATCAAAATATAAAAAATATATGCAACAACAATTTTACTAATGGAAATATTTAAAAAATTAAGAATTAATAAAATATTTTAATATTTTATTAATTAAATAATTACTAATAAATTTATTACATGTATATGAATTATAAATATTAATACACCTTATTTGCTAAATATATATATATATAAATTTAAATAATTTTTATAATTCCAAATATGAAAAATAATAATGAGTAAACAAAATAAATACTATGTTTTTAAAATAATAAATAATTATTAATAAAAATGAATAAATTATATATTAATATATATAAGATATTCATATTTTTATATAGCATATATTAAATAAATAAATATATATATAGAATAAATTGTAATAAATAATAAAGAATTAAATAGTTAAATATATATATATTATAAATATTTATAAATAATATATATAATATATATAATATATTAATATATAGAATGAATAATTTGTAATAATTAGTAACATTGTAAATTCCAATTAATTTTTGTTGGTTTTTATATTTTATAATTCAATAATTCGTTTAATATTTTTAATATTGAAATATATTCCTATATATTTCTATATATATATATACTTATATATATTAATATATATAATATCTCCAAAAATATGATTTATATAATACAAAATATTTATACATACATTAAATTAGTTTAAAATTAATTGAGGAATAGTTTATGATTAAAAAATATGTTAGTAAAAATATTGACTAATTGTATCGAGTAATGTACGTTAATTGAATGTCAATTGCTTTTACAATTTAATAAATATAAAATTTTTGTTAAATTAATTCCACACATAAATGTATGCTATTAAGTCATTTTTATATACAACCTTCAGAGAAACATATATTTATGCAATTAATGAAATCATACATATAAACTCATATAAATAATATTATGATAATTTATTGAAATTTTAATATAAATTTTGGAATTTCATTTTATGTCATGCTATATTTAATATATTATTTTTTTAATTTTTTAATTTTATTTATTTGTTTTCAAAATTATTATTGTTAGTATTATTTTATTCATTTCAACATTTAAAAAAATTCATGTAATTTAGTCATTTTCTAATATATATATATATATTAATTTATTATGCTTCAATATATTCTATATGAATTCATCTTAATTTAAATATATAACAATATCATTTTTTATCATTTATGTTCAATTAAAAAAACTGTTCATTTTATTCGATATTTTGAAGTGTACACATTTATAGTTTTTCAATTTTACATATTTCCATAATACATGAATTTAAGATTATATATTCAATAATAATGTTAAAAATATATTTTTAAATAAATAAATATATTTATTTATTTATAAAAAAAATATTTATAAAAACATTTTTAATAATATTTTAAATTATATATTTTTTAATTATAAATAAATAAAAACTAATTATAAAAATAAGTAATATAATTTTAATTAAATAGTTTTATATTTGATCAATTATAAACCTATAATAAATATAATAATAAAATTTAAAAAATTATTAAATTTTAATTTAAATTTTAGTATAAAATTAATTTTTTTATTTATTTATAAAAATATATAATGTTATAAAAATAAATTATATTATATTAATATATTTATAAATATAAATTTATAATTAATATACTTATGTAATTAATATTTTTACTATATTTATATTATTATTTACATTTATAAATTTTTTTTATAAATATATATATATGATCAAACAAATCATTTTAAACATATAAAAATAGATGTACTTATAAAATTATAATAAATATATTTAAATATTGAATATATTTTCTATGATAATTCATATAAATATATATATTTTTATTCAATATATATATTATTATATAAATATATGTAATCATATAAATATATTTATAATTTAAAAAAATCAACTAGAAATATATTAACACATATATTTGTTGATAAATAAATATATAACTACACATTTACTATAATTATAAAATTATTTATTTATATTTATAAATAAATATATGAAGTTTCTATAGTAAATAATTTATATAATTATTTATAAATAAATATATATTTATATAATATTTATATAATAAAAAAGTATATATAAATAATGAATACAATTATCATATTTATAATTATTGTATATAAATATATATAATTGCTTTTTAAAATGTTGTGGCCAAACCCACTTTTTGTTTTGAAATCAAATACCCTGTTGTATCTGAGTAGACGAAGACCAATTACATAGCACCAAGTCCCAATGAAAAGTTGGATTTATCAACCTTGCATCACTACCTAACAACGTCACCACCCCTAATATCATCTCCTACATCAGTGCCTATATAATACATAACCCAAAGAAAGTTTCAGTATTTTAACTTTTATATTTTTAATAATGAATATATTTACTATGTTTATATTAATATTTACAAATATATATTTATTATGTATAAAATTATATAAATGTATATATATTTCTACAAATCTGTTAATTATTTTAAATAAACAGTTATACAAATATTTAAAAATATATTTAATTATAAATATATATACATATTCATAGTTACTATTTTTTTATATTGGTTATTTATAATTTTAAATTAACATATATACATTTTAATGTATTTAGACAAATATGAATAATTAATTATATATTTAAATCCTTATTAAAGTATAACACATATATATCAATTATGAATATTCTTACTACATTTTTATCTATATTTTAATAATTTTTTTAAAAAATATATAATTATTTTAATGTATATATAATCATATGAAATTTTTTATACATATATATATATGTTTGTAAATTTTTTTATTTACAATTCTATATATCATTTTTTTACCAGAGCTAATGTTATAAAAAAAATATTTATAAAATTAATATTTTTACTCTATATATATATATATATATTTATTAAATATATTTAATTATATAAATATATACAATGATACAGATATATTTATAATTTTAAATGAATAAATAAGATATTTATTAATAATAATAATTAAAATGGAATCTTTGCTATATTTTCAAAATTATATATTTATAACTAAAAATATAGAAATATAATTTTTAAATAAATGTATTTATATAAATATAAATGAATATTTACTTATTAGGGATTATATTGGTGGGCATGAGCTGCTCCTGTATCTCCCCGATGATGGTATGGTTCTACGACCACAGCCACAGTTATAGAGAGATGATAAAACAATCTGTATGTGGTGAAAAGTTGTTCCATGAGGCGAAACATTATGTGTGTTGGTCCCTGAGTGGTGGATCTCCTAAGAACATCAGCTCTTTGTGGAAGCCCTTGGAAAAAGGTTTTACTAGATATAGGCAGTGGTCCATCTTTGGTTTCTCCACGACATGTGGCTTCACCCTTCTAGATGTCTCAATATGTAGATCTAGTGTCTCCTTTTGTCACAACCCATCCCCCATGGCCCATGTCGTGACTACCCCTTGCCCGCCTTCCATAGGGAAGGTGCTGGCGACTAGAACGAAAGGCATAATTCCCTAAATCTGGGAAGGCATTGCCTTTATAAAACATAATCACACACAACCAGAGTAAAAATGGAAGAAAACACTAAGTAATTCTTTTTAAAAAGTGTTCTAAAAGTATAAGGGGTCGGAAATACATTCCAAACAATAAGGTACCACTAAAAATAAAATAATGTACAACTGAAAAAGTCAAACATCTGAATAGTGAAAGCAGCTCCTGGATTGTCCTCCGAGTTCCTACCTGAAGGGTACGTACAGATGTCCTCCTTGACACTCCATGTCTATTGGTCCACTCCGTGTGTCCTCACGCCGAGTGGTCCATGTCTGGGTACCGTCCAGTCCTGGCGCTCTCGGCCTCCTTCAGCGCTGTCCGTCGTCTACATCAAACACAACGAGGTGCAGGCATAGCCCGTGTAGCGGTGAGTATAACAATACTCATTATGGATCCCGAGACACTCAAGGTCTCAAAAAAATCAACAAGGATACACCACAATGTATTAAATCAATGGATAACCATTACATAGGCATATTCCCATACATATACCTATGTTATCATGTTAACCATCTCAATCACGAGAACAAACAAAGGTAATTGTCTAATCTCAAACCATGATTTTCATTAACGAATCCACTGATGTTGGATAACTCCTCCTCTGTCAAGTACATTGGACCTGTCGCGACTCCAAGATGCTACTCACTAACCTTAGACTACTGAGGTACTCCTCGTGTCGAGTACCACTGGTCTTCTGCCAAACTAGGCGCTCCGTCCGTTGTGGGTCTGCCGCCAAACCGGGAACTCCCCGTAATAGTCGTCAGAGGTTCCCCTCCTGTCAGGTAAATTGGGTTTTCTGCCAAACCGGCCGCTCCATGGGTCTGCCACCAAACCGTTCACTCCATCCACTAAGCTAATCGAATCACTCCAAGTAAAATTGGTCAAACACTCGTATGGTCTACAGCTACTAGGTCTCTGCACGCTGTATGCTCTTCTCCGGGAGGATCTTCTCCACAAGATACTTGTTGATACTCCATGTGTCATGATGTCTCAAGTAGAACTGTCTCAAATGACCTCCATGTCATAGGGGTCTCAACGCAATAGACAACGCGTCAATCAGATGCCCGGTCTGTGAGTTATTAGCATTTTAGTCCCTTGGGCCATGTTGGATTCGTGTACGAACAAACCTGACCGTGACTCAACTATTCCTCAAACTCTAGTGGGGTATACTCAAAAGGATGGATATTCTACAAGAATACCGGCATCATTGATGGTTCATGAATCCGACGTCTGGTGCCAAAGATATGACCCAAGAATGTAAAGTGAGTGGTATAGGCTCGGGTCCAGTCTGACCCAGTCAGACCGATTTGGGCCAACCCAATCTGGGTCAACCTGGACGGGGTCGACCCTAAATGACTTGCTGGGTCTGAACCAGCACATTGGGAAAGTCAGTCTATTCATTTTGGCCCAGTCCGTCGGACACGGCCCAACGGACTTTGTGGACAATTCGGGCTGAAAGTCACCACGTTGGTGACTCGGCCCAAAGGCTAGTGCAGGATCAGCCGGTACCGCGAGGAGTGTGGGCTGGCTGCGGTTTCACCATGCTAGGTGTCGGCGTGCTAGGTGGGGCACGTAGGTGCTGGGCAGGGTGTCGAGGTGGCATGCAGTGCACGAGGGTGCACAGAGCAGCGCGACAGTTCGGAGGACGGCGTGGTCAGGCGCCGCGGTGGCCCCAGGAAGTGCGGGTAGGGCACCGAGGTGCGCCGTGCAGGGTGTTGCGGGTCCAGGAAGCCCAAGCAGGGTGTCCGGGTGTGCCATGTAGGTCGGGCAGCACGCCGGGGGGAGCGGCTGGCCGGGGAGCACACCCGGGGGCGCGGCAGGACGGGCAGCGCACCCGGGGGCGCGGCAGGCCGGGCAGCACACCCGGGGGCGCGACAGGCCTTGCAGCTCCGCAGGGGGTGCGGGCGGTCAGGCAACCTGTTGTCGAGGCACAGTCAGCGCACCGCCAGTGGGGCGCAGCGGTGCGCGGAGGCAGTGGGGCACTACGGTGTTTGGCCAGATGTTTTGGTGCGCCGCGGCGGTGGTGCGGTTCGTGGCGGTCACGGGTAGAGAGGGCTTTGATGTGTCTTCCATCATCATAGTTGCCCCATTGTTCTTTCGAAGAACATCACAACAAGAATGGTGGAGGATTCGGGCCTTGTTGGTTTGGCCCACACCCTCCACATTTAGTGTGGCAACAATTGTCGTAAGAAAATGAATGATCTTGTATTGTTTTCAAACCATGAAACTATTCTTTTCTAATCAGAAGAAGAGGAAATGAAAAGTGTAAGTCATCAACAAGTATTAAATCCCCTTCCTTGCTAGTCGACGATCATTGATGAAGTCTCAGATTAAAGAGACGTCGATTCGTTGATGTCAGGAATTTTCCGGGGTAGGAGAGCGAGGAAGATGTGCCATTGGCGTTCCTCCTAGTCAGCTCCTTCTTCTTAGGTTCGGTCGAAGATCGAGAAAGGTGTTGGTCGTTATTTTTTGGCGATGAAGATGTGTTCTTAGCATTCTTCGGTGGTGAGATCTTCTCCTAATTCTCCCAAGGCTCCACCAAAACGAAAGTTTCCTACCATAAATAATAGACTAAATATTATTTTAAATTGGTTGGAAAGAATTCAAATGGATTCAAAAACCAATTATGTTACTTCATATAATTAATGGCTGAAGTTTTCCAAAATAATTTGGCAGAGGAAGGTGAAGAATTCAATTAATTCATTAAGTGAATTGACACATTAAAGAGGGAAAGGTGGAGAGTTGACAACCCACATTAATTGGGGGTTTAAAGGGGTTAAAGTGGGGTTAGAACACATGTGGGTCCCATCATAATTATTCTTCCCAAGGGAGGTTATTCTCGTGTGGGACCCATCACCGTAACCTCCCATGGGAGGTTAGGGTGTGGTGGACCCCACCTCCAACCTCCACATGGTGGTTTTAACTACCTCAAAAAATAAGTTAAGTCTATTTTTTATTTATTTATATTTAAAACCCCCAAAAAAATATCTTCCACTCTCGATAAAATGAAACTACGGTGAAGGTATCACTAAGAAATTACCGACGATGCGAATTCAATGGTTCCCTCAGATTTCAATCCCGAGCACCGGTTCAGAAGTTATAAAATTCTGAAGGTACGTTTACTGAACGTACCAGAAAAAAAGTTTGGAAAATTATTATCAGTCACCCTTGACCCACTGTGGGAGATGTTATTCTTTTCCTAGGTGAAAAACTTCCCAAAAAATCCATTGGTACTCTCGGATTTTCAATCTGAGTTACCGTTTAAAAGTTATAAATTTTACAATAAAATAATTTTCATTTAATTATTTTTTTCCTACCAAAAACTATCATTTTTTGGTGGCTCGCACCGCCCAATGTTAGTATCTCCATAAATAAATCATGCCCTCATGAGTTCAGTGGTGGTATCATATTTTTAATTAGAGCTACCATTTGTGAGTTATAAGCATTTGAAAAATAAAATAATTTATTTTATTATTTTGTTTACGGTTAAGCAATTTTTGGGATTTCTCAGAAGAGGCCCACGTCGACTAAACATATGTCACGTCTAGGGTAAAACCGCCATTTGGAGTGCAATGGTGGCCTCATATTTCTGATCCAAGTAACCATTTATGAGTTATTCCACATTTCAGGAAAACTGAATACACACGTTAATTTATGCTAAACAAAACTTCGACGGATCATTCCGGGCACTCGGGACTCAGAATTTCCCGTCGTTGAAAAATGAGGACCCGTAAAATTAACAAGAATTTATGAAGAAAATGTCCAATAAAATTCCGAATTGTTACATTACCCCCACCTCAGGAATTAAAGTCCTCGTAAACCACAACACACACTAAGGGAACATATTAGGGTATAGAGAACGCATTTGAGCCTCCCTCTCCAATGTGCTCTCCATGAGGTTCTCATACTTGCAATGAATGCAAAAACAGGGTATTGATCATCCTCGTAGGACCTGCTCCTATAGATCCTCAATCTCCACAAGAACCTTGGTGGATGTCGCCATGTCATTGATGTCCAACTCCTCGTGGTAGATGAGGTGGGATGAGACATTTACGTATCTCCTCAGTTGAGATATGTGGAAGACATTGTGCACCTAGTGCAACTGATGTGGAAGGGCCAAGCAGTAAGACACCTCACCTTCTTTTCTGAAGAAGTGGAGGAGTGGCTCTAAGAGACTGTACATAGGCTGCACCATCACTATCCACAACGTATATCTGTAAGGCAGCCAACTTCTCTATCGCCTCGCCTATATGCTATATACTAGTCCTCCTACTGAGCACATCCGCAACAACGTTTCCCCTTCCCAGGAGTATGGACTATATTGATGTCATAGTCCTGGAGAAACTAAAAATAAAAAACTCTTGCTGGAATGAAGGTAAGGCTAGACGACTCAAGTGTGATCGGTTTCACCATCCTATGCATGAGATTAACCCGTGCTTCCTCGGTTTCCTTTTTCACCGACTAAGAAAATCCTCACCTCAACGTTGTAGATAAACGACAACTTTTTTGCCTAATACAGTCAATCTATATATGAACTGTGGTTTCCCAATCCATACATAGAGTAACATCGTAATTCCTCGACGCTGCCACCAAGAGGCTCCAACCAAAACTCTCACGTCAAGGGTTAGATCACAACATCAGGTTATGTGTGATTATCGAGTCTCCTCCCAAAGGTATCTCAAAATGTGAGGATCAAGTCAACAGTTTAACCCGAAATTCTAGGTATGGGACAATATTCATGGAAGGAAGGAATGATTGGTACCTATGTCTATTGATACAGCAGCTAGAAATAAACATATTCCATACCTCAAATCATTCCTAGAGCCCATGGGTCACACTCCTTGACCTCATGCAGCTGTCTTCCTCTCCCCTCAAGCTCCCTGAGCCTGCCGGGGACTACAAAGGTGGGTGGTTTTGACATGTCAAAATGTACAACACCTCCTTATGCTCTCTTAGATCTCATTCCATGGCTGCTGCCCTGTAGACTCATCTGTCACTGTTACATCCACCATCTGAAAAAATTTACGTGCCCAAGTCCCTGAGACTAGTGCCAATTTCCTACTTTCCCACTACTAACGTTCATTGGCTGTATCAACTCACACAAAGAACATTTCTCTAAAATGGTCCTCTCAAGCATCCTAACATAAGTAGGAATGTAGATAAGAATAGTGTTGGCTCAGATGTCCTTAAACACACCTTACTCAGAGGACCAAGCTTTGAAGCACTAATCGTATCGTATTCATCGACTACTAGGAATGGTCGGTGCATCTCAATGAATACTCAAATACAGACATGTCATCCTGCCGAAGCTTTAGAAGTTCTAGATAACTCATCGATACCACCTTAGGCCAGTCCTCACCGGCCTATATGTCGAGATCGCCTCGAAACCTGAGGGGTATTTTCTACTGGAACTCATGTAACACGGTTTGTCAGCATGCATCATTTGCTAGTACGGCTGGTGGCATCGGCTGCACAACAGGTGGTGGGGATTAAGGTACACCACCCGATGGTGCCAACATAGTAAGAGGGTCCTTCACTAGATCCTTGTCGCTCAGTGGGCTGTCACCGGGTACTATCTCGAAACTCCATCTGGTTTTCTACGTGGAGGCATCCTGAACAGATGCGACACGGTCAAAAGATTATACGTGGGGAACTAACCTTTTTTAAGTTTAATTAAAGAAAAATTTTCAAAACACACACTCAATCAGTGTTTTTTTGTACTAAGATGGAAATCAGTGGTCAGTGTCCTGGTGTATGGATATGTCAGCCGCCACACCAATACTGGACCCCCTGAACTGAAAACCATACTCAGTACCCTAAACACTATTGCTTCACAGAAATAAAATATCAGAGTCGTATGTTCTGTGGTAGAACCGAATCATTTGATACCAATTTGTCATAACCCATCCCCGATGGCCTTTATCGTGACTACCCCATGCCCACCTTCCATGGTCTAGGGGCTGGCGACTTGCACCAAAGGCGTAATTCCCTTAAACTGGGAAGGAATTGCCTTTATAAAATGTAAACACACACAACCAGAGTAAAAAATAAACAAAAAACAATGTAATTATATATAAAAAGTTTTCTGAATGTACACGAGGCTGGAAATACAATCCCAAAAAAAATTACAGCTACAACTGAATGAAAGTACAACTGAAAAAGATGAAAAACTAAATGGTGAGAGCATCTTTTGGACAGTCCTCTGGGTTCTTAACTAAAGGGTTTGTATAGATGTCCTCCTCGGCACTCCAAGTCTATTAGTCCTCTCTGTGTGCCGTCACACCGAGTGGTACACATCTGGGTACCGTCCAGTCCTGGCGCCCTCGGCCTCTATTAGTGTTGTCCGTCATCTGCATCCATCACAATGAGGTGTGGGCGTAGCCCGTGTATGGGTGAGTATAACAATACTCAATAGGGACCTCGAGACCCTCAAGGTCTCACAATATCAAACAAGGACAAACCAAAAAAGTATGAAATCAATGGATAACCATTACATAGGTATATTCCCATACATATACCTTAGTTATCAAGTAACCTATCTTAGTCCTGAGGAAAACACAATGGTCATTGACTCAGCTCAAACGTGGATTTTCATTAACAAAAAACATGGCTGCTGGAGAACTCCTCCTCTATCGAGTTTGGGGGCCATATTGTGACTCCAAGGCACTACTCACTAACCATAGTCTGCTGAGGTACTCCTCCTGTTGAGTACCACAGGGCTGCTTCCAAACCGGGTGCTCCGTCTGCTGTCGGTCTGCCGCCAAACTAGCCGCTCCCCCTAATATCCGTCGGATGTATTCCTCATGTCGAGTACCATAGGTTTTCTACCAAACCAGGCACTCCGTCTACCATTTGTCTTCTTCCAAAATAGGCGGTTCGTCCACTGGGCAAATCGAATCTCTCTGTGTCGAATTGGTCGAGAAGTCGTGAGGTCTAAAGCTACTAGGTCTCTACATGATGTATTCTCGTCTCCAGGAGGATCCTATCCCCGAGCTACTAAACGATACTCCAAAAGTCCCGAAGTCTAAGATTGATTTATCTCAATGGACTTCCATGTCATAGGGGTCTCAATGCAACCGACGGCGCGTCAATCAGACCCCCGGTCTGTGAGTTATTAGCATTTTAGTCCCTACGGCTTGGTTGGATTCGTTTACGAACATACCTGACCATTGAACACTATACCTGAACTCTAGTAATGTATAATAAAATGGATATCTATGATCCAAGAATACTGGTTCCACTGACAGTTCGTCAAACGGACGTCCGATGTCAATGATATGGCACATGAATGTAAAGGGAGCGGTATGGGGCCAGGTCCGGTCCGACCTAGTCAGACCGAATCGCCCAAACCCAGTCTCTGTCTGACCCAACCTGTTGGGTGGGTCAGTCTTTTTAGTTCGACCCAGTCCGCTGGGCCGGGTCCAGCGGGCTGCGTTGACAATTTGAGCCGATAGACGCCACGTGGGCGACTCTTCCAGAAGGCCAGTGTAGGTTCAGCAGGTGCCATGAAGGGTGTGACTCCAGTGGCATGGGCTGAGAAACTAGTGACAGGTCGCGCGGGGTGAGGGCAGGATGCAGGTGCACATAGCCGGGTGCGGTTGCGCCAGGCGGGGAACGCGGGTGCCAGTCAGGGTGTCGGGGCACCGGGTTGTGCGCGGGGGTGCGCTGGGCAGCGTGGCAGTGCGCCAGGAGGCATTGTAGAGCGGCATGGTGGTGCCGAGAACCCTGGCCAGCACAGGAAGGGTGGCAGGAGGCACCGGGGTGCGCCGTGCCAGGCGTCGCGGGGTGCCGACCACACGGGTAGGGCACTAGGGTGCCGGACTGTGGCGGGGGGGGGGGGGGTGGGGGTGCATGGAGGCTGCAGGGCACAACGGTGTGTGGAGGCTATGGGGCATGGTGGTGTTCGGCTAGAAGGTTCAGGGTGCCCCGGGGGCAGCGTGATTCACGGAAGCCATGGGTTGCTGGGCCTTTGTCGTTGCCTCCTTCATCGTCGTCACCTCATCTTTATTCCGAAGAACAACACAACCAGAATGGCAGAAGAGTCAGGCCATGTTGGTTTGGCCCACACCCTCCGCGTTTAGTGTAGAAACAATTGTCTCAAGGAAATGAATGATCTTAAATTGTTTTTAAACCATGAAACAAACCTTTTCAAATCCGGAGAAGAGGAAAAGAAAAGTGTAAGACATCCACATGTATTAAATTCCCTACCTCTCTTGTCGATGACCATTGGCTATGAAGCATATTAATGTGTTGTCGATCTGTTGACGTCGGGAAGCATCCAGGGTAGGAGACCGAGGAAGAAGCGTCATTGGAATTATTCCCAGTCGGCTCCTTCTACTTAGGTTTGGAGTAAGATCGAGAAAGGTGTTTGTCGTTCTTCGTTGGAGATGAAGAGGCATTCTTCACGTTTTTCGGAGGTGATATTTTCTACTAATTCTGCCAAGTCTCCACCAAAATGAATGTTTCCAACCAAAAATAATAGACATACTATTATTTTAAATTTGTTGACAAGAATTCAAAAGGATTCAAAAACAAATTAAGTTACTTCACTTAATTTATGGGTGATGTTGTCCAAATTAATGTGGGGGAGGAAGGTGAAGAATTAATTTAATACATTATGTGAATTAGCACATTAAAGAGGGGATGGTGGAGAGTTGACTTCGCACATTAATATAGGGTTTAGAGGGATACAAAGGGGGTTAAAACCCGTGTGGATCCCACCTTAATTATATTCTCCAAAGTGACGTTATGCTCGGGTGGGACCCACCACCATAACCTCCCATGGGAGATTTGGGTGTGGTGGCCCCCACCTCCAACCTCCACTTAGAGGTTTTAACCACCTCAAAAAAAGTTACGTCTTATTTTTTGTTATTTTTTTTTAAACCCAAAAAATCTACCTTCCAATTTCGATAAAAAGAAACTACGGTGATAGTTTCACTATTCAATTACCGATGATGTCAATTCGATGGTGTCATCGGAATTCAGTTCATGGCACCGGTTCAAAATTTTTTAAATTTTGAAAGTACGTTTACTGAACGTACCTAAAAAAAATTTCATAAAATTATTGTCAGTCACTCTCACACAACTACGGTCGAGGTTAGGCTCTTCATAGGTGAAAAACGACACAAAGAACCCAACGGTACTCTCGGATTTTCAATCCCAGTTACCATTATGAAGTTATGAATTTTACAATAAAATAATTTTCATTTAATTATTTTATTTGCGGCAATAACATAACATTTTCTGGTGGCCCACGCTGGCCGAAGATAGTATCTACATAAATAAAGCATGCCCTAATGATTTCATCGGTGGTCTCAGATTATTAATCAGAGCTACCATTTGTGAGTTATAAACATTTGAAAAATTAAATATTTAATTTAATTTATTTATTTACCATTAAGCCATTTTTGGGATTTCTCACAGGAGTCCCACGCTGACTAAACATAAGTAACACCTAGGGTAATCCTGACATCCTGAGCGTAACAGTGGCTCATATTTCGGATCCATGTAACCGTTTAAGAGTCATTCCACTTTTTTAGGAAAACTGCATAAGCAAGTTAATTTAAGATTTTGAAAACATCAATGGATCCATCTAGGCACTCTGGGCCTTGGAATCACGCGCCGTCAAAAACTGTGGACTCATAAAATTCCAAAGAATTTAAGAAAAACAATGTCCTTGATATTTCCATGTCTTTACAATTTTTGGAAATGATCATCTCCCAATCTGGTGTCTCTAATATTTGGTGTCCTTCGGACAATGACATCTAGATCTAACAGTGGCACATGCCCAGTGGTGCTGCATAATTTTTTAGGTGTTTCTCAATGGCTTTCATGGATTAATGTAATAATTGATAGTCTCATGCAGTATCCTAAATTTATAGTCAACGATTTATATTATTCTACCACATGGGTAGATTGATTCCTCCAAACCATTTGTTGGTGTTTTGTGTCTAGGAAGCAACTTCATGATGAGTTTAATAATGGTGATGTCTGATAATCCTTTTCTCTCTATAAATTATTGAATTATTTTAAAAAAAATTCAAATGGTGTATTTTCCAGGTCAAAGCTGATCAATCTATGGTTTTATAGAGACACGAATCTAGGAAGCATTCAATTATTTCATGACTCACTTTTCATATAGGCTCTATTCTACCAAAATTTGATGATTTGGTTGAACAGGTTTCAATTATTTAGGGTTCCTTAAATAGAATAATTGTTTATTTTTGGGCATGGTTACATTAATTTTATCTTCTCTTATGAGGAGATGATATCGAGGGAATTGTGCTTCGATTCTCTCTAAATTAAGCCTTGTTTTCTACATGATAAGGAATGATATAGGTTATTCGATCCATTGAATTCTAGGATTTATTCAGTACATGAATGGGTTATGTTTTATGTTTTAAATTGTATGCATTGGAATCTAAGATTACTCTATAACAACAATATGTACTACGGTCTCCCCACCAAGATGGAAAAAATACTAGAGATTCTAGGTATGAACTTTCTTTATGATTCATGGTCAAATTTTTTTTTATATTCTCCTTGGGTTGATTAGTTTCATCTATCAACTAACTATAAGAAGTTTGAACAGAGGAATATACATTATATGATTCCAAAATTCTATGTGAAATGTTGTGTTATAGTACATTATCAAGGAAAATTTAGAAGGTTTGTTATCTATGATTTCTGTTCTATCCATGGTCAAGATAGGAGTTCTTATTTGATAGGTGGTAATAAATTAGGTTGTTTGGATTTGATTGATCTATATGATGATGGTGTTAATTCTAGGAAGTTCATCACTCTATCGGTTGGTAATGTGCCTCCTATTCATGATATTGGTTGATAATATGTTATGGCATTTTCTTCGAATATTTAGGTTTACAATTATTTATATGGGATGAACCTATATATATTATTCCAAATGTGTTATTTGGAAAAAATACAGAAGGTGTAGATGTTGGTCAAATAGAGCATGAAATTTCTCATACTGATGATAATGCATTGTTTGAAAATATTTTCCGTTGGTATAATACTATAATCATATATTTTTGGAACCTAGGTACAACCCCTCTTTGTGCTAGTGCAGCATTTATACCACGATTTTATAAGTAAACACTCTGGTTAGTCATTTTGGTTGATTAATATCTCAATGTGGATGGGGATTGTTTTACTATAATATAGAATGTTCAAAATGCTGATGTTATAGATGAATCTAATCAGTTAGAAATAATGAAACTCATTGAGATGGAAGTAGTTGTGAAATCCATGGATGATAATATTCATAAAGGGATATATAAATCAAAAAATAAAGGGATCAAAATGGTTTGAAGGGAAAAGGTATTTCAACATGAATCAACTAATCAATCTTAATAGGAAATTGTTCAGTCAATTTTCAAAGATGATAACAGTTTTATGGCACTTGATTCAATTAACTCTAAAGATTGGAATGATGCTAAAAAGGGTGATAATTATGCATCTCTACATCAACAAACATTGAAAAAGCGTAGGAATACAAAGGGTTAAGGCCAAGGATATATCTAATAAAATGTAACTCTGGGGCATCGACGATTTGATTCTTCTATATCTTCATGTCTAACCACGTAGTAGTGTAATATTGAGGTGGTGTGAATTTACATTTTAAAAAATTATACTTATCGATTAGTGTTAGAATCTGTTCATACTGAAGAGTTAGATCATCAATATGACCATGAATATAATCATGTTTGATTTATTTTTTTCTTATGGATGTGGTATTTTTTCTTCCTTAACCCCATCATTCATGTCACATGCATATTTTCTATTATTTAATTTTAATGAATGGGTTGGAGCGTTATATTATTGATATTCTTTCATTGTATGATAAATAAATATTTATATTTAAAAGTAATTATGAAATTATAGTAAATATATTCTATATATTTTAAATTATAAGCAAATATATATAAATATATTTACAAATATATTTATTCCGAATTATAATATAAAATTATTTATCAGTGCTAATGTTATAGATCGTATAAAAGGATTATTTATTAAGGTAATAACATAAACACAAATTATGATAACTCTTTTTGGTTATTAATTAGAAATGATAAATATATCATTTATCAGTGATTATAATATTAGTTTTGATATTGGTTATATTAATAAGTTTTTTTTTTCAGCATTGTTAATAAAACCGTCTTTGATATTTTTAAAGGAACCATAACCTAGCAGATTTAATTCCTTCCTATTAATATAACTTGGAATTCCACATCGAAACATCCTCTCCCAAGAACATCTATAAAAAATCAATATGCAAATATTGGTATTTTATTTTTTTTATCATCCTCTCACATTACATTTGGTTTTGGGTTCCACGATGTGTGTTGGGGAGGAGTTGTATCTTCTTAGTGCTCTTATGTGTTCCAAATTTATGATATCAACTATTACTCGTTGAAGTCTTAATGATTTCATTAACCTATATAATCAAAACATCACTCTACGAGTTCAATGAGCCTCCTCCCACTACTTTTGATTCCTTAGGAATTTTAGGTCTGGAAAAACATATTCATACAATTTTTCAGTCATTGTACATTGAGTCTATGAATCATCCAATAGAGATAGGTGATTCATCAATATTTATTTACTTTTTTTGATTATCATATTATCATGATATTTCATTCATTAGGAAAATTGTATGAATTAACCTAATAAATAATTAATGTAAATTCTGAAATATAAAGTGGTATGTAAATCTTATGAAATTAAATATGTTTATATGTGATTTTCTGTGATAAATAGTTATTATTGATCTATGGTTGATAATTTTTTTAATGATATGAAATATTATTTTTAGACATTTATTAATTACAATTACTACATTGCTTAAATTTATAAATATTTAAATCTACAATTTATAATAAACAATACCACTTCAATATGATTTTTCTAGTAACAAGTTTGAGTTAGATTGTTGACAATGATATGTAATTAGATGAGAATTAAATTTCATCAGAACCACAATTTATGTTGGGAATTGTGGTTTGATTGTGGGGTAATGTTTTATTATTTCAAGAACATCTTGGTTTACTCATAATAACATATTTTTTATATACTTGATATAAATTATTCTATTTTGGATCTATCAATGTCTCATAGAAGTTATTAATTCATCATGTGGAGCATGGATGATTTTACATGACTGATTTACCTTGAATTCTACATAAATCTTGTTCAATTACATATTTTCTAAATTTATCCCATTGTGTATCCACTTCTACGATGAATTTTTTCCAACAATTATGAAAATATTTAATGTTAATACCCTTATTAAGATAATTAATGATTTATAGTACTCCTTCAATCATTAATTTCGTTGATAAAACATTATAAATATATTGATTTCTGATCCATTGATTTTTTGCTTCATCATATCCGTTTTTCCTTCCTACATTTTTATCAAAATGGAACATAATTTTCCTATTATTCTTGGAGGATAAATGAAGTTTCTAATTCTTAATTATGCATTCAATCCCATCAGAATCCTATTGAGCTGCTATGTAATCTTATCTAGTTATGTTGAAATATTTTTCATGAATAATAACTCTACTAAAAATGTTTAGAATGTTCTATCATATTTTTTATTTTCATTAAAAAGTCCCACTTCTTGAACTTCATTTTTATTATACTTATTTTGATTTGAATTCATTTTCAAAATATCATGAATTTTATATTCATTGATATCATTCCCTAAAACTAATTATTATAGAATTCATAATAATTTTCATTCATTTATCATATGGAAGACTATTTCTATTCTTTTTATTTGGTATTTAGTTTTTCAAATGAATTCACATGCTCTGCTTTGATATCAAGATATATTTGATTAAATTCTCTTAATGTTCCCTATTATAATTTAAATTCCATTATCATTCATTATTTTCGTTGGGTGTTTTTCTCTATCCAATCCCTAGATGAGTCCCTATTTATAATAAAGACTGACAATTAATCTTATTTACATGAACTAGACTAATTTGAATTCTTCATGATTCCTCAATGAAATTGAAATATGGTCTACCTAATAGGAATGGCGTCATATTGAATATGTATCATCGTTCACTTGATTTCCATATTGAATTATTTTTTTATACTAATATTTTTTATTCTTATCCAATTTTTTATATCATAGTTTAAATGTTTTATAAGTTAATTTCTTTGAAACATTATCTAATATAGAATTAGGTATGTAATTTTACATTATTTTACATTGATGTTAATTTTTGGTTTAAGTATTTTGAGGGTTAGGAAACAACTAATACATTAAAAAACCTTGACTATAAGAAGTGGACACTTAAAACAGTATCTGTTATCTCCATGATCTAAAACATTAATAATAAATCATGATCTCCATTGTGAATATTTTTTAAAACATTTAACATGAAATCTCAAAATCCCTTACATGTCATTTAGAATAGGGAGAAACATTAAAAATATTTTGATAAGCATAAAAAATCTAATTAAGCTATATAAAAAGAAAGAAAAACATAGTATATTGATAAAAATTATGACCCATTGTAACATTATCTTAACTAAATATATTTCATTATTAATAAGTAGAAAATCAATTCCATTAAAAATATAAACATTTTATTTCATTTATATAACAAAAATGTTACCTTAAAAATAATAGATATCATAGAAAATACATAAATATAAATTATAGGATTTTTTTAATTATTACTCTTAGAAATGGGACAAAAATGTGATAAAACATCTATACATTTTACCCTTGCAAATAGAATATCTATACCAATAACTTTTATTAACAATTAGTCAGAATATACAATGTTACCAACCATCGTTTTTTATCATGAAATCGTCGACCATTTGTTGATCAGGTGACCCCCAAACATTTTTCTATTTACTATTATATTATAATGACACATAAATGCTCTAAATTTTCCCTATGTCACTCATAAAATTTTACTTTCACTCATATGTAAAGATTTCATTTTTTAGAAACTAATAAAGCAATTTTCAAAACAAATTTTCTATATAAAAATACCTAGAAAAGAAAAATAGGGATCTCTCTGAAAAATACATGATGGTTTTATAGGAATGTGAATATGAGATAATGGTTACGATGATCCTGAATTTTCTATCACCATATAAATTGAAAAGAACATTCATTTTTTCATTTTCTAAAGAAATTCAAAAATTATATACAAAAAAACATATAAAATATTTCATATTGATATAATTTGAATTAAATTAGGAATAGAAATAATATAAACAAAATAATAACTTATTCAATACAAATATTTAATAATATTATAAATTCTAACTTGGATAAAAAATATGATCATTAAATATTAAAATATTCAAGGTGTCCCTAACCAATTTCAACAAGTAAATTATATACAACATGAATGTATAAATTTTAAAAAACAATAAGAAACAAGAGAATATATAAAAATGGATATGGAATTTCTAAGGGATGTGTGTACACTTCATAAAATAATAAAAGGTCACATTATCATGAAATGACACAATTAAAGGAGATTCATATTAAATCTCACACATTGTGTCCGAATTATAACGTATAATATTTAATTTTAGATTAATTAACTTTGGTTAATTATTAACATCTTTTATATAATATTTCATCTTTATTATATGTTTTATTTCAGTTATTAGAATGTTATTTCCATACCTATATTATATAAGATTGAATCAGATGTTTGATGATATTCAATAGTAGAGTCCAAAATGAATTTGGTACAGTGTCAATAGTCAAAGTGGTAATTATTCAATCATATCTATAATAATATTGATAAAATTATAATAACATTTACTAATCAATTATATATTTAAATCAACCCATTTATTTATTATTAGTAAAATGAAAAACATTATAATAATTGAAGTAGTAGGACATATGTATGCATGAGTAACATTTTTTCAATGATAATTATGAAAATAATTTAGGCATAATTTTCTATTCCCATTATGATAATATTATATGTAATATCATATTAATAATTTATATGTACTTATATATATATTCCATGTTATGTGGTTACGAAAAACAAGTCACATTACTTCATTGAGGTTATAGTTCACATAAATGCACAAATGATGTTATAATTTTTATATGCATAAAAGAATGATAAGATAAATTATAAATTATTATTTAATTATAATAATATATTATTTGTGTTATATATATAAAATAATTCTATCCTTATATCAAGTCTCGGGATATGGTGATTGAAAATGAATAGTATTGGTTTCGAGACGGTAGTTCGCTAAACACATGAATGATAATTATTTTCCCTATTCATTGAAGAGGAGATGGATTTAGGTTTTGATATTTTCTTAATTTAGGATTTATTATAACTAATATATTGGATTTATTATTTCAAAATGGTTGAAAAACATTTTATGTAAGTGAAAGAAAAAGTGAAATTGAAAATTTTAATTAAAAATAAAATAGTTTCTTCAGATGATCTACTTTGATTAAAACCTTATCACCTCTATTGTGAGTGTCTGTCTTGATATTATATTTCTACATAGTTTGAAGGGATAACGTAATTTATTTTATTAGATGATGGAATAACAAAATATGTTTTAATGTGTGAATAAAATAGAATAAGTGTTTCCCTTTATAATTTAGGAGAGGGGAACTCTTCTAATTCTTGAAAATATTAAACCAATATAAATTATTTTTCCATTCCAAATTAGTAAAATGTTATTTATTTATATTTCATGATGATTAAAGGTAGAAATGTATTAATCAAATTAAAATTATACATTTTGTATATTATTTTTTATCATTGTCATTTTAACCCTTACTTAACCTTTATAATTTTTACCATTATATCATGTAATTTAAACATTGGGGGTTACAAAAATATAATAAAATTTTAAAATACTTATAAATGACTAATTTTATAAATCATAATTCATATACCTTTTATTTGGGTGAAAATTTTATTTTTATTAAATTTATATAATTTAAAAAAAATTAAAAATATCATTTATATCAATTATAACACTATTCATTACATAACTTTTTAATAATATCATTGAAACATGATATCTTTGAAAAAAATCATTCATATTGTCACAAACATATCAATGTTAATTATAAAATTTATTTGTTACATCAATTTAATGAAATGAAATTTATTTTTTATTTTTTATATCATTTATTGATATATCATTAAAATATATATTTATTACATCTTTATTATGTAAACTATTAATATAATAATTTATTCAATAACAATTAAAAATAAATTATAATGTCTAATATATTAATTTTATCCTACCAAATTCTATTTATATTGAATAATATCCTATATATAGCCCTATTATATATATTTCCGTTGATAGAAGAAATAGTTTGGAAAAAGTTGATTTTTATTCTAAAAAATATTATAAATGGTCTAAGGTAGTCAAAATAAATCAAATAGTTCCAATAATTTAATGCAGGATGATTTTTTATAATAAATGATTCAAAAAATATTTGATCAGTTTTTACAGTAATTTTATTAAATTAGTTTACCATTAATAACTTGATTTACCCTTAACAATTGTAAATAAAAAACTAAAGTTACAGCTTATAATATCCAAAAATAAAAAGGGACCTATTTAAATTAGTCAGAGATTCCAATTTTAAATATTGATTCCAACATTCAATATTCAAAAATATGAAATGGATCAAATTATGTTAAAATTATTCATGATGATGGATCGTGATAACATGTTTTTGATGTAAAAAAATTCATTATATTCAATTGTTTATATATAAAAATTTGTGTGAAATTGATTTCAATTAAATTAATGGATTAAATGATAAAATATTTTTGTAACTATATATTAAATCTATTCAAAATTAATATATAACAATATAAATAAATCATACAATTTTTTTTCAATAAAAAATGTAATATTTTTTCACAATTTGTCACAAATAAATCTTATCAATAAAATACCAAATATTCATCCAAATTAATTTTTTATTATCATATTACAAAAAAGTTTACTTTTTTCAAATATAATATATAATTGTTTGAAAAACATGATTCAAAATAACTACACCATCAAAATGTGGAAAATATTAATTTTTGAAGAATTAGTAATTTATATATATGATCGTATTTTTTTATATGATGCCATTAAAAAGGATAAATGTTAATAATGAAATTGAATATATTATATTTATATCTAATTAAAATAATACATCATTATTTAGTTTTATGGTTTTGGAATGAAACATAGATTTACACATTAAAATATTTTTTTTTGGAAAAAACCATTTCTATTTTTTTTATGTTTCTTACAGTCATTTATAATCAATTTTTCAAGGAATAATATATACATGTGAAAACCATATTTTCTTATTTTAGTTAATCATGTTCATAACACTGCTCTAAATCTTTGGTTTTTATAGTACCATTTTATATATAATACATAGTTGTTCATTTATGATCGGTATGGAGTATCTTGTATAATATCAAACAAAATCATTCAATTTTTATAAAATATGTATCTTACATTTCTAATTTAGTGATTTTGAAAATTTAAATGGTTTTCGTATACTTATTTATACAGTACAATATTTAATGTGATATTTAACTTTGATTAAATTTTTTATTTTAGTTCCATAAAAATCCAATAGTTTTTCATTGATTAGATTCCCGTAATAGTTATATATAATTTTTTAATTCCACCAGACATGTTAATTTTATGATACTTCATAATTTTTTTAAATTAATAAATCATCATATGGTTTCAAAATCTATTATGGAAATAAAATTATATTTTTAATATATATTAATTAAAATGAATCTCAAATGTTTATTCATAATAAATTTTTCAAATTCTATTTTGGTACATTAAAAAGATAGTTATTAATTGGATAATTTTTTAAATGTTTTAAAACATGGAATAATAAAAAATTTCAATTTATAGTTGTAAAAATAGTTTTTAGGTATATATTTAAATTTTATTACTTCCATGAATATTTATTTTAAAAATGATAATTTTTAGTAAAAATGATTTTTAAATTCTTTGTTAAATTATTATTATTATACAATAAAATATTTTAAATAATGATTCTATGTTGGTTAGTAGCTGATTTAAAAAATTAGCAATATTTTCAATGAGAGGAAATGTAATTAACATTTTATAATGTCTACATTTTGTATATTAAACTGATTATTATTGTCATATATAAATTATATTTTATCAAGTGAGATATTTTAATGACTTTTAATGACTTTTTTCATTAAATTTATGGCATTATTTATTTCTTGGGATGATTTATTTAGTATAAAACGTTTTAAGGATTTGGATTTTGGAGGATATTTGAAATAATGTCATCATTGGAAAGTATATTACTTTTGGTATAGGGTTTTTGTTTTTTTGTTATTGTAATGATATAATGGTTGTTATTACTATATGAAATGGTCTATAGTAATCCACATAATATAGGGAGTATCATGTTATCCCACTTCTCATCCATCATCAATAATAACTACATCTATTGGCACCATGTAATTTCAATCTCTTTGACTTTATGTAAATATTTAATTATTACATGAAATTGTATGTTCAAAATAAATATATTTCAACACACATTTTTATGACCATATGTTAATTAAATTACAATAAATAACATTAATTTCCCAATATTATTATTCAATCAAATAAGAACTCATTTTTATTGTCCAAAATATCTACTTTTTATTATTAGATTAATATACTATGGTAAGTGATTCATTTTAGTAAAAAATCTATTGTATTAACATTTTCAATGTGATATTATATAATTATACCTGAAATAAAAATTTAAAAGCTCTTGATTTATGTTTTAAGGTGTATTAGAGCATGGTAGATATGAATAATTGAGAGAGAAAACATTTGTGCATGAAATGGATACCCATCGTTGGTGATATTTCATAATAATTGGATATATTAATCAATGGTTGAATAATACTTGTTAGTAGTCAAATTTATCATACGATTTTACTCCCTCACCACTTATTCTGTATGTTTGAATTAATCATATGTTACCAATTTCCACTAACTTGTGAAAATTACATGAAACATTATACTCTAATAAAGCACTACTCAGATTGTAAAAGCTACACCACATTTCCCACCACATACCATGTGAATAAATGAATCAAAAAAAATATTACAACATATAATATTTATGAAAACCATCCAAGAGTTTCCCATTTTTATCACGGGAAATAATGATCTTTTGAAACATGTCCTCATAAGAAAGTACATTACCATTTCATTGTGAAATTCAATGATTTATTTTATTTTTGAATGTGGAATAGTTGTCTTATCTGGAGTGCATGTATGAATATCTATTGTATTCTACTAACAATCACACCAATTAGGTAGACCCTTATAGGGATCGTAATGTTTTTACTACTAAAATTTTTATATTTAGGAAACATATTCATAAAGGGTGTCTTGTTATTTTCATACTCCCACCATGGGAACTTTTATATTTAAACAGACAACTATCAACCCCATTATATTCTTCTTTTGAATAGTTAATGTTTTATTTTTTTCTTGAGATTCATCCCCAATAAATTCTATATATGCTCCATTTTTTCTTTAACTACTCAGAGTAGTATTCTTCCATCATATATAGTGTTAATTTTAGCCAAATTTCATAGATAATTTATACAAGAACACGAGTCATTAATTTCATAAATTAAATTACTATTTTACTTCAAAGAATAATGACATTATTTAAGGCAATAAAATTTTGGTTTCCCAATATTATAATTATCTATAACATTCACCATTGATTATGAATATCATATATGTATTTATTTTTTTCTCAAAATGAATATTTCATGAAACTAATAGTATAAATAAGAATTAAAAATGGATTCATCTTAATCATCACTAGAATATTATAATGATTAATTAAAATACTTTATCATGTTTATAATATAAAATTCATACAACTCATCGCAAATGTCATGTGTGTGTTTATTTTATTGTTATTCAAGAAAAATTAATGTGTACGAGTGGGAATAACGCATTATTTTTTAGGGAAAACATGTGACATATAAATGTTGGACTAAACATGGGAAAAAACAAAACACCTACATTTATTAGGATAATACTATGGTTATAGATCATTTCATATAAATAATAGTGTAAACAATGATGAGGATCATATGGAATAAAACACAATGTAAATTGATGATGACCTTTTTGGTTATCCAATGCTTCTTAAGATACATTATTGATGATATAAGAGACCATTGTTATGTAGTTTAACTAAATTCACCACATCTTTAACTTTACTGATGTAATATAATTTTAATGATCGATGAGAATGAAGTGATACCCCTGATAAATAACTACTTGGTATCATAAATGTCAATCAAAATTAATAATATGAACATCCTTTTTGATCATATTATGTAAAACAAATAATATGATTAATGGAAATTATCTAAAAAAATAAGTTCTCATCCAAATTTGGACATATTTTTTTCAAGGACCATGAAACACCTACACAACCCCACATGTGTAGAAAATATTGATAAAATAAATATGAATAAATTCCATTGAAAGATAACTCATACATTTATACATTTCCATAATATATAAGACAATATAAAATATTGAAAGTATCAAGACAATTGATATTGAACTCATATACAAGAATTAAATATGGGAAACTACGTTAGCAAGATGACACTTTTTAGTTGTAGAATGTTGATAATGATTATCATGAATTTTGGAATAAATTGAGATTAATTTATCTTGTTATATATATATATATGGAATTAATCCTTTTTTATTATGGAGTAGTAATTATATTACATGTCCATTCAAGTTGTAACATTTTAACATTCCCCCATGTTTATTTACTAGTGAAAATATATTTTGTTATATTTACTAATATATACAAAAAAACAACTTGTTAATTGTATTGATGTCCAATTGGCGTCATTTATTAATGATTTGATGATGATGTGGGATATAAGATTTACAATTTATGATTCTCAAAGAAGTGAATAATTCTCAATGAGGTCTATGTAAACTGATTCAATTAAAGACATTAATTCTTATTGAAATTTATTAGGCCATATTCTTCAATGAAACAAGGGTTTCCCCTTTATGAATAATACAAAAAAATAATATTCATTAAATGACTTGTTAAATAATATTATTTAGGGCATCTATAATTTTTACGATGAAAATATAAATAAAAACTGTTGAGGAAATCATTCATTTGGAATACTTAAAAAGTTAAATCACCATCTCACATAAAGGGAGATCAAGTGACTAAAAATGAAAATGATATTGAAAGTGTTTTAATAAAACCGTTTTCAAAATCCCTCATGAAATAATTACGTTAAAAGATATTACTTTTCCTTGAATTACTATGTGACTATTTTTTATACGTATAAAATTTTCATTATGTACAATATGTATAAAATAAATGTAGTTAATAGTGTTCTTGGAACACTACTAAATTCTCCTGGAAAAATAAAACATGTTATCAAGGAATGATGTTAATTTATATTCATGGTCGTAATGGAAGTGTTAGAATAGTGATTGGTAATGGGAGAGAATATATTCCTCTAGTTTAATATACATTACCTAGAAAAGAGAAATTTATATTTTTAATTTTCATTCATGTTTTAAATGTTTTATAAAGGTATTCATAAAATATCAATAACATCGCGTCAATGAATTATTTGATGTTATAGTGACTGAAATCACATAACATCAATGTTTTGATAAAGACCTAATGACCATTTTTTACATTTAATTTTACTTAAAAATGTAGAAACCCATTAACTAGTCTATGTTTCTTTTTCAAATCCATATACAATAAATATTTTCAATCGGTGAAGTTTCTAATCCAGAAAAACAATGTATCAGTTATATTCTGTGAACTAGTGAAGTTCTTCCCACCCTCACGTTTTGATAAATTAGTCCACCTTACTTATTATAGAGGTTGAAAATTGTTGTAATGTATATTATTAGTGGTTTTACATCATTAAAAAATATTTTAATATTTTGAAATATATTATCAAGAATAAAAGATTTCCAGAAGAATTAATTAGAAAACAATATATTTCCAAACAAGTTGATAACTTATGTATTGATTATCCATCGATGGTTAATATAATTGGTCTACCAATGTCATTTAATAGTGGCGCATTATGGGAGATGGGATTTCCATAAGATATGTGGTTAAAATTACGATAAAATAGAGAGAAAGTTCAAATTTAAATTAAACATAATAGTTTATATGTTGATATATATGTGTAATCCCACAAATTAATTATTATATCTATGAATCCATCAACTGTTAAATGATTTTTATCAAATACACATATACACATATTACAGTATTATTCCTAGATCATATTTATAAGGATTCATTAGAGAATATGAAATCAATTCCATAATATTTATATGTATACCCAAGGGAACAAATGAAAATGTTATATCCTACAATTGGGTTTTAATCAATAGTTATATATTATATACAAATGAAAAAAATTAATAAAGTAAAATGAAAAATATATGAGTTATTCTTCTGGTAGATGTGATTAAAAAATTGAGATCATTGTATAGAAATCAGTTATAATAGAATTTTCCATATCTTTACATTATAGAATATAAGTACACATTGGATTAAACATAATTCAATGTTCAAATATTTCATTGAAATTCTGTTAAAGATATGAATTTACGGATTGCTGATAAAATGAACTGCATGAAGGTTAATTTAATTATGGTAGGGGAAAATGATGATCCATTCATAATGGCATCACATGAAGTGTAGGTATTTTATGTCTTAGATCTAGAAAACATGAGTTGTTCAATTATAATTCTAGTGACTAAAAAAACTGTATGGCCAGATGAAAATTCAATCAAGGATGTTGTTTTCCTTTGTAGTCAAAATATTTTCGTGGAAATCCATATGAAGGTAATATCTTGTTTGTTATAATAAATTTAATAAGATTAGATTCAATATATTGATAGAGGAGATAAATATATTTATCCATTGAAAAAATTTAATGGAGTTAAATGTGAAGGATAAATAGTTTATAAATATAATATTATTTTCATTTAATTTTATTCGTTCTCTTTTGCATAAAAATAATATAAATTTGGGTTTTAACTATGTGTACTAACATTGTATTATAAGCATAATAATTAAACCAAACCTAAGGAAAATATGGTGTATGATGACATAATTGTATAATTAATATTGGATCTACAACATGTTGATAAAAAACCATCTTGATGTAGTATCATAATGTTAAATAGATTATAAATATAATTAATCATATAAAATTGATGTTTTATTTAATCCACATAGATAAATTGTTGTCACCCAAAAATCAATGGTTATTAGTTATATTAGGGAAAAAATTATGATGAATGTTCTAATGGATACTGATTAATGGGTCCAGTCCTGTCATGTAAGGAAGGAAAATCTTTGGGATTATATTAATGTAATGAGATGAAATACTATCACTATTTTAGCGAAAAATATATATATTGAAAAGTTTGTTTAATTTTCATTATTTTGTATATATTTTCTATATCTTAGTCAATTTATACGAAATATATCTCAAAGTATTCTAGAAAATCCATATAGGTTTATATAGATCTCTAACCAAGTAAAATCATTTGGATTCTAAGGAGAACTAATGCCCCACAACCATGTTTATTATGAACACATTATAATATAGGAAACTTGGTATGTTTTCATCACATGACGTGGTGAGAAATCATTTCTGGATAATTTTAGTAAATAGTATAATATTTGAATTTTTTTATTTTATCAAAACTGAATCAAAATTGACCATTTATAAAATATTTAAAGGGTGATAAAAATATAAAACGCACATCAAATATAATGTACCCGTCTCGGAATGAAAGGACATGGTTAGCTTCATTTGTGATGAAATCAGTATTTATATCAAATCAAAAATATAATCAATATTTGATTTGAAACAACATATGTTGATTTTATATATACATATTGATGAAAAAATATGAACCCAGTTCTATCCCATGACATGTGATATAAAATGAGTCACATGTAAATTAGGTGGGAAAACTAGTTGATGATCATATAAAATAACTATAGGAAAACAGTGTGAGTATGACACAATAGTAAATAAATATAAGATATAATTGTATTACTTAAATTGATCTGTTTATTTCAATATGTTTTTTTTCATGGTTTAGATATTATAATCGACAATAGCCATATCCTATAAAAATGAATTTTATAAGCTCTGAACATTCATGAAAATCATGGTAATGTTAGAGGTTTAATATTGGAGTGCCTCTTAAAATATATTTTTTGGGGGAAAAACCCTATGAAGATAATATTTAGATGATGAATGGATCAGAGTAAAACTATTTAATTGGAAAGTAATTATTTTCTGTTATGGAATGG
The DNA here is from genome assembly GCA_963277665.1 of Viscum album. Classification (NCBI taxonomy): domain Eukaryota; kingdom Viridiplantae; phylum Streptophyta; class Magnoliopsida; order Santalales; family Viscaceae; genus Viscum; species Viscum album. The sequence continues at coordinate 521,434,373 of OY728160.1, forward strand.
TAGACTAATAAATGCAAAAAGACCAGATCAACACATCATTGGAACAATAATTCGACAATGAAATCCCAAATGACCATAATAGATTTAGGGATAGTAATTACCCTCAAATTATACCTAGGCTAAGGTTATAATTTTTTTCATTGCTATTTCATCTCAATGTGAGTCAAATAACATCATTTAATGTTAAGTTATTAAAATTCTGTACGGTATTATTGTATGTTATTTATATCTATCAACACCTATGAACCACCTTGTTGTTAGTGTTATGATTTATAATATCCCAAAGAACATACTAAAAAATAAATAACACTACAAAGATAACATGATAATGGGTATTGAGGTAGCTCAAGAGATGATCAATGAGTTTTCTATTCCACTTGGTGATTTAAATATTAAAATGACCAATACTGTTATTGGAAATTTCATAGAATGGATGTCTAATTTTTTATGGTACATGTGGTATTTCCTTAACAATTTCATCGAAATGAAAACCATGTAACTGTAGATGAAAAAAAATATAATTTTAGTTATGGTATTATGTATGGATAACTATATGGGGAAATAGAAGGACAAATCAATACAAATTAGTGAATATACTTAGAAAAAAAAGTTCATTCCTAGAGTACCTTCTCCCCATCAGTTCCACTAATTCGTATATCATAATTACAATTTCATTAAAATACCGCATTCAATGGTCGAAATATGATATAAATTCTATATGAAGATTACTTTTTTACACATTTATTACTAACATCATTAGTATCATGAAAAGGTATTAGATTCTCTTGTTTAAATGGCTAGGAGTTTAAATTGTGAATAAATACATATGGTAAATTTTCTTAATATGTATGTCGAAATAAATAAATAATATACCCATTAATGTTAATAACTATAAATATTTTCATCCATAGTTTATATTACTATCATATGAAGGTAATTCCATACAAAACATGATTTGGATTCATAAATCACTATATGATTTCCACACAAGTGAATTTATTAGTGAAGAATGAAATTAATAAGAAAAAACGCACCTGGAATGATGTGTTTAATAAAAAATTTAATAAAAGCTCTTTTTGATGCCCATAATGATGGTTTAAAACTCAAATTTATAGTCAAATAAAATAAATTATAATTTTTTTCATTAAATATTATTTTTCAATGCACTGGATGCAAATCGTAATAAATTTAGATATCATAAATATTAATTTTTGGATCTAGTGCATGTATATCCAAAAACTTGATCACACATGACAAGTAATGTGAATTTTTAATACACTAAAATTAATATTTATATAAAATTTCATTCATATGTCACAAACTGTGTTTTAAGAATAATTTTTTATTATACAGAAATCCCTAAATATGGGCTAAATCATTGTATACAGATAGAGACTAAATTTAAAAATATTATAGATTAATTAATATAGAAAAATATTATGTTTCATATTGAAATATTTTAAATTCAAAACATATTTTGCAATAATTTATTAAATTTGTTTAATGATTTTATACCATCCCTGATGATTAACTGTTTATGGTAAATATAATTTAATTAAAAAAATTATCATACAATATTTTGTTTATATTTTCTTAGAACCAACAATATTTATGTCAATCATGGTACTCAAATTAAGAATTATATATTTTTATATAGTTTTGTTAATGTACATAATTTTATAATTTTCTTTAATATAAAATTTAGGTGATTAACATGTATGTTTCTGTTCTAGTACCTGATATAAATTTTGGAAATATACTTCTAGTGTATATAATTTTTATTTAAATGCTTGTATTTTATTTGGGAAATGTTTTTAAAATTGAATTATAATAGAGAAAATCAATTTGTTTAATAAGGAAGAAGCATAATATGTAGTGTCTGAATGTATACAATAATCTTGAAGATTTGACCTCATAGAAATTATTTAGTTAATTTTTTCATAATTATATATATAATTTTTTGGTAAATTTCCATATCATATTTATCAGCTGATAATTTTGTTAAATTTATTCATTATTTTTAAAAAACATCACATGTTTTAGAACCAATCATGAGAGCTAATATTATTTTCATACATTAGGAAAAAAAATCCATAATTCCTTTTTTACATGTAGAAATTGAACACCTTCCAATCTAACAAATGATTTTATTTATATGAAAAATCATACATGAATTCTATAAAAATGATTCATTTTATATTAAAACATACAAAAAATGATAATGACTATGAAAAATTTCTAAGATTGATTTCAAACATCATGAATATGACCACAATTACTTTTTGATGTATAGGAATTAAAATCACATTAATCTTAAATATTATAGATTCATTATGACTCAAAGTACATGATTTTAATAATAAAATCATTTTCTATTAAAACATACATTAAATAGTCAAAACGTATAGAATTATATTGTATTATATATATATATATACACTCCAACTAATTCAAAATTCATGTTTATCAAACAACAATATTGTTAGATAACCTAGAATGTTGAATGTATTTAGGATAAAAAGTAATATTGGAATAAAAAAACCAAAATATGTTACATGGAATACTCGTAATGAAATTATATGTCTGGTTCCTATTTAAAATTGTAATTTTATTAATATATTATTTATTATTTATTTTTAAATAATTTCTTCATAGTATTTCTAACATAAGATTTTTTTTATATAAATGGATTTTTATCTATTTTTGTGTTGATTTAACCAAATATACTTTTTATGATATGATATACTTTGAGGATACATCTATGATAATGAAAACAAAGAAATGTGTCAATAATGTATACCTATATCAAGAAAATCAGAATTCATAGTAAATAGTTAGAGAATTTTTTAACAATTATATATACTATTTTTATGTTTATTTCTGTACAATTTTCTTATGATAATTATAAATTTATCTGCTAAATCTTTTGATAAGTTATATTATTCATTCCACATTTAGAAAAAAGCTTCACAAGAGATGACATATTGGTTTTGGATTGAGCATTTCAAGAAGCATTCAGTTTCCTCTTCCATCCAAATAGAACAATATCACTCCTTATAAGCTGGTGATAAATAGTTTTAAAAAATATACAATGCATGGTAAATAAACCAAACCATAATATGATAAAGAGTGTGATCTGTAGAAATGTAAATTCATATTTTGTCATTATAATTTATAATTTAGAGCGAAACACACATCACATACTCAAAACTAGTAAATCAAATTCATATTGATTTGATACATTATGAAAATAATCCATAAGTCATTGGTATTTCGTTGGAATATTCTTAAACTCAATAAAAAAATAGTGTGAATCGTATAAATTGAAGTGTTTCATTCAATTTATAATTGAAATTAACTATATAATAGAAATTATGTAACAAAATATTATATAACATAAATTATTATAATAATTTTTGAACATTATGAACATGATCAATAAGTTATTTTTATTCTTTAAGAATATTAATCATCCCAATATAACACACAAAGTGTCCATTATTACTCTATTTATGTATTTTAAATTAAAATTCATCGTTATATCTATAAAATAATCAAGTTAAACACTAAAACCTCAGAAAACTAATTTGGATTGTCGTGAATCTTTTAAAATATAATACATATGTAATTTTAGATGAGTATGAATTTTTCTCACCTCAATATGATACACGGTTTTCCTATTATGTGTCAATGTGTGTCTTTTTTAAAAAAAATTGACAATATTTTATTAAAAAATAGGAGTTAGATACTCAAAAAAGGGAAAAACATTTATATTATATTGATACCTTAGTAAAAAATACGTAAGTAAATTGTGAATTTTCTGATTTAGCATCACCAAAATCCAATATATGTTGTGCATGGTATAACCCAAAGTGTCTCAAATCACAATAAATTTATCATTATAGTTGAAAATTTGTTTGAATTAGTGAAAAATATGAAATAATACATTATTATACAAGGTAAATTTGAAAAATGTTTAACAGTAATTATTATATGTTCATGACTCAATCTCACGACAAACTGAAAAAAGATGAGACCAATATGATATATTGTTCATGATTCTTTTCTAGAATTCCATTTAATGAAATGACAAGTGGAAATATCCGAATTGAGAAAACACATTAATATGTTTTTTATTATTAATTATAATAATGCATTGGTCATTTAGGATTTTTGTGAATAAGACACACATCAATCCAATACATGGTGTGACTCCTACTAATCAAAGTGTCTATTATAATTATATTATTTACTATTAAGGTAAATAAGTATGTCACTCATTATAAAATAATAAATAATGTTTAAATTGTTCATATAATTGTCAAAAACGTTTCTTAAGTCATTTTTATATGTATGATCATGTCTCACATCAAACTGACACATGATTTCACTAGTTTGACTAAAAATTCATGTTTCCATTTTAGAATTAAATTTTATTAAAAAATTGACATGACAAACTCAAATTATAGAAAACACATTCAGATTTTTTTCATACATATGAAAAAAATTTCATTATTCATTTATGACATATTGAAATCATTTTAACATCTATTAAATACACGGTCTGATAGGTATGACTTCAAGTGAATCCTTTCATTTAAAATTGAAAATTATTTTAATAAAAAAAGAGTTTACTTATTAATATAACAATGAAAATACATTCATAATGTTTATATACTTTTATAAAACAATTCATATGTAATTTGTGACATATGGAAATCATCTACATATCAATATGATACAAAATGTTCCTAGTTTAACTCAAAGATTATGTAATATTTTTTAAATTTAAACATTAGTTCAAAAATCATGTCACACACTGAAAACTTAAAAAATGAACTCGAATTTTCATTATAATTTATGTAAATGATATAAAATTGATTTTATTTATATGTATAAATTTTTATCATGTAAAACTATTACACAATGAGACTAGTATGGCTCAATGTGTGTGTTTTGTAGTAAAAATTACAACTTATTAAAATGACAAGAGATATACTCAAAATAATCATACAAATTTAGATTGATTATATAAAATATTAAAAAAACTATATGCCATTTTTAACATGTTGGAATTATCCTCACATCAATATAAATCATGGTGCGAATGATAAAACTCCAAGAGTGTATTTTTATTTTAAATTAACATTAATTTAACTAAAAAAGACATGTGAAAAATTCAAATCATGTAAAATATCATCATATGGTTTTTGTAATTCAGTATAATTATCCATATTTCATTATTGATTTAATAAAATTTGTATAACCATAATTTGATGCACATTGTGCCCTATCTGACTCTATGTGCATCTTTTTATTTAAAACTAACATTAATTTTTAACAAAAAAACATTCAGCATCATTAAAATGCCTAAAAAACATTTAAATTATTTTTATACTTTATGAAAATAATCTATATGACATTTATGACATGTAAGAATTTTCATCACCTCAATACGATGCAAAATGTGACCGAGATGACTGAAATTGTGTATTTTTAATTAAAATTGACATTAATATTATAAAAAAAGTAGATGTTACATTAACAAAATAGTGAAAAATCATTTATATTCTTTTTATACTTTTGGAAAAAGATCAATAAGTCATTTTTTGTTTGTAAGATTCAACTACAACATTATCTGATGCTTGTTGTGATTGGTATGACCCCATGTGTGTATTTTTATTTAAAATTGAAATAAATTTCAATAAAAAACAGTTGACCAACTTGAAAATGAGAAAACACACTAAGAACATATTATCAATTTAATAAATTATCTATTTTTCATTTGAAATGTGTATGAATCAATTTCACCCTAATATAATGCACTATGTAACATGTAATTAACATCCCAGGTAAATAAAGAATATAATATTTTCTTAAATATAAATATTATTGAATTAATTATTAATTTTACATTAAAGGGGATTCTATGTTCAATGGTGTACCAGACACCCATCGATTTTATTCTCCGAGATCACATGTAGTACACAATGTTGAGTCATATTGAAAAAAATTGAATAATACAATATAATTTTAAATTGTAGTTTACACCAAGTCTTTGTTTTGGAGGGAATGAACATAAATAACTACAATATGATTATGCATGTTTGTAAAATATTTTAAGATTACTCCAACAAATTTTATAGGCTCAAAATTTGAATGAATCCAATTTTAAACAAAAACACTCTAATATTCATCAAAAGGTCAATTTAATGCCTTTTAAAAGAGAACCCTTTTTAAAACATGTTTTTTTTTCAATTTTATATGTTCTATTTTACAAAATAATATTCTTCTTTACAATATGGATATAAAAAATTTCGTTGGATGAAATTTTGGTTTTTTTCGAACAATGATCATTTTTTATGAATAGTAAGAAATACTGCATTTTAAATCAAAAGTTTCATTCAATATAATTAATTTATATAGTTATATTATATTTTTAATGGGTTTTATAGTGTATATAGATTATATTTATACTATTTAATCCAATTTTGTTAATTGAATGTAATTTCACATTAAAATTTATAAAAAACAAGTGTCAATCTTTTGAGAGTTATTATTTCTGAAAAACACAATTTTCGGTTTTGACAACATTTATTAATTTTAAATTCATTTCGTCAAAATCTATAATTTGAATTTGAAAAAATGGATACCATATTTGGGTTTTTGAGTTACAGGTTCTTTAAATAGGTTACATTTATTTTTATACATTATGAATAATAACTTTTGTAAATATTTTATTTACCATGTTTAAAGGGTACATTTGGTACATAAGGGACAAAAAATTATATTATAATATTAATAAATTAACCTAAAATGTGTCATTATCTGATTGGATGATACATGTCCAAGATTTTTCATCCTTGGTTAGATTTTGGGATACCATGGATCCACATGGAATTGAAAATGGCACATTATAAAAATTACTGAAATGTTAAGGAAAATATAATATAAACATATATCTCTAGTTAAACAGTTTTTCTAATGGGTTTTATAGGTGATATGTGTGACTATAAATATTAATTAAAAACCAACAAATATTTTAACAACATGGTATTTCATTTATAATTTTTAGACACCATATAGGTAAATTTATTTATGACACAATGATGATGTAATGATTACTACATTAATGAATGTTTCAAATAAATGAGTTTATAATTTATAAAATAAATTATTTTTTAAACATTTTATACCATACAAGAATTTTATGGATGAATATTAATTTTTATCCTTGAATTAATTAATTTTTATCAAACGATTAATATTTTATATATTTTGTTTAAAGTATTGATATGAATAGTTTATAAATAGACATAAATGAGTTTTTAAATAAATCAATATTTTATTAAATGATAAAATATTAATAATATCTAATATACTGAAAAATGAAATATATGATGTTCCTAATTCCATTAATTATCTATTTTATGGTCTCTTGGTATTTTATATTAAGTATATTAACCATATATTAGTAACATACAAGAGGACCAAATAAATGTTAAATTAGTTAATTGTTTGTTAAAACTAAGATATAAGGATAGTTTTATTCACTAAACAATTTTATAACCAATTACATGAAAGGATTATGAACAATACTCACCATATATTTGTTTTAGATTAGTTTAGGACCTTTTGAAATCGAAATTTAGTTTATAATAAAATAATATTTCCAAAAATAAAAAAATAGACTATCGTCTCCATTATTAAAAACCATCACCTCTAACCCCTAATCACACCTCTAATGACCCCTTGGCTCATCCAATATCTACCCAAATAGGCATCCAAAATCCCTCTATTCCACCTTGAATAATTAACATAGGATGAAGTCACATATAGAAGAAATTTAGGTTCAATCAAATGGGAGTTACCAAATTTTGAAGCAACACCTTCTCTCAAGTTCATTTCATTTCTTTTACTTCGATAACCCCCTAAAATAACTTAATACAATTTATTTAACACAAAAATAGATTCCAAATTATACTAGGATGTTTTTATGATAATTATTCTAAATACACTTCCACACACCTCAATCTAATGGATACAAATATACTGTTTCTATGGACGGTGAACTACTACCTCATGAAATGATGATCATTCAATTATCTCCTACTGCATGTTATGATGTCCATTAAAATGGAACTCTATTTATATTTGATATATATTATATTAAAATTTTCTCTATGACTATTTGTTTTTCATTTATACAATTCCTTTGTGGTTTCCATAATGGGTAAATACGAAAATTTAAATTTGAGGAAGTGTGGACTACCGCCCCTGAAAAGAGGTATGACTCGTTCATTCACTACGCGGATGGCATAGAAGATGTAAATTGTGAAATTATATATGTATTTATACTAGGGTTATAATATAACAATGTATAATTATGTTTTCATTCCATTAAATACGAAATATAAAAGAAAGTAGTGTTCATTCTTACGTAAGACTTATTGTCTCCATGAATGGTTTATTTCATATCTTATCTACAAATATAATGTACAATTATAAATACATATATATACTTTATATATATGATATATATGATATCTAAATAATGAATATAATTCTGGAGATAATGTACTTCTAACCACATAGAAAACATGTAATTATAAGAAGTTCATTTTTGACTCAAGTAACAAATGTCCACAAAACGATTATTATAAACCTAAATGTTTTTGTAATGATTATAACACAAAAATAAGTAACATAAAAAGGATAATATACATGAAAAATGTTTCTTAAGAAAATATAAAAAAACATTTGTTTATTATTCATGAGGTTAATGAATGAATGTTTCAATTCAGACACGAGGTAATGGACAACATCTATATCTTATTTCATTATGGAATATTTTAATTTCATTAGGACCTTAATTTATATGGTGTATAAACCCCATTGAAATTTAATTTCATTGAAAGGGAATAATTTTCTACATATATTTTTAATAACTTCCAAAGTGGATGATTCATTTTTAATGTATATAGTGACAATGATCATTCTGCTACCATAAGCATTATTTGACATTTGGATTCCTTAACAAGATGTAATGTTATTAAAAAGAAAATAAATACCATTTAAAATTTTATGTATTTTGTTGTTGAAAATGTTTTTAGAAATTTATTGTTTATGTCCATATATTTAAATGATAAATTGTAATTGAAATGTTGAAATTCTATCTTTCCTTTTTGTTTGATTTATTTTTTATGAATATGTTATGGTTCATTATCATTGTTTACAAATATTTATGGTTCCGTTAAGAACCTAGGGTGGGTGAGCCCGAGATAGATCTCTAATGCATTGGTTAAAAAGATAGAGGAAAACATTAGTGTTTCCCCAAAGAGATTTATTGAATATACTATGGTGGTTATTCCAGATGTAACTCACTACACAGCTATGAAAGAAACAATGTAATTATGTTATGGATGCCACAATTTACCTTTCTGATTTATGATTTCCATTTTTTATTCATAAATCATATTATCTAGTGTTGTTTGTTAATGATTAAAATGTATTATTTCATTGATTCGTATATATTGATGAACTAATTTTTTATTTCATTATTTTATAACCCTTACCGAGCTTTTGATGCTCATACCATGTTTTTGAAATATTTTTCCTAGGATATCAGGAAGGGTAAGATAAAATATTTATTCAAGAAGATTTGTACTAAGAAAATAATTCTCAATTTCATTTAATAGTAATTATTTTATGAAAAATTGGATACTGAGTAGAAGTTTCTAACAAGTAAAATTAATGATGTAATGTAATAGTTATGTACTAATTTTCTAAAACACTATACCTAAAAATATTCTCAATGTGAATTATTAACATAATTCTAGATTTTGTAATGATTAAGGATGTGGCCTTATTTTTTGTATTATATGATTGTTTAGAAATATTTAGAAGTTATGGTATTTTTAAATTAATATTCATAAATTAATTTATATTCATTTTGAAATGATATAGAATTCAATGATTACCATGTTTCTTTGGCAATGATATTTTTTTGTTCAGAAAAGGAAATACGGCAGCTCTGATGGGACATCATCCTGAGGATGACAACCTTCCAAATCTACAACCTCAGATGGTGAGAATCAGAACTGAATAGTTTGTTGCAGTGATGGAACTTTTGACTTAGGCTATAAATTCTAGAGGAGCCAAGAAGGATATCTATCAGATCAACCACATAAGAAAATGTTTGTAGTATAGCATTTCACGAAGAAACATCCCCTATCATTCTGAGGATCAACTGACCTTGAGCTAGATGAAGGGTTGATTGAAGCACTGAAGATGATTTTTTTTGTCAGGGGGTGTTTATTACATCAAAAGGAGAGTCTCGATGTATAGTGTTTTCAAGGTAAATTTGTTCAGTGGTGGTCAATTGCTAAAAATATCTTGGAAGGTGAGGACATTTATGCTCTATATTGGGTTGAACTCAATGGCATGTTTCTTGAAAAATATTTTCCAAAGGTGGTTCACCATAGGATGAAAAAACAGTTCCTAGAATTGAGGGAGGATGATGACTCCATGGCTTCTTATGAAGTGAAATTCACTCAATTGTAAAGGTATGCTCCAAAAATTCTTTAGATATCTTAACACAAAAATTAATCATTTTTTACTTATTATTAATGCCAAAGTATTGAATGTCTTTATCATCTACTGAGTTCAAATGTAATGAAAAATGTGTTCGATGCATAGAGAGGGTGTAAATGGAGTTTTCTGGTTATCAGGTGTTCCTTGATAAAAAAAATAAGAGGTCAAGGTGGATGATGAAAATGAATAACTCTTCAAAAATATCTGATGGTAAGAAACATACTTTTATAGTATATGAAAATTGTTTTAAAAAAAATCTAGGAAATTTCTTTTGAATTTTTCTAAGAAACACCAATGTTTTAAAAGCGGACATTAGTCTTCTAATTTAAATGATAAATATTAGGTTAATGGTAAGACAAAGTCTAATTTGCAGTCAATAAAATGTTTTAAGTGAAATTAAATGGGTCATTATGAAATTTAGTGAACAAAAATTTACTAAAATGAGGTAAATCTACCGAAATCATGCCGAAAGGGTTGGTGAAATTAATTACAACTACTTCAGCAAATAATGGGACATATAATGAAGTAGTGTCTAGTACACTATTTGTTTATTCAGATTAATCCAATGTGTTCCTTTAATTTGGGTCTACACATTCTTTCATTTTGGAAAAAATTTCAAATAATTTGTGAATTTAATCTCATGATATAAATTCTAATCATAAGGTAAATACACTGGAAGAATTTTTGAGAAAAAAAAATTATAAGAACATTAATATACTTGTGGGTAGAAAGAATCTACCTGTAAACCTTATTGTTTTTTCTCTAGTAGATTATGATTCTATTTTGGGAATGTATTGGATTTCCATTTATCATGCTATGATTGACTGCATAGTTAATGTAGTTTCTTTTTAGAAATAATTTCAGTTTCTATACACACATTAACACATACATTTGATAATATATTAGGATTGTGAGAAACTAGTAAAAGGTGGAGTGAATATTTCCATGAATATATTGTTGGAAACAAATGAACTATTCATATAAATGATATGTCAGTTGTAAATTAGTGTCTTGTTTTTTTCTTGATGTGTATCTCAGTGTAATACCTGATTGGGATGTTGAATTTACTGTTGAATTTGTTCATGATGCTATGCTAATTTCAAAATCCGCTTATAGAATTTCTAAAATTTAACTTTTATAGACAAATATGAAAGTGTAAAGTTATTAGATAAAGGTATCATTCATCCAATAATTTCACCATGGGGTTCTCCTATCTTGTTTGTTAAAAAGAAAGATGGTTTAGTGAGAATTCTCATTGATTATATAGAATTGAATAACATCACGGACAATAAAAAGTAGCATTTGCCTCATATCAATTATTTGTTTGATCAGGTAAAGGGAGCTTAGTATTTTTTGAATATTGACATGAGGTCAGGGTATCATCAATTCAAATTTAATGATGAAGACATTCCAAAGAACATGTTTTAAACTTGATATGGCCATTATGAATTTTTAGTTATGCCTTTTGGGTTAACTAATGAACCTACTGTATTCGTAGTTATTATGAATAATATTTTTCGCGAGTACTTTCATATGTTTGTGGTTGTGTTATAGATGTTATTATGTACTACTCCGAAATTAATTAGGAACATGAAAAACAATTAAGAGATTTCTTAAAAACCTTAAAATAAAAGAAATTGTATGGTAAATTCTATATGTTTGAGTTTTAGTTATAATAAATTTCATTCCTTGGACACATTATTTCAAAAAATAGCATAATTGTTGATCTAGTTAAACCAAACGGTGTTGAATAATGGTAAATAACTACAAATATAACTGATATTCAACTTTATTTGGGTTGGCAGGCTATTACAGAAGGGTTTTTATAGATTTTTAAAGGGTTATCGATCCAACTAAGTTAACTAGAAAAGGTGTTATGTTCATTTGAAAAAAATGGGATGAACTTTCTAAGCAATTGAAAAGATTATTGCTGAATTATCTATTTTTGGCACTTCCTTCCAAATATGGTGAATTTTTTATCTATAGTGATGCTTCATAGAAAGTAATTGGTTGTGTCTTTATGCAGAATGATCAGGTAATTTCTTATTCTTCACGTTATTTGTATCCTCATGAGTTAAATTACCCTACACATGATTAGGAGTTCTTTGTTGTTGTGATTTCATTTAAAATTTGGTGGCATCATCTGTATGAATTAAAATGTGAAATATATACTGACAAAAATAGTATGAAGTATTTATTCAGTAAGATAGCTTTGAACATGAGATATAGGAGATGGCTAGAATTAATCAAAGATTATGATTGCATGATTCATTACCATTCTCGAAAGGGAAATAAAGTGGTTGATGATTTGAGAGAAAAAAGTAATGCTACATTAACCATGTCAAGTTTGGGACAAGGACCGTTGATTAATGAAATATTGAAATTTGTCTTAGATGTTGATTGTGTAGGAAATTCCACAAATTTATTTTAGGTGTAAGTGAAATTATCCCTCTCAGACATAACTAAGAAAGCGCCAAAGGAAAACATTGAGTTGTAGAAAATTGTGGAGTTGGATCAAAAGGGATTTGTGCATGATTTTAAAATTGTTAAATAATGTATTTTGAAATTTGGGATGATATTCTATGTGCCTTATTATTCGTTGTTGAAAATGAGTTGTTATTTGTATCTCATAGTTCCTAGTTTTCAGTTCATCCCAACAGTACTAAGATGTACAATGTTCTTCGGGAGTATTACTGGAGGGATGGAATAAAAAAAACATTTCTAAATTTACTATGATGTGTTTTACTTTTAAATAGGTTAATGTAGAGCGATAAATACTGAATTGGATGATAGAACCATTATGGGTTCCAGAATAGAAATGGGAAATTGGGTCCAAGGATTTCATCATGGGATTACCAATGAATTCTCTAGGTAATAATGCTATCTTGATTACTATTGATCGACCAACTAAATATACTCATTTACTTCTTATTAGAGATACATTGTCTCTTGATAAAATTTCTTGGATATATTTTATTGTGATATTCATGTACAATGGAGTTCATCTCTCCATTATATCAGATCATCATCCTAGGTTTTCATCTATCATTTGAGTGGCCTTCAGATGTCATTGGGTACTAAATTAAATTCTAGTATAGCTTTTCATCCACAATTTGATGGGTATTGAGAACGAATAATTCAGACATTGTATGATATGTAACTTTATTTCTCAATGGATTACCAAGGTTGTTGGGAACAACATCTTTATTATGTTGAATTTTCATATAATAACATTTTTCATTGTTGTATACAAATGCAAAAAATTGAGGGATTGTATGAAAAGAACTGTCAATGTCTGGTTTTTGTGATGATGTATGTGAATGGAAGTTAGTGGGACCAGAATTTCTAGATGATATGAATGAAAAGGTTAAAATTATTTTGAACTACATGAGAACAACTTATTGATGCACTAAAATATATGTGGATAACCGAATGAAGGATCATTATTTCGAGATAGATGATAAGTTATTTCTCAATGTTTCTCTATGGAAAAGTGTGATACCATTGGTCATGAAGGGAATGTTGATTTTGAGGTTCATTAGTCCCATTAAAATCCTAGAGAATGGTGGATCAGTTTCCTATAGAGAGCCTTTTCCTACCTATATATATGTGGTTCAGAATATTTTTTATGTTTCAATGTTGAGAAAGAATTTGCTGGATCCATATCATGTTTTGAGTATAGAGGTAGTTTAGTTGGAATAAAATATTTATTATGAGGAAAAATAAATCTAGAATCTTGACCAAAGAGAGATTTTGTATAAGAATAATGTAATTATTTAAGTAATATTTTTGTGGAAAAATCAAACAATTGAAGAGGAAACACGGTTATCTGAAACTACTATGAGGGCTAAAAACCCCCCACTTATTTGATATGTGAATAGAAATGTGGGGATGCAATTCCAAAAAATGGGTAATGATATAACATCACAGGTAAAGATGAATATATTATTTTAATATTTATTAATATTTGGGAATTTGATATTAATTTTACATTATAGGGGATTCTATGTTCGTTGACGTAACTGACACGAACAATGGGTTTCTCTGACCCCTCATATTCCACACAATGTTGAGTCATACTAAATAAATAATAATATAATATTATTTTAAATTTTAGTTAATGCCTTGTTGCTGTATTAATGAAAATGAATACAACTAACTACAATATGATTATAGATGTTTGATATATGTTTTAACATTTATCCAATAAATGATATAGGTTTGAAATGTGAATGAATCCAATTTTAAGCATAAACTCTCTAATATAATTTAATAGGTCGATTTACCGCTTTTTGATAGAGAATCCTTTTTAAATATAGTTTATGTAACTATTATATATTCTATTTAATAATATAATATTATTCAATATAATAGGGACATCAGAATTTATTGTGGATGAATATTTTTTTTGATAATGCCCATTTTTTATGAATAATGAAAAATATATTATTTTAATTCAATAGTGCCTTTTAATATAATTTATTTATATGGATAGGTTTTTATTTAAATTTTTATTAATTTTTTATTATATTTTATTTTTACCATTTAATATAATGTTGTTCATTGGATGTATTTTAACATTGAAATTGAACATAAAAAATTGTTAATCATTTGATAGTTATTAATACGTTAATACACTCTTTTTGATGCTGAAAACTAAAATTATTTTTATATTAATTTCTGCAAGTTATGTGTTTATAATTTGAATAAATAGATTCACTATTTGGAATAGGGATGTATAGATTTTTAAAAAAAGATTATTTTATTATTATAAATCATTAATAGTAACTTCAGTATATATTTTATTTACCATGGTTAAATGGTTAATATATAAAATAAGGGTAAACTAATCATATTATAATAATATTAAATTACCCTAACACATGTCCTAATACTGTTCGATGATACATTTCTAACCATGTGAATCCTTGGATCAATTTTGGAACCCAATTAAGCCATTTTTAAGTGAAAATGAAACATTTTAAAAATAAATTCAATGTTATGGAAAATGTAACACAATCATATATCTTATAGTAAAAAAAATCAATGGTTTATATAAGTGTTATTTTAGACTATAAATAGTCATTAGAAATATAAAAATATTTCCTACATCATGGTATTTTATTAAATAGTTTTATATATCATATAAATAAATTTATTTCTAAGACAATGATGTTGTAATGATTACCTCATTAATGAATGTTTTAAATAAATTAGATTATAAATAAAAAATAAATTTATTTTTAAACATTTAATTCCATCCAAATGTTTTATGGATGAGTAAAACTTGTTATCTTTGAATTAATTTTGTTATTCCCAAATAATCATGATATATATTATTTTAAAATTCTTGAAATCAATAGTTTATAAATTGACAAAAATGAGTTTTTAAATCAATAAATATTTTATTAAATGATATAATAGTTATAAAAATAAAATATTCTTCCAAATATCATTTATGTTGTTCTATTGTCATTAGTGATCCATGATTTATTCTTTGGGAATTTTATTCTAACTATATTAACTATATAGTATGAATATACAAGATTACATGGTAAATGATAAATTAGTTAACTAAATGCCAATGCTCAAAGATAAGTTTAATTTTATGCCATAAACATGTCTAAAACCGATTAGATGAGAGGATTTCAAAAAATAGTCACCTTAACATCGAATTAAATTAGCTAGTCCCCTTTTGAAATCTAAATTTACTTTATAATAAAATAGTATTTTCAAACATTCATAAGGAGACCCTCATTCCCCTTATAAATGACCATCACCTCTAACCCTTACTCACACCTCTCATGCCTCATTTTCATGTCAATCCTCTTCCCAAATAAGCTCCCAAAATCCCACTATTCCACCTAAGAGCCTTAATATAGGTAAAAGGCACTTGAATAATGCTTTTTGGTTCAATCAAACCAATGTTATCCAATTTAATGTTAACGTCTTCTCTCAATATATTTTATTTTATTTCCTAATCCACCCCCCTAAAATATATTTATTTCATTACCTTATAAGAAAAACATTATCCTAAATATTCTAGGATGTTTTTATGAGACGGATTCGGACTACACTTCTACACACCCCCATCTAATGGAGACGAACCAACTGTTTCTGTGGACGGCGAACTGCTGCCTCACAAAAGGTTGATTGTTCAATTATCTTCTACTCCCTCTTACAATCTCCATTAATATGGAACTATATATATATCTGGTATATATTATATTTATATTTTCTCTATTATTCTGTATTTTAAATTTATATCATACCTTCATAGTTTCTATAATGTTAAATACAATAATTTCATGTTTGGAAGTGCGGACCACCACCACCTCAATGTTATATGACTCATTCATGCCATACAAGGAACATATAAAAGATGGCGTTTCTGATATTATATATTATATTAAAATAGAATTATAATATACCTATGTATCATTATGTTTTAATTCCGTTAAATATGAAATGGTAATGAAAGTAGCATTCATGCATATGTACTTCTTACCTTCTCCAAAAATGGTGCATTTCATCTCTTATGTCATAATGTTACATACATTTAATAATACATATATATAATAAATATATAAGATTTAAATGATATCTAAATCAGGAATATCATTCAAATTAATATGGAATTCTTACCAGATTGATAACATTTAATTACAAGAAGTGAATTTTTTACTCAATTACCAAATATTGAAAAAATGAATATAATTAACATAAATGAAACTGTAATGATTATAACGTGGTAATAAGTAATATAAAAATAATCATAAAAATGAAAAATGTTTTTAATAAATTAGGAATTAACATTACAACAAACATATTTTATACAGATTATAAACTCCTTTTATATTTCATTTCATTCCAAGGGAATCTTTGTAACACTTCAAGCTTCCACGATATGCTTCTGTTTGAATAAAACAATTCCATGTGTTGTACGCAACATCATGTTATAACCCACCACAAAAAAGAAAACTAGCCATTATAAATAGTAATACCCACTTTTTGGAATTTTATACATTTTACCTCTCAAAATGGACATCTTTTTTGGATTCAGAATATCGAAATTAGCTTTGGGTGAATTTTTTGTATTTTCCTCAAAAATTTAAATTTTTGATGAATATTGAAAAACACATAGTTATAGTTTAAAACCGAATTTTTTTATATAATTTTTTTTAAATTATTTTAGGTTGAAATTGATACATAATACCTATATAAGATCTATTTAATTCGTTAGAGTCATTTTATAATTATTTTAGATATATTTGAATTTTTTTGAACTTTTTAACATCTTTTACCAACCTCCTAAAGGAATTTGAAAATTTGCATATAACGTTAGTTGACATCTTCTGTGAGTTGAATTTAAAAAATCCAAGAGACATGGTTGATATCAGTAAGTAAAATGTTGTTCAATAAGAAGAAAATATTTTTTGGTGGATAATAACTTTTTTCTTTTTATTACCACAGTAAAAAGTAAATATGGTAATTAAGGGTAAAAATGACATTACTATTAGCCTAACACATGTAATAATTCTATTGGATATGTTTAAATCGACCAAAAACATCCTTTTTAATAAAATATGATCCATTAGATTTACATGTATTAGATTAGGACATTTATTATTATTTAATTCAAAGAAGAGTTCAAAGAGTTAAAATCAATGAATAATAACTAAAATATTTTTATTATAGGGTTACACATAAAATAAAATATATTATAAATAATCATTAGAAATATAAAAAGTCTTACTACATAATGGTATTTTATTTATATTTTTTATACATTTTATAATTTACTTTATTTATGACACAATGATGATGTAGTAATTACGTAATTAAAGAAATATTAAAATAATTGATATTATAAATATCCAAATAAAATTAATTTGACCCCTTTTTTGAATTCCACTAATTTTATAGGTTAACATGACATATTAGTGCTGGTTAGATGAATTTTTTTATAAGTAATAATTCATTTATGAATTTAGAAAAAACAAAATACCAAATACTGCAAACATTGTCATAAAAGAGTTTTTAAAACAAATATTTTATTATTAATTGATATTATATTCATTAAAATAAATGGTTTTTCCAAAAATACATATATAATGATATTTTTATTTTTAATGAACCACGTGGGGTTCTCTCAGTAGTATATAGTATTTTTATTAACAATTTAATATAAAAATACAAAGTGACATGGTAAATGTCAAACTATTTAACTAAGAGTTAAATCTAAATGATATAGTCAATGTAGTGACCCAAACGGTTCTAAAACCTCTTGGTTGAGTTTTTTTCGACCCATACCCACCGTAGAATTTAAATAATAAACATTGAAGACATTATAAATCGAAAATTATTTTATTATAAAATAATATTTCTAGATTTTCCTAAGGTGCCTCTCACCCCTCTTATAAAAGGGCACTCCACCTTCTCTCTAGTTCACACCTTAAAAGCCATTTGGCTCAGACAAACCCTACCAAAATACCATCTCAACTGTCCTCCCTTAATCATTGAGGCATTACTTTAGTCATAAAGCCAACAGAATGATCCCTTTTGATCAAATCACAAAGAATACCCCAAATATGACATAAATATTTCATCACCTCTTTCAAGTTCCATTCATCTTCCACTTCCCCTCTCATTGTTGTATCCATTATAAAATAAAAAATCCAGTATATTATATATAATTTGATGTTGTTATAAATATGATAAATCCATATTCATTATTCTATCCATCCTTTGAATGACATGTCACTATATATGCGTACGTACGACTTACTATATTTATGTCGTGGTGGAATTGTTATTCAATAAGTTATTATTTGGAGGTGTATAATAATGATGTGTAATTTATGTAAATAAAAAATATAACATGATAATAATTCGGTATATATGATATACCATCCTATTATATATTATCTTAATATCAAATGAATGATATTGTCGCTCGTGCGTACGTACGAATTACCATCTCCACGAACGCGATGAGATTCATTCCCCATCATATCCATTCAAGAATAATTTTCATTAGATGATTAAAAATAATGTTTGAAGACTTAATATAATTTTGTATATGAATTTGATACATATTATCCATAACACACTTTACTTATGTAACAAATCATATAAAGTAAAACGATTCAGTTAACACACGAAACGACAAAAATACTAAAATATTATTAGCAAGGAATTGATAAAAGATCATATATGATATAATAATAATGTACATGATTCTTTTATAATTTAATGACAATTATTTCAACATTAAACATGAGGTTAAACTACCCTCGACCATGGAAAATTTCAAGGTAAGGGTTAATTCTACAATCTTTTCATTATTTGAGGTTTTTATAGTAATTATCTACTGGGACCTCTTTATCATCCACATCCATGTTTCCTAAAATTGTATTTCAAAACATTCTTAAAATTTTATATACTATGGGTTAAATTCATTTATACCCTTGTTTGACTATTATAATATTTTTATAATGGAATATTTCTATCGTTTTCCAAACATGTTCCTTTATAACCTTTTCAAAAAAATTTAGGTAAGAATGTCTTTTTTTTAACTTACACTACGAGTTCAGATATTTTCTGGATTTATAACATAATCGAAGCTTCCCATAAACCTTATAAGAATATTTTCAAATATAAATGTTTTAATTTATAATTACATGACTTTTAAATGGTTTCAAAATAGAAATATATATTTCTTTAAAAATGTTTTTATTTAATATATGTCAACATCTTTTGATGGATTTTAACATTGTTTGAAGTTGATTTAATATGATACAAAACATCAATATTTTATTGAAGGTTTTGTGATATATTTTACTATGAATGTTTTATTTCTTACCATTCATGGGTTATGGATAATATATTGACATTTCGTTTTCCATTTTTAATACGAACGTTTATGTTATGTTCAAACCTTTTCATATGAGGAATGCACTGGACTTAGTAAGTGACATGGGGGCCTGCAATAGTTCCTCGATGCATCTGTATGTCTCACGAGACAAACTAGTGTCTTGGAACAAGGCATTGAAAAAAATCATATTTGTTGTCTTGGTACAAGGCCTTGACTATGTGGTTTTCATAGTCTGGAATAATGCATTCCATTGTTACTAATGAGGCTATTGATATTGCATGTGATTATTCGACTAGTACAATATCCACAAGAGTATGTAAATGAAATTATTTTTATTTATATTTTTTATATTATAAATAATTTCATGTTGAAAAATAATTATTTTGTTTTATACAATGCCTTAAATTTTTATGCTTATTTGTGAAAACGTCAGTTGTATTTTTATCCTTAATGAGCTTCTGATCTCACCCCATTATAAGTTTTAATTTTCATGGGATGCAAAGAAATATATTATGAATGACCTGTAGGGATAGTCTATAGGATCTCAGTGTTTTCTATAGAATAAATGTTGTTGTAGTTTTCCATTTTATGATGTATTGTAATCCTTATGAAGGTATTTAGTACTTCCATCGCTACTAAACTAATAGGTCATTCAAGACGTGATATTTTGTGATCATGCCAATGTTATATAACAATGCACCGACATTGGGAAACTAGGGTTGTGGTTTAAAGTTGGTATCTGAGGAATTTTAGAACAGACCTTGGAATCTAGATTTAGATATTCTCAGATTAGAGCACATTACCTTAAGATAGTCTTTGATGATTAGTACATAATAATATCCTAAAATATTGGTATTCTAGATATTTTTTTTGTTTTCCAAGAAATACATTCATGTCACGATACAAAAAGGCAGAGGTGGCTCTGGCACAGATATACCGAGGTGTAAAACCCGAAAACATCGCATTGAGCTAAACTCAAATAGGAACCGGTGCATGACAATGAGCCTTGCTGCACTCTTGGTGGCAACACTTCCTGGGGATATGTTTAGGATAATTCCAATTTTCATTACAAACCATTATGAAGGTCTTATGAGAATATATTTCCTCAATGAATTTATTTTTTATGATTATGGATTACATCCATAAACTGTTCAATTTATGTTATGTGTTTTACAAGTATGGAATTATTTATTTTGATTCATAATATAATCGAGATTATTCAATTATTTGTAAATGGAACCTAGTGGATGAAATGAAAATAGTATCAATTCACGTAATCCATTTATGGATTTCCCTCATACTCAAGATAATTACAGTGGAGCTCGTGAATCATCTAGTGCTGATCAGCTTATCTCAACACATGGACAACTCACTCAAGTTATGAATTATAACCTTACCTGTATTGAGCACCATGATCCATAGCGTGGAGGATCAATCATAGATCACATCATAAGGAAAAACCACCAAAATTAAATGGGAGTACAAATCCATTAGTGTCTGAGAAATGGATAAATTCATTAGATAAAATATATCCTTCCTTGGGGAGTAGCAAAAGAGAAAAAGTTGTAATGGTAGTTTACTGCCTAACTGGAGAAGTAGATCAATGGTAATCATTGATTGAAAACACAAAGGAAGATGATGAAGTATAATATATGGAATGGAGGGAGTTTAAATAGACTTTATTAGAAAAATAATTTCACGTGACCATCGAGCTGATATGTAAAGGCAATTTCTGAGTCTGATGAAATAGGAGGATTAGAATTTCACAATGTATGAGGCTAAATATACAATGTTAGTTAGGAATTCAGATTATATACGTAACCCATGAAGTAATATTGATCAGTTTTTTTTATCGGTTAAAACGATTTCTCCATCGAGAATTAGTCTCACAATCCTTCTCGTTGTATGATGATATCGTCTCACGTGCTATCAAGATAGAAAAAAGAATTCTTTATGTCTTACAATATTAAAGGAAAGAAAGAGAAAAAGTGATCTTATGAACGATATGGAAATAGATATAAGGGGAAGAAGAGAAAAGTTTAATATCCATCATGTAGAAAATGTGGGAAAGAAACACCCATGTACTTGCCGGAAGTGAATGGGAGTCTGTTACAAGTGTGGTGAAAAAGAACACCATGGTCATTATTGAATGGGGAAGAAAGCGGTTGTAACTATTTAATGATATAATTGTAGAGAAACAGGCCATTATGAAAATGAATGTCTTAAGAGCCAAGGGAACATTACCTCTGAAAAGGCCATGGGATCAAGGCCATGTTTATGCTATCACTACTACTGAGGTTGAAGCATGAAAGACACAGTGCAGGTAATGTAATGGATTCCTCAAGTTTAGGAAATGCTTTATTTGATTTTGGATCATCACATTTTCTCATATCTTCCCAGAGTTTAATGAAAATTAGATATTTCAAATTTTATTTAACAATGGAGTTCTCAGTCAAAACTCATACGGAAATATAATTGCAACAATGTTTTTTGAATCAGTCCCCATTCGGGAATATAAATGTTCTTTATTTTCTGATCTCATAGTCATACCAATGATTGAATTTGAAAAAATCCTCAGTAAGGATTGGCTTCCAGACCATGATGAAAAAAATTATTATAAGAAGAAAATGTTACTATTTTTTATGGCGATGATAAATAACACCTTATCATTAGAGAAGAATCGTCACCACCTAATTCTTATCTAGATTCATCCCTAATAGATTATGTAAATTCAATTATTGGGGGGGAATAGAATGCAATAGTTGTGGGTAAGGGAAAAAAGGTTTTGATATATGATGTACCTATTGTGCAAGAGTATGTTGATATATTTTCAGAGGATTTACCTGGATATTCTCAAGAATGATAAATTGAGTTTTCCATTGATTTAATTCTTGCTTGAAGGCCCAAATCAAAGATGCCTTATATAATGGCCACAATAGAATTAGTGGAACTAAATAAACAACTAGAGGAATTGAGTAATAAGGGATTTATTCCCCATAGTGTTTCGCCATGAGGATCCCAAGATCTTTTTGTTAAGAAGAACGATGGATCTATGATGTTTGGAATTTACTATAGGTAGAAAAATTCTATAAAAATAATGAACCAGTATCCCCTACCTCACATTGATGATTTATTTGACCAAATTCATAATGCTCAATATTATTAAATGATTGGACTTCGATATGGATACCATCAGTTGTGTGTGAATAAGGAATTCATGCAGAAGATAGCATTTTGAACAGGGTATGAGCATTATGAATTTATAGTAATTCCATTCATATTGAGAAATGCTTACTCTTTTTTCATGGATTAAATGAATATTATATTCAAGTATTGTCTTGATGACTTTGTAGTGGTAATTATTGACAATATCTAGGTATAATCGAAAATATATGAAGATCATGAAAATCACATGCCCATTAACCCGAATAGTCTTAGAAGAAATATATTATAAGGGATGTTTAGGAAGTGTGAATTCTGGCATCAAGATATTTCTTTTCATGGATATATTTTCTCTAAGGATGGAATCTCTATTGATCCTACTATGAAAAAAGTAAATCCATGTTTGGACAGCATTGACGAGTATAAATGGGGGTACACAGTTTTATTGGTTTAGCTAGTTATTACTGTCGTTTCATCCATAATTTTTCGCAATTGGCTAACCCACTAACCAAGATCACTTTTAATGGGATAAAATTTCATTTGAAAAAAGAGTGTAAAGAATTTTTTGAAGAACTTAAGAGAATATTATTCAACGCTCCTATCTTGACTCTACCATTGGGGAATAATGGATTTTTTATATATAGTGATGCTTCAAATAAAATAATTTGTTGTGTCCTTATTTAGAATGATAGAGTCATTGCCTATGCATCACGACAGCTGAAAATTCATGAACAAAACTATCCTACTCATTATCATGAGTTAGCAGCTATAATCATTCCATTGAAGATTTTGAGACATTATCACTATGGTGAAAAATGTGAGATTTATATTGATCACAAGAGTTTTATGAATATATTCTCTTAGAAGTAACTCAACATGAGGAAAATGCGATGGCTTGAACTAATCAAGGATTATGACTAAACTATACACTACAACCCATGGAAGGTAAATATAGTGGCAGATGCTTTGAGTAGAAATGATCATGTCATTTTGAACAAGATTATAGTCGAAAGGGATCTTATTTTCATGGATCTAGATAAGAAGGATATGGGAATAACGTTGGAAGGAAAAACATCAATACATTTTCAAATGTTTTCCAAATCATCTATAATAGAAAGGATAATGTGTTCTTAGACTGATGTTGAGGAGTTTGAAAAGAATATTAAATATGTGAATGATTAGAGATTGAGTGAATTCGTATATGTAGATGAAATTTTAAAATTTATGAAGATACATTGTCTCCCCGATATACCTGATCTACAAATATAATTATTGTATGATTCTCATAGTTCCTATTTCTCTATACACCCTAGGAGGACCAAAATTTATAGAAATTTGAAGGAATATTTTTGGTGGGACAACATGAAGAGGGAGATTACTGATTTTGTTTCCAGATGTATGGCTTGTTAATAAGTAAAATCTGGAAGGTAAAAACCCTGAGGAGTCATGAAATAACATACCATAACTAAGTGGAAATGGTATAATATTATGATGGACTTTTTCATAAGACTAACAAAGTCTCATAGAAGGAATGATGCAATATGGGTCATTATTGATCGTCTTACCAAGTCTGCACATTTTCTTGCTATAAGAGAATATTTACCACTTGAATGTCTAGAAATACTATATATTAATGAAGTTGTTAGTCTTCATGGAGTACCACTGTCGGTTATTTCTTATCGTGATCCCCATTTTACATCACGGTTTGGGAAAAGTCTTTAGAAATCCTAGGATACTGATCTTCTTTTGAGCACTTCCTACCACCCCAAATTGTTTGACAATCAGAACAGACTATTAAAACCATATAGGACATGTTGAGATAATTCCCACTTGACTTTCATGGTATCATTGATCAAAATTTACCTCTGGTAGAATATTACTAGAACAATAGCTTCCTTTCAAGTATTCTAATGGAACTATATAAAGTGTTTTATGGAAAGATATGTCACACAAAAACTTGTTGGGATGATGTTGGTGAAATAAAACTCGTAGGCCCAGAACATGTGGTGAAAAAATGTTAAAGTTGAAGGTAATCCAAAACCACATCAAGGAATCTAAAAGTAGACGTAAGAGTTATGCCGATAACTGAAGGAAGAATTTATAATTTCATGTAAGAGATCATGTTTTTTGGAAGGTATCTGCATGGAAGGTGTTATATGATTCAGTAAGAAGGGAAAATTAATACCCAGGTACATTGGATCTTTTGAAATTCTAGAATGAATTGGGTCTGTAGCTTAGCATTTGGAAATGCCGCCAAGTCTCTCCAAAGTTCACAAAGTATTCCACATATCTCTGTTGAAAAAAAACATTCCTAACACAATGCATGTACTCACCTATGAAGAATTAGAATTGGAACCTAATCTATCTTATTATGAAGATCCTTTCAAGGTTCATGATGCAAGAGAAAAAGTGTTGGGAAACCAGATGACTCGTCTGGTAAAAGTTCAATGGAGAAACCATAATATGGAAGGGGCAACGTGGGAACCCGAAAAACATATAATGAAGAACCACCCGAGTATTTTTATGTAGTAATACACTAGAAATTTTGAGGATGAAATTTTTTGAAGGAGGGGAGAATGAAACACCACATGCTTGCATGGTACACTTCTCTTTGAATAATACAGTATCGTGTGTTGTATGCAACTTCGAGTACTAACACACCACCACCAATCAAACTAGCCATTATGAATAGTAATACCAACTTTTTAAAAATTTAAAAAATTTACCTTTCATATTGGAATTCATTTTTGGATTCGGAATATCAAAATTATCGTAGGATGAGTTTTTGAATTTTTCAGAAAACCTTCAATTTTTGATGAATAGTGAAAAACAATATGTTATAGTTTAAAACCGAATTTTAATTTAAATAATTATTTAATTTATTAAAATTTATTTTTGGAGAAAATACACACATAATACCTATATAAGTTCAACTTAATTAATTGGAGTCAGTTTATAATAATTTTAGATATATAAATTTTTTTTGAACATTTTACCATCTTTTCCCCACCACATTGCAGCATTTGAAACTTTACATAAATATTAATTTTACCACTTCTATGAGTGGAATTTCAAAAATCTGAGAGACATGGTTGATATTAGTATGTAAAATTTGGTTCAATAAGATGAAAATAATTTTTGTTGGATAATTACTTTTTACTTCTATTTACCATGGTTAAAAGTAAATAGGGTAATTAATGGTAAAAATGATATTATTATTACCCTAACACATGTAATAATTCTATTGGATAAGTTTAATTTGACCAAAAACAACCTTATGAATAAAATATGATCATTAAGTTCCACTTGGATTAGATAAGGACATTTATTATTATTTAATTTAATGTAGATTTAAAATACTTAAAATCAATGTTTAATAACTAATACATTTTTAATATAAGGATAAAAATAAGATAAATTAGACTATAAATATTTATTATAAATATAAAATGATTTCTCACATAATGGTATTTTATTTATATTTTTTTAATTATAAAATTTAATTTATTTATGACACAATGATGATGTAGTAATAACCTAATTAATGAAATATTAAAATAATTGATATTATAAACATCCAAATAAATGTAATTTGATACATTTAATATATTACAATAATTTTATAGGTTAATTTGACATATTGGATTTGGTTTTATTACTTTTTTTGATGTAATAATTATGTTATGAATTTAGTAAAAACAAAATACCAAATAGTGTCAAAATTGACATAAAAGATTTTTTTAAAAAAATATTATATTATCAATTTATATTATATTCATAAAAATCTAAAGTTAGGCCAAAAGACTTATATAATGATAGGTGCATCATTAATTAACTAATTAGGGTTCCCATGGATGTATATATTGTATTAAATAAACATATAATATAAAAATATAAAAATACATGGTAAATTTCAAACTATGTAACTATGAGTTAAATCTAAAAGATAAGGTTAATATAGTGAAAGAAAACTATCTAAAACCAATTTTTTAAGTGGGTTTCAGCCCATAAGAACCATATCCTTTAAATAATTAACATTTATTCCAATATAATACTAAAATTATTTTATTATAAATTAATATTTCTAGCTTTTACTAATACTCCCCTCACCACTTTTATAAAAGGGTACACCCCTTCTCTCTAATTTACACCATCAATGACATTTGGCTCGTCCAAAACCTACCCAAATACCCTATCAATAGTCATCCCTTCCTCCTAGAGGACTTAATTTAGTCATAAATCCATCCTAATGATATATTTTGATCAAATCAAAAGGAAGAACTCGAAGGAGTTGTAAATATTCCATCACCTCTTTCAAGTTCTAATCATCTTCCACTTCCTATTTCTTTGTTGTTTCCATTATAAAATAACAACTCCATTATATTATATATACTTTGATGTTATTACAAATATTATACAACCATATTCATTATTCTATCCATCCTTTGAATTACATGTCACCATACTTGTGTATGTACGGCTTACCGTCTACACGTTGTGGTGTAATTGTTATTCAATACATTAATATTTGGATGGGAATAATAATGATGTGTAATTTATGTAAATAATAAATATAACATGATGATTATTATTTATATATGATATAAAATCCAAGGATATATGATTTTAATTTAAAAAAAATGATATTGTCGCTCGTTTATACGTACAGATTACCGTCTCCACGAATGCGATAAGATTCATTCCACATCGTATCGATTCAAGACTAATTTTCAATAGATGATTAAAAATTATTTTAAAGACTTAATATCATTAATAATAGGAATAATATACATCTTATCCATAAAAAACATTACGTGCGTAATAAATAATACAAAGTAAAACAAATTAGTTAACACCTGAAACGACGATAATAATAAGATAATATTAATGAAGAAATTTTAAAAGCTCATATATGATATAATATTAATGTATATTATTCTTGTATTATTTAATAACAATTATTTCACCATTATACAAGAGGTTATCCTACCCCAAACCATGGAAAATTACAAGGTAAGGGTTAATTCTACAATCTCTTCATTATCTGAGGTTGTTTATATGTTATTTTGTACTAGGACCTCTTTATCATCCACATCCATGATTATTAAAAACGTATTTCAAAGAATTATTAATATTTTATAGACTATAGATTAAATAATTTATACCCTTTTTGATTTTTATAAGATGTTTATAATGGAATGCTTCAGTCATTTTCCAAAAAAGGTCCTTTATAACATTTTTTAGAAAATTAGGGTAAGAATGTCTTTTTTACTTATACGGATGGTGCATCTATTTTAAGTCATTATTACATCACTGAAGAATACCTTACAAGCTTATAAAAATATTTTCAAATATTAATGTTTTTATTTATAATTACCTGATGATTTCAAAATATATAGAGATAGTTCTCTAATAAGGCGTCGATTTCATCTATGTCAACATCCTCTGATGGATTTTTAGTTTATTTGAAGTTCATTTGTTATGATAAAAAACTAACATATTATATTGAAGGTTTTGTGATATGTTTGACTATGGATGTTTTATTTCATACCATTCATGGGTTATGTATAAATATTTAAATTTCGTATGCCGGTTTTAATAAAAATGTTTATGTTATGTTTAAACCATTTCATATGAGAAATGCATTGGACATAGTAAGTAATAGGTGGAGCCCATTATAACTCCTTGATGCATCGGTAGGTCAAATGAGACAAACTAGGGTCATGGAAAAAGGCATTGTCTATGTTGTTATGAAAGTATTGAATTATGCATGACATCATTATGAAAGTGGTTACTGATATTGAATGTGATTATTCGACTACTCGAATATCCATTTGAGTAATTAAATGGAATTATTTGGCTTTATATTTTAAATATTATGATGAAGTTCATGCTACATTGCCTAAAATGTTTATTCATATTTATGAAAGTTTCCACTATATTGTTATCTGTATTGAGCATCTGATCTCACCACTTTCTATGATTTATTTTTCCCCAGATGTGATGATGTTAATTATGAATGACCTACATTGATAGTCTATGGGATACCATTGTTTTCTATAGAAACAATTTTGTTGTAGTTTTATATTATTTGATGTAATGTAATCCTTTAAAAGGTATATTTTACTTCCAAGGATACTAAACAAATCGTTCTTTCAAGACATGATCTTTTGTGATCATTCAAATGTTATGTAATAATGCACCGACTCTGGGTAACGAGGGTCAGGGCATTAAAAATCTTTTTTTGTAGATAATTTTACTAAATAAAAATTATAATTTTTTTAACATAGGTGGGGACAATGAAAATTCCACCACGGTGACTGTTATTTGATATTTGGAATCCTTAACAATCCGTAATGTTTTTAAAATCAAAATAATTACCATATACTTTTTTATGTATTATGATACTGAAATTTTTTTTGATTTGGGAATTGTTATGTCAATACATTTAAATTATATATTCTGATTGAAATGTTGAACTTTTATCAATCCATTATGTTTGTATTAGGTGTTATGAATATGTTATGGATCTTTGTAATTGTTTATGTATACAGGTTGGTCCATGATAAAACTAAGGAAGGTGAGCCTAAGATTGCTCACCAATTCATTGGGTAACAAGACAGAGGTAAACATTAATGTTTCTTCTATGAGATTTTAGTGAATATATTGTGATGGTTATTTCAAATGTCACTCCCTACATAGCTGTGAAAGCTCCAACGTAAGTATGTTATGGATTCCACAAGTTACCATTATGATATATGATTTCTATTTGAAATTCATAAATCTTATGAACCTGTCTGGTATGAAAATGATTGAAATGTATGATCTCATTGACTTGTATGTATTGATGTACTAATGTTTTTATTAATTGTTTTATAACCTTAATTGATCTTTTAATGATCATCTAGAGTTTCTGAAATGTTTGTCACATGATATAAGGTAGGGTAAATGAAGGGAATAATTCAAGAAGAATTATATCAAGAAAATAATTCATGTTTGTTTAGTGTTTTTATTTTATGAAAAAAATGGATACTGAGTAGAAGTTTCTAATTTGTACTATTTGAGATGTAACGAAATAGTTACGGAATAAATATAAAAAATTCCAAACATGAAAAAAAATCCTCAATGTGAATTATTAACATAATTCAAATTTATGTAAATTTTAACGCTCATACCTTATACATTATGAGTATAAGGGTATCTAATCAGAATAAAGTTGGTATATATTTTTTAAAAAAGACTGTCAATCATAGAAAAAATATAAAATTTCCATATAATATCGTTATAACAAAGGAACATGTTTATAAAATTTTGAAATCAGTCTTGTAAAAAATTGGCAGATTATGAGACAATAATGGATCAAAGTTCTTTTTTCATTTATATAATTACATTCTTGGGTACAATGTAAGTGAGATACTCATCATTTTCTATTCTATTAGTTAGTTAAATTCCATATCATATTTATCTTATACATATTTTGTTAATTTTTATATATATTTTAATTGAAGATGAACAAGAAATAGTTTGACATTAATTAATCAACCACAACTCAATTAGTTTAATGGTGTTCCAGATATTTCTGTAAATATATGAATTCATTTTAAATTTGAAACTTTCTTTTTAATTTATTTAATTATAGTATCACTAAAATAAGTATTTTTCTCTTATATAGGTAATTTTTTATTATTAATCATGGGTTCTTTGTTTGGAAATAGCATGACTACGGTTCGTGTTCCACAGAAAAAAAACACTTATGTTTTTTATTGTTTGTGGCATTTTTTAATCAATCATATAATTTTAAAAAGGATTATTTTAAAATGATATAATTTAGATATTTTATTGTAAGTGCTATATATTTTATATCATTTAAATTATGTATTACAAACCTTAATTTTCTATTTATCTACTTTTTTTCTACTACAATGTTATTTCAATTTAATTTCACACTACAATGTACACCATTATCACTGTTTTAATATGTGTTTATAAATGGTTTATATATCGTTGTGACTAAAAAATGTTATAAATGTATCCTATTATTCGTAATAAAAAATATTTGATTAAATGTACAATAATAAGTGATTTTTTAGAAATGATGAATTTTACCTTTATTCTTTTTTAGGACGCTTAATGTTCCCCCTTTAGAAGGTATTTTATTATCATTAGAAAGGAATGAAATTATCAATGTTAAATAAATCCTCTAAAAATGTATGTCGTTTATCATCACCACAAAATATCTGATAAAGGGATGATTAATTAATTCTTTTAGTGCTGATACATTGTGCCTTTATTAGTTCTTTTCTAGCACTGATACAAGCCAATGGTTATTAATGTAACTATGATAGTCATTTTTTCAATGAAAATATCCAATTTTTGTGTTTCAAAATCATGTTTTCAGTACTATAATGAAATAATTGCATCGATTTAAGTATCTAATCTCATAATGGGGGAACTAATTTCTCTAAATAAATAATACATGACATCATAAACATTCCATAAAGGCCTTATTCTAATATATATTTCATATATTGCTAAGTACTCACCCAGAAACATAATCTAGCTTTCCTAAGTAGATGTGCCATTGCATTAAGGTGATATAAAGGTCCCAACCAATCAAATACAAAGTCTAATTAATTCATCATCAAAAGCGTTGAAAAAAATAAATTTTATCATTAAAATTTATAATATAAAAAACTAAATATTAACACATTCCCCTATCAATAATCGTAATCATAAACCATCAGGTGTGTTTTAAAGGATGGTATACAAATATTAACTCTAAATTAAAACTTATTCTTTAGAAGAAATAATAAGGAGGGATAATTTAACCATATATCTATTGGAGAATAATTAAAATAATGGTTTTTTTATTATTGAGTATAAATACCTTTAAAACATGAATAAAAACATTCATGAGAAAAATAAACATTTAAATTTGAAAACCCTTTTATAAATAAATATTAATAGAATATTAAGAAAAAAATAATATTTTAAAATATTCTTCCATAGTCATAAAATAAGCGTCAAATAAATTATAGGTCATGATATTTTTAAATTTCAAACATGAAATATAAGTTAAAAAAATGATTTCATAATATTTTAAAATGTTCAATAAGTAACTCATTTTACAAATGAGAAGAAGAACCATTTAAAAAAATAATTAAAATAAAAAAAATAGTAAATTTGTTTTTAATATGTCAATTATATTTATTTAAAACACTAATGAAGTTATTTTTTAAAATTGGGCTATTGAATAAAAATGAATTTCAACTGAAAAGAGAAATAATGTCCACTTCTCTGAAAACATTTTTAATTATTATGTTTTTAAAAGAGAGGGAAATAATACTCTTATATTAAAATTTCATTTATAATTATAGGAGATTAAAATATATAGGTTTTGATATATAATTTCAAATAACTATCCCAAGGGATACTTAAAAATAATCAATCAAAAATACTGATGAGGATGTGAGATAAACCCTTACCTCAGGTCCAAATTTATGCCCATATGTTCAAACATCCTGTATAATAAATATAGATTTATTATAAATCCTTTATAGAAACATAATCAAATATATAAATATATAATTCCATTTATTATTTACATATTACTTTTTATCACTCACATAATAATAATTATTTTTTATAAACATTGTTTTAGTTAATAATTGTTTCTTTTTCTGTATGATTTGATTTTATAGTTTTGGCCCATTATAATTTATAAAATATCGATAATAAAACTAATTTTGAAAAATATATAGATTAATTATATATGTATTTATACTGATACATAAAAGGAATTGATTGTAAAGTAAATTACATTTTTCAAGGATATGGTAGGACATGTGGATGCATGAATGATGTTTTACCTTTTCGACAGATGGAGACAAGGAAGATAATAATATTTGAACTTTATAGAATAACTATTATATAATATACTTAATTTATATTAAATATATATATATCCATGAAATTTCAAAACGAAAAAGACAAATCACTTTGTGGAACTTGTAGCCCATATGTATGTATGAGTGACATAATTGTATTCCAACATATTAGAAGGTCTGAATGTAATTATTATATTATTATTATAATTTTATAATTTTATCATTAGTATCATATAAAAAAAATTAACCCCATATTAATGACCATCAACGAAATAAGGGGGTTGAAAATTAATTGTATCGTTATGTGGAGATGGTTTGACCTACGTACGAAAGAGAGATAAATTCGTGTTCCATTTATTGAGGATGTCATTGGAAAAAGGTGATTTCATTAGCATAATGAAAATTATTCTATTTATAGTATTTTTGGTATTTTATTATGAATAATATAACTGATTTAGAGAAAATAAATAATAACTCAAAAAAACATTGTTAGTTAAGGTGACTGCCTCTTCTTTGAAACCATTCAATTATATCATCATTTAATAGGACCCAGGGTTAGTATTTTGGGTTGAAAAATACCTCTATAATCATTATAGTAATGTTCGCGATTGATTTTGGTACAATATTCATAATTCTATATGGATTTACAAGGTGGGAATATTTGATAGAATATGTGTCCATTTTTAATTATGGGGAGGAGAACTCTTGAAATTTTAAAAAATATTTATTTATAATAAAATAATTATCAATCTAAATTTTTTCCAAAGTTCCCTATATTAGAACATAATTTAGGATTTGTTTTAAAAAATATAAATTAAGGAAATTTAGGCAATTTAATGTTGAATTTTAATCATTTCTATTGGATTGAACCAGTAATGAACATATCGTATCCTTAACAATTATACTTTCTTTTTCACTCATACATGGATATACATATACCTATATCGATTCAATTATTTCATCAATGAACATGGTTTTATTTTTTTAACAATATATTTTTCATTTTTTCAATTTTAATATTTAAATGTGTTTTAAATTATTTCATAATATAATATTTTCATAAAATATCAATGCTCTTAATCTTAAAACATACATTTACCTAAAAGTCTTAATGGAAAAGATGGAATTAAAATATAACACTATGGATAACAATAATATGGAATAAAAATATATAAAATTACTGTCAAAATATTACACAATTTAATTACATCACTAATAATATTTTCGAAATTATTTATTTAACTTTTCTTTTAATTGAAGAAATATTGCATCAAAATTGCATAAGAATATAATAAAAATTGAAAATAAATAATAATTATAAATAAATTTACATCATGAAACTAATTTCATTATTATAGAAATATTCTTTTAGATTCGTTCTTAACTTGATTTTTTCCTTATGTGTATACATTTTATATATTTAAAATTAATAGATTCACATATTGTATTTTTATATTCAATGAAGATTATATAGGTCCTATTAATGGAAATTGTCCCTCAAAAATTTGAATTTTGTCTATAAGGTTATATGGGAGGAGTTAATTTCCTCTAATAAGAGTTAAGCAGAAATATTATGTTATTTTAACTTCGTTTCTATCAATATTAACCTCATTTAATTTTTACCATGGTGATAAATTTTACATGGGTTACTATTGATAAAATATAAAAATATATTGTTAAATATACCAAATTATAAATTACTTATTAAAAATTTGAAATCAATTTTTTAAAACTCTAATAACAATATGTGTTATAAATTTATTTAATATTGAAATGAAAAACTCAATGAAATTTTGTTTTTCAGAAATATGACATTTCTGTATAATTTTTTTCATAAAATAAGTATATAATAAAATTGATATAGTTAAATTATTAAGAATATAATACAACAAATTTTGTATTTAAATAAAAAAAAAATATGTTTCTTAATTAAATCCTTGAAATGGAAAACAATTTTCAATGAAATCCAATATTTATCATAATTCATTAAAAATCAATTTATCTAAAAAATTACAACAAAATATATCCTAATAATATTTTTATACATTCCTTTCAGTGACGATACTATTTTGATATTATAAAATATATATAATTTAAATTAATTAATAATTATATATGACTTCAAAAAGGGAGTGAAATTTATTTTTGAAAATGCCTTATTTTTTACGAATAAAATATCATTAATAATTTTTTATCATGTAACTATTATGAATTAATAAATAAAATTTAATTATATAGGTCTTATATATATATATATCATAATTTGTTTTATATTATTTATACTTATGTATTGAATGAAGAGTTTATAGTTGACATATTTTCAAGGAACTTTTTTCTTAGTTAAGGATTACAATTGCGTTTCGTATATGCTTTCTACCATAGTGTTCTTTTAAAATATAATACTGATACACAAAACATTAATATTGAAGTATCTGATATTACCTAATACAAAAAATTATAAAAGGTGTATAAATATTGATTTTTTATTATAATATATCCATCTACATTGTCATATAAAATTTATTAATCGGAAAACCCGATCATTCTGAAATATATTAATAAAAAAATTTCAGCCCACGTGATCCATAAGATAAAAATAAGGAACATTGACTATTAATTTCAAAAAAAGAAAATAAACCATCAATTATTTATTTTTATAAATATATCAATAGACTGGGCCATGTGATTTCTTCGAGTGATGTGTTAGGGGTAAATATTACCCAATGTATAAGGGTCTAAATTATAGTTTCCATATTTCATAATCAAATATGATGATGTGGAAAATAATTCAGAAAATTTGTTGAAAATAGTTTACTAAATGAAAAAAATCTACAAAAAAACTAAATAAAATTTAAATAAATAATCATAGTTATCAAACCAATACATAATGTGGTGGACTAACAAATCATAGTAAACAAAATCATTACCATCATTTTCACCCAAAAAAGCATCATAGTCACGTAGAGTTCTATATTATCTATTGACTATATTACATTTATGGTGAGAGTTTTCATTCCTTGTATGAGCTTCCAAATATGATATTTTTTAATATCTTCATTTTCAACCCGTGATATTTTATCCTTTTCAAAAATATCTTTATATGAACACTTTTTATGTATATATTATAATTGATCTGTAACATAAATATAATACAATCTAAATTAAATCATATTAATTTCCTCTTTTTAAATAATTTATTTTACAATATCATTCGTTTAAACAGTATATCCCTTAAAATATCCAAAATTCCTATTGACTATTTCTGTACCAGTATCAATAAAATTGGATTCCTATAAATGAAATCCATGTATTAAAAGTATTTTTTCTCACACCTTCATGGTGTTATTTAATATATATTATCCTAATAATATTTAATAACATGATCCAAAAAACACTCATGAGTGGACTCATATCCCCCCAATTATGGTTCCACATATATAAAATAAAAATACTTATTAAATATTTTATAATGAGAAATGTACTCCTTCCAATCATCAACTCCATCAACCGTAGCTACCAAAACTCCTCCACTTTCCACTTATTTATGATATTGTGAAAATTAGTACCCAACACTTCCACAAAGTTGTTTTTCATTTCCAATGGAATGGTCTAATATTAGATTATAAGGTTATTAAAAAAAATTATCATCTTCTTATAATCATAAGAAACATAGTCACTTTCTAAATAGCTAACACATCATAAAGGTAAATGAAAATAGATTTTTAAAATACATATTGAACCATATATAACAAAAAATATAAGATGATTCCAATACTAAATTGTTAAGTTAACTACAAAAGCATGTTTAGGTTCATCCATATTTTATACGGTGGTTAAACTATGATCATAATAAACCATAATTCATATATAATTACGAAAAAGAATAATATTTAGTTTTATTTTCAAACATAATTATAACTCCAACTGATACATTAATGTCATAAATATTTCAAGGATTCCATGGTATCCAATTTAAAAAAACACATTGGTCATAAAATTGGAAAAGATTTCATAATAGAAAAATGGTTAATACCAAATAATACATGTATATATGAAATGTAAATGGAATCATATAATGATACCTAAGAATCCATAGAAGTTGTTTAAATTCATCTAATAAAAAACATTGATAAAAGTATTTTAAAATTAAATTTTCCTACTTATAAATTAAAAATATTACAAAAATTTATGAACTATATCTTTATGAATTCGTTATATCATTACTTTAGGCAATAAATCACTTGGTTATCAAATTATTCATTGATTTAAAACATTATGATTCCTTGTCTAGATCCGATGAAATAATAGATTCATACGCCTTTATATATACCATTCCAATGGTTAAATCCCTAAATTATATGTTTCTACACATATATAATTTTTAATGACATTAATAATAAATATCATTATATAATATATAGATTAAAAAAACCAAAAATTCTTCATTTGAATATCATAGTTCCTTTATAAAACTTGAATAATCCTTAATCCACATTTTCCTCTGCAATGGATTCACCACAACAAAAAAAATTAATTAAATAAAAAATATTACATTATATAATTGAAAATTTTAATATCAAATAATCTTCATTACATATTCCCACAGTTTCCCACATTGTCGTAATGAAAACCATTTCTATGTGTCTAAAAATTGATAATCAATACAACCTGAGGTTCAGCTACCACTACATATAACATTTATTTCCCAATCACCAATCACCACCTTATTTCTCACTCTATATATATATATATATAATTTAACTAAACCATATGAGATGTTTTTTCAAGACATCATAGACCACTATTTGATGGATTCCTCCCTCCATTAACTCTTTGATCGCCAATTTTCCATTAAATATTATAGAATAAATTGTTGAATGAACTACGAATCCCATATTATAATTATACCTTCACTAGTGACCACACAACCTATCATCCTTTAATCTCGTATCCATAATCTACATATATCATCACAACCATAATTATTTTCATTATTTTCATTTCTTTTGATACTCATGGTTGAAGAAAATGATGTATTTAATTGGACTTTGTCACATATTCTATACTGGTGTTTATTTAATACTATTGTAATCACCGATAAATAAAAATATGGAAATATAATAACCGATGATACAAATTGAAATATTTTTTCGTATCATTGAACTACATAGTAGAAAAATATATATCAAAATATTAACATGATGAATTAAAATTTTCAATAAATTTAACAATGTCATTTTTTATCCTACATCATGGTACCCAGAGTCCACATTAAAATTATTTGTAATTCCAGTTTCATTCACATGATTAAATTATAATTATAGGATATAAATTTTATTTTATATAAAAATGTATTAGGGTAGTACGAAATCCTTGGATTCTTTTAAAATAGATTCATTTGAAACTCTACACCTAGATCAATAATATTTAATTAGAATTTGAACCATGTGTTTGAATATTAGGTAATACAATTTTCTAGAAAATATAATAAATCCATACACACAATTAAAATAAGTAAATAATTGAAATTGACATGACATATAAAATCATAAAATTTTGGAATAACGTGAAACATACATCATGAAGTGAATACCACATTTTTATTTAAATAGAACCATAATAAAATAATTTCATGTTTGATTACTTTATTAGATCTAAATGTTTTCACATCAATGATATAAAACAAAAAAACTCTAAAAATACATAAAAATATATATTTAGAACAAAACATCGCATATAAATTAATAATTTCTCAATCCATCCATAAGTAAATTGAAAAAATAAATTTTATGATTATAAAAACATTGAAGGCATGTATACGTGATCATTGGATGTATCTAGTGTAAAATATTATTGATGTATATAAACAACTATACTAAAAAATACAAAATGAACATGACAGACCTATACTTATAAAATTCACTTTAAATATATCAATCAAAAATAATTAGATGGTGAAAATTTTATAATACTATTTTTTGTTTTGGTTTTAGTAATCATAAGATTTCATAAAATAAAAAAATATTTAATTATTGTATACAATTAAAATTTTAAAATCTTTCTGAATATAATTTTTCCATAATAAATTCTAAATGTAATAGAAATACTTTTTTTATTACCCATATAAATATAATGTTTTCAATATATTTATTGTTTAATCGAATATACATTATCTAATCAAATATTATCCTAGTGACACATTTTTAATATTATATAATAAAATTCTCAATTTGTAGAATTGTTTTCAAGAAAACCATTTATATTAAATAAATATTTAAAGGATCCTTTATAAGGCCTACATTACTTATATTATTTTATTATGTTGATCTAAACAATTTATTTTTGAATTTTTATCTATAAATTAGTTCATTTTAATATTTTTATGACACATGTTTAAATTATGTAATTTTTCTAATTATAACTATAACTAATTTAATGTAACTGATATTTTTATAAAAATATCATTTTCACAAACATTAATCTGTTTACCATCATTATTTAATACTTTTTCAACGTTGTCCATTTTTTTAAATCAGTAATTTAAACAACTGTATCTATCGTCATTATCATTATCATACAACTAAATTGGATTCTTTTTAAATAGGGCATGCATTAATATGTTATCATCTGTAATTGAGAGTATCCTCGTACACTTTTTAAAAATTCCAACCTCATATGATTTATTATATCAATATTTAATTAAAATCATACACATCACTATAATAGAACTTGTCAGTTCCATATCATTTATGATATATAATGCCTTATGGATTTAGGGGGAATATTATTAACATTATCTATATGATTATAATTAATACTTTTTTAATTGATTAAAAGAATTGAAAAGTATTATATAATTAGTCATATATTAAATTAATTTTCTTAACAACACTTCATACATTTATATGCGGGGAATTATAGAAAAAATCACATATGACCCTAAATTTCCAATCACAGATTATTACTCACACATCCAATAATACAGTATAAAACAATATGGGGTAATACATTGAAAAGAATAAAGTCATTATGATCTGGAAATATCCACAATAATATTTAACATAAATTGTCACCAATATAATAACCAAAATGATGATGATTATGTTCACTATTAAAGGAGAAATCAATTTGAAAATTATTTATTTTGATATAATAGACATGCCTTATGTACTGAGAATGAAATGAATGAACAATATGTATGTCTACATATAGGAATGAAATATTATTATTATAAATATGAAATATGGTCACTATAAATATTAACTGTGTTATTAGATCAAACATCTAAAAAGATTTCTTGTATTATTAAGTAGAAAATTTAATATCATATGTCTCCCAATTAAATAAAATTGTTAATTAAAAAATTTATAAATATATATATGTGTGTTACATATTAATATTAATATCATCCTTCTTAATACATAATAAGTTGTTTATATAAAAGTCAAATAAATATTATAATATAAAAGGATTACATATCTATATTATTAGAATATAAATAAATTTGATAAGCTATATAGTATAGCGTATTTGGTATAAATATAAAAAAATTCAAAGAGAAATTTTATTATGTATATTAACCAAATAGAATTAATTGAAAAATTATTAATTAATGTAATATTTTAAATAACATATTAATACATTTATAATTATAAATTAACATTCAATAATATTAATTATAGTTACTGTTAAAAAATGATATTATTTCATAAAAAATTCTCAATAAATTATTAGATTATTTTAAAAAAAATATAGAATTTTTATAATTTAAATTATAATTAATATAACATAAATTTTTTTTAATAAAATATTTTTCATTGGAAGAGTTTATTAGATTTTTATAAACATTTTTATTTTTATCTGAATAGTTAACTTTACCTATTTTACTAATAATTCATATTTTATGACATTATATATATATAATGACATACATTGTTATGAATAAAATTTATTGAAAAAATGATTATTTTATAATTGAATTTTTATTTATCATATTTTTTATATTTATATTTTATTTAATACAAGATATGTAATATTTCTGTCAAAATAGATTTATTACCTTATACATGTATTATATTAAAATTATATTTCACCTATTTATGTAACTGAATTTAATACAATTATTTGAATATTTAAATAATAATAGATAATGTATGTAATGTGTTCAACTTGTTTTTATGAATAATATTATGTTTGTAATGTAAATATTAGTTACAATTGTAAAACAATTGTTTTTTAAAGGAATAATACTAACATGAAATTTTTTTAATCATGTTGGTATGTGTAAAATAAGGAACTTAATGTGATATATATCATATAATATGAAAGCAATTTTAGATTTTATTATGAACAATTAAAGATTAAAATAAGAATTTTTACTAACAATATTTTAGACACATTATATGTTTTAATTTTAATGTAATTTTTCTAAATCCTATAAAATAATTTTGTAAAATAGATCCCAAATTTAAATTAATGATATTTAAAGTAATTAATTTTGTGATCTTTTATTTTTGGTAATAATGTTGTCACATACAAATTGTCACATAAATTGCTTATTTTAAATGTATTTTTATTCTAATTTCCATTAATGCTTTGTTTTGGGGGGTTTCCAAAGTTTTTATGGAGAATAGGTGAGTATTCATGAATTGGGCCAAACCGTGAGCCCAATTCCAGATTTAAAAATAAATTTTGTTTCTTTTATAAATTATTCATTTTTTTAATATTTATCACTCATTCCAACTCCTAAATGTACTCCCCTGATATATTAACACCACAATTAACATTTGGAGCCTTTGGAAATCCATAACAAAGGTGTATATGGGTTTTTATTTAAGGGATTGGGCTTGCCCGAAAGCCCAATTCCAGTTTTCAAAATAAAATTTGATTAGTTAATAACATATTCATTTTTAAGAGTTTTTCGGAGATTCCAAGCCCCAAACACGCCCCTTGAACCCATTCGTACATCCAATATCCTCCCACACTCTTTTGAGCTCATGTTTATCGCAGTTTAGGTCAAAATTTTAGGGCAGAATTTTAAAGGTAATTTGTTTCCTTCATAACTCCTTTGATTCTTACTCTTTTCCCCCATTAAAATTTCTAAATGATCTACCTATCCTTTTTCGAACCTCCCTTGAAGGTTTGATTATTTTTTAAATCAGATACTGGTATTTTTTGTGGTGATTTCTACAAGATATGTTAAGTAAGTTGTTCTCCTACTTTCTTCTTTCAATTTGTTTAGGGTTACATTCATTTTACTTAGGGTTTCTTCCATTATCATTGAGGTTCTTAATGTCCGGGAATTAGGGTTTAAAAATTAAGGTTTTATCTTGTGTTTCATGGTCTGCAATTCTGGTTTTAGGTCTGGTTTACCTTCCCAGAGGTGCGGCGGTGGTGCGTTTGAGTTTTCGCATAAAGGATTCAGGGGTTTCCTTGGTTTTGGTAGGTGATTCCATTGTGTATGAAATATTTGTGAATTGGATACTGTTTTTAGGGTATTTTCATGCTTATTAAATTTTATTATTTCTGAAAAATATAGTTTTAGTGGTGTTTGTATTTAAAATGAATCCAAAAGGCCAATTTCATGTGAAATTGGGGGTTTTTCATAGAAATGTTTTATTAGTTTAATTGGGGCTACCCTATAAGTAACTAGTAGATTTTATTGAACTGTAATAGGGATAAAAATACTGTTTTTAATGATTTTCCCATGTGTTTGTTGCTGAAAAATATGGTTTTAATGGTGTTTGTGAGCCACATGAAATTCTAAGAGTTGTGTTGTGTAAAAATGGAGACTTTGCAATGATGTCGTTTATTGAACCATATGGGGTTGCCCGAAAAATGATTTTGTGTTTTCACTGAAATGTAGTAGGATTCCATTTATGTTTTTGAAACTTAAATATATGCACATAGTATGCAAGTGAGGTTTATAAGGTGTTTTGTGTCTGAAACACTACGAGAATTTGAGGAATTGTTTTATGAAAAATCTAAGTGTTTTGTTGCGTGTTTGAAGTGGTATAAAATGTGATAGATACTGTATTGGTTGTGATTGAATAGTAATGGTGTTTTATATGAAAATTTATTTATGTTTCATGCTGAAATTGATTGAGCAAAAAAGGGGAAGCCCGGGTACCTAGGTGGGGCGGATTTGTACTAGTACGGCTAGTGGACCGGATGGGTTTTGTCCCTGTTTCACTTAGAATTTGGATAACGACAACTCTAACTAAAAAATGTGGATGATTATTGGGGACCACTAGGTTATGGGTATGTTCCCTACTAGTGGCTCGTGCAAGAGAAAGGATTTTTCTATGGTTACTTTACACTAATGTACGATGTACATAGGGCCCAAGACAACCTAGTGCCAAGGGGTGTTCCCAATGTTGTTGCTCATTGGATTTGTAGTATTTACCCATGTATTAGGGTGTGTTTGGAAGTAAATCACAGAATATAACATTTCTATTTTAATGTGTTAATATTCTGAAAATTTCGGATTGAAAACTATTTTCAATTAGAGGTTTCATTTCTTGAAATTTTTACACTACTTTTCCTTGCATTTGAAAACCGTTTTATTTTTCACATTGTACTTATTACTCTTTGGAATCATTGGGTGGTATCCTACCGGGCATAGGCTCACACCCTACTTACACCCCTTGGGTGTATATAGACTTTCTTATGTTGGATTCAGGTGAAGTAATGGCTAAGGGTGATGGTGGTTCATGGTGTTAGTCCACATCCTTGGTGTGGAGTTGTGGAGATAGCTTGGGGGCGATGACCCC
Organism: Viscum album; assembly: GCA_963277665.1. Classification (NCBI taxonomy): domain Eukaryota; kingdom Viridiplantae; phylum Streptophyta; class Magnoliopsida; order Santalales; family Viscaceae; genus Viscum; species Viscum album. Next base: position 521,478,664 of record OY728160.1, read on the forward strand.
TAGTCATGTGGAGTACTTGGAGCTGTCATGATGCTATAATTTTTTTTATTTGGACCACTTGTATTATCTTTAAACCAATGTACTCAGTTCTGGTTTTCACTTAAGTCTTGTTTGGCTCAAAAATTTCAGATTTATATTATGGATTGTTATTAATGTTTTATGCTTTCATACTCGGGTAAATCATTCCCAAACCTTAATTAATGATACCCGGGAACTTGTGCCAGCCCGTGGGGATAGGGAACGCACTTCGGGTCATGTCACGGGCTGGGTTTGGTGCCGGTTTTGGCGGTTACCAAATTCGGTTCGTGACAAAATGGTATCAGAGCAGGTTCGCTCCTTGGGTCATGTTATTTGGGGAAGAGTCAGCATAGTCTGGAGCTAGGATTTTTGGGAGTTGAAATTTCAGTCATGGGTAGTGTGCCTGGCCAGTACATCTCATGACGGGATTCAAGTCTCCATGGGAAGTATGGATTTATCTGATTCCTTTGGTTTTCATGGTTTAATGATAACTATGGGAAATGAAAAGAGAGTTGGGTGAATAATCTCAGTGAGCTCATAGGGCCTGGCAATCCATGTGGAGCCATAGATATTTCCCTAGAATAATCTCTGTGACAGAGAAGTGATTGGAATATGGATGCCAACCATATGTCCAAGTCACCCACCGAAACTAGTTTCCTCTTTCATTATTTTGTGCTTTAGTTTTGAAATCATAGCACTTTTGTTTTAAGGTGGCTTGGTATTAAGAAGCGTAAAGTTTTTATGAAATGATTTTCAAATAAAGTGGGAATGGTTTGGTTTATGAAATGGAGGAACTAAATTTTCAGAATTGTTTTGAAATGTAAAATGGTGTGCTTACACCTCTATGAAAGCAGGAACTATATTGAATTTGGTTTTCAAAAGCATTTTCAATAGAGTTTTCTAAACAATTAGAGTGTGTTTTAATGGGAAGATATTTTTTGAAATTGATGTGAATAACATGAAAGTGAGTTCTTTTCTAAATGGTTTTGTCCTTATGAAATGTTTTTTAAGATGTGAATTCGGATTTTGATCTCATTATTAGCAGTTTTAATAAAAAGGTTGGGTTGGTTGACCATTTTTTTGTAAAGTGGAAGAAATTTTTGTTTTACCCTTTGGTATTTCCATGATTGACCGCATGCATGGATTTATATGGGATAATGGATGGTTGATGTCATGACTGGATGAGTGCTGGGATGGATATGAGGAGGGTGCCCGGTGTGGCACAAAAACATGCATGTGTGAGGCCCATGGGGTACCATTGGTGGATACGCTTACTGCTAAACCATTTGTTTTAAAAGAATTGGTTTTAAAGAAAAACATGATGTCTTGATGAATAGTTTGGTATTTTTTGGATTATGGGTTTTTGAAAATGTTGATGTTGTGGGATGTTTTGAGTTCAAGAACCCCCTTATGTTTGAACTGTGTTTTGGGTTTGTGTTTGGTCGGTAAGCTGTGTTGTACGGATGGTTAGTGGTCTCTTTTGACAAAATTTTGGGATGCCTTTACGGTGGTTCCCTTCATGTGTATGGATCTGGTTTGTGGCATGTTTTGACCAATAGACCAGCTTGATTGGGTTCTTGGGTACTCTCATTGGATAAGGTACGCCCCCATTAAGGGTTAATGCACAAATGAAGTGCAACCCGTTCTGTTTCTCCATTGGAAAATCCTCAAGTTGATAAATATAAAGAATATTTTATCGAACATTTTTTTATTGAGTCTACACCCATTCATTTCGCTTATTTTTGGATACACTTGTAGTGGGATAGTTCTTATGGAAGGTTAAAAGAGACCATAGTTTCTTAATTTTCCTGATTCATCAAAGGTAGGAGTGTTCTTTCGTTGTTAGTACGGATGAATGCCTTGATGGTGTCTAAGAGGGCCTTTGGGTTCTTTATAGTTTCTTTTAAGAAAGAGTTATTAATAAACCACCAATTTTGAGATTTTGGTCATGATTTGATATTGTGTCCACTTTTTGGACTTATCTGTTGTTTAGGGACTCTGAATATGGTCATGTTCCATGTATTGTTTCTATCAATCGCAAGGTTAATGTTCGGTGACGCATTGTGATGTTGTGTGCTCTTTGAACCATAATGGTGAAGGTCACACAATCCTCTAAGGTTCTATGTTATGTTGGGATTATGTCTCTCTTGTTAAAAACATCAAATCCTCTTTCTTAAAGGAAGGTGTTTATACGTTTCTTTCCCTTCTGTTGTTTCTCACCCAATGAAACAAGGTGCGATGTGTGTGCATCTTCTGATCCCTTGTTTTAGTGAAATGTTTGTTTTTGGTAAAGTGGGTTATGAAGTGTGTTATGTCTTGATGAACCCATCGGGGTATGAGGTGTAGTTGTTTGTGGAACTGAAAGAAGAAGTTCCACATAGGGGTTTCAACAGCCTAACTGTGTGGCCGAAGATGCTTCAATATTTTGAGCTCCAGCCATAGGTCCCGGAGAGAAGCTGGCACATAGTCAAGGGAAACCCTAATGTCACTTAAACCCCTGTATAATGTCCTATCCTCAGTATGAAAGATAAGAAGAGTTTAAACCTATGGTTTCATCATATTTCTTCTATTGTTCCCATTCGGTGGAAATAGGTGGAGGGTCTTGTACCCATGCCATCACACAATGTTATTCCCTCCCCCTTTGGTTTCCATTAAGTCTTTGGAGAATGGTTGGTAATTTGGCTAGACAAGTTGATCACACGGTTTTCACATGGTTATTTCTAACCATGAACAAAAAAATAACCATGAAGATATAAGGATCCACATAGTATCACACAGTTTTCCAAACTGTGCAGACTAACCGTGTGACTGTCCCAACTCCTTAATTTTGGGGTCTTTTCGTGTCGGCCCACACCGGTTGGTTAAGATGGTAGGTTCTTGCGGTGGGAAGACCTACTGTGGGTATCATGTATATTATCTTTTAAATATGTAATTTATGTATACCCCTTGTACTAGGGAGTATGTTTGGGCCTCCCCCTATTAGTGTCTTGATTCTGTCTCGGGGAAAAAAATTAAGTTGTCTCTTACGGTGGGGAGCCCATTTGTGTCTCTTCATTTGAGTAACTCATATTTTTCCTTGGTTTTGTATGGGAATTAGGTATTATAATTTGGATATATCTAACTACCTACATCTTACTTTGGTAAAAATTGACATTGGAGAGTGACCAATGGTTTATTTATAGTAGGGAAAGTGTAACCTTGTTCGATGTTGTTGTTTATTTGGGTAAATTGATTGAGTGTTGTTCAGATTGTGTTTGAGGAGTTTTCATTTGGGATAAAGCATGAATGTGATTGATTCTTTCAGGAAAGTAATGTAAGTCAGGTGTGTGAGAGTATTACTTCCTTCATTGATCACTGGAGGTGTCATGGCCTTTGGGGGAGAAACCTGGCAAGAGAGAACCTCTTGGTTTCTCAGTTGGGTTTGGTTGTTGCTTTGGCATTACTGTGACTTTACGGGGCAGAAAGATTTCGTGGTGGGGAGAATTGTCACATACATAGCTTATTTTAAATGTATTTTTATTCTAATTTCCATTAATGCTTTGTTATGGGGGGTTTCCAATGTTTTTATGGAGAATAGGTGAGTTTTCATGAATTGGGCCAAACCGTGAGCCCAATTCCAGATTTAAAAATAAATTTTGTATCTTTTATAACATATTCATTTTTTTATATTATTCACTCATTCCAACTCCTAAATGTCCTCCCCTGATATATTAACACCACAATTAATATTTGGAGCCTTTGGAAATCCATAACAAAGGTGTATATGGGTTTTTATTTAAGGGATTGGGCCTGCCCGAAAGCCCAATTCCAGTTTCAAAAATAAAATTTGATTAGTTAATAACATATTCATTTTTAAGGTTTTTTCGGTGATTCCAATCCCCAAACACGCCCCTTGAACCCAGAAGCACATCGAATATCCTCCCAAACTCTTTGCAACTCATGTTTATCACGGTTTAGGTCGAAATGTCTGAAAAACTCAAATTTCGGGCAGATTTTAAAAGGTAATTTGTTTCCTTCATAACTCCTTATATTCTTACACTTTTACCCCATTCAAATTACTAAATGATCAAACTATCCATGTTAGATCCTCCCTTTAATGGTTGAGTATTTTCTAAATCAGATACTGGTATTTTTGGTGGCGAGTTCTACAAGATTTGTTAAGTAAGTTGTTCTCCTCCTTTATTCTTTCAATTTGTTTAGGGTTACATTCATTTTACTTAGGGTTTCTTTCATTATCATTGAGGTTCCTAATGTCCAGGAAGTAGGGTTTAGAAATTAAGGTTTTATCTTGTGTTTCATGGTCTGAAATTTTGGATTTAGGTCTGATTTACCTTCCTAGAGGTGTGACGGTGGTGCGTTTGAGTTTTCACACAAAGGATTCAAGGGTTTCCTTGGTTTTGGTAGGTGATTACATTGTTTATGGAATATTTGTGAATTGGATACTGTTTTTAAGGTATTTTCATGCTTATTCAATTCTATTATTTCTGAAAAATATATTTTTAGTGGTGTTTGTATTTATAATTAATCATAAAGGCCAATTTCATGTGAAATTGGGGATTTTTCATAGAAATGTTTTATTAGTTTAATTTGGGCTACCCTATAAGAAACTAGTCGATTTTATTGAACTGTAATAGGGATAAAAAATGTTTTTAAATATTGTCCCTTGTGCTTGTTGCTGAAAATCTGGTTTTAATGGTGTTTGTGAACCACATGAAATTCTAAGAGTTGTGCTGTGTAAAAATGGAGACTTTGTAATGATGTCGTTTCTTGAACCATATGGGGTTGCCCTAAAAATGATTTTGTGTTTTCACTGAAATGTATTAGGACTCAATTTATGTTTTGGAAACTTAAATATGTGCACATAGTATGAAAGTGAGGTTTATAAGGTGTTTTGTGTCTGAAACACTACGAGATTTTTAGAAATTGTTTTATGAAAAATCTAAGTGGTTTGTTGCGTGTTTTAAGCGGTATAAAATGTGATAGCTACTTTATTGGTTGTGATTGACCAGTAATGATGTTTTATATGAAAATTTATTTATGTTTCATGCTGAAATTGATTGATCAAAAAAAGGGAAAGCCCGGGTACCTAGGTGGGCAGATTTGTACTAGTACAGCTAGTGGACCGGATGGGTTTTGTCCCTGTTTCACTTAGAATTTGGATAACGAAAACTCTAACTAAACTATATGGATGATTAATGGGGACCACTAGTTATATGTATGTTCCCTACTAGTGGATCGTGCACAAGAAAGGACTTTTCTATGATTACTTTACACCGAGGTACGATGTACATAGAGCCCAAGACAACCTAGTGCCAAGGGGTGTTCCCAATGTTGTTGCTCATTGGATTTGTAGTATTTACCCATGTCTTAGGGTGTGTTTGGAAGTAAATCACAGAATCTAGCATTAATATTTTAATGTGTTAATATTCTGAAAATTTTGGATTGAAAACTATTTTCAATTAGAGGTTTCATTTCTTGAAATTTTAACAGTACTTTTCCTTGCGTTTGAAAACCGTTTGCTTTTTCACATTGTATTTCTTACTCTTTGGAATCATTGGGTGGTATCCTACTGGGCATAGTATCACACCCTACTTACTCCCCTTGGGTGTAACTAGACTTGGTTATTTTTGATTCAGGTAAAGGAAAGGCTAAGGGTGATGGCAGTTAATGGTGTTAGTCCCCATCTTTGGTGTGGAGTTGTGGAGATAGCTTGGGGGTGATGACCCCTAGTCGTGTGGAGTCCTTGGAGCTGTCTGGATGCTATAATTATTATTTTTTGGACCACTTGTATTATCTTAAAACCAATGTACTCAGTTCTGGTTTTCACTTAAGTCTTGTTTGGCTCAAAATTTCAGATTTATATTATGGATTGTTTTTAATGTTTTATGCTTTCATACTCGGGTAAATCTTTCCCAAACCTAAATTAATGATATCCGGGCACTTGTGCCAGCCCGTGGGGATAGGGAACGCCCTTAGGGTCATGTCACGGGCTGGGTTTGGTGCCAATTTTGGCGGTGACCAGATTCGGTTCGTGACAAATTTAATTAATAATATTAACTTTTATTCCACACTAATACGGGAATGTGGATAAATAAAGAATATCTATTTTTATCATTAAAATGTAAAATATTACAAATTAATATACTAATTATGTATAATTTTCGTAGATAAACTTACCTCTATCTACTTCACCACTAAATCCATATAAATTTACAAATCATCCACAAACTTTTTTGAATCAATTCATACACCATTTTGATTTCTAGGGGAACTGGCTCAGGATCTAGTCGTGCAAGACATGGACACCGTTCATTTTCTCCATAGGGCAATACAAATACATTTCATAGATGGGGAATGTGAAGCACATTCTTTCTTGGAGGATCCCCCAAGGCGTGTTACCCTTACACATGTTTCGCCAACAACATGTACCCATGTGGTATAGGGTCCTGTTTGGCATAAAAATAACCCAAGATCAAATTCGGGCAGTAGAGGAATTCCCGAGATACTATAGAAGTATTGTAGTATGGATGTATAGAAGAACTATAGCAGTGGAATGTACTGTAGAAGAAACTATAATGGTGGTGGAATAGTAACAGCTTAGGTACTATAGAAGTACTTTTCAATGAAGGGACATTTTGGAAAAAAATTATGGTTTCACGCATTGTATTAAAACCACATGGTCTTGGGCCTTGGGTATATTTAATGAGTCTCCCAATACCCTTTTAGAAAGAGGGCATTTCTTTAAAAATAAAAATGGTGTTGTATCCCTATCATTTTCAAAAAATATGTCCCACCCATTATCTCTTCCAACTCCAACTATGATGTATAAATTATAAATTTCCCTTCTTTAAAAAACTATAAATATATCCCATGGAATTATAATGGTTCTTGGGAGTGATAACATTCCTTAAAAAACTACATGGCAAGGTAAGGCATCACATTCTCTTCCATTTTATTTAATAATTTTTTTATAATTGATATTTATTTCCATTTTATTGATATTCCATGCTTTGATAATCAGTAATTTAATATAAAAATGACTATCTAATAATTATTCCTTTCCATTTATTATCATTAAAATTATATAATAATAAATTTCGTATAGAAATTTTGCTAACAAAATCATTACTTCCATACGTCTCCCCACTTGTCATTTCTATAAATTCATTTGTTATAATAATTTTTATTCATAGTTGGATATGGTTCCATGAATACATAATGAATTCTTTATTATCTAAATGATTCTCAAACTATTATATATTAACCATTCATCATACTAAACAATTTTATTTTTATCTTCTTTTATAATAATGATATCAAAATATCTCTAGGGTTTTCTCAATCCAATTCTCAATTCATTAATTTATTTAGTTATAATAATTCTGATTTTCGTTTGATTATTTGTCCACATTTTTATAATCAATACTTTATATTCATAAAATTTTTATATGAAATAGAGACTATCTTTGTATCTTATTAATACATTTTTAAAACCCTTTTTTATATCTACCATGTTTCCAAAATAAATCCATAATTTTACCTATGCTATTTTCATGAATATTGAGTTTTATTCACATTCATTATTTTCATGAGTTTTAATAAAAATTAATAAATTATTATACTTCAATATTGTCTTGTCATAAACTATGATTATTATATGTCATATTTCTATCTTAATTTATCATAAAATCATGTTTTACACTAAATAAATCTTCTTCAAGATTGCAATTTTTAATAAAATATTGTAAAATTACAATAAATAATTGCAATTTTTTTAATGAATTTATATTACATGTTCATATGATAAATAACACTAATACATTCACCTATTTTGGTGTGTGATAATAAATATTATCTTTTATGATTGTCATAAATCTCACATTCCCTGTTTTGAATGTAATGTGTAATACTAAATTTACATTTTTGGTTCTTATAAAAAAGAATTTATAAATATAAAATTGTGTTTTCATTCCTATCTAAATAAAAAAATTTCTATATTAGAATCTAATTTTTTTTGTTAACAAATATTTTTCATGGATTTTTTATTTTAAACTCATCATAATATATTTAAATAAATTATTATCATTCATCTAAAAAATATATTAGTTTCAATGTAATTTATATTTCAGTGATATAGTTTTTTTAGAAAAAAAGTATTTATTACTTCTATACCACCACTAATGATTATTTTTCATTAAATAATGTTTTGATTACTATCTTTAAGTTTTTTTATATTATTCCCTTAGGAAAATGTTTTTTATTGATATTTTATTGTTTTTTATGTGGATGTTATCTGGTGTTTAATAATTATTATGAAAACATATTATTTTTCCATTATATATATATATTTTTTGATGGATATATTTTTGCATGAGGAAAACATATATAAATATTTTTGAGTGGTGGGAACTTATATAGGTCTAAAATTTATTTTTTATTTTTTGATATTACATTTGGATATTACAAATTTAGTGAATGTGACATTGGATGATTTTTTTTATGTTTTCTTTTGTGAATGAGATACATAAATATATGTTCAAAATATTTCTATGTGAATATTATTTATTAAGATTTGTCACAATTTATAGTTTGATCATGATGAGGAATAATTTTTTATTATGAAATGGTTCTAACATGATGTGGTATGTTCATTTCATAATATTTTATATATTATGTTGGTGTAAGATCTTTTTTTCTTTTCCCAATTTCATTACATATTTCTATATTTCAATGAATATGTTCATGGAATAATGTTTATTATATCAATATTATGAACACTTTTCCCATGTTAAATGATTATTTATTTTATAATTCTTGTCCATCAATAATGAGTAATAGAAACCACATATTGTTATATATTAGTTTTACTATTTAATTTCTTCTCTTCCAATATTTTTAGTATTCTTATGTTCTGAACATCAATAAAATGTTGATATCTATTCAATTATTGAGAATTTTTAATCACTCATTTCTTATGTTTTCATTTCCAGGGGTTATGAACAAAATGTTGACAAGTATAAATGATACATGAGATTTTACAATCGTTGTATTATTGAGTAATGATTAAATAGTTTGATTCCTGAATAGATAATATTATATAAACCTAACCTTTCAATCTGTATGATGGGTCAATGTATATGATGAAATATTGTTATTATTGTAAATATTAATTTTTTTGTCTCTACTAACATGTACATCCAATTAAATATAATATAATTGTATAATGGGTTTAGAACTACTGTACCATATATTAATGACCCCAAACAAGTAAATTCAGTTATTAACTCCATCTTCACCTGTTGTATGATAAAAAGACCAAACAATACACCATATTTGACAATCCCAATGAATATGATTTTATTGATAAAAAAATATTATGAACCATTATTAAATAAATATTTTCAATTTGCATTAATATATTATGATAAGTAGAATATGGAAACACAACATTATTATACCATAGATTAACCAAGAGAGTAGTATGATAAACCCCCATATATATATTAGAATGGAATTTATCATAATTTAAAATAAATATTTCATTTGAGAAGGCAACTTAAAAATTAATATTTTCATTAAATGGATCATTTTATCTGATTCGACGATAGCCATTTTGGTTGTAGTATTTTCTTGGAAATGAGATATTGGAAATAAACATATGAATGGTATGTCTATATGGGCCCCAAAGGGAGAATATTTAGGATAAATAGTTTTATAGTGTTATTAAGGATACTAATATAGATATATAATTGGATTACAAATAATTATTTTCTCACGGATAACATAGCATATTCTTTAGTAAAAAATAATTATAATTATAATGATTAAATTTATATTCAATGGAGAGAATAAAATTCCATAGGTTTTAAAAATGAATATTCACTCTATAAACTATATTGTTATAATATTAATCTTTTTTTACAATTTAAAATGAATTAAAATTCATTATGAGATAATTTATATAAATTTTGAGTTAATCTAAAAAAACATTATTCATTAATAATAAACTCTTACAATAAAATAATATAAAACTATGAACATTATGCAATATATTTTTTCCCACCATAGATAATATATATCAATTAAATGTGCATAAATGAATATGTGAAAATATTTTATTATTAATAGAATCATCACATCATAGATAGCCAATGGATAATAATAAAATATAATGATAAAAAATATAATTGAAAATCATATCATTAAGAATTTCACCACAAAACGATAAATAATTCTGAAAAATATTTTAAAATAAATATTTTTTATACCTTGAATAGACATATTTGAATGAATAAATGATTATTCAATTATTTATAAGGAAATTAAATTTTCAATTTATCAACATGGTCATATGAAATATTTTTGTTACAAATATAGATATTAAAAAAATATCCATAAAAAAATTTTCATTAGAAATATATACAATATGTACACTAACATTGGGAATTGATAAGTAGTAAATTTAAAAAATAAAATAAAAAACATAATGAAATTTGAATATGATATAATAATTGAATTAATTAATATATATACTCACACACACAAAAATAATACATTTAAATAATTATATAGATATTATTAAAATATTAATTGATATATATCTAATGTTCAAATTAGAATTTTAATAACAATGGAGTAATAAAATTTAGTTTTATAATCTATTTTATTAATTGTAGTGGAATTTATTAATTATTACTAATTATAAATGTTATATAGTTTCAATGGATTTTTTGTATTTTATTCTAATCTATTAAATGGATGTCTATTCAAATATAAGTACATATGAAAAAACACATTGTCATATTGTAAATACGATAATGATATGATATAATATTAATAACACTTAAGGATGAAAAACACAAAATATATAAAAATTATTGTCCATTTTGCTTTTAATTTTAATTATAAATATAAATAGAAATATATAAAATTTTTTATTTTAATTATATTTAATTGAAATAATTTTAGAATTTATATTGTCAAAATTATCTTAGTGTAAAATTTATGGATTTTTCTAAGTCATTAAATTTTTATGCTAATAAAGAAATACATCTTTTTATATAATATTATACATTTTATTTATTTATTTGTATATAATTTATAATTATAACATAATGAATCCATATAACTGAAAAAATAAGTATTTGTTACTTTTATTATTTCTATAATTGTTCAAAATACTACATTGATATGTTTAAAATTAAAAAATAATTTCCCAAAAAAATTAATACATAATAATGTTTCTTAAAAAATATTATGTTAATATACATTTATGATTTGCATAAGAATAATTTAAATTCATATATTATGTCAATATCATAAAAATTTATTATGTGGCCATTTATATTTTATGAATAATATTATGTATCCTTAGTAATTGTTAATTAACTTGGTAAAAAATTATTTTTCAAAGAATGATACCATAGAAATAATTTTTTATGTTAAATTAAATTGATTTATTATTAATTTAATATGATATAAAAATTAATTAACACTCATATAAACGGTAGTAATATTTTTATAATATTAAGAATAATTAATTATGGAAATACAAATTTTCCTCAAAAAATAGTTTTCCAAAACATTATATGTATTAGTATAAAATGTTAATTTTATCCAAAATATATATTTTATTAGATTAAATGGAGATCAAAATAAATTTCAACAAACCAATATTTCATATGAAGGGTAATATTATATTTTTATTAATAAAAAAATAACCATTATTAATTTGTATAATGATTAATAATGTTAGAAATTGGAAAAAAATGTATCTCAATTTTTTATATTCAAAAGGAAAATTAAAAAATATATAAATACTTTTTGGGAATGAAATTCAATGAAACATGCACCTCATAATGTTTTCCATCCAAATTTACCTGTCACTCTAAACCCACCTAACACCCATATGATTCAATTCATACAACTTAGAAAACAAATTATTATATGAAAAAACCCATCTATTGGCATATACATGGAGATCACTCCCAAAACATGTATAATATAACTCACCCATAATCTAATTAAACATGAATATTAAATAAATATTCCTATATAAATCCTTTTAAAGTAGTTATTATGGAATTATGAATTCCCCTAAAAATTTATGAAGCTACATAGTAAGGTATGATTCATCCTCCGCCACCTTTTGATGCATGTATTTTTATGATAATACCATTTTTATAACATATTATAATTTTTTATATATTTTTAACAGGTAATTTAATATCAAAATTATTCCCTATTGATGGTATATCACCCTTGTATCCAATTATACCCATTTCATAATACATTTTTTAAAATCATAATTCTACCATTATAACTCCATGATATTCTTCATTGTCTTAAATTCATGAAAATCATCTTTCTTAAGGCATTTTATTTCGATTTTATATTCCTTCCAAAAAAACATAATGAATCATTTAATTACATAATTTTATACTAACATAAAATATTAGTATACCCATTTCAAAATCCAATTTTTATAGTCGGCATGACTCTAAAATCATCCATTGGTTATCTTTATCCACTTTTTAATTCATGAACTAATGTTGTTATATGCCTATTTATTTCCATGTCATTATTCATAGAAATTTAAAAAATCATAACATTATTGTTATAATGATTCCCTATTGACGAGTGACTATAATTATGTCCCATTAATCCACTTCCACAATCCTTTGTATAGTTGTCATTCGGCCAAAATCCCACATTGATTTTTCATCAAATATTTTTACCATGGATGAATTATTAATTGATAAATACATATTTTTATAAAACAAATTAATTTTTTATTTACCCATTTTAAAATTGGAATTTTCTTCCATGTCGATATTTTCAATCATAATAATTTTACCCACTATTTTTTAGAAACAATATATCTATTGATTGGTATGATTCTCTAAATGATTTCGATCTCTTTTCAATAGTAATCTTTAACACCATTTTTATGATGTCTAATATCATACAATGTTATTTAAAATGATAATAATGGGTTTTCAATTTTTTCAAAATAATTTTTTTTATCTTCAAATCCCCATTATTTTATATAATGTTCGTTTTTTAAAGGATCAGTTATTTTTAACTCTAAAAAATGAGAATCAAATTTTTTCTTTACCATAACATTTATTTTAAATTAATTGATATATTAATATTTGAAAGGTTGGTTTATATATGATGCTATAATTCATTATTAAGGATTCATATCACATTATATGGTGTAATTTTTCATGAATGAGATGTGATAATCATTGTTCCTATTTTATTTATGTTAATGACAATCCAAAAGATTATTTCATAATATTGATTAGGTAATGATATGTGGGAAAATTTGTTCAAAATTTGTTCTATAAAAATGAATCATGATGCATTGTTCTATTGTAGTTGTGTGAATATGATACATGAATATTTGTTAATAATATATTATTTGATTATGTTTGTATCATAATTATTTATAATAATATGATTCAATGACATGAAATATTTCAATATTCCTATGTATGTACTCCCTGAATCATGATTATTATCTAAATGACCCAAAAAATTATTCCATGGAAAATGATTATCCATTTTATATTACATGTCCACCTATCATGAATATTCTAAAACTCTTGTTATTCATTGTTATAATTAAAAATAAATATGTCCCATTTCCATGTTTTGACATTCAATTATTATTTATCATGTGATGACATGTTAATAATGTTTCATTCTATAAGAATAAGTACTCTCACATTTCATATGTTTTTTAATTCCCTGGGATATTATGATAATTATATCATCTTGAATGATAGTAATTGATTTTAGAGGATATCAATTATGTTAAAAAATAATATATACCAAAAAGATGAGTTATCTAATATCTATGAATGTTATCCTTTTGGTCCATGGGTTTGTGAAACTATTTTTAATATTTATAATCAATATAATGAAATAAAATTACAATTTTTTCAATGGTTTGTGTTGATTAAATAATGATATAACATTATTTTATAATTTCATGAAATTCCCTAAAACCAAATATAGTTATAAAAATATAACGAATACATTATAATTTATAATATATCTCTAATAATATTAAATTCTATCATAAACATTCTATCTCACATTAGAATGATTATTAGAAAAATTTAGTGGCCTTTATTAGTCAAATTATGTCTTATCTATTGAATTGTTAATAAATAAAAGAAAATATTTAATACTCTAAATGGTATACTCCGAATTCGAGTTATAGATTCTATAATCAACGAGAAAGTCTACAGTATAACATTTTAAATTTTTGTTTTATGAAATGAAATTTTACATCTCCTATTAAAATTTAATTCATAACATAGAGACAAAATTAAAGTTGAATACATGTTTGGTTTATATTTAAATGTAACATAATCTGATCATGATATATAATATATGATTAAAATAAAAAAATAGAAAAAATAAAATTTATGATTTTTGAAATATATGAACATTGGTATATAAATACGTAGAATCAGTACAATATATAAAGAATTATAAATATTTGAACATAATTTTTATTTAATATATTTTAAAAATAAAATTACTATATTGTGAAATAAAAAATATAATTCTGATTCAATATTTAAATAACATGAAATTAAAGTATAACTGATTTATAAGAAAACAAAAAAAATGCAAATCAAACATAAATTAATATATATATTTTTATTTACATTACAAAAAATATATATTTCACACATTGAGAACGTAATCCCCCTCCCAAGAAAAATAATAACAATATCACAAATGGAAACAATTTTTAATTATCAAAATTAAAAGATTTATTAAGTATATTTTAATTCAAAATATTTAATCAATTTATTTTATTACACAGAAAAAATATAGGAAAACTATACATCCACATAATAAATTAGAAATTATAATTTACATGACCATTGTATAATATATAATATGGTTAAAACCAAAGACCTGGTCATACCCTCAATGATATTAATATCCTATATAAGGATAGATTAAATAATTCTAAATAAAATTAGCATCAGTCTAAAACCCCTTAAAAGAATAGTGATAGTAAATGTGTAATGAAATAATGACCTAATATCAAATATAATAACATGAATTTGATTAATAATTATCCAATACCCACTTATCAAGTAAAAAAATTTAAATCTCTATGATAACATGGAAACTAAAATTTGAAATAATATGGGTTGTTATAGTCTTAATAAACCTAATAATATTGAAATAAAAATAATAGATACATTGTAGTTAGATTCAACATCATAATGAGAAATTATGGACTGAAAATTATCACAATGAAATTGATACAATATATGTTTCATTTAAATTTATCTCTTAATTATAATATCATTATTAAAACAAATTTTTCTAGACATTTATATATTATAATCTATATAGCTACTAATAATATAAAATGAAATTTATAAGTAATATGTCAAATAAAAACAATACATTAACATAATATTACAGTAATAATTTTATTATATTTCGAATGTAAAAATGAAAAAACCATATTGATTATAATTATAATAGAAAAATATAAGATATAATGTATCAAATATTTGAAATTTAAATAAATTGTCATTTTGTCATATATTGAATTATGAATACCAAAGAAAATTCTATGTAATTTATTATGAAATTTTGAAATTGTTGACCATAAGTGAATATTCCTCATGAAGTATAAAATATCTTGCAATATGTAAAGAGTACATTGTTGAAATAATTATTTAATAACAATTTTTATGGATAATATAGTTATATAAGTAATTTTTTAATAAAAAGTTTAAAATGAACCTTTAAAAAATGTTTTAAAAAAATGTTTTTTTAATTTGGAATAACATAAAGATATTATTCAGAAATAAATAAGGAAAAAAAATTATTTTGTGTCAATAAATAATCCATTTTAAAATATTGTTATAAAAATTAATTTATTTTATTATTCTATATTGATATAAGTAACATCATTAATATCCTTCCTAAATTATATATACATGATTATAATGATAGAATCAATAATATTGTAATAAAATCAATCGATAAGGATGTTTAATTAATATATAATATTTATATACCATAAAAAATTTCATTGTAAATCAGCTGGTGGGAAAAAACATTAACGATGCTTTTCAAGAAATTGTTTCCAATGAAAATAAATAATTCATAGCAATTTTATTTTTTAATAGATAAAATTTATTGTGTCCTTATAAATGATATATTTATCTATTTCCCAGATATTTTAATGAAAATATTTTTTATTTGGAAATAAATTCTACTTTTGATGGTAAGTATAGAGAAATGAGTGTATAAAAATTTAAAAATTGTTTTGGGCAATTTCATAAAACGTATTAATTTAAATAATAATTTATGACAATGTCTTTATAATAAATATTTTATTTATCAATATTATTAATTGCAATAACCAATATAAAAAGTATACCCATCTAATTTATCATTTTCTATAAAATAATTATGATATAATGTAGTTTCTTCTAAAGCCCACTAATAATGAAATGGAAGTTTTTTAAAAAAAATGAAACTATGTAATTAAAATTATATTAAATGAAAAATTTCATATAATAAGAGAAATATTAATGATAAAAATATTTCAAAATAAATAAATTTATGTTATTCCAGCTTTTTAAACCATTCATATTTTAAAATTAATCCAAAATCCTAGGATGAATAAAATACTACATAATTAAAATAATGGATATCATCTGGAGTACTTGTTATTTAAATATTCAATTTATAGAAATCCTTTCCAAAAATTATAATCTGATAAGTGATATACATTATAAAAAAACATATAACAATAAATATTGTAGATGATTTTATTTTTTTTTCTTATGAATAAAAATATTTAAATTAATTTTTAACTCATATATATTATGACATTCTAAAATCAATTATGAACCACTAAACACAATGTTGAGGAAATAAATTCATTAAATAAATAAATATAAATACATAAAATATATGAATAAATAAAAACTAATTTATTTTTTAATAAAAAGATTATTCTTAATAAAAATATATATGACTATGTTTGAGTATGTGTTTAATGAGGTTAACAAATTGTTTCACCAATATAAATACATTTTTTGTTTAAATATTTATAATTTATTTATGTACCCACAACATTAATTCATTCATATTTTATTTAATTGATTAAAAATTATATACCATCAAATAGGTCATCAATATTATCAAAATTTAGAATTAATATTTTTTAATTTTCAAATTTTCTCTACATTTTCCCATTGATTGGTTCTTCATATAATGAATTGGATAAAATTACAATTTATTTTATCAAGAAATT
Source organism: Viscum album (assembly GCA_963277665.1). NCBI lineage: Eukaryota > Viridiplantae > Streptophyta > Magnoliopsida > Santalales > Viscaceae > Viscum > Viscum album. The sequence continues at coordinate 521,495,999 of OY728160.1, forward strand.
TTAATATCTATGTAAAAAGTAATGGGATATAACTCATCTAGATAAACTGTAAAATATTATTTTCCCTTGAATATTGATTAATATAAAAATTAATACCTTTAAATCATATTGATTTGATGCTCGTTTTAAATTTACCTTAAAATGTTTCCCAAAAAATAATTTAATTTCTCATAAACCACAACTATGAAAAAAAGATAAATAATTGAAAATAAAGAAATATCACATATAATTTTATCCTAATGGAATTTTTAAAAAAACCCAATAAGAGAAAAATGTCTCATTGATAGACTATACACATAAATTCACTACATAATCCAAAAAACTCAAAATCATTCCCCTTACATTCAAATGGTTGAATGTTTTAATATTTTTATAACATCTTCTAAAATAATGCAACTCAAAAGAGACATAAAAGGTTTTATTACTAAGTAATCATAAATATTTATATATATCTATAGAGATATAACTATAAAAGTATTGTAAAATAATGAAAAAAGTTGTAAACTGTTGAAAATGTGGTAACAAATAGATTTCTATAAATGCAATCATCAACACCTAAAATCATGCATCCCATTGATGAGTTTGATATTAAACTGTCTTTGTACGTTATTGAATGAAAATGTATAGAAATGGGTTAAATAGGGATATAAATGTTACAAAACCACAAACTAATCACAAGAAATCAATATTCATTATTTATCATAGACTAGTATAATTTATAATATTGTAAAAATTATAATTTATTTTAATAAATATTTATTTTTTCGTATCTATTATATATTTTGCACAAATAATCAACTATAACTAAACTAAACCACATAATGTATAGAATTATTTATTAAATTTCATCAAATTAATGTATTCTAAACATTAATAAATTAATTTATTTCCCAATAAAAAGTAATGAAAACATTATTTCTCATAAATATATTTCTAATTAATGATATTACATGGATTATGGTTCAATGAATAATAACAAATTAATAATAAATATGAAATCATCAGAAATATCTTAAAAATTAAATATTTATTGAAATTAATAATTCTAATATACCTTCATATCAAATATAACTATAATATAACCAATCTCAGTGTCCTTCATGTTAATAAATATAGTGAGGTTAAAATTTATTTCATTATTATTTGAAATGTAAAATTCTATTTAATTTATATAATTAAATAAATAAATATAAAAAATAGTAATAGTGTATCACTATTTGAGTATTTTTTTATATTTTGTTTATATGTTAAAAACATGAATCATTTTTCTCGGTAAAACATTTTTATGATTCCCTATTTATTTAAAAATATTCAAAATATATTTAAATATAATGTTATAGGAATATTGATGTAAAACATACAGTTAAATATTTTATTTTTAACTAAGTAATCATTATGAAAATGTTATAATTATGGGAAGCACTTTTCAAAATTAATGAATATGATTTAGTAACATCTTATAAGAATGAATGATCAAATAACCACATATGAATAATGAAAAATATTAAACATAGATTCAAAGAAAAAAATAATAAACTATGTTAATTCGTATAGGGATGATTTATTTTAATATTTTATAAAAAAGAATCCATCCATTTATGTTTATATTAATGTTATAATTAATTTTACTATCAAATTTATATTATATAAAGAGGAAGTATAATAATTTTTTTATTATGAATAATATATTTTTAACTTTCATATTTGGAATTAAAAATTTATAAAAATTTATAATTAATTATAATCATTAATTACAATTAAACAAAATCCATAGTTTAAAAATTAATTATTTTATGTAATAAAATTTTGTATAATATTAAGGAAGTAAATATGTCACTGAATATTATATTATTGATATTTTTTTTAAAATGAATAATGTGACCCTCAACATTAACATAACGATATAAAATATTTTCTAAAACTAAAATAAGTCATGGTTAATTGAATTCTTTAGAAACCCTATTTTCATTTTTAAACATTATATATGACTAAAATATGAAACAAATTATCCATGAGTAAAATCAATTATGAGGAAGTATTTTTTTTATAAAATAATATATCATATATCAAGAATATCACACATAATAATTATATTCAATTTATACAAAAAATGTAATCATTAAAAATTCAAAATATCCAAGAGGTAACAATAATTTTATAATAAAATATATTATAAATTTTAATATGTTTATATCAGATATATTTTAATAAATGAAATCAAAATATTATCAAATCATTTTTCTATAAAGTGACATATGTAAATATAAATAATTTGAAAACAATATAAATCTGAAATAAATTATATGAAATGGGTTCTAATGTATCTTACAATGTGAGTAATATAATTTTTGTCATGGGAGATAACCGAACATGTCCTAAATGATGAAATTACTAAAAATATTTATAATAAATTGATGAAATTGATATATTAGGGGAGGGAAAAAATTAATTGGTATATAAAATGAAATTTTTGTTCTAATTAACTATTATAATATATGGGGATGATAATATTTTGTGGATGAGAAGAAGTGGGTGTGAATATAAAATAAATAATTATGAATAGTGGAATATGCAAGAAAATTAATGTGGATGCTGAATTGAAAATATGATGAACTAGTGTCATGGGTAAATATGAGATTATTCAATGATATTTGAAATTATATGAGACCATCTAATGTTTTACCATGAGAATCCTCAACATGAAATGATATATTTCAGGAGATTATTATTGTATCACTATCAATAAAACATCCAAGATAATTGAATTATGAGGTGTTGATTTGTTTACGGATCACATTGCTGGTTTCCATGATGTGTTTTGATGGAAGATAGGAGAGTATTTTGATATATAAATTGGATTTTATACATATATTGCTAGTCCCTATTAAATTATAATATATGATTTGGAATACAATGGTTATATGTTAGGATCTATATGGTTTAAATAATTAAAGAACATAAATACAAAATGTAATTAAGGGATAATGTGTGGAGATTATTTTGTGGATTAATTAATAGAGGCATTTAAATGTTTATTGATGTTTTTCTAGAAGTATGGAATCCACAATATTAAGGAACTGTAAATATAATTTTAGAAAAAAACAGCGATTGGGGATCACAGATATGGTTGGAATGAGCTAAATGTGAATCGTGGAATTATTATAATGGTATCATAAAGGAGGACACTATTATATGAAATGATATGGATTATAGTTTCATATGAATGGTTGGAAAATAAAGAATGTGTGAAAGTAAAAAATGTATTATAGGATTATGATTTTATAAATGTATGAGAAACATTTAATTCAAGTGGTATTTCAATAATAATTATTTTAATTAATTATTTAACATATTTATTAATAATTTATATGTTTCTTTTTTCTTATTTAATAAATTAATGATTCTATGATGGGTAAGATTTGAAACAATATATTCTCACTCTTTTTTTCATTGGAATCTAGGGATAAATAATGATTTATTTTTCTCATATCGATGCCATCTTTCCACATGGATGATTCGATAGTCAGAAGAATGCACCAATCAAGGATTGAATGAAACATGATAGCATAAGAGAAACTGACCTCCCTACTCCGGCATTATGATCATATGGTTCCTTCAACCACTTTATGATGGTTTATTATTGAAATATTCAATATAATCCTAATGCCTTCTAGGTCAAAGTGAACCTGATAAAGATATCAGAATGAGTTGTGATTAGAAATCACTCGATTGTAGGACATGTAATTTTTCCAAAGGGTTCTGATCCATTTATGATCACTAATATTTAAAAATTCATTAATAATATTTGGTGGTTTTTATAATGGAAATTCATCTCTCTAAAGCATGGTTACATTAATTTTATCTTCCCCTATATGGATTATAATTGGAAATCATAGGGTCTAAGACTTGTTTTCATTAAAATATGGATTCTTCAAAAATTTGAATTGGATTGAAACATCAATATATTTATATTATTCTATTCATATATTCTTTTATGGATTCATATTCAATATTTTTTCAAGATTCTCTACCACCCTTAAAATTTTTATGATATTACCTTGTCCATTAAGAATTTTGAAAAAATGGATATGGAAAAAGAGGTTTCCCAATTCAAAAAAATCATGTCTCTATAATTAATATTTAATTGAGTTATAGCCTTTTGGATAAGGTCTTGTTTTCAATGAATAAAGAATAAATATAGAAGAGAAATGATTATTATTGAATACCTAGATTATGTATGATTTTTAATGTCATTTTTTATAATACAATGGGTTGTAAGTTACTTGTAGTTTCCCCCTTCTACGTTGGTAAGGGGGATGATGATAATAAATGTCTCAAAAACCCTAGATATAGAAATAATGGGCCCACATTCTATTTCTGACAGATCAGTTTCGTAGAATTGAAATGATTCTCAAATTATTTATCATTCTACTTTTTCCCATAAGGGAATAAAACTGATTCGATAGTATTCTCCATATCTCAAAATTTAGGATGTTATGCTTCTATTGAATTCATGTTGTAAATATGGAGAGTATATAAAGGATCATGACATGGCTTAATTTAAACACATTTGGTCTTAATGAATAATTTCACTATGTCTATTGGGTAACACATTGGTAAAATGTTGTAGATGAGGAAGAATCATCTCAAAAGGATGAAAATGATGATGTTAGGTTCTCCATCCAATGAGAATGATTTCCATGTAGATTTCCATTTCCCATCACACAAGGGATTACATCAATCTAAATTCAATGGAGAAATGGTATGAGGTTAATCCCATAGATTACAATGACCTCAATGAAGAAGTGAGCCATGATTCAAATATTCATCATGTTCATTGGGAATTGTTTTCTGTGAGAAACTGTAAATTTTGAAAAATATTCATGTGGATTATCCTATGAAATTCAAAAATAGGAAAGTATAAAATGTTGTTAATTGTGATCCTAGAGGAAGTATTCTACTGGAGCCTATGTAGGTGAATGAGAGTGGTGCATGAAAACAGCCTTACATGGCTTGGTTGTCTCTGATTCTCTAGAGACTCAAGATCTGGACAATATTTTGATTTTTTATGATGATAGGGAATCGTCATCACACATTACTAGTGTGGAGGCTAATTATAAAAATAAAAATTAGGTCTTCACCAGAAGTCGTGATAGATGATGATGGTTTCTAGATGGTAGCAGAAATGAATACGAGGCCTCTCTCTTTAAAGAAGAAGGGTGATATTTTAGAAATCTCTATATTATTTGAGGGGCCATAAACACCCATGAAATGTTATTACCAATATCAGAATGAAATATATGTGTTTGATATAAATACCATATGTGTTTATCCTACTTGTATTGGTAGTGTCGGACCTATCAATATCAACGATCAAGAAAATATGAGTTTATCTCCACATAAGGCTGCATTTTACATAGATGTAAAACACACTAAGGTGATTACATATGATAATATTTAAATGGAAGTAGATAAAACAAATGTGGAGAGAAAATATCCATAATAAAATTTAAATATGGGTGTGACCATTTAGTTTCCAAAACATAAATTAATACATCCATGCTGACCATAATATAGAAAGGAAAATATGTCGCACAGGAGTAATAACTATAAGGGACATGTCCAAAAGCCAAGTCATGGAAAAATGGATGTCACCAAAAAATCAAAGAAGATGATGTGGTCATGACGACCAGTATAATAATAATGAAGAATCACAATTAGAGGATATTGAATAATATGAATTTGATATTGAAATTATACTTTATCAAGAGGAAATAATACGAGATCATTAATTCAGGGGTTTTGGAAACAAGTGTGGTTAACGTATTGATTGAAGCACCCTGGGGGAATATGAACACAAGAATGGAGAAAAATAATGAAAAACCATTGTATGTGAATTTTTTTGATGCGGGTAGGAATTAATTTATTTAACCCATATATCATTTTTATATTTTTATTATTCTTTAATTTTAATAAAATGGAATCTATCCCAATCCTTTTCAAAAAATTCATTGATTCAATCATATTGAAATCTTATAAATTAAAAAAATTATCTTCTAAAACTAAAATAGTTTCTTTGAGGGTGTTTATATTATTATTTTTATTTTAAATGGGGTTATATGTTATTAAATTAGAAAGGTGGTTTTTAGGAGCACCATATCAAATGGGGTTTTCGAATAAAGCCCAAAATTTCCTAGCCAAATGGATATTTTCCCTTATACATTTCTATGCCGCCATTTCATATTATATATGTAATTATATATAAATAATAATAAGTTTATATAATGACGACATATATTTATAATTATAAATATATATATCTATATATTAAATATATGTATACATAGATATTAAATATAAATTAAAATATATTTTAATTTTAATATATTTATAAAAATATTTATATTAATATATTTATAAAATTTATTTTTATGGGTAGATTTATAATTATTAATTTTTAAATATATTTATAGATATAATTATAATAAATTTCATTATTTATATACCTATATAAATATATATAAATAATATATAAAACTTCCCAAAGGACCCATGGGCCCTGTACTAAACGAATAATGCATGATAGGTGGGCTATCCCCTGGTGGGGGGGTCTATGGACTACATTTCCCGTATGTTTGTGTTGTGTGTGTGACTAAATTTAATTTCACCCTAAAAACAATGTATTTATTTATAATAATTTATATATTTTTAGTAATATTTACCTATAATTTTATATATATATAGATTAATATAAATATAATAGAATTATTAATTTATTGTATGTTAAAATATTATAAATTTACATATATATACATATAGAATAATATTACATCTGTAAATATTCATTAATAAATTTATATTTACAATAAAATAATTATATATATATGTAATTGTTAATTATTTCATAATTTTAAATATTATTATAAATATATTTATTTATTTATTTTTTTTTGTTCATTTGTCCAAGTAAGTTGGGGTAATATTTTTAATACCCAAACCCTTTCAAAACCCAATTATCAGGATTCTATGCCTGAATATATTTCGAAATAATTAATAATAAATTTATTTATAATATATATTTTTAAATAAATAAATATATATACATATTTAATCTGATTTAAATATATGTTGATATTATTTTATATATAGAGGATGGAGGAACATAAGTTTGTGCTCTAGATGCTTCCCAATGACTCATCTTCCCATTTTCATTGATGTATCTTGTATATTTACTCCTACATTTCATAACATCATAATGATCATCTGTGATTTTTTTCATCTAATATGAATAAATAATGCGACTTAGATTCATTGAGCTACTTCTCCACCTTGTCTAGTTTTTCTATCCATTTTTCTGATGATCAAATTACTAGTGGCTCACCTATATAATCAGATGATATTAAAATGTATCGTAATCTTGATATTTATGAAATTACTCCAATGGATTTGTCAATTGGGTTATCTTTTTACGATGTCATATTTAGGTGTATAGAAGGTGAATATGAAGGTAATGAGTTGTATTATAGTGAAGATATCAAAGATCATTAAGAATATGAGGATGTGGATTTTTTCCTTTAGAAATAATTGATTGTGGTCAATTCAATGTGCCTTTAAGGAAATAATAAAATGTATGAATCTATTTTAAGGGAAACTAAGTCCCGAAAGACTATACGGGAATGTTACAAATCTACCCATGTGAATGGAAATGAAACCCTTTCTTTTTTCCTATTAAATCTATTAATTTAGAGAATATTGGAATCTTCAGGGGGTATGTGGGTAGAGTTTTGTCATGGGAATATGAAACTTCATCCTCTCCTCATAGAAATTATTCTTAAACAAACTGTATATATGAAAAATACACTTCTTTTACATGTAGTTTCCTAAAAATCCTTAAAGGATAATGTTTTCCAAAAATGACTATTCCTGATGGGGAATGTCCGACTTCCATAACAACAATACCCTATCCTTCAGAGATGATGAATGCTAATGCGGATAAGATAGGAATTATATCTCTTAACTATCATTACTAGGGTCTTGTCCATGTTTTATGAGGGATGGGGATTCCTATATGGTTTTTTTCTAGGATAGATAAGAGGCCATTTTCTGTATTTCCTAGGGATATTAATGTCTATCCAGGACCAGGTTTGATATTAGAATATTTTAGGGAATTTTGGATCATCGTTAATATGCTCCATTGGCATCGAAATTGGATGAACCTAAAGGGACATTACCAACTACCATTCAAATAAGCACCTTTCATTATCAAACATTCAATGAGAATGTTAATAAAAATATGAAAACTCATATCTCTTTTGATATACATTCTAATAAAAACATTAATGATGATGGTAAAAAGTGATGGTGTGTATAGAGTATAAGACATGTGGAAATATGTTGCTACTAATCTTTTGAATGATGCTGGTGATCCAAGTATGCAGGTTGTGATGTGGCTCACGACGTGATCATGGGAGAGAAACGTGCACTACTCGACGGTTGATTAGAGAAGATAGGGTTATGCATAGTCACTCATACCGGGTGCAGCATTTTAGGCTCAAAACTCCTAACGGTTCCATATCCAGCAATATGTGGACCTACTTTTTTACAGCAGGAATTCGATGGGTGGTTTGACATGCAATGCATAAGGACTCATATTGGTCGAGAGGATGGGATGTTGGTCTCATCACACCCTTTTGGGGGGAATTATTGCATGTTCATGGACCCTCGTATTGATTTAATACATATTCATATGTTGGAAAATATTTGGATTATACCCAAGTATAGGGGGTTCAGAATCATTTATGTCTGAGGTTTACCAACCCTCATTGGATTAATGACCATGAGGAGTCTGGACTCATTGAGACGACACTGGTTTAAAGCCTCATAACTAGGCACTCTGGAGTTTATTGTCATCTAGGGGGGATCGATAATGACATGAGCATTTCGATCGAACCCGTGGTACGTGCCTCCTACGTATCCCTGTGAGAGGAATCAGAATTTACGTAGTTTGGTTTGGCATGGGGATTACACTCTGAGGGAGCCCATCGTGTGGGTAAACCAACTTAAAGGGGGTCAGAATAATAGATTGTTGTGTTTGAACCTCGAGGAGGCTTCCTACATACCCTGCCTAGGAGACAAGGATCAAAGTCTACGTAGTTCAAGTTGATATGGGGCTTACACTCTAGCCTGCCCAGGGTTGGTCTGGTGAACAGACATGAAGATGGTCAGATCGACCTGGTTTTGGGATTGAACCTTGGGGAGGCTTTCTACATACCCTGCCTAGGAGACATGGATCAATGTCCACGTAGTTCGAATGGTCATGGGGCTTATGCTCTGAGGCAGCCCAGGAGAGGATGTCATGGTCTATGCTTACTCTCAGCCCAGGTGAGTAATGCACTGTCTGAGAAACAAGTGGCAGATATGACGAGATGATCACATCGCGAATGGTGCGTCCATGGGATGTGTGATATGGATTATGCAAGGGGGTGGCCCAAAATGTCAGGGCTAAAACCGAGATGGATGCCCATGGTGATAAAGCCTATCAAAAAAGAGACTTGGCCCCCAAGATGAACGGAGCAACACCATTCCCCACTAAGCCCTTCCTTGGCCATGGTCGGAGGGAAGTACAGAGGTGCATGGGTGCTTCTTTCTGATGAGTAGTCTACCACTCCCCGGGGGTGGGGAGAAGATCCCTAGTCCTAACTAGTGGAGGGGTGGAAAGGCGACTCCTGGGCTTAGACTCCACATTACCGTGGGAATTTGAACCGAAGAATGCATTGGGAATCCTCTCAAGGGCTGGAGAAACACCTTTTCCCTCGATTAACATGGGTATGTGAACTCAAAATGGCACGCTGATGAACTTGAAGGTTACATCACACGGGTCTGGTGGCTCTGGTGGAGGCCTCGTCTTGGGGCAGATGAATGGGCCAATGAGCGGGTTGCGGAAGATCAGGCAGGATTGGAAGGATATTATCTGGTTCGGGGAATGGAATCTTTGAAGCATCTAGTGGGCCACACAGGTATAAGAGGAGTGGCTCCCTTCGTTTAGGGAGGTTCTATGCTTCCAGAGAGGCCATCCGTAAACAAGGGTGGTCTGCGGAATAATGTGCATCCCGCGAACCAGGGTGGTTTGCGGCTTCAGGTTCGGCATGCGTTCCAGGATGGAATGCAGAGGGGTCAATGTGTGCAGTGGCGGCCGAGGGCGGCATCGGTCGGAGGTTCATCAGTCACGACTTCCCCCACGTAAGATGGTGCTACATGGTGCGATGCATCGTAATAGGGCCATAAACACCCTGGTATGTGGGGAGTGCATCCGCCGAGGGTCCATGGTTCACGGTCTTCTTTTCTATTTTATTTTATGTTCGTGGTTCACCAAGTTGTTATGAATTTTTATTTCCATATTAATTCATTTCCAGCTTCATACCTATTCTGGTTCACTAACGTGAACTTCACTGATTGTGAAATCCTAAGCTCCTTCCTTCGAAATCATTCGACCCGAATCTGATCAATCTCTATTTTCCTGTTCCCCCTCCATCTCATTTTATGTAATGGAGGAATGAGACATATATGTGGTCAGGAGACACCTTTTTTGGAGGACCAATATCGAAAACCTGGTTTACGGGTGTCTCGGTAAATCCGCAGCTCGTGGGGGCATTAAACATACCTCTCATGCGAACCAAACTTGCATGGGGAGTGCATCGTGGCCACACAGGGTTCCGCCTCCTTTCCGTAAACGACTGCAGATGCGGTCAAGGCTGGTAGACGTGGTTTGTGGCTGTGGAAATTCGGGATAGTGGACCGGGTTGGCGCCCATCCTACTTCGTGCCAGTGGAGGATCCCCGCCTCTGTTCCACGAACGACAGCGGTCCACGGAGGAGGTGCTTCGTGGTACCGGCCGCATACCATTATCATTTGACCTATCTTCGGACCGGTTCTTCTGGTGCCATCCAAAGAGTATTCTCCACACTTTTCCCCAATTGTTTGGGGGGTATTTGGGTATAATCTCCCATGCATTAAAATGTCATTCTCTTTCTCCTTTGCATATTTTTTAGGACCCTACAAATGCCCCCCATCGGAATGGGGTCCGATTAGAATGGAGATGAGGCCATTCCAATATAGAGTTGTCCTAAAACTTTGATGGTTTGCGGTAGGGGAGTAGACCCCGTATGGGACCATTCCAATTAATACGGGGGCCCTTCCTTTGTCTTTTACCGAATTCTTCACAAAACCTGAGATCTCTTTCTATTTGTCTCTGCGTGCTCATTCTGTCGTGAAATGCCTCATCTGCGAACCAGCGACCAATTCCACGATCCATTCCTAGTTCGTGCCCGTGTTCATCTACAGACCAATCTCCCAACCACAAACTAACACTTTTAATTAATTAAAATGTATGTCACTATGGGCCCAGTAGGAACCCGCTATGCATTTTTGATGGTCCTTGGACTAAAATATTCTAGGATTTGAAAATTTATTATGTCATCCGAACATAACTATTTAAATCCATGATTAAGATTCCATGTGGAAACCTGGATTCCGGTTTTCTTGCCAACGCTCCGTGGGCCAGAGTATCGCGAACGTCTTCCGTGAAGGGTTGGTTCACGGGAAACATTCATCACCAACCACATTTTGAGGCATGCTCCAAGACCTTATCATGAAGGCTTTTTTGAATCCTTTTTCATATGCTTGGTATTTTAGTCCATATTTTATTATTCCAGGCTAACTATTTGCCTAGTTTTTATAATACAGGATGAAAACATGGTTCCCCGTCACCCTACACCCAAGCCTGCTACCGAGCCTCTCTCAATTGGCCCAGGGAGATGTCTAGCTATGATTCATAGAGAGTATATCATCAATGAAGACACTAGTCGATCCATCATTCCCGACGATGGTGTCTTGAAGGACATTCCCTCTCATGAGCTCTTGGGTTATCCACTATCAAATCTATTTCCGCTTTACAGCTTCTGTCTTCAAGTTGACGGCCCTATCCCTCCTATATTATTAGGTCATCTGTCTCCTTGTTTAGAAGCATCAACAATGTGCATGCAGGAGATCCTTGCATCATTGGGGGAGATGATCTCTGATTCTGATCTGAAAGACACTTTCATTTTGAGAGTCTCTATTTGGACCCAAAGTGACCAGCACACTCAATAATTCTCTCAAGTAGTTTTCTTCAAAAATTAACCCTCTATTATCAACCTTGCTCGAGTGGATCCTGAGGCGGGGTGGATTATTAGGTGGGTTCTTCGGTCAGGTGGTATTTTTTTAAGTGACTGGGGTTGGGCCTTTGGGGTACATCATCATTGTCGGGAATCTATCGAGTCACTAGAAGAAGTCTAGTTGTACGCTGTAGTGTGGGCCTCCCAATTTTCTATTTACCCACCATCGTTGATCCTTCATGACCTCCTCAATCACCGGTTTTCAAGCACAAATACATTCCACCATTCCCATAGTGAAGTTGGCATTAGTTTATGGGACATCTACTAATTGGAAGGTCTTCCGATCATTGGTGAGATGTAGGACTAGTTTCTTCCCACTCCAGACGCATGGGATGATGTTGAACAAGTGCCTTCATTAGTGAGGATCTGCTGGTTATGGAAGAGTGGTCACTGGGTCAGGCCTTGCGTACTCGCTCTCTTATTCCCTATAATGCCTGGATAGGGTTATTTATGAACACCACTAGTCCTATTATGATAATCAAGTGCCCCAAGAATCATCCTTTTCAACAGTCACGAACCATCCCAGGTTCCTACTGGGAAATTCTAGAGGTAGGCAAGTAGCTTTCATGGGGTTACAAGGAGCGCCTGGATGTGCCTCCTATGCTTACGCAGGAATGAATGTTTTCTGTGTTTTTGAGCGGGTGGCTATTTACTTCTAGAGATATCATCCCAGGCATCAGGGCTTTCACCATGTTGATGGCAGTTGAGTTGGCAGAGGGCCGCCTAGTGAACTTGGACGTGCCCACTTTAGCTCGTATTTATGAACTACTGAGCCACATGCAGGAGTGCAGGTCACCCTACAGTATGATTGGGACATTTCAATTATTATACGGCTGGGTAGTGGATCATTTCCACTTTTATGAATATCGTCATAACACATTCATCCCGCTTCCTACCTTTCGGCCTACCCTGCTCGATATAGTTGGAGTTCGTTGAAGTCCTTCAGTTCTGATGAAGTCAACAAGAATCTAAGTGACTTTTCCCAGTTTTCATTTTCTCCCTACCCCAACCCTCCCGTCATTGTGGTTGACAACCACAGTGGGATCCTAGAGGAGAATTCATACGTGATTTCAATATGGGATGGGTTTCTATCCACACGGATTGATGTGGTTTATCTATGCGACTTTTATTCCCCTCATCATTTTCCCCCCAGTTTGGGTGTATGAAACTCCATGTTTCCCTTCCCCATCCTTAGGCTCAAGGACTGCACCCAGCCACTCTCTGTCAATGGTGGTTGATGCTGATGCGAGAGGGATTTGACACAAGAATTCCCTTGCATGGAATAGGAGTGGCTGCCAACCTATCCTTAAAGTACACAAGAATGTGGGTAAAACATTATCCTAATGGGATACTGGATAATATTATCTATCAGGATCCCAAATCATGAGTCATTATGGAGGCTGTGCCTACTGGACCTTCTTCGTCGGCTCTGGGGGAGGACCGATAGATGGCTGGTCGGTCAAAGTGTCTTAGGGGATTTTCCTCTCCCGACCCCTCTACGGCCGATGATCAGATGGACCACACCCTCTTGGATGTGGATGTGGACGACCCTGTGGATTTAGGTCTCGGAAAGACAATTCCTGAAGTTTTTCCTGCTGATACTGGACTTAGAAACTCGATTCCCAAGACCGAACTGGGGTTAGAAGCTTCAGACCTTCCATCTTCAGAACCATCTTCTAGCATGCACATGTCTGTGCAGAACGCAATGCCAGACATCCTTCTCGTGCTACCTAGAGAGGATACAAAAGATCCTCGTTTCATGGCGGACCACTGAGCAGTGCGCAGGTGGGCTTGGCTCTAGATTTTGGAGAATATAGTCAAAACTTCTTTGGATGAGATGGAAACTAAAGTTGAAGCCCTCCGACAAGACTTCCTGGGTTTGGGGTCAGGTGGCTTTGACTATCGGTAATTTTATTTTATCACTTGCCAGGTTTTCATTTCCATTAGGGAAGTTGCCGCTAGTGAAAAAAAATTTCTCATCTCTCTGCCTCTTATTGCAAGACCTGAGCCCTTGAGGAGGCCATGATGAATCTCCATATGCTGATAGCACATGAGGTGGGCCATGAAGATTAGGCGACCACCCTATCTACCGAGTATCATGAATGCAAAGCTCGGGTAGCGATGCTGAGGGATCAGTTTTCATCTCTGACTGGTAACCATGAAGCCACCTGGAAAAGGATCAATGACCTCAAAATGACTGTAAAGCATACTCGTTCAGTGGATGAAGTTGAGGCTTGGGAGAAGGCCATGATGGACCAGACTTGCAACGACCTTCATTGCACGGTGGTTGATCTGATGGAGAGAGCGAGCCATGCTCCTTTATTAAGGTCAGATATATTCATGTACACTTTGTTTTTCTAACCCCCCCCCCCTTTCAATGCGGTGAGGGAGAGGCCCCCGCATGTGGGCGTCCTACCTTTTTGTTCAAATAGAATACAATCTATGTCAATCAATACTTGTTGTAAAATTTTATTTCTACTGGAACAATTGTATTGTAAATAACAACACACTGAATCAGAATTAATCATAATTCAGAAAAATAGAAACAAAATATAACTTTTTCCTAGACAAAGGTATATAGTGAGCATAGTTTGACTATTAATAGGGTTCTGTATAAAATCCCCCTGAAATTCATTATCTTTTATATTAATACCATAATTTTCCAGGGCCCATTTGGTGTGGACCTAGTGAGTACATCCCGACTATTGCTTAGGTCGCCTTTTTTGGGTTTTCGGCATAATAGGCTTTGTGCATCTTTTTGTGACTATTTTAAAGTCCCACCGACAAAACTATCATTAATGAGGTTTTAGGTTGAACAACATTGACCAGCTATAGTGGGGAGTGGGCACCAATGATTTTTTGATGATTAAAATATGTTGCGATATTCTTCAGACGCATGTGGGGGGGACATGTTTAGATTCGAGCGACATGAAGGGCATGTCTCAAGGCATGGGAGTTGTATCGTTGTGTAGAGGTAAGAATAGAATCACCTAAGGATGTCTTTCCTTTTGTAAATAGGCCAGGGGTGATCAATATGCAGAGCCTCTGGGGGCATGGTATGCATATTAATGAAAAGGTGTCCTTAAGTCAATGACACTCCATTTCTGATTGCATAAGGACTTCATGAATGTTCGTCTTATAGAAACCACAATGGGTGGCATGGAGACTAATGAAAACCACTGGGGGTGGCTTGGAAAGGGTATGTGACATCTGAAAGGGTATGATAACATATGTATCAATCAGGAGTGCGGAATCAAGGTCCATGTCCTATGCATTTATATGGAATAAAGGATTGTTGGAGCTTGGTGTAGTTTAAAGTCATGCAGTTGGGACCTTATCTAGAATGGAACAACATGTCATGTTTCTCGGTAATCTCGTCAAAGACGTTCCACCATATTCAGGAAGGGTCACGAAAGAGGTGGGTAAACTGTATCTCAGCTGGTTTCTGAATCTCGGGATGGACATGGGGGGCTTAGGGGACAAGAGGCGTATAGAGAGAAGCATTTCCTATAGAAATATTTACTTTGGTAGATGGCCCAGGGGCGATCAATATGCAGAGCCGCTGAAGTCATGGTATGCATAGTAATACAAATGTTTCCTAAGGTCAATGATTTCATTCTCTCTATAGTTTGGAAACTTCAAGGATGTTTGAGATTCGGGACCACCATGGGTGCTTTACAAGGGTCTGGATTTTTTAACGCAAAGAGTGTGGTTTATAAGGAGAGGGTGCCAAGACACGGGAGAAAAATCTAGGATAAATTTCCCGAGAATGGGTGAAGTCATTCCTTCTCATGCTGGTGTGAGATGGTGGTTTGTGCCGGTCTGACCCGTGTACTGAGGGATTGAAAGAAGCCTTTGTTCCTTACTGAACCCATGATAGGTTTGACCATGCAGTTTAACATCATGCGACAAGGATAAATTCTTTGCAGTTTTGCATCATGCAGTAATGACAAGGAGCATTATTAAATGATGTTTTACAGTTTAACATCATGTACTGAGAACGGGGGTGGGGGGCATTTTTTCTGATGATGTGCAATTTTAACATCATGCAGTGAGGACAAGGGGCATTTTTTAAACCATTGAAAACTCTTATAGTTGAAGGTATTTCCCTAGATGTTTAATGCTTGGTCTTTGCAGCTTTATGCCAACCGACCAAGATGTTCCATACAGTTTAACGTCATGTGGTAAGGACATAGTTGCAAATGATTCCCTTGATCAGAATGTAATTGGGCTTGAACATCTTGACCTTCCCAAGATGTGGAGAGGGGTTAATTGGTGTAAATCATGGTTCCTGGGCTTCTCAAATCAAGATAAATGATAAGGGGGCTCTGAGGCCGATAAGCATATGGAGCCAAGAAGAGTCTCGCCTAAGAAAATATTGGATTTGGTAGACAGGCCAAGGCCTATCAATATGTACAGCCGCTGAGGGAATTTGTATGCATAGTCATGCAACGGTGTCCATGGGTCGATAAATTTCTACTTCCGATGGCCATGAATGGTTTTGAGGATGCACGATTGTTCGGGCCACGAAGTCTGTCATTTGGAAAAAAATATCTGGACATGTTAGGCATATTCGGCTAGGGTTTCAGTGAATGCTTAGAGATCCCCCTATGCTTATTTATATTCCACGTGAGGGTTATCCTTTACTCCATGCATTTTAACATCATTCGTTATGGATGAAGTACTATTAGTTTAGTGGTCATAGAGCTCAGACCATTGGATGACTATTGCTGCAGTCACTCGAAGGATAACCGAGTTACCATTCTCTGATATACTCCGAACAGTGTGGGGGTGGAGGTTTTAAACTATAACTCTGAGGTTTCCCAGATCAGGATATGTGGTGTGGGGGATCTGAGGCTGGTAAGTGTTTTGAGCTAGGAAGAGTACCGCTAGAAGAAATCATTCCTTTGGTAGATGGTCCATGGGCTATCAATATGTAGAGCCGCTGAGGCATGGTATGCATAGTCATGCAAAGGTGTCCTAGGTTTGATGACTTTCCACTTCCGATGGCCATGAATGATTATGAAAAACTGAGAATTCTCACATTATATAGTTCATCATGCGAGGATAATGGTGTCTGAGCATACAAGAATCATCTTCACTAAAATTGTCTGTTGAGTCAAAGTAGCCTTGCTTGAATTGATGTTCGTAGATGCAGGTCCTGTAATGACCCATAAAATTCAAGGGAAAATTTTTCTTAATTTTCATGGGAATTTTACAAGAATGCAGTTTCTGAAGGCTCTTGATTCTGAGGCCCCGTGTGCCTGGAATTTCTATCCGAAGATTAGCTCGGGTACGTTCAGTGAACGAACGAGCGGGTTTTTATAACTTTTGAACCGGTGCTCGAAATCGAATTCTGAGGGCACCAATGGATTCGCAGCGCTGGTAATTGCTAAGGATAACCTTTTCCGGAGTTGAGTTTTCATGGGACGAGTTGTTAACAAATTGTGGAAGATAAAATAAAAATTGAGTTACAATTTGTATTTCTTTAAGTGGTTTATCCATTGAGTGGAAGTTGGGGTAACCACCCAACATCCCATGGGATGTTATGAGAGTGGTGGAGCCCACACGAACCCCACCACTTCATATTCCATAACTCCTCCAACTCACCATTAATTTTGATAACTTAAGTTTATTAAATAGGTGATTTTAATTTGAATGTTTAAAATTCAAATGCTTATGTTTTGTTAATAAAATAATCAAGGGACTTATTTTATTTTTGTTGGGGTCTTGTGGCTTTGAGAGTTTTTGGGAGAAAAGATAAGGAGATTTAATAACTTCTTCCTCTTCGACAAAGAACGCGATGAACGCGAGGAACGCCGAATTCCTCGAGATCGACGACGCGCCACCGTCCCCACGACCAGACTCTCTTTTTCCGCGACGTCTTCTTCCGCGACAGCTATTTCCACGACGAACCTCCATCCAAGATATGATCGAGGTTGGGGTTTATTTATTTCGTTTGTTCCGGATTTATCGCCTATTCTGAACCAATTGTTATCGCAATAATGGGAGGAGGTTGGACCGCACAAACACGGCCGACCGTCATCCCCCTTGTTGGTTGACTTTTGTTGCAACTCGTGTAATGAGGCGTGGTGCCGAATCACCGCGTGGGAAATGTAAAGGAAAGGGGAAGAAGCACAGTGACATCACTCCGCACCATTGAATACAAACCAAAGACGTGGAGCCGTCGCGCCCACCGTTGAAGATGAACCAATAACGTGGCGCCGTCGCGCCATGCCGGAGAACCACCAAAGCACCACGGTCGGAGCGGGGCCGCGGAAGAGAATCACGGAGCCGTCGCGCTGCGCCAAACAGACCAAGAATGCAACTGATTCTGGGCCGTGGCAGAACAAGGGAACCTGCAATCAGTTCTGTGCCTCCGGTGTCGGAGTAGGGGGACCGGCCTTGTCGTTCCCGTTGCGGCAACATCCGGCCGGCCGGACAGGGGAAAAGCCAGGGGTTACAACCACCGGCTGGCCAGCTGAGCGACCCCATAATTGGGGGCCGCGGTTAAAAAACGGGGGGTAGCCCCCCCCCCCCCCCTCATCTCCTCGGCCAAATGGCCGAGCCACTAGCTGGCACCAGCGCGCAAGGGTGCCGGGACGGCTGCCCTGGCCGGTCCGCCAGTCCAGGCGGCCAGGTCGGGCCGCGCCCAGGCCGGGTCGGGCAGTGCCAGTAGGGCCACCAAGCCGGGCTGCGCCTAGGCCTGGCCGTGCCGTGCCGGCAGGGCTTGGCCACACCCAAGCGGGCCGGACCTGGACCCGGTTCGGGCCGACCCAAGGGGTACCGGGCTGGGTCAGACCGGGCCCAAACCCCCTAATACCAGAATTTTTCGGTCTGTTACTCATAACGTGGGCTACAAACCTCCGATCGACACACCGTCAGTTTGATAGAGATCCTTCGATCGAGACGGTAGTTTTGGTATATTACACTCAAGGTTTAGTAGTACATTGGGTTCAGTCGGGTTGGTTCGTACATGAAACCAACCGGGCCCTCGGAGCGGAAACGTTTATGAATTGAGCTCCGGACATCAGGTTGACGTGTCATTGACTTTGTTGGATTCCTCTAAGTGAGACATAAATTTTGGATTAATCTTCTCGAGGTTTGGACGCATTTGGAGTACTTTCGAGTTGGTTTTTACTTAAAAACCAACCGGGCCCCTGGGCGAAAAAGCCACTAACTCTCAGACCGGGCATCTGATTGACGCGCCGCCTGTGACGTTGAGTTCTTGATGACTATACCGAACTTTTGGATACATAAACTCCGGACTATGTGTCATTTGATGTATCAGACCTTCGGCTCATGGAGCGGACCCTCCCGAATGAACTTGCTGTGTGTGGGAACCGTAGAGCTGGCTGCGACTACGACGACGATGACGACTGTGCAGAAATCCTTCATGGATTCGACTGCGATGACTACACCACTCTGTGATCCTATGTGGATCAGTGCCACCGATCCTGTGTGTGTTAGATCTTGTGTGAGTCAGCGCTCAGCAGTCTTGTGTGGGCCAGTGCCTACAGATCCTATGTGGGTCTGATCCTATGTTGGTCATTACGGCAGTTAGTTACTATCGATCCTTTGTGGGTCATTAAGGGGGTTAGTTACCTATCGATCCTATGTGGGTCAGATACTTTGTGGGTCATGGCGGGGGTTAGTACCTATTGATCCTTTGTGGGTCTGACGTCCTAGAGGAATCAATGGAAATACCTGATCATCTCTATCGTCATACGAAGAAGTATACATGTGTGAGCTGAATCTTGACTTGCTTTCATATGTGGAATACGGTATGCTTTCTTGTGTGGATCGGGTTGTGATTTCCTATGTGGATGTGATCGAACATGGTCTTGGAGGTTGCAGAGATCATTAATTGATGACATAGGTATATGTATGGGAATATACCTAACTAGTGTCTACTGTTACTTCGTGATTGTATTTTTCCTTTGTGGATTATCCTTTGATGATTCTGGGAGACCTTCGGGGGTCTCGGGGTCCCTACTGAGTAGCTTATACTCTCACCTGCATGGTATATTCCCGCACTACGTTGTGTTGGTTGCAGACGACGGACAGTGCTGATCGCGGTTGAGGCTTGTGGAGCAGGTCGGTACCCAAAGGTGGACCACTGGGCAGGACATACTCGGAGCGGATGGTTGCACCTGAGGAGCTATGGATGATATCTGTACTCACCCTTCAGGTGGGACTTCCAGTGGACGACTCGAGGCTACAACTTTTTTGTCAGTTTCTGTTTTCCCTTTCCAGTTGTACTTTACTTTCAGTTTGGGTTTTTATACTGGCCCACTTACTTTTTTTCACATACTTTTGTATCAGTTTTTACTTAGTGTTTACTTTTACAGCATGCTAGATCTGTGGTGTTTGTTTACTTTTCAAGGAAATTCGTTCCCTTTTTATCAGTAATTACGCCTTGGTTCTTGTAGCCAGCACCTGGCCTATGGAAGCCGGTCTTGGGGTAGTCACGGCACGAGCCCTGAGGATGGGTTGTGACAAATTTGTATCATAGGAGTTCGGTTCTACCGTTGAACTTTGGACTCTGAACATTCTTCTATGTGAAGCAATAGTGTTAAGTGTATTGGGTGTGGTTATCAGTCCAGGGAGTCCAGTGTTGGTGCGGCGGCCGAAGTATCCGTACACCAGGACCCTGACTTCTGATTTCCGACTTATTACAGAAAAAAATTGATTTCATGTGTGATTCATGTTTTCTTTGTTCTTACTTTATGACAGCTCAACAAGTATACTGTTTGATCGTGGAACACCTGTTTCATTTTAGGATGGCCTCATGATGGCAGCCAGCTATGGTTCCGAGAGTTGAGCATGACGACAGCCCATCGAGCGACGAGACCTTTGTACAAGGCCCTTTGACAACAGAGGCACCGACGGTACTTCTGCCCACCAATCCCCCAAGGCTACCATCCCCAGCTGCTGACGAAGCAAGTCGCCTTAGTGCACTGCACGTGTTTCAAAATCAGTGACCGCCAAGGTTTCTCATGGAGACAGACCCTCAGGCAGCAGGGGATTGGATGGAGGCAGTTGTAAGGGTTTTCTGGTTAGTGACGACACCGGCGGACCTCATGGTGATCCTCACAGAGAGCTTACTGCACACGACAGTAGGAAGATGGTGGATCTTGATTCTCTAGGTGCACGATGATGCATCTCTCCTCTGGACGGACTATGAGAGCCTCTTTCGATCGGAGTTCATCCCAACCACACTCAGTGTGGTGTGCATCCAGGAGATTCTTCAGCTACGGCAGGGCAGCTTGACGGTCGCCCAGTACTCGGCGAGATTTACCGATCTCTCGCGCTACTCGATAGACACGGTATGGGACCCATTCATCTAGGCCCGGACCATCGAGCAGGGATTGAGGCATGAGATCAGGGCATTGCTGATCTCCCTCAACATTCCGACATAGGCAGAGGTACTGGAGAGAGACCTTCTGATTGAGATCTTCCTTGTAAAGCCTACATCAGCAGCAAGACCTACCACATGGCGGCACGTAGTAGAGTCCTTTGCAGCATGCAGTCGAAGGATGACTCATGGGACCATGAAGACCAGACTCTCAGGTAGAAGACCTCAGGACAATGGCTCAGCAGTGCGAGGAAAACAACGTTTAGCCAGTCTTTCGAGAGGTAGACAATGCTACGCATGCGGCGGGTAGGGCCACATGGATCGTGACTGCCCGACCCGTCATGCCGAGGAGCAGTAGACGGTTGAGGGGCCACCTAGGCAGATTCAGAGGGTCAACTGTGGTGGTCCGCATGGAGCATGCGTACGTGGTAGAGGAGCTGGACAAGCAGCAGGTGCTGGGCGATGCTTTGAGGCTCTACCACCACCACCACTAGGAGGTCCACCCCGACCACAGGGAGCTAGCGGGAAGAGAGAGGAAAAGCTTCAGGCAGTGGAGCCATATGACCACGGCGCGCCCGAGATGATTCGAGGTACTATCTGTGTCTATTCCACCCTTGATGCAGTTCTTATAGACACAAGAGAGATTCATTCTTTCATATACTCTTCCCTTGTTTAGAGCACGGAGATTCTGACAGAGCCGTTGGCTCGATCCTTACGAGTAGATACTCCTACGGGAGCAGACTCGACGATTATGCACTGGTGCCGGCAGTGTGAGCTTACTCTAAGAGGCGATAGCTTCGACTGGGATCTTCTTGTAGTGGAATCAAGGCCTTACGACATTTCTTGGGCATGGATTGGTTATCTACAGTCCATGCATAGATCGACTATATTAGGTGCAAGGTGCGATGTGTACTCATCGACGTGAGCAATTTCACCTTCACCGGTGAGAAGGGAGCCTTCGTAGCACAGGATGGACTCTCGCAGAGGAGAGGACAACTCATCACACATCAGTTGGATAGCCTCCTCCTAGGAGCAGTTGACATGCAGCGTCCTGGTTTTCCTGTAGTGGTGGATCAGTATGCGGATGTTTTTCCCTACGAAGTTTCGGGACTCCCACCTCGTAGAGAGGTAGACTTTTATATTGACTTATACCCTGGGACAGCCCCGATATCCACTCTATCATATCAGATGGCCCCCCCTGAGCTTGAAGAGTTACGTGTACAGTTGGAGGGCTTGCATGGAAAGGGGTTCATCTGACCCAGTGTTTCACCCTAGGCTTCCCTGATATTGTTCGCCAAGAAGGCGGACGGGAGCTTGCGACATTGTGTCAACTATCGTCACCTAAACCAGGTGACCGTGTGGAACAAATATTCATTACCAAGGATTTATGACTTCTTCGATCAGCTCAAAGGATCATAGTGGTTCTCAAAGATAGACCGTAGATCAGGCTATCATCAGCTCAGAGTTTGGGAGGAGGACGTGCAGAAGACGACCTTCAGATTTCGGTACGACCACTATGAGTTCTTGGATATGCCATTCTGCGTAACCAATGCTCCAGCAGTGTTCATGGATCTCATGAATAGGATCTTTCAGCCATACCTTGATCGATTTGTCATGGTCTTCATCGAAGACATTTTGATATACTCGACGACTGGGGAGGAGCACGCCTACCACTTACGGGTTGAACTGGACATACTTCGAGAGCACCAGCTTTATGTAAAGATCTTGAAGTGTCCGTTCTGGATATGTGAGGTCCACTTATTAGGACATGTCATCTATGAGGCAGGAGTTGCGGTGGATCCTGCGAAGATCGAGGATGTTCTAGCTTAGGATCCACCCAAGAGCGTGAAGGAGGTGCAGAGTTTCTTGGTACTAGTTGGATACTACCAGAGATTTGTGCCAGACTTCTCCATAGTTTCCGCACCACTCTATGCTTTGAAAAAGAAGGGGACACCCTTTATGAGGTTAGAAAAATGTCAGCAGAGCTTCCCGGAGCAGAGAGAGAGATTGACCAGCGCGCCTATCTTGAGGCTTCCGGAGGAGGGGGTTGGGTACGTGGTTTTCTGCGATGCATCAGGGACAGGACTCCGATGTGTCCTGATGCAGGAGCCGACCGTGATCACCTATGTATCACGTCAGTTGAGGCAGCATGAGTAGAACTACACTACCCATGACCTGGAGTTAGCAACAGTGGTCTTCGCTCTGAAGATGTGGTGACACTATCTGATGGGTGAGCACTTTACAGTCTTTTCTGACCATCAAAGTCTCAGGTATATCTTCTTGCAGAATGACCGGAACCTGAGACAACGGCGGTGGATCGAGTTCCTCCAGGACTGTGACTTTGAGATAGTCTATACTTTTTGAAAGGGGAACTTAGTAGCCGATGTACTCAGTAGGAGGACAGGCATTCATCTACTTGGGGAGGCGATAGAGAAGCTACCCACTTTGCAGATATCCTTCCTAGATAGAGATGGAGCAGCCTTCCTTCAGTCACTCACAGTCACTCCTCCACTACTGCAGTGGGTCAGAGAGGCACAGCGTGGGGACGCTGACTGTGAGACGCGGTATGCACAGATATCCTCAGGACATGCACCAGATGGTTTCTATATAGGAGGAGAGATCGACGTTCTTTTCAAAAACGTACCCTAGTACCAGCTGCTTTACGAGAGGATGTGTTAAGAGAGTTTAACACTTCCCCTTTTGTGGTGCATCCTGCCGTAGCAAAGATGTACAAGGATCACAGACGACAGCACTGGTGGCCGGGCATGAAGAAGGTTGTGGCAGAGATTATTTCTCGATGCCTCACCTGCCAGTAGGTGAAGGTAGAGCACCAGGTACAACAGGCTTGGTATATCCCATGTAGGTCCCAGAGTAGAAGTGGGACGACATATCTATGGACTTCTTTCCTGGACATCCATGCACTTCCAGAGGTCACAGCTCTATATGGGTGATTGTTGACCGACTCACCAAGTTGAATCACTACTTACCCATCCAAGATATGGGCTCATTGGAGAGCTCGGGATGCTTCTACATTTAAGAGATTGTGCGGATTTATGGTGTTCCATCATCCATCGTCTCCAATCGAGATGCTCACATTACTTCTCAGCTTTGGAAGGGGTTGTAGGAGGCATTCGAGATGTAGCTATGTCTGAGAACAGTCTTTCACCCTCAGAAAGATGGTCAGACTAAGAGGACCATTCAGACTCTCGATGAAATGCTCCACACATGTGTACACGACTTTGGTCGTAGCTGGGACGACCACCTACCCTTGGTGGAGTTCACCTACAACAATAGCCACCACTCCACCATCAGGATGGCAACATACGAGGCGTTGTATGGCCGACCTTACAGATCACCACTATTCTAGACAGAACCTGGGGAGTCAGCACTTGTGGGACTAGAGATGGTCCAGGCCATGACAGAGAAGGTCCAGGTCATCCAAGAGTGGATGAGGACAGCTCAGAGCCAGCAGATTCTTATGCTGATAGAATGCAGAGTCCACTGTAGTTCGAGGATGGCTACCACGTCTTCTTGCGGGTCTCACCTTGACGTGGTATACAAAGATTTGGATGAGGAAGTAAGTTGTCACCACGCTTCATCGGACCATTCCAGGTCCTCAACAAGATTGGTGAGGTGGCTTATCGCTTTTCTCTACCACCTCAGTTGCACCGGTTGCATGACATCTTCCACGTATCTCAGCTAAGGAGATATGTGCACGACCCAACGCATATCATTGACCATGGGTAGCTGGACATTGATGATAGGGTATCTTTTCGGAGGTCCTAGTGGAGATCAAGGATCGACAAGAGAAGTTCCTACGTGGACGGTCGAATCCACTAATGTGCATCAGATGAAAGCACGGGGACCTCCAAGAGAGCACTTGGGAGCGGGAGGCTCCGATGCGTCCCCAGTACCCACCATTGTTTCCCTAGTTTTTGATGTACCTTTATAGGGACATAAATCTTTGAGGTGGGAGAAATATAAATACACGTAAAATTCAAGGGAATTTTTTTTTCATTTTCTTGGGAATTTCACAAGAACGCGGTTTCTGACGGCTCTTGATTCTGAGGCTCGGTGTGCCTGAAATTTCTATCCAATGTTTAGCTCAGGTACGTTCAGTGAATGAACGAGTGGGTTTTTATAACTTTTGAACTGGTGCTCGGAATCGAATTCCGAGGGCACCGATGGATTCGCAGCGCCGTGAATTTCTTAGGATCACCTTTTCCATAGTTTCGTTTTCACGGGAGGAGTTGTTAAAAATTTGTGGAAGATAAAATAAAAATTGAGTTACAATTTTTATTTCTTTTAAGTGGATTATCCGTTTAGTGGATGTTGGGGTATCCACCCAACATCCCATGGGAGGTTATGAGGGTGGTGGGGCACACACGAATCCGAACCCTTCATATTCCTTAACTCCTTCAACTCACCATTAATTTTGATAACTTATGTTTATTAAATAGGTGAGTTTAATTTCAATGTTTCAAATTAAAATGCTTAAGATATGTTAATAAATTAAGCAGGGGACTTATTATATTTTTGTTGGGGTCTTGTTGCTTTGAGTGTTTTTGGGAGAAATGCTAATGATCTTGAAGAACTTCTTCGACTTCGACGAAGAACGCGAAGAATGTGAAGAATGTCGGATTTCTCGTAGATTGACGATGCAACGCCGTCCCCGCGATGTGACTCTCTTCGTCTGTGATGTCTTCTTCTGTGATGGTTATTTCCACGACGAACCACCATTAAAGCTACGCTTGAGGTAGTGGTTTATTTATTTCATTTGTTCCTGATTTCTTCATCGTTGGTTTATCGTCTATTTTGAACTACATGTTATCGCAATAACGGGAGGATATCGGACCACACAAACTCGACCGACCCTCCTCCCCCTTGTTGGTTGATTTTTGTTGTGACTCGTGTAAGGCGGCACGATACCAAAGCACCGCACGGGGAATATTAAGGAAAGGGGAAGAAGCGCAGCGTCGTCGTGTCGTGCCGTTGAAGACAAACCAAAGACATGGCGCCATTAAAGATGAACCAATGTCGCTGCATCATCGTGCCGCGCCGGAGAACCACAAAAGCACAGCGACTGGAGTGGGGTCGCGGCGGAGGAGCACGGCTCCGTCGCGCCCATCCAGACGGACCAAGGCTGCAGCCTGTTCCGAGCCACGGCGGAAAAAGGGAACCGGCGGCCTGTTCTGGGCCGTCGGCGTCAAAGTAGGGGGACCGGCCTTGCCGGTCCCATGGTGACAACAGCCGGCCGGCCGGGGCGGACTGGCCGGACAATGGAAAAGATGAGGGTTACAACCCTCGGCTGGCCAACTGAGCGGCCCCATAATTGGGGGTCGCGGTTACAAAACGGTGGGCATCCCCCCCCCCATCCGCTCGGCCGAACGACCGAGCCACCTACTAGCGCCAGCGTGCCGGGCTGAGTGCCCTGGCCGGTCCGCCGGACCGGGCGGCCAGGTCGGGCCGCGCCCAGGCCGGGTCGGGCCGTGCTGGCCGGATCGGGCCGCACCCAGGCCGTCCGGGCCATGCCCAAGTGGGCCGGACCTAGACCCGGGTCGGGTCGACCCCGTTCGGGCTGACCCAGGGGGTACCGGGCCGGGTCGGACCGAGCCTGAACCACCTAATACCGGAACTTTTCGGTCCGTTACCTATAACACTGGATACAGACCTCCGATTGATGCACTGTTTGTTGCATAGAGATTCTTGGATCGAGACGGTTGTTTCGGTATATTACACTCAAGGTTTCGGAGTACTTTGGGTTCAGCCAGGTTGGTTCGTACACGAAACTAACCGGGCCCTCGGAGCAAAAATGCTTATAACTTGAGCTACAGACGTCCGATTGATGTACCGTCAACATTGATGGATTCTTCTAAGTGAGACAGACCTTTTGGATTACTCCGCTCGAGGTTTGGATGCAGTTGGAGTATGGTCGGGTTGGTTTTTACTTAAAAACCAACCGGGCCCCTGGGACGAAAAAGCCAATAACTCTCAGACCGGGCATCCGATTGACGCACCGTCTGTGACGTTGAGTTCCTGTTGACTATACGGATCTTTTGGATACATCAACTCCGGACTATGTGTCAGTTGATGTGTCAGCCCTTCGGCTCGTGGAGCGGAACCTCCCGAATGAACTTGCTGTGTGCGGGAACCCTAGAGCTGGCTGCGACTGCGAAGACGATGAAGACTGTGCATAAATCCTCTGTCGATTCGATGGCGATGACTACAGCACTCAGCGATCCTACGTGGATCAGTTCCACTGATCCTGTGTGGGTCAGATACTATGTGGGTCAGCGCTCAGCGGTCCTGTGTGGGCCTGCACCTACTGATCATGTCTAGGTCCGATCCTGTGTGGGACATTACGGGGGTCAGTTACCTAACGATCCATTGTGGGTCTTTGTGGGTCATTGTGGGGTTTAGTTACCTATCGATCCTGTGTTGGTCAGATCCTTTGTGGGTCATTGTGGGGGTTAGTACCTATCGATCCTTTGTGGGTCCGACGGCTTAGATGAATCAGTGGAAATACTTGATCATCTCTATCGTCATACGAACAAGTATACCTGTGTGGGAAGAATCTTGACTTGATTTCCTATGTGGATTACGTAATGCTTTCCTGTGTGGATTGGGTTGTGATTTCATGTGTGGATGTGATCGAACTTGGGCTCAGATGTTGGAGCAATCTGGAATTGATGACTTAGGTATATGTATGGGCATATACCTAAGTAGTGCCGGATGTTACTTCACGATTGTATCTTTCCTTTGTGGATTATCCTTTGAGGATTCTGGGAGACCTTAAGGGGTCTCAGGGTCTCTACTGAGTAGCTTACACTCACCCCTGCATGGGCTATGCCCGCACTATGTTGTGTTGGTTATAGACGACGGACAACGCTGATCGCGGTTGAGGCTTGCAGAGCAGGTCGGTACGTGAAAGTGGATCACTGGGTGGGACATACTCGGAGTAGACGGTTGGACCTGAGGAGAAGTGGAGGCTAATTGTACTCACCCTTCATGTGGGACTTCCAGTGGATGACTCGAGGCTGCGTCTTTTCTTTCAATTGCTATTTTCCCTTTCCAGTTGTACATTACTTTTAGTTTGGATTTGTGTACTGGCCCACTTATTTTTCCTCACTTACTTTAGTATCAGTTTTTACTTAGTGTTTACATCTACAGCTTGCTTGCTCTGTGGTGTTTGTTTACTTTACAAAGGCAATGCCTTCCCTTTATATCAGGAATTATTCCTTGGTGCTAGACACCAACACCTCACCTATGGAAAGCGGGCTTGGGGTAGTCACGACACGGGCCTCGAGGACGGGTCGTGATAGGTCATCACATGAACCATGGGAAGATACATAGGCTAACCGGGTAGGGATACCCTGGAAATGTTTAGATGTGAAAAGGGGGACATACATGTAAACCACTGCACCATAAATTTCTAGATTGGGAGATATGATACGGGGGCTCTGAGGCCTATAAGCGTACGGAGCTAGGAAGAGTATCTCTTGAGGAAATATTTCCTTTGGTATATGGGCTATGGGAAATCAATATGCATAGCCGCTGAGGGAATGGTATGCATAGTCATGCAAAGGTGTCCCATGTTCGATAACTTTCCACATCCGATGGCGTTGAATGGTTATGAAGATCCACAATTATTTAGGTTGTGGAGAATGATGTATGGAGAGGATGCATCAAAATGCGCAAGTAGTATTTCCATCTCATTTCACCATATACCTTGTGTGGGTCACGAAGATGTCCGTGCAGTTTTAACGTCGTGCGATGATGAAGAGGAATACACCCCATGCAGAACTGGTCCATACATGGGGGAAGAGTGATTTTTTTAAATCTCCATTTGTGAATGGCTGCGATAGGCTAGGATACCCTGACGTCACTACACATCCTGCGATGACAGGAATAAAGCCACATATAGTTCCCTGAAGGAGGTTCACCCCGCGCAGGCATAGTCCGTACAAGGGGGAAAAGGGAATTTTTGACTTTCATTTGGGGAAGGCTAAGCCAGGGGGAGGGACCCTAGCATCACTACATATCCTGTGAGGGCTAGAATCAAGCCACACAGAGTTCTCTGATGTCTGTGTCGTTAAACTTCGTTTGCTGAGGACAAAGGATACACACCGTGCTGATCTGGTCCGTACACGGGGGATGATGGCATTTTTTTAAATCTCCATTCAGGAATGGCTAGTCTAGGATAGGAAACCATTACGTCATTACACATCTTGTGATGAAAGGAATCAAGCCATGCGTAGTTCCCTGAAAAAGGTACACCCCGAGCAAGGTTAGTCCATACACAGTGGAAAAGGGAATTATAGACATTCATTTGGGGGCGAATGAGCCAGGGTGAGGGACCATGGCGTCACTACATATCCTACTAGGGAGGGAATGAAGCCTCATATAGTTCTATGAAGTCCGTGCAGTTTAACGTCGTGCGGTGAGGACGAAGAATACACCACATGCATGTCTAGTCTGTACACGGGGGGGAGAGAGCAATTTTTTTGAATGGATGTGCCAGGATCGGGAACCCTGGCGTCACTACATATCCCACAAGGGCAGGAATCAAGCCTCACGTAGTTATTTTGGGGAATCCACCCAGTTCAGGTCCGGTCCGTACGGGGGAAGGGGGTATTCATGGCTTCATTGGAGGTGGTTGGGCCAGGGTGTGGAATTATGGAGTCACTACGTTTCCTTCGCGGGCAAGAATCAATCTTCACATAGTTCTTTTGGGGAATACACCTCGTGCGGGTCTGGTCTATACAGGGAAAGGGGTTATTTTTGGCTTCATTTGAGGTCGTTGGGCCAGGGTGTGTAAGTATGGCATCACTACATATCCTGTGTGTGCAGAAATCAAGCCTCACGTAGTTTTTTGAAAGACAATACACCCATTTCAGGTTTAGTCAGTATACGGGGGAGAAGGGGCATTTTTTCTTTTATCCTTATCCATTTAGTTTAACATCATTTGATAAGTATGAATAATACACCACGTGCAAAGCTGGTACATACACGAGGGGAGAGGGCATTTTTAACATTTATTCGGTGGTGGCTGGGCAGGGATGGGAATCCCTGGAGTCGCTACGTATCCTACGATGGAAGGAATCAAGCCTTATGTAGTTCTCTGAAATAAGTACACCCCATGAACGGTTGGTCCATACACAGGGATGGGCGCATTTTTTTAATTTTATTTCATTTGGGATTGAGTGTGACAGGATGGGGGATCCTGGTGTCACTACGTACTCTTCAAGGACATGAATCAAGCTATACGTAGTTCTTTGAAAGGTAATACACCCTGTGCTGGTCTGGTCCATACATGGGCGAAGAGGAAATTTGTTGATATTTCTTATCCGTGCATTTTAATGTCGTGCGGTAAGGATGATAAACACACCCCGTGCAAATTTGGTCAATACATAGGGGAAATGGAATTTTTTAAATTTATTTGTGGATGGCTAGGCCATGATGGAGGATTCTGGCGTCGCTACTTATCCTACAAGGGAAGGAATCAAGTCGTACATAGTTCTTTGAAATATAATACACCTCGTGTAGGTCTAGTACGTAAACAGGGGAAATGGCATTTTTTTTAACTTTATTTGGGGATGGTTGGGCCAGGATGGGGGATCTTTTCATCGCTACATATCTTGGAAGGGTAGTAATCAAGCTGTACATAGTTTTTTGAAAGATAATGCACCCCATGCAGGTCTGGTCTATACACGGGGGAAAGGGAATTTTTTTAACATTATTTGGGGATTTTTGGGCTATTATTGGGGATCCTGGCATCGCTATGTATCCTGAATGGGGAGAAATCATGCCATATGTAGTTCTTTGGAATCTGCGCAGTGTAACGTCATGCAGTGAGGACGAATTACTTTATAATTAGGGTCATAGATTTTGTACTCTTGGGTGCTTGGCAGTTTAACATCCTGCAGCTTGGGTAATAAATGCTTTTAGTTATGCCGGTGAGGAATAAATACTCATAGTTTAGGGTTATAGATTTTGGTCCATTGGGTAATTGGCATTTTAACGTCCTGCAGCTTAGACGATAACTGCTTTTAGTTTCTATGTAAAATACATCTTCAGGAATCTAGAATATTTAGGAGAGGTGGTGAATTGACCATCCATGGAGATCAAGGCATATGATCCATTGGAGTAGACCTTGGGTATAACACATGGTCCATCCCACTTGGGCTCCATCATTGGAGGTTTTTTTCTGGGTATCATTGGGGTCTGGAGGACCAATTCCAATTCTCCTTCAATAAATGACCAAAGACGAACCTTTTTATTGAAGGCTCACGCGATCTGGTTCTGATATATCTCCAGATGGTGCAAGGTGTTTAACCGCTTCTCTTCCAGCTGTTCCAATTTACCTAGCTTCTTTTCTGATTTCTCATCAATGGATAACGGATCAGAATTGGCAACACAGATAGAGGGTAATTGGAGATCAATGTGAATGACCGCTTCTGTTTCGTATACTAATGTGTACGGAGTAGCCCAAGATGCGTTGCAGATCGTTCGATAATACCACAATGCATGAAAGTGATTATCTAGCCACAATTTCATGTCTTTATCCACCATTTTCTGGAGAATGTTGGATAGGGTCTTGTTGAGAGCCTATATATTTATGTTTTCCGCTGCTTGGTAGCTGGATATGTGGTTAGACTTGATACCATATTCTTGATATAGTTTCTCCAATTCATTAGAGTCGATGATGGTGCCGTTATTCTTCAATATGGTATGAGGGACGCCAAATCTGGTGATGATATTGGTTTTCTCAAAGCTGACAATGTTTCTTCTCCCAAAATCCTTGTGGGTATAGCTTCTGCCCATTTGGAAAATAATTTGGTTGCCGTGAGGATATACTTCAGATGTTTGTATGTGGTAGGAGGATATGGTCCGACAACTTCCATTCCCCCTATAAAAAATGGCTAGGAGTAATAGGCCTGATGAAGTAATTCCAGGGGTTGATGAATGATGTTGGTATGAATTTGGCATGACTGTCATTTTTCGGTAAAGCCCTTGCAATCTCGTGCCACTATGGGAAAATAGTACCCAATCCTTCGGACCTGATGGTAAAGCATAGACCCTGGATGGTGTGCTCCACATACCCCTGCATGCACTGCTATCATGATAAAAGTAGTTTCTTCTCCAACAATTATTCTGAGTAGGACTCCGTCGAGGAATCATTTATAGTGGACCTCCTACTAACATGTGCCGCTATAACACCCCGATATTTTATGAAAATTATTCTTCTAATTTCATTAATGTCTTGGGTTGTATGCTACACCAAGATGACATTGTTCTATACGCAACACTCTATTAGCTTGCAGTATACGCAACACTATTCTTGGATCGTGTTACACACAATTTTGATAATAGTTATTATACACAACATTGAGTGTATATATATATATATATTCAATGTATAAATGAAATATGGTTGTATTATGTTATACAAAACAATGAACGATTCTTGCACAACACACAACCCTGACTTGGCTTGCATTACACGCAATGGTGACCTTCCTCGATAGCGTGTGTTGTACGCAATACTGGGTTTTACTAAACAATGATATATTATTATATTATTATGAACTAGCCGATATGAATAGTATTAACTTAATTTTGAATTTTATAACCTTATTATTCATCTTACACATTTTCTAGAACACGGTATAGAACAAAATAAATTTTTCAGGTAAAATAAGTATTTTTCAAAAGATGTAGTTTGGCCGCCTTTTGATGGTGCACCCACTTTAAATATAGTTTTTTACATGTTTATAAGTTAAATTTGACAATATAAAATTCTTATTTGGAATCAAGAAATAAAAATTTACTCTGGATAAAATTTTCATATTATTCTGGTAACTTTCATATTTTGATGAATAGTAAAAACACGCTATATTAAAAACAACTCTTTTCATCGCAATAATTTATAATATTTAATGGTTTTAAACCATAAATTGAATATATTTTTACCATTTAATATAATTTATTTCATTATCATTGATTTTATATTAAATTCGTAGATTAAATCAATTCAATCTTTTGCAATGTTTTAAAGAAAACCCCGTTTTATTTCGGAAACAGGATTAATTTTAATTTAATTTCTGCAACTTTTGTGTATTGAATTATGAAAACTGGATTCCATATTTGGAATCATTGGGTCCAAATTATGTTAATAAGATAACTTTTATTTTTGGGAATTATGAATTGTAACTACGGTAAATTTTATTTACAATAGTTAAAGGTAAATTGGGTAATTAAGGGTGAATATAATATTATAAAATTACCCTAAAACATTCCAAAATCCTATTGGATGACTAAAAGACTACCCATATCACCTAAGGGTCATATTAGATTCATTTAATAGACTATTTTAAATGAAAATAATTTAATTATTATTAAAACTAATGAAAGTGACAACATGTCACTCTCTTAAATCTTATGAGTATAACAATTTTAATTTAGTGATAAACATAATAAACCTTCGAAAATGAATAGTCTCCAGAAATCTAATAAAATAATCTACATCATGATAATTTATTTAGAATTTTTAGGGGTTAAATAATTGACATTAATGGTGATACATTAATGATACAGAAATTATTTATTACGTGGGAAATAAGTAATATAGTTTTTATTGAAATAATAATACCCATTAAAAGTCCCACAAAACTGACCAAAAATTATCGGTAGTGTATATCTACACCTTAAGAATCCAATGTCCTAATATATAACTATTTTGATCCTTATAAATGTCATTATGTCACTTATATTATTTTATATTAAATGATGCCAAAGTTGACACCTTCATAATTTAATAAATATAACAATTTAAATATTGTGATTTTAAGATGATAAATTCGAGTAAAAGTATTATTGTGAAAGCTAATAGATTTATCTTAATCATAGGATTTTATTTTTAATTTTTATGCAATAAATCAGTATATTAAATAATTATACAAAAATGATGTAGTAATTATTTTATTAAGAGATAAACCAAATAAATGGTTTTAAAAATAATAAAATAAATATTATATGAACTATTTAATGTGATCCAAAAATTTTATAGATTCATATGACCTTTTATGAATCTATTAATGCTTTTATTTTTAATATGGCTTCTGTATATATTTTATTTAAATTGAAATAAATGAATAGTGTCAAAATTGACACTATTGTTATTTTATAAGAATAACATATTATAAAATTTTTTAAAAATCACAAAAATATTCAAAAATTATAAATTTAAATTTATATGGTCTATAATGTTATTAAGTAAACAATTATGTATAATTCACAACAAATATGTAATTATTTGTTATAATTTAAAATTTGGAATTTTATTACCACAAATAAACTTAAATAGATTAAATAAGGATAAATCAAAACGATAAGGTTTAATATAAGATCCAAACATGTCTAAATTTTATTTGTTGATGATATTACAACCCTATATAATTTAATATTCGAATATTAGTCTTTTTTGGAGTTTTTTTTGTGGGGTTAGATTTATTATAAAGTAATTTTTTTAAGAATTCCTAAGGTGCCTCTCTCCTCCCTTATAAAAGGGAACCTCCTCCCTCTCTTCCACACACCACATAGAGCCTTCATGATCAGACAAACACTATCCAATTCTCTTCTCCACTTCCCTAGAAACATCCTAGAGATATTGGTCTTCTTCAAAGACCAATTTTATTTCCCTAAGAGGAGGTCTCAAAGAGGCGCTTCAAAAAAGAGGTAATTTCTGTTACCGATTATTTCACCTTTATTTCTTCTTCCACTTATTCTTATTAGGTTTCTTCATTGTGAAGTAATGACAAAAGTATCACTAATATACTGATATGTTATTATAATTATGAAACAACCATATTTCACCATCTATCCATCATAAGGAAAACCAAATCATTGCGCGTGCGTACGTACGGAATACCATCTCCACACTGTGGTGTAATCTATTTTCCACCACCACCTTACATGGATGGGTATAATGGTGTAAATAATAACTATATATGACTATTGTAAAGTTATATTAATTTTTTAATAGTATACATAAACTCTAATAAAATTCCATGATCATGGGAATGATTTCATCGCTCGTGCGTACGTACGGAATACCGTCTCCACGACGCGATGAGATTCATTCTCAATGATTAACCATTAATAAATGATTATAAAGTATATATAATAAGTAATCATGAAATATATGACATAATAATGATACTGGATTTATTTACATATAAATATATATATATATATATTTCATCCAATTAATTCCATTTAATTCAATGAGGAAACGAAAACAACGTTCATGCGTACGTACGGCCTACCGTCTCCATGAACGGTGTATTTAATTTCATTTATCGATATATATATATATGTATATTCTGAATATATATTATATATAAATCAATTTTTACATTCTGTATGTAAGTAATCATGATCTATGTAATCATATGAATAATTACAATCAAAACACGGATGAAAAATGAAACAATTTTACCCAAAATGATCTTTAACATGGAATTTACAAAAGAACGGGTAATATAAAGTCATAAGTGAATCATATATGATATCATAACAATTAATATCATTCTGTAATAAGTCAATAGTATTATTTAAATCATTATACAAGAGTTTCAGATACGTGCGAAGCATATCGGACCTAAGGTAAGGGATAATTTTGCAAATCTCATTTTTATCTAAGATTGCTTCTTCGTAAGTAATTACTGGGGTTATTTCTATCATCCATGTCCATGTTTTATAAAGGTGTTTTAATGTATGTTTAATGTCCTTTTTACCCATTTTTGACTTTTACTACATTGTATGTAAGGAATCTTTCTTTTGTTTACGTTACGAGGTACTTTTTGACTTTTCCGGCAAAAGTACGAAAAGAATGTTTTCCTTTTAACTTATATGGCACGAACGGATTTTTATGGTTTTATAAAGACTTATTTTCATGAAGATTCTTACAAAATATTTCATGACTATTTTCAACAAAACATCTTTCTTTTAAAATTGCATGATGTTTTGTGAAAAGAAATTGATTTTGAAGAAGAAAGGATATATTCCTCAAGAATTCATTACAAGTGTTTTATCAAATACATTTTCCATCTAAGATGAAATTATTTCATATGTGTATGTTTCAAGTGTAATCTCTCTATGATTGAAAATATTTCACTTTTCTTATTATGAAATGATATCCATTTCGTTTATATGGATTATGTGATGAGGAGATGTTGTTTATACAAACCATTTTATTCGTTGGGTTATTATGAATGATGTATGTTTATTTTGAGGCACAAGTAAGAATAATTCCAATATGAGATGGGTGGGACCTATATCTCCCTCCAATACATTGGGTAAAGATTTATATCTCATCAGATTGACATGGCTGGAACGGTATGTTAAACCGGTTCAGTAATATAGGACTGGAATGAGGAGTGAACTCGATTCAGAAAGGGACTTTGTCCACTAAGATGGTCTTGGCAGCAATTCCTTTGCTACTATTGAAATCATATCATGTTCTTAATGTTTTCCACAATTACATGATTTATTCCCATGATATTTTATCATTCGTAATGTTTTTTATGATCTATGACTTACGTACTTCTATGATTTATGTCATTTCTCGTGATTTTGATGTTTAAACATTATGTTCATGTTTTTAAGTTCAAATGTATATGCTCTGATTTATTTTATCCATGCTTACCCTTAATGAGAATTTGAGCTCACCCTTTTTAGGTTTCCTTTTCCCTAGGATATAAGGAATGGTTTTAGGTAAGAAAAAAATGGAAGATCTTTATGGGAGATGTTGAAGATCTTTCACCACAATTAGAAAATTACGTTCCATGTTTCCAAAGACACTAAACTATTACGGTCCTTGTGTGTCTATATTTTTTTTGTATTAAGTATTCCGCTAAATTAATGTAATGTCCATTTACGTCATGATTTGGGTCTCTATAGTTGGTATGAGAGGAACAGTTTAGTCAACCATTGGAAACTAGGATGCGAAATTGTTAGTGAGATCCATAGATATATTTCTAAGGTATGTCCAGGGGTGTCCCTAAGGATAAGTATACATATAGGATATAGTCCTAGAACTACGGTAAAGATCATAAAATTTAACCTAAGATGTTAGATATTGAGGGTAATCCCCCTTTACTATGTTGTTTTCCCTAACATGATTTTTACCTCTCACACTATTTTTTTGGGTTTTAGAAAATGGATGGAAGCAAGAAGATTCACGATAATGGAGGATATGATGGACAATGAAATTATATTATTCATGAGAAACCAAATGAAATGGAATTTGGAAGTCCAAACATCATTATTATGCCGAATCATCAATCTCATAATATGATCAATAAACTCAAATTTGGTAAGTTTCCTGACGCGGCTAATAAGAGAAAGATGGAGTTTCATGATGATCATAGAGTAAAGAAAGTTCAATTTCCCCTATGTAAATCATGTTGAAAGAGGCATCAAGGAGAATGTTTCAAAGGAACTGGAAGATGCATTGGGTGTGGAGAAGAAGGACATAAAGCCAGTAAGTGCAAAGGAAAAGTTTCATTTAACAATATGGATGAGGATAATGGTATTGCTACGACATCAATAATGGTTAAATGTTTTAAATGTGGAATGTATGTGAATTATGAAAACCAATGCCCTAAGAGAAAGTCTCATGAAGAGATTCAGTATGGTCTAATGGGTAATATTTATGTGGATGATGATGAAGAGACTACAAATGATATGTGAGATGAAAGAATTGTTGAAGCACGATCAATGGTTTAAGAAGGTAGTGGAATGATTACATGTTTATCAAGTGTAATGTTGTATAAGTAATATCATGGTACTAAGGAATAAAGAGACATCTATGGATTGTTACACTGTTTTCTTTCCTATGTTTTGAAAGTGTATGATTAATGGTACCAGTAACCATGGAAGGTTATTATGATATTTTGGTAAAGTAGATGATATGCGCATAATGAAGGAATAAGAAGATAATGAGATGTTTTATTGTATTCATGAGCTCATGATTGATATAAGGACTAAGTGATATCATGGATTGAGTATATAGAATTTTGAGGATTTTGGTATGTGGAAAGTGTTAAATTTTAACTGCATTCATGTTTTCACTAAGGCTCAATGGGTATTCATTTTTCCAGAGAATACATGATTATGGACTTCAAATGTTTAGTATGTGACCAACAAGACATATCTTATGATATATGGGGATCAACGATGGTATTAAATCTCTGGTAATCATTTTCACTATATTATGAGAGTGGACTGTTGTATTATGGATAAGCCTAAAGATTGGAATGGATTAAGTTGGGCCTAAGTTATTATTGTTTAAGGATAGATGTTTTTTTGATATTATTGATGGGATGTTATAGTAATATAGTTTTAGAAAAAGGACAACTTGCAGGACGGACGACAGCCCATCGCGTCGGACAAGTCTGTGGGAATCGAACCCACAACCGAAGTGTGACTGGCCATTATCGCCTACCACTGGCCTACAGGAAGTCCCTGGTTAGTAGAAACTAGTTTTATTTTATTTAGCGCTATGATATATGAAGTATAAGATTATTTTTGGAACCATATATGATTAATCTAACCATAAGATGGAGTTATAACATTTTATAACCTTTTTTTTTTGAATGAGATGGAATGACCCATCATTCTATCACATGATCTGCTAACACATCACGAATAACAAATTCAACTTCATTTCATTATGAGATGAAGTGGAAATTTTTCAATTCACGAACAACAGTGAGATTGTACCAAAATCATGAAAGTATTTCTTTTAATTCATAATCATTTGGGAAATGATCATGAAAACCAAAAATGTTGTCCTAGTTTCTTTATATCTGATGAATCATATGGTACCTTAGATCATCACAAATCAATAGCTTTGTGATTGTTTGCTTTTTCATAGCCATGTTCTCTACCACTCTCCATCATAAAATGATGGTTAGATTTTTATTCCATATCCATATTTTCACCTATGTTCTCCTATGTCAAAACCCAGTGATGAGAAAATTTGGGTAACCATTACATTTTATACTTTAGTTTTTAAAGCCATGTTTTGGTATTCCTTTTTAAGATGTGGGTTTCTATTAAACAAAATTTCGAGTAGTAAACCATTTATAACCCTGACGAATTTTGAGGGAGAAATTCATTTTTAGGGGGGTAGAATGTAACACCCCGATATTTTATGAAAAATATACTTTTAATTTCATTAATGTCTTGGGTTGTATGCTACACCAACATTACCTTGTGCTATACGCAACACTATATTAGCTTGCAGTATACGCAACACTATTCTTGGATTGTGTTACACACAATTTTAATTATAGTTATTCTATGCAACATTGTGTATATATACATATATATATATATTCAATGTATAAATGAAATATGGTTGGATTCTTTTATACCAAACAACAAAGGATTCTTGCACAACACGCAACCCTGACATGGCTTGCATTACACGCAATCACGACCTTCCTCGATAGCGTGTGTTGTATGCAATACCGGGTTTTACTAAAAAATGATATATTATTATATTTTTATGAACTAGCCGTTATGAATATTATTTACTAAATTTTTAATTTTATAAAATTATTATTCATCTTACACATTTTCTATAACATGGTATAAGAACAAACTAAATTTTTCGGGTAAAATTTGTATTTTTAAAAAATGCAGTTTGGCCACCTTTTGATAGCGCATCCACTTTAAATCTAGTTTTTGACATATTTATAAGTTAAATATGAAAAAATAAAATTCTTTTTTGGAATCAAGAAATAAAAATTTACTTTGGATAAAATTTTCATATATTCTTGTAACTTTTATATTTTTATGAATAGTAAAAACATGCTATATTAAAAACAACATTTTTCAATGCAATAATTAATAATATTAAATGGTTTTAAAGAATAAATAGAATATATTTTTACCATTTAATATAATTTATGACAATAGCATTGATTTTACATTAAATTCATAGGTTAAATCAATTCAATCTTTTGCAATGTTTTAAAGAAAAACCTGTTTTCTTTCGACATCGGGATTAATTTTAATTTAATTTATGCAAATTTTGTGTATTGAATTTGTAAAAATGGATTCCATATTTTTAATCAGTGGGTCCAAATTTTGTTAATAAGCTACCTTTTATTTTTGAGAATTATGAATAGTAACTATGGTAAATTTTATTTACCATAGTTAAAGGTAAATCTGGTAATTAAGGGTGAATATAAATTACCCTAACACATGCCAAAATACTATTGGATGACTAAACGTTGATCCATATCACCTAAGGGTCGGACTAGAATCATTTAATAGACTTTGTTCCATGAAAATAATTTAATAATTATTAAAATCAAAGAATGTGACAACATGTCACTCTCTTAAATCTTATAAGTATTAATAATTTTAATTTATTGATAAGCATCATAAAACATCGAACCTGAATAGTCTCCAGAAAGATAATAAAATTATCTACATCATGATAATTTATTTATAATTTTTAGGGATTATATATTTTTCATTAATGGTGATACATTAATGATTCAGAAATTATTTATTAAGTGGGAAATAAGTAATATTGTTTTTATTGAAATAATAATACCCATTAAAAGGCCCACAAACCTGACCAAAACGTATTGGTAGTGTATATATACACCTTAAGCGTTCAAATACCTAATAGATAACTATTTGGAGCCTTATAAAAGTGATTATGACACTTATATTATTTTATTTTAAATGATGCCAAAGTTGTCACCTTCATAATTTAATAAATATAACAATTTAAATATTGTGATTTTAATATTATATATTCGAGTAAAAGTATTATTGAGAAATATAATATATTTATCTTCATCATAGGATTTTATTTTTAATTTTTATGAAAGAAATATGTATATTAATTAATTATACAATAATGTGGTAGTAATTATTTTATTTAGAGATAAACCAAATAAATGGTATTAAAAATAATAAAATAAATATTATATGAACTATTTAATGTGATCCACTAATTTCATAGATACATATGACCTTTTATGAATCTATTAAAGCTTTTAGTTCGAACATATCTTCTTGTATATATTTTATTTAAATTCAAATAAATGAATAGTGTCAAAATTGACACTATTGTTATTTTATAAAAATAACATATTATAAAATTGTTTAAAAATCACAAAAATATTTAAAAATTATAAATTTAAATTTATATGTTCTATAATGTTATAAATTAATCAATTATGGACAATTCACAACAAATAATTAATTATTTGTTATAATTTAAAATTTATAATTTTATTACCACAAATAAACTTAAATAGATTAAATAAGGATAAATCAAAATGATAAGGTTTAAATAAGATCCAAACATGGCTAAATTTGACCGGTTGATGAGATTACAACAATATCTCATCAAATCTTCGAATATGAGTCATTTTTGGAGGTTTTTATGTGGGGTTAGATTTATTATTAATTAATATTTTTAAGAACTCCAAAGGTTCCCCTCTCCTCCCTTATAAAAGGGAACCTCCTCCGTCTCTTCCACACACCCCTTTTAGCCTTCATGCTCGGCCTAACCCTGCCAAATTCTCTTCTAAAATTCCCTAGAATTATTCTAGAGGTCCTGGTCTTCTTCAAAAACCAATTTTAGTGCCCTAAGAGAAGGTCTCAAAGAGGCGCTTCAAAGAAGAGGTAATTTCCGTTACCGATTCTTTCACCTTTT
Source organism: Viscum album (assembly GCA_963277665.1). Taxonomy (NCBI): domain Eukaryota; kingdom Viridiplantae; phylum Streptophyta; class Magnoliopsida; order Santalales; family Viscaceae; genus Viscum; species Viscum album. The sequence continues at coordinate 521,538,321 of OY728160.1, forward strand.
TTTATTCTTCCACTTATTCTTCATAAGTTGTTTAATTATGAATTAATAACATAAGTATCACTAATATACTGATATGTTTTTATAAGTATGAAACAATCATATTTCACCATCTATCCATCCTATGGAAAACGAAATCACCGCGCATGCGTACTTACGGAATACCATCTCCACGCCGTGGTGTAATCTATTTTACACCACCACCATACTTGGATGGGTATAATGCTATAAATAATTACTATATATTATTATTGTAAATTGATATTGATTATTTAATAGTGTAAATACACTCCAATAAAATTACATGATCATGGGAACGATATCATCGCTCGTGCATACGTACGGAATACCGTCTCCACGACGCGATGACATTCATTCTCAATGATTAACCATTAATAAATGATTATAAAGTATATATAATAAATAATCATGAAATATATGATATAATAATGATACTATATTTATGTATATATATATATGTCATCCAATTAATACCATTTAATTCAATGAGGAAACGAAAACAACGTTCATGCGTACGTACGGCCTACCGTCTCCATGAACGGTGTATTTCTTTCCATTTATCAATCTATTATATATATATATGTATATTCGGAATATATATTATATATAAATCATGTTTTACATTATGTATGTAATTAAGCATGATCTACGTAATCCTATGAATAATTACAAGTCAAAACACGGACGACAAATGAAACGAATTTACCCAGAACGCTCTTTAACATGGAATTTACAAAAGAACGGGTAATATATAGTCATAAGTGAACCATATATGATATCATAACAATTAATATGATTCTGTAATTAGTCAATAACATTATTTAAATCATTATACAGGAGGTTTGGATACGTGCAAAGCATATCGGACCTAAGGTAAGGGATAATTTTGCAAATCTCAATTTGATCCAAGATTGCTTATTCGTAAGTAATTACTGGGGTTATTTATATCATCCATGTCCATGTTTTATAAAAGTGTTTTCATGAATGTTTAAAGTCCTTTTTACCCATTTTTATCTTTTACTACATGGTATGTAAGGAATATTTCTTTTGTTTACATTACGAGGTACTTTTTGACTTTTCGGGAAAAAGTATGAAAAGAATGTTTTCCTTTAAACTTAGACAACACAAACAGATTTTTAAGGTTTTATAAAGCCTTATTTTCATGAAGATTCCTCCAAAATATTTCAAGACTATTTTTGACAAAATCTCTTTCATTTAAAATATCCTGACTTTTTGTGAAAAGAAATTGATTTTGAAGAAGAAATGATATTTTCTTCAAGAATTCATTACAAGTGTTTTACCAAAACCATTTTCCATCTAAGAAAAAAAATTATTTCATATGCGTATGTTTCAAGTGTAATATCTCTATGATTGACATGATTTCAATTTTCTAATTATGAAATTATATCCATTTCTTTTATATGGATTATGTGATGATGGGATGATGTTTATGAATCCCATTTTATTCGTTGGGTTATTACAAATGATGTATGATTATTTTGTGAAAAAAGTAAGAATGATTTCATTATGAGATGGGTGGGACCAATATCTACCTCCAATGCATTGGGTAAAGATTTATATCTCATGAGATAGACATGCCTGGAATGGTAAGTTAAACTGGTACAGTAATACAGGACTGGAACAAGGAGTGAACTTGATTCAGTAATGTAATGTCCATGTACGTCAAGCTTTGGGTCTCTACAGCCGCCATATAGGACAATGTTGATTTCCCTTCTCCGCATTTTCTCTCATTCAGCCATTTTTGATAGAAGTTATCCCCGTTAAAGGTAATCTTAAATGGGGGTCATCCAACCAGTGGAGGGAACATATGGCTCAGAGGTTTGCAATGTTGATAACTTTTTCATCTCGGTTTGGGTTAGCTAGGGCTATGGCAGCATTAGTTAATGCGTCGGCCAGAGCATTCTGAGACCGATTAATAGAGGTCATTGTTCGTTCTATGTAGAATTCCACCATTAACCCTCGAACATGGTCACAATGTGGAATAAGATCCTCCTTTTTAAAATAATTGTCACCATTGACTTTCTTGATGACCAGTTCCTAGTCACCTTTTATCATAAGGTGTCGTACTTTCACCAGGAGTGTTAGGAGGAGGCCGGCAATGAGGGATTGATACTCCGCCTCATTGTTCATACATCCTTATAACAGGAGGAAGGAATATGTCAAGATTTCCTTTTCTGGGGACATGATTATTATCCCCAATACAACATTGTTAAATTTGGGATCCTCCATCCTTTTCCGTGTCGGGCTTCGGGATACACCGTCAAAGTAAATTTACCATGTTGGGAACTCTTATTGTACATAGAATATTTCTTCCTCTGGTAACTCGATGTCCAATGCAGTGGTACCTTATGAGGGGTTATCATCTATATAATATTACAATATCGGGCCTTTGATGGCCTTCTGAGGCACAAACTGGATGTCAAACTGTTGTAGGACAATTGGCCATCGGGATAGGCACCCGGTCAGCATCGGAATACTAAGGATGTACATCAGTGGGTTATTCTTTGAGACCAGATGGTCTTCATGATGTTGCAGATAATGTCTCAACTTTTGAACTATGAAGACCAATGCCAAACAACTCTTCTCGATGTTTGAGTATAGAGTCTCAGCATCGATCATGGTTCGACTAAGGTAATATAGAGTGTTTTCACGGCCGGTGTCATTTTTCTGCATGAGGAAGGCTCCCAGTGACCGCTCTAGGGAAGTCATGAATAGGATGAGAGGTCTTAGTTCAATCGGGGGGCATGATCACTGGTGGTCTCAACAGGTAATTCTTTAGTCTATCAAACACCTCTGGGTAATCATCTGTCCATTGGTAGGTAACCCACTCTTTCATTGACCTGGTAAAGGGAAATCATTTTCCTGCCAGGTTGGATATGAATCACCTAATATAGGCCAAGTGTCCTTGGAATCCCCTCCACATGGTGAGATTGTGGGGATGAGGTAATTCAAGGATAGACATTGTCTTTTCATGGTCGACATCGATGCCATGATGGCGTATGACGAAGCCAAGGAATTTCCCTGAGGTAACCCCGAAGACACATTTCAAGGGATTCGTCTTCAAACTATATTGTTGATGTTTGTTGAAGATGGCCTCATGGTCTGATAGGTGATCTGTGCATTGTCTGGACTGAACAACCATGTCATCCACGTAGCACTCAACGAATCTCCCGAGGAATTATTTAAAGATACGATGAATGACGCATTGATATGTGGCTCTAGCGTTCGTGAGACCAAAGGGCATGACCCTGTAATAGAATATTCCTTGAGGGGATCTAAAGGCAGTTTATTATTCATCTTCTCTGGCCATCTAAATCTGATTATACCCAGAATAACCATCCATGAACGAGAGAGCCTCATACCAGGTCGTTGTGTTGATTAATAACTATGTAATCGTAAATGGGAATCATCTTTCAGTCAATACCGTTTTAAATCTCTGAAATCAATGATGTCTTGTATTTGTACATTATTTTTATTGATAGGGACATTTTTGTCCCACCAGATGGGGTATTGGACCTCCTGATTGAAGTCTTATTTAATAATCTTATCGACTTTAGTCACTATTTTGGTAGCATGTGATGGGTTCTTTCTATTGGCAGCTTTTTTTTAGCCGTGGTGGACTTCTGGTAGACCTAAGTGTTGTGTCTCCACTTTAGGATTGATTCTTGGAATTTCTATGTAATTCAAGGCAATGACATCCTGGTGTTTCCTCAGGAATGAGGTATATACATCGTGCTCTACGGGGGGCATGGCTGCACTAATGAGAGTAGGCGTCGGGTCTTTCTTGGTAACCAGGTCTATTTCACTGAGCTCATCCACAGTGGTGGATATACCTTCCTCAAATGCGAGAGGTGTGTACCTGAGAACCTCCTCCTCCTCCTCCTCATTCACATATTCTTGATCTGACGGGGGGGAGATCTCCTAGTACGGGTTCATCGGAGTCTGGAGGCGAGGCATTGTGGGTGTCCTCGCTCGAGTATTCATCCCCGAATTGAGGGTCAGTAGATGTTATCACCTTGTCACGCTCGGCCGTTATGGCTGAAATCTTGAGGGTAGCTGAGTGCATGTCCGGAATTGAACCCCCGCTCTCAATATGGTTGATGGGTAGTACATAGTCACTGCCAAGCCATCTGTGGGGGTTGTCAGGAACCATTTCCAGTCCATTTGGAGCAGGGATCCAGCCGACACCCTCGACCGAAGGCTTCTTCTTCTTTTTCTCATTGAACCCGACATCAATTTAGTGTGACTCAGAGAGCTCCAAAGGGGACTTGTCGGTGTGTAATGTCCCATTATTTCCATTGATGAAATACATAATACACTAGTGGTAGGATGAAAGAATGGACATGTGCTTATGGAGCGACAACCTTCCCAACTGGGCATTGAATGTTGTGTTCTATCGGAGCACCAGGAATTCCGAGTAGGCAATAATGTCTCCAAAATGGTTCTTTAGCTTAATTTTTCCAATTGGCTTCTATTATCTCTTGTCATAACGTAACAGAGTTGTGGCTGAGGATACTAGGTCATTCTCATTGTATCCCGGCGTGTGGAGTGTTCGTAGGGGATGGAGATCAACTCTAGAGCCTTTATCAATAATGAATTTATGGATCTAAAAGTCATTTAGTGTGCTAGACACTTATAGTGGTTAGATATGTCCTTGCACGACGACATCTTCATCCCGATCGGTGAAGGAAAACACCACATTGCATTTAGCTGGGCTAGTCTCCGTTCAATAAATCTCGGAGCCAGCGACCTCGGCTTGAATCTCTTGGGGGATAATAAAGGATTCTATAAGTGCCTCTCTAAGGTCTTCTGGCAAACTCAAGGCATCTAGGATTGAAAGTTTGGCTGGTACCGACACCAGCTACTTAAGGATGTCATATTTCTGTTCCAGTAGCTGATGCTTCTCCATTGGTGGGAGAGTTATGGAGGGCAACATGGAAGTTTTAATACATGACGAGGAGGGACTAACTACAGGTACAAATGTCGATGATATCCCCACGGTCTGGGGACATAGCCCGGCCAGTCTTTTTGTGCGAACTAGGTGGCTAGATGATTGTTCCTCCACTGATGGGTATTGCAAAATAACGAGGCCAGAGTGGGTGCTTGTGAAGGTGGAAGGATATTCTTTCTCTCAATGAGTCCGTTGATGGCTACTCCCATGGGTTTCCGCGATATTCACGGTTTGGGTCGAGGTCCAAATGTAGGGTTGGTTTTGACCGTGACAGTGCCTCCCCTGGTATCCTTTTCCTGTGCGATTCCTCGTCCATACTCCTTGTGTCGGGAACTCTGGTACAAAACCATACCATTCGTCAAGGAATGATTCCATAAGATAGATGACGTCTATGGAACTAAATATTGGCTCCTCATCCTCTTACAAGTCAACCCGGTCGGTTGTCCTTGATGGTGCCATTTGGTGGGTGGGTTCCTGTGGCGCCATGTATGGGGGAAAAAATCAGACAGTGTCTGGGATAACTTCGGCCTCATTGTGGACTACTCCTCTTTTGCTTGTCTCCACCCTTCTCGATTACGCCTGGATTACCATCTCATTGAGGGTTGGGTGGACGATATTCTCAGTTGTGCGGGATCAGGGGCTATTGGTGGCAACACCGGCTACTGTATTTGATCTCGGAGAATTCACTTGGATCGATTGATAGTCTCACGATTCATCGAGTTATCAAATTTTTCCCATTCATACTAGTGACTTTCTTCCACCCCTCCACATTGTCAGATTCCATGGTAGAAATAAATGTCACGTGTGCTGGGGGTGGACCCAACTCGACCTGCCCAGAGTATACCATCTTTTTTAGGAGGTCATTGAAGAAGATGCATTCGCTAATATTGAGCCCCGACATTCGATGGTAGGGATAGTAATCTGGCCTGTCATAGAGGCCGACCTCTTCAGGTTTCCTTGGATCTGGGAGGCAGATCAAGTTCCAATTCATGGTGGCAATGATGTAGTTATGGACTTGGTCCTCTTGGAATGAGGATACTTTGTGTCTTTGATCCTCAAACTAGTTTTGCTTCGATGCTCTCTGATCGTCCCGCTTAGGCAGAGGCGGCCGCTGATATGCAGGAGGCCCTTGACAATTTGGTGGAGGCATGAGCAGTGGAGCAGGCAGAGAGGCTGGTTTGAGCATGATAGATGATGCTTCAGCTCTGGAATCTCTCTTGGCAAGAGCCTGTGAGGATATTCGGGACATCAGATTGGTCCTCTATAGGGAGTCCTCAATTCTATGGGAAATAGCTGAGAGGTGGTGGAAGCCAGTGGTGCACTCCACTAGTATGAGCGATGTTCGTAGCTCATCTCGATGATTATAGATACATTTGTAAAACATCTCATATTGTGTCATTGGCCTGTTCAGAGAGTAGGACAGACCTTTCCATCTAGTGACGATCCCTGAGACCCTCTCATTCTCCCTCTGCTTGTAGTTCATGAGGTCATTGACTGTTGTTTTAGGCAGCGTTGAGCTGTAGTGGAATATGAACTACTTCTAAAGGTCTTCCCAGCTTTTTATTGAATGGGCTGGAAGACTTGTATACCAGATGAAGGAAGATCCTTGCACTGTCTATACGAAACATCTGAGTTTCACTAATTCTTGTTGTTCTAGAGTTCCCATCATAGGGTCACAATAAGACACATATTGCATCAAGTGCTATTCCTGATTGCCTAATCCATTGATGATAGTGAATACGCGGATTCCAAAATTGGGGTGGAGGGGGCGTATTGCTCACCCAATCTGGGTATGGTTTTTTCTCTAGCTATATCAGAGCACATTGACCATCCATTACTTCCATCCAAGATGTCAGTGCCTCGATGGTGCCGGCGAGTCCCTAGTTTACTTCATAATGGGCCTGGTCATGGGAAGGTGCTTCCCGAGGCATTGCTTGAGTATCCAGCTCGGCCGGCACCAAGAATGAATATGCGGTTTGGGACACCTTCGGAGGATTCAAACGTACTTGCTCCAGTTGATTCCTGAGTGGAGGGAAGTCTTGGTATTCACCCGAATCCATATTCAGGAATTTGGACGAACCAAGTGCGTCACATGGCGGGACAAACCTGGGACGTTGCGGTGCACTTTATGGGAGTGAGATGTGTAGTCCTTCTTGTGTAGTGCTTTCAATAAGACGGTTCCTCTAGACTTTCTCGGCATTAAGCCTCCTCAATTCATTAATTTCCTCTTCTTGTCGAGTGAATATTTCTTCGAGCGTAAGTGGCTAGTTTTTATCGAGAGAGGGAGGCGGGTTTAGGATAATTTGTCCTATGTTCGTATCCTTTTTGGAAGCCCTCAAGGTATCAGATGAGTGTTAGTCGAAAGGGAGGCCATATTTAGGTCGGCCCTCTAGTTCCGGGTGTACACACTTGGTGGTTCGCTGTGAGTCACAGCTTGACCAGAGCCATCGTCTCCCGATTGATCTAGATTTGTATCATCATCATCAGTATTGTCCCTAGGGTTAACCTATATTATGATGATTGATTCGTATCACGGGGCAGAGAATATGTCATATTCCAATTAGTAAGAGGATCTGACACGTCTCGAACCACTCTTCCCTTTCATATCCCAGGTTCGCTTTTGTACTCCTTGATGAATAGTGACACAGAGAGTTCTTTGATGTGAACATACGATATGAATCCCTTTCAGAAGGGATGATGATTCAAAAGATGGGATAGGGCATGAACCTACACTTCTAACTGTCCTCCCTAGATGAGAGAGTACTAATTCTCATGGGGGAGGTTTTTGGTTGAGGTGGTAAAAATACCCCCAGCCCTGAGGGATGGGGTTTGCTCCATTCCCTGGACGTTGAGTCTCATACCATTTTTATTTGTCTTAAGAGGGAATTTTTTGTTAAAAATGATCCTAGACCTGTAGTCTGGGGTTGACCCTGGATTTCATCAGTGGCTGTTACTATAGCTACTTTCCTGATCATGCATTCCCCCATTCAGGGATGATCTTGGTTTGGTGCCGAGTTCTTCTATGAATTAGTATCTTCTGGGGAGGAAGACAATGACCGATGATTGGCCTCTCATAGGCGAGAGGCCTATTGTATGCTATTGGTGGCTAGATTTAGGAGTTGTTGGATTACTTGTTCACATCGGGCTTGACGCTTCTGGTACTTACACAAGGCTTGTCTCTGTTTGGTGTGTTGTCTTTCCTGAGCAGGGAGACAACTCGATTGCTGTCTTGACATGATGGAATTGCAAGAAATTACGTCAAATGGGATCTTCTGGGTGGGGAGAGAAGTGTAATGCAGATCTCCATGTTCTCCCCATCCTCTTATATGGACCCCCATCGGGGCGTCACCAATAAGGCAACACAACTGGTGCAGCTCATGGAGGCAGGCTATCTCAATGTTTCCATTACGCCTCTCGGGTCACTGTTGTCGTACCGATAGAAGAGATTCCAGGTCGAAGCGACACAGGAGGTCTCCTATTGACTTGGTGTGGTCTACATACCCATCATAGCACAATAATCTTGATTTCACCTGGTAGAGGTTTGTCCATATATTGTAGCGGATGTCGTGCACGCACTCTTCTGATAACTTCCAGGGTATGTCTTATTTAGAGGTGGTCATGGCCCAAAACATAACTGGTATATCATCCATGGACAGTCGTTTCCTCACGTGCAACATGTCAGCATTCTCCTCCTCTAGTGATTCCTCTACCTGGTCAGCCATACTGAGATGCTCACTAATAAACTAGTTGGAGGTAGTGGGGTTGACAGGTATTGAATTGACATGTGGGTGATTCTGAGGTGGTTCAAAAGATGAACGTGACCCCATAACATCTCCTGGTTGAAGAAGGGTGTCATTGGTGACTATCTGGGAATCTAACATGCCTAATCCTATCCTACTGAGTTCCTCGGTGTACAAAAGCTTTTCTGTGGATGATTCTGCAGGGGGAGGACCTTCCTGTTGTTATGACATGTCATTGCGGGGAGGAACTTTGCAATGGCAGATGCAATGTCAAGGGCTACCATTACCGATTGATGCCTCACTGCAAATAGGACTTTTGCAGTGCATACCCTGGGGATGACCTATAAGGCATGTCGAAGCAAGGGGAGGACCTTCTGGCTGCGTAGCATTGTTACGGGGAGGGCCTTCGCAACAACTTCCATCATGGAGAGGATGACCATCATGGTTTTATGTCTGATGTGAATCCTAGGGAGGACCTTAAAGACAGACTGTGACAATGGGAGGACCATCTTGTTGCTTGGGGCCACTGCGGGGAGGACCTTCGCAATGGCGGCAGTGGTGGAAAAGACTACCATCAAAGCTGCTGCAATGGTGAGGAATACCATTACAGCTACCGCAGGGAGAATATATACAGGGTATGCCCAAGATAGGGCCTTCAGAATGTACAGAAATGAGGGTAGGGCATTCTTATTGCATGAAGCCTCTACGGGGAGGACCTCCGTTATTAGGGTGGCAAGGACCTCCATTGTGATATGATTCCTTGATGCGCGGAGTGTCGTTGCAATGTAACCCCTGGGGATTACATTCAGGGAAGGCCACAACAAGGGTAGGTCCTTCTTGTCGTGATGAGGCATCATTGTGTGAAGGGCCTCTATAGTTGCGACTACAGTGGCAAGGACTACTATCATAATTTGTGGTTCCAGTTCATGGAGAGTTCTTGTAGTGCATACCCTATGGAGGACCTTCAGGGTGGACCAACGAAAATGGAGGGCCTTCTTGCTACTCGATCTTCTGGTCACACAGATGTCTGTCATGACTCGCATCAAAAGAGAAGCTTTTGTGATTGATTGTTATATGACTATGGGGGAGGCCCTCACAGGTGCTCTATAGAGGACCTTCAGAGCTGCTGGTAGCGACATTGCAGGGAGGACCTTTGCAACTGCTACTGCCACTCCTATAATATGGTAATTGGTGGGAAGGGTTCTGAGCCTTCGAGGTGTTCTTAGCAGCATTGGGAACCCCGGCTTCTAGAAGAGAAAAGTCATGAAACCACTGTTTATTTTTTGGCTTCCTTCGGTGCATTCGGGGCACCTTCTTGTGTGTAGTGGGTACTGTCTGCTGTTGACAATTTCCATCACCTTTTGGTCCCTGTCTAATTGGGTCCCGTGATGCTTCTAGGATACGCTAACGAACATCTTGAATTTTAGTTGGAATATATGTCTGCTCTGGATCGTCCACCGTGATGGTAGGGTGTCCCCCAGTTGGAACGAGCGAAGATGCTTGATCTGGTTTCCCTTCTATAGTAGAATATAGTCGGCGACACTCTTAGGAAGAAACAAGGCTGTAGATCTGCTCAGGGGTGGCTATCTCGTCTCTTAGATGAATCTCTTTATATTATGAGACTAACTCAAGGGCCCGAGTCCTTAATGTTTCTTCTGATGCAATTACATTTTTTTAAGTCTGAAAGATATGATCTGGGATCGATACCTACTCCTCCATCATTTCTAGGATATGAAAAGATTCATCTTTTACTGGAACAGGTATGAAGGCCCATTCTGGTATTGGAGTAGAGATATCCCGCTCTATTCCTCGGGTGGTCAGTAGGTACTGAAAATTATCCTGTGTCAGGGCAGGTGAACGAATCTTCCCATGGGCTGGGATATGCTAGTTTATCTCTCTATTTTCCACCGAATCAAGATGGTGGCATTTACTTGAATTCATAGGGAGCTGGCCCTGCATATGTTGGTTTCCCACCGTATTGATTTGATGGCCATTGTTTTCAGGGATACATTCCCACCTATTAATTGCTGCAACATCTGGATGGCGGGATTTGTGCATTTCCACCATGCCCAGATGGTAGGTTTCAAGAGCATCTGATAGGAGCTGGTCCTGTAGGCACTGGGTCACCATGACATCGGGCTGGTGGGCCTCACTACCCTCGTTAGGGAGAGGTACCTTCCGGGTAGGTGACATCCTGTGTGTGCGACCAACATTATGGAGCTCGGTGAGGATGTGCGCCTGCTCGTATGATGCCGACATGTCTTGATGGCGAACTCTATAGGAGCGGACAAGTGTATGTGCGTGGTCATGATACGTCTCCATGACTGGGAAACGAAGCTCCTCCTCAGGGAAAAGGTTTATGGGAGGTTCCTGGTTTTATGTTTTCCGCCCTCATCAGGTGGTCTGCGGGGCCGGAGCTCGGGGACCGTTGGCCTGGATCCTTGGGGTGACATCCTCTTTATTGTGAGGATGTTGAGTAGCGGTGTGACTGCGATGAAGTCTTCCAGCAGGGGCCTTGGAGCAGAACCCTCATTCAGTGGGTATGAAGTCCTCAACGTTGACCTCATCCACCTCCCTATGATACTGGAGGTACACATTTTGTCATTTAGGGGATAGACTCCTGAAATAGTTGGAGAAAGAAACATGGGTTGTCTGGATTAGCTTTCACAAACACTGATGGCTGGGTGACCGACGGGTCTTAGCGGATTGAAGGTTGTGCATGTCCGCCTACACCATCAGGGGAGTACCGTTCACGTGGTACTCTCAGATCAATGAATCTAAGACCCAACATTAATGACTCTCGGTATTTTACAGGGTCCTCCGTTGGTGAGGAAGTCTGGTCATTTCATTGTTGGAAGCACACGCCTGTGAGTTCCTTCATTACTCCATTGGATCGAAGGGAGTTATGAGTGGTACCTGTAATATATTTTAACAAATACAAACAAAAAACCATTCAAAGCAGCATCACATGACCCCATGCATAATTAATGACCTTTCTTGGCCCTCCTTGTGAGTATAAACGGGGAAAAGCGTGGGAGGTTAAATCTGTCATGCTTGGTTAGAGATTCACGCAAGGTTCACCATTTTTTGTCTCACGGAGCATGATGGGATCATGTTGGAGAAACATGTGCTACCCGATGGTTGATTATAGAAGATTGGGTTCTTCTTAATCTCCTATACCGGGTGCGCAAATTTCTCCTTGAAATGCCCAACAGTTCCATATCCAGAAATGTGTGGACCTTCATTCCAAAGACAGGTGTTCGCTGGGTGGTTTGACCAGTGATGCTTAAGAACTCGCATTGGTTGAGAGGATTGGAAGTTGGATTAAACCCAAGAATAGTATCCACTGATTAATCCTAGTTGGAAATGGTCGGCTGGACGCAGGGGTTCGAAATCATTTATGCTCGAGGTTTACCATCCCTCGTTGGATTAATGACCCTGATGAGTCTGGACTCATTGAGACGACACTAGTTTAAAGCCTCGTAACTAGTCACTTTGGAGTTTATTTTTTTTCAGGGGACATATAATGACATGAGCGTCTGGATCGAACCCGTGTTACGGGCCTCCTACATATCCCTGTGGGAGGAATCAAAATTTACATAGTTTGGTTTGGCTTGGGGATTAAACTCTGGGGTGGCCTAAGTTATGGATAAACTGATGTAAAGGGGGTCGGAATGACCGATTGTTGGGATTGAACCTCAGAGAGGCTTCCTACGCACCCTACCTAGGATACAAGAATCAATGCCCACATAGTTAGAGTTGATATGTGGCTTATGCTCTTGGCAAACCAGGGTTGGTGCGGTGAACTGACGTGAAGATGGTCGGATTGACCGGGTGTTGGGCTTGAACCTCGGGGATGTTTCCTACATACCATGCCTATGATACATGGATCAAAGTCCACGTAGTTCGAATGGGCATGGGTATTATGTCTTAAAGAAGCCCATGAGAGTATGTTATGGTTGATGCTTACTCTAATACCATGTGAGTCATGCTCAGTGTGAGAAAAAAGAGGTAGGAGGGACCAGACAATCACGTCACAAAAGTTGTGTCCGTGGGAAGTTTGATGGGGCTTACATGTGGGGGCGGCCCAAAAATTCGGGGATTACTCCGAGATAGACACAAATGGTGATAAAGACTAGCAGTAAATGGACGTGGCCCCAAAGAAGAAATGATCATCACCCTTCCCCACTATGCCCTTCCTTGGCCGTGGTTATGGGGAAGTACCGTACTGCATGGGTGTTTCCTTCTGTAGGTTTGTCCAGCAATCCTCAGGGAGGGGAGAAGATCCCTAGTCCTTACAAGTAGAGGGGATGAAAGGGTACTCCCGGGCTCAGACTCCACATTACCATGGTAATGTCAACCCAGGAATGCTTCGATAATTCACTCAGGGGCCATAGAAACCCCTTCGCCCTCACTTATCGTGGGTATGTGAACTCAAAACGGCGTGCTGATGCGCCTGAAGGTTACATCACATGGGTCTGGTGGCTCTGGATGAGGCCCCAGCTTGAGGCCGATGAATGGTCCAATGAGGGGGTTGCACAGGATCATGCCAAATTGGAATTATTTTATCTGGATCGGGGAATGGGAACTACAAAGGATCTATAGGGCCACACGTGTGTAAGAGGAGTGGATCCCTTCGCGTAGAGAGGTGTTATGCGGTAGGAGATGTCGTTCACAAACCAGGGTGGTCCACGTACTGATGGGAATCCCATGAGCCAGGGTGGTTCGCAGCTTTGGGTTCTGCCCAGGTACTTGACTGGTACTTGGAGGGGTCCATGTTACCAGCGGCGCTGGTCATAGGTTTATCAATTGGGGCTTCACCCATGTAGGAGGGTGCTACATGGTGCAATAGATCAGAAAAGGGGCATAAACTCCTTTGTCTGTGGGGAGGGAATCCGCAACAGGGCCATGGATCGCGGTATTATTTTCATTGTAATTATAATTTCTTAGTTCACCATGTTGTTATGTATTTTCAATTCCTTATTAATTCATTTCTAGCTTCATACCTGTTCTGGATCACAAACTGGAACTTCGCAGTTTGCAAATTCCTGATCACCTTCCTTAAAAATCCTTCCACCTGAATCTGATCGATCTGAATTTTCCTCATCCCCCTTTATCACCTTTTATAGAGTTGGGAAGGATACATATCTATTATCATGAAACAACTTTTTTGGAGGCCCGTGATAGGAAACCTGGTCTACAGGTGACTTGGTCAATACACAACTTGTGGAGGGCATTGAAGGCACCTAACCCGTGATCCAAACTAGCTCGGGGAGTGTTTTGCGGCCGTGTAGGGTTCCACCTTTATTCCGCGAACAACAAAGGATGCGGTCTGGGCCGGTTGATGTGGTTTGTGGAAGGGGTGGTTTGTGATAGTGGACCAAAGTGGCGCATGGCCTACTTCGCACACGCAGAGGATCCCCACCTCTGTTCCGTGAATGAAATCGTTCAGCGGAGGGGGCGCTTCGCAGTACCGGCTGCATATCGTAATCATTGGGCTGGTCTGTGGACCAGTTTGTTTGGTTCCATCCATTGATTATTCTCTGCTCTTTTCCCCAATTCAGTGGGGGGAATTTGGGTAGCATCTCTCATGGATTAATGGGGATTCTCATTCTCCTTTGAGGATTTTTAGGTCCCTACATAGGTGAAGACCTGGAGGTGGGACAAAATCCTAACTGAAGTGGTATACGCTTCTTTCACCACAGAAATACCAATCTCTTTGGAGATGATTGATTTTTTTTCTGTATTCTGTTGGCATTATTGGTATTGAATATTACATCCCTTTATTTTATTTATTATTAATAATGGGGCCTCTCATAATCAACCAACTCAACATATATATATATATATATATATTATTTAAATACATATTTCATATCTATATATAATGAGGATATACTTATATAAATATATATTTATGTAGTTGTAAATATTTATTTTTGAAGATATATTTATAATTATTTATTTATAAATATATTTATAATTATTATTTCAAATAAATATGACTTATATATATATTTATATAAATAATATTTAATTTATATTTATGATTATATTTATCTATTATTGTAAAAATTTATTTTAAATATATATATATAATTATATAAATATATATATACTAATAAATATGTAATTATAATTCAATAAATATATTTACAAATATACATTTAAAAATATGAATATATTTATAATGATATATATATATAAATTCATATTACTAAATCTATATTTATTTAGTTATAAATTTTTTTTATGAAACTTTTGAAAATAATTTTAATAATCCAATAAATAACATTTTCAATAAATGTTTTGACAGTAATAGAACATCATTAAAATAAAAAATTATAATAGAGGTGGAACACAAAAAACATTTATATTCTATAAACTATACAAAATTAAGAGAAAATAGTAAAAGAAAGTAGCTCGAGAATGAGTTCTCATGTTGTGGTGTGAGGAATGGATATCTTTACAATATGATTTTTTTCTCCTTCTCCATGTCTCGACCTACTATCATGTCCCAATTTTGTTATCTGGATGTCAATAATCAACCAGTTCCATCTATTCTACTACTTCAATCACACAATCATTATTTTTCCATCATCCTCACTACATTATTATGATAAAAACTAAAATTAGTTATACATAAAACCATTCATATGTCATTTTTGATTCACATGTTTCACAATATTGGAGCCTACATATGAAAAAAGGGATTCAAATTTTTATCTAGTTTGAACAACTCTAAATTTTGGTTCATTAGGTCATCCTGGTCATTTTCATGTCCCCTATTATTCTTAATAGTATTAGAAACACATACACCATCCCCTTCAGTAATGTAAAACAATGAATACAAGGATAAAGAAATAACATTATTATGAATCTCAATACACAAAGAAGATACTAAGACCAAACCAGGCTACTACTGAGAAATTAAATCAGTATAGAATAAAATAGATCCAGCGTGTCGTGTTATAATATAATAAAAAAATGTTCTTGAAATTTTAATGTCCACCATCCCTAAAAATATGGGTATTGTAGTTGAGAAATGATGAATTTCTTTATCAAAAGTAGTGTTTAAATGTATTTTACATCCAAAATGAACTTTTCTTCCACTAGATACCATAGTGTCACCTTTTTTAGTCTTTATGTTGTTAAAAATCCTTGGATGATCATTTTATGTGCTCAATGAAGGTAAATTTTACCTCATTGATGCATCCTATTTATGAAAAGAGTATGAAAATAAGACAATGATGGAACACAAACCCAATTTCTACAAATCATGCCCACTATACTAGAAGCATATACTAAATTTAAAATAAAAATTAACTATAAATTCAATTATAATTATATATTTACAAAAATAAATTTATTTATATAATTATATATTAATAATTATAAATAAATATAAATATAGATATATACATAAATATAATGAAATATATATATATAATTATAAATATATATAATTATACTTGTATAAATATGAATTTATTTAAATAAATATATATATATATATATAATAAATATACATAAAATTATATTTATTAATAAAATTATAGTTATATAATTATAAATATATATATAAAAATAAATATTAATAACTATATAAATATTAAAATATTTATAAATATTAAATTATTAAATTTTACTTATTTTTAAATATAATTGTAATTTAAAAATATTTTTAATATTTTTGTACAAACATGTATATATATATACTTGTTTATAATTATAATTATATTTATAATTTTTTAAAAAAAAATTGTTTATATATATATATATATTTATATATATATATAATCAGAAATGATGTGTGTTATAATAACAAAGGGAAAAATCCATTTGATCTAGAAATTTTCGATTTAACTGAAAATGATCCTTTTCCATGGAGCTTCATATTCCAATTTTCAATATTTAAAAAAACATAACACCATTTATTTATAAACATCACCCATGATGAAAATTTTCTTCTGTGGTCCTAATAAATGTTTTTATGGGATCATGATTCTTTTATTCATAGTTATATATATATATATTTTAAATGGAATATTTTTACATAAATTATATAATACAAGGATGATATTTCAAAAATTTCACCTAATGTTTTTATGTTATTTAAAATGTTTTATGTAATTTCAACTAATTTTTTTATTAAAATATAATTATTTTAGGGAAACTAATTCATATATTTATTCAACAGAGTTCTATAACTATTCAATATCTACAAGTACATATCATAGAAAAATAAAAAAAATAACATTAAAAATACAATTTTTTATTTGATAATGAAGAATTGATTTTTGAATTTATTCATTATAAGATATTTGTTATTATTTTATTTAATATTAATAAAGAGATTAATTATATCATTGAATGCAATTTTTTAGTAATCATTGTTTTATGATGATTAACTAGGGATAGAATAAATGTATTCATTATCTTTTGAGAGATAGTTATAATTAAATAAACATCTACAGTTATATAATCATGAAATATAAATATTGCAAAAAATAGATATTATATTAAATAAAAATATAAATCATGATAAATTGAGAACTAAAATTAGGTCTAACTATAGTGTCCTAAAATCTAAAGGATGGGACTAAAAATATATATATATCATTAACTCTCAAAAGGGAACCATTGAAGGATTACATATAAATAAACTGTCATATTTGTCACTGTCATTTTTAAATAAATATACTTATCATTGATTATTATCCAAGACCATTCATTCCCATTATATTGAATAAATCTGATTCTTGTGGTGTGTTGTGGTTTTGTGATAGGATACATGTTATATGATATTAGATTTATGTTTTAGAATGTATTTCCTTGCATCACCTTGGTATTTCATAAATGGAAGAGTATTAATAGGGTGAGGGAATATACTTAAATAGTTTTTATTAGTGCATAATTTTTTACTGTAGTGTGATAGGATATGATAGGAAATGTACTAACATCATGAAATGTTAATGTACCTTAAGAATATTCTAATATTTTAATATCTATTACATGATTGATTGGTTGTGTGTTTAGCGTTGAGATTTTTTTATTTTAAAATTTTATTTGTGGCTCATTCTAGACATAGTAGGAATGTTGGTTGAAGTATTTGGATATTCTTCTAGTTGGAAACTCAAGATACAAATGTCGTTATTTCTACACAAGGACATGATATTTAGCTAAGGTGGTTCTATATCATGTAATATTGTGAAATTATTCATACATCACATAACAAAAAATCTATGGTTATATTGGATTTTAAATATAGAATATTTTAAATAGGGAGAGGAATGGGGGGATACATTACATTATTTTCATAGGACAATTAATGATATCACTATTGCAACATGAAAATGGAATGTGGGACCATGAAACAATGTTTTTATACAATTTTATACATTATAAATCTCTATCTATATACATTACTATTATAGTGTCTCTATTTACCTCTAACAAAATTAAATTCATTTTTTTGAGGCCATTAAGATATCATTGTCATCCTTGATCCATGAAATTTAATGACTGAATAATAGTGATTAGATAAGTGCTTTTTTCTTCTTAGAAGTGTAGTTTTTAATGATTATTGTTATATACAGTTGGTGAAATAATTTATGGTTTCGTTTTTCTATTTTGGAGACCTTATATTCATATAAATCACAATGATTTTGATTGTGGAGGATTAATTGGTGGATTTGTTACGTTGTTTTGGCTTGATAATCATTTATTAATAAGTTTTTTCCTTTTCCACTGAGACATATTCTTTAATCGAGGAATTATATTCAAGAACACCAATTTTATTTTCCAATTTAGTTTAATTAAGTTTTCTATATATTATTAGGTGAATGAAATGAATTAGATAAATTAAGATGAATTTGTGAACATAGTGGAATTTAAATAGAAATGGTGATTCAGATGAGGTTTTCTATTTTTCTGAATATTTATTATGATACTTATGATTATACATTGTTTATCCTAATATTGTTAGCATAGATATGATAATTATTCTATTATTATGATTATTAATTTTTAATCTCATTCCATAAGATCCTAATTCCAGAAATATTTATTAAAACACTATATGTAAAATTTTGTATTATTATTTTCATATCTGTATAAGAGATATCAAATTTCTGTGAATATATAGAACATGCAAGGAATTATTACACTAGGTAATGATTAAATGATATACTCAATATATTTTATGTTCATTATCTAATTTTACAATATTTTGAATGATTTATAGACTTTTTTATGGGAATTACTAGACTGTTTAAGGGCATTGATCTAATATTATAAATAATTCATCTAACATGCAGGAATCATTGAAATGGTAATTTATATGTGAATCTTTGGATGAATTAATTTTTTTTGTGTTTATTTATTAGGGGTCTTATAGTTTATTATTATTTGGTGTGAGGTCATATTTATAGTTTCAAACTTTTTAAAATAATGTGAATGATGGTTTAAAATTTAGAAACAGGTGAATGATGATATAGAAAAACCAAGGATTTAATTATGATTAGGATTCTAGAAATCAATAGGAAATTATTTAAAATAAACAATAAGGAAGTATAAAAAATCATTAAATATAGGCATGAATGTCATAATAAATATAACATTATTGGTAAACAATATATTTATAACAAGTAGAATGTGTGGTTAAAATGAAAATAATAATGGACTTATCAATTGTAATTATGTTAACTTTTTCAGGTGGGTTTTATGATAGAAATTATAGAGGTGGCATTATTATTTTTGGATAAGGTTGTTCAAGTGATGTTTATAATTTTTGGATATGATGCGTATATTTTTTTATTAAACAGATACTTAGAAATTGTGTATGTACGTATAATTAATTTATTTTAATGTGATTTCCTACTCACCCCACAAGATTTAGTTATCCCTACTTATTCTCATACTTTTTGGTCTATGTGTTTTCAATGTACATTTTGGTGGGAGAGGGAACAGTTAACCAACTAATCCTTCTAAACTATCTGAGATTGATGTAGTATTATTGTGATTATGATTCAGGGTAGGGGTCATGCCTATTGGGTGTAGATCAATATGTTGATTACTTTAAGGGTCATGATACTGTAATATTATGTTTATATTCAAGTGAAGGTTGTGTTGGACCTATTAAAACAAGTACCTCATATAAAAAATGTGTTGGGGTATGTCGAGTTGCATTCTAACTAAAATTATATGATACAAGACATTTTGGAATCATTCTATCTTGATTGATAAAAAATTCATGGGATAAGGTTATTAGGGATCCATTTTATTGTACATAAAATATTCCATTGTATATTATTTATGTGGACATGGCTGTGATTATATGGAAATCATATAACACCAAGGTATTTTCTAAAAGGTAGTGAGAGTAAAACATTTGTTAAGAAGTGAATCTTGTAACCAGATGTTTTGATTATTAGATACTATTGTATTTTTATCGAATGTTTTACATGGAGACTGAGGAATATTGAGGATGGGTGATAGTAGTGTTGATAATTTTTTTTAGAGCATGAGATTTGTCTTGGATCTATTGCATACATATTTATTTTTGTAATTTTATTTTTAAATCATTATATGTATAAAATTATATAAATGTTTTTTCATATTTATAATGTTATATGATATGATGGTCATTGCTGGTTATATTATATATATTTGTAAATTAATGTTTTATTTTATTCCAATTCACATGAATTATATCATGACTGTTAGCTTCCAACATGTGGATCTTTTGAGGCATACGTAGAGGAACATTCACTAATACACTATAGGGTAAAAAGGGTTCTCAGTGAGGGTTAGTAATGAAAAAGTGTTATTAATTATTTGATTAATGGTTTGGATGGAGACAAAATTTGTGAGTGGTGGGGATATAATTGGATTGTTTGGAAACATCTTTTAATAAATTATATTTTTTCATATAGAATGTATTACTGTATAGGAAACATAATATTTTAACCCCATGTGAATTGATACACTGAAAATAAAAAAAATAGAAGACCCATGGAGATATAATTCTAATTGTAGGGAATATATCTTCAGATTGAAAACAAATTTTTATATATATAATTAATTATGTAATTATATTATTTTGTGGAATTTTAAAAAATTTAAATTTAAATTAATATTAATGAATTATAAAAATATAATATTTAGGGAATGTTTTTCATTATAGGGATGTAAGCTTATCATAATTAATGGGTGGCTTTAGATTATGATTTATGAAAGGATAATCCATGTTTCTAATTTAATATTTATTTGGATGACAAGGATGATGCTTGGTGGAAGGTCATATATGAGATATAACATTTGTGTTTATGAATCAATTATTAGAGTATCTCTAATATAATTATGGTTCACTAGTTAGAGTAGATAGATATAGACTTATTCCTTAACTTAGTATGTATATAGAATTGTATTTTTCAAGAATTAAAAGAGATGTGTTTTGAATAATGACATTAAGTTATTATTTATCTTGAGGAGTGAATGGAGTAATGTTTTTATTGGGGTTATTTTTTGTGTATCATTGACATCAATATTCTATCAATTACATTATTGTAATTCAAGAGTCTATTTTTTTCAACCATTTTGAAGGGATCATAAGTTTTTGGATGTAGGAGATTATATTAATAATCCCCAATCACGTAACATATAATTTTTTCCTAGATGTGGTGTTTAGTGTCATTTTTCAATAGAATTTGGTGTTCCCAGTTATTCTATACGTAGTTATTCTACTTATGTTGTCTAATATTGGTAGGTTTAGAATCATTTTTAGGTGATTTAGAGGATATATGGAAAGACGATATGAAATTGGAAGTGTATTCATTATAAATATAAAAATATAAATGCCTTTTTTAGGAAAAGAATAAATTAGGTCTTTAGGTTTTGGAAAAGTTTTTGTAATGCCCTAGTAAATATCATAAAATCATTCTGGATCGAATAGTCCAATTACATCGAAAGGAATCACATAAATTTATTTTTGTTTGTTGAGTTCATAGAAATTTTTGATATTAGTGAATATAAATTATTGATGATTGGATGGGGCACATGGAAATTTTTCTTGTCCTAATTAGTGGTATTATATATATATATATATGATGTATTAGTAGTATGGAAATAATGTTTGTGTTCCACCATTTAGAGGGAGTACAAGTAGTTTCCATCCCAATGATTTTACCCATTCATTAGGAAATACAGATGTGTGTGACCCTAGTGGTGTCCTTTATTAGTATTGTGATATCCTATAGTCTAGTGTCGCTTAAAAGGACCCAGAACATAGTGGTTCAGTATGAACCTTGCATGCCTCCCCATATGCTAGAGGCTGCTGACTACCACTAACGGAAAATGGTGTGTTAATGGGTATGTTATGATCTTATGAACATAGTAGATCATAAAATCTAGTAAATAATACCAAAATAGTGAAAGAAGTATGAAAAAATATCATAGTAGAAGCATGCAATATTACAATAATTATACTAATAATCCACAATACAGTATATTGTAGAGAAATGTATATCAACACAACAAAATGATAATAATTCTCAATCGTTGAAACTGAATAATATAAAAAATTATCATAATTTATGACATGAATTTAAAAAACTAGAAAACATGTATACATGGCAGTAGAATATATATGCTATACAAATTAATCAAAATGAAGAAAAAAAATCAATAATCACGATCACAATCCCATTCATATGTCTCCATGGTCTAACCTCTGAACAAAATCATGTTAAGGTTTCTAATGCAGGATGTT
The DNA here is from genome assembly GCA_963277665.1 of Viscum album. NCBI lineage: Eukaryota > Viridiplantae > Streptophyta > Magnoliopsida > Santalales > Viscaceae > Viscum > Viscum album. Next base: position 521,560,822 of record OY728160.1, read on the forward strand.
TCCCCCAACCAACACACATATACATGTAATTTCACCGACTACTAATGGCCTCAGGGATATACAATGAGATTAATCATAGTAGGCCACCACCAATGCTGTCTATACCTCATAGGGTGAGAAAAAAAGATGACAATCTGTGGGAATATATTAATATAAATAATTAAATTAATGTAAATATTTTGATACCTACTTTACCCTTGTTCGTCTCAAAACATTTAACAATTTAAATGAATTTTTTAGTAGAATTTTTATAGATATTTTATGTGTGGTATAATAAATAATGACAACATATCATTAAAATAATAGAAAATGATCCAAGGTATAAACAAATAATCTCATAGTAATTATAATACCGAATAAAATATACGATAACAACCAAGGAATACTTTACCATAGTGGCTAGTCAAACTTAGTAATAACATATAGCAAGGCTATATGGGGTCTCATTGTAATCCTTGTTGTGTTTCACAAGGCATTACAATATATAAACATTTTATCTATATCTATTTATATAAACCAAGGGAAATAGATCTATGAAATTATTGTTCCCAGTTGGTTTATCCATTGAATTGACATCATATTATTATAAATTAGGGATCCTACATCATTATTTTAGGCTTCCACATATATAGTAGGACATAGATCAAAGTTGGGTATCAGTCTTGGACACCAAAATCCTAGAATAGAATTTGTTTTCAATGAGTGGTAATGTAATTCCCATTGGAATCAAAGGATGGATCAATTTTAACCAAACATATAAATATAAATAGGAAATTATAAAATAGAAACCTATTAATTAATTAATTTAGTAAATTATTCCATGATATTATCCTTATATTAACTAGTTAATTTGGTTCATTCCATAAATTCTCTTAATATGGAAATTTTTATCATGGTCATTGAACCATTTTTTATTTTAATTGCAAAATAATTAATTTGGTTTTCTCTATTTCCTTCCTCCTTGCATGGAAAGGAGTAGTATTAACATGAAACCATGTTATTCCGTTACAATTGTCTATTCTAAGAGATATTTATAATATTCTATCCAAATAGCATTCAATATATTCATTCTTTAATTTAAGGCATTAAACTTATAAGTGTAGGTTGATACTAGAATAAATTTTTTTATCAATACCTTCATATAATTAAACAAATTTCCTTTATAAATTCTTGCTAAATAAAACTTGAATGGTGGAATATATAGTCATAACATTGATAATAAAATAATTAAAGTTAAAACCCATTATTTTGTGTGGGCTTCATTTATTTTATAACTTCCAATGAAAACTATAGGATATAAAAATGATCTTAGAATATTATTATAATGACTATAACCATGTTATGAAAATCAAATAGGTATCTCCCAATGAAAATATCAAGTGAAAAACTACAATAGTTTATAAAATAGAGATCATAAATATATGGGTATTTTTTTCATGAAAAACCCAATCAAGAAATTTATCCCCTTGAGAAATACAATATTTGAGACCCAAAAATATATCTTGAGGATGTTGCAATTTTAGGTATAAGACAATCACTTTGGTAATGTTGGTTTTATCAAAAAATAATTTTTTTGGATATAATTAAATGGTCAAATAATGAATATAAATACAAAATATAGCGTGACAAAAATAAATGGAAGGATATAGAAACTGATAAAAATAAAATGTGTTTGAAATCAGAAAAAAAGTAGATATTGATAGGCCTTAAACTCAATGACACTCCCCAATTCATTGTTTTAAAATATCTATCAATTGAATTTACAAAATCCCTCCAAAGGACCCCCCAGGTGAAGACATTAATTTATATAGATATAATGTGAATACCCTAATATGATTGGTGTACCTCCTATATATTTCATTCAACTACATAAAGAACTCCCTGAAATCATACCTAATTGAAACCATTATGCTCAATGGTAAGACCTCACTAATGAAATTTAAATTGTCCAGAATATTAATTTTGATTCAAAGATTAAACAACCATCTAAATGTTTTTGAGGAAAATATTTTCATGAAGGAAAACAACCAAATTCATTCTGAAATATATGTTCAAAAGAAATTCAAAGAGAGATTTAACAATAAGATTTAATCTCAGAAGAGAGTATCTATTTATTGTCACCATCCACAAAAAATTGGGGCTTATCCTTACATCACTTGATCAGCCTCCATCATCTCAACTCTAGAATCAGTGCACGACATCATCCTCGTGATCTGAATCATTACCTTTTCATTGATCTCTCATTTCAACCCCTTATCATCACTCCCCCTGAATAATAATTCCACTCATCTATTGTTGTTGCATTATTCTATTTAATCTAAACTCTCCTAAAATAGCTATAGTGGTCTGTATTTTTTAGGAAACCCATCTCAAACCATGACAAAATCACATTTTTTCTACACCTATAAACTTACTAAATGTTTATATGAGTTTCCCATCATGTAATCCATCAATAATTAGGTGACTTGATTCTAGGTGTAATTTTTTTCCATGATCTCATCCTGAAATATGAAACTACATGTAAGGCAGTTCAATGTTGTGTAAAAATGTTTCAGAATGTGTGATTTATTTAATGTCTTCTCCTGCATAACTGATTCTTCAAATGAATTAACAAAATATAACTGTGTTAAATTGTTTGTAGTTGTGTCACATCAGATTAAAAACTTTGATAGATTCTTCAAAACTCTATGTTTCACCTCTCCGTATTCCCCCATAGCCTGATATGTCTATTTTATGAATGAAAAATTATATATGTAATTCAAAATAGTTAAAAATTCTAGAATTATGAAATTTTCCATTTGAAGCAGAAAAAATCCATAAATTAAAAAACAATTATATTTCACATTATATGTAACATTGGTGGTGTTTTAATCATTCAAATTGATTTGGAAAAAGTTGATAAATTAAATATATCAAAAAAATTTACCAGCAATGGATGAAATATGTAGAGTATATCCATAAATTAATAATATGATATATGATTCTACACTGAATTACCCCAAAAGATACAAATGAAATCATAAATGGAGATAATGGATTAAAATATATATCATCATGCATCCATCAAGGAAAAATGATCTACTGTTGATTATGAATGGTGAGTAAAGTAAAAAAACAAGACTATGGATTCCTTGGTTTTTTATTTTAGAGAGGAGGTATGAGGTGAGAGATACTCTAAAAAAATATTTCGTGTCTATTATTTTGAGAATTGAACTCGGGAATTTTAATAGTGTATAAATTATTTAGATGGAATGAAAACCTATTGGTATTACTCCCTAGGAAAACACTTTAAACATTGGGAATTATCCTATCTAAACTATAGATGTCATTTAATAATTACACCACATTTATTCTATTAATATGATGTGTAAATGGACAGTAGCCAACCAACTAACATCTTATCGCTTCCTTTCAAAATAACTTCCCAATTGGCCCACAACATAGCTTAGGGTTTAAGCCAAAAAATAATTTAACTAAATGTTCATCATGAAATTGAATGATTACATAACAGATCTAAAATAAATGGATCTTAGATTCTTTCCACACAAAGGAACTCATCGCCAAGTCCACTTTCTAATGTTTGAGAAAACTTTCCCCAAGAAAAAGACAAGCCACATGTCATATATGTCTGTCTCCCACTCCATGGAATCATCTAACACAGGGTCATGTCACTATAAAACCTATTTTATTGGAATAACCTCCCATTTTAGATACTTTTTTCTCTAGTCTATAGTGTGTATACCACACTCATCCAAATAATAATAAATATCTATATCTACCTCATCATGGTAAAAATGTGAGACAGATTAGCATGATAACAGTGAAGATGTGAAATGTGGAAAATATTGTTCATGGAATGGAACCTATGATATAGTAACAATAGATTTGATATTATCTTAACTCTCCCCATATTCTAAAACAGTGCCACATAAAAAGGTGAAAACTTCCCATACCATTATATCCTTCAATGCCCATGTCTGGGTGATACCCAAAGTAAAACATGATTGTAAAACTCAAAATACAAAGGTCATCGATGATGATAGACATTGTATATCTATCTAGAGTGATATGTAGACATAGAGTTCTTAACAAACTGAACCTAATCTATATTCGATGGAATAAAACAAGGACATAGTTGCACTACCTCTCCTACCTCGATCTACTATATGGGTGAAAAAAAGACCTATCATGCGAGGCATTAAAAGGATCACCTTGAATCATCACATGGAATATATAGTCATATTTGATCTTGATTGGTGGAATATTTTCCTCCCATAAACTACCCAAACAAAGCACACATGCACGAAGCATGTCCTATATCACATGTATCATCTTTTTTTATTACGAATTAATTTTACGGTGGAATAATGTTCATAGAAGTACCTTTGTACCCATAGCTCTCTAAATCCCTGACAAGAACATTGATGTGAAATGAGAGTCCCTATATGAAATTATAGTATGAGGGATCCAGTAAAGTTGTATGTTATCATTCAAATACAATCTTCACATTTCATCAAAATATAATGATTCAAAAAACTAATGAATGTGGGATAACAGTTTCTTTCAATCCGCAACAATAGAAATTGAATCGCTACCTTGGGGACTCATTGGTATGCTAATGAAGAAATCCATTACAACATCATCCCATTTTAATTATAAATACTCGTAATGTTTGTAATAATACAATAAGCCATCATTTCCTTTCATTCAATGGATTACATTCCAAACACATAGAGTCAATTCCTTTTTTTGTTATATCATCCCACATCGTAAATACTGACATCACATATCTAAACACATCATAGAGATTAATGAATTAACTACACTATAAGAAGAGTCAGACCTTCATATTTTGTCATCAATCATAAATTTATGAACCTATTAATTCCCATTTAATTTATGTTGTTGTTTTAATACACAAACTAATATGGAGGTGGGTCCTCACCAACAATACTCTTCCAGAAAACCAACCCCTAACGATTCGAAAATTTATTACTCTTCACCTTATCATGGTGGGAAGATGTAACAGTCAAGGATTAATAATCCCAATATTCATGAAACATTAGATTTATCATAGAAAATTGGGGCATCCATTTCCATTCAACGTTTCCTTTTTGTGCAATATGTGCTTGAGTTTTCCATCTTAGTGCATCAGCCAAAACATTTCCATTTCAGGGCATGAAAAATGATCACAATAAAAGTTATATTGATATTTGAACCATCATCTCTATCTTATACTCATGTCACAATTAATAAAAATATATTTGAGGATTTTTTGTCTTTATACACCAGAAATCACTCTCCCAACAGATAGTGTCTCCAGCAAAATAAGCCATGGAAAATTGTAGAAATATCAAGATCATGAGTTGGGTAGTTTCTCTCCTCATGCCTCAAAATACAAGATTCATATGCAACTATTGTATCCTACCAAATCCTCAATAAACCTATAATGATTAATTAATCATCATATAACATTTTATTACCTCTTCCAGTCTCTAGAATAATCAGAATGCTTACCAATAGAATCCTTACTTTCATCTCATGAAAAACATCCTCTAACACATAAGACAATTAAAACATAGAAATCATATTTTTATACCATATTAGAGTTTGAAAATTTATTATATATCATGTATAAAAATATTATTAATATCCATTTATCCCTAATAATTAGTAGATATCAAAAAAATCATGGGATAGTCCCATCAAACCAGTTCTCTCACCATATCTTAGTTAACAAATGATCGTATTTTTGAGATAATATGACCCATGAATGAAATTTTTTGATCTATAAGACGGACATATAAATATTTTAGTAAATATGATTCTCTATTATAATATTCATCATTATACTAATGTGATTAAAATCATCACTATGTGTGCTATAATTCCCTATGATGTCATCCAAAAATGTGTGACAAAAGAATCCAGATAGGGGTTGAACTAACTATTCATAAAAAACAAGGAGATGGTAGAAGATTTATTAAGATAAAATGACATAAAGTGATACTAATACAACCCAAATATTCTATTAATTGTAATACTAGGTTTTTCATATGTAATGATTCAAACATTATGGTAGTCTGATATTAGTTTCATAATTGTGAATACCCTAACTCCTATGTTCTCATCAAAGAGGTCATCTAATTTATGCATTGGATACTAGTTCTTGTCATGAAGATGATTTATATAACTAGAATCCACATTTAAAATAAAGTTATCATTTAACTTCTTATGGAGAATCCCAAGTGAACCCCATGAAGAATTTCTCTATCAGATAAAACCCTTATAATTTAAATCCTCAAAATATCATTTGTTCTCCTTGAGCTGAGTGGGTGGCATCATGTACAACGAAATGGAGATAACATATTCTACAGAAAAACTAGTACATCAAATTTCCATATCTGTCTTGAGGTAATCCATATAATTAATTTGGAATGAAATCCATAATACAAACTACCATGGATGGATAATATCTTATTTCTACTATATTTCCATCTATAAAAAAAACTAGAGATCATGGTAGTCACTCTAGATTGACCATGAATCTATGGTCTAGATCACTTTTCCGGAATATCCCACCCCCCATATGTAGATAAATACTTCCCCATAATGATGTAAAAAACATCCCAAATTAATATCATTCTACAAAGGCATGTTATAGAATCAACTAATCCTTCACAATAATGAAATCAAACCACATCATCTTGAGGGAGAAGGGTTTCCATAGAAAAGGGTATATTCATACATCAAGGGGGAGGTCATTGCATTGGAATAAACCCTCAAAACTCAATCGTAGTTTATGTCTAGGTTCACCACACAATTGTATTAATTAATTCCCATCCCGGGACATTCCATGAATGATAAGGAGATAAATGATTGTGGGGAAACTATATGAAAAAATATATATAATAATGGACAATACTACATTTTTACCATGTACAACATTTGGAACACCATTATGATACATAGGTATCTGTTGTAATTAATGAAAATGAATTAATCCTTGGGACAATACTATAGATGACCTACGCTGTGAATGTTTTCTCTCCTAGAATGAATATTTTCACGTTTTGATACCACAACAACAACCTACTTCTCATATATTTATCTCATTTTAACTCTGAATACACACCTACTATGATCTAAAATATCATTCCAATTAATGGTGGATCCAATGAGAATAGTAATCTCATAGAAGTATTTGGAATGTTATAACATAAATTCATATGAATCCACATATGGCCACAATAACTCCACTCATGGGGATCTTTATAACAGTCAGGATTCAGGTACCTATTCCTTCCAATCTAATGGAATATTATGGATCTTCCAATATGGTTACACAAACCCCCAATTATCAAATGTGAAATGTTAAGGTAGAACTTCCTACTAATGTAATAACTACTTCTATGCCTCGATAATGATCTTATATGAACAAAATTATCAGATTCCCTCATCTTATGGTCAGTTAAAAAATCCCAACTAATTACCGTAGAAAGCATAGGTTTGAAAAAATGCTCACTTATGGATGGATGAATGACTGAAGCCCATCATTAAATCGTCAATCATAAAGTACCACATCACAATCTAGAATCAATGCAATGTAGTGTAACTCAGTAAATAACCCTTCCTTATCCATCAGTTACATAGAAACAAAATCAAGATGAATGAAATCCCCATCTTTGTAAGCTATCATCATATTAAGAATGATGTGATCATAGAATTTAGTCTGAAAATTATCCTACACAATTCCATGATGATGACTATCCCAGGTAATCAGATCCCACAAGAGCTTGGTTGAATCATGAATAATATATGTGTAATGCTAGAACCACCACTTTGGGGGCGTCTCAAAATTATCAATGATATATAGATAGGAACCCTTATAACACTTAGTATCATGTGGGCCTCCATCCAAAAAATATACAGGATGTTGCTGATGTATAAACTCAAGAGTGGGAACCTCTATAGTCAGTGCATGTTGTGGAACACCCTACAAGGACTGCATCATCTATATTAATCCCTCAAGAAGATGAGAGTTAGTGTCATGATCATTTGTAATAGGTAGTTCCTAATGTGTAATTCATGATATTATGTATGACATCTTAGGGACCATAATATTTGGATCATGGTTGTCTCCCCAATCGGGAAACACAACCAAATGATGTCATAGTGGCATACCTCTAAAAATTCCACAAACATACCTAAAAATGAGATTTTCTAACAAGATAGAAGCTATATAATTGGATAATTATATAAAGAATAGCTCTTTACCCAATATATGCTACCTCAACTTCCCTATCATTAGTCTAGATATTGATATTTTTTTATGGTTGATTTATTAGGTTTACATTAGATGAATGGTCAATTATACTTTTACTCTTTATTTACAGTATAAATAATAATTTTATAATTCATGTTTTACTTTTATTGTTTCCATTTTCATATTTACATAGAATATATTGATTATATGGATAATCAATCCCAGTGAAAAAGGGTCCATAAAAATTATCACTAAAATATAGAACAATTCAACATTTATTTAAACCTATATAAATTCGACCTCTATGTGTAATGAGTAATATAAATGGATTGACTCTGAAGATTACAAATTAAAACCCATGTGTGGCCATAAAATACATGAATTGAATTTTTAAATCATTTAATCATATCCTGGAATCTTATGTAACCAGTGATACATAGTTTTCATTGGGACAAACTGGTTATTTATGATTCCAACATCTTCATATATGGGATAATTCTATTATGATTGATGTCGAAACACAAAATAACCAAATCCAAACCCTATAATAATGTTTTTAAAGAAGTAGAATATACAATAACCATGTATGATAGAACAAAAACACATAATATATGAAATTGATAGAAGTGATATGAAATTATATTAAATAAAATATGCATGGAATGGGAATTTGAGGTGCCTATAATAAGGCATGGTTTATGATTCCGTGAAAATATTTCATTGTTTTATGGATTAAATGAACAAAACAAAAATCATATCATCTATATTATGAAAAACTTTGGACAAATATTTTTAGGAAACTTGGAATTAAATTTCCATGTTGGAAGGATAAGAAAAAAAAGATTTATAACATAGTTGAAAAGCATTCCAGATCTCTTATTTATTATCTAAAAATGATTATGTAAGAAAGGATCCAATCAGATACAACTATTTGAAAACGTGGAAAACGGTTCCACATATATGTTTCCCTAGCTTGGTGTGTCATTATTCCTCAAACACATCCGAAAAAATTGCCTTCTGCGACAAGTTATTTGTGATGGAGAACTTATCCTGTTGCAAATTTCCCTTTATTTTCTACGGGACAAGGGGACTAGTCGCAAATGTTTTGTTGCTGTTTTGAGGCCAAACCGTACGAAAGACATTTACGATGGGGGGGGGGTTCCTCCCCATCGCATATAACCAGTGGTGGTAAATAAAATTTTCGATTGGGATATTTTCTAATGAAAATAGTGTTTTGACGGGTTACTATTTGTGACGGGTCCCGTCGCAAATACTCTATTAATCACCGGGAGTATTTAATGCGATCTAAGGTATTTGTGACGAGTCATGTCTGAATAATTATTATTTGTGAAGGGATCCCCATTGAAAATAGTATTTTCATAAATAATCTGACGTATATATATATATACCCTCATCTGTTTTTTTCAATCTACCTCTCAATTTTGTCTTTTTCTCTCTCTCCCAAACTATAATTTTCAAGTAAATATTTCTCTGGATTATTTTTTTAACAAATAATTTTTGAAGTCATCTTCACTTATAAGAGATCTAGATTAAAGGTATTTATGATTTATTTATTATTGAATTTATTTCATTTTTTTTAAAATTAATTTTAATTATTTTTATTTAGTTGTAATTAAATTATATTTAGATTGTTTTGTCCTCGGTATTTATTTGTAATAATAAATTGAAATTATTAGAAATAATTATTAGTAATTAGTAGTAATAAATAATTTATAATTATAATTAATAATGAATAAAAATAATTAACGATAATTAGTAACCAGTAGTGTTAATTTTCAGTAATTAACAGCAATTGACAGTTATTAGATATAATTAACGTTAATTAGTAATAATTTGCTGTAAATAGATAAAAATAAAGAAAAATGTAATAATTAGTAAAAATAGTAATAATTATTAATAAATAATAATAAAATATAAGAATTAGTAATAAATACTCACAATTTGTAAAAATTACTAATAATTAATAATAATTCACAATAATTTGAAATAAATACTAATAAATATGAATAATTATTAATAATAACTCATAATTAGTAATAAATTAGTAACAAATAGCATTAAATATGTAATAATTTCCAATCAATCTTAATAATTAGTAATTTGTAGTACTAAATATTAATAAATAGTAATAATTAGTAATAATTATTAATAATTAGAAATAATTATTAATAATTAGAAATAATTACAAATATATAGAAATAATTAGAAATAATTAGTCATAATTATTAATAATGAGTAATAATTAGTAATAAATAATAATAAATAGTAATGAAGAGTAAAATATAATAATAAATAGTAAAAAATTGTAATAAATTTTAATAAATTTTAATATTTTGAAATATTTTTTAATAATTAGTAAGAAATTGTAATAAATTGTAATAAATCATGATAAATATTAATAAATAGTAAGACGTAGTAAGGATTAGTAATAATAAGTAATAATTAGTAATAAAAAATATAAGTAGAAATAATTAAAAATTAAATATTAAGAATTATTAATGATATGTAATAATTTTTAATTGTTGTTATTAATTAGTAATAACCAGAAATAATTAATAAAAAGTAGTAACAATTTGTAATAAATAGTAATAATTAGTAATAAATAGTATTAAATAGTAATAAATGGTAATAAATAGTAAAAAATAGTAAACAATATTAATAAATAGAAAAAAATAGTCATAAATAGTAACAAGTAGTAATAAATATGAATAATTATGAATATTTTTAATAAGTAGAAATTACTTGGAATAAAAAGTAATAAATATGAATAAATAGGAATAAATGTGAATAAATAAGAATAAATATGAGTAAATAAAATAATTCGAAACAATTCTTAACATATAGGAATAACTAGTAATAATTAGGAATAAATATGAATAAATATGAATATATATGAATAAATACGACTAATTAGTAATAATTAGTAATAGTTAGCAATAATTTGCAATAATTAGTAATAATTAGAAATAATTAAAAATAATTAGTAATAATTAGGGATAAATATAAATAAATTGCAATAAATTGCAATAAATTGCAGTAAATAGAAATAAAGAGAAATAAATAGAAATAAATATAAATAAATATGAACACATAGTTATAAATCAAAACCAATAGGAATAAATAGTAATAATTTTAAATAATAAGAAATTATTAGCAATAATTAGAAATAATTAGCAATAATTAGCAAAAATTATGAATAATTAGTAATAATCCTTCATAATAAGAAATAATTATTAATACTTAGTGCTAATTAGAAATTATTAGAAATAATTAGAATTAATTATCAATAATTGGAAAAAGGATTCAATTAAAAGCAATTAATAGGAATAATTAGAAAAATTAGGAATAATTAGAAATACATAATTAAAATAGAAATAAATAGGAATAAAAATGAAAAACTAATAATAATTGGGAATAAATATAAATAATTTAGAATACATAAGAATAAATAGAAATACATAGGATTAAATATGGTACAATAGAAATAAATAGGAATAATTATCAATAATTAGCAATTACAAAGAATATCTAGGAACAATTAGGAATTATTATGATTAATTAAGAATAATTATGAATAATTGTAGTAAATTGTAATAAATTGGACGAACATGGAACAATTTATTATAGATTGGCAACAATCCTTTTCCTCGATGGATCTTCTCTTTTCAACTGTAATAGAATCAAAATATTTTGAATAATATACTTCTATATATTCATATCCAATCATGTATGCATGATTTTGGATATGCATTCTATGTAACACATTTGTCATAATGTTTTTTGTATTGACAGTTTCAAGAAGATGATTCATCAAAGAAATGGGGGGACTTTTCTCTGATGATTCATTTACTTACATCTTTATCACACTAAATATGACAATGATGTATCTGCTTAGAGGTACGCTTATACATTCTTGTATGAACATGAATGGATATACATACCTCCAGGAAGATTCTTCATTGTGGTTTCATTATGAAAATGTTTCATGTAAATGATTCAATGGAAAACATAGTAGCCTCCAATCCACTAGAAAGTTTGTGTCTTGTAATTAGTGGTAATTAGTAAGAAGTAGATGAAATTTTTAATCTTTGTTTTTTTTATAGTTTTTTTCTTATTTTAAATTATTCAAAAATAGTAATGATTTTATATTACGTAAAAACTATTTAATAATGATTTTGACAACAGTCATTATTAGACCGATTCACTTGGATAGATCAACATATAAATCCAAACAACACTTACTTAAATGTTTCATATATAGAATGTGTTGAAAATTTCTATCCATTAAGATATAAAAATATGATTTGTTTTAGATGGCACAATTATGTGTTCTTATAAAAAAAATTTCTCTGAGAATTATGGAAACATTTGAAAACATAGTGGGACATCACTAGAGTTTTTTTACCAGATTATGTTTTTTGGTATCAACACGGTGAAAAAAATTCCAAGGATGATAAAAATAATTTGACTCTAGATCCATCATATTTTTAAATTTTATTACATGATGTTGGAGGTTAAACTATTCAATAAATTGAAACTCGAGATGATAATGATTTACCTCATATGTTTGCACCATCCAAATTTTATGTGTTGTTAACATCTAATGGAGAAGCATTATATCATGGTTTTAAGATAAGAAACTTAAATGATATTTCCAAATTTTTTTCCATTAAATTATATAAGCGAGTGTCGGACAAAAACTTTGATTAGATTTTTTCTTTGGTTAAAACACTGGTACATGAAAGAAATGATTTTCATGCAAATTACTATAATATAATGAGGCTGGTTTGTAATATGGGCCTTAGTTATCAGGAAAATAATTCATATTCAAGTGATTTCATCTTATATTATGGTAAAAATGAGTCATTGGATAGATGCGCCACATATGGACAATAAAATTATAATGATGATCAACCGTGGAAGTCTGGATCGATTCCTATTATAATGTTGAGATATTTCCCACTTAAACCTAGTTGTTAATGTTTATTTATATCATAGAACACATCATGAATAACGTCATGGAAAAAATCAAGACTACAACCAGTAAAAGTTTGAATCATCCCACTGATGGTGATTCATGGAAACATTTTCACCAATTGCGTAATTATTGTTCTTTATAAGCACATAACAAGCGATTGGGTCTTTATATTGACGATTTTTATACATTTGGTTCATCTAGTAGTCAGTTTTCATATTGGACTGTATTTATAACTCCGTAAAATTTACCTCCATTGATAATGATGAAGGTGCTCTATATATTTTTGAACTTATTAATCCTAGGACATTAGAAAAAGAATATTTATGTTTATTTTAATCCATTGATTGACATGTAAGATTCATTGTGGAGTATTGTTGTTTGTTCATATGACATCTATGTGAAACAAATTCATACCCAAAGTAACATTTATGCGGAAATTTATTGACTTACCCGAATATGCCATGTTATCTAGCTGGAGTGCACATTGTGTCAAATTATTTCCTTACTGTGTGAAGGAAAAAAACATGTATTCTCATAAATGGAAAAAATCCATTTTATTTTTACTGTCGTAACCAATTTCTTCCAACCAATCATCCTTTTCGAAGGAACAAATCTTAATTCAAAAAAGGAACAATTGAAAGGGACATGCCATAGAAAATTATTTCTTGTATAGTGATAAAATCATATGTATTTTCATTAACTCCCATCGCATTTGAAACAACACTAAACCAACAAAAAATTCATTGGTTTGGGAAAAACATAATTTGATAAAATAAATATTTTTTCGGATATTCCATGTTGGTATGATTTTTTGGTCTGCCACATGTTAGATGTAATGAATATTGGGAAGAAATATTTTTAAAATTTATTTCATATAGTTTTTGATACACCAGTTAAGACTGAAGATAATGTAAAGGCATGATTAGATCATTCCCAAATTTGCAGGTGACCAGAACATGAACTATTTGAAAATATCAGATCATTGACGTTAATGAATCCAAAACCGTATTATACACTATCAAAAGAGGGACATTTATTATTTTGTTAGTGGATTGTAGATTTGAGACATCCTGATGGCTATTCTTCAAATTTTGTCAGATGTGATAAATATGGTCATATTACCAGATTAAAAATTCATGAAATTCATGCTATAATGGAAATAATTATGCTGATTAGATTTAAATGTTTGATAAATTCTATTATTTGAGATTTGATAACGAACATATCATATTTTTTATGAGACATTTTCACGGTGAGAGTAGACTACGATGCTCTATGGAAATTGGAAGAAGATATTGTTGTATATATATAAAAATTAGAAAAAACATAACCCCCGAAATTCAATCACTCAATTGAAAATTTGATATAACATTTCCCACAAGATGAAAAATGTGGTGGACCAGTACAGTTTCGATTAGTGTATCCAATGCCGAGATGCATGCAGATAATGGAGAAAAGATTAAGTAACAAAACATCATTTGAATGCTCAATTACTGAAGAATATTTTTAGGAGGAAATTTCTATTTTATGTTCTCATAAATTTGAATCATAATATACATCAAATAAAAAATGCATGGGATGGAACAATGGGAATATTAATGATGAAATAGAAAATCAATTATCAATTTTTAATCAACTAGAGCTTGGCTTCAGTGGAGTTCATGAAAGATCGATTTCAGATGATGAACATCATAGAGATCATACATATGTTCTTTTGAACTATGAGGAAATGACATCATTTGTTCTTTGTGGGATTATATCAGTTATTATATAATTTATGTTACAGTATTTAAACCTATATTATTTGTAGGTTTTATGATAACAATATTAGAAAAAGCCTACACAAATTATAGTAGCATTGCATTATGAATGCATAAAACAATTCTCAACAGTTTTAAAAACTGTTATCATAATTAACTGATGGTTTAACATATTAATTCATTTTATTATTAATTATATTGATATTTTTTTTTTAAAATTAGGTGTTTCAATATGCTAATAAAATTGATAAACAATTGTGTATATTAAATAACCCACTATCAAAAATGGTTAAATATTATAAGCCATACGTGCTGAATGGTTTGGGATTTCATACACATGCTTATGGGGAATCCAAAAAAATAAGAAATAGTAGATTTTTCTTGAGATGATCACGTCATAGAGAAAGTAATGATTATTTTTATGGCATGTTGGATGATGTTATGAACATTGTTAACTTGGAAAAAAATTTAAGTATGATTTTTAAATATCGGTGGTCAGATACTATGAAGTGATATCTTGTTCATCAGACTCATGGAATTTCTGATATTTAATAAAAAAACTTTTTATAGTAAATGAATAGTTTTTATTAGCTCAAAAGGTACATAAAAACTATTAAACAATTTATTGTGCTATATGATGTGACTTGAGTGATTAATGGAGCATAGTAAAAATGAAATCTCTAGAAAACCAGTTTATTAATACTGAATGTTGTTCTACTGAAGTGAAAGGAATTGAAATTTTTCAAGTGAACATTCAAAATCCATCTTTTTCAGAGGGTTATGAATATCGATAATGAAACCCCACAGTAAAGGTTCGATGATTAAGATGATGTTAATGATGATAAAAATTAATTTGAAATGGAATGAGATGATGAAATTGAAAGTCATAATGATATTGATGATGTTGATGATGAATATGAATATATTGACATCGTCAGATATAAAGATTATGATGAAGGTGAACATTGACACAATTAAATTCTAGTTATAATCATAACTAATATACATCTATATATAATAGATATTTTATACTATATGATATTAATATGAATTTTTTTTATTGATGGATGATGATCTATTTAGTGAGTTTCATGGGTCTGGGCTACGATTTGATGGGGAGGTATTGGGATCATCTGACCCTTAGCCTACTAGCGATTTAGGGGCTACATAGAGGGGGTGTGTTATTGTATGACTGATGATTCCTAACCTTATCCCAGAGTGACGAACACATCATGGAATTTATCCATGCACTTGAAGGTATGATAACCTATAAATTTTAGTTAGATTTCATTAATTAAATTATATACAAATATTTGGATTATTTGAATTTTTTTCAATGTTTTGCGTATATAGCTATTGGATAGGGGAGCACTATCTTGTCCAATTATTTTTCTCAGCTATGGATCACTTGGGAACAGATTTCAATTGATGTGTAGTTGAACATGTTATATCATTGGATTGAGAGTAAATAATTAATATGTATTTTGAAATTTATTTCATTGAACACTTGATAATATAAATTTTTTGTAGGGTTTATGGTATACCATTGATGATATCATGTGTGATTCTATAGACATGGCATGGGAGGTGTCGACACATGACCATTTTCATCTATTTTTTGCACAATTTGAAAAGGATGACCATGAATAAAGAAATATTGGTATTATTTTATTTTTCTTGTAGATCCCACCGACCATAGTACATTCCATCTCTCAATTGGGATGGATTAAGTTCAAAATTGTTGGGTGGTGGGATTTAGTTTAGATCATAATTGGCCCAAAAGAACAGAGGGAGATATTATATTGCACATACATATTTAGACATTAATTCTATATGAATATAGATCATATGGTATGTATGTTTTTTTAAATATTTAATATAACATTAAGTATAAACAATTTATTTTACATTCACATAGGTACTAGATTAGTCCGTTATTATGATTTATCACGTTTTTCATAGGACATACTGTGATCTAGCCCCTGGAGAGATTAGAGGTGAACTTTACCATCAGATTGTGTGGATTAATATTTCTTTCTTAGTTTTAAAATTAACTGTATATAGAATTTTAACTATTTAAATATCAAATTGGAACTGATGGAGTCATACGAGGCTACGAACTATTAGGGACATGATGAGAGTCAACCCGAGATGGATGATCAGACATGTTCCCAACATATTGATGAGGTCACATGGATATAGGTAACTTAGTATGGCATCAAGAAGGTCTGAGTAGTTAGTATCAGTTCTCATTTGATGTTTATAACTTATTATGCTACTCATGTAATGATAGTGCACTGCTCGAGAGGAGTTCATGGAGAGGCATCATATCATTGCAAACAGTATTATGATCAGCTACAATCTTAGGGTGAGCTTATAGAGAGTTTTTGTAAGATGCATAAATATATGTTCCAGTAGTAGTAGCTGCAAAATAAACGGTATGAGGAGGATACGTGTTGATGGAAGCTGAAGGATCATGAGCAGATGGACTACATGTATCGTCTAACTCGTATTTTAGGGATGGTGTGTCCTCCACCATCTCTTCCACTTCCCCCACCTCCTCCAGTAGACTACCCCCATGGAATTTTTTAATGTAAAACACATTTGAAATAAAATATTGTTGTAATATTAACTATTAATAGTTTATTTATTTTATATTTTTGTGAATATTGCATAATTTAATTTTTTTTTGTTTTTAATATTTTAATATTTATTATTAGAATTATATTTTTATTGATTTTTCATTTAACTAATAATAATAATATTATTTTATTAATTTTTTAATATATTTTTTTGAATATCAAGAATTCTAAAATTTTATAATTTTTTTTACTTTAATAATATTAATAATATTTTTTCATAAATATTAATAATAACAATAACATTATTATTAGAAGTATTATTTTATTATTAATATTATAATAATATAATTTTTAATTATTATTAATATTAGTATTATTAATATATAATATTATACTATTTATATTAACAATTTTAACAATATTACTTTTTTCTAATATTAATTCGTCATTATGTTATTGAATATATATTTTCTTATTTTATTAAGTATTTGTGATGGTTCCTTTGGCAATGGGATCCCGTAAAAAAATGCTTATATATTTTTTCAAAAAGAATTTGTAATGAGAAAACATTCCCTTCTTAAATACTTATTTGCAATGGGCTCATCACAACAGGTTGTTGTTTATATAATCTATATATATGGATAACTATTTGCAATACTGTCTTCTATAATGAGCTATTTGCGATTGGACCCCGTCGCAAAAGATCAGTTTCGATGGGATCGCGTAGTGAACATCCCATCACAATTACATCAAATTCTAGTAGTGATATGTGATTCCCAATATCCCAGAGGGAGCTGACAATAATCAAGGTCCTAGGTTGTGTACATTTGGATATTATTCCCCCATTACTATAGTCTATTAAATCAGACAAATTATAACATATAAATAGTTGAAGTTGTATAAAAAACTATGCTACAAAAATATATTGTATATTAATAACTACACCAGCAACCCACAATATCAGATGTAGTTCATAAATTTAATAAAAATAAATAAACATATAATAAAAATCAAATCTAGAAACTTAATCATATAAAAAATGATAATAATGTATGTCGTGTCTCTAAAAATGTTTATAGTAGTTATACCTAGTAGTATGATGTACATTCTATAAAAATGAATAAAAAGGAATCCAATACTTTTATGACATCCCATGAACAACACTAGTCATCTGATACCAAGATCAATTCGATGAAATTCAAAAATATTATATGTGCAAATCAGGATGCTTCACCTTACCAACACCTTCATATATTTAATTTTTTGGGTACCAATGGTGTCCTTGATATTTTATGATATAAGTCTTAGTAAGACACCCCCTATGTTGCGTATATCATCTAGCATGATTAATATAAACTGGTAGCCAGAAAATATATATAAATTTTTTCAATTATATAAATGTAACTACCTTTATACATGCATAAACCTTAGTTAATAACTGAACATGTAACCATTTAGATTATTGTTTTGAGATATAGTTAATATAGTTAACTCACATGAGGTATAAACGCAACTAAAAACATATCAAGGTAATAATAGAAAAGGATCTATGGAATTAACTAGTAATATGTTAATTATGATATAGATGAAGACGATCCAATTTAATAACCACAGAATCCAATTCATTTTTTATTCTAGCCAACTTAATAATAATCAGTGTCTTGGGTGTAAAGGTCTTTTAAAATTATTGGAGAATCACTTAAGGAATTCAATTGTAATATGATTTAATAGTGTACAGGTATTTTATCTATGGTGAAAGAGGCTATGTAATTACACTGACCAATGGATGTTTCCATGGCACTGAATTTCCTGATACGCTATTATGTATACATGGATTGTATCCAATGAATCATATAATTATAATGTATGCATATGATGGCATCATGTTCGGTATTCACCAGTACTAAAGGACCAGTTTCCAAGGTGGGTATCACCCTTGGAACCTATCATCCTTGAATCGGAAAGGATTCCACTAGTGCAAAGGGAATTTCTATGAGAATACAAGGATGGATGAAGCCTTACTACTCCTATGATGGTGAATGGGTTCATATGAATTAGGCCCCATATACTTGTTTTATTTAATAAATTAGGTCCTGTAATACTCATTCCATTTTACAAGTCTACTTTTTTCATTCCATATAATTTTATTGTGATAAAAGATATCAAGGATAAGAAACCATTTTGATATTTTATTACATAGTCATTAATTAGGACAAATCCACTGCCTTCCATCAAGCATGTAAATGTGTGATAAATTCATGAAACCAAGTTATTTAATTAATATAAATAAGTCCATGTGATATCTATAATAAACGTTCTAATAAACACATTAATGGTTCATTAGATAATTTTACTCACATACCTACATATTATAATGTGACTCTATAATGTACTATCACATGCCAATTTTTCATTTCATTAATAAAGTATGAATTTAAAAATTTTATGTTATGCATACCAAAATGGTGGTGCAAATAGTCATAACAAGATACTAACCAAATAAAAGATGAAACATACTACATGGATGATGTTCCTCGAGTTTAAAAACTCCAGTGGTGGAAATCATAAATAACAAGGGTCCATGAATATGAATATAACATGTATAAAATGGTATAATCTTCATGTAATCATGGACAATATTTTTATTGAATCTTCCTTTATGTATTTACAATGTTATTTTCAAATAAAAATATTTTCAAGAGGTTTTATGTCTAAATAACTATTGTTCAAAACAAAAATGATAATTTCCTCATGAAATATTTTAAATGATCGATAAAAATGACATTACCTATAATATGACATTATTTATTGTTAATAATTTCTTACTAGTGATATTATCTACGGATAAAAATCCCATTACTTCCATAAATTGTCTATTTTTGAGATGGAATAATGTTAATGAAGCTCATTTGTTATCCAATGTTTATGTCATGAAAACATATAATGAACCATGATTCCTTATCCACGTGATATTCTATGATGAAATAATGAAATTAATATATAATCTGTCT
The DNA here is from genome assembly GCA_963277665.1 of Viscum album. NCBI lineage: Eukaryota > Viridiplantae > Streptophyta > Magnoliopsida > Santalales > Viscaceae > Viscum > Viscum album. The sequence continues at coordinate 521,581,440 of OY728160.1, forward strand.
CATGTCCATAGGTTATGATATTATTAAATTTTATAAAAACCAATTTCATTTTTGAGTTTGTTCAATTATATATGTTTTATGAATTTCTGTCACACACAAATAGGGTTTTCATTATGAATAATGTGGGAATATATATCTCTCTAATGTTTTTGGGTGTGATTTATATCTTGTGGTAAGTACATGATTGGAACAGAGATTAGTGTTATTTAGTTAATGTATTTATTCAACAATAATGGTCTTGAGAGAGAACCTTTACCACTATGAATATTTGACGAATGAACCAATTACACTAGGATAGTATTGGAAATTATCCTGGAATAATATTGAAATTATTTCCAATTATTATTCATATCCCAAAAATAGAAGTCTTATGCCAGTCATAATCTCTTATAGATCATGTAAATTGATATACATATGATTTATGTTTTCTGACCTAGAAATAACTATTCAATTATTCAAAATAATTAACATTCATGTAGAATGTATGATTTATAAATATTATGTTAATGTTCTCAAATAATTAGGTTCATGTTTTTCATATATATATATATATATCATTGTTTCCCATATATAGAATCCGAGATCACCCATTACTATGTATCCCTTATATATGTTTTGAGGAATATATTAGGTGTGATATTTAGGTGATATGTTACATTTATAAAGATAATTGTGGGATATTATTTAGTTTCTCAATAGACTAGTTGATTGTGTCTCCATGATTCAAAAGACACTAAACTGTTATGACCCTAAGGAGTGTTTTTGTGTAATTTAAATAACAGTTGTTATATTTATGTAATATAAATGTATGGAATGACTGTGAAACTATACTTTATATAATTTTATTTTTTTTACAAGTTGAATTTGAAAGAGGATAAATTTGTGAATAATGTTCAAAGAGTGTCATGGTGAAGAAAATTTTGTTGATTATGGTTCTTAAATATAGAAAATATGAAGAAAATACATATTCTTGAGGAGTTTCACCCATAAGAAAATACATCATGGATTATATTATGACATCATGGTTAATATTATCACGTCACGGATTGTTATTACACACCATGATTTATTAGGATACTAAACAATCTTTTGTATTTATGAGAGATATGATTATTAATATTTTTTATTCCATGTATACGGGCGAACGAAAATGTTGTGTCAATATTAGTTATTAATAACAAATAATTGGGAATAATTGGTATAAATATTTTTTTTGTGAAATTAAAACAATTTCATAATGAAATTTATATGAATTCATACAATTATTTCAGTATGATCCATTCGATGATAAAAAAATAATGTCATTTTAGGAATTTATTTACATGTTGAATCAAATTATATATTATGGTTACAAATACAAATGGAGAAATTGATAGTTAGAGATTCTATTTGTTTTAAAAAGTATATCATGATAATTTTTATTTCATAAATCCCTTATATCTTATAAAATATTTCTCATTACATAAATATAATTTTTTAGATAGCTTGATATACACGAATCCTGATGTATAAATAATACATAATATATTTTACTCTTATAACGTGTCTGTTAAAATAGAAAAGTGAATAGCAATAACCAGATTGTTATAAAATATATATAATGGTTTTAAATAATGTAAATATAATAATAAGTAATAAACATATTTTTAATGCCAATATATTCATTAAAAATACATTATTTCTTAATAAATAGTTATTATTGATTTTGTTGAGAAAATTATAGAATAAATTTATTACATAATAATAAAATTTACTTGAAAATTGGAACTTCTTTTTTTATCCAACATGAAAAAAATAGAGTTTAGTTATTTTTCATCATAATCATAATAAGATCACTTTTATATAAATAATAAAAAATGAAAATTTTTATTGAAATTGTACTTTTCAGTTAAAGAAATGAAAAAATGTCACTTATATTATTTTTTAAAAAGTAAAATTTATATATTAGTAATTGGAATAATTTTATAAGAATATTAAAATTAGTTTCACATTAAATTTCTTTACAAAAACCTTAATAATTAAAGATACATTGTCTTTGAAAAATAAATCATATTCTTGTTTATAATTGATATTTTTAAATTTAATTTTTACACATCTATGAATTGATAAATACACAACAGATTAAAAAAAATTAATGTAGAGGAACAAATTTGGTAAATAATTCCCCATCATAGTTGTTCATTAATAATAGTAACTTATGTAAATATTTTTGTCCTCTATAAAGATAAAATTGTTAAAAAGGGTTAAAACAATAAGATAAGGTTTCAAAAATCGTATAACACATGACCTTTGTTGGATTGTAATGATTTATATTGGAAAAAAGTGGTGAATTTTTGATTTATCATGTAAACTAATATGAAACAAGAACCCCTTATTTTAAAAATATGGGACTCAAAAATCGTTTGGTGAACAATGTGTTTGTATTGTATTGTAAAATCATTTCATAATAAATTATTTATTAATCATGTAAAATAGAAATATAAATTGGATATTAGAAATATTAGTAAAACATAAATACTATTGTAAATTGAAATTATGAATTTATAACTATTTGAAAAAATTAATATGAAATCTGTAATAAAATTAATATAGACTTAAAATCCTTAAAAATAAATTATAATATTTAACATTAGGAGTTATAGAATTCATATTTTCTGACTTAAAATATCCACAGTTTTCTTCCTAATTTTAAATGTTTATCATTACACATAAGTAAATCCCTCAAAAAATAGTAATAACACAATCTTCTAAAACTCTTGTTTCCCTCGATATGATGATCAGTTTCATCATTATTTCTATACATAGAATCCCTTGATCCACTATATTAGAATTTCTTATCTTCAAATCCCTAGAATACCTCATTCTAAACATATATTTAAAAATATAAATAAATAATCAAAATTTACTTTGTAATTTAAACCCCTCAAATGGATTCAATATAACTATTAATCTCTATAAATTACGATGTATAAGATTGAGATAATCTAGAAATGAAAACTTATCGACGTGTTAATTTGAAAAATGCCTAATCTCCCTAATCCTCTTATGTAGTACTATTTATAATAATTATTAAAATTTATGTAATTCTATGAATTTTGTAGTTGGAAGAAACTATAGTAGATTTATATCACTTGAAATGTTACCAAAACATTTCAATATAATTTCATTTTTTTCACCATTATAATGTTGTAATATAATCCATCTTATTTTAATGGTTCTAATTCGATTTATTATAAAATTTCATTAGATTTATTGATTGTATAGTTTTTAAATTTGATTAATGAAACTGTAGTCAGTGCTATGGATCTAAAATACTACCATTCTGTTGGATATGGATTTTTCATTCTGATGTAAAAAAAAATTAGTCATATCAATTGAAGGATAATTATTTATACTAATGGAACATATTCGTAGTCAGTCTCATGGATCTTATTAAACAATAGGGTTCATACTTATTTATAATAGAGCTAATTCTTCAATTATTTGATGATTTTTATTTGCAACAAATATTTCTATAAAATTTGAATAAATAATTCAAGTAAAATAATGTTGTGAGAATTTTTTTTTAAAACAAAGGAATGAAATGTAGAAAATATACCATCGACTCAACAATGTCCCACTTTTTGGAATTCAAAAAACATAACACATTAAAAAAAATTATTATACTGAAAAACATAAAACCCCTTTTATAATTATGATCATTATATGAATTCTTCATAAGAAATAAATAGTCCCAATTACCTATATTAACATCCACATTATTGATGACTACATTTTTATCATTCTTGATCAGATTGAAAATATGATTAATTAAGATACATCCACAAAAAATATTTTCAGTCTTAGATAACATACCAAATTTAATTTATTTCTTCCCCTAGAACCACCTATTCCCCATTGGATTATTTCTCCCTCATAATGATTTTGGAAAAGGAATAGGGAATGTCATATATTTTCAAAATATTTTAGAAATCATTTTCATAAAAACTCTCTTCAGATAACTATTCATTCAAGATATAAAAGATAATATATTTATACATGTAAAATTTTGTAATATTCAAATATAATTTATTTGGAGAATATTCTATTAAATCAAGATTTCAATAAAATAATGTTTGAAATAAATTATGAGTTGAGAGAAAAAAATCATTTAAATTTAACTTATTAAAAATTTCTTTATTATTCTTCAAATCCTATTGATTATTTTTTTATTTATCTACTGAAGATTCATGATTTTTTATCCTCTCTTCTATGACTGAGAGGGTTTGTTTTACTACATTCAAACATCTATCCTCTTCTCTAGAAAACTGATTTCCTTGTTTTCCTCATTTTTCCAGGGAAATTTTTTTTCCGAATACTAGATCCTAATAATCTCTTGATTTATCATCTATATATATATATATATATCCAAAACATATATTTTGTCAGTCATAAAATCTGATATATTGTTGACCTTTTCAAAAATCTATAATCCACCAAAGACATTCAATGATAACACCTCAATCAAATCATCATTATCTAATGACATGGAATCCACAATATGATCATAATTTTAATTTAAATATATATCTATTAACAGCAAACACATTATAGTATGATTGAATATTATGTTTTGTAATTCTGAATTATCATTGAAACTGTATATGTCGACCACATTCTATATAAATATAACAACTATAAATTTTAATTCAAAACATAAACATGATTTATTACATAAAACCTTCACTTGATACAACATATATGATAATGAGGCATAGTGTCTTTGGGGATTAGCAAAATTACAGAAAAACTTTAAACATATAACATAAAATATTATTGAAAACATCCTTTACATGTCCACTACATTCTATCGTACTTATTATTGCGTGGGACAACCTGAGAACATACGTAAGAAAAGGTTGAGCTATAATTCCTAGTAAGGGAATTAAAATGAATAACATGAAGATTACAATAAATGTTAGAAAATAGGAATATTATAGGAGTACTAGAGAGACATGGATATAAAGGCATGAAAAACCATGATCATCATAACATGTAAATTTGGGAAAAACACTTAACATTGAATTAGATTGAGACAAGGGTCATTGCACATAGAGCATGAGTAAACCCTCATTGCACATGAAGCATGAGAAAACCCGTGTTTCACATAAATTAATGTTAGTCAAAACTCATTGTATAAGAAGTATCATGATATTATAATTTTCCCAATGCATTGTAGAGCTATGAGGGCACACCCTTTTTAAACATTTCATTTCATGGATAAGTGTGCCACATGGATCAAATAATGTGGAATAAATCATCATTGTTTATTAAATTATAAAGGGATAGGAAATAAATACATGAATATTTATAATCAATAAGTTAATTTCATTATAGTTTAATAACTTTAATAGAGAAATGAGCATGATATTCACTACACAATGACATAGGCTTAGTAAATCGTAGTGCAATTTTGGCAGCATAATGGCGAGATATTAGAAATCATAAAAATGGTTGATGGGAGATAAAGGGTTTCTCATAATAATAAATGAAATAGACATTAAGGGGATAATATAGTTACATCTTCCAACAACCGTAATGAAATTTAGATGCATAATACAGAATAATTAATTGGTTGTAAAAGAGGAGAGAAAAAGCTATCACATAAATTCGGTAGGGAAACAGATGTACATGGGATGAATTAATCATAGATAAAGTGATCTCCCATCATCCATAAATAAATAAGACAATATGTGGGAGGTGATAAATCATACCACAACATTTTTAATTGAAAAAAAACCAGGCATAAGAACTTAAATAAAATTGGACAAAATGATAAAGGGAGAAATCCATTATATGGAAGTGTGGTCCCAAATGCTTGAGAGAGTCTTGATAAAGTCTTCTTGGGAGATTGGGGAACATTTTGGATGATTATAGAGATAGGAGTGAAGTGGTTGGTCAAACACTAAATGCTTTTAACAAAGAGGAAGTGGGAAATTGTGTGGCTTTATATAGAAAAGGAGAGGGAATTTTTTATTATTTATGTTTGGGAAACCTCACACTAAACTAATCAAAACCACAAATAAGCCCTTAGTTTTTTCCCATGGTTTTTTCCAAAGGGGTGTGGAAAATAATATTTTATAATTCCAAATTCCTATCATATTAAAATAATAGGGCTGCTTATGTGGATGTGAGTCACACTCTCAGAGAAAACAATTTAAAAAGAGAAAATGTTTTACAAGACTTGAAGGGTCCACTAATGATTTTTAAAATAAAAAAAAAACCAAATCAAATTTTTTAATGGAATAAAATATATTGGCCAAACATAAAGTGTATAGTATTTTATTAAATCACTATTGCGTCATTATAATGTTATAAATACATTATATATTTAAATGAAATTAAATTTTTAACAAAAAATTTGTGTGTTTCAGAAAATTATGAAAAATAACCATTGGATAATTTTGACATCCTGATTCAAAAAATAATATTCATTTTATCTAAATAATTTAATAAATCTGTGAGTTTTTACTTCTAAAATAATAATACACATTTATCCCAAATTCATGGGTTTTGATAAAAAACACATTTCAACCATAATAAAAATTAAAATTTCATTCATGAAATTATACGATAATTTATATGTAATAAATATTTAATTTAATAATAATAATATTTTATTAATAAATTAGTTAATTAAATAATCTAGTAATTCAACAAAATAATTTTCTTAGTTGAATATTAAGTAAAAATATTATTTGTGCATTGATAGCTATTTACAATGTCATAATAATAAAAATAATGTATATTCTCTATACATAAATAATGTACATAATTTTAGTACTAGGGGCATATTTCATAACTCCTTAAAACACAGAAATATAACAATAGGGTAAGGTCTGCGACAGTGATAGACTCATGGGGTGGTGTGGATTACATTTCTCTAGTGGTAATCTCTATAATCTTCTACTTCTCTAGTAGGCACTTTTACTCGAGCTTAACTTATTCAAGATCGAATAGGGCTCGGTCAAGAGAAAAGGCTAATGATGCCAACTCCATTTCGAGCTCCATCTAATGGGAATCGAATGGGGAAAATCTACTAGATGATGCCATCTCTTCCTTGGTCTGAGTAAGTTATATTTGTTAATGCCCTATATTTATGTTAATCATTTGATCACTATTCAATAGCTATATTATCAACGGTTACAATTCCTTATTGTATTTTAGTATCCAAAAATAGAACCAAATATGTGAATAAATTTTACATAACCATAAACATATATTTAAATAGACCAATAGTAATTTTTAATAATAAATTTTTGGGCTGTTTCAATCTTCCCCCCTTATGAAATTTCTCACTCTAAATTTTATTTTACCTCTCTAAAAAAAATTCGGGTTACTATACTTCAACACTTTCACTGATTCCCTTGTTGATTTATCAAACAAGTGGTTTTTTCACAACACCATGACAAGGGTCATTTTATTATTTCATAGAACTTTTTCTTTACTATCTAATAATTTCAATGGTTTCCCCTCATAAGAAAGATCATCATCTAGCAGTACTACCTCTAAAGAGACTACATGGGAAGGGTCTGGTAAGTATTTAATTAAGAGGGATACAGGAAAGGCATCATGTACTTTGTCAATGCTAGGTGTAAGTGCTAGTCAACATTCCACAACCCCAACATGATCAAATATATTGAAGGGGTCGATGTAATAAGGACTTATCTTCCCTTTCCAACAAATCATCATGATCTTATTCCATGGAGATATGCCTAGAAATACCATGTCTCCAATTTTAATCTCAATGTCTCACTAAAGGTTATCTATATAACTCTCCAATCAAATCTGGGATAATTTTTTATGGTGTTGAATGGTTTTCACTTTCTCCACCATTTCTTCGACCATTTCTTGTCCTAGCAGCTTATTCACACCATCTTTATCCAAACATGTCGGTGTTCTACACCTCATCCCATACAAGGATTCATAATATGGAATTTTGATACTAGAGTGGAATATTTTTTTGAAAGAGAATTATACATTTGGAATATGTGGGTCCCACCCTCCTTTGAAGTCCATAGAACATGATCTTAACATATCCTATAGTGTCTGAATAGTTTTCTCAGATAGGCCATTTGTTTGAAGTTGATAAGACGTATAAAATTATAGTTTAATATCCTGAGAATGTTGAAAAATCTTCCAAAACTCAATGGTGAATCTTGTATCTCAATCAGATATTGTAGATAGTGGTACTTCATACTACCTAACAACATCCTTGATATATATTTGTGCAAGTTGATCCAATGAAAAATATTCCTAAATTTTAATAAATTCTTCAAACATTATAAGACGATCCAGAATAACCCTAATCACATTGTTGCATTTGAATGTCTTTGGATGTCTGGTGACAAATTCCATGGTGATGTTCTCCCACTTCAATTATGTTATGGGAAATGGTTCCATCACCCCCTTAGACATCTTCATATTTTTCTTCCCATGCTAACACAATAGACACATTGATGTATACTCATTGATCTCCTTTTTCATATTATCCCAATAATAATTCTCTTTGAGATCTTGATATCTCTTTATGTTTCCTAGGGGAATATAGAAATTTTAACTATGTGCATCTTCCAAATGTTCCTTCATGAGATTCAGACATGATGAAAAATATATTATTTCTACAATTCTCAAAATTCTTTTTTCATTTATATGGAACTATGAGGATTTCCATTTTCTAATAGCTTCAACTATCTTGTGAATTACCCTATCAGCATTTCAGTATCCTTAATCTTTTCCAAAAGAGACGGTTGAGTAATAATTGGTGAAAGGATCGATGATGTTCGATTCTTTATGATTACCATTTCCATCTCCATCAAATCTAATAATATTGGATCCTTCTCAATTCTAATCAATGATATAATTACTAGGTCCTTTCTACATATATCATCTTCCAAATTGTCTGCAAAAAGGTAATGCCTCCATATTATTACCTTTGGATTTTGTGGTCCGTATATATTTTAAAAATCTCCCCAAAGAGGTAATTCCTCCATATTTTTAAAGAGAAGATCACTGCAGCCAACTCTAGATCATGTGTTGGATAATTATACTCATGAACATTCAATTGCCTTGTAGAATAGGCAATGAATTAGTAATTTTCCATCAAGAAAAAGCCTAATTCATTTTTCAGTGCATCAATTAATACCACAAAATGTTATCCACTTGTGGGTAATGTGTGTATGGGAGTAGTGATAAGCCTCCTTTGCAACACCATAAAGAATTATTCACATTCATCACTCCAAGAAAACATTAATTCCTTCTAAGATAGCTTGGTAAGAGGGTTAGATAATCATGGTAAATTTCTCATAAATCATCAATAATATCCAAATAACCCCATGAAGCTATAGATATCCATTACTGATGACGGACTCAACCATCCCTCTATTGCAGATTTCATGGAGGGATCTATAGATATCCCATTTCATCTGATGATATATCCAAAGAAAGAGTCCTCCTCCAACCAGAACACACTCTTTCTATACTATGCATAGATATTATCCTTTTGAAAAATCTCTAGTACTGTTCTAAGATACTCCTCATTATCTTCTTTGGATTTGGAGTATAATAGAAGATCATCTATGAGGAAAACCAAAAAAATTTCAAGATAATATTTAATGAATCTATTATTAACGTCAATAATGTCTTCTAGAGCATTAGTGAGTCTGAAATGCATTACTAGGAATTAATAGTCCCTGTATGTTGCTCAAAAATCAATCATTGGGATATTTCCTTCATCACAATTAATTGAAAATATCCCCACTGAAAATCCTCCTTGGAAAAGTATTTTGATCCACACAGTTAATCCAACAAGTCATCAATTCGGGATAGAGGATACTTGTTCTTTATTGTGATTTTGTTAAGCTCATGATAATCGATGCAAAGGCGCATTGAACCATCATTCTTCTTGATGATGAGGACTTGTGGACCCCTTGGGGAAACACTTGGTCATATAAACCCTTTATCCGGATTCTATTCTAGTTGCTTATTCATCTCCTCAAGCTCCACTACAACCATTATATATTTATTCTTTGATATTGGCAACTCCCCACGCATAATATCAATTTTGAAATCAACATCTCTTCTAATAGGATGGCCAAGCAATTCCTTAGGATACACTTTAGTGAATTCACTCACAATAGGAATGTCTTCTAGGATGGTTGCCTCCTTAGAATAAAATATCTATGCTAGATATGCATTCTCATTGTTTAGTAATTTCCACGCTTGAGATGAATGAGCTATAAAATATTAATCTTCTTCCTTGCACTTGTATTGAATCATGGGTCGATTCTCCACATGGATAGTGGTTTCCCTCTCATAGAAATTTATGTTGTCTCAATATAAGGGTAGCCAATCCATGCAAATAATTGCATCAAATTCCAACAGAGGAAGTATGACATGGTTCACCAGGAATTTAAATCCACTGAATAAGATGGGAGAGTATTTATATTAATGGGATTTAAGGACTTCATCATTTTCGGTACTCACCGACAACTTTAGTTCTGTGATTTTTGGTGGTGTTGGGATTTTTCTTCTAAATTTTTTTGGATATAAAAGAATGCATAGTATCATCGACGATAACCCTAACATTCAATTTTTTATTATGGTTCTTCTTTATCAATTATAGGATAACGGATAGCTATCTTATAATATTAAACACATAAATTGGAATACAAAAACAAAATGTGATATCCTAAAAATTACATTTATTTCATTTACATATGAATCTATATACATCAGTCTATGTTATCAATGATAAAATTTCTAACATATATTCTTAGTGGATTTTTTATTCCCATAATAATTTTTTGAAATAATCATGTGAAATTATCAAAGCATATCCTCCAAGAGTGTTGTAACCAAGAGTGCATAAATGACCATTGTCATGTACTTTGATACCTCAGGTCAATCCCGAGATTCTTTTAAGGGGGTTTCACCCCATGGTACATATGTTTTAGAGCCGGATCAACCCCCTCGTATCCATCCATGGATTTATTTTTTGATAATCCACTTACTAATTACCCTACAAAACATAGGGATGTTTTTATTATACATAGTCATGTGTGTAAGGCTTCACTAGGGTTTTCTAATCCAAATCCCAAAAATAAATAATCCTATTATATGATACTAACTCCAATAACCCTTCAATGTATTTCATACATAAACATGATTTATTACATAAAACATTCACTTGATACAAAATATAAGATCAAGAGGTATATTTCCTTTGGGGATATGAAATTTACATAGAAACATAAAACATATAACATGAAATCTTATTGAAAACTTCCATTACATTACCACCACATTCCCTCGTACTTACCATTGGATGGGATAACCATAGGAAAGGCATAAGAAAAATGTGAGAGATAAAGCCCAGCAAAGGAGTAAAAAAGGATTGAAATGAAGATTACAATACATGTTAATAAATACGAATATCAATGATAATCATAACATGGAAATGAAGAAACAACACTTTACATGGAATTAGCATGAGCCAAGGCTCATTGCACATAGAGCATTAGTAGACCCTCATTGAATATGATGCAATAGTAAACCCTAATTTCACTTAAATTGGAATAAGTCAACACTCACTACACATGGTGTATCATGATATAATACTTTACCAAATGCATTGGAGATCCATCTGGGAGCACTATTATTAAGCATTTTATTTCATGCATAAGGGTGCCACATAGATCATAAAACATTGAATAAATCATCATCATTTATTCTAATATAAAGGGATGTGGAAAAAATACATGAATATTTATAATAAATAAGTTAATGTGGATAATGGTGAATACCTTTGATATAGAAATGGGAATGATATTCACTATATAATGACATTGGCAGGGAAAAATCGTAGCGCAATTTCGGCAGTATAACGGCATGAAATAAGAACTCATAAAAATGGTTGATGAAAGATAAAGTGGTGTCTCATCATATTTACATGCAATGGACAGTATGTTGGTCATTTAGATACATGTCCCACAAAATTTAATGTAATTAAGATGCATAATACAAAAGAATTACTTGGAAGTAAAAGAGGATAGAGAAATCCCCCACGAAATTTAGGGTTGTTAATGGGTGTACATGGTAGGCATTAATGAGAGAGAAATGGGTATCCTATGATCCCAACATAAATATGGAAGTATGGGGAGGTGTTAAATCATATCCCAACGTTTTTAATTGAATAAGAAAATTCATAACATCTTAATGAAAATTGGACAAATATGAGAAAAGAATAAATCCCTTACTTGGAAGTGTGATCCAAAAGACTACGAGGGGATTGAGAGAGGATTCATGGGAGCTTGGGGAACCTTTGGAGGATTCTTGAAAGATGTGGGAAGGGGATGATTGAACTCCGATGGAATTTAGTGTAGAGGAAGTGGGGGTTTGGGTTCGTTTATAAAGTAAAGGAGAAGGAATTCGTTATTATTTATGTATGGGACACCTCACATTAAACTAATAAAAACCAAAAAACATTTCATGGTTTTTTCTCATGGATTTTTTAAAAGGGGAGTGTAAATCATTATTTTATAAGTAAAATGGATGATATTATAAAAATAATTGGTTTTCTTATGTGGAGGCGAGTCATAATCTCATGGAAGAAAATTTAAAATGAAAAAATGTATTATATTGTTTGAAGGGACCACTAATGCTTTTTATATTAAATCAAACAAACAAAAAATCACATTAACTAAATGTCAAAACATATATTTTCAGAACATAATGTTTATATTATTTTATTACCTCACAATTGGGTCATTATGATGTCATAAAACAAATTATATATTTAAACGATATTTAATTTTTACCCAAAAATCAGACTGTCTCAGAAAAATATGAAAAAAATAAATATGGGATATTTTTGACTTCCTGATTCCAATTAATAATATTCATTTTATCTGAATAATTTTTTAAATATGCGAACTTTTTCTTTTAAAATAAAAATCGACATTTATCAAAAATTCATGGGTTTTGAAAAAAACAGCTTTCAAACCATAAGAACAATTACAATTGAATTAAAAAAATAATACGCTAATTTTTATTTAAAAAAAGAAACACAATATAATAATATTATTTTATTAAAATATTATTTAATTCAAAAATATATTAATTTATCAAAATAGATTTCATAGTTTAACATTAACTAAAAATAATATTTTTTCTTTAAAAACTATTTACAAAGTAATGAAAATAAAATGAATGTATATTCTATATTCTATAATAATGTACATAATCATAGTACTTGGGTTATTTTACATAATCCCTTAAAACACATGTATAAGACTTTAGAGTAATGTGCGCAATGATGTCAGACTCATTGGGTGGCTCGGATAACAATGCTTGAGTGGTAATCTCTTTTAACTTCCACTTTTCTTGTAGGTGGTTCCACTCAAGATTAACATATTCATGCTCAGCTTAGGATTGGTCAAAACCAAATCCCCATGACACAAATTCCTTTCCGATCTCTGAAGTTGGGCTTCATATGGGGAAAGTCTATAGTACGAGACCATCAGTTCCTTTGTCAGATTAAATTGGATTAGAAAAAGGCCTATATTTTTATTAATCATGTGATCACTGTAAAACGACAATACTAGCAATGGTCACAATTCATAATGGTATTTTAAAACCCTTAACATTGAACCAAATAATTGCATACATATTACATATCCATAAGAAGATATTTAGATAGACCAAGAGGAATTTTAATTACTAAATTTTTGGGTCGTTACAATATATTATTCAACTAGTAACATCACTTATTTAGACTTGTTAGGGAAAATATTCGAAATATATTTTCAAAATACATCGACATATGTTATATTTTAATATAATCCATTATTGTTTTTATATTATGAAAAAAGAACATATACTTTTATAATATCAAAAGGGCAATGATTCTGTAGTCTTCGATGATGCCTTTGAAATATGTTGGTGAGAATAACCAAAAACAACCATTTCCTTTCAATATATATTTTCATCCAATAACATTTTTTATATATAGTCATCTATGGAAATCTATTAGTTATTTGATACTATACTATGACAATGATGAGATTCAAATTCTTCTTTTGATGTTTATTTTAAAAAACACTAAAAACCTATCACTATTTCATTACCATGGTGAATTGAAAATTCCATGGATGAAGAATTAAATTGCAATTTGGATATTCGGACATTTCTTATGATATTGCTTGATGGTTTTGTACTTTATGGTTTCCTTCTTTTTCCTAAAAAGTGATTTTTAATAACAAAAAATGATATATGATGAGGATATTGATTATATTCATATAATTAATGAAATTACTTTTATATTGTAACATATTCTACAACTTCATTTTCATTTACATGTTAAACCAATTACACAAATCTTTAGGGTAACAAAAAGTTAATTTAAAAACATTAATATGGGTGTATTTTGGATTTTCATAATATTTAGAACATTCAAATATAGATAAATTTTAATCCAAATGACTATAAATTTTGTAAATATAAAATCACAACACAAAATATATTTTGATCAACATATTTACAAGATTTATCAATATAAAAAGTGTTTGTGGTTATGATAAGAGTACTAATACTTTTAGTAATGAAATATATGAAATTTATAACATTTAGTTTTATATACCTATGTTATGTTATATATTTCCCTTATTTTTTTAGGAAAATTTAATATACTAGAAAATAATTATTTTCACCCATCATGTACATTTCCACATCAAACTTTATAAGATGGGAAAACAATATATTAATCATTTTTTAGATTATCCAAATCTTATTACAATGATTTTTTTGAAAAATGATGATATTAAAAACAAATATTAATTGTGATGAATCCAAATATCACTTAACAAGGTTTTTTTTAAAGAAACCCAATTAATTTATCATACCAGGATCCTGGGGATTTTTTAATTTTGTAATGTTACTTGGTAAGTTTAAAATCCTAATATGGATGTTTCTTATTTTCAAAACCATGGGGTTTTTCAATATAATCATCCTATACAACATAATAATTAAGCTAAACACACATCACATCTGTTTGAAATAGATTTAGATTTAAAAATGATTCATATAACAAAATTATACAAATGGATTCAATTAATTCAATAAAATAATATGTTTCTTTATAATAAATTGAACATGTATTTATTGTATTCTTAAAAAAAATCATATAAATTTCTACAAATTATAACTTTTTAATAATATTTGTTTTGAAAAACCCATTTTACATCTATTATAGAATTATCTATTGGTTGTTCCACCAAAGTATAAAAATTATTCCATTAAAACTAATTGAATTTATAATTCATTTAATTTATCCAATACAAATCACATAAATTCCAATCACTAGTGTTAGGTTGGAATGGAGAAAAAATAGAAATTTTCAATTTCATTTCCCAAGGAAAATATTGTTTTGTGTTGCTTCTCTATATAAAAAAGTATGCAATCACTAGGATGATACCGAATAATTAGTATATTTCATTTATTTAAAAAAAATTATTCACAATATTTTTGAATATATTATTTATGAATATCTTCATAAATATATTTTCTTCTTTTTCTCTTATTAGAAAACATTTTAACATAAGAT
Organism: Viscum album; assembly: GCA_963277665.1. Classification (NCBI taxonomy): domain Eukaryota; kingdom Viridiplantae; phylum Streptophyta; class Magnoliopsida; order Santalales; family Viscaceae; genus Viscum; species Viscum album. The sequence goes on from OY728160.1 coordinate 521,597,080, forward strand.
GAATATCATTTTCTGAAATAATATCTAAATTCGTAGGTTGATGTTGTCTGAGAAAAAATGAATTATTTTCAACAACCATAACATATATTATTTCTGAAATTGTAATTTCTTTATTAAAAAAAATATATTTTTTCTAGTTATATAATAACCTAAAAATATTACATATTCATATTTTTGTTCTTATTTATTTATTTTATATTTATTATTAAAAATAATTAATTTTCTTCAAAAAAAAATTAATGTGAAAAGGTTTTGTTCTTTTTCTAGTCAAAACTCATATAGAGTATTATTAATAACATTTCCTCCCATAAAATGGATTATAGTATAATAGGATGTAAAAACATATTTAGTCCAAAAAATTTTAGCAGCTGATTATTCTCTCTTCATGGTTCTTGTGATATCATAAAGAATAATATTTTGGTTTGTGATTATAATTTTTTGTTTTTTATTATTATATGTAACATCATTTTCCTATAAAAGATTCAAAATAATACATTATAAATCCAACCCCATGGTCTGTAAGAATAGTTATCAAAGTAAATGTATTCTTCATTATTAAATCTGGATACAAAAATGTTAAAACCCAAAAGGCTTCATAATTTATTAATATAAAAAGTCACCAATATATCTAGATTAATTATAAAATAAAACATACAGACAATATTATCACAAGATACATCATGTTTTAGTTGGACTATACAAGTAATTGAGTACAAACTATAAAGAATCCTTAGCTGAGACCTAATTAATAGAAATTAATCCAGACATGTATTTCCTTATAAATCTCAAAAGATTATATAGATTGAGAATATCAATATTATGAACAATTAGATCTATAGGAATTATATTCATAGAAAACAATTAAAAGTTATATGATTACAATTTCTCGATGTTCTATTACATAACTATGTTTGGTCTGCTACTAGAAAAAGGCATGGAAGATCTTGGTCCAAAAGTACATATAGGTTTACTATGTATAAAACCATATTCCAATTTTATGATAGAATAAATTCATATTTATAAATATGAATATAACTTTTATTATTCCAAAAAAACACAAGGTGACACTCATCACAAAATTGAAATATGTTAAAATGATTTTTCATTAATTCTATAAAAATTAAAACAATTTTAAATAATTCTCTTCCAAAATCATTGTATGCTATATTAATAATTTATCCAAGATAATTATCACTATATGTGACATTTAAAATATTATTAATTACAATATTAATAATTTAGTCTTTAATTCCAGTTAGGTTCCCATTGAAACCACTATCAACGTACCAAATATTATTTTCTATGATAAATTATTTATTTTCTACACAAAATAGCACTTTTATACACAATCCATCAAGGGTCCTATAGTATCATAAATTATAATTATAGGAATAAGAATTGGTACAATTATAATATTTAATTTTTTTTTAAAATTTACCATTTTGAAATGAATAAAAACGAATTATATTCAATGAAAATTTGGTATTCTAGTGACAACAACATTGACACTTAGTGTAATATGACATAAATTTTCAATCATACTTTTAATTATTAAGAAAATATTTTATTTTTTTAAAACCCATTCGAGAAATATATCTATATGGTATAATATGGTTATACAGTCTAGTATTTTTTCCTATCCAATGGTAATGTTTGATGAAATCATTTTCATTATTGAAATTAGCTAATTTATTTTTAAAACTATATTTTTACCAACAATACTATTTTTATTTGATCTATTTTTTTGAAGTCATTTTGTAAACACGTTTTCCTAAAATTATATTTTTATTGTACTTTTAAATTTTCATCTTGATAAAAATTATATTTATACAAATCAATATAATGATATGATTTTCAACCATTAAATTATATGTTCTTGAATTTTATTTCATAGGTTTTTATAAGAAACGTAATGTTTTTTAGACACCTTTTATTTTTATTTTAATATAATATTGAATATCTACAATATTATTCAATATAATGAAAACAATAACATTCAATATCAGTAGAATATTTTTCCAAATACGATATAGAATTTCTTGTTTTCATTAATATTAAGAACTATTTCATAGAATTTAATATTTATAATGGATTCTATACTGACCTTATTAATGAAAAATTTATAACGATTCATAATTTATTTATAGAATATGATATTATTATATACATAACATTCAGTGTCTAATAAATTATTAGAAGTACTTTATCCTTAGATTTATTTACATGTATCATAATCTTAAAGAATCACCTTATTTTGTCGCCTATATTAATTTATTCAATTTTTCCTCAATTTCATTCCTTCTTATCCACTCATCATCTTTTGAAAATCGGGTTAGATATATCCATATTTAATACATTCATAACATATCACTTCTATTTTACTCTTCTCATCACATTCACCCTTGTGAATTTTCTTTTATCTAAACTCAAAATCATTTTTCAAAAAAATCATTGTGAATTAATTGACCTATATGCCACAATGAGGTGTCTTGATCACAGTTGGACACATGACCTCCAAGTCATATCCTTGAACACTAGAGGCTAACTACTAGAAGTAAGGTCCAATGGTGTGTCTGTTGGTAGACTATTCCCCACATAATAGAGTGCAGTACATAAGTCAATACTAAACTTAGGTATATTTTGGAAGAAGTAATAGAAAATAAATTTCACATTAGATGACGATAAAATAAATATATAATTTAATAACTAATCGAAATATTGAATAGCTAAAGATGATATTATTCATGTATCTATAAAGATGGAAAACATGGATACAAAGTAGTTCAAATTCCTGCCATTTGAATTTATCAAAAAGATTAAAAAAATACCCCCAACGTCTTAAGAACCAATGCTTTCCACTGATACTAGATCCGTTCTTAGAAGGATAGTAATCAAGTATGAGAAGAAATATTCTTCCATTTATCGAAAACCTCACACATGTAATCTGACTAGGTCCTGATGGAGGCCTTGATAGGGTAAGAGATAAATATAAGTATTACACCACCAATGGTGTATATTACATAATTCTTATTGAATATTTACTGAAACATTGTGCATGAATTCATATATAAAAGAAAATATGTACAATATTGTAAATATCCAAGAACAATCATCAACCCTTGGATGGGGTTGGAATGTTTTATTAGGCCATGAATTGATTTGAGTTCTATTTTATATATGTATGTCACATGAGGCATATCCTTCACTAAAATCACCTAATAATAGTAATAGTAAATGTCCTAATATGTAACAATGAAACATATATTGATATTAATAATGAAAGGGAGAAAGGTAATGACTTTGGAATCCAAGACCTCAAGGATTCCAAAATTAGAAAAAATACATCCTATCAAAGGATAATTTTTGTAATATATAGATCATCATCCATGAAATTACAAACTAGTTAATCAAATCGAGTCTAAGGAATAATTCTGAGGTGAAACGGGATAAGCAATGGTCAAAAATAAGGATGGTAGCAAGGAATATCACATATATATAAGCCAGAATGAATCCAAATAGTGTATCAAATTAATTTTGTAATAATAAAGGATGAAATATATTGTTAGATATCAGTAATATAATGATATACGAGGATTGGGATCCATGGTGGGTCTTAACCAATAAAACTAACATCCTTGAATTAGAATGAATTCCATAGTTTCTCGAGGCATTCCATTAGAAATCGAAAATATAACTGATGTTTTAAAATTCCCATAATATTGATTACATGGTTCAAAAAAAATATTAATCCATACAATTGATTCATATAACATTTAAGTCCATTTAATTAATTATACCATTAATTATATTCACTTAGTTAATGAAATTTCATTCATTTTTGTGACAAGGCCAAGCACATGAAACCATTACATAAATCATTTAAGTAATGGAAATTTAATATGGTTCACTATGATACCTTCCATTAAACATGGCATGGGGTGCTATGGATTTTCAACCAACCCATTTATTTACAATTCATTATGTCATATCCTATATATACATCATGCTTTCCCATTAACCATTTAACATTATTTAATAAAATTTTTGAACATACCTTATGTGGTTAAAGTGAAAGAATGGCATAAGTTCATTCCAATAAAATTTAATAGTAATCTAATTAAGAGAGGGTTACCCTTAATATGAACCATATAATGTACACTCGAATTTTTTCTTAGAAAAAAAATTTATTGCGCTAAATAATTACATACAGGACATCACCCATACATGTGATAATCAACATTGTGTGTGTAACCACTAAAAAATAATACCATTTACATCATATGTTTTTGTAAATTTTTATAATGAATAAAAGTTGGTAATATTAATTAAATAGGTCATAGATGATGCAATCAAAATGCACAAATGAAAATTTATAAAAGGAAGAATCTTGGGGCAGGAGTGAAAAACCACCATCCTCGTAAACATATGTTTCTCCTCAACCATTATCAGGCTCTTGATTGTTCTAGATTGGAAAAGACCAAGAGAATAGATGAATGACCATAAATTGGGGCATATAATACTTCATCTACAAAGCATCATCTGTATTAGATAAACAATGGTAGATTCAAAATGATGAAAGTTCATACATGCACTGATCTTTGGAGATGAATATGGATCGAATCAGAATGAATACGGAGTGATAATATAAAATCCTATATTAGAAGGATTTTTTGATTTATAAAATATGATATAAGGGGATGTCTTACAATGTAATTGAAATAATAAGAGGATTTATATTTAATTATACCAAGTGTAAATATCTTCATTTCACCCAAAAAATCTGGTTCACATGGTTGGTCACACAGTTTACCAAACCATGGACCAACCATACGAAGTCAATTGAATGAAGGGGGATCCATATAGATAGGGCGCAAAGTTTGGGAATGGCAATTGCAATCATTTAAAATGGATCATCATATCTGTTTTCAACATTTCTTACATATTTTCATCCTTATCCACATGTTGTGGGAAAACCATGCACCCACCAACTATTCTCTATCAAACCCCATAAAATTTTTATTAATTGTTTTTTCTACCCCACACTTTATTCACTAATCATTACCTGGAAATTTTTCACACATGGGACTACTCTCCAAAACTATAAATAAGCCTTAGAAATCGTTCAGACTATCACAAATTAATTAGACATATAAATTACATCAATAATAGAGAAATACATCTAAATTAAAAAAATGATGAATACCTAATTCAAAAACATTGTTCCTATAGTCATCCCCCCTTAAAAATCATCCTAGAGTAATCCTTATAAGTATAGTGAAACACTTTATGAGAAAAACTCTGGAAACTGGGCATGTACATCAAACCCTTGCTACCATGTCTCATCCAACACATGGCTATAAAACCATAGCACCCATACTAGAGGGACAAACTGGACTCAAAGAGCCTTCTTACAAGAGTCAATGATGCATATAGGATACTATTCGAAAAAGAATCATCTTCTAGAAAAAATTACTCAATATCCAATGTATTATATGGTCTACATGTCAATAGTGAAGTTGTGAAATGTGGAAGAATTCGTGGATGACATTGTACCTCTATGGTTGAACCATATTATATAATACTGGATTTATTCACTAGATGATCTAATATGATCATAAATAATGAAGAGACATAATACCTTACTTTTGAATCTGTATATTCCATAAGATGGGGGTTACCTACAAGAAAATTCTATCATAAACCTCAAACTATAGAGGACATCGGTGGTGATCAAAATTTGTTTTTCTTGATTGAGTAGTATAAATATACCTCCTAGTAACCTGATACTACTCTTAGTTATCCTTCACGAGATGAGGACCAATTAGGAACTGTACTCGAACCTCAATCCATCACAAGGGGGAAGGGAAAGGCTTGTAATATAACTCCTCAATGGATCTATCTAAATAGTTTTGATAAAGCTATTATTATATTTGAACTCGATGAGGGGGTATTCATCTCACAAGAACCGATAAAATCATTGACACCTGATCATATCATGCAGTTAAGGACACGTATCATCCATTCAAACTATCCATTATTCTAAGAGTAAATGTATGTTATCTAAACCTCTTTAATAACCATTTATTTCAATAGACCCTACCCGAACCATTACTTGAAAAGAATGTCCCTATCTGAAATGATAGTTAGAGGGACCTCATGTAGTCAGATGATAAGAAATTCATATAGTCGTCCCAGTTCTTCAACTAATAATGTCACCAGAATATGTTGTAAGTGGGTTACTTTTCTCATTCCATCAATGAATACACATTCATTGTAACTACATCAAGGCGACCAAGGTAAGCCAACTAAAAATTACATGGAGACATTCTTTTAGTTCCATTACATGACTGAAATCGGTTGTAACAAGCCTACAAGTCTGTAGTGATATTTCGTAACCTTTTATAGGTTGGAAACCCTATTGATGAGTCCATCAATCTAAAATTTCATATCAGAACCCAATATCATTGTTTCATTACTCGATTGAATTTGTAGATCCAGGGATGAACTGCCACCTGAGAAGAATGGGACTCTCACATGAGTTATTCTATCACATATATAGAAACCTAGACATATAAATGTATACAAAATATTTAAACTATATCCAATGACCAATACAACTGTGGGTCATCACTATATTAATCTCTTAGATAATCATAACACTATAATATTAAAATTTAAAAATATTCTCTATATCAATGATGAAAGAGTTAAATATGACGAAAATGATATATGACCTTTTTTAACTTATTAAAATAAAATATGTTTCTTAGATTAGAGGGCCATAAATTTACATTCATCACTAACTTCTTATACTTCTAGTTCCAGAGTAGACCATATCATCGCATCTACTACCACATTTTCATTTCCACGCATATCAAAAAGCATTAAATTGAATGAATGATGTTATTCAAAATTTATTCACATTATGATCTTCATCTCAGACAATGTAATGATATATTTTAGGTTTTTTTGGTTCGTAAACACCATAAAGATATCACCAAATAGATAATGACTCTATCAATGTGAAGCATAAGAAAATTTCTCCTAGGTCATGGTTGTATATCATATAAATTATCTCATGCAAACTCATCTTTTGAGATTATCACATAATAACTATTTCCTCCAATGATAGACCCACTCCTAGGATGATTCATAATACATAATGGAATACTATATAATAATTTTAAGGCACTATTAGAGTAATAATTAGTGCCAATACATGCATCGCGTTCATCGCCTGAATGGCTTTCTAGGCTGCTTCTGACCAAAAGAACCTAACACTAATCTTTAAAAGACATGTAATAGGTGAATAAGGTCATGATAATTCATGTATGAAATTCCTATAACATTTATCTATTTCCATGAATCACTAAATGTCACAAAACTTCTTTACATTCTCTTAGGAAACCGCATCACTCACCTTCAATGGTTAAAAGAAAATCACAATTCTAAGATAATATGATTCATGTTGTGAAACATTTCAATCCGAAAGTGGATATTAGAAATCATGGCATAAATATAATAATTTCTCAGTGCATTCATAATGACATCAAGGTGATTTCAATGGTATTTAAAAGAATAAGATTATAGAAAGCTGTCATCCATAAATACTGTTATAAATATATCCAAATAATGAAAGAACACCATTTTAATCAATGAAATGAAACTGAGGGGGAACATTCATGAGGCTTAATTGAATAACGAGGTAATCATATAGACCATACCTTATAATGAAATCATTATGAGGTTTTCCTAATTTTTGACATGAAACTGATGGTATAATGTTCTCCTATCAATTATTGAAAACACTCTAGCTCCATCGATATGGTCAAATAGATCATCTATTTCAAGTTGTTGAAAATAGTTACTGACCATAAACAACTTCAACTATCTATAATTCATGAATATAATAAGGTTCCAAATAAATTACTATTGATAACAAAGGATTATCAGTAAGATAAACTATTATTCCATATAAAACCATTTTCTTCCAAGTCCTTAGACTATTGCTTAAGATCCAATAACTCAGTATATGGCATGCTTTATGGAGGAATGGATTATCGATCTTCACCTGGAATATGATTGATAATAAAATATACCACCCTATGTGGATATGTGATATAAACAGCCCTTGGAAAGGCATCCAAATAATGACCCACTGCTAGAGTCATTTTATCATGATGTAAACCATGGTCTTCCATGAAGAGACTAGAAATCATGGTAGTCACTCAACCTAGACCATGATTCACTAGTTTAGCTCCACCATCCTAAACAAACCACTCATCCTTTTGGAGATAAATAATAAACTATGGTGAAATAAACTACTACTTGTAGTGATATCATTCTACAAATGGATGAATTATAAAGAAACGACCCATCTCGAGAATGTCATCAAGGATCACCATCTTGATAAAAAAGGGGACCCACAATAAATGGAATCTCCATGACTTTGAGGGATAGTCCAAATATTGTCATACAACGTTCGATTGTACACCCAATAGTGTATCTGGGTCATCATAGTACATTATCATTGCATTTACTCTCCAAGATATTCCACGACAATTATAGTGAAAAATTAGTGTGTGAATCCAATATCAAACAAATAAGATAATATGTCATTGAATTATAGAATATTACATGATATGATAAATGATCCAATAGCCTAATAATAAGGTATAATCCATAATACATGATACAAACATGATCAACTTGACCTGTGCAGTAGCTGGAATACCACAATCATGACTTCTCTATAGTCACTACTCGAAATATGGAATCATCCTATTATGATAAAAAATTCATCGTCAACTAGTCCTTCCAATGTTACTCCAACTCCCCTCATGGTTCAAAATAAATGAAACTAATCCTAAAGGTGGAGCTGGTGCAAAACCTCTTCCACTAGAAGCATCTGGTAGGACAGAATCTGTGAAGGTGCCCAATATGACCTCAAGGATAGCACTCCAAAGTGTCTCTATCACATGGATGATTCTGGTTCCACATTATTCAATAATGATGACACACAAAAGATATATCATTATGGGTACCTTGGTTGTAACTTCCTTGATGAGAAACCTAATTAGATTCTTTATAATACTAAAATAACTAATGAAATTCCTTTGTACCGATCCTCTATTCCTTAAACAATCACCATCCCTCATGTTTTTCTCAGTGATAAGAGCCAGATTCACTATTTTACAGTAGGTACATATGTGAAATATATTATCTAGAGAACATATAGAATACCAAATCCCAGCATTGTAGAATATATAATGTGAATTCTCATCAATGGCTAGAAGTAGTGAAAATAGTAATCACTCAATGAAACATGTTGAATACTCAAATTTTGATATATAAACTAGCTCAAGAGAGAGGAATTACCTGGTTCGATCATCTCTATGAATCAATATAAAAATTTAATCAGAAAATAAAGTCTTGAAATAATTCCCTACCATGCCATGATGGAAACCTACATAGGTAAGAACATGACACAATCACATGGATGAATCACACAATATATACATTGCATGATTGACCCAACACTATTGATTAATCTCTAGACAATCAATGATAAACAGTGTGGAATGTATTCAATACTTAGTAGGTTATGGTCTATTCTCCTCTATGATTGTTGGAGGGGTTCTTCTATTTGAACTCACATGTTATATCATATATCATAGTTGCATTCCTTTATGTTCCATTCATGGATTTCATCATATTTAAAATATTATCATGAATAAGAGTGTTAGTGCAATGATTTTGTATTCTAGGTATTTCTTCATGTTACACTCATAAAGGTAAGAGAGATGGATCAGAGCTCCCCATGTCAATATCAGATTCATTTACACTGTTCCAATGCACAATATGAGGATGTATTAGTGGCGTTGGGTGATAAATTATAAGAAATTTCATTAGAACATGATTTATTTAGATTGATAGAAACATTGGAAACCTATGAACATAAAATGTTCTCTCTGAACCTGACATACTACCCCAACTACCCATTTATATGGAATAATATTCGTAAGTGATGATTTATATGTTTCATGTGTTCTAGTAGATGATTGGTCAAAACAATATTTCCTCATTGTTTAATGGAAACCATTTGACATAATAAGTCCAATATCACTTCCCAATTTTCATTTTCATATATTCCAAATATATTTATTCATTTATAATGTGTTTTTTATCAAACTAAATCAGTTCCTATACACTTTAGGACTAAGGTCAATACATATTTAAATTATGAATAATTCAATGACTCGGTAAATAAATCATTACCACCCTCAAGGGACCGTACAAATCATGATTTAAATTAGTTAATCACTCAATAACAACCCAGAAAATTACAAGAACACACACACAAACACATATATAATAATTTTTTAACAATCATAAGAAATGTGGAAAATGATGGAAGTGGAATTTACCTATATGATTTGGAAATTTTTATTGTATGTGATTTCTAGGTACCTATGATGATACAGGTGAAAATGTTATTTTTCGTGAAATAATATGAATGAGGCTAAAATATGATCCTCAGTAAGAATAATAATTATTCACATTACTTATCTTTTTATTTACCCAAAGGTTAGATGAAATCATATTTAATATGAAATCTCAAAACAATTTTAATTTTGTAAACTCAAAATTTACCTTGAACACGGGCTCATGATTCCCAAGCATAGATTATGAACAAGATTCAAGAATTCATAATTTGCAATATATTTTTTAAAAATATAATTATATAATGTAACTTCTCACATATAGTATCATGACATCCCATACCTATATTTCACTTACATGTCCTAGATCTAGGTTAGTCACATGGCTTCAAGAACAACTCCCCGAATTCTATACATTACTAACTACCATTTTGGGACTAGGGTGTTTGATGGAGAGACTCTACCCAAATTTCTAGAGTGTATCACCATAGATCAATAAAAAATATAGGAAAATTGTAGATGAAATATTACTAAATAGATGGAACAACATATGATGATATGTGAAATAATCAATTGGACAAATGATCATAATATACAACAACCAATAATGATATTTGTTATGTTTCAATACAAATGTAACACATGTATACAAAAACGTAGAATAGAATGTTGAACAAAAGTAAAAAATAAAATAAAAAATATCCTCTGCATATTAATATCCTACTGGATCATCTTATACTAGATATATTCATTGAAAGCAACCAATCAACTCTCTGAAGAAGTATGCATCTCAATGTCAACACCTATAATCATTTAATCTTATTATGTTCCTTTGACGACCCATATAGGTTTTGAGATAAATCTCAGTAATCCAACTCCAGTGAAATATATAGCATCATATATTTTTAGTACAAATAAATTGTTCTCTAGAAAATATATATAAATATAAAGAGTTCAATTTTTTTAATACCCAAGTACATGCTACAGCCCTTGGATTGTGGCAGAAAATTTAACAGGTGAATTAATTAGTTTAGGTTACACATTATATAACAATATAAGGTAATATATTCCCACCACTAACCAAACCTCATGATTTTAATAGTAAATGGTCTATGTAGGGTTAAGAAAACAGTATAGATATTAATAATGAATGTTATCCGCGGTTATAACCAAGGAATCCAAGACCTCAATGGTCTCTATCATAGTAATTACTGAAGCCTATGAAATTCAAGGAGATGTGACTGGTCCCATGTGGAGAACCATTGTTGTGGCTCCTCTAAGTGAAATCTGGGTCCAAGACTTCATAGTCATATTCATTATTTTACTAAGACTTTCTAGATCATTTTCTAACTATTTTGAGGAACTACTATTTTACAGAACAATAACATTATTCTCTTTAGAATACTTAACAAGAGTCTCAATAGACACTACCATACTATGAAAATTTGATGTACCTAAAAGAGAAACTAAATAATTCTTCTATTTCATTTTATCATCATCTATTTTAATTTTTCTGTCCAACATCATTGGGGTTCCAATTATATCATCTAGTTTAATATTATTACTCCTTCTTGTGTACTCAAAAGCCGTTATCATTGATTCTTATTTACCAAAAAATATCTCAAAAATATTTTTTTCTAATATTCTATAGATTAGATAATTCAATTTATGATTATCAGAGATATTAAAAATAGTCATAAATATTGGGATCATTTTAGCTACCATTTCTTTTGTTTTAAAATATAAAGGTCTATAATCACATCTCTACACAGATCTTCTTATCTAATTGAAATTAAATATCCCAAAACGCGGTTACCACATATTATTCAAAATTATATTACCTACTTCAAAATATGATAATTGACTATACAAGTTTCTATTAATATGAAATAATAAAGAATTACTTTCTCAACAATACAATTGATATTCTATATTTTATAAATATTTAAAATATATAACAAAATTATTTGTAATCATATTGTTACTAGTCATCATTAAATTAAATTCATCATCAGTGTTTCTAAAAAAATCATTCTATCTCTATATTATTAATAATCATCACATTCCAAAATAGGTGGTCTATAGGGATTCAAATTATCAATGATACTGACATATAATCCTTCCAACATATATAAAATAGAAATTATTTTTACATGAATAATTATTGTAATAACTATTTATAAACAATGATTTTAAAACAAAATATAATAACTAATAGTATATAATAATTATAACAACATAGCATATAAATCTATAGGAAAAACATTCATAATAATTGATATATAATGAGAATTTATGATGGTTGTAATATGGTGGTGTATTATAGTTAAAAAATTATACCAACATAGAATCCAAAACAACATTAGTTAAAAAATATTTATTTGGAAATTGAATTATGTTTAGAGTGTTTGTATCGGATTAATAAATAACATGATAGAATAGATTTTTTAACCGTGCTAAGAAACAGTTTGATTAAATATATATTAGAAAGGTTTTTAAAAAAGTAATTGTAATGTAAATAGAATATTAGAAATTAAAAATTATAAAATATGTTTTATGAAAGAATACAATAATGTAAGAATGAATTGTTGGATATAAAACACAAGTTATTTAATTTAACCTTATGTGTTATGAAAGAATTAAATCCTCTCTTAAGATATCCATAGTTTTCACCTAACTGTAAATATATATCTCCACAGACAATGAAATCCATTGACAATAATATCAAAATAATGATGTCTTCCAAAACCCTATATGACCTCAATAAGGTGATCATTGTAAAATCAATTCCAATCCCAAGAATCGGTTGATCTTCTAGGTCAGAATCACTTATCATACTATCGCTAGAATCCAACAATCAATAACTTGATCACAATATAATAATAGAAAATATAATCTATATTAATTAATATATGACCCATAGATAGATTACATATAACTAATAATCAATGAAAATTAAAAAATCATAAGGCCGATATGTTCAAGAAATGAAAAATCATTGATGTGTTAGGTTAAAAAATGAATCATCTCCTAGATACACGAATTCAATACTATTTATTATAATCATTCCAATGGGTATATTTATGTGAACTTTACAGTTAGTTTCAATAACATCAACTTTTATTCACATGATTTTCATCAAAAACTTTCCATCTGATAGAATTTTAATAAGATAATTATGATGATGTAATATAATTTATAAAATATAAATAATTCAATGTACCCCAATTATAATCCTTGATCTATGTGATGAACTACATTGCCTTTTAATAAAATTATCTAAACTATGGTAAGCATTATGAATCTAATCTAATTTAGTTCTGATTCATATTACTTTATTCATTCTAATGGGAAAAAACTTAGTGAAGAATATGTATAGATCTTTATGTAATCCTATGGAATAGATTGTTAGTAATTCATGTTGATAGAATTAAAAAATAATTTTTTTACTAATTTATATGAGATCAAATTCTATATTCTATAGAAATGTATATTTTCTACAAAAAACATTAAAAAAAACATTACACATATTAATTTAGTAAAAAATGGTTTTAAGAAAGATTTTGTGTTTTTAGAAACAAAAGAAAAGAAAAATAAAAGTTATTATTCGGACTCAATAATCTTATCTTGTTGGATGGGTGGAGTTTTTCCATGTTCATCTATATTTATAATATATTGAAACTTGGTTCAGTTTTACTTTGAATAAAGAATTTTTATTATTTTAATAAATTACTAAAAACAAAATGTCTTTCTCTTTAAATTATTTTATCTGTTGTTTCTATATGATTAAAAATTGTATCGCATTAGTTATAGATGTTTATAAAATAGATAAATCAAAAAATTTATTGTTGAAATTTATTTTTAGTTTTTAATGATTTTATGAATACCTTAAATTCATGAAAAACATAGAAATAGTATATATTATATTAATTAAAATATTAAATAATAAATATAATTTTTTTATATAATTATATTTTGAGGAATTTTTATAGTTAAACTAATTTTATATACAATTTGATAATATCATGCATTTGTTAATGTATTATAGTATAATTCCATTACTGTATTAATGAAATTAATGTCAATATATAGGAACAGTTCCAAAATCACATTAATGATATTGTATAATTATTACTATTTGGTTAAATGATTTAAAATTCATAAATACATACATTTTACAATTGAATGTTTTATAACATAAAGTTTCATCCATGGTCTATTTACGGGTCACTTTCCATTTTAGGGATTCAAACAGGACACATAAATATTAAAAAACAATAACAATTTTGTTAATTATCAAACACATTAATCATGGTAAAATAATGATATGTAGGTAAAAGAAATTACTCATCCAACATTTGTTAAAGTAGAGTATGTAGACATATATTAAACCTATGTTATATATATATCTATTTTTTCTCATTATAATAAAAAATAATTTAATTTAATTTATTAATGTTTCTAATTCTAATAGTACACATCCTCTCACATATAGAGTGATACTATTATCTTATATAGTGAAAACAATTTTATACTTCAATATCATAAAATATGTTCCACAATACCCTCAAATATTCTAATCACGTCAATTTTAATCTTCTGGTTTTTCACAAAAATCAATCTTTTCAAGGAATATGTTGTTAGCCAATTGTAGTTTCTCAAGGAAGATGTAACATAATTAGTTAAGGAATTCCATTTCATTTCATCATTTAATTCTTATTAATAATTCTAATCCATTCAAAAAATAATGACTTCATTGTCTAAAATATATTAAATTTTCTTTTAGACAACATAAATAGCATTATAAAAATTCATTCATTCCAAAAAAACAGAAAAAATTAATCATTTATTTGGACATCAAATCATCTCCACATATTGGTGTAATTTTATTTAATCACCACTAAACATTAATAGAATAAATTATAGATTTAATTAATATAAAATTTTCTGATATTATTATTAATTAATTAGTTTTAATTATAATTTCCCTATATTTAATTATTTTATTTAAAAAAAGGAAACATCATTCAATCATACATATGACATTCTATCTCTATGAACTATGAAATTTAATTTTTTGTTTTATTTAATTGATAAATCTATAGATAAATTTAATTAATTGATATGAGATTTATAAAATTTTTATCATTATTGTGATTATGGAAAAAAAATTAATGTATATTTATGGGAACTACCCGACATAATCCTCATTGAAAATGAAAATGTTACTACCCAGAAAAGATGATATTAGTGAAGAATTTTTTGTAAAATGGTTTTGTAATTTTTTTGGTGTAATATGTATAATATTATATGTATTCAAATTATTCATGTATGGAACTCTAATAATTTGTCATTTAATATGATTTTGTTAAGAGATCTTTTGATGAATTTTGATCCTGAGTTAATATATTTATGATAAAATCAATTTTTTATCAGGGTTGGTTAAGATTAAGTTTAAAATTATGATATTTTATGAAAAACATCACAATAATCCCATGAATATTATTATCAAATGGTTATTTAGTGATATTGCAAACTTTTAATTTAATTTTCCTCTATTTTATTAATCAATAGTATAAAATAATATTTTATGTTAAATCCACATAATTTCTCACTTCAGCAGAAATAAACATGATTCCATCTCAATGATTTAAAAAATGATTTCATGAATATTATTACTATTCATAAATGATTTTTTAAACTCATTTTTATGAATTATATAATATTTTCATTTTTATCAAGGAATTATATTATTCTTTCTCGAATGAGGTACTATAAACATTTATCCAAAATGTGAATGGAACAATCTTTTTTACATACACAACATGAAACAAATTTCCACCCATAATAAACCCTCAATGTATTGATGTTACCAATACAGTTTACTTGTTTTTTTGTCTATAGAAAATTTGTTCTATATTATTTTCCATATGATTTTTTATTTTAAATTTGTTAATTAAAAATTATAATGCTATTTTACCCAAACAATATTCTAGATAATTTTTAACAGAACATTCATCTAAGATGAAATCTTTTGATGTTACTTGATATTTAATGGGGAAAGAATTCGATGATAAAATTTTATTCATTGACTAGATGTTTTGTGATTATAAAAAACAATTCTTTGTGATGTCTGTTTATTTTCAACATGTTATGCGATGAATAAATTACTATGTGAAACTATTTATTCATCGCATAGGTTATTGTATGATTAATATTTTTATGCTAAATTGAAAATATATTATATGAATATTATTATATAATAGGTGGTCCATTAATTATATATATATATATTTATATTTATAATTCCTTTGTTAAATTTGGATTTATATTTATATAATATCGATTTGAATGGTGAGTGAACCCATTTCAATGAGGGAAACTATCAAACACAATAATGTTGGAGTGTAGCATTACTAAGGATCTAATTGAATTTATAGTGATCTCAATCTAGTATGAATGTCCTGGTAGCAACCCAAGAATACAGAAATGATTTTATATGTTTTTTTTGTATTCAAAAAACTTATGTCTTATGGAAATGTTATGATATCATAGTTTGTGTTATTATATATCTCTGTAAATAATGTCTTCTAAACTGCTAATATTTATTCCATGACTCATGATTATGATACTTGTTAGGAGGGGTATGGTATTAATATGTCCAGATCATGTTATCATACCCACATACTCATATAATATTTAGGTTACCATTGATATCCCCCATTTTCAACCATACATAGCATATGTGATCACTCATTTATCTCTATCATTTTCCTAGTTCCTGAAGAATAGAAAAATGTATGATATTTCATTAACGGTTACTTGATGCTGTTATAATTATAACATGTTTTTTATGTATCCTTATTATCAAAATACTATAAAACAAAAGGATTATGAAGTGAATTATAATGTAATGTGTTTAATATTAATTTAATAATAAGTGATATTTATGGTTGAAATGTATATATTTGAATAATTGGCATCACAAAATTGTTTAGTTACCTTTAGAAACATTGAATTGAAAAATCAACAGAGAATACATCAGATAATCATATGTATAGGAAAAAGATCCACATTATGGTAATTACTTGAGTATGATTTACCATGAAAATAATCACTTTCCAGATACAGTTAGTGGATTTGGTTTTGAAATTGATTAATCATGTTAATAATAAATAAAAAGATGGTCATTAATACTCAATCATTATTCTGGTTCACAGTGAGTGTTCCATTAATGTTAAACTATATTGGAAATATCTGGTGATATTATTATGTAAATAAACATTTTCATTTTCAAAAAACATTAATTTATATTAATAGATTATGATAATGAATTACATTGGTTAAATATCAGGTTTCATGTACTGGGATGTAGGGGTCATGATTTTAAAATTATATTAATTATTTTTCTTGATTGATCACTTTAATCAAAGATTGTTTGTTTCCATGATGATTTCTATGGATTGAATAGACTACATATAGATTGATAAAAATGAGTTGTTTATATATATGCTAATATATAGAATTATTATATATGACATTAGTTATATGATCTCCATTATATCACGAAAATTATGTAGGAATTTTAAATTATATCCTCAATGATTTTATGGGCCATCTGTAGTGACAAATAATAATGGTATAATGATTGATTATAATGTTTATAGAACCTATATTGAAGAAATTTATTGGAATGTTCTTATCCTAAATCTTGTGATTTTTCTTATAGTTGAATTATTTGTTATCCTAGAAGTGTATTACTTACCATTAAATAAATCTTATATCAGTTTCCATAGAAGATAAGTCACAATTGAAATTATGAACTATCTTATGGACATAATTCATTGTGAAGATTGGTATTATAATTCATGTGAATGTACAACCATTGTACGTGTCACGAACCAAATAAGGTCTCCATCAAAATTGGGACCCGACCCACACCGAAACAAATCCCGAAGGGCATTAGTGATCCCCACAGGTAGGCACAAGTTCCAGAGTATCATAAAATGATGTTTGGGAATGATTTTCCCGAGTTTATAAACATTAAACAACAAACAAACTCAATAAAAAAAATCATTTTTTTCAACTAAAAATAATTTTTTTAAAATTTCATAACTGAAATATATAAGAAAAACTAAGTTTTAATACCCTTATAAAGGTATGAAATGAAATAATGACAGCCCAAGAAACTCCATAGAGAAAGAGGCACCACCCTCAAGTCATCTCCACAACACCACATCACAAACGACCAGTAAAAACCTGAATTATTCCCACAAAAGTTGTACGCAAACCTACAAAAACAAAATAACATAGTCTACTTACACAAAAAGGTGTAGGTATGGTTTGAGACAGATCCCAATAAGATAACACCAAATGATTCAAAATAGCATGAAATACAATGTGGAAAACAAACAATTTTAATATGTAAAGAAAATCAGTGAAAAAATCCAAGAAATGCAACGTTCAATTGAAAATTATTTTCAGGGAAAAAATTACATGATGTTGACACATTTTAATATACATGATAGCAACTGAAAATTACATCGAAAACAACCCAATACATGGTCAAATACCACAAACACAAAGAGCAACAAAATAGGGAACACCCCTAGGCTCTAGATAGTCTCAGTCCCCATGTACCTCATACCTCCATCTAAAATAACCATCGTAAATTACATTCTCATGTGTGAAGCACAAGTAGGGAACATAACAATAACCTAGTGGTATCCAATAATCTTCCAAAAAGTTTATTTAGAGTTGTCTTTATCCAAATTCTAGTTGAAACAGTGACAAAACCCATCCGGTCTTCTGGTCATACTAGTACACATCTACCCCACCTAGGTACCCGGGCTTCCCCCTTTGTGCACAAATAATTTCTTCATTAAAAACATATCAATTTTCATGTAAAACTCTACTACATGTCACACACACCCAGTACACTAACTATAAAAATTTTATACCATTTTGAACACATATCAAAACACATTGATTTTCAATAAAAACAGAGTCTCCAAATTTTTCCTTGTTTGGCACCCAAAACTCTATTTAACCCCCACATTAACACCATGTTCATAATCAAATTAACCAAAACTGAATTTACATAACAATAAAAATTTATTCAAACACATTACATGAGTTATAAAACACCCCCTAATAAGAATCACAAATAATAGTCATGTAAAAATACTAATTCAACAACAAATTTCAACTCAAAAATAATTTTCTTAACAAACATGACCAAAAACCATTTTCGTATAAACATCCAAAGAATAATAAGATTGAAAATTGTATTTTATGACATAATAAAGATCAATAAAATCATCTAAATAATTTTAGTTCAGACCTTAATGAACCAAGAAATGATTTATATGAAAACCCCCAAATTTAACTTGAAATTGAATTAAAATTTCACTTACAGTACAAACACCACTAAAAATAAATTTTAAAAATTTAAGCAAATTAAATAGTAATGAAAATATAATAAATACGACTTTATAAGAATATATATTTCATACACATTGGAATCACCTACTAAATTATTTAAAACCATTGAATCACCGTACGATAATCAAGTCGCACTAGTGTCACACCAAGAGGGACTTAGAAGAAACCAAAAACCAGCAAAGATGACTAAGAAAACCCATGGATAAACCTTAGGTTTAAAACAATACCACTTGGTAATTTGTTACCTCAATAAAAAGGGAATAATCCCTAATAAAATTTAATAAAACCCTATCAAATTTGAAAGCGGAGTAAAATGGACTAACTTACTTGTGGGGTCTTGAAGGAATCTCCCCAAGTACAAAAGTAGCTGAAATTGAAAATTGCCACAATTAAGGGGTTGTTTGAACAAGGATTATGAGGTCATTTAGGAAAACGAACGGAGGAAAAAGAGTAAAAACTTTGAGTGTTTTGATGGAAAGAACTTATTTCATCAAATATGGGAAATTTAACATACCCTAAGATGTTCAGCACTCAATCACGATGGATATAAGCTCCAAATTAGATGGGAGGATACTAGGTGTTCGGATAGGATCCATGGGATTGGGTGAGGCTTATAATCACTGAACAAGCCTAAAAATTTATTATATTATTAATTAAAAAATTTGACTCTAAAAACTGGAATTGGGCTTCCGGGGAGTCCCAGTCCCTTAAATTAAAACCCATATACACCTTGGTTATGGATTTCTAAAGAATCCAAATAGAAATGGTTGTGTTAATATGTCAGGGGAGGACATTTAGGAATTAGAATGGGTGAAATGTATTAAAAAAGAAAAAAATTTATAAAAAATAAAAATTTATTCTTAAATCTGTAATTGGGCTCTTGGTGTGGCACAATTCATGAAAACTCACCAATTCTTCCATAAAATCATGGGAAACCCAAAAAAAAAGAACAAACTGAATCTGGCCGCCATCAAAACTGGCACCTAATCCAGCCCGAAACATGGATCAAAGGGCTTTACTGATCCCGGCGGGCTTTTACAAGTGCTCAAGAATCATAAATAAAAGTTGGGGAATAATTTACCCACGTTTATAAACATTAAACAACAAACAAACTTAATAAAACAAATCTAGATGTTACAAATAAAACAATCTTTTTCAAAATATCAGAACTGAAATACATAAGTTAAAACAATGATTAAATACTTTTAAACATGTATGAACCCAAATAATTACATCCCAAGAACCTCTACATGGAAAGAGGAACCACCCTCAAGCCATCTCCACAACACCACATCACGAACGGCTGGTAAAAACCTGAACTATTGGTACAAACGTTTTACCCAAACCTACAACAACAAAATAACAATGTATATTTCCACCCAAATGTTTAAGTAGGTTGTGAGAAAAATACCAATAGGATACCACCAAATTATTTAACATAGCATGCAATACAATGTGAAAAATAAATCAATTTCAATATGCAAATAAGAGAAGTGATAAAATTTTAGAAATGCCACTTTCAATTGAAAACTGTTTTCAAAATAAAATATTAAGAATGATGACACATTTAAATAGGCATTCTAGATACTTTAAATTAATTCCTAAAACACCCCAATACAAGTTCAAATACCACAAACACAATGAGAAAATAAATCGGTAACACCCTAGGCACTATATAGTCTCGGGCCCCATGTACCTCATACCTCGGTGTAAAGTAACCATAGTAAAATATGTTCTCGTGCACGAGCCACTAGTAGAGAACATACACATAACCTTGTGGTCCCCAATAATCATCCGCATAGTCTAATTAAAGGTGTCATTATTCAAATGCTAGGTGAAACTGTGACAAAACCCATCTTGTCCATTAGTCGAACTAGTACACATCTGCCCCAACTAGGTACTCGGGCTTCCCACTTTCTTCTCAAACAATTTAATCATTCATAACATATACATTTAAATGTAAAACTCCACAACTAGTAACATATACATAGTATAGTATCTACACACATTTAATACCATTGAGAACACACATCAAAACACATTGAGTTTCAATAAAAACATCTTCTCCAAATCATTCCTTATTTCGCACCCAAAACACATTGAAAATGACACATTATCACCATTTGAATACTCACATTAACCAAAAAATAATTCACAAAACCTTAAACAATTATTTAAACCCATTACATTATTTCTAAAACAACCCCCAATAAGCATCACATAGAATATCCATGTAAAGAATCTAATTCAACATCGAATTACTACTCAAAAATCATTTTCTTACCAAATGTGTCCCAAAACAATTTTACAGAAAAAACCAACGAATAATAACATTTAAAACATTATTTTTAGGCTTAGTAAATTTCAGTAAAATCAAATAAATAATTATAGGGCTTCCCTTATTTAACCAACAATGGATTAAATGAAAAAACCCCAAATTTCATGTGATATTTTCATTAAAATTTCACTTGCAATACAAACACCACTAAAACTCATTTTTGTAGAATTTATCAAATTAAATAGCACGAAAATATCATAAATACACCATTCTAATCATAAAGATTGCATAAACATTGTAATCACCTACCAATGTAACGGAAACCCTTGAATCACTGTATGAAAATCAAGTCACACCATCACCACATCAAGAGGAACTTAGTTCAAACCTAAAACCACAAGATTTTACCAATAAAACACATTGTTATACCATAGTTTCTAAACCATAACCCCTTGTAATTTGTTACATCAATAAAAAGGGAATAAGCTCTAATCAAATTAAATGAAACACTAAGAAATTATAAAGAGGACTGGAATGGATTAACATAGTTGAGGGATCTTGTATAAATCTCTCCGAATATACAAGTAGCAAAAATTCAAAATAGCCACAATTCATTGGTGGTTCTAAAAAGAATTAGGAGGTAATTTAGGAACTAATTGGAGGGAAAAGAGTAAAAAATGAGATATTTATGATTGAAAAAACATACCTACTCAAATCTGGGTGATTTTATAAAATCTATTATGTTCTGCACTCAATCTATATGTATATGAGCCCCAAAGTGAGTGAGAGGATACTGGTCGCATGGATAGTTTCGATGGGATTTGGTGAGGCTTTGAATTACCAAAATATCCTAAAAATTGAATATATTATTGATTAAAAAAAATTGATATTTAAAAATTTAATTGGGCTTCCAAGCAGGCCCAGTCCGCTAAATTAAAAACCATATAAACCTTGTTTATAGATTTCTAATGGCACCAAATTGCAATGGTGGTGTTAATATGTCAGGGTATGCCATTTAGTAATTATAATGGGTAGAAAATATTAAAAATTTAAATAGTTATAAAAATCAAATTTTGTTTTTATATCTGGAATTTGACTATCAGTTTGGCCCAATTCAAGAAAATAGTCTCGTTAATCCATAAAAGCTTGAGAAACCCCAAAAACAAAGTATGAATGGAATTTAAATGAAACATACTGTTAAAATAAGTCATTTATCTGACATGTATCCCCAGCATTATATATGTCTGTTCTTAAAATGCTACAATAAAGCCAGATTCAAAAACCAAACTCAGCTGATAAACCAAGATGTACTTTTTTCCAAGAATCGCCCCCAAGTGCCAAAACACCTCCAGTGATCAATTAAAGAATAAATAATCTCAAAAAAAAAATTAACCCCCTTTCTAAAATGATCAATCACATTTAATCATTATCCCAAAAGATAAATCCTCAAACACGATCCGAACAAGACTCTAGCAATTCACACAAACCAAAAACTACTTCGAACAAAGTTACACTTACCTTACATTAACTAAACCACTGTGATATCTCTAATACCAACGTTTACTCAAGGAAGATGTTGGTAGATAGATAGTTCAGAACATGACTACCTACCACAAAGACAATACCATGGATAAATCTGAACAATTAGCTTGGGGGGACATAGATAGGCACCCCACCATAAGAGGAAACCTATTTTGTTCTGAGACAGAATCAGGACACTAGATGGGGGAGGCCTGAATGGACTCCCCAATAGAAAGAGTATAGTTCCATTTAATGATAACAAATTAATGTATATGAGATTCATAGTGGGTCTCCCCACCATAAGAACCAACCATCTTTACTGACTAGCATGGGCCACCATAGATAGACCTAATTTTTTAAAGATCCGGGAAGGGCGCAGGGTCAGTCCTCACAATTTGGGAAACTTTTCCCTGATCAAGATCATCATTATTTTTAAATGGTTTCCAAGAATATGGTCGCTAAAAATCATGCACAAACTATTTCCTCATCATGTCTATCCAATTTTTCAATCATTTTCTAATGAATCAATGCAATCCAATGGGGGAGGGAGTGACATAATGTGATGACTTGGGTACAAGGCCCTCCACCAATTTCAACCAAAAAGGAACTTCAGAAGAATGATTATGACATTATAGGTTTAAAATATTTCTATCTTTCATACTAAGGATAGAACATTGTAAAATTCTATAAATGACCCTATGATTTCACCTGATTATGACCCAACTTTTCTCTGAGACATATTATTGGAGCTCAAATGATTGATGCATCTTCAACCTCACAATTAGACTTTTCAAACCCCTTAAATGAGATTATTTTTTCTGTGCCACCAACAACCACACTGCAATCCTCGATAATAATTCTATGATATAACACATTCCAAACTCACTTTATAGTCAATTGTGTACATGACATCACAAGGCATCCCCGAACACGGCCATTGTGATGGATATAAACAATGAATGGAGAGGGACCTTATACAACATCCCCATACAACACACTATTCAAGAAAGTGGACACAATTTCCTATCGTGACTAGATTTCCCACACTGGATGTTTAATTTGAACTTATTTTTTAATGAGACGATAGAGGACTGGGAGGACCTCTTAGAAACCATCAAAATACTCATCCCTACTAAGAACCCCAGACTACTTCCACCTTTGGAAAATCATGAAACATAAGAAGCTAAGGTCTCTTTCAACCTTCCATGATCACTCTACCTCTACAAAAGGATACAAAAAACCATAAAAGGAAAGGGTATAGACTCAATAAAAAATCTCAATAAATATATTCCATACATTGATCAATTGAAGGATATTACAATGGAAAAACAAACTGGGTTGCACTTCAGTTGTGCACTAACCATTAATGGGGTGTACCTTATCCAATTATTAATGCCAAGGACCCATCCAACATGGTCTATAGATCAAGATATACCACAAACTTGATGCAAAATCTTGAATGGAACCACCATAATATCATCCCAAAACATTTCTTATAAGAGAAAAATAATCGTCCTTTCAACAAAGCATACCGATCAAACACAAACCCAAAAAAAATAGTAAGGGTTCTTGGACTGAAAACATCCCAAAACATCAAGATTTTAAAAAAACATAATACACACCATCAAAAAATAAACAAAACAACATCAAGTTTCTCATTTAAAATCATATTTTTTAAAATAAATCGTACATCGGTTAGCATATCCACCAATGGTACTTCATGGGCACCCAACAAGCATGTCTCTGTGCCACATGGGGCACCCCCCTCATATCCATCCCAGAACTCATCCAACCATGCCATCAACCATCCATCATCCAATAAAACCCCACAAATGATGTCTCTCATGAAAATACCAAAGGTTAATACAAAAACTCATTACACATTTCAAAACCAAAACAATCAATCAATATTTTCTTTTTCTCAATATCTCTAACCACGAAATCGAACCCTTATTACTGCATTAAAAAAACCTCTCAGAAAGGAACAAATATTCCAATGAAAACTAACATTCAAGTTATTTAAATCAATTTAAAAACATCTCATCTCATTAAAAAACCTTTAATAGTATAGAGAACTCTATTGGAAATAGTTTTTCAAAACAATCCTTGATATAGTTCATACTTTCAAAAGAGGTGAAAACACACTATGTTCCATTCCACTATAATTATGAAAATTTAGTTCTACATTTTAAAAAATATAACCAATCCCTCTTATTTAGATAATAATTTCACAACAAAATTATGATTCTTTAAACCCAGTCACATAAAAACCAATGTTCCAGGATTTCAAAACTAATGAACACAAGACAATGCGAGAGGAAACTAGTTTTAGTGGGTGACTTGGACATATGGTTGGCGGACATATTACAATCACTTAACCATTAAATGGACTATTTTAGTGAATATCCCTGGATCCACATGGCTTTCCAAGCCCTACGACCTCACCAAGACCATTAACCGAACTCTATTTTCATTTCCCCAAATCATCATCAAACCATGAAATCCAAAGGACTCATATAAATCCTGACTTACCATGGTGACTCAAATCCCATAATGAGGTGTGTTTATCAATAACACTACCCATAACCAAAATACAAAGTCCCAACAGACCTAACCCCAGACTGTCCTGACTATTCCCCAAATAACGTGACCCAAAGAGTTAAACAGAACCTCCTCTCATACCATTTTGTCACGAAAGGAATCTGGTCTCCACAAAAACCAGCACCTGACCCAGCCAAAAACATGGCCCGAAGGGCGTTCCCGATTCCCACAGGATAGAACAAGTGCATGAGTATCAAAAAATTATGTATGTGAATGATTTACCTGAGTTTTTAAACCTTAAACAATAGAAAAACTCAACAAAACTAATCTAGATTTTTCAACTAAACATATTTTTATCAAAATTTATGAACTGAAATAAATAATTTAAAACTATGTTTAAAGACCATTAAAAAGGTATTAAACCAAATAATTATAGACCATGAACTTACACATGGAATGATGAACCACCTTGAAGACATGTCCACAACACAACATCACGAACGAATGGTAAAAATTCGAACTGTTGGTACAAAAGGTGTGCCCAAACCTGCAACATCAAAATAACCATGTCTACATGAACCCAAATGTGTTAGTAGGGTAAGAGGCAAATCCAGATAGGATACTACCCAATGATTCCCAATAGTATGAAATATAATCTGAAAAATCATGGAATTTTTATATTAAAATAAAAGCAGTGATAAAATCATAGAAATGCAACTTTAAATTGAAAATAGTCTTCAAGATGAAATTTTCAGATTGTTCACAAATTTATATAGTCATGTTAGCTATTTTAAATTACTTACTAAAACACCTCACTATTATTTAAAATACCACAAAACACAATGAACAACCAAATAGGGAAATCCCAAGGTATTAGATAGTCTCAGGAACGATGTACCTCATACCTCGTTGTAAAGTTTCCAGAGTAAAATCTGTTCTCATGCACAAGCCACTAGTATGTATCATAATCATAACATTGTGGTAAACAATCATCATAAAAATATTTTAGTTACTGTTTTCATCATTCAGATTCTAGGTGAAACTAGGACAAAACCCCTCTGGTCCACTAGCTGTACTAGTACGCTTCCTCCCCCCTAGGTACCCCGACTTCCCCATTTGTGCTCAAACAATTTCATCATTCAGAACATCTGTATTTTCATGTAAAACAACACTAATAGTTACATACTCCTAGTACAGTATCTACACCCATTTTATACCATTTAGAATACTCATCAAAATACTTTGTGTTTTAGTAAAAAAACATCTCCAAATCTTTCATTGTTTTGCACCCAAAACACTTTGAAAACCCATCATTAACACCATTTACATACTCGAATTGTCCAAAAGAGAATTTATAGCACCTTAAAAGTTTATTTTAACCCATTACATGACTTCTAAAATAACCCCCAATAATAATCATATAGAATAGCCATGTGATGAATCTAATTCAACAACAAATTGCTACTCAAAAATCATTTTCTAAGTAAAGGTGACCGAAAACCAATTTTTCAGAAACAACCAAAGAATAATAACACTGAAAAAATTGTTTTCAGCCCTATTAAATTTCATTAAAATAAACTAAATAATTATAGGGCATCCCTTAATGAACCAATAAAGTATTTATATCAAAACCCCCCAAATTTCACATGATATTTGCATTAAAATTTCACTTGCAATACAAACACCACTAAAAGTCAATTTTCCAAAAATAATCAAATTAAATAGCAGGAAAATATCATAAATACGCCATGATAATCATAGAGATTTCATAAACATTGGAATCACCTACCAATGTAATAAAAACACTTGATTCACCATACGAAAATCAAGTCACACCATTGCTACACCAAGAGGTACTTAGATCAAACCTAAAACCACATGAATTGACACAAAAACCAGTCGATTAACCCCAGGTTAGAAACCCTACCCCTGGTCATTTGGTACCTCAATAAATAGTTAAGAATCCCCAGTCAAATTGAATGAAACCCTATGAAATTTTAAAGAGGAATGAAATGGACTAAATTAATTGAGGTATCTTGAATAAACCTCCCCAAATACACAAGTAGCTAAAATATAAATTAGCCACAATTCAATGGTGGTTCAAACAAGGATTAAGAGTTCATTTAGGAACTGAATGGATGAAAAAGAGTATGAATTGAGAGAGTAATGATGGAAATAACTTACCTCCTCAAATCTGGGTGATTTTAGAATCCCTAATATGTTCTTCACTCAATATATATGGATATGAGCTCCAAGGTGGTTGGGAGGAAAATGGTCACCTGGCTTGTTTCAATGGGATTTGGTGATGCTTGGAATCACAAAAAAATCCTAAAAATTGAATATGTTATAAATTAAAAATATAATATTTTTAAAACTGGAATTGGGGTTTTGGGAAGGTCCAGTACCTTAAATTAAAACTCAAATACATCTTGGTTATGTATTTCTAATGTCTCCAATTGGTGGTGTTAATATGTCAGGGGAGGCCATTTTGGAAATATAATGGGTAAAAAATATTAAAAAATTTAATGGTTATAAAAAACAAATTTATTTTTTAAATCTAGAATTCGGCTCCCGGTTTGCTAAAATTCATGAAAACCCATGCATTCCTCCATAAAAGCTTGGGAAAAACCAAAAAACAAATCATGAATGGAAATTAAATGAAAAATAACATTATAATTTGTCATTTATGTGACAATTATCCCCACCATGAAATATTTCAATCCTCATAAATCCACAGTAAGGCCAGATATAAAAACCAAACTCAACTAATAAACCATGATGTACTTCTTTTCAATGATCCGCCACCAAGGGAAAAAACACCTCCAGTGAACAATTAAGGAAAAATTAATCTCAGAACCAAAAATTACACCACATTCCAAAAATGATCAATCTCATTCATTCATTATCCCAAAAGAAAACTCCTCAAACATTATCTGAACAAGTCTCAAGCAATTCACCCAAATCAACAACTAATTCAAACATGGTTACACTTACCTAACTTTAACAAAACCATTGGGAGCTCTCCAATCCAAATGTGTACCCAAGGAAGATGTTGGTAGCTAGATAGTTCCGAACTAGGCTACGTACCACTAAGCCACGAACATGGATAAATCTGAGCTATTGGAATGGTGGGACCTAGATAGGCACCCAACCATACGGGGAAACCTATATTTGTTTTCGAGACAGAATCAGGACACTAGAAGGGGGAGGCCTGAACGGACTCCTTAGTACAAAGTGTAAAATTCCATTCAACGTTAATAAAGGAGGGTAACTGAGAATCATAGTGGTTCTATCCACTATAAAAACCAGCCATCTTAAACGAACAGTATGGGCCGACACAGAATGACCCATATTTTTTAAATGATTCAAGAAGGGTGCAGGGTCAGTCTGCACAGTTTGGGAAATTGTGCACTAACTGTGCATATCTTTCTTTTTGCATGGATTCCTGGCACAGGGTCTGTCACGACCCGTCCTCGGGGCCCGTGCCGTGACTACCCCAAGCCCGCCTTCCATAGGCCAGGGGCTGGCGACTAGCACCAAGGCGTAAAATCCCAGCAAACAGGGAAGGCATTGCCTTTATAAGTAACAACCACACAGAGTCAGCAAGCGGAAAGTAAAGTGCAGAAAAGTAAAGGGGCCGGAAATACAAGCCCAACTGTAAAGTACAACTGAAAAGAAAAAGAACAGCAACTGAAGAAAAGACGGCGGCCTCGTGTCGTCCACTGGCAATCCCACCTGAAGGGTGGGTACAGATAGCCTCCAGGCTCCTCGGGTCCCACGTCCGCTCCGAGCACGTCCCGCCCAGTGGTCCACCTCCAGGTACCGTCCTGCTCCACGCCCCAACCGTGATCAGCGCTGTCCGTCGTCTGCAACCAACACAACAAGGTGCGGGCATAGCCCGTGCAGGGGTGAGTACAACTACTCAGTAAGGACCCCGAGACCCCCGAAGGTCTCTCGAAATCCACAAAGGATATAGCACAAAAGAAAGATGCAATCACGAAGTAACATCTGACTCGACTTAGGTATATGCCCATACATATACCTAAGTCCCCAATTCTAGCTCTGCTCACGAGCTCAAGAACAACTCAATCCACAAAGGAAAGCAAGACCCAAATCCACAAAGGAGAGTAAACAGTAAATCCACAAAGGATGGTTCAACACAATCCACAAAGGAGAGTAACATAAGATTCAGCTCAACCAGGTATACTTTTTCAGATGACGTCAAAGACGATCACTGATCCGTCTCAGTCGTCGGACCCACGAAGGATCGATAGGTACTAACCCCCGCAAAAAGACCCACGTAGGATCGGGCTCACACAGAACCTGTAGGCAGTGGCTCACACAGAACCGGTAGTAAGGACCCACGGAGGATCGGGCTCACACAGAACCTGAAGCACTGATCCACGTGGGATCGCTGAGTGCAGTAGTCGACGCAGTCCACTGAGGATCTCTGCACAGTCGTCGCCGCAGTCCACGAAGGATCTCTGCTCTGCCGTCGTCGCAGTCCACGGAGGATCTCTGCTCTGCCGTCGTCGCAGTCCACGGAGGATCTCTGCTCTGTCGTCGAGGTCACAGCCAGCGCTAGGGTTCCCGCACGTAGCGAGCTCGTTTAGGAGGGTCCGCTCCACGAGCCGAGGGGCTGATACATCAACTGACACGTAGTCCGAAGTTGATGTATCCAAAAGTTCCGTATCGACAACAGGATCTCAACGCGACAGACGGCGCGTCAATCGGACGCCCGGTCTGAGAGTTATTGGCATTTTCGTCCCAGGGGCCCGGTTGGTTTTTAGGGCAAAACCAACCCGACCGTACTCCGCCTGTATCCGATCCTCGG
The DNA here is from genome assembly GCA_963277665.1 of Viscum album. Classification (NCBI taxonomy): domain Eukaryota; kingdom Viridiplantae; phylum Streptophyta; class Magnoliopsida; order Santalales; family Viscaceae; genus Viscum; species Viscum album. The sequence continues at coordinate 521,628,140 of OY728160.1, forward strand.
GCGGAGTATGCCAAAAGTTCCGTCTCACTTAGAGGAAACTACCACAGCTGACGGTACGTCGTTCGGACGTCCGTAGCTCAAGTTATGAGCGTTTCCGCTCCGAGGGCCCGGTTGGCTTCGTGTACGAACCAACCCGGCCGAACCCAAAGTCTTCCGAAACCTTGAGTATAATATACCGAAACGACCGTCTCGATCCAAGGATCGCGTAGCCGCTGACGGTTCGTCAATCGGAGGTCCCAGGCCCAAGATATGGGCGAAAGACCGTAGAGGGCCCGAAACGGGGGTACTGGGCCCGGGGCGACCCGGCCCGAACCCCCCCTGGGGTCGGCCGAACCGGGTCGGCCCGAACCGGGTCGGCCCGACCCGGCCCGAACCGGCTCGGCCGGGTCCGGTCCGGCCTGGGCGCGGCCCGGCCGACCGGACCGGCCGGCTCGGTCTTCGGCCGCGCGGCCGAAGAGCCGCCGCCGCGGGGTTGAACCCGCGGCTTGAGAGAAACCGCGGCCCCGCGGGGGGCCGCCTGTCACGCGGACGCGGCCGGGCCGCCGCGTCCGTCCCGGTTCCGCGCGGCCGCGGAACCGGCTGCCGCCGCCGCCGCGGCTTCAGCCGCGGCGGAAGGTTTCCACGGCGGCGCGCCTGGCGCCGCCGCCTCCGGTCGCCGGCGCCGCCGCGCCGGCGACCCGCGCCGCCGCCTCCTTCCGCGGGCCGCCGGAGATGCTCCGGTGGCCCGATTTCTTTCCCGTCTGCGCCGATGCTCCTCCCGGGGGACGATCTTCACTGCGGAGCCAACAAATTGCCCTTGCCGCACGGTTTGTCGACGTCCGCCAAATCCGCACAACCAAAATAGATCGGCGGAGGGTTGCCGGGTCTTGTTCGTTAGACCCGCACCCTCCGCGTTAGTCATAATCCACGGGAGGAACAATAAAACAATCAACAACAATTTTAAATGTTAAAATTGTTCGAAGGTCATGCTTCTTTACTTTAAAAGAAATAAATCACGGGAAGGAAAATATTCCAATCAACCCTTACTTTATCGTCGTCGTCGGAATTGCTCGTCGCGGAAGATGGAGATCGCCGCGTCGTCGCGGAATCGCTCGTCGCGTCGCCAATCTCCGGATCAAGATCAACGGATTTAATTAGTTTAAATCCGTTGATATTGAAATTAAAAAGGGAGAAGAAAAGATCTGATTCTCACCTTTGTTGCCGAACGAGGGTCGGCCGCGGAAGAAGAGGCGTCGCCGAAGAACGTCGCGGGTAGATCTCGTCGACGTCGCAGATCTTGGTGTGCGTCGTCGAATTCCGGTCGCCGGCGTTCTTCGCGTTCTTCGCGTTCTTCGCGTTCTTCGCGTTCTTCGCGTTCTTCGCGTTCTTCGCGGAGAGGGTGGAGGAACGAAGATTCTCTCAAATCCTTTCCAAGGATTTTTATGTTGGTCTTATTTTATAAACATGCCAACACGAAACCGGTTAAGAAACGATCCATCAATTCGTTGAATTAATTCAACGAAAGAAACGACCCATTTAATTCACGAAGAAACAGTCCATTTAATTCACGAAATAAACCGCCCAATTAAATGGTCTGTTAAGAATTAAAGAAAACGCGTCGGTTGACTTTTCAGTTACTTTGACGGGTTTTCGCGGGTGCGTTACTTAGCGAAAGAAACGGCGGGGCTCGTGCGGGTCCCACCGCACAAATATCCTACCAAGGGGTAGGATATTTCTGGATAGCATCCTATCCAGTTCAACTCAGTTCAAGCCGTCTTTAAGTGACTTCAAGTGGCTTCCAAGCAGCTTAAGTGAAATAAAATAAAGTTGTCGCACAAACTTTATTTTATTTCTGACTTAAAGCCGTAAAATTTAAAAACCACGTCTGAGCAAACGCAACTCCGGAAGAGGCGTTTCTAAGCAAATACCGGCGCTGCGATTTCATCGGTGCCCTCAGAATTCGATTCCGGGCACCGGTTCAAAAGATAGAAAAACCCGCTCGTCCGTTCACTGAACGTACCCGAGCCAAACTTCGGAAATTGATTCCGGGCACACCGGGCCTCGGAATCAGGTGCCGTCTGAAGCTGCGTTCTTGTAAAATTCCAAAGAAAATTAAGAAAAAAATTTCCTTGAAATTTGCGGGTCTTTACATTACTCCCACCTCAGGGCTTTACGTCCCCGTAAAGATACATCAAAACTAGGGGAACAAATGGGGGTACTGAGCACGCATCTGAGCCTCCCGCTCCCAAGTGCTCTCCTGGAGGTTCCCGTGCTGCCATCTGACGCGCACAAGAGGAATCGACCGCCCACGTAGGACCCGCTCCTGTCGATCCTCGATCTCCACTGGAACCTCCGCAAAAGTCGCCCCATCGTCCACGTCCAGCTCCCCAAAGTCGATGATGTGCGTCGGGTCGTGCACGTATCTCCTCAGCTGAGACACGTGGAAGACGTCGTGCACCCGGTGCAACTGAGGTGGTAGAGCCAGGCGATAAGCCACCTCTCCTATCCTGCTGAGGACCTGGAAAGGCCCGATGAAGCGGGGAGACAGCTTGCCGCCTCGGCCAAATCTCCGTAAACCACGTCGAGGTGAGACACGCAAAAAGACGTGGTCGCCATCCTCGAACTCTAGTGGCCTCCGCCTCCTGTCAGCATATGACTTCTGCCGGCTCTGAGCTGTCCTCATCCTCTCCTGGATGATTTGGACCTTCTCTGTCGTGGCTCGGACCATCTCTGGTCCCACGAGTGCTGACTCCCCAGGGTCTGTCCAGCACAACGGTGATCCGCAGGGTCTGCCGTACAACGCCTCGTATGGTGCCATCCCGATGGTGGAGTGGTAGCTGTTGTTGTACGCAAACTCCACCAAGGGTAGGTGGTCCTCCCAGCTGTGACCAAAGTCGAGAACACATGCACGGAGCATGTCCTCAAGTGTCTGTATGGTCCTCTCCGTCTGTCCATCCGTCTGAGGGTGGAAGGCTGTGCTCAGATGGAGCCGCGTCCCGAACGCCTCCTGCAACCCCTTCCAAAGCCTGGAAGTGAAACGAGCATCTCGATCGGAGACGATAGACGATGGCACACCGTGAAGCCGTACGATCTCCTGGACGTAAAGACGTCCCAAGCTCTCTACTGAGCCCTGCTCTCTGATGGGTAAGAAGTGTGCCGACTTGGTGAGTCGGTCGACAATCACCCAAATGGAGTCGTGACCTCTGGAAGTGCGTGGAAGTCCAGTCACGAAGTCCATAGATATGCCGTCCCACTTCCACTCCGGGACCTCCAAGGGCTGTACCAAACCTGCTGGTACCTGGTGCTCTGCCTTCACCTGCTGGCAGGTGAGGCATCGTGAAACGAACTCTGCCACAGCTTTCTTCATACCCGGCCACCAGTGCTGTCGCCTGAGATCCTGGTACATCTTCGCCACTCCGGGATGTACCGCCAAGGGAGAAGTGTGAAACTCTCTCAGCACCTCCTCTCGTAAAGCGACTGGTACGAAGGTACGTCCTCTGAAAAGGATGTCGTGCTCTGCTCCAAGGGAGAAACCATCAGGCGCCTGACCTGAGGATATCAGTGCACGCCGGGTCTCACAGTCAGCGTCCCCACGCTGAGCCTCTCTGACCCGCTGTAGAAGTGGAGGAGAGACTGTGAGAGACTGAAGAAAGGCTGTTCCGTCTCTATCCACGAAGGATATCTGCAAGGAGGCTAGCTGCTCCGTCGCCTCCTCAAGCAGCTGAATGCCCGTCCTCCTGCTGAGGGCATCGGCTACCACGTTCCCCTTCCCAGGAGTATAGACTATCTCAAAGTCATAGTCCTGGAGGAACTCAAGCCATCTCCGCTGTCTCAGGTTCAGGTCCTTCTGAGAGAAGATATACCTAAGACTCTGGTGGTCAGAAAAGACTGTGAAGCGCTCGCCCATCAGATAGTGCCGCCAAGTCTTCAGAGCGAAGACCACTGCTGCTAACTCCAGGTCATGAGTGGCGTAGTTCTGCTCATGCGGCCTCAACTGACGTGATCCGTAGGCGATCACGGCCCGCTCCTGCATCAGGACGCACCCGAGTCCAGTCCCTGATGCGTCGCAGTAAACTACGTACCCAACTCCCTCCTCAGGCAACCTCAAGATAGGTGCGCTGGTCAATCTCTGTCTCAGCTCCTGGAAGCTCTGCTGACATCTGTCTGACCACACGAAGGGTTTCCCCTTCTTCGTCAAGGCTGAGAGTGGTGCTGCAACTCTGGAGAAGTCTGGCACGAATCTCCGATAGTATCCCGCTAGGCCCAAGAAGCTCCGCACCTCTGTCACGCTCTTGGGTGGCTCCCAAGCTAGCACTGCCTCGATCTTCGCGGGATCCACTGCAACTCCCGCCTCAGAAATGACGTGCCCCAAGAAATGGACCTCACGTAACCAGAACTGGTATTTTGAGAGCTTGCCATAAAGCTGGTGCTCTCGGAGTGTGTCTAGCACAACTCGCAGGTGGTAGGCATGCTCCTCCTCAGTCGTCGAGTATACCAAAATGTCGTCAATGAAGACAACGACAAATCGGTCGAGGTATGGCTGGAAGATCCTGTTCATGAGGCTCATGAACACTGCTGGAGCATTGGTTACGCCGAACGGCATAACCAAGAACTCATAATGGCCATACCGACACCTGAAGGCCGTCTTCTGCACGTCCTCGTCTCGAACTCTGAGCTGATGATAGCCTGACCGGAGGTCTATCTTCGAGAACCACCGCGCTCCCTTGAGCTGATCGAAGAGGTCATCAATCCGTGGCAGCGGATACTTGTTCCTCACTGTCACCTGGTTCAGGCGACGATAGTCGACACAAAGTCGCAAGTTCCCGTCCGCCTTTTTGGCGAACAAAATCGGGGAAGCCCAGGGTGAAACACTGGGTCGGATAAACCCCTTGCTCTGCAAGTCCTCCAACTGTACCCGCAGCTCTCGAAGCTCGGCGGGGGCCATCCGATATGCTGGAGTAGATATCGGGGCTGTCCCGGGGTACAAGTCGATGTAAAAGTCTACCTCTCTACGAGGAGGTAGCCCTGGAACGTCGTCGGGAAAGACGTCCACGTACTGGTCCACCACTGCAGGAAAAGCCGGACTCCGCACGTCCACTGCTCCTAGGATGAGGCTAGCCAACTGATGTGAGATGGGCTGCACTCTCCTCCGCGGAAGTCCATCCTGTGCTGCAAAGGTTCCCTTCTCGCCGGTGAAGGTAAACCTGCTCCCGTCGGTACGAACACATCGTACCTTGCGCCTAAAACAGTCGATCTGGGCATGAACCGTGGATAGCCAATCCATGCCCAAGATGACGTCGTAAGGCCTCGACGCCGCTACAAGGAGATCCCAGCCGAAGCTCTCGCCTCCTAGAGTAAGCTCACACTGCCGGCACCAGTGCGTAATCGTCGAGTCTGCTCCCGTAGGAGTCTCTAGCCGTAAGGATCGAGCCAACGGCTCAGTCGGAATCTCCGAGCTCCGAACAAGGGCAGAGGCTATGAAAGAGTGACTCGCTCCTGTGTCTATAAGTACTGCAGCAAGGGTGGAATAGACACAGATCGTACCTCGAATCATCTCTGGCATGTCGGGGTCGTAGGCCTCCACTGCCTGGAGCTGGGCCTGTCCCTGCCCGCCGGCTCCCTGTGGTCGAGGTGGCCCTCCTGGTGGTGGTGGGGGTAGAGCCTGAAAGCGTCGCCCACCACCCGCTGCTCGGCCAGCTCCTCGGCCTCGTCCGCCTCCTCCCTGCGGACCGCCACGGTCGACCCTCTGCCTCTGCCTGGGTGGCCCCTCCACCGTCTGCTGCTCCTCTGATCGGCGAGTCGGGCAGTCACGAGCCATGTGACCCTGCCCGCCGCAAGAGTAGCACAGCCTGCCTCTCGAAAGGCTGGCACTCCGCTGTGTGCCTCGTACTGCTGAGCCGGTGTCCTGAGGCCGTCTGCGTGGGGGTCTGGTCTGCCTGGACCCGTGAGTCATCCGTCGGCTACCTGCTGCCGAAGACTCAGCTACCTGCCGCCCTGCGCTAGGTCTCGCCGCTGAAGAAGGCTCTGCCAGGAAGCTCTCGATCAGGAGGGCTCGCTCCAGCACTCCTGCCTGGGTCGGAATGCTGAGGGAGATCAGCGACGCACGAATCTCCTGTCGCAAGCCCTGCTCGAAGGTCCGGGCCCGGAAGAAGGGGTCCCGTACCATGTCGGTCGAGTAGCGAGATAGGTCCGTGAACCTCGCCGCATACTGAGCGACCGTCATGCTGCCCTGGCGCAGCTGGAGAAGCTCCTGGATGCGCACCGCTCGGAGGGTGGCCGGGACGAACTCAGAGCGGAAGAGGCTCTCGAAGTCCGTCCAGAGCAGGGATGCCTCATCGTGAACCTGGAGCATCAGGCTCCACCATCGTCCTGCCGCCGCCTGCAGGAGGCTCGCTGCGAGGATCACCATGAGATCCGCTGGTGTCCTCACTAGCCTGAAGATCCGTACCACCGCCTCTAGCCAGTCCTCGGCGGCCTGGGGGTCCGCCTCACCGCGAAACCTGGGCGGTCGCTGGCTCTGAAACTCGTGCAGTGCCCTGAGGCGACGTGCATCGTCGGCGTCTGGTACTGGAAGCATCGGTGGCTCGGCGGGTAAGGCTACCGCCGGTGCCACTGCTGGCAAAGGGCCCTGCACCGAGGCCTCGTCGCTCGGTGGGCTGCCGTCGCGCCCTACACTCGGAACCCTAGCTGGCAGTCGTCGCGGGGCCATCCTGAAAAGGAGAACAAGAGCACCACAGTCAGAACAGTATACCTGGTGAGCTGGCACAAGTAATCACAAGGAAAACTTGAGACTTTCATAAAGCAGATCAGTATACCCGGTGAGCTGACATAAGTAATCACAAAGAAAACTTGAAACACACACGCAATCAATGTTTTCATGCATTAAGTCGGAAATCAGGAGTCAGGGTCCTGGTGTACGGATACGTCGGCCGCCGCACCAACACTGGGCTCCCTGAACTGATAACCACACTCAATACACTAAACACTATTGCTTCACATAGAAAGAAAGGACGATCAGAGTCTGCGGTAGAACCGACCGCCTCTGATACCAATTTGTCACGACCCGTCCTCGGGGCCCGTGCCGTGACTACCCCAAGCCCGCCTTCCATAGGCCAGGGGCTGGCGACTAGCACCAAGGCGTAAAATCCCAGCAAACAGGGAAGGCATTGCCTTTATAAGTAACAACCACACAGAGTCAGCAAGCGGAAAGTAAAGTGCAGAAAAGTAAAGGGGCCGGAAATACAAGCCCAACTGTAAAGTACAACTGAAAAGAAAAAGAACAGCAACTGAAGAAAAGACGGCGGCCTCGTGTCGTCCACTGGCAATCCCACCTGAAGGGTGGGTACAGATAGCCTCCAGGCTCCTCGGGTCCCACGTCCGCTCCGAGCACGTCCCGCCCAGTGGTCCACCTCCAGGTACCGTCCTGCTCCACGCCCCAACCGTGATCAGCGCTGTCCGTCGTCTGCAACCAACACAACAAGGTGCGGGCATAGCCCGTGCAGGGGTGAGTACAACTACTCAGTAAGGACCCCGAGACCCCCGAAGGTCTCTCGAAATCCACAAAGGATATAGCACAAAAGAAAGATGCAATCACGAAGTAACATCTGACTCGACTTAGGTATATGCCCATACATATACCTAAGTCCCCAATTCTAGCTCTGCTCACGAGCTCAAGAACAACTCAATCCACAAAGGAAAGCAAGACCCAAATCCACAAAGGAGAGTAAACAGTAAATCCACAAAGGATGGTTCAACACAATCCACAAAGGAGAGTAACATAAGATTCAGCTCAACCAGGTATACTTTTTCAGATGACGTCAAAGACGATCACTGATCCGTCTCAGTCGTCGGACCCACGAAGGATCGATAGGTACTAACCCCCGCAAAAAGACCCACGTAGGATCGGGCTCACACAGAACCTGTAGGCAGTGGCTCACACAGAACCGGTAGTAAGGACCCACGGAGGATCGGGCTCACACAGAACCTGAAGCACTGATCCACGTGGGATCGCTGAGTGCAGTAGTCGACGCAGTCCACTGAGGATCTCTGCACAGTCGTCGCCGCAGTCCACGAAGGATCTCTGCTCTGCCGTCGTCGCAGTCCACGGAGGATCTCTGCTCTGCCGTCGTCGCAGTCCACGGAGGATCTCTGCTCTGTCGTCGAGGTCACAGCCAGCGCTAGGGTTCCCGCACGTAGCGAGCTCGTTTAGGAGGGTCCGCTCCACGAGCCGAGGGGCTGATACATCAACTGACACGTAGTCCGAAGTTGATGTATCCAAAAGTTCCGTATCGACAACAGGATCTCAACGCGACAGACGGCGCGTCAATCGGACGCCCGGTCTGAGAGTTATTGGCATTTTCGTCCCAGGGGCCCGGTTGGTTTTTAGGGCAAAACCAACCCGACCGTACTCCGCCTGTATCCGATCCTCGGGCGGAGTATGCCAAAAGTTCCGTCTCACTTAGAGGAAACTACCACAGCTGACGGTACGTCGTTCGGACGTCCGTAGCTCAAGTTATGAGCGTTTCCGCTCCGAGGGCCCGGTTGGCTTCGTGTACGAACCAACCCGGCCGAACCCAAAGTCTTCCGAAACCTTGAGTATAATATACCGAAACGACCGTCTCGATCCAAGGATCGCGTAGCCGCTGACGGTTCGTCAATCGGAGGTCCCAGGCCCAAGATATGGGCGAAAGACCGTAGAGGGCCCGAAACGGGGGTACTGGGCCCGGGGCGACCCGGCCCGAACCCCCCCTGGGGTCGGCCGAACCGGGTCGGCCCGAACCGGGTCGGCCCGACCCGGCCCGAACCGGCTCGGCCGGGTCCGGTCCGGCCTGGGCGCGGCCCGGCCGACCGGACCGGCCGGCTCGGTCTTCGGCCGCGCGGCCGAAGAGCCGCCGCCGCGGGGTTGAACCCGCGGCTTGAGAGAAACCGCGGCCCCGCGGGGGGCCGCCTGTCACGCGGACGCGGCCGGGCCGCCGCGTCCGTCCCGGTTCCGCGCGGCCGCGGAACCGGCTGCCGCCGCCGCCGCGGCTTCAGCCGCGGCGGAAGGTTTCCACGGCGGCGCGCCTGGCGCCGCCGCCTCCGGTCGCCGGCGCCGCCGCGCCGGCGACCCGCGCCGCCGCCTCCTTCCGCGGGCCGCCGGAGATGCTCCGGTGGCCCGATTTCTTTCCCGTCTGCGCCGATGCTCCTCCCGGGGGACGATCTTCACTGCGGAGCCAACAAATTGCCCTTGCCGCACGGTTTGTCGACGTCCGCCAAATCCGCACAACCAAAATAGATCGGCGGAGGGTTGCCGGGTCTTGTTCGTTAGACCCGCACCCTCCGCGTTAGTCATAATCCACGGGAGGAACAATAAAACAATCAACAACAATTTTAAATGTTAAAATTGTTCGAAGGTCATGCTTCTTTACTTTAAAAGAAATAAATCACGGGAAGGAAAATATTCCAATCAACCCTTACTTTATCGTCGTCGTCGGAATTGCTCGTCGCGGAAGATGGAGATCGCCGCGTCGTCGCGGAATCGCTCGTCGCGTCGCCAATCTCCGGATCAAGATCAACGGATTTAATTAGTTTAAATCCGTTGATATTGAAATTAAAAAGGGAGAAGAAAAGATCTGATTCTCACCTTTGTTGCCGAACGAGGGTCGGCCGCGGAAGAAGAGGCGTCGCCGAAGAACGTCGCGGGTAGATCTCGTCGACGTCGCAGATCTTGGTGTGCGTCGTCGAATTCCGGTCGCCGGCGTTCTTCGCGTTCTTCGCGTTCTTCGCGTTCTTCGCGTTCTTCGCGTTCTTCGCGTTCTTCGCGGAGAGGGTGGAGGAACGAAGATTCTCTCAAATCCTTTCCAAGGATTTTTATGTTGGTCTTATTTTATAAACATGCCAACACGAAACCGGTTAAGAAACGATCCATCAATTCGTTGAATTAATTCAACGAAAGAAACGACCCATTTAATTCACGAAGAAACAGTCCATTTAATTCACGAAATAAACCGCCCAATTAAATGGTCTGTTAAGAATTAAAGAAAACGCGTCGGTTGACTTTTCAGTTACTTTGACGGGTTTTCGCGGGTGCGTTACTTAGCGAAAGAAACGGCGGGGCTCGTGCGGGTCCCACCGCACAAATATCCTACCAAGGGGTAGGATATTTCTGGATAGCATCCTATCCAGTTCAACTCAGTTCAAGCCGTCTTTAAGTGACTTCAAGTGGCTTCCAAGCAGCTTAAGTGAAATAAAATAAAGTTGTCGCACAAACTTTATTTTATTTCTGACTTAAAGCCGTAAAATTTAAAAACCACGTCTGAGCAAACGCAACTCCGGAAGAGGCGTTTCTAAGCAAATACCGGCGCTGCGATTTCATCGGTGCCCTCAGAATTCGATTCCGGGCACCGGTTCAAAAGATAGAAAAACCCGCTCGTCCGTTCACTGAACGTACCCGAGCCAAACTTCGGAAATTGATTCCGGGCACACCGGGCCTCGGAATCAGGTGCCGTCTGAAGCTGCGTTCTTGTAAAATTCCAAAGAAAATTAAGAAAAAAATTTCCTTGAAATTTGCGGGTCTTTACAGGGTCACTACTAATCAGGAAAGAAAAATGTTTCCTCAGCATGTCTATCAAATTTTCCAACCATTCTATAATGATTCAATGGAACCCAATGTGGGAGAGAGTTCCATTAGGTGTATACTTGGTTACAAAGACCACCACCAATTTCCACCGAATTGAAAAAATAGAAGTATGATGATGACACAAGAGGTTTAAAATCTTCCAATATTTCATACTAAGGATAAGACATTATACAAGTGTTTAAAATACCTTGGTATTTCACCTGATTATGAGCCATCACTTCTCCAAGACCTATGTCCGGAGCTCAAATAATTGAAGCATCTTCTACATCACAGTTATGCTTTGGAAACCCCCTAAATGAGAATTCTTCTTTCGATTCCACCAAAAACTACACTAAAATCCCTGATAAGATTTCCAAGACATAACACATTCCAACCCCACTTTACACTAAATTGATATTTCACTGAAACAAGGGCTTAGAAGATGCACACACGTCACACCTAGTTTTTGTGAGTTAGAAACAATAGAAGTAAAAACACTTACACTCACCTTCCTCCAAAAAGGATGATTTTGATGTTTTTCCAATGGTGACATTATCCCAAAATAATAGAGACTCTCAAAGGATTGAAGGACTTTCACCTTTACTGTGAATCGAGCACCTGACATCACAAGGAATTACTAAACATTACTATTGTGATCGATATAAACAATGCATGGATTGGTACCTTATAGAACAACCCCATAGGACACACAATTCCAGAAAGTGGCCACAATATCCTCTCATGACCAGATTCCCACATTTGTAGTTTTACATGTACTCATTTTTTGAAGAGACTACAAAGGACTGAGAGTAACTCCTTGACACCATCCAGATACTCCTCAATGATAACAACCACATAACACTTCCACCTTTGGAAAATCAAAAAAAAAGCAAAGGTCTCTTTCAACATTCCATGATCTCTCTCCCACTACAAGAGCATACACAAAACAAATAATTAAAATGGTGTAGAATCAATCGAAAAATCTCAAGAAAAATATTCCATACATTGTTCAATTAAAGGATCTTCTAATGGAAAAATAACCTTCGATGAACTTCAGTTGTGCACTTACCCTTAATGTGGTGTACCTTGTCCAACGATTAAACCCCTCCACCCAACCAAGATGATCCATCAGTCAAGATATAACACAATCCCGATCCAAAAACATGAAAGGAACCACCATAAAATCATCCAAAAACATTTCTTAGAAGGGACCACTAACCGGACCATCAACACAGCTTACCGAGCAAACACAAACCCAAAACACAATACAATCAGGAGGGGTTCTTGGACTCAAAACATCAAAAAAAAATACATTAAAAAAAATAATACACACCATCCCAAACTAGTCAAAAAGGAATAATGTTTTTCATTTAAACTCATCATAAAAAAAGGGTTCAGCAGTATGCGTATCCACCAATGGTACACCATGGACCTCATACATGCATGTTTCTATGCCACACCGGGCACCCTCGTCATATCCATCCCAAAACTCATCCAGCCCTGCCATCAACCATCCATCATCCCATATAACCCCATTCATGTGTTATATCATGAGAATACCAGTGGTTAATTCAAAAACTCATTCCACTTTTCAAAACCCAAACAATCAACCAATACATGCTTTTTCTCAATACCGAGAACCACGAAATCGAACCAAAATTACTGCATTAAAAAAATTTAGAAAGTCACAATCATTACAATGAAAACTCAATTTCATGTTATTCACATCAATTAAAAAACATAGAATACCATAAAAACACCTTTAAATACTTTAGAAAACTCTATTGGAAACATTTTCTCAAAACCAACCTTGACATAGTTCATACTTACGAAATAGGCGCAAACACACAATATTTCATTCCAATGCCATTCTTAAAATCTAGTTCTCCATTTTCAAAAATCTAACCATTACCTATTTATTAGACAATCATTTCCTGAAAACATTACACTTCTTAAAACCCAGTCACATTAAATCCAATGTTCAAGGATTTCAAAACTAAAGTACACAAGACAATAGGAGAGGAAACTAGTTTCAGTGGGTGACATAGACATATGGTTGGTGTAAATATTCTATTCACTTCACCATCACAAAGAGTTTTCTAGTAAATATAACCATATCCACATGTATTTTCAGGCCCTACGAGCTCACTAATACCATTAACCCAACTCTCTTTTTATTTCCCCTAATCATCCTCAATCAACAAAATCAAAAGGACTCATATAAATACTGACATCCCCAGGCAACACGAATACCTTTATGGGGTGTGGGGAACAGGCACACTACCCATAACCCAAATAACAAGTCCCAAAAATCCTAACTACATACTATCCCGAATTTTCCCCAAATAATGTGCCCAAATGAGTTAAGTATAACCTCGTCTGATATTATTTTTCCACTAACCGAATCCAGTCTCCATCAAAACTGGCACCCGAACAGGCCCGAAACAAGGCCCGAATGGCCTTCCCGATCCCCACAGGCTAAAATAAGTTCTTTGATTTAAAAAATGATGTTTTGTAAGGATTTACTTGAGATTATAAACATTAAACAAAAAACAAACATAATAAAACAAATCTGGATTTTTTATATAAAATTGTATTTTTCAAAATTTCCAAACTGAATTAAATAAGTTAAAACAATGTTTAAATATCATTAAAAATGTGATGAATCCAAATAATGTCAGCCAATGAACCTACACATTGAAATAGGAACTATCTTCAAGCCATCTCTACAACACCACATCACAAACGACTGGTAAAAACCCAAACTGTTGGCACAAAAGTTGTACCCAAACCTACAACCAAAAACTAGCAATGTATTCATACACCCAAAGGTTTATGTTGGATATAAGAAATATTCCAATATGCTACCTCCCAATGACTCCAAAGATCATGAAATACAATGTCAAAAAGAATGTAATTTTAATATGAAATGAATAGTAGTGATAAAATCCATGAAATGTAACATTCATTTGAAATTAGTTTTCATGCAAAAACATTCAGAATGTTTACAAATTTAAATAGTTTTGTCAGATGATGTAAATTACATTCAAAACAACCCAATTCAGGTTCAAATACCACAAAGACAATGGGAAACAAAATCATAAACACTCTAAGGCAGTAGATAGTCTCGGGCCCCATGTACCTCATACCTCTGGGTAAAGTAACCATAGTAAAATCCATTCTCTTACACAATCAACTATTTTGGAACATACCCATAACATAGTGGTCAACAATCATCATCCACATAGTTTAGTTATATTTGTTTTTATCCAGATGTTAGGTGAAACAGGGGCAAAACCCATCAGGTCCACTAGCCGTACTAGTACACATCTGCCCCACCTAGGTACCTGAGATTTCCCCTCTGTGATCTAACGATTTCATCATTCAACAAATATAAATTTTCATGTAAAACATAAATAATGGTCACATACAACCATTACAGTATCTATACTCATTTAATAAAATTTAGAAAACACATCCAAACACATTGATTTTCAATAAAAACAACTTCTCCCAGTTTTTCCTTGTTTTGCACCGAAAAATCCCTGAAAACCCCACATTAACACCTTGTTCATACTCACATTAACAAAAAAATTAAATCCCCTTAAAAAATTATTTATACCAATTACATGAGTTATAGAACATCCCCCAATAAGCATCACATAGAATATCCATGTAAAGAACATAATTCAACACCAAAATGATACTCAAAAATCAATTTCTTATCAAACGTGACCCACAACATTTTTCTCAGAAAATAATACAGAATAATAACATTGAAAACATTATTTTGAGGCCTAATAAATTTAAATAAAATCAACTAAATAATTATAGGGATTCCATTAAGGTTCCATCAAACAATTTATAAGGAAAAACCCAAAATTTCACATGAAGATGGCATTGAAATTTCATTTGCAATAAAAACACAAGTAAAAATCAATTTTTCTAGATTAATCAAATTAAATAAGTATGAAAATATAATAAATACACTATTATAATAATAGAGATTTAGTAAACATTGTAATCACCATGGGGTACTTAGAACAAACGTAAAACCACAATAATTGGCCATAATAACCCATGGTAAAACTCAAGGTTCAAATCCTTATCCCCTAGTTATTTGGTACCTCAATAAAAATTGAAAAATCCCTAATAAAATTGAATTAAACCCTATGCAATTTGAAAGATTAATGATATAGAAAATCGTACTTTAGATATCTTGAAAGAATCTCCCCAAATATACAAGTATATGAAATGGAAAATTGCCACAATTACGGTGTGGTTCAAACAAGGATTATGAGGTCATTTAGGAACTGGAATAGAGATAAAATAGTATCAATTGAGGGTGTTATGATAAAAAGAACTTACCTCCTCAAATCTGGCGGATTTAAGAAACCCAAATATTTTTTGTAATAAATCTCAAGGGATATGAGCTCCAAAGTGGGTGGGAGGATACTGGGTGCTTTTCTGTGTTCAATGAAATTTGTTGAGGGTTAGAATCACTGAAAAAACCTAATAATTGAATATTTTATTAATTAAACAAATTTCATTTTTAAAAGTGGAATTGGGCTTCCGGGAAGGCCTAGTCCCTTAGATTAAAACCCCTATACACATTAGTTATAGATTTATAAAGGACCCAAATTGAAATGGTGTTGTTTGTATGTCAAGAGAGGATATTTAAGAATTACAATTAGTAAAAAATATTAAAAAATGATAAATTTATAAAAAACAAAATTTATTTCTAAATCTAGAATCGGGCTCTCGGTTTGGCCCTATTAATAAAAACATACCCATTCCTCCATAAAAGCTTCGGAAACCCCAAAAACATAGAATGAATGGAAATTAAATTTAAAAAACCTTTAAAATATTTCACTTATGTGACAATATGTGTAATGATTAATATTCAAAAGAGTTATCTATTATATATGTTTTCATAGAAACTCAACATCCTAAATATTCATATTATATGTGATATTTCAGATTTTTATTTGGATGTGAATACTAGTCATCTTCTAGATCCTGAAGTTAATTTTTCAAAATAATTTATACATGATGCCACACCTATTTCAGATAATCCCTATAGAATTGTCCCTACTGGGTTTCTACAATTGAATAAGAAACTCTCAGAGAATCACGAATATATATTATTTTGGAAAAATGATTTAGCTTGGGTTATAGTTGATGTATTTTATAAAGTAATATGGATAAATTATAATCTATAAGGATTAATGATTACATGAAAATATCATAATAATGATTATTTTGTCATATTCCCAAGAATAATTTTTTAGATAGATTTTTATGAGCTAATTATATTTCAATGATTAATCTTTGATCTAGATATTATCATTCAAGGGTAAAAACTAAATACATACTCAATAGAGTCATCTATATTATGTTTATACACTATGAATGTATTTGTAATTCCATTTGGTTTTTCTAATTATCATTCTAACTTTATGGATTTAATGTATATAGACTATATAGAACACATTGTCCAGTTTGTTGTATTTATTATGAATTATATTCTTATATACTCTAGATGAAAATAAGAAAATGATGATCACATGATTAAATTACTAATGTCATTGAGGGTAGAGAATATGACTGAAAATTATACCATGTCATAATATTAGCTATTGAATGATTCATTTTTGGGTCATAAAATCTCATTTGATGGTATATTTGTGAGTCCATAAAATGTAAAAATTATTTAATAGCCACCTATAAAATCCACTTTGAATGAGATCCATAGAATTCATAGTTTGGATGGATATTATAAATTAATTATGGGTAACTCAACATGAATAATTATTCCACTCAATATATAATCATGGATGGTAGACATGTTCCATTAGATATATCCATGTGAAAAAAATTTCATTGAATTGAAGTGAATGCATTTCAGGTAACTTGTGCTTACAATATCTTATAGTGGGGTGTTTTTTTAATTTTTATTAATTCATAAATGAAGGTAATGAGATGTTTCATCTTGAATAATGATATTGTTATAGCATACTCCTTAAAACTAATGAAGGTTCATGAGAAAATTATCCCAATTCATGCTTTTGGGTATGATGTGGAAATTTTCTCATTAATTATTCAAGGAAATTATATTTCTATAGAATTGTGTGATATATATATATGGATCACAAATGTTTAATGTATTTATTTACTCATAAAGTGTATAATTTTTATCAGAGAGGATGGTTAGTGGTGAATAATGATTATCCTTACCCATTATATTACCACCATGAAAAGGTGAACAATTTAAGAGATACTCCTATATAAAAGGATACAATAAGATTACATACGAAGAGTATCACAAAATAACTAACACAATAGTATTTTAAATGGATATATTTTTAATTAATTAATGAATATTATAAATACTATCATTCTCAAATTAGTATTTTTCAATTTATTCAAGTGGGGATTGAAGTGGATTATAAAGAAGATGTAAAACTAAATAAAAATTTATTGAATGATACCATGTTAAAAATTTATTATAATGGAATTAAAATATTCTGATATTTTGTGTACATTCGATTAATACTTGATAATAAGAAGGATATTTCATAATAATCTAGTTGTCTATCCTTCTCTCTTCGTTATAAAATAAAGATGATTTTAGAGATGTGGTATATTATTTATATTTGGACAACATGCTGAGATATTTTTTATATTATGAATCTATTTTCATATTTTTCCAAAATATTCATGTCTTATTTAGATACATCTTTGTGTTTTTACTAAAAATTAACATAATTAAAATGAAATGTGAAAACAACAAAAATCATATATCCATTCAACTCCTTCAATCATATAATGGAAATAATTTTAATTTGGTTGTAATAGATCTCTATATGAAGTCATAAAAAATTATATCATTCATAAAATATTTCTACCATGATATAATTTTTAGAATATACATTATTGAAGTGATTATGGAGTTACACATTATAATATATCTAATTAATATTCAAGGAATATGTAGATAATCTTGAAATGTATTCAGTTATATAAATATTCAGAGTTTAGTTTCATTACAACATATAATCAATAAAGATATGTTCTTTATGAAACCATCATTTCAACCCAATAAGATATTATAAGATCATGTTTATTAGATTTCCAAAGTAGATGGAATTAATATCATCCACTCATTTATTATTTTGGATATACAATTTTTAAATAGATTTATCATATTGGTCCTTAAGCATGCTTATATTTAAGAGTGTAGAACTAATTTTTTTATGATAAATATTATAAATGAACATTTTTGGACATTAGATAGGTGTGGATAAGTAAATAAATTTAGTGCAATTTAGTTTTTCCAAAGGGTATAATATAATTTTAAAAACAATTCTCACTATCGATGCTAAAATATGAAAATTTTAGATAATGATAAGTTATTCCTATGAATTTCTCAATGTGAAAAGATTTTGAGATTTTCAAATATGGGAAAGGTGATCCCTATGTATATTTTCTTGTGTAAGATTCTGGATCAATTAGGGATGCAAGATTATTACATGGTACTTCAACTAATCCTCTACTAAGATAAAAATAAGTTCCATGTATCTATTTTGATTATCAATATACTAGAAAAATCAAATATTTTACGAAAAAATGTTACTGTTCTAGATCGAGATCTTTAATATTAAAAAAAATTAGTAGAAATAAAATATCACATAGGAAAATATACATTTATCATAAAAAAACTCTTTCATTGGTAGCTAGTGATATGAACAACATCGAGTCTAGTAGGAACATAATATATTGTAAAATAATCATTAATGTGTTAATTTGAACAATTCAAAATTAACATCCCTATTTAATAAATATATTTAAAAACTTTTTATAAATAAATCATATTGAAAAATAAGTTCCCAATTGATAGTAAAGTCATTATAATCATTAAAAATATATTTTTTCTGAATATGAGATTTAATTTATTTTTATGATCAATTAATATAATGGTTTTCTAATATTTCTAGAAAAAAATGTTAAAAATGATGAATTATGTAAATTATACTATAATATTTACATTAGAGTGACAATATTAGAATTATTTAAAATGCCGGAATTTTTTAATTATATTGTTAAATAATGATTTTAAGTTAAAATATTAATGTCATTTCAATCTTTTAAAATTTTATCTTTTGTATTAATTGGTTTTTAATGTAAATAATAATTTATATTGTATGTAACCAAAATAAGGTCTCCGGTGATACTTTTATTTGGGATTTTTGTAAAAAATAATTTATACGACAAAATAAAATTTATTCCAGAAAAATAATCTAGGTTATGTTTTCCACATATAAATTAAAATTAAAAATTACCACTTATATAAATTGAATTTTTAAAAACTAATACCATTTTTTAATTTATTTGATTTTATGTTGTTAATATATTCCTTTTATAATTAGTTATTATCAATACTAACATTGGTAAATATTCATCACCTTAGTAATAGTAAAATGAGTAATTCATGGTTAAAATTTTTTCAAAAGGATTCATATTTCCTCTAAAACATTCATTTTATCTTATTGTTGAAGTAGATTTCATCCAATTGCAATCATTTTTTAAATATCTCAATGTTGTTCCATTTTCAATTGATGATTTCCTTTATATTATTTTATGAAAATGGTAAATACAAAATGTCACCCTCTCGAATTTAATATTGCTAAAATTGTTTCCAAAGGATAAAAAGAAGATAAGCATCGTTTAAAATTTTTATTTGATTTCTAACAGATTTTTTATACAAGAAATTGATTTTTAATTTTTATCGATTGTTTAATTATATTAATTACATATGTAATGCTGAATCTATGTTTATTCAATTAATATATAATTAAAATAAATAAACCCAAAATATATGAAAAATAATATAATTTGGATGAATAAATATTCCCCCAAATGATATAGGTAAATATAATATATTATTGATGTTTTAAAGCTCTATAACTGAATTTCAATAATATCTTTACAAATTTTTATTCAATGTAAATGAATAGTTAAAAATATGAAATTAATGATATTTTACATTAATTATTATTTTATTAAATGATTAATAGAAATCATAAATTTGATCAAGGGAATATGAAATTTATTAACATATTTACCAGATAGTTTTAATGGGATATTTTCCATTTATGATAAAATTATTCACCCCTATGGATGAAAAATCATTGATAATACATTAAAATTAAAAATGATTAATAATAGAGTGAAAGAAATGATATTAGTGAAAAAAATAACATAAAATTAATGAATAATTATTTCATGAATGTATTTATAATCATATATATGAAATATATTATTTTGGAGAATCATTATTATTCGCAGGACATTATATCAATTTAATAAATTAAAAAATTTCCTAAGTTCCCATCCTAATAGTTATCAATATGCACCTATTCTCCATTGTTCAAAACACAACATAATTCTTATATATATATATATATAATTATATTATAACTAACAAAACTATTTTATCCCATCCTAGAAGATGTTTTCATTCTAGAAAACTATCATTTCATAGTTCAAGTTATAAGAGAAATGTGGTTTCTCAACGCTGATGTATAACAATTACGCAAGATTCCATGATTTTTTATTCATATATAGAAAATAAATTGATTTTATTAAAAATATAATAAATATTTATATATAATAAATAATGTGATATTTTATTAATAATATTTAACAACTATTGTCTACCTTCATTCCATCCTACAGAAAGTGAAAATATCACTCGTGCATAAGTATGACATATCGTCTCTATAAATCATTGTAATTTGTTTTTCATCACCACCTTATTTGGATGGTTTTTATTATATATTTATATAATATATAAATCAATTATTAATTATTTATGATTTTATATATTTTGTTTATTACTTATTCTTCTTTCATTTGATCCATTGAAAAATGGAGACAATGTTCATGTGTGTGTATGACATAGAGTCTGCATAAAAAATTTAATTTAATTTCCCATCACTATGTTTTATAGAAGTATCTAATTATATAAATATATAGAATATAATATATATATGTATATATATATTGGTTGAATTATTTTATATGAAGAAACCATTATCAATTTACGAGGACAAGACCTTTTGAACATAAACATTAAAGAAAAAATAAATAGTTGACACAAATAAATGAAAATTAAAATATGGAATTATTTAAAAAATGGTTATAGAAATGTAATATGTGAATCACATATGACAATAAATTTATGTTATTTTTTATTTTACATTTAAAAAGTTGAATTTATTATTTATTATTGGAGAGTTATCACAAAGCTATTTGATCACAAGTAAAGGGATTTAAGATGAAATTACACATTTTATGAGGACTTTTTATAATTATGTTTACAATGAATAAATTTAGATTCCTATATATCAAGAATAAATTAAATTAATTTTCATCGTTTTATTTTAGGAGAATAAAATTTTCCATATCATTTTAATAATTCTATGAAAAATAAAATTTATTCCTCTCTTTGGTCGATAAAAATTTTTCTTATAATTTTCATGTTTTCGGGAAAAAACATTAATTTTAAGACTAAATTTATGTGATTATGTCTATTCATTTCTCAAATTATTTAATTTTTAAAAAATTACTTGAAATCATTCATCTTTACAACATTACAAATATGTACATTTTATTTTTTATTGAAAATATTGGGGAACTTTTTTTCAAATGTACACTACATGACCAAATTTATTTTTACAATGATGACTAATTGTTATGAAGCTTCATAAAAAATTTCAAATAGATATTTTCATCAAAAATATATTCCATAAATTTTTTTTAATTTGTGATTCATTATGGAAATTTTATTTTACAAAATATATATTCTACATTCATTGTGATTTAATTTTTCATCTACGATGTTATTGTTTTTATGATAGTAAATATTTAATAGGGATATGATCTAATTAAACCATCATTATTATTTCCCATTATGATTTGTGATTATAAAGAAAATATTTTTATAATATCAATGACATTCCATGGGACATGAAATTATTAAATTTGTATGTTACTTTGAATCCTAATTCACTTCCATGGGATATAATAATATAAAGGTTTTACGATCATAGAAAATTTTAATATATGATTTTAATTATGTGCCTGATGGGGCCTGAAACTATATATCCTTCAAATTATTTTGTAGTATATACATATTTAATGAGATAATATTGACAAGAATGGGGAGTGAAAGTAGTTCTATTGGCGACTCATTCAAAAACAATATTGTTTTGTATCTGAAACAGGGTATATGATAATGATTGAATTGTAGCGTGATATTAATCATCTATAATAGTTTCTATAGTGAAACATAAATTAGAAATTGGATTTCAATAAATATTTTTACGGCATTAAATTATGAATTATTCCAATTTCTTTCTCTAATGTCTCACATATTCATAATAAATCATCTCATATGAACTGTAATTATTTATTCTATGACTCTTTATTATGATATATGACATGCAGGGTATGGTATTAAAATGTTTATATGATTTTCGTATACACTGTTGTATATATTATATTTTTTTGATCATCAATATCTATATTTTTACCCATATTATTCATCTATCCTCACCCACATGTATGTTTTCCTTTCCACATGTTTTGATGAAATCATTTGAGTATAATATTCTTAATAATGGTGATATTAATGAATAAAAATTGGAAATGTTTTAGAGCTTTTAAGAACATTTTTTCAATATCCATGATTTCAAAGGCACTAAAAATATATTATTCAAGAATTCATCATAACATTATTTATTTAATATTTATTTAATAAATGTGATATTTAAGTATATAATGTATGGGTTTTTATAGAATTATTATATAGTATAAAATTGAATAGAAATATAATATCTTATATGTATAAAACCATATAATATTTTATTACATATTATTAAAAAATAATTTTTGTTATATTTTTGTGTTAATAGTTAAAAAATATTATTGGTAGAAATATGTCACAAAATAATTTAATTTTATTACTCATTAAGTAGTTTATAAAATGAAATAAAATTTATGGGATTCAAATGTTTTGGATATAAATTAGTAATCAATGTAAAAATATATTATTGTGATTTAATATAGTTATCAAAATGAAAATATAAAATATAAACAATGAAACTCTTATAGTTGATATTGTATAATTAAGAAGAGTATGAAAATAATTTTCCATATATAAAAAAATTGATTATATATTTTTAATTATAAATATTTATAAACTATTCATGATAATGAATCATATTTGAAGATATATCATATGTATATTGCATTTTATACATTAATATTATTTACTGTATGGTAAATATTTCAATTCTATTTTAACAATTTCTAATGATGTGGCTGAAAATAAAAAAAATAGAACGGATAATTTACTAGTATTTTTAATAAAACTAAATTACATATAATCTCTGTATTGAGTTAGTTATTTTTGGTACATTGACACATCAATAGGTGCGTACTATATTGATAACACTTGTAACATCGTAGGTAATAAGGTATATATGCTTTTATGTTATGTTACTATTTTCTGGGGTTTAATTTTTTACATTTGTTTTAAAAATTTCCACAAAACATGAAGGTGAACTATCTTGTCGAAAAATTGAAAATGTTAAATGAGTAACTAATGTGAATATATTATTATGAATATTCCATGATCCTCATTTATAAAGTGAATTTTTTTCATCTTATGAAATACTTAAAATTTTGTAAATTTTAAATTAGTGTAAGATAACTTGAGGGTGTTCCATTTTAATCATATATGAAATTTTTTTAATTAAAATAATGAATTAGGGATTCACTTTTAGAATGAATTAATTCAATTGGTATCATGTTATTCATTACATATGATTATTTCATGATTCAATATTTAGGACTCCGACACAAAACCTTCGTTATCCCAGAAAAATATTAGGAGATGACTATCCTATCAAAAATCCTCTTTCTATATTTTATCACTATAATGGTCACCATACTACTCTCTTTTATGCATCTTTCATCCTTCATCATTGTTTTTGGTAAGGCTAGTGACATTGTCTTCATTTGGGAATACGTTTTTGATCCGTCATCTTTTTCTTCCGATCCTTTATATTTTTTCCTAATCACTTCTCTTTTAGAGGGAGATATATGCATTTCAATTCAATAATTTCTAATTATTATATGTTTCCTATGTAATTTAGGTTGGTGTCTCTATAAAACCATTCTAATAGTAGAACATATTTTTTGTTTCTAAAATTACCTAGTTTTTGTCATTGATAATTATTGATTCTAAATTGAAATCTAATGGTTTTAATAGATCCATGTTTTATAATAGGGTTTTTTTAAATATATTTTTTCCTGAAAATTTATTTATTAAAATATTTAAAAGGTGGGTTGGTTTAAAAAGTAGTTTTAGAATCTAAGGATGGAAATTATTTAATGTGATTTTTTAAACTTGTTCATGGTTTCAATTTAATTTTCAAAAACATATAACATTGAGTAATGATGGGTGTGTCTTGAAATATACATTTCAAATTTTTTTTGTATATAATGGAACAAGTGGTTTTTTATATACACATTTTCATAGTGTATTTCCCAAATTTTTTTGATATTTATTTTATGAATGGTTTATAACATGATGTTATGTTGCATGGTTATTAGAACTGATTCTTATTTTAAGGATTTTCTAGGGATGGTTTTTGAAATGATTTAATTGCTTATTTATTACCTAACAAACTCCTATAATATTCAAATGTGGTATGTATTTATTAAAACCAATCTAATCTTTTACAAAATTGTTCTTTTTTGAAAAATGAATCTGTAAACATGAATTGTTTTAATGGAAGAGCAAATTAATTCTTGATTTTATAAATTGCATAAAATATTTGGTCACATCTTACACGTTTTTTTTCTCACAAGTTATATTTCCTTTATTTATTTATTGATGTTTTTTATAGGACATTGGTTATGTGAATGTCATTATGTAGTATTTTAGTTTCCAGTTTGGTTATATTCATTATAAAATATGGTTTTCATGTGAAAGATGGCCACAAATATAATTTTTGTGTCCTATCATGATATATATTTATGGTTAATGTAGATTATAATTAATTTTTATTACTCATGGATAAATACAAAATTTGTTTCTATGTTGTAATTCAATGTTCATAATTTATACAAGATACTTTTATTGTTATATAACACTTCACAGTCTAGTTGGACATCTTGCGAGACTTGTCTAGTTTACATGGTCTATTTCATTACAAATAGGTATAAAATAAAACACATTTCCTGAATTGTTATAAGACTTCCTAGTTTTGGGATAGTTTTATTGTTATATTGTAGTTAGGACCCTCATAATATGAAAATAATGTATAGGATGGGGAATTGTTAGTTCACTTTTTTGACAAGTCAATAGTTATAATATTTGGTCATGGATTTTCTCTATGCTCAACACATGATATTTCCGGTTTTTGGAATAAAATAGAATTTGGTTTTTTTACATATCCTTCTATAATCAGAAATAATCACCTATATATCATGAAATTTATAAAAAAAATTAAATGTTAATTCATTAAAATGGATATATTGAAGTTTTCATAAAGATTTTGTCACATAATATGAAATTTATTAGTCATTTTCTTATTATAAATAGACATAGACATTGAAAATAACTCTTCTGAATATGAGAAAGGATGTTGTGAGACATGTTTCACAAGAAAATACTATTGTGGAAACTTCATTGGTGTAATATGCAATCCAAACTATTAATATTAAAGGTTAATAAGGTGTTGGGAACCTGATAAGAGTAGTGGACCATGGATTCTAATTTTCTATATAGAATCCTCCGATATTTAGAGGTGATAAATAACCCCAAAATTAAAAGAAAATAAATAGAAGGATTTAGTGGATTATTAACATTACAATGAATTATAAAGATAATTATGTGGAATTTTCTCAATACATTGTTTTTTGCCTATGAAAGATATGGTGGGACATTATTTTTTATGATATGAATGATGAGGATATCACATGGTCATTCTTTAAGAATATATTTAACATATTGTTTTACCATAAGACAATATGTTTGGAAAATACATTGGAGTTTCTATACATATAGAAAGGGGAGTTAAATGTAATGAAGAATTAGACTCACTTTATTGAGTTGGTTCACATGTAATCATTGCTTGTAACCAATGATTTCATAAAACTATGGAATATTGAGTTCTGGATGAGGAATGATATTTGATAAGTGATTGTTCTCTGGTTTTTTATTGTATTTATAGAGGATATATATAATGTGTCTGTGGATGATTCTTACATAGATGAGATAATTATACTAGGTGGAGAATCAATAGATGTTTTTATTGATCAGGGGGTGTCTTCTGGCTATAAATAAAAGTAAAAGATGTACAAAATTTTCTACAAGATCAATTTTAATGGAATAAATAGTATAACCAAATGTTATTTTCTTTTAGTGTGGAAGGCCTTATCACACCAAACCTAATAATATATATGTTCCAAAAAAATATTTTACTTTTTAAATAACCTGACATCATATATGTTTTTTGTGGATTGATTTCCTATGGATGTGAGGATACATCCACTATCACTTATGGTTAAAGGGATGCTTCAGATGCTTTTAGTTGTTCTTGGTCTAAAAATAAATCCAATAGATATTTTCATGTGGAATGGAAATATATGAGAGGATATGAAACTATATATATATAAATTTGAGAATGTTCTAGTGAAAACTGATGTATGGTCGACTGCTGTTAGAGGTAGATTTTATAGTTCTATATATGATTGATATAAGTGACACTTTTTAAGATTTCTATTCAATTTTATTTTACATGTTCTGAATATGTTGAAAACTTATTCCATTCTTGTTGTATATTTTCACACATTTAGTAATAATTTCCCAACACATTTTCATATATCTCACATGTTAGGAGAGGATAGTCGACTTCGAAGTGCTGTGGGATTTCATGGTTGATGACAATGAAATATTTTCCCTAATTATAATAATGGAATGGTTGATCATTGTTAAGGAACCCAATGATTTTTATCTTCATCTTTTTTATAATTTATATCTTGATGGGGGAACTCGTCTCTTCTATGGAGAGTGTGAATCTAGGTCCATGGTAGTGGGGTATGTTGTTCTATATAATTGGGTGATCTCATGAATGATGGAAAATATTTTTCTTCACTGTATTGATATTTGTTCAAGAAGTCCACTTATTATGGTAGTTTTTTCATTCTCTGAGGCCTCACTATATAGATTTTAAAATATTGCCAGTTTAGACACGTGTCAAATATACCATTCATATGTTATCTTTTATTATCCTCTTTTCTCTTCCATTTTATATTATGAAACTTATGTAACTACATAAACATAGTTTTCATCATGTATAATTCAATGAAAAGGGATTTTTTCAACATATCATATCATTATGGTATTGTCATTTCATCTTTTTCAAAAATAGAAGATAGTTCGCTCAGAATTTGGGTGTACTATCAAATGTTAGACTATGTGACTGTCGATTAAAAATACTCCTACCCCTGATTGATGAAATCATTGATCAGATCATATGATATTTTGGTTTTCGAATAATTAACAATGAAAATGGTACCATTTCTTTAGTATATGATATGTGAATTTACATAAGATGTATTTCAAAATATGGTATGATATTTTCACTATTCCATTTATGCCATTCAGTCTCTTTAATTCCCTAGTTTTATTTATGGTGATGATGAACTATACATTTACCGGTTCTTAGAATCTATTTTTTAACAAATGGATTATATTTTGTAAAACACCTTGGCATAGAATGATCAGTTGGTCTATTTTTATTTCATATATAAAATTTTTTTGGAACATTATTTATATTTAAACATTTCAATGTATGAGGTTTGGATCAAAGAAAATATGTTTTTGTGTCCACTTATTTCTACAATGGGACTCATAGTAGATTCTACAAATGTAAAAGTATTTATGTATTTGTATCATCCTAGAAATTTTTTTCAGAATCAGAGCTTCATAGTGTAGGTTTTGATTACAATTGGTTAATTTAGGAATTATCTATGATTGAATCACCAATGATTTTCATAACCCTTAAGTGTCTAAATTATTAATGTAATAAAAAATGAAAGATATATTTTGATAAACAATATAAGGGTAATTCTTCAGATAAAAAATTCAGTCTTTTGTATCATGGATTTTGATATAATGTTTTCAATGTTTCTATCTCTACATGTTTCAGGTTTCTCATAATATAGTTGGTTAGATTTTCCTCTTTGTCTCTCACCATTTTTTAAATCACAAGAATAACCATCATACACAATATCATGATGTGTAACCACTTATGAATCTCACCAAAACATTTTATTAGTATTTGTTTGATGATTAGGTAATGGTATATTCTGTTCATAAGATCCTGATATATAATTTAACATAGAAAGATATATTTTTTACACATAGATTATGGGTTTAATATCCATAGTAATTGGATATAAATATTTAATATTTTGAAAATAAATCTAATTTATAAAAAATGTATTGAGTAACTGATAGCCATCTCAAGAATTAAATGAATCAGTTGAAGAGTGGTCTCTGATTAGTTTGTTTTCTCAGATGAGATTGGGAGTGGACGAAGAACGTGGGATGGTGAATCTAGATTTTATAAAGGATGAATCATCATTTTAGGAGAGGGTTAAACATGTTAAAATATATAAAACTGTATTAAAAAACTATTGTGATATCATAATGGACTGTATGAAATCAAGTGAGTGGTCACAATATCCTAATAGATCATATTGTTATAATTTTAGGTTTTTTTTTCTGATTTAACTGATTCCAATGATTTTAGATAGTGTAAAATAGTCTCACATGTTTATAAAACCAAGAAATACTAAGATGTTACATGATTTGAGACACTAATATTGGTTATTGGGAGGATAAATTTGATTACATAATTCATTTTAGAGTTACTAATATGTCCTAAAATTAATTTAAACCACTAAAAACCTACAATGGGTTTTCATCCAATACAAATACTCATATGGATGTGGGGTGATATTTATATAGAATTATTCATTGGTTTACCACTGAATCATAGTGTTAAGGATAAAAACTCATTTATCATTGATGTATTAATAAAATATATGAACTTACTCCCGATAAAAGTGAATATTTATATGGATCATCTCATGACATTTTATGTCCATGATGTTGTTAGACATATAGGAGTTCCCTCTGTTATTTTTTATAATAGGGACCAATGTTTTTTGTATAGATTATAGAACAGTTTTGATGAAATTAAGGGTTCCTAGATGAAATTGATCACGATATTTCATCCATATATTGATGTATAGATATGGAAAGATATATAAGATGTTGATGAAATTATTAAGCTATGTGTGCAGAATTTATATAGTTCTTAAGAAAATCATATTTCATTTGAATATTTTTCATATAATATTAATTATTAGTAATTTTTTTATGAATATAACTTTTGATTCATTTTATTGGTATCCTATAAGATTGACCTTATGGTGGGAAAATCTAGGTAAGTGTTCACTAGTTGGATACAGTCTTATTCAAGAAATCGTATAAATAGTGGAGTCGATCAAAAATTGGTTTGTCACATTATTTAGTTATCAGATATAATATATATACCAATTTTAATTATTTTTGAGTTTGAATATGGGGTCTATGTTTTTTAAATAATCTCTCATTTCAATGGAAACTATCAGTTGTGGATGTATAGTATGTTGGAAACATGTATTTTTATCCCCTTTAATATCACTAGATGAGTTGAAAATATGGAATATCAGTTTCACATACTACCTTTATTGACATTGATTCATAATGTGTTTCATATTTTATAGATGAGTATGTAGCAATAATATACATCCCATTTGATTGAGTGGGTGGATAATGATCATGAATTAGATATAACTATGGATGAGAACCCAGTTTGGATATTGGATTTCCTGGATAACAGGACATAGTGGTAAAATATTTTCAATTTTCCGGGTACTATGGATGTATTTTTTGGATATCTAGAAGATGTGGTAGTGACAATTAATAATTATTTAGTAGGGACCATCTATTTTAATGATTTTAAGAACATGATAAATTTAAAAGTGAAAAATAATTTTTTGGTGGAGAAAATTATAAAACCCTAAGAAACAACAAACATCCATTTTTAATGTTAAGAGAATTCTTCATGGGTTCATATGGTTTTACAGTTATTCATGGATTATCTAGAGAAACAAGACTATGAACTAGGTAATTCATACATTCACATAATGAACTGAGTATATAATGTTAATTCATTTCGAGGAAGATAATGTGAACCATGTTCATAGAGTTAAATATTTACTATCCATGGAAAAATTTAATATCATGAAACTAAATATCATAATAATAAAACATTATGTGATTCCATTTTTTGGGGATAAGAAAATCAAGTAATTCAAACTATGAATCAATGATTCAAGACATGACTTCTTTTTGAGTACTAGAGTTTTATTTTTATATACTCTTATTTTTTATAGGTTTGATTTACATTTATTCCTCTCAAACCATAGACTATCTTAGTGAAATTTCAGGGGGTCTCCCTCATTTCATACCAAAATGTATTGTATTTTATCACAGAATCATTTATGATTAATTTCTATGGTAATAATTCATTTGACTTCTTCACAATCATTTGTTCTGATAGTAGGGGTAAAAGTGTTTTTATAGGGTTCTAAATTTTATTTCTTTTCGTCATTTAAAGTTTCCTCTAATTCATTATTATTTAGAGGCCATTGTTCTTATATCCCAAGTCTATTTTAAATGGAATGTTGGTTTAATGTATTTTTTTTGTAGGTGTATATATATATATCTTTTATAATCCAATAAAATATAAATGTTATTATGAATTGTACTAGGATATTCATTTAAAATGATTGACTAGTAATTCAGAAGAAATTATTTGATGTGATAAATGCTATTAATGGGTTTTCATTAGAAACATATTTTTTCCAACCATGTTCTTGATTAAGTGCATTAAATAATGTAAATTTTTTAAAAATTGGTTTCCAAGCCCTAGAGTGGAATTTTTTCTATGTGAAAATGTTTTAGTAAATTTGTTCTTGGTTATTAAATGTTTTTTGATATATGTTTTCCTTTGGGTTCCCCAATGAATCGTGAAATAAACTTGTCACAATTTGTTTGTGTAATTCCAAATGAGGATTTAAGTCACATTTATGTGTGGAATGACAATTATGGTTATATTGGTTAACTCTCCCTTAGGCATGGATTGGTGATTTTAATTTATGATCATAAAAACTACGTAAAGATAGATCCCAAATGGTGTTCTTTTATATATATGATTATTTTATCCCATGTGGGAATATTTCATCATTATTTTCTCACGTGATTATAATTTGGTGTATATGTTTTTGGTTTTCCCTATTGTAACCAATTCTATTTTTTCATGAAATATTACACAATTTTGTGAATATGGTATTCTTTTACGAACACCAATTGAATGTTTTAGTGAATCTTTTCATGTTTTCATAATCTTCATATCGGTAAGGTTTTGTGGTGATGGATGGTCATATGAGGGCATGTTTAGTATTTTCATTTTTTTTCTTCTGATTTTTCCTTTTTTTCTTCAATAATTTTGACTTGTGATAATGATTAACAAGTCATATAAATGAAGAGAACATAAAAAATAAATGAAATCATAAAAAAACGTTTTATATGAATATGGAAGAATTAAAAATATTTTTAAAATAAAAAATAAATTTGATATGTTATATTATTAGAATACAAAATATTGTTTGTATTCAATTATAAAAGAATTAGCATATATGAGTAAATGAAAATGTTAGCCTCTATAATATCCCAGGTAATTATAGAATAATAAATTTTCATATATATTAATATTAATGACTTACATATTGGTTATACCTTAATGAGGATTCTATCTATGATATCATAATTGTTACAAAACAAAGGGTTTCTCTGAAATCTTATGTTGCACACAACACTGAATTATACAAAAAAATCACACAAAATTAATAATATTATTTTAAATAGTAATTAATGAATATACATTTTATTGGTAGGAAATAATTGAGCAAACTATAATAAGATTACACATGTCTTTTAAATGTTTTTACATTTAACCAATTAATTTTAGAGGCATAACATGAGAATAAATCATATACTATGCATTACATAATCTAATATTTTTAAATTTTAGGTTTATCGAATTTTAATGGATAACTATTTTTAAATTTATTTGGACTATATTAAATTTTTTATTTGACATAATAATTTTACAATTTAGAAGATGGAAATTAAAATATATCATGGTTGAATTGTTGGTATTTTCTAATAAAATTCATATTTTAATGAAATATGAAAAAAAATCCTTATAATTCAAAACTGTTTTTTCATCTAATTTATTAATATAGTCACATCATAAATTTTATTTATTTTAAAGTATAATTATATTATATTTTTATAATTTAATTCAATTTTTATCGTTGGATGTAATTTCATATTTTAATTGAATACAAACACAAGTTAATATTTTGATATTTTTTAACTCTTAAAAAATGTCCTCCCAGTTATGACCTTGATGACTAATTTTATATTTATTAATGAATATTTTATTTTCACAGTTTTTATAATGGTTTCCATATTTGGAATCAAAATTTCCTAATTTTATAAATTGATACCTTTTATGTTTTGGCATTATGAATAGAAACATCAATAATTATTTTTGTAACTAACATGGTTAAAAGATAAATTGGTAAAATAAGGGTCAAATATTATTATAATAGTATAAAACTACCCTACAATGTGTATTAATCTTATGGATGATTCATGGGAGAACAAAAAAATCATAGGCTGAAATTTTGTCTTTTAGTTTCCACATGGATGTGATAATGAAATTTTTTAATAATTACTTTTAATGTAATGAGAAATAAAAATAATCATGTATCTTTTTACTAAAAAAATTTAAATGTGGGGAATATAATTTATATACTAGAATATAAATAGTCATTAAAAATATAAAAAAAATTCCTATATCATGGGTTTTTATTTATATATTTTTTACAATAAATAAAAAAATTATTTATGACAAAATGATGCTGCAACGATTCTGTTACTGATGAAAGTTTCAAGTTTATGATATTATTAATATCAAAATAAATTTAAAATGAAAATTATTATACAATATATTAATTTTAATAATTATTATAAAATTTTATAATTCAGTTAATGTAGTTATTTTAAATGATTTATGTTTTTATGACTTTATCAAAAATCAATGAATAAATATTGTGAAAACTGACAAATATGTGTTTTAAAATAAATATTGTATAAAAAATTATAGAATAGTCATAAAGTTATATGATTTGAAAGAATTATCTAGATAAATTTAAAAGTTTCTTTAATGATCCACTTTATGATTTTTTGGCATTTTATAGAATCTATATTGACTATATATTGTAAAAATTCAAGAAGACATGATATGGGTAAAATAATTTAACTATAGGTTAAAGCCAAAAGATAATGTTAATTTTTGACTCAAGAACATCTAAACATCATTGGATAAAAATATTATACTATAAATATATAACTTTGTCCCTTTTAAAATTAGAAAATCAATTTATAATAAAATAATATATCTATATTTTCTTAAAGTGACCTTCCTCCCTTTTATAAGAGGCCACCAACACTAAAAAATTACTAACACCCCTCGAGCCCCTTGTCTCATACAAATTGTTCTCATATAAGCACCTGACACAACTCCCTTCATCCAATAATAATTATCTTTGAAGATGGAAATCCAAGAATGCCATTTCAATCAAATCAAAAAGAGTTACTCGATTTAGAGGTAATGTCTTCACTCAAGCTTATTTACTTTTTATTACTTCTAAAATACCTATGATGTTGTTATTATATGATTAAATAGAAACAAAAGTATATTATATATACTATTAAGTTTTTATGCAATGTTTTATATCTACACATACACACAACTCTATCTAATGGATATAAAATAAATTATTTATGAGTTCGATGAACTACTGCCTCACAAAACGTTGAATGTTCAATTTTCACCTACCATCTCTCATGGTGTCCATTAGGTTGGAACAAAATTTATATTACATATATACATATATATATATATATATATATATATATTACTTATACTATCTCTATTCTTATGTAATTTTTATTTACAACATACATTAATTCTTTCCATAATGTGTAAATACGATAATTTCATCTGAGGAACTATGGACAACCACCCCCTCAAAGTTATATGACTCCTTCATGCCATACGTAGAACATATAAAGGAAGGAATTTATGAACATATGTAATATATACATTTTAGATATTATACTTATATTTTAATTTAACTATGCATCATTTTTTTGTTCATTTTTATGAAAAAGAAATAAAAGTAGTTATCATGTGTAAGTTTGGCATACCATCTCCCAGAACGGTACATTTACTTTATTTTCTAAAAAATTATGGATTATTATGAATACATATATACAAGAAATATATGATATTTAAATCATGAATTATATTATAAGGTTAAATTATTTTTGACAATATAGACAATTTTTAACCATAAAAGGTTGTTTTTCACTCGGGTATCGAACAATGACAAATTGTTCGATATGAACTCTAATTAAAAACTAATTTTTATAAATCAATAAAAAAAAATTAATATTATTAATAAACATGAAAAAGGTTCTAAGGATATTCTAAATAAATGTCATTTCATTATTAGTGAATATTAATAATGAATGAGATCTGTCAGACTCATTATATCATATTTAATCTTAATCTCCTTTCATTGAGGAATATCTAGATGTAATGTAAATTTATTATTTTATAATTTTTATATACAACCATTTCAATGATTATCTCAATAATTGGTTTATTATAATAATATTATTTTTATTCTAATGTTATACCTCAATGATTTCTATTTTTGTGTTTCTCAAGTGTTAATGGACAATTATAATAAAACCTCATTTTAAATGATGTAATGATTTATTATTTTAAAACATTTTATTTAATGTTAATTTTTTCAAAATGGGTTGTAAGAATATATTTAAAAGTAAATGAAAGTTTTAAAATGTTAATTGATTTAAATGATTTCAATGTGGTCTAAGACACTTTGATTAAATTCTATCTTGATTAAATGTTTTAAACGTGTTTGGAAATGAATTGAATAATTCAATAGCGTGAAATGATTTATTGTGATTTCAAGTTAAATTTTATGATTGAATTGTTGATAATTGAAATAAATTATTGATTATGATTTTTTAATGTACATTGAAAAATGATGGGTGGTTATGTGATAATCCAGTGATGGATAGTTACTGATAAAAGAAATACATAAGATATCATGGTAATCTATGTATGGGTTGTTACATTATAATCACAAATGCATTGGGCATGGAAGTCAGATCTTCAGCTATTTTATATTATGAATTATTTGTGAAAGTTGAGTATATGGTTATTCTATTTAAATATGATTATGTCCTAAGTAAACTATTATATAATATTATATATTTATTTATGTTTTATGGTAATTTTTTGTAATAAAATGTTATATAATGAAATTATATTTAGTGAATTATATTTACTACATCATAAAGGTAAAAAGAATTACATTATGATAATTTATTCATGGTTTTCATGTTTTCACAAGGTTGACATTTATCATTCTTTCTGTATCCCATACATAGATTTTTTATTCTCATTTAAATTTTGAAATGTATTTATCATTATTTTAACAGTAGTTAAAGTAAAGTATGTAAATATATAAAAGTTATTATGTTTAAACATGATTTGAAACCATGATTCTTTATAATTTTTTTAGAAATTTTGATAGCGTATAGACTTAAGAACTTTTTAATATTTGGGATTGGATGTAATTGTTTTGGCTTAATTATATAATGAAATAAACCTCATAACATCCTCAAAGTGAATTTTTGATATAATTGAAGATAATGTAATGTTGATGGTTGGGGCCTTATAGTGGGTATCAGAGGCCAGTTTAGAATCCATTATAGGTTTGGGTGTTATTTGATCATAAGTGAAAAGTCATATATAACCAAAATGGTTATATAATAGAATGATTCCTTGTTAATTTAGATAAATTTATTGAATTTAATATATCATGTATATGTATATCATAGTTCTTTAATTCCCCACACAATAATATATAATTGTTTTCCAGATAAACTCACACTAAATGTTTTGGTTTTTGTAAATGGTTGGAACTAGTAGGAAACAATGTAACAATTGATGTTTAAAACATGTGGTGTTTATATGATTAAAAACCCAAATGAAATTGGAGTTTCAAGGATAAATCTGGTGGATATAATTAACCTGATATCTAGAGATGAATTTCTACATGAACCATGTTGAATTTTCTTCGGCATCATATATGTGAGAAAAAAATCCAAGCATATGTTCAAGTAATAATAAAAATAGTAAGTATATTGAAAGACCTATTTTTGGTATTTAGAAGGAAACACCTAGGAAAATGTATTAAAGGTATGAGAATATGTAATAGATGTGGAAATGAATCCCATTAAGCTATATCATTCAATGGATGAAAGGAAGAATTTAATTGACCCTAGGAATGTGGAAAAAGTTATTTCTGTGTTATCAATTGAATGTTTTAAATGTGGGGAGCAAAGAAATTATGAAAATAGATATACAATGAAGAATCTATCAGATTAGGGTAAGCATGACAATAAAAATATATGTTTAGTAATAAATAAGTTAATTCCAATTAAATATGAGTAATCTAAAATTAACAAATGAAAGCGTTGATTTATTTATTAAATTAAGATTTGACAATATTGAAATGTTGAAAATAATTCTTGTTTTTGTTGATGGAATAATGTATTATGGAATTATATGTATAATCATGGTTAAATAATCATGATGTGTTACAAATTATTATAAGGGAATTCAAGAGTTTTGAACGATTTTTGGAGGATGAAATATTTATGAAAATTAATGCACATTTGATAAGGGGATTAAGTTGGAAGAATTTTCCTAGTATGTGTAACCCAAAATTTTGTTATGTGAAAATTTTATTTGAGGAAGAATTATAATTTATTTTATTGAAATAATTATAATGATCCATTAGGGTTTGTAAGGTCCATGATTTTGACGAAACATGTTAAGTTGCAAAATGGAAGACATGAGCTAAACTTGAAATTAAACTATGTTATTGTTATTCTTTAGGATTTTATAACAATTTGTAAACTTATAAGAATCGTGTTATTTTAGAAAAATGATAACTCCCAGGAAGGGTGACAACCCATCTCGTCAAGTACAGTCATGAGAATCAAACCCACAAGTGAAGGGTGAAAAAGAAACATCAACAACCACTGGCCTAAATGAAGTCTCCGGTTAGTGTGACATTTTAGTTTAAGGAGTATATGGAATAAAAACAAGTTGTTTTTTTTGAAATTATGATATATGAATTTTAGAAACATGTTTTGGAAAATTATTTGGGAATGAAGTGATAAATGTTGTTTGGAAAGACGATTAATATTTTGGGAACTTTAAATGATTATAGTAAATAGAATACATTGAGATTTTAATTTAGGACTAATAATAAAATTATATATTCTAATAATCGTTGATTGTAATTTATGAATTAGTTTATATTATTTTATGATTAAAATATCATGGAAAATATGTGATTATGATAACTACATTTAAGTATGAGACATTAAGAGTTGTCGATGTTAGTTGGAGATAAATGCTGACATATATCTTGGAAGACAATACGATCAAGTCCATCATGATTTGGGATTTGAATATTAGATTGCTTTATTTTGATTAATTCTATAGAAATTTATTTGACTAATAGTCTATGATTATCATTGGTTATTACTATATAATTTTGGAGGTTAAATGAATTAGGTCTCTCTATAAAGGAATATTCTTTTTGAGGACTCATATGATCTTTTGCAAACCATTTTGTATTTTATTAATGTATATAATTATAATAAATAGGTAGTTAAAAATTTTATGTAATATGTGAGATTTCTATAATATTATTCAAGTGTTTCAGGAGCGACAAAGTCATGTTTATTACACATAATTTGTAGTAAAGATGAGTTTGTGGTGGTAATTGATTAATGTATGAGATTCTACATGTCATGTAAGTATATATCCTTTTTAACTTATTCTAAAATTTCATTGAATTCCTCAATTATTTGAAATAGATCCTATAAATAACAAAATATCTTATTTCCTTACATAACATGAAATATAAGGCCTTTTATCCCATCACTTATTTTTGGATTTGTGATAGATTAATTTCTCCAAAAAAAAGTTTTATATCACTCTTTATTATAACCTCATAGTTAGTTTTCTATTCCATACACATGTTTTCCTACATCGATGAATAGTATTTTTTTCTTGAAATCTTCTTACTTGTCATTATTTAATTTATTTATAGGTTTTATTTAATATTTTTTTGGTGTGGGATTTCAAAGAAATTACCAAGCCAAATTTTATAATTGCAAGCACGTAATTTCTAAAATGGGTGATAGATGCAACATTGTAGGTAATTATAAAACATTTCCTTTTAATATAAATTAATATTTATGAACTAGATATTGTTTTAACATTAATGGGTACTCAATCTCTGATAGCATCTTGGTACGCAACAATTGGGTCCACCAAAATCATATGTTACAGACAACACTTAGATATACCAAAAAATAAGATTATATTATTTTTATTATTTTAAATTGTAGTTAATGGCTAGGAATTTTATTATATGGAATTAATAGAACTAAATATAACATTACTGCACATGGTTTCCAATTATTTCTACATTTATACAATGAATTTTTGATGCCTAAATTGAGAATAAATCTAATTTTAAGCAGTAAATACTACAATATTTTAAAAAGGAATATTTACCTCAATTGGAAGGAGAATCCTTTTTAAATATAGTTTTGAAAAATATTATATGTTATATTTTAGATAATTAAAATAATAATTAGAATCATTAACTAAAATTTTTTCGGTATATTTTTTTGTATGTTTCTGCAAAAAATCATATTTAAATGAATAGTGAAAAATACTACATTTTAAATCAAAACTATGTTTTCGACTAATTTATTTATAAATTTACATTACCATTTTAAATTGTTTAAATGTGTAATTATATTAAATTGTTATCATTTGATCCAATTTCGTTCATTGGAAGTAATTACACATTTAAGATGAACATAAACACATTTTAATGTTCTGATAGTTCTTACCTCTTCAAAATCCGCTTTCTAGTTTCAATAATATGAATTAATTAAAAATTAAATAATGAAATTTTTTTTGTTTTGAACGTAGAAAAATGGTATCCATATTTTTAATCATATGTTCGTAATTATGTTAATAGTTTCCTTTTATTTTTAGATATTAAGAATATGAGCTCTAGTAATAGTTTTTTATTTATCATGGCTAAGGGTTAAATTAGGTAAATAAGGGTAAAAATAATATTATAATATTATAAAACAATCCTAACCAGTGTGATAATATTATTTTATGATTTATGGATGACCAATGTAATCATTATTCGGGAATTTTGGAAGTTTTTAGCAACTTCGGTGTGATAATGAGATGCAATAATAATTAATTTAAAATAAAAAGAAATATAACCAAAAAATGAATCTTTTTACAAAAAAATTTAATTTTTGGTTATGTACTTTATATATTATACTATAAAGAGTCATTAAGAATTAAATAAATTTCCTACATCATGGTTTTTTATATTTATTTTTTATACATTAAATAAATTTATTTATTTATGACACATTGATGATGGAATGATTACCTTATTAATGAATGATTTGAATAAATGAAATTAGAAATATTAAAATAAATGTAATATGAAAATTTTGATACCATACACGAAATTAAAGTTGATTATTACTTTTTATATTTGATTTCATTTTGTTTTTATAACTAATCATGTTACTATGGATTTATAAAAAGTTAATTACAAAATAGTTTTATATTTGATATAAATGAAATTTAAAACAAATTCTAGTTTATTAAAAGATTTAAAAGTAATAATTATCTAATATTAAGAAAACTAACAGTGATAATGTCAAAAATTACATTAATTTTTTACTTGAGTCCCATAGACATTTTATAGTAACTATAATAACCTTATAGTTTAAAAATTCAAGAAGACATTGTAAGAGTTAAATTATTTTACTATGAGTTAATGCAAAAATGATAAGGTTAATTTTTTGACCTAGACATGTCTAAAAACCATTAGTTGAAGGTATTTCTACCCATTTTTATCTAATCCACCAAAAAAATCACTTTGGAGCTATTATTTTTTTAATATTAATATATAATTAAAAAATATTTAATTCTTTCTTACAGTTACCATAGTCCCTTTTATCAGAGGCCACCAGCTTTACCCACATACTCACACCTCTAAATCGACAGGGATCATCCATATTATACTAGTTTATTCTCCCAAAATCACCCCCTCCATCTTATATTCTTTTAATTTCGCAACAAGGAAAATCAATAATTCCTTTTGGCTCAAATCAAAAATAGTTTCCCAATTTCAAGGTAACGTCTCCTCCCATGCTCATTTATTTTATTTTTCCTTCTCCAATACCTTTTCTATTATTATTTTATGATTAAATTACAAAACATTTATCCTAAATATTATGTATTGATTTTATTAAATTGTTTCTATCTACACATACAGACACCTCCATCTAATGTATATAGAATATATTATTCTGTGTAAGGTAAACTACTGCCTTACAAAACCTAGGTTGTTCAATTTTCTCCTAACACCTCTCATGGTGGCCATTATGATGGAACTTTATTTATATTTGATAAATATTATATTTATGTTTTCTATAAGATTCTTTAATATGTATTCACAATATTCCTTTTATATTTCCATAATGTGTAAATATTATAGTTTCATTCGAGGAAGTGTTGACAACTGCCCCCTCAAAGTGATATGTCTCATTCATGTCATACATGGACCAAATAAATGATGTAATTAATTAAATTATGTAACATATATAACATAAATATATTATAATTAAACTATAATATTACTATATATCATTTAGGTTTTCATCCTATAATATGAAAATGAATAAAAAGTATCGTTCATGCAAACATACAGCCTACCATCTCCATGAACTGTAAATTTCATTTCATATATCCAAATATATTTTATTAATAGATATACATAATATATTTATTTATATAGATTATATTTTATTCATGATTTATATTTTTGAGATAATGGACATTTTACCATATTGAAAATCGTTAATTATAATAAGGTCATTTTACTCATGTACTAAATATAAAAAAAACTCCATTACGAAATCAAATAAATAAATAAATGACATGACCAAGTAATATGTAATATAAAATAAATAAAAAACATAAAAAAGGATCGGAATCAATTAGAAATTAAACTATGTTTATTATTCAGGAAAATAAAAAAATTAACAAGACATTTCACACTCGAGATAAGAAATTTCGTCTCAATCTTATTTCATTATGGAATATCTAGATGTTATCTACCTTTAAAATCATATATGTGTATATACTACCACTTTAATCATTATATTATGAATTAATATATTTTCAGCATATTTTATTTTTCTTAATGTTATTCCTTAACGATTTCTATTTATGTGTTTCTCATTGGGTAAGGGAATAAATATCTGAAACACCAAAATAAATGTTTTATGTATTTATTCGTAAAAAAAATTCATGTCCATGTTTTCAAAATGGGTTTCATGTAATTAATTATATGGATATAAAAGTGAAAAAATTTCAATTTATATTAATAGATCCAATTTTTTTGGAAACATCGATTCAAAAGGATATTTATTAAAATTTTAAAATGGTTTTCAAAATGAATTGATGAATTAAATATATTAAAAATATTTATTCTTATTGCATCAGAAATGTTATTCTTGAAATCATTACAATTGAAATCATTTATGTGTTAGGATTTTTTTTAATGGTTCATAGACATTTGATGTGTTGTTAATTGATAATCCAAAGATGGGTGGTTACGTGATAAACCAAATATGGGTTGTTCTGTGATAAAAAAGGGCTGGTTGGTTACATTATATATTCTAATGCAATGGGCAGTAATGTAAGATGTCGGACTATTCCATTTGTAAGAATTTTTTGTGGAAGTTGATTCTATGGTTATTCTATTTTGGTATGATTTTTTCGTATGTTTCCATTTATATGATATTCGTTCTTTCTATTGGTTTTATGATAATATTTTGGTTACAAAAGGTTATGAAATGATATTATATTCAATGATTAGTATTTAATACATCATTAAGGTGATAAATATTACTTTATGTTAAATTATTCCTGGTTTATATATTTTCGTAACGCTAATGGGTATCATTCATTGGGTATCCCATATAATGATTTTTAATTCATATCCCATTTTTAAAATGTTTTTCATATTATTTTAAAGAAGAATAAATTCAATGATGGGATCTTGGAAAAGATAGGAAGTTTAAAAATGAATTAATACCATGTTTCTTTTAAAATATTTATGTTTGAAAAACTAGATATCATATAGACATCTCTAATTTGTCATATTTGAGATGTAATGTAATAGTTATGGCCTAAATCTCAAAATATCTAAAACTTAAAAGATCCTAAATCTAAATTCATTATTTAACATTTGATTATGTAATGTTGAAGGATGTGGCCTTATTCATTATGACACATTCCGCTTTTCTAGGGTAATTCATTTAAATATCTACGTGACATGTCCACATGCATGATGGTGGAGTCTAGAGTGGTCCTCAAAGATAGGTGTGATATGAAATATACATTGATTGTTCAAAATCGATAAGAAGCATCATTAAGATATTTTTTTGAATCGCATTTCAATTGGGACTACTTCTTATATTCCTTTAATTAGTGTAATTCCAATAGTGTTTATAGAATGTAATGATTTGTGTGGAAATAATATATTTTACCATTTATTTGATGAGTTTAATTTAAATGTTGACTATGATTCAATAATTCTTGTAAACAATTTTTTGGAGGATTACAAATCAATTTCGTTTTATGAATGATCAAAATTATTTTTATTTAATTTATTTGGTTTGTTTCATGTTTTATTCCTATGCATAAAAGGAATCACTATTTATTCTTCCTCATATATATATATATCTCATATCAGCATGGGTGAGTTGTTATCAATTTTTATATTATGGTTTTTTATCTCTGTTGGTGTTCTATGTAGTTACACTTGTGTAAGGAATCCAAATTATTGTCGATCATTTTTCATGCATCAAAAAATTAAAATTATAATAAAATATTACATATTATTTGATGAATATTCAATGTATAACATTATGATCTAGAACAGATCCATAATAGAATAGTTTATTTCAAAACATGGTTATATAAATAACATTCTCATAAGAGATCTACATTATATCCCACATAGTTATTCAAATGTAAAACCAATATTGGAAAAAGAGTAATCAAATTTCATCTTCATATCCTATTATTGGAAAAATTATGAATTATGTTCATAAATTCTTGGTGATTAAAAAAAATGGA
Source organism: Viscum album (assembly GCA_963277665.1). Classification (NCBI taxonomy): domain Eukaryota; kingdom Viridiplantae; phylum Streptophyta; class Magnoliopsida; order Santalales; family Viscaceae; genus Viscum; species Viscum album. Next base: position 521,671,421 of record OY728160.1, read on the forward strand.
GATATAAATGATTATTTAAAATAAAAATAAAAATATGTTTAATGGAATATAAAATTAAACTCTGAAAATAATACCTCCAAACTCTTATATCCAAAAATGATTCCAAAAGTAAATCATGACAGTTTCAATGAAATGAATGACAAATGTGTTTGGTAATATATTCAATGAGAACATATCATTTGAATATGATTATGTTGTAAATTTAATTATAAAATGTGTGACAATCCTAATAAGATATTTTTACGTCATGTATACCCTCCATGACATTCATAACATGTTAGGATTAGGCTAACGACATCTAATCATTCTTCAAGATTAGGATAAATTATAGTGACCGTAGCCTTTTTCATATAGTATCAAATATTTTAAAGAATATTTAAAAATATATTACAATATAATTTTAAAAAATTCAATTGTTATTTTACGATTACATACATATTTTGAAAGCATTAAAAAATAGAATCATATTTCACTAAATCTATATAAATAGCTCCATGATTAAATTTAGCTCCCACATCTGTATGGAGTAACCATGGGAAAACATTAATACATTTATGAATTATTAAACCAATTAAAGGGAATTCATATATAAATAAATCATATTAGATGTGTTAGAAAGAATAATATGATGACATAAAAAGGCATTGAACATGAATAAATGTATGGATTCATAACATGATACACATATGATAATTTAACAATCAATTAATATGAAGGATGAAATAAAACCATACATAAGAATGAGTCAGGTTAACTTCTAACATCATTACACATGGAGGATCACGATTCAAGGATAAATGCTAAGGCCATAGAATATGGTGGACCATGTCCTATAAAAGAATTTTCTTATTTCTGTATGCCAACATAGAATATCATTAGAATAATACATTTACCAATTAATTGAAGAGCTATATGGTTGTATCCATATTTACATGTTCATGAATCTTTAATCCACATGATTAATCAAACATTAGATTAACGCTAATGATAAACCATAGAAAGAATTCAGTATCATTATAATGTCCAGAGGAATAACCAAATAGAATACCATAATGTTGTCAATAAAAGAAATTATTTAAATAATAATTGGGATTCATAAGGGAATATTTGAAAATAAAATGATAAATTATTTGTAGATGGTGTTAAAACATGTAAAATGTTTTTTAAGTGATATTATAAATAAACCAATTTGGTGTGTATTAAGGGACAATATAAATAGTCATCTAAGAAGAAAAAGGAATAATTTTTATCCAGAAACTCAAAATGAATTAATTTTATATCAGGATTTTAGGTTTCATAAGAAAAATATTTGTATGATAATACTAGTTATAGATTATATGTGGAAATTTGTAAGAAACAAGGATTTTCCCATCAATCAATCATACTTAGCATTAAGAACTGATAAGAGAACCTTTTAATACAAGTATTTCCCCCATATTTAAAGATTAACAAATCTAGATACATGTTTTGGTAATATATAAACATAATTTGGATGATTAATTTAAATATATTTGAGGATAATAGTCAGATAATGTGAGATAAATTACTTCCTGAAAGAAAAAATGAATGCTCTGAGAGAATCCCTAATAATATCCAAAACTACTCTACACATGCACTTAATGACCTAGATAATGAATATATATATTCAGAATTTTAATATAGAACCTATTCAACATTAATCTGATTTAGTTTTATTTTAGTAAGTTCATTTATGGATTTTTTCATATTTATTAGATTCAATTTCATCATTCCAGGAGAGTTATTTTACCCCATTCTCGTGATCGGATTACATGTATACATCTGTATAAAATCATGTAAAATGAAAATTGTTGACCAGAATTTAAATTATATGGTAGAATAAAGTATAAAAAATATGATATTTTCCTACATATAATTTTTTTCATATTTGAGTATTCTTCATTAGATAAAATGTCAATGATACCTATTTAGATTATTATGGTATTTTTTTTGTCATCATGAATTTGTTTTTTGTTAATTAATATTTTTTATATGTTTTGGATCTATAATATTAATTAAGTTTTAGTTCATATATTTTAATCTATTATAACCATAAAATTTGTTTTTTTCGTCAGAATTCAACGCAGTAATGGATATTGAAAATTTGTCGTCCACGATAATGGTAAATCAACATTTCACTGATGATGTATTCATTTATAGAAAAAGGTTATATGATATGGGGTCTGCTAGAAGATATAGCATTAGCACATAGAAAAAATCTATATATGAGATACAATATTTATCATGTCACTTTGATACGGGAGATAGAGGACATGATATGAAAATAATATAAATTGAATAGAACTTAAATGAAAATGAATGATAATTACACCTTATGATAATATTATACTTGATAACTTCTATAATAAAAAGGGGTTGGCAATTATTTGAGACCAAAGGATCCTAGAAATGGGGGAGAGACTTAGGAATGAAATTGGGCAGATATTTGACAATTCAAGGATTTGTTATATTGAAGAGATTAGGTGGTAAGGGTAGGAAGTTATAGTGGATGAGAGAGTTATTTATTTATTTTATTCATTATAATATTATTCTGTCTCAAAAAAGTCAACAATGATGACTAATTTGACTAAATATAGTAAAGGGAGAAGTATAGTTCATGTTTATGGGCTTACATCATCCATACATCATCCTTCATTAAATAATTCATTTATTTGTTTAACAATGTAAATTATAGTATTTCAATATTCACCAAAACATCAATTATTGTATACAATATATTAAAAAAATAAAACTAACCATATTTCATCAATTAGAATAAAAAAATATACTAAATTTTATAAGAATATGTTTACAAATAAGAGAAATTTTATTATTACTAAATCACCATTTATTTATAAATTGGTATTTTTAAAATTATAACTACATTTATAACACGTTGAATATTAAATAATGTAAGATTAAGTCATATTATAATCATATGAAAAAAAATATTTAATTATATACCTATTTTATGAAAATAATTGTCCTTTTAAATAATTATTAAAAGTATAAAATTATAAATAAAATTATACATTTCAAAAAATTCTAATACCTAGTTTTTTATTTCAAAAATATATATTTACTTATTCCATGAATATAAATATACTATATATTCTGTAATAAGATACAAAAATTTTAATTATTCTTTTATAAGTTATGTTACTATTCCATTATCCAGGTTACTATTCCTAATAGTCACATTACTATTCTGAATGGTATGTTACTATTCAATTGTTTTAATTTCCTTCATTTCTAGAAACACCTATTATTTCATTCATTCAACATATAAAAATATTATATCGTGTTTTCAATGTGATTTTACAAGATTTATACTACATAAAATAATTATATGTTGGAAAATTTCATTAATAAATTTTGTGTCTCTTTATATTATTCTCACTATATGAAAATTCAACAAATAAATTTCATTTTACATTAAATCATTAAAATAAGTGAAAATGGTGTTCCATTATTACTTCCTCCATTTACCATGATACCCATTTATACTTATGTTTTTTCATAGTACTATAACCAGATGAGTTGTGATGTGATGTAGAATGTTATATGTATAATAAAAAATAGTTACTGGATACTCCTTATTTGATAGATCATTTTCCAATTTTACCACCTATAAATTCAGTACATGTGATGGATCTATTATGTACTCCCTCAATTGGGATACATGGAATCCATTTTGTAATTGAGATGTGGTATGAGGAAGTGGTAGTCGATAGACCACAACTCCAACATGATTAGTAATCTCAAAAGAGAAAACATACATAGGAATTAGAATTAATTTCTTTCTAAACGTTATAATATTCATTAATGGAGACATGTACGGGAATAACATGTCTCCAACTATAACTCTAAGCCTCATTTATGATTCTATATATAGGTTTTTTGTTGAATTTGGTATTCCTTGATATTCTTCTAAATATTTTTTCACCATTTACACCATGTATTTTACCATTTTGGGTACTATCATCATATGTTCATTGAATTCATCCTAGCATGTTAGTTTTCTACATATTTCCACAAAAAAGGCCTTACATGCAGTTTTTTTATTGTTGAGTGGAAACTATTGTTTCAAGAGATATTTAAAAGAGGTAAATGTCGTTCTGAAAATAATTTTATTTCCATAATAAATTCTATCAAAATTTATTATAGTTTTGAAAGAGTCGTATCATATTTTTCATCAATTTATGGATGATAGGTTATAAAATTGTTAAGTTCGATATTTTTATCATGTTTGAGACTTTTCCAAAACATCGAGATGAATATTAGATATTGATCAAATATAATATGTAGTTTCACTCAAATATGACTTACCATTTATTTTATGTATATCCATGCATGGTAATCAAGTGATAATTCTTCTTGAATTGAGCTAAAGTGAGTTTTCTTTGTAAAAAAATCTAGAACTACACATCTAACAATGTTTCCTCTATATATCTTCTAAAAATTGGTGACAATGTCCTTATTTAATTTTCTCACATCAAAATTGATATGGTTAATGATTGAATCATCCCAATATATTTTCTCATTTCATTATTCACTCAATGAAATAAAATTCATCTTTATGTATACTCATAGATCACATTCTTTATATTGTATCTACAATAGTGCATTGGAGATCTAGATACATTCGTGTAATCTAGGAGTGAATGGATGATGTTGATCTATTTTTAATCACTCATAATCAAATTCATTATCTCTGTATTATATTTTACACATAATCTTTACCCAAGTCCCTGGCCTCATTCTGCATTTATATTCTTCTTCGTTGATTTCTCATATCTAAATGCATCGGGTTTCTCTAAATTTCCTCATTATTTCATTGACAATAATTTATATTATCCATATCGGATGGTGGAGAAATAATTTTATACATGATTGATGATATTACTTTCATAACCATTCCCATTTTTATCTTATGTAGGTTTCAAAATATTGGATCCTTCCCAATTCTAATCATTGATAAAGATACATGATCCATTATATATAGACTGTCTACCACCAAGTTTTTTTTTGGAATGGCAGTGGATTAATACGTTATAATATTTGATGATATATAACCATCATTCTATCATATATTACGCTAATTCTATGTTAATAAATATTGTCAGATCTTATATTACATATATATCATATACTTCCACCCATAGAGATAATACATCCATGTCTTCACTGCATGGATCAGAACTACCAACTCAAGATCATGCATAGGATAGTTTTTCTAATGAATTTTTAACTACCTTAAAGTGTATAATAATACATTATCATAATGGATCTATAAAAACATATGATATTCTTTAATTCATTGTTCTACACCACAATTAGTTCCCCACTTTTCAGATTTGTTACTACTTGTTCTGTTATAATCATGTTTCATCACATTGAAGGGGTATTCACATTCACTAGACAATATAAACATTTCTCCCTTCTAATTCATCATGGTTTGTGGGTTTTAAAATCCAGATATTTTCACCAGAAATCAGTTCAAATATATAGCTATAACAATGAAACTATATGTCTTTATTATAGCTGCTAGTTTGGACCACTCGTCAATTTCCATTAAATTATAACGGTCCCCATGTATCCATTTTCTAGTGATAAAATTCCACAAGAACAATACCTCATATATATAAGACACACATTTAATGTACATTTCATGTGTTTTATCCATTCAAAAATTTGTTAGGATAGTACTCAAGTGATCGTCATGTTCTGCCTAACTCGAATAGTTTATTAGAATATCATCGCTAAATACTAGCACTAATTTTTTGAGGTAATATCTAAAGGCACTATAAATAATGTCCATGAAAACTTTTGGAGCATTAGATTGTCTCATGGGAATCACAATTAAATCATATTTTCCATTCGTCATTCGAATAAAATTTATGGTAATATCACCATTATTCAACCATAGTTGGGGATATCCTGAGCAAAGGTCTGCCTTATAGATATATGTTACTATAGATTGTTGATTGAGTAGGTAATATATCCATGGATGTGGATACTAGTTCTTTACTTTGGATTTATTGAGTTCATGATAATCAATGTGTATGCACATTGATCTATCTTTATTCATGATAAGGAGGACAGTTGAACCCCACAGTGAAGCACTCATGCTTATAAAATCCACATATGTATATATATATAATCCTATAACAGCTTATTTGGTTCCTCCAACTCAATGGTGTCTATTCTATATGATTTCATCTATAGAAGAAGAGATATTGGTAGAATATCAGCTGATAACTCAACCACTCATCAATGAGGAACATTATCTAATTCTTCATGGAACATATCATTATAGTCTCATAACATGGGCATGTATTCGTGGATGATTCCCCATATTTTCTCAATAATTTTTAAAGATAACGTTTCTAATATAGTAAAAATATACCCAATTGAGACAATTATTCTAAAGGAGATTCATCATCCACATTAAATTTGTACATAATTAGAGGATGCTTCAGGATGTGAAGAGTGATATCCCATTCTCAAAAATTGATGTTGTCTTTGTATAATGACAGTCAATCCATGCACAATATTTCATCAAATAGCACCAAAGGTAGTAATGTGGGATTTTATGGGATCATCTATCCAACAACATTAATGGATGAGGAGTTAAAAAATGGTGTTCAATAATTGACTAATTTTCTATTATCATTTAAAAATAAATCTCCAAATTTTGTGGTGGTGTTTGAATAGTTCTTCTAAACATGAAAGATATGAAAGAATTAATAGAACCCCAATTAGACAGTGAATTCTATATTTATGAATGAATAAATAGTGTACCCTTCAACACATCATTTTTATGATTCACCATTGGAGAGCTGATTGAATATTCCCTTCCTTGTTGACATGGATGTTTTTCTGATTGACTCTAACAACCGTTGGTATTAGGAAACTGCTAACTATATACATGGGTTCCTTGAAGTTGAAACATTTCCCTATATGATTAGTTTTTATGTGACCCACCTTATCTGATTCCATTGTTTTTATCTTTTTCATATCCATTGGAAGTTATTTTCCATATTTTTCTATCTTCTAAACATTATGTATCTCTTAGTTTACAAGAGATAATTCCCAGGATTCTGCTTCCAACAAATTTTACATGTGGGATGTCGGTTTAAATCACACTATGGGATTATTCTGTTGATACTCCCATATTAAAATCCTTCTAATTATAATTATATCTAGTCCCATGAGACCTTAAAGAGTCTATGATCTCCAATTCAACCACAAGGCATAAAATATAATCTCTTTATAGTTATCAATGTCTAAAATCACTTGAGCTTTTTATAGACTTGAACTTAGTCCTCTAGTAAAAATTTACATCATTTTTTGTTAAAAATGATGGAGGATTAACATGCATGTATTGTGAAGTTTTATTCATACACACCTATAATATCATCTTGTATTTTCCTTAGACTACAGAGCCACCTCTCTATCGTATGATAGAGATTTACAAAAAAAATATTTTGAAAAATATTTTCTTCAAATCTTCTGAATAAATTGATTAAATTACATCTTTAGAATCTAGGTTCTGCCACACATCAAACTTGGACACTCCTTATATTTATAATATTGTTATTTTTGGTTCTTTTGTTTGTGTTTCAGGTGTGATTCCTGGTAAATTATTTGGATTTTTTGGAGGTTTTTGGGAATTTTGTGATTGGTGGAATGTTAATGTATGGTTAATATTAACCATTGTGATCAAGTTAGAAGGAGAATTATATTGTTATATTTTGTTATAAAAATGGGATAAATCATTTCACATTATAACAAACTTGAAAAACCATACAATGCATTGATGATTTATAATTCCCAAATATCATATGATTATAGAATATGTGATTCAAGCATTATAATAGAAGGGGAAGGTAATGGAAATCATATTAAATTTTTATTGGAATTAATGATATTGCTGAAAGACGGGTTTTTTTATGTTCCATGAAAATATGATGATACGAAAGGTAATCAATCAAAAAATATATATCACGAAAGATATATTTTGGGATGAATATAGCTATCTGTTGAAGAATCTGCATGAAAGACTGGTTTTTGCATGCAATATTGACGGGAGTATAGAATATGACATGTAAGAATGATTCAAGGGCAGAACAAAAGAAAATGGAGAAGGCATGAAGTGATCTAATGATTCCATAACATCAAAAATGATGAGGTTGTTGTGAAAGACACTTACACACCCAATGTGTAGTCAATTGATGATTTTCACGACTCGTCAGGATCATGCGCGATGCATTTGGTTTTTTGCACACAGGGGTCAGTGATGTTTAAAAATAATAGGTTACCCCCTCTAATTGATACTACTCAACACATATAAAAATATATATCTATGATGAAAATAATTTTTTTTGTAAATGGAGTTGTTCAAAATAAATATTGTTGCATGTAATAAGTGGAAGTTGTGCTCAAGAGTAGAGTTGCACGAAAGTGGTGCTTCCTGAAAAAGTTAAATCTTTCACGGGACACATGAATGTTTCTCTCAAGAAACCTAAATTTAGTCTTGAATTATTGGATCTTAGCACATGTATTTTTTTGTGGGAACAATATTTTTTACAAGCTTTAATATAGGAATGAGAAATTTTTTTTAAGATATCATATTTGTGAAAGTCCATCAAGAAGAACAAAAATATTGTGTTTCCATTTTTATGATAATAAGTTTTAATTGCGATTGATTATTGTTTTCCATGTGCTACGCATGTGTATGGGTATATTGTAGTCATATTATTCTGCATAAAATGAATTTTTTCTAGTTGATTTTGTGTTCTTGAATTGTGTCTGTAACATACCAATGACGTAGCTTCTCTTTTTGAGTAGTAAATTTTGTAAATTCATGCATTCTGGTATATGTTTGTGTGGATTTTGTGAAGTAGGAAGATTAATCATTAACATTTGGTGATGTTTTTTTGGAAATAAAGGAAACAAAAAGGAAAACAATATCACTGGTTCCACCTCTCCTTCTCTCAGTGATACATGGATCCTGACTGGCCTACTTTAGTAATCATGCAGACATCATGATACTGTTGTGGGCTAGAAAGATCCAACAACATAGCCTATGCACGACCATGTGTTTTTTCCATGAAATCATGTCGTATATAAACCATAGCTAGATTGGCCTTCATTTTTTCTGCATAGTTTTGAAAACCATGCCACCAAACCGTGTGGTTTCTCTAGTCCATTAAAAATTTATTTTCTCAATTCACTCTCCCCACATTTTACCCCAGGTCTAGCTCCCTCTCCTCCCACTCATATTAGCACACTATATGGGTACCTAAACCTTCATTAAATGGATATCCCTTCCTCCATGGCGCCTCCCATTTGGATATAAGGTATGATTTATTATTTTATTGATACATTTTTCTTCATATTTACCTTTCCCCCATCATACTATTGGTTTAATTTGTGGGATTTATTGTTGGAAATAACCAAGTGTTATGGTTGTTTATCCTTTTGTTTGTTTTTCTTATTTCTTGTGGGTGAGGATTGGTCATAAGTCCATTATTTCCACCATAATGAATTTTTATTCCACCCACACATGTTTTCACTATGTGTTTCCATGTTTTTCATTCCATCAACTCTTCCATTAATGAACATTATTTTAAAAAAAATAACAAATAGTTTCACACCTCCATGTGAGCCTTATTTAGTTTTTTATGGTAACTTATAAATGATTTGGTTTTATTAAAATTTGGTTCTAAAAAATATTAATCTCAATTTAATAGTATTAGGGGACCCAGAGTGATTCTTTTACTGCCTTTGTTATTCTATCATTGAATTTAGCCATTAATGAAAAGTAAAAACATTATGATGTTGTGTTATTGATTGTTTATTTGTGGTTAGGTGTGGTATATATAACACTGTAGTGGTGTAACTGTATTGGTGTGATTAAATTCATTGAATGGGGATTATAGTATATTAAGATGATGGGTTGTGAAATTTTAATTATATAGATGATTGGTTTTAGTTTTAAATAAATTTTTTCCCTTCTGTAAATGGCTTCAAAATACGCCCACAGATCAATGTTGTATCATTGGTTGTTGGCACATTCATGTGTGCACTTAGTGAGAACAAGGGTGTTCCCTCATGTGTAGATGGAATATTTAAATGTTTTTTCTGAAAAATCATTATATCAATAAATGGTTCCATGGAATCTATGTGATGGGGTTTCCCATGTGTGTTTTTTATGGAATGGTTTAAAGTTATGTCTTCAGTATAATCACATATGGATTTTGGTGTGTGTGTTTTGGTAAATGTGTTTCCAAATGGGTAATTTCTAATATTTTACTAGTTTCGTGTCCTCCTAAATGGAGGATTTGGAAATGTTCTTAGTGAATTGTTTTTTTGGTGTGAATAACTAATGGAATAATTAGATATTATAATTTAATGGAGATAGTTGTGGTAGATTTTGAAAAGGGTTATAGTTGTAAAATGATTTGTGCCTTATTGGAAACATAATATGGTTTATAAAATAAATTGAACATTTATAAAGTATAGAATCCCGGTTGGCACTATCATGTTATATGGAATATATGTATATTTATGTGGTTGAACAATATAGGTGGGATATCTCTTTGATGTTATCATCTATTAGTGTCTGTATTCGGGGTAGGAAAGTGTAGTGGCGACAAACGATATGAGTCTTAGCTTTATTGGCCTCCTACTTACACAATATCGATGTTACAACTATGGGTTACTATGCGTCATATAGATTATCGAGTGACAGTATCATAATATCATTCATTAGAATGTTTGGTACCCCTGGTAGATATAGAGGCCTTGTTCTAAGTGCCACATGATTTTTCATGTGGGTGAACACTTAGTTATAGACTATGGATCATCACTATATGTTGGCAGGTGGTTCTGAACATAGTACATCTAGGGGTTGTCTATGGATTTTTAGGATCACCTAATATTCTCATTTATATACCTTTATTACCTTATTGTATACTAGGTTTACACATGCATTGTTTCCTTGTATCCTTTTTTACACTTCCATAGTTTTCCTTACATTATAATTTGATAATAAAATTATTTTTTTGTTCTGAAATGAAATGTGTTGGGTGTGGATTGTCGAGAAGTGGAAAACCATATCATTATAGAATTTTCATGCTAATTTCATTGGTCTTATTTGGGAATATAAACACATGGATTTAATAATTTATTTTACATTCCCTAATGAGATTTTCGGTGATCACAGCAATCCTACCATTTTAGTTGTAGTTTAGATTCTCTCTAGGAATCTTGTCTTAGACTCTGGTTGCATATTAGGGTTCGTATATTGGTGGGAGATAACCAAAATGTCACATGGTGATATTTGGAAATTGTTTAGTTGTTTTTTATTTGGTTTTCAGTTTGTTTTGTTGTACTAGGTATCAGTATAATTTTTTCTATTGTGATATAGTTGTTCAGTTTTTCTGCGTATGATGTTTGTTTCACATATATCATATTTTGTTCCCTTTTAATTTTGTTTTGAATCACTGTAAAATTGTATGATTTGATGTCGGAAACTAGTTTTCATCATGGGTGATCGATAATTCCACATAAGACATGTTGTAGACCTTCTCGGGTGACCGATACAGGGTTGACCTATGTCGGTTCGTGAAAAATTTATATCAGAGGATGTTCAAGGTATTTAGGGTGTTTTGTAGATGGATAATAGGTCCTTAAGGACTCAAGAGGTAGGAGTGGGATGTACGTAGTGAACCCTTTCTCTTTCAGATCATCAAGTCCCATGGGGCAGTCTGGGATTTGAGTATTATGACTTAGGTTGTTTTGGATTGATGAATGGAAATGGAGGCAAACTAAGGTCATGTTGCGTCCTCACATGGGTTTGTGACAGTTGTGTTGTCCATGATCTCAGTTCAAGGCCATATTAGTTTTATTCCTTATATAAGGAATGGACCACCACTATGTCATTGTTTTAGGCATAGACACTAGTCCCTTATTCCGGTAGATCATCATTTGTCATGTTTCCTTTTGATTTCGGTGTGTGTAAATGTCTGTCGAATGTGTGTGTGGATTTTGAAATGAAAATTGATTTAAAAATGGAATCATTTTAAATAAAATTATTTTAAACTAGAAACATCGATTTTAAAAAATTGAAATTGTTTTGGATTTAGAATGTGGAATGGATTCATCCATTGATATTCATTATGGATGTTGAAATGTGGCTGGGTATAGGTGGGATGCATGTGTTGGCACGTGAGGATGGAAAAGCACTGACACACATGTACTGGTTCATAGGATTCCATGGGAGGGGTTTTGGAATACACTATTTAGTATGACATAAAAACAGTTTTAATGAGATAATGATTTTTGGAATTAGTTTTTCTAGGAGAACGAGAATTGGTATTGGGGGAATTGGCCTTGGAAAGAAGCATTTTTAAAATTTTAAATGAATAGGGTAGTTTTTGAAAAGTATGTTTTGGTGGTCTTCATGTTTGGTTAGGGTCTGAGCCAGTTGTTTGTGGATTGAGGTGTTCTTATATGTTGGGTGTAAGTTCTTTGTTGGTTTTTGGGTTTTCTTTTAATGTTACATATGAAAATTCCACCCATAATTGTCCTCGATGTTTTTAACGAATCAAGTATAGTTCCCAATACATCTCACATGTTTCCTTTTTTATTTTGTTATTGAGTTCCTCATGAGGATGTTGAGTCTATTGAGGAAGTTGATTATGTTTTCAGGTTTTTGGGAAATACCGAAGATATTAGATTTCATGCAACATATATTTTTATTGTGGTTCTATCCTTGGACCCGTGAGAGTTGGTTTTCCTGTCACAGATTTCACTTGAGATTATGTGGGAATTGTTATGGGGGACATTCATCCAGTGGATCATGAAGGAGGATGTGAATCTGAGTAAAGTAGAAGAATAGTGGGGGTGTCCTATAGGGATAGGAGTCAATAAAGTCTTACTTTCACCATTTTAGAGAGCTTGTTTCATTCTCTATTTAAGTATCATTAGAGGATCAGATGAATGCCCCTCTTTATGTATGGGGTCTTCATCATGAAATTGTGGTGGATGTGAACACATCTAGTGACACCTATTTCCAGAAGATAGTGGATGATGCATTCATGGTAGAGATGGTTTTTGGGTGTAGCCAGTGGTTATCGTTTCTCTTGATGGATCCCTATCTAGCATTAAGGGTATTCAAGAGGAGCCTATTTTTGGATAGTTTCCTTCATCGTTTATGGTATGTAGTTTGTCAAACCATTCATTTGCATGTTTCCAATGTAGTCATTTTGGTCACTCAATGGCATCTTGTCATATTCCTCGGAAGAATTGTCATTATTTGGGCCATTTAAGTCATATGATGACGTTTTGTTGGAAGTTTTTTCTAGAAAATAAATCTTGATCAGAGGATGTGTTTCCTAACTATACGTAAACTAATGCTACATCCCTTAAATCTCTAGTCATAGGTCTCAGGGGGAAGCTCAATCACTTTCAAGAGTTGTTTGGGGTAATATAATCTCAAGCCAATAATTTTGTTTCACAACAGTTGTCATTATTATTAGTCTTTTCCCTATCCTAGTGTAAAAGTGAAATGAACAAATTCTTTTATAACCTTAGTGGTTTAGTTTATATGTACATTAATCATTGGATCATTAATTTTTCTTAAGGTGTATTTGGATTTTGTGTGGATTGGTTTTGGCATTGTTGGTGATTGTTTGGGATGTGTTCTGATTTTTTGAAGAGGATGAGAGGTTGATTATAACTAATTTTTATTTTCCGATTTAATTGTTTTTATGAGATTTCCCCTTTGATGGGATAATTTAAAATATTGATAATGGTTTCTTGTTCTGTTGGTTTTGTTTTTCACCATTTTATAGAGGGATTTCAGTCCCTGTTGGATATTTCATCATTCTGTCTCCTTGATATGTCAGGTTTCTCTATTTTATATTATGTTCTTCGGTTTATGTTGTGGAGTGGTTTTTTTCTTGTTAGAGTTTGGTAAAATCTTTTTTGGGTACATATGTTACAACCCTTGGGTGGTGTGTTTGAGTTTTAATTTATCATGTCATGGAAATTTATACGGTAGGGAGAACCCTCTCGTGTTCTCCCCTTCTTTTGAGTTTTGGGTTCTCCTCAATTGGTCAGGTGTGACCTGGGGGAAGTGTGGTAAATCAAAGATTCTTATATTTCACCATTTTATTAGTGTGTGTTCTCATGTTTTGGATATAAAATTTCTAGGTGACTTTCGTGGGGTAAAATGATTCTATGGTGAGGAGACTTGAAACACCCCAAACTCAATTACTCCTTATTATTATCCTTTTATTTTTCTTGTATCTTTTGGTAAATTTTGGGGTTTATGTCCAGGTCCAAAAAATTTATTTTTGGAGTTTTTGGGGAGTTTTTCCAGTGATTCACTGCTACAACATAGATGGTAGTAGCCGTACATACACCATGTGGTTGTTGCTGGACGTAAAGAACCGATAGCATAACCTGTGCAAGACCATTCAATAGTTTCTATGAAAAATTCCGTAAAATATCTCTTAGGTAGAGAGGCTCACACAGTTACTGTGCGGTTTGGAAAACCATGTGGTCAAAGCATATAGGTAATCCATGTCAATAAAAAACATGGTTTCTCTTTTAACACTCCACTATTTTTACCATATTCAAGGCTCCCACTCCTCTCCCTCATTTTGGCTCCCCAAAGGGGCCCTAAGCCCTCTTATTTGGATATACCTTCCTTGTTGGTGCTTTAATGTAACATCCCAGGTAATTAAAGAATAAATAATTTTCATATTTATTAATATTAGAGAATTAAATATGAATTTTAATTAAAAGGGGTTGCTATGTTCGATAGCGTACCCGATACGCAACGATGAGTTTCTTTGAAACTTACGTAGCACACTAGTAATATAATAATATTATGTTAGTTAACAAGTAGTCGTTGTACTGGCGGGAATGAATAGAAATAACTAAAATATGAATAGATGTGTTTTTAGATGTTTTTACATTTACCCAATAAAAGATAAAGGCTTTTAAATTTATATTTTAGATTCACAACACATTATAACCCTTATATAGTTTATTATGGTACTTTCGAATTGATTCTGTTTTCTAAAAAAAGTAAAATCATTTTATATGAATATCCTAGGTTTAAGGCTCCTACATGGTTTATTTTAAATAACTTTTTTCTTCTAATATGGAATTGAGTCATTTATAAAATTAATATACATTAGGATATTGTATTATTCATTATTTATCTATGTATAAGGTGTGGTGTGTATTACATGGTAATGGTTTATCATGATTTATTGAGTTTAAATGCACTGGAAGGGGATTATATGATGTTAAGAGGATGGGTTTTGTTATTTTATGGATGTGAGTGGTTTATTTTTCATTTTAAACCAATTGGTGTACTCGTGGGTATGTGTTTTTAAAAACCTATTCAATTTTTGTTATCTCTTTGGATGTTGCAACATACACGGTTCCTCTAGGTGCACATATGGACATGCCCTCAAATAATGATGACACTATTATATGAAGTTACCAAAATATATTGGTTTCATAAATGGTTCTTTGGATTATAAGGGGTAGGGTTTCCCTTTTATTTTTAAAAGGAATGGCTTAATGTGATATCCTAGAGAATATGTATGTAAGGCTTATGGTGTCTATGTTTTTCAATGTGTGGTCCAAGGGGTAGTTTTGAATGTTTTACTAGTGCATGTTTTCTTAAATGGGGAATTTTTTAAATCTTCTTGGGGAATTTTTTTGGGGTGTGATTAAAAAATGGCCCATTTGGATCTTCTAATTTAATGGTGGAATTTTTGGTAGTTATTGGAATGGGTTCTGTTTGAATTTTTTTTTCCTAATTAGAAACATAAAATGGTGTGAATTTTTATATAATATAGAGGCCCAGTTGTCACATTCATGTGATATAATGTGAATTTTTATTTTTATGGCCCACCTTAAAAGGAGGGATATCCCTTATGGGTTATCATATAATGGTGTTTGTGTCTGGGGTAGGCATGGGTAGTGGTGACAGCTGAGATGATTCACATTTGTGTTGGCCTTATACATACACAATTTTGATCTTTCAACAATGGTTTCATTGGAATATTATAGAATTTTGAGTGATGGTAACATACTAGACCTGATTATACTGGTTAGTACCCAACGGTAGATATAGAGTGCTCTTGGGAAGTGTCGCTGGTCTTGTCATGAGGGAAATCATTTATTTATAGAAAATGGGGATTTACCCTATGTCATCATGTGGTTCTGACCTATGTATGTCCATGGGCAGTCTAGGGATATTTATGATCACTCAGGGTCCTAATTTATATTTCATGATTACATTCTAGTGTACTTTTTTTATTTTTCTGATCCCTGGTTTAACTTACATTGGAATTAGATTAAAAAAATATTTTCTATTTTGGATATGAAATGTGTTGTGTGTTGTTTTATGAAACATGGAAAACCCTATCATTTTAATTGTATTTCAAACTAGTATCATTGGTCTGATTTCATAATAAAAACACATGGATTCTATTGTTTCTTTTCGTATCCCTATATAGAATTATGCTGCTCACGCATGTCCTAACATTTCATTTTTTGGTTTATGTTTTGATTAGTTTTCCTATATCAGGTTCTCATTGTGAGGAAGGTACGCACTTGTGGATGGAGGTGACTAAGTGGTCACATATAGATTGTGTGTAATATTTTAGTTTACATTGTTTTAGTTTTCAATTTTTTTTATAGTACACAATAGCTGGATCAATTGTTTATTTCCTGCAATTCAACTATTCAGTTTTTCTGTATTTTTACTTTGTTTCATTTATATCTTTTCCCCTTGTCCCTTTTCATTTCTTCTGGAATCATTACAGATGTTTATGTTTTGATTACCGACACTAGATTCCACCTAGGGGGACAATAATTCTAATTGGGACATGCCACATACTAGCATAAGTGGCCTATTCTAGGATGACCTGGGTTGGTTCATTATATGTTATTGATCACTTTCTCCTGATGATCAGATTTCCCATCAAACTGATAGATCAAAATCACAGAATTATATTATTTCGAGCATGATATGATATAGAATATCTTCTCAATGTAGTTACTATATTATTCCACAATGAGTGGATTAGAATATCTGTTACCAATCAGAGTTCATTTCTCATAAAGTATTCCACCGCAACATTAACTTTATGAAGAGAATGATGAAATTCCATAGGATTTGCGTTATTTTCAAGATCTAATCTTGTTTTATATTACATTCATGAGTTTTTTACAACCCATTACGATCATATTTGAAATTTAGTTATTCCAATCATCACATCATATATGTCACTGATTCTTCCAAAGAGTTATTCTATTTCCATTAATTAACTATGAAAAAAATAAAAAATTATGGGGTAAAGAAAAAATAGAAAAAAATAATATAAAAATTAATCACTTAACATATAATGATAAAAAGGAAGACTACAATTATATTATATACATTTATTACTTAATATTCAATCTAGGGGGTCAATGGTGATATTCATAGCCCTAAGGGACTTACTAATGATTTGATGCCCCAATATCCAAAAAAAAATCTCTTGATTTGATACCAACAATATGAACCTTATAAAAGTTTCAATTTTATTAAATGTTTTAATGAAAATCTATAAATGAATTAGGATAATAGGATTGTAAATTCAATTGTTTTTCGAATATTAGATACATAATTAGAAAGCATGAAACCAAATTAAAAATAATTTTCAATTAAATCTTCATAAAGACCTCATAAGAATCATTTAGATCATACATCTGTAGGGGATATACTAGGAAATAAATGAACAAATGGATGTGCTAAAATTGATATTTTGTGATATAAACATAGAAATAAAGCATATAACTTGGGATAGAAGGCATAAAATGATCACATAAAAAATTAATCGAATATGAAAAAACCTAATGAAGAAACACATGAAAAACATGGGATCATATTATAATGGTATAATAGAAATGTTGGAAGATAATTAAAATAAAATAAGAATGATTCAATGTTAACTACTAATACAATTTTACAAGAACGAATATTTGTCAAGGCTTATTATCCATACCATTAGAGATGGTGGATTAGGACCTATAATGGAACTATGTTTACTCCGTCTCCCAACATGATATCTCGTGAGACTAAAACATTAACTAGTAAATTAGAGCTCTATATGGAAACACCAATCTTAAAATTTTCATGCATATGTTATCCAAATTGAGAATCAAATAGTATGAATTAATATAATTGTTACCCATGGAATTAAGTGGGAATCATAAATTTATTATAAGGAATATATAAAGATAATATCCTAATGATGTAAATAAAATTATGCATTTAAATCATAATTTGACATTAATAATGGAAAATAGTACTATATAATGACAAATTATTCCAAAAATAAGTGATAATATACCAATTTTTTTTTTCATAATCTTCAGAAAGGAGACACTTTTGTGCTCTTTGAGGGAAAATATATAAATAATTCAATGGGAAAAAATGAATACTGTTTTTCATAAAAAGAAAAAAGAAAAAAAGTATTTCTTGATAAAAATTTGTTTTTGCACACATATTCATGGGATAAAATAGGTTATGTTGTGTACATATAAATGTGTTTGAAACTGGGAAGTTGTCTTCAAGTGGGCTTGTCTATCAGTGGGAATTTTTAAGGGAACCTTCCTAAAAAATTTATTTCCCCATAAAATGATGATGAACCGATATGGGAAATTGATTTTAGAAATTATACCCATAATTTATATGTATTTCACAATAATATATAATATTTATAATTTTTTAATGATAGATAATGATTAACACGAAAGAAAAATGAAGGTGTTGATAGAATCTATTACCATATGTTAAAAAGTGTTCTATACATACACTTGATTTCCTGGATACAGATATTAAATTATTTAATAATTTCAATCAAAACATCCAAAAATTTATTTTTTTAGTATATATTTCTTACATTCATTTATATCTTATTTAATTAGTAATAATATTCAATTATGTCATTGTGAGAGTGTTTGATTCATTGGTTTTTATGATTATATTACTTGTAGTCAAGTATGAAAAGTCATCAAAAAATGAGAATAATTTTTCAAAATTGAAATTATATGTTAAAAAATAAAATAAATTATATTAAATTATTTTATTTATTAATTTTTAGATTTATTGACGATTGAATAATTATAATGACAACGATAAATGTTTATATTATTTTGAAATTTTTTTATGATCAACATTTATAAATTGTTATTTATAAATTAATATTATATATATTTGTTGTATAACATTAAATAAAAATTATTAAATATATTAAAATCTTATTTATCCATAGAAATTGTGTTAGGACCATAATAGAAGGAGGTAATGAAGAATGAAAATTCATCATTCATGATGACGTTAAATTGACATGTTAGGGAAAATGTTTTTATTTAGAGAATAAAATCGATAGGAGGAGTGGTTTAATGATATATCCACCATTAATATAATAAAATTAACTTATGTAAAAGTTAAAATAGTTATCATTTTACCAGGATAGGGTAGGTGATTATAGGATGTGAAAATAAAATAAATTAGAGATATTTTAAAATAAAATAAATACAAATTTTACCTCTTGAAATTATTTTCTTTGAGAACCTCCATATACAAAATTGAATTGTCTTTGGATGATACCAATGTATCCATGAAATGTGGGGAATCCATGGTAATATTATTGGGTAGAATTTGGGAGTGCTTCAATTATTTAAATGTGTGATTAGAATAGGTAGTGAGGGGTGGTCTTTATATAGGAAGATAAAAGATTTTTTTAATTATATTCATTTTTTTACTATTTTGAAACATGACTTTAAATAGTGATGATTCCCATCACTAAATAATGTAATTGGATAAATAGAGTTGGATATTGTTGTCTTAAATCTGTAATACATCTTCCATGACTCAATATTTTATGTATTTGTAAAATACCATAAATTTCCATATTTTACAATTAATAAAAAATTAAACTATTTAACAAAAACATGATAAATTTACCCAATACGTTTTTGTATGTGTATATTTCAAAAATTGAATCCAATTTATTTCAAAATTATAATTATGATACATTTAAATTTTATTTAATGTTATCTTTTAATTTAAAAATACACATTGTTAATATTATATAGGATTTTATAATAGATAGAAAAATTAATTAAGGTCAAATAATATTTTTTATAATAATAAGAATACTAAATTTTAATTTATAAAAATATAATATGAAAAAAAAATTATTTTGGAAATCATTATATTAATTATAATTTTATAAATAAACATCTATGATTCATAAAATACTAATACTCAATTTTTCAATTTTTAACATTATGTTTTTTATTCCTTGATATAAACATATTATATTTTCATTCATAATATACATAAATTTTATTTATACTATCATAGTTGATTTTTTTATTCTATTGGTGGGATTATTATTAATAATAGTCACATCACAATTCAAAAGGTCATCTTACAATTCTGTCGGTTTAGGTTTTGTAATTTCTAAAAATAGCACTTATTCATTAGTTTTTCATTTATAAATATATTATTGTATTCTATATGAGATTTTTATGGGATTTAATATATATATAATAATTATATGAAGTGAACTATCGTTGATCTAATTTCTGGCTTCTTACATAACCTTCAATGTGCCCTCTTTTAGGCATGGGATAACCTCAACTGAACCATTTTCTATGCGTGAGAAATCCTCCAATTTATAATTGTTCTCATTGAACAATAATAATTACCCAATGAATAAGATGGAAATATAATTCTATGACCACCTAATATATATTCACAAATTTAATCAAATTTATTCCACAGGATCATAAAAAATTGTTATAACATAATCCATGGAATTTTTTTTTTTTTTTTTTGATAATTCATCATCCTAAACTTGATTTATCATGATAAATAATAATATTTGGTAATTGGATCATATTCCTAATAAATCATATGCAATATCAAATGATGTTATCATTGAAATTTATATTTGAAAAATATCATAAGAATATTTCAGGATGAAAAAATCCGTTTAATTATTAATAGGAATATTAAAATCTATTTTAGTGAAAAAGTAAGGAAATATTTTTTTCATTGAAAAATTTTTTTTTATCTTTTAATGGAATCAAAAAATCATTGATTGATCACTATAACATAAACTTTAGGTCATGCAATGTTTTTAGAAACAAAATTTCATTTTACATATTCAGTATACATTTTAAAGAACCTCATTCAGAAAATGATTGGAATATACCATTCAATTTTTTTTGTAAAATGTTAATCCTGGATAAAAATGAAATTATTAAATAATAGGATAATATTAAAATCATTCATGGTGATATTTTTAGAATGCATGGTCATTGATGATTTTTTAATTTTAACCGAAAGAAAAATAAATTTGTTTTTACTTTAAATAAATATTCATGTTTATTCAGTACATTAAAGGAGTAAAATGAAAGAAAACATGTATTTAAAAATAATTACAAGATAACAGTAATTTTCAGGAGTTTATTAAGAGGTATACTATAATAATTCATCACTAGAAAATTAATCC
This sequence comes from Viscum album, assembly GCA_963277665.1. Classification (NCBI taxonomy): domain Eukaryota; kingdom Viridiplantae; phylum Streptophyta; class Magnoliopsida; order Santalales; family Viscaceae; genus Viscum; species Viscum album. Next base: position 521,693,053 of record OY728160.1, read on the forward strand.
TAATGATTTCTAATAAAAATTGATGTTGCAGTAGAATTCCATTGAATTGATTTAGGATTTTTTATATATAAATATTAACATTTGCATAATAAATTTCAATTTATTATATTTATATAAAATAATAATTTTCATACTAATAATATGATATAAATATTCCATTATAACATTTAATCACCCATTTAGTAATAATTCATTATTAAAATATTTTTTTCATTCTCTCAACTATTTAAATTATATTTAAAATCTTTTTATTGTAGCTTCTTACCTTATATATTTATAATGGTTAAATCATTTATATATAATTATTCATGATATAAATATCATTTATATTGAATATTTGATTATTTAAAGCCTTCAAATTATAATTTTCCAAAAAATTGGAAGGTAAAAAGTTATACTTGAAATTATAATTTTAGAACCATAAATATCTATGAATATCATATATATACATAAAACCCATAAGAAAAACAATATATGAAATTACGTGATTGGAAATGAGTTGTAACACAATGTGGAGGTGGAAATCCACACAAATCCGCACATGATTTTTTGTGATTAATATTTAATATTTAGAGTTGGATAAAGAATAAATAAATTGAAACAGGTTGGGTAAGATGATTCCTACTTCTCGGATAGGCCTCATTTAGATACCCTCTTAAACACACCTAGAATAGACATTCATGAATACAATCTTAAAAAAATTATGGGAAGAGAAATTTATAAGTTAATTGGGTAGGGGTTTTTTTTCTAAATGAATCAATGTTGTGTAAAGAAAATAAAGAAGGGGATTAATTTTATATGGGAGGGAAACGAAACACTTTGAGTTAATAAAATAATAAAATATAATTAATTCATTCTCGAGATAAATTAATCTATATGGCTATAAATTTTAATAAAAAAGTGTCTAGGGAAGAAATATCATCAGCTAATGAAATATTTATATGGTTCAATGTAATTTTAAACAAAGTATTTTTTTTAACACAATTGAACACATATTTTTTCCTTAACAAATATAATGAAGGTTTCAATAATATATAGTTATGATTTTACTAATATTAAAAATAACATATCTAATAAATATAAAAGGGAGTAATTATAGACCATTTATCCTACTAAATTTCCAAATAAAATTTTAATTTGATTTTTTAGATAATTTATAAAAATGTTAATTAAAATATAATATCTTCAACTTAACTTATGAAAAGAATTAGTTAATTTAAATTTATATACATCAATATAGTGTAAAAATTCAAATATTAAAATGTAAAAAATATCTAAAATGTTATAGTCTTCCCAAAAATTCATGGCACACAATAATTCACAAATCATTTATAATTTTTATTTTTTATTATATATTTTTTTCTCAAATAATTGAATATATATTATATCGGTGATGTCTCTACATTTAAAATAATTTTTTGTTCACAAAAAATTATAAATATATTATCATGATAAAAATCTAATTCATATTTTACATAAACATTTAAATCTAAACATATCTTTTCTTTATATATATGTGAAATTTTTGTGATATTAAATTAATCAGACACATATTGTGTGTTTATTTTCTTCATAAATTAATATAATGGCCATAATAAAAGAAAATGGAGCCATGTGGTCATATATTCATTTCGTGGATAGACATAGAGCAATTCAAATCATCCAATATTTTAAATAATTTTTTTATAATGAATGTAATTCCTTATCACATTAGTTTTATCCTTACTTTACCCATATTATAGTTACCTTGGTTCAAAAGAAATACTATGGTAACTATTTATATTTTTCAAAAGATGTAACAATTTAAAAAATTTACACAACCAAAATTGAAAACAAAATTATTTATTTTTTAGGATAACATTTCATGATGTTTAGGAACATATTTTTTAATTAAACATAAGAAATTTTAATACAAAATGGTATTATGGAACAAAAATTTATTTCATATGTAAAAAATGTTCTTATACCAAAATCCAACATGAAATTAAATCCCCAAAACATAATTAGATAATTCATATAATAAGTGAAATAATTTTACATTTATATAATTAAAAGATAATAATATTTTAAAAATATTAAAATTGGAATGTAATTTTCAAAATATAATGGAGAATAAATCATTTCTTAAAATTGTAAAAATTTCACACTAAACTATTCTAAAATACTTATTTAAAAAAAATTCCATTATTTACATAAATTTTCTAAATATATAGGAAATTTTTCATATTATTTTCTCACCAAATTCAATTAAATACATTTTTTGATACAAAATATATCTTCCCTAAATAAAATGTCTTCACTAGAAAATTGTATATTATTTATAAATATATATTATTTACATAAAAAATTTATATTTTTTTTCATAAATTATTCATAAAAATAAAAATAAAAATTAATGGTTAGGTTATATTGATATATAATATTATAATTTATTTTGACTCAAAGTTTCATTTATAGAAATATATAGGGGAATATAAATATATTTGAATAGGAACATATCCACAAATAATGGGGGGTAGCATTATATCCATTAAAAATGAGTAAAAAACATGAAATTCCATCAAATAGATATAAATAAATGGGGGTATATCTATTTTAAAACATCCAAGGGTTCACATATAACTTTTTATATTTTTTCGTTTCTCAAGAAAACATTAAACAAGTGTGTGGTCATACCCCATTACACATTAAATCTATGTTCCATGTTTTACAATACCTTTTCATTATATTAAATATCATGATCAATTGGAATAACATTACTCTCAATACATGTGAAAAATTATTCTTTTACTAACATAGTATAGATACATGGAACACATCATGGACATGAGATAGGTTAAATAGATGTGATAAAAAATAAGCTACCATCCATAATCGAACATAAATATCACCGGTTATATTATACCTATGCCTCAAAATTGGATTATTTATTAATTAAATAACATTAATAAATATATTAATTGAGTGTAATACCAACTCAGAAAAATTAAATTGTTGATATTTCTAAGCATTGATTGCACAACATTTCTGTCAAATCATTTTTTCCATTATTCAATGATTGATGGATATGATAATTTCTTTCCATTTCCTCAGATAACCCCATTATCGATAACATGATTCTTATAACATCACCATAGCTCCATAAAATTTAATAAATATTTCTATATATAGATTATGATAGATCAATTAGAATGATTTAGTAAAAACTATTATTTTTAATTAAAATTTGGCTTGAGGAAAGTGTTTGTCCCAACGACCTTTGAAATCCATAGAACATGGTCTCAAAATATCAACTTAAAACTAAATAGTTATCCAAAACTAAAAGTGTATTTGAGTATGATTAAGAGTATGGAATCCCAAATACATTTGATAATCCTAATGAATGAATCACCATAACCTTGTGGGGATCCTTTGTTCTCAATTTTTTTTAATATAATGTTGAACTCAATTTACCTATAAAACAAATTTTATTTATATTATGGAATGAAAATAAAGATAAAAATATTCTCTAATAGAAATGAAGTATTCTTTATTAATAATAAGATCGTCAATTACCCTAATATAATTGTATCCTTTAAAATTTTTCATGTTTCCAATGACTAAATTCATGGTGATATTTTCCCATTTAAATTTTTCCAAGGGAAATTTCTGTAAAATATCCTTATAATTATTTACCTTGACCGAATATTGCTAAAATAACATGAGTTGATATACAAAATATACAGTACATCATTATTTGTTTCCCGACAAATAAATATGGTTTAATATATATATATTCATCATTGAACATCCATAATGAATAGAAAATAATGAACTATGAGATTAATCCCACGACTCCTTAAAGTATACTATTCACATGACCTATATATAGTTCCTAAATTGTAGGATTCATTCATAATTGAAATTTAATTTAGAATAATTTCAACAGTTATTCTATAGTTCATCATCTTAATTTTTCATATCATCAATCCTCGCATGGATAAATGGTTATACACCAATTTTATCATGATTTTATTAATCCCTATTATTTAATATTTTATGACCCATCATTTAAAAATAGAAAATTTTATAACCTTTTTCATCCACATCCTGGATAATATTTCCCAATACATTTAACATAGGTAATCACACACCATGTTCAATTTTTATGGAGGTAATTTATTAGTATTAATAATCATTAAAAAACTCCCCACATCTTCTGTATCACATATTTAGCTATTTTTGTGTGAACATATACTTTAATCATTTATAATGTGAATATATATCACAACATTATTTATAGAGATAATTACACCATAAAAATATTGAAATAAAATTATCAAAAAATCCCCCTATAATGATTTAGGAAATTTTTTTCATGAACCATCATTTTTAATTAGGATAATTTTTCTTTAGGAAACATCTCATTCACCTGATCGATGAATTACTATAGATCTAAATATGTACCACATTACAATGTAATGAATGAACAATTGGAATTACATAAATTCTCTTTAGTTCCATGAAACATTATTCACATACATCCCTTAAATAGAATATGGATCAATTCAATGTTATATTTGTAAGTGGATTAAATATCTCATAGAAAATATCTATAAATTGTTTATAATTTCTATAAAAACAATGATGTATATATATCAAATAAATCATCATTCATGTGGATCACTTTTTAATAACATATATATTTAATGGATCCACCAATATAACCTTTGTTGAGATTATATTATGAAAATATGAAAAAAATTATATCCACAATTCAAACATTAAAATTTTTTCATAAAATTTATCCTTCCATAGGGGTTTATAAGCAATCCTCATGTAATAACCATGATCTTCCTTTTTCATTGAATATATAAGAATATAATCTATAATGACTACCACAATGTAATATAGGTAGTATTTAATGACAATATTCCTTTAATACCATTAGATATTTGTTGAATTAGTATAACCAAATGGATTGTCTATAAATATGTATTTTCCACACCACTTGCTAAATTTTTTCGTGGGTATATCATCCTACATAACACTATATTAATGAAATATAGAATGAAGATAAATAATATAAAGCTATTAAAAACTATATATTTGATACAACGTGTCATCATTATGGGGTATTTGGTACATATTCTTTATTATGAACATGTTATATTCCTGATATCAATTAAGAGTCACATTGATATATTTCACTCATAACAAATAGAACAGGTTCACCCTGAGGATGAATAAATTACCGAATTAATACATTATAAATATTATATTATATTTTCTTCTCCAATTCCTATAACTAAATTATTTACATTTAATATAGATACATTGAAATTGGTGTAGAAAAAGTACAATTATTTATTGAAATGATCTGTGTGATATGGTATAAGACCAAGAAATTATTTTTAAAAACAAAATTTAACTCAGATAGAATAGGAATATCATTGATGTTGTGTTTTTCAAAAAATCATTGCGATAAATTTTTTTAAATATAGATCAACATCCATAAAATGGATATAGTTTTCATAAAAGAAATCATATTTATTATTTCACCAATATATGATATGCGTTGTTCCGGAGTATCACATGTGGCTACCCTTCCTCGAATAATGTTTTTTATTCATTTTACGAAATAAATCTCATGAACATGATAATATTTAATTGAATTAATAATATAATATCAAATTTTTAAATATGAACACTCTAAAAAATCACAGATTAACCTTAATGTTATCATGTGGGAATCATACGATTAGAAGTTACGAATAATAATTCATAATATAATCATCGATGATTTGAGTTTTCATTCTTGGGATCCATTCATAATATATGGGAATTCATATAACTATGATAAAGTAATACACGTAAATAATTATGTATACTAGTCACCATAATAAATTCATTTTTATATATTTAATTCATTTATAAAACCAAAAATGTTATTGGGACCGCGATTGATCCATAATCAGTGTGATAAAATATATAGTAATAAAAGTAATTAAAATGATTTCTAAATCATGAAACCTTATCTTCCACATATGACATGTTATATTTAACTTATGTCATCCATGACTTCATCTATTCATGTACTTCATAATTTTTTATAAACAGAATTTTATTCAATATAAGAATGTTATATTGAGGGCATAAATAAAGATTTGCAATAAGGGAACACTAACCACCAATCAGAATAATGGTTGAGATATATTAATCCAAATATTTTTGAAGTGAGTACCCATATATGCCACTCAAACATTTTGTATTCAAATAGGGATTTTTACCCATAAAACAACCACGTTAATTTACCACAACAGTGGATATTATGCTATATGTAGGAATAAAAAAATCATACTAAATTATTATCATCCTTGTTTCTAATGGAAACTAAACCACTCTAGAGAAATGTAACGATCCTCCATTGTCATGAAGAGGTAAGGGACACCAAAATTCCACACCCTTCCATCATCATGATTAAGTAGAGGTAATGACCACCCTGAGTCTCACCTTCAATAGGCCCTTGAATGAAGACTTTCACCAAGGGTATAAAATCTCAGTAAAAATGATGGAATTGCCCTTTCTATGGAAAATACTATTGGCGGATAAGATGGTAAAAATCCCAAACAACACCAAACATTTATATAATGAAATCCAATGACCAACCCATGTTGGAATTAAATATAAATATCAATAAAATTACCACCCAAGCCTCAAATAATGTCATTAAAATATATAATAATCAGATAAAAAAACCATCCAGGATGCCTGACTTAGTAATGTCCATCGAGAACATAAAATCTATGCTTTTAATCCAACAAAAAGAATCACAAACGAAGGGTGTGTATACATGTATATCAAGTATAAATACTAAAGTCACCTAAGAATAAGTGGGTGAGTGTACTAATGCGCATGTGAGAGAATTGTAGAACATCAAAGAACCTACCAAAGAGTACTAACAATCCTCTCCTTAACAAATCACAATTACCAAAGAGTCAATTCATATATATTATTACTTTAAGCTTAACGCCATTTTGGAACCCCACACCACTTTCCTATAGGTTTGCTGCTCATTCAAAAAATAAAACATCTTGATGCAACTAATATTCCAAAATACAGTGCCACATCCACAACCAACCCACATCCACCAAAGACTCAAACCACCCACAAATCCCACCCACAGACACATGGCTCACATCCACACCACACACCCCGCCTGCAAAAACCTAGGTCACAAAAAAAATTCCTCTAAACCAAAGATACGTAGGCATCATCATGAATACAATTGTGAAAAAAATCTTGGTTTGAAAACATGTTGACCCCATCCATAATAAAATATGCCCAATGGATCTTGGAATATGATAAACATTAATCCATTATGGCCTTCTTAGATATGCTCGACCGGTATGTACTTGGAAGAGTGTGCGAGTATTAAAGTCAGTAACCGCCCATTCATTCTCCCATAAGGATTTTGGGAATGACACCCTTACCCATGATAAGGGGGTTTTTAGAACATGTTTCTCAAAAGGGTGGGGTGCGTATAAAAATCAAAGGGATAATATATATATATATATATGTATGAAAAAACTCATCCCAACATATGGGTTTCAAATAAACAATCATCCCACATAGAACCACCTTTGTGGATACCCCTATATGTAAAACCAAATAAACAGCCAAAACTAAGGCATAAACCCTGAACCATTTTCATTTAACCACTTTTCATTCATTAATGAAGGGGTTTGATTAAATTTATTCTAGAAATATGCATGGATATAGACATGTACATCATCTGGAAAAAAAATTAGAAGGATAATGGCCAAGAAACACTGACAAAGAAAACCATGATGTTTTTCCATGTTAAATAAATCCATTTTAACATTGATTCATTAAAAAAATATGTTACATAAAAACTGTAGCCCCACTACACATCCCCTTTTTCCTAGAAATCCATTAAAAAATTGTTGAATGTCAATTTTCAATGATATACCATTCAATTATTCCCTCTCTACCAAACCTGACAACCACGTTGCACAACAGTACCACACTTAGCACACCCATACAAATTATATCACAACACAACCTGATCATATATCCCAACTTCCCAAAAATCACCAATATGTTGTCCTATTACATAACAAGTCAATCCATTCCACAATCAATCAATCTATAAAATCTAGAATCTAACACACCTCATGTAACTCCTCACACAAAAATCCCACAACGACCAACATTAAACGACATCCATGTTTAACAAACATACAACACCCATCACATAGATCCATCTCCACTATCCATCCTTGTATACATAATTGTGCTCTTATTAGTAGACTCACAAAACCCATAAAAATTCACAAAACCCAACAGAACACATCACATAACCACACCTATGAAACATGATGTCTTCAGATATGGTAAACAATGTTTATTAAATCCACATTGATAAATAGAGGAGATCAAACATTGGATTCCAACCTAGATAATCCATTTATTTAACCAATTATATGATATTAATATGCTTTCATGTTACATACTTTTATCAAAGCATCAAAAACAAAATATATAACACAACATGTGCTCAAGTAAATACCACCAACATCCATGTTTTTCATATGGACCTACTGCCCATGCAGATTCAAAACCTGGTTCATGGATAAAAAATAAAACAAATCATAAATCATAAACAAATCACCCATACACCATTTATAACTTCTAATTATGTTTCGTAATAAAAAAATTTGCATTCGACCATTCACACACAAAAAAACAATACTACACCCACCACACATGATACACAATTAAATAGACGTAGAAGAATCCAATAATGAAATAATAAGTGACTAAAACTATTCATTGTAAAAAAAAGTTGATTTCATGAGTACAAGGAAACTCGAATAAAATTTACCATGAGCGAGCTCCAGGACAGGCACACAATTTGTCTAGATAAGATGGCTTTAGATACACTACTATAAAAGAGAAAATAAGGCCACAACTATTATAAAAATAAAGATCATATATCATTGAAAGGAAACAGTTCCATAGTCCATCAACCTATGATCATGGCCAAGATCACGTGGTATGAATATCTCAAAAACCTCCTAGCATTTGGATATGAATTTTTTCACTTTTTATCTATTGAATATCCTATAAAACACCCAAACAAGACTTTAAACTTGGTTTAAATGAAATTAGACATAAGAGGGTAGAAAATGAAAAAACACTGGAAACTGGAATTTTGGAAATGGTTGAGACACCATTTCGATGTGCCACCCTTTGGGTGCTGCAATTATAGTTCCTCAATTATGGTGCCACAATTTTGGTGGAACCGTACGATGAATTGGATTGTGGGAAAAATTCTAAAACAATCCACTATTACCCCCAAAAATATCTTAAGCACAATATTATCACAATGTCATAGGCTAGTGAAATACATGATATTACATTATATACCTCTCAAACTAATCTTTTACCTAATAAAATAAAACAAATCTCTAAAAATGTGGGGTTCAATCAACCACCCGTAAGATACCTCTAAGGGAAAAACCACCCTGAGTTTTACAAAAACTGGAGAGAAAACATCAACATCCATGAAACCCTCCTTCACATATATGTACTAAACAATAATACAAAAACTAAGGCCCCACTTCTCGGATATATAGATTTGGGAAAACCTTCCTCTTTGTCAATAAACTATCCACTCTCGGTGAAATTGGTTCTACTGTGCAGATTTAATTGCAACCACATCAATTTTTCAAAATTAGGTATTAGGTCATCCTCTCTCCACATGTATTGATGTTCCAAAAAAACATTTATCAAGGTAACAAAACATTTAATAAATTACAAGGTCCATAATTGCACCATAAAACAATGAACAAAAGTAAATTATAGAAATCCAATCATATATTGACCTTAGGTATTGGGAACACATCTATGACCCTCACTCCCAAGTACACTCCATGAGGACACCATGCATCCATAAAACTTGATCCAAAGGATTGTTCCATCCACAAGTCACCTTCTACCCATGATCTTTGATTCTTACTAGTTACTCCATGAATGAAATGTCCTCCTCAATATCCTACTCTCCCATGTCAGTGATGTAGGATTCATTGTGTAGATACCAATAGAGCTGAGAGACATAGAAGACATCATGGATCCTCTCAAATGACAGTGGAAACACCAGTTGATATGAGACCTATCCAACTCATTCCACCTAAATAAAAGATCAGATAATCCTAGGAGAAATCTTTAACCATTTTCTAAAGCTCCACTTCCCATGTCGAGGGGGATCCTTCAAGAAAACATGGTCCCCAACCTCTAACTCCAATATAATCGACATATAATCAGGAGACGACTTATATCAATTAAGTTCTATCTTCATCCGCTCATATAAAAGAAAAAAATTATCTCTCATACTCTGTACCACGTTCAGACGAAGAAGATCTTCCTCCCAAATATCCTTCCTTCACAAGAGTAAATGAAAGTACCTCCCATATAGAATTTATAATAGAGCCATACTAATATATTAGTGATATATATTATTGTTAGCAAACTATTATAAGGGAAAATGTCAAACTAAAGTACCACTAATGTCTTTAACACATGCTTATAGCATGTCCTCCAACCTCTAGATGGTCCACTCAATATGCCCACATTTCTGAGGGTTGAAAGTAGTGTTGAGGTATAACTGAATGCCAATGGAATACTCTAATCCCCTCCAGACATGAAACATAAAAATAGTACCCAGATCTGAGACAATGGATCTTGTAACACCATACAACCTCACCACCTCACCCACATACTATTGTGCTATGGCATCTACTACCATTGACTCCTTGATCACTATAAGGTGATATGATTTCGTCATCTAATCCACTTCTATCCAAAGAGAACCATATCCTCCAAAATTCCAATGTAATCCTGTTATTAAATCCTTTGATATGTCCTCCCACTTCCACTAGGGAACTTCTAAGGGCTGCAATAGACTTCCGAGAACATGGTGCTCAACATTTGTTAGCTGACTCACTAGGAACCTTTCTACAATCTTTTTCACTACCCTCTACATCATAGGACACCAAAATTGTTCCCTCAATCCTCAACACATCTCAAAAACTCATCGGTTTATGGATAGGGTTGATCTTTTGAACTCCCGTACAACCCACTCATTCATTGACATTATGTAAAATAGTGTCCCACATATCAACATCTGATTATGACAATCCTTTGACAATCCCTTAAGAAAATCACCCTTGAAAATATGATAAAATGTCACATTACTCTCTATTCCTCCCTCCTGAGAATCCGCCACCTACCCGACAAAAGAAAACAAAAATATCATCTGAAACAGATATCCACTGCCACTGTCTGCCCCAGAATCTAGGTACACTGAGACAAAATCAACTATTTCCTTCAATGGATCGGTGGATTTCTAAACAAACATTTTTTTGAGAATTACATCATAAGGAATAAAACCCAGCATTACCCACTATGGATTTGAAAGAGATCTCATTGATGTATTCAAAGAGATAATTTGTCCACCTTTGTTTTGACATGGTTTGGTCTTTCTTATAGAGTATATTCATCAAGATCATCTGATCTATGAAGACCATATAGCGCTCCCAATTGAGGTAATGTCTCTAAATAATCAGTGAGAATACGACCCCGGAACGATCTATCTCATTGGTGGCATAGTTAAATTCTTTTGGATATACCTACCAAATACCATAAGAGATAACTCTGTGCTATAATATTGACACACATCCCAGGCCCAGACTGAAAGTATCACAGAACACCCTAAATGTCTTCCTATCCATTGAAAACCTAAGCACTGGATCACTGATTTGATTTCCCTTTAAGAAGCTAAAATATTCTATAAACTACTCCCTCCACATGAAGGATTGATATTTTCTGGTCAAAGCTATCAAAAGATGCGCAACTCGAGTGATGTTGGGTACGAATCTCTGGAAATATCCCACTAGACCCAGGATGTTGTGATCATATTCCATGTTATTTTTTCTTCCTAGGAAAAAACCATCTCCATCATTAATTGGTACATTATTATCCCTTCGTTCGATACACACTTCCTGGATAAGTGCCCCTCTTGCATCCATAACATTCACATGGACAACTTTATATAGACCTGGTAGTGTTAGAGGACTTCGAAGACTATCTTGATGTTTTTAGTGTTATCCTCATACGAACTGGATTAAATCATATCACATTAGATGAATATGTTGACAATCCTATCCAGGAATTTGTGGAAGATACCATTAATATTCCCTCGTGAACATTTCATGTGCATTTGTAACATCTAATTGAATGGCAACGAAATCAATGTTACCATTTCTTCACATGAATGTAGTCTTGGGGATGTCACCCTCCTTAACCCTCATGCTATAGTATCCAGAATACATATCGAACATGGAGAACCAACATGTTCCCCTTAACTAATCGAAAAAGAACATCTAATTTCAGTAGTGGGAAATAGTTCATGACCATTAACTAATTCAGTCTTTGGTAGTCTATGCACAGACTCAGGCCACCGTATACCTTCTTCGTGAATTAGATTAGAGAACCCTACAATGGTACACTGGTATAGATAAAACCAATTTTCATCAGGACATCAACATGAATCTGTATGTCTAACAGCTCATAAGGTTCTATCCAATACTGATCCATTGCAATCAGATGGGAACTGGTTTGCAAGTTTATTCTGAACTCAACTTCACGTCGAGGGGATAGAGCCACATCTCCTCTGGGAAGACATCCATGAACTATTTGAAAACACCTAGAAACTCCACCGTATCTATGTCTACTAATACCATAGAGTGTTTTATAGAAAATAATAGAAGGGGCGCCACACAATGACTATCAGACTGATATCACCTTTCACCAATGAAATCTACCCGATGGCCATCCAGACCTGTAAAAGCGACACTTCTCCAGAAAATTTTGATATGAGTGTGCACAAAAAACAACCAGTCGATGACATGGATGAACTAATATGGATACATCTATATCATAATAAGGTCCCCAGTTCCCTCACCTATACACTCCCATACTGGAGAGAGAGAATCTCCTTCATCCTCTTGACATTCATCATTGAATAATGAATCTATTCCAGAAACACATTCTCAATGTCATCCCATTTGACATCGGTCTCCTTCCTCCCCCCAAGGTAAATCAATCCCCACTGACATGCCATTATTCTCCTCTGGATCAATGATAGAAGAACCCAACACACCCTCAAAATATGGATCTTGGAAAAAGTAGTTGTTAGCTCTTTAATCCTTTCCATCATCTCTATGTTTGTAATAATTTATTCTTATATACATAGTGTTTTTCTATGGAATAATCATAGGGTATTTGTCCACAATTCATCTTCAAAATCTCTATCATACCACTGCTAGCCCACCATGTTATCATTTAGGGCCTTATCTTCTTGTACCCCAAGTGGGCAATGTCTGGGTGCCATAACAAAAAAGAGTCAACAGGGAACTCCTAAGACCAGGTAGTATGGAAGTATATTTTTAAGTGTTTATATTAACTCTTTATTTATTTTAAATTCCCAAAACATAAAATACACACAAGAACACAATTCATTACGATGCATGTACCATTCTTAGGTTATCAACCCTACAATCACTGTAACCTCCCATGGTCATTTGGTATGTTCATATTCATTGCATCGGATCACGAGGGGCCCGAAAATCCCATGACCTAGGAGGGATTCCCTTCCCTAATCCACGCACCAAGGTTTCCAAAAAATGTTTCCCTCCCATCCCATGAAATACTCACTATTCCTAACTCTAAACCCTATCCTATATCTCAATAATCATAATTGATAACATTATGTCATAACCCTCTATATTCAAAACGAGGGAGGTTAAACAAAGTGTCGGGACCATCTTTCCTCTTGATGAGAGAGATATAATTACCACATGATTCCCTCTTTCAATTGTTCCCAGAGTGGAAAACTGGACCATGTGAATATAATGTATCAAAAAAATGGAATGAATTTCTATTTTTAATGAAAATTGGAATGATAGATAAGACGGTAAAAATCCTAAACAACAGTAAAAATTTATATAAAAGAATCCAAAATCAAACAAAAGCATCCTTTGAACATAAACTACTAAAAATGTAAAATTGAAGCACCAAAGAACATACCAAAGGAAAGAGACTAAGCAGAAACACAAAAACTATCTCGATGAATGAGCTCGTATTGTCCACCATGACACTCAATGACCTCATGGAAACCTGAAAATAGTTTTACAAACATAGGGAGAATATACAAGTACATACAGTTCAAAAAGTAATGCCACCCATGGAGATGTGGGGGAATACACTAATTCCCATGTGAGAGAATAATAAACCTCATAGAAGAAACCAAGGAGTAATTACAAGCCCATCATTACGAAGTAAATTCACCAAATAATTCAATTCATGTAATGTAGTAGTATTTGATCATCTAAATTGGGGTACCCCACACCACTTTCCCACTAATCAACTGCTCATTATTATCATCAAACATCATGATGCTAGAACTCACCCAAAATGTAGTACCACTACCTCCAACTGACCGCACACACCTCGAACTCAAACCACTGACAAAACCCACCCACAGACACATGGGACACAACCACACCACACATCCAACCCGTAGTCACATGATCCAGAACAATCACAACTCTCATCTAACGACACATGTGACATATCCTGAAGACACTTGGGAAACAAATTGTGGCTCAAAATCACCGGTTCCCCCCATCCACAACAAATAATGTATGTAGGATAATGGAAAATAGTCAACCTCAAGACATGAAAAACTTCCCAGATACACTCGAGTGGTAAGAACCACAAAGAGGGTGTGAGAAACTTTGTAACCATCCATCCATCCTCCCACCATGATGTTGTGAATGAAACCCTCCCCCATGAAATGGTGGTGTTTGGATCATGGTTCACATCAAGGGTGAGGATCTAATAGAAATCACAAGGAACTACAATTTATAGATATAGTTAAGAAATCACTAAACCCATACTATGGGTATCATACAAAAATTTTTCCCACATAGAACCAACTTTCCTGCTACCCCTATATGCACAACCACCCAAACTTCCACAACCAGAGCATAAACACAACCCCTATTTCATTGAACCAAATTTCAATCATTAATTTGGGGTTCACATTATTTTATTCCATCCCTACCCATGGTAACTACCCTGAAAAACATCAGAAAACATTTTTAATTGCTTAATCCCACGAAACACTACCAAAGAAAACAATGAAGTATGGTTTAAGGTCAATATAAATCCATTTTTACACACATTTTTAAAAATAGTAGAGAACAACAATCCTGCAGTCTTACATTACACAAACTATTACATAAACTCATTTTCAAACACTTCTAACTGTCATTCTTGAAATGTAACCTTCTCAATTATGACCTTGCTTCCAAAGCCAGTAGCCTCACTAAACATCCACACCACATCCATAACACCCATAAACATGAGGTAATTATTCAACCCAATCCTACATCCACACTACCCAAACATTCCCCAGATGAAACCACACTGCATATAAATTACATCAATTATACAATCAATCAATCTCTCAAACTAATATTCTCTTACAACTCTTATACCACCCTGTTAACAAATAACCCAACCAATAACATTAAACCACATCCTTGGTAATCATGACCATCTCACATAAATAACTGCTAATTTCTCCCATGTACCCATAACTGTGCTCCCAAGAGTAGCACCACACAACCCACACAAATTCTCCAAACCCAATAGAATAGAGCACAAAAGTAGACCTATCAAACATGATGTATTCATATTTGGTAAACACTTTTCTCAAAATCAAAATTTATAAACATGGGTTATGAAAAAAGGGTTTTCATCATGGAAATCTATTTATATAACCTTGTATAAGCAATTAAGAGGATTTAATTATACATAAATTTATCATATCATCACAATAATAAATAAATATAACACCACCATTTTGCAAGAAAATACCCCTAATGGCCATGATTATCATAAGGCCTTGATTCCCATAAAGATCACAAACATGGTTCAAGGATAAAAATTAAAATTAACATCACATCATCAACATACCCCTGATACCCCATTTTTTACTTCTCAATATCATTGTTAAATAAAAAAACTAAGAGGGAAGGGGGCACAATCACAGGCACACGACTCAAATAGAGAGGATGGTGTTAGGTGCACCCAGAGGAAAGAGAAGAGAGGATCTGTGATTTTAAAAAATTCTAGATCGTTTATAAATGGAATGAAATCGTTCTAAAGGCCATTAATATCAAATCCTAGTAAAGGTTACATGGTATGAACATATGAAAGTCCCCAAAGCATTAGGATATTATATATTTAGGTAATATATTTTAATAATCCCTTTAAAATTCTTAACGAATGCATTATTCTCAGTTTACATCAAATAAAAAGTAAGAGGGGAGAAATTGGTAAAACTCAAGAAACTGGAAATTTTGAAATGGACAAGACACCGTTTAAGTTTTCCACCCTTTCAGTACCACCGTTAAGGTGATAAAACATTTAAGTGCCACCATTTTTGTCTACCACTATTACATTTCCACAGATTTAGTAAAATAATCTTGGGAAACTGATTTTTGGAAAACTCATTAAACAAATCAATGTGACTCCCTATAACAATACAAGAACTCGATTTTCACAAAGGCATGGTCCCGAGGAATCCATGTTATTATAGATAATAAATATAGTGATCCATATATTTCATGTATATGTATTAAATATTTTTTAAGAATCATCATTATATTATCATACAATCTATTCAAGAACGGAAATGGTTTAGTTTATATGATTCAAGAAAACATATATAACTTTTTCAAACTATTTAAATATTATCTCTAACTTAGTTATTCATATCCATGAACCTTCTAATACATAAAATACTTATATAATTTCATCATGTCATGGTGAAGTGATATATAATGATGGGTTATCTTAGAGGATTTCTAAGGGTAAACAAGGTATATACCAATAATCAATTGGATATTACATGATCCTAATTGTATGTGATAATGATTGTAAAATTTTGAAAACATACAAAATAAGTTTTATATCAAAACATGGATCATGGTAAAAATCATTAAATTTCATTTGACATGAATCATAAAGGGATCAAAGAACAAGAAACATGAGACTCTAAAATTAACATTACATAATGTCATTATTTTTTCAATAAAACGTGGAATAATCAAAATCTCCATTATCACATTTCATGGAATCCCTCTGAGAAATTCATAAAATGATATTCTATAGAAAACTACCCATGTATCTACTTCCAACTTTTGATAACAACTCATGTGCCTTTTTCGGGATTGTGAAAACAAACAATGTACCCTCTTTCAAAAATTAGATAACCAACCATTTATCTTTATAACTCAAAAAGTAATAATAATTAAACAATGAATTAGAGGGATATAAAATTCAGGGAGGAATAATTATATAATCAAATATTCAATTATATTAATGAAAAAGATAATAGAACATTTATCATATGTTCACCTTTGAAAATGAAAAAAGTATCCCATGTTAATTTTTCAACATATCCATAAAAATAATAATGAAATTATACATATGATATCATTGAATAATGAAACCGGTTAAAAATATATAACATCAAAAAGTATTAATATATTTGAAAGATTCATTTTAAATATAACTATAAAATTCCATGAGGAAATACTGTTTTCATTTTTAAATATCAACTAAAAAAAATTCTTCCAATTATTAATAAAAATATTAATTTAATATTACCGGGGATCCATATAATGGATTCTTAAAATAATTTATTATTCTTAAAAATGGGGAATTCTATTTTATTCATTTTTTGTTAAAATTAAGATTATTTTCACACATTGTAAAAAAGTTATGTACCTAGATTAAAAAATAAAGATACTATCAATTTGAATCCATTTATTAAAGAACTAGAACATGTAATAGAATTTAATTAAACCATAATATGATTATGGAAACATCATTATTAATTATTATTTTAGAAATCAGAGACTTATAAAAAATGATTTATCAGCCCAAGGTACCAACAAAGTCAATTTGGATTAGTAATATTCACCCAATCTATTGAATACATAATTTGAGGAATATTAATAGAAAACATTAATAATTTATAAATATCAATTTTTTAATAAAATTAATTAGTATAATTAGAGTTAGATCACAAAAGTTCACCCGCATAAACTTATTTGTAAACAATCATAATAAATAAGGATTTTTTTCCAAAATCACATTCTTGGAGCCTGAATTGTTTAATAAAATTAAAATCCATTATAATAATTTTTAATAAAAATTATGAATTTATAAAACAACATTTTCTGCATTTATAATATGATATATCATCCACTTATAACATATTAATATCTATTTTTCCATAATTTCTTTTAAAAATCATTATTTCGATGTGGTTACAATTTCATTTCTCTTCGGAATATCATTTCAGAATTTTAAATACTTTTACTTTTATAACAGATCCATAATCTATTTAATTTTAATAACGTTTTAATTATTTTATCTATTTATTATATTAATATGAACAGTTATTTTTATCCTAAATAGATTGAAAATTGAATTACACTATATATAGTTATGGTAGGTCCTACATATGCATATATTTTGTTTTTACATTTCAATTAGTGGAAGGATAAAAATGTAATAAAGTCAACACTAAAAAATATTTATTATGCAATTTAAATCACATGTATACCCTAAATATATCCTTGTTAAAATTTAGGTAACGCGAAAATGAAAAATTGTACTTATCAACTCATGGAGGGGTAATATAGATATACTCACAAGTTGCATTTTCAATTTACATTGAAATGCAATGTATGAAGTTAGATATGATAATATAATTATAAAATATTTAATTTTTCATAAATAACATATATAATAATAATACTTGTCACAATAACCATCCATGAAATATGATGCTTGAAAATGAATTGTATCTCTACCTTTGTGTGGTAGTACACACGTACTCACACAAAATAATTCTGAATTACATATGGGAGAAAACTAAGTTTATAATGGTAGTCAAATAATAAAAATGAGATTGTTGTATATTTTGGGAAGTTACATTATTTTTTGATGATTAATTACACATATGTTGATAATTTATAATAATAAATAAAATGAAATGGCTAGCTTGGAAGATAACCTCTTCTGTGGTAGGCCTCATTTAGATTCCTTTATAAGGAACGTTGGAATGGCCTCTCAGGAATACCCACAAAAACAATCCATGGATAAGAATGTTGAGATTATAACTTATTAGGGTTTGGTTGCGATAGATAGAACATTTTAGGGAATAAAAATAAAGATGGGGTGTCGTTTTATTTGGTTGTGAAATGATACACTTGAAATTACTAAACAAAAAAATTGTCATGATGATATTATAAAGATAAATATTTGGAAATGAAATTATATTCAACAAACAGGTGTATAAATAATTGAAATAATAATCTAACGAATTTTATATTTTTATGGTATTATTTTAAAACATTGAATTTTTTTACACTTTCGATAAAAATTTCTAACATATATTTTAGTAATTAATTTTTCAATCATAATGTATAATAATTTATCATACATGATAAAAACTAAATCGAAATTTTCCTGGGAGAGACACATTGAACTATATATTATCCTAATTTTCATATTTTAATTTTTTATGAGTTCTCTATAATTAATAAAATATTTTTTAACAAATAATATTATTTATTTCATATTTTACACTATTAATTTTATTTTACATTAACAAAATCATGATTGTTATGAAATCAAAATATTAACCATTAAAACATCTCAAACATGTTAGATTTATCTAAAAAAATTATACATAATATTTCGCTAAAATTTTAATAAAACAGTAAAATTTATAATTCAATTAAAATGATAAAAAAATTATTCCTCATTCAATAGTCATTTTTAATTCTACATATCCTCTTTTAGTTATTATGTGTTAATTTTATAGGTATTTAATTTAATATAGTGATATTATATAATAATTCACATAATCGACTATTATAAACGTGATAATCCTAAAATAATAGCATAAGTCGAGTATTGATTATATAAACAGATGGAAATTATATAACTCCACTGTCCCATTAAGATAAAGGAATGTTCTTAAATTGATTTGAAACCTCATCACAACAGTTTGATCCCTAATTAACCAATTTTACATTTTCCAGTGGTATCATAATTCAACTATGGTTGTTAATTATATTTCAAAAAATAGAAATATTTACTAAAATATTTTATAAGAGTTATAAATTTTTAATCCAATATTTAATATTAAATTTTATATCTGGTTGAATTAAATTAAAATTTAATCACAAAAATTTGAACGAAAGGTATCCTATGAGAAAAAAAATATTGTCATAAGTAGAAAATGTTTTATTAACAAAATAAAAAATATAATTCATTAAAATATACATTAATAAATTAATTTTTAAATTAGATAACTATTGATAAATAAAAATCACTTTGAAAAAAATAAAACATTTAAAAATCAAGAAATAAATTATATGTTGTCATATAAAATATGTATTTACCACTATTAATTTAAAAGTGAATCCTTTTAGAAAATTCTCAATCATGCCCCTCCAAGATAATGTTTTCATGATGATATAAAAAATGAAGATAAATTTTCAAATTCATTTTATAAATTAGTGGAAATTAGAAATAATATATTCCAAAAAATGAATGAAACTCATTTGTTAAGAAAATTATCTTTTTTAAATAAAAATACATTAATAAAAAATAAATACATATTTATCAATATAACTTAATTATCTATAACTTATATATATATTTTTTTAATATGTGTTTATTATAATTAATTCCACCAATTTATTTACTTGGTTATTATTGAAAATTATATTTGTGTTTTTTTAGACTCGGGATTTTATATATCAAATGTAATCGAGGAAATTAAATTTTTTTGAGGTGAGAAATAAAATAAAAAAAATTTCTGTAATTGTTTATCAATACTTTTTGACACATATGATCCATAATCAATAGATATTGATTGGTACATGAGATCCCCATTGAATCATTTCAGTTATAAACATTTGTATAGTCACTATGAATTTTATGGGGAACATATTTTCATTGATATGGACCAATTGAAGGATTTAGTGAAATAAAAGTTTATTTATGTAGGGTTATCAAATTAAATCAGATATATTTTAATCCTTATCCCTAAGGATGTATTTTTATAATATTTTGATCATGAATTCTATGTTATGTAATTTTATATGTTACTTTATAGAGCTCTATGAGTGTCAATTTATATAGGTGATGGATGAAATTACATTTATGGGTCTTCCAATGCCCTCTAATGAATTTGATTAGGGCTCTTCCCTTCTATGATATCATTGAAAACTAGTTGTATTGATTTAGGATGTTAAATAAAATACATTGGATTCTCATTGTTGTTTTTCGATCACTAGTATGATGAGTTCATTCTGATCAGTATAAAATAACGTGATTTATTAGAACAGGGTTTATGCTACCACCTAATGTTACTCTTCTTCATTTGTGAGATATTTTTAATTTTTTGATAGAAGTGTATTTTACTATCAGGGATATTATGACTCTGATAATTTAATCATATTTATATTGTAAGGAAAGATATTACCCTGAAAATAAAGTGTATCATTGCTTTATATATCTCATCTTTAGATTTAAATTTTTAATTCATTATTCATTGTACATTTGTAGTCAATAAATTATTTATGAAATCTATAGGTCAATTCCTAAAAATAATGACGCCCATTTATAGAGGGATTTAGGAAATGAGTGATATATATCATGTCCAAGGAGGGGAAAGTCTTATATATATGAGATATGGAATATTTATCAATATTTTATAGACATGCTTATGGGTAGCAAGTTAAATAAAGGGAATACTCATTATCATGTCATTTTTAGAATTATTTATGTTAGTAAAATGGTTTTTAAGAAACCATTAATTTTTTTTGGATTCAACGATGAATCCTTGAATATAAATTGAATATTTCATTAATTAGAATAAGTGTAGATGTATCTATGTAAGTTATATCTCTATTTTATATCTATATTTAATTTTTTGATATTTTTTTTAATATTAGTAATTGAATTAATATGAGGTGATTTTGTTATTTAATTTATTGTTTCTCTGTTATGGAAATAGAAACATTTGATCAATTCGAAGTAGAAAAATGGTATTTTGATATATAAAGGTACTTCACACCATGTTGTCATGCAACATAAAGAGAAACTATATATTCAATATGTTGGCATGATTTGAAAATAGACAAATGGATCATTTCATTCATTAGAAGAATACATTCAATGATGTTGGATGATCATGAGATATTCTGAGGTCTCAAAACCAAATAACTAAATAAAAATGTGTTTCCCATCACTAGAAAGTCTTGTTTTATTATATGTATCTTGTAATCGTTTTGTAAGTTATAAAAGGAGAAAAATATATATAGATGTTAATATGAAGAAATTTTAAAGTAGGTGATCTGATAAAATTCATGATGTGACACATATGTCACACTGTGAACAACTCCAGGTTGACACAAATATAATGTATTTTACAAATCATTTGATGGAAATTAAATTTTGATGACACGAGCTTCCATTAAATGATATAATTAACTAATTGAAGACTAAATATGATATATATTCTTTTAAATATATGGTTACATCCATGAGAAATGTGATTCATTCTATGGGATAAGGGTAGACCACAGTGGTTTTAGAGTTAGTTTTCTAAACCAATATTTATTATTGATTGTTTTTTTATCCTACTTTTCTATTTTTTTTTAAAAAATAAAAGTTATATTATTTATATTTTAATTTCTTTTTATCATATTCAATCTATTATTTATCATCTCTCTACTATTTCTTATGGTGTATTTATAATTAATAATAACATAATGATGTTTGGGTAATCTCATAAGGGAGACCAGAATCAGCCAAACAGATGTGTACCAAATATTTATTTCTAATTTTAACATTCATAATGTTTATATTCAATTGGTAGTTTGTGGAGAATCTTTATAATAAAATATTTTATTAAATTACGGACCTTGTGTGTTTAGTAGAAGATGAAACCCAATATGATAATGTTAATTAATTCATGAAAATTGTATTTGATTATTCATTTGCTTATTGATTTTGATACTCGATAATTTTGGTATTTTAATTCACCTATACATGAGGTAATAAGGTTATACTTTATATTTATAGGCACATTCCATCTCTTTTATTGGGATTTATAGAAATAAAAAATTGTAGATGTACACGGAAAACAATATTACTCATTGCCTTTAAAATAAATCAACATTATCATAGGAAAAAATGGTATATCCCAATCAATATACATCTCAATCGTAATTATTTTGGACTATATGATTTTAAAAAACAATATTCTATAGGGACATATTTAATAAGAAATATAATAATTAAATATAGTTGTCCTTAATTAATTACATTTATCATGTAGGGGTTTTCCTACTACCAACTGCATATAGTACATGATTTAATAAAATATATGATTTTAAAATTCAAAATTCCTTTCCAATTTAATGGAATCATTTCATATGAGAAAATGTAAATTGATCTATTTGGTATGAACCCATTTCGACTGTTTCTATTATACCGAAGGGATTTAACAAATCATCATTCGTTGTTATTCACTAATGAATAACCGAAAAAGAATTTTAGCGAGATTAGAAAATAGTGAATAAAGATAATATAATAAAATTAATCTATAAATTATAAAAAAATTATTTGAAAATAGATAATACTATACATGAAATAAACCCAGTCTCAGAATAACTCTATGTCATAACCCCAGATAAATCCTCTAGGTGGCTGAATAGCTAAGCTTAGAATGAATCACCATTCAATTGAAATAAAACATTATTTTTAAACCATGTTATTAAACTATGAAATTTATGAGTCAAATTGGTCATTTAATGTATTCTAGATTCTCTCAGTATATCATTCTCTCAAGAAAATGTAAAAACATTAATATCTAGTTCTACCTAGAGAGGTACATGGAGTGACGTATTTTTCTGGAATTGAATGTTATTAGAAAACCAATTTTTAATTTCCATCCACTTCACATCTTGTATTAGTTTCAAGTAATTTATTATTTATACATTGTCTATATGAAACAAACTATCGAAGTTTTGTTTTTATCACTAGAAATTCGTTTTTTACTAGTTATTCACAATCAATTCTCTGAATCATCTCATAATAGTCCAAAATCATGGGAATTATTCATTTATTGTAGTAAATGATCTTTTTATCCTTTCTGGTCATGGAATGTAATATTGAAATTATTATTTTATATAGTTACATACACCAATATTAGATAAAACTTTTATTACTAATTCATATTGTTGAATGTTATTAATGTCTCATTTTAGTAGGTAAACCAAAATATCATAGAAAATTTAAATTTAATCCAATTATTTTTTTGTCCTAAAGTTGATATATTTTAACATATTGATCTTTTTAGTGAAACGTCCTATTTGATCCCATGAACCTGACTATTATTTATTTTTGGTGATAAAATTTACATCATTGATAATTCATAAAAGAGATTATGGTGTTTTTTATCCAGGACTATTATAAATGAAATAAAATTTGTTTAAATTTAAAATAATTTATTTAAATCTATTTAATTTATATAAAATTTATCCTCATTAATTAATAATAAAAGAAGTATTTTTAATTTTTCTATATTACAAATAACCCTCCTAAATATTTATATTCTATTAATATATTTAATTTTTAAGGTATATAATCTACATCAGAATGTTAATTTTCACTATTAATTATTTTTGAACATTAGAGTCCTAATAATATTATATATATCCTTCCATTTATCTAAAAAATATAAAAAAAATATTTTCATTAAACCACCTAAGATTCATATATTTTTCATATCCACGAGTACCAATTTATGACTAAAAAAACTGTAATGTCTCAAATTGTATTTCAATAATTATATCATGGATCGAGTGGAGGTTGAAATCTTATATTTATAAATATATATTAAAATTCATGATATTGATATATTACTGAAATTTATATGGGTTGATAATATTTTTAACATGATGGATGGGAATCATGGGGTAAGAAATAATGATTATGTTAAAATAAAAATGGATGCTAAGAGAGACAATGGACACCTTACGGATCATGTATGGATAGAAGATTAAATCATAATTTCAGTTTTTTCTTGACAAGAGAATTTATTGAGGTAACATAATACTTTAACGAATAATGGTATTTATAATATTGATTTCGAGAGTTTTGGTACCAAGAGAATTATTATTTCTAAAATAAAGGGATGTAGAAATAAAATATTTATCGTCCCATTAAAAATTATCCTTTTAACATACCATCATTCCATAATTTTCAAGATAATAATAAACTAGGAGTTATTATTAATGTTGTTCAAACCAGTAGAGCAATTAATTTTTGGAATATTGAAAATATAACGTGAGAATATATATTTATATGACCATTCTACATTGTAAATTAGGATTCTATTATGAAGGGTTATGTTATTACTTTTAGATCTACCACTGTGTTTGTTTTCTACTAACATCATCATGAATAAACACTTTAGTGATCATTCCAATTAATAACCATATATTTTCATTTAAAAAATTTCAAATTTTATGAATATCAAACCATATGTTCATGATTCATTAGTAAATTATATATCATTTTCTATTTCGGTTTCTTCCTGATATAGTGGACATGGACTAATAAAACATCACTAGGGAATGATTCTTCAAGTGTTATTTGGATTCTAAAATATTAGTATATTCATGTGCTGGTAAGAACACCTCAGAAACAACTTCTCTATCTTTCTAAAAATTCAGTCATCAAAATTTCACTTCTATAATAGAAATGCTTCAGGTTTGACGTATCAAAGATAAAATATACTAATCTATTAATAAATTAAATATTTTTTTATGATATATAATTTTTTTGTAACATCACACAAGATTAATAAAATTTACTCATAATATGCTTTGAGTTATATGAAACATTCAGTGGTTATAAGGCTGAATATGAACAATACACATTATTTATGAAGAATACCCCATTAGACGAGTCAAAGTGATAGATTAGTTTATTGGATAAAAAACAATACTTCTTAAATAATTCTCTATGAGATTTTTTAATGAGATTTTTTTAATCAGAAATTTTTTTATCCTTGTTAATAAAATAATTGATAAATTTAATAAATATGACAAATAGATTATATCATTTTGATTGAGGTTATATTTTTAAGACTATTAATCTATAAATTTTTTTATGAAATTAATAATAGAGATTAAAATATATATTTCTATAAAAATTCTTATCAACATATTATTTGAATATTTACATTTTTTATCAAGTAGGATATCTATGTCATTAGACCATTGTATAAAATAATGAAAATTGATGCCTTAGGTAGCCTTAACATTTATAATTTTAATTTAGAGGTGGATGTTTAATAATATAAACTGGTATGAGAATATGTTAATGTTCCTTTTCTATAATTTAGGTATAAAAAATATTAATAAGAATATTGAATATATAATAGTAATTACTTTATCACATATCACATTTTTTCTCCAGAAATAACAATATATAATAATTTACAATGATTTTAGAAATACATATTTTATCATAGGTTGGGTAGACAAATAATTGAGGAAATATAATTGGATAAAAATTCATCACTTTTTTCACAAAATTTCCAACTGCAATATTGAAAAAATAATTTGTAATGGAATCATTTAGGCTAATAAATGTAGTTTGAAACTATGATGTAGGTGCTCAATAATATCTTCTTCTAGAGTGAGGATGACCACATTATTGGGTTTGGATACTGTTTTAGCCAATTTTTATCTAACCAATTTTATGAATGTTCCCCATATAACATGTTTGTTGAGTTATAATTAATAAAAAAGTTTCTCTATTCATATCACTTATTTATAGATTATTGATATATGGATAATATATATGTGTTAATCATTTAAATTTATACTAGGATATAATATATTCAATTTTGTGTGGCACATGGATCCATTGTCTGGGTGTAGATATTGTATGAATTTGGTTTTAATAAAATTTTACATGTTGTGGAATTCCAATGTGGTAATAGGTGATGTGGACATATTTTAATGAACCGATGATATGATTTTACCTTAAGATTGTAGGATCAGTATTATGTGATAGTGGTGTCTCAAATACGATCAATTGAGTTCCTCAAGTGAATCTGTTATAATCGGTTTCTTTATCTGAGTTCTGATGCCATTAGGGAGGTGAGTGACTAACTCTAATATGTTAATAGTGTGTTGTTTTAATCTAGAAACATTGATTGGTTATAAGGGAACACCAATGGAATTTTGTGATACATTGATTATTTTGAGTCGATTATTATTTTAAAATGAAAATTTTTGGTCTCTAGAAGTGATGAATATGATAACAACATGAAATATTGTTGAGGAGATATTTTGGTGTTAAGATTTATGTTTCCTTGAGATTTCAATTTCATTTAGAATTATGTGAAGTGTTTTTGATAATGATACATTCATTGAAATTATTTATTTTCTATCTAAAAATTACATTTAATGGAATAAAATTACACTACAAAGATATATGGAATGTGGAATTTTTGGTACTATAAAATTGATTTTTTTTTTCAGATCCCATAGTCGAGGAAAAAAATTTTATGGGGTAAATCATGTGTGAGATTTGACAATTACATATGTTACTCAATTAGTGATTTTATAATGATTTCTAAGTGTGTCTATGATATGGTTTTTATTATGAGGGTGTGTATTTTGAGTTTTAGGTTAGTGATGAAGGTAGATATATCATGAGTATTGTCTATTTTGTTTTGTGGAGGTTTTAAAAAACAAGGTTTTTTTGTCACGACACCCTCCCTATAAATATCCCCTCCAGAGCTAGTAATTATGTATAAGAGACAGTGAACTAAGCATCTAGCCACTAGTAGGCCCCGGTGTAGTGACCATCACAACGTGCAAAAAAATCTCAGAAATTGGGATGGAGTGCCCTTTTTATAGTAACCATGATCAGAATATAAAATGTATCCCCCACAAAAAACTCCAATACATATATAAAAAGAAATCTAAAATCTATCGTACATGCATGTTTAAAAAAATAACATCTAAAAATACAATAAAATTGAATTTATGTTTCGAAATAACAATGATATGTAGTGAAAACAACAAATATCCCCATGTTCGATCTAGTAATGTCTAGCATGGTCTACATAATCCTCAAGGATGCATGAATGAATATTTATTACAATGGGTGAGCATATAATTACACTCAGCAGAAAAAACCAATGACTCTTACCAACAAGTGGTAGAAGCATAATATTTCCCCAAAGAGAAAATAGTAGAAAACAACATCACATAATAAGGAATACTTGTCAACTCAAGATCACCATGTCAAGTTCACCAAAAAAACGCAAGTGAAGTATGATAATAAAATAAAAAAATCAATGTTTGGGTACCCCACACCACTTCGCACTAGTTAACATCTAATACACTAATTTCCAACGTCTTAGTGCATCCACACTCTTCTGCATGCCCCATGTCACATCTTATCCACAAACACATAGGCAGCAGAGCAATTCTCAAAACCTGGGAACATGATTCTCACAACATCCCACTCGTAGACACCTAGGAAAAAACCACATCTCATCCGGAAACACCATTGAAAGAACATCATTCCTGTAGACACATGGGCTTCCCAAACAACCACAAGCATCCAATGGAGTAATGGGCTTCAAATGCATAGTAGAGAGATCAGGGAATAGTATGAAACCATCCATACATCTTCCAACCTAGATGATGGGAAAAGAACCAT
Organism: Viscum album; assembly: GCA_963277665.1. Lineage (NCBI taxonomy): Eukaryota > Viridiplantae > Streptophyta > Magnoliopsida > Santalales > Viscaceae > Viscum > Viscum album. The sequence goes on from OY728160.1 coordinate 521,722,033, forward strand.
CCCCCGATGAATATGGGGGTGTTCAAAAAATAGTTCTCTACTAGGGTGGGGTGCATATAGAAAATAAAAAGTAAGTAAAAGTATATAAATATATATATAGGTATCAAGCACTAATCCCAAAATTTGGATTTTTCCTACAACTGACCAACCAGAAAACTATCTTTGAAGCTACTTCTAAATTCATTTGTTATATATAGAAAAAAATCACTTCAGATGTAGGAAAAATAAAATCTACTTCACAATAAGACAAAATTAAAATCATACCAGTATCCTACTTATTTAACCAATTATTATACCTTATTAAGAAAAACATTTATTAATTATATCCCTTCCTATGTAACAACCAGACACAACACCAAACATGACACACAACATAAACCGTGAAGAGGAAAATAAACCACAAAAAAACATACTTCATATTTACACTATTTTCAACACCCATACCAACCACATCCATCATCATTATTCATATTAATTCTATTAAAAACATTATCTCACCAAGAAACCCCCCAAAACACAACCAAACAATGCAACAAATCTCATCAGAACCAAACTCGACAGCCCCTCTGTATAACAACACTCCACCGAAATACAGAAACAAAACACAACCAGAGTGTATCCCCACTACACAAAACTGATAATCCATTGCACAATCAATTAATCTCTAAAATTGATATTTTTTTACACCACTAGGACTATTCCATACAGAGAGCCACACCAAATCCAAAAAGTTGTATTCATATTTAGCATCCACTCACTCATTAATTCCACTTGTATAATTCATGGGTTATCAGAGAGAATGTTTTACCTTGAGGAATACATTTATTTACCCGAGTAAAAATTGTTAAATAATTTCATATATATAGTCACTAAACACATTATCAACAAAAAAACATCATAGGTTTTCAAATAAATTCCACCCATGACCATGTTTTTTAGTAGGCATATAGCCTATAAAATTATAAATATAATCAAAATAATAAAACAAAAGCATGCATCACATTTCCCAACACCTGTATATTAATTTTAAATATGTTAAAATATATTTATTTATATGTAATTATGATACCTCACAATATATTAATTCATACAACGACCCTATATGATTCACAAATAATTTACATGAATTCATCTCTACCTCATAGAACTGATGATTAGTACCTCTTTATTATGGTAAGATAGGTGGTGTGCAAGGCTACTGGGAAACACGATCCAAGGGCGAAATACTGACTCATGGATCCTTATGATAAAAAGATTTTGTAATTCCAGATTTCAAGAGTAAATTGAAATTTACAAGGAATAACTGTTTTTTTTCATTAGAAATAACAATTCCTAAATGAATGGAGAAATAGTTTCAAAAGCCATTAAAGTCAGATCATGACCAAGACCATGTGTTTCGACTATCTAAAATCCTCCGGAATAATTATGAATTTAAATATATATTTTGTATCATTATAAATGGATATAACCCATTTAAATGAGGAATTATATTCTTCATATAACAAATAAAGTATTTTAGGGGTGAAACTAGAACAAACTAGAAAACAAAGGGAAAATTGAATTATGAAAAACTATTGGAAATGACTCACAATTGGGTGACCTACCATTGTAAGACGCACCATTAGTTAACAAAAAATTGGAAAATCGCCATTAGGAGAATGACCATTGGACTAATCACCGCTGGAAAACTCACTATCAGATGAGTCACCATCGTGAATCACTATTGGAAGAGTCACCACCATGAGTCACCATTGGACGAGTCACCATCATGACTCTATGTTGGTTAAGTAACCATTATGGGTAACAACTAGGAATGTTACCATCATGATACACCATTTGACATGTCACCATTGAGAGTTAATTTGGGATGAATCTCCGTCATATGTCACTGTCGGATGAGTCACTATCATGGGTCACTATTGGTTGACTCACAATCACGACATATCGGTGGATGACCCAGCATTTTGACATACCGGTGGATTACTCACAATTGTCACTCACCCTATTGAGCCAACTTCATGACTCAATGAAGGTGACCTTCGAGTCTTGAATGACCATCATATAAGCTACCATTGGAAAACTGACATTTTTGTAAACTCCTAAAATGAGTAACTCTTGTATCCCCAAACACCACAAACACTATAAATTTTAAAATTAAAAGACTAGGATGGTATTGGACATCACATCAGAAACTGATCAAAAAACACTCATCCTCAATAATTCAATGCCATTTTAAAGATTGTGGAGATCGAACAACCACCTCGTGAGATACCCCTCAATGATCATTACACATAAAAAACATTACTACCAGAAAACATATCAATTTTCAATGATAACAATTGTACGTTGATCAAAAGCATGAGTGGAAAACCATTTCATCAAAGAACTCCTCCTCTGATATTGAATAACCTAACAAACCAAAATGCACACCTCACAAGAACAATAACAACATTATATGAATAGGAAAATCAAGGACTTTTACCACTCGTTTTTAGATATTATCTTCTCTAGGAGTCATAAACTCTCACAAAATTATTTAATCACATTGAAATTAATGTGTCTAGAAAGGGAATTAAATCATTCGATTTTCATGTTTTAGGACATTATCACACCTCACGAAACATGGAAACAACTCATCTCATAAAAATGGTTCAATCATTACATTCTAATGAGAAACAGAACTAGGGATAACTCAAAATGACTATGGGTATAAGGAACACATCTATACTTATAATCCCAAATACTCTCATGTTGGACACCATAACGCGATAACACGAATCCAAATGAATGGTCCATCCACATAGCACCTTCTCATAATAATAATAGTTCTCTATTGGCTACTCCACATTCATTGTGTCATCTTTGATATCAATTTATCCCTATTCGATGATATGGGAGTCATCTTGAAGATAATGCTGAAGTTGATAGACATGAAGGATTTCATAGATCATCTCCATCTGTGGTAGTAATTTTAAAAGTTAATCCACTCCCAAATGTTAACCCATCATCTATAAGGGTGTAATGAACCAGGGATAAACCGTAATCCCTTTATCAAACATGCACTTCATATTTTGAGGTGAAACATTGACCTCAAATGAACTCCTCCTTTTAACATCGTAAAAATTATACCAGTCATGTTCTTCATTCATCCGATAAAAAAATATTTGAGCATTCTATATAATGATCTGCACAACCTAGGAGCCAGGAACAACTATCTCCCCAAACTTTATCTTGAAAAATGGTGAACAAAATAGTCTTATGTAAAATGCTTCAAAAATTGCCATGGAAATAAATGAGTGATATGTAAAAATTTAAGAAAAAACATCCATGGGATGGGGAATTACCTATGTTATACCAAAGTCTAAGACAAAACATCAAAATATAACTTCTAGAATTTGGAAATTATCTTATGTCTTCCCATATGTCTGATAGTGTAAGGTAGACCTGAGATTTACCTAGGTGAAAAAATCATGTTGTTTCCACACTAGAATGACGAGATAATGTGTGTATCCCAATCTGAGACAATGGATCTCTTTAATCCAGGCATACACACCCCCACACCCACATACATCTATAGTTAGGTATCCACTGTGCCAGAAACCTTAATCACTAAAAAGTGATGCGATTTCGTTTGTTGATCCACTACTACCTAGATCGTATCAGACCCTTAATGATTCTTATGTATCCTAGTTATAAATTTATTGATATTTCTTCACATTTCAAAACAGTGAAATATATGGTATCTTACAAACACCTAGGAACAAGGTGGGTCATGAACCATATAAGGTCGACCCTGAACCGGACACAGGAACAGTTCTATGGAATGGACAGAAGGGAATTCCCAATCCCCATGGTCTACCAACTAGTACAAAGTATCATTATAGTATACAAAGGATCAATTTTACCCTAATATAATCAATAAACATTCATCAGAATGAAATGGACATTCCAATACAATTTTATAAAAGAATAACTTATCATCATGTATAAAATGAAACATAATGGGAACTAAACGAAATAACTAAACATACCATACATGATGACCAAATAACTCCATGTGACCCCACTGGACACTCTCCAACTAAACGATCACATGCCACTAAAGGTGATAAATCCTATGATGAAACCCGCATAAGGGATAAAAACCAAAAATATATATGGCCTGAGTATTTAAAATAAGTAAGATATCTCGATAATATTTTCCCTGTTCACATCCATTAAAATAGATGAAACATCAATTTCATGTTTGAAATACAACATATAAAAGTAAAGATTCTTACATGAGTACCCAAAAAAATTACAAACCATTTACCTTTTTTATTTAAATAACTAGATTCATTCAACTAGAGATCCATAGTATTTTTACGGGGAAAGTGATGTTTACATTTTTCATATTTGTATAAAAAGGTTAAAACACTTCCACTTGAAAACAATTTTAATAATCCATATCAAAGATATCCAGCCACTATCAAAGAACAACAATACACATGATGGAATAATAGTTATCAAAATTCATTGATAATGTAAATGTACATAGAAGCATAATATCCATCACTCTAAGCAACTGAAATCCAAATAGACATGGGTGAACCTAGGAGATAAATAATAATCTAGAATACACCAATAAATGAGAATCCATCTTAATTGACAAGAATAAAATGATGAAATCAAAATGATCAATACGCTCAATGATCTTTTCTTAGGAAAGCAGATGGAAAATCTCATAGCAATAAACCCAATATATCCACCTACTATGGGACACTAGTCAGTACCATATCCAACCAGTGAAGCAATAATTCTTATAATTTTCAATAAATATGATACGATACCATTACTCGTGTATATAAAAAGGTGGTGAAAAATTTATACCAACCCGTCATCCAATCACAATATATATCCATAATGACAATTCACAACAAAAATCACCTCGAGTTACTCCAAGGACTGATCTCATGACATTAGTAAAAAAAGAAAACAACAATTCCATCAGGAGGAACTATAATAATGGATCACATTGATTATTTAGTAAATAAATATTATCTATTATGTACATAGAATCGTGGAATTAAAAACATTAACATGAGGTTTTGATAATATACTGTTTCACCATTTTTCACAAAGTAGACAAACAGGCCCTTAAGCATTTATCAAAATTTACATTTTACATGGGTACAAATTTCAATTTTAAAAAAGTCATGTATAAATACTTATTATTGTACAAAAACACTTTCATAAATCCCTTAAAACATTTACGGAACACATAAAAAGCACAACCTTTTTTATACGGATGCCAAATTCAACATTTCTTGGAAACTCGTGCTGAAACAGGTTATAAAACAAAAACCCATTGGTTTGTAAAACAAAATCAACATTGAAAATCCATAAATGGTCCCAAAATACAGTTTTTAATTCATAAAATGCATTTATAAATCCAAAAAGAAATATTTTTAAATCACAATTAACACATAAAAGCTAACCAGACAATTTACCGAACAGATGGCATGCACTCTATAACAACACAATTCAGTTTATGAACAAAAAAAGGAAAAAAACTAACAATTTAATGCTATAAATTTTTATAAATATATGAAACATGACAGAAATACCATAAAATAGGTTCTAAAGATCTCAAACCAGGTTCCAAAGATAACAACACATGTAATCTACCACTTAGTGTGCACATTTATATCAAAACAACACGAATTGAAAAAAAAAGAATAAACACCACTTTTCACACCAGATAAAGTAAATGAAGGATTATAAAATAATAATAAGAATGGTTATAGTGTGAAAATACCATTAATAACATTATAATAATATTAAAAGGTCTTTTTCAATGGAAATTCAACCACAAAAACTTGAGGAATGGAGAGACCCACCGGATGTCATCATCTGAGGGTTTATAAATCCAAAAACCATGATGAATAGACACAAAAGAACAAACCCGACATGAAAAATCATTGAATAACATAAAATTACGTCTAACATGACTAGGGGAGAAGGGAAAACACATAATTCATGGATGGAGGTGGAAGAGGGAGGATAAAAGAGAAGGAATTTCCGCATGAAAACTAGAAAAATTATCGTATTACGTTACATTTATAAGAATTGTAAAAAAGTAAATAACATTAAAATTTTTTGATAGACTTATTAGGTCAGGAAGAACTCGGGGAAAAATATTTGGGTGAATAATAGTCAACATATATGACTCAGAAAAGCAACAAATTACCTATTCAAATCTAGATTATTTGAGAAACCGTGATAAATTTCACCGTAATACTCGGTGAATATGAGCACCAAAGAGGGGAAATGGAACATGAGTGTTATAATAGGGTTATTGGGAGAGATATATAGGTATAATCACAAAATAATATTAAAAAATGAATATAATATAAATGAAACAAATTTGTTTTTAAAAATAGGAAATGGGATCACGGGGGGGCCCAATACCTGATTAAATAAAAAAAATCCACAATGATTTTGAATTACTAAGGGGGTAAAAAAGTATATGGTGGTATAAATACGTTATGTGAGCCCATGTGGGAAGTGTAATGTGAAAAAAATAAACAAAAATGAATGATTTATTGTACAATTTTATATAAAAAAGGCTCACGGTTGGCCCAAATCATTAAATAACAACCAGTTTCACCCAAACTACCAATCTAGCTATCATGAACACATGGTAGGATGAATAGATATATATGGAAGTTAATAATTAAATATTAATCTCACCCAAAACCGACAAAATCTATTAGGAGTACCGATGACCATGATCAGTATCAAGACATGAAAAACTAGGTTTGACAATTCTCCCAACCATTAAAGCGTTTCGCCCCCAGAAAGCCATAACACATTCCATCTGAAAGAAAAAAACCTCAGGAATACTTATCAACATAGACCAAAAAATCAAGACAAGGAAATATCATCCCCCACTAAGAAAACTGAATCCTCTTGGACAACCAAAAAACCATCTTACAACCAAATCCAGAGAAAAAATGGAAATATGAAGTCGCTACATCTAAAACCAAGACAAGAACCATTTTTTGGGCATTATTCTCATGAACCCTACAATAACCCAACTCAAAAATAATTCACAAAAACCAGATATTATAGGAGAGGTTGGAATGAACTCCTCACCATTAAGAAAACACTGGAACTCAAAAAATTCTAAGGATAAACTCTAAGAGACCCATGGTGGTTCTCCCCACCATTAAGAACAAATGATCAATTAACAAATGAGAATTCAACATCAAATATGAATAGGTTTATCCCATAGGGTACCACCTATAATATACCATCAAACCCTAAAATCCATGATATTATAAAAAAAATATGTTCACTTAACCCACCCACTCTCTCACAGAGAAGACAAGAGTTGGCCCAACAATTTATACATGGTTTAAAACTCCCTTCCATAAGGGTGGAGGAACTAGACTATAAAAACTCCTTAAACCTCTATGATTCTTCACTGTGCACCAACTTCACTCCATGACCTATGGGAAGATCATTAATGGATGATGCATCTATCGCCTCACAGTCAAGAACTACTAATCCCAAACAATAACATACTTCAAATGATTAGATAAAAGAGAAATATCAGAATCTTATTCAATTGAAACTACACTTCCATTGACAATATGAGTTCATAGAAGAACAGAAACATCAGTTACATTAGAAAAACCTAAAAAACATCTGAAAAAAATCAATGAAAAAATATCCCCATACTAGATGAAAAAAAACAAAAAGATACTTTGAAAAACTCCATAATGACACCTCACATATAGGAAATTCCCCCATGATGATTTATAGAAATTCATTGATATAATATCTACAGGAAACCCTACCGTCTATGATCATGACATGTCTTAGTAGTACATTTACACAATTTCCTCTTATGACCCAACCATCCCCACTGATAACAAACAAAGACATCACACCCAGAGGAGGTTTATGAAGGATCCCTGGGCCTTTTGATTCCACAACCCACTCCACCAACATTCAGTCATGTTATTATTTCCATACAAGAATATTCCCCACATATCATTGGGATTGAAGGAGGGAGGACTATGATGATCACTCCTTCCATAGTGGCTTCAACATGGAAATCATTCCTCACCACATCAGAAAAATATGTTATGTTGAACTCATACACCTTTGACTACAAATTGGTACAAATCCCAACATCCAAATGTCAAGCCATCAAGGAATCATTTGCAGGACACACTAAATCATATGTTAATTCATCAATAGAATGATGTAAATACTCTAACACTAATCCATCACCTTACTGAAGAAAACCCATATTCATCCCCATTTTCAACATTTCTCTCTCTAAAAAATATTGATGAATGAAAGAAGCCTTAAATAATTCCCATGTTAGATATTCCTAGGGATTGTTCCGAGACACTGACTTCCACCACATCCATGGTGATCATTCAAGCATGAAATTTGAAAAATTATCCTTCAATAACTCAGGAATCTCAATGATTCTAATGTTCCTTTTGATCATTTTCATCAACTCCCCCGCCTCAAGAAGATCTACTTTTCCATTAAAGAGAAGTGTATTTGGTCTATGAAACACATGATTGAAATAATTTGGTTCATTACCATGAAATTCCAGAAAGGGGGAATCACCCAAAAATGCACTGTGATCACCCATCAATTCTTTACAACGACACCTACTTAATAACGAAAACCAAGAACCAAATGAAAACTAAGTCATTAAAAAAATCATCGCGAAAAAAATCCACACATGGGACAATATTTGAACATAAGAAAAAAAGAAATTATATCCTACAAACATTCCTTTTGAAAACATAATTATTTTAAAACAAAATTGTTGTGTCAATCACTCTCCATTAATATTATTTAGAGTCTCACTCACAAGAATGTTTTAATGCCACACACACACCCATCTGTTATGCCATACCGGAAATTCATTCACATTCTCTTATAAAATCATGCATATGAGAACCCATGAAAACACCAAAGGCTAAAAAAACTCTTTTATCAAACCAAAACATTAAACCCACATTAAAAATCATGTACCATTGAAGGAAACCCTAACCTGAAGTAAAAAATCAATTTAAAAAATTCAATATGGTCTTATTCCAAAAACTCATAGCCAGGATGACTAAAATCTTTGTCCGAAAATCACCAACTCCTCAAAACCACATTCCAAAACTGATTCATTAGATTCAAACACTTTTCCAAAACCTAAAATATCCCACAAAAAAACAAATACAAACTCACATTAAAATAATCAAAACATTCCAAACATTTCACATAAACAACCCATGATTTTATATTTAACAAAATCAATCATGTTAAATCATTTCTACTTTATCTCCAAAAAATGGATTAAAAAATCCTAACATTCCAAAAACATTATAATATAAAATTTTAAAAACCCATTTTCAAATTTTCAAAATCTTACTATTTCATTAACACCCATTTATATAAATTTCACATAAGTATTTAAAAAATATAATTGAAAAAAAGTACCAAAATACCCACAAAAAGGGAACTACTGTTAGTGGGCGACGCGAACATATTGTTAGCGGCCATATGTCAAACACACCACCAACACTGAGATTCTTCATAGGATATTTCCCTGCATAAACATGGCTTTCCATGACCTATTAGGTAAAAGATACCATTAGTCCAACTCCCTCATTGTACCCCAACACCGTATAATCAACAAATCCCAAAGTAACCAATGAAACCTTACTTCCCATTGAAACTCGAGGTTAAAAACTAAAATGTGTTCATGATGGTCTTCCTAAACATAACACTAATTTCCTGAAAATACAACTCCACCTAGATTAAAATCCCTAAATAATAGTGTTCACTCTAAAAAGAATGGTCTGATAGGAGATGACTTCCTTTTATAGCATTTTGTGATGAACCATCCCTTGTTAACCATGAACTAGGAACCCGAACCAATCCATGGCATGGCCTGAAGGGCATTCTTGAACCCCATGGGCTAGAAAATAGTTCAAGGAATCATTAGAATATAAAAAAATGATTTCAAAAATATATAATCATTAAAATAATCAGTGGAATGAAATGTACATCCCAATACACATTAATGAAAACTGAACATGTCATCATGTATAAAAAAACACATGAATTAAAAATGAAAAATATATCTAAACTAACATGATATGAATACCAAATAATATCATGTATCCTAGCTGGTCAATATCCAATAAAAAAATCACAAATTGGTATATGTTAACAAACTTATTATGAAACATGCACAATGGCTAAAAACAAAAAATAATTATAGGCGTGAGTTAAAACACCATAGGATATACTGATAATCTTTTCCCAATTAAAATTATTTAAAATAAATGAATCATAATTCTCAAAATTGAACTAAAATATATTAATGTATGAATTCCAAAATTATTACTCAAAACAATGTAAAACACATTGCCCTTATTTATTTCCAAAACTATATTCATTCATCTAGTGGGTCAATAGCATTTTCAAAGGGAATGTGATGTATTACATTTTCATATTCGTAAAAATATGATAAAACACATTCATTTGAAAAAAATGTCTTAAAACATATAAAAATAAAACCCTTAATTTAGAATAAAAATAATAAACAGGAATTCAAGATAGTAATCACACAACAAAGGCAGTGTAAATGTACATACATGCATTACATTCATCACTATAAGAAAATAAAATCTAATTACACATGGGTGAAACGTGGAGATCAAGAATAATCATGAAGATACCAATAATTGAGACTTCATCCTTAATAAAATTTCACACATGATGAAATGAAAATACTCAATATGATCTGTAGTCTATTCTCATGCAGGCCGAGGGAAAATATAATAGTATTAAACCCAATATGTCCAGATAATATGGTCCACCGATCAATACCATAACCTACAAATGCAGTAATAATTATTAGAATATTCTATCAGCATTCCGGGTTCTTGTGTCTTATTTATATAAAAATGGGGTCATAAAATCTAAGCCAACCGATCATCCAATAAAATTAAATATGATATGAAAATTCAAAACACTCATCACCCTGAGTCACTCCATGGACCGACCTCATGACATTAATCAAAAAGAACATAAAGAGTCCATCATGTGGTACTCTCATGATTGATAACAAGTTTTCATGAGTAAGAAAATACCATCCAAAATATACATAAGAGTAGGGAATGATAAACACCCATATGATTTTTTCATAATATTCAACTTCACTTTTTTTCACAAAGTAACAAATCATAACCTTAAGAATTTCTCAAAAGTGAAATTTCCCAATGGTAAATATTTAACATTTAAAAAGTGTTTTATAATTACCATTTATAGTAGGAGACTAATTTCATAAATCCCTTAAAACATTCAGGTTACACATCCAATGCAGAACCATTTTTATAAGGATGCCAAACATGCCATTTTTCAGCAATGCTTGACAAAACATTTCATAAATAATAAAACTATTTTTTTTTGTACAACCAAATGAAATTTGTAAAGCGGTAGAAGGACACAAATATACCATTTTTTATACTTCCCCTTCATTTACGAATCTAACTAAATTATTTTCAATCACACATAACACAAAACCGACTGGGAAATTTACCAAACACATGGATTAAACTACATAACAACACAATTCACTTTCTGTTCATAAAAAGTAATAAAAATACCAATTTCATGCCATATATATATTTAAGATACTTAATTATGTTAATAATAACATAAAATTGGTTCTAAATATCTCCAATCTTGTGTGAAAGATAATTGGACATTTAAACAACCATGTGGTGTGATCTTTTATACCAAAATAACATTACCTTTTAAAATACAAGGAATTTACACCACTTTTGACGCCAAATAAAATAAATGATGGATTATAAAACAATAATAATAATTTTTATAGGGTGAAAATTCCATGGAATTAATGAATCTTAAATAAAAATGAGGTGTGCAATGATAAACCTGCCTTATATCCCTGGCAGAATGGAAAGGCACACCCGATATCAAAATTTTAGGGTTTATAAACCCTAAACCATTGATGACTAGACCCAAATGAACAAATAACCCAAAATAAAATTATTTTATAACCTAATAGTAGGTCGATCATGACTCGATGATAAGAAATATCCAAGATATAATGGAAGGTGGTTGAAGATGGTGGATAAAGGTGAAAAATCTCACCATAGAAACTTGAAAACCCTTTTATTCCCCTAGATCATCATCCATAGAGGAAAGGTATTGACTTTTAAATACATGGAGAGAATAATTTGGTCTGGAATATCAAGGGTATGAATATTTTGGGGAATGTCTAAAAAAGAATGATTTACCAAAATAATAAATTACCTCTTCAAATCTAGTTTATTTGGGAAACACTAATGAATTTATCCCTAATGCCAGATTAATATGAGATTTAAATAAAGGACAATTTACATGTGGGTGACCATAGGGTTCATTATATCTAGAGAGGGGAGGAATAACTAAATCTTGTAAAAAAATTAATTTGATATAAAGTATTTTTAAATAAAAACAGGAAATTACCTCATGTGCTGGCCCAATACCTGAAAAAATAACCCAAATGCACCATGATTATGAATTAAAAAGGGGTTATAAAATGATATAGTGGTTTTAATTGGTTTTTTGTAGCCATTTTGGAAGTGGAATGAGTGAAAATGTTGAAAAACTAAGTATTTATAAAAGAAAAAATTTGGTTTTTAAATATGAAAATGTGCTCATGATTGGCCCAAATCCTGATTAAACAGCACTTTTCTGCAAAACTCCCAAACAAGCTATCTGACACCCATGATAGGATAACTAGATATATATAGATGTTCAAAATTCAACATTAATATCTTCCAATGCCAATAAAAGGATCAGGATTACCATAAAATAGTATCAAAATCAATACATGAAAACTAGGTGTGACATGGTGTTTAGCCTTCACCTACTGTCATAAAAATCATTTTTCCCCAAAATATTCCATTTCCCATATCATTACAGATGACTAAAAAATATACATCATGACATATTAAATTTGGGATACTTTTAGGTGTACCAATAAGGGAGATATTTGAATCTTACTGGGGACTCCCTCACACATCGCCACAAGAACAAAAAGACTTCCACATAACATCAACTTATTCTGACCAACCTCTAAAAATCCCTCTAGAGAAATACCAAGGCCAATGCAGTCACACATCAACTATTCCCATGAGTCCCACATTGATACTCCTGAAACTACAACATTATAAAATACTATATTATTATCTCAAATGGACAGCCTCTACCACCATTCATTCGTGCATCTAGGTGCAAGGAACCCAACACCACCACCACCTTCTATGAATAAGTATATTCCTAAACTACCACCATCTATTATATTCTTATCAAAACATAAAAAAATCCCCTTTTTTGTGGCGTAGGAAATATAAAAAGAATATCCTTGAAGAAAATCCATCCACCTCCATTGTCACAAGTTCATATCTCACTGGGAAAAGGAAAATCTAAATATCTTATGATCTGGGAAGACCATGTTGGAAACATGGATATTATATTCATTAATTGGAGTATGGTTTGTGTTTTTTTTCAATCCTCATTTGAAGTTCATAATGTGTGCCAGCAATGTGATCATACAGTTCCAGTAGACAACAGTATTGAAGGTGGCACCATTTCCTAATGTTTTCCAAAATTTTGGGCCTCAAAATCAGAAAATGAAGGCATGGATTATTGGTAAAAGAAGGTGGACAAAAATAGGATGTGGTGCATGAAAAATAAAGGCTTTGCGCGAAATATTTGATTTGGGTGCAAAAGACATCTTGGTGCACGAAATAGTGGATTGATGTTTTTCGCACAAATAGTGTATCAGAATCAGAATGTTGAAAAATTGTAAAGGCATGGGCTATGCAAAAAATATGATGATGTGCATGAAAAACAATACTGGCATGAATGATTACATGCTAGATGATATTTTTTTCACACCAAAGGGTGTTCTGCGTGTTTGGGTCTCAGATGCCTATAAATAAGAGGTGACCCCCTCATTCAGTAAGGTTGAAGGATTAGAGATGATCTGAGGTCTGCTGCGCGTAAAAGGTTCTCGTAAAGGTGCTTTTGTGAAATATTCCGAGCATCATGAAAAGGTAGAGTGGCGCATAAAAATTGAGGTGGCACTTAAAATTTTCAGTTGCACGAAAAATGGTTTTGGTGCATGAAATATTTTTCACTGCAAAAAATAAAGACTGCACGCAATTGTATGTTCTTGTGTGCAAAGGGTTGGGGTTGTATGCAATTGTCAGAGAAACTTGTTTGCTCATTCTGGTTATCTAGTTTAGTGGTTCAGTGCATACAAGTGCATCATTTTCAGACTTCGATGCAATCATAGTCTCGTGTTGAGCAGATACAAAGACATCAATGAAAATATATTGAAGAAACATTAACATCAATAAACTGATTGTGACTACACCAAGGGAAGTGATCCCTGGGAGTCAACAGGAGTGACCCGAGGGATGCTGTGAGCTATCCCAGAACCTTTTATAATGGCAGGGAGCCTGGGACAAAGTGACTGTGCCCAAACCATTGTAATCCATATCTAGTTAAGTTTAGTGTAATTTGGTATGACTGACATCCTATCGACGTATGGTCCTTGGACATAGCCCTTAGTGGTGAACCAAGTAAAATGAGATGTGTCATCTCTCTCCAGGTGAATGTTTTCTTTCTGTTCATAGCCATCATTCATATTTAAAATCTTCCTCCCAACGTGGGAACAACATCCATCACGTTAAAAGAAAACGTTGACACCCGGATTCACCCATCCCCTCTCAAGGTGTCCTAGGGACCTACAAGTGGAATCTTAGGGAGGTTGCTAGTGTTGAATCTATCCATTGTCGTCATGGAGAATGAAGTCAATGTTAAGGGAGTCCTTCTCTTCGATGGATGTAATTTCAAGATCTGGAATAACAGAATGAGATCTCATCTAAGATCTCTTGTAATGGATGTTTTGTTTTCTACTGTGCATGGTATTAGTTTTTCTGATCCAACAGGGCTGGCTATGACCGATACAAATATGAAAATTCATGATGCAAATGCTAAATCACTAAATTCTTTCACCACAACACTTCTGATTAGATTTATCTAAAAGTGATGAGTTTCACCTCAGAAAAGTCCATGTGGGATAAACTTGAAAATTTTTATGAAGGTGTATGAAATGTGAAGGAGGGAAAACTATTGTGCTACACAATAGGTGTGATTATCTAAAGATGCATCCTGATGAGAATGTAGACTCCTTATTTAATCGAATTACTGAAGTGGTTTGCGCAATTCGGGGCCTAGGAGAAGAAATCAGAGACATTGATGTTGTGATGAAAATACTGAGAATACTACCACCCCTGTACAATGTAAAGGTGTCATCCCAAGATGAAATAGATCTTTCCAAAATTTATTTGGATTATATGTTGTTCATATTGGTGGCATATGAAATGATAGTCAAACCAGAAGATGCTACTACATGATTAAGATAGGAAATATCGTTCAAATCCATGGAGAAACTGAAAATCTCAAAGGATAGTAGTAGAGAATATGATGAGGTAAAAAATTATCTCTCTCATTTCCAATAAGTTCCAGAAGGGAAAATGGAAATTAGAATGGAAGAGACATCTATCTTTCTTTCATTGTGGCAACGTTGGACACATTGCTTCTTAGTGCTTAAGAATGATAGATGATGACGATAGCTATGCTGAAAACATTGAGAATCCTCAGAAATGTGTTTTCACGAAAGGAGACTTCAAATCTAGAATGATTTTTCTAAAGAAGTTTTTTGTCTATGAAGAGGAATAATATGATAATTAATTCTGTGATAAATAAAAACAGTAATTTAAAACTGGGATACATGTTTCCATGATGGCCACTATTGAAAAATCTGATGATACTGTTGGAGAAAATCAGTTCAAACTAGTCAAGATCCTGAGTTGCAACTTAAGGAAGTTTTTAGAAAGATTCAGATTAAATGTAAGAGTTACAATAAGTGGAAATCAATGGTAGAAGAATCAATATAATATGTTGATCAACATGATGGTGAAATTGAATGAATCGAAGAACTTGTGAAAGTACAGTCTAAAAATCTTTAAAGAAATGATGATGTAGTGGATCTAAAGCTAAGAATTCAAGAGCAGGAAGAGGTCATCAATGAGCTCACCGGTAGACTATAAAAAAATCCAAGACTGTTGAGGGTCTTGAGGAGGAATATGTTACTCTTAGGAGTAAACATGAGACTAAATCAATTTTAAATGAATCAAGGAAGAAAATACAGTTTGGAAGATCCTCAGATGCAGAATTACTAAGAAGTGCCAATAGTGGTTCAGATGAGGTAGGAAAAATCTTGAATAGTCAAAGACCCACTTTCATGGGAAAGAGTGGAATTTAATGTGATGCTGAGACATCAACTGTAGGAAGTAAATGGAACCGAACTAATGACAAGATTAAAGTTGGACATGTTGAAACATTTCGTGATGTGATGAAAAAAACCCTCAATAGAAACTAAAAGGAGAACTAAAAATTACCCTCAAACATTCAGAAATGATAGGCATTCCAACTATTCTCCCAAGGAAGGGAGTATGAAGAGATATTCAAGTAAGAAGACATTTCCTCTCATGAAGTGCCAGTTCTGTGGCTATATGGGCCATACCATGTCATATTGCAAAGAGGCAAGGTGCTATTTGAATAGAGACGATCTGAGACATCAACAAAGGAGAATAACTTCATATCCTCCATCATATTGAAGAAATAGTTTCTATGGATACTGTTTTCATTTCTCTAACATTGGTTATAAGGCTGTTAATTTCATGAAGAGAAGGGACATGGACACCTCATACTAGAATTCAAGACAAGTCAGATTTCATTGAAAAGATAGTGTTACTCTTTCAAACAGGTTTTCTCCTCTCGATGAAGACATCAGCTATAAAGAACCAATGTACATAGATGAGATAATTGAAAGGCCATAAGTGCTCTATACTCATTCCAATGTCTCATGGAATGAAAGGAAGAAAATTTATAAATCCAACCTTCCTAAGGTGTCCCTCAAAGATACAAAAAGAAATAAACTTGGATTTTGATAGCAGTTTTCCATCCCATATGACAGGTAATGATGGCCTATTGAAAGATATCAAAAGGATAATTGATTAAATAGTGCTATTTGGTAATGATGGATCTTTGAAAATCAAAGGCAGTGGATGTACTAAATTAGTTGATGGAGATCTCAAGAGGACTGAAGTCCTTTATGTAGATGGCCTACGTCGTAATCTACTCAATATGAGTCAACTATATGAGTCAGGACATATTTTTATATTTAATCAGAAAGGTTGCACTATCAAGGGAAAGACATTAAATTCACTTATGAAAGGATACAGAACAGAAGGCAACATGTATCAGGTTGATAGTAAAGAAAACTTTTGCTACATGACTGTTGAAGAAGAAAACAATTTGTGTCATATGATATTGGGTCACATCAATCAAAAATACATGGATATAATATCAAAATTGAGGATTGTCATGGAAATTCCTATACCTAATATGTGAGCATGAAAAATCTTGTGATGCTTGCATTTTTTGAAAGCTAGTCTGTAGTTCATATAGGCCAAAGAAGAAAAGGGCTTCTCATCTTCATGATCTAATTCATACAGATATATGCGGGCTGATAAATGTTTCCAGAACTCATGGAGAAAGTAATTTTTCCTTTTCATTGATGATTATAGTAGAACGACATGTGTTATGGTCATTCTCTGGAAATGAAAAGTACTTCACTGCATGGAAACATATCGGCGAATCGTTGAGAATTATACTGGATGAAAAATAATTATTTTGTGATCTGATAATGGAGGGGAATACATGTCCATTGAGTTTAAGAATTACCTTGAAAGCATGGCATACTGCATGAGGAAGTGGGTGTCAGAACTCCACAGCAAAATGGAGTTTTTTAGCACCAGAATCGACATGCCAACAACATGGCCAGGACTATACTGATTGAGAGAGGAATCTCTCTCCATTACTGGAAGGAAGCTATTGAATATACAACTCACATTTAGAATCTAACAGGGGATTTATTTGGGATAAACGAATACACCATATTAATTGGGGCATGGAAGGAAGCCTTAATTTAAATACGTTTTGTGTTTTTAGAAGTAAATTATTCATTCGGAATAAAGAAGGTAATCTTGGGAAGTTTGGTGACAATGCCGATGAATGAATTTTTCATGCATATCCAATGATCAATAAAGCCTACAAGTGTTTCAACAAGCAATTAGGAAGGACTGTGGTAAGCAGTGATGTTTATATAATTAAAGGCAAAAAACAAAAATGCTTTAAGAACGTCATACGCTGATGTGATAGAATGTGAGGAAGAAAGAGAACATGGAGAAAATACGAATACAGAAATAGCAGAAGCTGTAAAAAAAACTCAGTAGTCACATCATGATGTTGAGTCAGAAGAAGAATCTGAAGAAGAAACTGTCGGTGGAGAGAATGCAACTGAACCACACATAAGAAATAATAGTGTTGAGATTGACCAATTTAACATAATTGGGGACAGTAGTTCACCCACTAAAACAATGAGTATGAGGAATAACACGTAAACTGCATTTCTGTCAATTGTGGAGCCATCCTCACTTGAAGAAGCTGAAAATGATGAATTTTGGGTGAAAGCCATGAACGAAGAGCTAGATCATATTGACAATAATTAGACATGGGATCTTGTCCAGAGACCTGAAGGTCAAAATGTGATTGGTACAAAAAGGATCTTTAAGAACAAGTTTTTGAGCATTGAAGTGTTATTAGAAACATGGATCAATTGGTAGGTAAAGGATATTCCCAGATTAAAGGTGTTGATGTTGAGGAAACCTTTGCTCTAGTGGCTAGACTGGAGTCAATCAGGTTATTCCTCGCCATTGATCTCCAAATAGGATATAAATTATATCAAATGGATGTCAAGACATCATTCTTAAATGGTTAACTTGAATAATAAGTCTAAATTGAACAACCAATGGATTTTTTCTTGGTAATGATGAAACAACAGTCTACACACTAACAAAATCACATTATGGATTAAAATAGGCACCATGGGCATGGTACTCCTGGCAGGATTCTAATATCAAGAAGCTAGAACTCAAAATAGGAGGAATAGATCACAATCAATATGTAAATAATTCAGCAAAAGATCAGTTCATGGTTCTAGTCTACATTGATGACATTATATTTGGAGGAAGAAGGCCGAAATCAGCGGATGAATTTTCCAACCACGTAATATCTGAGTTTGAAATGTCTATGATTGTGGATCTCACATATTTCATAAGAATATAGGTGATTCAAAATAAGGATTATACTTTCATTTCTCAGGAAAAATATGCAAGAGAGCTGTTGAATAAGTTTAATATGAAAGACTACAAACCAATATCAACTCCGATTGCAGTTGGAACCAAACTTGGAAAGCATAAGGATGAGACATCTGTAGATACCAACATGTACAAGAGAAACATTGTGAGCCTACTTTATCTGACATAGACATAACAAAATATTGTTTTTGAAACATTTATAGCGGCCCGCATTCAGAGTAATCCAATGGAGGAACATATGGAGGCTGTAAAAATAATCATGAGGTACATTCAATCCACTCATAACATTGGATTATACTTTTCAGCAGGCAGGGACAATTAATTATAAGAATTTTCTGATGCTAACTGGGCTGGTGATGTAGTGGACAGAATGTCCACTAGTGGTGGAGCATTCTATATTGAGAATAAATGTGTTGGCTGGTTGAGCAAGAAACAAAAAAGTACTTCTCTTAGTACTGCTGATTCTGAGTATATCTCCACCATAAAGGCATGCAATCAACTACTATGGATGAAGAAACAAATAACAGATATTGGTGATGAGGTGAAGCAACCAATGGTGATTTATTATGATAACAAGATCGTAATTGATCTTAAAAATAATCCGGTTCAGCATTCTCATACAAAACCTTTTGAAATCAGGAATCAATTTATCAAAGAGAAAGTTGAGAAATGAAAGATTAGAATGGATCATGTTGGAACTGATGAGCCAGTGGCCGATATACTGACCAAGTCAGTGTCACCGTCTGTGTTTGAGAAGCATCGGTTGAACCTCGGTGGTTTGCCATCTCCTAGTGCATAAGGAGGTTACGAAATACCACTCTCCCCAGTTATGTTAACTGCTTTTAATCTGTTTATGGATGAGAAGCATGTTTGTGTGGGAGATACTATCCAGGGGGAGTGTGCTTTGACATGAACAATGAATAATTACAAATCCTTGGGTTAATTGTCAATGGGGGAGAAAGGAAAAAATTCTGGCATGTCCCATGTAATGCTTCTGTGGAATAAATTCAGAAACGTCATGGACATGTAATGCTTCTGGGACTCGATGTTAATTCAATGTCGGTGATAAGATGAGAAGGATGAGAAGGAATACATTATACATGTAATGCTTCTGTGACACTGTATGTGAATTACGTGGGTGTTATTGAGAATTACAAAACACAGGAACCCAATTCATGCTTCCTCTCTTGTTTTCTACACAAGACATTACTCATGTAGACTTATAGTATTCGCTATGTTGATTCTTGATTTTTTGGTTTGCATGTGACTGGTGATCTATTGAATTTATTTGGTTATTTCCAACAAACACAAAGGGGGAGATTGTTGGAACCATGGATATTCTATGCATGAATTGGGGTATGGTATGTTTTTGTTGTAAATCCTTAGTGTAAGATCAGAATGTGTGCAAGAAAAGTGATCATACAATTCCATCATACAACAATATTGAAGGTGGCACCATTATCCCAATTTTTTCCAAATTTTTGGGTCTCAAAATCGGAAATTTTAGACATGTATTATTGGTAAATTAAAGTGGGTGCAAAGAGGAAGTGGTGTGTGAAAAATAAATACTTTGCATTAAAATATTTGAGTTGGTTGTGAAAAACGGTGTGTTGCACAAAATAGTGGATCGATGTTTTTCACGCAAATAGTGTTTTGGAATCAGAATGTCGAAAAATGGAAAATGCATGGGCTATGTGAAAAATATAATGATGTGCACGAAAACAAATACCGGAACAAATGATTACGCACTATATGAGACATTTTTCACACCAAAGGGGGTTTTCAAATGGGGGTCTCAAACACCTATAAATAAAAGCTGACCCCCCTCATTCGGTACGGTTGAAGACTTAAAGAAGTTCTGAGGTCGGGTCCACATAAAAGTTTTGCGTAATGGGGCATGCACAAAAAATTCCGAGCTTTGTGAAAAGGTAGAGCTGCACGTAAAAATTGAGGTGGAATGTAAAATTTTTAGTTTCGCGGAAAAGGGTGTTGGTGCGCGAAATATTTTTTCGTGTGAAAATAAATATTTTGCACAATTATAAGGTCTTCCCTATAAATGGTTGTTGTTCTGGAAAATTGTCAGAGAAACTTGTTTGCTCGTTTTGGTTATCTGGTTCAGTGGTCCTGTGGGTACAAGTACATCATTTCTAGACTTCGATGCAAGTAGTGTCTCGTGCTGAGCAGAGACAATGACTTAAATGCAAATATATCGAAGAGACCTTCACGTCTATAAACTTCTTGTGACTACACCAAGGGTAGTGATCCAGGGGGAGTCAACGGAATGACTAGATGGACGCTGTGAGCTATCCTTGAACCTTTTGTAAAGGAAGTGATCCTGGGACAGAGTGACTATGCCTGAACCTTTTTAATCCACAACTAGTGAAGTTTAGTGAAATTTGGTATGACCAAAAACCTGTTGGCATATTCTCCTTGGACATAGACCTTAGTGGTGAACAAAGTAAAAAATTGTTGTGTTGTCTCTCTGCATGTGAATGCTTTCTTTATGTTCATATCCATCATACAGGTTTAAAAAGTTCATACCAATGTGGGAACATGATCCATCACTTTAAAAGAAAAAGTTGACACACTGATTCACCTCTCCCCTCTGTGGGTGTCCCTGCTTCCTACAAACCACAAAAGTCACCCCAATGAGGAAATTCCATGAAAAAAACAATGATAAAATGGCCATTGATATCTATAGATCAGGGGTGGAATATTTACTTTATCAAGACATAACTTTAAACAACCATAATATATCTCTCCCCAATATTGCATCAAGAAACATCACAATCTCCTATAGGAAACATCCCAAAACCCCTCAAACATCCCCCTTTATTTTGATATAGTTGAACTAGACAACAGACCAACTTCATCTTTAGATAGTCTAATTATACCTAAAACAACTCACTCCACCTAGAATCATGGTATTTTCTAGTCAGAGAATACAATGGGGCTATCACTTAATAGAAATGTTGTATAATTCTCCGTTAATAGCCTTCAAGATCGAGAAAACCATAATACACTAAAACATTATTGAGAAATTCCAAATAAACAACTACCTCGCCATCTATTGGTCCATTTCTATACCCTACTACAACACCACATGTCCATGGAAATTCCCCTCTAACATCCAAGACCTACACTTGGAAACCTTTCGTTGGAGCCAGTAGTGTTAAGGAACCTCAAAGAGAGTCATGAGATTCATGGTATGTTCCTCCTCTTAATTATAGTAGATAAGGATTTCATCAATGAATATGATGATTAAATGGTCTATGAACTCATTGAAGTGGATTTCATGGGCCCCATGAATAGGGATGTTGCATTCATAGAACCAAACATCTTAATCAAAATTAGAAGTGATTTTACCTGCACTAAAATGAAATATTTCTGATGTCACCCACATTAACTCTCAACTAGTGATATCCACATTGCAAATCGATATTATAGAACCAAATTTATCTACTAAGTTGGTCAAACTAATCATCTATCCTCGGGAGGTGGTAATGATTCTTGAATGCTAACTGATTCAATCTTTTGTAGTATATATATAATCTAATACCACCATCTTCCTTTTTCAGAAACGAGACTAGGGAACAACACAGTGACACAATAATCTTGTTAAAACATTTCTACATCAGACCATCATTCTGAATCCTCAAATCCCAATGCTCTGAAACTTCCATCTATTAAAATACCAATGAAATTAGAGAAGAATTTTTCTGTTAGTCTATCTCCAACACAACATCACGTCATGGTTGTTGATTATGAAGCTTTTCATGAAAACAATAACTCCCCAAAACACTGCGAACATCCCCCTACTCAGAAACCACCAATATGATTGGTAGCACGCGCAACAAGAAATTAATATACTCCCCATGTCGACTACCCACCTCGCAGCTCCACTCACCAGTGAAGGCCATGTGTTTCCCATCTACATATGAAAATAAGACACATCTCCGATATTAGATGATCATATCATTGATAGTGTAAAACACTTCTATTCCATGTATGACATCATATATATACATCTATAATAGGAAAATATCCATATGTGATAGGGGTTGTCCCGTCATCAGCCTAAAACCCCAGTAAACATCAAACAAGCTCATCGGACCTCTGAATTGCCTACTCAACAATAGGGGAATGTGAATTATTCTTATGTATATTCCCAAATAATTTGAAATATTGGGTGAATAAATGGATTTTGAACTTCCTAAATCAAAAAAATCACAAGAAAGTTTATTAAACAAGAATATTGTGCCTCAGACGATCTATGGCCCTACAAGAACTGCTGCCTTTGTTACATGTAACTAACCAAAGTCAATTCATCTTCCCCTCTAAAGGCGACTACCTCATTTAACAAACCCAAGTTGTGGTCCATGAAGAAAACAATTAGGTCATCCTCCACCTTCTCTTTCTTCCATCGTTCGTGTAAGAGCATGGTGTCCCCACAGGTGAAATGGCATGGCTAGCAATTGATACTAATACGAGGGATAAACCAGCACACCGCCATTGTATAAGGATCAGACATCCATTTTAAACTGACTCTAATGATTTACAAAAGCTCCTCATGTAAAACACTTGGTCACAATATTTCATAAAGGTCATGAGGAACTAATGGCTGAATAGTGAAATATTGTGGTCTACTCCCTACTGGTAAAAACCAGGAAGTCCATATTGAATATGACCTCTTGCTGATAGAATTTACCTTAGAAGGACAAAGGTGTGCCACCTCTCACAATATACCTCCTCTTTAATTCACTCTATCAATTACATATTCTTTATTTTGGACCATGGTGTATGTCGGTAAGGTAAAGGGAGTAACTGAATACTAGAGAGAAGTATGAATCTCCTCCTATTGGAATATCGTACGTGACTCGTCATCGAGAAGGTGATGTGGAGAAAAGTGAATGAGATCCTTGAACATGATCCCAACTCTAGTACTGATGTACTCAACTATGTGATGGAGTGTAAATCCTTCCTCATCTCATCGTTTATGGTCGATAAAATAAATTTAGTTCGGAACTACTTCTTTTTGTCAACCCACAAAACATCATCCACATTTATCTCTTCTATGTTCCATTTCCACCATTGATGAGTGGCACCCCACATCTAGCCCACCATAAATGGAATCTAGTACTTTGTCTATAACAACCCGAGATTTTGTAAGATACATTCATTTTAATTTCATTCATATATTCTATTGTACGACACACCAAGATTATCTTGCGCTATACGCAACACTGTATTAGCTTGTAGTTTACGCAACACTTTTCTTGGCTCTTCTTACACACAATTTCAAGTTCATTTGATAGAAGTTATTCTATGCAACATTGAGTATATATATATATATGTATATTCAATGTATAAATAAAATATCGTTGGATTCTGTTATACGAAACAATAAAGGAGTTGTGCACTACACGCAACCCTGACTTGGCTTGCATTACATGCAATCGCGACCTTCCTCGATAGCATGTGTTGTACGCAATACCGGGTTTTACTAAACAATGATATATTATTATAATATTGTTATTAACTAGCCTTTATGAATAGTGTAAACTAAATTTTGAATTTTATAACATTATTATTCATCTTACACATTTCTAGAACATGTTATAAGAACAAAAAAAAATTCGGGTAAAATAAGTATTTTTAAAAAAAATGCAGTTTTGCCGCATTTTGATAGAGCACCCACATTAAATCTATTTTTTTACATGTTTATAAGTTTAATTTGACAAAAATAAAATTTTTCTTTTTAATTAGAATATAAAAATTTACATTATATAATGTTTTGTTATTTTTCTGATAACTTTCATATTTTAATGAATAGTAAAAACACGCTATATTTTAATTAAAAAAAACTTTTTTCATCATAACATCCTATGTGGTTAGATTATAATATTGAATGGTTTTAAAGTATAAATAGAATATATTTTTACCATTTAATATAATGTATGTCATTAGCATTGATTTTACCTTGAATTCGTAGGTTAAATCAATTCAATCTATTGCAATGTTTTAAAGAAAAACTCATTTTCTTTCACCAACGGGATTAATTTTAATTTAATTTCTGCATGTTTTGTGAAATGAATTTGGAAAAATGGATTCCATATTTGGAATCAGTGGGTCCAGATTATGTTAATAAGCTACTTTTTATTTTTGGGCATTGTAAATAGTAACTACGGTAAATTTTATTTACTATAGTTAAAGGTAAATCGGGTAATTAAGGGTAAATATAAGATTATAAAATTGCCCTAACACTTGGAAAAATCCTATTGGATGGCTAAAAGTAGACCCATATAACCTAAGGGTCGGATTAGATTCATTTTATGGACATTTGTTCATGAAAATTATTTAATTATTATTAAAACAAAAGAATGTGACAGCATGTCACTTTCTTAAATCTTATAAGTATAATAATTTTAATTTAGTGATAAAATTAATGAAACATCGAAAATGAATAGTCTCCAGAAAGCTAATACAATTATCTACATCATAGAAATTTATTTAGAATTTTTAGGGATTAAATAATTATCATTTATTATGACACAAAGATGATGCAATAATTGTCTTATTAATGAAATATTGACATAATTGATGTTATAAATGTCCAAATAAAAATAATTTGAGACTTCTTATGACATACACTAATTTTCTAGGTTAATATGACATGTTATTTTTGATTTAAGTAACATTGTTTGAACTTATCATTCTGTTATGAATTTCATAAAAATCATGTCCCAAATAGTGTCAAAATTGACATAAATTAGTTTTTAAAACAAATATTTTATTATTAATTGTTATTTTATTCCTAAAAAACAAAGGTTCGACCAAATGACATAGATAAGGTTATTTATATTAATAATAAACAAAGTGGGGTTTGTTTGTGTAAAGACCCAGAAATTTCAAGGAAATTTTTTTCTTAATTTCTTTGGAATTTTTCGAGTGCGCAGTTTTAGACGGTACCTGATTCTGAGGCCCGGAGTGCCCGGAATGATCCGTCGAAGTTTTGTTAAACATAAAATTAACGCACGTAAACAGTTTTCCTGAAAAAGTGTAATAACTCTTGAACGGTTTCCCGGATCAGAAATCTGAGTGCACCGTTGCGCTCATGATGGCGGGATTACCCTATGTGTGACTTATGTTTAGTCGGTGCAGGCCGCCTGTGAGAAATTCCAAAAATGGAATAACCGTAAATAAAATAATTAAATAAATTGTTTTATTTTTTGAATGCTTTTAACTCATAAACGGTAGCTCATATTAAAAATCCAAGACCACCGCTGGACTCATGAGGTTTTTCATTATTTAAGCAGATACTAACTTCGGTCGGTACAGGCCACCAGAAAAAGTTAGTTTTTGGCCGCAAATAAAATAATTAAGTGACAATTATTTTATTGTTAAATTCATAACATCTAAATGGTAACTCGTATTAAAAATCCGAGAGTATCAATGGGTTCGTTAGGGCGTGTTTTAATTAGGCAGAGCCTAACCTCGACCGGCGCGGGTCGAGGGTGACTGATAATAATTTTCTGAACTTTTTTTTCGGGTACGTTCAGTAAACGTACGTGCGGGTTTTTTTTCTTTCTTTTGAACCGATGCTCAGAATTGAAATCTGAGCGCACCGATGAACTCGCAGTGCTGGTAATTGCTTAAGGGAACCTTTACCGTAGTTGCGTTTTGAGCGGGTTGAGGTTAAATATTTGGGAATGAGATTAAATCAAATAAAAATTGATGTGTACAAATTTTATTTAAGGTAAGTGGTTATTTTCAACAATGGGGAAGTTAGAGGTGGGGACCACACCCACATAACCTCCCATGGGAGAGTTTAGTGTGGTGGGTCCCACACGAGACCCTAACTCCTCACCTCCCCATAACTCACCCTTGTTAAATGCTTGGCAACTCCACTTAATCTTTTATTGAAGTGGAGCCTCTCCACCTCCCAAGCTTAAGCCAGGTAAGATAATTAATAACCTTATTAATTATATTTGTCACACCTCTTTGACTTCTTTTGAAATGCATGGAATCTTTTAAATGAAGGGAACTTAATGAAATATGGGGTTGGCAATTGTTGTGTGGAGGATTGGAGAGCTCTAGAGTTTTTTCTGAAGAGTACCAACTCACCGACGAAGAACGATCATTCCTTCATGACGAAGAACACTTCCCAGTTCTCCATCAAAGGTGGAGACACCGCTGTGGGGAATCCGCAATGACGACAACTCTTCCTCCAACGTCAACGGAATCAGCACCGATCTTCCACGACGTCTGATCATCGCAACGCTTGCAACTTTCCACAGCTTGACGACGTGCGACGTCTTTGCGAGGTAGGGGGTTTTTGTATAAAGTGTATATGTGAATTATACCCTAGTGCATGCGTATTTTAATTGTAGGGTGTTTGTATAATTTATCTTGAATAATTTAAACCCTTGTCGTTGATGAGTTATGTATTGAGCTTCTAATGTGGAGGGCACGGGCTTACGAACAAGCCGAGACCCTTCGCTGGTTGTTCTTTTGTGCGCAGGATGATGGGCGATGAAGAAACGGGCCGCAACGGCAATTGGAAGCCGTCACAGTAAAGAGCAGGTCCCGGGAGAGACACAGGCGCAGACGGTAGGTGAATCGGACCACCGAAACGCGTTCGGTGGTCCGTGAAAAGTGCTGCCGACGTGCCATGCCGGGATGACGGATGTCCGAATGCGAAATATTTCTAGCGGAGGAAGCAGCCCCCAGGTTTGGAGGAGAAAAAAGCGTGAGAGTTTGGGAATGGAGAATGAAAATTGGAGAGAGAAGGATATAAAGAGAAATAAATTAAAATAAGGCATAAGGAATCAATAGGAATTGATGGGGAGTGAAGGCATGGAGTATCGGGTACCTGAAGCGCTCAGAAAATAATAGATTTAATATTATTATTAAATATTCGACCTGCTATAACTCATGCGTGCGACGTCTGATTGGCTTGCCGTCAGCGGCGACGTGACCCTATCATTAAGACGGTCGATTCAAGTCTAATGTTGAATACCTAATTCTGGTTCGTGGCTCGGGCCCACGAAACACCGAATAATAATAATATTATTATTATTACGGGATATTGTATCAGACATATCTCTCTCATACGATGTCGGAATGTCGAACTGTCTGTGAGGTTGCGACCCTGGAATTAAGAAGAATGTTTCAAAACCAATTTTGGTTATTTATGTCGAGGTCAAGGCGCGGGCCCCACGAGGCCCGGTTCGCGCGTGTTGCGGTGAAATGAAACTTTTTCACCGGCTATCTATTTTGGACCAATGGGGAGTCCATCTCGTGTGTTTTTCCATATGGATCGCAATGGTGTGATCAGTTTGGTTAACCGGTGTCACTTGAAGTATGGTCGGGTTGGTTCGAACCCGAAACCAACCGGGCCCTCGGAGCAGAAACACTTATATCTTGAGCAACGGACGTCTGATTGACATGTCGTCGACTTTGTTGGATTCCTCTTGATGAGACGGAACTTTTGGAATACTTATCCAGAGATTTGGACGCAGTTGCAGTATGTCCGGGTTGGATTGTACCCGAAATCCAACCGGGCCCTTGGAACGAAAAAACTGATAACTTTCAGACCGGACGTCTGTTTGATGAACCGTCAGCGGTGTTGGTGATCACGTTGAGAAACGGTCCCTATGGGAATACCCTATGAGATTTTGGGGTACAGTTGATATACGGTTGGGTAGGATCACACACGAAACCAACCGGGCCCCTGGGACGAAAAGGCTAGTAACTCACAGACCGGGCGTCCGATTGATGCACCGTCTGTTGCATTGAGACCCCTATGACGAGGCGGTACATTGAGATACTTATTCGTGGGACTTTGAGATAATTCGTGTATTGACCTATAGCTCGTGGAGCGGACCCTCACCGAGATGAGCGTGCGGAGTACGGAGACCGTGTAGCTGACTGAGACCTGATTACTGCTTGACTGAATCGACTTGGAGTGAGTCGACTAGCCCAGTGGACGGAGCACTACTTTGTGAGGTGCAGACCCATGGCAGACGGAGCACTACCTGTGTGACAGTACAGACCCGCGGTACTCGTCCGAAGAGTACCTCAGCAGGCTACTATGGGGTGTGCAGTACTGTGTTTGGGTGACATACCTCGGCGGGAAGCACTACTGTGTTTGGGTGGCTGACCCGCGGTACTCGACAGGAGGAGTAACTCAACAGTCTTAATTTAGTGAGCAGTACCTCGGAGTTGTGATAGGACCACTGTACACTCCAAAGACGGAGCTCTTCAGTAGTTACGGTTTTGATAATGAAAATCCTGGTTTGAGATGAGTCTATGACCATTGTGTTTACCTCATGATTGAGTTGGGTTACTTGATAACTAAGGTATATGTATGGGAAGATACATGGGTAGTGGTTATCCATTGATTCATAATCTTTGTGTTTCCTCATGATTGAGATGGGTTACTTGATAACTTGGGTATATGTATGGTCATATACCTAGGTAGAGGTTATCTGTTGAGATCTTCTTTGTTGTTAACTTTGTTGGATTTATTGAGATCTTGAGGGTCTCGGGGTCCCTACTGAGTATCGATATACTCACCACTACACGGGTTATGCCCGCACCTCATTGTATTGGTTGCAGACGACGGGCAGCGCAGACAGAGGCCGTGTGTTCGAGGACTGGACGGTACCCAGAGGTGGATCTCACGATGAGACAGTATCTGGTGGTGGACTTCACGACGAGACGACACTCGGAGTAGGTTGATGGGGCGAGAGCGTTGTGGAGGCTACCTATACCTACCCTTCAGGTAGGACCATTGGTGAACGATCTAGGAGCTGCTTGTCACCTTTCAGTTGTTTTGTCTTTTTCCTTGTACTTTACAGTTGGGCATGTATTTCCGGCCCCTTTACATTCAGCACAGATTCATTCAGTTTTACCTACTATTTTTCTTCCGCTTGTACTCTGTCATGTTTTGTTTAATTTTATAAAGGCATTGTCTTCCCAGTTATCTGGATTTACGCCTTTGGTACTAGTCTCCAGCCCCTGGCCTATGGAAGGCGGGCTTGGGGTAGTCACGACACGGGCCCCAAGGACGGGTCGTGACAAATTGGTATCAGAGGAGTTGGTTCTACCGTGGGACTTATAACTCTAATATTTTCTTTTGTGTGAAGAAATAGTATTAAGGGTACCAAGTGTGGTCTTCAGTTCAGGGAGTCTAGTGTTGGTGCGGCGGCCGACGTATCCGTACATCAGGACCCTGACTACTGATTTTCGACTTTGTGCACGAAAACACTGATTGTGTGTGTGTTTCCAAAAGTTTTAAAGACAGCTCATACCAGGTCAACTCACCAGGTATAAATCATTGATCGTGTCGCATCTGTTCAGGATTTCTCCACGCAGACAGTCAGTTGGAGTTTCGAGAGTGTACTCGATGATGGAACACCGAGCGACGAGGCTCTAGTGTAGGCCCCTTTTTACTATGTTGGCACCCTCGGGTGGTGTACCAGCAGCACCACCACTTGTTGGTAAGTAGATGTCAACAGCTATACTAGCGAATTGTGCATGCTGGAAGAGGGTGTTGGCTGAGTTCCTGCAATAGAGGCCTCCGAGGTTATGAGGCGAGGAAAATTCCCAGACAACAGAGCACTAGCTGTAGGCGATTGCTAGAGTTCTCCGCCTAACTGAGACACCAGTGGAGTGGATGGTAGACTTGGATACTAGTGTTTTCCAGTGAATGGCCATGAGGATGGTCCTCATAGTGATGAGGCTTCGGTATGTGGACCGATGCCTGAGATAGTGCCTTCGGGTAGTGTGTCATATATACATCACTACCTGTTGATCAGCAGTTACAACTGTCAGTAACGGTAGGTGACACATGTAGGATTACTGCCTTACATGTGTTCTAACATCAGATACCCTCACGTTCTGAGGCAAACCTGACTCACAGGTGGCTGAGGACTGGCTTGAGGAGGTGGCTGAAAGTTTTCTTGAGCTTATACAGCTTCGGCTGGACGACGAGTCGATAGCTGAGTATTCATCGAGGCGTACCGATCGTTCTTAGTACATGATCACTACAATATGATCAATGATTTAGAGCTCAGCCCTCAGAGCGAGGTGTGTTTAAAGGATATCCGAGTAATCACACTTTTCTATATGCATTCCTATTTATATTAGGGTGCTAGAAATAACCTTTGTGGTTGAATGTTCTTTGGCTGATCGGTTTTAGCCAGTGAATGTTTGCAGTGGGAAGATGCGAACTGGTTCCAGTCTCTGAGACTTGGGAGTGAGAATGTTTCAAAAAGAGGAAATGTTAAGGAAGGATAAATATGCAGAGTGGAAGGCGTGGTGGTAAGGGGAAGAGAGTATCTACACGCGGTCAAGGAGTGTGACCCAATGGCTATAAGAATGATTCGAGGACAATTTGTGTCCACTACTAGCTGCCGTAGTAATAGATGTTGATACGAATCATTCCTTCATTCCACGAATCTTGTCCCAGACCTAGAGTTTCTGGTTAAATCCGTAGACTTGACCCTCACATCTGGAGATACCTTTGGGAGGAGACTCGATAGTCACACATACGCCGACGGTGTGATCTGACCCTTAAGGCGAGAGTCTCGGTTGGGACCTCTTGGTGGCAGTGTTGAGGCCTTACGACGTTAGTTTGAGTATGGATTGGTCAATCACTTCTCATACTCAAATTGACGGTATTAGGAAAACGATGGGATGGGGTTTTCTTGGTCGGTGAAATGGAAACCCTGAGCGGCATAGGAACCTCCAGGAGAGCACATGGGAGTGGAAGGATTTGATGCGTGCTCAGTACCACATTTTGTATCCCCTAGTATGTGTTGAAGCTTTACGGGGACATAAAGCCCTGAGGTGGGAGTAATGTAAAAACCCAGAAATTTCAAGGAAATTTTTTTCTTAATTTCTTTGGAATTTTTCGAGTGCGCAGTTTCAGACGGCACCTGATTCTGAGGCCCAAAGTGCCCCAAATGATCCGTCGAAGTTTTGTTAAACATAAAACTAACGCGCGTAAATATTTTTCCTGAAAAAGTGAAATAACTCTTGAACGGTTGCTCGGATCAGAAATCCGAGTGCACCGTTGCACTCACGATGGCAGGATTACCCTATGTGCTACTTATGTTTAGTCGGTGTGGGCCTCCTGTGAGAAATTCCAAATATGGCATAACTGTAAATAAAATAATTAAATAAATTATTTTATTTTTTGAATGCTAATAACTCACAAACGGTAGCTCAGATTAAAAATCTGAGACCACAGCTGGACTCGTGAGGTTTTTCATAATTTAAGCAGATACTAACATTGGTCGGCGCGGGCCACCAGAAAAAGTTAGTTTTTGGCCGCAAATAAAATAATTAAGTGACAATTATTTTATTGTAAAATTCATAACTTCTAAACGGTAAATCAGATTAAAAATCCGAGAGTATCGATGGGTTTTTAGGGCGTGTTTTACCTAGGCAGAGCCTAACCTTGACCGGTGCGGGTTGAGGGTGATTGATAATAATTTTCTGAACATTTTTTCCAGGTACTTTCCGTAAACGTACGTGCGGGTTTTTTTCTATCTTTTGAACCGATGCTCAGAATTGAAATCTGAGGGCACCGATGAACTCGCAGCGCCGGTAATTGCTTAAGGGATCATTTACCGTAGTTGTGTTTTGAGAGGGTTGAGGTTAAATATTTGGGAATGAGATTAAATCAAATAAAATTTGATGTGTACAAATTTTATTCAAGGTAAGTGGTTCTTTTCAACAAAGGGGAAGTTAGAGGGGGGGCCACACCCACCTAACCTCCCATGTGAGAGTTTAGTGTGGTGGGGCCCACACGAGACCCTAACTCCTCACCTCCCCATAACACACCCTTGTAAAATGCTTGGCAACTCCACTTAATCTTTTATTGAAGTGGAGCCTCTCCACCTCCCAAGCTTAAGCCAACTAAGATAATTAATAACCTTATTAATTATATTTGTCACACCTCTTTGACTTCTTTTGAAATGCTTGTAATCTTTTAAAAGAAGGGAACTTAATGAAATATGGGGTTGGCAATTTTTGTGTGGAGGATTGGAGAGCTGTCGAGTTTTTTTTTGAAGAGTACCAACTCACAGACGAAGAACGATCATTCCTTCATGACGAAGAATGCTTCCCGGTTCTCCATCAAAGGAGGAGACACCGCTGTGGGGAATCCGCAACGACGACGACTCTTCCTCCAACGTCAACGGAATTTTCACCGATCTTCCACGACGTCTGATCATCGCAATGCTTGCCTCTTTCCGCAGCATGACGACGTGTGACATCTTTGCGAGGTAGGGGGTTTTTGTATAAAGTGTATATGTGAATTATACCCTCGTGCATGCGTATTTTAATTGTAGGGTGTTTGTATAATTTATCTTGAATAATTTAAACCCTTGTCGTTGATGAGTTATGTATTGAGTTTCTAATGTGGAGGGCACGGGCATACGAACAAGCCCGGACTCTCCGCTGGTTGTTCTTTTGTGCGCGTGATGATGGGCGATGAAGAAATGGGCCACAACGGCAATTGGAAGCCGCCACTGAAAAGAGCAGGTCCCGGGAGAGACGCAGTAACAGACGGTAGACGAATCGGACCACCGAAGCGCGTTCGGTGGTCCGCGAAAAGTGCTGCCGACGTGCCATGCCAGGATGACGGATGTCCGAAGGCGAAATATTTCTAGCGGAGGAAGCAGCCCCCAGGTTTGGAGGAGAAGAAAGCTTGAGAGTTTGGGAATGGAGAATGAAAATTGGAGAGAGAAGGAGATAAAGAGAAATAAATTAAAAGAAGGCATAAGAAATCAATAGGAATTGATGGGGAGTGAAGGCATGGAGTATCGGTACCTGAAGCACTCGGAAAATAATAGATATAATATTATTATTAAATCTTCGACCTGCTATAACTCATGCGTGTGACGTCCGATTGGCTTGCCGTCAGCGGCGACGTGACCCTGTCTTTAAGACGGTCGATTCAAGTCTAATGTTGAATACTAAATTCTGGTTTGTGGATCGGGCCCACGAAACACCGAATAATAATAATATTATTATTATTACGGGATATTGTATCAGACATATCTCTCTCATATGATGTCGGAATGTTGAACCGTCTGCGAGGTTGCGACCCTGAAATTAAGACGGATGTTTCAAAACTAATTTTGGATATTTAAGTCGAGGTCAAAGCTCGGGTCCCACGAGGCCCGGTTCGCGCGTGTTGCGGTGAAATGCAACTTTTTCACCGGATATCCGTTTTGGACCAATTGGGAGTCCATATCGTGTGTTTTTCTGTATGGATCGCAATGGTGTGATCAGTTTGGTTAACCGGTGTCACTTGAAGTATGGTCAGGTTGGTTCGAACCCGAAACCAACTGGGCCCTCGGAGCAGAAACACTTATATCTTGAGAAACGGACGTCTGATTGATGTGTCGTCGACTTTGTTGGATTCCTCTTGATGAGATGGAACTTTTTTAATACTTCTCCTGATATTTGGATGTAGTTGGAGTATGTCCGGGTTGAATTGTACCCGAAATCCAATCGGGCCCTTAGTACAGAAAAGCTGATAACTTTCAGACCGGACGTCTGTTTGACAAACCGTCAGAGGCGCTGGTGATCACGTTGAGAAACGGTCCCTATGGAAATACCCTTTGAGAGTTTGGGGTACAGTTGATATACGGTCGGGTTGGTTCGCACACGAAACCAACCGGGCCCCTAGGACAAAAAGGCTAGTAACTCACAGACCGGGCGTCCGATTGACGCACCATCTGTTGCGTTGAGACCCCTATGAAGAGGCGGTACTTTGAGATACTTATTCGTGGGACTTTGAGATACCTGGAGTATCGAACTGTAGCTCGTGGAGCGGACCCTCCCTGAGATGAGCGTGCGGAGTACGGAGACCGTGTAGCTGACTGAGACCTGACGACTGCTTGACCGAATCGACTTGGAGTGAGTTGACTAGCCCAGTGGACGGAGCAATACTTTGTGAGGTGCAGACCCATGGCGGACGGAGCACTACCTGTGTGACAGTGCAGACCCACGGTACTCGTCCGGAGAGTACCTCGGCAGGCTACTAGGGGGTGTGCACTACTGTGTTTGGGTGACATACCTCGACGGGAAGCACTACTGTGTTTGGGTGGCTGACCCGCGGTACTCGACAGGAGGAGTACCTCAGCAGTCTTAAGTTAGTGATCAGTACCTCAGAGTCGTGACAGGACCACTGTACACTCCAGAGACTGAGTTCTTCAGCAGTTACAGTTTCGATAATGAAAATCCTGGTTTGAGATGAATCTATGACCTT
Source organism: Viscum album (assembly GCA_963277665.1). Lineage (NCBI taxonomy): Eukaryota > Viridiplantae > Streptophyta > Magnoliopsida > Santalales > Viscaceae > Viscum > Viscum album. The sequence continues at coordinate 521,757,706 of OY728160.1, forward strand.
TGTGTTTACCTAATGATTGAGTTGGGTTACTTGATAACTAAGGTATATGTATGGGCAGATACCTGGGTAGTGTTTATCCATTTATTCATAATCTTTGTGTTTCCTCATGATTGATATGGGTTACTTGATAACTTGGGTATATGTATGGGCATATACCTAGGTAGAGGTTATCTGTTGAGATATTATTTGTTGTTAACTTTGTTGGATTTAGTGAGACCTTGAGGGTATCAGGGTCCCTACTAAGTATTGATATACTCACCCCTACATGGGTTATGCCTGCACCTCATTGTGTTGGTTGCAGACGACGGGCAGCGCAGACAGAGGCCGAGTGTTCGAGGACTGGACGGTACCCGGAGGTGGACCTCACGACGAGACAATATCTGTTGGTGGACTTCACGACGAGATGACACTCGGAGGAGGTTGATGGGGCGAGAACGTTGTGGAGGCTATCTGTACCTACCCTTCAGGTAGGATCATTGGTGAATGATCTAGGAGCTTCTTGTCACCTTTCGGTTGTTTTGTCTTTTTCCTTGTACTTTATAGTTGGGCATGTATTTCCGGCCCCTTTACTTTCAGCACAGCTTTTTTCCGTTTTACCTGCTGTTTTTCTTCCGCTTGTACTCTGTCGTGTTCTGTTTAATTTTATAAAGGCATTGTCTTCCCAGTTATCTGTATTTACGCCTTTGGTGCTAGTCGACAGCCCCTGACCTATGGAAGGCGGGCATGGGGTAGTCACGACACGGGCCCCAAGGACGGGTCGTGACAAATTGGTATCAGAGGAGTTGGTTCTACAGTAGGACTTATAACTCTAATATTTTCTTTTCTGTGAAGAAATAGTATTAAGGTTACCATGTCTGGTCTTCAGTTCAGGGAGTCCAGTATTGGTGCGGCGGCCGACGTATCCGTACACTAGGACCCTGACTACTGATTTCCGACTTTATGCACGAAAACACTGATTGTGTGTGTGTTTCCAAAAGTTTTAAAGACAGCTCAAACCAGGCCAGCTCACCAGGTATAAATCATTGATCGTGTCGCATCTGTTCGGGATGTCTCCACGCAGACAGTCAGTTGGAGTTTCGAGAGAGTACTCGATGATGGCTCACCGAGCGACGAGGCTCTAGTGCATGCCCCTTTTTACTATATTGGCACCCTCGGGTGGTGTACCAGCAGCACCACCACCTGTTGGGAAGTAGATGTCAACATCTATACTAGCGAATTGTGCATGCTGGCAGAGGGTGTTGGACGAGTTCCTGCAGTAGAGGCCTCCGAGGTTATGAGGCGAGGAAAATTCCCAGACAATATAGCACTAGCTGTAGGCGATTGCTAGAGTTATCCGCCTAACTGAGACACCACTGGAGTGGATGGTAGACTTGTATACTAGTGTTTTCCAGTGAATGGCCATGAGGATGGTCCGTATAGTGATGAGGCTTCGGTATGTGGACCGATGCCTAAGATAGTGCCTTCGGGTAGTGTGTCATCTATACATCACTACCTGTTGATCAGCAGTTACAACTAGTTGTAACGGTAGGTGACACATGTAGGATTACTGCCTTACATGTGTTCTAACATCAGATACCCTCAAGTTCTGAGGTAAACCTGACTCACAGGCGGCTGAGGACTGGCTTGAGGAGGTGGCTGAAAGTTTTCTTGAGCTTATACAGCTTCGGCAGGACGACGATTCGATAGCTGAGTATTCATCGAGGTGTACCGATGGTTCTTAGTACTTGATGACTATAATATGATCAATGATTTAGAGATCAGCCCTCAGAGTGAGGTGTGTTTAAAGGATATCTGAGTAATCACTCTTTTCTATATGCATTCCTATTTATGTTAGGGTGCTAGAAAGAACCTTTGGGGTTGAATGTTCTTTGGCTGATCGGTTTAACCAGTGAATAATTGCAGTGAGAAGATGCGAACTGGTTCCATTCTCTGAGACTTGGGAGTGAAAATGTTTCATAAAGAGGAAATGTTAAGGATGGATAAATATGCAGAGTGGCAGGCGTGGTGGGAAGGGGAAGAGAGTAGCTGCACGTGGTCAAGGAGTGTGACCTAATGGCTATAAGAATGATTTGAGGACAGTCTGTGTCCACTACTAGCTGCCGTAGTAACAGATATTGATACGAATCATTCCTTCCTTCCACGAATCTTGTCCCAGACCTAGAGTTTCTAGTTAAATCCATAGACTTGACCCTCATGTCTGGAGATACCTTTGGGAGGAGACTCGATAGTCACACATACACCGACGGTGTGATCTGACCCTTAAGGCGAGAGTCTCAGTTGGGACCTCTTGGTGGCAGTGTTGAGGCCTTACGACGTTAGTTTGAGTATGGATTGGTCAATCACTGCTCATACTCAAATTGACGGTACTAGGCAAACGATGGGATGGGATTTTCTTGGTTGGCGAAATGGAAACCCTGAGTAGCATAGGAACCTCTAGGAGATCACATGGGAGTGCAAGGCTTAGATGCGTGCTCAGTACCACATTTTGTATCCCCTAGTATGTGTTGAAGCTTTACGGGGACGTAAAGCCCGGAGGTGGGAGTAATGTAAAAACCCAGAAATTTCACGGAAATTTTTTTCTTAATATCTTTGGAATTTTTTGAGTGCGCATTTTCAGAAGACACCTGATTCTGAGGCCCGGAGTGCCTGAAATGATCCGTCCAAGTTTTATTAAACATAAAATAAATGCGCGTAAACATTTTTACAGAAAAAGTGGAATAACTCTTGAACGGTTGCTCAGATCAGAAATCCGGGTGCACCGTTGCACTCACGATGGCAGGATTACCCTATGTGCGACTTAAGTTTAGTCGGTGTGGGCCTCCTGTGAGAAATTCCAAAAATGGCATAACCATAAATAAAATAATTAAATAAATTATTTTATTTTTTGAATGCTAATAACTCACAAACGGTAGCTCAGATTAAAAATCTGAGACAACAGCTGGACTAGTGAGGTTTTGCATTATTTAAGCAGATACTAACTTTGGTCGGCGCGGGCCACCAGAAAAAGTTAGTTTTTGGCCGCAAATAAAATATTTAAGTGACAATTATTTTATTGTAAAATTCATAAATTCTAAATGGTAACTCATATTAAAAATCCGAGAGTATCGATGGGTTTTTTAGGGCGTGTTTTACTTAGGCAGAGCCTAACCTCGACCGGCGCGGGTCGAGGGTGACTGATAATAATTTTCCGAATTTTTTTTTCGGGTACGTTCAGTAAACATACGTGCGGGTTTTTTTCTATCTTTTGAACCAATTCTCGGAATTGAAATCCGAGGGCACCGATGAACTCGCTGCGCCAGTAATTGCTTAAGGGAACATTTACCGTAGTTTCGTTTTGAGAGGGTTGAGGTTAAATATTTGGGAATGAGACTAAATCAAATAAAATTTGATGTGTACAAATTTTATTCAAGGTAAGTGGTTCTTTTCAACAAAGGGGAAGTTAAAGGGGGGACCACACCCACCTAACCTCCCATGGGAGAGTTTAGTGTGGTGGGGCCCACACAAGACCCTAACTCCTCACCTCCCCATAACACACCCTTGTTAAATTCTTGGCAACTCCACTTAATCCTTTATTGAAGTGGAGCCTCTCCACCTCCCAAGCTTAAGCCAACTAAGATAATTAATAACCTTATTAATTATATTTGTCACACCTCTTTGACTTCTTTTGAAATGCTTGGAATATTTTAAAAGAAGGGAACTTAATGAAATATGGGGTTGGCAATTGTTGTGTGGAGGATTGGAGAGCTGTAGAGTTTTTTTTTGAAGAGTACCAACTCACCGACGAAGAATGATCATTCCTTCATGACGAAGAATGCTTCCCGGTTCTCCATCAAAGGAGGAGACACCGCTGTGGGGAATCCACAACGACGACGACTCTTCCTCCAACATCAACGGAATTGGCACTGATCTTCCACAACGTCTGATCATCACAATGCTTGCCTCTTTCCGCAGCAAGACGACTTGCGACGTCTTTGCGAGGTAGGGTGTTTTTGTATAAAGTGTATATATGAATTATACCCTCGTGAATGCGTATTTTAATTACAGGGTGTTTTTATAATTTATCTTGAATAATTTAAACCCTTGTCGTTGATGAGTTATGTATTGAGCTACTAATGTGGAGGGCACAGGCTTACGAACAAGCCCGGACCCTCCGCTGGTTGTTCTTTTGTGCGTGGGATGATGGGCGATGAAGAAACTACCCACAATGGCAATTGGAATCTGTCACTGTAAAGAGCAGGTCCCGGGAGAGACGCAGGCACAGACGGTAGGGGAATCGGACCACCGAAGCGCGTTCGGTGGTCCGCGAAAAGTGTTGCCGACGTGCCATGCCGGGATGACGGATGTCCGAAGGCGAAATATTTCTTGCGGAGGAAGCAGCCCCCAGGTTTGGAGGAGAAGAAAGCATGAGAGTTTGGGAATAGAGAATGAAAATTGGAGAGAGAAAGAGGTAAAGTGAAATCATTTAAAAGAAGGCATAAGAAATCAATAGGAATTGATGGGGAGTGAAGGCATGGAGTATCGGGTACCTGAAGAGCTCAGAAAATAAGAGATTTAATATTATTATTAAATCTTCGACCTGCTATAACTCATGCGTGCGACGTCCGATTGGCTTGTCGTCAGTGGCGACGTGACCCTGTCTTTAAGACGGTCGATTCAAGTCTAATGTTGAATACCTAATTCTGGTTCGTGGCTCGGGCCCACGAAACACCGAATAATAATAATATTATTATTATTACGGGATATTGTATCAGACATATCTCTCTCATACGATGTCGGAATGTCGAACTGTCTGCGAGGTTGCGACCCTGGAATTAAGACGGATGTTTCAAATCCAATTTTGGATATTTAAGTCGAGGTCAAGGCGCGGGCCCCACGAGGCCCGGTTCGCGCGTGTTGCGGTGAAATGAAACTTTTTCACCGGCTATCCATTTTGGACCAATGGGGAGTCCATCTCGTGTGTTTTTCCGTATGGATCGCAATGGTGTGATCAGTTTGGTTAACCGGTGTCACTTGAAGTATGGCCGGGTTGGATCGAACCCGAAACCAACCGGGCCCTCGGAGCAGAAACACATATATCTTGTGCTCCGGACGTCCGATTGACGTGTCGTCAACTTTTTTGGAATCCTCTTGATGAGACGGAACTTTTGGAATACTTAGCCTAAGATTTGGATGTAGTTGGAGTATTTACGTGTTGGATTGTACTCAAAATCCACCCGGGCCCTTGGAACGGAAAAGCTGATAACTTTCAGACCGGACGTCCGTTTGACGAGCCGTCAATGGCGTTGGTGATCACATTGAGAAACAGTCCCTATGGGAATACCCTATGAGAGTTTGAGGTACAGTTGAGATACGGTCGGGTTGGTTCGCACACGAAAGCAACCGGGCCCCTGGGACGAAAAGGCTAGTAACTCGCAGACCGGGCATCTGATTGACGCACCGTTTGTTGCGTTGAGACCCCTATGACGAGGCGGTACTTTGAGATACTTCTTCGCGGGACTTTGAGATACTTGGAGTATCGACCTATAGCTTGTGGAGAGGACCCTCCCGGAGACGAGCGTGCGGAGTACGGAGACCGTGTTGCTGACTGAGACCTGACGACTTCTTGACTGAATCGACTTGGAGTGAGTCGACTAGCCCAATGGACGGAGCACTACTTTGTGAGGTGCAGACCCATGGCGGACGGAGCACTACATGTGTGATAGTGCAGACCCACGGTACTCATCCGGAGAGTACCTCAGCAGGCTACTAGGTGGTGTGCACTACTGTGTTTGGGTGACATACCTCGGCGGGAAGCACTACTGTGTTTGGGTGGCTGACCCGTGGTACTCGACAGGAGGAGTACCTCAGCAGTCTAAGGTTAGTGAGCAGTACCTCGGAGTCGTGACAGGACCACTGTACACTCCAGAGACGGATCTCTTCAGCTGTTACGGTTTCGATAATGAAAATCCTGGTTTGAGCTAAGTCTATGACCTTTGTGTTTACCTCATGATTGAGATGGGTTACTTGATAACTAATTTATATGTATGGGAAGATACCTGGGTAGTGGTTATCCATTGATTCATAATCTTTGTGTTTCCTCGTGATTGAGATGGTTTACTTGATGACTTGGGTATATGTATGGGCATATACCTAGGTAGAGGTTATCTGTTGAGATCTTCTTTGTTGTTAACTTTGTTGGATTTAGTGAGTCCTTGAGGGTCTCGGGGTCCCTACTGAGTATCGATATACTCACCCCTACACGGGTTATGCCTGCACCTCGTTGTGTTGGTTGCAGACGACGGGCAACACAGACAGAGGTCGAGTGTTCGAGGCCTGGACGGTACCCGGAGGTGGACCTCACGAAGAGACAATATCTGTTGGTGGACTTCACGATGAGACGACACTCAGAGGAGGTTGACGGGGCGAGAGCGTTGTGGAGGATATTTGTACTTACCCTTCAGGTAGGATCATTGGTGAATGATCCAGGAGCTGCTTGTCACCTTTCGGTTGTTTTGTCATTTTCCTTGTACTTTACAGTTAGGCATGTATTTCCGGCCCCTTTACATTCATCACAACTTGTTTCAGTTTTACCTACTGTTTTTCATCATCTTGTACCCTGTGGTGTTTTGTTTAATTTTATAAAGTGATTTCCTTCCCAATTATTTGGATTTACGCCTTTGGTGCTAGTCGCCAGCCCCTGGCCTATGGAAGGCGGGCTTGGGGTAGTCACGACACGGGCCCCGAGGACGGGTCGTGACAAATTGGTATCAGAGGAGTCAGTTCTACCGTAGGACTTATAACTCTAATATTTTCTTTTCTGTGAAGAAATAGTATTAAGGGTACCAAGTGTGGTCTTCAGTTCAGGGAGTCCAGTGTTGGTGCGGCGGCCGACGTATCCGTACAACAGGACCCTGACTAATGATTTCCATCTTTGTGCACAAAAACACTGATTGCGTGTGTGTTTCCAAAAGTTATAAAGACATCTCAAACCAGGTCAGCTCACCAGGTATAAATCATTGATCGTGTCGCATCTGTTCAGGATGTCTCCACGCAGACAGTCAGTTGGAGTTTCGAGAGAGTACTCGATGACGGCTCACCGAGTGACGAGGCTCTAGTGCAGGGCCCTTTCTACTATGTTGGCACCCTCAGGTGGTGTACCAGCAGCACCACCACCTGTTGGGAAGTAGATGTCAACATCTATACTAGAGAATTGTGCATGCTGGCAGAGGGTGTTGGACGAGTTCCTACAGTAGAGGCCTCCGAGGTTATGAGGCGAGGCAAATTCCCAGACAATAGAGCACTACCTGGAGGCGATTTCTAGAGTTCTCCGCCTAACTTAGACACCAGTGGAGTGGATGGTAGACTTGGATACTAGTGTTTTCCAGTGAATGGCCATGAGGATGGTCCGTATAGTGATGAGGCTTCGGTATGTGGACCGATGCCTATGATAGTGCCTTCGGGGAGCGTGTCAGCTATACATCACTACCTGTTGATCAGTAGTTACAACTGGTGGTACTAGTAGGTGTCACATGTAGGATTACTGCCTTTCATGTGTTCTAACATCAGATACCCTCATGTTCTGAGGAAAACCTGACTCACAGGCCCCTGAGGACTGGCTTGAGGAGGTGGATGAAAGTTTTCTTGAGCTTATACAGCTTCGGCAGGACGACGAGTTGATAGCTGAGTATTCATCGAGGCGTACCGATCGTTTATAGTACGTGATGACTACAATATGATAAATTATTTAGAGCTCAGACCTCAGAGAGCGGTGTGTTTAAAGGATATCCGAGTAATCACTCTTTTCTATATGCATTCCTATTTATGTTAGGGTGCTAGAAAGAACCTTTGTGGTTGAATGTTCTTTGGCTGATCGGTTTTAGCCAGTGAATGTTTGTCATGGGAAGATGCAAAATGGTTCCAGTGTCTGAGACTTGGGCGTGAGAATGTTTCAAAAAGAGGAAATTTTAAGGATGGATAAATCTTCAGAGTGGCAGACGTGGTGGGAATGAGAAGAGAGTAGCTGCACGCGGTCAAGGAGTGTGACCCAATGGGTCTAAGAATGATTCGAGGACAGTCTGTGTCCACTACTAGCTGCCGTAGTAACGGATGTTGATACAAATCATTCCTTACTTCCACGAATCTTGTCCTAGACCTAGAGTTTCTGGTTAAAACCATAGACTTGGCCCTCACGTCTGGAGATACCATTGGGAGGAGACTCGATAGTCACACATATGCTGACGGTGTGATCTGACCCTTGAGGCGAGAGTCTCGGTTGATACCTCTTGGTGGCAGTGTCGAGGCCTTAAGACGTTAGTTTGAGTATGGATTGGTCAATCACTGCTCATACTCAAGGTGAAGGTATTAGTCAAACGATGGGATGGGGTTTTCTTAGTCGGTGAAAAGGAAACCATGGGTAGCATAGGAACCTCCAGGAGAGCACATGGGAGTGGAAGGCTCAGATGCGTGCTCAGTACCACTTTTTGTTTCCCCTAGTATGTGTTGAAGCTTTACGGGGACGTAAAGCCCTGAGGTGGGAGTAATGTAACGACCCAGACATTTGATGTAAATTTTTTTCTTAATTTCATTGGAATTTATTGAGTGCGTAGTTTCAGACGGCACCTGATTCTGAGGCCCAGAGTGCCCGAAATGATCCGTCGAAGTTTTGTTAAACATAAAATTAACGCACGTAAATAGTTTTTCTGAAAAGGTGGAATAACTCTTGAGAGGTTGCTCGGATCAGAAATCCGAGTGCACTGTTGCACTCATGATGGCGGGATTACCCTATGTGCGACTTAAGTTTAGTCGGTGCGGGCCTCCTGTGAGAAATTCCAAAAATGGCATAACTGTAAATAAAATAATTTAATAAATTATTTTATTTTTTGAATGCTAATAACTCTCAAACGGTAGCTTAGATTAAAAATCCGAGCCCACCGCTAGACTCGTGAGGTTTTCCATTATTTAAGCAGATACTAACATTGGTCGGCGCGGGCCACCAGAAAAAGTTAGTTTTTGGCCACAAATAAAATAATTAAGTGACAATTATTTTATTGTAAAATTCATAACATCTAAACGGTAACTCAGATTAAAAATCCGAGAGTATCGATGGGTTTTTTAGGGCGTGTTTTACTTAGGCAGAGCCTAACCTCGACCGGCGCTGGTCGAGGGTGACTGATAATAATTTTCCGAACATTTTTTTCGAGTACGTTCAGTAAACGTACGTGCGGGTTTTTTTCTATCTTTTGAACCGATGCTTGGAATTGAAATCCGAGGGCACCGATGAACACGCAGCACCGGTAATTGCTTAAGGGAACCTTTACCGTAGTTGCGTTTTGAGAGGGTCGAGGTTAAATAGTTGGGAATGAGATTAAATCAAATAAAATTTGATGTGTACAAATTTAATTCAAGGTAAGTGGTTCTTTTTAACAAAGGGGAAGTTAGATGTGGGGACCACACCCACCTAACCTCCCTTCGGAGAGCTTAGTGTGGTGTGGCCCACACGAGACCCTTACTCATCACCTCCCTATAACTCACCCTTGTTAAATGCATGGCAAATCCACTTAATCTTTTATTGAAGTGGAGCCTCTCCACCTCCCAAGATTAAGCCAACTAAGATAATTAATAACCTTATTAATTATATTTGTCACACCTCTTTTACTTCTTTTGAAATGCTTGGAATCTTTTAAAAGAAGGGTACTTAATGAAATATGGGGTTGGAAATTGTTGTGTGGAGGATTGGAGAGCTGTAGAGTTTTTTTTGAAGAGTACCAACTCACCGACGAAGAACGATCATTCCTTCATGACGAAGAATGCTTCCCAGTTCTCCATCAAAGGAGGAGACACCGCTGTGGGGAATCCGCAACGACGACGACTCTTCCTCCAACCTCAACGGAATCGGCACTGATCTTCCACGACGTCCGATCATCGCAACACTTGCCTCTTTCCGCAGCTTGACGACGTGCGACGTCTTTGCGAGGTAGGGGGTTTTTGTATAAAGTGTATATGTGAATTATACCATCGTGCATGCGTATTTTAATTGCAGGGTGTTTGTATAATTTATCTTGAATAATTTAAACCCTTGTCGTTGATGAGTTTTGTATTGAGCTTCTAATGTGGAGGGCACGATCTTACGAACAAGCCTGGACCCTCCGCTGGTTGTTATTTTGTGCGCGGGATGACGGGCGATAAAGAAACGGGCCGCAACGGCAATTTGAAGCTGTCGCAGAAAAGAGAAGGTCCCGGGAGAGACGCAGGCACAGACGGTAGGTGAATCGGACCACCGAAGCATGTTCGGTGGTCCGCAGAAAGTGCTGCCGACATGCCATGCCGTGATGACGGATGTCCGAGGGCGACATATTTCTTGCGGAGGAAGCAGCCCCTGGGGTTGGAGGAGAAGAAAGCGTGAGAGTTTGGTAATGGAGAATGAAAATTGGAGAGAGAAGGAGATAAAGTGAAGTAACTTAAAAGAAGGCATAAGAAATCAATAGGAATTGATGGGGCGTGAAGGCATAGAGTAAATGGAGGCGCAACTTTTGGGTGGTGCGTGGATTTGAGGGTGTGGGATTTAAGGAATTAAATCAAAATAAAAAAAAATATAATAATGTTATTATTATTTTTGTTGGGAAAACTATACTTTGACGGTATCTTCCTCGTGCGACCTCGGTTTCACGAACCGTCAGCGGTAGTGTGACCCTGACTCCGAGATGGAATTTATGAGTCAAATATTGGATGTCGTTTTCGGGTTTTGGGTTCGGGTACCTGAAGCGCTCGGAAAATAATAGATTTAATATTATTATTAAATCCTCGACCTGCTATAACTCATGCCTGCGACGTCCGATTGGCTTACCGTTAGCAGTGATGTGACCCTGTCTTTATGACGGTCAATTCAAGTCTAATGTTGAATACTAAATTCTGGTTCGTGGCTTGGGCCCAGGAAACACCAAATAATAATAATATTATTATTATTACGGGATATTGTATCAGACATATCTCTCTCATTCGATGTCGGAATGTCGAACCCTCTACGAGGTTGCGACCCTGGAATTAAGACGGATGTTTCAAACCCAATTTTGGATATTTAAGTTGAGGTCAAGGCGTGGGCCCCACGAGGCCCGGTACGCGCGTGTTGCGGTGAAATGAAACTTTTTCAAGGCTATCCGTTTTGGACCAATGGGTAGTCCATCTCATGTGTTTTCCGTATGGATCGCAATGGTGTGATCAGTTTGGTTAACCGGTGTCATTTGAAATAGGGCCGGGTTGGTTCGAACCAGTAACCAACCGGGCCGTCGGAGCAGAAACACTTATATCTTGAGCTCTGGACGTCCGATTGACGTGTGTTCGACTTTGTTGGATTCCTCTTGATGAGACGGAACTTTTGGAATACTTTTCCTGAGATTTGGATGCAGTTGGAGTATAGCCGGGTTGGATTGTATCCGAAATCCAACAGGGCCCCTAGAATGGAAAACCTAATAACATTCAGACCGGAGGTCCGTTTGACGAACCTTCAGTGGCATTGGTGATCACGTTGAGAAACGGTCCCTATGGGCATACCCTATGAGGGTTCGGGGTACATGTGAGATACGGTCGGGTTGGTTCTCACACGAAACCAACCGGGCCCCTGGGACGAAAAGGCTAGTAACTCACAAATCGGGCGTCCGATTGACGCGCCGTCTATTGCGTTGAGACCCCTTTGACGAGGCGGTCCTTTGAGATACTTCAGTAAGTACTTCCCTCGTATTCTTCGAACAAAGATGGAAAAGGAGTTTCTTGAGCTGAAGCAGAAGGATGAAAAATCTGTTGGTATATACGAAGCGAATTTTACAAGACCTGCTAGGTATGAATCTGGCATTATCATCCAACATGAAAGTAAAGTTGATCAATTTTTCAGTGGCATAAAACCAAGTCTTCGAAGGGAATTAGCTATAAGAGACTTCAGTAGCTATGATGAAATTGTGTGTTATGATATCATGATAGAAATAGAAGTTGTTGTTACATATCCATCTCATGGTTTTGACAAGAAATGAAAAATGGAGTTCAAGGAGAAATCTCAGAATAATGGTGAAAAAAGATGAATGTTTCCTTATGCACAATGTGTGGAAAGAAGCATGGTTGAGATTGTCTTAAAGGGAATAAAAAATGTTTTAAGTGTGGAAAAGAAGGTCATCGAGAAACTGAGTGTCAAAGTAATGGAAGAAGGGTTTCTAATGATTTGAATAAAGAAAACACTGGATAGAACGCACCACCAACACTTCAATGCTTCATGTGCAAGGAAATGGGGCATTATGCTAATAAATGCCCTATTCCAAGGGTTATTGATGATCGACATGAGCAACCGCTTAAGGAAAAGGACAAAGGGAAGTCACATGCGATCACTATTGGTGATGTTGAATATGACAACGATGTGGTGGATTGATTAAGTGTTTATGTAATGGGATTCCAAAATAATGTTGTATCATGGAGAATTGGAATATTTATGTATTGTTCTAATGTGGTATTCAATGTGATTGAGATATTTTTGGAAATAATATGATATGTGCATAATGAACAGAAAACGGGAAAATGTAATGTTTAACAGTATTCATGAGCTGATGATTGATATAAGGACTAAGTGATATCATTGTTTGAGTATATAGAATTTGAGAATTTTGGTATGTGGAAAGTGTTAACTTTTAACTACATTCATGTTTTCACTATGGTTCAATGGGTATTCATTTTTTCAAGAGAATACATGATTAAGGCATTCACATGATTGGAATGTGACCAAAAATATATATATATGGGGGATAAATGATGGTATTCACATGCTTGGTTAATTACATTTCAATAATCATTTTCATTATACTATGAGATTGGACCGAAGTATTTTAGATAAGCCTAAATATTGGAATAGATTATGTTGGACATATGCTATGTATTTTTTAAAATAGAAATTTTTTTCGATATTACTGATGGGATTTTATAGTAATGTAGTTTTAGAAAAAGGACAACCTGCAGGACGGGCGACAACCCATCGCGTCAGACAAGGCTGTGGGAATCGAACCCACAACCGAAGTGCGACTGGCCTTTTTCACCTACCACTGGCCTACATGAAATCCTTGTTTAGTAGAAACTATTTTTATTATATTAAGCAGTATAAGTCCATTTTAGGAACTATATATGATTAATCTCACTATAGATGGACTTATGTAATTTTTTTGATAACTTTTCTAACCTTTTGTTTGAGACAGATGGAATGACCCATCATTATATCACATGATCTGCTAATACATCACGAATAACAAATTCAACTTCATTTCTTTAAGATATGTAGTGGAAATTGTCCAAATAATGACAAACGGTGAGACTACCAAAATCATGAAAGTATTTCTTATAATTCAAATTTCATCAGCTTTATGGAAATGATCTTAAAAAAAACAAAATTGTTGTCCTACTGCTCTTATATCCGATGAATCAGATGGTACCTTAGATCACCACATATCAATAGCTTTGTGATTGTTGGCTTTTTCATAGCCATGTTCTCTACCACTCTCCATCAGAACATGATGCTTAGATTTCTCTTCCATGTCCATATTTTCTCCTATATGGAAACCTAGTGATGAGTTCATTTGGGTAATCGTTATATTTCATACATTAGTTTTTAAAGTTCAGTTTTCATATTTCTTTTTACGATGTGGGTTTTTATGAATAATAAACGATTTATAACCCCGACGAATTTCGAGGGCGGAATTCATTTTAAGGGGGGTAGAATGTAACAACTCGAGATTTTATAAGATACATTCTATTTAATTTCATTCATATCTTCTATTTTACGACAAAGCACGATTATCTTGCGCTATACGCAACACTGTATTAGCTTGCGGTTTACACAACACTTTTCAGGGCTCTTGTTACACACAATTTCAAGTTCGTTTGATAGAAGTTATTCTATGCAAAATTTAGTGTGTATATATATATATGTATATTCAATGTATAAATAAAATATCATTGGATTCTGTTATACACAACATCAAAGGAGTTGTGCACTACACACAACCCTGACTTGGCTTGCATTACACGCAATCGAGACCTTCCTCTATAGCGTCTGTTGTACGCAATACCGGGTTTTACTAAACAATGATATATTATTATAATATTGTTATGAACTAGCCGTTATAAATTGTGTTAACTAAATTTTGAATTTTATAACATTATTATATATCTTACACATTTCTAGAACATGGTATAAGAACATAATAAACTTTTCGGGTAAAATAAGTATGTTTTCAAAAAATGCAGTTTTGCCGCCTTTTGATGGCGCACCCACTTTAAATCTAGTTTTGACATGTTTATAAGTTCAATTTGGCAAAATAAAATTCTTCTTTTGAACCAGGATATAAAAATTTACATTAGATGAAGTTTTGATATTTTTCCTATAACTTTCATATTTTAATGAATAGTAAAAACACGCTATATTTTAATTAATAACAACTTTTTTCATCGTAATATCTTATGTGGTTAAATTATAATATTGAATGGTTTTAAAGTATAAATAAAATATATTTTTACCATTTAATATAATGTATCTCATTATCATTTATTTTACCTTGATTTCGTAGGTTAAATCAATTCAATCTTTTGCAATGTTTTAAAGAAAAACCAATTTTCTTTCACCAATGGGATAAATTTTAATTTAATTTCTGCATCTTTTTTGTATTGAATTTGGAAAAATGGATTCCATATTTGGAATCATTAGGTCCAAATTATGTTAATAAGCTTCTTTTTATTTTTGGGCATTGTGAATAGTAACTACGGTAAATTTTATTTACTATAGTTAAAGATGAATCGGGTAATTAAGGGTAAATATAAGATTATAAAATTACCCTAAAACTTGTAAAAATCCTATTGTATGGCTAAAAGTAGACCCATATAACCTAAGGGTCGGATTAGATTCATTTTATGGACATTTGTTCATGAAAATTATTTAATTATTATTAAATCAAAAGAATGTGACAGCATGTCACTTTCTTAAATCTTATAAGTATAATAATTTTAATTTAGTGATAAAATTCATGAAACTTCGAACATGAATAGTATCCAAAAATCTAATACAATTATATACATCATAGGAAATTATTTAGAATTTTTAGGGATTAAATAATTATCATTTGTTATGACACAACGATGATGGAGTAATTGTCTTATTAATGAAATATTGAAATAATTGATGTTATAAATGCCAAAATAAATGTAATTTAAGACTTTTTATGACTTATACAAATTTTATAGGTTAATATGTCATGGTATTGTTTATTTAAGTAAATTGGTTCGAACTTATCATTCTGTTATGAATTTCATAAAAATCATGTACCAAATAGTGTCAAAATTGACATAAATTAGTTTTTAAAACAAATATTTTATTATTAATTGTTATTTTTTTACTAAAAATCTAAGGGTCAGAAAAATGACATAGATAAGGTTATATATATTAATAATAAACAACTTGGGGTTCGTTTGTCTTGATATAGTAAGTTTATTATCCATTTACTGTAAAAAAACAAAAAGACACGGTAAAAGTTAAATTATTTATCTTAGAGTTAAATCTAATTGATAAGGTTACAATAATAACCTAAACTTGTCTAAATCCTATTGGATGAGAGGATTTCGACCCATACCCACTTTAGCTTCGAAATAAGACCCCTTGGAACCATTAGAAACAGAATTTGACCTTAATATAAAATAATATTTTGAGATTTTCCTAAGGTGCCCCTCTCCTCCCTTATAAAAAGGCACCTCCTCCCTCTCCTCCTCACACCAATTTTAGAATTCAAGCTCGCAAAACCCCTGCCAAAATCTCTTCTCCACATCCCTAGTATCATCCTAGAGGTCCTGGTCTTCTTAAAAGACCATCCTTAGTTCTTTAAGTGGAGGTTAAGTGAAGGCGCGTCAACAAGAGGTAATATCCATTACCAATCTTTTTCAATTTCTTTCTTCTTCAACTTCTTCTTCTTTAGTTGTTTCATGATAAATTAATAACATCAGTATTTATTATATACTGATATGTTTTTATAAATATGAAACAACTCTAATTAACCTTCTATCCATCCTACAGAAAACGGAAATCACCGCGCGTGCGTACGTATGGAATATCGCCTCCATGACGTGATGGGATTTATTCTCCACATTAACCATTCATGACTGATTATAATGTATATATAATAAATATCAATTAAATATATGACATGTTAAATCTACTGTATTTATGTATATATATATATACGTATGTCATGTACTTACTTCCATTCATAACAATAAGGAAAGAAAAACAGCGTTCATGCGTACGTACGGACTACCGTCTCCATGAACAGTGTGTTTCATTTCATTTATCAATCTATTATATATATATATATACTGAATATATATGATATATAAATTATGTTTTATATTCTGGAAGTAAGTAAGTCATGATATAAGTAACAATAATGTCAAGAACAACAAGTCCAAACACCTACGATAAATGAAACGATTTTACCCAAAACGCTTCTTTAACATGGAATTTACAAAAGAACTGGTAATATAAAGTCATAAGTGAACCATATATGATATCATAACAATGAATATGATTCTGTAATAAGTTAATGACATTATTTAAATCATTATACTGGTGTTTCGGACACATACAAAGCATATCAGACATAAGGTAAGGGAAATATCACAATCTCATTTTTATCTGAGATTGTTTATACTTTGGTATTTACTGGGGTGTATTTTATCATCCACATCCATGTTTCCTAGATATTTAATATTATTTCCATCCACCTACAATTGTTTAAATAAAATTTTACCCTTCGTTAAGTTTTTAGTAAAAGATATGAAATGAATCTTTTGTCGTTTTTCATACGAGGTACTTATTGACTTTTCTGACAAAAGTACGAGAAGAATGTTTTTTAACATATACGGAATGAATGGATTTTTAAAACATTATTCCCAAGAAGCTTACTTTACAAGTTTTCAAGTTTATTTTTAATCAACTTCTTTTAGTTTAAAATTGTATGACATGCTAAGAAAGGAAAATGTTTTTGAAGTAGAAATGATATTTTCCTCAAGAATGGAGTTCAAGTGTTTTATCAAAATTATTTTCCATCTAAGATAATAAAGGGTTCTGTTTTATACCTATTATTACATTGATTTGATTATGTTGTGATGGAATTATTTTTATGAATTCCTTTATCTTATATGAATTGTTTTATGATGTCATGATGTTTAAGAATCCCATTTTTATTACATGGGTTATGCAATGATGTATGATTTATGATTTTGTGGCACACATAAGAATGGTATAATTATGAGATGGGTGGGACCTATATCTCCCTCTAATGCATTGGGTTAAGATTTTATATCACATGAGATAGACATGGATGGAATGGTAGGTTATACAGGTTCAGTGAAATAGGACTAAAACGAGGAGTGAACTCGGTTCAGAAATGGACTTTGTCCACTAAGATAGTCTTGGAAATTAGTCTTGACTAATAAGAAATGATTCTCTATGATTATGTGTGTATGACACAAGGTTTCATGTTTTATGTTATGATTATTTGTATTTCATTTCACTACTATGATTTATCCCATGTTATGATATTATGATCTCTTTTCCAGGTTAAGATTTCCAAAATGTTATGTTCTTATGAATATGATGTGATTGATTTTTCTTTTTTTTTACCCTTACTGAGCATTTGAGCTCACCCGTTTTATGTTTTATTTTCCCCAAGATATAAATAAAGGTTTTAGGTAAGAAAAAAAAGGTAAGATCTTTATGGGAGATGTTGAAGATCTTTCACCATGATTAGAAGATTATGTTCTGAGTGTCCAAAGACACTAAACTATTACAGTCCTTGTGTGTGTGTTTTTGTTATGTAATAAGTATTCCGCAAAAGTAATGTAATGTCCTTGTACGTTATGCGTTGGGTCTCTACATTGTCAGAGACTAGAAAAATATGAAGGTGATCATAAGCTCCTTAAGAAAATTCTCCCAACTCAATACCTGAAATAATACACATTTAATTCCACATATCTTATTTTGGGAAATCATGTAACATTCACTACCAGTAGTTGTCCTCCATTACTACATCAACCATCCATTGATTGACTAGATCGTCCTACTAAGCCTCATCTACATGAGCCAAACTTAGACGATGACTGTGGGGAATATCTGAAGATGGAAAACAAGGAATTCCTAATCCTGTATATTATGGATTTTCATTTAATATTAATTTTAACTAATTATTTTTATAAATTACCTCAAACACCCAAGTAAAACAAGAATATATGTATTTTGACTCATGTACATTTATTAGGGTCTCTAGCTTGCAAATTGTTTATCCATACTTGCTCGTTTGATAGGATCAGAGTCCTCACATCTGATTAGGGTGTGACCAAAATCCATTGTCCTAGGTGGGATTCACTGGCCTGTGGCATGTACGATGTTCACCAAACATTACATACCAACATACACATGATATCCTCACTTCCCCCAAATCTAAAATCCAGTCCATCTTTCAACCATCATCAATGATACCATTCTGGAATGACCACCTACCTCCAAATATGACCCTACTGATCTAGTAATGACGGTTTATTGTTAGTGAACTCTGAGTCCGGTCACTAGTAGGCCTCATGGTGGTGACCAACACAAAAGGAAATACAAATCTCAATAAATGAGAGTAATTACACTTTTATAGTAAAAAATATCAAGATATAAAATGTATAAAACATAAAACAACTCAACAGCATATATAAAAGGAATTAAAAATCCATCCCACTTACATGTTTAAAAATTTATCTCCTTAAAATACAATATACTAGAATGTAAGTACCAAAAGATCAACTATAAAAAGTAACACAATAACTACCCCAATGATTGAGCTAGTAAATTCTAGTCTTATCCACATAATCCTTGTGGAAACCTAATAGAATTATTATTACATTTGCTTAACAAAAAACTACACTCAGAAGAAAAAAACCAAGGGCTCATGTGATAAAGTTGGAGAATCATACTAATTCACCTATGAGAGAATAGTAGAAACCAACAATACCTAAAAAGAAATATTAACCATTCCAACCTCACCTAGGCACAATGTCCAAATAACCTAATTAAATTAAGGAAATATAATAAGAACATCAATTTTTGGTTACCCCGAACTATTTTTCACTGGTTATCTACTCATACCCTAATAGCGAATGTCATGGCGCTTCAACATTCATCCAGATGCCCCATGTCAAAACCTACAGACACAAACAGAGGCCTCATAGCTTGCCTCACAACCTAGTCAAATGAAGATCACCACATAACTCCCACAAACACTTATTCCCCAACCATTCAACATCCATCCCACAAATACCAATGGAAAATGACATCTTATCCCGTATACACATTGGAATGAACACCTCGCCCACAGACACCTGGCCTCACAACCACACCACAACTCGCCCAATGAATCTTGGGATTCCAATTCCTAGATGTAGGATTAGATATGATTTAAGTAACCAACCATCTATCTCCCCACTTGGTTGTTGGGAATGGCACCCTCATCTATAATGATGGGGGTCTTCAAAAAATAGTACTCAATAATTGTGTGGTATGTATAGAAAAATCACAAGGATTTAAAAGTATATAAATACACATATATCAATCATTTAGCCATGAATATGCGTCTTCCTATAAACTAATAGTCTTAGAAAAATTCATTTTCATCTACCTCTAAAAGAATTTGTTAACACCAACAATAGTTAATTCGAATGTTGATAAAATTAATGTATCTTCACAACAAGCCACAACTCAAAACATATCCAAATCCAACCTGTTTAACAAATTAATATTCTTTATTAAGAAAACCATTTATTCATTACATACCTACCTGGAAGTTTTCCAACCATAGCACACATCAAGCCACAATGAATAAACAAAGTAGAAGAAAAATAACTACATTAACGAATCTCACATCATATTTATACTCTATTAAACACCCATTCAAACATCTTCCATAATAATTTTTCAAATTAATTCCTCCCAAACCATCTTTTAAAAAATAAAAACCCCAAATACAGACTAACCATATAGCCCCCACTTTATAACAAAACTACACCCATATATATAAACAAAACACTACCTGGTTATAGTCCCATATCATAACACTGATCATATATTCCACAATAAATTAATATCTAATCTATAGATTCTATTAAACCACCCCATGCACAAAACCATAATATAAATTCCAAGTTGTATTTAGATTTTGAATCCAATTATTATTTAATTACACATGGATGATTCATGGTTTATGTCAAAGCATGTTCGATCCTGGGGAATAATTTTACTTAAGAAAATATATGTGCTGATGAATAATATAATATATATATATATATTTAACTCATTTTTAAAAATAATCCACAATGGGTGTAAACAAATGACCACAAATGACCATGATTTCCAGAAGTAATATAGCCCATACAATTCATAATACCATCAAAATAACAAAATAGAATCATGGATTACTTTTACCAACCTATGTATATTGATGTTAAAAATGTTCAATTTTAATTATTTATTCATAATTATATACATTCACAAGAGAGACATTGATACTCACAATTCTCATGATACATAAATACTAGGGATGAACAGATCCCTGCCTTAATGAACAAATGATCAACACATCCATCATTAGGCAAGACATTGGGTGTGCTAGGATCCAAGAAAATGTGATCCAAGGGTGTAACGTAGATGCATGAATACATGGAGAGGAAAGGTTAGGGTATTACCATTATCATGTTTAATGGGAAAAGAACATGGGAGAAATGGTATCAAATTTGGAAAGGCTAGATCCTATATAAAAACAAGAAACAATTTCCTATTTCATTAATTTCAGATCATGATCAAGACCACACATTTTGACTGTCTGAAATCATCTAGATCATTATGAATATCAATATATATATCATATACTCTAATGAAATTAATTTTTTTAAATATGTAATTAAATTTATCATTAAAAAAATAAAACATTGATGCCAATAAAATACAAACAATGTTAAAACTAGAAGAAAATTTCAATTTGGACAAGTTTTGGAAAAAACTCAAAGATTGGGTCATACTGTTGGATGAATAATTTTTATGCGAACTATTATTGGTAAACTAACTATTAGATGACTTAACATTGGAGGATTTATCATATGAAGACTCACCATGGGATGACTCATCATTGTGAGTCCCCGCTAGATGAGTTACCGACGTGAGTCACTATCACTAGTTACTATTGGACGAGTCAGAATCCCGAGTCACCATTAGAAGAGTATCTATCAGGAGTCACCATTAGGGGACTCACCATCATGATTCACCATTGGACCAATCATCATCGTGAGGGACCATATGTAGACTCGCTCTTACAATGTACATGTTAATGACTCAACATTAAAACCTATCAGTGGATTAATCATCTTTGTGAATAACAGTTGTGAGTTACCATCACAGATCCCTATTGGAAACATATCTGTCATGGTTATTTATAAGATGTGATACCATTGGAAAACTGAAATTTTATAATACTCTTGATATGAGTTAATGTTTCTTCAAATAAAACCTAAAACACTATACATTTTCAATGAAAAGTAATAGGGAGGTCTGAGCCATTACACATTGGTGATGGTTAATGGTATATTTTTCATAACATAGACCATCAATCATATAATCTATATCAAATAATCAATTTATCATCATACTAAAAATAAAATAAACTATTGTGACAAATTTTAAATATATAACATTACCATATAAACAACACATATTTATTGACTTTTATTTGAAGAAAATTATTAGTTTATAGTTTTAGAACATTATAAATAAATTATGTATCAAATAATTGTTGTTCTCATCAAATGATTGTTTTTTCAATAAAAAGAAACTATGTGGCCTATAATAAGTCTTCAAAATATAATAAATACAATAAAATTACTATTCTATTTGAAATATCATGTTTAATACCTTTCATCAAAACCAGGAGAAATGATAACATAAAAAATGATGATTTCTAATGTTTTTCATGAATAAACATAAGAGATAATAATGACTTAGGAGTTCAAAAAATACAATACCATTATAGAATGAATCTAAAAGAATAATTTATCCAGTAATCATACTAGAAATTAAAAAATCACATGGATGAAAATGACATATACATTAGCAAAAACATATATAATGTCAGACATATAATATTTTCCCCTATAGAAAGTCATTATGATTTTTAGCATCATTATAATACTATTAACGAAGTGGGTCATGAAAAATGTTTTTATCATTGATATAAACCAAAATTCTAAAAAATTATTTTGAAATAATAATAATCTTTTAATAATGATCAATGTATACCATTCCCAAAAAATCATGAATAAATCATAATAAATTCATCATATTAATGAATTTATAGGATATTTAATAGATGAGAATGAATGTATCAGAAATAAATAAGCACCAAAATTTAGAAATAAACATATAGAAAGTATATAGTTTTCCCTTTTTAGTAAATTAATAAAATCATTATAACCCTTTGAAAAAAATATGGTTTTCAATTAGAAAATAAATATTATTTGTTCTTGAGTTTTCCACAATTTGTTTTCAAAATAACAAATATACAAAATTTAATTTATTCCTAATAAATACGGGAACTTATTTCATAGTAATGCTATCTAAAACAATACATGTATGGAGTAATGGTGTATGATTAATTAAATTATTCCCCTAATTAATTGATGTATTGATATATTATATATTTAAATTTAATTAATTCATTGTTCAATCAGTTACTCAGAGTGGAAAAGGATTTGAAGGAAAATCATTAGTAAAATAGAGGTTAAATTGGGAGAAAAAATGTGGTGACGAATGGTACCATGTATAATCCCGCATATGGAAATAGTATGTATATATTTAGAGTTTAGTCCATGTATAACATATACAAAAAGACATGTTGCGTAGTCCAATATTAACTAAATGAAGCTAAATAATGATGAAAATAATTGTAAGGTAACAGTTACATAAGAGTGTAAAACATTATAGGTATTCCATGTAATTAAAATTGATGTAATTTAAATATATTCATTATAATTTAAATAATTTGTGATATTAATTGACCATATAAATTAATTGATTGTGTATACTAATTTACACCTCACATGGGATTTAATATAAATAAAAATAACACTCACAACATAAAAAACAATGAATAAATACACCAATATGGATATAATTTTAAAAAAAAATTAATATATTTAAATAAAGATAGTATCATGGTATAAAATATTAAATATAAAATTTAGAAGACAATAATTGAAACATGTTTTATAATAAAAAATATTTCAGGATGTGAACATTTGATTTTTAAAACCCAAATGGGGTATTAAAAAATTAAATAGAAAAAACAGTGACTAGAATTGGAATGGGTTTCTGTATTCCATTAAATAGAAATGAAATAAATATTAAATGTCATTAAAGGGAAATAATATAAAATATAAAAATATGTATGGTTTAATGGTGGAAGAAAATATAATATTTCTTATAAATTAATAATTATGAAAATGATTCCCTCACTACATTTATTAACATATCTTGATGTTAAATTTAGTAATAAGGATATAAGGAAGTATGGATAAAATGAGCAATAATTAATGTTAAAATTATCTAATTTTTAGAATAAATGAATATTTGAATATGGTAGTGGAATATGAATTTATTTCAAGAAATTAATGAAAAATAAAAATGTGTATACCCTGAAGCATTTTTAATTTCAGATTCAAAAATCCCTTAGAGAAAAAACATTGTTTAGATCATTAAATGTTATGGAATATAAATTATTTATTGTATAAATATGTAAATGGGTATTTTATACACCTTTAAATTGAAATAATTTTGTATAATAAGATATATGTCTAAATAGGTGAATTTTTCAGACAAGATACCCCAAATAGTAACATAACATTAAATGTAAAAATCATTTGATAATGAGGGTATACATATGAGATATAAAACTATATAAAATAAGAAATTAATATATTAGAACATAATAACCAAATTGAATAAATAAAACTACAAACAATAAATTTCAATTATAATTTTTATAAATCTATGAATGACCATTGCTCTTCTACATACTCAAACATTTTTCAATTATACTTAAATGAATTGTAACAACTAGATGACAAACCTCATCTCATAAAACATTTTTAAAGGAATGTTTCTTCATTTTATTCTATATGATTCTTAAATAATAATTATTTTTTACATATATGTTAGATTTTATTATTTATTTTCAATATCATGTTTTGGTAATCATGATTGTTTTGAAAATATTTTAAAATGAAGTTATTTGTCATTTTTATTCCCCCAAAATTAATTATACCTATATGATAAAATTTATATTAATTTAATTTTTACAATTCTATTAAATTTTGAAATATTATTCTATGAGTTTTTTTCTTATGAGTTTTCAAGAAGATTTCAATGATGGGCATGTTTTGATGCCTCTTAGTGTAGAATCGATGTATAGAGAAATAGTTTGTAAAATTCCATATTACATTTATAGAATGTAAATTTATAATTATTATTTTATTTTTATAATTTTTTAATGGAATATATATTTACAATTATCATCAATCATATTAGTTGATAGTTTCTTCTATATAGGTGGTTAATGAAACACAAACAATAACATATTATAATTAATGAACGAATATGAAGTTAAATATTTGAAATTTAATTATAAAATAACAGTAATTTTGAAATTTAATAAATATGTATTTCATATATATGAATTTATAATGAAGAATATAATATTCTTTAATAATTAATTAAATATTATTATTAATTCATTATCCTTGTTTTTATATCTTTTTTATTGTTTAATTTACAATGGTTGTTTCTTTGTCAATTGGAAAATAGTCTATCTAGTTTTAGTTTTTAGAAACCAAATAAATAAATTAATATATTATTTTACTCTTACACCAAATCATTCATCCTTGTATGAAATTTCGTAATGAGGGTAAAAATATATCTCTCGTATGAGGTTCTAGTTCGCACATACGCATGGATGAATATATTATTCTCAATAAGGAATGAGAAATTAATTATATGGAATAACATTTTAGATTTGCGAATAAATTATAAATATTATATCATTCCATTAATAATAATTTTTTTTCTATATTATTTTATTTTATAAAAATATCATATGTCATTTATGGATGAGGTAGAATGAATATACACATGAAATGATATTTATTATTCAATGAAAAGGAGGGCTTAAAGGTATATATGAATGTTTTATTTAAGAATCATAAATATATTGCATATATCATAATTTTTTTTAGAAAAAAATATTATTATAAAATTTCAATAGAAAATGTTATGAATAACCACATATTTTAATTCGTGGAGGTGGTAGTACTCATGTATCCACTATCAATATTTCTTCTGTTTAAAATAATTGAATGAAGTGAATAAGTTATTATTATTTTTAAT
This sequence comes from Viscum album, assembly GCA_963277665.1. Classification (NCBI taxonomy): domain Eukaryota; kingdom Viridiplantae; phylum Streptophyta; class Magnoliopsida; order Santalales; family Viscaceae; genus Viscum; species Viscum album. The sequence goes on from OY728160.1 coordinate 521,783,219, forward strand.
ACATAATAATAGATTGTTATAATAATTATATTAATTTAATTATAATTTTTTTTCCTTAAAATGTTTTCTATATGAATATTGTGATGATTAATTATGAAGGTGATACTACATAAATTGAGAACATTAGTTATTTCTTTAAAATATCCTTCAAATAGAGAACTTTTGCTTAAAAATGGTGACTAAATGATTAATGAATATTCACAGGGATAGATTATTAAAAAATTTAATGTTATTATTATAAAATTATCTTCTATGATGTAACATGAAAATATAAGTGTATGGAATAGTAATTCTGGAAACATAGTTTAATATTTAAAAAATATAATGAGATAATTCAATGGTTAAATTATAAAAAAGGAACGTGGATTGGTCTGTGATGTTGTTGGACAATATCCATAACCTATCATTTTTATTCATTTCCTAAAGATATTTATTATCATTATCTCTTATTAAAGCAATTGAAAATAATTTCAAATTAAGTACTGTAATTAAATTTTATCTTTATTAATTTTTTGAATTTCCCATAAAAATTATTATAAAATAACCATGTTTTTATAATATAAATTTATAAAATGAAAATATTTTTATCAAATAAAAAATTTGTCATTTTGATAAATTAATTTTTGAAAAAGACCCATATCGAATAAAATCTGTTTTTAAGAATCGTATTTTGAAACATAAAATTTTCATATTGGATAATATTTACAATATATTTATTTTGAAAACCTAAATATATTAATCAGAAAAAAAATTCATTGGGTTAAAAAATGAATCCAAAACACACTTTTAAATTAAATCACTTAATTAAATGAAAATATCATGAAATATTTTTTATTAATAAAAATGTTACATTATTTTTATATATCTAGATATTGTTTTGTTAAATTTTAAAAAATTATCTATAAAATTAATTAATTTTTTCCATTAAAACACATTTTAATAATTAACAACATAATTCATTATTATATATTGATAAATTAATGTAATTCAATATTTTGGTAAAAATTTGTATTTCACAGTATTCATCTAAATGTAACATATCTCACAAAATCAGAAAAAATCATACCTGTTAAATTTTTATAAAGGTAATTCTTAAATAATGTTCTTATCTAAAAATTTAAATTTTTTTTAAATATAAATTGCAAATTGTAGAAGAATATATAATAAAAAATATATTTAATTAAAAATTGACATCTAAAAAATAATTATTCATGCACTATTTTTTACGAAAATATAATTAAATATTTTTTTAATATTTTTTATATCTTATATTATTATTTATGTATCTGAATACTTTTATAATATGCAACAAATCATTTCAATTTTTCATTTTATTGGAAACAAGAAATCAAACTCATTGTGTTACAACATAAATAAAATATATAATCATTATTTGGAGGCTGTTACCCTCACCCACAAAACTAAATTGTATACATTTAATTATTAATTATTTTCCTCTTTGGAATAACAGTTGACAGTATCCATTAGATATAAAAGATACATTTTTTAATTTTTAATGATTTGTAAAACATACTCTTTCACATTTTAAGAGACTGTTGTTTATGTATCAAGAATTATATTATGTAATTAATTTGAATTTGACATTTTTAGTAAACATGGATAAATTATCATCGGTATATATAGAAGATAATGTGATAAATACTAATATTTTTATTAATATGTTAACTTTGAAAAAATATCCATTCTAGTTTTAATATTACACAAAAATAAATAAAAAATTAGATTTATAAGAATGAATCATCCCTTAAACATAGTAGATGATTTAATAATAATCCTACCACAATATTGTTTTATTTATAACTCAATATGAATGAGTTACGGAAAACATGAGTGTTATAGTCACTAAATATTATAGTGTGAATAATAACTATATTCTTTATGATTGGGAATTACATAGGTTTTTTATCTTCAAACTATATGGTGGTTTATAGTGACTGTTTTCATTATTAGTTATTAGATTATAGAATATTTTTACAATGAATATAATTTTCCTACAGTTTGTGAAATTATTTTCTATCTAGTATCATTCCAATTCACTAATGTTCTTGATAACCTCAATATTCATTCTTTTAGAGATATCTCCTTCACTTAATAAAATATGTTAGGTGTTACTTCTCGTGTGCTAAAAATGTATGAAATTAAATAATATTTACATTAGAATCATTTTATCATGGGGATCAATATTTATAAACAATTATATTTGTTGTTTAATTATTGGATTCAACATTCTTACCATATTTAATCATAATTTTTGGTATATAGTTTATCATCATCCATCGATTTTTCAATCCAACTCTTTTCCATTTTTTCATTGAATGGATATTAATCGCATTGTCCATTAAGTTCACTTATAAAATTGTTCTTTTTGGATATGGTGTAATGATTTTGATACCATTATCCAGAATATAATGATTACATCATTATCAAGACACCAGATACAAGACAGCACATAGAAAAAATTGTTATGTAATCTCATTAAACTAGAAACACACTTAAATCCCACATTGGATTTTAAAATATTAATAAAAAAACAAAATGAAGGAAATAATGTATTATCGGGGAATTTATTTAATTATTCATTATTCGTATCATTTGGAAATAATAAATTTATATAGATATCATATGATCAGAAAGGGTTATATAATGAATAAAATGTAATGATAATATGTCATATAATCGTTACCACATGGTATATAATGGAAAACAAATTTCAATTTAATCAATATCTCTAGAAAGAAGATAAGTATTATAGGTGTATATGATGATCAAATTGTAAAAAATAAATAATCATGTGGTATTTAAACACATACATATATATTATAACCAATAAAAAATTCACATGGACATCAATAAATTATTCCAAATTTATGGAATAAATAATATAGGACGTCATAAAAATATCATTAAGATCTCGTGCCATAACATTTAGCCTAGGTAATTAATTCCAGGACTAAATACCCAAACTAGTTACACTAAAGAGGCCTACCAATCCATCATGGGGTTATATTGGGTAGCACCAATAACATAATATGTACAATTCATTCATAATATCATATATTAGAATATAAATTTAATAAAAAATCTTCATAAACATTCATATTGAAATACTAGGAAACAAAATTTTAATATTTTCCCTCCAAACTGATCATAAACTATATAGTGAAGGAATATTTAGGAAATCATTAAAATATATTTCTAGATGAGTATAAGTCAATTAAAGGGTTATTATTCATTAGGAATAGAAATAACATACGATGACCATTAAGAACATTGTTGGGGAAAATAAACATTTCATATAGGTAATCATACTTAAAAACTAATTTTATTTAAAATATCAGGATAAAATTTTTATTTAGAAACAATAAAATAAAATTGAAAAGGTATATTAATATAATATGATTTTTATTATTTTGGTAATTTTTTAATTCTATGTAATATAAAATAAATATACCATTTACATTTTTAATAAATAATAAAAAACCTCATACAAAAAACGATACGAATACTCCTTTAATCTAATTTTTTAATTGAATAATATGGGTAAAATAAAATTTATAAAAAATATATTACTATTAAATATAATATTTATAATATTTTTAAATAAAATAGTGACCTGGATAACAAATATTCTTGATCTATTATAAAAATAGAGAGGCTTTTCCTAAAAAACTTCTTTTGGCCAGTTCACAATTTAAAAGTAGAAAATGGATAGAAAAAATATAATTTTTTGGAAGAAAAAATTGATAATAAAATAGATTGGGGTTATTATGTAAATATATATTAATTTTCCCAATATAGTCTCCAACATAAAAAATTCAATATAATGATAATATTTTAATATAAACTATTACAATGTTGTTAACATTTGAATTATAATCACTATAAATGAATAAATAAAAATGAAAAAGATATGATAATCACAAAAATAAGAATAATGAAATAACATTTCAAAGGTACATATATATAAAATAAAAAATTAATTGTTTTCATTATTATAAAGTATGATTCAATGATGAAAAATTGATATTAAATAACATACCTCAGGACCAACTCATCATGAGTATTATTTATATTTAGAAAAAATAAATATATTTTAATTATCTAAATACTTAAGAAATATATTTCATGCAATTAATAAATTTTATTTCATATATTTTCAAGTAATATTTAGATTTTAGATAATTTAAATCCACATAGTACATTTTGATGATATTCTGATCGTATGTCCAAAATGACATTGATTGGTTTACAATGAAGAAAATATGTCATTATTCGACAATCTAAAAAATAAAAATTATTACATAAATATATATTTTTTAAAACTTGTGTTTAATGAAATTTAGTAACTATGGTATTTAAAAAATGATACACGTAAAAATCATAGAGAAGGAATGTGATATGTACCCAAGAGTGGTGATTCCATTTGTCAAAGTTCATGATGGAATGACGAAATGTAATATTATTAGTTTAAATAATTATTATTATATAATAAATACTGAATGTCATGTTTAATTAATATTATTCATACATTCAATTATATGAGGGGGTGAAAATGAAACACATCACAATGTGGTGAAGGTAGTCCACTTTTAAGTACAAATGACGTTTTCATTTTCCAATGAGTGGAGATGTAAGGACTTATGAGATATGTTAAATTTACTTAATTATAAACATATAATTAATATCATATAATAACATTAAATATACAATTATAATCCTCCAAAAGTGGTGTTAATGGAAAATTAATTACAATAGTTCATGTAGTGGTAGTCAACATTACACATGAATGACGATTATGATTCCCATTTGATGGAAGAGAAGATATATTTAGGTTATGAAGATATTATAATAACCTATCACTATAGATATGATACATATGCTATTATTTCATCGTATTTAATGTATATTTAAATGATTTGGAAGATAATATAAAATGAAAATTCATATTTAATAACATTATTTTTCTTCAAACATTATATTTAGGTATATAGAAGAGGCATTCCAAATTTGGTTTTATGATCAAAATATGGATTATAGGTTATGAAGAGGTATGTAAGAAATGTATTTGATAAGTTATTTTCTTAATATATTGGCTAAGGTAGTTTATGAAGTATAGGACAGTGGGTGTACTTTTATTATTGTGGTAGTGGACATAGTTGGAAATTTTAAGATAATATATATAATATATATATATTTATGTATTAATAAATATAAATGTATCTGAAATGAAAACATTCCAAATATTAGAATATATTTGGTATAAATTTATAGTACAATAAAAATTATTGATGATTTTATGACATTTTATAATTTATTAATTATGATCAAACACTGGATAAACATTTTAATCCTTAACAATGTTAACAAAATTATATTGTTTATTCTATTAGTTATGAAACCAAATCATGTTTACTATATTAATAAATATTAATTATGAGGATTTAATTTATTTAATCAATTTTATAAAATTCAAATCACTTAAGAGGATATATTTAATTTTGTTTCAAACCCATAAATAAGGATAAAATGATTCATCGAAAAACTGTATTGATTTTTAAAAACATGTATTTAAAAATTAAATAATAAAATTAATTCCAATAAATGTTTTTTTGATAATTCATAATAAAAAAGGCTAAAATCGTTGAATAATATTTATAAATATATGATATTTTCATATTTAATAAATTAAGAGAAATATTTCCATAAAAATAAGTACTATTATATTAAATAACAAATATATATTTTAAAAATTGTAAAATTTACCCTACCATACTTTTAGTAGGATTATATAAAAAATTAATTTCATTTTACCAAAAAATAGTGTTTCCAAAAGTTTGATAAAACATTATCTTATTTTCCAAAAAAAGGTATCAAAAAATAAAAATTATATAAAATATATATATTTTAGATGAATATAATGACATTAATTAAAAAAATAAGTTCGTATTCGGAAATAATTTTTCAATATATTGTTATTGATTATTTTATATATATATATTTCAAAATAATGATAATAAAATGCATCCCTACCAATTCAACTGCTTGGTAATAAAAGTCTCATTAATATAATAAAATATTATTGTTCCTTTAATCTTGGCGTTGTGTGTTTTATACACTATAAAACTAATTGTTGTTTATAGTATTATCAATTTATCCCACTTTAGTTAGTTGATTGATCAATGATTAATTTTTTTCATGGTATTAAACATTTTTTAATTTCAATATTTATTTTTGGAAAATCCGTAATGAAAAAAAGGATAATTAGACATATTATTTAAAAGAGGATAATGAAAAAACAATTACCATCATATATAAATAATAATTATGTTCTCAAAAGTTAAGAAACATTAGTGGGATGTGAAAATATTTACATGTATAGAAAATTAATTTCCAAATAATGATATAGAGTGACAAATAATTTTTTTCTTATAAAAGTTAATGATCAGGAGATTGTTGAAGACCAAAAAACTATAAATTAGTGATTATTGAAAATAAAATCAAGTCATACAAAACTATAATACTAGGGAGACACTTCTTTTAATGTTCCACTTCCAAGAGTTAATGAATTAAATTCCCCTATAGAATTATTACATACACAAACATACTTACTTGAAAAGTATAATTTCATCCTTTATGTATTTTCCACTATAATTGTATTCTAGATGATATTTTCAGACTGAAAAAAAAAATTAAATTATAATGGATCACATAATATAAGAAGTATAAAATTCTATTCCAAATTTCCTTAAATGTTAACCAAAAGTATAATGTTTTCCAAAAGTTCTGATAATATCCATTATGGATGAACCTTTATGTAAGGAAATAATATATTTCATAATAACACAAGAAGTTCAACCTATAATATTCCATTAATAAATAAATATACATTCAAATTTTAATATATTAATATAACATTAAATTTAATTTTAATATAATGGGGATATCACACCATTTAACTTTTATCTCTAATATTTTATTTCATTCCTTCAAAATAAACACAAATTTGAAACCACTGGTTAATCATAATGGTTAAATATATCTCAACTAAGGAATTTATCCCCTAAAATGAAATTATGGACCATTATTAATCAAAATAAAATATTATAATTGAGTAAAATCCATTAAAAATATCATGAATCAAATTTTTATATAAAAATAAAAGGTATTATTTATCATGACCATAAATATATCGAAAAATATCACCTTTTCAGGTAATCATTTCATAATAATTAAGATTATATATATCCCACTACACAATATACCATAAATAAGTTAACATAAAATCATATACTAATCTATGGTTTTATTTTAACAATAACATTTTATTATACCAAAAACCCATTAAATGATTCAAATTACATCAAAATGTAGACACTTGGAATCTTAAATATAATTTCAATGTTTTTGAACTTATGATCAACCATAAAATTATAAACCCATGATTGTATAAATAATTATTATGCTAACCCCACATAAAAACATATGTTCTTCAAAAATTCGATATAATAAATATTTCTCATATAAAAACACAGACTATTCTAATAAATCCAAAATTTATACATACTTCATCAATGTCAATCATCTATTTATCCAAACATAACAATATTACTTCAAAATTAATCATATATTATGTTTTATATTATCAAAATAATTATTTATCAATAAAATAACATATTACCATTAAATAACATTTATAGGTCCTTAATTTTATTCAACATATGCTTTAAAATCATAAATATAAAACTATTATAGAAAAATTCTTTTATGTATAATGATTAATATAATTATATTATACATGATATAACATTTCTAAAAAATAATTATAACATCCCAATTCCTAAACTCATTAATCCTTAAAATTATATGATAGACATGGAATAATTCTTTACTTGGTCTAGGATTTAACCCTCATTTTAGGGAATTAAATTGTATAATTACCTTTTTCTCCACATATAAGAAATTTATCTATTAATAGAAATTTGGGATTAAATTCACATCCTAATGGAAAAATTTTAATTTTAACATTAAATTTAATTCATTTATTCCCTTATTTTTTATACAGAAAACATGCTCATGTTCCTTTATGACATTATATCAGGTGTCTCTATCCACATTTTTCATATAAATTAAATTGATATTTCATTCCACAATTGCCTCTACAACATGATCTATAATAAAAGTAAATACTTATATTCTTTGGAGATTCATAGATTTTGTTATGGTGATTCAATGTAATTATATATCATCATAACTAATTAGAAATAAAAATAATTTCATTCACATTAGTAATTATCCCGTTTGTTTTTTCATAGTTTACACATTGTCCATCACGTTCAATGTTTACATGATTACATAGGGTTATATCAATTAATTTAAACTATTAATCATATTATGACCCACAATAATAATATTGTAAAGCTTATAATAATGTACATCATTTATATGATATCAAAATAATCAAAACATATTTTCAATTTAGAAAACAACGGATTAAGTAGTGTCATTACTGGTCAATATCTATGCAAATCATTCATAATGTTTCATAAAGAAAATATTAATTAATATTACAATATTACCCAGGTGTTTCAAACTAGGATCATTGTAAGTGAATGATCACTGTTAAACCAAATGATGACCAATATGTACATGAAAAACCCTTTTTGGGGTAATTTTCACAACATTAATATATTTTACAACTATTTTCAAAAGAAATATCTTGATAGTATTGTATTGTTATGAAAACCACATGATCTATAGTGTACAAAATTATTTGGATTTCTTCCCATACAATGTTTTAAAATCAAATTCAATCATATGGTGAACATCGGTAATACTGGTTTTACATAATAAAGAACTCAATGATTCTGTTAAATGTTCTTCAATACAAATTATACAATCCCCAACACGAGTATCCCTATGTTAGTGTTAACAATGTTACATTAAAATTATATACTTGAAATCAGACTATAATAGAAAATATTTTTTTGTAGTCATTTTATCTTAGATACATATTTTATTCTCACATTATTTTTGGATATATAAAATATAAAACATAATGAAAATTACTGTAATGAATCCACTATCTCATTGAATTATTTCTTTTACATATCCAGTGTATTTGAATCAAAATTTGGGTGATCACATATTATAAATAATAGATATATATAGAGGAGTATATCAATATTAAAAAATACAAAATAAAAATATAATGGTAAAGAAATGAAAATAATCCATTTATTTTTTAACTGGGTAATAATGAATAATATGGTATGATTAGATTTATATAATACAATGAAAAATAATAAATTGAGAATCTAAAATTTTCATCTATATAATAACTAATAAAATAATCAAATATAAAAAAATACTGACTTCATAATGAAAAAATCCGTAATAAAAGAAAACTTAAATTTAATATCAAGAACATATGCCATGGAATCTTGAATTAATGGATAAGGACACAACTAAATAACATTACTAGTTTGTCCCTTTATCCCTAAAGATTTATGAAGGTGATATATTTGTCCTCTCTAATAAATTACTTTTTATAATTCGTTCATTATATTAGATGGGATTAATAATTCAATGCATAATCAATATAAATATTCATTTTATCAAAATAAAATATGAAATGTAAATATTTTCTCAGATAAACTAGTCACAAAACATCCATTGATATACTAAATATGGTGTCATTAAAACATATCATTGTTGTATTTTATGTAAAATAAAGGGTTATTTTATTATCAATAAAAATACTATAAAAATCGTTCAAATCTTCTAGGAGAAAAATATAATTTTCAAATTTTAAACACGTTTTAAGAACTAATGATATCGAAAAAATATGGAAAACAATTTCTACGAAAATATTCTTAGAAATATAAGAAATATCATTCAAATTATTTAATATATAGGAAATTTTCAAAGTCATTTCATTCTTGTCTCTTTAAAATAAAGAAACATTTCACATTATTATAAAAATATTTTAAAAGAACCTCAAACATAATTTCACAAGTATATTACATTGAATAATACTAATGAAAATTAAAACAAGGAAAATTGATAGCTTAATTATATATTGTATTATTGTAAAATAATTTTCAAAACATTTTTAATGAAAATGTCGCCATGATGAAATAATATTTCCAAATTATTAGAAAAAAATTTTAAGTTTCCTTAAAAACAATCCTTATAATTGAGTATTTATAATGTGAAACTGAAATGAATATTATTATTTTATGAAATAAATAGAACATAATATAATATATTGTGTTCAAGATGTAAATATTAAATAATTCTTCTAATAGTGATTTAAATGTAAAAAATCTCAGATAATTATGTAATTTTGAAATAACACTAACCACATTGGTATGTTTTGAATATTAAACCCCTTGAATTGATAATATAAAATACATGCTAAATATCCTAAAAAATAGTACAATAATGAAATAAAATTTAAAAAGGGATTTATAATTACCATATGAATAAAATTAGTTTCATAATAAAATAATATACAGAAATGGAGGAAAATGAGGAAAAATACATTATGTGAGGTTAGACATATCTAGTATGTTCTTTTTCACACTAAATAATAACATTCTATTGATTATTCAATTTCATAATAACAATTTTATGTATATTTTTATAATTTTTACCGATGTTATATTTATTTATGAATTCAAATAACTGAATGTAAATTTTTTTGATGATATTCAGTTCATGTGACCAAAATGAACTAAGTAGGTTGATTATGGAAATGTTAACATTATTCCATAATCTCCATTATAAAAATAATTACATAACAATAATTTTTTAAATCAAAAAATATTTATTAATATAATTTTAAATTTTGATTCTAATAAAAGTACATTACAATCAAGGTGGTGGTAGGCCATATGTACACATTTGTAACATTTCGTTTTTTGACAAACATGATGAAAATAAGGTATGTATAGTTTTACCATTATATAATTATTTTCAAATCATATATAAAATATAATTTAAATAAGAAAATTTATACACACAATCCATATAATATTCCCAAACTCATACTCCATGATCTTATGGGAAAAACAAAAACATCACATTTAATGATTTGATAATGATAAAATTTACCCAATTATTCTGTCCAAACATTACAAAAAGCACATGAAATATTGGATAACTTCCTTATGAAATGAAGATTTGGTTTAGAGTTTATATAGTAGAGAAAAAACATACATAATTAATACTCATGAATTCATGAGTTTTTTGATCCATGGATTCCAAACGTTTATTATTCCATATTCATTCCCATTATACCCATATATTATTTTTCCATACTAAATTGTAATGATATATGATATATTTATTCACACATGAAACCTTATAGGAGTCAAAATTTTTGTCATCGTTCATCACAACCAAGGGAAAATGATTCATATTAACGGTGATAAAAAATTATCAATAAGGTTAAACATACAAAATTACAATTAAATAAAATTAGTGACAGTGTTATGAGAAAATAGTTATTATTAATAGTAATATATCAGGATCATAACATAATGTAATTCATATAAATAAATCACCAGATCCACAATCATGAATCATTTAATAAATATTTAATAATGTTAGGAATCATTTGAATCAATAATAATGGGTCATGTCATATCCATATTGATTAAAGAAATCATTTACAACCCATATCTTTTAACAAAAAATATTTACCATGTAAATTTCAATAAACATAATATCGTTAGTTTACATTGAGAAATCACAAGTGTGACACCTCAAAAATATAATGTTAGAATATTTTATTTGATAGCATGTTTGACATGAAACACCCATAGTGTAATGGAATATATTATTATTCAACATTAAAATATATGTTATATTTTAAATAAATTTAATATATGATATATAATTAAGTACATGTGATGCTGAGTTAATATTATTGGAATACAACAATGACATTCCTCAAGGACTTTCGTTACATGCTAGATCGAGTATTAACATAAAATGATTAATCATTAAATTTTATTTATTTATTTTAATAACATGTTACCGAGATGTTAAATTATTTACAATGTATATTATTAACTAACATATGAAAATATACGGTTTATATAAATTCATAGGTTATCAATTAAAAATGAATGTATATAAAATTAATATAATAAAAAAGATACATATTTATGTTTAGAAATCTGTTTTATTGTAAAAAATTAAATTAATTACTATTATATAATCATATTAATCAAATATATATATATATTATTATATTAAAAAAATTCATATTCATTTATTATATTTGATAGGGATAAGATAAGTACTACAAAGCTTTTATACATAAAAACCTATATTTTTCTTAAGGTAATTTTTCCGCCTTATAAAGGATGTCCTATTATAAAACTAATAATTGAATGTTTTATCAAATTTTTATTTAAAAATAAAATAAATTTTTAAAAAATTACTGAAAATATTTTTGCAAGTTTAATTTTTTGGTAATTTTCTAAAATAATAATTTTTTTGATAAATACTAAAAAATAATGAATTTTAGTTAAAATATTTTTTTGACTCTTATATTTTTAATGATAAATTAAAATTTTAATTTTTTTAAAATTTAAATAGATAAATAATAGAAAATAAAATCTAATTTAGTTCATTTTAACGAATTTCCCGCTGAAATTGTTATAAATACATTCTAGGCTTTTGATCATTTTTACATTAAAACCTTATTTTTTCACACTGTCTACTGGATTAAAGTTTAATTAATTTTTTCCATATTTTTGAATGTAATTTTTTAAAAAATAGTAAATATTGTTAACTATAATAACTAATATTTTATAATATTTTCATATTAATAATTGAAGGAAATAATTAGTGAATGATAATAAAACTAATTACAATGATTAAACCAAAAATTAGATTAATAACGGACTAATCTGTAATCATAAGGGACATAATGAAATAAAAAATTGAAAAAATAAATTCAATATATATATTCATACCATATCCTATAAATTATATTATTTAGTTCATTAGTGGAGCAACCATAAATGGAAAAAATGTTGTATAAAAACCGTTTTTTGAAAATTACACGATTACCCCTCCTCATCCACTATAAAAATACACTCACATATCCTACTAATTAATGTTATAAATCCCTTTAGATATCCCAAAACCTGTCCAAATATGAACACAAAATCCCACCCCTCATAATAGTTTCCTCAATTTTTTTTATTTCAGACCACCTATGTATTTTGGTATAAACCAATTTTAGTTACTTGATTAAGAGGTATCCTTTTTCAATAATCACTTTTGCTTAAATTATATCTCAACATTAAAATTTTTTTATAGATTGACTATATAATTAACATAGTATATTAAATATTATAATATCTTTATTCAAAAATTTCTACCTTCCTATACACTTATATCCATGAAATGTGATACACAATCATCACCCATGATTACGTTAGACAACCACTTCACGAACTGATATCATTCGTTTATTCAGTAACCAAAATTCAAGGGTGGAAATATTTATTTTTGTAATATATATATATATGTGATATATATGATATTAATAACGTTTTTATGCTTCATTAATTTTTTTAAAACACATAAATCTATTCTTTCCCAATTTGGGAATAAATTACAATGTTTAGGGGCGTGTTGACTATTGTCTCCTCAACACGATGTGATTCATTCATAGTATACCTGGGATTTATTGAGGTTGATTTTAATAATAATAAGTCAATTATATTACATTGATATGATACATTAATTATAATATACATATCTATCATAGAAGTTTAATTTTTTTTAATATGACTATGAAATAGAAGTAGCGTTCATGAGAAAGTAAAATCTATCGTCTCTACAAAAGGAGAGTTTCATTTCCTATATAAATCTTTTAAGCATTATAATAAATAAATATATTCTGAATATATAGGATCTTTAAATCATGTTCCAAATTCTAGATATAATGATATCAAGATACAATTAACAGTAACAACAAATAATAATTCTAAACATACTTGAAAAACTAGGCAATTAACACTTGAAATGCTGAAAATCAAGAATGATTGTTAAATAGAAGGTAATAATATATTATTAAAAGATAGTATATTATATTAAAAAAATTATTATTGGTTTTTAATAAGATAGTATAAATTTTAAATCTAATTTAGGGGATTATATGTTACTTTTTCAAAAAAATGAAGCACATGGTCAGTGATTTTTTCCCTATTTACATTGCATTGAGACTGATATGTTATTATACCCCAATTTAGTTAAATTTGGTTTATATACATCTGTTTTTCATTTAACATCACAATTAGATCAAACTTCAGGGAATTTTATGTTTCACTTTGAACTGTCACAACATAGGGGTTCAGACATAAAAATTTCCAAATGTAAATGTTATCCATGAAATATCCCCAAATTTTGTGATTTTTATCATTCTATAAAAAAAATTGTTTCTCATAATTTTTTTCATTTAGAATTATTTTTAATCGTGATGTACATATTATTATGTGATGGATATGATTATTTTTGTGATATGTATGCCATATTTACATACTGTTATTTAAATATAGTATTCTTTTATTTCTTGGGGAAATATTGATAAATCAGTTTCAGTTACTCAAAAGAGATGTCTGATATAGAACATTTTTTTATTAATTTAAATTAATTATTCAGTATATGATAAATTATATAAAATGAATATTACTAACTAACATATTTAAATATGTGGTTTAAATAAATTTATAGGATACAAATTAATTTTAAATGAATATAAATTCAATATAATTGATTAGATATGAATTATTGTTTAGAAATATATTTTATCGTAATAAATTAAATTAATTTCTATCAGTGACTAATATTAATAATATATATATATATATATACATATTATACATTCATCTAAATATTTAACATATTCATCTGATATATATGATGGAAAAATTTATGTACAATATCAATTTTATAAATAAAAAACTATATTTTTGTAATTGAAATTTTTCCACCTTATAATGATAAATCTATTATAAAACTAAATTTAGAATGTCTGATCGATTTTATATTTAAAAATATTATACATTTTTAAAAAAAATAATTCAAATATGTTCATATGTTTCATGTATTGGTAATTTTCTAAAATATAACATTTTTTTATGATTACAGAATAATAATGAATTTCAATTAAAAACTGTTTTTTCTCATTTATTTGTAATGATAAATTATATTTTTATTCGTTTTCTAAATTTATTTAGGTAAAACATGAAAAAAAAATTATTCTAATAATGTAAATTTTAACTAATTTCACATTGAAATTTTATATAAAAACATTTTAGGCTTTTTAACATTTTTACTTTAAAACCACGCATTATCACATCGTCTACTGGATTAATATTTTATAAATTTCTACCACGTTTGTGAATTATATTTTAAAAATAATTTTAAATATTTTTAATTATAATAATTTATAATTTCTTTTAGGTTAGAATTAATTATTGAAAAAATATTATTAGTGACTGATATATAAATTAATAACATGGATTAAACCACAAATTAGATTAATAAGGGACTAAACTATAACCATGAGGGACATAATGACATCGACACATGTAAAAAATATATTTAATGGACATATTCATACCACATCCTCTAATTTCTTTTTTTTGATTCATTATTTGAGAAACCTTAAATAGAAAAAAAGTTGTTAGAGTTACCTTTTTAAAAATAAACCTGATTACCACTCTTCATACACTATAAAAATGCACTCACATCTCCTACTTATTAAAACATGAAAATACAAATAGATCTCCCAAACCCTATCCAAATAAGAACCCATAATGACACCAATCATATTAGTATTCTCAATATTTTCCTAAATAAAACCAACTATTTATTTTGGTATGATCTAATAAAAGTTACATGATTAAGAAGTAACCATCTTCGGCAATCACATTTGTTTCATTTATATCACAACATTTCAATTATTTTTTTAAAAAAATTATATAATTTCCACAGTATATTAAATATAATGATAATTTCTTCTATGAATTATATTTACAAATTCAATCATATCCACGAAATGTGGTACACAATCATCACCCATAAATACCGCAGACTACCGCTCAACAAACTGATATCGTTCATTCATTCATTAACCACATTTCAAGTGTGGAAATATTTATGTGTGTAAAAAATATATATGATATATATGATTTTATTAATGATTTTATTCTTAATTATTTTTCATATAACACATAACTATATTCTTTCCAATTTTTGGAATAAATGACATTATTTATGGACGTGTGGACTACATCCTCCTCAACACAATATGATTCATTAAAACTATACATGGGATTTATTGTGGTTGATTTTAATAATAATATATCAATTATATAACATTTTTATGATACTGTAATTATCATATACATATATATCATTTAATTTTCAATCTTTTAACATGACTATGGAATTGAAGTAGCATTCATGAATAAGTACAATATATCATCTCCATGAAAGGATAATTTCATTTCCATTATAAATTTTTCATGTATTATAATAAATAAATATATATGGAATATATATTATATTTAAATCAAGTTTCAAATTCTAAATATAAGGATATAATGATATAATTAATAGTAACAATAAATAACAAGTACAAATATACCGAAAAAATAAGGTAATTAACATCTGAAATAGTGAAAGTCGTGAATGATTGATTACAAACAAGTAATAATATATTATTAGAAGATAATATATTATATTATAAAAATTATTATGGTTTTTAAAAAAATTAGTAGCAATTTTATACCCATTATAGGAAAGGTGACATAACATTCCCCAAAAATGTCTCACAAGGTAAGTAATTTTTTCTCGATTTACAATTCACTAAGACTTATATGTTATTATACATGAATTTAGATAAATTTGGTTCATATACATCCCTTCTTCATTTAAAATCACTAATAACACATAATTATTGTCATTTTATGTTTCACTTTGATCTATCCCATCTATTTGGTTATGACTTCAAAATTACCAAATTTAAAAGTAATCCCTAAAATATCCCCTACTTTTTTGATTTTCATCATTCTCTAAGAAATAACGTTCTCTTAATAATTTTCATCAAATATTATATTTAATCATGGTATATATATTATTCTAAGATGGATATGATATGTTTTAAACTATATTCCATATTTTAATACTATTATTTAATTTTAATATTATTTGATTTACTGGGTAAATATTGATAAATCTATATCATTTACTCAAAAAGGATGTCTGATAAAAAAAATTTATAATAATTTTAATTAATTCTAAAATATATGATAAATTATATAATATGAATATTATTAACTAAAAAATGAAATTATATAGATTATCTAAATTCATTGGTTACCAATTACTTATAAATGACTATAAAATAAAAATAATAAAACTGATATGTATTTATGTTTAGAAATAAGTTTTATCATTATAAAATAAATTAATTACCTTTAATGAGTCATATTAAATATATATATAAATATATATTATAATAAATTAAAATTTTGTCAAATTCATCTAGTATACTTGTTAGGAATAAGATAATAGAAAGTAAATTTTAAAAATAGAAACAAATACTTTTCTAAAGGAATATTTTCCTCCTTATGACACTGAATGTATTACAAAATTAACTTTTGATTGTTTTATCAATTTTTTATTTAAAAATAATATTCATTTTTAAAAAAATTAATCAAAATATTTTATTACGTTTTTTTAAAATTAAAAAAAAATATTACATTTTTTATGAATGCTGAAAAATAATGAATTTTAATTAAAAACTGTTTTGCCTAAATTATTTTTAATGTTAACATTAATTTTTATTTGTTTTTAAATTTAATTAGTTAAAATTTAAAAACAAATTAAACTAATAGAGTTCATTTAAACCAATTTCACATTGAAATTGAAAATTAAAACATTTTAGGTTTTTTAACATTTTTACTTTAAAACCCTACATTGTCACATCATTTTTTAGATTAAATTTTAACAACTTTCTACCACATTTGGGAATGCAATTTTAAAACATTAAATAAATATTTTTAACTATTATCATTTATATTTTCTGATATGTTAAAATTTATTATTAGAGAAAATTATTAGTGAATCATAACAAAAATAATTACAATAATTAATCCAAAATATAGATTAATAAGGGACTAAACAATAATAATGGGTGCTATAATGACATAAATAGATGTCAAAAAAAATTTAATGATATATTCATACCATATCATCCAATTAATATGATTTTTGAATTATTGATGAAACCATAAAGGGAAAAAACGTTGTTGGAAATCTATTTTTAAAATTTTACAAGATTACCACTCCACATCCTCTATAAAAATACACTTATGTCTCATACTTATTAAAAGATATAAATCCATTTATATCTCCCAAACCCAATAAAAATATACACCCAAAATCCCACCCCTCAAATTAGTATCCTCTATTCATTCCTAAAGCAACCCAACAATATATTTTGTTATAAACCAATTGGAGTTACATTATTAAGAGGTAACCTTCTTCGACAATCATTTGTGTTTCATTTATATCATCACATTAAAATCATTTTTATATAATTATTATATAATTTCCATCGTATATTAAATATAATTATAATTTTATGCTATTATTTCAAACTACATATTCAAACATATACACGAAATTTGATGCACAATAATCCTCTGTGAATACCACATACTACCACTTCACGAACTGATATAGATTGTTCATTCAATATCAATATATCAAGGGTGTAAATAGATGAGTATATTAAATGTATATATGTATATATGATATATATGATATTAATAATGTTTTTATAATTCTGCAATTTTCATGTAACACATACCCCTATTCCTTCTAATATTGGGAATAAATAACATTATTTATGGATAAGGGTACTACGACCTCCTCAACGCGATGTGATTCCTAGATATTGTACATGGGATTTATTAAAATTTATTTC
The DNA here is from genome assembly GCA_963277665.1 of Viscum album. Lineage (NCBI taxonomy): Eukaryota > Viridiplantae > Streptophyta > Magnoliopsida > Santalales > Viscaceae > Viscum > Viscum album. The sequence continues at coordinate 521,802,264 of OY728160.1, forward strand.
AGTAAAATTTTGTGAATTATATACATTGATATTATACTGTAATTATAATATACATATATATCATTTAATTTTCATTCTTTTAATATGATTATGAAATGGAATTAGTGTTCACGAGTAAGTACAATCTATCATCTCCATGAAATGTGAATTTAATTTCCTATATAAATATTTTATACTTTATAATAAATAAATATATAATGAATATACATGATATTTAAATCATGTTTCAAATTCTAGATACAAGGATATCAGAATCTAATTAATAATAACAACAAACAACAAGTCTAAACATACTTGAAAAATTAGGTCATTAATACATGAAATGGTGAAAAACATGAATGATTGTTAACAAAAAAATAATAATATATTATTTGAAGATAATATAATATATTATAAAATTAATTATGGGTTTTTTAAATGTTATTATAAATTTTAAACCCATTATAGGGGATATTATATGACATTCACAAAAAATAAAACCCAATGAAAGTGATTTTTTATCGATTTACATTTCACTGAGACATATATGTTATTATACACTAATTCCGTTAAATGTTGTTTATATAATTCCCTTCGTTAATTTTATATCACTATTAACTCATACTTCATGGAATTTTATGCTTCACTCTGAACTATCTCATCTAAGGGGTTTTGATTTCAAAATTACAAAATGTAAATGTTATCTCTGAAATATCTTCTACTTTATTTTATTTTTAACATTCCTTAAAAATTCAATTTCTCATAATTAATTTATTTTAACATTAAATTTAATCATGATGTACATATTCTTGTTTGATAGATATGATTAGTTTTTAATATATATGCCATATTTACATACAATGGTTTTATATTTATATTATTTGATTTACTAGGGAAATATTGATAAATATATATCGTTTACTAAATACAGATGTCTGATAATGATAATTTTTTATTAATTAAAATTAATCATTCTATATATGATAAATTATTTTTACATGAAATAAATGGTTTTGGGATCAGTTAATGTAACCCGACGATTCATCGATATTCTCATGAAATAAATGGGATTAGGATCATATAATGTTACCCTATTGATAATTTATTTTTTTAAAATGAAAATATATATGTTTCTAAAAATATATTTAATTACACATCCCAAGTAGTGTTGGTGATATACTCAGTATGAAAACATCAATATATTATAAAATATTATTCTATTAGAAAAAATTTATTTTTTTGTATAAATAATAAATAAAAGAGATAATATTAATAGTATACATCTAATAAATTAAAATTTATTTAACCACACCCAACATAGGTTATGTGGACACCTAAACTCTGAATACCATCGTTTACCCATGATGACACCTAATCTATCTCTAAGAGATATAATATCTCTTAATTCCATGGCTACCATTCATCTCTATAATTCACATGTAAATACAATTTTTACTTTTCATCGTCTCAATTCACATCTCAATTCAATTATTCCCATTCATTATCTGAATTCAAATATGAATAACAGTTCTACCATTCTCCCTTTCAATTCACATCTAAATTCCATTGGAACCATTCATCATCTCAATTCACATTTTAATTACATTTTTTACATTAATCATAATAATAAACATTTCATCTTCATTGTGTTCATTCATTCACCCTGTTAACATAAAAATTCTATTATTTCCATTAATCATCTCAATTCACATATGAATGATATTATTTCTGTTTAACACAATAATTCAGATATGAATTTCATTTTTACCATTCATCAACATAATTAGTTAATTAATTAAATAATTAATTAACTAAACAAAATAAATTAATAATCACATTAATAAATAATTTATTAACACAATAAAATGATACCATAAAATCCATTAATTAATTACCCAATTAATAAATAACCCACATTAATTAATTAAAACATTGATTAGTAAAAAAATTAAATTATTAAATTTTACCTTTAATTAATCAAAATTAAACAAATTAAATAACCAAAACAATCATACTTAATTAATTCAACCATTAATTATTAAAATCCAATCAACTCAATATCCTTAACACCACCATTCCTTAACTAATTAGATTTCCAAAATCATTAATTCAATTTAAAAAACATCCTTTCCAATAAATATTTATAAATTATTCATTTGAATATATTAAAATGGTACCAGGACTTTTGGATTTAAAAAATAGGCTACCTACATAGAAAATGGTGATGAACACTTGCCAATGGATATATCCAATTTGTGTGATAGCACCAAATCCTGCCCAATATCTATATCAAAATAACAATCCTTGATTTGAAATAAAATAGGATAATATATATTGATTCTATATCAATTTATAAATATAATACGATAAAAAAATTAATGAAGGATAAATGAATTGGAAAAATATGGGATACTAATAAGTAGGTGATTCACTTACTCGGAGTGGTGCTCATTAGTAACATGTGATTTGATTCATGAAGAATAGGGGTTAGAAGACCTAGTAATTTGTCACAAAGCCTCAAAAAATGAAAGGAATTGGTTGTGTTCATGGTTGTAATGATTTTTAGTTAATATTGGATTTTTGTGTTTTAAAATAAAATATTTGAGTTTGATAAAAAATATTGCACATTTTAATGAGAAGAGGTGCACATTTTTCAAAAATGTTCTCAATAAAATTCCGTCTCTTTTAGGGGATAGGGGAGGGGTGCAATGTTTTAATAAAATAGTCCATAGTTTGAAAACCCCAATTCCAACCATATGAACCCCCTTTGTATGGGTTCTCAAAGTTTTCTGGGGAAATCCACATGGTTTATTAAAAATGGCCTCAAACATGTACTACACAACATCCTTCAAATATTCTAACTTTTCTTCTAAACACACCAAAATGTAAAAATCAAACAAAATTTACTCAATACTAGGAAAACAATACATGTAAAAAAGAATCTTACATATCTAAATTTTTTGGGATCTTACCATCTCCCCAACTAATAATAGCTCATTCTTGAGTTATACTGCCTATAATCTCTATGATTTTGAGTTAAAATTATATGGCCAATAACCCCGCATATCTACTTACCACTCCTATGATTCCTCATAGAGATTTCCATTTTTCCACAATATTGAAACTATAACATGGTATTTCCCCACAAAACATTATCACTATGATCTAACTTGTGTATTGGAAGCTCCACATATTATATTTCTGTGTTAAGATCAACATCATTGAAATCGATCACATGAGAACTATCGGTTTGATACCACTAAATTTTTAAAACATGAATAAATTCATGTATTGAATTGGACAACTAAAAAAGAGAAAATTCATACACCACTATCCTGATTCCCTCTAAAAATTCAACCTGTACAAAAAACATGGGCACCAACTTTCCCTATGTTTGTATACTATGGTGAACCAATCTAGGTGAAAAACTAAGTAATACATGATAAAACCTTGAAAACTAAAGGATTAATCAAAATTAATCTCTATAAAATTTCTATCTTCTTTGAGAGATATACATATCCATTTAAATCAGTTGAACCTCCTCTAATATCTCATCCATATGACTTTATCCCAACTACTCTGAGTCAGATGACATTATCATGCATATAGGTGATCTACATGGAAAACCATAAAGAGCCTCATACTGTACCATCAGAATCATCCACTGATAAATTTCATTACATGAAAACTGAACAAATTTTTGGTTCCTTTGTGACGATCCACCAATTCCTTAGACACATGATTGAATAATATCCTCTAGAACCTATATAGTATGTTCTGAGTACCCATATTCATATGGATAGACTTTCATACTCAAAAGAAGACATGTTATAAGCTTTGATACAAACCTAGTTAAAACAAATAAGTAAAACTTGATTCAAAATCTGATACTATTGTATGTGGCACTCCATAAAGATGGACTACCTCATAAACATACAATTATTAAAATAGATATATTGGGGATTTTTCTGGTATAGGAATGAAATTTCCTACATTCAATAGTCAGTCCAAAAAAAACAACAACATAAGTTAATTCCACCATAGAAATATTAGGATACCAACCAAAAAGAATATGATATTTTTTACTACTTCCATTACATAATGGATAACTACATTATTAAATATCCATGTCATTGATGCTCGGGATTCACATGTAAACAGAGGCATAATCATTTCAAGAACCATACTATCATATTTTACATTCTTGGCCATTAAAAATATCATCATATGTCACAAAACATTTTGGACATTTCAAGAAGAACCACAAACTCTTTGGAATTTAATTCACATCTTAGATCATCCCGTATGATCACAGGAATAATAACTTGTTTCATGAAATAGATTTTCTCATCCTCATCTATGTTCCAGTATTAAGGTGTCTCCCACCATCAAGTATTTCTTTTTAGGCCAATCTTGCTCAATCCTCATAATTTTTATCCATAATAAATCTAAAAATTATAAAATACTCTATAATTGACATGAAATTCCTATACTCATGACACTATTGAACCCCAACATGTATCTCTTCTTGAAAAGTTATCACTTTTGACTACACAATAGACTTATGAAGTACCAGGATATATATTAAACAACCTAATTATATAGACACACTATTTCCTTTCTCAGACATATATTATAGATGATAATCAGTATTATAGACATTATTTATCCATCCCTTCTAATAATGATTCAAATATAAATATAAAAAGAAATACATCAAGATCTTATGATATGTATACATAGTAAACATTTTAACCAAATGATAGTGGTGCAAATACTTCAATGTAGAAACCACTACTTCATGCTCTAGGTCATGTGTGGCATAGTTCCATTCATGTGGCTTTAATGGGAGAGACCCTTATACATTAACTCAATCTCCCTACATCAACACCACTCCATGTCTCATTCCAGAAGCATCACAATATATAGTATGATCCTAACATATATCAAGAAGGATCATGATTTTTTCTAATTTCATGTTATTATTAAACACCTAAAAATATTTTTCATATTCTACCAACATATAAATCGTAATCCTTTTTTTTCATGCTCGAATGTAGCACATTTATTTAGGAACAATCATTGATGAACCTTCGATAACATCTAACTAAACCGTAAAAACTACATATATCAAAAAAATTCATAGTATGTCCCTTTTGAAACCAATATAAAATACTTTTATGGGTCCACGTACACATATTCCGATGTGATTATGTGTCCCAATAAGTGTACTACATCAATCCATAAATGAATATTTGTCATTATGGTTTATATATGATTATATATCTGTATTCTCAAGAAATTATCAAAATGTTGACCATGATTGTAATGATACTTGAAGTACACAGAGATGACCTTCAAAAAACCACAATAATATGATCTAGTTATGAATGGATGACTCTGTTCATTATGTCAATAAACACTGAGGGTGTGTCTATCAACTGAAGATTTATTACGACAACTCATAGAGGTCATATATACTTCGAAATATAGCCGATGGTATATCATATGGTCGAACACTCAACTGATGAAACCATGAACTCAGGTTTATTTTTGAGAAATCTGATGCTCACCTCAAGTAGTCATATAAATTTACAATATGAAAAAGTGGATACCAGTTATTCACATTCATGTAGTTCAACATCTGGTAGTCACCACAAAAGATTAGTGTCTTATCTACCATTTTTTAAAACAAAATTGGTGAACCCTAAGGTGATGTAATTAGACATTTAAACTTATTATCTATCTACTCATGTAGCTATTTCATTATCCATATAAAATTTATTGGTTCTATTATTTATATTGGAATATAAACTAACTCAGCCCATGTAATGAGTAGGAGAATATGTTCAAAATCTCTTTTATGTGTAATCCTTGAATGTTATTTATGAAAAAATATCCTAACCCTTTCCAATATGGGTAGAATGAAAGAATGATTCACACCACCTTAATTTATCAACAAACTAGAAATTTGGGTAGTGAGCTTCCCCAATTTCTTGTTAATAGGCCTTACGTGGTCTGCATGGATTTCTGATTACCCATGATGAATGTAATTGACACACTTAATAAACATAAAAATCACCCTCCATATGTAAAAAATCTATGTGATAAAGGTATTATAAAAACCATTCGACAACCAAAATTTGGTCAAATCTTGACAAATCATGAATATAAAAATCCACTAAGAAATGATACTCCCAAATTTTGAGAGAACACCCCTTTCCAAAACAGTTGTCTCAAGAACATACTCAAATATATATATATATCTTATGCACCCCACTAGAAAACTCCAACTATATGATCAAACCATTTAGAACCTGTTCGAAAATAAATGAATGAGAGGAACCAATATAAAATAAAGAACAATTTTGTATATAATATACATTAATAATATCTCTCGTTATTGATGTTATAACTACTCCATCCACCATTTTATGATGAACAACATTAATCTACCTTTACTATAATCAATTTGAGGTAGTTAGAATCCCCTAACCTACAAAAATCTTATGAAATGAGCACTCTTTCAAATATGAAACTTTTCCACTACCACTACTACAATGGATAATAAATCTATAGCAGCCAGACTGATACAATGTAGAAGATACGATTATTTCACAATATTTATATCTATATTATCTATCACAAAACACTTTTCATTGGTTCATATTGATGTTCTACAGATGTACCATCCTTCTACATGATCAAAACATTTCTAGTTTTAGGGGAAGTTTCTCTGATAGTGTCTCATATGAAAACACCAGTTACATATGACACAATCAAATACTTCCTTAACTAACCCTATCCCGAATCTACTATTTTTTCTATCTCCCTAGCGAATATTGTCATAGTAGAGATTATTTATATCATAATACATTTATCCTACCCATTCAACAACATTAATATTTACAAAACTAGATGGATCTTTCAAGTTTAGCTTACTTATGAGAGCCTGCTTGACTACCATAGAGAAATAATTTATCAAAATTAGATTAACTGGGGACTTATTCACTAATTGTATATCAATATCTAAAATCCTTGTCTTAACTGTCTCTTCTCCCTCCATAACTAAAGAAAAGAGACAAAATTCATTAAAGAGGCTAACATAGTCCTTCATAGACATACTCCCCTTAGTCTAAAACATGAATACATATTCTATCTCATTTATTATAGACTCTAGATAAAAGTAACCTAGGAACATATCCAAAAATTCCTTATAAGACCACCCATATGCATGTGATATCCGACATTAAACATCCCACCGACACTTCACTAATAATTGAAACATGAAAGGATCCTTCTCAAATATTTCTTAGTATGATTCTTTATGTGGTCTGGTATCATTTAGATAGATGCAATCCCAAACATATATTCCATAGGGCCACCAACATTGGTAAAAATTAAAGGGCGGCGTAGCTGAAACTACCTCATTAGATCATAAATTATTTTTACCACATTCCGTTGGTCGAATTAAATTTATTAAATAATTAAATTGATGTTTTCATAGATATAATATATGAAATATTCACTCAGAACAATAGATTCTTGTGCTTCTACTAATAGATTAGGATCTCAGTACATTTACTTATTTTTTCCTCTAAACAAGATTCATCATGGATTCATACCTCTATAATGCCAAAAAAATTCAAGACACGTTACATAGAATTTACATAGTTAATTTGGGTGATTTAGATAAATCCATTACATGTTCTTCCCACTTATTCCACCACAAGGTCAACACCAAGGCACTATCACTTCCCTTAAACAACCTACATCTAGTTAAATGTTAAAAAAGGGTGAACTCATTCTTTTTCATGGAATTTAATTGTAGAATACCATTTCTTCAAATATTTAATCATTTAAAATTTTCATTTTGTTAATAGGAAACATTTTTAGTTCAATTATACAAGAAAATAAAAAATAATTCAATTCTACCGTCATATAAAATAACATTTCTTGAATGCGCCAAATGAATCATGTAACCTAATAATCCTGAATTCTAGAATGATTCATGCATTATAAATTCATAATCCAAACTAGAACACACGCCATATATTATAATCACATCACAAATCAAGGCATCACTCAATGTGAAATAAAGTCAACTGTAATAACACACATCAATATCAAAGGTCCCACTAGGGGCATAATAATTTTAAATGTGTACATGGTTAGATAATCAAATGAATATTTTCCTAAAAATATTCCACAAAAGCAAATTTTCATGTCTAAAAATCCCAAAAATTAATCCAAATAAAAAACACCCTTTGATACTACATTACAACATCCCGACATGGGTTCCAGACACTAGTGCCACAGGCTGGTCAAGCACATGATAATAAGTGTGCCTTCCCATATTCTATAGGTTTCTAACTAAATATTGATTTCTTAGAACAATTGTCACGACCTGAACCCAGGGGCCCGTATCGTGACTAACCCATGCCTGCCTTCCATAGGCAAGGGGAGGGAGACTAGTACAAAAGGCATGGATACCTAAACTTGGAAGTCATTTACTTTATTATAGTAAACAAAAACAACAGAGTACACAATAGAAAGTAAAACACTATGTGAAACTGTATACAAAAGAGGGTGCTGAAAGTAAAGGGGCCAGAAATACAAGCCCAACAGTAATGTACAATACAACTGAAAAGCTAATACAACTGTAGTAAATTAAAATAGTAACAACTGAGTCGTCCTCTGGGATTCCCACCTGAAGGGTGGGTACAGATGGCCTCCTCAACACCCCAAGTCTGTCGATTCTCTCCGTGTACGTATCGCCATGTGGTCCACCTCTGGGTACCGCCCAACGCTACAACTCTACCTCAATCAGCGTTGTCCGTCGTCTGAAACCAGACGAAAAAATTTGTGGGCATATCCCATGAAAGGATGAGTATAAAGATAGTTAGTAGGGACCACAAGACCCTCATGGTCTCATAATATCCAACCAAGATAATCCACAAAGAAAGATACAATCAAGAACTATCAACAAACACTACTTAGGTATATGCCTACACATATACCTTAGTTATCAATCACAATCTACCACTAACTATCAAGTCAAATCCCAAACCATTCCAAAAAGTAAGTAAATAAAATCACCATGAAGATAATTGTTGAAAGACAAGACTCAGCTCACACAAGTATACATGTTTTGTTGAGTTATAGAGATGATCAAGTGTATCAACTAATTCAACTAAGATGTCAGACCCACATAGTATACAGGACGAGCTATGATGTCAGATCAACACAGGATCCATGACCAGCTATTCTGTCAGACCCACACAAGATGCAAAAATAGATTTTAGAACTATCGGACCCATGGAGGATCTCGGTACAATAGTCATCACTATCAAATCCATGGTGGATTCAGGTACAAAAGTCATCACTATCTAATCCATTGAGTATTCCGATATATAAGTGATCACTATCATACCCATATAGGATTCCGGTACAGAAGTCATCACTATCGATCCCACAGATGATCTTTTTACAGTATCGTCACAGCCCGCACTAGGGTTCCCGCACACAGCATGCTCGATTCTGGGAGGGTCTGATCCTCGAGCGAAGGGTCTATACATCAAATATCACTAAGTACTATGTTGATGTATCATATAGTTTCACCTCATCAAAAGTAACCCAACGTGACAGACAGAGCATCAATCAGACGCTCGGTCTGAGAGTTATTGGAAATTCAATTCCAAGGGTCTGGTTGGGTTTTAGGCTCAAACCAACCTGACCATATGCCAAATGTGTCCAAACATCAAGTGTATTATGCCAAAATAATCTTCTCACTCCATGAATTTGATAGTCGTAGACGGTTCGCCGATCAGACACCCGTAGTAGGGGATTCGGGCTAAATGGAGTAAATTGCCATAGCAGGTTCGGGCCTGGTCCGACCCAGTTGGACCGACCCAGATCAACCCGGACCAAACCAGGGTCTGACCCGGTCCGTGGGTGCGAACCGACCCTAGTTGTCATCTCAGCTGAGGCAAACTGACCCATCGTGGCCCAGCCGAATGATGACCTGGACGGGGGCGGCCTGGCCCGGGTCGGCTCGGTAGAAGGACGACCCGACCGAGGGAAACCTGGAACATGGGTGGCCTGACCAAGGGTGTCATGGCCAAGGATGACCAGGCTCGAGGGTGGACCAGCCATGGGGGACTCGACCCGTGGGCAGCCCGGCTGCGGGCGGCCCGGCTGGTGAGCCTGCGAGGCCCGACTGGCCACGTCATGGGAGGGCGTGCTGCGCCCCCCATTTCCGATCTAAACCAGCACTGGGAATCAGTTATATTGAGCGTGCATCAATGGTTAGAAAAACCATACCCCCTTGTCTCCTCCACTGTGGCATGTGAGCGCCGCAGTTGACCTGGCCTCCGCGCAGCGCGACGACGACGTGCCTCCTATACCACTGCTCAGCCTAGCCATGGCCTCTAGCACCACCTATGGTGTGATGGCGTAGTGCTTGTCATCCGACTGCCATGTCCCTCCTAGTTTTGGATCTTACTTCCGGCATGGTGCGACGACACCATGCCCCTATGGCACCACTGAGGCCCGCCTGACTGCGGCTCTGTTCTTTGTGCGGCATGGGTGTGTCGCGCCCTTGTGGCGACCGATGGCCTTGCGCTACTGGATTTCATCACGGCCAGCATGTTTCCACTCACCGCCCGTACCAACTCTGTCATCATTAACCAAGAACTAACAAAATTGGGAGGGGTTTTCATTACTTTTGCAGTCTGAACCCTCATCCTTATGATGATATCATATGGAACACCATTCCACAAATTTAACGACATAGAACATAGGTTAAATTCATACAAAAAAATAACCCCTACCTCGTATTTTTCATTCTTTGATGATCTCAGAAAAAGGGAGGATGTTGATTCATCTATTTCTGTGTTCGTCACACACTCCCAATTCTCACTCTAATGCATCAGAAAGGAAGAAGGGTACTCGTCATTGGCAGATGAGCATTTGGAGGTAATGTCGTTGTTGGCAACATTCTTCATGGGCGACGTCTTCTCATTTGACATAGAAGATGTTCGTTGAAGATTTCATGGGTGTTGCTTCCCTTTTCCTTTCCTCGATTGAAGAACATTGAAGAAGTAAGAATATGTTGTCATCTTGCCTTGGTAAAATAAGATTCGTTCATCATGTTCGTCGTTGGAATAATGCTCTCTCTATTACTCCATGGCTCCACCAAAGTATTATGTGCTAACCAAAATAATAGCTTTGTCTATTATTATATTCTTTGACATGAATTCAAAAGAATACAAATTGTTCCATTTAATTAAGAGATGTTTAATAAATTAATTGGTTGGGTTTGCATAAAATTAATGGGGACGGTGGAGAGGCTCAATTAATGAGAGAGAGTTTCATCCACATAAATGGTGAGTTCTAGAGTTAAGGGGGTTTAGGTGAGGGTTTGATGCTCGTGTGGGCCCCACCATATAACATCCCTCCAAGGGAGGTTATGTGCAGTTGGGACCCTTCACTAATGTCCCCTTGGAGGTTCTAACAAGCACCTCAAATTAAAATATGGAAAACACATATTTTTATTTAGTTTAATAAAAAACCCCCAAAAATAACATCCAATCGCGATAAAACACAATTGCGGTAATGGTATCCTTAATAGAATACCAGTAATGCAAGATTAACGATGTCCTCAGATTTCAATTCCAATCGCTGGTTCAAAAGATATGAAACGTCGCTCTCAAATTTACTAAACGTAACAAAAAAAAAGTTCATAAAATTATTAAAATCCATCCTCGACCCACTACAATCGAGGTAAGGATCTTCCTAGGTGAAACACGCCGCAAAAATCCCAATGGTACATTTGGATTTCCAATCCTAGTTACCATATAGAGGTTATAAATATTACAATAAAATAAATTTCATTTAATTTTATTATTTGTGCAAAAAACTAACTTTCTCTGGTGGCCCTCGCTGACCAATGTTATTATCTTCATAAAAATATCCTAACCTCTCAAGTTCAGCGGTTGTATCAGAATTTTAATCTGTGTTACCGTTTGTGAGTTATAAGCACTTCAAAAATAAAAAAACGTTATTTAATTATTTTATTTATGGTTATGACATTTTTGGGTTTTCTCATAGGAGGCGCACTCTAACTAAACTTAAGTCACACCTAGGGTAATCCCGCCATCCTGAGCGCAAAGGTGGGATCAGATTCTAGATCCGAGTAAACGTTTAAGATTTATTCCACTTTTTCAAGAAAAATCCATACGCGTGTTAATTTAATCTTAACAAAACATTGAACGATCATTTCAGGCACTCTGGGCCTCTGAATCACGCGCCATCAGAAACTGAGGACTCATAAAATTCCATTGTATTAAAAAATTCCACTTGAATTTCGGCCCTTTACATTCGTCCCACCTCAGGCTTTTCGTCCCCGTAAGCTACAACTCCCACTCAGGAATCAAATGGGGGTACTAAGCACACATCTGAGCCTCCAGCTCCCATGTGATATCATGGAAGTTCTCGTGATGCCATCGAACACGCACCAGAGGTATCGACCATCCAATGAGGACCTACTCCTATCGATCATCAATTTCTACTGGAACCTCTGTGATTGTCTCTCTATCATAAATGTACAACTCCCCATGGTCAATGATGTGGGACGGTTCATGCATGTATCTCCTCAGTTGAGATACATGGAAGACATCATGCACCTGGTGCAATTGATTTGGAACAGGCAAGTGGTATGCCTCCTCACCCACTCTGTTGAGGACCTGGAATGGTTTGATGAACTTCAGAGATAACTTTCCGCCTCATCCAAAACTCTTTATACCTCGTCGAGGTGAGACCCGTAGAAATATGTGATTTCCATCCTCGAACTGCTGAGGTCTCCATCTTCTGGATGTACCACTGTAGGAGTTGTCTAGAACTCCCTCAACACATCCTCCTAATGTGACACTGGAACCATGGTACGTTCTATGAAGAGGATGATGTGCTACCCACCTTCCTAAAGTCCATCAGGTGCATGTCTTGCGGAATTATGAGCACGTCGTGTCTCACAGTTAGCGTTTGCACACTGAGCCTCCGTGAATCCATGAAAAACATGGGGTGTGACTATAAGAGACTAAATAAAGGATGATCTATCTCTATCAACAAAAGATATCTGCAACACGGCCAGCTGCTTTTTCGCCTCTCCTAACAGCTGAATTCCTGATCTTCTGCTAAGAGCATCTTCTACAACATTCCACTTCTTATGATTATAGACTATCTCAAAGTCATAGTAATGTAGGAACTCGAGCCATAGTCATGGTCTTAGGTTTAGGTCATTCTATGAGAATATGTACCTGAGTCTCTGGTGGTTATATTAGAGTACAAAACGTTCACCCATAAGATAGTGTCACCACATCATCCAGGCGAAGACCCCTGCTGCTAACTCCAGGACCCGGGTTGCGTAGTTCTGCTCATGTTGTCTCAACATCTGAGAACCATAAATGATAACTACTTCCTCATACATCAGGACACACCCAATTCTGGTCCATGATGCATGACATTAGACTACATACCCACCACATTCCTCTGGAAACCTCAAGATTTATCGCACTAGAAAACATTTTCCTTAGCTCCAGAAAGCTCTGCTGGCATCTCTCTGACCACATGGTGGGTTGCCCCTTCTTCCCCAAAGCTGAAAGTGGTGCGGATACTCTGGAGATGTCTGGAACAACGGTAAGGTTGGCCAACTAATGAGTGATTGATTGCACCCTCTTATGCATGATTCAATCCAATGCTTCCTTGGTTTTCCTTTTCACCGACCAAGGAAAACCCTATCCCAACTTTGTAGATAATTCACAACCATTTTCCTAATACAGTCAATTTGCGTATGAACATTGGTTGCCCAGCCCATACCCAAACTAACGTCTTAAGGCCTCGATGCTGCCACAAAGATGTTTGAACCGAAACTCTCAACTCAATTGTCTGATCACACCCCCAGCGTAATTGTGATTATCGAGTCTCCTCCCAATGGAATCTCCAGACGTGAGGGTCCGGTCGACGACTTAACCAGAAAATCTAGGTCTGGGATAATATTTGTGGAAAGAAGGAATGATTCGTACCTATTTTTATTGATACGTCGCCATGTAGTAGATATAGATAGCACCTCAAATCATTCATTGAGCCCATGGGTCACACTCTTTGACTGCATGTAGCTACACTCTTCCCATGCCTTCTATATCTCTGAGCCTTGAAGGGACTACAAAAGAGGGTGGTTGTAACATGTCAAAATTTTCACCACCTAATGCTACTCTCCCAACTCTACTTCCACATCTACTTCCCTAAAAATTCATCTTCCCTAAACACTTACTCCTCTAGAATCATTTTACACACCCATATATCTGAGACGAACACTGGTTCACAGCTTCCCACTACTAACATTCCCTAGTTGTATCTGCTCAGCCGAAGAACATTCAACCATAAAGGTTCTCTCTATCACCCTAACATAAGTAATAGTGCATTGAGGAAAAGGTGTTGGCTCATTAAACACTCCTCGATCAGAGGTCTGTTCTCTAAAGTACTGATTGCATTGTATTCATCGAGTACCAGGAATGGTCGATACACTTTGATGAATACTCAACTACCGTCCTGTTGTCCTGCCGAAGCTTCATATTCTCTAGAAAACTCTCTGCCACCTCCTCGAGCCATTCATGAGCCACATGTCGGTTGAGATTTCCTCATAAATTGATGGATATATGGTGCAGAAACACATGTAAGGAACTAAGCATAAAAGTGTCATCTACCGGTACCGTCGGTACTGTCTGCTGACCAATAGGAAGTGATATTGTTGGCACACTTCATGAAGGTACCATCTAGGAAAATTGTACATATACCAAAACCTCATCACTATGAGGATCATCCTCATGGTCACTCAATGAAAAAGATTAATATTTAAGATCACTAGCTTCTCTACTAGTGACTCAACTAGGTGGAAAACTCTAGCAATCGCCTCCATCCAGCAATCATCTACGTGGGAATCTGTCTCACCTCAAAAACTCAGAGGCTTATACTGCTAGAACTTGTAAAATACGCTCAGTCACCATGCACCATCTGCCAATGCGTCTAGGGGTATCTATTTCCCTACATTTGGTGGTTCTTCTTGTACACAACCTGATGGTGCTAACATAGAAGAAGGGCCCTAAATCAAAGCCTCTTCACTCGGTGGGCCTTCATTGTGTACTCTCTCGGAAACCCTATTTGGTTGTCTATGCAGCGGCATCCTAATAAGGAACAGGTGCACCATAGTCAATAAGTTATACCTAGTCAGATGACTCAATAAAAACATTTGATAAAACACACTCAATGAGTGTTTTCGTGCACTGAGTCAGAAATCAGAAGTCATGGTCCTAGTGTATGGATACGTCGGTCGCCGCACCAACACTGGACTCCCTGAACTAAATACCACACTCGATACCCTTAACAATATTGCTTCACAATAAGACAGATCAGAGTCCTATGTTTTGCGGTATAATCGAATAATCTGATACCAATTTTTCACGACTTGACCCCCAGGTCCCATATCGTAACTACCCCAAGCTCGCCTTCCAAAGGTTTGGGGTTAGTGACTAGCACCAAAGGCGTGAATCCCTAAACTGGGAAGGAATTGGATTTATAATAGTAAACAAAAACAACTTAGTTTGCAACGGGATGTAAAACAATAAGTGAAATTGTATACAAAAGAGGGTGATGAAAGTAAAGGGGCCAAAAATAAAAGCCCAACAGCAAAGTATAATACAACTGAAAATCTAGTAAAACAGCAGTAATATAAAACAATAACCACTGAGTCGTCCTATGGAATTACCAGGTAAAAGGTGGGTACAGAGGGCCTCCTCACCCCACCAAGTCCTTTCTTCCACTCCGTGTACGTCTCGCTAAGTGGTCTACCTCCGGGTACCATCCAACTCGAAAACTCTGTATATTGATCTACGATGTCCGTCATCTGCAACCAACACAATGATGTTCGGGCATAGCCCGTCCAGGGGTTAGTATTAAGATAATTAGTAGGGACCACATGACCCTCAAGGTCCCACAAAATCCAACCAGGATAAACTACAAATATTGATACAATCATGAAGTATCAACCAAACATACATAGATATATGACCATTCATATACCTATGTTATCAATCACAGCCTGACTCCAACTCTCGAGACCAAGCACAAACCATTACACAATGGAATTATAGTCAATCATCATGATGATAATGGATGAAAGTAATGAATTAGCTGAAATAGGTATACATCTTTAGTATAGTAATAGAGATGATCAGATTTAGTCATTGATTCATCTATGTTGTCAGACCAGCACATGATACATGACTATCCAAGTTGTCTAACCCACATAGGATAAATGACCAGCTATTCTTTCGGACCCATACAAGATACAGGAACAGAAGTCAGATCTATCGGACCCACGGATGATCCTGGTACAGTAGTCATCGTTGTTGAACCCATAGAGGATTCTGGTACAGAAGTCATCACTGTCGAACGCATAGAGGATTCCATTACAGAAGTCATCAATGTTGATCCCACAGAGGATTCCGGTACAGAAGTCATCAATGTAGAACTCAATGAAGATCATGGTAATGTATCATCGCAACCAGCCCTAGGGTTCCTGGGCACAATACGCTCAATTTCGGGTGGGTCCGATCCCAGAGCAAAGTGTCTATACATCAACTGTCATGAAGTCCGGTGTTGATGTATCCTACAGTTCTGTATCATCATGAGGAACCCAATGTGACCGACGACACATCAATCAGATGCTTGGTCTTAGAGTTATTGGCATTTGTGTTCGAGGTGTTCGGTTGTGTTTTAGGCCCAAACCAACCTGACCATACCCCAACTGTATCTGAATCTCAATTGGGGTATGGAAAAAGAATATTCTCTCTCCAAAAATTCAATTGCAGCAGACGGTTCGATGATCAGACAGTCGTAGCCCATGATGCGGGCTAAATGGTGTAAATGGCCATAGTGGGTCCGGGTTTGGTCTGACCCAGTCGGACTAACCCAGCACAAACCAGTCCAATCTAGGGTCTAAACCGGTCCAAGGGTGCATCCCGACCCGAGTGGTTGGTACGGACCAAGTGGAAGACCTGAACCAAAGGAGTGGCCCGACCCGGCCTGAGGGTGGCCCAGCCTAAGGGTAGGCCGGCCCGTGGAGGCCCGGAGGTAGGGCGGTCCGGCTGTGGCATCCTGGCCGAAAGCCGGCCCGACCGAGGAAGTCCGGCCCATGGGGGCTTGGCCGAGGGCGGCCCGACCCATGGTGACCGGGCCAAAGGCTGGCCTATTGTGGCTGGGCCTAAGGCCGGTTCATGGTGGCCCGATCGAAGGCCGGCTTAGTCAGGGATGGCCTGGCCCCTAGTGGCCCACACGACGGACATCCCGACCAAGGATGGCCCCACAAACGTGCGGCCCGGACTAGGGCGGCCCGACCGAGGGCCGCCCGGTAGGCTGGCCTTCGAGGCCGGGTACGCCAGGCTATGGGAGGGGGTGCCTCCCCCCCCCCCCGCCCCATTTCTGATCCGAACTAGTGATGGGATGTAGTTCAGTTTTCTGTGCACTGATTGTCAAAGAAACAGGACGCCCTTGCCTCCTCCACCGCGGCGTGACGACATCGTGGTTCAGCTGGCCTCCGCGCGGCGCGATGGAGCCGCGCCTCTTCCACCACGGCCCATCCTAACCTCATCCTCCATCTTCACCTTGTGGTGTGATGACACCGCGCTTGTCATCTGATTGGCGAGGCCTACTGGCCTCGGATCTTCATTACGGTGCGGTGCGACGACATCGTGCCCCTCCGGCACCGCTGAGGTCCGTCTGGCCTCGGGTCGGTTCTTTGTGCAGTAGGGCAGTGCCATTCCCTTGTGGTGACCCAGCGGCCATGCTCCGGTGGAATTCATGGGGGCCAGATCATTTCTGGTTGTCGCGTGTACCGCCTCCGTCGTCATCAATCAAGAACAAACAAAATGGGGAGGGTCGGGCCATGTTTGTGTGGTGTGAACCCTCCTTGTTACGTTGATATCATTTGGGACACCATTCCACAATACCAATGACATAGAACAGAGGGTAAATTATTACATAAATATAACCCCCACCTCGTATATGTCGTTCTTTGACGATCTTAGAAAATGGGTGGATGTCAATTCTTCGATTACCGCATTCGTCACACACTCCCAATTCTCACCCCCATACGTCGGAAAGGAAGTAGGGTACTCGTCATTGGAGGATGAGAATTCTGAGGTGAAATTGTTATTGGAAACTTTCTTCATGGGTGACGTCATCTCCATTGACATAGAAGAAGTTCGTTGGCGATGTCGTGGGCATCACTTCCCTTTTCCTTGCCTCAGTTGAAGAACTTTGAAGAACGAAGAAGGTGGCATAGTCGTTCTTCGGTTGCGGAAGAGACGTTCTTCGTGTTCTTTGTGGGAATAATGCTATCTCTATTTCTCCAAGGATACACCAAAGTATTACCTGCTAACAAAAATAATATCTTTGTCTATAATTTTATTCCATGAAATGAATTCAAAATAATTCAAATTATTCCAATTAATTAACATAAGTTCAATGAATTAATTTCTTGGGTAGGCACAAAATTAATGAGAGATAGTTTTATCCACATAATTGGGGAGTTCAAGAGTTAAGGGGGGTTAAGTGGGGGATTGATGATAACGTCCGACCCACCTTATAACATCCTCCCAATGGAGGTTATGTGTGGGGGGGCCTCCAATAACCTCCCCTTGGTGGTGCAAACTACCACCTCAAATATAAATATGGCTACCACATATTTTTATTCAATTTAATTAAAAACCCCGAAAAACTATCTTCTAATCATGATAAAATTACACTATGGTAAAGTTCATTTTAACATAATTCTGGTGCTACAGGTTAATCAGGGACCTCAGATTTCAATTCTGATCACCGGTTCAAAAGATATGAAACAGCGCTCGCACGTTTGCTGAACTTACCCGAAAAAAAGTATGGAAAATTTTTAATAGCCATCCTCGACCAACTGCGGTCAAGGATAGGATCTTCATAGGTGAAAATTGCCCCAAAAAACCCAACAGTACCTTTAGATTTCCAATCCAAGTTGCTGATTGAATGTTATGAATTTTACAACAAAATAATTGTCACTTAATTATTTTATTTGCGACCAAAAACTAACTTTCTCGGGTGGCCCTCACCTACCCATGTTAGTATCTGCTTAACGAAATCCTACCCTCATGATATTTGTAGTGGTATCAGATTTTTAATCTCAAATAACGTTTGTGACTTATAATAATTTGAAAACTAAAATAACATTTAAATAATTTTATTATTTATGGTTATTTCATTTTCGGGTTTTCTCACAAGAAGCCCACACTGACTAAACTTAAGTCACGCCTTGGGTAAACCTGCTATCATGAGAGCAATGGTTCCCTCATATTTCTGATCTAAGTAACCTTTTATGACCAATTCTAATTTTTCAAGAAAACTACATATGGGCATTAATTTATGTTTAACAAAAATACAATTGATCATTCCGGGCACTCCGAGCCTCGGAATCGCGTACTGTAAAAAACTGTGAACTTGTTAAATTCCCATGTATTAAAAAAAATTCCACAGGAATTCTGGGTCCTTTCAAAAATCATTGGGATAATATACCAACTTTTTAATATAATCACAAAAAAGCGAAATTTTTTTTATAACCATTACCAGATAAATACAAGAATCACATAATGAACCAAATAGGAAGTAAAATATACCAATAAATACAATTGATACATCATAAGAATATGTGTCAAGTGTCAATATTAAAAATAGAAAATATATTAACACATTGAATCCTCAAAAGATTATCCTGGTCCCATGTATGATTCCCCCATCAATGATCCATCCCGACTCATTGATCTAGCATTTGTCCTTTTCCCAAACTTTTCATAAAATATTGAAACCTATTTGGGTATACATCTTGAATCCATAGTAATGTGGTATTAAAAAATAATATGAGACCACCAATAACATCTAATACAATAATTCTTTAAAATATTATATTCATTTGAATAAAAATTTAATAAAATTAATTAATTAAATGGTTTATATTTATTCAAATATAATTTATTTAACTATATAAACTACAGGTTCCCTTAGACAACCAAACTCCCAGTACCTACTTCCAATCATGCCTATATCTGAAATATCGCCATGGGATATTATATATCTAAATTAAATTTTAACAATTCTTTATCCCAATTCATGTCTTCATGCCACTGTAAGGATTTTTCATCATTATTAATTTTTGAATGTCATTATTACCATCCATATTCATAATTCACATCTAAATTTAACAATTACCATTTATATTCTAAATTCACATATGAATTCAATTTAAAATATTCATCTTCTAAATTAAAATTTGAATTTAGTTATTACCATTCATTATCCTTGTTTAAATATAAATTATATTTACACCATTGATCATCTCAATTCACATATGAATTCCATTGCTACACTTTATCATCTCAATTCAAATAAGAATTCCATTATTATTATTCACAATCATAATAAAAATTTGAATTCTAGTCATACCATTCATCTTCAAAATTAATTAATTCACTAATTAGTTTATCAATGTTAAAAATTTTATATTTAAATCAGTCAATTAAATAATTTATCATTTAATTAATCTGGTCCATTCACCTAAATAATTCAATAATTAATTTAGAACTCACATTAATTATTCCAACAATTAATTAATCAAAAAAATTAAATCATGTATATATATAATTAATTAATCTTAATTCAACTAGTTTCATTATTATAAAACTCACCATTAATTAATTAAACCATTTATTAT
This sequence comes from Viscum album, assembly GCA_963277665.1. Classification (NCBI taxonomy): domain Eukaryota; kingdom Viridiplantae; phylum Streptophyta; class Magnoliopsida; order Santalales; family Viscaceae; genus Viscum; species Viscum album. The sequence goes on from OY728160.1 coordinate 521,823,091, forward strand.
TTCAGGTATATTAATTCAATATCTGAAGATCCACAATTTATAAATTAATAAGTTATCCAAAATAATTAATTCAATTTATTAAAATCAACTAGTAATAGTCAATATTAGTTCTACAATTAATAACATAAAATTGAAACAAAGCATTTAGAAGTTGAATAATAGACAATATACCTCTAAAAACTGATGAACTCTCTCCAACAGATAGCCCCAATACGAGTGGAATTCCCTAATCATGTAGAAGATCAATATATTTATTCAAATCATATATCAATGATAAAATGAAATTGACTCTATTAAAACAAGTTCTATATCAAAATCCAATAGAAGAAAAATTTATTTATTTAAATAGAGAATTCCATGAATGTTATAGGAAACCAATGCAGATACCGTTAACTAATTGGGAGAGGGTAGGATATTCATTATGGGAATTGAATAATAATGAATGGGGCTCGAGAGAATTAGGATTTTTATGGGATCCTATAAAAAAATATGTTCTTTACAAGTTATGTACAATTTTGGGATAAATATGGGGGGTTTGCTATTTTTATAATAGAAATAGATTCACTATAAAGTCATTCAATGTTTCTTGGTAAGGGGTACATGATTTTAAAAACCATGTTTCCAAACCACGAAACATATCTAGGGGATGGAAACTTTCTTCTAGAAGGCCACATATTTTGAATAAGTGGGCATCAATCATGTGAATCCCCTTTTTATGTGCTCACACAATTTTCTAGGAAAGGCATGTTAACTGGGAAAAAAATCTACAAACCATGCACTGCCCAATCTCTTCCATAAATTCTCAATTTTCACAATAGGGTACCCCAAGGTATAACCCAAAAACTAATACTCAAAATTTTGAAAAAAATTACATATAAACAATCCCATTACAAACTTATAAATGATTTGGTATTATAATTATAAATCTAAAACCATTTTTTAATGATGTTTATAAATAAAAAATAATGTCTCGATCTATTAGCTGAAATTTCATACTTACACTGTTGTAGAATTCCAATTTTCATGGATTATTATATAAATAGGTTAATTATTACTAAATATTTAATGATTTTTCATAATATCATAAATAAAATATATTTTAATTAAATATAAATATATATATTATACTTTTTGTGGGGATGGAAAACGAATCGCATTTACAAATGGATGCAGTGGTCAACATGTACCCATGAAGGACATTATCATTTTTAGATTATGAAATTTTATAAAATTAAATGACATATTATATTTTCGGAATGATAAATATGTTATTAATATAAAACAAAAATATTAATTCCATCATTTGTAAATGTTCTATATGGTGATGGAAAATGAATGATTACAGTTCGTATGGTGGTAGTATATTATACAAATGATAAATGATTATATTTTTCATTTTTTGTAAGTGGATATTGGTATAGGTTGTTTAATTGACATAATGTAATGTCATTATATTTTAGATGATTTTGTTACTATAACCCCATTATAGGGATTAATTGAAGTATGTGGAATTAGAAATCAAATGATCTTCTTTGTTATGAACTGTACCTCTTTGTTGGGCAACCACATATGCTTTACACATTGACACATCTTAGTGTGTATTTTTCCAAAAATAATACCATTATATTTTATTCATGGATGTTAGGATTGTATTCTATAAGTGCATAGATAAACAATATATTTCATTTTTTTGGTGCATGTTATAAGAATATGATCACTTTTATATTATATGGGAGAAACTTATGTTATTTCTGAAAGTATTAAATTAATATAAATTAATATTTGACATTAAAAAGTATTGAAATTGAGAATTTTATAAGATAATATGAATTATAGTGAAAAAATAGATCAAATAAAAATTAAATTTATTTATGTGACATTATCACCATTAACATTGAATTTTAACCCCCTATAGCCATTTTATAAATTACCACCAATTAATTTTTTCAACATTAGTGGCTAAGAAAATTACTATAAAAGAATTAATAGACCATTAATTAAACATGTTTGATATTATCTACAATATAAAACATTCATGGATTAAGATACTATTTTCAATGCCCCGACCTGAATTACCCAGATTCAGTACATCATTACATAACATTGGCATGATACTAGGAATCATGTCCCGAAAGACTGATCATTTTTGTATCCCTGGAAGAACAATATACATTCGTAATTTTTACATTACATCATGAAATAAAAAAGCAACTAAAATTTTTCCCATTTTGAACACACTTATATCATTTGCCTATCATTGTGGGTAAACCATTAAAATATTCTTCACATCCTGGGAAAAATATTACATAGAAATGGGTGGGTTGGGATGCTCATTGTGGATAACAATATAGAAGAAACATTCATAAATAAGCATAAACATTTAAGGAAATGTATAAGAATAAAACAAAATCCATTAAAACATAAATATAAACATAATATGGAAAAGATAAAATCAAATAATTCAATTTCATTTAACACATAGATATCCAACTAATCGAATAGTCACATCAAATATAAATATCCACTTTCATATTGATGGAATGCATAAAATGGTTATTCATAACCATGGAGTCAAGGCCTTGTGACAAGTCTTCAAAAAAGATGTTTTCACCGCCTTGTTCCAAGACAATATTTCATCTCATGATAACTACTAATGCATTGTGAATCTAGATCAGGCACTAACTATCACTTACTATGTCCAATGCATTCCTTATATAAAAATTATAAAACACAACATTAACATTCTAATTAAAAATAACATACGAAATGTCAATACTTTATCCATAACGCATGAGTGGTTTAAAAATAACACATCTATAATCAAATATATCACAAATCCTTCAACACAATATGGATTTTTTATTATCATAATAAATCAAATTCAATCGTGCTTGAAATCTATAAAACGATGTTGACATAGATGAAATCAATACTTTTTTAGAGAAATATCTCTTTCTATTTTGAAATCATTTAAATGTCATGTAATTGTAAACGAAAACATTTATATTAAAATTATTCTTATAATCTTGTATAGGATTCTTAAATGATGATATAATGGTGTAAAATAATCACACCTTCTATATTAGTTAAAAAAATACATTCTTACCTAAATTTTGTCGAAAAGGTCAAAAAGTTCCTTGTCAGGAAAATGACAGAATGATTCCATTCAAAACATATATGGTAAAATAAGGGTATAAATGACATTATCCCATAGTATATTAAATATTAAAAATTATTTGAATTACATTTTAATGAAAACACGTTTTTGGATGATAAAGAGGTCTGAGTAGATACTTACGTGAAAACAACCTTATATAAGTAATGATATTGTAGAATTAACCCTTACCATATAATTTTCTCTAGTCGATGTTATATTATACTTTTTTATAATAGGTAAAACATTGTTTCTAAATTATTCAATAAATATATATATAAATATGATATCATATATGATACTTAAATATTGATTTGTTAATAATACTTCAGTAGTTTCATCGTTATGGGTGTTAATAGAACCGTTATCCTTTATATGTTCAGTTAAATAAGCTGTGTTTGTTATATAGAGGATGTATTTTATTCATATTCATAACTATAATAAGTTCTTGAGCATTATTTTTAATCATAAAATGAAAATTATTCTTGGATGATTACGATGGGGAATGAATCTAATCACGTTTGTAGAGATGGTAATCTGTACGTATGCACGAGTGACAATATCATAATATTAATTGTCAAATTGTATGAAATTGGATGGTATATAATATATAAATAATAATTAAAATGTTATATTTATTATTTAAATTAGTAATAATAATTATTATACCCATCCAAATAATGAAGTGTTTGAATAACAAACTACTCAACGACATGAAGACAGTAAGCCGTACATATGCACATATGGGGACTTTGTCATTCATATGATGGATAGAATAATGAATATGGTTGTACAATTTTTATAATCACATCACAATATATAGAATACACTGGAGTTATTACTTTATAAAAGAAACAACCAAGAAAGAGGAAGAGGAAGAAGAAAAGTACTTGAAAAAGGGTGGTGAAATTATTACCACTTGATCGTGTGTTTCCATTTGAGTTGATCAAAAGGGCTCTCTAGGTTGTCATTATGATCAATATAAGGCCTATAGGGTGAATTTATGTATATTTAGAGGATATTTGGGCATGGTTTGGCCGAGCTAAATCGAATTTGATGTGTAATTTTGAGGGAATGGGAAGTTCCCTTTTATAAGATATGTGAGGTGTACCTTAGGAAAGGATTGAAATATTATTTTATAATAAAATAATTTTCTAATTAATGGCACCCAAAATATTTATTTCAAGGAAAATGGCGGTATGGACTAAAAAACTATCTAAAAATACATTTTAGACAGGTTTGGATCCCCATATTAACCATATCATTTTAATTTAACTATTAACTAAATAGTTTATCTTTCACTAGGTATTATTGTACTATTATAATAATTGGTTAATAAACATACTCAAAATTTCCAAGAGAAAATCATGTGGGGAATATATGATATACCTATCATTATTTATGTTCTTTTTTAGAACCATATATTTTTTGGACTATTATATTATTATATAATATAATATTTGTTTCAAAAACTCATTTATGTAAATTTTGAAAGTATGTATTATTTTGTATTTGTTAATGTCTTAATACCATAATTACTTAAAAAATACAATGAATCAACCCTAAAATGTCATATTAAACTACAAAAATCGTGGATGCCATAAAAAATTGAAATTTTATTTATTTAAATATTTATAATACCATTTAATTAGTTCTTTATTAATAATTTTATTATTTCATCACCATTGTGTCATAAATAAATTTTATTATATAATTTCTAAAAAATATAAATAAAATAAAATTATGTAGGAAATATTTTCAGCTTTATGATGAGTATTTATTGTCTAAATTATTAATTATATAACCCCATTTAAAAATTGATTTACTAAAAGATATATGTTTATGACATTTTTGTCTTTACATTAAATTAATAAATACAAAGTGTAATTATCATTCTAATGTGGCTCAATGAGGTACCCAAATCGACCCAAGGATTCCCATGGACGGAAATGTATCATCCAATTGGAATAGGACACATGTAAGGGTAATTTAATATTATTATAATAATATTTTTTACCCTTATTTATTGGATTTACGCTTTAACCACAGTAAATAAAATATTTACCAAAGTAATTATTAAAAATGACTAAAATTCAAAGATATCTATTTACAAAATATGTACCTCATAATTCTAAATACATAATCCATTTTTAATAATTAAAAACACAGAAGAGGAAGAATTTAATTTAAAATAAATTTATAATGTCCAAAAACAAAAAGTGTGTTTTTAAGAAATAATAACTATCAAAAGATTGACACTTGTTTATGTCTAGTTTAAATGTTTAATAACATTAAATTACTTAAATTATATTAAATTATAAAAATATAATCTAATGATACTTTAAAACCACTCATGATTATAATTTAACACTATAAATTAATTTGATAAAAAATGTTTTTTAAATTAAAATTTATTATTATTCACTATTCAAAAAAAAGTGAATGTTTTTAGAAAATTACCAAAACTTCATCCTATGATAATTTAGATATTCCAAATTCAAAATTGATGTACGTATTTAATAATAAAATTTATTAATATTGAAAAAAAATTATAACTATTTGTAATGGCTCGTGGGATTAGGCGTGATGTGTTAAAACTCAATGTTGCATACAACGCAAGCTACTACATTATTCAAAGGGAAAAGTACAATAGATATTTTGGTTTTATACTATTTTCATAATTTTAAATTTGTTAATAAAATTTTACTTATTAAAAATATCTCCAACATCAATTGTGATAATTTTTATTTAATTTGACATTAAAATTAGCAATACAAATAAGATTTAAAATATATCTCATCAAAAAAAGTCTAAAATAAAATAAATTTCTAAAAATACAGATAAAATAAAAATCCATTCAAATAATATTACTTTTAATCATTTTTATGTCATTTATTTTATTTTTGATTAATTAAAAAAATAATGTGTCAATAATGGACAAGATCATAAGGTAATTATTCCAGCCACACGAATTGATAATTAAATTTCCATGGTAAATAAAATAAAAATTTATTTAAATTTAATATTAATTACTTAGAATTGGTTTTTTAATTCTCATCCCACATAATTATATAATATTAAAATAAAATATGCAACCTTTTGTTTTTTTTTTCATAAATTGATAAATAGGTCATAAAGAATAGGATTGCTCATTGTTGGAGCTCTTCACGCTGGAAGATGGTTCCCTTAGGTAAGGGATACTATCACATTCTTTTTAGTTCTCAATCTGAGCTTGAGCAGATTTGGAAGATTGGTAATTTACAACTAAAGCCTGGTTTTTTTAGAATCTCATATTGGGACCCTTCTTTTAATCCTTACACTCACAAAAACAATTTGGCTCATGTTTGGGTTAGAATTCATAGGCTGAATTGGTTCTTTTGGCACCCAAAGATCTTAAATGACATTGCTTCTTGTTTAGGATCCCCTATAAAAATCGATCATAGAACCTTGAATGGGGATCTGGGTTTATATGCCAGAGTTATGGTGGAGATTAACCTAGCTAACCCTTTACCATCCACCATAATCTTTAATGCCCCTGAACACAGGGTTGAACTCAGTATTGAATATGAAAATAAACCTTCCTTCTGTGAAGTATGCAAACTGATTGGTCATAATTTTCCCAACTGTAGGGTTGCTAGAAAGCAATTGGATCCCTCAAATAAAAATGACTGGCAAGAGGTTAAAAATACAAAAAAGGGAAAAATAATACTGTCAAATCTGACCCACCTAAGGTCGATAAGTGGGTCCAGAAACCCAATTCCTCATCAGCCTTAGCAGGTAAATCTTGGGCTGTTTTGGTAGAGGAGGACTCTCAAATTAAGGATAAGCCCTCTGGCTCAAATGGGTTAGTTGATGATTGTAACAGAGAATGCTCTAACAAGAGCATCACTACCCCTATTACTAATGCTGTTAACAATGCTTCTTCCTCTGATTTTTCTTGTTTAAAGGAGGATTTTTGTAGGAATCTGGGTGACTCAGTATCTACCCTCAAGGAGAATGTGGTTACTTCCAGCATAATTCATATTGACAATGTGCTCCCTGCAGACCCAGGTTCTACTGCGCTTAGTGCCCCTGATGATTCTGCAGTTGCTCCAATCAAATCTGTTGGTTCTGGTAACTCTGCGCCTCCCAATTCTGATGTTAAATATGACATTTCTAGTATTGCTGCTCTTATAACTAAATCTCAATCTGTTTTTGTTACTTCTGAATGTTCTGTTGATCCTACCTTATCACACATTTCTGATCCAAATCTGATTTTACACACTGAATATCTCACTGTTCATAAGGAGGGATCTAATCCCCTAACTGACTTACAGATCTCTGATGCTCTGCAGGAATCCCTAGATAATTTGAATTCTGTTACTGCTGGAAATGTTGATATTTCTGTCAGTAAACCTGTCATACATGCTGATAATGCTGTTATTTCTCCACATACCCCACTGCCTGCTCCTGAAACTGCTCATGACCATGATTTATGTCCAGAAAACAGCATGATTTTTAACTCTCCTAATAATAACCAGAACCATGATCACAACATGCCTCCTGTATCTGATCATTCTCATCATGCTGGTCTTCAATCTGTCCAGATTGAGACTGAGCCTCTCCCACAACCTCAGAAATCTGCTCATGATGTTATTTCTAAGTCTAATCAAATCGGCTCACCTCTACCTCCTGTTCTTATAAAGGACTCTGCTCATAGAGCAGAACAGTCTCATCCTTTAGAAATTCTTGATTCATTGTGTACATCAGACCCTGCAACTATTAAAAATGCTAATCATAAATCTGATTCCTCTCAAAGCTCTGAAACTAATGAGGGACATCATCTTTTATCCTCTTCCTCAATTGTTACAAGATCCCAAAAAAAGAAGGGATCTTGTAAATCCAAAAAAAAAGAAGGGTTCTAACCCTAGACACAAGTAGCAATGAATGTTATTTTCTGGAATTGTCAAGGGGTGGCTAATAATGACACCTCTATTACCCTTAGGAGGTTTATAAATACTCATAAACCATACCTTTTTTCCATTGCTGAACCTAAGGTCAATTTTAAAATGAACTTTATTAAATTTGGTGCTCTTAATTACAATTTTCTAGGATCCTGTAAAAACGGTCCTCAGGCTGACTCCATGTGGATTTTCTGTCATAATTCCTTAAAAAACATTAACATTATTAAAACTTCTGATCAGCAATTTACTTGTGATTTCATTTGGAATGGTCAGCACATCTATTGTACTATGGTTTATGCCAAAAATAGGTATCAGGATAGGAGAATGTTATGGCTTGAACTCCTTGATATTGCCAAACTCATTCAGGATTCTTGGCTTGTCTTGGGAGATTTCAATGCCATTATTACCTCATCTGAAAAAATTGGTCCCGCTCATCTCCCCATTTCCTCTAGAGAGTTTAAATCTACTATTGATGATTGTAACCTCTTTGAGGTTAATCTTATCGGTGCCAAATACACCTGGTACAGAAAGCATTACAATAAAAACGTTGCTAGTAAACTTGATAGAGCCTTTGTGAACATGAAGACTCTTGATACTTGGGATAAAATAACTAGTGTTACTCTCCCTAGAATTAACTCTGATCATCATCTGATCCTTGTTAACCTTTCTACGAATTCTCGAAAAACTATCTTTCCTTTTAAATTTAACAATGCTTGGTCTTCGAACCCTGACTGTGCTACTTTTATTCTTAACACTTGGAACTCCATGAAACACCATAAGGATGACTTTGCTTGCTTATATAAACTGAAAGTTCTTAAACAGGCACTCAAAGGTTGGTGTAAAAACTCTATCGTCCAAATTGATCTAGACATCTCACATCTGGAAGATGAGCTTAGTCACTTTCAATCTCAGAACACTCATTCTGACTTTCACTTAGATCCTCAGGTGGAAGCTAATATTTCCTCGAAACTTAATTCCCTTCTTACTTTTAAAGATAATATTCGTAAACAGATGTTTAGAACCAAATGGCTTACTGATGGTGATCGCAACACTAAATTTTATAATAATCTTCAAAGAATTCGAAAGGCCAATCGTCCGCTTTCTATGCTCATTCATAATGACATGGTCTTAGACTCTGAAGAAGCCATTACGGATCATGTTATCACGTATTTCTATAACATCTTAAATGGTCCGGACAGAAATGTTGACCTTAAACCTGATATCATTCCTTTGATGGTTAATGAAGGTGACAATAAGTACCTTTTAAGCACTCCCCTTGATCATGAAATTAAAGACATTGTTTTTAAACTAAACCCCGATAGTGTTCCTGGACCGGATGGTTTTAATAATGGTTTTTTCCATAATCATTGGGATATCATTCAAAACGATGTTTGCAAACTTGTTAAGACTTTTTTCACTCACGGATCTCTACCTCATGGAATCAATGCTCAATTTCTAACTCTAATTCCTAAAGTTGAGAATGCTGCTGAGATTCATCAATTTAGACCTATAGCTTTGATTAACACTATCTATAAAATCATCACTAAAATTATTGCAAACAGACTTTCTCCTATCTGCAATAGAATCATCTCTTGGAATCAATTTGGTTTTATCAAGGGAAGATCCATTCAGTACTGCATTTGTCTTGCATCTGAGTGCACGAATTCTTTAACTAAAAAATCTAGAGGTGGTTGCGTGGCCATCAAACTGGATATTAGAAAGGCCTTTGACACTATTGATTGGAATTTTATTTACAAAGTTCTTAGGAATTTTGGTTTTAATGATTCCTTCATTGGTAGAATCAAGACCCTTTTTCACTCAGCTCATATCTCTATCCTGATTAATGGCACTCCTCGTGGCTTTTTCAAATGCACTAAAGGTGTTAGGCAAGGGGACCCTCTCTCTGCCATTCTTTTTGTGATTGCCGAAGATTATCTTAGCAGACTCATAAACTACCATGTTGATCATAATTTGATCAAATCTATACAGGTAGCCAGAAACTTAAATGCCCCTACTCACCTCTTATATGCTGATGATATTATCCTTTTTATAAAAGGGGACCAAAAAAGCCTTCATGCTCTCAAGAAAACTATATCTCACTATGAGGATATTTTTGGTCAAGCTATCTCTTGGAACAAATATTTCATCTATTTTGGCAAGAATTTTCCTGTCAGAAGAAAATCTGGTATTATTAATTACCTGGGTATCAAGGAGGGTCTCTTACCTTTCACCTATCTGGGTGTTTCTCTATTTTGGGGTCGTCCCAAAGCTACCTATTTTTCTAATATCCTTTCTCATATCACAAATCCACTAGCTAATTGGAAAGGGAAGTCTCTCTCCATGGCTGGGAGAATCTGTTTGGTCAAATCGACCATTGTTTCTAAAATGGTTCATTTCTTTATGGCCTATAAATGGCCCATCGGTACTCTTAAAAAAATTAACACTTACATCAAAAACTTCATCTGGTCTGGAAGTATTTTTGAAAAGAAGCTGGTTACTATTCCTTGGAATACTTGTTGCAAACCCATTTCTAACGGTGGAATAGGCATTAAAAATTTAAAGTTGTTCAACGATGCCTTACAGGCCTGCCTTACTTGGCGCATCATTAACTCCACTTCTAAAGCTACTGATTTTCTAAAACATAGATTTTATTCTAAGCTGTCAAAAGGTAATCTTAATTTCAATAACTCTTCTATCTGGCCTTCCATTCGGGACTCCTTTCACAAAAACATGGAAAATTCTAGATGGATTGTCAGTGCTAACTCTTCCATTAATTTTTGGTGTGGTAAATGCTGTGGTAACCCTCTTATTTCTTTGTTGCCTCCGGATCTTCTTCTTGATGATACTCAACAATCTATAAAGGAGGTCTTACAATCCTCTGACTGGGATTTCCCAGATATCATTATGCAAGCCCTTGAAAATTATGCTTTTTCTTCTGCTGGTGATTTCCTTGTCTGGGAGCCCTCTCCCAATGGCATCCTGGATTCAAAAAAATTTTATAAGCATAATTTTTCTGATCCTGAATCCATTTTTTCTTGGGTGAATCATTTCAATAAACCCTACATCAAGCCTTCTAGACTCATCCTTATTTGGCGCATTGCGCACAACAGATTACCCACGGAAACTTGCCTCCAAACTTTTGGCATCTCTCTTTGCTCTAAATGTCGTATGTGTAACCAACATAGGGAAGATGCCAATCATCTTTTTCTATCTTGTGCGACGGCCTCTGCCCTTTGGAATTACATCATTTATCTTTTTAATTGCAGATTTCCCATTACTGATTCTATTTACCTGTTTTTAATGCATTGTACTAGACATGATGCCTCTCTGCAGGTTAAAAATATTTTTCTGGCTGCAGTGGCAGAACTTCTACATGAACTCTGGTATGTTAGAAATTAATGTATTCACAATAATCACTCTTTCTATCTTAATGCAGGGAAATCCCGAATCCTCCTCGCGATTCATGAAGCAGCCTCAATTCAAAAAGACTGTTGCAACAACTCGGTTGGTGACCTTATGATCCTCCGTCATCTTCACGTTCCTGGTATCTTCCCAAAGCCAAAATGCCTCTTTGAAGTTTTTTGGCAACCCCCGATGCCAGGATGGATCAAGGTGAATGTTGACGGCGCTTCCAAAGGCAACCCTGGTCCTTCCAGTTGTGGTACTATCTTCAGAGAAACAGCTGGGCATTGTCATGGTTGTTTCTTTGTTGGTTGTGGCCACTCTTCATCTCTGGAGGCGGAAATGCTCGGAGTTATTCATGCTGTTGACTTTTCTCTTCAAAGAGGTTGGAGAAAGCTTTGGATTGAAAGTGATTCAACCACCATCATTAATGCCATCTGGACTGGAAACATTCATCTATCCTGGTCGCTCACTGCTCGCTGGTTGAACTGTCTCAATTTACTCTGTGGGATCGAGTTTATAGCTACTCATGCCTATCGTCAAGCAAATGCCGTTGTTGATGCTCTATCCAACAAAGGTATCCATCAAAACATGACTTGGATGGACTCTATCCCCCCTGATTTTTTTCATCTTTTGGATAGAGATTGTAAAAAAATCCCTTCTTTTCGCTTCTTGTAATCTCTCTTTTGTTTCAATAAATTTTTGCTTTGGTCTTTGACCAAAGCTTCACCTTTTAAAAAAAATTAATTTTTACATGAATTAATTAAAATGAATTAAATTAATGCATTTAAAAAAATCAAAAATCTATGTTTTTAAGCAAAAAAATTATATTATACCAAATAATGTAAATTTATGATTATAATGATATTAATTAGGTAAAAAATATAAAATGGATCTTATTTAACTCAAATTATAATTCCACATTTAATTATAATTTTTAACTACATTATTATATTTTGTGATTGAACAATAATTGAGAAATCAATATTGTTCATGATTCAATGAAATATATTTTATTTTTGAGAAATTTGAAAAAATAACCCATATCTTATTTTAATATTCTTATTTAAAAAATTATATTCAACTTTTAAAATTGAATGTCTAAAAAACAAATAAATTAATTACAATATTTTACCATAAAGAACAATAAAAACATGTTAGATGATAACATATTACAGATGAATAAAATGACATGACTCAAAAATGTGTGAATATTTAATAATAATTTGTCTATAAAATTATAATTACTAAAATATTTAAATTTATATTTCATAAAATATTTACTATAATCTATACCCACTAATTTAATGACTATGTTATAAGAGTCATATTTTGAAAATAATATTTCAATCTTCATTTATAGATTGTGTTTTTTCTCATATACACTATCAAAAAATGGTTATATTTCTTAAGAAATACTATGGAGTTACACTCTCCACATTTAATAAATGGAATATTTTTAATTTGAACTCAAATTAACAAATCAAGATTTTGTTATTTTTGAATTAGTTTTTTTGTAAACCCACATCATAAAAAGGGTTAATAAAAAATTATCCTAAAAAGAGTTAAATATATATTTTAAGGAAATTTGAAAGAAAACTATATTTTTATATCATGGGGACATCTGTTGGGATCAAATACAAGGATATGGAATGATGATCCATTTATGAGGAAATAATAAATTTTCATTCAAGATTTATGAAACCCTCAATTTTATGAATAACATTTTTATTTCAATCACCCTTTTATAATGTTGAGGGATACATTTGACATCTAGAATAATAAATAATAAAGAATACATTTTTTAATTGTTAGAATCTTATAGTGTAATTACCAAAATTAATAAACATTTTAATGAAAAAAATAATACATTAATCCCCATAATTTAAGGGCAATACAAAATATTTAGACTAAAATATTAAGTAAATAAATATCCATAATATTCAATAAAATAATCATACTATTATTGAATAATGATGATTAAAATAATTTAATCACATATTCAACAAAAAATAATATTAATTATTTCATCGAATAACAGAAATCAATTTCAAATTCAATAACCAAAAATGTCAATTCCCTAATCCCATAATATCCATGATAAGAGAATAATTTCTAAAAATATCCATATATCTTCAAGAAATATCGTGTTATATTCTAGTAGCCTTATAACTCCCAGTTAACTTTTGTTCAGGTATGATCAAATCATTTTATGTTGATTTCCTTTTTTGTAGGATGGGTAATATCGAGAAGAAATTTGGAGGATAACCGTGATGATAAATTCAGAGATTTGTTGAAAATTTCAGCATAAAACTGATATCTTCTCTAGTCTTCTTGGGATTTACACACTATCTAATGTGGTTATATGTAGTGTAATCATCACATTGGAATTTCACTAAAATCCTTTCACACCAAGAAAGGTCACACTCCATGTAAATTTTACATTAAATAATAATATTGGAATTTATAATAATAGATAAGTTTTTTTCCCAATGTACCTAGGACTAAATGGTTACATGACATATAATAGGGTAACACACAATGTAAAATACCTAATGTTATTTTTATGAAGGGTGTTCAGTTGAAATTAGTATTTCCCTCATACAGGTTACATTTCTATTGAATAATAATATCTTATATGGAAATTTTAAAGAACTATAATCCCTGTGGATCCTGAGTTTAGTGATTGATCATCATATTGGTTGTGGTTCATCACTCTTAGTATGTAGATCTCTTTTCTATTCTATGTCACTCACTGTATATCCTTAGAGTTTTATATAACATTATAAGATAAATTTTCATAAACATAATGTTATTGAATCATGGATTTATATTTTTTTCCAAGATCATATTCTAGTTTCTATCCATTGATGATTACCATTATGGTCATCAAGATTCCATAAAAAAGGTCGGTAGTTTTATTTATGATTGTTCAATTAATTATTTCGTGATTACTTATTTTGAATTTAATTAATATTATTTTAAAAAAACAAATTTATAGAAATTGGGAATGAAATTTATAAGGAATTGATTTCCTAAAAACATGCAATTATAATGGAAGTGGATCCTGGAATGTATTTTGAAATTGATAGAATTTTGAATTTATTATTGAAAATAAATGTATTAAATCAAAAATTTAAAATGAATATTTTCATTTTTTTAAAAAATAATGAAATTATTTGATTACATTTTGAAATGAATTTGGCATATTCAATCTAGAAATAGATTATTATTATATTATTATTATTTTAATTAATTTTCCCAATTTATAGGATTAAAGAGCATATGTATGACTGGGTAGTGAGTGGGTTAATTTGGAAAATAATTCTGGAATGTTAATTATATGAAAATTGATTAACGATAATAAATCTAAAAAAATCATGTCCAAAATATATATTCTATTATTGGATTTTGTGGGTTCTATTTGGTATGATCTCGAAAGATGTGTGTAGGAATACTTTTCTTCATTTAATATATGATATGTATGAGGATCTTATATTAGAAACTATCATACCACATAAAATAATTTCATATATATTATAGTGATGATATGATTATAATTTTAAATTTTTATGTAATTGATTTACTCATTCCTATTGATTTATATAAATTATATTGAGAATAATTTTCATTTATAAAATGATTAAAATGCATTGACTCATTTGAAATTAAAAGCGTGTTTTGTTCTAAAACATGAAATTATACTACTATTCCTGTTTTGATTACTATTTCAATCATTATTTGGATTATAATTATTATAGCATCATATTTTTTAAAAATTTGGGATAACATACAATAATTTTTATCTCAATACATATCTTTTATTTTTAGAATATCTGAATTTTCTCCATCAAGATCTGAGTAAAAGGAAACTGCCTTTAGAAGGAGGATTATGTTCATAATCCCTTAGGTATTTGAGTGATGATTTATTTATGATGTTGGGTAATATTTTAAATTTTTTTCTTTAATGATATATTAATTGGGTATTAATATTCCTTTTAGGTTCCTAAGCCGATGTCTCAGTGGAATTTTTACCATACTTGGCTCCATCTGTTTTCTTCAAATGTGTTACCATAATATTTGTTCCCACATTTATATTCCACGATTCTAGCTTATAGTCCCTAACACATATAAATTAAGAGATCCCTTCAACAAATTTCTAGATCATCTTAGTTATTTGGTTTCTACAATTTATAGGATACATTGTGATAATGTTGTATTAATGTTACAGATTAAGCATCTTATACTGATGTCATTATATAGTTGATATATATTATACATACATGATAGGTATTTTCAAGTGAACTGTTGGAAAACATTAATCATAACAAACCTTAGGTAATCAAGGATCTTTTTGGAATGACACCTTAACCGATAGTTCTTGAAATTTACCTACATTATATTGGGATATGTAGAAATAAAACACTTTTTTATTATTTTATTTCATTAATTTCATTATTTCTTTTGACTGATTGTTGTCCTGAGCAATGTTAAAATGCCTTTAATTTTTTTTATATTCTGTATAATGATTCCAATGATAATAAATGGGAACAAAATCCATGACGATATTGTTGATGGACTGCAATGATTGAATCATTATGCGTACTAGAATCTATTTCTGTTTATTGTATATAATGACCAAGAATAGAGAAATATACCTTCACCATAACTCATACAAGTCTCATATGTGGATCCCTAGAGATTTGAATCTATGAATCATTTTCTATGATTATTTCTCTATAAAGAAACATACATCCATATTTCTAAAGATCCTCCTGATGTTGATTATTGATTGATAAATATTGATCTTTTTTGTGTTTTTTGAAACACCATTTTATATGCGGGTAAAATGTCCAACATTCAAGATGAAATGAATTTGAGGAAGATGGTTGGACTTGATAATTATGGAGAAGAGTCAGGAAGTGTTATAGTGGATGCAATTTATTATTATTTTGAAATAATAGTTCAATACATAGAATATGATTATAGATAAGTATATAGAGTTTGTCAAAATTTAATAGGTTGACATGTCCATGAATGAATATGCGAACCAGTTCACTAACCTTTTTTAGATTCTACATGATATTATATCGAATGAGAAGTATAATAATTGATATTTAGGGATTATATTATTTCTTATAATCTTTATCATATTTTCTGGCTGAATATATATACTTATGATGATGTGCTAGATAAGTTATTGATTGTTAAAATTTATATGGATTGTAAGTCATTATTGAAGAGAGATGATTTTTACAAAAAAAAATTCTATTAGTTACAATA
Source organism: Viscum album (assembly GCA_963277665.1). NCBI lineage: Eukaryota > Viridiplantae > Streptophyta > Magnoliopsida > Santalales > Viscaceae > Viscum > Viscum album. The sequence continues at coordinate 521,839,873 of OY728160.1, forward strand.
AATGGAATATGAAGAGTCATAATTCTCATATTCAATATTCATTGTAGGGTTATTATAGACTTCATGCATCTTTGGGAAGAGGCCTTTGACTTTTATCCAATGTGGAATGCATAGTCGTTCAAAAAAAACATCAACGTGGAACCTTTGAAATGCGGTTTTTATGTCAATTAGGGAACATTTAGAAGATATGTTATATCAATTATACTATAAATAATGTAATGGTAACATAAAAACAAAAAATAATTGTGTGAAATCATATTCTTCATGATCTAAGATGTTGTAGAACAAGAATATGGAACAGAGATTATTTATGAAATAAAAGAATCTCTAGAGGAACCAAATGAATTTCTAGTGACATAGAGAGTATCAAATTATATATATTCATCTTTAGTGACTTCTTTATTTTATATAATATCAAATTATTTGATCATTATGACTAGTATTGTGAATATTATAAATCTTTTTATGGACCTTTTATCTTATGTGATGGATATTTCTACACCTGTTAAAATGAACATAAATAACAGTATCTATTTTCCAACATGTGTGGCATCTTCAAATAAAATTTATCATACATGGTTGCTTCCAGTTGTCGACATGAATCATTTTTAATTAATTTTTTTGATGGATTGTGTCATTACTCAAAAAATAACTAATTTGTTGCAATCGTTGATGAATCTCTATTTTGGTGGTCGAGGGGATGTTCTATTATCATTTGAGGAATATAGGACCCCATTTCAATTGGATACTGGACATATTATCATTTGTATGGTAATGTATTATTACTGTTTTATTTTGATGTAGAGTGAAATTGTTTGATTATTAATCACCCACCGCTTTTCACAGTGTTTCCATCATTTTTCATATTCACATATATAGTTTTCGCAAAATAATGGAGGTATAGTATCTTTTGATTTAGTTCCTTGTGCTAAACTTGTATTTTTTTCCTTCATAATACTTTTAAGCAGATGAAATTAATGAATTTAAGACATAGATTTTAGATATATTAGTGAAAGTATTTATATTCCTGAGTTTTTCACCTTGTGGGCCTCATATTTTGTTTGATGAGAAAGAAGATAGATCACTTGACCTATGGATTGATTATGAAAATATCAATCAGTAATGGTGATGAAAAATTAGTTGTTTCCATGTATTTATGACCTATTTTTTAGTTTAAAGGGGAGAATTTTTATTCAATTATTGATCCTCATTTTGGTAATCACCAGTTCATAATAAATGAATCTGACTTTTAGAAAACAACATAAAAATATATATATGGAAATTATGAGTTTTTTTTCAGAAATTTGGTATCACTAGTGATATTGTAGTCCTTATAGAAATATTTTTTTTTCACATACCATGTGAAAACATAATTTGATATGTGTTCTAATCGATAGGCTGACCAAATCGGATAAAATTATATGAATTATTTATGAAACCAAAATTGATGAGTTTTAAAATCTCTATCATACAGTTATTTTTTGTCATTACGAAGTTCTAGGTGATGTAATATCTGATAAGGATCCCCATTTTATTTCACTCTTTTGGAGAGACCTCTAGGTGGAACTAAAATTTTAGGTTTATTTGAGTACATAATAACATGAATAGATGAATAACTTGACCGAGAGAGCTATGTTGAATCTTGAGGATATTTTTTATTCGTTATCATCAATTTTAGTTGAGAATGTGATGAATATTTAGTTATTTTTCATTTTATCGTATAAAAATAGTTACCATTCCATAATCAAAATTTTCCTATTTTTATCTTATATTGTCGTCCTTATAAATCCTTGTTGTGTTGGTCAGAGATGAATGAATGATCATTCATTGTACGGAGCATTGTTTAAGAGAATTAATAATATATTCTATTTATTTTTTAAAGGATAGTTAATGTATTGATTTGATATAAATATCTTTCAAATCGTCATCACAGATCCGTGGATTTTTTCCGGCGAGTAGGTGTTATTTAAAGAGACACCTCATTAAGGTAATTGATGGATTTGGAGGCATGGTAATAATGCCCATCAATTTGTGGGACCTCGTGAGGTCATTGACTTGGAGGTGTATTTATATATCCATTGTGATAATTTACCATAATTGAGGTTGATACCTCATGTCCTCCATGTATCTGAACTATGGAAGTATATGTCTATTCAACCTCATGTTTTGAGTTAGAGTAATTTTATATTGATCAAAATTTATCAATGACTAGTTTTCTGACCAGTATAGTTGAGTTTGAGATAAGATTACTTCATAAGAAGATGATACCATTTTTTATGTGTTTTGTAAGACTGGTCATGATTTTCTGGAGATTTCAGAATCTGAGGTGATATTGAGAGAGTAGAGGCCTCACGTATTTGATATGTAAGATTCCTGATAAGAATTTTTTGTAAATATTTTTTTTAACATGGAGGTTGTAACATCTCATTATCATTCTGTTATGTTTGTTATAAAACATTTTTAGGTTTTCCATTTTCATTAACTGGGTGATGATAAGGAGTAATTAGTTGGATACCTATAACATTGAGGGTAATGTTTTATTGGAATATTCATTATAAAACCATCTTTTTCTTCTTCTTGTTGGGGATTAACATGCTATGTTATGTGTTTACACGACATATAATCATCTATTGGAACATGCTCTGAAGTCGGTAAACATCTAGAATTCATAAACACTCTCTTTTGTTTACAATATATATAAATATAAATATAGGATTTTTGGTGAATGAATATTTTTTTGGGGTGTAGGTCGGCCTAAAAAAATACATGGAATGTAATTGGGTTAGACATAATCTAAAGTCTCATATTTATGTTTTATGTAAGAAGTTTGACTAATACTACCATTTCAATCATCAACGATTCCATTATGTTCCCAAATAGTATCTCACTATGTGATTATATAGATAGTCAATTCATCTGGTTCATAGATTTTATGATTGATCATAGTGTTAGTATTTAGTCAACTTTCTGTGTAAACATTCTACCCATCTCACAGGTATGAATCTCTTTCCTTATTTGTAGTTTGATAGATCATATTCTTATTGATGTATCTAAATTTATTGTTTTTTATCGTTCTTCTAAGTTGAGTGTGTAGATATACTATTCATTCATTCTATATTGGGGTTTCCTTTTCTGGGAATTTTGATTCCATCAAAAATGGAAGTTGGTTTTATTTAGTATTTAAAAATAGATTTTAGCCACAATTACTTAAATTTTTGTTAATTTATATGTAAAAATAAAAATTAATGAAAATTTTGATTTAAATTTATATTAATTAAATACTATGTAAACACCTAATTCCAATAAATTTGATATATTTATATATTTTTAATATGATGTATATGACAAATTGTTTTTGAGGTAAAATGACTTAAAATTAAATAAAAAATATATATTACTGGTTTGGGTTTGAAAAGGAATAATATGATGAAAACATAGCTTTTGAATATATAAATGAAAATGTCATATTGAAACTAAAAATTTGGAAATTGTATATTAAACTATTTTTTTATAATTTCCCTACCTATTATTGATTGATTGAGTGCATAAAATACTTCTTCATTAGTGGGTTATATGGGAAAAACATTATTAGAAGGAAATTTCATAGAAATAGATTGGTGATTAAAATTATATAAAACAATGTTCAATACATATTATCAATGATGGGTGGTTTATGGGTCATATTTAGTGTGAGCCTTAGATATGCGTATAAACATATTTTCATTGATCAGTAATATGAGATGTGTAAGGATATTATTACAACATTCTCTCATATTTTAGGTAATGTTAATATGTTGGTTGTTTTGATTATTTTTATATAAATTTCATTGTTTATGAGATATTTTTAACAATTGCTTGTTATTTATAAAAACTTTTTTACATAAAATGATCATTTATTCCCTGGTTGAAATTTTTTCCAACATTCGTAATGAATATCATGTTTGTTCAAAAATTTAAAAATGTACGTCGATTTATTTTTTGATTTAAATTTCAGGAATGAATTGGTTTATTAATATTATGGAATATTGTTATTGAACACATGGTGAGACAATAAATGGATTTTTAACTCACATCATACCTTTTTTCTTTCAGGCCTTTTGTAGATATTCTCCACTAGGTTTGAGTAAATATAAAACACCTCCTAGAGGAGGTGGATGTTCATAATCTCTTAGGACATGTAGTGATGTGTCCTTTGGGGATTTGGGTTGTCTTTTATGTTTTCTAGTACATTGATGATTTACTGTTTGGATATTGATATGCATGTTTAGTTTCTTGAAATATATCCCACTATAGTTTGGGAAAAATTTTATGTGTCTATTTTCCTAAACAATGTGGAAAAACCATTACCAGTTTTATATTTAATGATTCTAGGTTCTAGTCGCCAACCCAAAGGGATTGAGAAAACCCATCAAGATATTTTGAAATCCGACCAACTCTATGTGTACCAGAGTATCCAATCTAATACATGACATTCTATAATAATAGTGGTTTCATAAAAAGTGATCTTCTTATGAAATAATATTAATTATTAAATCCCAGATATTAATTTTAAATTCAAAACTATTCTATTCAATATATATGTCCCCAAATCTTCATAATCATTATATTTTGAAATTATGTTTTAAAAAAAGATGTCATAATATCACGGACATAAAATTGGCTAAGGGTATGTGATTCACGATTATAGCCCTCCCATTTTGGGGTTCAGTCCCCATGGCCTAGAAAGATGTGAGATTATTTCATTTTTACTTAATTGATTTTATTCTTATTTCAATATCATTTTTGAAAATTATGAAAAATCATCTAAAATTACCTTTAATAATCAATGATCTTATAAATCCTAATGGTTACAAAAGCCATTAAACATATGTAAATAGAATTATTTTTTAAATAATAAATCATATTGATCACAGGGTTTATATATATCTCAAAAAAATATAATGCCTAAAAAATTGTCATTAATCACATTAAATTATAATCACTTAAAACCTAAAAAGGGATGAATAAGTATTTGAACATATGATCAGCCTTATTCTTAAAATGTATATTTATTTATATATCTGATAATATATTCTCACATGAAGACATCATAATCTAATTTTTTTCTAAAACCAACTCTGAAAAAACTATTATATCCCAGAATGTTCAATCCCAAATATATATTTATAATCATAAACATTACATTTGAATATTTATTATGATAAATGTGACATAATTTATTCTATAAAACCCATAATACATAAAAATAATATATTGGCTCTCATACATATTGAATGACCATTTAGGTGTAGAATTTTAGAGAATTAGGAAAAACCCTTACCTAAAGAACTCTCATGACATGAAGAGATTAGTTTTCCTCTAACACCCATTTTTCATATCCCATTTTAATTTTTCAACTTCCCCAAAAACGTTCCTTAGATATGAAAACCCTCTATACTCAAATCATTTATTATCAATCAATATAAATAGTTGAAATGAAAAAATATGGTCGGTGAGGTCAAATTCTAAATAATGGAAAGCATAATCATTAAATATTAACTCCATAAATGAGGGTAGAATGATAATAATCGTATGGTGACATATTCATTGTGAACAAATATAACATAATTGAATTATTACAAATAATTAATAGGATTATCACCAATGTGACATGGTATTCATATTTAAAAATGAAAAGATTCATTGGAATCAATAATCATGAGTCTTGTTATGTAAATCTTGATCAAAGGAATAGATAAAAACCAATATATATTCAACCATAAAAAAGTATCATGTAATTTGACATTAATATAGACACATAAAAATACATTATCAAATAACATGAATTCCATGAAAAACCATAGCATTCTTATATAAAACATGTTGGTAGCATGTGGAATAATTTCTATATGACTATTATAATCACTCATATAAATTTTATTACCATATGGATGAATTATATATCTAATTTATTTATGTGATATTATAAACCCACACATCATAGGTTATAACATAACCACATATACAAGGATTATAAAGAAACAACATGTATGTGGTATATAAAAAACAACCCATAATCGTAAATAATTACCAAAAATCCTAACATAAATAATGTACATAAATATTTCATTTCATCAAAAAAATCATTGAAGAATTAGAGATTATAATCATAACCCAATTATCCTCTAACGAATAAATGGTTTCTATTAAAGAATCATTGGGAAAAATCATCATATATATAGAGAATGAATGTGGATTTTATCATCAGAAAATTTTATCATTGGATCATAAGAAATGATGAATGTTGATTCATTTAATAAATAAAAAAATAATTAAATGTAAATTTAAAACATTCTTGAGGAAAGTATAATTACGAAATTACACATCCCATTTCAAAAATAGGAAATCACTGAATATTATAAATTAATTTTTTATTTATAATATCAATTGAATCATATAATGGAATCATTATGGAAAATAATGGTCATGATAGTGGGAAGCCCATTAATGTTATCGATGATAAAAAATATAATTATTGGCAATTTGTTTTTAATGTGAGTCAAAATTTCCCATTGGGAATATGTATGAATTATTATTTAAAAAATCAATAGAATGTAAAATATCATATAAAATATCTTTTGGAAATAATTTATATTTATATAAGAACATCTTTGAAAACATTTTATAATACATGAACAATAAAGAGTGTCATTTCTGATCTAAATTATGATATATAATATCAGTATCACTTAATAATGACTTTATTTATGTTTCATTAATAATATATTAATGAAGTGGAAAGTAATCATATAATCTACAATCATTAGTACATGAACATAATATATTTTTAGTTTATTAAAATAGTATCATATGACTTCCCTCCATGATACCATGAACATAAAAAATTCCGAAAAGAAAGGAGAATGTAAGATAAAGCCTTTTTCCTATTAGTAACTTTTTATCAATATTTTCATAAAATAGTTACAAAAAATGAATCATTAAATTTCCTTAGCATATGTATATTCATTTTATATCATGTATATAGGGTATTATTTACACCTCATAATATAAAATAGGTGCTTTTCATAAACATATGTCCCAAAAAAATAGATTGTGATATTAAAATTTCATAAAAAAATAATAAAAATCATCTAAGTATTAATTAATAGATAGATTATGTTTATGAAATCTAAATCCAATTTTTTTTTGTAAATATAGATTAAGAATGTGTTTATATTAACTCACAAATATTCATGTAATTAAAAGTCAATGAAGAAGAGTAGTAACCCAATGATGGGAAAATGAATTAAGAAAATTTTACCACATAGTAATGTTAACGAACTATCTTATTGGAAGAAATTATATTAGTTGTAAAATAGAATAACTCTACTAATTAATTATTCATGATAAAACAATATAATTGGTTTTATATACACAATATAAAATATAATAGGTATATAAATATAAAATATGTCTCAATGAATGTAAAAAGGGCTGAAATCCATTATTGAGTGACCAAACATGGATTGAATATACATTAAATCATTTATAATAAACTTTTATAGGTTATTCGATTTCAAAATAACATCTTATATGTTTAATCAATTTTTATTAATTTTTTTTGAATTAATTTAAATGAATTATTTAACTACATAATTGGTTAGTTAGTTTTGGGAACTTTAATGGTGTTTAAAATATAATTGTCAAAACCACTTTGGTGTGTCAATCGTGGTCAAATGGGTCATAGTAAAATCAAATAAAAAGTAATAATCCTGATAATTTTTATCATTAAAATAAATATATTTTAAATTCCAATTTAAACATAAATAAGTTTAACTAAAAATTATATAAATTATTGTCCTGGATATAGTATAACAAACGTACGCATGAGAAACCATTAAATTCTTCAATGAACCATATGTAAAATATAGATATTATTTAATAATTAATTTTTTTTATCATATCATAACTTCAATATAATTTCATTTAATATACATTTCACAATTCCTTCCATCCAAAGATACACCTCCTAGTATAGTAATGAAGAATGAGATGTAATGACCCCCATGTCCCACCTCCAGTTGGCCTCGGGTTATCCAAAAGAACAACAAGTGTACTAATATCACAATATGAGAGGAATTACCCATTATAAGGATTTAATATAAAGAGATAAGATTAATCTTCCCCAATAAAACTCTATGTAATAATATAATTATATCCAAAACTATCCTATATTCATGTGTAAAATAGAACTAATATAAATATGAATTTCTCCAATATAAATACTAAAATAAATGATAAAGAAAAAACCCAAAAACTATTTGAGATTCGAGATAATACGGTTGTGTACATTCTACAAAATCATCTTGGAATCATGAAAAAAATTTATACATGTATAGTGAACATACATATATAACAATTAGGAAAACTAATATCTCTCTTGCACATGTTAACAAAGGATACTAATTCTCCTATAAGAAAAAAATAGAACATAATAGCACATAAATCAGTATCTTAATCATCCCAACCTCACCAAGGCACACTCCCGAGGAAATGAATGTTAGGTAATATAATATAGATCACATCGATGATACAGTTTTCCACACCACATTCCAACTAAATAACCACTCTCACACCCAAATTAAATTGTTCTTGGCCCAAGAACCTCTTCCAAATATACCACGTCACATCCCACCAACACACACTTGGGACTCACAACACACACACCCATACACACCAATGCCTCTCATCGTATCCCACCCTCACACATCTGTTCCACAAAACACATCCCTCCCAACCAAACCTAGGCCATGAAAAACATTCCATATCATCCCAAATACACATGATTAAGAACATTACAAGACATCTATAAGACATTGTGGTGACATGATCTCATCACATCCTGCCTAAAGAAACATGGGATGTCATCACCTGAAATAGGGAGAGGAATCGAAGGGGTTTCCAACCATCTATCCTATCACGACCCGTCCTCGGGGCCCATGTCGTGACTACCCCAAGCCCTCCTTCCATAGGCCCGGGGTTGGCGACTATAACCAAGGCGTAAATCCCGGAAAAAGGGAAGGCATGGCCCTTGAAAAGTAAACAAGCACCACAGAGTAATCAAGCGGAAAAGTAAACACTAAGTAAAAACTGTAACAAGTTGTGCTGAAAGTAAAAAGGGGCTGGAAATACAAGCCCAACTATAAAGTACAACTAAAAGGGGAAAACGACAACCGAAAAGAAAAGCCGCCGCGTCGAGCCTTCCTCTAGAAGTCCCACTTGGAGGGTGGGTATAGATAGCCTCCATTGCTCCTCGTGTCCACCTGACCGCTCCGAGTACGTCCCGCCCAGTGGTCCACCTCTAGGTACCATCCTGCTCCGCCAGCCTCCACCATGATCAGCGTTGTCCGTCGTCTGCATCCAACACAACAAAGTGCGGGCATAACTCGTGCAGGGGTTAGTATAACGATACTCAGTGGGGACCCCAAGACCCACAAGGTCTCACTAAAACCAATAAGGATAACCACAATGAAGATCTCAATAGATAACCTCCACTTAGGTATATGCCCATCCATAAACCTAAGTTACCAAGTAACCCATCTCAGCCATGAGAAAACACAGGGATTATGAAATCAATGGATAACCACCACCCATTTATATGCCCATACATATACCCAAGTTATCAATTAACCCATCTCAATTAGGAGGAAACACAAAGATCAAAGACTCAGCTCAAACCCGGATTTTCATTATCGAAACCGAAATTGCCGAAGAACCTCGTCTCTAGAGTGTACAGTGGTCCTGTCACGACTCCGAGGTACTGCTCACTAACCTAAGACTGCTGCAGTACTCCACCAATCGAGTACTGCAGGCCTACTCCTACAACCAAGCGCTCTCTTATGCCACTACCACCAAGCGCTCTCCCGTTCCGCTACAACCAAGCGATCCTCTTTCGTGGGCCTGCTGCTACAACCAAGTGCTCCCTTGTACCGCTACAACCGAGCGCACCTCTGTCGTGGGTCTGCAGCTACAACCAAACGCTCCCCTGTGTCGCTACAACCGAGCGCACCTCTATCGTGGGTCTTCCACTACAACAAATCTCTCCCCTGTACCGCTACTGCCCAGCGCACCTCTGTCCTGGGTCTCCCGCTACAACCAAGCTCTCCCCTGTGCCGCTATAACCAAGCACACCTCTGTTGTGGGTCTGCCGCTCCAACCAAGCGCTACCCTGTGCCGCTGCAACCAAGTGCATCTATGTCGTGGGTCTGCCGCTACAACCAAGCACTCCCCACTGAGCTTTCTATAACACACCGAGTCATTCGATCAGCAGTCGTCAAATCTCAACCGCCTCTAGGGTTTCCGCACACAGTATGCTCCTCTCCGGGAGGGTCTGCTCCAAGGTCTACTGGTTGATACTCCAAAACATCACATGTCCCATGAGTAAGTATCTCTCAAGGACCTCCTCGTCAATGGGGTCTCAACACAACAGACGGCGCGTCAATCGGACGCCCGGTCTGTGAGTTATTAGCCTTTTCGTCCCAGGGACCCGGTTGGTTTCGTAAGTGAACCAACCCGGCCGTATCTCAACTATACCACGAACTCTCATAGGGTATACTCATGGGGACCGCCTCTCGACGATATCACTAACGCCGCTGACGGTTCGTCAAACGGACGTCCGGTCTGAAAGATATCATATTTTTTCGTTCCAGGGGCCCGGTTGGATTTCGGGTACAATCCAACCCGGCTATAACCCAACTGCATCCAAAACTCGGGCGGAGGATGCCAAAAGTTCAGTATCGTCAACAGGAACGCAACACAACAGACGGCGCGTTAATCGGACACATGGTCTGGAAGTTATTGGCTTTTTCGTCCAGGGGGCCCGGTTGGTTTTTAAGTCAAAACCAACCCCACCGTACTCCAAATGCGTCCAAATCTCGAGCGGAGTAAGCCAAAATATCCGTCTCCCTTAGAGGAAACCATCAAAGTCGACCACACGTCAATCGGACGTCCGGAACTCATGATATGAGCGTTTCCGCTCCGAAGGCCCGGTTGGTTTCGTGTACGAACCAACCCGGCCGAACAAAAAGTATTCTGAAACCTTGAGTGCGATATACCGAAACTACTGTCCCGATCCAAGGATCGTGTTTCCACTGACGGCGCGTCGTTCGGAGGCCCTTAGCTCATGTTACGGGCAAAAGACCGGAAACGGTCCAAAGACGGGGGGTCTAGGCCCGGGCCGACCCCGCCCGACCCCCCCTGGGTCGGCCGAACTCGGTCGACCCGAACCGTGTCGACCCGACCCAAATCAGACCCGTCTGGACCCGGTGCCGTCCGGCCAGGGTGCGGCCCGGCCGGTCGGACCGGCCCGGCTCGGCTCGGCCGAGCGGCCGACCGAGGCAGCCGCGGGGCGCTGCCCCCGCGGGTTGGAAGAGCCGCGGCCCCACGTGGGGCCGCGCTGGAGATCAGCGGACACGGATTTTGCCGCGTCCCGCATGAGGGCCACCGGAGTTTCTCCGGTGGTCCGTTTTCCTTCCCGCCTGCGCCGCTGCTCCTCCCGGGACCTGTTCTTCTCTACGGAATCATCAAATTGCCCTTGCGGCATGTTTTGTCGTCGCCTGCCAAATCCGCACAACAATGAAGAACGACAGAGGGTTGACGAGCCGTGTTTGTTTGGCCCACACCCTCCGCGTTAGATGATACAAAGGAGAAGATAAATAACGCATGTCAAACGTATCAAAACAATTTTAATAATTTAAAATTACACTTGATCTAGGTTCTTGTTTTAAAAGAAACAATCATGGGGATATAAATTATTTCACAACAAACACATACCTCATCAGGTCATCGCACGTGCGTTCTTCACCGAATTGACCGTCACAGAACAAGTGGAGCGTCGCATCGCGGTATCCGGCGTTGCGTCGATGAACTTAGACGACCAAGAAACAACAGATTTAATTTTAATAATTAAATCCATATCTATTTATAATCCACAAATGAAATTAAAGGACCGCAATCCCCTACCTTGACAATGTCGATCGAAGGTTGTCGTGGGGTTGGATCGTCGTGGAAGAAGCGTCGCGGAGGGAGCATCGTCGGCGTCGCGGTACATGGCGTCGCGTCACAGATCTCCGTGGGTTCGGCATTCTTCGTCGGGGGTCGGCGTTCTTCGTGTTCTTGGCGTTCTTCGCGAAGGTGGATGAAGGCACAATGTTGGCAAACCTCTCAACGAGCATTTTTTCAGAAGTCGTGCATTGGTCTTATTTTATTATTAGTCCAACGGATTGAAAACAGGTTAAGAAACGATTAAATTAATTCATTGAATTAATTCAACGAATAAAACCGCCCAATTAATTCAACGAATAAAACCGCCCAATTAATTCAACGAATAAAACCTCCCAATTAATTCAATGAATAAAACAGCCCAATTAATTGGTGCATTAAGAAATTAAGAAAACGCGTCAGTTGACTTTCATAATGACGGGTTTTCACGGGTGCGTTACTTAGCGGAAAGAAACGGTGGGGCTCGTGCGGGCTCCACCATACAAATATCCTACCAAGAGGGTAGGATATTTATGGATAGCACCCTATCCGCATCAAATCAGCTTAAGATGCTTTATGTGGCATCATGTGGCTTCCAAGCGGATTAAGTGAAATAAAATAATGTTTGTCGTACAATTTATTTTATTTCTTAACTTTAAGCCCAAAAAATAAAAACCACAACCGAGCAAACGCAACTCCGGAAGAGGCGTTTCTAAGCAATTACTGGCGCTGCGATTCCATCGGTTCCTTCAGAATTCGATTCCGAGCACTGGTTCAAAAGTTAGAAAAACTCGCTCGTCCGTTCACTGAACGTAGTCGAGCCAAACTTCGGAAAATTATTCCGGGCACACCGGGCCTCAGAATCAGGTGCCGTCAGAATTTGTGTTCTTGTAAAATTCAAAGAAAATTAAGAAAAAAAATTCCATCAAATTTAAGGGTCCTTACATTACTCCCACCACAGGGCTTTACGTCCCCGTAAAGCTTCACCACAAACTTAGGGATACAAAGGCGGTGCAGAGCGGCATCTGAGTCTCCTGCTCCCAATTTCTCTCATGGAGGCTCCCGAGCTGCCATCTGAATGGCACTAGAGGAATCGATCGTCCACGTAGGACCCGCTCTTGTCGATCCTCGATCTCCACTGGGACCTCCACAAAAGTCTCCCCGTCATCAAAGACCATCTCTCCATGGTCAAATATTTGCGTCGGGTCGTGTACATATCTCCTCTGCTAAGATATGTGGAAAACGTCGTGCACCCGGTGCAACTGAGGTGGTATTGTCAGGCGATAAGCCACCTCGCCAATCCTGCTGAAGACCTGGAAAGGTCCGATGAAGCATAAAGAAAACTTTCTGCCTCGTCCAAATCTCTGTAATCCACGTCGAGGTGAGACACGCAAGAAGACGTGGACGTCATCCTCGAACTCTAGTGGCCTCCGCCTCCTGTCAGCACAAGACTTTTGTCAGTTCTGAGCTATACTCATCCGCTCCTGGATGACCAGGACCTTTTCTGTCGTGGCCTGGACCATCTCCGACCCCATAAGTGCTGTTAAGATTTCTTATTTTCTGATAAGAGAAATCAGGTCTCATCCCCAAGATGAACCACTTCCTTTGCCTAATACAGTCAATCCTGACATGGATGATACTAATCCATACCAAGGATGACGTCGTAAGGCCTCGACGCTACTACCAAGCGATCCAACTGTTACTTTTGCCTCCAAGGGTTGAGTCACACTGTCGGCATCAATGTGTGGTAACTGGGTCCCCTACAGTAGATGTCTCACAAGTGAGGGTCATGTCAATGGTCTAAACTAGACCCTCTTAGTAACAACATAAAAGAGTACATGAATGAAAACATCACAAGGCATGCGTCTTCTATTATTGCAGCTCATAATATAAGGACACTACACAATATCAATAAGGAACTAGAAGTACAAAATACATATCCACTAGTTCTGCTCCTGTTCATCTGCTCCCAGAGCTCCATGATCGAAGGCCTCAGCTGCCTGAAGCTGAGCTCTCCCATGTCCACCAACTCCCTGCGGTCGGGGTGGACCTCCTGGTGGTGGTGGTGGCAACACCTCGAAGCGTCGTCCACTACCTGCTGCTCGGCCAGCTCCTCTGCCACGGTCTCCTGCTCCATGCGATCCGCCTCGATCAAACCTATGCCTTTGACTAGGAGGTCCTTCGTTCATCTGCTGGTCATCCGTATGGCGGGTCGGACAGTCACGTGCCATGTGACCAACCCCGCCACAGGAGTAACATTGTCCGCTCATAGTAAGTCATTGTCCACCCCGGGTGCCTCGCATAATCGACCCTGTGCAACGCAGTCGACCATCGGTAGGTCTAGTCCTCTTGGACCCCTCCATCATCTTTCTATGGCCCACTGCAGAAGACTCCGCCGCATGCCTGCTAGTGGTGGGTCCTGCTTCTGGAGACTACTCATCAAGGAAACTCTCCACTAAGAGGGCTCGCTCCAACATTCCTGTCTGTGTCGGCATGTTGAGGGAGATCATCGAAGACCTGATCTCGTGCCTCAGTACCTGCTCGAAGGTCCGGACCCAGAAGAACGAGTGTCGTACCATATCGGTAGAGTAGCGCGAGAGATCAGTAAATCTCGCCAAGTACTGGGCCACTATCATGCTGCCCTGCCGCAGTTGTAGTAGCTCCTGGATGCGCACCGCTCGGAGGGTGGCTGGGACGAAATCGGAGTGGAAGATGCTCTCAAAGTCCGTCTGGAGGAGAGATGTCTCGTCGTGCACCTAGAGCATCAATCTCCACCATCTTCCTACTGGCGTGTGCAGGAGGCTCGCTACGAGGATCACCATGAGGTCTGCTGGTGTCCTCACTAATCTGAAAACCTGTACAACTGCCTCCAGCCAGTCCTCGGCGGCTTGAGGGTCCGTCTCCCCGTGGAACCTGGGCGGTCTCTAGCGCTGGTACTCATGCAGTGCACTAAGGCGACCTGCATCGTCAGTGGCTGGGGCTGGTAGCATCGGTGGCTCGGCAGGTATAGGTACCATCAGTGCCTCATCTGTCAAAGGGCTCTGTACCGAGTCCTCGTCACTCGACGGGCTTTCGTCATGTACAACACTCGGATCCCTAGCTGGCTGTTGTCGTGGGGCCATCCTGAAAGGAAACAGGTGCGCCACGGTCAGAACAGTATACCTGGTGAGATGACACAAGTAATCACAAAGAAAACATGAACACACATGCAATCAATGTTTTCGTGCATTAAGTCGGAAATCAGAAGTCAGGGTCCTGGTGTACGGATACGTCGGCCGCTGCACCAACACTGGACTCCCTGGACTGATAACCGCACCCAATATGCTGAACACTATTGCTTCACATAGAAGAAATATCAGAGTCTGCAGTAGAACCGAACTCCTCTGATACCAATTTGTCACGACCCGTCCTCGGGGCCCGTGTCGTGACTACCCCAAGCCCACCTTCCCTAAGCCAGGGGCTGGGAACTAGCACCAAGGCATAAATCTCAGAAAACGAGAAAGAATTTCCCTTGAAAAGTAAACAAGCACCACAGAGTAAGCAAAAGAAAAAGTAAACACTAAGTAAAAACTGTAACAAGTTGTGATGAAAGTAAAAAGAGGACGGAAATACAAGCCCAACTGTAAAGTACAACTGAAAGAGGAAAACGACAACTGAAAAGAAAAGTCGCAGCGTCGAGCCATCCTCTGGAAGTCCCACATGAATGGTGGGTACATATATCCTCCACTGCTCCACGGGTCCACCTGACCGCTCCGAGTACGTCCCGCCCAGTGGTCCACCTCTAGGTACAGTCCTGCTCCGCAAGCCTCCACCACGAACAACGTTGTCCGTCATCTGCATTCAACAAAACGAAGTGCGGGCATAGCCCGTGTAGGGGTGAGTATAATGATTCTCAGTGGGGACCCCGAGACCCTCAAGGTCTCACTAAAACCAATAAGGATAACCACATATATGATCTCAACAGATAACCTCTACTTAGGTATATGCCCATACATAAACCTATGTTACCAAGTAACTCATCTCAATCATGAGAAAACACAGGGATTATGAAATCAACGGATAACCACCACCCAGGTATATTCCCATACATATACCCAAGTTATCAAGTAACCCATCTCAATCATGAGGAAACAAAAACATCAAAGACTCAGCTCAAACCGGGATTTTCATTATCGAAACTACAACTGCCGAAGAACCTCCTCTCTAGAGTGTACAGTGGTCCTATCACGACTCTGACGTACTGCTCACTAACCTAATACTGCTGCAGTACTCCACTTATCGAGTACTGCGGGCCTGCTTCTACAACTAAGCGCTCTCCCGTGCCTCTACAACCAAGCGCTAGTCCGTCGTGGGCATGCTGCTACAACCAAGCGCTCCCCTGTGCCGCTACAACCGAGCGCACCTCTGTCGTGGGTCTACCGCTACAATCAAGCGCTCCCCTGTACCGCTACAAACGAGCACACCTCTTTCATGGGTCTGTCGCTACAACCATGTGCTCCCCTGTGCTGCTACAACCCAACGCACCACTGTCATGGGTCTACCGCTACAACCAAGCGCTCCCATGTGCCGCTACAACCAAGCGCACCACTGTCGTGGGTCTGCCGCTACAACCAAGCGCTCCCCTGTGCCACTACAACCAAGCGCACCTCTGTCCTAGGATTGCCACTACAACCAAGCGCTCCCCACATAGCTTTCTGTAACACACCGAGTCGTTCGATCAGCAGTTGTCAAATCTCAGCCGGCTCTAGGGTTTCTGCACACAGTATGCTCGTCTCTGGGAGGGTCCGCTCCACGGTCTACTGGTCGATAATCCAAAACAACACAAGTCCCATGAAGAAGAATCTCTCAAGGACCTCCTCATCACTGGAGTCTCAACACAATATACAGCGCGTCAATCGGATGCCCGGTTTGTGAGTATTAGCTTTTCGTCCTAGAGACCCGGTTGGTTTCGTAAGCAAACCAACCCGGCCCTATCTCAACTGTACCCCGAACTCTCATAGGTTATACTCATAGGGACTGATTCTCGACGTGATCACCAACGCCGCTGACGGTTCATCAAACGGACGTCCGGTCTGAAGGATATCATCTTTTTCCGTTCCAGGGGCCCGGTTGGATTTCGGGTACAATCCAACCCGGCTATAACCCAACTACATCCAAAACTCGGGCGGAGGATGCCAAAAGTTCCGTATCGTCAACAGGAACACAACGCAACATACGTCGCATCAATCAGACGCCTGGTCTGGAAGTTATTGGCTTTTTCGTCCCGGGGGCCCGATTGGTTTTTATGTCAAGACCAACCTGACCGTACTCCAAACGCGTCCAAACCACGAGCGAAGTAAGCCAAAAGATCTGTCTCCCTTAGAGGAAACCATCAAAGTCAACGGCACGTCAATCAGACGTCCGGAACTCACGATATGAGCGTTTCCGCTCCAAAGGCCCAGTTGGTTTCGTGTACGAACCAACCCGGCCGAACCCAAAGTAATAAGAAACCTTGAGTGCGATATACCGAAACGACCGTCTCGATCCAAGGATTTGTTGCCACTGACGGCGCATCGTTGGGAGTCTCATAGCTCATGTTACAGGAAAAATACTCGAAACGGTCCGAAGACGGGGGGGGGGGGGTATGGGCCTGGGCCGACCCGGGCCGACCCCCTGGGTCGGCCGAACCGGGTCGACCCGACCCAATCAGACCGGGCTGGACCCGGTCAGGTCCGGCCAGGGTGCGGCCCGGCTCTGCTCGGCCGAGTGGTCGACCGAGGTAGCCGCAGGGTGCTGCCCCCATGGGTTGGAAGAGCTGCGACCCCACGTGGGGCCGTGATGGAGATCAGCGAACACGACTTTTGTCGCGTCCCGCGTGAGGGCCGGACCCGCGCGGCCACGGGTCACTGGAGTTGCTCCGGTGGTCCGTTTTCCTTCCCACCTGCACCGCTGCTCCTCCTGGGGCCCGTTCTTCTCTGCGGAATCATCAAATTGCCTTTGCAGCACGTTTTGTCGCCGCCCGCCAAATCCCCACAACAATGAAGAACGACAGAGGGTTGATGGGCTGTGTTTGTTTGGCCCGCACCCTCCGCGTTAGATGATACAAACGTGAAGATAAATAACAAATTTCAAACGTATCAAAACTATTTTAATAATTTAAAATTGCACTTGATCCAGGTTCTGGTTATAAATGAAACAATCACGGGGATATAAATTATTTCACAACAAACCCCTACCTCGTCAGGTCGTCGCACGCGCGTTCTTCACAGAATTGACCAACACGGAACAAGTGGAGCGTCGCGTCGCGGTATCCGGCGTTGCGTCAACGAACTCCGAGGACCAAGAAACAAAAGATTTAATTTTAATAATTAAATCCATATCGAGTTATAATCCACAAAGGAAATTAAAGGACCGTAATCCCCTACAATGACATTGTCGATCAAAGGTTGTCACGGGGTTGGATCATCGCAGAAGAAGTGTCGCGGAGGGAGAATCGTCGGTGTCGCGGTACACGGCGTCATGTTGCAGATCTCCACGGGTTCGGCGTTCTTCGTTGGGGGTCGGCGTTCTTCGCGTTCTTCGCGAAGGAGGATGAAGGCACAAAGCTGGGAAACCTCTCAACGAGCATTTTTTCAGAAGTCGTGCATTGGTCATATTTTATTATTATGCCTACGGATTGAAAACAGTTTAAGAAACGATTAAATTAATTCATCAAATAAATTCAACGAATAAAACCGCCCAATTAATTCAACGAATAAAACCGCCCAATTAATTCAACGAATAAAACCGCCCAATTAATTGGTGCATTAAGAAATTAAGAAAATGCTTCAGTTGACTTTCATAATGACGGGTTTTCGCGGGTGCGTTACTTAGCAGAAAGAAACTGTGGGGCTCGTGCGGGCCCCACCTCACAGATATCCTACCAAGAGGGTAGGATATTTCTAGATAGCACCGTATCCGCATCAACTCAACTTAAGCTGCATTAAGTGGCTTCAAGTGGATTCCAAGCGGCTTATGTGAAATAAAATAAAGATTGTCATACAATTTATTTTATTTCCTAACTTTAAGTCCAAAAATTAAAAACCACAACTGAGCAAACGCAACTCTGAAAGATGAGTTTCTAAGCAATTACTGGCGCTGCAATTCCATCGGTGCCCTCATAATTCGATTCCGAGCACCGGTTCAAAAGTTAGAAAAACCCGCTCGTTCGTTCACTGAACGTACCCGAGCCAAACTTCGGAAAATGATTCCGGGCACACCGGGCCTCGGAATCAGGTGCCGTCAGAAACCGCGTTCTTATAAAATTCCAAAGAAAATTAAGAAAAAAATTCCCTTCAAATTTACGGGTCTTTACATATCCTCCCACCATAATTTTTTGAAAATATGCCATCCACAATGATTATGGTGGTGTTCATTACATATTGGTCAACTATTGTGGGGTGCCTATAGAATTCACAAGGAAAATTTTATTGTTTATATAAATTATTCCAAACATGAAAGACCTACTTAGGGGTTCTAAAAAAACAACTAAGTCACAATAGTTCTTCTTTTTTAGTAACCTCTAAACATACCACACCACATATAAATCCAAAAATATCACATCAAATTCCATTCCAATTAAACCTTTATAATTTAGGAAAAACCATATTTATCAAAGCAACCCATCATTTATTTATATATTAATCTTTACAATTAAATTAATCAATCCATCCCAAACCATTTTTTTACATTGGGAAAAAATTATATATTAATTCCATCACTAATAAGGAAACTATGAAACATATTAAAAGTCATGGTAAATTAATTCACTTCTAATTAAGGACACTTCATACCATGACCACTAGATATGTTGTGAATCTTTATGTATGTAAGTAATAGAGAAACACCCTTAACAATCACTATTTTACTACTTCAAACTCATACTACAGGACCAACATACTAAACAAAACAGACCCCTAACACACAAAAACATCAATAAACAATTTAAATTAGAACCATTTTCCACATCCCAATTGCATCATCATACTATGATTAAATTACTATATCATGAAAACCAACCACTTCGCACTATCATTCCAACAACCACATCAAAACACCAAACAAAGAAACATGTATTCTCAAACTTAAGCACTTATCTTATTGAATTCCACTTCAGAATTATGGGGTTATAATAAAATACTATATAATCATATGGAATCCATTTATTAGCCGAAAATTAAGGGTTAACCCTACAATAACCAAAAAATTTATGATGAATATTAGCCTTATTTTAATTAAAAAACTTATGGGTATAAAAAAATTCACTCTTTTTCTGTTATTATATATAATTAGATTTATATGACCAATATATATCTTCACCATTGATAATATAGTCCTTTAATAATAATCACATTACTAGTATAATTATAGGGTAATACCAAATACTTTCGGCACCAAAAATCGATGTGATGGCCTCAATTATTATGATTATACCCTATAAATACAATTTATCTGAGACAATGAGGGATACATCATTTTTTGTAATTTCCCTATACTATTCCCAAAATGTGATCCAATAATATATGTACCATTTAAACCATTTGTGGGTGAAATTCAAGTTCAAATGTATCAAGGCCCAAACCATGTTCACCAAACGACCTCATGATGGCCCCAGAAACACAAACCATACCCTTAGGGAATATTCTTGTGTAATGAAGTGATATTTTTCATGACTATACCATTATTATTTAATTATTATTATACATTCATTGTAGTAATTTTACGTTGTAGATGATTTTATGAAGCAAAAATCGATTTTTTTTGTTCTTATTCAAATTAAATTTAGGAATATATTTTTATTAATTCATATATTTTAAAAATAAATTATATTTTAGTAAAATATTATTTTTAAAATACATTTATTTAATATTAATTATCATATAATATTTTTTATAATCAAAAGTAACTTTTTTAATGTATAACATTTATTTTGTCAAAAACATGTCAATTTTCAATAAATGTCCGTATTTATTTTAATAGTAAAAATCACCATATCTAAAAAATTATTTATATAAAATAAATATTATTTTCATAATGAGGATGTTTAAATTATCTAACGGTGAATTTTTCATAATTTTGTGAGACATCGAATTTTTTGTTAAATTATAAATATTGTATAAATATAATTTTTTTTCACAATGTAAGGAACCAAAACTGATGTAATAAAATAATAAGAAACGTATTTTCTTTATAATATATTATTTCCATTTAAAATAATTTAATTTTTGTTTTTTTTATTTTATAAGGCCTTAGTAAATTCTCCAAGACATATAAATTTTTTATGATTTTAAAGTCATTATCTTAAATGTTTGACTAATATAAACATAAGTAGGGGAATTATTTTAGTATATTAAGCCCACAGAGTTACAAAATAATGAATTACACTTACCATTTTCCGAATCCATGTGATTATTTGTGGTTTTGAATATTTTACTGTGTAGTTTCCAAAACAAAAATAATATATAATTCCCCCAACATTCTTATATTAACCCAACCAATCAATAAAAACAATTCAATTAAACACTTTTTAGCTCCACCACACACTATTATTTACTCCCTAGAGTCCACCCATGGAATCACAATCTTTTAATAATCCTCTTCCATGTTTTTTTATTCACACATCCAAAGGATCCAATTCACTCATTTTTCTTCAAGCACCTCTTTAATGTCATTCCTTTTAATTTTAATTACCATGATTGGGGATATGTTCTTTCATAACTACAAACATAACATTATATATATATATATATTTGGATATATCATTCAGTTACATTACCCCCCATGATTATTTTATAACACTCATTACTATTCCAAAATTACATAAGGGATCATCACCATCATCTCTTCCGTTCATTTAAGTGACCCTGATTAAAATTATTATTTTTAATTTTAATTGGTTATTTATCATAATTTGATAAAAAATTCCTTAATATCCGTTTTATTTTATATTAATATTTATAATTTCTTCCACCACTATTGGAATCTTACATATTCTATTACTATATAGATATTCCGTAATGGATTTCTCTATTCTCATTTACATTCAAGCACATATTTTATCTTTTTTATCATAGATTTCATTTCATACGACCTGAAATTATCAAAAATTAACCCTTTATTGTCCAATTTATTTATAAATGATTATATCTTCCTTTAAATCTCATTATTCCGTCATATTATACTTTATATTAAGTTTTTATTTTCCATTAATGGAATATATATTCTAGACCACATGTTTGAACCAATTAAAATCATCCAAAATAATAAAAATTAATGTTATTATCTATGAAAATTGAATAGGTCTCAATAACATTAAAATAAAGTATTAAAATTGTTTTATTTCAACGAATGATTCCAAAAGGGAAAAACTTGAAGAATAGGAAACACTATACATAAGTGACTATTAGATGTGGAACTACTCGACATGGAAATGATCATGAGATAGAGTTAAGAAATGAACCACTCAGTGAGGAACCTCTAGATAACTGACTTCTAGGAAGAACCACCTTCCAATGTTAATGATCCACCACTAGGCGAGACAGAGTTGGTCGGGGCATCGTTGGACGAGTGACCGCCAGTGATATCTCCTTGCAATATACTAGTAGCGAGTGACTAATAGGGTGAGACACCACAAGGGTGACATAGTCAGGGTGAAACCACTAAGTTGATTCCTCCATTGTGAGACATAATTGGGATGATGCACAATTGGAAAGCATGGAAAACATGTGATTTTTTTTGCAAAGTGTAGAAATGAGTCACCTTGACCTCTTAGAACACATCAAATACCATTTTCCAAAAATGTTATGGACAAGAGATGTATATAACATTAATATAATCATATATATCATCAATGAGATGTGGTGATTAAAATCAAATCACATCACCTAATCGAGGAGGAAGTCTACATAGTCAAAATAACTATGGTACCATTTTTCAGTGAAAGGGGTGGTATTTAGTTATATTATAGCTTTTAATATTGATAAATAAATTATAGATATCATATATAATCATTAATTACATCTTTATAAACATCATTGGTAGGTGGTGATTGAAAATTAATGACATCAGTTTGTGAGATGATTGTCCCCCATACACAAGTTTAATGGTATAATTTTCAATTGGATTAATGTAGAAATTGGTATTTGTTGTTTCAATTACATAGTTCATATTATTGTTTTAAGGATTATGATTTAATTATATTATCATATTTTCAAATATTTTTAGATTGTAGAATAATTATTATCATAAATGAAAAGTTAAGAACTATACCTATTCTTTAAAAAAATTCCTTTTATGTACACGTTAATCCCTATAAAGTTTGTATTTTATACTAAATTAGAGTAGAATAATGTTATTATTGATATTATGGTGGTATGTTATAGGAGTTTGGGTGATCCATATGGAACACGTTCTGCGAATAAATTTAAAAATTTTGTTCAGTTTTATGAGAGACGGGAGGGACACTCTTGAAATTTCATAAATTATTACATTAATATAAATTACTTATCGCACTCAAAATTATCCAAAATGAGAAATCTCTAGAAAAAAATCTCCCTTATAGAAATGGACACATAAATATAAAATGGACCATTTTATATGATTTCCCATCACATGACATTATGTTTTATAAATTTTTAATAGTTTTTAAAAATTATAATGTTAATAATGATTGTACTATTTTGGGGCTATAAAACTTCATGTAAAAGGAAAAGCAGACCGTTACTAGAGTGTAGTGGATATTATCAACCAAATCTCGTTATATTAGAGGAATTTAATATTTTTATGATTTCTAAATCATTTAATGGAACATAATTTATTATAAAATGGCATTAAAATTAATTTTGGTACTATTCATTAATTATATTTGAAAAAAATATATTAAATGATATATTTAAAATGTATGATGATAAGAATGCTATATAATGTTACAAATAAATACATAAATTTAGGGATAAAAATTTCAAAGAAATTTTTTGGTATTTTAGAAATCATTTAAATAATTTTTCTATTATTTAAATAATTATTATCCCATCATTGTGTATGCTCCTTAGGTAATTAAATCTAAAAAAATTATAAATACATTATTATGATTGGAACAAAAAAATCTATTAAAAATTAATATTTAAAACTGATTATTGGTTTTTTTATCCCTATCATAAATTTTTATATATTAAAAAAATAAATGTTACTTTTTTGTCCCCTTGTTTTATTAAATTATTATATAATCCCTAATCATGTCCATAAAAGTTAAAACAAGATATATTCAATAATTATATTTTAAATAGTCAAAATATGTCCATAAAATTAAAATTAGACATGTTTTTGGGTACTATTTCCCTTATATGTTTAGTAAAATCTAATGTAAATTAGTTTTACCCTTAATTGTGGGAACATGTTTTTATTATTTTTGTGATTTAATGTGGAAAAATAATATAAATTTAATATATCACATTAAATTAATTATTATTAATAAAAATATTCAATAAATTTTATAAAACCCAATTTATATATGTTTCATTCATTAATTTAAAATAAAACTCGCTGGCCTAATGAGACTCAGATTTAAGAAAAATAAAATTTTCAAAGGACATGATGATTCTATTTTAATAATATCAATAGAAATAATCCATATATTAATTTTAAAAAGAATATAAATATATAAAATCTATAAATTTATATAAAAAATATATTATTTTTGTGAAAATTTATTTAATGAAAATTTTAACAATTATCCACTTATTGTTTTTATCAAACTACATTTTTATGTATAGAAAAACATATACCAAAATCCATAAAATTCATTTTTAAAATGAAATTAATTTTATTATTATAAATATAATTGTTCATATTCAAAACAAATAAATAATTCAATATATAATTAGATCTTTAAATTTCATGATTTGATTTAAAAATATTATATTAATGGAATAATTAGTAACATCCACTATTCAATGAAAAATCTATTATTTCATTAAAATTCCAAAATCACACCATATAGTGATTTTGATATGAAGAAATAAATAATGGTTTCATTTTATAGAATATAAATTATAATTTTTTTATAAAGAAGTTATAACATTTTATAAAAAAAAAAATCAGAATGTTTTTACGAAAACGTATTTAGGATGAGTAAAATGAATTTACTAATAATTGAGTTATTATTTAAAAATAAATTATCATTAAATTAATATTATATTTTAACAATATATACATATATATATCATAATGTATTTAATCATATTCATACTCAATAATTTTAAAACTAATTTATAGTGGTCAAATTTGAATATTTATATTACATAGTTCATTTTATCACGGTGTTGAGTGTCATATAAAATATAAAAGATCTATATATTACAAAAAAAACGTGCTATGTTATAATCAATGTAATATAGTGTTAAAAAATATTCACATCACAGTATGGATGTGTTTGTCTTCATGTATTCATAAACGACGTAACATCTTTTCTAGGGATGTAAATTTAAGAACATATTTTATTTTATTCATAAAGACAAATGTATAATTCATTCCATATATATACATTAAATCCATAATTACATGTTTAAATGAGATGATTTAATGGAAAAATTAATTACATTGGTATTTCTGGCATTAGTTTCTTCTGCACACAAATTGTGGTTTTGTTTCCCTATTTTAAAAAAAAATATGGATATAGGTTATGAAGTTATCATAATAAAACAAAAATATATGTAGGATACTAGTGTAATCATTTTATTATAGTATAATCATTTAAAAATAGTTGAGAGAATAGATAATATCCAAATTAATATTTATGAACTATATCACTAATTCATAGAACTGCTTTAGTTATGTACCTAAATCCTTCCATGTATGATTTTCTAATTAAAATGGACTCTTATTCAAGAAGAGGGATGTAAGTATTATATTTTTTAGGATCCAGAAAGAATGAAAAATATATTTATGTGTGTAGTAGAGAATATAGTGCCTGTCATATTAGATGTGGGGGAGAAGAACTGTTGGTATTTTTAAATAAGAATATATATTTATATCTTAAGAAAACAAGTTTCCCAAGATTCACCAATATTAAATATAAGATAATATATTCCCCAAATATGTTCATAAAATATAAATTAGACAATTTTTCAGGTTATTTTATCTAATATCTCATAAATGTATCCATCAATAATTTTTTTTAACAATAGCCATCATTAAATTTTTTATTATTAATTATGAACAAAAAATAAATTGATCTTATGGACTAATTTAAATTAATCTGTTATCAAATATAGAGTTATTTTCTATAAAAAAAATATTTTGCATAAAAGAATGATATTAAAATAATGGTAGACTATAAAAACAAGAAAACATAGTGTCACAAATAAATAAAATTCTAAATATAATAATAAATATGTTACCGATTTCATGTATAATTTTTATCCCACAGAACATGGATGTATTATTAAGAAAATAATTGAACATATTTTTCATTGATTAAATTTTAAACAAATAATATTTGTGTAAATTTGGGAAATAAATATTAATTATTCAATAAAAAAATTTATTTTAACCTATTCAATGAAAAATACTAAAGGATAAGAAATATAAAAAATTATTAACATATGAGAAATGTTTTATGATAATATAAAAAATTTATTTTCCTTAAAATAAAAATGAGGAAAATTACAAAATATTCATTACAATAATCTCTCACAAAAAATCGATAGAATAATTTTGGTGAGAATTTATATTTTTTATATAAAAATGATTTACTAAAAGTTGAATTCTTATTTCTTAATAATTAATATATGCATCTGTATTGAGTAGGAATATTATATATATATATATATTCAATAAAGTCGATTATCATAGTTATAAATTCTAATTCAAAGACTATGTTATTGTTGTAACATTGAAATAATAATATCTCGTGGTCTCTTTGATGTGGTTTTGTGTGTTATATACTCTATCAAACATAGTGTTATTTTAAAATATAACGGTTTTACATATTACCATTAATAAAACAAAAAGAATATTTTTAAAATTAAAAAACCTTTAGATAATTGTTTTATGATACTTAAACTCCACCTCTCAGGTTTTTAAACTTTTATACTATTACATTAAATAAAACATATTACATAATATAAATCTATATCAAAGTTAATCAATCATAATGGGCCCTCAAGAAAATTTTATTATCCTAATAATATCTCCTTGGAGTGGAATCCTTTTGTTTACTCTTTATCACACTAATTTTAATCTGGGTTGATGATTGGGTTCGTTCTAATCCTACTTTTTTTACTTTCATTACACCATGGTGCATCAATGGGACATCATTATTCAAATTTTCATATCATTATAGGGAATTAATTTCATGGGGAACTATAAAAAATCTATTTTAACATAATTTTTTTAAATCAACCATCATTTATAATTATCTCTTAGACTTATCCATTATTTTTACAATGGATCTCTTATAAGAGTCTATAAAATTTGAAATATTTCTTTTACTAAATTGATGTGTTGTTCATTCAATTGATATTAGGATAAAAAATAAATTTTCAATCCGTAAATATTTATAAAATAAAATCATTCCCACTAATATTTTTATTTCATCCTTTGAAACCAATGATACAACCCTTAACTCCTAATACATGAGTATATGGTGAATAATTAAGTTTTTTATAATCCATCTTTGAAATGAACAATAGTAACTTAATTTTAATAAAATAAAAATACAATATAAATAAAATTATTTACTATCATTGATAAAAACATACATATATGTTTTATGTTTTAGGGTGTATAAATAAACATTTTAATAACAAAGAATGTGTCTTTCTAATTAACTGAACATTTTTTACACTATAAGAAATTACGTAATCCATAATAATAAATACTCATCTACTGAAAAGTCTTTATAATATCTATTATATTATATATATCATATGTATTACATTTCAATATAACATGGGGAAATCAAATAATAATAAGTGTTGAACTCAAAAGGCTAAGAAGGGTAATTATAAGAGACAATAATAAATGTTAATTTGTGAGTATAAGATTATAATATAGAATCTGGAAGTAACTTATTAACATAAATAATTCAATTATAAAATGACATTCAAATAATTAATATACTTTTTTAATAATTGAAATGAAAGTATTTCATAAACAACAAAAAAATACATCCATAGTAATGAAATTTATTATGTTAGGTAGCTAATTTGTTTCCCTACGAAAAAAAAATCATAATTATAGGAATCGTAAACATCTTCTAAATTCCATGTATCTATGATATATTTTTTACTCAGTTGGGATACACAAAAATAATCAATGTTGTATGACTCATGTCTCTTATCGACAAATCATGGGATATCATTATGAAGTCCCACCGGTCACTCATATTTTTCAAAAGCATTATTCATACGAAGGAATCTATAATTTGTATGATTAATAATAATATTCTTTCTAATAAATTAACATTTGTATTTATATTCAAACAAAATAAATGTATATACTTTCCCCATTGTATATAATTGGGAAAATTTATTTTATCCAATCAAATGGTATAATGTTAATAGATAAACAATAAATAACCAAATTTTATGAGTTTTCAATATATATAGATATTTCAATGTAGAGACCCAAATCTTGACGTATATAGAAATTACATTAATTTTGCGGTATACTTAATACATAAAAAAATTAGACACCAAAGCAACGTAATAGTTAATTGTCTTTGGAAACCTGGAACATAATCTTCTAAACATGGTGAAAGATCTTCAATATCTCCCATAAAGATATTCCCTTTTTTTCTTACCTAAAACCATTCATTATATACTGGGGAAAAGAAAACATATAAAGAGTGAGATAAAATTCTCAGTAACCGTAAGCATGGAGAAAATAAAACAAACTATATACATTTGAACTTCAAAACATGAACATAAAGTTCAAACATCAAAGTCATGAGTTGTGAAATAAATCTTGGTAGTATGTAAGGCATAGATCATAAAGGAACCTCAATCATGATAAAATAGCATGGGAAGAAAACATGTAATTTTATCAAACCATTATTCACATGATATTATTTCCATAGTAGCCAAGGTATCGCTTCCAAGACCATATTAGTGGACAAAAAACTTTTCTGAATCGAGTTCACTCCTCGTTCCAGTCTTATATCACTGAACTATATTAACTTACCATTCCATACATGTCCATCTCATGAGATATAAATCATTACCCAAGGCATCAGAGGGAGATATAGGTCCCACACATCTCATAATTAAATCATTCATACTTGGGACACAAAATAAACATAAATCATTCATCATAACCCAATGAGTAAATGGATTTCATAAACATCATCCCATCATAACATAATACATATAAAACAAATGGATATCATTTCATCATAATAAATTTGAATCCATTTAAATCATAGATAACATATGCTTGAAACATACACATATTAAATAATGTCATCATAGATGAAAAATGGTTTTGATAAAAGACATGAAACGAATTCTTAAGGAAAATATACTTTTCTTCATCAAAATAATTTTCTTTTCAAAAAATGACATGAAATTTTAAAAGAAAAGGATTTTTTTTGAAAATAGTCATGAATTTTTTTATAGTATACTTCATGAAAATAAGGCGTTATAAAACCGTAAAAATTTGTTCGTGCTGTATAAGTTAAAAAAACATTATTCTCGTACATTTACCGGAAAAGTCAAAAAGTACCTCATATGGTGAAAAAAAGAAATATTCCTTTCACGTCACATAGTAAAAGTAAAAATGGGTAAAAAGGAATTTAAAAATACATGAAAACATTTTTAGAAAATAGGGGCATGGATGATAAATATAACCCTAGTAAATACATACGAATAAACAATCTCATATAAAAACGATATTGGAAAAGTTATCACCTACCTTATGTATGATATGCTTCATATGTATCCAAACCTCATGTATAATGATTTAAATAATTTCATTTAATTATTACATAATAATATTCCTTGTTATGATATCATATATGGTTCACTAATGACATAATATTACCTGTTCTTTTTGTAAATTCCATGAAAAAGTAGCATTTTGGGTAAAATCGTTTCATTTATCGTACGTGTTTCAATTTTTTGTTCTTTATATTATTACTCATATCCTGATTTACATAATTCCATGACTTAAAACATGAAAATATATTTTCAGTATATAAATATATATGATATATTGATAAATGGAATGAAATACACCGTTCATGGAGACTGTATGTCGTATGTACGAATGAACACTGTTTTCATTTCATTATTGAATGGAATTAATTAAATGAAACATATATGTACATAAATCCAGTATCATTATTTTTTAATATGTTTCATTATTATTTATTATACATACTTTATAATCTTACTTGAATGGTGAATCATGGAAAATGAATATCATCGCATTTGTGGAGATGGTAGTCCGTACGTACGCACAAACGATGATATCATTCCCAAAATTATTTAATAGATTTAGAGTGGATTATATAATATCTCAGAATCAGTATGATATTATAACAACCTTATATAGTTATACATTACACCATTATACCCATCCAAGTAAGGTGGTGGTTGGAAAACTGATTACACCACGGTGTGGAGACGATATTCTGTACGTACGCACACGTGGTGATTTCATTTTCCATAAGATGGATAGATGGTGAAATGTGGTTGTTTCATATTAATATAAATATATAAGTATATTATTTATAATTTTGTTATCAATTTATAATGAAACAACTAAATAAGAAGAAGTTGAAGAAGAAAGAATCTTGAAAGAATCGGTAGAAGAGATTGTCTCTTCTTCGACAAACCTCCTTTAAGCATCCTATTAAGGGACTAGAGTTGGTCTTTTGAGAAGAACAGAAACTACAGAATGTTTCTATGGAAGGGGAGAAGATAATGGTCAGGGGTTGGCCGATATTGAAGGATCAAAGTGTTGTGATGAAGGGAGAGAGGAGTTTCACTTTTATAAGGGAGGAGAGGGGCACCATTAGAAACCTCAAAATATTAATTAATAATAAATAAAACTCCACTAAAAAACCTCCAAAATGACTCAAATAAAGATATTAGATGAGATAGGTTTGTATTCTAATCATCCAGTAAAATTTAGACACTTTTGGTATTTATTTTAAACATTATCAACATGATTTATCCTTATTTAATCTATTTAATTTAATTTGTAGTAATAAGATTCTAAATATAATTTTTTTATAAATAATTACTTATGTGTTGTTAATAGTCCATAATTTGATAATTCATAACATTTTATACCCTATATATTTTAATTTATATTATTTAAATATTTTTGTGATTTTTAATCAATTTAATATAATTATATTTTTATAAAATAACAATAGTGTGAATTTTGACACTATTCATTTATTTGAATAAAAATAAAATCCACACAGAAGATATGTTCTAACTAAAATCATTAATAGAATCATAAAATGTCATATTTATCTATAAAATTAGTGGATCACATTTAATATTTCATATAATATTTATTTTTATATTTTTAAAACCATTTATTTGATATTTTAATCAATAAAATAATTTCAACATCACTATTGTGTCACCTTTAAGTATAAATATTTAACCCCTAAAAATATATATAAATTCAAATGATGTAGATATATTTATTATCTTTATGGAGACTATTCATGTTCTATGTTTCATGAATTTTATCACGAAATTAAATTTATTATACTTATAAGATTTAAGAGAAGGACATGTTGTCAATTTCTTTGGTTTTAGTAATAATTAAATTATATTCATGGTCAAAATTGCATAAAATTAATCTATTCCACCCCTTAGGTGGTATGGGTATAATTTTAGTCATCCAATTGAATTTTGGCAGTTGTTACTGTAATTTTATAATATTATTTTTACCCTTAATTATTCTATTTACCTTTAACTATAGTAAATAAAAATTACCGTAGTTACTATTCATTGTATAAAAAAATAAAAGTAACCAATTAACATAATTTGGACCCAATGAATTCAAATATGGATTCGATTTTTAAAAATTCAAAACACATAAGTTGTAGAAATTAATTTAAAATTCATCTCATTGGTAAGAAAACTATATTTAAAAGTTTAAACATTGCCACCGATTGAAATGTTTTTACCTATGAAATCAATATAAAATTAATTGTAATGTCATAAATTATATTAAATTTTAAAAATATATTCTATTTATACTTTAAAACCATTCAATATTATAATTTAACCATATAAATTATTGCAATGAAAAAAGTTGTTTTTAATTAAAATATCACGTGTTTTTTCAATTGATTAAAATATGAAAGTTACCAGAATAATATTAAAAATTTATCCAAAGTAAATTTTTATATACCGATTCCATAGAAGAATTTAATTTTTTTAAATTGAACTTATAAACTTGTCAAAACTAGATTTCATGTGGGTGCGCCATCAAAAGGCGGCAGAACAACATTTTTTGGAAAATACTTATTTTACACGAAAAAATTATTTTTTTCCCATACTATGTTTTATAAACAGTGTAAGATGAATTATAATTTCATAAAATTAAAAATTTAGTTACTACTATTAATAACATCTAGAACATAAAAATATTAAAATAATATATCGTTGTTTAGTGAAACACAGTATTGTATACTACACACGCTATCGAGGAAGGATGCGATTACGTGTAATGCAAGCCAAGTTAGGGCTGCATGTAGTGAGATCTCCCATTGCATATAACATAATCAAAAATTATTTATTATATACATTAAAAAAATCTATAATTAATGTTTCGTAGCATAATTTCAAAAAAACAAACCTGAAATTTTGTGTATAAGAGCCATGAATAGTGTGGCATATATTGCTAGCTAATACGGTATTGCGTATAGAACAAGCTAATATTGGTGTAGCGTAGAACACAAGACATCAATGAAATTAAAAAAATAATTCTTATTAAATCTCAGGTTGTTACATTCTACCCCCCTTAAAATGAATTTCTCCCTCAAAATTCATCAAGGTTATAAATGATTTACTACTTGATAGTTTATTTCATAGAAACCCACATCGTAAGAAGGAATACTAAAACTTAATTTTAAAAAAATGAACGTTAGGAACAAAATGGATACCCAAAGTAACTCATCACTTGGGTTCCCACGTAGGAGAAAATAGGTGAAAATATGTATATGGAAGAGAAATCTAACCATCATGTTCTGAGGGAGAGTGGTAGAGAACATGGCTATGAAAAATCAAACAATCATAAATCCATAAATTTGGGATGATATAAGGTATTATATGATTCATCAGATATAAGTGCACTATGAAAACATTTTTGGATTTCAAAATCATTTTTCTATTTTTGAATATTTTTTTTGAATTTAAAGAAATACATACATGATTTTGGTACATTATCACTATTGTTCATTCCTTGAACAATTAACACTTCATCTCATAAAGAAATCAAGTTGTATTTGTCTTTTGTGAAGTCTTAGCGGATCATGCGATATAATGATATGTCATTCCATCTGTCTCAATCATAAGGTTAGAAATAATTATATACATAAACCCATCTACGAAGATATTAATCGTATATGGTTCCAAAAATGAAATTATACATTATCTATCATATATATTAATAAAATAACAATTGTTTCTACTATCCTGGGACTTCTTGTAGGCCCGTGGTATGTTATAAAGGCATGTCACACTTCAGTTGGGGGTTCTATTCTCACAGTCTTCTCCGATGTGATGGGTTGTCGCATGTCCTATGGGTTTTCCTTTTTCTAAAACTACATTATTATAAAATACCTACAATAACATTGAAAAAATTTCTAGCCTTAAACAATAATATCTTATTTCTAACTTAATTCATTCCAATCTTTAGGATTATCCAAAATACTTCTATTTAAGATCATAGTAAAATGAAAACAATTACTAGAAATTTCATCCATCAACCAAGAGAATACAATCATTCATCCCACATATATCTTAAAATATATATTGTTGGTCACATTCCAGACATGTTAATACATTAATCATGTATTCTATTGAAAAATGAATATCCATTGAACCTTAGTGAAAACATGAATGTTGTCAAAAGATAACTCATTCCATTTACCAAAATCCAAAAATTTCGATATACTCAAAACATGATATCACGTTTTCCTTTTATCAGTCATTAGTTCATGAATACTATCATACATATTTTTTCTCCTTATCCCTTCATTGTGCACATTTTATCTTCTTTCCAATAATATTTCAATCACTTTTCATTGTTACTGGTGCAATAAAATTATTGAAAATCACAATGGACCAATACATAAATATTCCAATATACAATAAAAGAAACATAACAACATTATTATTTAATACCAATACATAAACACTTCAATCCATCATCTTAAATGATTTTCATGGAATAATTCCATCCTTGATATAGAAGAATCCTCTTTAGTCGGTCATTCATTTGGGTGATGCCCATGTTCTCCACAAATTAGACATTGAACTCTGTAACATTTTGTGACTATATGACCCTTCTCTCCAAAAAGATAACATCTTCCCCACCATTTGATGTATTCATCCGATTTATTCCCCCATTCTTTAGAAATCTCAATATTCTTTTATCTTTGATCCTCACCATGAGAATATGCATAAAATTCCATCTTCCTCTTATTTGATGAATTAGGAATACCACTAAAGTTCACTTTTTTAATCATATATCATGATGACTGATTCGACATAATCACAAAATATTTCTTTCTAGGAATTAAGAAATTTCATTTCTCATAGTCACAAATTTTTCCATTGGATTCATTATTGACCCAATCCCTTCTGGTTCCCTCCATTTAATAATACCAAAAACCCTGGTGTAAGAAACCATTAAAATAACAAGTAACCACATAATAATAAAAAGTCACTTATGGGATGTATAACTTATCACAAATTCTTTAATCCATGACACCCTAGGTTCACCCTAGGTTATTCATGATACTCGAAATAATTCTAGGACTATAACCTATAGTTATACTAAACATTAGGTACATCTCTAGATATACCTTAGAAATATCTCTAGGGATCTCACTAAATTTCTCGCATCCTAGTTTCAAAAGGTTGACTAAACCTTTCCTCTAATACCAAATGTAGAGACCAAAAGCTTGACATAAAATGAAATTACATTAATTTTGTGGAATACTTAATACATAAAAAAAATTCACACCGAAGGACCATAATAGATTAGTGTATTTGGAAACATGGAATATAATCTTCTAATATTGGTGAATGATCTTCAAACATCTCTCATTAATATCTTCCCTTTTTTTCATACCAAAAAAAATTATTTATATCCTGTTGAAAAGAAAAAATATATAGGGTGAGCTCAAATACTCAGTAAGGGTAAGCATGGAGAAAATAAAACAAACCATATACATTTGAATTTCAAAACTTGAACATAAATATTAAACATAAAAATCTAAAGATGTGAAATAAATCATGGTAGTACGTAAGCCATAGATCATAAAGGAACATCAATCATGATAAAATAGCATGGGAAGAAAACATGTAATTGTGTAAAACCATTAATCACATGATATGATTTACATAACAGCCAATGAATTGCTACCAAGACTATCTTAGTGGACAAATTTCCTTTCTGAATCGAGTTCACTCCTCGTTCCAGTTCTGTATCACTGAACTGGATTAACTTACCATTCCATCCATGTATATCTCATGAGATATAAATCATTACCTAATGCATTGGAGGGATATATAAGTCCCACCCGTCTCATAATGAAATCATTCTTACATGTTCCAAAAAATAAACATTCATCATTCATCATAACGCAATGAGTAAAATGGGTTTCATAAAAATCATCCCATCATAACATAATCCATATAAAAAAATGGATATCATTGCATCATAAAAAAAGTGAAACCATTTAAATAATAGAGAACTTATACTTGAAACATACACATATGAAATAATGTCATCTTAGATAGAAAATGGTTTTGATAAAACACTTAAAATGAATTCTCTTGGGAAATATTATTTTTTATTCAAAATCATTTTCTTTTACAAAAATATCATGAAATTTTAAAATATAAGGATTTTTTTGAAATTATTCATGAAATCTTGTAGAGTAAGCTTCATGAAAAAAGGCGTTATGAAATAGTAAAAATCTGTTCATGTCATATAAGTAAGAAAAACAATATTCTCGTACTTTTGTCAGAAAAGTCAAAAAGTACCTCGTATGGTGAATAAGAGAAGGATTCATTACACACTATGTAGTAAAAGTAAAAAATGGGTAAAAATGGATTAAAAAATACATGAAACCATTTTTACAAAATAGGGACATGTATGATAAATATAACCCCAGCAAATACTTACAAATAAAAAATCTCGGATAAAAATGAGATTGGAAAAGTTATCCCTTACCATTTTTAGGATATGCTTAATATGTATCAAAACCGTCTATATAATGATTTAAATAATTTCATTGAATTATTAAATTACCATATTCATTGTTATGTTATCATATATGGTTCACTTATGACTTTATATTTATAGTTTTTTTGTAAATTCTATGTTAAAGCAGTGTTTTGGTTAAAATCATTTCATTTATCGTACATGTTTTGATTTATTGTTGTTGATATTATTAATCATACCATGATTTGCATAATTCCATAATTTAAAACATGATAATATATATTCAGTATATAAATATATATGATAGATCGATAAATGGAATGAAATACACCGTTCCTCAAGACGGTAGGCCATACGTACGCATGAATGTTGTTTTTGTTTCCTTATTGAATGGAATTAATTAAATGTAACATATATGTTCATAAATCCAGTATAATTATTATGTAATATCATTCATGTTTATTTATTATATATACATCATAATCATTCTTTAATAGGTAATCATGGAAAATGAATCTCATCACGTTAATGGAGATGGTAGTCCGTAAGTACGCACGAGCGAAGATATCGCTCCCATAATTATTTAATAAAATTAGAGTGGATGATATAATACCTCAGAATCAGTATGATGTTATAATAACCATATATATTTATTCGTTACACCATTATACCTATCCATGTAAGGTGATGGTTGTAAAACTGATTACACCACGGCGTGGAGAGGGTATTCCGTACGTACGCACGCGCGGTGATTTCATTTTCCATAGGATGGATAGAAGGTGAAATGGAGTTGATTCATATTAATAATAAGATACCAGAATATTATTGATACTGATGTTATTACATTATAATGAAACAACTAAAGAATAAGAAGTTGAAGAATAATGAAATTTGAAAAAATCGATAGAATATATTACCTCTTCTTCGACACACCTCCTTTAAGCTTCCTATTAAGGAACTAGAGATTGTCTTTTTAGAAGACCAGAACCTCCAAAAAGTTTCTAGGGATTTGGAGATGAGAAATGGTCAGGGTTGGCCGAGATTGATTGCTCAATCTGTTGTGAAGAGGAGAGGGAGGAGGTGCCCTTTTATAAGAGAGGAGAGGGGCATCTTTGGAAACCTCAAAAATATTAATTTATAATAAATCAAACCCCATGTAAAAACCTAAAAAATTACTAAATAATGAATATTTGATGAGATAGGGTTGTAATCTCCTCAAACAATAAAATTTAGAAATGTTTGGAATTTATTTTAAACATTATCAACTTGATTTATCATTATTTAATCTATTTAATTTAATTTGTTGTAATAATATTCTATGTTTTAAATTGAAATAAATAATTACTTACGTGTAGTTAATTGTACATAATTAGATAATTTATAAAATTTTATTCCATATAAATTATAAATTATATTTTTTAAATATTTTTGTGATTTTTAAAAAAATTTATGTTATGTTATTTTTGTAAAATAACAAGTGTCAATTTTGACACCATTAATTTATTTGAAATTAAATAAAATCCACACAAAAGATATGTTCGAAATAAAAGCTTTAATAGATTCATAAAATTTCATATTTATCTAGAAAATTATTGGGGCATATTAAATTGTTCATATATTATTTATTTTAATGTTTTTAAAAAAATTTATTTGATATTTGAATCAATAAAATAATTTCAACATAACTATTGTGTCCCCATTAATGATAATTATATAATCCCAAAAAATTATAAATAAATTCCCATACTCTATATAATGTTATTAGATTTCTAGATACTATTAATGTTTAAAGTTTCATGATGTTTATCACTAAATTAAAATTAATATACTTATAAGATTTAAGAGAGTAACATGTTCTTACATTCCTTGGTTTTAATAATAATTAAATTATTTTCATTGTCAAATGTCCATTAAATTAATCAATTCAGACCCTTAGGTGATATGGGTCTACTTTTAGTTATCCAATATAATTTTGGCATGTGTTAGTGTAATTTTAAAATCTTATTATTACCCTTAATTACCCAATTTAACTTTAAATGCACTAAATAAAAATTACCTTAGTTAATATTGACAATATAAAAAATAAAAGTAACATATTTACATAATTTGGACCCACTAAATTCAAATATTGAATCCTTTTCTCAAAATTCAAATCACATAATTTGTAGTAATTAATTTAAAATTAATCATGTTGTTAAGAGAACGGGTTTTAAAAGTTAAACCATTGGAAAAGATTGAAATGTTTTTACCTATGAATTCAATTTAAAATTAATGGTAATGACATAAATTATATTAAATGGTAAAAATATATTTTATTTAAAAATTAAAACTATTCAATATTATAATTTAATCAAAAAAATTATTGCAATGAAAAAAGTTGTTTTTAATTAAAATATAGCATGTTTTTACAATTCATTAAAATATGAAAGTTATCAGAATAATCTGAAAAATTTATCCAAGTAAATTTTTATATACTGATTCCAAGGAAGAATTTTATTTTTTTAAAGTGTACTAATAAACATTTCAAAAACTATTATTCTTGTTGGTGCTCCATCAAAAGGCGGCAAACCAACATTTTTTTAAAATTAATCATTTTACCTGAAATTTTTTCTTCTCTAATACCATGTTCTATAAAATGTGTAAGATGAATTATCATGTCATAAAATACAATATGTAGTTATTATAATTAATTACAGCTATTACATAATAATATTATAATAATAAATCATTGTTTAGTGAAACACGATATTGCGTACTACACACGCTTTCGAGGAAGGTTGTGATTGTGTGTAAGGCAAGCCAAGTCAAGGCTGCATGTAGTGCAAGTTCCCATTTCATATAACATAATGAAAACATATTTCATTTATACATTAAACCAAATCTATACATAATGTTGCGTAGAATAATTTCTACAAAACAAAAATTAAATTGTGTGTAACAAGAGTGAAGAATAGTGTTGCGTATAATGCAAGCTAATATAGTGTTTCTTATAGAACAAGATAACTTTGGTGTAGCGTACAACACAAGATATCAATGAAATTAAAAAGAATAATTCTCATTAAATATCAAGTTGTTCCATTCAATAATTAAAATTATATATTTTCAATATTTTCCCAATAAATAAAATGAATGAATTTATCTTATAGAATATAATATCCCATATCGAAATTGGTAAAAAAATATTATGATTTTTAAATTCCATTTACTATAGGGTTTAAATATTGGATCCAAACTCAGAATGATATTTTTGTCATTAGAATTACCCAAAAAAAATTAGTTAATATATAGGGATATTGAGGTATATTAGTCATTTTTATGATTATTAAATGCTTCATGTTATGTTCGGTGTGTGTCGGAGTTTTTTAGAAAGTGTGAACTATTTGGTGTACACAGTTTTGTAGAACCCATGTGATACCATAATACTCAGCATATTTTCCTTTCATTTTCAACTGAGTAGGGTTTTGATACATGTTGATATAATTGTAATTTTTTTACACTAAAATATGCATTGGTTATCAAATTATGGAGCAAGATGGTCTATGATATGGTGGATTTCCATCACATGGTATCAGAAAAACTATGTGACCAATTACAGAAGTTATCTCATAGAGTGTCTATGATTTACACATTATTTGGACACCCACACAGCTAATCCATGAATCAGTTTAGGCTTATGCATTTTGAAAAAACATATTTGTACATGATTTTATAAATTAGGTATCTGAATCTTATGAATTCCT
The DNA here is from genome assembly GCA_963277665.1 of Viscum album. NCBI lineage: Eukaryota > Viridiplantae > Streptophyta > Magnoliopsida > Santalales > Viscaceae > Viscum > Viscum album. Next base: position 521,880,075 of record OY728160.1, read on the forward strand.
AAAATATCAATAAAATAATGATTTCAACATTTTAACCAACATGATTTTACCTTACCCCAACACATTCTCTTCCCCTTGCAGACACAACCAAGATGGGTGATACTCCTCCCTTCTTTATTTTATCAAGCATCATCATAGAGGTCGTATTGGTGGGTTTGTTCAGTGTTTTGATCTAATAATCTACTTATAGTGATGTTTATTTTTACTTTTCATGCTTCTCTCTAAATTTTATGGTCGTTGTTTAATTTGTTTTTGACAATTTCACTAGATCATGGTGGAATAAACTGTTTATTATTGGGATTTTAGTTTGGTTACATAGAGGAGATCCCATGATGGATTCTACATGTCATTTTTGGACGTTTCATTATTGTATGATTTCCTATTGAATTTTCTTTGATTTTTAAAATTAATTAATTAATTAATTTTTTGTAACGGATCGCCTATTATTGATTTGTCAAAAAATGGTGTCTGGATATAATTATGGACCATAAATGGATGTTTCATAGTTGTTTGAAAAGAGGTGATCGACCCTGTGAGTTTTCCATCCTTATAATACATTGGGGATTAATTTTATAATTAATAATAATTTTTATGATAGATTCATTTTTTTCTGGGAATTTGGTTTGGTCATTGGTGTCAGTTGTGCGTTGTGGGGTTGAGATGTCACCAGAACAATCCATTTCATGGCTGAAGCGCATTCAGTTTTCTTTGAAATCTAGATTCATGAGGTTGGTGGTGTGTGAGCTTTACACATAGTCTTGATAATTGATATGAATATGTATGTCTGACGAACCATAACGACCATGGGTTGTTTGATAGAAACCATTGATTATGTATTTTTCATTTGGGCCTTTTACTGATACCATGAAACACTCATGGATCCCACTGAATCCATAATTATTTAAAAGTCTAAACATATGGTTGCTGATTGGGTGCACCATTTCATGGAATGAGAGAAGTGTGTTTTTAATGGTATAATAATAGTGGGTTATGTGATTAACCTGGTTTATCTTGTATATTATTATAATTGAATTTTTGTTTTCTACTTTGTTGGTCATGGGGAATAAGGTTTTTAAACTATGATGAAATGATGATTTGATATTATAACAACCATGGTTTTTATTACACACATGAACATGATTTATTACCTAAACAATTAACATTATACAACATGTATTATCGAGATAAACACATTAAGATGATACAACCCTGATTTTTATTACATAAACACATGAACTAGATACAACCCTTATTTTTATTACAAAAACACATTAACTTGATACAACCCTGATTTTTATTACAGAAATGAACATGATTCAAAAGCATTATTCATATGAATTAATCTATAAATTGTATGATACAACAAGCCCAAAAAGTGTTTAAACAAGGTATAACATGAATTATAAACTACATTTTAGCAATAGTCATATCAATGTATCATTAAAGAACTCGAACATAAAGGCACGATATAACATGGTTATCACAACATGAAAAAGTGGCAACAACACATAACATTAAACTAGCATGAGCCAAGTCTCATTTCACAACGAGTATGAGTAAGCAGTAATTTAAATTTAATTAGTATGACTAAATCATCCTTGAAAAAGAATTATATTGGCTAAATTGTTGTTTCACTTTATGTGTCATCATAAAAATATTTACGCAATGTATTGAAGGGCTATCAGTGTGCACCATTCTTAAACATTTCATTTCATGCATAAGTGTGCCACATATATCATACAACAGGGATCCGTATAACTTCATCTTTTTTTCCAAGATAAAGGAATGTAGAATTCATACATCAAAATATATAATCAATAAGTAAATTTTCATAAAGGTGAATACCCTTGATAGAGAAATGGTCATGGTTTTCACTACACAATGACTTTTGCATGGAAAATCATGGTGCAATTTCTGCATCATAACGATGTGACATATGAATTCATAAAAACATTTGATGAGATAAAAAGTGGTGTATCATCATATGTAAATTAAATGGAACGTTCATGGGGTCATATATATACATTTCCCAACAAATTTAATTTAATTTAGTCTCATAATACAAAACAATTTCTTCAATGTGAATGAGAAGAGATAAATTCCTTACAGAATTTTTGAATGGTAATGTGTGTACATGGAAGTGATTAATTAGATGTAAAGAGGGCTATTATAATTTCCAACATAAGAAGATTAAAATAAGTGAGGTTTAAATCATACCCACATCCATGTTAATTGAAATTAAACTGGTATTAAAACATAAAGAAACATGGATAAAAATATGAAAGGAAGGAATACCTATCATGGAAGTGTTACCCAAACGGCATGGGAGGGGCTTATGAGATCCTTATGGGGAGATTTTTGAGACTTTATAGGATTATAGAGATATTAGGGAAGAGGTTGGACAGTCTCGAAAGGCTTTGAGTGAAGAGTAAGTGGGAGATTGGGTGAGTTTATATAAGAAATGAGAGGGAATTATTTATTATTTATGTATTGGATACCACACATTAAAATAATAAAAACCACAAACCATAAAATTGTATTTCCCATGGTTTTCACCAACAGGGAGTGGAAAACAATATTTTATAGGGCCAATGGTCTATCTTCTTAAATTAATATGGTTTCTTATGTGCAGATGAGTCACACTCTCAATGAAATCAATTGAAAAAGTTTAAATGTTTTATATGTCTTGAATGGTCCAATAATGTTTTGTGAAATAAATAAATCAAACCTAAAAGAAAATTATTTTAATGTTAAATCTTATATTAGACCAAAATAATGTTGAGATTATTTTATAACATCACTATTGGGACATTATGATGTCATAAAACACATTATATATTTAAACAGTATTTAATTTTTTCTAAAAAATTTGATTGTCTCAAAATATTATGAAAAATTAACCATTGGATAATTACGACATCCTAATTATAAAATTAATATTAATTTTTTTTCAAATAATTTTCTAAATATGTGATTTTTTACTTTAAAAATAAAAGGTGAAATTATCAATAATTCATGGGTTTTGACAAAAACAACTTTCAAAACTTAATAAAAATTATAATTCTATACATAAAAAATATACTATAATTTATTCTTAATAAAAAATAATTTAATAATAATTTGTTTTAAAAATATTATTTAATTCAAAAATCCATAAATTCATCAAAATAGATTTCATAATTATATATAACTAAAAATACTATTTGTTATTTTAAAACAATTTACATCATAACAATAATAAAATTAATGCATATTCATTACGGTAAAAAATAATGCACAAAGAAATAGTGCTATGATATTGTTACATAACCCATTATAACACTCGAATAGTACCAAAGGGTATGGTGTGTGATGGTGGCATACTTTTGGGGTGGCTTTGATAACATCACTCAGGTGGTAATCTCTCCCAACTTCCACTTCTCTCATTGGCAATTATGCTCAAGGATAAAGTGTTGAAACTCATATTGGGATTGGTCATGAGAGAATCCCAATGACTCCACCTACATTCTAAGCTCCTACAAATGAGATTTTATGGGAAAAGTCCATTGGATTAGGCAATCAATTCATTTTTCGTAGTACATTTAATTTGTTAAAGCCCTATAGTTATACTAATCATGTGATCATTGTTCAACAGGTATATTAGAAACAGTAACAATTCTTAATGTTATTTTGAAATCCAAAAACATAATACCAGGGAAGTTCATATTTTATATAACCATTTTTCATAATAAAACATTTAATCAGACCTAAAGTAATTTATATTGATAGAATATTAGGTCATTAAAATATTACCCCTTAATAAAATTATCACTTGAAATATCATTTTCCCACACTAATACAGATTCAAGTAACTCTACTTCATCACTTCCTCTGATTCCCACATTGCTTCTTCAAACTTTTGGTTTCTCCATAACACCTTGATGTGGGGAATTTCCTTATTTTGTATAAATTTTTCCATATGATCTATTATACACACAAGATTATTTACATAAGAGAGTTCATTATCCAATGGAACCACCTCTGGATTAAGTACATGAGATTGGTCAGGTACATAAATCCTCAATAGTGATAGATGGAATACAACATGTTCTTGAGATAAGATTGGTGGGAGTACTAGTTGATAGGCCACTACTCTTATGCGATCAAGGATCTCAAAAGGGTAAATTATCCTTGGTCTATGATTTCCCTTCTTCCAAAATCACATATCTCTCTTCCACTGTGATATACAGAGGAATACCATGTCTCAGACATTAAATACTAGGTCTCATCGGTGATTATCATCATAACTCTATTAGTGTCTCTGAGCAGCATTAATGTGCTGTTGGATTGTCTTAACCTTATCTAACATTTTTTGACCATTTCATGACCTGGTATTTTCTATTCCCATTTTCATCTCAATATGTTGGTTTTATGAACATCTTCTCATATATGGCATCATAAGAAGAAATTTTTTTTAGTGATTAGAAATTGTTATTGTAAACGAACTCCACTAGAGGGATATGTTGATCCCATCTTCCTTTAAAGTTTATTGAGCATGCTCTTGACATATCTTCAAGTGTTTGGATAGTCTAATCAGATTGGAGATCAGTTTGAGGATGATAAGTTGTACTAATGATTATCTCAGTATCCAAAACATTCGTAATAATCTTCCAAAAATTAGATGTGAAACCTGGATATCGATTGGATACAAATGATAGTTGTACTCCATTCAGTATTATAACATTTCTGATGTATATATGTGCCAGTTTATCCGGTGAAAAATCGTCCCAATTTGTAATGAAGTGTGGAGTCCTTGTAATACAATCCACAAAAACCTATATCAAATTGTTTTTGTTGGATGACTTTGTAAGTCCCATGACATGGTCCATGGTGATTTTCTGTTATTTCCATTCATGTATGGGTAATGGATTCATATTCTCCAAAGGCCTCTAACACTCATCCTTCATTTGCAGACACATCATGCACATCAATGTATATTCAGTTATCAACTTCATCAGGTTATCCCCTAAAGAATGTTCTTAGAGATCTAAAAACATTTTTGTGTTAACAAGGTGAACAATGAAATTTGAACTATATACATAATCCAAAAGTACCTTCTTTAACTATGGATTCTATGGAACACATTGTCTTGACCAAAATCTCACAATTACTTCTTCATTGAAATTTAAATATGGTGGATTACTTTTTCTAATATTTTCAACCATCTTCTAAATTCCCACATTATTATTTTGAGCATCCTTTAAACATTCAAAAAGATTCTATTGAGAAATAATCTGTGAATGGATCTATGATGGTCCCTTCAATATGATTCACGTGTTCACCTTTATCTAATTTATAACCTTTGGATCCTTTTTAATTCTCTTCATGGATACAATCGATGGGTCCTATCTACATAAAACTTCTCCCACCTTGGTCACTTTCCCAAGGAGGTAATGGGTTGAGAAGTCATAGTCATTGATTAGATATGACCATCATCGGTGGTGCATGTTTAACTATTTCTTTGTGAATATATACTTGAGAGGTCTGTGGTCTGTATATATTTCATAATTCTCCCCAAAAATGTAATGCCGCCAAATTTTTAAATCGGAGATCACTGCATCTAATTCTAGATCAAGTGTTGGATAGTTTTTCTCATGAATTTTCAATTTTCTTAAAGCATAGGAAATGAATTTGTCACACTACATCAACTCACAACCCTTACCCTTCATTGATGAGGTACTAAATACCACAAAAATTTATCCACCTGTGGGTATTGTGATCATGGGAATAGTAATAATCCTCCTTTTAAATTTCATGAATCTCTCTACACATTCATCAATCCAGGAAAACATTACTCTCTTCTGAGTTATCTTGGTATGATGGTTGGACAATCATGAAAAATTATTCACAAATCGGTGATAATATACACCTAACCAAAAGAAGCTATGGATACCTATTCTTGAGGTTGGGATCAGCATTCACTAAGTTGTAGATCTCTCAGAGTGATCCACAGGTAACCCATTTCTTGTGATGATATGACCTAAGAACGAGACCTCCATTAACCCAAACTCAATATTTTTGTACTTCGCAAAGGGATTCACCATTTATAATGTCTCTAGTATAATTCTTAGATTCGCTTCATGATCCTCCTTGGTTTTAGAGTATATTAGGATATCATCTATAAATAAGACCTCAAATTTGTTGACGTAATATATAAGGCTTTATTCATCATGTTCATAAATATTATGAGAGAATTAATGAGTCCTAAAGACATTACTATGAATTCATAGTTCCAGTATCTTGTACAAAAAGAAGAATTGGGGATATCATACTTCTTCAACCTTACATGATAATATCCCAACCGCAAATCACCCTTAGAGAAGTATTGTGCTCATTTTATCTATTTGAATAAGTCATAAATTCATGGAAGATGATACTTTTTCTTTATCATTATTTTTATATGCTCCTGATAATAATTGTAAATGTGTACTGACCCATCCATATTCTACATAAAGAGGACTATTTCACCTGATGGTGAAGCTCTTGGGAATAACAACCCTTTATACAGGTTCACCTGTAGTTGTTTCTTCATCTCTAAAGCTTCACAATAAACATTCTATATGGATTCTTGGATATTATCGATTCCATAGGTATATGGTCAATATTTAATTCAAAATCTCTACTAGAAGGAAGACTATCGAATTAATCAACGAACACTTCTATGAATTCCCTCACAATAGGAAGGTCCTCAAGGATGGTTGCCACTAATAACTTAATCATCTAATACATATATTATTCAATATAAGGAAGTAATTTATAGGCCTGAGATCATGGTGCGAAGGTAGATTCAGCTTCCTCCTTGCACTTGAATTGAATTGGGGGTCGATTATCCATTTGGATGTTGATTTCCCTATCACTGAAATTATGTTGGCTCTATATATGGAAAGCCAATCTATGCTGATAATTGCCAATAATTCTACTAGAGGGAGTAAGACAAGGTTCACCAGGAATTAAAATCCACAAATTATAACAGGTTAAGAATTATATTAATTTTATGTAATGATTTCCCCATTTTACATACTCACCGTCATATTTACTTCCATGATTTTTGGTGGTGTTAGGATTGTTCTACTAAAAATTCAGGATATAAAAGAATGCATAGAACCTAAATCAAACAATATGGTCACTATTCATGAATTAATAGATAGAGTACCATTCAACACATTATTGTCAAGGTTCACTTTTCCATAAATGATGGAAAAATTTCCCTCTTTCCACCTTAGAGGTTGTTGGTTGACTCCGAAAAGAAATAGCATGGTGCACTGATTTGCAAGGTGGCTTGGTTCTTGGCTGTTGAAACAATGAACAACATGTTGAGGTTATAATGTATCATTACTATTCTATGTTTCAGGCAAAGTATTTTCTTGTCAGCAATTAACAACTATCTTCCCTTCTCTTCCACGCATAAATAATTTCCTCATCTCCTTCAGGAAATTTCGAGAGTGTTTTTATCCCCACCATTGGTTTGTGGGGTGCTTGATTTTCATATCACCATTGGATTTATCCATCAGATATCTAGAATTTAATTCCACCATACACTTCTATCCTCATGATATCCATGGGATCCTCCTATCTTTATTTTCACATTTAGGTCACATTAGAAAATTTCCATATAGTTATAGAAGTCAGGAATCTCTAGGTGCTTCTGTAGGCTAGGTTTTATCCCCACAAAGAATCTATCAACGTTGCATTCAGGGGTAACGGAAAAGCTGAGGGTATATTGTTCCAACCTTGTGATGTTTTCCTCATACTCTCTGATGATTAATCATCTTTTTTCATTTGTAAAAAAACGTCCCTTTCTATCTTATTTCGGAGGGAGGACATAAGATATTTATAAAAAAAAGTCTTCTGGAAATCCATCCATTCCAACTCCTCGATCTCCTCCCTAGTCTTTGTATTTTTGATTGATGTCCACTATTGATCGGCTACACCCTCCATAAGATAAGAATTATTGAAGAAACTTCTACTGTTATAAACATTTAAGGATGGAGATTATATTTTTAATGGAGTTGATCTATTTCTCAGCATTTTAAGGATCTGATGACTCGTTAAAAGTTGGAGACCTTTGTCTCATGAAGCTCTCGATTGCAACTTGTTCCTTCATAGGGCGGTTGAATGTTCCACTAGAAATATGTTTCTATTCGAATTTTGATTAAAATGAGAGAGTATCATGACAATGTTCGAGATTCCATCTCCCATTGGATTTGGCATCTCACTAGAAAAGTCATCACATTGATCACCACATCGGTTCTTAGCACAAGTCCTCCTATTACAGGCCATTTCCTAGAATAAATAGAAATTTAGGGGTTACACATAAAGGTTAATCCAAGGAAAAAATTGACTTTTAAATAATATTTATTTCCATAACTTATGAATCTATTGTCTTGAATCTATGTTATATAGGATCTACTACACAACATTTATTATTTGGGGCATTTTTTTATTCCCTTACAAATGGTTCATACTAAGCATATGAATTTTACAAAGAATTTCGATTAGGATTTTTGTAACCAAGAGTGAAGCAAGGCCCGTTGCTATGTTCCAGGATACCTCGCGTCAAGCCTGAAACATGTTGTGAGAGTTTTCACTCCATGGTACATTTTTTCTAGAGCCACCTATACCAACTCGTATCTAGACATAGATGTATTTGTTTGATAAAACACTTAATCTATAATTTATTTAACGTAAGGATTTTTTTTATTATACATAGCGTTCTACCTAATTCTTTAAATAGATTTTTATAATCGTATTCCCAAAAAAAACATAACTTACCCTCTGATACCAACTACAACAACCTTATTTTTTATCACACACTTAAACATGATTTATTACACTAACTCTTCACTTAATGAAACATGTAAGACCTAGTGTTCTAGTGTATTTGGGGATTAAGAACATTATATAACAACATCAAACATAATAAAATATCATCTTTATTGAAAACATACTTAGCATAACCATGTAAATCCCTAATACTTAGTATTGTATGGCATAAACTCAATACATACAAGTGAAAAAGGTGAGCTAAGAATACCACTAAGGAAGTAAAAAAGGATTAACTGAAGAATATAATACTTCTTAATAAGTATGCATATCAATGTAAAATAAAATAACATGAACATAATGGTATGATATAGTATGATTTTCGTAACATGAAAATGTTCCAACAATACATAACATGGAATTAGAATGTGCTAAGGCTCATTTCACAAAGAGCATGATTAAAACCACATTTTACATTAATTAGAATGATTAAATCCTCTTTGAACTTTAATTATCATGATTAAATACTCATTGGACATGATTTATCATGATATAAATATTTACCTAATGCATTGGAGCGATATTAGGGCGTACCTTTCTTAAACAATTCAATTCATGCATAAGTGTTCCACAGAGATCATACATCATGGAATCATCAAAAATTCTAATTTATTTCACCATAAAGGAATTCATAATTCATACATGAAAATATAGAATCATGATGTTAAGGTGAATAACGGTGAATACCCTAGATAGATAAATTGGTATGGTATTCACTACACAATGAATTTGGATTTGAAATCACAGTGCAATTTAAATATCCTAACAATTTTACATAAGAATTCATAAAATCATTGATGAGAGTTAAAGTGGAGAACAATCATATATATATATATATGATGGACAGTAAAAGGGTCATATAAATATAGGTCCCATTAAATTTAATGGATTTTAGACTCATAAAACAAAAAAAAATACTTCAATGTGAATGAGAAGAGAGAAATTCATTATGGAATTTCAGCATGGTAATGGATGTAAATGAGAGGCATTAATGAGAGATAAAGACATGTAGAATAATATAAAACAATAGAAGGGGTTAATATGAGAGGTTTGAAATCATACCCCAACAGTTGTAATTGATTGTATATGGGAATTACAACATAATGAAACTTGGAAAATAATAAGAAAGGAATGAATCCCTTACTCGGATGCGAGAACCCAAAAGTATGGGAGGATATTGAGAGAGGATATTTGAGAGCATGGGGCACATTGGGTTGATTATAAATTTATTAGGTCAGAGATTGGACGAACTCCAAAGGCTTTTAGTGAGGAGTATAAGGGAGATTATGTGGTTTTATATAGTAACATTGCGAAATTCATTATTATTTTGGTCTGGGACACCATACATTAAACTAATCAAAACCACAGACCAGACCATGGTTTTTTCCCATGGTTTCTTCCAGAGGGGGGTGGGAAAAAATATTTTATATGTTCAATGGCCTAACTTCATCAAATAATAGGGTTGATTGTGTTGAGGGGAGTCACACTCTCAAGGAAATCTATTTTTAATGGTAAAATGTTTTATAAATATTGAAGGGACGAGTAAGGATTTGTAATGAAATAAAACAAATACAAAATCAGATTATTTTAATGGTAAAACATATATTAGCCGAACATAATGTTTAGCGTATTTTTTTTTACAACACTATTGTGTCAATATGATGTCATAAAACACATTATATATAAGGGGTATTTAATTTTTACCCAAAAATTCGACTGTCTCAGAAAAATATGAATAAATTACCATTGGATAATTTTGATATCATGATTCATAAAATAATATTAATTATATTCAAATACTTTTCTAAATAATTTAATTATCACTATAAAAATAAAAACCATCATTCTGTGAAAATTCATGGGTTTTGAAAAGAACAGCTTGCACACCTTAATATAAATAACAATTGTATTTATTAAAATTATACGAAAATTAATAATTTGAAAAAAAATTAATAATAAAATTTATATATAAAATATTATTAAATTAAAAAATCCATTAATTCATTAAAATGGTTTTCATATTTTAATATTACGTAAAAATACTTTTAGTCCTTTAAAAACTATTTACGATGTTAAAATAATAATATGAATGTATATTATTTATTATAAAAATTAATTTACATAAATAAATTACTAAGGTCTTGTTACATAACCCCTTATAACACCCACATAGAACGGAAGGGTAATATGTGAAATTCTGATTGACTCCTGGGGTGGCTCGGAAAACATCGCTCGCGTGGTAGTCCCTATCAACTTTGAATTCTCTCATTAGTGGTTCTACTCATGCTTAACGTGTTGAAGCTCAACTTCGTCATGATAAAGAGAGGAGACCAATGATGCCTCCTCATTTATGAGCACTAAAAACGATATCCTTTTGGGGAATGTCTACTTGATGAGGCCATGGCTTCCGTTTTCAGTGTTAATTGGATTTGTTAATGCCCAATATTTATACTAATCTGTTGATCACTGTTCAATAGCTATATTAGAAATGAAATCAATTTTTAATCAAAAATTGAAATAAAAAAACATTAAACCATTTAAGTGAATATTTTATATAACTATTTTTCATAATAATATATTTAATTAGAGTGAGAGTAATTTTCATTCGTTGATGTTTTGGTCAATACATGAATGATTTTATGTTTTTTGATTGACAAGAAATTTATTTGAGGATTTTTATATGGTATTAAATTTTTTAATTTGGTTTTAATTTTGTTTTGGGTTTCAACGAGGTAATGAAATACTTTGAATTTATTAATGTATGTTAATTTAGTGTTTAACGTATAATATTTTTCGAAAATGGGATTAAAATAAATTTCAATTTTTGATTTGAAAATAATTTACAGTTCCTTATTTATTAAAAAGGTCATGGAAAATATTCTGAGGGATTAAATAGAAATGAATATATTTTATGTTTATTATTTTTTAAAATATAAATATCTATTTTATGATCTGTGTTTTAGAAACATTTAACTAAGTTGTTTGCATTCATAAATGTATGTCATGTGAATAGGGTTGGTCCTTATTAAAGAATTTTTTTGTTCAAGAAATCAAATGTTGACTTTTATTATGAAAAGATAAAGGGAAATAAATTTTGGTAAATGAATGTGGATGACCCATTTATATGAATATGATAAAAATGATAAAAATGATTAACATTGAATAACAGAATTGAAGGCTTGTGTAACAGATTGGGATGTTGGAAATGGTGTTGCTCATCCACTATATGGGAACTAGATTGGTTCTCATGGTACAGATAGTATTATATATATTTTAGGATTATGTCCTTGGAATTCCCCATCCATGATTGTTGGAGGGTGGGAATGATACTATTGAAGCATCAGTCCACATTAGTTTTTAGAGGATATATAGATCATCCTGACTCCAAGGGTATGGAAATGGAATTCCATATTTTTTATTCAGATATTGGTAGTGGAATTCCCCATCCATGATATATATGTTATAATAATTCCTTAGGTACCACTACTATTACTTATGATTTTGATGGTAGGAAAATTTATTCCAAATCTAACATCGATTACCTAGTTGGATGGTAATATTTCACTAGATTAACGTGATTAATACATTTACTATACCTTCTGTTAAAATGAATTTTAACCCGATGTTATATTGCATAGACATTCAGTTTGGCTAAATAAGGATTTTTTGGGTGTCTCTGTGGAACAAAATAGATTCAAAGGCTATTGAGAATTTTTTAACGGTGAAACAATTTTATTTTACTGCATTATCATTCTTTATCACTAGTATATACATTCATACAAAAATATATTGAATGGAATTTAATTAGGACACTATTTTTTGTGGACATTTTATTTTTACTCACACTATAATCAATAATCCAATACACTTTGGAACCTAGGAAGATATCACATGATTATGTTTTGTAAAAATATTAATTGGAAACAATTTGAGTTTTGTTAGATCTTGTTTTACAGATTATATATTTCAATGTAATTTTATTGGTTTGGATCGGAGATTCTGAGACAAATTTTCCAGTATATTTTATTTTATGTATATCATGTATCTATCAATGTATGAGATTTTTTTAATATATATCTTGACTGTTCAGGTGATTGATTTATTTAATTTTATTATAGCATCATTTTTTTTCAAATGATGAATTATTTCAAATTTCGTAAGGTTTGTAATAATTATTTATTTATTTATTATTAAAACATGATATGGAATAAATGTATCTTCATATTTCCATCTTATATCCACACTATTAGTCAGCAACCTCTGGTGTATAACGTGGTTCCCATGAGGCCATGTGGATAACTTGATCAGGGAACTAGTAAAGTCAAAACTATGATGTGCCATTAAAAATTTTTATCAACAGTATCTATTTTGTATTGTTTTACTATTTATAGTATCGATGAAAGGTGATATATGAATGACTCAATGCAATTTTTGGGTATCAGTCTTATGCGACATTTACATTAGTTTTGGTGGGACGTTCATCTGACTAGGTATTGGGAATGCAATTCTAGTTTGGGTTATTTTAGTTTTATATGATTTTCACATCAATCTTTAAACTTGTTACTTAGATTTGATGACTTATGATGAATTATGGGCTCTTAGTCTACTGTCACAAACCATGTGGTTTAATTTTACTCATTTTTTATAGAGGCAAGAGGTATCTCATACATTGTTATAAGAGTATTGAAGGCACATGTTAGATCACTACTATTGTATAGTTTTGTGGATTTCTCTTTATGATGGTTCAATGTATTTATAGTGAGATGATTTATATAGGGGATACTAGTGTTTTCTTTGTTCATGGTTGGTGCAGTGACCCCTATGGGTCATAATTTTATGTATTTTACTTTTCAACTAATTCTGTACAGTTTTTCCACATTGGTTTCATGTATCAGCCTTATAGGGATTAATGTGATGTGTGTTGTCTAGAGAGGATAGTAACCTTATATATTGGTATTTTTTTGTTTATAATTCATTATGTTGTGAAACTATAGATGAGGGGGTTTCAAAATGGTTTTTGAATGTTTAGTTTATATGATTTAATGTTTTCTTCCACATGAGTAGTAACATTTTATTAGATGATGTAGACCATGTATGGTTATAAATGACAACATTTATGACATGGATCCAGATTTGCGTGTATGTACCACGTAGCTTTTGAGGGTTAAATGTGAGATGGTCGAGCTGTGATATGTGTTTTTTGATTGTGGAAGTTAAATATATTTGTTTTAGACATTAATATTTAATGAAATTATATTGTTTATTATTTGGTGGAACACATGGATTTGGAGGGTTGTATTGGTTAGGAGATTTGATCAATTTCCTTGTAACATTTCATCAAGATTATGGTGAAAGGTTATGTGATTTTTTTGGAATCTCAGAAAACAATCGATATTTTATAGGTTAAGAAAAAGTTTATAACCTAGTAAGTTACATTTAGTTTTGAGATGAACCATGGATGACATAAATTTTGTAATATGGGAATTTAAGATAGGCATGGCATGTGGATAGGGCTTGTGAGATAAATAATTAATGAATGTGAATTAATAGAGGTGGGATTTATTGTGTGGTTGGGTTATCAAAGAGTGTGTAATAGAAAAGTGTTAATATGATATTTTAGTTCTGATAATTGGTGTGATTCTTTGTCATTTTGTTTGTAGACAATAAAAATATGGGGTCTACACCAATGGAAGTTGAGTTTGGAAGCCATCCATGAGTAGGCTAGGAAATGATGTGGGTATGATGAGATGATTACAGGTATGGAGTCCTGGGGTCATTTAATGAGTTATACCACTATGTGAGATATATGTTCCCTTATTAATTATTGATTTTTTGAGGGTATTTATTAAGGAACACATGAAATAATATTTTTTATATATGATCATTCGCAAAGCCATTAAATTTTCATGGGTATGCTGGGAGGAAAATTTTAATATGCCCAGCTACCTAAATTTATTTTATTGTTTATCATGGTGTCACACTAGAGTTGTTCTCATAGAATTAAAAGTGTGGATTCATATATTGGGATTAATACCATTAACTATAAGTGATTGACTTCCCCATGATGTATTGGAATTTACTGAATTCCAAGGGTTCCATTCTTGGTTTTTGGGAATGAGTGACAATTGATGCTTCATTTAGTTTTGGGATGCCTATGGGAGTGAAGGTGTCATATTTTTTTAACATAATGATGCACTATTGGTTTACGATATGTGTTTTTACTATGAGTTTTTGATGGTATTCATAACCATATTAATGAAATGGTGGGTGACATATGTTGAAAATCATACATGGCATGTCATTTTCGAAATGATCAAAGCATTTTGGATATTAGGTAGGGATTTCAAGGAAAATACATTTAATAAAATTTTGTTTACGGTTGTAAATATTTTGTCTAATATTGTTGGTCATATATGTTAAGGATGTGTTCCAATAATGATTATTTTTATCTTGTGTATTTGGGTGTCGAATGTCGATAAGCCTTTTAGGCCATTAATGGGAGAATAAATTCACGTTATGTTGGGATTTTCAGATGGAAAGAGTGTTATTTATCAAAATTAGATGGTTATAAGAATAATATTATTTATTGGTTAACCATTGAATTATAACATGTTGGGTGATGTTTTATTCAATTTTATATTGGATGGGCTCAATTAGAACCATGATCATGTTTCAATTTGGGGAGCGGGCATTATGTTGTGGTTTTGGCTTGTTGGGGATCTTTGGTCGGAGGATGCGCCTTTGTAGTATTTTATCCTATCAAAATCTATATAATAATGTTTGATAAAAATTGATGAATGAAATATTTGGCGTTTTATATATGTATGAACACCGAATATTCTTGATGAAATCAACTTTTTTAAGTCAGGTGGTATTGTCCAAAATCATAATGGGTCAAAACTATTAGAAGGATTTTAAATTTTAATATACTGCATAAGCTGAATTAATGATCATGAAAAGAAATGAAATTATTGGATTTATATTTCGATGAATTAATAGATTATGTTTAGGTATGTGTCACTATAGTTATATCAATAATTCAAATGATAATTGATGTCATAGTGTAATGTTTTATGAGTTTTGGAGTTTTTGAAAAAGGGTGAGAAAAATTATGTGGATGGTTAAGGAGAAACTATGTGATATTATGATTCTCTATCAATATTCAGTTCATTTTTAAGTGAGTAGGGATGAGTTTTGTAGTGTACTATAGTGAAGTTAAAACTATGCAAGGCTCAATGGCATGCATTACTAGAAGGTGGAGGTTCTAAGACAAGGTTCATGACAAGATCACAGTTTAAAAATTAGTGTGGTTAATTGAAAATTCTTTCTAGTGGGGTTTGAATGGATAAAACAATGTTTAAATAACTTTGGGGATAACCAAATAGGTACTATTTTCATGGATATTTCTACAAAAATTCTTTACAAATAGTTCTGAAAAACATGTTTCCAAACATTATGGTTTACAATAATCTCATAAGAATAAGGATTTTACCATTTTACTCCTTTGAGATTTTAAATTATCCATCCCATTTTTCTTGTCACTTTTCTATTCTAACTTGAGTAGGTTTCTCCTCCCATTATCCATTCATCAAGTATCATTAAAAAGGTCTTATTTATGGGTTTATTTTGTGTTTTTATTTATAAATCAGTCTTTATTGGGTTCATTAATTTCTTTTATTACATCTCTATAATTTTGGAGGTCATTAGTTTAGGATTTCCTGACGATTCCAATAAATCATGGTGGTTTCATTCCTTTCATATGTGGATTTTGTTGTATTTCATTGATTAAATCATGATATGGATTATTCATTTTTGTTGAGTTTTTTAAGGTATGTGTTCCTAATGAATTTTTACAGGTTTATACTAATGAATTGTTTATTTATGGGCTTATTTTGAATTAAATCACAGAGATTATCTATAAATGAATTCCAGGAGTCTATTATGTACATTCCTATGAGGTTTCCTGGAGTTTTGATATAAGGATAACAACTCATTGAGTTTTTAGGCATTATGTTGTGTTGGAGTTTAATTTCTTGAATAATTTATATTTTTATAAAATTTTATTTTCTGTTTATTTTCCTCAGGATAGGTATTGGGTTATTGAGATGATCTTAGTTGGGTGATGAAGGATTTTGAAAATTCTAGGATGAGCATTTTCTAGTCCACACGTTTTGGAAATGTTTTGGAATGATTTTTTGATGGTTTTAGTGGTCTGGGAGCCATACCAAATGTATTTTTAATTTTTTAACATGTGTATGTAGAATGTGACTATAGCCCATGTGTTTTCATCAATTTTTTCAACAGTTTTTAATTTTGTTTTGGGACTTGTATTAATTCCTTAGAATATCCATAGTTTACATTTTATACATGGGTGCTTATAATACCAAACATATAGTAGCCCATGTGGTGTATCATTTCATGGAAGTGGAAATGTGGTCTTGTAAATGGATAAACAGAGTGGGAAATCATTTAAACCCTGTTTCTATCATTGGTTATCCAGACTGAATGTCTAAGGTATTATTGGTAGGGATTAGGTATTAATGTTTTTAAAATGTGATTCATGTATGATTTTTATATATTTTATGTGTTACTTTTTTATAAAATTCTTGTGAAGCTATTCAAGTGGATTAAAAATTGTGTGTGGGGTTTTGACCATGTTTTGATTGTGATGGGGTTGTCTATGTTTTGAAATGATTTTTTTATATGAGTTGTTGACCTTCCCGTGGGTTATAGAAATGAATTCTAAATTGATTGAAATGGATTTTTTGATATGAGTATGTAGTTCCCATTTTATAGAAATGTTATGTTGACTCTTGTGTCGGTTTAAATGGAAATTAATGTCTTCAATATGGATAATTTAATAATGTTTAAAATCATTTGTTATTAGGGGAGTGTTTCAATTTGTATAACTAGGATTTTTGTTTTTATTATTTAGTGAAATTTGAAAGGGGTTGGGAATTATTGAGGATTGTTTTCATTTTTGAGGGCCTATCTGGACCCTTTTGTTGATGAAGTGATAAAGGGAAAAGAAATTAGATAAATAAAATTCGGTTCATCACTGATGTTAATATGTAATTTTTAATGAATTTTCATCCTTGAATAATTGAAATTAATGATAATATAATATAGTCAGATATAAGATATGGTGTTCTTCATCTATTAAATAATTTCTAAATATATAATCATGGAATCAATGTAATTATATTTTATTTACTATGTTAGATAAGTAATCAATCATCAATGGTTTTGGGAAGGAATGATTTAAGCTCAACTAATCCCAATGTACCATAGATTCTTGAGGATATACTAAATCTCTTGAAACCAATGGTATGTAAATGGTGTTCTATGTCTTCAATTAGAATGTTGTAAATGAGGTTCCCCACCCATTGTATAAGTTATGTACTAATTATTGAGGAAACACATGTGTTAATTATTATTCAGATAGTCAAATATTAAATTCCATAACCCTTATTCAAAATATATACATGTTCATTGAGGTACAATAGATTTGAATCATTGATAAATGAATGCCCATTTGGGAATTAATGAATTTGACCATATCGTGTATGGATTGGAATCTCAAAAAAAAAACCATAGAAGGATTGGTTTATTTTAGGAACCACTATAAACCAAATTACTTAATGGATAATGTTAAATTTTTAATAGTAATACAAGTTTATTTTACATCATTTTTTAGTGCACTTGTTAATATCTCTATACTATGTTTTACTAAATAATATTTTCATTTGAAAACAATGGATGTCTTTTACTAAATTTTACTCACATTCCTGTCAATCCACCACTACATATGGGCACTTGAGCTGCCATGACATGTTTTTTACATGAACATTTTTTGGATGAGCCCACATAGAGTTTTTCAAGATCTGACGGTAAAGCTAGGGTAGTTTTATTTGACATGATGGTTTCAGCCATTAGAATATATGAATCCTTTTTTAAATTAATTTACTTTTATTATTTAATATAAAAATATTAGTGGGAATATGGGGATATGTATGAAAAGGATATTTGTGTCTTTAATTTATTTCATTATATCACAACATGTTAATGTTTTACATTATTTATTCAATTGTATTAATATAATATGTATAATATTTTATTATTTAAATTTATTTCACTATTATATTGTGTTATAGTCTCTCCACAATATCATATTATACCCCCTATACTAATTTAATGCCTCTATATTATGATCTTTCATGCCTGATGTCGTGTGATGAGCCATCTTGGGCAACATTTTAGTGTTACCCTTGATGGGACATTACAAATAAACACTAACACATAATATATTTGGTATCATGGTATATATATTAGTACGTAAATTAAATTAATCAATAAATTTATATATATATCTGATAAATTCTTTCAAACAATGAATTGAAAAATTATGAATTTATTAAATAATTACATTGGTAGAAAAATCATGCTTATAAAAAATGGTGAATTTAAAAGTCCAAGGAGTTGATTAATTTAGTAATGTTAAATACCCTAGTGGAATATAGTCTGAGATGATTTATAATGAAAAACATGGCCAATATATTAACATAAAAAGTAAAATTTAGATAAAAAATCATATATGCATGAAATAATTTAAATATTTGAACATTCATATAGTCAATAAAATTTAATAATAGACTATACAATATAGGGATTCCATAAAATATAAATATAAATAAAATATATATATTTATTCCACAATTGTGTAGTAGATAAATTAAAACACAATAGAAATTAAATTATGGTTCAAAATAGAAAAAAAGTCTCAGGGAATTTGAAATAGAAACAAAATTAAACCTATAAATATACAAACTATCAAATAAAAAATTTTGGGCCCTAGAAAACCATGATTCTGGAGGGTCAAATCATCATGAAATTTTTTTATTTTAATGATACAAATATGGTATCTACTTTTGCAGGAAAATATTTAACTAGTCAAATAGAGTCATGTTGTTAATAAAAATTCACAAGTAGAGAGTCAATATACTAGTTTTATTTGGTTAACCCTTAAGGAATAGTATAAGAAGAATTTCCCAAAGTGATTCAATTATACAAAAAATTGTCTAATCATTAATAGTAATTTTGGAGTACAAAATATCCTAACTAGTCACTCGATTTTAGGAAAACTGCCATTATAGTTATTATAGAGAATGCACAGAACATATCATAAAACACTAATATCGACATCCAGTTTCCATTATCATTATGTTATGTCTAACTTTGTTTAACGAAATGAAGGACTCATTAGAAGATTAATAATTTTAATCTCTTCCCTGATTAACATAGTAATATTCTAAAACAATAGTCCTCAGTTGAAGAACATGCAATCATTATTCCCTAAAACTAGATGTTCATCAGCACTATCCATGAGGCTATTAGCTTTTATAAACCCCCCATTATCTTTTAAACAAATTCTAGCATTAAAAAACCCACACACCTTCATCAATCTCTAAATGTATTCAAAACTCTTAGCCCTATTGGAAGTCTATGTCCTCCCAAAAATCCTGGTAATTATGAAACTATATTTTTTGAAGTTCTTTACTATCATTTAACAACTTATCTATATATTTAGAATATTGTATATCAAAATTAATTTTCAACATAGTGTGATACTAGACATCATGAATTTTATGTGATTCAACCTTTTTTGAAAATATATTCCTTAAAAATGAAGTGTGTTTGGAGGTTATTTGTAGACTTATCCAATCACATAGATTCCGATCAATATGTTAACATATTTCAAAACACTTATATATAATTAAATAATATCCCATATTCAAAAAAAATCTAGAAAAAATTAAAACCATCACAATGATTCCCAAAGTCACATAGTTTTACCATATTTCAATCACATCTTCATGTTGATTCTTATATTAATTAGGACATTGTATTTCCATCCAAATTTATAATGAATCAATCCTTCAGGAAACCATATTCCGTTTTGATGCATGATACCATTACGAAAACTAAAATTTTCATCAAATTCATTCCCTTAAAATATTTTCAAGTGATCATCCTGGAAATACACTTATTGTGATTCTTTATACATCCTTTTATTTTTGAGCTCTATAAATTTGGAAAAAATAGTTAATGATGCCTACCTCAACAATTAATCCATATGTTCCATAAGAAAAATAACTTTTCAAAATTATTGGTCCGAAATAAAGTGTATTTCCAACCAACACAAAATACACTCCATTTTCATCTATAAAAACCCATGGTTTCAATAACCCCCCCCCCTTTGGGTTTTTGACACTATGTAGAAAAAATAAATAATTTACTAGTCTTGATCAATAAAATTATAGTACTAAAACATATCCCATGTCACTATATGTCTACATAACAATATCATGGTGTAGAAAAAAATATTGCAAAAAGATAATTTAATACCTCTATAGACCAAACCCCTAAAAACCTCAAAATCATTGATTTCAAAATATCTCTACCTTTTAAGGACCTAATGAATTTTTTTATGTTTAGTTCAGAAAAAACATCCACCGACTCACTTCATCCACATACACATTTAGCACATCAATAAATATATTAAAATAGTTAACAAAATTTAGAAGAGGGGATAATCCATAACCCCCTCCTTCAATGGGATGTGGTAGAACATCGAGTTCCAAACTATGTGTCTCAAAAATTAGTGATTCAAATTTCAAAGTATGGATATTATAAAAATAGTCATACATTACAAAATTATTCATTTTAATCACCAATTGATCTACATTTTCGTGGATAAATTAATATACGCTCCCACTATTTCTGGAATAAGTGTTATATGGGAGATTCATTATATCATCAATAATGATCTTCATGTCATAGTGAAAAACCATTAGGTGTTTCACCTCCCCACCAGTATAATACTTTCATTGTTTCATCCATAATAGCTGAGTGGATGAAATTATATTTTATATATACTTAGCTTCATTCATTCAATATTAAGTGATTTCTTGTTTCTAGATCAACAATAACAAACATTTTTGGCATTAGAATAATACACCACCACATGTGGTCTTTTGATCTACTGAATATCCAACCCATGAGAAATCATAATAACATAATAATATATTATCCCTTCCTTCTGTAAATTATAATAATAAATTGGGATTTCATTTATTATACTTTATGATTCTTTTAACTAGTAATAATTATATTTCATTGGATTACATAAGAAGTGAGTTGCTAAGAATGCTACAAGATAATAACTGTATTTGTTGTAGTCAATTAAGATTAGTATCCAATGATCCTCTTGTATATTGTGGGATCCAAATATTTTGCTTCCAAATTATTTCCATGTTTTTCCAAACTGAAATTATCTTTGATATTAGTTTTGAGCCATGCGAGTATATTTTCATCACTAATAAATTTTTTTTTCTTCTTGACAAATTTTTGTGAAATCCTTCATTCAAACTGCATGACGCCTCAAAAAGTATCTGAGTTCACCAATAATATATATTTTAAATTCATATTTCATGTGATTTGAAAATTTTCCATAATATATTTCTAATTCAACAAAAAATAATACCAGCCACATATATAAGAACAACTAATTGATCATTCTATGAATTATCTATAAATTGATTATTGTCAACACATCATCCTTTAATTTTTTTAATAATCAATCAACCCATTGATAATACAATTTTATGGATTTAAATTCATACCATATTGATCCTTTGTTTATCAGAAAACCTTTTTCACATCATTTCCAATCATAAATCCTTCTGGTGGTTCAATGTAGAACTATTTGTAAGGATCATCATTTAAGAATGTCATTTTGACACCCATCTGATAAAAATTGTACCCTATTTAAATTCCATGTTATAGAAGACCATGATTAACTCATGTAACTGTAATTTATCCAATTGTCTATCAAACTCAATTCCTTCAATCTTAGCATATCATTCGCACACCATGTGTGCCTTATTTCTCATCGCATTTTCATGCCCATAAAAATTGTTTCTAAATATATACTTTTTTCCAATTACATTACGATTTTCTAGATTTTTAACTAGATTCCATATAATCTTCATATCAAAATTATACATTTCCACATTCAGGTCCATAACTCATGATCCATAATTCCATACATCTTCAAATGAGTTTGGTTCCACAATTTATAGGAAGGAAATATGTTTTATTTTATCATTCTCAATGTTTTAGGTATTTTCCAACACCCAATTGTATTCGATTGATAAATTACTACTCTATATTTTATCTTGTGTGTTCCTAATGATGTTTCTTCAGCGATTGATTACTTTTATGATTTATATTACACATAATCATATTTTTGATCCCTGAATGTTTTTAAAGACTTCTACTATTTTAAAATTGATATATGTCTATTTTTATATGGATTATTCATATTAAATCATAACAACATTTGAAATCCCTGTCTTATTCATGGTATTTTATATAATGATATTCAAATCATTGGTTTCAAAAATATTTTAAGGAAGATTATTTTTTCAATTGTAGGACTTACATAGTAGTTGATATCCTATGCATATTCCCTCAGATATAGTATCACTATACATTCCCTGATTTCATATTATATTTAAGAAGAATCGTTATATATAAAATAAATAAAAAGTAATCATAGAAATATTCCTTTCATACTATATCTCTTTTGGTGTACTAGTTTCTCGTATAAAAATCCTTATTTGATTTTTTTGTATACACTGTGACCTTAACACCCCCTTCAATATTGATGAGAAAAATGAGTCTCAATAAATATAATTCTAGCTTCATTATTTAGATACCTATTTTTAAATTTAATGAACCTATTTTTATTCAAGGGTTTCAATATAGAAACAATATTATTTATCCCAAGATTTTTTTGGATATCATCAATTTTAGTCTATGTGTATTATTCTCCATTATCAGATAATTGAATCTTAATTTTTAGGAAATTTCTATTCTCACATCTTTGATGATTATTCCTTATTAGATCAAGCACATTTCATTTCATCGACATCAATATCACAAAAAATATTATACAATAATCATAAATAGAAATAACTAAATTCCCCTATATATATGTGTGTGTTATCCACATTCATTATAATGCATACATATGTGTGGATGATATTATGAATATTTGATGTTAATTTCTTCTTTAGCTGATATGAACTCGAAACCATATTCTATCCCATAAAAAAATAAAAAAGTATTTTCTCATTTATGCTTCTGATTCAAAAGATTGTAAATTATATTAATCATATATATATATATATATATTTCATATCCTACAAATTAATTTCACCCAACGACTAGTGTGAAATGTAATTTTATTCAAAAATTGATCTGTCAATGGTGATCTATTTAATGTAAACCTCATATAAATTCCCATCTATTATACATCTATTATGTAGAAAATTACAAGAATATCCCAAAATAGTGTACCACTTCAAATGAAATGTCACTACCAATCATGAGTAACAATGTTGCCTCATACTCTTGAGATTATGATGAAGAATATCTATATATATGACTTCATTTATCATTATCTATTCCTTTTTAGTTTAATATTTCTATGTCCTATAATCTATAAATAACCATCATTTCAAAATATCACTTTTTCAACAACCATTTTCATAGAATTCCTTAAAAAATAAGCATTTCTTATCTAGTGGGACGTTCATCACACTCATATTCAAATTATAAAGGAGAATGATTTTTTTCAATTGGAATTATTATTGGTTTATGGGTATTTAATTTTATCAGAGTTATATAGTTCTTGTTCTAGGATTTCATCTTTCATTATTGAATAGATTGATGGCCTTATTTCGAATAGTAGAACAAATATCCATAGAAACTATTTCTTTATATGATGACAGATTCAAATTCCTTCTCCTTTATTAACTTCCAAGTATTTACACATTCAGATATCATATTTTCTCTTCATATTAAGACATTTTAGGGATAATAAAACTATAATATTTACACTTTAAAAGTGTAAAATAATTTTACTTCTTTCCACAAAATATCCCTTTCTTTTTTAATGTTATTTAATAGATGGTATTTTCTAGATAGAAGACAATTATTTTCCCTTATTTTTACTATTTTTATCAAACATTACAATTTTAAGACATCGTGACGAATTTTGATATTTCCATCATTATGTATCCTTTTATATTGTCCCATTCCATTTTTATCATTATATGTTTTAGCATTTTATCTTATTCCACTTTTTACGATTTATGTGGATCATTGATCGCTCATGTCCTATTTTAAACTTGAATAAACATGTTTATCACTCTCAGGAAACTATGAATCTTAATATATTATGAACTATAATTTATTTATTTTTCACTTTTTATTGGTTTAGTATCCAGTTTACTCGTTAGATCAAAAACTTCATCAATTCCTTCAACTATCCCTTTCTTTTCAAACTGTCTTGATGTATGGTCCCTGATGAATTTTTCATTCATTCTATAATGTATTTATATTCCAAAACAACAGTAGATAATTCAAGAGTTGTTAAATTTTATTAGTACTCTCCTTCTAATCAATTAATTTCAATTCCTTGCTGACAGTCATTATTTTGTGAATCTTCCAACACAACTCTCATATAACTTTTTAATTTCATTGATTGTCAAGATCATCAAAGTCACACTCAAGATCCAAATTCAGATGAAAAACTCCATTCAAAATATTGTCTTCTTCTTTTATAGGTTTTACCATTTCAACTATATCCATCATGTATTCTTTAGTTGAAAATTTATTCTCTAGTTCTACAACATTGAATAATTAAATAATATCTTCTTCTTCTTTGGAAATAAATATTTCTATCTATAATTTTTTTCCTAAAATTAATTCTACCTTGTTAAATATCCTCTTATGATACGTATTCCTGGTTTCTTCATCATATTATATATCATCAAATTTTATTAGTCAATGTGTAATAATTTTCACAATATACCACAATAAAATCATGGAAAGGGATTATTTTTTCCATGTCTTGAAATTCTTAGCAATAAGAGAAATAAATTATTCATCTACATCATCTTCATCATTACTAGCTTGGTATCTTTCAATATTATCAATGGAATTGAATTTAATTTCCTTTATTTATCAAATTTTTTCCACTTATGGATTGAATTTCATTTAATAATCAATTGGACTATTCAGTAGATTCTCAAGAAAATGTTTTCAAAATCCTCATTCCCAAAAAATCTAAAACATTTGGATTGTATAGTGGTAGAATAATTAAAATTATTTTTTAACAATATTCGTGTCTTGACTTTCATCACCATGGTCTAAAATTCATTAAACGAATACAATAATACAGTTTCAAAATCTATTATCATTTGCACCTATATTGATTTAGAGATCTTAAAACGTACTGGGAAATTCATGGGGTTTGAATTTCTTGACTTTTTTATTTTCTTCATATATATTTTTCTATTTTTATCCCATATAAATGGCTTATGTGAAACACATAAACATTAAATATATATGATCAGATTGATTACTAGTAAGGGAATTTTTTTGGCATGTACATCAATCATTTTAATATCTATTTTATTCATGGAATGGATTTTTTTACTGACCAAAAACAGTTGAGTTGTTGGAATGGTAACTTCCATACCAAATAATCATAGATTTTATCAAATCATATTAATTAAAATATGGGTTTATCCTCCATAAAAGAGAGAGAATACACTAACACTCTAATAAATCTCTACAGAAATAGAGAAAATATTAAACACCATTTTTTTGGATCTGATATAACATATAGTACCTTAAAACATCCAGATAGGGGAAATGTAAATTTTAGAATAGAATTTTTATTTAATGGTATGGAATTTCTTTTCATATTCACATGGTATTGTAAAACCTATAGGATGGTGTAATTCAGGTATTAAACATTCACAATCCTAGGGAAAACACATCAATTATATATAGGTCACCACATTGGGAATGTTCGAGGAGAATAAATCAAAAGGGTTTTGGTCACACCTAAATTAACTAATTCTATATTACAATTGTAGAGTATTGTATTTCATACACAATTAGTAAATTCTAGGAACAATATATTTACATGATTTATTAGTAAAGGACACTACATCATTTAAAACACTTTATTCGACTCCCCCTATTTCACTACCTTTGGAGAACTACTACATCGATTAATGAATTTAATGTCACAATATTACTTGGTATTTAAGTACTTCCACATAATTAAAATTTGACTATTGTTTCTCTATTTTACAATGTGGAAGCACCTAAATGAACTACTAACATTAATTAGGTGTTCAATAATACTATTTTCATTGCTCCCAACATTCAAAAACAATGAATTATGTTCTAAAAACTTATTACATGTGTGATCCAATAGAATTTATCGAATGTCCAAACCATTACAAAAAAAAATTCACAAATCAGTAGTACTTCACAAAAAACACAGCCCTCATAAAACAGTATTTCATGAATAGAAATATCATATGTTAATACATAACTAATATTTTAACAATGATTAATATCATAAAGTCATCTTGAATAATAAAGCTCATATCCTTCATGAATTATGAGTGATTGAAACATTTCTCAATATCTATTCACTGAAAATTATGTGTTTTGTAAAAATATTTATAGACATAGAAATTCCTAAAGATCCCAATACTCTAGTCTCATTTTCACAAACCTCTACTATGATTTTCTCAATTATATTGTATGCTTTAGGATCATGGTAATTTATTCATATTTAGTAATTTCCTCACTATTTTGAAAATTTATCAACATTCCATCACAAATTCATGACAATTCTCATAGTTGTGAAAAAACTATCGTTACACTACACATTCAAGATGCTTAAATCCTCTTTGATAAAAAATTCATCTAAATGGCTACATAACATTTAGAAAACACTAATAATTGAGAAATATTTTCCATTACCATATTTTAGATGTATTAATCCTAGAAATCATCTTTCCGAGAATCTTGATCCATCCTCATGATTATTAGATTCAAAATTTTAAAAACTACTAAATAATGATTAAAACATCAACATAGATGCCAACTGCACCATAATAATGCACTCCTTAAAAAAACAATTATCAACCCCTATCCCTAGAGACAAAAAACCCAAAAAATATAATCCATTATAAAATATAAAAAATCGATTTTTAATCAAAAAACCATGAATGCTATGTTTTAAAAAGAAAATTTAATTTCCATGAATAATTAGGAGATCATGAATCAAAATATTAATCTGTCTTTATATACAGTATTCCAAATAAATCATAGAGTATAATATGTAATATTTATCAAAGAGTAAAAATAATAATAAGTAAACATTATGGCATGGAAAACACATGAATCAAAAGATGAATAATTAAAGAAACCTAATTTACCCATTTATATTCCATGAAATATAGAAATTGTATATTTATTAATAATTTTCATTGTAATTCAATAAAAATAATAATGTAAAAAAAACATAAATGGTGTAACTAATTAACTTGTTCCTTGAACTGTAATAATTGAGACAAACAATCCCCTTCATTTAAATAAATCATAGTAGTAATTAACATTTGATAAGGTTAGTTTATAGATGAGTTATTGAAACCCAAAATTTAAAGAGGAAATAAAATATAAAATATTGGTTAAATAGAGTATGTAAATTGTGGAATAATAAATTTTTATATAGAAGTATGTCATTTTAAGTATGAAACTTATGTTTTTATAACCCATTATATCATAAAAAATAGTCATTCCAAACATTATGAATTAAATAACATGGAATAAGAAATTAAATAATTTAAAACATATGAAAAGATATAATATTATACTAATGGTATTTTAAATTAATAATTCAATATAAATCATGTCGTATAACAAAAATATGGACTTATGGGGGGATTATTGTTTAAGAAACAATAAAATTTAACATAGTCATTGAGGAAATTTTTTTTACAGTAATATTATTAGGAACAATTATAAATACATTGAATGAATTAAATATATTAAAATGTATTTATTTTTTAGAATAAATTATATTGAAACAATCAAGTTAAATAATAATTATCATTACTCAACAGAAGATAATTGAGTTTGTACAAACATTTAAATTTAATTTTTATTTAGTTAAATGTGTTATATCTTAAATTGTAGAAAATAAATAAATAAATTAATTATTCAAATAAATATTAATATCTATAATCCTTTTGATAATTTGTATATAAATATTCTTTATATGTATATTTTATTATAATCAATTATTTTAAATATTAGGTGTGAGTAATGTTGACAGTATTGAACTTGTTTTGAAATAAGGGGAATGAAATTCATTATTTCTAAAAGTTCAACATCAAATATTCATACATTGTACTCTACAAGATGATTTATAATGATCTAAATTTTTGAAATTTATTTCTTTTAGAGTTTTGGTTAAATTTCTTACTAATTAATCTCGTGATGGTTATGTTTTAATGATTATTAGCACCTAAAGGGTGTCTTAATAAATAATGAGTCTAATATCCTTATTTAAATTCTAGAACCAAAAATAATAATTATTTTAATATTTATAAGACATATTATCATTCTTTATTTCTATGTAGTCTTTCATTATTTAGATTTATATAGATATTAATGTAGGTGAAAAAAACAATCCATACAAGAACATAATACATTTTATTAATGATTGTTATGTGATTTTTTTGTAATTTAATTATTTAAGAACCATAATAAAATTTATTTACTTTGATATACAATAATATTATTGATTTAGTTGACGATAAAAACTTATATTTAGTTATAATATAAAATAAATAAATAACTTTTTCCCTAGTGAGTGCTTTTTCGTATAGTGAATTCACAATAGATTTTTATTATTTATGTTTTTTAATGGTTATTAAATTTTAAATACTAGAACTATAAATTTCGGTAACGTTACAATTTTTCCTTAATTCCACTTATAGAAAAATACATGAAATGTGGAAATGTAATAAGGATTACACTATTCCATGGAGGATGTCGTTTGCACATAGACATGAATTATGATAATGGTTTCTGTATAATTGATGAAATATATAGTATGGTTATTTATTTCTAAACCTAAAACATGTTTGAAATGTTTTTTATTTCTTAAAATATAATTTTAAACTCATCTATGTATGGTTTTAATAAAAAATAAGACATGTCATTCAAATAGTTAGAATATTCATATACACATGGTTATATTTATATTTTTGATGAATTAAATAATCAAAGGGTATATATTAATTTTTCCATTCATAATTATAAATACATGATTTTTAAATTATTTCCTAATCATAATTATCATTATAACTAGGTAGGAGTGGTGGTTACAGAAAATAAATGATATCTATTTATGGATGTGGTATTCTTAATGTACTCATGGTTTAAATTAATCTATTTATTTTATTTGATGGAAATGAATAATTAAGAAATATTAATTTAATATAATAACAAATTAATTTTATATTATATTGAGATAATTATATTATGTTATTTCATAATGTTTTTTTTCAGTTTATGAAATTTTTTAAAATAATTTTGTAATATATTCATTGATATCTTATGTTTCTTCATACAAATCTCATAGGAACTGGAGTCATCTAGCTAAATAAGGGCCAATATATAATTAATTAAGGTTTAGTTGGTTAATGGAGGATATTATTTGTATAGTTTTATGTATAATATCAAAGGAATTCTGTAACATGAATTATTGGGAGAGATCCTTGTCTATTTGTGAAATGGGTGAAAACATTGAATAAGACCTTTACATTTTACAAAATTGAAAAGTAACTAATCCATGGTAAAATTATCAAAATAGTGGATGACCACTGAAATGGATTTTATATTTTTTCAATCCAAATATAAATCATAAATTCTGAATCAATATTTATCCAGTTTTTGGAAAATATTCAATTTATAATTCAATTTTTTCATATTTATTAATATTAAAAATAGAAATAAATTTTAACAAGAAAATATTATATTTGAATTATAAATAATATTAAATTTTTTATTTAAAAATATTACAATCATTTCATAATATGAAATTTCAAAAATAGCGACTTATCACACACATTATGTAGAGAGTAGTATTTAATAAAATTATGTTTTTAATAAATAAATTTTTATTTAAGACATAATTAATAATATTTTTTTCATAAAAAATAATTGTTTCATTATAAAAAAAATAATTTTTTATGGTTTTAATATAAATAAAATATAAAAATATTCCATTATAATAATCCATTAAATTAATTGAACTGAAAACATATATTTTTAATTAAAAATATTTCATTTATTTTATAAGGATATTTATTAGTTTTGTAAATTTATAAAAATATAAATAATCTGAAAAATAATTATATAAATTAAATTTGGTTATTTAACAATCTACAATATTATTATATGTTGATAATACTATAAAATTCAACATTTTATACAAAAATTCCATTTTTACAATTCAATAAAAAATAAATTTACTTACAAAAATATCAAAAAATAAGAATATGTCAATTTATTAATGATAATGTAATAATTTATTTTACCTAATTGATGTTCTAAAATTTAAAAATTTGTGTCTTTAATGAAAATAAAATATTATATGAAAACTGATTTTGTTGGAAATTTTATTTTTAAAACATTATGTCTTCTTATTCTATATGGAATGAATTTCTATTTAAATACAATGTTCTTAATCAATATATGTTGTATTATTTGTAATTTTAATTAATAATATTAATATAATATATTAATCATATTTTAAGAAAACTATTTAATGGGAATCAAGTTTAAAATATCCATTACTAAAAAACAAGTAGTTATTAATCTTATAGTATTATGGTATAATTTCATATTGATCATTTGAATTCATTAACCAGTAGGTTGTTATATATTTTAATTGATGTATTAAGTTGGGATATTGATAGACTAATTTGATGTGAATTATATCCCCTTTCTGATTGACACCACATGATACAAGTGTGTTTGTACCATCTTCTTGGTCGGAGGATATAGTGGAATTGATGCATTATGTGGCCATGGAGTCACCAATAAACATATGGTGGGTACCATGAGAGTTACAATGTAACTTATAGTGGATGAATAGGTAACCAATAAAATTATTATGATTATTAGTTAATTAATATAAATTATTATATTTTTTTTAGATGATGTCATATCTCATTCCTAAGAAGGTGTATGATTGGGATAATCATCCAACCCGTTTCTTCCTCTCCCCATGGATGTATGATTATCTTATTTTATTGTGGAATCATTGAGTATTTTTCCCCAGTGATCATCGCATGTATGTATATTTTAATCATGAGACTTTTTTATTTTTATCTTATTATTTCTTTACTCATCACTAGTATTTACATAAATTGAATGATTATTCAATTTTCGTGATTTTTTCTTATTGTGGGAAAATCAGTTTGATATTTTTAATACTTTATATTCTATAATCTAATAGTTTATTCAGTATTAATATCACCATCTTTTTTTTGAATGTGTATCATATTTTTGAGGGGATAGGCCAATAATAATGGTGTTATTTAGTTGGAACAGATGTAGGATTTCATGTATCTTAAGAGATGTTGGGGTAAAACATAAGATTATATAGGACTAATGGTGATGATTAAGGGTTATAGGGGAAACTAATGATGGTAGTTCAAATGGTATATATGTTTGTGTGTAATGGGGTTTTGGGCTTCAATTTATCATGAGTGTGGATGAAATTTTAGGTACCATTTTATTTTCTTATTGGAGTGTATCATATGTCTCTGGAATTCATTATACAATTTTTTATCATGAAACATTATTTGGATAAAAGGTAATGTTTATTTGAAGTTATGATGATGTATTGAATGGAAAAATTATTAATCTTGTGTTTATATGAGGTACACTATAATCTTATTGGTATATAGCATATAATTGATAAGTTTTCAAAATAAATTGGTCTGAATAATCACATATTTTAAAAGATGATTTCTATTAAATCAATGGAATAATTTAGTTTGTAATGTATAGAAGTACAGATTTTTTATAAAGGTTGTATAATCATGTATTGATGGAAAATGTTGTTTACAAGATATCCCCATGGATTTGAGTTATTAGATGATCTGCTTGTTTCAGGAATGATTCACAACATATGGGAAAATTTTAAATCACCATTTATGACTAATGGGATGATGTAATTAATAGATGGTGGAAAATTTTCAATTATAACAATGATTCCCTAGTTTGGGGTGATATCTCTCAACGAAATTGATGATTCAGTTGAGATTTAATAAGGAGAAGGATGAGTGGCTGACTCAATCATGACTATATAGTGTCAAACCCCCATAATGATGAATGTTAGGGATATGATTTTTATTAGAAGATGCTTTGATATATACATTATATAAATGGAAAACATATATTGAAGGATTGATTTTATCGTTGATCTATTGAAGGGACATAACGAATGAGGGATGAAATTCATGTTATTGATCTGGAGGATGTGACAGGTGATAATAGGGTTGGTTGAATAAATGTGAAGTGGTATGTCATCCATGTTATGTGATAATTATAGGAGAAAACAATAAGACTTTTAGTATAGTTATCATATAGTCATATAATCCAATTTTGAATTTATTTGATGAATGTATTCCAATTATTTATTGGCAGGACATTTAAGCCCGTGTGTTGGGATGATGTAATAAATTTTTCCATTTTATTCAATTCATTTTGTACATTAATATTTATCCAGTTTAAATTTATTGAGGATTATAGAAGTGGTATCCTACTCAGTTAGTACTCATTGAATACATATGAATATCAATGTTTGTACACTTCATCTATCATATTTTTGGAGAGTTGATATAATTCATGTAGTATTTGTATTTTTTAAGATATTATTTATAATATAACCTAGTTACATGCCTATTTTTAGAGGCTGAACATCGAGAATCCTAAATTTTATATGGCTCTAAATCCATTTTTTATTATATTGAATTATAATATATTGAAACATACCACATAATACTTCCATAAATTCAATTCTTTTTATAGAACATAATTATATTATATTACATTGGTATGTATTTTTTGTTTTACTTTTTTAGTTATTTTTTTGATATAAGGATGTTATTTGCTGTAAATGGTCTGTTGTTTGTGTTTTTTTCAATCCTCATTGGAGGATCAGGATATTTTCAATGAAATTGTTCTAAATGTTCATGCATGAAATAGTATTGAATGTGTAATCATTTCCTAGGTCTTTCGATATTTTTTCTTCTGAAAATTGGAGAATGTAGAATAGTTATTTTTGGAATGGAATTTTCAAGAAATATTTAAGGGGGTATGGAAAAACATCTAATAGGATTGTTTTGGGATCATTATATCAAAATTTTTAAAAGGAAAGAAAGTGAATGAAAGATTTAAATTTAAAGAAAATATGAGGATGTCAAAAATATTCTTAAACACCCAATGCGACATCAAAAGGGGTTTTGTGTGCCTGGAAATAATCAAATGTGCATCGATATAGACATTTCATAAACATTCACCCATATTTGTAGAGTCCTATAGATAGTTGAATACCCCCACTTAGAGGTAAATATTTTTTCAATGAATATTGGGTTCCTCTGCTGTGCGAATGAATTGATCATGGAATATTTCTAAAGTCATAAACTTCTGTGAAAAGTGTAACTTTTTTGTAAAAAGTTCATGTGAACCATTAGTGAGGTTGCACAAAAGATAAGGGGTGAGATAAAAAAGGGTCACGCAAAACTCGTCTTGCATGACAATCCCAACTCTTGTGTGTAATGGAATATATTTCATGCAAGTTTTATTTTGTTCTTTAACTGAGCATTGATCATCCATGTTGTTTGATTTGTGCTTTCAAGTGCATCAATTTATGACGTTGATGCAGGTAGTGTCTCGTTCTATATGAGAGACAAATATTTTAATTTAAATCTATCGAGGATTCCTTTTTTTCGATAAATTGAGAAATACTTTTCCCATAGTAGTGATCTAGGACAATTGAATGGATGTATTTTGATTGAAATTGTATGAAATCAATAAAAAATGTAATAGAAGTATTCCTGGAATAGAGTGACGGTTTCTAAACTCTTGTATTCCACAACTAGTAAAGATTACTCGATTTTTGTATGATTGACTAACTATAATCGTATTCTTGTAGGATATAGACCTTAGTGGTGAACCAAATAAAAGTTTTCTAGTGTCATTCTAAATTTGATTGTTTTATTACTATTATAATATATTAATCATGATTAATGAGTTCCAACCAATATGGGAACAAAATCCATTACAATAAAAGATAACGTGGACATCCTGATTCTCCCCTCTCCTCTCAGGTTGTACCGGGGTCCTACATTATATATCTAATTTCACATAGCTGTTTTAATTTTTATATATATTATACTGCTAAATATTATAGTATCCCATTTATTAAAACTCATATTCTTAAAAGAAACAACCTCTATTATTATTGGAGTTGAGCATGTTTTCTTGTGGCACCAATCAACATAGAGTAGCTTGAAAAATCCAGATCGTGGAGCATTAAAAAACTGTAAATTTTTAATGACTATTATAATAAATAAAAATAAATTTGGTTTATCAATTAAAAAATTAATATTTATGATTAAATAAATAATAATATGAGATATACATAAAATCAATTTCGATCAATGAAGAAAACAACATGGTTAAATATTTGAAAATTATTTATAATAATTAAAATATATAATTTTTTTTGTAATTCATTGAATATTGATTTATTCCATATACCTTGGAAAACTACAAAATTTTGACATTGAAAAAACATACTAAATATTGAATAACATATAAAAAATTTAAATATATTTGTTATTTGTCGATTACATATTGAAATTTAGTCAATCAAGAGATTTTATATTTACATAATATTTGTGTAATTAATCAATGACAGAATGTAGTACAATAAATTATATGTAATGAAATTAATTAAAATATAAAAAATTTATTAATATTTTAATGAATGTTATTTATCATTAATATTTGCGAAAGAAATGGTGAATATTGATTTCTAGTGAATGTTTCTTTGATTAAATGTTAATATATTAATCGGTTATCCAGAAATTTTTTTGATAAGTTGTTCTATGAAATAATTGAAATTATTTATCAGAAATAAATTTTAGATTCTTATATGAAAAAATATCATATCTGATAGACATGGAATGTTATAATATATATAATTGATATTCATTCCTAATGTTTTGAATGTTATTATGAATATCCAGTTGGGTAATCAAAAATAAATTTAGATGGTTGTATTGATTTTACATTAAATCAATCACTAAAAAATGTAATAACTTATAGAATCTAACATCTTTTTTGATAGAGGAATACATGAAGAAGAAAACCTAACAATGAAATCTGGATAATTTTTTTTATTTTCAATAGGATCTTAAAAAATTTAACGATACATAAAAAATTAATAATCAGTCATATTGATGACTGATTAGTGTAAAAAATTTATTAAAAATAGGAAAATGAATGATATAAAAAACAAAAACAAATTCACGGAAACAATATATTTTTAATAAAACATCATGAGCCTAGAAATGAGTTCATTAGAAAGTGTGTACTTATATATAGTGGCTATGACCATATTGGTGGTTTTTATCTTTTAGAATCATTCATAATCTGGAATACTGTGAAACAATTACAATAACAAAACATCACAAGTGTAATTTAAGGGTTCCAAATAATCATGGTGTGTTGAAAAATATGAATATAATAAATTTAATACTTTAATGATATGGTTATAAACAAATTTTTATATTTTATCTTTAATAAGAATTCAAAAAATTATAGTTTATATTATGGTATGAGACAACCAAAATGGGATTAAATTGAATACCAAATATATTTTAATAAGACTTCCTTGAATGTTTTCTCCATAAAGTATGTATGAATCGATTAAAAAATTAACTCTGAGATCAATATGTTCTATAATTTCTTCTAAAAAATGATTTATACGGGTTGATGAACGAACCAAAATTAAATAATACATTACTGTAAAATTCCTTGAGGAATTTGGAATTCCATTAATGTGGTTTTGAATTTTTTATTCAATTATTTTAAATTATGATTATTTTACATTACTCATCTATGAAAAATAAACTATTATTGAAAAATGTAATATTAAATCATGTGCGAGGTGTAAATACATGTAAAATAAAATTTCAAAATTTAAATTATTATGGTTCCCAATATCATTCACATTCAAAATGTTAATCAATAAGTCCAACAAGAAATTATATATAATGTTATGTATACAGAAGAATGTTTTACAAACATAGATCAGATGAATGGAAAATAGATTTAATGCTAATTATACATTTTATAAAACCAAAAAACAATGAAAATTTAAATTATATAGATTAAAAATGAAACTACATAATTTTTATATTATTCATTAATTGAATGAAACATGACTATATAAAGTTATTGTACCATTTTTTGTGGGTTATTTTTATTGTAATATAACGATTTAATTTTTTTAGTTACATAGAGGATAATGTAGAGCATAAAAAATTATGTGGCCTATGTCTTATTATAAAAGGTAGTTGAGAATAAATATTTAAAAATATATAGAGATACTAAAGGGTTCAACGATGTTATGGAAATGAAATATACATGTCGTCGAAGATAATATATTACAA
Organism: Viscum album; assembly: GCA_963277665.1. NCBI lineage: Eukaryota > Viridiplantae > Streptophyta > Magnoliopsida > Santalales > Viscaceae > Viscum > Viscum album. The sequence continues at coordinate 521,917,640 of OY728160.1, forward strand.
GAATTATGTTTTCTATTTTATAAAGAAAAATAATAAATTATCATTGCATAACTAAAGGTAGTAAATTTCAGCTTGAAAATAACGCCCTCTTCTAATTCAGATAATAATATTTGCTGAATTATCTTTGATAACTGTAAGAAATTTTAATTACGATATTGTGTGATGATAAAATAACAATTTCTCAAATGAAGTATGTTTTGGATTTGTTAATATCATATTATATTGTGATTTTATATAATTTTATTGATGGACATTAAGAAAAATCGATATCAAAACATATTAAAACTCACATTTTGGTATTTATATAATTTTTTATTAGATTATTCTAATTATAATAACTTGATATGTCATTATAGGTTACATGATGAATTATTAGAGGTATTTGGAAGGTTCATGGTTTTATCATGATTAGTACAAACCATATGGCTTGGGATAATGGGGTTATTAATATTTTTCACAATATTTATTAAACCATTCATCCAATTGATACAAATCTTCAATAATCATAGTAATAGGTGAATAATTATTTTATAGTTTTCTAAACCAGGATGCCAAACCATGATATGTTTATTAAATATTCTACATTTTAAATTCATGAATCTATACTGACCTATATTATATCATTCACCTCATGTTATAATAAAATCTAAACCAATTATATACAGTTTTTAGATTTTGGAGATTGTTTTAATCTTAATGATTATTAATGATATATATTTTGGTGTTAGATCGCATTTATCAATGGAATGGTCATATTTCACGTAGTTATTCATTTTTTCATATAGATCCTCCCATTTATTAATAAATAGAAACACAAATATGGGATATTTAATCAAAAAATAAGCTATTTTATATGATCTAATCTGGTTTCTTATTGATCATTTATATTTTTGGAATTTTATCTGGAATCTCTATTGTTTTTGTGAAATATTTTGAGTTCATTGATGTAGGATTACGCTTCATCCACACATTTGTTCTATTTTTGATGAATTTGAGATTTTGTTCTAAAGATGTTTTTATGTAGGATTCATCCTTGATTGATTTCATCTATCTTGTAACTCTGTTTGAGGATCCTATGTATAGTGATCATTGATAATGTTATTTGACATATGTAGTTTCATATGAAATTCATATCAATTAAGTTTGATGATAAATGTTACATTGAATTGGATTCCTAAATGATTTGTAAATATATATTTGAGTACCTTCATAAATTATTTCAATTTTCATGGAATATGATGAACCTTTTCATTCAGTATTCACAAATAATGTTTATTTATAGAATATATGTTTATCAATATTTAATTATTTGAAGAATTAAATTGATAATAATATATGAGGAATGATTCATTTTTTTTGTATTTTCTGAATAATATTTACAACATATAAACACTATAATTTTAATGAAAATGATTTGTTATTTGTTTTTGAGATGAAATGGATTTTTGTGAACATAAACATTAGGCGGATATAAATGATTGTTTAAAATGATTTTAGATTTAGTATTGTTAATGATATCCCCATGTATTATTTATTTCTATTGATTACATTGGATAATTTGTATTTAGGTGGACGGAAATGTTCTAGTGATGTATTATATAGAACTATCAATTAGTTCATTATGTATATTTTGAATAATAATTTTGAGTGAAATTAGTTGATTCATTAGGGAGTTTCTATATTCGAAATACTCTGTGGATCTAAGTATTTATGTTCAAACATAGAGACATATTTCTTTGATATGTCTAATTATTCTTATACATACTATACCCAGGTACACATTACGTACATTAATATTATTATTAATGATTTATAAACGTTTTTTTGGATAGAAAAGACTACTTCAGCATATATTGAATTAAACACTTTTTTATATTTGGATAATGTTACTCACCCCATAAAATATTCATTATGTGTTTAAATTTTTTTATTCACGGTCTAGGAATAAGGAAATAGCAATATAGAGGTATTTTGTGTTCGTAATTGTAATTACAAAGAGAGTTAGAAATAAATTGTAGAGTATGTGAAAAACATATTTCATAGAGAGCTTATAATGATGTATATTATGGCTTCATGTGACAATGTTGTATTATGTACCATATTTTTGACTTGGATATATCTAAATGGGGTGATTTTCTATTTTATGGTTTTTTGGGATACTATTTATTCATTTATTATTATATTCATTTTGGTATTTAAATGGATTACTTGTTGAAAAATTTATCCCTCTTGATCTTTTTTAGGTGAATGCTATAAAATTATGATGGTCAATAATTATATTTTTGAAATTTATTTATTGATTTTGAAACTATTTATGTGGTATATCATGGTTGATTAATGATCAAATATTTTCAATTAAGGTCATATCACCTTTTTAATATTGGTATATAGTATGAGGAATTTCTTGAATATAGTTGATGGGTTTGTTTTGACAGTAAAGGTAGGTAACAAGTGAGTTCATGGATATCTATCTTTGTATTATTCTATGAATTACAATTAGATATTGAGAAAATGTATCTTTTGTAATTTTTTACTTGATTCTAGAATTATATAATTTATTTATCTACATATTTTCCATCACAATATGGTTTTTGAAAGATATAATTATTAATATTGAGTCTCCTTCCCGATGATTTATTTTTTTAAGTCATTAAAATGTTGTTCCATATCCCAAAGGGGGGAATGTGAATATGATTCAGGAGGTTGAAATTGATGATCTGCATTGAGTGGACCCTATTCAAAACTAGAACCTTTTAGAGAATATAGTATTTGTGGACCAGGCTCCAGTCCAAATGGATAAAATTATTTTTGACTATGAATCAAATGAGGAAACTCAATGTGGTGATAATAGAGATAATTTCAAAGTGATTATTAATTATTGAAACATGTCTATATGGTGGATAAATCATCCTATGGAAACTCATTATTCGTTTAAAATAAATAACTATCTCTCATTGTTTTTCTATATTCAAGATTCCTTTATAGTGAATTGTGGTGATTTCAGAAATTAATGTCCTATAAGAAGATGGTGGGAAGATATATTTATGGATAATATTAATGAATGCATTAAATCTATTTAGATTCCATGGTATTTTCTTTTCCTATTTAATTTCTTTAACATCAAAAAGATGGTAAGAAAGACACTTAGAATGAAAATCTATTTGTTGAGCTTACGTTGTTATCACTTCAATTAGATTTTATTGATAATATAAATGAAAAATGATTTTAAATGGGACTTAGATATGATATTTTATCACATTATTTTATATATAATTCCACAACTAATATGTATTTTCATGATAGGGATTTAATTGAATAAATATGCACAGTTGGAATTCCAATGTTGATGGGAGTTCCTCCTACACATAATGATATATTTTTGGTTCTATTATTGGATTGTAGAATATATATAGGCCATGTGGTGGAATGGATAATGGTGTTATTTAATATTATAAATACAATAAATAATCTATCATTTCTATTAAATCATCAATGAATTTTTTCAATTTTGGTAAAAATTGTCACATGAATCATTCTTTCATGGAGGAAACAAATATCATTAGATATATTTATTATATTGTCACATATATAATTTTTTTTACGTTTTAACCAATCAGTGTAATGGAACTGGCTCCAATTTATATGGAGTATCTACTATGAACTCTTATGCTTCATAAACAATGGGGCTCCATATATATGAATTAATAATGGTGCTTCATCACATCGTCAAGGAGGCATGAGATAAGATGATTTGGGTCCTATGATTACAATAGAGACTAATATTATTTAATCATTAATACTGAATTGATTATTTTATACTGTTTCCTCTCATTATATTATAGTGAACCATATTGTGTACTTTTTGAATCGTCATAATGATCTTAGGACAATATAATTAAACATGAAACACCTCTCGGGTGATGGGAGAGTATAGTCTATGTTACTAATTTTTTATTTATCTATATTTTTTTTAAAAAAAATATATGATTTTATGCATCATTATATCAATACTCAAGTTATAATTTTCAATATATATTCATAGGTGGCTCATAAATCTCATATCCACAATTACTTTTGTTTGTCTCCTTTTTTAGTCAATGTGGGGGGAATAATGTTTTTTTATAAAGGAAACCATGGACGAGATGATATTGATCTATTATTTGAATGATGTGTATAATGATATCAAATATTAATTTTTTATGGTAATAAGAATGCCTACATTTATATATTCCTCTAATAGTAGGTGAGTTTTCAAATGTTTTTCAGGTAGAATATTTTATTTTCAGATAAGTTAGGGTTGTAGAATTATCTATTTATTTATTGGTACATATTAATACTTAATATAGTCCATCAAAGAACATATAATGAGAATAAAAATAGGAGTTACAATACAAATTGGTTGAATTTATTTCAAAACTGTTCATTTCACCTAATGTATTACCTTGGAAAATTATAGTTTTTTATGAAGGTTGATGTATCATATTTCTTTTTTGATATTAATCAAAAAATTTATGTTTTTATGTTCAATATAATGTGTATGTGACAATAGATTAATGTATTTTTTGATACAAATAAAGGGAGAATGTGGTTCTATAACGTAAAATATGGTTTTAGTTATCAATTTCTTCAAATCAAAAATTATGATGTCCCGAAGAACAATTCTATGAGAAGGTATAATCATACTGAATATCTTGTTTGGACAGTAGGTTGGAAAAATTATAACAATTTTTTATGGAATTAAATATCATTAATATCTAAAAGTAACATTATAATTTAATGTATGCATTCTTGGATGATATCATAATGTACTCAAAAACAATGGGAGTTCATGTGTGTCACATGAGAGCTTTTCTGGATGTCATGTAGAGTTAGTGACTTTATGTAAAGAACTATAAATTCCCATTCTGGATCATGTAAGGAATTTTAATATGGAATGTAACTCATTTTATAATATCTTATTTTATCCTAAAATTGAAAAAAAACTATGTTTTCGGGGGAGATAAAAAAATATATTTGAGATTTTGATCTTATTGAGATAAGTTGGTAATTAATACATGTTCATAAAATATTTCTCTATGTTGGTCTCACTTTGGAATACTCTAACTCATAATGGATATAGTTTCATTTATGATGTTAAAATATTAGCCTAATTTTATTTGTTTTAATTTAAATTAAAATAATATCCAATGGTGAACCTCCTAGAGGATATTTGGGGCTATGTAGAACTTTTTGATGTGTTAGGATCAAGTTATAGATTTGTGCTCATATAGGGTATCCATGTCATGGAATCATGTTTATTTTAGCACCATCCTCATGAAAATATTATTCCACCCATGATCATGAATTCACATCATTGATTCATTCTCTTATGTTTTTGTGGAATTACTGTTTTAGATAGATGTTTACCATTTACTATTACCACAAATTCCATAGTTATATCATCTCATAAATGGATGGAATATACATTATATATGTTGGATTTAGTACCTAAAATCATTAAAAATTGATATCAATTAAACCACTAGAATGTAGATTATTATGTACAAAGTTTTAATTATGAAACCTCCATCACATTATATGAATGAATCCTTACATCCGTAAAACCTCATTGATGTATATTCTTGATTCCATTTTTTAGTATTTATTTACTTTACTACGGTTGATTCATTGAATGTTTAATTTATTTAATCTATTTATTAAGTTATTATTTGGTAATGTATCTTTAGTATAGTTCTAGGTAATAATGGATTCATTATTTGGGGCAGAGACCATTAGCTAATGGTATCTATCTTCAGTTGGTATCAATTTTATCCGTAGGCAATATGAAATTCATTTACCAAAGAGGATGGTCATGATGGGGTATTTTCATCATTATTAGAGGGAATTACACCTAGTCTAGATAGTATGTTTGTATTATTTGATGAATATATATATATGTTTAGGTATGAAATGAGAAATCATTGATTTATGTTTCCTATATTATACTTATCAGCAGGTTATGGATAACTATAAAAATGCAATAGGTTTTCATTAACCCCTTCCTAAAATGAATTTTAATGTGATAGGATATATTAATGGAATTTCTAGTTGTATATCCATGTAATAAAAGAAGAAAAAAAAATTCATTTGGATAGTGATGGACAAATTAATTAAATTGTCTCACATTATTATAATTCATCATATGACCACAATTGATGAAATATGAAAAACATATAAGAATGATATTATATGATTTCATTTTCTTCAATCTAAAATTAATGTTTATATATAGCCTTGATTCACATATTAGTTTTTATATTTATTTTGGTGGTGATGGGATCCTAAGAACGGTAGATAAAATAATTCCATCGATAAAATATGATCTGAAATAACAAACTATCCAAATTCTTGGGGAAAATATTTTTTCATGTGTCCATGATGTTAGTGAAGAATGATATTTACAATTGTGGATGGTTTTTTTTATAAAATAAAAGTCAAAATAATATATCAAAATCTAACCCTCTGATGCCTTATACAACTAATATTATAAATCTATAACAAATTTATGAAATCAATTGAACAATCTCCAAATAACTACATGTGTGTCAACCCAGTGAACTATTTTCATTAAGTTATATTCTGAGTGAAGATCACATTGTAAGGTATAATCATTATTCCTACCCATTATACCATTTTGAATTAGGGTATCTATGTCTTTCATGTTTGGTAAATAGTTTGGTAAACCATGAATTCAAACTGTGAGGCTTATCCAGTATCCTCAAATGGGTCCTATGGATGGTTCATAATTTCTGAGACCAGGTAACCAATCTATGTGATGTCAAATAATTATTCTGAATTTCAATTTAAATACATTGTACATTCTTGAATTTCCACATTCATGTTGAGGTCGAAATATTATTCAACCATTAAGACTCATAATAGAGATATTGAAGAATAATATCCTCACAAAGATTTTTCTTAATATATATAATGGTTTGATATAGTTTTATAAAATTATGATATTTCTTCTTGTAATTATTATTCGTGCATCATGATAAAAAATTATATATATAAAATGAAAAATAAATCAGGATGTTTTATTCAATATCTATTGTAAAAGTCAAGAAAAAATCTATTTTTTGAGATTTTTTAATGGTATTTGGATTTTTAGTCCATATATACATAGGATGGTATTAAATCATTGAGAAATCTTTGGGAACATGTTATATATATATAAAAAAATTATTTTTATAAATGTGATTAATTAGATATTGGTATTTTTGATTTTTGTTATTAAGATTCATCATTTTAAGATTCATACCCTTTAAACTATCTATTTAATGACCATATGTTCTGTGATTATTGATATTCTGATTTTTGAAAGGTTATTTCATAATTCAATTCCTGTCAGTTGATTATTTTGATAAACATTAACTTGAATATTGACTCTAAATGATCTCAATGTACAAAATTTTAGTCATGCTATAATTTTTTTGAAAAGGTAATGTGGGTTATTTATACCCTTATTATATGTTTTTAATTTCAATTATATTAATTTGGGAAAATTATTCATAAAATGAAGAATAATTTAATTAAATACATTAATGATGATGGTTGGGAAATAATCATAATAAATTTCCTATGATTTCATGATCGGGTCCACAATTTTTGAGAGTCATGATTTTAGATAAAAACCATCTGATGTTGGTCATTGAAATGAGATAGAATGTTTTGAACATTATTTATCAATTTTAGTTGAATTGATTGTTTTAAATGATATAAAATTAAATGATGTGAATTATAACCCCTTGTATGACTGATTTCTATAAAGAACATGGAATAATTTGTAGTTAAGAGAGATTAATGCACACTATGAATGTATTAAATCTACATATGATTTGATTTATGGTAAAAATGGTGACTAAATCGATTATTGTAATGTATTTCATTATTTTTTGTGTTCACTATTCCCAATAGGCTTATGGATCTAGTGTTATTTATTCACACATGGTGTGGTATTTCAAAAATATTTGTGATATTCATTTTCCAAAACTAACACTAAGACACTTAACCATGGTTTATATAATTTAAATGATTTATAAATTACATTTTCTGATCAAAATTTTTATTCATGGATGTTTTTATAGAAATAATTATTCATACATGTTAGATGGATCAACTCTTTTTTTACCAAATGTATACCTTTTGAAGATTTTTTTCTAAAAACAAATTTTTCCAAAATTGTGAATGGGTTTAAAAATATTTTTTATTATTTAATTTATATTATTTAGTTAATAATATATAGAATTTTTATGTAAGGTTTTTTGATGTCTTATCGGGAAATTTATTAAGGAACATGACACTTTCCTTTAAAATTTAAAAAATTTCATATGTCTCATCTTTGAAAAGTAATAGAGCCACATGAAAGAGGTTGGTGTTAATTATTAGTGGGACCTTGGGAGTTTCCAATGGTTGGTTGTGTTCATCATCCACATATTACAAAAATATCTTATGATAATTCCTTTGATGGAGTCATTTATCAATGTGGATTAACATGTAATTTTATTTTCTACTCGTTGAACCTTAATGTAGTATAGTGATTGAGATATTGATTATTTCATGATTATTCTCCATTTCTTTGTCTTTATGAGGTATTGTTTCAGAAAAATAATTCCATATATATATTATTGATGCCCATGTTATAGTCCCCAACATATGGGAAGCATGAAATCCCTTCATGAAATTCAATTATTTCTTCAGGTAAAATTTAAATGTGTTATCAAGAATGGTTCATCACTAATTATAATGGCTGAACATATTGTATTAAAATTGTAGGTGTACATTGTTTACCAAAAAAACTTGTTCCAAAGTAATTTTTGATGTGTAAATTAAATAGTTGCCTTGGATCATATCCTAGTACATAAATATGTTTTATTCATCCAATACCCCTTTTTTGATATTATAATAAACTTATAATATTTTTTATTATTTATGGAAAATTGTATACGGTACTATTTCTTGTGGGATAAAAACTAATAAATGGACTACACATTTATTAATGTGTTCACAATCTAAGGATGCAAAATGAATAAATAATGGCGGGAATTGTAGGATATCGAATTTTTTGATTGACAATTCATTTAGTATTGAATAATCAAATACAATCATGTTTCATAAAATTAACTTTTCTCAAATATGATTTATTTTTATGAAATACATAACCCTAAAAATTATGTGTTAAAAAATTAATTTATATTAATGAATTATTTTTTTATTAAAAATAAAATTAAATAACCCAAATTGTGAGATCATTTGAATTAATTAAATGTTTTAATTATTTGAAAAATTTCAACACACGAGGTTATTTTCATTTGAATACCATATTTTATTATAGTGATTTATCTTGAAATTAATTTCCATGAAGGTGAAATTCACGAAATAATATATTTTTAATAAATATAAAATGACACCATGAAATAGATTTTTTTGTAAGAATAATTTTGGAAAAGGAAAAATTAACATGAAATGATGATCTAAATAGATGATGTGGTTAAATTTTCAACAATAGAAAAATAGTTATGAATATGGTGATGTAGTTACAAACATTTCATTAAAAAAATTAATAATTAATACATTTAATAGTTATAAAAATTATATATTTATTAAATTTTGGATATGTGACCTTATTATTTAATTTTACTATATAATAGAATACAAATTAATTTATGTACTGCATAAATTACAGTATATAAGTAAAAGGAATATTTTATAATAATTTTTTTATCTGTGATATCCACCATGAAAAGGGAGAATTAAAATCACAATATGAATAAATATATTTATTTATAGAATATTAAGGTAAAAAGTATATTTTTATGAAATATAATTATTATAAAAAAGATCCATTGATAGAGGATATCTCGGGGTATGATTTTATCATGAAATTAATAATATACCTAATAATGAAAAATGTGTGTGATTAAGAACTCTAACAATACCATATAAGATAGATTTCAAATCTTATATACTCATTTCACCCATATATTATGTAATTAGATATATTCATTTACAAGTTTATTAATGAAGAGAAATTATTGAACCATTTCATGTACTAATATACTTAAATTTATATATTATGGTAATAATCATGAATTATTTATAAATTTTAATGTATAACAAGGAAATTGAATAATTATGGGAAAATGATTTATATTTATGTTTGAACATAATATAGGAAATTAATATTGGAAGAATATAAAACATTAAAGGTTACTTCACATGAAAAATATAGTGAATATACATAAAACAGGTTCATTCAAATCATTTATATATTTAGAATTATGATGGAAAAGAGAAATTATAAAATTAATATACATAAGCTCAAGAGGGTATTTGATAGATAATCGAGAGAAGAATTTATAATAGATTTATAGAAAAACAAATATCTTCAATGGGGAAATTAATAAGTGTAATATAAAGAGTCAACCCAAAGAAAAATAAACTTGTAAATAAATATGGGTAGATATATGAAAAAAATTATATAATCAATATCATATAAGTTAGAATGATTTTTAATTTTTAAATGTTATATATTTTCATAAAATTTAAAAATATTACTAAAGGGGATAATTAGAGGGTTATATATGATTATAAAAGAGACAAACACATTTAATTTTTTAGTTTTTTGTTTTATATTTGTTAAACTATTTTCGAGATTCATTTGAACATGTTTGGGATGTTTTTTAGTTTTTTAGAATGATTCTATGTTGACTTAAGATAGGTGAGTTTTAATGATATTTAATTTAGGGACCTATAGGTGTTTTTTGAGTTTTTCAGATTTTGGAGAAATTTTAAAATACTACAATTTCACTATGATAAGTAATGGAAAAACCATGATTCCTCCCTGCATATAAATGTAACGTGAAAACATTTAAGTATAATTAATGGTTGATTATATATTATAGATAGTACAATTGTAAAAATCATGTTGTACAAATGAGTAAAAATATTAATCTATATGTAAGTTAATATTCCCATCAAACATAATATGTTTAAAAATAATGGAAGAATAATATTATATATATGTGTAGTAATATCATATAAAATTATATTGTTCAATAAACATTATAATGTGAAATAACCATAAAAATATATATAATATTGAATATTTGTTTATCTAAATAAAAAATTCAATGAAATCATTTTCATAAATAAATATATGTTTTTCAATATGTAGGAATATAAAAATGGTATATATGATAAGGAAAATTATATAGGATTAACTATGATATATCAGAGAAATTTTTCTGAAACATGATGGTTACATCCACATCAATATTGAAAATTCATAAGGAACACAACTCATAAATAATTTTTAAGAGAGAGAATATATAGTTTAGATGATGATTATAGATTATATATAATAATCATTGTGAAAATACATAATGAATGTTGAGATATCCAAGTTAATATATAAGGATTCATTCATTACAAATACATGATATTTCTTACGATTGAATGATATATCATTTGTTTTTAATCATTATGTATATAAATATCAAAAGATTAGGATATATTTTTTATTCACGTTTTGATTTTTTATGTATTAAACACGATTTTTTAGTAGAAAATTTATTTTATTTGAAATAAATTATTTTTACTATCTATTAATGTTCAAAAAGAATACATTTTTTAGATAGAGTATCCATTGATAATTTTAATATGTTCTAGAATATGATAATGAAGGTTTATTCTGTATAAAAATAATAGATTGCTTATTATTTCGATTTTTCGAATAATGGGACTATAGAAGAAGAGAACAAATTAAAAATAAGCCAATATTTTGTCCAAGTGTTGATAATTTTTATCTAAAATGGACAAAGGGAGGGAGGATGAGGATAAAATGAATCTATTACTCTTTAATTTAACTGATTAAATTAAAACATGATGATGTTAATTTAATTATTTTTATTAATAATAGAGAATTTAATGAATGATAACATGATATCAAAAATAAATAGGTGATTAACAATAATATAGATGAATTTAAACATGAATGCATTTTTATATTTATTATTTCATATTTGAAGAACTACTAACATGGGGAAATATTAAATTAATTCATGTACATAATTCTATGATCACACTTATATTATGGTTCTCATTATAATGTATGGATAATCAATTCAAAATTAAATAATCAAGAATAATCTCATATAACTATTACTATCGGGATATAAAATATTTACCAATGAAAATATGACAAAAATGGGATTAGCCTGTCACTATGCCACCCATTGTAATTATTGAGTTATGGATTTTACCATGTTTCACATCAATAAAGTTGATTGATAATGAAATATTTATCTTCAAAACAATTTGAAATTACAATGAAATATTCACCCACAATTGGTAAATAATGTGAAAACTAATGAGTTTGTTGATTTCATTGAATTCGATTGTATATAAGAAAGGGTGATATATGATAGTATGGATTTATATTTTTTCATTTACAAATGTTTTCATTGATGATAAAATAGTAAACACTATATCACTGATTCATCCTTGCCACTATATTGATGATTCGTCACAACTAGTAATGTGATATCATGTGGTATTATATATAATGTATTTTTTAATAACATTTAAAACCTATATAAAGTTGAAAATATAGAAACATTATTCTTTTTGAAAAAATAAAATTTTAACATGATATTAATATGAGATAGAATTTTAGTTTATTGTCCAAATTAATAATATATATTGAGAAATGATATTATTATTTATTAATTATACACTTATATTATCCCAATGATATGTTTTTCAGGGTTAGTTATTTGGATTCAGTTTCAATTTATTAATTTATTATTTAGAGTATGGAGATTAATTTTTCATTTTTTGAATAACTTTAATCAAATTCTCGATTACATCATGGTTTGTAAAATAATGAATAATCCTTGAAAAAACCAATGTATTGAAAATTCAATTGGTGTGTTGGAACAAGACTTATGAACCGTTTGGGAGAACCATGTATGTGAACCATGTGTGTGTTAATTCTTAGTGATTTGGGGTTGGAATAATTGGTAAAAAAATTGTAAAACTATGTATCCAAATTGTGTTGGTGTGTACCTTGGATCCTGTAATGCTTAAAAGTTTCTTTATATTTTTTTAATCCATTTATAAAAATTGTATTTCTAACCTAGATGGTTATAAAGTGTTATCTTAGTATTTTTAAACCATTATTATTTAATCACTTAGACTCCACCCTACTCCCATTTCCCATAACCAAAAAAGTGGATCTAAAATTACCTCTACAATGGAATCTAATCTACTAAATTACCGATAGATATGGGTGTTCATGGTTGTGTCTTATATTTGAATTAAACATATATAATCTATTATTTCAATGATTACTTGTCCACCAGTTTCACTATTTATTTATGTTTCCTCAATATATGGATTCATTTTTAATAACAATGGATAAATCTATAGTTTTTTAATATTTTTGAGGATTTATCCAAAATTGGATAGTTTAAATTACAAATGGATAACATGTAATTTTTTAAATTTCATTATATATATGTTGCCTCATTAATTTTGTTATGGGTTTTAGAGATCTTTGGATTAATTGAACATTGATTTAGATAATTTAATTCTTAATTTTGTGTGAAATCAGTTTAGGTTCATTTGAGGAGTAGATCAAAAAATGTTCTATATGAAATCTTTATGAATTCACTTTTGGGTGAGTATTCCTAAAATTATTCCTTTTAGATTAAAATTTTTTATTGAAAACATATTTTTTTTGTATTTGAAAGCGATGGCTTCATGTCAGTGCTCATTATTGGTATAGACTTTCTAGTTTCACATGGATAATAATTGGTGATGTTGAATGATATTTATCAATGATAGAAACTGAATTTTTATCACCAAGTAACCAGGAAGGTATCCCTATTATTTATTAAAATTTTAAAACAATATGATATAGTCTTTTTTTGCAATTCATCACTAAGAAATTAATTATTCTGTGAAACTGCTTTTGAGAGATTAGAAGGGAAACTATGGACCCATGAATATAGGTTTTATTCCTCAAATAGTGGTGATTGGAGTAGGAACAAACATGTATTTTATGGGAATCATGATCCCTATATGGGTATGAGCACATTCAATGAGGCAATTTTGGTGTTGTGCTTGATTCCCTTTTCCTATCCTAGAATACAATAATTATAGATTGTCATATTTAGCTTATAAATTTGATACATGAATCAGGAAAATACCTTATATTATATATTTTATTTTAATGGAGAGTGTGGTAAGCAATACTCTCCCACTGGTCTATTACTACCATAGGAGATATTCCATGAGTACGACTATAAGATGGTTATGTTTGACTAAAAAGATCTACCTTGCTATTTAACATATATTAGATTATGACAGTTAATTTATTATAATGATGTTATGTAAATGACTAGGATTATAAATATTCCATGTTCAAATAATGGGAAATTATAGTGTTTTTTAATCCATTAGATGATGTTAATTGGCTATAGAATTATGAATATCAGGCAGAGTTACCCAATGTCATGTCTATGATATGATGTTAATTGGCTATAGAATTATGACCCAAATATGGTTAGTATGGGGATTATATAATATTGGTACCAATGAGAGGGTAAATTAATGGATATTTGATGGTATATTTGGGGTAGGGGAACTCTCCGAATTGTGACATGTTCGTGAATGTAAGAAACCCATGTGTATGATATATGTTAATCTATGAGTGGGTATGAACTGTGTTTTCTGATTTTAATTTTTTTAGGTGGATAATATTTTCTATTTAAATGATTTTAATTGAATTTAAACACACACAAATATGTAGATTTATTTTATATGATATATTTTGTTCAATAAGAGTTGTAATACCATGTGTTTTTAGTTTTTTTCCAAGGATGTGTGATGTATTATACAAGTTGATGATGACTTCCAAATAGTTCTATATAGAGGATAAGACTCTCTATGATAATTTTTTATGATAGTCTTTGTAGGTGATTCAAAATATGGGTTTATCATACATATGAATTTTGTGGGGTTGGGGTTATAAACCCCCATGTTAATAATGGAAATAAAACATTGAGAGTATGGGATGTGGAGCACTATATTGTATTCTATATGAATTTATGGGAAATATTATTTCTCAATTTATATGTGAAATATAATTTCATGAATTATGATTACAAAAGGTTTATGATATTTAGGTATATAATATGAGGTATCAAATGGTTACCTTGTGTGATATTCTCTATAGTCCACTAGAATGAACATAATAAATTTTGATGACATTATAAATGAATTACAAGGAAGTAAAGTGTTTCTACTAAGAATTTTAAATCCATTGAACTGATATATTTGACATTTTATGAAGAAACTGTGGTTCACCAAGCATGTGTCTTTTGAACTAGAGGATGGGTGATTATTATTTTATTTCATATAATTATCATTTTTTTCATTATATGAATATCAAAAGTTATCTATTTTTAATGATATAGATAAAAAAATATGATTAACTATTATGTTATACTCAAATCATTCTTAAAAAACTGTAGTACAAGAGTACTCTAGAAATCTTTATAACATTAATTTATAGGGTGAATATTCATAATTCATTTTAAAGAAACTATGGTAGTTCAACATGTAAAAATTAATTGGAATGATATGTTACTAAAGTGTAGTTATATTTATTTTTAAATTTAAATAAATTCCCCAATATATTTTTTATATGTAATTATCATTTTGCGTAAGGTGATGTTATTTATCTTCATTTGAATATATATTCATATTTTTATTGATATTTTTATTTGTTTTTTGGGATATTATTATATCTTTCACAACGATACATATTTAATTTCATTTTAATTTAAACTATTTATTTATAAATATTCCCATCAAACTATTATATGATTGTAAAATTTAATATATTATATATTTTGATTTTTATTCATGTGCAATGTAAGCACTTGTAAAATGTAAACTATCTGTAGAAAATGAAAAAATATTTATCATTTTACATAGCTAAAATATAAGGACATCAAACAATATCCATATTTTTGACAAGCCCCAGTGTTGTGATCAACGAATCTATTTAGGGGACCATGGTTTGGAAATCCCTACAGCCAAACAATGTGTGATTCCTAATCTTCAAAAAATGATTTTATTTTTATCTTTGTTTAATATTTATTTTTCTTGCCAATATTTTTCATAATGTAACATCCATGCCTCCACTTCTGATCCATCATGCATACACAAGGGTGGGTTGTAACCTCCTATAACCTTTTCTATCTTCCCATTTCACAATGCCAAGGAGGGTTCACCATATATTTTAACCAATTAATAAAGGATATGATTCCACTCCCTTCTTATTTCCCTTCTATAGTAATTACTTTACTATTAAAATTGATTGCATTCCTTGGTCATGATAGCCCCATATTGGGGGGTTCATTTTGGTAGGTTTATAGTTCATAGTGTTTACGTTCCTTGCGTATTTCCAATTATTGTTTTAGTTGTCAAAGGGGATGAGTTCTCTCATGAATATAGTTAAAAATTATTCTTTTGTCATTTATGGAACATAATTATTCATGTATTTTTCATTCAACACTTCTTATAAATTTTATAGAGGTTCAATGGCCATTTCAGTTCTGATTATGTTACGATTTTCTTTGAAAACAAGTTTAGGTAGGTAAAACCTTGTTTTGGTCTTCAAATATTATAAACATTACGACAATTAATTAAATATTGTTGGTTAATATTAAATTAAATTTATATTTTACAAATTTTCATTAAAATGTAAAAAATTATATATTTGTTTCCACTTCACAAAATATATTTTTTCGTTATATTTGTTTTCTAAAACAAGAAACTGATATGAAATTCAATGATTCAATAAAATTTCTAAATGAAATTCACTAGATAATTATGATATTTATCTACTATTTAATTTATAGTGAAAATTACAAATTTTACCATTTATGGGTTCTTTGATGTTCAAGTAATACATTAATTCCTAAGAATTAATATATTTTTTTAATATATTATTTTAAATAAAAAATAAAGACAATTGAAATAATTTTTTTTATATAATTATGGGGTTTTATTGTATAATATATATATATATGAATAATTTTTTTAAAAATAGAATAATTTTATGTTAATTTATTATAATCATGGTATCAATATATAAATGTATTATTGTATTATTGTAACTATAAAAATTTGAATTTAAATTGAAATTAATTTTTTTTGGTTTCAATATAACATAAAAAATTTGTTGTCATTATTATTTCTAAAATAAATTTAAATCCTCTGGTTGGAACAATTGAATGATTATTTATAATTTCAAAACATTTGTTTCTAGATTTACCCTTGGATTAATTAAATATAGTTCTTCTTAATATGAAAAACATGGATTATTCATAGAAGGGGTGGTGTATAGTTTATAATAATATATTTTTTAAAATGTTATTTTTCATTAAAGGATTGTATTAGTTAAGAAATTGAGTTAATAATGTGATATAAAAAGTATTAATAATATATATTATTTGTAAAATCAAAACACACTTTACCATTTTATTTCTTGGTATGCTGTAGTTTTTCGTAGGGATTTATTGGTATATTTGATATAGTTTTTTAGTAATATTCTATGAATAGTGTACATTAGGTAGATTTCTCGAAATACATGTGGGATATTCACCTCAATTAGGCCATATAGTGAAACAAAAGATGATAAGAAAGGTTGATATTTTTGGTATCTGATGTCATTAATTTAATTGTATTTATTTATTTTATGTCTCCTATTTTATCACATATATTATTTTCTATCCCATTATGAACCTAATAGTTTTATACTTGATCTCATGAATTTTCTACTAATCATCAGTACAAATTTATTCAATGTTTTCTTTTTGGGAGATAGTTACCATTAAATGAATTTGAATTTGTATTGATAATATTTGTTTCAAAAGGGAGTCTTATTTATTTATTTTAAGGAAAATGGTTCTTGGATGTGAATTACTTTAAAATAAATTATTTTTGTTTAATTAATTAATATTAATATCTTATATATGGTTAATAACATGTTCATGGATTTTAATAAAATATAAAATAATTTAATATTGTTTGAAAGAAATCCAAAAATTTATATTTTAAATTCAGGTAAAATATTTGGGTGTTTATTAATTCATGCGTACCAAATATGTTTTCTAATAATTCCTACTAATATAATTTAGTTTTTTGTTCTAGAACACTTTTTTAAACCCTTAGAACATTGATGTATTAATGGATGTTGACTTTATAGTTTCAAGGTTGTATATTGTTAGTTTTATTTATTATTTTTTCCATTTATAATATCTTCTATTTGGTCCTTCACTACATTCTATTGAATGAGGGTATCCACATCTGCATGAGTCTTAGAGGGTACATTATTTGACAATAATTTTTTTCAGAGGGGAGTGAGATTTGGGGTGATTGGTTGGATTAGTGTATTTAATTATTTCTAAAACATTTCGGTACTGCATTTATTTTACATCTCTTCCTATGATATTTTAATAGAAATATTTTATTCATTTAAGACATGATAATTTTTTCACATCATAAAGCGCTCTATTATCCTTGTATAAATGTTCTCACTACTAATACATTGACCCTCGCATTGTTTTTTTGGTTTCACCCCCAGCGATATATGTAATGTTTTATAGGTATGTTATTGGTAAAATTAGGAATCTTATAGAGGGACGCCTTAGGATGGTTCATGAAATATGGTATCATGGGACTATTTCATAGTGGGAAAAAAGTCCTATGTAGATATAGTTCTATAATGTATTTTGATGTTGATATAAAAAAGGGATTGGTCATTAAATTTTATTCCAAAACAAGAGTAATAATGAGATTTCATTCTCCATTCATTCATTTATATCTAGTATTCTAGTTTATTCATGTCCATTCAAGTTTTTGACGAATGAAAATGGTAGTGAACTGGTGTCATATTGTGAGATCTCATGGCCTGGATACCCATGTGGTTCTCGGGTTCATGGTTCGAAATTTATTATGATACCATTTTCATGTTTGGAACATGGTATTCAAACAGTGTTTGTATGCTACTCAAAACCACTGCTCTATCTTATAGAATATATATACTCTATGAATCTATGTATTGTTTATTTTTTTCTTAAAATCTGTCATTTTTCTATAGGGAAATTAACATTTTAATTTCAAAATTTCATAATGGTGTTTTATATATGGATAATAATTCATTAAAATATAAAAAATAAATATTATAATTTTAAAATTTATGATTCTAATAATTAATACATATATTTGAATTTTTTTTTGAAAAAATAATTATTTTAATTTAGGGAAATTATTATTCAGGAGATCATGTGATTATTTATAATAGGATATGGGTGGAGGTTTAAGAATTTTGTTTGTGTGAATGTTTTTTATTATATTTATTAGGGACATATGTATTGGATATTACTGATCGATTATTTCTACTGATTTTAGAGAACCCATATTTTTTGTGGATGTAAAATCATTAAATTTCATTGATTTATTTAAATAATTGATGAATAAGGGATATTTTTTATTTGGTTAATTTTCAAACACTATCCAATTTAATTATATTTTTTCAAATTATTTAATTATATTTAATTTCATACCATTTCTCAGTGTCTAACCTTTGATAAAATATAATTATAAATAATGTAATAAGTGATTTATAAGATAAAAAACAAAAAAATCATTCCTATAAGATATTTTTTTTGTGTATATGGTGAATCAGTTTTATGTAATAAATTATTTAATGGGGATACATAATCATTATTAAAAACTAAAAATAATTATCTATAAATTACAATACATTTCAAAAACATTACATGATATCATGCTGATGTATATTTGAAAGGGTTCAGCTATAAATCCATATTAAGGAATAATCATAGAATATAATATTAAAAGTTTGTAAATTGGATAAAATATTCTCATCTATGAAACATAATAGAGGTGATAATAATAAACATTAACATTATGGAATGAATAAATATGTTAATATAAGGTAAACACCTAAATGTATAAATATTATAATATATGAAATTATAAATATATGCTATGGATAAACACTGAGATATTCCAAACATAGTGTTCTCGAGTTAACTTATCTTTCACCACACATTGTATATCGTGAGATAAAAACCCTACCCAATGAATTGGATTGATAAATAATTCTAGTCTAACCCAAAACGATCATATAATGTAAATATATAGTATTCTACATTGATCATACAACATATTGATATCCTTTATTTGTTTTAATAAAATGTTTACTAATTTTTATTAAAATACTGGTAAATTCCCATTAAATGAATTGCAGGTACGTCTAGAGGAATAATATATAATGGAAATGGTGATGCATATTCACTATAAAAATGATTCCCATGTAAAATCATAGAGAAATTTCAAATAAATGGGAATACATATAGATTCATGTAATGTTATAATGAGATTAAAATGTTTCTATAATCAAATGAAAATCATGATAAAATTTATATGGTTATGCGAAAAAATTTACCAATATGAAAAATTATAAATAAAAAGGCAACATATAATTATCATTCTTCAATAAATAGGAGAAGGAGATAATACCTTACATTGACTGAGATATTCTGAATTTTTGTGAAGATCTTCTTAAGTTCATGGGGTAACCATTAGAGGATAATAAAGAACCAAATGAAGAGCAAAATAATTCAAAAAAATGTTTTCAGTGATGTAAAAGTGATTCATGTTAGAAAAGTATTAATTTTTTAGCCACAAAATAAAATATATTATTTTTATAGGATTCATTAAGTGTTAATAAATAAAAAAACACATTAGTTTAAAATGAAATATTTTGGTTGTCTTATAATCTTTAATGTATTAATTACATCTCTATTGGATTATTATATTATCTCAATTCATACCTTATGATTATACTAAATTTAATTTTTTTCATAAAAATCAACCATCACATTAAATTATAAAAAATACTCCATTGGAACAATTTAAAAAGAAGATTTAAAAATAATGTTAATTTAATCCATTTAATTCTCAAAAAATAAAAATTAACACTTTAAAATAATAAATACCAAAATATTAAAAATACGTTGTTTACAATGATAATTGTGTCCAACCCTCATAAAAATTAAATTTATATTTATTAAATAATACTATAATTTTTATGAAAATAATAATTATGGAATTAGAATATTTTATTAAAATAACCATTATTTTGAATTTTATTGTACAAATTTAAAATAGAAACCTCATTAAAACTATAGATTTCACATAAATATAATTTGGATTTTATAGTTTGAAAATTTGTAAATGGAAAATATAATCAAATATAAAAATATAAATTTCATATTATTATATTATATATATATGATCTCATATTTCAACAGTGTATTCCCTATAAGGTAGGTTTGTGACGGTGTCATGTTCTTGGGTGCTTTGAGAATTATGGTATGGTCAGTTGTTTCAAATAGCATGAAATTCTACCATAAATGGTTTCTATTGTGGTTTAAATGTCTCATCTTACCTCCTTATTTATCAAGGGAAAGTCCTTGTGATTCCATATACCTTGAATGCTTTATTATGTAGGATTCAAAGGATTTGAACCTTATAGTATAATTTATAATGTATATCTTCTATTTTAATTCAATTTTATTATAACTCATATCATATAGTAATTGTGATAGACTATGTACAATAGATATATTATCAATGGTTATGATGACTAATATTCTTTTAAATATGATATCGTATAACATATAAGTGTGTAAAATAACCAATACTATGCATCTATTTTTTAGATCATTATTAAAGGAAAATTAATTTAGATAGTTGGAAATGGAATCTAATTTATAAATCCCCATGTGGTTAAATTTGGACAACTTTAAGAAATTTCACCCTCTAAATTATGATATTATCTAGCTTTGACACCTAAGAAAGAACATAATCCAATGGAGCCACCTATGGATTCAGTGTAAGTGATGGTTGTAGTATATACATCACAATGGGTGACACATGAAACATATCATATTCCTGAGATGGGTTACACAGGAGTGAATGTAAATAGGCCACAACTCTGATGGAATCAAGGATAATAACCAGGTGGATGAATCATGTACTAATATTTCACTTATTCTCAAACATAATTAACTTTTCTGTAGTTACATAGAACGGATCACTATATATATGACCTAAAACACTAGATTTTGTAGATGGTATTATACATAGTTATTTTGTTACCATTGTTCTTGATTCCATAAGATTAGTAACGCTTTTAACCTTTTTTCATATCTGGGATATGAGAAAGCACTATTAGAATACCCTCTTTAAATTCATACCAGTATGTTGGTATTTGAAATTCCTTTTGATATAGATCATATAGTGTACCATTTTAGAGATTAAATATAAACTAATTTCAAATAAGAAATATAATATGTATTTTTTTCCATCCAATAATCATTGAAAATAAATTGACCGTGATATCATCATTTCCTCTATAACATGAATGGTTCTATAAGAGTGACCATTCCAATTAGGGTGACAATCCCAACTAAATCTCAACTCCACATCCAAATCTTTATGAATTATTATTTATATACATTATTTATTTCTCATATTTCAATAATATACAATGGTGAGGATAACTCCATGAAATAATTAAACATATATTATGTATATCTTTGTGGGTTGGTTAAGTGATAAATATTATTTTATTGAAATTAAATGCATTGAATTTGTATCTCTATTAACAACCACACAACTGGATTTATTTCTTTTGGATATCAGGGAGAGTCCTATAATGAAATTCATGTTTATGTATTCCAATGAATATATTGGTATAGGAAATGGGATATTATACCCATAGACTTATGTCTTTTATACTTGACTTGTTGGAATATCGTGAATTGTGGTAAGAGTTTTGTAATCTTGCTATTTATGTTATTTCAATATAAGTTTTTTTTATCCACATACAATTTATTATTTTAAAAATAATATTTTTGAGCAATTAAAATCATAGAGAAAGTCCCTCTTATATTATTGTTTTTTTGGGACAAACATACAAGTTTAATTCCCTATAATTTCATATTTAAGTAAGTTGAACTCTGGAATATTCACTAACTTTTCATAGAAACTCATAATAACTTTTTATAAATTTTTTCATCTAAAAAATGGATGGTTGTGTATTAGATTGAGGAGGGTATGATAAATATCATTTTATTTTATCATTTCCATTATTTGAATATCCAATAATATTTAATAAAATCCAATCCTGATCATTGTTATCATTTAACGATCCATTCAACATAGAGTGTATGGAAATTTGTATTCCATTATTGTATAGTAATAGATTTAATAATCGTAATCATTCATCATATCTAACAACCTTTATTTGATCATATTGATCTCCTTATATATTTATATATATAATAATTTTTTCATAATCTATATTTATGTCACATTTCAACATCTATAGAAAATTTCACATAATCGAATCTGTTTAGTTCACTATAATAAATTCTAAAACATATTTTTTAGTTCTCCTCTGGGATCATTAATTGGTAGGTAAAATTATATATCAATTTGGTATCATGAATGACTATAAATCAGATTTTTTTTTAAATTGTTGTAGATCAGAATTCAATTCCCTCTAGTGTGTACTGTGAGTATTGATGTAATGATTATCCTCTCCTTTTTCTCATTAAATATCTCCTCGGTATAATTTGTCCATGGGAACATGACTAACATCCATGTAATTTAATTGACTTGGTTGGAAAATTGTGATAAGTTTCTCACAAAAAAATTAATACCACTATAATATAATTAATCTATGGATTTCAATGATAGATGTTTTTTGTTTAACCTTATATTTCATTTAGTTATGAATGGTCCACCAAGATCACAATTATTTTGAGAAAATTCCCCTTGAATGATTGATTCTATATCATATGTGGGGAATTAATGTACTTCACATAAATCTTTTGATTAAGAATTTTTTCTAGAAAAACATTGAAATAAACCACATGAACATATTTTCTTTTGGATTATCGGTTATTTTTTCCTATTATTACAAAAATCATATTTTTTATGAATCCTTAAAGTCTCTATTCATTAAATCTAGGAATATTTATGTATCATTTTTAATTCCAAATGGAATCACTATGAAAATTTTGTGGCCATACTTAAAAAAATTATTATTGGATTATCATCCTCCATCACCATTTCTTGACAATATCACAAATAAACATTCACCCTTGTTAATTATTGAGCACAATGTAATGGATTGAACAAATCATCATTCCATGGTTTATAATTTATTTATTTATCATAATCACATTTACCACATGATAATAATGGAATATGAATATTGACACAACCACATTCCTAAAAAGGGACTGGTTCACCATATAGTTAACAAATTTTTAATATAAACCCATTATTAATAATATCATATAGTTTCTTATTCAGATATTAATGATAAAAAATGGAGAATCAATATGGTGTAATGGATACTATAAATTCTTTATGAATATATAAATTTATTAGTGTACAACACTTCTTTAAGGAAAGCCAAAAAATTCCACATGAAAAAATCATTTAACATCCAAACTCTATGAATTTCATCATGGGTGATCTTTTCCTTAGTCTTATTATTATAACTAGACACACTTTGTCACAACAAAATAATAAATATATATGTGAGGATGATTCAAATGAATATTCATCTTCATCATTTTCGTTGTATATAATCAGAAATAAAATTGTGATGGGTATGATTTTCTTCTTCCCATGGTAGTATCTATGGGCTATATATAAGGAAAGAATATACAACACAAAAATTGTATATAATTATACTAAAGGGAGTAATAGTAGGATTGATGGTAAATTTCATATATAAAATATGAAAGGTTATTATTTATAAACTATGGATTAAACAATTCACCCATTTTCAATCTTTATCAATAACTATAATTCCATATTTTAAATTGGTGTCTAAAAAGATATACTGAATTTGCATGAAATGAATGATCTTGTGCAACCATATTAACATATGAAATTTAATGTTCATGTAAGAATAATAATTCTAACTTTCACTATTTGATTAGATTTATTATCTTTCATATCAATGTATATATAGGGATGAGGATTTTAAAAATATTATATATATAAAATTAAATTTATATAAATTAAATTGAAAGCAATAAATTAACTATATTATAGATCCAATTAATTTCTATGTTTAAATATATCTTATCCATGAAAAATTTTATAACATAAATTTTTTTGGAATTTTGGTTCCCCTCATAATTTTCTGTAAATAGAGTATGATTTTTCAAATTAATATATCCTAAGAGTTGCAACCATGTGTGATTTATTTACTTATGTATTCAACTCGGTGAAAGATTGAGTATATTCCTCAAGATCCATTTTCATATTTTTAATGTCACGAACCATCCTCGGGTACCGTGCCGTGACTACCTCAAGCCCGCCTTCCATAGGATAGGGGCTGGAGACTAGCACCAAGGTGTAATT
This sequence comes from Viscum album, assembly GCA_963277665.1. NCBI lineage: Eukaryota > Viridiplantae > Streptophyta > Magnoliopsida > Santalales > Viscaceae > Viscum > Viscum album. Next base: position 521,943,239 of record OY728160.1, read on the forward strand.
CCCTGTAAAAAGGGAAGGAATTGCCTTTGTAAAGTAAACAAACACCACAGAGCAAGCAAGCAGAAGTAAACATTAAGTAAAAACTGGGTACAATAGTATGTGTGTAAATGTATGTGGGCCAGAATACAAACCCATACTGAAAGTAAAGTACAACTGAAAAAGGGAGTACAACAACTGAAAATTAAAGTCGCTACAGCGAGCCGTCCACAGGTACTCCCACCTGAAGGGTGGGTACAGCTGTCCGCTCTGTGTACGTCCCACCTAGTAGTCCACCACTAGGTACCGTCCTGCTCTGCAAGCCTCAACCACGATCAGTGATGTCCGTCGTCTGCAACCAACACAATATAGTGTGGAAATATCCCATGCTGGGGTGAGTATAATCTACTCAGTAGGGACCCCAACACCACTGATGGTCTCCCAGAATCCATAAAGGATAAACCACAAAGGAAAGATGCATTCATGAAGTAAAATCCAAAAGTACTTAGATATATGCCCATACATATACCTAAGTCATCAATTCTCGTTCGACACCAACATCCGAGCTCATGTAAAACCCAGTCCACATAGGAAATCACAACCTAATCCACACAGGAAAGCATAATGTAATCCAAACAAAATATCATGTCAATCATATCGAAGATAAGGATTGAATGTCAAGATTCAGCTCACACAGGTATACTTCTTCGTAAGAAGATATAGATGACTAGATGTAGCCACTAATTAATCTAATGCGTCGGACCCACACAGGATCGATAGGTACTAACCCCCGCAATGACCCACAAAGGATCGATAGGTAACTAACCCCCGAAATGACCCACATAGGATCAGACCCAAACAGGATCTGTTGGCGCTGGCCCACACAGGACCGCTGAGCACTGACCCATGTAGGATCGGTAGCACTTAACCACGTAGTATCGCTGAGTGTTGTAGCTGTCATCGTCTAATCCATAGAGGATTTCTGTACAGTCGTCGTCATCATCGCAGTCGCATCCATCTCTAGGGTTCCCGCACACAAAAAGTTCTTTCAGGAGGGTTCGCTCCATGAGCCGAGGGGCTGCTACATCAACTGACACATAGTCCAGAGTTGATGTATCCAAAAGTTCTGTATCGTCAACAGAAACTCAACGTCATAGACGATGCGTCAATCAGACGCCCGGTTTGAGAGTTATTGGCTTTTTCGTCCGAGGGGCCCATTTGGTTTTATGTCAAAACCATCCTAACCATACTACAACTACTTCCAAACCTCAATCAGAGTAATACAAAAGGTCGGTCTCACTTAGAGGAATCCATGAAAATTGACGGAACGTCAATCGGACGTCCGTGGATCATGTTATAAGTGTTTCCGCTCCGAGGGCCCGGTTGGATTCGTGTACAAACCAACCCTGACGAACCTAAAGTTTTCCGAAACCTTGAGTGTAATATACCTAAACGACCATCTCGATCCAAGGATATCATCGCAGCTGACGGTGCATCGATCAGATATCTTCAGCCCAAGTTATGGGAAAAAGGTCGTGAGAGGTCCGGAATTAGGGGTTCGGGAACGGTCCAACCTAGCCCGGTACCCCCTGGGTCGGCCTAAACCAGGTCGACCCGACTCGGGTCCGGGTCTGGCCTTCTTGGGCGCGGCCCGACCCGATAGGCACGGCCCACGCGGCCAGGCCTAGGCGCGCTCGGCCTGGCCGGGTGGCCAGGTGGCCAGGTGGCTCGTCCGTAACGGCCGAGCGTAGGGGGTGCATGGGGCGCGCTGCCCCTCGACAGTGCGAAATTGCGGCCCCCATGAGGGGGCCACTCCTACTGGCTAGCCGGGGGTTACGACCCCTAGAAATTCTCAGAAGCTAGCCGGCCCTGCCGGCCGGCCGTGCTGCTACCGCGGGACCCCACGGTCCCGCCCTCCTGCTTCGGCGCCGGCGACAAGAAATCGATCGTCGCACCCTACTCCACAATGGCCTATAGTCACGGCCTTGGTCCGTCCGGTGCGGCGCGACAGCGTCGTGCCCCTCCTCCATGGCCCTGCTCATGCCGCGGTGCCTTTGTGATTCTCCGGCTCGGCGCGACGTCGTCGTGCTTCTCTAACCTTCCTTTAATATTTCCCACGCAGTGCTTCAGCACCGTGCCGCCTTACACGTGCCGTAACCAAATCAAACCAACAAAGGGGAGGAGGGTTGGCCGTGTTCATGTGGTCTGACCTCCTTCCATTATTGCGATATGAGGTGGCTAAAATTGAACTGAAGAATGGTGGCTGAAGTAATCACAAACAAACAATTAAAATAAACCCCTACCTCGATCATAGTCGTCGAACGAGGTTGTCGTCGAAAGGGACGTCATGGAATTGATCGCTGTGGAAGAAGGCAGATCATCGCACTGTGAAGGAAAGGTGTCTCCCTTCCTTTGAAGCAAAAAGAAAGAACAAGGTGATGAGCGTCGGGTCATTGATCTCTGAGGATGGTATCTCTCACTGTCATCCGTCGTCAGAGGTCGGTGTTATTCGTGATCTTCGTCGAGGAGGAATAACTTCACAAACTTGAGCAAATTCTCCCAAGCCTCTCACAACCCAACCACTCTAATAAAATAAGAGTTTGTCTTATTTTATTTCTCAAGCCATTAATTTTGAAATTCAAAAACGAAACAATCAATTAAGTGAATTAATTGTAATGTTTAAACCGCCAAATTAATTGAGGTGTTTCATAAACAGAAAAATGCAAGGGTTGACTTCCACTTTATAGGGGTGCGGGTACATAACATTATTAAAGGAGGGGGTTTAGGATGAAAAGATACGGTAGGGCACTTTTGGGTCTCACCTCACAATTATCTTACCTAATGGGTAAGATATTGTGGTTCTCACTTCATCCACTTATCTTAGGTTAAACAAATATAAAATAAAATTGGATGCACCAATTTTATTTTATTCCTTTACATAAACCCAAAATTTAAAAACCACACTCGAGCAAACACAACTACGGAAAAGGTGTTTCTAAGCAATTACCAGCGCTGCAATTCCATCGGTGTCCTCAGATTTTGATTCCGAGCACTGGTTCAAAAGTTAGAAAAAACAGCTCGTTCGTTCACTAAACGTAGACGAGATAAACTTCAGAAAATGATTCCGGGCACACCAGGCCTCCGAATCAGGTGCCGTTAGAAATGACGTTCTTGTTAAATCCCAAAAAAAATTAAGAAAAATATTTCCCTTTTATTTTACCTGTCTTTACAATACTCCCACCTCAGGGATTCATGTCCCTGTAATGATACATCATAAACTATGGAATCAAAAGTGGGTACTAAGCACGCATATGAGCCTCCCGATCCTAAGTGCTCTCCTGGAGGTTCCCATGATGCCATCTGATGCACACTAGAGGAATTGACCATCCATGTATAACCTGCTCCTATCGATCCTCAATCTCTACCGGGACCTCCGCAAATGTCATGCAATCATCAATGTACAGCTCTCCATGGTCAATGATATGCGTCATGTCGTGCATGTATCTCCTCAGCTGGGATAAATGGAAGATGTCGTGCACCCGGTGCAACTGAGGTGGTAGAGCCAGGCGATAAGCCACCTCCCTAATCCTGCTGAGGACCGAGAATGGTCCGATGAAGCATGGAGACAAATTTCCGTCCTGGCCAAATCTCTGTAATCCACTTCGAGCTGAGACCCTCAAGAAGACGTAGTCGCCATCCTCAAACTCCAGTGGCCTCTACCTCCTATCCGCATAAGACTTCTGCCAGCTCTGAGATGTCCTCATCCAATCCTGGATGACCTGGACCTTCTCTGTCATGGCCTGGACCATCTCCGGTCCCACAAGTGCTGACTCCACAGGGTCTGTCTTGCACAGAGGTGATCTGCAAGGTCATTCGTACAACGCCTTGTATGGTGCCATCCCGATGGTGGAGTGGTAGCTGTTGTTGTACACGAACTCGACCAAGGGTAGGTTGTACTCCCAGATGCAACCCAAGTTGAGGACACATGCGTGAAGCATGTCCTCAAGAATCTAAATGGTCCTCTCCGTCTGACCATCAGTCTGAGGGTGAAAGGCAGTTCTCATATAGAAGTGCGTCCCGAACGCCTCCTACAACCCCTTCCAAAGCCGGGAAGTAAAGCGGTCATCTCGATAGGAGATGATAGATGATGGCACACCCGGAAGCCGTAAAATCTCTTGAATGTAGAGGTGTCCCAAGATCTCCACTGAGCCCTACTCTCTGATAGGTAAGAAATGAGCCAACTTGGTGAGTCGGTCGACAATCACCCAAATGAGGTCATGACCTCTGGAAGTGTGTGGAAGTCTAGTCACAAAGTCCATAGATATTCCATCACACTTCCACTCTGGGACCTCAAAGGGTTGTACCAAGCCTACTGGTAGCTGGTGCTCTGCCTTCACCTGCTGGAAGGTGAGGCATCGAGAAACGAACTCAGCCACAACCTTCTTCATGCCTGGCCACCAGTGTTGTCGTCTGAGATCCTGGTACATCTTCTCCACTCCATGATGTATCTCCAAAGGGGAAGTGTTAAAATCTCTCAGAACCTCCTCCTGTAAAGCAATTGGTACCAAGGTACGTCCTTTGGAAAGGATGTCATGCTCTCCTCCTAAAGAGAAACCATCAGGTGCCTGTCTTGAGGATATCTGCGCACGCCGTGTCTCACAGTCGACATCCCCACACTATGCCTCTCTGACCCACTGTAGTATTGGAGGAGTGACAGTGAGTGACTGATGAAAGTCTGATCCATCTCTATCCACGAAGGATATCTACAAAGCGGCTAGTTTCTATGTCGCCTCCCAATGTAGCTGACTGTCCGACCACTTGCTGAGTGCATCAGCTACTAGGTTCCCCTTTCTTGGAGTATAGACTATCTCAATGTAATAGTCCTGGAGGAACTCGAGCCATCGCCATTGTCTCAGGTTCAGGTCCTTCTACAAGAAGATAAACCTGAGACTCTGGTAGACAGAATAGACTGTAAAGAGCTCTCCCATCAGATAGTGTCGCCAAATCTTCAGAGCGAAGTCCACTCCTGCTACCTCCAGGTCATGGGTAGCGTAGTTCTGCTCATGCTGCCTCAACTGACATGATCCATAGGCGATCACAGCCCGCGCTTGCATTAGAAAACATCGGGGTCTGTTCTCTAATGCATCATAGTAAACTAGGTACCCAACTCCCTCCTTCGGTACCCTCATGATAAGAGCACTGGTGAATATATGTCTCCGCTTCTGGAAGCTCTGCTGACATCTGTCTGACCACACAAAGGGTTTCCCCTTCTTCTTCAATGTTGAAAGTGGTGCCGCAACTCTGTAGAAGTCTGGCACAAATCTCCAGTAGTATCTAGCTAGTCCCATGAAACTCTGCACCTCCTTCACGCTCCTGGGTGGCTCCCAAGACAGCACTGCCTCGATCTTCACAGGATCCACCGCAACTCCCGCCTCATAGATGATGTGTCCCAAGAAGTAGGCCTCGCGTATCCAGAACTGACACTTCAAGAGCTTACCATAGATGGTACTCTCGGAGTGTGTCCAGTACAACCCACAAGTAGTAGGCGTGCTCCTCCTCAGTCGTCGAGTAAATCAAAATTTCATCGATGTAGACCACAACAAATCGATCGAGGAATGGCTGAAAGATCCTGTTCATGAGGCCGATGAACACTGCTAGGGAATTGGTTACGCCAAATGGCATAACCAAGAACTCATAGTGGCCATACCAACATCTGAAGGCCGACCTCTAAATGTCCTCATACCGAACTCTAAGATGATGATAGCCTGACCTAAGGTCTATCTTCAAGAACCACCGTGCTCTTTTGAGCAGATCAAAGAGTTCATCAATCCTCTGTAGCAGATACATGTTCCTCACTGTCACCTGGTTCAGGCGATCATAGTCGACACATAGTTACAAGCTCCCATCCACCTTCTTGGAGAACAATATCGGGGATGCCCAGGGTGAAACACTGGGTCAGATGAATCCCTGACTCGGTAAGTCCTCATACTGTACCCATAGCTCTCGTAGCTCATTGGGATACATCTGATATGCTGGGGTGGATATCAGGGTTGTCCCGGGGTACAGATCAATATAAATTTCTACCTCTCTATGAGGAGGTAGTCCTGGAACGTTGTCGGGGAAAACATCCGCATACTAATCCACCACTACTTGAAAACCAAGACTCCGCACGTCAACTGCTCCTATGATGAGGCTAGCCAACTGATGAGTGATAGGATGTCCTCTCCTCTGTGAGAGTCCATACTATGCTGTAAATCCTATCTTCTCTCCGGTGAAGTTGAACCTGCTCTCGTCGGTGCATACACACCGCACCTTGCACCTAAAACAGTCAATATGAACATGGATTGTAGATAAACAATCCTTGCCCAAGATGACGTCGTAAGGCCTCGACACCGCTGCAAGAAGACCCCAGACAAAGCTCTCACCTCCTACAGTAAGATCACACTGCCGGCACCAGTGTGTAATCGTCGATTCTGCTCCCATAGGAGTCTCTAGCCATAAGGATCGATCCAACGGCTCTGTCGGAATATCCGACCTCCGAACAAGGGCAACAGCTACTAAAGAATGAATCGGTCATGTGTCTATAAGAACTGTATCATGGGTGGAATAGACACATATTGTACCTCAAATCATCTCTGGTGTGCCATGGTCATAGTCCTCTGCTGCCTGGAGTTGTGCCTGTCTCTGCCCGCCAGCTCCCTGTAGTCGGGGTGGACCACCTTGTGGTGGTGGTGGTAGAGCCTGAAAGCGTCGCCCACCACCTGTTTCTTGGTCAGCTCCTCTGCCTCGTCTGCCTACTCCTTGCGGACCGCCACGGTCGACCCTCTGCCTCTGCCTAGGTGGTCCCTCAACCGTCTGCTGCTCCTAAGTATGGCGGGTCGGGCAGTCGCGAGCCATGTGGCCCTGCCCACCGCATGCGTAGTACTGTTTGCCTCTCAAAAGACTGGCTCTGTGCTATTTTCCCCGCACCACTGAGCCATTGTACTGAGGTCATCTGCCTAAGGGTCTGGTCTGCCTGGACCCCTGAGTCATCCGTCGACTGCCTGCTGCAGAATACTCTACTATGTTCCGCCCTACGGTAGGTCTCGCCGTTAGTGTAGACTCAGCAAGAAAGCTCTCGATGAGAAGGGCTCTCTCCAATACCCCTTCCTGTGTCAGAATGAGGAGGGAGATCAACGACGCCCTGATCTCTGGCCTCAATACCTACTCGAAGGTCCAGGCCTGCAAGAATGGGTCACGTACCTTGTCTGTCGAATAGCACGAGAGATCTGTAAATCTCACCGTGTACTAGGTGACAGTTAAGCTGCCCTGCCGCAGCTGTAGAAGCTCAGGGATGAAAAACGCACGGAGGGTGGCTGGGACGAACTCCGATCGGAAGATGCTCTTAAAGACCATCTAGAGGAGAGATGCCTTGTCCTGCACCTGGAGCATCAATCTCCACCATCTGCAAGATTCCGCGTGCAGGAGGCTCGCTGTGAGGATCACCATGAGGTCTACTGGTGTCCTCACTAACCTGAAAACTCGTACAAAAACCTCCAGCCAATCCTCAGCTGCATGAGGGTCTGTCTCCCAGTGGAACCTGAGCAGTGGCTGATGCTGAAACTCGTGCAGTGCACTAAAGCGACGTACATTGTAACGCCCGAGACTTTTATGGGAAATATTTTGTTTTTATCTAATGAATCTTTCACTACACACAACACTAGATTGGCTTGCTTTACATGCAACCGCGACCTTCCTCAATGGGTTACGTCGTACGCAATACCGAGTTTCACTAAACAACGATATGCTATTAAAATATTATTAAAACTAGTCGTTATGAATAGTAATAACCACTTTTTCAACCTTTATAAATTTTATTTCTCAAAATGGACTTAATTTTTGGATTCAGAATATCGAAATTATCCTAGTGTGAAATTTTGGTATTTTTCTGAAAACTTTCAATTTTTGATGAATAGTGAAACCAATAAGTGTTAGTTAAAAAAACTGAATTTTTCATAAAACATAATTTTACCGCTTCTGTGAGTGGAATATTGGAAATCCGAGAGACATGTTTAATATGAAGGACTAAAATGTGGTTCAATGAGATGAAAATAATTTTTGGTGAAGAGTAACTTTTTACTTTTTTTACCACGGTTAAAAGTAAATAGGGCAATTAAGGGTAAAAGTGTTATTATTATTACCTTAACACATGTCCTAATTCTATTTTATAAGTTTAATTCGACCAAAAACAACCTTAGGAATAAAATATGACCATTTAGGCCCACTTGGATTAGATTAGGACATATATTATTAATTTATTTAAAGATGGGTTAAAATAATTAAATTCAAAGTTTAATAAGTAAATAATTTTTAATATGGGGTTATACATAAGATAAATTCAACTATAAATATTCATTAGAAAGCTAAATACATTTCCTACATAATAGTAGTTTTTTTGAAAATTTTATACATTATATAATTTAATTTATTTATGACACAACGATGATGCAATAATTATCTTATTAATGAAATATTGACATAATTAATGTTATAAATACCCAAATAAATGTAATTTGATAATTTTTATGAATTACACTAATTTTCTAGGTTAATATAACATGTTAGTATTAATTTAAGTAACTTTTTTAGAACTAATCATTCTGATATGATTTTCACAAAAATCAATTACTAAATAGTTTCAAAATTGGCATAAAATAGTTTTTAAAACAAATAATATATTATTAATTGTTATGTTAACCCTAAAAATCTATGGTTCAGCCAAATTACTTAGATAAGGATATATATATTAATAATAAACAACTTGGGGTTCATTTGTCTTGATATTGTTAGTTTATGAACCATATAGTGTAAGAAAACAAGAAGACACGGTAAAAGTTAAATTATCTAACTTAAAGTTAAATCTAATTGATAAGGTTAAAATTGATACCTAAACTTTTCTAAATTCTATTGGGTGAGAGGATTTAGACCAATACCCCCCTTAGCTCGAAATATATCAATTTGGAGCTATTATAAACCGAATTTGACTTTATAATAAAATAATATTTTTAGTAATTACAAAGGTGCCCCTCTCCTCCCTTATAAAAGGGCACCTCCTCCCTCTCTTCCTCACACCACATTGAGCCTTCAAGCTCGGACAACCCCTGCCAATTTCATCTCTCCACTTCCCTACAAGCATCCTAGAGGTACTGGTATTCTTCAAAGACCAATTTTAGTTCCTTAAAAGGAGGTCTCAAAGAAGCGATTCAAAGAAGAGGTAATGTCTGTTACAGATTCTTTCATCATTATTTCTTCTTCCTCATCTTCTTATTTAGTTGTTTCATTATGTAGTAATGACATCAGTATCACTCAAATACTGATATGTTATTATATGTATTAAACAACCCTATTTCACCATCTATCCATCCTACGGAAAATAAAATCATCGCGCGTGCGTACGTACGGAATACCGTCTCCACGTCGTGGTGTAATCTATTTTCCACCACCACCTTACATGGATGGGTATAAATGGTGTAAATAATGACTATATATCATTATTTTAAAGTGATATTGATTCTTAAATAGTATATATACACTCCAATACAATTCCACAATCATGGGAACGATATCATCGCTCGTACGTACGTACGGAATACCGTCTCCATGATGTGATGCGACTCGTTCTACATGATCTTCATTGAATAATGATTATATAAATTAATTAAATGAATTAGTATGATATATATTACACTAATGACATTCTGTAAATGAGGTATCTATAACCTAAAAAGAAAAATAATAATTTATTCGACAAAACATGCATAAGAACAAAAAGTAATAAAAACCCGAATAACAAGTAGTAATGAAATATTACTAATAAGAAGCTAAGAATATGACTATATTTGATATCATAAAAATATTTATTATTCTGGAATAATTCAATAACATTATTTAAATCAGTATACAGGAGGTTCAGACACTTACGAAGCAAATTCGGCCTAAGGTAAGGGAAAATATCACATTCTCATTTTATCCGAGATTGTTTATACTTTGGTATTTACTAGGGTGTATTTTATCATCCACATCCATGTTTCCTAAATATGTAATATTGTTTCCATCCACCTACAATTGTTTAAATCCAATTTTACCCTTCGGTGAGTTTTTAGTAAATGATATGAAAGGAATCTTTTGTCATCTTTTGTATGAGGTACTTTTTGACTTTTCCAACAAAAGTATGAGAAGAATGTTTTTTTAACTTATACGGAATGAATGGATTTTTAAAACATTATTTCCAAGAAGCTTCCTTTACAAGTCTTCTAGTTTATTTTTAATCAGATTCTTTTAGTTTAAAATGTTATGACATGTTAAGAAAGGAAAAATGTTTTTGAGGTAGAAAGGATATTTTCCTCAAGAATGGAGTTCAAGTGTTTTATCAAAATTATTTTCCATATAAGATAATAAAGGGTTCTATTTCTATCCCTATTTTACATTGATTGGATTATGTTATGATGGAATTATTTTTATGATGTCCTTTTATCTTATATGGATTATGTTATGATGGCAAGATGTTTAAGATTCCCATTTTTTATTACATGGGTTATGCAATGATGTATGATTTATTATTTTATGGCGCACATAAGAATGGTTTCATTATGACATGGGTGGGACCTATATCTCCCTACAATGCATTGAGTAATGATTTTATATCTAATGAGATAGATATTGCTGGAACGGCAAGTTAAACCGGTTCAGTGAAACTGGACTGGATCGAGGAGTAAACTCGGTTCAGAAATAGTCTTTTTCAACTAAGATAGTCTTGGCCATGAGTCTTGACTAATAAGAAATGATTCTCTATTATTATGTGTGTATGACACAAAGTTTCATGTTTTATGTTATGATTATTGGGATTTCATTTCACTAATATGGTTTATCGCATTTTATTAAATTATTCTCTCTTTTACAGGTTAAGAATGTCCAAAATGTTATGTTATTATGAATATGATTTGATTGATATTTCTTTTGTTTACCCTTACTGAGCATTTGGGCTCACCCATTTGTATGTTTTCTTTCCCCAGGTCAGGAAGTAGGTTATTGAGTAAGATATGAAAAAAGGGACTATAGATATGATGAAATAAATGGGAGAGAGTGTACATGCTTTATGAACCAGTTGTTTATGTTTCCAGTTTCTAAAGACACTATACCTTTATGGTTTTTTCCTGGTTTCGTTATATGATGTAATAAGTGTGCTTCAATTCTGTTGTAATAAAAATGTATGTAAAGTATGGGTTGTAATAGTTGGTGTCAGAGGAAAGGTATAGTCAACCGTTGTAATCTAGGATGTGAAAGCCTTAGTAAGAACCCTAAGGATAAGTCTAAGAATAGAACACAATATTAGTCTTTTCGAAATGGCCATTAATAACATAGGATAAAACCTTAAGTGTGAAATTTTATTCTTGATTATGTGGTTTTCCAATTATAATTAGTGTTTCTCACACGATTCTTCTTGGTTCTAGTCAATGGCTGGAACCTGAAAGATCTGTGTTAATGAGGAATGCGACGGGAAATGCAATGATTGTCCCCCTGAGAAACCAAACATTATGGGAGCTGGAATGAAAAATCATGTAGCCATGCTCACACACAATTTCTCAAGCTATGAATCATGCATGACATCCATACGAGCAAAGGAAGGAGCAAGATTCTGTTGAATCCTTCATGAGGCAGTGTCCACCTTCATTCAGCGGGTATACTGATCCATTAATTGCTGAACAATGGATTAGTACTACTGAAAAGATATTTTTAGTTCTTCAATGTTATGAACATGATAATGTCATCTTAGCAGTGTATCGTTTGGAAGGTGATGCTGATCAATGGTTGAATATTATCATGAATACGATGCAAGGAGATGAGATTGAGTCCATGGAATGGGACGAGTTCAAGAACTTATTTTTCAATAATTACTTCCCTTGTATTCTCCGAACAAAGATGGAGAAAGAGTTTCTTGAACTAAAGCAAAAGGATGATGAATCTGTTGGTACATGTGCAGTAAATTTTACAAGACATGCAAGGTACTCTTTTGGGATTATTATCCAACATGAGAGTAAGATCAATCGATTCTTTAGTGGATTAAAATCAAGTATTCGAAGGGCCTTATACATAAGGGACTTCAATAGCTATGAGGAAATCAATTGATGTGCTCTCAATGTTGAGATGGAGATTGGAGTAACCCATCAGTCATATGGGTTTGATATGAAGAGGAAAATGAAATTCAAAGGAAAATCTAAAGAGCACAATGAAAAGAAAATGGTCTTTCCATTATGCTAAAATTGTGGAAATAAACATGGACGGAGTGGTCTTAAAGGGACAAGTACATATTTCAAATATGGAAAAGAAGGTCATTGGGCATTTGAATGCCTCAATGATGGGAAGAAGATGTCTAATGATGCAAACAAAGGAAGGGACACATATAATGAACCTACTACACCTCAATGTTTCAAGTGAAAGGATATAGGCCATTATGCCAATAAATTCCCTAATCTAAGGGTTGTTGATGATGATCTACATCAAAAAAATCATAAGGCTAATGAAAAAGGAAATTCACATTGAATTTATATCAGCGATGTGGAGTATGATAAAGATGTGGTGAAAGGTACACTTACCATCCAATCTAAAGTAGAAAATGTTTTATTTGATTCAGGATCCACCCACTCTTTTATTTCTAAAGATTCTTATATGGTTATCACCTTATTACCTCAACAATTAGATGGTGAGTTAGCTGTGACAACACCTAATGGCACAACAGTCGCATAAAAATTTTATAATTCATCCCCGATTGAAGTTTTTGGGAAAGTGCTTCCTGCAAAACATGCGATCCTTCCTATAGTGGAATTTGATGTGATTCTTGTCATGGATTGGATTTCGTTATATGGATCTCATATCATTTTCCAAAGAATGGAAATCACATTTCATATTCCAGATCACTCTATGATCATCTATTGATGCAAGGATGAACATAACCTTCTGGTGGAAATTTCTTCCATCTTATGGGTCTTGATTCAACTAAATGAAGGTTATTTATCTCAAATGGTTGGTTAGAAACTCACGATTAAGAATATTCCCATTGTACGGGAGTATGATAACGTCTTTCTGAAGGAATTTCTAGGTCTTCCACAATATCGTGAAGTGTAGTTTTCAATAGATCTCTTATCGGGTGCTTTACCTATTTCAAAGACACCTTATAGAATGGCCCCAATTGAGTTGCCGGAATTGAAGAAGCAACTCCAAGAGAATATTGATAAGGGGTTCATACGCTCTAGTGCATCACCTTGGGAAGCACCTGTTCTGTTTTTTAAGAAGAAAGATGGATCAATGAGACTCTGCATTGATTATCGAGAACTTAACAAGATCACAATCAAGAACAAATATCCTCTCCCACGCTTTGATAACTTATTTGACCAACTACACGGAGCTCAATACATTTTGTTGATTGATCTTCGTTTAGGGTAGCATCAATTAAGGGTCAAAATGGAAGATATACCAAATACGGCTTTCCATACACGGTATGGACACTATGAATTTATAGTGATTCCATTTGGTCTTACTAATGCCCCTGCTATCTTCATGGATCTGATTAATAGAATCTTTAGAGACTTTCTTGATCAATTTGTGGTAGTCATTATAGACGATATTCTTGTCTATTCAAAGAGAAAGGAAGAACCTGAAGATCACTTGAGAATTATATTGAAGACCTTGAGAAAGGATAAGCCTTATGCCAAATTTACGATGTGTGAATTTTGGCTTCAAAAAGTATCATTTTTGGGTCACATAATCTCAAAAGAGGGGATATTTGTGGATCCAGCAAAAACAGAGGTTATCGAAAGATGGTCGAGACCAACAACAGTAACCAAGATCCGAAGATTTCTTGGTTTTGATGGATATTATCAACGTTTTATAAATGATTTTTCATGATTATCTAATCCACTCACCAGGTTGACTTGAAAAAGAGTTAAGTTTTTTTGGACGGAGGAATGTGAATAGAATTTCATGGAGTTGAAAAGAAGGTTATCCAGTTCACCTGTGCTGACACTGCCTTGAAGTGGAGAAAGGTTTGGGATCTACAGTGATGCATCCAAGAAGGGGCTGGGGTGTGTTATTATGAAAAATGATATGGTGATAGCTTATGCCTCACGAAAGTTGAAAATCCATGTGCAAAATTACCCAACACATGATTTGGAGTTAGCTGCGGTAATATTTGCATTATAGATTTGGAGGCATTATCTTTATGGAGAAAGGTGTGAAATTTATACTGATCGTAAAAGTTTAAAGTATATTTTCACACAAAAGGATCTGAATATGCGCCAAATAATATGGTTAGATCTAATTAAGGATTATGACTGCTCAATTCATTATCACCCTGGGAAAGCAAACAAGGTGGCGGATGCATTAAGTCGACAAGACCATGCTTGATTATCCATGATGAGGATCACAAAAGATACAATATTTATGGACATACAAAGGATGGACGTTGGAATTATAATGGAAGGGGGGAAATCATATCTTACTCAAATGAATGTTCAACCATCTATTCATGTGAAGATTAAAGAGGCACAAAAAGAAGATGTAGAGTTACAAAAGAAGGTGAGAAATGTTCCTGAATTAAACCTTGATTGTTATGGGATAATAATGTTCTAGAATCGGGTTTGTGTTCCTCCCATCCCCGAAGTAATGGAGCTGCTGGATGATGCTCATAGTTTTCATTCTCTATTCATCCGGGAAGCACGAAGATGTATAGGGATCTGAAAAATTACTCCTGGTGGGATGGAATGAAAAGAGATGTTGCTGAATATGTCTCTGGATGCTTGGTTTCTCAACAATTTAATGCTGAGAGACAAAAGTCTAAGGGGATGTTACAACCATTACCATACCTGAATGAAAATGGGAAAACATCACTATGGACTTTGTCACTGGACTTCCTAAAACATCAAAAGGCAATAATGCTATTTGGGTCATAGTTGATCATCTTACAATGTCTGCACACATCATTGCTATTAGGGTTGATTTCTCTCTCGATCAGCTTGCCAGGATATATGTAAAGGAAGTGGTATGATTGCATGGAGTACCACTTTCTATTATATATGATCGTGATCCGAGATTTACCTCGAAGTTCTGGCGAAGTCTTCAGCATACTCTGGATATATAGTTGAGTTTCAGCACTACATATCATCCTCAGATAGACGGTCAGTCTGAGAGAACAATTCAAACTATAGAAGATATGTTGAGAGCTTGCTCTATGGATTTCAATGGTGGTTGGGATAAACACCTACCATTGGTGGATTTTTATTATAATAATAGCTTTCACTCTAGTATTCAAATGGATCCTAATGAAGCTCTCTATGGAAAGAAATGCAGGACTCCAACTTGCTGGGATGAAGTTGGGGAAAGAAAGCTATTAGTACCTGATCTTGTTGATGAGATGGCAGAAAAGGTCAGATCTATTCAACAACACATAAAAGAAGCTCAGAGTCGACAGAAAAGTTATGCCGACAACCGAAGAAAATACCTAGAGTTTTAAGTGGTTGGTAAAGTGTTCTTATGAATATCTCCCTTTAAGAGGGTCATGAGATTTGGAAAGAAGGGGAACCTGATCCCTATATATATCGGTCCTTTCGAAATACTTGATCGTGTTGGAAAGTTAGCTTACCGATTGGCGCTTCCACCGAATATCTCTCAAGTTCACTATGTGTTCCATGTATCTCTCCTGAGAATGTACATACCTGATCCTTCACATGTACTCAGCTCAGAAATTGTACCGCTGAAGCAAGATCTTTCTTATGAAGAACAACCGGTAGAGATTCTGGACTGAAGCGAAAAAGTCCTACGAAAAAAGACCACTTGATTGGTGAACATTTTATGGAGGAACCAACAATTAGAAGAAGTTACATGGGAGCTTTAGGATATTATGAGGGAGAGGTATCCTCATCTTTTTGTTACAAAGTGATAAATTTCGGGGTAGAAATTCATTTTAAGGGGGGTATAATGTAACGCCCGAGACTATTATGAGAAATATTTTGTTTTTATCAAAGGAATCCTTCACTACACACAACACTAGATTGGCTTGCTTTACACGCAACCATGACCTTAATCAATGGCTTGCGTCGTGCGCAATACAGAGTTTCACTAAACAACGATATGCTATTAAAATATTATTAAAACTAGCTGTTATGAATAGTAATAAACACTTTTTAAAATTTTTAAAATTTTATTTTTCAAATTGGACTTCATTTAAGAATTCGGAATATCGAAATTAGCCTAGGGTGAAATTTTGGTATTTTTCTAAAAAAATCAATTTTTTATGAATAGTGAAACCACTAAGTGGTAGTTAAAAAACATAATTTTTCATAAAACATAATTTTATCGCTTCTGTGAGTGGAATTTCGAAAATCCAATAGACATGAATAATATCAAGGACTAAAATGTGGTTCTATGAAATGAAAATAATTTTTTTGTGAATAGTAACTTTTTACTTTTTTTTACCACGGTTAAAAGTAAATAGGGTAATTAAGGGTAAAAGTGTTATTATTATTACACTAACACATGTACTAATTCTATTTTATAATATTAATTTGACCAAAAACAACCTTAGGAATAAAATATGACCATTTAGGTCCACATGGATTAGATTAGGACATTTATTATTAATTTTTTTTAAAGAAGGGTTAAAATAGTTAAAATCAAAGTTTAATAAGTAAATAATTTTTAATATGGTGTTATATATAAGATAAATTCGACTATAAATATTCATTAGAAATATAAAAAATTCATACATAATGGAATTTTATTTGTAATTTTTAGAAATTAAATAATTTAATCAATTTATGACACAACGATGATGCAGTAATTATCTTATTAATGAAATATTGACATAATTGATGTTATAATTACCCAAATAATTGTAATTTGAGACCTTTTATGAATGACACTAATTTTATAAGTTAATATGACATGTTAGTATTGATTTAATTAACTTGGTTCGAAATAATCATTTTGTTATGATTTTCACAAAAATCAATTACTAAATAGTGTCAAAATTGACATAAAATAGTTTTCAAAACAAATATTATATTATTAATTGTTATTTTATTCCTAAAAATATAAGGTTCTGCAAAATTAATTAGATAAGGTTATATATATTAATAATTAACAACTTGGGGTTATTTTGGCTTGATATAGTAAGTTTATTAACCTTATAGTGTAAAAAACATGAAGACATGGTAAAAGTTAAATTATCTAACATAAAGTTAAATATAAATGATAAGGTTAAAATTGATACCTAAACATGTCTAAATTCTACTGGATGAGAGGATTTAGACCCATACCCACCTTATCTTCGAAATATACCTATTTTTAGCTATTAAAAACAGAATTTGAC
Organism: Viscum album; assembly: GCA_963277665.1. Taxonomy (NCBI): domain Eukaryota; kingdom Viridiplantae; phylum Streptophyta; class Magnoliopsida; order Santalales; family Viscaceae; genus Viscum; species Viscum album. Next base: position 521,960,616 of record OY728160.1, read on the forward strand.
TTTATAATAAAATAATATTTTTAGTTATTCCAAAGGTGCCCCTCTCCTCCCTTAAAAAAGAGAACCTCCTCCCTCTCTTCCACACACCACATTGAGCCTTCATGATCGGCCAACCCCTGACAATTTCTTCTCTCCACTTCCCTATAGACATCCTAGAGGTCCTGGTATTCTTCAATGTCAAATTTAAGTGCCCTAAAAGGAGGTCTCAAAGAAGCGCTTCAAAGAAGAGGTAATGTCTGTTACCGATTATTTCATCTTTATTTCTTCTTCCACTTCATCTTCATTAGTTGTTTCATTATGAAGTAATAACATCAGTATCACTCATATACAGATATGTTATTATAAGTATTAAAAAACCCTATTTCACCATCTATCCATCCTACGGAAAACGAAATCACCGTGCGCGCGTTGGTATGGAATACTGTCTCCACGCCGTGGTGTAATCTATTTTCCACCACCACCATACTTGGATGGGTATAATGGTGTTAATAATGACTATATATGATTATTGTAAAGTGATATTTATTGTGAAATAGTATATATACACTCCAATACAATTCCACAATCATGGGAATGATATCATCGTTCTTGCGTACGTACGGAATACCGTCTCCACGATGTGATACGACTCGATCTACATGAACTTCATATCATAATGATTATATAAATGAATTTAATGAATTAATATGATATATATTACACTAATACCATTCTGGAAATGAGGTATATATAACCTAAAAAGAATAATAAGATTTTATTCGACAAAACACGCATATGAAGAAAAATTAATAAACACCCGAATAACAAGCAGTAATGAAATATTACTAATAAGGAAGCTAAGAATATGACCCTATATGACATCATAAAAATAAGTATGATTCTTGAATAATTCAATAACATTATTTAAATCATTATACAGGAGGTTTGAACACATACGAAGAAAATTGGACCTAAGGTAAGGGAAAATATCAAAATCTCATTTTATCTGAGATTGTTTATACATTGTTATTTACCGGGATGTATTTTATCATCCACATCCATGTTTCCTCAATATGTAATATTGTTTCCATCCGCCTAAAATTGTTTAAATCCAATTTTACCCTTCGGTTAGTTTTTAGTAAAAGATATGAAATGAATCTTTTGTCCTTTTTCGTACGAGATACTTTTTGACTTTTCCGACAAAAGTACGAGAAGAATGTTTTTTATCTTATACGGAATGAATGGATTTTTAAAACATTATTTCCAAGAATCTTCCCTTACATGTTTTGAAGTTTATTTTTAATCAACTTTTTTTAGTTTAAAATTGTATGACATGTTAAGAAAGGAAAAAATGTTTTTGAGGTAGAAAGGATATTTTCATCAAGAATGGAGTTCAAGTGTTTTATCAAAATTATTTTTCATCTAAGATAATAAAGGGTTATATTTCTATACCTATTTTTATGTAGATTTGATTATGATTTGATGGAATTATTTTTATGATGTCCTTTTATCTTATATGGATTATGTTATGATGGCATGATGTTTAAGATTCCCATTTTTTACATGGGTTATGCAATGATGTATGATTTATGATTTTGTGGCACACATAAGAATGGTATCATTATGAGATGGGTGGTACCTATATCCCCCTCCAATTCATTGGGTAATGATTTTATATCTCATGAGATAGACATGGCTGGAACAACAGGTTAAACCGGTTCAGTGAAAAAGGACTGGAACGAGGAGTGAACTCGGTTCAGAAATGGACTTTGTCCACTAAGATAATCTTGGTCATGAGTCTTGACTAATAATAAATGATTCTCTATGATTATGTGTGTATGACAAAAATTTTCATGTTTTATGTTATGATTATTGGGATTTCATTTCACTACTATGATTTATCCCATGTTATGAAATTATGCTCTCTTTTGGAGGTTAAGAATTTCCAAAATGTTATGTTCGTATGAATATGATGTGATTGATATTTCTTTTTTTTACCCTTACTGAGCATTTGAGCTCACCCTTTTGTATGTTTTCTTTCCCCAGGTCAGGAAGAAGGATATTAAGTAGGATATGCCAAAATGGACTATAGCTATGATGAAATAAATGAGAGACAATGTAGACGCTTTATGAACTAGTTGTTTATGTTTCCCAGTTTCTAAAGACACTGTACCTATACGGTCCTTTCCTGGTTTTGTTATATGATGTAATAAGTGTGCTTGAATTCTGATGTAATAACAATTTATGTAAATTATGGGTCGTTATTTGCATCGTCAGCGGCAGGGGCTGGTTGCAGCGGTGGCATAGCGGGTAGAGGTACCGCCGGTGCCTCTGCTGTCAAAGGGCCTTCTACCGAGGCCTCATCGCTCTGTGGGCTGTCGTCACGCACAACGCTCGGAACCCTAGATGGCTGCTCTCGTGGGACCATCCTGAAAAGAAACAAGTGCTCCACAGTCAAACAGTATACCTGGTGAGCTGACACAAAGTAATCACAAGGAAAACTTGAAACACACAGGCAATCAATGTTTTCGTTCATTAAGTTGGAAATCAGAAGTCAGGGTCCTGGTGTACGGATACGTCAGCCACCGCACCAACACTGGACTCCCTAGACTGATAACCAGACTCAATACTCTTAACACTATTGATTCACATAAAAAAATATCTGAGTCCTGAGTTCTGCGGTAGAACCGAACTCCTCTGATACCAATTTGCCACGACCCGTCCTCGAGGCCCATGGCGTGACTACCCCAAGCCCGCCTTCCATAGGCTAGGGGCTGGTGACTATAACCAAGGTGTAATTCCTGCTAAAATGGAAAGGCATTGCCTTGGTAATGTAAACAAACACCACAGATCAAGCAAACAGAAGTAAACACTAAGTAAAAACTGGGTACAATAGTATGTGCGTAAAAGTAAGTGGGCCCGAATACAAACCCAAACTGAATGTAATGTACAAATGAAAAAGGGAGTACATCAACTAAAAATTAAAGCCGTTACAGTGATCCATCTACTGGTACTCCCACCTGAAGGGTGGGTACATATATCCACCTTAGCTCCTCGGGTCCAGAAGTCTGCTCTGTGTACGTCCCGCCCAGTGGTCCACCTCCATGTACCGACCTGCTCCGCAAGCCTCAACCACGATCACCATTGTCCGTCGTCTGCAGCCATCAAAACGTAGTGTGGGCATAACCCATGAAAGGGTGAGTATAAGCTACTTAGTAGGGACACTAAGACCCCCGAAGGACTCCCAGAATCCAAAAAGGATAAACCAAAATGAAAAGACTCATTCGCGAAGTAACATTTGACACTACTTAGTTATATACTAATACATTTACCTAGGTCATCAATTCTCATTCGGCTCCAACATCCGTGCTCAAGTACAACCCAGTCCACACAGGAAATCACAACCCAATCCACACAGGAAAGCATAATGTAATCCACACAGGATATCAAGTAATTCTTATCGAAGATAAGGATTCAAAGTCAAGATTCATCTCGCACAGGTATACTTCTTCGTAAGACGATAGAGATGATCTGATGTAGCCACTGATTCATCTAAGCCGTCGGACCCACACAAGATCGATAGGTACTAACCCACGCAATGAACAACAAAGGATTGATAGGTAACTAACCCCTGCAATGACCCACACAGGATCGGACCCACACTAGATCTGTAGGCGCTGGCCCACCCAGGACCGCTGAGCGCTGACCCACATAGGATCTGACCCACACAGTATCGGTAGCACTAATCCATGTAGTATCGCTGAGTGTGGTAGTCGTCACCATCGAATCCACGGAGGATTTCTGTACAGTCGTCATCGTAGTCATAGTCGCAGCCAACTCAAGGGTTCCCACACACAGCAAGCTCATTCGGGAGGGTCCGATTCAGGAGCCGAGGGGTTGTTACATCAACTGAAACATAGTCCGAAGTTGATGTATGTAACGCCCGAGACATTTATGAGAAATATTTTGTTTTTATCAAAGGAATCTTTCACTACACATAACACTAGATTGTCTTGATTTACACACAACCGTGACCTTCCTCAGTAGCTTGCGTCGTATGCAATACCGAGTTTCACTAAACAACGATATGCTATTAAAATATTAATAAAACTAGCCGTTATGAATAGTAATGACCACTTTTCGAAATTTTATAAATTTTATTTTTCAAAATGGACTTCATTTTTGGATTCGGAATATCGAAATTATCCTAGGGTGAAATTTTGTTATTTTTCTGAAAACTATCAATTTTTGATGAATAGTGAAACCACTAAGTGGTAGTTAAAAAAACTGAATTTTTCATAAAACTTAATTGTATCGCTTCTATGAGTGGAATTTCGAAAATCCGAGACACATGGTTAATATCAAGGGCTAAAATGTGGTTCAATGAGATTAAAATATTTTTTGGTGAATAGTTACTTTTTACTTTTTTTTACCACTGTTAAAAGTAAATAGTGTAATTATGTGTAAAAGTATTATTATTATTACCCTAACACATCTCCTAATTCTATTGGATAAGTGTAATTCGTTCAAAAACAGCCTTAGGAATAAAATATGACCATTTATTCCCACTTAGATTAGATTAGGACATTTATTATTAATTTATTTAAAGAAGGGTTAAAATAGTAGAAATCAAAGTTTAATACGTAAATAATTTTTAATATGTTATTATACATAAGATAAATTCGACTATAAATATAAATTAGAAAGCTAAAAAATTTTCCTAAATAATGGTATTTTATTTGTAATTTTTAGACTTAAAAATAATTTAATTTATTTATGATAAAATGATGATGCATTAATTATCTTATTAATGAAATATTGACATAATTGAAGTTATAAATACCAAAATAAATGTAATTTGATACTTTTTATGAATTAAAATAAATTTATATGTTAATATGACATGTTAGTTTTGATTTAATTATACGTTTTCGAACTAATCATTCTTTTATGATTTTCAAAAATATCAATTACCAAATGGTGTCAAAATTGACATAAAATAGTTTTAAAAAAAAAATACTATATTATTAATTGATATTTCATTCCTAAAAATTTAACGTTCGGCCAAATGACATAGATAAGGTTATATATATTAATAATAAACAACTTGGGGTTCGTTTGTCCTGATATAGTAAGTTTATTAACCTTATAGTGTAAGAAAACAAAAAGACACAGTAAAATTTAAATTATCTAACTTAAAGTTAAATCTAAATGATAAGGTTATAATTGATACCTAATCTTTTCTAAATTCTATTGGATGATATTATTTATACCCATACCCACCTTAGCTTCGAAATATATCAATTTGGAGCTATTAAAAACCGAATTTTACTTTATAATAAAATAATATTTTTAGTTATTCAAAAGGTGCCCCTCTCCTCCCTTATAAATGGGAACCACCTCCCTCTCTTCCTCACACCACTTTGAGCCTTCAAGCTCGGAAAACCCCTGCAAATTTCTTCTCTCCACTTCCCTAGAGACATCCTAGAGGTCCTGGTCTTCTTCAAAGACCAATTTTAGTGCCCTAAAAGGTAGTCTCAAAGAAGCGCTTCAAACAAGAGGTAATGTCTGTTACCGATTCTTTCATCTTTATTTCTTTTTCCACTTCTTATTCTTTAGTTGTTTCATTATGAAGTAATAAAATCAGTATCATTCATATAATTATATGTTATTATAAGTATGAAACAACCATATTTCACCATCTATCCATCCTACGGAAAACGAAATCACCGCGCGTGCATACGTACGGAATACCGTCTCCACGTCGTGGTGTAATCTACTTTCCACCACCACATTAATTGGATGGGTATAATGGTGTAAATAATGACTATATATGCTTATTTTTAAGTTATATTGATTATGAAATAGTATATATACACTCCAATAAAATTCCATAATCATGGGAATGATATCATCACTCGTGCGTACGTATGGAATACCGTCTCCACGATGTGATGCGACTCATTCTACATGATCTTCATTGAATAATGATTATATAAATGAATTTAATGAAATAATATGATATATATTATAGTAATACCATTCTGGAAATGAGTTATCCATAACCTAAAAAGAAAAATATGAATTTATTTGACAAAACACGCATAAGAACAAAATGTAACAAACACCTGAATAACAAGTAGTAATGAAATATTACTAATAAGAAGCTGAGAATATGACCATATATGATATCATAAAAAAATTTATGAATCTGGAATAAGTCAATAACATTATTTAAATCATTATACAGGAGGTTCAGACACTTACGAAGCAAATTGGACCTAAGGTAAGGGAAAATATCACAATCTCATTTTTATCCGAGATTGTTTATACTTTGGTATTTACTAGGGTGTATTTTATCATCCATGTCCATGTTCCCTCAATAGGTAATATTTTTTCCATCCACCTACAATTGTTTAAATCCAATTTTACCCTTCGGTGAGTTTTTAGTAAAGGATATGAAAGAAATCTTTTGTCGTTTTTTGTACGAGGTACTTTTTGACTTTTCTGAAAAAAGTACGAGAGGAATGTTTTTTTAACTTATACGGCATGAATGGATTTTTAAAACATTATTTCCAAGAAGATTCCTTTACATGTTTTCAATTTTATTATTAATCAACTTATTTAATTTTAAAATTTTATGACATGTTAAGAAAGGAAAATGTTTTTGAAGTAGAAAGGATATTTTCCTCAAGAATGGAGTTCAAGTGTTTAATAAAAATTATTTTCCATCTAAGATAATATAGGGATCTATTTCTATCCCTATTATTACATTGATTTGATTATTTTGTGATGGAATTATTTTTATGAATTCCATTATCTTATATGAATTTTTTTATGATGTCATGTTGTTTAAGAATCCCATTTTCATTACATGGGTTAAGAAATGATTTATTATTTATGATTTTGTGGCACACATAAGAATGGTATCATTATGAGATGGGTGGGACCTATATCTCCCTCCAATGCATTGGGTAAAGATTTTATATCTCATGATATAGACATGGCTGGAACAGCATGTTAAACCGGTTCAGTGAAACGGGACTGAAACGAGGAGTGAACTCGGTTCAGAAATGGACTTTGTCCACTAAGATAGTTTTAGCAATGAGTCATGACTAATAAGAAATGATTCTCTATGATTATGTGTGTATGCCACAATGTTCCATGTTTTATGTTATGATTTTTGGGATTACATTTCACTACTATGATTTATCCCATATTATGTAATTCTGATCTCTTATTCATGTTAATATTTCCCAAAGTTATGTTCTTCTGAATATGATGTGATTGATATTTATTTTGTTTACCCTTACTGAGCATTTGAACTCACCCTTTTGTATGTTTTCATTCCCCAGGTCAGGAATAAGGTTATTAAGTAATAAATGCCAAAAGGGAATATAGATATGATGAAATAAATGGGAGACAGTGTAGACTCTTTATGAACCAGTTGTTTATGTTTCCTAGTTTCTAAAGACAATATACCTATATGGTCCTTTCCTAGTTTTGTTATATGTTGTAATAAGTGTGCTTCAATTTTGAAGTAATAACAATGTATGTAAGGTATGGATGGTTATAGTTGGTATCAGAGGAAAGTTATAGTCAACCTTTGGAAACTAGGATTGAAATCCTTAGTAAGAACCCTAAGGAAATGTCTAATCATAGAACACAATCTTAGTGTTTTAGAAATGACCATGAATAACCTATGATAAGACATTAAGTGTGAAATTTTATTCTTGATTATGTAGTTTTCCTATTATAATTAGTGTTGCTCACACTATTCTTCTTGGTTTTAGTCAATGGATGGAACCCGAAGGAATTGTGTTAATACAGAATGCGATGGGCAATGCAATGATTATCCCCCTGAGAAACCAAACGTTATGGGAGATGGAATGAAAAATATTGTAGCCATGATCACACACACGTTCTAAAGCTATGAATCATGCAGTAATTCCAAACTATCAAAGGAAAGAGCAAGATTCTGTTGAATCCTTCATGAGGTAGCTTCCACCTTCATTCAGTGGGTCTAATGGTCCATTAATTGCTGAACAATTGATTAGTACTACTGAAAAGATATTTTTAGTTCTTCAATGCTCCGAACATGATAATTTCATCCTAGTAGTGTATCGTTTGGAAGGAGATTCTGATCAATGGTGGAATCTTATCAAGAATATGAGGCAAATAGATGAAATTGAGTCCTTGGAATGGGACGAGTTCAAGAACATATTTTTCAATAAGTACTTCCCTCATATTATCTGAATAAAGATGGAGAAATAGTTTCATGAACTGAAGCAAAAGGATGATGAATCTGTTGGTACCTATGAATCAAATTTTACAATACTTGCATGTTACGCTTCTGGTATTATTATCCAACCTGAGAGTAAGATAAACCGATTCTTTAGTGGCATAAAACCAAGTCTTCGAATGGTGTTAGCCATATGGGACTTCAATAGCTACGAGGAAATCGTTATATGTGCTCTCAAAGTCGAGATGGAGATTGGAGTAACCCATAAGTAATATGGGTTTGATAAGAAGAGGAAAATGGAATTCAAAAGAAAATCTAAAGAGCACATGGAAAAGAAGATGAGCTTTCCCTTATGCTCAACGTGTGGAAAGAAACATGGAAGAAGTTGTCTTAAAGGTACAAGTAAATGTTTCAAATTTGGAATGGAAGGTCATCGGGCATTTGAATGCCGCAATGATGGGAAGAAGATGTGTAATGATGCAAACAAAGGAAGGGACACACAGAATGAACCTACTACACTTTAATGTTTCAAGTACAAGGAGAGGGGGAATTATGCCAATCAATTCCCAAATCTAAGGGTTGATGATGATGGTCGACGTCAACAAACTCTTATGTCTAAAGACAATGGAAAGTCACATGAAATTTCTATCATTGTTGTGGAGTATGATAATGATGTGGTGAAAGGTACACTTACCAACCACTCTAAAGTAGCAAATGTTTTATTTGATTCTGGATCCACCCAAACCTTTATTTCAGATGATTTTTCTAAGGGTATCACCGTATTACCTCAAAAATTAGATGTTGAGTTAGCTGTGACAACACCTAATGGCACAAAAGACGCATCAAAAGATTATAATTCTTCCCCGATTGAAGTTTGTGGGAAAGTGCATCCTGAAAATATTGTGAGCCTTCCTATAGTGGAATTTGATGTGATTCTTGGCATGGATTGGCATTCTTTATATGGAGCTTATATCAATTTTCAAAGAAGGGAAGTCGCATTTCATATTCCATATCAATCTATGATCGTCTATCGATGTAAGGATGAACATAACCTTCCAGTGGAAATTTCTTCCATATTATGTGTCTTGATTCCATTAAATGGGGTTATTTATCACAAATGGTTGGTGAGAAACTCACGATTAATAATATGCCCATTTTACGGGAGTTTGAAGATGTCTTTCCAAAGGAATTTCCAAGTCTTCCACTAAATCGTGAAGTTGAGTTTTCAATAGAACTCGTACCAGGTGCTTTGCCTATTTCAAAGACACCTTATAGAATGACCCCAATTGAGTTGCAGGAATTGAAGAAAAAACTCTAAGAGAATCTTGATAAGGGATTCATACGCCCTAGTGCGTCACCTTGTGGAGCACATGTTCTCTTTGTTAAGAAGAAATATGGATAAATGAGACTATTCATTGATTATCGAGAACATAACAAGATCACTATCAAGAAAAAATATCCTCTCCCATGCATTGATGACTTATTTGACCAACTACGTGGAGATGAATACTTTTCGTAGATTTATCTTCATTCAGGGTATCATCAATTAAGGTTCAAAAGGGAGGATATACCAAAGACGGCTTTCCCAACAAGGTATGGACACTGTGAATTTAGAATGATGCCATTTGGTCTTACTAATGCCCCTGCTATCTTCCTGGATCTGATGAATAGAGTCTTTAGAGACTATCTTGATCAATTTTTGGTAGTCTTTATAGACGATATTCTTGTCTATTCAAAGAGAAATGAAGAACATGAAGATCACTTGAGAATTATATTGAAGACCCTGAGAAAGGAGAATCTTTATGCCAAATTTACCAGGTGTGAATTTTGGCTTCAAAAAGTTTCATTTTTGGGTCACATAATCTCAAAAGAGGGGATATCTGTGGATCCAGCAAAAGAAGAGGTTATCGAAAGATGGTCGAGACCAACAATAGTAACTGAGATCTGAAGTTTTCTTGGTTTGGCTGGATATTATCGACGTTTTGTGAAAGATTTTTCATGACTATCTAATCCACTCACCAAGTTGACATAGAAAGGAGTTAAGTTTGTTTGGACGGAAGAATGTAAAGAGAACTTCGAGGAGTTGAAAAGAAGGTTATCCTGTGCACCTGTACTCACACTGCCTTGTAGTGGAGAATGGTTTGTGATCTATAGTGATGCATCCAAGAAGGGGATGGGGTTTGTTCTTATGCAAAATTATATGGTGATAGCTTATGCCTCATGACAGTTGAAAATCCATGAGCAAAATTACCCAACACATGATTTGGAGTTAGCTGCGGTAATATTTGCATTAAAGATTTGGAGGCATTAACTTTACGGTGAAAGGTGTGATATTTATACTGATCAGAAAATTGTAAAGTATATTTTCACTCAAAAGGATGTAAATATGCGCCAAAGAAGATGGTTGGAGATTATTAAGGATTATGACTGCTCAATTCATTACCATCATGGGAAAGAAAACAAGGTGGAAGATGCATTAAGTCGACAAGACCATGCCAGTTTATCAATGATGAGGATCACAAATATCCAATATTTATGGATTTACAAAGGATGGATCCTGGAATTATAATGGAAGGGGGAAAATCATATCATTCTCAAATGAATGTTCTACCATCTATACATGTGAAGATTAATGAGGAACATAAAGAACATGTAGAGTTACAAAAGATGGTGAGAAATGTTCCTGAATTCAACCTTGCTTGTGATGGGATAATAAAGTTCAGGAATCAGGTTTGTGTTCGTCCCATCCCAGAATTAAAGAAGGAGTTGCTGGATGAGGCCCATAGTTCATCATTCTCTATTCATCTTGGAAGCAAGAAGATGTATAGGTACCTGAAATAGTACTTCTGGTGGAATTCCATGAAAAGAGATGTTGCTAAATATGTGTCTCGATGCTTGATTTGTCAGCAAGTTAAAGCGGAGAGACAGAAGTCTAAGGGGATGTTATAACCATTACCAATACCCGAATGGAAATAGGAAAACATCACTATGGAATTTGTCATAGGACTTACTAAAACATCCCAAGGAAATAATGCTATCTGGGTCATAGTTGATCATCTTACAAAGTCCACACACTTCATTTCTATTAGAGAGGATTTCTCTCTGGATCAGGATGCCATGATATATGTGAAGGAAGTGGTAAGATTCCATGGAGTAACACTTTCAATTATATCTGATTGGGATCCGAGATTTTCCTCGATGTTCTGTCGAAGTCTTCAGCATACTATGGATACAGATTTGAGTTTCAGCAATGCTTGTCATCCTCAGACAGACGGTCAGTCTGAGAGAACAATTCAAACTCTAGAAGATATGTTGAGAGCTTGCTCTATGGATTTCAAAGGTGGTTGGGATCAACACCTACCTTTGGCAGAATTTTATTATAATAATAGATTTCACTTCATTATTCAGATGGCTCTTTATGAAGCTCTCTATGGAACGAAATGCAGGACTCCAACTTGCTGGGATAAAGTTGGGGAAAGAAATCTATTAAGACCTGATCTTGTTGATGTCATGGCAGAGAATGTCCGATCTATTCAACAACACTTAAGAGCAGCTCATAGTCGACAGAAAAGTTATGCCGACAACCGATGAAAAGACCTAGAGTTTGAAGTGGGTGACAAAGTGTTCTTACGAATATCCTCCTGGAAGAGGGTCATGAGATTTGGAAAGAAGGGTAAGTTGATCCCTAGATATATCGGTCCTTTCGAAATACTGGATCGTGTTGGGAAGGTAGATTACCGGTAGGCACCTCCACTGAATCTCTCTCATGTTCACGATTTATTCTATGTATCTCTCCGGAGAATGTACATACCTGATCCGTCACATGTACTCAGCTCAGAATTTGTACCGCTGGAGCAAGATCTTTCGTATGAAGAATAGTCGATAGAGATTCTGGATCGTAGTGAAAATGTCATACGAAACAAGACCACTCGATTGGTGAAAATTTTATGGAGGAACCCCAAATTAGAAGAAGCTACATGGGATCTTGATGATATGATGAGGGAGAGGTATCCTCATCTTTTTGTTACAAAGTAACGAATTTCGAGGGCGAAATTCATTTTATGGGGGGTAGAATGTAATGCCTGAGACTTTTATGAGAAATAATTTGTTTTTATCAAAGGAATCTTTCACTACACACAACACTAGCTTGGATTTCATTACACGCAACTGTGACCTTCCTCAATAGCTTGCGTCGTACGAAATACCGAGTTTTACTAAACAATGATATGTTATTAAAATATTAATAAAACTAGCAGTTATGAATAGTAATAACCACTTTTTGAAATTTTATAAATTTTATTTTTCAAAATGGACTTCATTTTTGGATTCAGAATATCGAAATTAGCCTTGGGTGAAATTTTGGTATTTTTCTGAAAACTTTCAATTTTTAATGAGTAGTGAAATAACTATGTGGTAGTTAAAAAAACTGACTTTTTCATAAAACATAATTTTACCACTTCTATTAGTGGAATTTCGTAAATCCGAGAGACACGGTTAATATCAAGGACTAAAATGTGGTTCAATGAGTTGAAAATAATTTTTTGGTGAATAGTAACTGTTAAATTTTTTACCACGGTTAAAAGTAAATAGGGTAATTAAGCGTAAAAGTGTTATTATTATTACCCTAACACATGTCCTAATTCTATTGGATACGTGTAATTCGACCAAAAACAACCTTAGGAATAAAATATGACCATTTAGGCCCACTTGGATTAGATTAGGATATTTATTATTAATTTATTTAAAGAAGGGTTAAAATAGATAAAATCAATGTTTAATAAGTAAATCATTTTTAATATGGGGTTATACATAAGATAAATTCTACTATAAAAATTCATTAGAAATATAAAATAATTTCCTACATAATGGTATTTTATTTTTAATTTTTATACCATAAATTATTTAATTTATTTATCATACAATGATGATGCATTAATTATCTTATTAATGAAATATTGACATAATTGATCTTATAAATACCCAAATAAATGTAATTTGAAACTTTTTATGAATTAAAATAATTTTATATGATAATATGAAATTTTATTATTTATTTAATTAAATTTTTTCTAACTATTCATTCTGTTATGATTTTCACAAAAATCAATTATCAAATGGTGTCAAAATTGACATAAAATAGTTTTTTAAAAAATTACTATATTATTAATTTTTATTTTATTCCTAAAAATCTAAGGATCGGCCAAATGACTCAGATAAGGTTATATATATTAATAATAAGCAACATGGGGTTCTTTTGTCTTGATATAGTAAGTTTATTAACCTTATAGTGTAAGAAAACAAGAAGACACGATAAAAGATAAATTATCTAACTTAAAGTTAAATCTAAATGATAATGTTACAATTGAAACTTAAACTTGTCTAAATTCTATTGGATGATAGGATTTCGACTCATACCCACCTTATCTTTGAAATATATCAATTTGGAGCTATTGAAAACCGAATTTGACTTTATAATAAAATAATATTTTTAGTTATTCCAAAGGTGCGCCTCTCCTCCCTTATAAAAGGGATCCTCCTCCCTCTCTTACTCACACAACTTTGAGCCTTCAAGATCTGCCAAACCCTGCCAATTTCTTCTCTACAATTTCCTAGAGACATCCTAGAGGTATTGGTCTTCTTCAAAGTCCAATTTTAGTGCCCTAAAATGAGGTCTCAAAGAAGGGCTTCAAAGAAGAGGTAATGTCTGTTACCGATTCATTCATCTTTATTTATTCTTATAATTCTTCTTCTTTAGTTTTTTCATTATGAAGTAAAAACATAGGTATCACTCATATACAGATATGTTATTATATGTATGAAACAACCCTATTTTACCATCTATCCATCCTACGGAAAATGAAATCACCGCGCGTGCGTACGTACTGAATACCATCTCCACGCCGTGGTGTAATCTATTCTCCACCACCACCTTGGATGGATGGGTATAATGGTGTAAATAATGACTATATATGATTATTGTAAAGTGATATTGATTTTTAAATAGTATATATAAACTCCAATACATTTCCATAATCATGGGAACGATATCATCGCTTGTGCGTACGTACGGAATACCGTCTCCACGATGTGATGCAACTCGTTCTACATGATCTTCATTGCATAATGATTATATAAATGAATTGAATGAATTAGTATGATATAAATTACACTAATACCATTCTGTAAATGAGGTATCTATAACCTAAAAATAAAAATAAGAATTTCTTTGACAAAACACGCATAAGAACAAAAAGTAATAAACACCTGAATAACAAGTAGTAATGAAATATTACTAATAAGAAGCTAATAATACAACCATATATGATATCATAAAAATAATTATGATTATGGAATAAGTCAATAACATTATTTAAATCATTATACAGGAGGTTTGGACACTTACGAAGCAAATTGGATCTAAGGTAAGGGAAAATATAACAATCTCATTTTTATCCGAGATTGTTCATACTTTGGTATTTACTGGGGTGAATTTTATTATCCATGTCCATGTTCCCTCAATATGTAATATTGTTTCCATCCACCTAAAAATTTTTAAATCCAATTTTACCCTTCGTTGAGTTTTTAGTAAAGGATATGAAAGGACTATTTTTCCATTCTTCGTACGAGGTACTTTTTGAATATTTCGACAAAAGTATGAGGGGAATGTTTTTTTAACTTATACGACATGAATATATTTTTAAAACATTATTTCCAAGAAGATTCCTTTACAGGTTTTCAAGTTTATTTTTAATCAACTTATTTTAGTTTAAAATTGTATGACATGTTAAGAATGGAAAATGTTTTTGAAGTAGAAAGGATATTTTCTCAAGAATGCAGTTCAAGTGTTTTATCAAAATTATATTCCATCTAAGATAATATAGGGACCTGTTTCTATCCCTATTATTACATTGATTTGATTATGATGTGATGGAATTATTTTTATGAATTCCTTTATCTTATATGAATTGTTTTTTGATGTCATGTTGTTTAAGAATCCCATTTTTATTACATGGGTTATGCAATGATGTATGATTTATGATTTTTTTGGCACACATAATAATGGTATAATTATGAGATGGGTGGTACCTATCTCCCTCCAATGCATTGGGTAAAGATTTTATATATCATGAGATAGACATGGATGGAACGATAGGTTAAATCGGTTCAGTGAAACAGGACTGAAACGAGGAGTTAACTCGGTTCAAAAATGGACTTTGTCCATTAAGATAGTCTTCGCAATGAGTCTCGACTAATAAGAAATGATTCTCTATGATTATATGTGTATGACACAAAGTTTCATGTCTTATGTTTTGATTTTTGGGATTACATTTCACTACTATGATTTATCCCATATTATGTAATTGTGATATCTTTTGCAGGTTAAAATTTCCAAAAGTTATGTTTTTATGAATATGATGTGATTGATATTTCTTTTGTTTACCCTTACTGAGCATTTGAGCTCACCCTTTTGTATTTTTTCATTCCCCAGACCAGGAAGAAGGTTACTAAGTAATATATGCCAAAAGGGAATATATATATGATGAAATAAATGGGAGACAGTGTAGACACTTTATGAACCAGATGTTTATGTTTTCCAGTTTCTAAAGACACTATACCTATACGGTCCTTTCCTGGTTTTGTTATATGTTGTAATAAGTGTGATTCAATTTTGAAGAAATAACAACGTATGTAAAGTATGGGTCATTATAATGTATCCAAAAGTTCTGTATCGTCAATAGGAACTCAATGTCACAGACGACGTGTCAATCGGATGCCCAGTATAAGAGTTATTGGTTTTTTCATCCCAGGGTCCCAGTTGGTTTTTAATTAAAAACCAACCTCACCGTACTCCAACTACATACAATCCTTGATTGGAGTAAGCAAAAAGGTATGTCTCACTTAGAGGAATCCATCAAAATTGACGGCACGTCGATCAGACGTCCATAGCTCAGGTTATAAGTGTTTCTACTCTGAGGGCCCGGCTGGTTTCGTGTACGAACCAACCCATCCGAACCCAATGTTCTCTGAAACATTGAGTGTAATATTCTGAAACGGCCGTCTCAATCCAAGGATCGCATCGTAGCTAATGGTGCATCCATCGGAGGTCCGCATCCCATGTTATGGGAAAAAGACCATGAGAGGTCCGGTATTTGGGTGTTCGGGCCCGGTCTGACCGGCCCGGTACCCCCTAGGTCGGCCCGGACCGGGGTGACCCGACCCGGGTCTGGGTCGGGCCTGCATGGGCACGACCCGGAAGTGGTGCGCTCAGCCTGGCCGGGCGGCCATGCGGGTGGCTCGGCCGTAACGACCGAGCGTAGGGGGTGTGGGGAGGCGCGCTGCCCCCCGCCAGTTCGAAACTGCGGCCCCCATGAGGGGGGCCACTCCTACTGGTCAGTCGGGGGTTACGACCCTAGGCACTTCTCAGAAACTGGTAGGACCAGCTGGCCGACCATGCTGCTGCCGCGGGACCCCATGATCCCGCCCTCCTGCTCCGACGCCGACGGCTAGAAATCGGTCGCCGCTCCCTGCTCCTGCCGCGGTGCGTTTGTGATTCTCCGTCGCGGATGAACGATGACTACCTTCTGTTGAAGTGGAAAGAAAGAATGAGGTGATGTGCATCGGGTCGTCAATCTTCGAGGAAGGCGTCTCTCACCGTCGTCCGTCGTAGGAGTTCGGCGTTCTTCGCGTTCTTCGTCAAGGAGGAAGAACTTCATGAACTTGAGAAAATTCTCCCAAGCCCCTCACAACCCAACCACTCTAATAAAATAAGAGTTTATCTTATTTTATTTCTCAAGCCCTACGTTTTGAAATTCAAAAACAAAACCATAGATTAAGTGAATTAATTACAACGTTTAAACCGCCAAATTAATTGAGGTGTTTCATAAACAGAAAAATGCAAGGGTTGAATTCCACTTAATAGCGGTGTGGGTGCGTTACCTTATTATAGGAGGGGGTTTAGGAAGAAAAGAAATAGTGGGGCTCGTGTGGGTCCCACCTCACAATTATCCTACCTAATGGGTAGGATATTGATGGTCCCACTTCATCAACTTATCTTAGGTTAAACAAAAATAAAATAAAATTGGTTGCACCACATTTATTTTATTCCATTACTTAACCCCAAAAATTAAAAACCACACCCGAGCAAACACAACTCCGAAACAAGTGTTTCTAAGCAATTATCGGCGCTACGATTCCATCGGTGTCCTCAGATTTCGATTCCGAGCACCAGTTCAATAGTTAGAAAAACCCGCTCGTTCGTTCCCTAAATGTACCCAAGATAATCTTCGGATAATGATTCTGGGCACACCGGGCCTCAGAATAAGGTGGTTTCAGAAACTGAGTTCTTGTAAAATCCCAAAGAAAATTAATAAAAAAAATTCCCTTGAATTTTATGGGTCTTTACATTTACCCCTATGTAAAACAATAACAGACCCACATTAAATTGTAGCATTTTGAAAAATAATGGTTTTTTTGGAAACATCTTAAAATATATTTCTCCATACATTTATGGATTTCCTCTTGTGTTTAGTCTTGTTTCTAAGGATTTGTATTAGGTTTTCTGATACTATTTCTCAAAAATAACTATATTTCACTTCATTAAAATAATGAAAACACATATTTTAATACACATTTTTTCATGAATTATTATATTTAAACACACTAAAAAAATTCTCATTTTTTCAGAATGTTTAATGTGTTTGCGATACTGTAAATAACATAATAAATTAAACAAGGATACAATCACTTTATTTATAAACCATAATATTATATTAAAATTTCATCTTTCAATTAAAACTACACAACAAATTATTGGGATATAAATAACAAATAGGTGACATATAAATCATAGTAAGGTAATTACTATACAATACCATATGGTAAAGTAGTTCATGTGATACAAAATTCATATTGAGGAATTATAAGAGTGTTGATAATCCTAAACATGAACATCAAATAATGAAATAAGATAATAACAATGTGGAAACCTAGGTATGTGTAAATAAAATAAAACATGACATCATTAAGACAATTCATGGATAAAAATAGATAAAACATATCATTGTGTCATTATGACAACCCCGAGGTCATATACATGTTATATCATGGGGAAATAATTACCCAATTATTTGGAGGGCTTTATAAATCTAGGAACACCAATTGATTGATTTCATGTACAACCATACGTTTGACACATAAATCATACATTATAACGTTTTAATTGACCACATTTAATATCATTATTATAGTGTTTGGGTTATTTACACATTACTTCCTCAATAAATGACAAATTGGTATATTAATGTGAATATACATGAATGGAAATGCAGATGGGTATTCACTCCACAAATGTTTAGCATGGAAAATCATAGGGAAATTTATGATGTGTAACACTGGTATAAACTTATTCATGGAAGGGTTTAGTTGGATTGAAAGGGTATCTCATCACATGAAAATAATGATGTAATTCTGATGTATTTTTAATAACATGTCACTATATGAATTTTTTATCTAAAATTACTTCATATGTATAAGGTGATTGATTAAAGAGGATGATATAATATTTTATGTTGATAGTGTTCTTTTAAAATCAAGGGGGATGTTCTTAAGAACAATGGTAAATCCATTAGTATGTGGGATTAGATAAGGAAATGAGGATTATGATAATTATATTGGATTTCTATCAAAGAGGAAAAGGTAGTTGGGTGCATTTCTATAATAAAAGAGAGGGGAAATTGAAATTAAAATCTAAAAATTGATTTCGGAATCCATATGATATAATATTCAATTCCACAAACCTTCCAATGGTATTTACCAATGTTTCAATTAAAGAGGATATGATCTAAATGTTTTATAATCCAGTGGACATTAACTACGAAAATAATTTCCTTGGTGGGGTTTAAGTAAGTATTGTTTATAATGAATTAATTCTAAAACCTTAAATAATAGGATACTATTTTAAGGATCAATTAATGTTTGATAAATGTTACCAAATATTATAATTAAATAGATTATATTAACTGAGAAATATAATTTTGGAAATTTATACTTTTTATTTTTTATATTAATCCACTTTTTGGATTTTATGATTTCATTATACATAACATATATTAATAAAATTTATAATTTGTAAAAAAAAATCAACCAACTTATAATTTATTGAAAATTTATCCATTGGATTATTTCAACACAAGGATTAGAAAAATAATATTATATTTAAGAAAAATTATAAATTTATTAAAATATACAATTTCAAATATAAAATTCCATGTTATTGAAATATATTGGTTTTTATAAAGACAATAGTTTCTTACAGTTATAATCACATTTATTCTAATAAATTTATGTAATTATTTATATTTAAAAAAAATAATTTAATAAATATATACTAAGAAAATAAAAAAAATTAATTTTTTAAAATAATCAATAATTGTGTCCTAATTTAATCAATATATTTAACATAAATACAATTTATGTTTCATCAAAAAAAATTAACTTATAAAAATTATATTATTTGTTCATTTGTAATTTTATTGTAAAATAGTATAAAAATATTCCAAAATAAAATCATGTAATTCCTAATATTATTTTAATGGATTAATAGTCCCTTATTACACAAGTTTATTCCCTCAGGGTTTTGTCTGTTATGGTCACACAATTTTGGGGTGGTTTAGTAAACATGGTGTTGGACATGATCTATAAAATCCTAAAAATATTTCTTAAAAAGTTGCGCTCAATGATCAATTATTGTATCTCATATTTTCCTGCTCATTGTGATATCATAGTTATATTATCTCCCTTTAATGATTTGATAAATGGGATTAATAATGTATAGTCCTACTATTCAATACCATTAATTATTTTGTTTATTTCAATTAGATTAAATAATAATCCTTAATATAAACTAATAATTCTTCTCACTATGTGGAATTATATTGTTAGTATTTATACTCTTACTCATATTATAAATCACAGTGTATATAAATTATAATTATATAAAATAACCAAATTTGTGAATTCTTTTCCTATAAATACATATCATAATAATGAATTTATCAGTTGAAATGGGGATTTCATTTATAAACCATTAGGTTATTATAGAACCTATATTTAACTAAAAGAAATAAAAAATATATTTTTACACAGTGGATAACACATGGTTTCATAAACCAATTATATACCATAAGAGAACATATTTCATTTGAACGACACAAAATATATGTCCACGCATGATTTTTCTAATTCTTCCATATCAACTATATATTCAACATTACATCTATTATAGAGAGCATAGGAGGATCATAGTTTTAATGTCCATAAACATTGACTATTTATGATTTATAGTATTAAAAAAAAAATTCATTTTCATTTATTTTTCCTTTTATCATTTCCTCTACACTCATTTCCCTTATATTAATCCTATCCCTCCCCTTGATATTCACTAAAAATAACCTAATTAGGTAAACTCCCTCCTCTCTGATTTCCTTCTCCGAACTATACATCAGATCAATTTTTTTCATCTAATTCTTGAATCATAGGTTCCATCTACAGTATTCCATTAATTTCACAATTTTACATTCTATATTCAGTAATCATGAACCAAATCTAACCCCAAGCCTGATTTTGGGGTTTTTTTGGTCAGTATATATAGTCTATTTTAAGTCCTTACTAAGTATATTTACATCCATGTATATCATCCATGATGTGTTCTCTATTAATTCATGGTGTTTTATCATCAGTTTACCTTAATATTTAATTAATTATTTTTGAATTTTTTTATTAAGGGATACCTATTTGTTTTTATAATTTTATATAACCATGATGTGGTGGAATTATAGAGATGTTTTCATGTTAATAATGTTATTTGTAGGATGAACCATGTTTGTGAATTTAAATATTAGAACAATTACTGATTTATTTCAATAATTATGTTCTAAATGTCAAATAAATTAATTGAATATTTAGAAACAGTTAAAAAGGAATCAAAGTTTCACTTGGATTCAACTTATAGTATACTAATTTTATAGTTTAAATAATTATTTCTAAATTAATAGAAAAATTACAAAAATTATAAATGTATAATAATGTTTATGATTTTTTTTAAAATTTCTTTTATATTAAATGTTATTTCTATTTTAAATGAAATATTTAATTTTTTTTATTCATGTTCTCATAAGATTTAATGTAATAAAATAAAGTCAAAAAAATTAATAATGTTCTTCAAAATATAGATTAAAAATTAAATCCTAATTAAAATTATTTTTAATATGTTTTGTGGTTAGTAACATATAGATGAGTATATTTAAATGATAAATTTTAATTACACAAATACATGGGATTACGTTCTTTTTTTAATCAAGGAATATACATACTCAAGAATTTATATATGTGTATAAACATAAAAAGATAAATATTAATTTAATAATTATGTTACATTTAGTTTTATAAGTTATTTAAAAATAAATATTTTATTGTAATTTCAATAATAATTTTAAATGGTCTAATTGAAACCATTGAATTTTCAATGAAATTTGAGACCCCGTTTTAGGAATGTGAACTAATTTTCTACAATTTATTTCTTATCGGAATGAAATGTCTAGAATATTCCTTAAATTTTTTATGTAATGTATATATATATGGATTATTGTGAATGGGGTTTCATTAAATGATGTTTGGTGTTAAGTAAATGATACCATGGAGTAATATAAAATTTATTCTTCTAGTATATGACCTGTTATTTTAAAAATCCTACCTCTATTTTTATATCATTTTAATCCATAGTTATTTAGGTGAGATATCAATATAAAGATGTTACAATAGTTCTGTATTATGGTTAATCTTTTGACCCTGATATAGTTCTCTTATCTAATTATGTTATATTCCCCTCCATTAGTCCATGAATGGTAATTATTGGTGTTAATTAACTTCTTTCGTATCATGCTCTATTCATTTCATATTATTCAATCACTAATCATGTGCTTCTTTCCCATCAATCACATTTATATAACATGTTGTCTCTAAATATTTTATAATTTATATCACAAGTTATCATTTGTTAATTTCATTTTTTATATTCAATTTTTTATTCTGAATAAATGGTTTCAAAGAAATTAAGTTTAAGACATATTTTTATAATAATTTAAAATTCGGTTTAATTTTCTATTTTTAATATAGTGGTTTTTAGGCATAACTCATTTTTAATGACAATGTTTTAATTTATCTAAATGTAAATTTAAATCTTATACATGGTCAATAAAATTTTATTTGAATTTAAAAATTTGAAAAATATATTCATTAACATTTTTTGAAAATAACCTGAAAATGATAAATTAATTATAGACTAATAATGGGGTGAGTTTAATAATTGTAATTATTATTGATGTTTATGGTCGTTCATTTATACATCGTGCATTTTCTTGTTATAGAATACATGTTTCTATATATAGGGAATTGATGTATTGGGGGATGACTTCATTTATAGTATATAATAGAAATTTTGTTAGTTTAATTTATTTATAGTTCCCTTAATCACAAAATCCACAATATAAATATTGAATTTAAATAGAAACATGATATCAATATATGTATGAGGAAATGACCAAATTTATAGTGTCTACAATTTTCTTAAGATGTTATAAGGAGCTAAGGATTAGAGAGTGATTATTTTATATGTCTATTAGTTCAACATTTCCTTACAATTAATATATTATTTTTATTCATGTTTTATTTAGTATGGACATATGATAAATATAGGTAGTGATCGTTTCGCCACCATAAACCCTATTATCTATGAGAAACTATTCACATATATTTTACATTTATATCATATTTCTATCCAAAACCTTAAGGAGATCAAGAACGTCCTTCAAGGATATTGTAGACTATCTCAGTCATCCAATAAAAGGAAGGCTCCATTTATCTCATGATAGTTTTTTTGTATATTTTATAATAATTCCATTGTTTGTATTACACTGGTTCTAGGGAAATGTCTCCCCAATATATGATCTAAACTCCCATCACTAATCATCTTGCTCTAATGTAAAATGTGTAATTTTTATGTATATTTGGAACTCTATTCATGGAAAAATCAAGGGATCTAGAGTTATGGGTATCAAAATGTGGTATTATATAGTATTTTTATGTCATAATATTTGTGGTATAAAATATTGTGACATGGTATATTTCAATGTTTACTATGTATCCAAAACAAGTATGACATGAACAACTATTCCAGTGGAATGTCTAGGTTTCCATGGTCATGGGATTTGTGTTCATTTTTTTTATTATATAATTGATATATTTGATAAAATATTATGTTTTCGTTTGATTTTTTTTTCTTTTTTAGGCTATTGGTTATAAGGGAATGAGGATCGTGTATATACATCACTCATTGAATGTATCATTCCAATGATTCTATTATCGTTCAATTTTATTAATAAACCTTATTATAATGTTTTATGTTTATTAATATATCAATTAATATTTAAATAAGGTATTACTATATAAATTTTTTATGGAAATATTTTCCCATGGAGTATAATATTATATTTTTATAAGAAATTTCTACCCCAAATCATATGTTCTCTGAATCTTGATATATTCTCTCTCTTTTCTTATAATGAAAATTTATCACTAATTGGTATTTTTCGAAATGGATTCCATGATATTAATTCAAGAAAATAAATCTACTACATTTACATAATATTTAATGAAAAACCTGTATTTTATATTCTTATAAAATATCATTGTTTCATGATATAAAACTTGTCACATTATTAAGATCCTATTTAAAAAAATTCAAAATATCCTTTTTAACATTATGTTTGGTGAGAATTATTGTATTAATATTGTCCTTGGATACATTTAATATGGACTCTGGGTCGAATTTTAATGGAATAAACACCATCATGGTAGTTCACTGCAGTTTAGTCAGACATAAATTATATAGTCTAAGGGCGAGACATTATATGTTTGAGTATAAGGATACCCTTGTTATAATTGGGGAATGTCACATACGATAACATGGTCTTTACTAGATTAAGGATCATGGAGTGATCATGGTATCATTTTAATGATTTATTAGTCCATATATTTGGATTCAAATATCTATATATTTTACAGGATTCATGTTATGGTAATGGAAAATGATTTAATATATAAGGATGTAAAATATATATAGTTTGAGTTGACCAATATGGTTATATAATTGTCACCATGTTGTGGGAGAATGAGTAGCTAGATCTGGATTTAGTGATGTTCAAATAGGATATTTTGATGAATTTAACAAGTTTAATTTGTAATAATGATACTGATGTGTATTAAAACATGATCATTTTATTGTAACACATGTATTGGTTGAATAATACTTACCTCATGGTAGTTTGATGTGTGTTTAATGCATTTCCATTATGGTAAAATAAACCCATTAGCTTATGAATATATGAATATTGGATGTTTATGAGATCTTGTTACAGGATCAATAGATGTTCATAAATCCTTGATGATGAGAGTGAGTGTTAATATCAAATTTGGAAAACCATTGATTTCATCGGAAAAATAAAATCATTTTACAATCACAATTGTTTTTTATAAGGATTTCTAAGATTTCATATATTTGTTGAGGATCAATGGATTTAATGATTTTTTTGCGTAAATAGTGGAATGCTCTATGGATGAGGATTGTATGTGTTGGAATTATTATATATCGTGAAAATTGACATTTAATAATGAATAATGACAAAATTGATCTAATCACGTTTCTAGAAATGTTTTATTAGAATTTTTCAGCATTACTTATGAGTATTGATATCGACCATTGTTCATGAGGATGTGAATGGGATGGAAAATGTTAATCGATGAAACATTGGATGTTATGGAGTTTTACCCATACTTTGGAAGGTATTTTTTATATGTCATGGAATAATTTCCAATTGATTTATTTATGGTAATAATGTGTTTTTTCATTAATTCATATGTATAATTGGAAAAAGAAGATTAATTTTTTACATATATTAATAATTGAAGATTGATTAATTGGTAATGAGTGTCTAGTTTTAGGAAAAATACAATGTGTATTCTACAATGTATGAGGGAATCATATCAGCCAATAGTGTATAGTTCCCATGTTGGAAGGTTGAATGATATAATTTGTTTGGTTATTATATAGTTTAGACTAAACCACAATGTTTTCTATAGGATGATAAAATATAATTGGTTAAATATGTAATATCAAATTTATGTTTCTGATGTGGTTTTTGATGGAGTTAAAATATTTTCATAGGTCTAAATATTTTTTTAAAAATAGCTATATGATATTTAGGAGGATAGTACACTTGTTCTTGAAGCGGGATGGTTTTGTATTTTGGGGATGATTGATGATTCATCTAGATAATCACACTGAATGTCAGGTTGGGAATCCATGTTGGTTTTTAAAATATTTCATGATTTATCTAATAATAATTGCACTATGATCCATCAATGTGATAACATTTTGGTGGTTACATTCTATAATTTAAGACAACTTATTTCTATAATGATCTTTATTGTTTTATAAATGAGGTTAGGTCGGGTGAGATGTAACACTCATTGAGCAAGTACAAGGAAAATTTGAGGTTTTTTAGAGGTTTATTTCTATTGTATAAAAAATGTGATATAGAATCAGCTTTTATTATAGATGTAGTATAGTGGGGAGAACCAGATGTATAGTGATGGATCAATTGAAAATTGTTTGGTGTCTAAATATATATGAGTTTTATTGATCACCGTCTTAGTTTTTATTATAGTGTACAACAGCTATCTCACTATTCTAAGAATAGTGTATTATGGTGTTTTCAGAATTATGGATGAAGCTCTTATTGAGTCATGAGAGTTCCTTTG
Source organism: Viscum album (assembly GCA_963277665.1). Classification (NCBI taxonomy): domain Eukaryota; kingdom Viridiplantae; phylum Streptophyta; class Magnoliopsida; order Santalales; family Viscaceae; genus Viscum; species Viscum album. The sequence continues at coordinate 521,986,711 of OY728160.1, forward strand.
GTGAGTATTTTTTTGGTTAATAAATGAACGAATTTAGAATTTATAAAAAATTTCTATCATCACATCCCATGTTTTAGAATATTTCTATATTGGTTTTTATATGACAAACCATATTGTAATTGGATGTGAAATTCAATGTTAATTTTTTTCCATGAAACATTGAACAATGTTAGGATATTGACTCAGATATAGACTCAGATATGAACCATATAATCACAGGTTGTAGAAATTTAGTAAATATTTGATAATTTTTCCCATATTTGTTTCAGGGAAAAAATAATTTATCCTGTGATATGATCTGAGATAATTTTTTTGACCCCTCAATTAGACATAGAGTAGTTTTTTCCCTTACTAAATGAGTTTTTTGGAAATTTTACCCATTCATATTTTAGTGAATAATAAATTTTTAAGTATTTAATGTATTTTTCTTTTTGTTATTTTTTTTATATTTTGAAAATGGAGAATAAAATTTAATGTATTTTTCTTTATTTTTATTGCATTGATCACCCTGTAGTCAATGAACAACCTCATAGATCCATCTTTCAATTTAACAAAAAGGACAAGGGGCTCCTCATGGAGAAACACTATATTGAATAAATACCTTATTGCTAAATTCATCTAGTTGTTTCATTAGTTCCACAAATTCTATAGTGGCAATTCTATAATGGGTTATTGATGTGGACCTTGAAAATGGAATTAAATCAATGGAAAACTCAATTTATCATTCTGGAGGATGTCCAGGTAAATCTTTTGGAAACAAATCAACATATTCTTGAACAATAGGTACATCTTATATTTTAACATGCTATTCCTCACCCACAATTATTTCATTCTCATCCCCCCAATAAATGAATTTAGTTTAGCTAGTGGGGTTGGATCTATTTAAGAATCACGTTCTAACAATTTTTCTCTAAAGATAAGGTTTTCTTTATCATCATCATCAAAAATAGTAACCTCCTTAGTCATACAATAAATTTTTGCATCATGGTCTGAAATCCAATCTATACTGAGTATTATATCAAATTCAATCATGGGTTTGATGATGAGATCCATAGACAAAGAACATTTATATGCTCTAATGGGGACTGATTCATAAAACATTGTTGCAATGATACTTCCATTAGAAGTTTTGACTGAATACTCCCTTGTTAAATCAAATTGGAAATATCTTGCATTCTTAGAAAACTTGGAAGAAATGAAACAATCTAATGATCCAGAATCAAATAAACCATTTTATAACGACGAGGAAACCATTAATTTACCAAATAACACGTCTTTCAGAGCTTCAACCTCAGTAGTAATGATATCATAAGCTCGGCCTTGATCCCTTTCCCTTTTTTTAGGAAATATTCTTTGGAACTTAAGAAATTCATTTGCATAGTTCCCCCTTTATCTACAATTGTAGCATTCAACATTTACAACCTCTTTCTTCCCCTTGCAATCACGGGCATGGTGGCCTTTTTCAACATACTTTTAACATACTATCATTCCCTTTAGGAAAGTACCAGGGTGTTTCTTCCCACATTTACTACTAGATGGATGTTCACATTTTCCCTTCATACCCTTATTTTCATTTCCTGAGTGTTCAGTAGATCTCTTATTCTATTGCTTTTCTTTAAAGTCATATGACTTAGTGAATTTCTTTTTAGTATTGATATAACAGGAGATAATATATTCATATGATGAGAAGGATTGAGTGAATAATTCTCAATGTATAAATGGTTTTAACCCATAAATGAAATGGTCAATCTTACTTCTTAGGTTATGTATATAATCTGATGCATGCCTCGCTAACCTTGTAATGTTAGCTTCATTCTTCCAGAAATTCTCATCCTCCTTTTTCCTCAGATTGAGAAATTGTCTTTCCATATCTGGTCGATGGTCATGAGGAAAGTTTTATTCTATGAAAATAACTTTAAACTCCCTCCATTCCATATTTTATACTTCATAATCTTCCTTTGTGTATTGAATCAATTACCCCATTCATCATCATCTTGAGTGAGGCTGTAAACTCCCATGACAACGTTTTCCATTTAATGACTCCCCAAGGCATGAAATATTTTTTCTAATGAATTTATCCATTGATAAAATATTAATGGATTTAAAATCTCTTTGAATGTTTGTGGTTGTTGCCTCATGAAGATATCTAACATTGATCATCCACATTGTGGATCATGGTGCTCCATACGGGTAAGGTTATTTTTCAAAAACATAGTGAGTTATCCCAGTATAGTGATAAGCTGATCTGCACTAGTTGCATTACAAGCTCAATAATAATTATCTTTAGTAGGAGGGAAATACCAACCAAGATTACATGAATTGATATGGTTTCCATTACTTCCACTTGGATCGATTTCAAAACAATGGCATAATCAATTTTAGTTTTTGAATCGAAATACTTAGTTCCAAATTTGTAAAAAACGTAATGAAAACAGAATTGTTAATGGATATAATCTATAATCATAAAAACGTTTCCATTGAAGAGGTATACACACATAAACTCTTAATAATGATTTTTAATTAAAATGAGATTTTTCCTAAGCATATCCCCCTGGTGTGTCGCAACCAAGAGTGCAGCAAGGCCTGTTGATGTGCCCCAGTTCTCATTAGAGTCTAGATCATTGTGGTGTTTTTGGGTTTTAGCCCTAGGTACATCTGTGCCAGATCTGCCTCTACGTACTCGTATCCAGACATGGATTTATTTCTTCGAAAATGCACAAAATATCTACAGTACCACAATTCTAGGAAGATCTTCAATAATAATCCTCAAATTCTATCTTAGGGTAATGTGCTCTAATCTGCATTTATCTAAATCTAGATTCCATGGTTTGTACCAATCTTCCTATGATACCAACTATAACACCCCAACCCCCATTACCAATAGTTGATACCTTATTACAGATTATTGGCATGATCAAAAAAGATCATGTCTCGAAAGACATATTATTTTAGTAGTCATTGATGTACTAGATAAATTCATAAGGATTACATCACATCATAAAATTGAAAACTACAACAACATTGTTTCCATAGACAACTCTAAGATCCCATAGACTGCCCCTGCATGTTAGATATAATATTCTTCTTCCCATCCAGGGAAAAATAAAACATAGAAATTGGTGATATCAGATGCTCAGAAAGGATAACAACATAGCGGATACTTTCATAAATAAGCATGAACATTTAAGGTAACATATAAAAAAATACAAATTCCTTTTCAACATTAAATTCCTAATTATATGTAAAATATAAATCCAAATAATTCAATTTACTTAATGACATGTATATTCTACTAGTTGAATAATTACAAGCAATATCAATATCCACTTTCACAATGATTGAATGCAAAGTTCCAGACTTCATAACCACATAGTCAAGGCCTTGTGCTAAGACTACAAATAACATTTTGTAAAGGACTTATGTCGAGAAACTATTTTTTCTCATGAGACCTACAAATGCATTGAGGTGATATAGTGGGCTCCACCCATTACATACTAAGTCCAATACATTCTTCATATAAAAAGTTTTAAACATAACATAAACATTCATATTAAAACTAGAATATGAAATCTCAATACATTATCCACAAACCATGAATGGTGTAAAAATAACACATCCATAGTAAAAATTATCACAAAACCTTCAATAAAATATGGATGTTTTTTATCATAACAAATAAACTTCAAATAAGATTAAAATACAACAAAGGATGTCGACATAGATGAAATCCAAAAACTTTTTTTAGATAAATATAACTTTCTATTTTGAAATAATTTTAAATTAATATAATTATAAAAGAAAACATTTATTTTCGAAATATTCTTATGAGAATGTATGGGAATCTTCGATGATGTTATAACGGCAGAAAATAGCCGCACCTATTGTATAAGTTAAAAAAACATTCTGAGCTTAATTTTGTCAAAAAGGTCATAAAGTAACTTGGTTGGAAAATGACAGAAAGATTCTTTTCAGAATATATATGGTCAAATAAGGTTATAAATGAATTTAGAACATTTTTTAGTAAAAAGTAAAATGATTTGAAATGTATTTTTACGAAAACACAGATGTGGATGATAAAGAGGAACAAGACGATACTAATGTAAAAACAACCTCATATAATAAAGAGACTATGAAATTTACCCTTAAATTTTTCTTTTCCATGGTTGAGGTTAAGTTAACCTCTGGTACAATGGTGAAATCATTGTTATTAAATTATACATGAACCATATACATTAATATTATATCATATATGATCTTCAAATATTTCTTTGTTAATGATATTTAGTATTATCATCATTTTAGGTTTTAACTGATTCATTTTCATTTATATGATTTGTTACATAAGTAATGTTTTTTGTGGATATGATGTATATTATTCATATTCAAAATGATATTAAGTCTTTAAATGTTATTTTTTTAATCAAATAAAAATTATTCTTTAATGGATACAATGGGGAATGAATCTCATCACATTCGTGCAGACGATAATCTGTACGTACAGACGAGTGATGATACCATTTTTTTGATATTAAAATAGTATATCATTGAATGGAATAAATATTAACAGTCATGTTATATTTATTATTTTAAACATTTATACTCACTATTATACCCATCCAAATGTTGAAGTGTTTGATGAACAAACTAAGCCACGATGTGGAGATGGTAAGTTGTACGTATGCATGTATGGTGACATCTCATTCATAGGATGGATAAAATAATAAATAGAGTTGTAAAATTTTATAATAAAATTAATGAATATATTATATACTTGAGTTATTATTTTAGAATGTAAACAACAATGAAAGTGTAAGTGGAAGAAGAAAATAACATGAAATGTGTGAAGAAATATTAACCTCTTCTCTAGGTTCTTCCTATTGATTTAATCAAAAGGGATCCTTAGGTTGTCTTTATGACTAAATAAAGGCCTATAGGATGAAGGGAGGATAATGGAGAGGATAATTGGGTAGGGTAAGGCCGAGCCTAATGCATTTTATGGTGTGAATTTGAGATAAAGGGATGTTCCCTTTTATAAGAGGAGTGACATGAAACTTAGGAAAATATTGAAATATTATTTTATAAAAATATTATTTTCAGTTTATAATGGCTCCAAAATGAATTATTTGAATTATAAGGTGGGATGGGTCAAAAAACACTCTACCAATAGGTTTTATAAAGGTATGTGTCACTGTATTAAATTTATCTTTTAGATTTAACTCGTAGTTAAATAGTTAGACATTTACCGTGTATCTATGTATTTTTATATTATATGGTTAATAAAATTACAATAAACAACCATGAAAACTTCAAGTGGTTAATTAATGAAATATATAATATTATTTAAGTCATTTTAGAAACCAAATATTTTTAGGAATATAATATAAATTAATAATATTGTATTTTTCTAAAAAAATAATTTATGTCAGTTTTGGAATTATTTAATAATTTATTTTTTAAATATTAATTACATTTTTACTTCTAACTAAATAAATTTAATAATACCAAACATGTAATAATAACCAATAAAATTTGATTATGGCATCATAAAATTAAAATTATATTTATTTTAGTATTTATAATATCATTTATTTGATTGTTTCATTAATAAGGACAATACTGCATCATTGTTGTGACATATATGAATATATTTATTTTATGTCTAAAAATTAAAAATAAAATATCCTGAAGTATGAAATCTTTTTATTTTTTCAATGAGTATTTGTAGTCAAATAGATCAATTATATAACCTCATATAAAAATTATTTTACCAAAATATATTTTGTTTTTTTTATTTTTGTCTTAACATTAAATTAATAAATTTTTAATGTCATTATCACCTCCAAGTGGCTCTATGGGGTCCCAAAATCAACCCAAAGATGCCAATGGTGGGAAATTTATCATCTAATAGGGTTAGGACATGTGTCAGGGAAATTTAATATTATTATAATATTATTTTTTAACATTATTTACTGGATTTACCCCTTTAACAATGGTAAATAAAATATTTACATAAGTAAATATTCTTAATATCTAAAAATAAAAGTTACATATTTAAAAAATTTGGACCTATAAATTCCAAATATGGAATCCATTTTTCTAAATTCAAAACACAGAAGTGGTAGTATGAATTTATAATTAATTACCATTTTCAAAAGAAAGATTTTTTTAAGAAATAATAACTATCAAAATATTGGCAGTTGGTTATGTCCCGTTTATATGTGAAATTACATCCAATGACCATCATTGGATTAAATTGTAAAAATATAATGTAATTATACTTAAAGTCCACTCAATATTATGATTTAGCTCAATAAATTATTTTGAATAAAAAATTTGTTTCTAATTAAAATTTAGTATTATTCACTATTTATCAAAAACTGATTTTTTTCAGAAAAAAAATTCACCCAATGCTAATTTCAATATTCTAAACATAAATATGAATTCCATTTTGAATGATAAAATTGATAAAATTTAAAAAATTGGTAATTAATATTCATAACAGCAGGTTTGATTGGTCGTGATGTGTTAGAATCTCGAAGTGGCGTACAACACAAGATATTGTATGATTCAAAGGGAGAAATACCCTGGAATCTTGGGGTGTTACACCAATTCATGGCCCAAACACGGTGTGAGACTAAATACTAGTAGGAAACCACCATGAGATCTATGTGTAACAGTCAATGAATATATGGTTGGAAAAATTACAGAAAATAGTAATCATAAAAGTACCTAACAGTAACCAATCCACAGTTTCAATATCAAGAAACAAATAACCATTGAGATAAACACAAACAAGTAAACCTTTGGGAAGTACCCACAACCTATCCCCTCGGGTCCAACCTAATATGTACAAGAAACCCTATGGGTTTTACACTTATTCAAACACCTCTAGTTCAACATAAGCATAGAATCTATAAGGAAGCATGTCCAATCCTTTCCCCCTATAGTCTCATATCGTAACTAAAGGTGATCTAGGGAATCACTTACATCACATTGCTTCTATGGCCCGCATTGAGGAACTACCTACTCTCTAAGGAAGAAGTCAATGTCAATTCCCCCATTGGTCTCACATCGTATGTAAAACAGACTCTTTGGAGAAGCCCTCAGCGTCCATTCTCTTTATGGTCTATACACCAGGTTCTCACAGTACTATGTATTTCAAGAATGAGTAGTAGTGCTCATCGGGAAAGGGAAACAACAAGAACTACATGGCTAGAATTCTACATCAATACAGCATAACAGAACAATAGAAACACCATCCTACAATACTAGGAATGTGAATGTAAACAGCCTCCTAACATGAAAAACTAGACCCAAAGGTCAAGACAAGAAAAAAAGCATGGGAAACACATCCAAATCACAAAACTTCACCCTATTGATAATAAAATATCATCTACTCAAGTATAAAATCCTATAAGGAAAATAATAGGGCTAAACGGGAAACTCGCAGTACCTTGTTCATGGGTATTGGGAAAATATGCACATAAAACTCAAAGACATTCAATATAATGGAAAAAACCACAAACCTCGATGTTAAGAGATTTCTATATGTGAACCTGAGGCCTTGAATCACCCAAGAACACCATAGATCTAAAAAAAATCTCAGAATGTTCAACCAATGATAACATAGAAAAGAAAAGGAACCAGGAAACAATACTCTATAAGAAGGAAGAGATTACCAAGGATATCCCAAGGCAATCGATGGTGGTCGAATTGGAGACCATGTGGAGTCTCAGGGGATAGATGAAGAACCGTGGTCGTACAGGTTTTCTTGGATGAACAAGACCTAGAAGAAGGGTGTTCTATCTATCAGACGTGACCCTAGTGAGTTTAATTAAAAAAATAAAGTACACAACGTATACTTTTAAAGTAAATAACATGTACTTTTCCTTTACATACCCCGCATTAGGCGGTCTTCAGGTCACCCCCACATGCCCATGTGCATGGACACTACACAGCTAGCACCCGACTACCTGTGGTGACCGGGTCCACGTAGTGTACTGAAAAATTACACGATGTGTACTTCGAAAATTTCTAGAATTTATTCTTTTCCTCAAAAACGACCAGAAAAGGGATACATACATGAAAGTAAGATATGTGTTCTTACATACACATATTTATTTAAAACCACTTTTACATGACCACACACATTCTGTCATATATATCATTGCATGGGATAACCTGAAGATAGTAATGAGAAAAGGGTGAGATATAAAGTATTTTAATGTTGTAAACAAGGCATAACATGAATTATATATTAAATTCTAGGAAAAAGGAATATAAATGGTTCACAATTGAAAAATTAAAATAATTTATTGATAGATAATGATTATCATAACATGGAAATGTGGCGACAGTATTTAACATGATATTAGCAAGATCCAAGTCTTATTTCCCATGGATCAAGAGTAAAACCTCATTAAACAAGAATTAGAATGAGTAAAGCCTCATTTCACTTGGCATATCATGATACTAATATGATCCCAATGCATTGGAATTCAATCTGGGTTCACCCTTCTTAATCATTTCTTTTCATGCCTAAGTCTGCCACTCGAAAAATATAACATGGATTCATTAAACGTCATCATTTATTCCATGATAATGGAATATAGAATTCATACATGAAGTTGTAAACTCAATATTTAAATGTTCATAAAGCTGAATACCATATATAGAGAATGTGGGATGGTATTCACTACGTAATGACTTTTTCTTGAAATTCGGGATGTAATTTTAGCAACATAATAGCATGACATATGAATTCATAAATAATGGAAAATGATATAGAAAGGTTTTTCTCATCACATGTCAATATAATTGAAACTAGGGGTGATAATATAGATATATTTCATAATATATTTATTGTAATTTATATACATAATATAATATATTTTCTTGAATTTAAATAAAGAGAGAAAAACCACTAACAGAATTTTGGCATGGTAATGAGTGTACATGGGAGAAATATTTTAGGGAGAAAGGGGTATATCGTAATTCAAAAATATTGAGAGGTGTATATTGGAGGTTTGAAATCATACCCCAATTTTTTTTAATATAATATAAAAGTGCATACCAAAATAAATAAATTTGGAAAAATTGGGAAATAAAGAAAACCCTTATGTGGATTTGTGATCCAAAAGGATTTGTAGATTCCTGAGAGAGGCTTATGGGGATATTGTAGCACCTTGGGAAGATAATATAGACATGAGCGATGTTTATATACTTGATAAAAAGGTTTTGAGTGAGGAGAAGTGGGAAATGTTCTGTGTTTATATAGGAAAAGAGAGGGAGTTCTGTATTACATAGGTTTTAGACACTACAAATAAAACTAATCTAAAACAAAAACCATCCATTGGTTTTTTACAAGGTTTTTTTCCAAATGGGAATGGAAAATGTTTTTTTATATGGCCAATGATGGAACTTATTAATGTATTAGTCTTGGTTATGTACAGAAGAGTCACATTCTCAAGGAAATCATTTAAAATGTTAAAATGTTTATTGGACTTTGAGGATCCACTAAGGCTTGGTAAAATAAATCTAACAAACATAACATCAGATTAAAATAATGGTAAAACATATATTTGATTAACATTCCATCTATTTTAGTTTATTATATCACTCTTGGGTGATCATGGTGTCATAAAACACATTATTTAATTAAATGATATTTAATTTTAACCCAAATATTCGACTATCGTAGTAAATTTTGAAAAACACACCATTATGTAATATCAACATCTGAATTCCAATAATAATATTCAATTTATCAAAATAAATTTATAAATATGTGAATATTTACTTTTTATATGAAATATACATTTATCTAAAATTCATGTGTTTTGACAAAAACAACTTTCAAACCAAAATAAAAATTACAACTGTATTCCTAAATATTATATGATTATTTATAATTAATAAAAATTATTTTAGTAATAAATTTTTATTTAAATAATATTTAAATCATATATACAATAATTCATCCAAATACATTCATAATAGAAACTTAATATTGACTATAATTTCTACTTTTTCTTTAAAAATAATTTAAAATGTAACAATAATAAAATGAATGTATATTTTTTATAAAAAACTAAAGAAAACAATCCTAGAGCAAGGTTTTTGTTACAAAACCCCTTATAACTCCCTCATAAATAATAAGGGTATGGTGTGCAATGGTGATAGATTCATGGGGTTGCTCGGATAACATTCCTCAGGTGGTAATCTATATCAACATCCACATCTCTCGTAAGCAGTTTCATTCAAGCTTAACATGTTGGAACTCAACTTTAGTTTGGAGATTAGAGAAGCCCAGTGAAGCTATATCCTTTTTGGGCTCTGATAAATGGGATTTTAATGGAGAAATTCTACTGGTTGACATCATCACATTCTCTTTATGATTAGATTGGATTTTTTAAGGCCCTGTATTTATACTAACGACGTTATCACTATTCAAAAGATATATTAGAAATAAAAAAATTTCATAATGCCATTTTATTATCCATAAACATAAAATCATGGACGTGGATAAGTTTTATATAACCATTTTAAATAATAATACATTTAAATAGATCAATAGGGATTTTCATTAATAATTTTTTGGTTCATTACAATCTCCCCCCCTTAAGGAATTCTACAGAAAAATTTACTTTTCCCACACTAAAACATATGTGGGTAAATATAATTCACCACAACCTCTGATTCCCATGATTCCTCTACAAACATGTGGTTTCTCCACAACACCTGGATTAGGGGAATTTTCTAATATCATAGAACTTTTTCCCTATGATATTAGATATTCACCTACTTATGTTCATATGAGATGTCATTCTCCAATGGTACCACCTTAGGATTGTGTACATGTGAAGGGTTAGGTATATACATAATAATACATTAAAATAGATCTTTATTAATTTCCAATAATATTAGTTTTGGTCTTTATAATCATTCCCCCTTATGAAATTTCACCTTCAAATTTCCATTTTCCCATACTAAAACAGATGTGGGTAAATCTACTTCATCAGTTTCTCTGATTCCCACGTTGCCTCTTCAAACATGTGATTTCTCCACAATACCATAATGAGGGGAATTGTCTTATTTCATAGAAAAGTTTCCCTATGATCTATGATTTTCATAGACTTATCTTCATAGGAGATGGCATTCTCCAATGGTACCACATTGAGATTGAGTATATGCAATGTGTCATGTATGTACTTCCTGAAGAGTGATACATTGAATACATAATGTACATGAGATAGGTTTTATGGTAGTGATTGTTGATATGCCCCTACTCCAATGTGATCAAGGATCTCAAATGGGATAATGTATTTTGGACTAAGATTTCCCATCTTCCCAAATCCCATACCTCTCTTCCTTGGTGATATGCATAGGAATACCCCATCTACGACATCAAAATCAAGGTATCATCAACAATAACTAGCATATATTTTTTTCCAACACTAAGCATATTTATTGTGCTAGAGGATGGTATTATCCTTTTCCACTATTTATTCAACCATTTCGGTACACATTAATTTTCACTCCCCAAAATCATCCCAACATTTCATTGTTCAACATCTCTTCTCAGCAAGGGCTTCATAAGTAGCCTTTTGTATTCTTGAGTGGAAACTATTATTGTAAGAGAACTCAACTAGAAGAATATGTTGATACCATCCTCCTTTAATACCTATTTACCATGCTCTAAACTTGCACTAATGATTTTGGATAGTCCACTGAGATTGGACATTATTTTTAGGATCAAAAGCTATACTGATGTTCAGCTTAGTATTCAGAGCATACTAGAGACTCATCCAGAACATAGAATTGAATCATGGATTTTCATTAGATAGAATAGATAATGTTAATTCATACAGCCTTACCAATTCACTTTTATATATCCGCTCTAGTTGACCCAATTGGAAATCCTCTCAAATGTTACTAAAGGGTGATGTCTTTGTATGAAAATACACAAGAACCCGTATAGCATTGTTTCTTTTGGATTTCATCATATGTCTGGTGAAAATGTCAGTAGTGATGTTATACCATTTATATGCTTGTATGGGTAATGGTTACATCATCACATTAATCTTCTTCCTCTCATCCTTCACATTATAACATACTAGGCACATTTATGTATACTCATCGATCTCCTTCTTCATGTTATCAACCAATAATTCTGTTAGTTAACTTGATACAATGTTGTGTTTCATGAGTGAATGTAGATTGTCGAATTATGTGCATTAACTAAAAGTTTTTTATTTTACCCTGGATTTGATGGAACATATAGTCTTGATGAAAATCACAAAATTCCTTCTTCACAAACATTGAACTCTTAGGATTTCCCATTTCTAATGTTTTCTACTTTCTTCTAAATTCCCAAATAATATTTTGGAGAATCTTATAACATTTCTAAACTAGACGGTACATAAATAATTTGTGAAAGTATTGATGATGTTACCATATTTATAATTCTCATGTCAATCTTCATCAAATTAATGATGATTTGATCATTTTTAATCCTCATGAATGATTGAATCATTAAGTCCTTTATACATAGAGAATATTAAACCTTGTTCACTTTCCTATGGTTGTAATGGATTATGCAGTCATAGTCTTCCATCAGTACAATCCATATTCATTGGTTCTTGTTCAACTCATTCTATTTAAACATATACTTACAACATTTGTTATTTTTATATATTTTACACTTCTCCCCAACGAGGTAATTTTTCCAAATTCTTATTGTGAAGATTACTATAGGCTACCCAAGATAATGTGTTAGATATATTTTCTCATGAACATTAAATTTCCTGAAAAAATAGGCAATGACATTTTCATTTTTCATCAATTCATATCCCAAGATCTTTATCAAAGCATCACTAAATATTTCAAAAAGTTCTCCACTTATGGGTAGTGTGAGAACAACAGTAGTGATAAGCCTCTTTTTCAACTCCATGAATCTATCTTCACAGTCATCACTCATTGAAAACATTAATCTCTTCTATGTGAGCTTGGTAAGAGGGTTGGACAACCATGAAAAATTTCACAAAAATTAACGATAATATCCAGCTAACTCTAGAAAGCTACAAATCCCCATTATAAATGGTGTCCTCATCCATCTTCTTAATTTCATATCTCGTGGAGGGATCCATAAATATCCCATTTATTTTGATGATATTACCCAATAATTTGACTTCCTTAAACAATAACTCACACAAGATATACTTTGTATAGATATTATCCTCTCCTAAGGTCTATTTTACAGTTCCTAGATGGTCTACATTCTCCTCCTTGGATTTAGAGAATATTAGAAAATCATCTATAATGAACACCCTAAATTTTTTCAGGTAATATATAATGACTTTATTCATAAATTAAATGAATATTGTTTGATCATTAGAGAGTCTGAAAAAATTACTATGAATTCCTTTTGCCCATACCTTGTATGAAAATTATTCTTTGGGATATCGTCTTTCTTCACCCATACATGGTAAGATCCTGATAGGAAACACACATTAGAGAAATATGTTGCCCTGTGTAGTTAATAAAACAATTCATCAATTTTGGGTAGAGGATATTTTTCCTTTATCGTGATTTTATTGAGCTAATGATAATCAATACAAAGGCGAATTGTGCCATCCTTCTACATAACAATGAAGACTACTACAACCCATTGTCAAGAAAATGAGCATATAAACTCTCTTTCCATAATCTTTTGTAGTTGCCTCTTTAGCTCCTCAAGCTCCAAACTAGATATTTAATAAGTATTCAGGGATATTTTAAATTCTACTAGTATAATATCAATTGAGAATTCAACATCTACTCTAGAAGGATGACTAGGAAATTACTCGGGAAACACTTCAAGAATTCCCTCACTATAGGTATGTGTTCACAGATGGTTTATTCCATATATTCAATCATCTGAGAAATATATTCTTGCTCGTAGAAAATTATTATCAACACATTGGATGGTGGTGGTAAAAAGATTCATCCTCTTCATTGAAATTGTATAAAATCTGGGGATGATTCACCATTTAGAGAGTGATTTCCCTATCACTGCAATTTATGTTTTCTCTATTTAAAGATAGCAAATCCATGCCAATAATTTCACCAAATTACTCCATAGGGAGTATGATGAGGATCACAGAATGTTCAAACCACAAATTGTGATATTTTAGGAGATATATTCATTGGACGCAATGATTTCCCCATTTTCCATTCTAACTGATATCTTTACTTCAATGATTTTTATTGGTGTTGGAATTGTTCTAATAAAATTCCAGGTTATAAAAGAATTCATAGCACAAGACTCAAAAAGTATGTTCCTTATATTTGAATGAATAACTAGTGTGCCTATCACCACTTCATTGTCAACATTCACTTTGGTGGTAAGGATGTAAAAATCTCATACTTGCTGCCTTGGAGGTTATTGGTTTCCTTCGAAAACCCTCTGCATTGGGAATTGGCTTGCAATGTGCCTTGGTTACTTGTAGTTGAAGCAATGAACAACATGTTGATGTTCATTTAGAGTGTTCTTATCCTCTATCTCATATTTAGGTTTTTCTTGTCGTCAGTTAATGGTCAGGTTCCCTTCTATTCTACACCTAATCAATTTTCTCATCCCCATCAGGCAATTTCTGAGGTGCTTCTTTTTGCACTCTTGGCAAGCGGGGTGCATGATTTTCTTATAAACATTGTATTTATGATTCATTCTTCTAGAATTAAATTCCACCTTACGTTTATTCTCCATTTTATACCCATATGATTTACTTGTCTCCATTTCGACAATGAGTGCACATCAAATAATTTCCCCATATCTCCTGAAGTCAAGGATTGTTAGGTATTTCCATAGGATATGTTTTTTCTAAGAAAAGAACCAATCATATTTTAATTCAAGGGTAATGAAAAATTAAGAGTCATATCGTGAAATAATTTTGATTCCTTACTCATACGTACCGATGGATTCATTGCCTTTTTTCTTGATGGAATTGAAGTACTGTTTCATCTTAAGTGGGAGGGTGTGAGAAATAAACATATCAAATATAGTTTTCTAGATATAATTCCATTAAAATTTCTCAATTTCATACTCATGATTCATATTTTTTATCAACGCACACCATTTATTATATTAACCCTTTATATGATATGAAGACAGAAGAAACTACTATTTTTTGGAACATTGAAGGATGGGGAAGAACATTTCAATGGTGTTTATTCACAATTTGGTAATTGAGGGAAGAGATGATCCATTAATATTAGTAAGCCTTTTATCTCATTATGCTCCGGATTGTGACATGTTCATTATTTGGGGGGCTGAATTTTCCTCTTGATCCATTTTTCAATTGGAAACACGATTTAACTGAGAGATTATTGCGATAATGATTTTGATTTCCAGTCCCATCAGATTGGGCATCTCATTTGAAATGTCATAAGATTGATCATTGTGTCACTTGTTAGTCGGATTCCTCCTGTTACTAGCCATTGGCATGAATAAAAATAATATTACTGGTAACAGATAAAGGAAGATACGATGAAAAAAATATAGGACATATAAATTACATTTATTTTCATAACATATTAATTCATAGTCTCTAATGTATTTTATCCATGATCTACTTCACAAAATATATTCCTTGGGGGATTTGTTATTCCCTTAATAATTGTTCGTACAGAGAATTTTTATTAGCAATTCATATTCCCAGTGTGTTTCATAACCTTGAGTGCAGCAAGACCCGTTTTCGTGCAACGGTTCTCATTCGAGCCTACCTCAATGTGGGTTTTCCTGATTTTACCCGTTGATTCATTAGTGAAAGAGTCGTCTCTACACAAAAGTATCCATACAGGGATGCATTTTCATGATGAAACACTTACTTAATAAAAACTAAAATTTAGATATGTTTTTAGAATACTTATTCTTACCTTACGTATTTCCCTTGGGTTTTCTAATCATATTCCCACAAATAACTAATCATACCCCATGATAACAACTATAACATCCCTTCTCTTTATATCACACAAATACATAACCTGTTAAATAAAATAATAAATTATTATAACATCAAATATCGGGAGGTCCAGTGTCTTTGGGTATCGATAACATTACATGACATCATAAAACATGAAATACACATATTTATTGAAAACTTCTTTTACATGAAAACATGCATTCATTCAAAATTAGCATTTCATGGGAGAACATGAGGACACGCATAAGAAATGTATATTCTATAAAGACCAATAAGAAAGTAAAAATGTAATAACATGAATAATATAGTACATTCTAGGAAATAGTAATTTCAATGTTGCATAAGAGTCACATGAACATAAAGGTATGACATGGCAAGATTATTATAACATAGAAATGTGGAAACAATAATTAACATGATATTAGCATGATCCAAGGATCATTTCACATGGATAATGAGTAAAAAATCATTTAAATTGAATTATTATGATTAAACCCTCATTTTACTTAATGTATTCCGATACTAATCTTTACCCAATGCATTTGAGTGCTATCAGGGCACACCCTTCCTAATCATTTTCTTTTCATTAATAAGTGTGCCACATGGATCACATAACATTGATTAATTACAGATTAAAATTTATTCAACAATAAAGGAATGTGTAATTAATAAATGAATCTATTTATTCAATACATAAATGTGCATAATGGTTAATACCTTTCATAGAGAAATAGATATGGTATTCACGACAAAATGACATTGGATTGGAAATTCACGGTGCAATTTCGGAAGCATAACGACGTGACATATGAATTCCAAAAGTATGGTTCATGAGAGATAAATTGGATTTTCATCATATTTACATAAAATGGACGGTATGGGTCATATAGATACATTTCCCAGTATATGTAATAGAATTTTTATGCATAATATAAAAGAATTTTTAAAATGTAAATGAGGAGAGAGAAATTCCTTACGTAATTTCAGTATTATATCGTGTGTTAATGAGGGTAATAAATGAGAGAGAAATTGGTCTATCGTCATTCAAAAATAAGGATGTAATAATAGTGGTGGTTTTAAATTAAACACCATCATTTTTAATAAAAAATAAAAGTTCAGACTAATACAATGAAATTTGGACAAAAATGAGTAAGCAAGAAACCCCTTACATGGAAGTGTGATCTCAAAATCATGGAAGAGTCTTGAGAGAGGATAAATTGGAGTTTAGGGTTCTTTTGTAGGATAATAGAGAGAGGATTGAAGAGTAGGGACGTGATGCAATTGTTTTGGAATAAGATATGTGGCATCCTGGGTGTGTTTATATTGGAAAATATATGGAATTCATTATTATTTAGGTTTTGGATAGTACACATTATAATAATAAAAACAACCAACCATCACATGGGTTGTGACCATGGTTATTAAAAAAAGGGATTTGAAACCATTATATTTTAAGTCCAATGGAAAAAATTATTAATTTATTACGCTTGATTATGTAGAGGTGAGTCACACTCTCAATAGAATCATTTTAAAAGTTAAAATGTTTTATTGGTCTTTGAGGGTCCATTAAGGCTTTTTAAAATAAATCAAACTGACATAAAATAAAAATATTTTGAGGCTAAAAAATATATTGTTCAAAAATATCATTTATAGTGTTTTATTATATCAAAATTGTGTCATTATTATGTCATAAAATACATTATATATTTAAATTGTATTAAATTTATACCCAATAATCCGGCTATCTCTGAAAATTATGAAAAATTCACCATTGAATAATTTTTACACCCTAATTACAAAAAAAATTATTCATTTTATCTTAATAATTTTTTAAATATATGAATTTTTAATTTTCAAATAAATATAGATATTTATAAAAAATTTATGGGTTTTGATAAAAACAGCTTTCAAACCATAATAAAAACTATAATTGTATTCTTAAAAACTATACTATTATTTATATATAATAAAAATTAATTTAGTAATACTTTTAAAAATATTCATTTGATTCAAAAATCCATTAATTTATCAAAAAAGATTTCTTAATTGAATATAAAAGATTACTAAAAATACTATTAATTCATTAAAAATTATTTAATTTTTACCAATTATAAAATGAATGTAAATTCATATATACTAATCTAATGAACATACTCATAGTGCACTTGAATTATCACATAACCCCTTATGACACCCACATAAGACAAAAAAGTAAGGTGTTAAATAGTGACAGACTCTTGGGGTGGCTCAAATAACATTTCTCGAGTGGTAATCTTTATCAACTATCACTTCTCCCATTGGTGGTTCCGATCAAGGTAACTATGATGAGGCTCGTCTTGGGATTGGTCAAGAGAGAAGCCCAGTGACACTACCACTTTTGAAAACTCTGAAAAATGGGATTCGTATAAAGCAATTATACTAGATGAGGTAATCATTTCCATTGTCTGAGTATATTGGATTTGTTAATTTAATGTATTAATACAAATCTTGTGATCACTATTCAACAACTATGTTATCATCGATAACAATTCTTATGGAAATATTATAATCCGAAAATATAAAACCATGGAAGTTCATATGATTTATATAAACATTTTATATAAAAAGATATTTAAATAGATCAAGAGTAATTCTCCTTAATAAAAGTTTTAGTCTTTACAATCATCCCCCCTTACGAAATATTTACCTCAAAATTTTATTTTCCCACACTAAAATAGATGTGTGTAACTATTCTTCATCACTTCTACTGATTCTCATGTTTCCTTTTCATATTACTGGTTTCTCCACTGCACAATGATGACAGGTATTGTCTTATTTTGTAGAATGTTTTCCAAAAGATCTAAGATATTCAATATCTTCACATCAAAGAAGTTGTAATTCTCCTTTGGAACCACCAATGGATTGAGTACATTCAATGGGTCATTGATGTACGTCCTCAAAAGTGATACATGGAATACAACATATACTAGAGATAGGTTCGGTTTGAGAGTAGTCAATAGTCTAGTGCTCCAATTTGATGAAGGATCTCAAAAGGTCCGATGTACCTTGGAATAAGATTTCACTTATTCCTAAATCTCATAACTCTCTTCTACAAGGATAAGAGGAGGAATATCTTGTCTCTAACATCAAACTCTAGTTCTCATTGACAATTATTTTCATATCTCTATTGTCGACACTGAGTAGCTTTAATGTGGTGTTGGATGGTCTTAATCATCTCCATCATTTCATTGCCCATTTCTAGACATAACTGTTTTCTCTCCCTAGCATAATCCCAACATGTCACTGTTATGCACCTCTTCCCATAAAGGGCTTCATAAATTTCCATTTGGATTCTTGAGTGGAAACTATTAGTGTATGTGAAATCGAATAGAGAAAGATATTGATCCCATCTTCCTTTGATGTCTGTTGAGTATGTTGTCGACATGACCTCAAGTGTTTGGATAGTCTGCTCAGATTGGCCATCAGTTTGAGGATGATAAGCAGTACTGAAGTCCAACTTAGTTTTTTGAGCATGTTGAATACTCTTCTAGAACCTAGAGGTGAATATTGTGTCTTGATCGAAGACAAAATATAGTGTAACTACATTTATCCTTAGAACATATATGATATATATCCATTCTAGTTGTTCCAATGAAAAATCCTCTCAAATTTTCATGAAGCATGTACTCTTTGTATTATGATCCTCAAAAACCCAAATATCATTATATACATTGGATGTCGTTGGATGTCCAATGATGACGTCCATGTTGATGTTCTCCCATTTCCATGATATTATGTGAAATGGTTGTATCATCCCCATAGAATTATTCCTCTCATACTGCACCTAATAACATACCAAGAACAATGATGTATACTCACTGATCTCTTTCATCTTGTAATCCCACCATTAATTCTCTGATATATATCGATACATATTCATGTTTTCTATGTGAATGGGGAAATTTGAACTACACTCATCATCCTAATTTTCATTATTTATCTCATGATTTTATGGAACACAATTTCTTGTCCCATATCTCACAATTCCATCATCATTAACATTGAACTGTAAGGATTTCCCTTTTCCTGTTAGTTTCCACTTTCTACTAAATTCTCAAATAATCCTTTTGATAATCCTTTAACATGTTTAGATGAAATGGTTTTAAAATCATTTTTTGAAATATCAACGATGTTCCCTTTTTTAGGATTCCCATGTCCATATTTATCAAATCTATAAAGATTGGATCCTTTTAAATTCTCATCAAGGATAGAGTCTATAGGTCCTTTCTATAATGAACATCATCCACCTGGTATGCTTTCCCCTGGATGTAATGAATTGAGTAGCCATAGTCACTGATCTGATCTAAACATCTTCATTGGCACATGTTAACCTCTTTTCTCTGAATTTATAATTTAGTCTTTTTTGATATCTACATATTTAACTCATCACCCCATAGAGGTAATGTATCCAATATTTTAATGTATAGATTATTTCAGCCTACACCATATCATGTTTTGGATAGTTTTTATCATTATGTTTCAACTTCTTGGAATCATAGGAAATTCAATTTTCATTTTGTATCAACACATTTCTCTTGCCCTTATTTGAAGCATCATGAAATACCACAATATTTTCTCCACTTGTGGGTAATGTGAGCACGGGTGCAGTGATAAGATACCTTTTGAACTCCATAAAAAATATTCACATTCATCACTAAAAACGAAAACTACTCCCTTTAGATTTAACTTATTATGATGGTTTGGAAATCCTGAGAAACTTCTCACAAATCGGTGATAAAAACTAGCTAACCCCATGAAACTATGAATATCTGTTTCTGATGTTGGCCTCAATCATCCTTCAATTACATCTGTCATGGAGGGATCCACTTACATCCCATATTCTGTGATGATATGACCCGAGAATGACATTTCCTTGATCCATGACTCACTCTTGCTGTACTTTTCTTAGGTATTCTCTTTTAGCAAGGTCTATAGTACAATGCTTGCGGCTCTTTATGCTCATTGGTTTTGGAGTATTTTATAATATTGACTATAAATATTACATCATATTTTTGAGGTAACATTTAAATAATCAATTAATTAATTAAATTATGATCGTATGATTATTAGTGAGTCTGAAAGAGATTACTATGATTTTATAGTACACGTACCTTGTAAAAAAATCAGTCTTGGGGATATCCTCTTTCACTACCCAAAATTGGTATATCCCAACCATAAATACTCATTTTAGATGTATTGAGTTCTACATAGATTATCAAACAAGTCATGAATTCAAGGAGGTGGATACTTTTTCTTTATCATGATTTTTTTGAGCTCAATAAAATCAATGAGAAACTACTTTGCCCCATCGTTCTTCTTGACGTAGTGGACTGGTGCACACCACCTTTATCCAGATTCTCTTGTATTTGTTTTTCAGCACCTCAAGCACCACAATATCCATTATATATAGAGTATTAAATATTTTAAATGCCCTATGTGTCATATCAGTTTAGAATTCAACATCTCTTCTAGGAGGAAGACTAGTCAATTCCTTGGGAAACAATTTCGTGAATTAACTCACAATACACATTTTTTCATGGATGGTTGATTCCATAGATTCAATAATATGAGAAAGATATTCATGCATATAGGTAATTAATATCCACACATGAGATGATGGTACTAAAGAAGATACATCCTCTTCCTGAAACTTTTAATGAATCAACAGTCAATTTTCTATAAGGGGGTTGATTTCCCTCTCACAGAAATTTATATTTTCTATATATAAAGAAATCCAATGAATGCCATTAATTGAATAAAATTACACCAGAGGTTTTATGAAGAGTTTCGTTGTGATGTTCAAATCACAAATTGTAATAAAGGAGGATTTATATTTATGGGTTGCTAAGAGTTCCCTATTTTCCATTATCACTAACATCTTTACATCTGTGATTTTTGGTGGTGTTGGGATTGTTATACTAACTATTAGGATATAAATGAATTAGTGAATAATAAATTATGTTCTCTATTCATGAATAAATAACTATTTTACTTGTCACCACATCACTATCGGGGTTCACTTCAGTGGTTGTGATGGTAAAATCTCATGCTTGCTTCCTTGGAAATTTTTGGTTTGTACTGAAAACTCGTGGCATAGGGAACTTGTTTGAAATGTTCCCTGGTTCTCGATAGTTGATGAAATGAACAGTGTGTTAAGAGTAGAACGAATAATTCCTTCCCTCTGTAAAAACCGTAGGTTTTTCTTGTCAGTAGTTAATGGGAAGGTTCCCTTTTCTTCAACTCCTAAATCATTTTCTTGTTACCTTCGGTAAATTTCCAAGGTGCTTCCTTCCACACCTTTGTAAAGTGGGGTGATTGATTTTCATAACACCATTGGATTTATCCTTCAAACCTCCATAATTAATGTCCACCTTATGCTTCTTATCCCCATTATACCCTTGAGAGTATCAGATCTACATCTAGACTTTGATGGAACATCAGAAAATTCCACATAGCATACAAAGTCAAGAATCAATAAAGCATTCTATAGGCTAGGTTTTAGATTATCAAAGATGAGGTCAACCTTGCATTTGTGGTTAATGACAAATACAATGGCATAGAATGGAAGCCTTGTGAAATTTTACTTGTACACTCTGATGAATTCATCTTTTTTTCATGGTGGATAGAAATTCCATTTCCATCTTAAGTTGGAGGGAGGGAGTATGATATTTATTGAAAAAAATTCTTGAACACCGTCCATTCCATCAAATAGATCTCCTCCTCAGGCTTCATATTTTTGACCAATTTACACCATTGATCAGTTCCACCCTCCTTATTATAAGAATCCAAATAATCCTCCTCTTGTTCGTACAATTGAAGGATGGAGAAGTTATTTTCAATGTATGTGATCCATTATTCCACAATTGAGTGATATATGATCCGTTAAAAGTATGATCCTTTCATCTTTTAAAGCTCTCGACTACAACTTTTTCTATCTTATGGGTTGTTGAATGTTCTTTTTGACCCATATTTATTTTCAAAACATGAGTTAACTGAGAGAGTGTCATGAAAAATTTCATGATTCCCGCTCCCATCGGATTAGGAATCTCAATAGAATTGTCATCAAATATATATTCAATTTAGTTGTTAGCCTGATTCCTCATATTACCGGCCATTGGGTAGAATAAATTGAAATTCAAGGGTAACTCATGAAGTGTACTGAAAATACATAAACATATTACTTATATATTACTTTTATTTCCTAAACCTTTAATTTAATAGGTTTTAATCTATGTTATTTATGATATATTTCCCAACATATATTCTTAAAAAAAATTTATTCTTTTAATAATGGTTTGTACAAATCTTGTATGAAAAAATCCCCAGGAGTGTCCTCTTGGTATTTTTTGGGTGTGGTTATGTTTGTTGACAATGCCAGATAACTTCAAATGAGTATGAATGGTGTTTATCGAGGACATGTTTTTAAGGTGGAGCATTTTCTTAATTTTTTCAAAATATTGAGGCCCCATAATATGGAATTTGTATGTCGAATAGAAAATGAAATTGGAAAATGAATAGAAATATGGAGGCTAGAACATGGATCATGTACCACGTCTGGGGAAGAATATGCAGCCATGTACCTGGTAGTGGGAACAGTACGTAGGTGCGATTCGTGAAACCGAAAATGGTTCGCGGTGGAAGGTGCTTTGGTACGTGGTTGGGTTGAGGACGGAGGAGGAGATATAATACATATGTGCCAAGGATAAATGTGGGTAGCATGAAAAAATGGTTTGTGGATGGGTTGCAGTTCACAATGGATGGATGATGAGTATACAGTGAGGGCTAGATCGAGGATTTGGTAAATCTTGGATAAATGTATTTTTTTGGGTAGCATTTCCTATATAAGAATCTCTAATCCCATAGAAAAATGTGGAGATAGAACATCATTAGAGAACATATTTTTCTCTGGCAATTCATCAAATTCTGAATGAGGTTCGCACTCAATGTGTTTGTAGTGATTCATAATCTGAAATAATAGTCTAGAACATGGAAGGAGTTGTCTTGGTACGTGGAGGAGGAAAATCATGTACATTATATTGGAATTCCCCAAGAATTACATGGAGAGAGAGCTCAAGAATGTAGAAGCGAAATCAATCTGCAAACAAGGAACAATTAACAAACATGATGGGTTTCATTGAGGGGGTTCATAGTATTGGTACTTGGTACTAGTAGATGATCATGAAGGCGGAGGCAGTCTGGAGAAGATGGGCAGTTCGCAGAAGCAGCAATAGTATGGGGAGGAGGGGTTATGAGTACCATACCCAGTACACAGTTTGTGGAAAATAATGTTGATCACAATATTCTCCAGAAATCTTAAAAAAGAAGCAATATAGTTTTTTAAAGTATTTTTTTTGTACTTAATAGTACTCGGAAATGTGGAATTCATATGCGGGTGAAAAGGGAATTCAACATAGCTTCTACCTATAGTTGAGGATGGAAAAATTAAACAAATGAATGAATCTACATGTCCAGAAATTTTTTCTAACCTACAATTCAATAACCTGTGAGTAGATTCCATTCTAAGTGAATTGAGAGAAGGAAGAAGAATACGGTGACACTTTCCACTAGAAATGAGTCAGAGAAAGAAGCATTGGAAGTGAGCCTTGGGAATGTATTGAGAAGACCCTAAACCATGTATAGGTATTGATCCTGGGAATATAAAAATCTAGCTTAAACATTTTACTCATTATTGGAATTCATCCTTAATTAATTTTTTACATCATCACTTTGTCATTCTGTGCTCCTTGGAAATAGGCCATTGAGGGTGAACCAAGTAAAAAAAGTTGTGTCATGTGCATGATTTTATATTTATTATTATATTGATATGGGAGAGACATTTAATTGAGTTTTGTCTAATAATGAATCATGATACGAACGAGAGAAGGTTTTAAACATTAATACATTGATTCTACCCCACCCCTCTCATGGCATTTAACCCAGTAGAACTAACAAAGTTAGGAATTTTCCAAAGCATATACCCCCAGAGTGTCGTAACCATGATTTCAATAGGGATTATTTTCAAGCACTAGTTCCAATTCAAGTCTATCTCATAGTGTTGTTTTTAGGTTTAACCCCAAGATACATATGTCCCAAATTTGCCTCTACCCACTCATATACATACATGACTGTATTTTCATGATAATCCACTTACTCAATACACAAAAAAATTTAGGGATGTTTTATTATACGTAGTCTTAACCCTAATCCATTCACATGGGTATTCTAATCCTAATCACAAAAATAAAAAACAAATCATGTATTACCACCTTTAACAACCCTTCCCTTTATTCCACACATAAATATAAATTTTTAAATAAAATCCTCAGTTTTAATGACCTATAAAATCGAGAGGTCTTGTGTCATTTGTGCTAATGAACATTACATAACAACATTGAACATGAAATAATCATCATTATTTAAAACTTCTTTTACATGACCACACACATTTTTTCGTACTTAGCATTACATGGGATCACATGAGGACATTTATAAGAAAAGGGTGAGCAATAAAGATCAATAAGTGAGTAGACAATGAATAACATAAAGACTATAGTACATTTTTTGAAGTATGAATATCAATGGAGCACAAGAAAAACATGATCATAAAGGCATGATATAGCATGATTATCATAACATGGTAATGTGAGTACATCATTTAACATTATATTTGCATGATCCAAGGCTCATTGCACATTGAGCATGATAAAATCCCCATATCAATTGAATTAGAATGACTAATCCCACATTGCACATGATGTATCGTGATACTGATCATTACCTAATGCATTAGAGCACTATCTTGGTCCACCAATCTTAATCATTTCATTTCATTCAAAAGGGTTCCACACAGATCATATAACATTGTTTCATTAAACATTATAATTTTTTACATGATAATGGAATATGGAATTAATATAAGAAATAGTATAATCAAAAAGTAAATGTGCTTAAATTTGAATACCCATGAAAGAGAAATTATCCTGGTATTCACGACCCAATGACATTACGTCAGAAAATCACGGTGCAATTTTGGAAACATAACAATGTTACACAAGAATTCATAAAAAATGGTTGATGAGAGTGAAAGGTGGTCTCATAATATGCGACTGAAATGGATAGTATGGGGTCATATAAATACATGTACCAATACATATAATGGAATTTATATACATAATATAAATGAATTTCATGAATGTAAATGAGGAGAGAGAAATCAATTACTGAATTTGGGCTTGGTAACATGTGTAAAAGGGAGGTAATAATTGGAGAGAATGGAATCCCTCATTATTCAAATATAAGGAGTATAATATAGGGTATTTTCTAAATCATACCCCAACATTTATAATAAAATATAAAAGGGCCAACCAACATATGGAAATTTGGACATAATTGAGAATGGAAGAAATCCATTTCTTGAAAGTGTGATCCTAATGGATTGGGAGAGGCTTGAGAGAGGCATATAGAGAGCATGGGGTGACTTGGGGGGGATAAAAAGAGAGGAGGTTAGTGTAAGGACGTTCTCCAAGGGTATGGAGTTATGATATGTGGGAGCATTGGTGGGTGTATATATGAATACATATTGAATTATTTTATTATTTATGTTTTCGACATAACACATTTAACTAATCAAACCCACAAACCACCTGATTTTTTCAGGCATGGTTTATTCCAAAGCGAGGTTGTGGTGGAAAATATTATTTTATAATTGCAATGGATTAATTTATTTAAATAGTTTGATATACTCTATGATGGTTAGTCACACTTTCAAGTAAATCATTATAACAGTAAAAATGTCTTATTAGTCTTGGAGGGTCCACTAAGAATTTTTAAATAAATAAATAAAACAAAATTTCTCATTATTTTAAAATTATAACATATATTGGCTTGAAATACCAAATATAGTATTTTATTACATCACTGTTGGGTCATTGTGATGTCATAGAACACATTATATATTTAATGAGTATTTAATTTCTCTCAAAAAATTCAATTGTCCTAAAAAATTATGAAAAATTCACCAATGGAAAATTTCAACAACATGATTCCAAAAATAATATTTATTTTATATAAATAATTTTATAAATATGTAAACTTTTACTTTAAAAATAAAAACTAACATTTTTAGAAAATTCATGGGTATTGACCAAAATCGCTTTCAAAGCTTCATAAAAATAAGAATTATATTCATTAAAAGTATACGATTATTTATTTTTAATAAAATTTTATTTATATATAATATTTTTTAAAAAAATATTTTAATTAAAAATATATATTATTTCATCAACATTGATTTATTAATTAAATTTAAATATTAACTAAAATACTATTTTTTCTTTAAAATCATTTACAATGTAATAACAATAAAATAAATGTATACGATTTACACAAAACTAAAAAACCTAATAACAGTTCTTGGGTCTTGTTACGTTTCCCCATAATACACCTGTATAATACATATGGGTAGGGTGTGCAATTGTGACAGACTGTTAGTGTGGATAAGATAACTTCTCTCGAGTGGTAGTCTCTATAAACTTCCAATTCTCCCAAAGGTAGTTCTATTAAAGCATATCATGTTTAATCTTGGTATGGGATTTGTCATTAGCGACTTCTAGTGACACAACCTCATTTCCGAGCTCTATAAAATGGGATTTGTGTGGATAAATTCTACTGGAAGGGTCCATTGTTTCCTTTTTCTGAGTAAATAGGATTTGATAAAGCCATATATCTATGATAATCATGTGATCAATGTTCAATGACTATATTAGAATGTGTAACAATTATTAAGAGTATTTCAAAATCCAATAACATAAAATCATTGATGTTCATATGTTTTATATATCCATTTTATATACTAATAAATTTAAATAGATCAAGAGGAATTTTCATTAATAAAAGTTTAGGTCATTACAAGAGACTTTGGAATAGACATGACCAACATCACCAGGCATTGATCCTCTACATTGCAGGGTATTCCAGATAGAGTTTTTTGTATCACAACTTGGGACATGATGTTATCATCATCTGTTGTATAATGTATCTCTCTTCAAGTCTATCATCATGTCTCTCTATAATAATGGATCCTAATGAACAATTATTCCCAGATGAAATGCATGAGTTCTTTTGGACACTTGTGTTTGTTCTCCCAAATGTGTGCTTTATGGAACCTTAGAAATGAATCCATTGAGTCGGCATACAGTTGTTTTATCTTCCCTATAAACTACATGTATTGGATTGAGTATATGTAGACATTTTAATTATATATGTTGTAGACATATACCGTGTAGTGATATTTTTTTCATTTATTGATGTATTCCATTGTTGTTTCAGGGTGTCCAATTGAGTATTTTTAAAATCACCCATTCATGGTGTTTTTCCAAATGTCATCTCTTCATGCATATATGGTACATTTTGATTGATTCCTAGGATGACTTGTACCAGTTGGGGCTTTGTGAGATCAGGAAGGCCGAGGTGTTCCTATGGATTTTGAGATTAGTCATAGTACCTATTATTACAAGTTGGACCTGTGGTTAAAGCCTTCTTTGGGTGGGATTTTATTCTAGCCAGGTTTACTTTATTGCACTTTACAATTGTGACGTACTATGGTAGGGATTTCTTGGTATGCATGCGTCTAATTCATAGTTGTTTTTTACATTTCATTATTTTGTGGGCTTGGAGATGTCTGTGTTGACACATGTACATAGGAAATAGAACCCGTGTTGTTTATGTGAATTCATTGTCTTAGTCAGCATCCCTTGGCCTGTTTGAGGCAGACTTCGAGACTCACAACATGAGTCCCACTGGGACGGGTTAAGAAAGAGTGGTATCAGAGTTGGTTGGTTCTACTATTGGACTAGGAGTTAGTGAGATTGGTTTGGGGGAAAAGTGTTTTGTGTTCTGAGTTTTCTATCATGATAGGGACTCTGGTGTTGGTATGTTGGGACATATCTGTAGACTAGGACACTTATATCTTTTTTCAACTAGGTACACATGAAAATTTGTTAGAGGTAATACAATAGTACATGAATCATATTGTAATGAGTTTGGGTTCCATTTCCTACTTTAGTATGTTATCCAGATATAATAATTACTTTGGAATGAACTTTTTTAAATAGAATTCATTTAAGACATATTCCAGATAGGATTCAGTAGCTCGGTCAGAAGGATGTCCCCCGCAATGAATAGGATTCAATGTAGTGATCATTTCAACATATGTTACCTCTAAGTGGTTGACTAGCTATACCACCACCTATAGGTAAGCATGTGGAACCCATAGTACGTTAAGATGAGGATCACATGTGGATCCTGCTTCAGGTGTTTCAAAGGTAGATACCCCTCAGGATCCAAGCTCATCCATGACCTAAAGAGGATGAGGACTAGCTTGAAGTGGTAAACTATGTTTTTCATATAGCCATGATAGTGGAAGATAATATGTTGGTCCTTGTATTGAGTCATCTACATGGCTCAGTAGGGAGATGCTTGAGTTTTCCTATCGACACTCACAGTGAGGAGACTATTTCAAGAAAAATGTTAGATCATCACCTCATACAAGAGTTGTCACTACTTACAATGAGATATCTTCTTATAAAAGAGTATATTATTCCTTAGAGGATTAGCATTTAAATGGATGAGTATTAATCGACATTAAACAACCTTTCTATATACTCAATTTATATGGTAAGAGTTCATTACTTCAAGGATATTCCCCTCAAGAGAAGTCTATGTAGAGTCATTAAATCTAACATTATCAATCTGTTCATTCAGAGAAATCATGATGATATTTAGAGATATTAGGTTGTCGAATGTATCTTGGTTGAGTATATACAACTGGTGATAGTTATTAGGGGATGAGCAGGTGTAGAGAACATGGCAGCAGAGATTTGATTTAATTATTAGGGATCATGAGGTGGGGGAAGTTTCAAGAAGTGGTACTAGGATAGAGGATCTATAGACCAAGGCTCACATGGCTGAGTCTAGATAGACTTGGGATATGTGGTGCTATTTATGTGATGGTAGAGGACATATAGGTTGAAGATGTCTCAACTGACGTGTTACTGATAGGGAGAAAGTGGTTGGACAACCATGGTAGAGACAATGACAAGAGCATGATAATCCATAGGGAATTGGGAATAGAAGAGGGGCTAGGAGTGCTACATGAGGTTGTAATTGTTTCCACTTATTACTAAAACCACCCCTTGTGTTCTATTCCAGACACAGGGAGTTTGGGGAAATGTACAGGGATAATAGCTTGTAGTCAAGGCATATGACCCAAGGCTTTGAGAATGATTTGAGGTACGATATGTGTATTTTCTACATTATTTGTATTGCTTATAGACACATGATCTAGTAAAAGATTTATATATATGTATTTTGATGGAGACATATATATTTTGGTTGAACTACTTACTCAAGCCTTACTCATGGAGACTCAAAATGTTAAAGACTTATTGATCACACACTTATGCTGAAAGTGTGACCAGACACTTGGAGGTGGGTGTTTTTGATAAAACCTTTTGAAGGTAGCAATGAGGCCTTACAATGTAATTATAATTATGGAGTGTTTATACATAGTCCATTCCTGTATTTACAATTTTATAAGAAGGATGTGTTGTTTCCATAAAGATGGAATGTGTTTTTCCTATGTCTCTAAAAAGGAAACCAAGGCAGAACATGATGGATTCATTCCTCTGAGGGTGAAGTTGATTACACATCAGTTGGATATGATTACCCTTGGTGTAGTGGAGGTTATGAGTTTCTTGTTCGAAGCAGTAGTGGTAGTGTACGAGTTAGTCATTCTTAAAGATGTTCTAAAATTACCTCCTCAATCGGAGATAACATTCATCATCGATATACTCCTTGGGATGACATTGATTTTTGCACCAGAAAATTGGATGCCTCTAGTAGGGATTCATGTGCTGAGGGTATTGTTGGAGGAAATAGATATGATTGGCTTCTGAAGACCTAGTGCTTCAACCTGTGTGGCACTAGTTTTGTTGGACTGAATGATATGCGGGAACTTATGGTTTTGTTTGGACTAATGACACATAAACCATGTGAACATAAAGAATATGTATTAACTACTTAGAATTTATCACATCGTTGATCAATTAAGAGGGGATATACAGTCCTCGAGGGTTGACCTACGATCAACATATAACTATCTGAGAGTATGAAATTAGTATATACTAATGTAATATTTGATACGTGATTATTCTCACTATGATTACTTGGTTACTCCCTTTGGTATTATTAAGTCCCCAAAAAATTCGTGCGACTCATGAACCAGATCATTCA
The DNA here is from genome assembly GCA_963277665.1 of Viscum album. NCBI lineage: Eukaryota > Viridiplantae > Streptophyta > Magnoliopsida > Santalales > Viscaceae > Viscum > Viscum album. Next base: position 522,018,003 of record OY728160.1, read on the forward strand.
TCAATACATATACTGGTTCATGGTAGTAATCATAAATGATATCCTTCGGTACCCGTTATCTGAGGTGGGGAATGTGAGACACATAAGTATGGTTCTTGACGCACACAAAGAGAACATGTTTTATGGGAAACTATTGATTTGACAACTCTATATTCAATAGGCCCACCTTCTGGAACACGTTATCATAACATATGATGTTGTTGTGGACAAGGACAAGGTTAAAGAAAGGTTAGTTTGGGATCCACCTAGGAGAATGATGGAGTTTTAGAGCATCCTTGGACAATCAGGATATTATGGGAGATTCATAGATAACTTCTCTATGATATCAACAGCAATAAAAAAAATTTATCAAATGAGACATCCTTTGATATTTACTGAGACATGCATAAATGATTTTTTTGTAGTTAATGAAGAGTTTGAAAATCTCTCTAATCATAAAATTCACGTAGGAGGGTTTTCAGTACATTGTGTTCTACGATGCATCCATGATTGGGTTTGGTTGTGTCTTAATGAAGAGGAAAGGGATTATTTCCCATGGATAATGAAAAATGAGACCACATGCGTATAACTATGAAACCCATTATCATAGATTTACACCGGTAGTAATTTTATTAATGACAAAGAGACACAACCTTATGGGCAAGAATTTTTCATCTAATCCTTTAATAAGAGTATCAATTACATATTCTATTTGAAAGAAGTGAACATGAGGTAGAGGTGATGGATATAGTTCCTCTAGTACTATGAAATTGATATTTTCCATACTCATACGATGGGTAATGTTGTAGAATATTATCTTCACATGAGGTATAGTTTCTTAGTTGCAGAATGAGGGATCATAGAAGATGTCATCATTGTAATTATCCTTTTTGGATATAGATAAATCATATTACCTCCAGTCCATGGTTTATACCCCTCTACGCTTACTGTTAATTAGAGAGGAACATCATGGGGTACCAACTAAGAGACCCTATATTCTTATATGACCATTGTGAAAGATCGTAATTGATATTCAAAAGATGGGCAGCTTTTGTCACTTTTCATAGGATGTAAAATAGAACTAGTGGCATTGTGGGAGGAGGTTCCGAGGAAGTTTCATACATCCCCTATGGATGAACATTTAGGTTTGGTGAAATTTTACTAGGACCCATGACATTAGTCATGGTTTTTGATAATAATTAATGAAATTAAATTGTTCATTTCTTGATGCCATAATTTCCAGCATGTGATAGTTGAGCACCCTGTTTTAGCAGGGTTTGTTACGCCCTTTGAGGTACTATAATAGATGCGGGTTGGGATGTCAATTGACTTAATGATTTTATTACCATGTATGTCCATGATAATTGGTTCTATCTATGTGATCATTGATCGACTAACCATGTTGGTCGACATCTTAGATATCTGAGAGTAGAGTTCTGGGAGAGTTTGGGATGCATCTACCTGCCAGAGATAGTTCAACTCTTTGTAGTTCCATAAATAAATGTTTCCTATAATAATTATAATTTTACATCACAATTTTGAAGGGTATTATAAGACTAGTTTGGTGCCCAGTTACGCTTGAGTACATTGTTTCACCCATAGAAGGATGTCCAAACAGAGAGGAATATTTAGGGTCTAGAGCACATGCAACATGAAAGCATGTTAGACATAGGAAATTGTTGGGAGGAACAGCTACCACTGGTGGAGTTATTATAAAAAATGAATTCCATTAAATTATATTTGTGGCACCATTCAAGGTTTTATATTGGTGACCCAATAGGTCGGCTCATTATTGGACTATCCTAGGAGAGTTATTTTTTAAGGGAAAGGAGTTTGAAAAAGATACTTCATAGAGGGTTCATATTATCTTGAATCATAGTAATAATTCCTAGATATGTTATATGTCTTACCTATACAGGCCGAGAAGTCCATTGGAGTTCGAAGAAGGAGGCCATGTATTTCATCAAGATTCACCATGATAGGGATTTCATAGATATGGCTGGGGTGAAAAGTTATCTAGGAGGTTTATTTGATATGTTTAGAAAATGTATAGAAATAGTGATGTGTAATACTTCATAGCTCTTCATCCATAGTTAATTTAGGTACATGTTGTCTTCCACATGTCACGACTGAGGAGGTACATTCATTACACACTGCATGTCATCGATTATGGAGAGATATACATAAATGATGTAGTGACATTACTATGTACCCAATGGAGACCATGGATTAGAAGAATAGGATCCTTTGTGAAAAAGAAATTCCTTTTGTGCAAGTATGGTGGATGCACTGGAATCTCTCTCAATGAACATGGGAGTGAGTGGATCATATTCTTCCACAGTACCCAATTATTATTTTAGTAGATTTTTTTGTCTATTTTGGGATGTAAATATCCATGGTGGGGATAATATAATGTTACATAAATTATTTTAATTATATTTAAATAGTATATGGATTAATTATGAGACCGTGAACTGAGATGGTTTGTGATTCTGAGACTTGGTGTGTCCAGAATAAATGTTCGAATTTTATTAAAAATATTAACTAGCATCTATGTTCATTTTTCTATATTTTTTGAATAACATCTATAAGTGTTAATGGGTCAAAAATTCAAGGGAACCATTGAATTTAGATCATAATATTTACCCAAGGTGAGGCCTAACATCATTCGGTGTGGTTTGGTAGTGAAATATAGAATGAGGCATTTTAATGAATAAAATACATTGATGATTTACATAATTTTACCATTTCAGATATTTAGTGACAAAAAATGATTTTTTTCCTAAATTATACTTTAGATAGGGATACATGGTTACTCTCATAGAACTGGTAATTACCTAGAGGCTCTAGGGAGATCGTTGGTGTATCCTCTCCATTGAAAAATGATAGAATCGCATATCGACAATAAAAAACACTATTCTTAACAGATATCCCCAGTGACAGTGACACAATGACCAATATTCCTCAAAAAGGAATCCAATTCTAATTTAGGATCTGTTATTTTTATTTAAATTCCCCATTCATATATTCAATGATTAATTTTGTACAAGAAATTAATAGATTGATATGTAGTTCAATAATTCTTATAGGATGGGCATTAATAGCAGGATTTATGGTGTCAATTATTTTTTTCATTATTGATTGTTCATATAGAAATAGAATGATCAACGGTCGATGTTATTTCTTCATATTCATTACATCTTATTTTTACCCCAATGTGTTCTATTCATTCTTCATTCTACATTGGTCAATGAAACATCAATCATTTCACCTTCGTTTCATGGTACAATGTTCTCAAATTGAATGTACAAGACCATGATAACCTAAAAGATGTGTGACAATAATGAAAATGGATGAATCAATGTGATTAAATAGAGTTATTTCATTGGGATATTATAAAAAATATATAATGTTGTTTTTCATGCTGATTGAAGGACTGAAACACCTAGATTTGGTCTCATAGTTATTAGAAGACCCCTGATCAGGAGATTTAAGATTAAATATTCACTGAAACAGGACCCATGAGATAATCTGAGTCACCCTAAGGAAGAACATTAGATTTTAGAAAACTGGGATGAACACCTCATGTAAATCAGATTATGTGGTGTGTGGAACCCTAAATGGGTAGTGGCTAGGGTTTCAATAGAACGTGAAATGCCACACAATATTTGACCCTTTCACATGACGTTTAGGACCTTTTCTGACACTCGATATGTATCCCTGTACATACAGAAACAAAGTTTGGAGTACATGGGTTTTTTACATAGTGTGTACCAAACAACAAGACTTGTCCTAGACCAAGTACACGAACAACCCCATGTACAAGTACATAGTCAGAAACAGACGGGTTGACACTATGTACTAGCACAGTACAGGAGTACATCGGTGGAACCTCGATGGAAGGGCACAATGTATGATTTCTTATACCCATCATGAAATCATCTTCTACACAACATAGTTGGAATGAAATTGGGAGTTGTACACGAGCAGTACACGAGGTTAAGGAACATAGAATGTTACCAAACTGTAGGCCTTCTATCCCTTTCTACAAGGATTTATTTATATGTCCACCGTATCTTGGTCATGATTCATTACTGTTGGAAAACATTATCATTTCCACGAATATTTTTGTGTAGTGTTCCCTATACATTTTAGTTTGATTTCTTTAACTAGACTTTTTAGATAGAGTCATTGGAATCCTCCAAGGGGCCTGGTGTGGGATCCTTTATTCATTCTTCTTACCCTAGGAATACTCTTTTGTATTCATGTTTCAAACTTCACCATGCATCGATCCTATACATAGCATGTCAATCTATATTGAGTTCTTACTTGCAACCCATTTTTTTTTTGTGATCCTCATATATAGAATTATAATTCTATATTTCCATCTATTACTGTATCTTTTTATCGTGATGGTTCTCAAAGAAAGAGTGCATCTTGGAAGTACATCATCAGTGCTATAAAACTCATGATAAAGTACTCTTGGATGTGTTCTTCATGGAATATTCGAACTGAATCCCAGTTGTTTTTATGCGATAGTTATGACATACCTATATACTGTCTGAATTTGATTGAGTATATTTGGATATTCATTTAATATGACTTGTAGATATATAATTTGTTGAGCTAAATGTATCTTTCCATCACATATTTTTTTGTGGTTTCAGGGTGTTATACTAAATATTTGTATACTCACCCTTGCATAGGCTATCGAGCATATGTCATGTCTTGTAAAAATGAGTGACCATTTGATGGAGTCCTTTGTGAACCAAGACTAAATGGTGATTTGTGAGATTAGGATTTCCATGGTTCCCCTACGACTATATATATATGTACCAATACCTCTTCTTATAGGTTCAAATTTTGGTACTTACTTATTTTAGAAGGACTATATTCTACACTAGTTTAATTCTCTAAACATTACATTAATATCAAAAACTGGTTGGGATTTTGTGGTATCCATGAATTTGGTTTGTATTTGGGTTTTTTACATTTTTGCATTCTCTGGGCTTGGAGATGTGTGTGTGTGAAAAAGTACATAAGAAATTCTTCCAATGAATGTGGTGCCACAACTCATTGTTAGTCAGCATCCCCCATCCTATCGAAGGGATTCTAGTGGAGATACAGCATCAGCACCATTGAGATTGTTCATTGTAGAGTTCGCGGAGGTTGAACCTCCTTAGAATCTGATTTGAAGCTATATTTTTAATTTGTAGGTTCATTGTTTAGATCCAATGAGATGTTATCATGGTTAATACCAGAAGTTATGTTCATTTAATGTTTTTCCAAAATTAATGTTTATATGTTTTTTGATGTATTAAATTAATATATGTGTTTTTCATGATCCATTTACTATTTATATATACTCATTTTGGGGAATTAATTTTTTTATTATCTTCGAAGGGTTTTTCAATTTGGGGAAACCCAATTATATAGTATCACCCATAGTTACATGTAAGTATCCCTTTAATTGTAATTTTTATGCATGTAAATTATATGAGTGATGTTTGGGAGAGTTTTAAGATTTTTTGCGGTGTTTTGGGGATTTTTATTATGTTCTATGTTGGTGAGTAGTTTCGGAAAATCATGCATCACCTACCGAAAACTATGCATAATAAGACATTGGATAAATAGAAGGTGCTTGGTTGGTGAAATGTTTTTACAACCCATACATCTTATAAGGATATACTCTACATATTTAGGAAGGGGATTTGGAATGGTTGGTACATGGTTTTTTAATCAAGCAAAAAAACTATTGGATTTTCAATATTTAAGCTATGGAAATTCAATGATTTTCACACTATTTTGCTAACCACGATACTAAATCATCCACATACAAGAAACTAAAACCTACAAAAGATTATCTATATCCACATTGTGTTTTAATAACTTTTCACCACCAAAATGGTCATAAGAAATCTTATTTCTCGTCCTAATTGGTTGAGATCATCCCTCTATCATTTTGGATTTGATATAATGGCTTCAATTGGTGATTAGAAGCCAGATTCTTCTAATAAGACGTCATAAGGGGCTGTTCTTGATTAGTTTTTTTAGATCTAATTCTCTATCATTCTATTTTTTGTAGATATATATTTTTTGTAGATAAACCTAAATAATTAATGCCAAATATAATTATTTTTTACATTGATTAGGATAGGGGAAGATATGTTAGGTGGGTTTATTGTGATTTTATAAGGTTTGTTAGTGTTGTTTTGTATCGTTTAAAATTTATGCCAATTTCTCGAGGTATGTGATATCACTCATGATCATGTATTTAAAACATGAAGTCTTAGATTCAAATTAATTTAATTACATAAAATTTATAATGAAATTATTGTGAAATTTATGGTAGAAACATTCATTATTATTGTTTGTGGATATGTGGTTATGTGAATATTGGATGTGAAAATTGAATTTGTTTTATGGAATTTAAAATATTTGTTATAAAATGAGGATTATTTGGATATTTAGAAATTTTTTTAACAATGATGGTATCAATAAAAGTTTGTTTTATTGAAATGGGATGTTTGATATGTTTTTAGTTAAATAATTATTATATTGAGATCGGTTGTATTTTTTGGTTTGAAATGGTTATGGAAAAGATGGTTAGTGTGTGTTCATGCTTCCCATGTGACAAAAAATAAGGAGTCTGTACCATTGTTAGTACATGGGATGTGACCCTACATGATGGCATGTGTCATTAGGGAATAAAGATATTGACAATTTGTGAATAATTTTTGAATGGATGAGAAATTAGTCAGGAGTGTGTAATTTTTTTAGAAGAATTCATGTGTGAGTGTGTCCTGAATCATTGAAAGAGTATTCCAAAAATGGAATGTCCAATGGATTAATGCATTGTTTGGTTCATTTTATTAGGAAAATATTTTTGTATGGAAAACTATTTTATTGTCAACTATTTGGATTTGATATAAAATTTCCTAATTTTTTATATAAATTGTTTATTTAAATGTTATAACATGTTCAATACTATTTTTACGAGTAGTAAATCCATTTAAAGAAAAACTACCAAAATTTAGTACTCACCCATTCCTTTTCAATTTGGTTCTTTTGAATATGTTGTTTATCGAGACATGACAATGGTAAAGTTTCCCACATCAATAGAAGTACATTTTGATTCATGGTCTATTATGTAGATGGATCATGGAGCATGCTTAGAGAATACAGTATTTTTGGAGTCAATTAGTATCATGTTTTTCAATTGTGTACATTGATATTTTAGTCTTCTTTTGTGGTACATGAATGTAGTATTTCTTATATAAATGAATTTTTTTTTCATTCAATTTTATCATGAATCTGAAAATAGTTATTTGGTTATTACATATATAGTAGGTTGTGTAATTTTCACAGGGATAATAATATCCAAAATGTTAATGAAACCCTTGGAAATTATTTCATACATTTTGTATGTGAGGGATGTTTCATAAGGCCATGTAACATCCTTCATCATTCTCAATCAAATGTTGAGGGTCTGGATGTGTCAAGTTGTATCAGTATTGGTTTATTCTAATATCATTGTGTAATATGTGGTATTGTTCGGTTCAATCCATGACTAAAATGTAATCTCCAGTTATCATGATTTGGGAGTAGATTTTATTATGGTGTTATTTATGAGTTGGGGTCATTTAAAGTAGAAATATTATCTAGACATTAAAAGTAGATCCTAAAAACATATAGCTAACATTTTTATGGTGAATGTATAATCACTAGAGGGTTAGGTACATAAGCGTTTTAGAGACAATTATTTGATTTTTAATCTCACTATCATTGGATTTTCTAAAGAACCAAGCATAGCATGAATTAGTGATATGACCCCCCACATTGACTAAATATCTCATTTTGGGTAATGATATGAATAAATTTATTGTATTTTGAAAGATGATTCTATTTTTTTAATTAATGATTTTGAGAAATATAACTGTTGTATAATTTTGAAACTAGATTTATTTAAAAATGTATGCTAAATTTATAAAAATTAATGAATGTCGAAAAAATGTGGATTTTGGAAGGAATTTTTGAGCTAGAATTATGTGGTAGAATTTTAAATGACAATCCGACTGTTAATAGAGAGTTAGAGCTAGGGATTGTATTTTTTGTATAGATAATGGTACCTGGTATGCATCCATGAAACCAACTGGATACAACTTCTTAGAATGTTGTTTCACCTAAGAAACAGGTGAAACGGCAACATATTCTTAGTATATTCCATCCATTTCAATCTATGGATATTAGGAAAAGGATGAGTCTTCCACACACCATGGATCATTTTTTCCAATTATAGAAGAATAATCCCCAAAAGATTTTTGGTGATTATAAAATTGAAAAGGCAGAGGTGTGGATATATAGAATGAATCATATATTTTATTTAGTGAGAGCACTATTAGATTTAAAATTCAAATTGGAAACATAAATTCTAGGAGATCATTCATGTCAGTGGAAGGATTTAGTAGTTACTTTTAATTTAGTCCACTACATTTTAGGGGATGATTTTAAGGAATTCATTAACAAACTGTTCTATCTACATATATAAATAGTTTAATGAATAACATTTTTCAAAATCATGAAGTAGGAATTTATTTTTTTCATTGGGTGTAGGGATAAATTTATGAATTTAGTATACTTTTGACCCAAGGATTATATGAATGAATCCTTGAAGGCATGCATCTTTTAATCAGGGCTATGATATGATATTTGCATGAAACTTTTTGTGATCAATATTACAGATTAAAAAGAGATAGTCGATAAAATTATTTTACTGTTAAGAGAAAGTGAAACATGGACATATATTTCCATTAGTGGATCGTGAATCAAAATAATACAATTGTAATAGTAAACCTTCATCCACAACAAATGAGTAATTTGGGATGTTTCCAATGCGGATTACAGGATCACATAAAGAGAGATATAATTTCATTCATTCCATTACTATAATTAGACAAGGCATATTTAGTGATATTATCTTTTTTCTCTATGGTGTAGTTCCCAATAAGCATCATAGATAATATAGATGTCATATTCTTCGATATGGTGAAGGTAGAAGAATAACACTCATCAAATGAATAGATAATTCCATAGTGATTCTTCGAATACCATGACTCCTAGAGTTTTGAAATATCAACATGGATATAAGGAGAAAAGTGTTTCAATGTAGAAATTATATGGAGCTAAGGAGGCTACATTGGATGACCATCAAGGACTATCTATCGTGAGATAAACGATTCCTTGGAATTATACCTTTATGCCAGTTATTATTGACACTAGTCTATCCCATCAAATTATTTTTTCGAATAATATTTATTTTATGTGTATAAAGTTGTGATTACACATTCTATTATAAAACATCAAACTCAACCTCATAAAATATAATTTCAATCCATTGTGTGTATAACATATTCTATAACAAATGACAGAGCTGATGTAAATTTGGATTTATTCGTTATTGTAATGGTTGTCTTTGATATAATCCTCCTTATAGGTTCATTGAACATATTCAAGACTCAAATGAATTGTTATACTTGAATGGTTAGATTTACAACAGAATATGTCATAGAGTATCTCTTTCAAGAAGATTGAAATGTGAAGGTAGGTAAAATTGGTTTATTATCACCCGATGTTGGAACGATATCATACTCATTGGTGGAGTGGTCTTTGGTATAGTTACACGATATAGAGATTAAAAATATTCTAGTAGTGGTGGATCTGTTTCTATATGTACTTCTTCATAATTTCACATAATTTCCACTGATGAGAGAAGTGGAGTTTATGATTGATTTCCTTTTAGGGAGTAGTCATATTTACCATCCTTCCTATCAGATATCGCTGGAAGAGTTAAGGGAGTTGAATGTGTTTTTAAAAGATCATTACTATAAGGGGTTCATTCGTACAATAACATGTCCATGGGATATAGTGGGTTTTTTTTACAAAACAGTGGAGGTAAATATATGGTTGTGTGTGTATTTTCGTAATATTATCCAAGTTTTGATAAATAATTTGAATCCACTGCCATTTATTGATGATTTGTTTTATATGTTAATATGATCATAGTGGTTATCTAAGATGGAATTGTGATTAGGATATCACCAATTATGGGTTCAGTAGTAGGATATTACAAATGTTGTTTTCAGAAGTATATATGGCCATTATGAATATTTGTTAATGAAATTCAGTCTATTGAATTGACTAATAGTATTTATGGAATTCATGAATAGACCATTTTAGAGATATCTATATCCCTTTGTAGTTGTGTTTGTGGACAACATATTTGTGTATTCAAGGAAAACGAATTCACATGAGAACCAAATAAAGAAAGTGTTGAGAAACATGGGGGATCCACATCAGCATTCCAAAATATAAATGTGTTATTTTTGGATACTTGAGTTATGATTTAGCAACTATGTATTTTTTTAAAGAGTTGTTTCTATCTAACCATAAAACATAGATCACATTCTCTCTTAGAAACCACTATGAAATTACTTTAATATATGGACGATTTTTAATATAGCTGTTTATTATTAATTCATTGTTTGTTACATATATTGACAAAAATCTCTTATGACAGCTTTGAAAAAGAAAAATGATCCATTCTAAAGGAATGAGAAATTCCCAATGTCTTTTCAAGAGTAAATAGGTCACCTTATTTAGCACCAATCATGATTTTTTATGAATCAGGGTAAGGGTGTATGGTGTATTTTGATTCAGTTGGATCAAGGATTTGGTTTGTTCCATTTTATGGAGATTATGTTCTTGCGTACTGATTTAGTTATTAGTGAATGAAAAGAGCTACCGAAAACATGACTTGTAGTTAGGTTCTGTAGTCCATGATTTGAAAACATGGCATCACTATATTTTTGGTGAGAAATTTAATCTGTTCGCAGATCGTAAATTCATAAGCATATTTCCTAAAAAATGTGATTTTAACTAGGGAAAAAAAATATAGATGGAGTAATTCCATTTTTTTTCTTTTATTGATGTATAAAATGTGTAATTTAAATATAGTGGCACATGAAATAAGAATAAAGTCTTATGCATAGTTGGAAAATGAGGCATTAGATCAGCGGTAGTGGATGTCAGAGATAACATACAAGAATCAGAATATGATGACTAAGGTGATGATGTTGTTTTACTTATATATTCCTTGATCCTTGATTTGGTAATAATGGAGATAGAGGCACATACATACGATGTATAATGTGTGGCACTGAGTTCCAAACTAAATATTGGGGAGACCATTGAGGGATTGATGCCAGATGGGAGCTCATTTTATTGGTTCAGAAAATGCATGGTTGTACCTATTCATTATCATGAATAATTTCATTTTTCATACCATAATTCAACATAGAATATTAATCCTAGAATAAATAATTTGTATAAGTAGTGTAATGAGTTGTTTTTGTGGGTCGGAATGAAATGCAAGATGTTAGAGTTTATTATGAGATGCTTAACATGACAGAAATTGAATGTAGTTCATCAACATTGACCAGGTATGTTGAAGTCTATACCTAGTCTTGTATGGATGTGGGAGAATATTGCGATGGATTTCGTAACCAGACTCCCAAGAACAATTTTGAAACAATATTCCCTATAGATGATAATGGGTCATCTCTAAAATCCATCACATATCTGTCCAATTTATGAATCTAATAAGGTGGGGGTATTTTCAAAAAACTATATCCTAGATGTGGAAAGGAGACATGGAATAACAGTTTTGATACTATCAGACCGAGATCTGAGGATTACAGACTGTTTCCATAAATCCTTATATAAGTTCTTTAGGTTTAAGCTGATTGTGAGTGTGGTGAATAAAAATATTACAGAAAGGAAATATTCTATTATTATAAAAACTTTATAATAAATGGGATAGAAATACTAAGTGTATTTTGGTTTCATGAGGGAGTATTATGTTCTCTTAGAGGAGTTCTCACCTAACAACAGCTATCATTCATCAATATAAATGGATTTGTGTGAATCATTAAATGTAATTCCCTGTCATTTTCTACTTTTTTATGTGAAAATAGATGAATCATCAATAGTTCAAATGGACCATGTCCAGGAAATAATGTAGAAGATTAAATTAATCATAAAAATAAATTCTTATATATCAGATTCATCAAAAATCTTATGCGAATTATCATAAATAGTATTTATCATTCATGGTGAGTGATCATGTGTTCACAAGGATCTATCCTTGTCTTGGACATCATAATTTTGGTATGCATGTATATATATCTCCAAGATAACAAGTCTCTTTTGATATACATTAATGGGTTGGAGATATGGAATATTGGTCGGTATTTCCACCAAGTTTCAGGGTGATAAAATATGTATTTTTTGGTTTCTCGGTTGAAAATGTATCAGCAAGATCATAGTCCTATGATTTGAGGGGATCATTATTATATAGAGTTTTATTCTTCATTGATAAATATTCTAGCATTGATTGTAGGTAGGCAAGATAAATTACTGTATGAAAAAAATCATTGTTCTAGTGTAGGATTTGTTGTAACATGATCAAAATAAGGAAAAGACAAGTGACTAATAGAATGAAATAAATGATCAATGTGTATATCTACTAAAATAATATATTGGGTTTTTACAATATGATGAGGAAAATACATAATATTTGGAGAATATAGCACCCCTAGATACTGGTATGTAACCATATCTTTATGAATTTATGTTTGTAAATTTTTTGTGTGATGTTTTTGTTAGTTTTGTACAATTTTAGAGTTTTTTTATTTATTCTCATCTGGTGAATGGTTGGTACATGAATTGGTAAAACTAAAAAACACAATAATTAATCTATGATAAAATGAGATATGGGCCTAATGGGTAAGTCACGATGGCATACAGTTTTTCCATTCATTACATCTACAAGGGAGAACTATTCATCTTGAAGTAGTGTGAATTTTCACAGTTGGTACATGTTTAGGTAACCATGAAAGGATCATCATTGAGTATATTTATTAATAATGATTATTGTATGGTTTTCATAACTGTGTGACTAAACCATTCTTGGTTACAAAACTATATCCTAAAAAAGTGAAATGAGAACAACTTTGGGTTTTAATGCCTCATTATTTCAAAAAAATATCCCTAAATGGGAAGTTTCCCTCTCAATGGTTAGAGAACCTCTCCCCATTATTTTAGAAGGGATCTGAAGGATTATCTTAGTGACTAGAAGCCCGATTCTTATGGTAATCCTTCATTTGTGATAATTTTTTATGGGTTTTCATATATATACTTCTCTATCTCTCAAAGTTTCATGGATCTACATATTGTGTGGCTAGATCTAAGATATTTGGTGCTTATTATGATTTTATTTGGATTGGATTACGATAAGGGAAGTGATCTAAAGTGTTTTTTTTGGGATTGAACACAGTTTCAATAGTTTTTATCCTGATGTTTATAGTATTCACCAATTTCTCGAGGTAGGTGGATTTACTGTAAACACTTTTATTTTGAACTTGATGTTGTAGTTTTATATTTATTTAATTTCATGAAAGGGATTGTAAAATAATTTTTCAATGAAGGTAAAATATATTATTTGTTGATGGTATGTGGATATTTTTGTATGGAAATTGGTTGTGAAAAATGAATTTATTTATTTATTTTGAAGTGTTTATTTTAAAATTATACTTAATTGGAATTTTGGTAAATTGTTAAATTGATATTTTTTCAACAAAAGGAAGGTTTTATTGAAAATTTTTCATTGGATGGATTTAAATAATAAAATTCTTATATAGTGTGAATTGGTTGGATTGGTTTGGTTTTTTCATACATGGGTTGTATGAGTTCATGCTTTTGATATGACCCTGAATTAAGAGAATGTTCTATCGGCGAATAAGGGGATGTGAATCTAGATGTGGCTCATTTTACATTAGAGAACAAGAATATTTTTTATTTTTGATGACTTATTGGATGGCCAAGAAATCACTCAGGGGTATCGAATTTTCAGAGAATCATGAATGTGTGAGTTTGTATTGAATAATGTAAAGAGAGTTTCAAAGAGGAATATGAAATTGTTTAATTAATTTTTTGGTTGTTTATCCTTGGATACTATTTTAGTATATAATAATATTTTAGTGTGAACTATTTTCCCTCAACATAAATTGTTCTAAATTGTTTTATATAATTTTTTTATTTAAATGTTATAACATGTTTAATCTTAATGGTGTCGGTAGGGATGTAATTTGGGGAAAACCTACTGAGTTTTAGTACTCACCCAAAATTTATAATTTTGGTTATTTTTAACAATATTTTTTTCATGATAAGGGAAAAGGATAATTATGAAACATAATTAAGGGCACATTGTGATACAAGGGTTGTTTTGGAGTTTTATCATGATGCATGTTTAGAGGATGTATTTTTCATCAGATTCTTTATGTTTTATTGTCTTCCATAGAGTAATTTGAAATTTGTAGTATTCCATTATGGTACTTGGTATTAGTTTTTCTATAAATTAAATGTTCAGTTGTCTTTCATTGTTATCAAGCATCATATATAGGTTGTTTTATTATGACATTTTTTGTAGGTTTTTTAACATTCAAAGGTAAAATTTCCCCCCAAATGTTAATGATTCTCGAGGTATTCATTACCAACCGGAGGTGTCATGGGGATGATGAATATCTCAAAGTAATGTCTTTCCACCTTCTAAAGATAATGAAGATGGGAGGGATGTTACAAGTGGTATCATTTTTGGTTAATTAACTTTATATATTAAGAGGTGTCAACTTTTTTAGTCTGTGACATACAAGTTGTATTCAGTAATTAATGTTTTGGAGTTGAATTCATTCATGTAAATTCCTTGAGGATGGACAAATAATTGTGTATTATTATTGATAATTGAAATGTATGTCATAAAATTATATATCTATCCTTTTTAGGATTAACATCACAATATTAGGGAGTTGGGTCCATACTTTTTTTGGAGACACTTATAGGATTTTTTATCTCATTCCCATTTGTTTCTCCAATTTGACGTTAGTTACATGAATTAGATAAATGAATTCCCTGAAAGGTTGCATGTCTCATTTTGAGAAATTATTTGATGCAGTTGATTAATTTACGAAAAAATGATATTTCTTTTAAATGAATGTTTTTAAAAAGAGTTTGGTTATGGTATATTGAAAAAGGTTTTATTTTCAATAGTATGGTTCATTTATCTAAAATTATTGAACATGAAAAAATGTAAATTTTAGAAAGAAATGTTGGACTAGCATGATGTGGTAGAATTTTTAATGAAAATTCATTCAGATAGAAGAGAGTGGGACTTATGGTGTTTGTTTTATTTATATAAAATGGTACCCTATTAGCGTCGTTGAAATAAACTAGGCGATGTTTTTGATAATGTGGTTCCACCTAGGCCATAATGGATCCAATTTCTATTTTAGAGTGTAGTCCATGATTTTCAAACTATGGATAATGGTAATAAAATTTATGTGATAAGGAAATTGCATCATTTGATCCTTTTCTAGATGCATAATATACCAATAATTCATGATAATTATAAATAGGAAAATGCACATGTGTGGCTAAAATGTATTAATTGTATCTTCAAATTAATCAGTACACAAGGAAACATGAATGTCAAGGATTCAGCTTACATACTAGAAGATTATTCACCCAAGTGGTGGAATTTATCTATAAAGTAAAAATTAAACCACTTTCATTCATAGGGGGATTCTGTGAAATTATTTATTAAATAATTATATACTAATATATATACATTTTTTTTTAAAGATAGTGTTCTTTAGCTTGATTATGAAAAGACATTCTATCAGGGGATATGAAACTAAAATCATGAAGTTAGTGTGATTTTCCCCCTTGGTTGTTGTGACTCTATCCTTGAATCCAATCATACATGAATTGACGATGTGAAAAGATATTCATTCAACTATTTTTTCCATCTATATTATATATTATATAAATATGTTTAACAGGAAAATCGTGAATGAAAGGGGAATCTCCAGAGATATGGGAGGGAAAAGTTTGTTGATTCCATTAGAAACGAGGGGACTCTAATATTGGGATTAAGAAAAAGATGGGCATATATTTCCATGGATGGTTCATGAATCAAAATCATATGACTTTATTTGTAAACCATTATCCAAGAACCAATATTGAGGAAAAATGTTTCAATTCTAATTCTCTTAATGACATAATGTAAGTGTGTCCTGAATAAACTGGAAAATTCCACAACAATAATCAGAAGGGGCATCATTAGCATTATTGAAAAATTTCTATGAGATCCAGTAGTTAGGACACGTATTAGGTCTCACATACATCGTATGCTTCGAATAGGGATGGGAAAGTAGAATTCATCTTGTTTTTAGAGATGAGGTATCCATGGTGATTCCCGGAATACCATGATGGCTCAGGAAGTGCAATGTCAACATGAAAAGAATGATTAAAATGTTTTTAGAATAAAAATATTTGTGTTTGAGTGGATTATTATTGATGATCATCAAAGACCATAGATTGTGAGATTGAAAATTCTTTTTAATTCTACCATTATGAATGTATTTTTTGATATTTCTGTGTCACGTTACATTGTTGAATCTTGTATTAATTATTTTATGTCTGTATTAGTTGAGATGATTCCTTTTCTGATAAAGAATATAAATCTTCTTGATCCAATAAAATGTTTATAATTTTTATATAGAAGATATTATATAAACATTGATGAAGTATAGATCAATTGGTATTTCTCCATGATTTATGTGGGTGAATTTGATATTATTCTAGGTATAGATTATTTTAAAAAATTCATTTATCACACTGATTGTTATACTATAAGGGTATCCTTTAAAATATAATATGGTGTCATGAATTACATTCAACGAGACTAGAATGAAAGTGAGCATGCAATGCACGTGTGGAAACTTTCATTAGGAACAATCTCATACTAGATGGAGTTCTTTTCTTTTGAATTGATTAATGAGATTGATTAGAAATGTATTTCAGCAGTGGTGGATCAGATTGCATTTGTTCGTTTCGATAATTTCTCATGATTTACACCGATGAGATAAGTGTAGGTTGATATCAATATCCTTTCAAGGACAAGTCATATTTATCTCGAATCATATTAGATAACACCGTCATAGTTAATAGAGTAAAATGTGTACTTAGACGAGATAAAAAGAAAATGGTTCTTTTGGGATTGGACAATTTTATGGGAGGTACCAGTTTGGTTTGTCCAAAAGGTGGATGGAAATCTAAGGTTGTCTATGAATGATTATAATATTCATCATGTCATGGTAATTAATCAGTATTCACTACCATGAATAGATGGCCAATTTGATCATTTAAGAGGATCTCAATGTTTTTATATTATTGAATTGTGATTAGGATATCACCAATTGAGAGTTCAGAAGTATAATATTCCAATATAAACTTTAAAAAGTAGATATGGTCATTATGAATATGTAAAAATGCAATTTTTTCTTAAAAATTCAATAGCAGTATTGATGGAATTGATGGATCTAATATTTTATAAATATATTGAATTCTTAAGGTGGTGTCATTGGATGATGCATTGGTGTAATCATGTATAATGTCTACGCGTGAGAAACACATGGTGAAAATTTTGGGAATCATGAGGGATCATAATTGGTATCCAAATTATCAATTTTTGATTTTTGTATACAAGAGGTAAATTTTAATTGAAATATAATTTATAAATGAAGTATTAATTTGGATCCAGAAAATATAGAGACTATTATATCATGGAAACAACAAAAAAAGTCTTCAAGATATTTAGTTTTCAATGTAATGTTGGTTATTACTAACACTTTTTTCCTGACAAATCACGAATAGTTTCATCAATGATATATTTTAAAATCCACAATTTTTCATTACAACTAAATAAGAATTTTGCCAAAAAAATTCAAGAGAATAATGTTTTCCTTACTTCAGCACCAATATTGATTTTTCCCAAATCTTGAGAACGGTATGTTGGTTGTTATGATGCTTTATGATAGGGGTTGGGTGTGTTCTCTTTAATGGAGGTATTGTGGAATCATATGGATCAATATAGTTATGATTGAATGGGAATAACTACGAAACATACTATTTAGAGATAGTTATTAAAGTCCACACATTGATAACACAATGTCACTATCTCACTAGAGAGACATTTAATGTGTCCACAAATAATGAGATCATGAAGAATATTTTATCACAATAGGATTTGAACATGAGAGAAAGAAGATGGATTGATTATGTACAAATGTTTGAATTTGTCTTTATGTATACTATAGATGAATGAAATACAATGGTAGATGATTTATCCAAAATGTCATATGAATGGTAAGAAAAAGATTCTTCATATCAGTGGTAGTTCATTCAGTGATAGAATGCATGAACATGGAACGTGAAGACCGAGGTGATGATGTGGTTTCATTATATTTTCCTTATTTTCGGATTTGATGAAGATGGTAAAATATTCATATATATATATATATATGTGACATAGAATGCTTGACAATGATGTATTAACTTAATGGTGGGGCCACCATTAGGAATTTGGTGCGGGATGAGAGTATAATTTTATGGTTCTGAGACAATATGGTCATACTTATGGCTTGTTAGATAAAACATATTCATGTATAAAATAATTAAATATGGGAAATTCATCCGAGTATAGAGAATATGTATAAGGAATTAAATGATTATTTTTTGTTGGTCATCATGAATGGGAAGATGGTTGAGCTTGTTTTGGTATGCCTAACTTTTTAGCTGGATAATGTTGATAATATATTACTAGAAGGTATGTTTCATCCTTTATCGATTTTTATTTGGAATTAGGAGTAGATAGATAGGTATTTTATAACAGGAATCCCAAGAACATATTAGAAACATGATTCTATGTGTGTGATAGTCGATTGGAAGACAAATACAACCCATAAATATACTATTCATGAATATCTTGCAATAGAATATTTATTAAAAAACAATATCTAAGAATTGTTAAACAATCATGGAATAAATGTTTTGATTGTGTATGATAGAGACATGTGGATTAATTTGCAGTTTTTTAAACCCACAAAATATCCCATTGAACGTCGTTAACATTATGTATGTAATATGAAACTCAGATAGATGGGAAATTTGAAATGATAATACACACTTTTGAAGACATGTTGCGGGATTGTATATTGGATGTCATGTGTCTTGGGGTAATAGTTTGTTCTTATAGTGGATTTCCCATTCAATTATAGTTGTCATGCCTCAATAAAAATGTCTTTGTTAGATGAATTTTAAGGTTTTCATTATTGTTATCCATTTTAGGGTGGTGGAAATAGGTGAAACATCACTAATTCATCCAATAATTTTCCATGAGATAATATTGAAGATTCCATTGATTAGAAAATGTATGGAAACAATTCAAAGTCCTTGGAGATATTATGTGGATAATCATCATAAACCATCGTTGTCCACATTGTGTTGTCATGTGTTATATAGGATCACTTCAAGTAATATAAATCATCATTTTGTGATGAAGTTAAAATTATATCCTTGATACATAAAATCATTTTTGGTACTATATTGGGATAGAGAGGTGGAATATCAGTTTGAATTCCCAGCTCAGTTCGTTGTGGTGAATAATTTATTTTATGTATCTAAGTGGAAAATGTATTAACATATTCATAACAAAGTTATTTTATGAGATCTTGTTGAACTAGAGAAGTATGTATCATTGATAGATATGTTGGTGTGAATTTTAGACAGGAAAGGGAAAATCATGCTTTAAAAAATTGTACGTCTAATGTTGGTTTTTTGGAAACATGGTAAAATGTAGTTAGAGAAATTAGAATGGGAGAAATTTATTATTGAACAATGGCTAAATCTAATTAAAATAAATGTATGTTTTCTAAATTCTGGGGATGGAAATACCTGTCGTGGTTAGAATGTTGCAAACCTTGATTCAATTATGAAGAACATTCTTTATAATTTTTAATATTTAGAGTATATGGATGATGTCAGGGAGGTTTTGGAGACCATGTAGAGTGTTTTAGGGGATTTTCATTAGTATCATTTGGTGAATGATTATGGAAAACTATAAAACACGTATATATTATCATTCAAAAAAAGACATGTGCTAAAGGGATGAGGCGAGGGTGGGATATGGTTTTCCCGAACTATGCATCCATGAAGGAGAAACCATTCATCTTGAGATAGAGGGCTTTCTTGGATTAAGTTTATGGTTTATTAACCATGTCATGTTTATCATTAAGGGAGTTTCAAAAGAACTGTTATAACATAGATTTTTTAATATTGATGCTAAATTGTATTCCATTAGAAAAATAGATCCTAAAAATGTCTATGTATGCCAAATTTCGTGTTTAATGCCCTATTTTTTCAAAATATATTCCTAACATGGTATTCTTCCATCTCAATGGATTGAGGACCTCTCACTATCTTTTATTAAGTCTTCTGAAGGCCTGTATAGGTGATTTGAAGAAGAATTATTTCAGTATGACATTGTTCATTTTAGTTCTTGATGTGTTTTCGTAGATCTACATATCAATCTCTCACAGTTACTTAAATATACATCCATTGTGGATATATAATATATATGTGCCAAATAGGATTCTATTTTAATCGGTTTGTGATAGGGAATGATGTTTAATGAGTGTTCTTGTAGATTTAACCTAGTTTTGTTGGTTTTTTTCATATTGTTTAGAATTTTCAACAATTTCATGAGGTAAAGGGCTTGACATTCTAATACTCTATTTATAAAGTGAATAATCAGTTTCAAATTTATTTAAATATTTTAAATATATTGTTTTTTTTGGAGAAACATATTGTAAATCCCTTTTAGAGATGGCTTTTGGATGTGTTGTTTTGTGGAAATTGGTTACAAAAACTGATTTTTTTTTATTTTACATTATTGATTTTAATATATTGAATTATTCTATATTAGGGAAATGTATTTATTGAAATTTTTAAAACAAGATTATTGTTTTATTGAAATGATTCTAAATAGTTTTATGAGTGAATTTCAATATAAAAATAATTAAATGGAGATGGTGTGAATATGTTGGTTTTGAAATGGTTTTGGATTAGTTGTGTTGTGTGAGTTAATCCATTCAATTTGACCCATAATTTGGAGCATGTATCATTAGGGAACAATGGGACGTGACTATATATTTGGTTCATGTGTCATGGTGGAAGAAAGAGATTGTTCACTTTGTGTTGACCTAGTGGATGGATGAAAAACTTACCATAAGTACGAAACTATTATAAAAACATGCATATGTGGGTGTGTAGTGAATCATGGAAAAATTATTACAAAATATAATATTTAATGGTTTCAATAATTGTTTTTTCCCCATGGAAATTATTTTATTATAGAAAACTATTTTAGTTATAACATATTGGTTTCAATATGATATGTACTCCTTTTTTATATAAATTTTCTATATAAATGGGATAAAATGATCTATAATATTGAGGTGAGTAGGGAAAACATTTGGGAAAAACTGCTATGTTTTAATACTCAACCAATCATTGGAACAATGATTCTTTTGAAGATGATGTTTATCAAGACATGGGAAAAGGTAATGTATCACATATGTTTTATATTAAATCATGATATATTGATTGTTATGGTGTGGAATAATGCATAATGTTTGGAGAATGGATTTATCACTAGAGACATGGAGTGTTATTGTTTTCAAGTTTGTATATAGATAATGTAGTATTCCACTGTGGTAGCTAGTTTTAGTATAGTTTTGATAAATTTAATGTTTATTTGAATTTAATTTTTATCTTTTATCATTTATTGGTAGTTTTCTTATGAAATGTATTGTTGGTATTGTAATTTTTAAAGGGAATATCATCCCCCAACTATTATTGATGTCCTAAAAATTAATTTCACACCTTTGGAGGAATGGGGATGTTGCTCATGGAAAAGTAACAACATTATGCCTTCTCTAGAGAATTATGAGGGGTGTTATGTTGCACATATTAGGTGATGATCTTAGAATACATATCTACTGTTATTTATTTTTGGAGAGGTTAGGAGATACATTATATAAAATATGATTTTTAAGACATTTTAGGTATGGTTGATTTAGGAATTTTCATTTTCCACATCTGGTCTCTGAGTGTTTGGGAACATGGCTATACAGGACAAATGTATAAAGCTCATGTGAGGGACATGTATTTTTTTAAAGTATTATATTCTCATATAAATCATGTGGCAGTACATATTTAGTTACCAGGATTTACACTCCCTGTTAAGTATACAAAGTGGCCTTTGTGGAGACACATTGTACATAGGCTATGTACACATCGATTATGTTGTGACACATGGATGGGGAGAACCATTTTGTGTATAATACATGAACATTTTTCAAGGGGATGTTTTTTATATCCATAACCCCATTGATAGTGTTTGATTTATGATAACTTTATCATTTTTATTTTCCCCATAGATTTTGTTGACAGTATCCTTTGTGTTATTATTTTGTGTTTGGATTTTATTTTGGTTTTTTTATAAGTAAAAAATTCTTTAATTAATAGTTTTCATTTGAAATCATCAGGTGGGATAGTATATCCAATTTGAGGAATCTGTTTTCATCATGAGAACAATTTTTATCATGTATTTTTTAATATGTTCTATGTTCTATTGATACTATTGGATGAATAATAGAATCATGGATCATGTAGAATCTTTGAGGATATCATAGATTTTTCCTAAGTATTGAGACATGTTTCTTTAGGAAAGCGAAGTTGAAGTTTGTATCCTATGTTTTATATCTAACCATTTTATAACCATATTATTGAGTTGATGTTTTGTGATGTATGTTATGACTATGTTTAATTATGATGTTTTGATGGTCCTGAGGGATCCATTTGGATTCCCTTAAAAACATATAGTACCCATGAATAGGAAATTTGTGTAGGAGGATGTGTGATTTTTTTCTTTTAAGGGGAATTTGAATCATGTATAACTTCTGATGAGGATCCCTTATAGAGTTTCCTATTTATGTGGTGGTCATATGGATCATTGAGAACACCCTTTTATGTGTGATCATTGTTTTAGACACTAATTCATGTATATTTTTTATCGAGTATTATTTGGAGTCCACTGAGGAATTCTAGACTATGTTACCCCTATCAAGATTATCGTGAATTTTTAGTGATGTAAAAGGAACATCTAAATTGTTGTCATGTTCTTATTGTTCCATTTGATATATTTCAGGATCATTTTATATGGATGGAACATAACATTAGATATAGTAGGTTATTCTCTATTATTATGTAACAAAATTATGTAACCGAAAGGAACATTTAATACATAATATTTTTGAGTTGATAGTTAATAAAACATTATAGTTTATATTTTTTGATGATGATTTTGATATTTGGATAAAAACATTTAGTAGATCCCCTTAATCTAAAATTTTAATGACTATTTTATTTCATCTATTTAGATGATGTGTTAAATATTTTTTGTGAACCATATATATTATGGCCTTTAGATGAAAGTTAATTAGATTTTTAGGGTCATATTTATGGATAATACGATCAACAGTTTGATTGGAACACATTATATTCACACTGAGATTGGTTGTTTGGGGTTGTTTCTACTGTGAACAAGGTTTGAGGATGAGACCCATGAGATATATAGGGTTGTTCATTGTCCTTGAGTTTTTATTGAGTTATCTCCACTATTAGTCAGATAATGGTTCACATGTATTGGAAACTACTTGCGGAATTTATTTGATCACACACCTCTAGTTGAGAGGTATTCACTCTATTGAGGTTACCTAATGGGGATGTTGAGAACTCATTGAAACATGGGTGGGTCATGGGGTATAGTATATCTTTTAGTTCTATTGGTGTAGGGAAACATAGGGTGGATTACACTATTAGGATCTCATTTGGACACCAATTTGATGTAAATGAATTTTTTGATAGGATAGGTTATGTTGGGTCTAGGTTACAATCCTTCCACCAATTTTTGAATCACCCCATTATTTTAAATGAACACAATGTCCTATAGTGTATTAAAATTTCAATAACAAGAATTAAAAAATAATGAAATTATACTAAATAAATTACTTTAAATGTGATTGGTATAAACTAGATATTAAATTATAATGTATTAATAATAATATATTATATATGTATTATATATATAGGTTCTACTAAAAATAAATTTATTTATATATTCTTATGAAATAAGAACACAATTTTTAGTAAAACAATAATTTCCAAAATTATTATTTTCTATTTTCATGGAAACAAATTATTACACGTTTTTGGGTATTATATTAATTTCATTTTAGAAATTGAAAATTAATTTTGAAAGTAGAATATCGACATTGATATATGGTTATTTTTTTATTTTTTAGATAATATTTATTTTTTATCTAAATAATGAAAAATTCAGAGTTTGTAATGGTATCATGTATTTTAATTAATAAAGGAGTATGAAAAACAGTCTATCAATCTAATATTATTTAAATTCACCATAATTATTATTTGGATAGATTTTCTATATAACCCTGTGATTTTGGGACTTTTTTCTGAAATAATTTAATTTATTTGTTATTTTTTTCATTACACACAACACTGAAAATATCTTTAACTATATTAAAGAACAATATTTTTCTAAAAAATACAAATTTAATTTTACAATAGATTTTATATAATGTTTTCATTCTCTAAATGGAACACTGTGGTTAGCTTATGTAACACGTAATACTGACTTTCTTCGATGGATTGCGTAACGCGCCAAACGAAGCAATAAAAAACAACAATATATTATTAAAATATTAATATTTAATACATTATGAAATAACCTATAATTTAAGTTAGTGTTTGTGGATTATATTATATATATTCTTAAAACATGTGTTTGACACGTTTATTAAATGAATTTAGTAGTTTCAATGAATATACGATCCAATTGAATATAAATGGAATAATTTTATGTAAATAAATTTGTATGATCAAAAAGATGTTTTATAAAAATATATTAAATTATTGATGGTTAGTGAGTGATATTAATGTAATATGAATATTATATAATCAATAAAATATTTTTTTTATTCATCCAATAGATTCTATATGAATGATTTTTGAATGCAGAAAATGTTATTCAGAAAACCAAATATTTTTAATAAGGAACTTTACCACCTTTTGATTGGAAACCTATTTTAATTATAATTATTTTTTCAGTAATACTTTTTATATATAATATTAAACTTCATTTTTTAATATAAATTTAAAAATTATTTTTAGGTTAATAATTGTTATTTTTGTATGAAGAATAACTTTTTAAGGAATAGAAAAAAATACTGAAATTTCACTCAAATCATTATTTTCAATTAATTATTTTTTGGGATAAATATAACATATAAATGATTTTATTGTTCAGTTAGATCAAATTTTTATCCATTTAAACAATTTGGGAAATTTTAAGCAATTTAAAATTGAAATTGGTTACTATCACCTAGGAATCTTTTGAACATTTTTACATTTAAACTCTGATTTGTCATCTCGTCTACGATATAAAATTGAAATTAATTTCTACCAAATATATGACTAGAATTTTGAAAAATAAATTATATATTTGAAATAGTAATTATTTATTAATTATAATATCATAATATTAGTGTTTTTTTCAAAAATACCAGTGATCTTAATTAATATTAATTACACTGATTTAGATGAAATTTATCTTAACAAGGGACTAAATTCTAATATTAAGGCCTAATATCACCTAAAAAAATTTATAAAATACATTAAATGAAATTATTAAGACTATATCATGAAATTTCTTGACTTGTTATCATTATTGGATCCAAATTCAATAAAAAAATGGGTTATGGTTCCATTTTAAAAAAAATTAAAAGTACACCACTCCTCCTTAACTGTAAAATGTCATCATATCAACCCACTTCCTCACAAGTCTCATGTTACATAATATTGGAAAATTTCAGAACAATTAAATTCCCGAAAATACCTCCATTTATTTTCGAATCCTTCCTTTGGGTATAAATTCTTTCTATGAATCCCTTTGGTGCAAATCAAAAGATGTTACCTGAATAAGAGGTAACATCCTTCTCCACACTTCATTATTTTTATTTTCTTTCCCCATAAACTTAAATATCCATATTTAAGTTATGTATAAAAATATTAATATAATATATATACTATGTTTTTTTGATTCTATGGTTTTTTTCTACACATAAACATACTTACATATAATGGATAACGTACATACTATTTACATGTACAATAAACTACCACCTCAAAAAATGATGATTATTCATTCTTTATTACCTCCTATAATGATGGAAATTTTGATATAAAAACAATTCATATATGATATATAATAAATTATTACTAACATTAGGCTTCTGAATATTTTATTTATAATATAACATTATGTATTTCATCTTGTGTAAAATATTATAGTTTCTTTTGAGGATGTGTGGACTACCACCCCCTCAAATCGATGTGACTCATTGACAAACTACATGGACTATATTAAGGACATTATTGTTCAAAATATATGATATATATAAAATAGTATTGAAATTGAAGTGATATTATATACATATATTCATAAATTTCATTTACTCTCTTTCTGTCGATTTTTAAAAAAATGGATACATCGTTCATTCGTACGTACAACAAACCATCTACAAGAAAGGTGTATTCCATTTTATACTTATATATAGTGTGGATTATTGTTACACAAATATAATGAAAAAATATATATTTATCACATTTTTTATATTCTATACATTAGGATATACATATAATTACAAATTATATAACAAATTAAGACACACATTAAAAAAAGCAAATATTAACTGAAGAGTAAGTTTAAAATGAATTTTTTTCAAGGGGGTAATATAAAGACATAATAAAACCTTATCTGATTTTATATTTAATAATATGTCTTTTTAAATAATTTTTAATTTTATTAAATTTATTATACATGGGGTTTTAATAAGAATGACAAGAGTCAAGACACATGGAAATGGAATTTAATCACACTCTGTATTTCTATGGGATACATTCCATATTCACTTCTCACATTGTTTTTGTGATGTATATTATAAACATGAATTTATTATATTCCTTTAATTAATAAATATATGGGTATTCAAATAACCATTTTATATTTTTGTGCCATGGGGTTTATGTATTAAAATATACCAAATCAGTAATGTGATTTTTTCTTAAATATAATTATTTGAGACGCATGCCTTGTTATAGGCCTATATTTTTACATGTGGTGTATAAACATGTTTTTAAATGTTATAATATGAATGTACTTTTTATTGATATTTTAATGCCCTATGTAATTTTATTTTCTTAAATGGGTTGAATGATTCAATGTTGTCAATTCGTAATAGTTTATTTAAAAAATCTCACCATTTATCATGATACATTATGGCCATATTCTCATTAAAAAAATATTATAACCCATCATTCAAGAACATTCATGAAATTTCTTATCCCCTAGTTTGTATTGGTGTATTCATATATTAGTAAACTATTTCCATTCATCTGTACGTTAAATAATTAATAATTTATTATGAATATTTGGAACATTTACCTCTTCGAACAGAAATCTGCGTTCCTTCTAAATCATGCTTTCCAAAAGGGGTTCTATGAATATTACAATAATATTGTATGATCAATGAAATAAATTTTTACCAATTTTATATTTAATAATTGTTTTCGAAGGAATTATCTTATCAATTTTCAAACAATAGTTTTTTGAAATATTTTTACAATGCCAATATAATGTTCATTTTACCTCATATGAAATGTATCAATTTAACCATTTTTTTCATTGAAGCTTAATTTTCATATATTAAATGTTAGTTTTTATGAAAATTATTTAAAATTTATTGTCAATGAAATTTTATCAAATAATTTTCAATCTTTCCTTATAGGTTTTCAATGGATCTTTCCTGGAATGTGGTTTTCAACAGATTGTCAAATATCTTTTATATGTTTTCATGGAAAAATTGTATTCAACAGCCTCTTCATGAATTTTAAAGAAGCTATTTTCAAAATGTTTTTTATGCATCTTTTATATATTTTCAAAATTATCTTCAAGAAAATGTGTTTCAAAAGTTTTTATGTTTTAAAAGTTATATTTTAAAATGGGAAATGATCATTTCTTCATGACCTATTTTCAAAATTTCCTTCACAATTATTTCTATTATATGATAACATATGTTGGTGTTTCTAGTGCCTTTATAAGGGATTCAAACAATTTTTCCACACATATTCTTTCTCTGAATGGTTTTTGTTTCATGGAAAATATTTTACGAAATTTATTACTCTTTCACATGTTATATTTTTATTAAACCCACTTTATTTCTAGGTTAATGTTTTGAGGAACTGATTATGAAACCTATTAAAATTTCCACATGTTATGAAAAAATATATTTTTTGGGAATCATTTTTCATTTAATAGTTTATGATATTATTCTTTATGATATTTTGGTAAATGTGTGTATGATTTAGTTATGAGATGTGTGGGGACTATATCTCCATTCGATGAATTGTATATTTAAAAATCATTTATTAAATAAAAGGGTACGTGGTAGAGCATACCATGTTGAAACAATAGGGTACATTAGTGGAAATCCCACGCCTGAAACTGGAGATTACATTGGTGGACATCCAAATACTGAAACAATATGGTATATGAGAAAACATCCAAAGACTAATGTAGGTAAATAGTTTATTAGCAAAATCATAACACCATACAAAGTTCTTTTTATTAATCCATAATGTATTGTTTTTATATGTTCATGAGTATTCTAAAATTTCATTTATTATTCTTATATTATTCATTCATGGCCCACATTCTTTACTTACTTATAAATAATGACTTATGAACAATAAATATTTTATCCATGATTCATTTGTGTGATATTTGATATGGAGGGTTATATTTTATCTTTTCCAGATCATTTTCAAACAACCTTATTCTCATGATTATGTTTACATGTCTCTTTTTAACCCTTCCATAGCATTTGATCTCAATCATTTTTATGTTTTATTTCCCATAGGTTATGAATATAACAATTATTTTTGATGAGTATAAAAAGTTTTATAGTTAAAAAGAACCTAGTTGGAGATATTGTAACTCACTTATGTACCAATGATAATGAATCCGTGTTTTGAATGGCACTAAAAGAATAAATTCTTTAGGTTTCTTTTTTGTAATTTTAATTTATTAAGAATATGTGATATAATTTATAAATATGTTATGACTCGGTAATTACAGTTGTCATAATATAAAAGGGTTAGTTAATTTTTGTAATCTAATATCATAAACCTCTCTCAGAACTCTAAATACATGTATATGGATATGTCTAAAGATAATAAGAATTATATGAAATGTCCTCAAATTTTGGTGAAGGATATAGTGTGTAGTTTTTTTGAAATGAATCCTTGCCCATATAGTACAAGTGGATACAGATGCTAAATAGTTATACATAGGGGGAATAACTCCAAAAATATGTCCCAGTCCTGACATGGGGTAATAAAGTAGATGAATACATTCCTTACTGCATAGCTATTTTGACACTCTGGGGGGATGAGCTTTATAAATTTGGAAACACTTAATTAACAATCATGAAAGATTTTTATATAATTTGTATATCAGTAACCTAGGACAAATCTATGATGTCATATATTAAAGAATTTATCAAAATTTAGACATCATTTAAGTGTTTATTCTTTATTTTTTGGTTCCTCAATCTCATAACTTTTTCATACTCTATGATTTAATTTTAGTAAATGGATGAAACATGAAAGAAACGTATTATTAGTGATTTAAACAAAAAACATAGTGATTTTCATCCTTTTAAACTAAATTTCATGTGATAAAGAATATAAATTCTCATTTCTATATGCATAGATATTTCTAATACTATTAACCACGATGGAATACAAAGTAAGAAATGGACAGAACAATATTCTATTGAGTCCTTCATGAGGCAACATCCACCTTCTTTTAGTGGGTCTTTTGATACACTTGCTTCTAATAAATGGATCAGCACCAATGAAAAGATATTTTCTATTCTGAAAAGTTTGTAACATGATAAATTAATTCTTTATATTTATTAGTTATATAGATAATTGGATCATTTGTGGACTCTAATCATGAATATGATAGAGTGAGAAGAAATTGAATAAATGGATTGGGATGAGTTCAATGACAAATTTTTTATTAAGTATTATTCATTTATTCAACCAAAAATTATGGTTATGGAACACCATAATAATAATAAGATGGATGATAAATCAATTCATTCCTATGAAGAAGATTTTACGAGGCCTAAATGGTACACTTAGAGTTTATCCATTCATCTTTAAAGAATAGATAATTGATTCTTTGGTGTTTTGAAACCATGTAAAAGACCTTAGAAGCTATGAACATGTTGTTAGAAATGTTATAATAAAGGAAATGTAAATTTTAGTTATGTATAAATGTCTTTTATTGACATGAAAAATAATACGGAGTACAATGTAAAATATTAAATCCATGGAGAATTGAAAAGCAGCCTTCCATTCGTTTAAATTTTTTTGAAGAAACATGGATGGATTTACATTAAGGGGACTAAATAATGTTTTAAGTTTAAAGGGGAAGTTCAACGAGAGTTTTAATGTTAATGTGTTGGGAGGAAGATAAATATTGATGAAAATGATGAGAAATACCCATCGAATGCACCACATATGATTTATGGTTTTATGTTCATGTAGTTTTGCCATTACTCTACCAAGTGCCCCAATCCAACGATTAATGTGAACGATGTTCCCAAAAATCCTATGAATACATAAGAAAATCAGATAAAATAATTTATCATAATGGATGAATATAAACAAGATAATTGAAAAATACATTTCGTCTTTTCCTTGGGTTTTAATTTTATATTTTGTTTTGAATGAATATGCCCAATGGATTTATTATTGTTAATTATTTTGGGAGATTATATATAATTTTATTACCCTACATGGATCATGGAATAATAAAATAAAATTTTATATTCTATCAGTACATGGATGGACCAAAGTTTCAAATTAATTTATTTTTTTTATGATAAAATCATATTTACGGAATAAAGAGTGAATTAAATTCTTGATGGGTTACATGAATAACCATTTACAGAATGATTAGATAATTCTTCAGATGGTTCTTGTAAGAATTAAAGTATATTATATCCTTATGTGGAGTTATGTAATATTATATAATAGGATATAACCTTTGTATGTGAATTTATAGATAGAATGACATGTATCACTTTTTATAGATGTCATGTAATGTTAAAGATTCGGGAATGATAAATCCACCTTCATTTCCAAAAATAAGAGATAATGTGGAAGTTGATCAAGGAAAAATAATGGATGAGATTTTACTAAATAGTAAGTATATATTCTCCTAAAAATTATGAATCCCCAGAGAATGTTACTTGGAACTGAAAAGGTTATTCTAGTACCATATGTTCTGATAAATCAAATGCACCTTTTGGCCATCAATTATTTATGGAATTTTAATTGTCAACTTTATCATTACCAAGTGCTCTATCAAACTACTAGTGACCATTATAGTTAAATTTCTCTTCCAAGTATATGTTCTCACATTCCACCTCTGTTATACGTGGATTACCATCTATGTGTTACTCTATGTAACAATTCTACTTCCAACATTCATTCATAAGGAATGAATTAGTATAATTATTTACGATGTGGGTTTCTATTAATGGGACATATAAGTATTAAATCTTTGTTAAACTAAAAATATTTTGTTGATGAATTTTTTTTAAAGTGGATAGAATGTATAACCCCCTTATTTAATGAATTTTTATTTGGAATTACTTTAATCTCGTAGATGTTATTTTTTTCATTTCAAACAACACTGAATATATATTTGGTGATATTGAAACAATATATATGTATCATGCTATACCAAGATAATATTTCAATTTATACAATTTAATTTTTATCTTTCTCTACAAAAAACCATTTGGTTATCTTACTTTACACACATAAATTGATTTCCACAATGGCTTTTGTGACACGCATGACGGATTTTTACTAAACAGTGATATAATTTTTAAATTTTAACATTTAATAAATTAATTCTTCAACATATACATTGGGTTTGTGGTTATGAATAGTATTAAATATCATTTTAAATCCTATCGCTTAAAAATTTATATAATCAATTTTGTGGGTACATTTAGTATAAGGTCCCTTTGAAAATAAATAGGATATTTTTTTTGTAAAACCATATTAATGATCACAATGTTTTTTTATCCATAATAAATTAAATTGATTAAAATTTATGATTGAATTTAATGTAATTTATATTCATATATATATATATTATTTTTAGTAATATATTATTTACATTAACACAATATATTAAATAGAAATAATATAAGACCATACCAAATTTTACACATAAAAAACCTATATTTTTATTAAAGAATATTTAAAAAAAATTGATGGAGAACCTTTTTTAAATTTAAATATTAGAATTTCAATAAATTTTATATGTAACTATATAATTAATATTTTGTATAGGAATATAAATATTAACTTTGGGTTATTTTTATGGTTTTTCCATGATGATTTATTTTTTAATGAATTGTGAAAATACGAAAATTTTACTCAAACATACTTTTTAATATTATATATTTATGGGGTAAAAATTTATAATTAATTTATTATAATGTTTAACTAGATAATATTTTTATTAATTTATAAATTTGTTTTCATTGAAATCATTTTCACATTGAAATTTGACAAAAAAACTATCAAAATCTTAAAAAAAATTACATTAAAACACGATTTTGTTGTTTTATCTATATTAATAAATTTTAATTAATTTCTTCCACTTATGTAACTGTAATTTGGAAAAAGGGAATCAATTTTTGGAGTCAAAATAATTCATAATTTCTAATATGATAAAAAAATATGGATTAAAATTATTCGTGAGGGTAAATAAATTTAATTACAACAATTATGCTGAAATTTAGAATAAGAAGAGACTAAACCCAAAAAATAAGACCTAATATGACCCAGAATCAACTAAAAACCCATTTTATAAACATATTTACTCCCTATACTCCATTTTGATGACATTGGAGCATTATTGGAACAAGATTCGTTAAAACATTTGTGGTGTGTCCCATATCCAAAATTTTGCAAGAATACCAGTCCTCTATCACTATAAATAGTCCCCCTATCCTCCCACTTTCTCTCAAAACATAAGAGACATATGTTCATAAAATAAAATCTCAGTTAAATTCAAAAAATCCATTAATTCATTCTATTATCCCCCCTTTAAGAAAAAATACATCCAATTAATCCCATTCGTGCAAAACAAAAGAAATAGCTTGAACAAGAGGCAACATCCTTGCTCATGATAATTTCTTTTCTGTAATTTCTATATCCCATAAAATAACATTATTTTCTGTTTTTATAAAAAAATATTATAATTAATATAATTTTATGGTCTTTTATAAGGGTTGTACATAAATAAAAATACACCTTAATCTAATGTGTAACAAACATACTCTTTACATGTACAATGAACTACCACATAATGAAATGATGATTGTTCATTTTTCCTTTACCGCCTATCATAGTGGAAATTATTATAGAATAACTATTTATATATCATAAAATTTATATTTAAAAGGTATTTATGATTCTATAATTTTATTTAGATATTACCCTTTTGGATTCTATCTTGTGTAGATATGATAATTTCTATTATGGAAGTGTGGACTACCGCCACCTCAAACTATTGTGATTCGAATACACGTTACATGTAGTGTATTAAGGATATGTTTTGTGAAAAAAATATGATATATGAGAAAAAATAATAATTATCTAATGATATTATATACAACAATACCTATATTTTATTTACTGTCTTTTTTTCAATATAACAATTAAACAGAAAGAACATTAATGGCTACGTATAACCTATAGTTTTTATGACTAGTGTACTCCATTAAATAATTCTATATTTAATATATTATTTTAATAAAAATATAATTAATATAAATTATACATATATCATGTTTTAAATTATGTAAATATTTATATAAGTGTAAGATCAAAATATATAAAAATTTAGTACAAAAACAAAAAATAATGAAAAAAATACATGACGCGTAACTATCAATATAATTTATTAACATGTGGGTAATATAATGTCAAAATAAATCCATCATTGATATTGGATATAGGAAAAATATTTCAATAAAATATTTAACATAATCTAAAATTTATTATTTAATTTGTTTGAATGAGTACAATGAGAGTCAATACATCTTGTATGGGAATTTCATCAACTATTTTTTTCTGTGAGATATATGGATTAGTAACCACTCACTTATATTGTTTGGTTTATATACTACCTATGAATGTATTATATGCCACTTATAATTAATTGTATTTGTATTTACAGGACCATTTTATGTTTTTTACATAATGGGGTTTGAGTTTCAAATGTTACTATATAGGTAAATTAATTCATGACTCAATTTTCCTTCTTTGAGACCCATGCCATTTAATAAATATGTATTACTATATTATGTGTATAAACTACTTATGACATCATATTACATGAATCTTTCTACTTTCATTATATTTTAAATATCATATTAATTGTTTTTTTAAAAATGTGGAGAATGTTCAATGATACAATTTGGTATGGGTTTATTGAAACAATATAAATGCTAATCAATAATTTTTATGATCGCATTTTCATTAAAAAAATAGTATGATAAATAATTCAATAACATTTATAAATTTTATTTTCCCATGGTTAGTCATTAATTATTAATGTTTTATTATAATTTATTTTAAATCATTGGTACTTAATTTAATTAATAAATTTTTTTTATGAAAATACAACCATATTTATCTCTTCGGTCGAAAAAATATTTCCCTGAGAAACAAATCTTTAAAAAAATGTAATAAAATAATAAAATAATATTATATTATGTTAATTGAAATATATATTTAATAATGTTAGTTCAAATCAAACGTTTTTGTCGATGTTTGGTACATGAGTAAAAAATGAACTTGTTGGAAAAGAATTTTCCATGAAGTTATAAGTACATAATCTCCGAAATATAATCAATGATTTAAATATCATATATAACCAGTACATAGTAATTTTATTCTATTTCATAACATTTGGAGATAAAAAATGAAATGCACCGTTCATGGAGGCGGTAGGCCGTACGTACGCATGAACGCAACTTTCATTTCATTGTCATATTAATAGAATTAATACTAAATGAAAGGTATATATATTATAGTTACATAATGATATCCCTCTTTTATATGTAATATATGACATATATTTCCATTATATATATACTTACAATAGTACATAACATTTGGAGATAAAAAATGAAATGTACCGTTCATGGAGACGGTAAGCCATATATATGCATGAACGCTTCTCTCGTTTATTTTTTTTTGTATTAAATGGAATGAAATAAAAATTATATTAATTTATATTATAATTCCAGTTGGATATAATATGAAGTAAAATTAATTCCATCCTTTATACCTCCCACATATGTCATTAACGAATCAAATCACTTTGAGGGGGCGGTAGTCCGCACTTCCTAAAATTATGATATTGCATTTATCCATAATGGAAACCATAAAGTTCTTCCATAAATGAAAATTACATAATATTAAGGAAAACATAATAATATTATATATCATATATAAATATTTTTACATCATAATGGCCACCTTTGAATGTTTTAAAAGAAAATTGAACAATCATCGTTTCGTGAGGCAGTAATTTGTCATCCACAGAAACAATATGTGCTTTAACCATTAGATGGAGGTGTGAGAAAGTGTATCTCGAATTATTGTTATAAAAACATTATATTATATTAATGATAATGGTGTTGTTACAAAAAAAGTAATAAAAAGAATTTAGGGGGTTGGAGAATTAAAATAAAACAACAGAACACAAGTGAAGACATTACCTTAAAATCAGGTAACTATTTTTGATTTGAGATCAATGGCTTCCTTGAAAGGATTATGCCCAACATGAGGCTTCTAGGAGTAAGAGAGGAATGTGTAGAGACAAAATTGTTAGGGGATGGCCGAGCCAAAGGCTTGAGATGTGTGGGTAAGGTTGTAGATGTGGGGGCCTTGTATAAGAGGAGAGGAGGGGCACTCTTGGAAAGTTATAAAATATTACTTTATTATAAATTTATTTCCGGATTTTAAAGGTACCAAAAGGATATATTTAGAGGATAAGGTGATAAGGTTTCGAAATACACCCATAAAATAGGTTTGTGACAATTTTAAGATTTATATTTCACCATATCTTCTCATTTTATTTAAATTTTTCATTTATGAGGTAACCAATGCATCATCACGGTGTCATAAATAAATTATTTTATTTAATGACAAAAAATTATAAAAAAAAATATCATGATGTCTGAAATATTTTTAGATTTCTAATTAATATTTATAGTAAAAAATATCACTTTTATAACCCAATATAAAAATTGTTTTAGTAAAAGACCACATGTTTGTGACATTTTAATTTTAACTTTAAATAAAAAGTTATTAATGTCATTTTCCAACCAAAGTGGCTCCATGGGGTCCCCAAGTTGACTCATGGAATGTCTTGGTCGTCCATGACTCATACAATAATGGAAGGACATGTTTCAAAGTCATTTCATATTATTATAACATTATCATTACCTTAAATTACACTAATTACCTCTAACCGCGATAAAAAACTTAAGAGTTACTATTCACCAAAAAAAATATTTTAATCCCATTGAACCACATATTACATATTAATGACAACCATGTATGTCAGATTTTTGAAATTCAAATCACAGAAGTGGAAAAGTTTCATTTAAAATTAAATATCAGTTTTTAATCTACCACTTAGTGGTTTCACTATTTATCAAAATTGAAGTTTTTTAGAAAAATACTAAAAGTTCACCCTAAGCTATATTTGATATTCCGAATTTAAAAATGATTCATATTTTAAAAAATTCAAAACATATAAGTTGCATTAATTATTTTAATAATTATTTCCCGCTGTCAAAACAAATAGCGTGTTTTTAAGAAACAATATCTATTAAAAGATTGACACTAGTTTAGGTCCAATTTCAAAGTGAAATTAATTTCAATGACCACTATTGGATTAAATTCTAAACATTTATTCTAAATTTACGTTAAAATGAATCCAAATAAAATATAATCATAAAAATAAATTATATTAAAAATTGGTTTTGAATTAAAATACAATATGATTCACTATTCATTAAAAAATAAACTTTATCGGAAAAATACCAAATATTTACACCAAGTATATTTTGATGTCCTGATTTTCAAGAAGAATTTTATTTTTTCAAATACAACACATAAAATTTTCAAAAAGTGGATTTAAAAGAGGTTCTCCTTCAAAAGGCGGTTAATCGACCTTTTAATGAATATTAGAATGATTACGCTTAAAATTGGATTCATTCGCATTTTTAATCCTCTAAAATTTATTGTAAAAATTAAAAATATTTTACAAACATATATAATCATTTTTTAGTGAGTTCTGTTCATTCCCGCCATTACAACGGCAAGGCGTTAACTAATATTTAAAATAATATTGTTTTATTATTAGAGTGCAATGTAAGATTTCTAAGAAACTTGTTGTTGCGTATTGGGTATTCCATCGAGCATAGCTTCCCCTTTAAAGTAATATTAATATTTTATTCACAAATATGGATAAATGTGAAAATGTCATACTCTTTATTTACCTGGGGAGTTACAGGGGCGTTACAAGTACAATGTTTATCATTATGAATTTTGTGTTTATTTTTAGGAATATTTTATTCTAATAATATCTTAAAGTATCTAAACTATATATATTTTATCCGCAACTATAGTCGTAACCGCTTCCATTTGTTTAGGATAGGATTCAGCCTTGGGGTAAACCATTTTAGGTGACATGATATGTCTAACTAGGAAAATTCACATCATAATTATTTCATATGTGTATAGTTTTATTCTTCTTGGTGTTAGTAAACATTTAAAAAAGAAATGTGTTGTTAATTATGATTTATATAGGATCTGTGATTTGAATAGACATTTTACAATAAAAATTCCAATGTGAAAGGCCAGAATATTTATGATTTTTGTTTCCATTTTTATGATTCTGTGATTTCACATAGTTAAATTCAATTATGGTTTATAGATATCTATTTTATTTCGGATTTTTTCTCATGGGCCATGGGAATGAGGAAATACTTATTAATATTATCATTGCGTAGGATAAAAATTACATATTTATGATTTTTGATTTAATTATGTTATAATGGAAGTTCATGTTTTATGATGTCTACAAAGATCCTTATGGGTTTCCAAATAGAGTTCTTTTATGGAAATTTTTATCAACTGAACAACATGAATAATATTTCATCTATTTAATAGTCTGTTTAATTATATGACAATATGGTCACTTATGTCATAGATGTGTTCACTTTATCTTGGGATACATTGAGGCACATGAGGGTCATTGTAGGAAATGAGTGCATTGTTGTTGTATTAATGATGGAAATAATGACTGAGATATATTTTTATTAGGACTAGGATTCCCTGAGGTAGTGGTTAAATTGATACCCATGGTTATTTTTTATATTAGGGGATGTTATTTCTATGTGTTTTATGTTGAGTCTTACAGTGGGGTACATATGAAAGCCATAACAAGTGGCATTGGTAGGTGTGTCTATAATTCATTTTTTGGGATGTGGACGTATACTGTCTCTATGGGGTTTTTAGGCATGATCTTTCCTTTTGTTTCATATGATGATATATAGGAGTGATCAATTTATCATCAATGTAAAAAGATAGAATGTTTCTATGCACAATAGGCCTTGTTAAAATTTGATGTGATTAATGAAGTGTGTTGTGAGTGTGGTTGTAAACTTGGTGATTTGGATCGAGTTCTAACTGTAAGATTGTTTTGTGGTTGATATTAGAATAATGTATTCCATTTGTTATTAAGATACTTTATATAGATTCTATATTTTATTAAAACTGACTTCTGTGAGGAGAATGGTCAGTGGATGTTGTTTTATTAGCCTTTCCTCTTGAGGAAATTTCACATTTGATTTGGAGCTTTGTTTTTTGTTTTATAATATTTAATTAAATCCATACGGTGGGAAGTTCACTATAATATATTATATGATCAGAACCTCATGTTATTTAATTTATTGAGAATATTGTTTGTCGTTCCTGGTGAGATAGATATGAGATTTGGTTGTTTTAGTTATCATTAAAGTTCTTCTATGCGATTTTTTTGGCTATGTATATCCATTTCATTTAATGATTTATATAGTGTAGGATATGTAATATTCTATTTGGGAATTAGGGAGAATATAAGGGTAGTCATGTAGTTGGAATAATTATATTTGTCATAGTGTAATGTCTTTCATGGTGGAAGAGTGATGTGAATTTTATAGGACTGATCATTGTATGGTTTAGATAGAATCAGTTTTCCAAATATAAGAGAGTGTTATTTGATATTGGTTGTCCACTGAGGCTACTGGGAGCATAAGAAGCCCTTATTATGGTGAGTTTATTACATACCACTTTAAGAAATGTTTTAGGGTTAAAATAGATATTTATCATATTACATTGTCTTGGAAATTTCGTTCTAATTCCTCAATTGATCCCATAATATGGTCTTTACCGTAATATATAATTTTAGAAGATTTCTATATGTTCAAAGATCATAAAATATTTAAATAATATTTAAATAAAAGACTAATTTATTAGAGAGTTTTTTCACATATACATATTTTTTAAATAGAGAATCAGATAGATATTTTTTCATCTGATTTAATATTAAAAGTTGTTTTTTCATAGGATAGTTACAAACACAACACTTGCGTTAGGGTTGTGCGAGGACCCACATTTCCTTTCATTTTATCATTTTCATCGTATGATTTTACATTTTTTCCATTATCCTATTGTATGATCTTGTAAGATGCCTTGGGGAATCTGTGTAATATAACAAATGTAGAGAGAGGTATATGAGAGGGATATTTTGGAGGAAGAATAATCAGCGGAGTTTATCAATAGGTATATTATTCATCGGTGGGTTTGAGGTGTAGATCTAGTGAAATTCGACTTTAGTTTCATCCCCTAGGGTAGGATTTTTTTTATAATTGAAAAATCCCCATTAGATAGTATTATTTTTGTCTTAAACAGCATTATGGATTTATTGGTGTCCCCATTATGATCTATTTATTTAATGTTTTAGGAAAATTGATTGGTTTTCTGGCATTTTGATTAGATTTTTTGTTTGGAAAAAATTGATCACACGATGTGCAGTTCTGATAAGATATGCCAAGTGATCATCCATTTATGAATGTTGATGAAGAATATGTAACATAGTGTGTGTGTGTGTGTGTTTATTTTTTTTATAAACTCTGTAAATGGATAAATTATGGAATGGAATTGGCCACGACATGGAACATAGTGTTAGTAACATAGCTATGTATGACTCTTGACTATAGAATATGTGAAGTATATAGCAAATGTCCATATACTTTAGTTGGCACACCTCTATCTCATTTTATTTGGCCTGGTTAATTTCATGACTCTCTTTATGGAAGATATTCCATGTTCCACACTAATCTTCTATGTACATTGGATAAGTACACACCATATGGGATGTGGCTATGGTCCACAAGGGACCATTGTGGATAAGAATAACGTACCCAAACTGGTCATTCTATACATTTCCATCATTTGTGTGTTTTGTCTATTCATAACCATGGATAGATAATTGGGTTTTTAAATATCTTTTTGTGATTTATTTTCATCATTGATAGAAAAACTAGTATCCTTTCAGTGATTATAGACCATAAAGATATTTTTTTGGTTTGTATTTGCATATATGTAAGGATATCATCTATAATTGGATTCAGAATCACCCAGAGGGATGGATAATGTGATTTGAGGTATGAATGATCATATTTATCTCATTATTTATCTTGGAATATTTATTTTAATGTGGATTTTTCAAGGTCATTTTTTTATATAACATTATTTTAATATATGAATAATATCTTTGATATCATGTATAACACACAATGATGAGATTAATCGACCAGCGAAATATTTGATCATTATAAAAAAACCTTTAAATTTTTGGTATCAATAATATTTTTTAATTAAATTTTTTAATAAATTTAATTCTTAATATATATATATATATTAATTAAGCCTTAGGGAAGATGCACATAATTTTTAGTAAGGGAATTTTATTCTTAAAAAAAATTCATTTTCATCAAAAAATGTTTTTTAACTTATTGAGTGATCAAAATAGATTTATTTTATTTATATTTAACAAAATTTACATGATAAAAATTATATAATTTTACAAATAATCGTATCAAAATTTTTATTTGGTTATGTTTTTTTATTTTTAGGAAAAAATTGAATTTTCAACGAATAGAAAAGAATACTAGTTATTGTAAATCTATCATTTATTTCGATGAACTAGTTATTTTAAAAGTACAAATATTCATTGATATTGAAATAAATTAAAATAATTATTATTTATTTATATTATATCCAATTATTTATTTTTTATTCATAATTATATTAGATTTCATTATACAATTATTTTTGGATTTAAAATTACATTACTTTAAATAAAGTTTTAATTTTTTTGATGTTTCTCTATTTGATGTAATTCAAACAACCACTAATAAAAAATGATTTAAATTAAGTAAGTATATTATATATATATATATAATAGTTATATCAAATTCATAATATGATGATAAAAATTTATATACTTAATATAAAAACATTTTATTCATCAAAAATGCATTTTATGAAAACCCTAATTTTCATCGCCTCTTGGGGTTTATTTTAAATTAAAATTTCCCACATACTTAATATTATAACTGTAAAATAGATTCCATGTATATAATAAAAAATAAATATACTATATAATACATTCAACATATTCTATGGTCAAAACGAATAGTGACAATAGTAAAAAGCTATTATCGTGGTTAAGATTAAAAGGCTTATACCTGGATGTAAAAAAGGAAAGATAACTAATAAAATGACATAATAACTCATATAAAATATATTTACTTCCTATATTTTGACCTCATATCATATAGTTAATGAAAATGGTCCATTTTTTATTTTCATTAAATTTTTAAATATGGTCATAATTATCTAATTTATGAAAAAAGAAGTGTATCTTCTCCCCATCAAATAAAATGCCACCCTCCTCTCTCCACTTCACACCTAAAATGCTTAATTTTCCAGCAAGAGGATAAAACATTACATCCATGATAATTTCTTCACATCATTGAAATCTTTTTGTTGAAATTCTAATATGGGGATGTGTTAGATATAATCCTAAATAGGATTCATTATTAATTTTGTGCTTTTATTCTGTTCATTCTTTTACATTCATTAATTACTAATAAACCATTTTGAAATAATAAAAATATTATAAAATGTATAATGAGATGTTATTATTTTATTTTCATAACCTAAAACTATACCATAATATATAATATTCAAAAAAAACATCATTCATATGACACTATACTATCTACTTACCAACCATTTTATTAATTTTCCAACATCTCCCCTCTTATATTTTTATAGTGATGGAATCAATTTTTATATATTTATATATGTTGTATTTCAAATAAATAAATTATAAAATATCATTTAATTTTTTTCAATTATATTCATTGAATTATGATAATGTCGTTCGTTCATACATGTGGACTACCACCCCTATGAAGCAATGCGAATATTTTTTCCTCACCACATCAAATTGATGATATATTTTATTATTTTTTATAAAATAATATGATATTAATGGTTTTATGATAATTATATACTGATAACATAATTCTCACTATAATTAAATAATTAACATAGAAATAATAGTGACACTACACATGAGTACATATATCTTACAGTCTCTATGATTGTAGAACAATTTATTTTTCATAAACATCAATCATTATAGGTTATAAAATTATATATGATATATAATAATATTAATTATCTCAAAATGAGTATTTTAAATTATAATAATAATGACCTCTTTGACCATATTCAACTAAATGATGTCATTTTTTACATATGAAATAAATATCATCAAAAAATTCTATTTGAGGTTTATTTATTAATTAATTTGTTATTCCATTGTAAAAAATAAATATACGAAACAATAAACCATATAATTATTCCATATAATGTATATAATTAAAATAATTTTATTAATTACTAAAATAAATAAATTATGCGAAGATTTATACTCATGGTAAGTGTCTTTATTTTAAATAAGAATCTATTAATA
This sequence comes from Viscum album, assembly GCA_963277665.1. Taxonomy (NCBI): domain Eukaryota; kingdom Viridiplantae; phylum Streptophyta; class Magnoliopsida; order Santalales; family Viscaceae; genus Viscum; species Viscum album. The sequence continues at coordinate 522,061,414 of OY728160.1, forward strand.
TTTCCCACTGAAATATATTTCTTTTATGTTCATATTTTTCATAAAATTTTCAGTAATTTTATTATTTAATCATAAATGTTTTTTATTGAAAATTTTTACAAATTTTAAATTCAATATTTTTTAATGTAATGAATCCAAGGATTTTTTTAAGAGACTGTTTAATTAAATATATTATTTTCAATGATATAATGATTTATTTTATTAATTTTTTTCTTCTGTGTCCATATTCACTTCAAAAAAGTATGGTTCTTTATATATGGGAATAAATTAATTTTTAATGGGAAGAATTTTTCTACATTAATATTATTTAAATTGTTTTGAAAAATTAATCTTTCTTTGAATCATCTTGACATTCATTACTAATGATAATAGAAATGTTCTATTTTATTGTATACAATGTGGATGAAATTTTCCATCAACGCAACCATTATTTGAAATTTGTATTCCATCATTATACATTTTTTTTCTTCAATGAAAACCTCTCATAAAAGTTTTCAAGACAATTAAATTTTTTAATTTATTTTAATAGAATGTAGAGTTTTTATATCGAATGTTTTTTAAATAAACAATTGATAGTATTTTTCAATGGTTTTATGATGAATGTACATGAATGAATGTTTTTTTCATGTTATGGTAAATGAGAATTATATTTGATAAAATTTTATACTTGATATAACATATAAAAAGGGTTTGTCCACAATATAGTTGAGGATTAAAAAGTTATCATGTTGTAGAGGATATGATGGGTGCATAAAAAATTACATCAATTCATTGGTTAATTTTCAACTATCTCAATAATAATAGGTAGTTATTTACTACACGGATCCTCTTATGGACTTAAATAGGATCTTGATATCTTTAATATAGGTTTAAACTGGGGTTTTAATCTGATGAATTATGTTTTAGAAAAACGTTTTCATTTTCATGAATTGATTTTTAATTTTTTACAATGAGAAAAAAATTAATTATTCAGGTGAAAATTATTCGTTTCATTTAAATAATGAAAATTGATATAATATTAAAAAATTCATGTGTTTTCATGTTCTTCACCAAAAAATAAATTTTAGTTCACTTCATAAACTTTATTAATATTAGTGGCATCATCTAATGTTTTAAAATGTCATTCAACCTCAATTAATGTTGGGTAAGAGAATGGAAGAAGCTAAGTGGATAGTTTTGAAAATTGATCATGAAAATAAATCTTTTTTTCATTTAAAAGATTATTTCTATATGAAAAATGGTTACTAAATAGAAGTTTCCACTTGGTAGAATATTTATTTTCTATGTATGATTTATAACATAATTATCTAAAAATATTAACATTATAAGACCCCCAAAATTATGAGAATAAATACCTAAATTATAACTCATGATTATGTGATGCTTAATTTTGGGTCCTTATAATTGGTATTAGATGTTAGTTTAGATAATATTAGAGTATATGATTTTATTGGATATCATTTATAAATATTCTATAGCTATAAAAATTAGCATGGTTTGAAACATTATTAGAATATTTTATAAATAGAAAGGGAAATTTATGGGACTTCATGTATAAGGATATCTTATAATTATTCATCTATATATTAATTTTTATAAAAATTTATTTCATATAATCATAGTAAACTTTTTTATTTTCAAAAAAGGATGAATCTTGAAGGAACCATATTAATAATGGATTTAACGGAAAATGTACCGGTTTTATGAATGAGAAAATTAATAGAATGGGTATTGTTGTGAAAAATAATGGGGTTATTCTTAACTAGATATCACGAGTAACGAATAATGAAATAATAAATGGTTATTAACTAATAAATAATAATTGGGGATAAAGAAATAAATATGGATGACCATGTGATAATAGTAATTTTAGAAATATTCAATAACATATATGATAAGAATATGGGAAGATAAACTAGTAAAATATCTTAATAAGGTTGTAAAATGTTATAAATATTGTAAATGAGGGAATAAGCTAGTAATTATCAAATTATAAAAGATTGAATATATTAATTCAATAAAGTGGATAAAAAATATTCTCAATGAATCAATTAAATGATTTAAATGTGATTTTTGGGGTCCTTATGAAAATTTATATCCTATAGCGAATGTTTATGAACATGATTTACTTGACTATGTAGTTTAACATCATGAAATACCTAAATCCATTACTATTGTATACTTTGAATCATAAAATGTCATATAAATGGTAAGAATTTAGTCTTGTTTTGTGATTTGAAAATTTTGAATCTTTCAACATGATTCATAATATTTAGGAGTTATTTATTAATGTACAAGAATGAAAAGCATGGTTAATGTATTCTGATGAACATAATGGTATTAAGGTATCAACATATCGGTATTCTTTAGTTATGATGTATTTGAAGATATAAAGTTGATTATATTTTTAAATGATATAATAATATTTTTTTCTATGATATGGGGGTACATTTTGAGACATTTATGGTGTTTTAATATATTTTCATGAAATATGTGACCCTATGTTTATTATGTGAAAATGTTACTTGGTGAAATATTTATTTTATTTTTGGGAAAATATTATTAAAGGTATTTATAATATTAAGGTTTATAGGATCATTTATGATTAAGATTATTTTTTAAGAAGAATAATATTTTTCTATTAATGATATAAGAATTTTATTACTATAGTTTTAGAAAAAGTAAAAATTATAGGATGTGTGAAATTTTTTTGGATCCGATAGGTTCATGGGGATTGAAATGATAATTATAAGGAAAAATTGGTGAAACACTTACCACATCCTTATTTTAGTTTGTAGTTAGTAGGTGTTATATTTTTAATTAAATAATTTAAATAATAATGAATAATTTTTTTCAAAACATTTTCATATCATATAGATAATTATGTGATTGAAAAATCATCTTGTGATCTATTATGTGGATCATGATATTGGGAACATTAAATGATTAATCACGGAGAAACAATAATATATTTTATTTTGGTAATTATTAGTTTATCTTTATAATTATATGATTGAGGAATATAAATAATTGCTATAAGACATTAAACGTGATTTGTGTTACATAGAGATAACGTTTCAATCAATATCAATGTTATATGTGATCAAACCCATCAATTTTAGTGATTTTATATTATTTAAGAATGTTTTTAATATCAATTAATGTTATTTATCAAATTATTTAAGATAATGTTTTGGTTTTATTATTAATGAATTATATATTCATATTTTATCTTTAATATATAGCATTAGATTCATTTTTATAATTATTGTACCTCGTTCTAACAATTTTAATTTTAATTTTCTTCTAAATATTGGTGAAACTACGTTTTTTTAATTTTCATGAATTATGTGACCTATTAAAAGTCTATTTTAGATTCATAGGCATAAAAATTATATAAATACTCATCATTTGTTGAAAACTATGTTATTATGGTGGAAATAAATTAATGGAAAAATTATTATAATTATGAAAGCATATTTTTTAATTTTTATAATCTATATGGTTTTAAATTCATCAATTATACTAAATTTATATTTAAATATTAAATTATATCAAATTAACTTCATTTTTAATGAGCCTATGTGTTTTTTCAGAACTCTTGGAATTTTGGTTATTTTTTATTGTAATCCTTATCATGATCATTACATTATATATGATTAATGATCTATATAATTTACCTTCATTATTTTGGAATTATAATTTTATTGCATGTTACAATTCTCCCATTACAACAAATGTAACAATTTTTAGGGAAATAGTTATTCTATATTAAATGTGACCTATATTTTATCTTATCAAACTTATCATCATATAGTTTTATTAATACTTTTTATTATGTGGTATTTAAAGGATGATATTTATAAAATGTAAAAATTCATGTTATAGAGTTCTAGTTGAAATTGTGTGGATGGTATTTTTTAAATCATGGGAGAATATAACAACCCCAGATTCTAAAACAATAATTTTTCTCATTACCACATATAAAATGGAACTTCATACTCAAGAAACCTATAAAATATTTGTCCATCGCAACTAATCCATTAAATTAATATGAACAAATATTATTAACTACTAAATAATATATAAAAAAATTCCCCTACTGAATATAGAAATATTTGTAAATTAATACTAATGAATCAAAAATTATTAGATAAATAGTTTTTAATATATATAATTACTTTTTATTCAAAAATTATTTTTATTTATTTTTGTGAGAAAATATTATACTTTATTTCTTGATATATTCAAAATTTTGTTTTATAAAATGAAAATATTTTTCAAAATCACCCTATAAAAATTTTATTTGGGGAAATATTTTTATTTTCAGATAACAATTTATTTTCTGGGAATTGTGAAAAATAAAATTTTTTGGAAGCTTTCATTTCATATTAATAAATTATGTAATTAAAAATTCCCATTATTATGTGATTTTACTTCAATTATCATTAATATTATTTTTCATTTTTAATAAAACCGATTATATTTTAATCATCTTGATACAATATGTCAGTATATGTTTATATGTTGTTTGATTTTCTTTTTATATTAACCATTTTAATGTTCTTAATGATTCCCCATTTTAATTATTTAAAATAAAACCTAATAAGAATTTATTTAAATAAATTTATCTATAGTAACTAATTAAATATGAATTTTAATATTTATAATGAAGATTAAAAGTCATATATTTACTAGATAAATCATTTAGTGTATGAAAAATTCATTTTATGAAATTACATAATTTCTTAATGTCTATGGGTTATTTTAATATTAAATTCTACAAATAAATTTAATTTTATTTGGATATCTATTTTCTATATTTTACGTAATAATAATTTATATTATATAATTTGCTAAAAAATTGTGTTTAAAATGAATAGTGAAACCATTAAAATATATTAATCGTGGTTAAGGTTAAAATGGATTTATCAAGAGTTAAACTAAAATTATAATGGTAAAAAAGAAATAAAAACTCAAAAAATACATTTTTTTAAATATTTAGATCTAATATCATATAATGATCATAAATAGTTCATTTTCGCTCCTGTTTCATGTTTAAAATGAGGATATATCTATTTCTTTTAAAAATTTAAATTTATGTACTCCCACCAATTCTTAAAAGTCCACCCACTCTCCGCATCTACAATTAACAGAATATCCATTAGGATTTACCAAGTCCTTTCCAAATAAATTCCTCAATTCCTTCAATATTTCCAATGTTACGTGGTGAGATCAAATGAAAATATCTGGAGGATTTTGGTATAATCCTAATGTTCTGGTAAAAATTATAGGCCTCACTCTTAACCCTACATTTTTGTTTCTTTTCTACTTCCACTTCATTAAAATATTTTTCAACCATATTAATATAATACTATAATTATATAACATATAATGGGATGTTATTTTATTAATTTCCTGAGGTATATCCTTCTCTAATTCTATTAAATTAGAACTGAAACAATCATATGTGTGTATGGTGAACTACCACCTCACAAACTGATGAAAACTGTTTCCCATCATCTCCTATAACATCCATTTATATTGATTTAATTGATTATCTTATATGATAATAATTTTCTACTTATTATTAATAAAATATAATTTTTCATTTGACTTTTCACTTTCCATTCTCTATAAATTATATCATCAATTAAGCATTCTTGTGGACTATTGTATTTCCATAGTGAGGTGACTAATTTGAAATCAAAACATCAAATAGATAATATTTTGTTTTGTATTCAATAATATATATAGTATTACGAAATTAATATATTACTATTATGGTATCATAATACATACCTTATTTCCATAGTGATCATTTAATAATGGAAATGTTATTATGATTACGTACGACATGCCATATCTAATATTATAATGTAGTTGATGTCTTATAAAAGTAATACAGTATTGTTCAAAAAATAAAAATATTTTCTGTAAAAATTGTAATTGTATTTTGATAATTATTCTAGAGATCATTTAATATTTATATATTTGACCATAGTCATCGTACTAAAGCTATTTTTCAAATTTTATCTAAATATCATGAATATATCGAATGTCAAATTTATATATTTCATTGTTTTATATAACATGGAATGAAGTGAAATAAAATGAATAATGAACCTGAGAAATGTACTAAATTAGGTAAAAAAATTATCTTATGGTTGTTATTTAATAGAATAAAGAACAAATGTGATGAGTTATTTTCTATATAATATAATCCTATTAAAAAATGCCACATTTAATGTTTCCCTTCTAATTATTTTTAATACGATTCCATGGTTTTTGTATATTATTGAGGGAATATATTATTTTATGAAAAAATGCCTAAAACATGATATTTTAAAAGCTTTATAAAATTTCATATAATATTTATTTATTTAAATGTATTTTAGGTTTTTCATAATGGATAATTTAACAAAAAAAATTATTGAAATTTTTTTAAATATTTATTAATTTAATAAATTTCTTCAATTTACAAATTTATTAAATTATTTTATGGATGTTTTATAAGGAAATAAATAAAATATAACATGGATTAATTTTTCTCTTTTTAATTTCATTCATTGTTTTTAAAAAATTACACTTTCTATGGAATTTTATTACATTCATTAAAAAATATTAAAGGAAGTTGCTATTTTGATGCATATGACTTAAATAGACATTCTTGACCCCCAAAAAGTTATTTTTATGTTTTTCTTCCACTTACATATTTAATTTACTCTTCAATGAAAATTAATATATCTAATTTTTGTTGGATTTAAAATTTAAAAATTTTGTTTTAAATGTAAAGGGAATTTTGATATCTAATTTTGTTTTCCATCCACGTTAAAAATATTGTTTCAATTTTTTTTTATAAATATAGAATGGATGATTATTTTTATTCATGATATATTACTTGAAAATTATTTTTGAGAATAGTGTGAGCCAAAAAATCCTATAAAAATGTTTATTCCCCATTATGGCTCATAATGAATTGGTGAGCCCTACATAGTATATAAAATGGATACACCTGGATAGAAAATAAATATATTGGGAAATATTTTTCTTCTTAATAGGAATTGAATATGTAATTAAAAAAGGTATTCTCCTATGTTTTTAACTAGGCTCTAGTTATTTCAAACACGTTATTATAATGGTTTATGAATGTTATGGCCAGTATTTCCCAAAAAATATTTTAATTTCCCATCTATATATTTTAATAATATATTTTGGGGAAAAAATTTTATCCTAGACACGTGTCAAATAATTATTTCATCCTATCAATGAACATTGAGATATATGATAAAATATAAATGGTCTTCATGTTTTTTCAATGAAAAAATAATTTTTTTTATTTTTATTCCTCTTACTTATAATTTTCATTAAAACCCATGATTTTTTTCAATAAGATTAAGGATGGGTAACGAAAATGAAGAAGTCATGTTGAATGTTATGTTGACTTGATATAAAATGAATACATTTTTTATTTAAAACTGTTAATATTATGAGAATAATGTATGCTGATCATATGTTTCCACATTGTAAAATATTTTCTTGTTATGTATAAGGCATTAACAGATTTTTTAAAATAGTAATAAAAAACGATACGAAAATTTAATATAATGAATTATTTACTTATTTAATCATATTATATAATTTATATTGTATTTTCCTTATAGTTTTTTATGGATACTAGGAAGATGCATCGAGTAAAATCCCTATTGAGATCATGAATTTCCCCCAAATATCTAAAAAGGTTTCGGAAGGTTTGATCATGTCTTCTAAATATCCACTTTTTGAGGATCATATTTATTAGATCTATTAGGATTGGTTAATGCAATGGGATAATTGTAACAATTGTGTGTGATTTTGTTTTTTATATGGGTCTCAGAAACTCATTAAATTCAATTACATTTGAGATAACACCTGGTGATGGGTTGTTTTCAGTACATGTTGTAGAAATTTTCATTGAATATGATTTTCACTATGATTTTACTTGAGGTAATGATATATTTTATATTTTCTCACTTTTGAGGTGGTCATGAGAATCATTGTGAATTTTCTCAGAGGAATATCCTCATATAATACGTGAAATAGAGGAGTCCCTAGTATGATGTGCCTTTATTCAAAAACCCATTAATGATTCAAGCCCTAGTTTTCATTATCGGAGAGTTTACTAGCATTGCTTATTCAACATTTTGAATGATGTGTTAGAAATTTGGATTGACCCATTTACATAATGTACTTTATGAAAGACTCGATCAATACTGCTATTTTATTGTTCTGGATTCTAGGTTCAAGATTAGTATTGTCCCATGCAAATTATTTGAATTATCCTACTATTGACTGGATGTACTGTTCAATATTTTTGGATAACGATGTCGTGAGTTGGATTGAAACATGTTATGGTGGTCATTTTATACATTTTTTAAGTCCTATACATCATAGGAACTGATTTATGGATGATAAAATTAAGATATAATAGACTAATAATTAGCTTATGGTTTTTATCACATTATCCAATATATTTGATATATGATTTTAGATGAAAATAGAAGTTTAATGGATCATCTGAATGATTGAAACAGTCTATATTATTATAATAAGTTCACTAGAGGTTAGAGATTGGGCTTTCTTGGTTCTCTTGAAATATTTAATGGGAACCATGGGAAACTATATCCATCGAGCCCATGGGTGTTGGGACCCTTGGTGTGTTGTATACTATTGTTCCCTCATTTAGAGACTTATTTATTTCTATATAAAATTCCTGACATGACATGTTTTTAGAGTCTAGGATAGAGTATTCTCCCATGTTCAAATTGGTCCATTAGATTCCTAGGGTCTGATAATTTCATATTGTCATATATATTCCTATGGGTACACCATGTGGTCAAGAATTTATCCCATTAAATTTATAATTTTTATAGTTTATTTATAAATGGAGTGCGTTCATTATTATTTTTGGGTGACAACATGTTATATTTCCTATGTAGTGAGTTATAATGGGGGCATATTTAACATTTTAGTTAGTATAAAATACACGAATGGTTATTTTGTTTTGGTAACCTCCTTAATAATTATGTTGTGGTATATTTTTTATCTGCTATTATTAAATTTGAACTATTATAGGCATATCACCTATGTATTTAATTGCATATATAATTTGATTATAAGTTCAACATTTACGACGGTTGATTTTGATTTATTTTTCAACCTAGTATTTGAAACCAAATGGATTTGTAGACCTCATTTGTTATCCAACTATAACAATTTGTTGCATTATAAATCTAATGAAGGGAATTTTTTATTGATTTACTAGGGATGTATATTTTTGTCTCATGGTCAGTTGGGTGTGGATCAAGTGTCATGGAGACTAGGAATGTTCTCCACTCATATAGTAATATATCACAATATACTTAGTTTATTTGGGATTATTTTTTAGATATTCGTTGCCTAAAGTGAAAGAAACACTTGTTTATTTTTCATTTATCGAGTCTATTTGAATGTATTGACCATTTAAAGTGGTATATAAATTTTTTCAATTTATTAAATATTTATAATGTAATTTCATTAAGGTATATTATTTGGATATAAATGGAATAATTCTACTCTAACTAGAGTGTTTTGTCTCTAAGGTATATCTAATATACCATATCCACAAGACATTATCCATAAGTATATAGTGTTGTGTACATGATTCCTTGATGTAATATATATTTGGTTACATGTTATGTTGACCAGGTATAGGCCAATATTGCTCCCCTAAGTCACATAATAACTAAAAAATTATATATAACAATATAGAGTTGTTAGGAAAACCATTAAGATAACTTTTTTATTTGGGGGGTCAGTACCTAACTAACACTCGATTTTGTAGAACCCAATAAAGTATCCAATGATAGTGTATCAACATATTATAGAGGGGACATGATAATTATAAATTATATGCATGTTCCAATAAGACTAATAATTTGTTATATAGAAATAAATTCACAATTTTTATGATTTTTATATATTTTTTCCGAGTATCCACATTTGGTCACATATATATATATCATTGATGTATTTTAAAATATATTGAAATATTGATGAATATTTTTAATTAAGTGGTATAATTTGGATAACATATTATGAATGGACTGCAAATACAAATGTTAAAATATATGTAATCCTTGACTGTGACACTATGAAGAGTGATAAGTACTGTGAACCACTCTTATTCATGACCATAATGGTACTAGTATGCATCGTTAAGTCATTTTATGTGATTGATAATGTGTGGTTCTATGAGGAGTAATTGATAATAGAATAAGTCTAATCATAGTTCAATGTTGAGAAATAAGAACAATATGATGCTAACTTGGTGGTTTTAATTTTTTTGTTCACACCTATGCCCTTAATGATAAATGAACCTCCTCTATGGTAAAAAGTTGATATTAGAAACTAATGTGTCATAATATGGTCAGAAACAACTAATTGTCTCCATACCGGTGATCTACAATAGACCACATGTATATCTCTACGTATTAATGAGGTTACTAACTAGAAGAAATGATTTTTATGTTAATATTATGTGACAACTATACCATAATATCATAGTGAAATATTTCCTGAAATAATATGAATCATATCCATTCAACTAGATAGCAATTTTAGAAACATGAAAAAAATTATTCACTACCCATATATGCTCAACATGAGTTATATATATACCATGATGTCAGACACAAATAAATAAATTTATTTAAAATATAATCATATAGAAACAAAAAACAATATTAGACTCTGATAAGATTTTCTCCAAGTCCTAGCCATGTACAAATATTCCATTCTCTATCATAGTAGACAAAATTATGTATTGATCATATGATAAATCTACTTATCATTTCCTGTAACGATAATGTCTTCATAGATACCAACAGTATTCCTAATAAGAGTGTGATTATAACTCGTTTGGACACCACAATCATCTTTTTATAGAATTTATAGTCATATAATATAATTGATACTATTGTACACACATAATTGTGTATCTCAAATTATCAAATAATCCCAACATCAAAAATGTGTCCCCAAATGAAATTCTTGATCATCCTAAAATATTGGGCCAGAAATATATGTACTTATACATTATATTTAATATAGGTGCAAATTAATTAATATGGGTAATTAAACAAAGAAATAAAATATTAAAAATATAATTTGAATACAATTGTGTATCAAATAATTAATTCCAAATAATGAATCCTAAAATTGAATCCATTTGGGATTACACAAATCCTCACCAAATCATTATTCATAATCCAAAATTTAGGGGGATTGATCCATGTTATTATAAACACGAATCATAAATTATTATCCAAATGGGCTTTTCCCTATGGAATTCAAAAATAAGAATCATCAGTTTAAATTAATGGTTGTGTCCCCATGTTAAAAAATTATTAGATTTAATTTATTTACATTAAAATTTTACTCAGAAATATGATTATCCTAATTATATATTGATTTTAAAATGTGAAATGATATCTTGATAAAAAATAACATCTTTGATATCCTTTATCCCACAATGATGGTCATATTTTCTTCCAAACAACACCTAATTTTTTTTAAATTTTTTTAAAAAATCACTTCTAAGGTTAAGCACACACCATAACTGCCAATACAAATTGAAAAAACTCCATTCCTAAATAATTTTATCCTATATAGAGGTTAAATTTATCATTTAGGCATATTAAATAGTTAGTCACGTTTTTTGATTTAGTAAATGTTATATTAGTGAGAAAATTAATCCAAAAAATTAATAAAAAAAAGAATTTGAGCTAATAGATTCAATAACAGAAAGAATATTCCAATACATGTTCTCTACATTGAAATGTCACATTGATTCATGATAAATGTGGCAAAAAATAAATCTCTATATGAATTCCTAGAAATAGTTCCTAATAGTGTAAGACCACTAGAAAAATTAAATAATGAAACAATGGAAGAAAATGTTATTTAAACATGAAGAATCTTATGGAAATATATTGAAAAAAATTCCGCATATAAGTGAGAGAGATATCATCAATTAATTATGTGGCATGAAAGTGGGTTGAATTGGTACTTATTGGTCGAATAAATGAGGATAAATAAGAATTAAAAAAACATGGATATTTTAGATAAAATATTTTAAAATTTCACATTTTATGGGCCCCATATGTTATCAACATGGGTGAAAAATATATGGAGAGACTTTGATGTTGTAATTATATAACACACCACCATTAAAGAATTTTACTTATATACTGAATCAATCTATAAACCAACTATATTATTCACCTCTGAAATTATCTTTTGATTTATGAGTGGTTTACCATGGGTCTTTAATGGTTTTGAAATTATATACTATAAAAAAATCACCATCATGCTTTGGGTTTATGATAATAATATTCTTTCAAAAACTAGAATCACCCATCTATATAAATTTATTTGTATATCGATTGATCTCTAAACCAAAATATTAAAAGATCCTCTTCAACTATCCATGAATACATCCAAAATACATCAACTATGAAATGAAATATATTATAACAATATTTTTAAAAGAAAACCTCCTCAAAATGTCTTATAGTTAACATCCTCCCCACCATTTACACGTTATTCAATGATTTGATATCCAAAATTTTACCATGCCTTGTTGGGAAAAAAATAACCCTTGTCCCCACATTACCACCTCTCCACACCATGTATACTCATATATATGCACATAGTTCCAATATAATTTTACAAGTGGAAAAATATTTCCATAGTGTCCATTTCCACAATTATCTACTATAAAAATGGATACTCAATATAATACTCCTATGAATCATGACTAATATATACGGTTTCAATATTTAATAAAATTTATGTAAAACAACTGTCTATCCATGCCATATGAAACTATTTTCTATCAAATTGAAATTATATAAAAATGAAAAATAGTATTCCATAGTTCATATCCTCTACAATATCACAGTCAAACCCACATATCATTTCATTGATAATAAATTTGTTAAATCTATATGATATCACAACCCTGGTAAAAAATATAGAAACATCATTTCACACAACATGTGGTTGTATGGTTATTTTCACTGGTCTATATATTATCACTAACTACATTAGGTGTAATGCCTTGACCCCAGTAACCCAGAGTTGGTGCATTATTGCGTAACATTCACAGGATCACAAAAGATCATGTCTCGAAAGACAGATTAGTTTAGTAGCCTTGAAACACTAGATACATTCATAAATGTTACATTACATCATATAGTGAAAAACTAAAAAAACAAAGTCTACATATTCCTCACTCATATCCACTTCTTACTATCCCTGCAGGTCATTCATAAAATACTTCTTCACATCCTGGAAAATATTAAAACATTGAAAGGGGTGAGCTCAGATGCTCAGTAAGGATAACAATATTGCGGAAGCATTCATAAATAAACATTAACATTTAAGGCAATGTATTACTAAAACAAAATGATTTCAAACATTAACTTCAACATAATATGGAAAAAGTAAAATGAGATAATGCCATTTACTTCTTCACATGGATATTCTACTGGTCGAATAATCAAATGAAATATCAATAACCACTTTCATAATGATGGAATGCATAATGCCAGACTATCATAACCACATAGTCAAGGCCTCGTGCCAAGACCACAAATAATATTTTGTCAAGGCCTCATGCCAAGACACTAGTTTGACTCATGAGACCTACCGATGCATCATGGAACTATAGTGGGATCCACCTATCACTTATTAAGTCCAATTCATTCCTCATATGAACAGGTTTAAACATATCATAAATCATAACATAATCGTATCCCATAAAACATGTATAAAGGAAACATAACATTTCCACATTTCAATCACTAGATATCAATACAACACATTGATATAATAAAATCATTTTCAAAACCATTTTCAATACCAAAATAAAAGAAAGTTAAAACATTTTATTTATTTTTCATTAAAAAAAATTGTGTCTTGTAGAGGAAGCCGAAAATCAAATAATGGTCACAGCGACGGAGAAGTCGTTGTTGCCGCATATTTACGGCAAGAAAAACATTCCATTTTTTTCATTTAGTAAAACACTTCATATAAAAAAGATTCCTTTTGAATAAACATCAAAGTCAAAGGGGATTATACACCCTATAAAACAAAGTTGTGTATAAAACAAAATTTTCCTCAATGAAAGGAGATTGAGATGAAGAACCTTAAAAAGATCATTTTTTTAATAAAGTAGATCTATTATGTGTATTCACTATAAGTACATAAATAAAGTACAAATACAATATAGTACATAATAATATCATGACATAATTTGAAAGTAGGAGATTAACCCAAAGAATGGAAATTGGGTTAAGAAATTCCCTTACCTCGTGTCTGACTTGACTCGTTCGTTATTTAACCTCATGAATAATAAACTAGAGTTAATATCTACCTTAATAAGAACTTTTTTCATGTTCATTATTCCTTTTATATCACTTATTACCATGTCATTAACATTATGTAATTATTTAAGTTTATAACGGTCGTTTTGTCGATCTTAGGTACTTAAGCCAAAACAAAACTTCTTATAACTACACTTTGTTCTTGTGGTAATATATCCATTATATACATAATTATATTCATGATGTATATATCATATACATCATATATATCCAGTAAATACATTCATTTATAATATTACATAACATTGAGAGGTATGAAATGAAATGCACCGTTCATGGAGACGGTAAGCCGTACGTACGCATGAACGCTACTTTCATTTATATTTCATATTTAGTGGTATGAAATCAAAATTATATAAAGGTATATTATAATTCCAGTATAATATAATGTATAATACCATTTACTCCATCCTTTATACATCCCACATATGGCATTAACGATTGAAATCACTTTGAGGGGGCGGTAGTCCACACATCCTAAAATGAAAATAGCGCGTTTACCCATAATGGAAATCATAAAGGTATGACATAAATGATAAATGAAGAATAATAATAAAAATATAAACATAATATATATCATATATAAATACAGTGACATCTTAATGTCCACCTTTGAAGGTGTTGTATGAGTGTTGAACAATCATCGTTTCGTGGGGCAGAAATTCACCATCCACAGAAACAGTATGTTCTTTAACCATTAGATGTAGGTTTGTGTATGTTTAGCTCGAATAATTCTTATAAAAGCATCCTAGTATATTGAGGATACTGGTGTTGTTACAATATAAATGAATAAAAAGAGTTTAAGGGGTTGGAGAAGCAATATAATACAAAATAACATTAGAGAAGACATTACCTTAAAATCGGGTAACTCTTTTGATTTGAGCCAAAGGAATACTTGGGAAGAATTATTCCCAATGTGAGGCCTCTAATAGTAAGTTAGGGAAGTTGAGAGAGTATTTGAGTAGAGTTTGGATGAGCCAAAAGGCCTTTAATAAGTGATTATGGTGGTATAGGTGGGGGCCTTTTATTAGAGAAGAGGAGGGGCACTCTTGGAAAGATTGAAATGTTACATTATTATGAAATGCTTTTTCATATTCTAAAGGTCCCACACTTATATATTTCTAGGATAAGGTGATAAGGGTTCTAAATCTACCCATACACTATGATTTTGTCAAGTGTAAGTCTTATATTTTACATTAAGTTTTCATTTTATTTAAATCATTAATTAATGAGGTAATTGTTGCATCATCATGGTGTCATAAATAATATAATTTATTTAATGTCTAAAAATTATAAAAAAATATCATGATGTAGAAAATATTTTTATATTTCTATTGAATATTTATAGTAAAAAATATGACTTGTATAACCCCATATAAAAATTGTTTTAGTAAAACAACTCTTGTTTGTGACCTTTTAATTTTAATATTTAATAAAAAGTTATTTATGTCATTTTCCTACCAAAGTGGCTCCATGGGGTCCCCAAGTTGACCCATTGATTGTCTTGGTCGGCCATGACATATCCAATAGGGGTAAGAAAAGGGAAAAGGTCATTCCATATTTTTATAATACTATTTTTACCTTAAATTTCACTAAATACCTTTAATCGCGATTAATTATACATAAAAGTTACTATTCACCATAAAATTATTTTAATCCCATTGAACCACATTTTACGTTCTAATGAAATCCATATATCTAGGATTTTTTAAAATCAAATCATAGAAGTGGTAATGTTTCATTTAAATGAAAAATCTGTTTTTTAACTACCACTTAGTGGGTTCACTATTCATCAAAAATTGAAGTTTTTTCAGAACAATGCCAAAATTTCACGCGAAGCTATAATTGATATTATGAACTCAAAAATTATTTATATTTTACAAAATTTAAAACATATAAGTTACATTAATTATTTTTATAATTAATTCCTGCTGTCACAACAAATAGCGTGTTTTTAAGAAATAATATATATCAAAAGATTGACAATTGTTTATGTTCAATTTCAAAGTGAAATTATTTCTAATGAACACCATTGGATAAAATGGTAAAAATATATTCTAATCATACTTTAAAACCACTCAATAGTATAATTTATCACTATAAATTATTTTGATCAAAAAAGTTGTTTTAAGTATTTTTCACTATTCATAAAAAAATGGAGGTTCTCCGAAAATTACAAGAAAATCAACTTAGGATAATTTTGAAATCAATAATACAAAAATTAAGTCCATATTGCAATATAAGATTTCTATAATTTTAAAAAGTGGGTATTACTATTCATAATGGCTACTTTTATTAGTCGCGGTGTGTTAGAACTCAAACTTGCGTACAATGAAGGCTATTGCATTATTGAAAGAGAAGTGTATCGTGGAAGCTCGGGGTGTTACATTCTCCACTCCTTCAATAAATTTTTTCCTAGAAATTTGAAAATGTTCTTCGAAAATAAAAGGTTGAAAATAGAAAATACCTTTGTGGAAAACCCATATCGGAAATAGGGTTAATAAAAATATAACATTAAAAGAAAGAAAAAGAAGTACAAAGGTCACCCGAGATAGCCCATACTAGTATTCTATGAAAATATGGATATGGAGGAGAAACAAACCATCAAGGTATGATGGAGAGTTGTAGAAAATAGGATTAGAAGAATGTTAACCATAAGAAAATCACAAACTTGTGGTTGGTTAAACGGTCATTGAATCCCCAGTTGGAAAAGTTAACCGACAATTTTTTTTTAAGTTACCTTTTATAAAGTTGAGGAATTTATTTACGAGATTTTCTTAGAATGTAAGGAAATATACTTACTTGTCATATAGGCTTTCATTCTTTAATAAATTTTTACCATTAACCCATATTTCACTCCAAATGGAAACAGAACTAAAAAATATTTTATTTATCCTAATTGTATAAGTTTAAAAATATTACCACATACCATTTAGATTAGGAAAACTTTTTTGTAATAACCAGGGACTTCTTATAGGCTAGTGGTAGGTAATAAAGGCCTGTCGCACTATGGTTGTGGGTTCGATTCCTGCAGCATTGTCCGACGCGACGGGTTATACCCCACCATGCGGGTTGTCCTTTTCCTAAAACTATAGTATTATAATATTCCAAAAATAATCTTCAGAAATGTTTTAACCTTAAACAATACTATCCAAAGTTATCCCAAATACCTCTGTCCAGACTTTTTCTAAAAGGTCTTTAAATTCCAAAATCAATTGTAACATCAGATTCCCCAAACAAAGTAATGATTCTCTTATTGTCATATACTAAAAATATTATTACCTTCACCATATTAAATCCTTAATTAAAGCAACATGTACTGTAGTACAATCACATTATCCTTATAACCAGAATATAATCCTTGAGTCCCAATGCACCAATACATTAATTATTCCGCTTCAACTGTAGTAACAACATAAGATTGTCCTTGATCCCATGGCCTTTTCTGAGGTATGTTTCCCTGACCCTTAGGACATTCATTTGCATAATACCCCGTTTCCCTACAATTGTAGCATTCAACATTGGTAGCCTCTTTCTTTCCCTTGCAATCACGAGCCTGGTGACCTTCTTCTCCACATTTATAACAAACTCCCATTCCTTTTAGGCATGTACCGGGGAGATTCCTCCCACAATTATCACATAATGAAAAATCCTTCTTTCCATTTTTCCCTTTATCTGTCTCTTTTTCCACTGTTCTCTTCTTATCTTGCTTTACTTTGTTGTCATAAGACTTAGAGAATTCCTTTTCTATCTTGATATCACACGAGACTATATCTTTGTAAGTTGAGAAAGATTGTGATACTAATGCTCAACGGAGATATGGTTTTAACCCATCGAAGAAACTATCAATATTACTTCTTGGGTTATGTATATAATATGGAGCATGCCTCGCTATCCTTGTAATGTTAGCCTCATACTTTGCGACATTCTCATCCTCCTTCTGCCTCAGACTCAGAAATTGCCTTTCAATATCTGCTCGATGGTAATGTGGAAAGTATTTTTCTATGAAAAGATCTTTTAACTCTCTCTATTCCATATTTGATTCTTCTTCATCTTCCTTTGTGTTTTGAATCAGCGACCACCATTGATCAGCATCTCCAGTGAGGCAATAGACTGCCGTGACAACCTTCTCCCTTTCGCTACTCCCCATGGCATGGAATATTTTTTCTAAGGAGTTTATCCATTGCTCAGCTACTAATGGATTTGTACCCCCATTAAATGTTGGTGGATGTTTCCTCATGAAGCGGTCTAACATTGATCCTCCACGTTGCTGATCAGAGTGCTCCCTAAGATTAACGTTATTATTCATAACCTGAGTGAGTTGTCCCATTATGGTAATAAGTTGATCATCAACAGTTGTATCTCCAGATCCGCAATAATTATCTTGAGCAGGAGGGAAATCCCTACACGAAGTGCGTGCATTGATACTGTTTCCATTCCTTCCACTAGGCTCCATTTCAAAACAATGGCATACACTAGATTAGTTTATGAATTTAAATACATGATTCCATACTTGTAAAATACTTAACATAAATTGAACTATTTATGGATATAATCAATAAAAATGTTTTCTTTGAGGAAATATATACTCATAACCCTTCATAGTGGTTTGTAAAGAAGATGAGAATTATCCTAAGCATATACCTTGGGAGTGTCGTAACCAAGAGTGAAGCAAGGCCGGTGTTCATGCACCAGTTCCCGTTCAAGTCTAGCTCAAAGCGGTGTTTTCGGGTTTTACCCCTAGATACATCTGTGCCAGAGCCGCCTCTACCTGCTTGTATCCATACAGGGATGTATTGCTCGGAAAACTCACAAAATCTCTACAACAAAAAAATTATAGGATGTTCTTCTATACTAATCCACAAATTCTATCTTTGGGATATGTGTCCTAATCAGAGTTTATCTAAATCTAGCTTCCAAGGTTAGTAATAAAATGCCTCTGATACCAATTGTAACTCCCCGACCTGAGTTACCCAGAGTCGGTGCATTATTGTGTAACATTGGCATGATCATAAAAGATCATGTCTCAAAAGACTGATTAGTTTAGTAGCCTTGGAAACACTAGATACATTCATAAATGTTACATTACATCATAAAGTGAAAAACTACAAAAACAAAGTCTCCATAGTCGACACTCATATCCTCTTCTGACTATCCCTGCAGGTCATTCATAAAATACTTCTTCACATCCTAGAAAATATTAAAACATTGGAAGGGGTGAGCTCAGATGCTCAGTAAGGATAACAATATTGCAGAAGCATACATAAATAAAAATTAACATTTAAGGTAATGTATAACTAAAACAAAAGCCTTTTAAACTTGAACTTCAACATAATATGGAAAATGTAAAATGAGATAATTCCATTTACTTCTTCACATGGATATTCTACAGGTTGAATAATCTCATGCAATATCAATAACCACTTCCATAATGATGGAATACATAATGCCAGACTATCATAACCACGTAGTCAAGGCCTCGTGCCAAGACCACAAATAAGATTTTGTCAAGTCCTCATGCCAAGACACTAGTTTTTATCATTAGACCTACCGATGCATCGAGGAGCTATAGAGGGTTCCACCCGTCACTTATTAAGTCCAATGCATTCCTCATATGAACAGGTTTAAACATATCATAAATCATAACATAATCGTATCACATAAAACATGTATAACGGAAACATAACATTTCCACATTTCAATCACAAGATATCAATAAAAAACATTGATATAATAAAAAAACATTCAAAACCATTTTCAATACCAAAATGAAAGAAAGTTAAAACTTTGTATTTATTTTTAATTAAAAAACGTTGTGGCTTGTAGAGGAAGCCGAAACACAAATAATGGTCAAGGCGGTGGAGAAGTCATTGTCGCCGCATATTTACGGCAAGAAAAACATTCCCTTTTTTCGTTTAGTAATAAAATTCATATAAAAATGATTCCTTTTGAATAACATCAATGTCAAAGGGGTTTATACACTGTATAAAATAATGTTGTGTATAAAAAAAATATGCCTCAATGAAAGTAGATTGAGACGAAGACCCATAAAAAGATAATTTTTTTAAATAAAGTTGATCTATTATGTGTATTAAATATAAGTACACATAAATAAAGTAAAAATACAATATAGTTCATAAAAATATCATGAAATAATTTGAAAGTAGGAGATTAACCTGAAGAATGGAAATTGGGTTAAGAAATTCCCTTACCTCGTGTCCGACTTGACTCGTTCGTTATTTAACCTCATGAATAATAAAGTAGAGTTAATATCTATATTCTTAAGAACCTTTTTCAAGTTCATTATTCCTTTTATATCAATTATTACCGTGACATTAAAATTATGTAATTATTTCAGTTTAAAACGTTCGTTTTGTCGATCTTAGGTACTTGAGCCAAAAATAAACTTCGTACAATTACACATTGTTCATGTGGTGTATATCCATTATATCCAAAATTATATTCATGATGTATATATCATATACATCATATATATCAATTATATACATTCATTTATAATATTACATAACATTTAGAGGTAAGAAATGAAAGTAGCGTTCATGGACTATAACGCCTCGACCCCCGATACCCAGAGTCGGTGCAGTATTGCGTAACATTGGCATGATCACAAAAGATAAAGTCTCCAAAGACCGATTTGTTTAGTATCCATGGAAACACTAGATACATTCATAAAGGTTACATTACATCATAAAGTGAAAAACTGCAATAACTATGTCTCCATAGTCCACATTTCTATCCTCTTCGGACTATCCCTGCAGGTCATTCGTAAAATAATTGTTCACATCCTGGAAAATATTAAAACATTGAAAGGGGTGAGCTCATATTCTCATTAAGGATAAAAATATTGCAGAAGCTTTCCTAAATAAACATTAACAGTTTAGGCATTGTAAAACTAAAACAAAAGCCTTCTTAAACATTAAATTCAGCAATAATATGGAAGAAATAAAATTTAATATTGCCATTTACTTACTCACATGGATATTCTACTAGTAGATAATCACATTTAATATCAATAACCACATTCATAATGATGGAAAGCATAATGTCAGACTATCATAACCACGTATCCAAGGCCTCGTTCCAAGACCACAAATTAGATTTTGTCAAAGCCTCATTCCAAGACACTAGCTTGTCTCATGAGACCTACCGATACAATTTTTTTAAAATATACTAATGATTAAAATAAATCAAATATACTCCAGTGTTTATTTGAAAACATTATGCAAGATTCTGAAAACAAAATAACTAATTCTGAGACTGCTCGACTAATTACAGGCCATGATGGGTCCACACCCAATCCCTTTATGTCTATCACACTCGAGAGTCGGGTTTTCTGAAAACATTTTTAATCTTGCGTTAAATATGTATACATTTTCACTGGATTTTCATATATTTGAGAGAAATATATCTATCTTTTTTTTGAAATCATTTAAAAAATTTATGGCTTGTAGTGGAAGCCAAAACTCAAATAATGGTCACGGCGGCGGAGAAGTCGTTGTCGCCACATACTTAAGACAAGAAATACATTCCTTTTTTTCATTTAGTAAAATTCTTCGTATAAAAAGATTCCTTTTGAATAAATGTAAAAGTCATAGGGGTTTATACACAGTATAAATGAAAGTTGTGTATGAAACAAAATATGCCTCAATAAAAGGATATTGAGATGAAGTCCTTAAAAAGATAATTTTTTTAAATAAAATAGATCTACTATGTGTATTCACAATAAGTACACATAAATAAAGTACAAATACAAGATAGGATATAATAATATCATGACAAAATTTGACAGTAGAAGATTAACCCAATGAATGGAAATCGGGTTAAGAAGATCCCTTACAAAGATAATATTTTAAAATAAAATATATATATTATGTTTATTCACTACAATTACACATAAATAAAGTAAAAACACAAGATAGTACATAATAATATCATGACATAATTTGAAAGTAGGAGATTAACCCAAAGAATGGAAATTGGGATAAGAAATTCCCTTACATTGCGTCCTGTCTTGACTCGACCGTTATTTATCCTCCTGATAATAAACTAGTGTTAATTTATAATTGCTTAAGAACCTTTTTAATGTTTTTTATTCCTTTTATATCACTTATTACCATGTAATGAACATTATTTAATTATTTAAGTTAATAACGGTCGTTTTGTCGATCTTTGGTACTTGAGTCAAAAATAAACTTCTTATAATTACAAGTTGTTCATGTGATGATATATCCATTATATACAGAATTATATTCATGATATAGATATCATATATATAATATATATCCAGTATATACATGCATTTATAATATTCCATAACGTTTAGAGGTAAGAAATGAAATGCACCGTTCATGGAGATGGTAAGTCGTACGTACGCATGAACGGTACTTTCATTTCTATTTCGTATTTAACGAAATCATAATGATATAAATGTATATTATAATTCTAGTATAATATCATATATAATATCATTTACTCCATCCTTTATACATCCAACATATGGGATTAACGATTCAAATCACTTTGAGGGGGTGGTAGTCCGCACTTCCTAAAATGAAAATATCGTGTTTACCCATAATGGAAACAATAAAGGTATGCAATAAATGAAAAATATAGAACCTTAAGTAAAACATAAACATATTATATATCATATATATAAATATAGTGACATCTTAATGGCCACCTTTGAAGGTGTTATATGAGTGTTGAACAATCATCGTTTCGTGAGGCAGAAATTCACCATCCAACGAAATAGTATGTTCTTTAACCATTAGATGTAGGTGTGTGTAAGTGTAGCTCGAATAATTATTATAAAAACATCCTACTATATTTAGGATACTGGTTTTGTCACAAAATAAATTAATAAAAAGAGTTTAGGTGGTTGGATAAGTAAAATGAAACAAAATAACATAAGAGAAGACATTACCTTAAAATTGGGTAACTCTTTTGATTTGAGCCAAAGGATTCCTGGGGAAGAATTCTGCCCAATGTGAGGCTTTTAGGAGTAAGGGAGGGAATTTGGTTGAGTATTTGGGTAGATTTTGGCCAAGACAAAAGTCTTTGAAGGTGTGATTAAGGTGGTAGTGGTGGGGGCGTTTTATAAGAGGAGAAAAGGGGCACTCTTGGAAAGATTGAAATGATACATTATTATGAAATGCTTTTTCCGATTCTAAAGGTCCCAAACTTATATATTTCGTGGATAAGGTGATAAGAGTTCGAAATATACTCATACAATATGTTTTTGACAAGTGTAAGTCTTATATTTTACATTATCTTTTTATTTTATTTAAATCGTTAATTACGGAGGTAATCGCTGCATTATCATGGTGTCATAAATAATTTAATTTATTTCATGTCTAAAAATTATAAAAAAAATATCATGATTTAGTAAATATTTATAGATTTCTAATGAATATTTATAGTAAAAAATATGACTTCTATAACCCCTTTTAAAAATTGTTTTAGTTAAACAACTCTTGTTTGTGACATTTTTATTTTATCATTAAATAAAAAGTTATTTATGTCATTTTCCTAACAATGTGGCTCCATGGGGTCCCCAGGTTTACCCATGGATTTTCTTGGTTGGACATGACACATCAAATAGGGGTAGGACAATTGTAAAGGTATTTTCATATTTTTATAATACAATTTTTACCTTAAATTTAAATAATTACCTGTAATCGCGATTAATTAAACTTAAAAATTTACCATTCACCAAAAAATTATTTTAATCCCATTGAACCACATTTTACATCCAAATGACAACCATGTATGTTAGAATTTTGAAAATCAAACCACAAAAGTTGTAATGTTTCATTTAAACGAAAAATCGGTGTTTAACTACCACTTAGTGGCTTCACTATTCATCAAAAATTGATGTTTTTCAGAACAATGCCAAAATTTCACCGTAAGCTAGAAATGATATTCCAAATTAAAAAATGATGTCTATTTTAAAAAATTCCAAACATATATGTTGCATTAATTAATTTCATAATTAATTCCCGCTGTCACAACAAATAGCGTGTTTTCAAGAAACAATATATATAAAAAGATTGACAATTGATTATGTCCAATTTCAAAGTGAAATTAATTCTAATGACCACAATTGAATAAAATGGTAAAATTATATTCTTATTATACTTTAAAACCACTCAATAGTATAATTTATCACTATATATTATTTTGATTAAAATAGTTGTTTTTAAGTATTTTTCACTATTCATAAAAATTAGAAGTTCTCAGAAAAATACCATAAATTCAACATAGGCTAATTTTGATATTCTAAATCCAAAAACGAAGTCCATTTGGAATGATAACATTTATAATATTTCAAAGATTAGGTATTACTATTCATAACGTCTACATTTATTGGTTTTGGTGTGTGTTAGAACTCGAAGTTGCGTACAACACACGCTACTGTATTATTTAAATAGAAGTGTATCGTGGAAGCTTGGGGTGTTACATTCTCCCCTCCTTCAAATAATTTCATCCTCGAAATTTCATATAATATCACTGTGTAAAAAGACTCGTGTGATTCTTCATCATAAGTTCCTCGGGTTCCCACGTTGCATCGTCCATCTTATGGGTTCTCAATGGGGAAACACTAGGGCGAATAAATCCCTTATTACTCAATTCCTCTAGTTGTTTCTTTAGTTCAACTAATTCCATGGTGGCCATCCTATAAGGGGACTTCGATATAGGACTTGATCCAGGAATTAAATCAATGGAAAACTCAACTTCTCGTTCTGGAGGATGTCCAGGTAAATCTTCCGGAAACACATCTTCATATTCTTTCACAATAGGTACATCCTTTATTTGAACATTAATTTCCTTTCCCTCAGTCATTTCATTCTCTTCCTCCCCAATAATTGAATTTAGTTGAGCTACTGGGGGTGGATCTAAATAAGAATTAGGAGGTTACGATTTTTGATGATGATGTTGACCACACCCATACCTCTTCTGACAATCCCTGCAGGTCATACATAAAATACTTCTTCACATCCTCGAAAATAATAAAACATTGAAAGGGGTGAGCTTAGATGCTCAGTAAGGTTAAAAATATAGTGGAATCTTTCATAAATAAACATAAACATTTAAGGCAATGTATAACTAAAACAAAATCCTTTTAAACTTGATTTTCAACATAATTTGGTAAAATTAAAATGAGATAATTCCATTTACTTATACAAATGGATATTCTACTGGTCGAATAATCACATGCAATATCAACAACCACTTTCATAATGATGGAATGCATAATGCCAGACTATCATAACCACGTAGCCAAGGCCTCATTCTAATACCACAAATAAGATTTTGTCAAGGCCTCGTGCCAAGACACTAGTTTGTCTCATGAGACCTACCGATGCATCGAGGAGCTATAGCAGGCTCCACCCATCACATATTAAGTCCAATACAATCCTCATTTGAACATGTTTAAACATATCATAAATCATAACATAATCGTATCACATAAAACATGTATAAAGTAAACATAACATTTCCAGATAACAATCACAATATATCAATACAACACATTGATATAATAAAGTCACTTTCAAAACCATTTTCAATAACAAAATAAAATAATGTTAAAACTTTTAATTATTTTTCATTAAAAAAAATTTGTGTCTTGTAGAGGAAGATGAAACTCAAATAATGGTCATGACGGCATAGAAGTCATTGTCGCCGCATATGTACGACAAGAAAAACATTCTGTTTTTGTCGTTTAGTAAAACACTTCGTATAAAAAATATTTCTTTTGAATAAATTTCAAAGTCAAAGGTGTTTATACACCATATAAAAGAAAGTTTTGTATAAAAAAAATATGCCTCAATGAAAGGAGATTGAGACGAAGAACATTAAAAGGATCATTTTATTAAATAAAGTATATCTATTATGTGTATTCATTATAAGTACACATAAATAATGTACAAATACAATATAGGATATAATAATATCATGACATAATTTGAAAGTAGGAGATTAAACCAGAGAATGGAAATTGGGTTAAGAAATTCCATTACCTCGTGTCCCACTTGACTCGTTCGTTCATTAACCTCCTGAATAATAAACTATAGTTAATCTCTACCTTCTTAAGAACCTTTTTAAAGATCATTGATCCTTTTATATCACTTATTACCATGTCATTACCATTATGTAATTATTTAAGTTTATAACGGTCATTTTGTCGATCTTAGGTACTTGAGCCAAAAATAAACTTCTTATAATTACACATTGTTCATGTGGTAATATATCCATTATATCCATAATTATATTCATGATGTATATATCATATACATCATATATATCCAGTATATACATTCATTTATAATATTACATAACATTTAGAGGTAAAAATGAAAGTAGCATTCGTGGACTGTAACGCCCCGACCCCAGTAACCCAGAGTCGGTGCATTATTGCATAACATTGGCATGATCACAAAAGATCAAGTCTCGAAAGACCAATTAGTTTAGTAGCCTTGGAAAAACTAGATACATTCATAAATGTTACATTACATCATAAAGTGAAAAACTACAATAACTAATTCTACATAGTCCACACTTCTATCATCTTCGTACTATCCCTGCAGGTCATTCATAAAATACTTCTTCACATCCTAGAAAATATTAAAACATTGAAAGGGGTGAGCTCATATTCTCAGTAAGGATAACAATATTGTGGAAGCTTTCGTAAATAAAAATTAACATTTAAGGAAATTTATAACTAAAACAAAAGCCGTTTTAAACATTAACTTCTGCCTAATATGGAAAAAATAAAATTAAATAATTCCATTTACTTACTCACATGGATATTCTACAAGTCGAATAATCACATGCAATATCAATAACCACATTCATAATGATGGAATTCATAATGAAAGACTATCATAACCACGTAGCCAAGGCCTCGTGCCAAGACCACAAATAAGATTTTGTCAAGGCCTCGTGCCAAGACACTAGTTTGTCTCATGACACCTACCGATGCAATTTTTTAAAATACACTTATGATTAAAATAGCTCAAATATACTTCATTTTTTTTTGAAAACATTATTTAATCTTCTTAAAACAAAATAACTAATTCTGAGACTGCCTGACTAATTACAGGCCATGATGGGTCCACGCCCAATCCCTTCCTGTCTACCACACTCGAGAGTCGGGTTTTCTGAAAATATTGTTTAAGATTGCTTTAAATATATATATATATTTCCACTGGATTTTCATATATTTGAGAGAAATATATCTCTCTTTTTTTGAAATCATTTAAAAAATTTATGGCTTGTAGAGGAAGCCAAAACAAAAATAATCGCCATGGCAGCGGAGAAGTCGTTGTCACCGTATACGTAAGACAAGAAAAACATTCCTTTTTGTCATTTAGTAAAACACATCATATAAAAATATTCCTTTTGAATAAACGTAAAATTCAAAGGGGTTTATACACAGTATAAAAGAAAGTTGTGTATAAAACAAAATATGCCTCAATAAAAGGATATTAAGACGAAGTCCTTACAAAGATAATTTTTTTTAATAAAATAGATCTATTATGTGTATTCACTATAAGTAAACATAAATAAAGTACAAATACAAGATAGGATATAATAATATCATGACATAATTTGAAAGTAGAAGATTAAACCAATGAATGGAAATAGGGTTAAGAAGTTCCCTTAAAAAGATCATTTTTTAAAATAAAATAGATCTATTATATGTATTCACTATAATTAAACATAAATAAAGTAAAAAACACAAGATATTATTTTATAATATCATGAAATAATTTGAAAGTATGAGATTAACCCAAAGAATGGAAATTTGGTTATGAAATTTCTCTTACCTTGCGTACTTTCATGACTCAACCATTATTTAACCTCCTGAATAATAAACTAGAGTTAATTTATAATTGCTTAAGAACATTTTTCAAGTTTTTTATTCCTTTTATATCACTTATTACCATGTTTGGAACATTATGTAATTATTTATGTTAGTGACGATCGTTTTGTCAATATTTAGTACTTGAGACAAAAATAAACTTCTTATAATTACAAGTTGTTCATGTGCTGATATATCCATTTATACAGAATTTTATTCATGATATATATATCATATATCTCATATATATCCAGTATATACATTCATTTATAATATTCCATAATGTTTAGAGGTAAGAAATGAAATGCATCGTTCATGGAGACGGTAAGCCGTACGTACACATGAACACTACTTTCATTTCTATTTCGTATTTAATGAAATAATAATGATATAAAGGTATATTATTATTCTAGTATAATATCATATATAATATCATTTACTCCATCCTCTATACATCCCACATTTGGGATTAACGATTCAAATCACTTTGAGGGGGCGGTAGTCTGCACTTCCTAAAATGAAAATATCCCGTTTACCCATAATGGATACAATAAAGGCATGCCATAAATGAAAAAATATAGAACCTTACGTAAAACATAAACATATTATATATCATATATATAAATATTGTGACATCTTAATGTCCACCTTTGATGGTGTTATATGAGTGTTGAACAATCAACGTTTTGTGAGACAGAAATTCGCCATCCACAAAAACAGAATGTTCTTTAACCATTTGATGTAGGTGTGTGTAATTGTAGCTTGAATAATTATTATAAAAAAAATCCTATTATATTGAGGATACTGGTGTTGTTACAAAAAAAATTAATAAAAAGATTTTAGGTGGTTGGATATGTAAAATAAAACAAAATAACATAAGAGAATACATTACCTTAAAATCATGTGACTCATTTTATTTGAGCCAAAGGCTTTCTTGGGAAGAATTATGCCCAAAGTGATGATTCTAGGAGTAAGGGAGGGATGTTGGGAGAGTATTTGGGTAGATTTTGGCCGAGCCAAAAGGCTTTGAAGGTGTGGTTAAGGTGGTAGTGGTGGGGGCCTTTTATAAGAGGAGAGAAGGGGCACTCTTGGAAAGATTGAAATGTTACATTATTATGAAATTATTTTTCGGATTCTAAAGGTCCGAAACATATATATTTAGAGTCTAAGGTGATACGTGTTCGAAATATACTCATCCAATAGGTTTTTGACAAGTTTATGCCTTAGATTTAACATTATCTTTTTATTTTATTTAAATCGTCAATTAATGAGGTAATCACTGCATCATCATGGTGTCATAAATAATTTAATTTATTTCATTTATAAAAATTATATAAAAATTATCATGATGTAGGAAAATGTTTTAAAATACTAAA
Source organism: Viscum album (assembly GCA_963277665.1). Classification (NCBI taxonomy): domain Eukaryota; kingdom Viridiplantae; phylum Streptophyta; class Magnoliopsida; order Santalales; family Viscaceae; genus Viscum; species Viscum album. Next base: position 522,091,146 of record OY728160.1, read on the forward strand.
TTAATATTTATAGTCAAAAATATGACTTTTATACCCACATTTAAAAATTGTTTTAGTAAAACAACTCTATTTTCTGACATTTTTATTTTAACATTAAATAAAAAGTTATTTATGTCATTTTCCTACCAATGTGGCTCCATGGAGTCCCCAAGTTGACCCATGGATTTTATTGGTCGGAAATGACACACCTAATAAGGGTAGGATAAGTGTAAAGGTATTTTCATATTTTTATAATATAATTTTTACCTTAAATTTCACTAATTACCTTTAATCGCGATTAATTAAACATAAAAGTTTATATTCACCAAAAGAATATTTTACTCCCATTGACCCAAATTTTACTTCCTAATGTCAACCATGTATGTATAATATTTTAAAATCAAACCACAGAAGGTTTAATGTTTCATTTAAATGAAAAATCATTTTTTAACTACTACTTTGTGGTTTCACTATTCATCAAAAATTGATGTTTTTCAGAACAATGCCGAAATTTCACCCTAAGCTATAATTGATATTATGAATTCAAAAATGATGTCTATTTTAAAAAATTCCAAACATATACATTTCATTAATTAATTTCATAATTAATTCCCGCTGTCACAACAAATAGAGTGTTTTTAAGAAACAATATATATCAAAAGATTGACAATTGTTTATGTCCAATTTCAAAGTGAAATTAATTATAATGACCTCCATTGGATAAAATGGTAAAAATATATTCTAATTATACTTTATAACCACTCAATAGTATAATTTACCACTATATATTATTTTGATAAAAAAAGTTTTTTTAAGTATTTTTCATTATTCAAAAAAAATTGGAAGTTCTCAGAAAAATACCAAATATTCAACATAGGCTAATTTTGATATTCCAAATCCAAAAACGAAGTCCATTTGGAAAGATAAAATTTATAATATTTAAAAAATTAGGTATTACTATTCATATCAGCTACTTTGATTGGTTGTGGTGTGTGTTAGAACTCAAAGTTGCGTACAACACACGCTACTGTATTATTCAAAGAGAAGTGTACCGTGGAAGCTTGGGGTGTTACATTATCCCATCCTTCAAATAATTTATTCCTAGAAATTTCATATAATATCATTGTGTAAAAAAACTCGGGTCATTCTTCATCATAAGTTCCTCGGGATCCCTCGTTGCCTCCTCCATCTTATGGTTTCTCCATGGAGAAACACTAGGTAGAATAAATCCCTTGTTACTTAATTCTTCTAGTTGTTTATTTATTTCAACTAATTCCTGGGTGGCCATCCTATAAGGGGACTTTGATATATTCCTTGATCTAGGAATTAAATCAATAGAAAACACAACTTCTCGTTCTGGAGGATGTCCAGGTAAATCTTCCAGAAACACATCTTCATATTCATTCATAATAGGTACATCCTTTATTTGAACATTACTTTCCATGCCCTCAGTCATTTCAATATCTTACTCCCCAATAATTGAATTTAGTTGAGCTACTGGGGGTGGATATAAATAAGAATTAGGAGGTTACGATTTTTGATGATGATGTTGACCACACCCATATCCTCATCTGACAATCCCTGCAGGTCATACATAAAATACTTCTTCACATCATGGAAAATATTAAAACATTGAAAGGGGTGGGCTCAGATGCTCAGTAAGTATAATAATATAGCGGAAGCTTTTATAAATAAACATAAACATTTAAGGCAATGTATAACTAAAACAAAATCCTTTTATACTTGATCTTCAACATAATATGGAAAAAGTAAAATGAGATAATGCTATTTACATATTTACATGGATATTCTACTGGTCGATTAATCACATGCAATATCAATAACCACTTTCATAATGATGGAATGCATAATGCCAGACTGTCATCACCACGTAGCCAAGGCCTCGTGCCAGGACCACAAATAAGATTTTGTCAAGGCCTCGTGCCAAGACACTAGTTTTTCTTATGAGACCTACCGATGCATCGAGGAGTTATAGCAGGCTCCACCCGTCACTTATTAAGTCCAATGCATTCCTCATATTAACAGGTTTAAACATATCAAAAATCATAACATAATCGTATCACATAAATCATGTATAAAGGAAACATAAAATTTCCACATTTCAATCACAAGGTATCAATACAAAACATTGATATAATAAAGACAATTTCAAAACCACTTTCAATACCAAAGTAAAATAAAGATAAAACATTGTATATATTTTTCATTAAAAATAGTTATGGCTTGTAGACGAAGCCAAAACTTGAATAATGGTCACAACGGCGGAGAAGTCATTGTCGCCGCATATGTACGGCAAGAAAAACATTCCCTTTCTGTCGTTTAGTAAAACACTTCGTATAAAAAATATTCCTTTTGAATAAATGTCATAGTCAAAGGTGTTTATACACCGTATAAAATAAAGTTGTGTATAAAACAAAATATGCCTCAATGAAAGGATATTGAGACGAAGACCCTTAAAAAGATCATTTTTTTAAATAAAGTAGATCTATTATGTGTATTCACTATAAGTACACATAAATAAAGTACAAATACAATATAGGACATAATAATATCATGACATAATTTGAAATCAAGAGATTAAACCAAAGAATGGAAATTGGGTTAAGAAATTCCATTACCTCATGTCCGACTTGACTAGTTCGTTCTTTAACCTCCTGAATAATAAACTAGAGTTAATTTCTACCTTATTAAGAGCCCTTTTCAAGTTCATTATTACTTTTATATCACTTATTACCATGTCAATAACATAATGTAATTATTTAGGTTTATAACGGTTGTTTTGTCGATCTTAGGTACTTGAGCCAAAAATAAACTTCTTATAATTACACTTTGTTCATGTGGTAATATATCCATTATATCCATAATTATATTAATGATGTATATATCATATACATCATATATATCGAGTATGTACATTCATTTATAATATTACATAACATTTAGAGGTAAGAAATGAAATGCACCGTTCATGGAGACGGTAAGCCGTACGTACGCATGAACGCTACTTTCATTACTATTTAATATTTAATGGAATGAAATCATAATTATATAATGGTATATTATAATTAAAGTATAATATATTGTATAATAACATTTACTCCATCCTTTATACATCCCACATATGGCATTAACGATTCAATTCACTTTGAGGGGTCGGTAGTCCGCACTTCCTAAAATGAAAATTTCGCGTTTACCCATAATGGAAATCATAAAGGTATGACATAAATGAGAAATACGGAAGCATAAGAAAAACATAAACATAATATTTATCATATATAAATATAGTTACATCTTAATGTCCACCTTTTAAGGTGTTAAATGAGTGTTGAACAATCATCGTTTCGTGAGACAGAAATTCGCCATCCACAGAAACAGCTTGTTCTTTAACCATTAAATGTAGGTTTGTGTAAGTGTTGATCGAATAATTCTTATAAAAACATCCTATTCTATTGAGGATACTGGTGTTGTTACAAAAGAAATGAATAAAAAGAGTTTAAGGGGTAGGATAAGCAAAATAAAACAAAACAACATTAGAGAAGACATTACATTAAAATCGGGTAACTCTTTTGATTTGAGACAAAGGCTTACTTGTGAAGAATTATGCCCAATGTGAGGCTTCTAAGAGTAAGCTAGGGAAGTTTAGAGATTATTTAGGTAGTGGTTGGACGAGCCAAAAGGCTTTTAAGGTGTGAGTTAGGTGGTAGAGGTGGGGGCCTTTTATAAGAGGACAGGAGGGGCACTCTTGGAAAGATTGAAATGTTACATTATTATGAAATTATTTTTCGGATTATAAAGGTCCCACACATATATATTTCTCGGATAAGGTGATCGGGTTCTAAATCTACTCATCCAATAGATTTTTGACAAGTGTAAGTCTTAGATTTAACATTATCTTTTCAATTTATTTAAATCGTTAATTAATGAGGTAATTGCTGCATCATCATGGTGTCATAAATAATTTAATTTATTTAATGTCTAAAAATTATAAAAAAATATCATGATGTAGAAAATCTTGTTATATTTCTAATTAATATTTATATTAAAAAATATGACTTTTATAACCCCATATAAAAATTGATTTAGTAAAACAACTCTTGTTTGTGACCTTTTAATTTTAATATTAAATAAAAAGTTTTTTTTTTCATTTTCCTAACAAAGTGGCTCCATGGGGTCCCCAAGTATACCCATGGATTGTATTGGTCGTCCATGACACATAAAATATGGTTATGACAAGTTTAAAGGTCATTCCATATTTTTATAATACTATTTTTACCTTAAATTTCACTAATTACCTTTAATCGCTATTAATTAAACATAAAAGTTACTATTCACCAAAAAAAATTTAATCCCATTGAACCACATTTTACTTCCTAATGACAGCCATGTATGTCGGATTTTTAAAAATCAAATCACAGAAGTGGTAATTAATCATTTAAACGAAAAATCATTTTTTTATCTACCACTTAGTGGTTTCACTATTAATCAAAAACTGATGTTTTTCAGAACAAGGCCAAAAATTCACCCTATGCTATAATTGATATTCCAAATTCAAAAATGATGTCTATTTTAAAAAATTCAGAACATATAAGTTTCATTAATTAGTTTTATAATTAATTCCCACTGTCACAACAAATAGCGTGTTTTTAAGAAACAATATATATCAAAAGATTGACAATAGTTTTTGTCCAATTTCGAAGTAAAATTAATTATAATGAAAACCATTGGATAAAATGTTAAAAATATATTCTAATTATACTTTAAAACCACTCAATATTATAATTTATCAGTATAAATTATTTTGATAAAAAAAGTTGTTTTATCTATTTTTCACTATTCATAAAAAAAATGGAAGTTCCCAGAAAATTACAAAAAATTCAACATTGGATAATTTTGATATTACAAATACAAAAATGAAGTCCACATTGAAATATAAGATTTCCATAATTTTAAAAAGTGGGTATTACTATTCATAACAGCTACTTTGATTAGTCACGGTGTATTAGAACTCGAACTTGCGTACAATGTAAGCTACTGCATTTTTGAAAGAGAAGCATATCGTGGAAGCTCGGGGTGTTAAATTAGGTGATCACAAAATACATCGAGATAAATTATACATATTCTAATGTCACCTATAAGAGACTCAAAATGTTCATTGATGATTAACCACTGACATAATGGCCCAAAGATCTTTTTTATTTTTTTATAATCCACCTTTAAAGGGGTGAGGTGGAACCCATACAAGTCCCAAAGTCTTACTGTAAAATACACGACCCGTAAGAATTATTGGAAATCACCCAGTTATGAGAACATCGAAGTACTCATCCCTATCACATGTCCTGATATTAGCACTCCCCCCTCATAAGGACGCTCATATAGATTTCCAATGCAGAGCTTCACATGCCCGGTACTAATGGCAATTTCATACCCTCTTATTTTTCCAATTACGGTTCATTCGTCTCTTGTGAATGTTCTTGCTTTGATCCTCATTTGGATCCTTTTCCCTTGTAGTATGACTTGTACATCATCATATTCATGTGGCTTGAATTACATTGTGTGGCCCTATGGCCTTGAGGTAGCCAAAATGACATAAGAGGAAAGTGGCAAGAAGGCCTTATGTGGACCCAAAGCCTTGCAGGACACAGTGACCAAACTGGTGGCCAAAAGGCCGAGATGGATGAATGGTTTTAGCTACTACAGTTCTGAATAATAAATATTATAGTTCCCGCTAATATTTTAGGAAAATTACAACTACAGTAACCAGAAATATGTCTCCACCCAGATATGATTTTGGGTCTCTAGGATTCACTTCTAGAGTCCTCATAAACCGAGATAAGGTTCATTTGCAATAAATTTTTTTATTAACACTCTACTCCCATTGGGTGGCCCCTCCAAGACAAAAGCACAATAAATGTTCTCTAGCTAGGAAAAATGGCCTTGAATAACCCTGTGCATAATATGCACAGTGTCCACATCTTGTGGGTCTTTATCTCGTGAAAGTTCTTAGGGAGATCAAGGGTTGCAACTAAAGGGTACAACTCATCTATCACCCCTTGGAAAAAATGTGGGTATGGTTAACGATCGACTCCATATTGGTTTCCTCCAAAACCTAAGTGTTCCATGCATTCCTCATCAAGGAATATGACTTTGAATCACCTAGTTCATAAAATGAACACTCTCTGATTCTAGTGGTACTCAGTAATGGGCCAGTTTTCACGGAGGTCGAAGCGTAGAATCAGCGGGTACCACTTGGATATCACCCTATGCACTACTAGAAATAAAGGTTTTCCTAATGCTTTTATCCCAAAATATTTGTAAAAACATTCGGAATGTGAGTCTATACCAATGATTTAACAAAACTCTTAGTATAGGCCTATTTTTAGGAGCCTTTACCAATGATTTCAGAGAACCATTGGGAAAATCTAGCTTGTAGAAGGCTTTACCAACGGTTCTATAGAACCGTATGGAAATGATTCTTTTTTTGAGATTTTACCAATAGTTATATATAAACAGTTGGGATAGGAAAAGGTTCCCAATGGTTTCTAAAAACCGTTGGGAAACTTTTTCCCCAATTAGCAGCACCTCCTCATTTATGAACAAAACTGAATGTGTAGTAGCAGGCCATCCTCGCTCGTCTTCCCCCATCAGAACTGCTAAATCTCCATCAGATCCATCTCAAATGTGGTATTTTCTTCTTTCTACAATTAAAATCATAACTTGTTACCATGTTATTATTGTTATTCACCTAATATTTTATTTTTGCATTTTGATTTTGATGTGTATCTCTTTTTTTCACTATTTTGATTTATCCTAGATTTTCTCCTTCCCATCGGATCCATTATATTAATTAAATCAGTAACCCTCCATCGAAGGTGAAACATCATAGATTCGTTGTGTTTGGATTCCATATTTTCTAATTATGTGTTTCTATTATTTTTCCTCATCTTGTAATTAATTGTTACTTGAGAATTCATTTATATGTATTTATTAATTTTTAACAATGTTTCTATGAATGTTTTCCTTGAAATTCCTTGTGAAATATTATTTAATCCTATTTTAATTTAATTGATCATGTAATGAATTTGATGACTATAATTTTGGCATCTTTTAAAATTTTATGAATTATTAAATTCCATGATATTTTTGATTTATTTTCAAAGAATATTTATAGAATGAATTTGTGAAATTAATAAATTGAATTGGTTTATTATTCAAAGAATGAAATAAATTTATTTTAATGCAATGTGTTGAACTATTTAATGTCTTCTATGTAGTTTCAAATGATTGAATTTGTGAAATGACAACGAACCCACTTGGAATAAGTGGTGTGAGGGGCCTATCTAGGGGGTGAGGGGGGATTTTTGGGTTGTGGGGGGCTGTCTGGGGTAGGGTGTTGTCCGAGGGGGGGGGATATCCGGGGGTTGGGGGGATATCCTGGGTGGGGGGGGCTGTCTGGGGTGAGGGGGTGTCCAGGGTGTTGGGGTGTTGTTCGGGATGAGGGGGGCTGTCCGAGGGTGGGGGGATGTACGGGTGGTGTAGGGGCTGTACGGGAGGTGGGGGTTGTCTTGGGTTGGGGGCTGCCTGTCGGTTGGGGGGATGTCTAGGGGGGTTGTCCGAGTGGTGGGGGCTGTTCGGGGGGTGGGGAGCTGTCCGGCTGGGGGTGGGGGGGTTTGGGGGTGTGGGGGGGGGGGGATGTTGGGTTGGGGGGTGTTTGTGGGGTGGGGTGGGTTGTCCTGGGTCTTGGGGGGAAATTCGGGAGGGGGGGTTGTCCATTGGTGGAGGTGGGGGGGGGGGGCTGTACGTGTTGAGGGGGGCCTGCCCGGGGGTGGATGGGCTGTCCAGGTGGTGCAGGGGGCTGTCTGGGTGGTGTAGGGGCCTACCTGGGGGTGGGGGGCTTTCCAGGGGTGAGGGTTGTCCATGGTGTGGGGGAATCCAGGGGTTGGGGGCTTTCCAGGGTGAGGGGGGATATCCAGGGTGTGAGGGCTGTCCAGGGTGAGGGGGGTGTCCGGGAGGTGGGGGTTAGCTGGGGTGTGTGTTGGAGGGTGTACCGGAGGTGGGTGTGTTGTCCGGGGTGAGTGGGGGCTATCAGGGGTGAGGGTGGGGGCTATAATGGGTGAGGGGGGTGGGGGTTGTGTCCGAGGAACGATGTTGTTGGTACCCCTAAAAGTGTCTACAACTAACAAATAGAAAACTGATTAAATGCATTCATATTGTGTTGATACTTCACAAAACCTATAAATTGGTCATTTGTGATGGGTATGAGTCAACTCCGCCTCAATCCAAGATAGGGTGTGGCTGGTATCACTCAAAGTGTCTCACTTTGGATTGAAATTGACATCATTTTAGGTGAAAACAACAACTGACATATGAAAAACAGACCTAACATTTTATGATTGTGTTGCTACTTTAGGATGATGATCAGTTGGTCATTTGAGACATTTAAAAGACAACCCCACCTCAATCCAAGTCACTGTGTGGCTGGTATCACTCTAAATGTCTCTATTTTTTTTTTAAAATGGATATCATTTTATGTAAAAAAACTGGCATACTGAAAACCAACCAAACATATTTTTATTGTCTTGATACATTAACATAAAAATCCATGGGTCATTTGTGAGTTGTACGAGGAGATGACGCATCATTTGGATATGCAGTTTATGTGGAACAACTAAATATGTGTTTTTTAGATGTTTGGCATGCTTGAAAAGCATGCAAGGGGTGGTCAAAACTAGCTGAATGACCTCAGAATTCAATTAAATAGGACATCAACAAGGAGTTGGTGAATTGTGAAATGGAAGTCTAGACATCATATCAATCGGAGGTGTCGTGTGACTGTGGTGGCCGAAAATGCACTCTACATTTCGTAAATGGCGAAAACATTCGTTTAACATTCAAATGCATTCTAAACGACATCAGAATGACTTGAAATCACAAAAAAACCATAATTATTATTCATGAGGTGTAAGTGGAGATGACATGTCATTCAGACACATGGTTTGCACGTTATAGCTATATATGTGTTTTTAGGTGTTTGGTGCGCTTGAAAAGCATGTTCGGGGTGGTCAAAACCAGCCGAAAGACCTCGGAGTGAACATGAAATCGGATGAAAACAATGGGTGGATGAATTGTAAAATGGCCGGCAGACGGCACATCAATCAAAGGTGTCTTGTGATCACGGTGGCCTAAAATGCACACTATATGTCGTAGATGGCCAACACATGTGTTTCACGGTGAAATACATACCCACAAACAACAAAATAACTTGAAATCACATGAAAACACCCAAATTATTATTCATGAGGTGCACGAAAAGACGACACATCATTCAGATGTGCAGTTTTTAAGAGTACGAATGGATATGTGTTTTTTAGGTGTTTGGCATGCTTGAAAAGCGTGTGTGGGGTGGTCAAAATTAGCCGAAATACATCAGAATTCCATGAAATCGGATGAAAAAAGGGTGGGTGAGCTTGAAATGGGCGGCCAGATGGCACATCAATCAGAGGTGTCATGTGACCGCGATGGCCGAAAAGGCACTCCGTGTGTCGTAAATGGAAAAAACATGTGTTTAACAGTCAAATGCATACCAAACGACATCAAAATGACTTTAAATAATTCAATACACTGTAATTTTTTTTCGTGAGGTGTATGAGGAGACACCAATCCATTCAGACACATAATTTGTGCATCATGAATTAATATGTGTTTTTTTTGTTGTTTGGTGTGATTGAAAAGCGTGCTGGGGGTGGTCTAAAACCGGCTGAACTATCGTAGAATGACATGAAATCTGGTGACAATAAAGGGTGGGTGAATTGTGAAATGGTCGGCCATACAACACATCAATTGTAGGTTTCGTGTGACCGTGGTGGATGAAAACACACACCATGTGCCGTAAATGGCCAAAACATGCATTTAACAGTAAAATTCATACTGAACGACATCGTAATGGATTAAAATGACAAGAAACCACCATAATTATTATTCTTGAGGTTTATCAGGAGACAAAAAACATTCAGACGTGCAGTTTGTGCGACATGACTAAATATGTGTTTTTAGGAGTTTGTTGTGCTTGAAAAGCGTGCTTGGGGTGGTCAAAACCAGCCAAACAAACTCAAAATGCCTTTAAATACAACTACATCAAAGGGTGGGTGAATTTTTGAAATGGTCAACCATATGGCACATCAATCAGAGGTGTCGTATGACCGCAGTAGATGAAAACACACTCTGCGTGTCGTAAAATGCCAAAAAATGTGTTTTACAGTCAAATACATAACAAAGACATCATAATGTCTTGAGATCACATAAAGACACACTAATTAATATTTGATGGGTGTATAAGAAACAACACATCATTTGGATACGTGGTATTTGCGGCATAACTGAATATGTGTTTTTAAGTGTTTGGCGTGCTTGAAAACTGTGTGTGGGGTGGTCAAAACCAGATGAATGACCTCATAATGCAATGAAATCGGACAAAAAAAGAGGCTGGGTGAACTGTGAAATGGTTGTCCATAGCACACGTCAATCAGAGGTGTCGTGTGACCATGATGGCAAAAAACGCACCCCTTATGTTGTAAATGGTCAAAACATGTGATTAACGGTAAAATTCACACTGAATGACATCCAAATGACTTGAAATCACTAAAAACACCATAATTTTTATTTGTGAGCTATACGGTAAGACAAAACGTAATTCATACACGTTGTTTTCATTACACGACTTAATGTGTGTTTTTTAGGTGTTTGGCGCACTTGAAAAGCGTGCGTGGTGTGGTCAAAACCAGCCGAACATCCCAGAATGCAATAAAATCAGGCTCCAATAAAGGGTGAGTGAATTTTAAAATTTTCGGTCATACGACACATCAATCGGAGGTGTCGTGTGACCGTAGTGGCAGAATACACACTCCACGTGTTGTAAATGGCCAAAAACATGCATTTAACGGTCAAATACATACGGAATGACCTCAGAATGACATCGAATCTCCTGAAAACACCTTAATTAATATTCTTGAGGTTTATGAGGAGACCAAGCATCATTCAGACAAGTGGTTTGTGCAACACAATTGAATGTTTGTTTTTTAGGTGTTTGGTGCACTTGAAAAGAGTGCGTCAGGTCGTCAAAATCAGCTGAATGACCTCATAATTCAATGAAAATCAGGACAACAAAAAAGGGTGGTGAATTGTAAAATGGTCAGGTAGAGAGAACTTCAATAATATGTGTTGTGTGACTGCAGTGGTTGAAAACACATTCCGCATGACGTAAATGAACAAAATATGAGTTTTAAGGTCAAATAAATAATTAAAAATAGCAGAATGACTTGCAATCATACGAAAACACCCTAATTATTATTCGTGAGGTGTACGAAATGACGACACATCATTCCAATGTGTATTTTGCATGGCATGGAAGAAGATGTGTTTTTTAGGTGTTTGACTCACTTTAAAAGCCTTCGTGAGGTGGTCAAATCCGGCCTTATGGCCTCAAAATACCATGAAATCAGATGACAACAGAGAGAGGGATAATTGTGAAATAGTCGGACATAAGACAAATCAATTGGAGTGTCGTGTGATCGTGGTGGCCAAAAACGCACTACAGATAGCACAACCACCCCCCCCTGACATGCCCCCTCAACACCCATATAGCCCCCCACACCCCTCAGACAACCCCCCACCTCGGACAACCCCAAACCACAAGATAGCCCCCCACCCCCACCGCACAACACCCCCTCACCTCGGACGATCCCCACCTCCCTAACATCAAAGGGGTGGGTGAATATTGAAATGGTTGGCCAGACAACACATCAATCGGAGGTGTCGTGTGACCGTAGTGGCCGAAAATGCAATCTGTGTGTCGTAAATGGCCAAAACATGTGTTTTACGGTCAAATAAGAACCCTAGGAAATCAGAATGACTTGAAATCACAAGAAAACAACATGATTATTATTAATGAGGTGTACTAAAATAAAACACGTCATTCGGATGAGTGGTTTGCGCGAAACAACTGAATATGTGTTTTTTAGGTGTTTGGCACACTTGAAAAGAATGCGTGGGGTGGTCAAAACCAGCCGAACAACCTCAGAATTCCTGAAATCGGACGAAAAAAATGGGTTGGAGAGCTGTGAAATGATCAGCTAGACGATAGGTCAATCAGAGGTGTCATGTGACCGCGATGGCCGAAAACACACTGTGTGTGTCCTAAATGGCCAAAAACATTCGTCTAATGGTCAAATGCATACCGAAAGACATCTTAATGACTTGAAATCACAATAAAAACCTTAATTTTTATTCCTAAGGTGTACGAGAAGACAACACATCATTCAGACACATAGTTTGCATGGCACGAATGAATATGTGTTTTTAGGTGTTTGGCGCACTTGAAAAGCATTCATGGGGTGGTCAAAACCAGTTGAATAACCTCATAATTCAATGAAATCAGACGACAATAAAGGGGTGGTGAATTTTGAAATTTTCGGGCAGACGACACATCAATCGGAGCTGTCATGTGACTGTGGTTGCCAAAAACGCACGCTACATGTCGTTACTGTCCAAACATGCATACAATGGTCAAATTCATACCGAACAACATCAGAATCACTAGAAATCACAATAACACATGCTAATTATTATTTTTGAGGTTTATGAGGAGAAACAATGTCATTCGGACATGCAATTTGTGTGATACAGTTGAATATGTGGTTTTAGGTGTTTGCTGCACTTGAAAAGGGTGTGTGGGGTGGTCAATACTGACCGAACGACCTCAGAATGCCATGAAATAGAACTACAACAAATTGTGGGTGAATTGTAAATGTTCAACCATTACGACACATCAATTGGAGGTGTCGTTGGACCACGGTGGCCGAAAATTCACTTTGAATGTCGTAAATGGCCAAAACATTTGTTTTACGGTCAAATACATACCCAACAGCATCAGAATTACATGAAAATCACACGAAAATACCCTTATTATTATTCAAGATGTGTACGAAAAACGACATGTCATTTGGATGCGCGATTTCCACGAGACGACTGAATATGTGTTTTTTAGGTGTTTGGCATGCTTGAAAAGCGTGCGTGGGGTGGTCAAAACAAGCCGAATGACCTCATAATTCAATGAAATCGTTTGAAAAAATGGTTGGGTGAACTTTGAAATGATAGGCTAGATGACGTGTCAATCAACGGTGTCGTGTGACCGTGATGGCCGAAAACGCACTCTGTGTGTCCTAAATTGTGAAAAAATGTATTAAATGGTCTAATGAATATTGAATGACATTAGAATTACTTGAAATCACACAAAAAACACCCTAATTTTCATTCGTGAGGTGTACTAGAAGAATTAACGTCATTCAGACGCACTGTTTACATGACATGACTGAATATGTGATTTTTAGGTGTTTCGCTTCCTTAAAAAGCATGCGTAGTATGGTAAAAACTGTCCAAATGACATCGGAATGTCATGAAATCAGAGGAAAATAAATGGTGGGTGAATTTTAAAATGTTCGATTCATACAACATGTCCATCAGAGGTGTCGTGTGACCTTAGTGGCTGAAAACGCACTTCACCTGTCATAAATGGCCAAAACATGCGTTTAACGGTCAAATACATGACGAAGAACATCGAAATGAATTCAAATCACACAAAAACACACTATTTATTATTCGTGAGGTGTATCAAGAGAAAACACATCATTAGGACGTGTGTTTTGCGCAACATGGATGAATATGTGTTTTTTAGGTGTTTGGTGTGCTTGAAAAGCGTGCGTGGTGTGGTCAAAACCAGCGGAATATCCTCAGAATGCCATGAAATAGGACAACAAAAAAAGGGTCGGTGAATTGTAAATGGTCAGATAGACAGTACGTCAATCGGAGGTGTCGTCTAATCGTGGTGGCCAAAAACACACTTCGCCTGTCGTAAATAACCAAAACATGAGTTTTATAGTCAAATACATTCCGAAAAATATCAGAATGACTTGAAATCACACGAAAACAACCTAAATAATATTTTTTAGATGTAAGAAAATATGACACATCATTTGGATGTGCAGTTTGCGAAGCATGGTATAATATGTGTTTCATAGGTGTTTGACGTGCTTGAAAAGTGTTCGTGGGGTGGTCAAAATTGGCCGAACAACCTTAAATTACCATAATATTGAATGACAACAAAGAGTGGGTTAATTTTGAAATGGTTCGCCAGAAGACACGTCAATCAGAGCTATCATGTGACCGTGTTGGCCGAAAACGTACTCTAGATACCCCCCCCCCCCGGGACAGCCCCCTCGCCCCGGGATAGCTCCACGCACCCCTCGTACAACCTCCTAAACCCGGACAAACCCCCCACCCACCGGACACCCCCCTCCAATAGGACATCACCCCTCTCACCAAGGATGACCCCCACCGCCTGACATCCCCAACCCCCCCAGACATCCCCTTACCCCAGACTCCCCCACCCCTTGGACAACCCCCACCCCCCGTACAACCCCCCACTCACCACGGACTGCCCCCACCCTCCGGATTGCCCCTGCACCACCCGGACAGCCCTCTGACACACAAAAAATCCACACGCACCACCCTAACAGCCACCACACCCAAGACAACCCCCACTCAATTATGTAGTTCTAATCTATAAGTCTAGGTATCATTCATTTATTTTTTTATTTTGTGTTTTGATTTGTTCTAAACTAGATCCCTCTCTCTTTACACAGATTGGGAACTCCTTCCTCTCTATAGATCTATCAGAAGTCAATCAATATTTTAGTTCTACACTCCATATCGGTAAGTCTTAAATTATTTTTAATATTTTACATCTATTATTGTTTTTTTTCTCTTCTGATTTTACATAAACCAGGTGGTGTCATTTGTGGCATGACATACCCAATAATTATGTTTGATTTGTTTTCTATTTTCATTTTAAAAATAAAGTGTCTTGATTATATGTATCAACATGATTTGAATTAATAATAGCCACTCCTTTCATGTAGTAAGTGAATCAAATCAAGGCATGGTGTGGACTGTACCACTCAAAATGCCTCAGTTATATTTGAAATGGAAATGATTTTAAGTGAAAACAATAACTTGCATATGGAAAACTAACAAAATGTATTCTAATTGTGTGGACACTTTAGCACAACGATCCATGGGTCTTTTGTGATGTGTATGAGTCAACCCCACCTCAATCCGAGCCACGATGTAACTGATATTACTCAAATTGTCTGTTTTCTGTTTGAAATGGACAACATTTTAAGTGAAATCAACAACTTGCATACAGAAAACTGACCAAATACATTCGGATTGTGTTGATATTTTAGAACAACGATCCATGGGTCATTTGTGATGTGTATCAGTCAACCCTTCCACAATCCAAGTCTCATTGTGGTGAGTACCACTCAAAGTGTCTCACTTTTGATTGAAATGGACAAGATTTTAAGTGAAAGAAACAATTGGCATACGAAAAACCAACCAAACACATTCAGAATGTGTTGATACTTTATAGCAACAATCCATGGTACATTTGTGATGGTTACGAGTAAACCCCACCTCAATCTGACACATGGTGTGACTAGTATCACTCAAAGTGTCACATATTTGTTTGAAATGGATCACATTTTAAGTGAAAACAGCAACTGGCATACGGAAAATCATCACAACACTACATATAGATTATTGAAATTAAGGGATAAAAAATAAATTATGGTCTATTGGTAATACATTATTAAAACAAATATTTATAAGGCATAGATTGAAACACAATGGGTCATATTATATATATAAAAACATGAATTATATTAAGAATGAGTCTCGGCATCCAATCATGAACATTATCCAAAACTCATGTTCTAATTCTCAATCAGGGGTCCTTCATTCTATACAATAACAGGAAAAAAATTAAATATAATTTAGTGATTTTATATGAAACCTAGGAACACTCAAAGATACAATATAACAAATTGGACAACAAGGAAACACATATATTCTTGAAAAATAAGTTTCAGATTCTCAAAAAAATTTCCCAATGGCGAGGAATACATATGGTGACAACATAGCCCCATGGATCACCTCAATCCCATCCTCAAACAATGGATTCTAGGACCAATCCAAAGTCCCTTTAAGAACCCAATACCAATACATAATTGAATATTCATACCCACTACACAAGATGTGGATTCCTCTCACTTCACACCTAGTAGAGAAAATTAAAATGAGCCACATACCCCCTTATTCTATTAGAATAGTCATTGAAAAACATGTAGCCTAACCCAGTAACCCATCTCATATGTATAGATTGGCCAATGCTTCCCACTAACACATCAGGAACAATTTATACATGGATACATAATCATTATAGTAATATAATCATCCCATGTGCTTCCTATAAGTCATCCTAGGTCTAAGCACATGACCACTCCCATTGTCTATCTTATGCGTATCAGGATCCTGATCAACTCTACCCTTGTTCTTCTATTGGTTTTAATATACTCACCCCAAAACCATGACTAAACATCCCATGTGCATCCTATAACTTGTAGGATATTTCTCTTGTGTGTATTGGTGTTATGGTTTGAGTGAGAAATGAATTCTATTTTTTGAAAACACTTATGTGTTTTGGGGTTGTGGTTTGAGTGAGGAATGAATTCAAAATTTTGAATACTCTTAAGGGTGTTATTGCATTTCCTATAACATGGAGGAATTTTCTCTTATGAGTGTCACTACATCTTAATTTCTAAATTTGTAAATATCAAAATTCTGGAATGAATTCTAAATTTTGAATACATTGGATTTGGATTTTGTATTAGTGTTGTTGCAGGTCTAGAAAGGGGGAGTTGTGTTGACGTGTTGTCATGGAGCTGTGTTGTTGCAGGTCTAGAGAGGGGAGAGGGGAGAGGGGAGAGGGGCCTGCTACTGTGGAGTAGAGCTAATGTATACCAACAGTTTTCCAAAATTTTGGTATGTATTCTATAATATAACTTTACCAATGGTTTTTTTATAACCATTGGTATAGGTTTATACCAGTGGTTTTTGCAAAACTATTGGTATAGCCTTATGGATTTCCATATCCCCTCTATACCAACGGTTTACAGCCGTTGGTATAAGTGTAACACTCATACACCAACGGTTTCACAAACCATTGGTATATGTTATACATTAACACACATATGCCAACAGTTTGTTACAAACTGTTGGTATACCTTCTATTTTGGCACCTATAGCAATAGTTTTCACAGAACCAGTGGCATAAGCCAATTGTCATGAATTACTTGGCTGCGGTTGAGAGAACCGTTGGTATTCTATATACCAATGGTATCCAGGACTTTACCAACTGTTATGAATCATTGTTAAAGTCTAAAATTCTATTAGTGATGAAAGAAACATGTGTATGGTCCACAACTAACTCCCACTAGGGAGGACCCCATGCCTAAAGCACACCGCATGTTCTCGATCTAGGAAAGTTTCTTTGAATCACCCTATTCATAATATGCATAGGGATTGAGTCTATAGAGACTCAAGCTTGTGCCAGTTACCATAGAGAGCTTGGTTTTAGACCAGCAGGTACCACATGGCTAACACTCCAAGGAAAAAACATTTGTATGGTTAATGCCCGACACCCACTAGAGGGCCTCTCCATTCCCAAATCTTTCCGCACATTCCCCAGCTAGGAAAATGTCTTTGAATCAACTTGTGTATAATATGCAAAGTGTTCAACTCAAGTGGGACTCATGTTGATTATATAATGTTATTTAATTCACATATGCAATAACACGCTTTACAATAAAAAAATTATCTTCTTTATAATTAAATAATCATTGAATGTTAAAATATTCTATGTTATCCCATTAATACACACAACCATCAAAACATATAGATCAATTTACTCAGAAACAATGATGGTATCATATATCTGTAGAATGTGGGATGACATTGTTGTTAAATTTATCAAGTTATATACTTTATTTCTTCTTTACGGTGTCTGTATAAGAATCATCATGTACTTTTCTTTGATACAATCTCATTTAGACTTCATTATGTTAAATTTCTATAAGATTCATATATCACACTACAACTCCAATATAACCCCATGTGTGGTGTATAAGCACATATAAAAACCCTATGTATACTTTTTATTATATAAAAACTAGTAATATTGTAAATATTCATTGTTAATAATATTTAATGTTTGTTGTACCATAAAATTTATTGCATGATAAATGTAATCATATCCTCATTCATTTCTGTGGGAACCAAGATGAAAATTTCTTCTTGGAATTTCTGATCATCATTATGGGTCAAGTATCATGGTGTTTACCCAAACTAAAAATTATACCTCAAACTTAAACACCATGGATTTGGAACATGTATCCCTGTTAATATTTTTAGAATAATTTGAAAGCTATATATGGATATAATATTCTCTTTACACTACTAACCATAAAAATCAAAATGAATCTCTGTAATATGGTCTACAATATATGACCCCTACCAAACTACAAAATAAATAGTGTCTATGTATATTGGATATATATATCTACTAGGATGTTCCCTATCCAAATATTTTATGCTAAATTTATTTCAAATAACATCATATATACATAATAGAATCATTTTTAGTCTTAATTACGATGGTGTTATGTTATATTTAAGGCTCTTATTGTTAATATAAACCAAAATTCCACATTAACAAATAATATTAATAATAAATTATTCCCTTCACTACATCTTAATGTTATATTTTTTTCCAATAGTTATAATAATCGTGTGAACATAACCTCCTAAACCCATACATGAACACTAAACAATGAGGATTCAAGATTGATCCTATCCTAACTCATGCCATTGAATAATGCATAGTGTAATCATTATTATATTCATTAATGATTAATTTCAATGTTTTATTAATCCTTCCATTCATATTCTAAAAATAACTCTCATAAGAATTAGTCATGTTGAACTTCACTCTTTCTTTCGTTGTAAAATCATAGGAATTGAAAAACTATAGAACTCATTGATAAACACCTAATTAAATTATTCAATGTCGTATTATTGATATATGTGAAAAATGTTCATAGAATTATAGTATAAAAGATATATTCCATATTTTTCATGGATAACATAATCAACAACCTTAGATATTATATCTCTAAAATAGTGAACAAGTTTTATCTACAAACATCAACTAGGGATAATGGAATAATTCCAATGCTCTCTATTCATGTCGAATGAGATCTCCTCTTGTTGCATATTATTCTATACTGAATTTGATTATATGAAAATTCAATTAAATACCATGATAGTTTCTTGATATAAGTGGAAACCAAATTTATCATAACCATTAAATTTTTTAGTTCATTTATCATAACAAAAAAAAAATTTATAATCATATACATCATAACTACATCAAATGGATGTTACAAGTATTTATAATAGACTAATACTAAAATTTTGATATATTAACCTTAGATTAATCTTAGATAACACAATGTATCCTCTAAAATGATTAAAAAACATTTTATTTATAAGGAATTTGATACTGATTTATAAATTTCATTTGATTCAATATATTTTTTATTAATTTACAATATTATGTTACTATTCACCATTATGGATTAAAAGACTAGAGAACCACAATGATAAGTACTCATAATAATGAGTATTGTATCATAAAAAATCATTTATCTAATCATTAATCTCATGTATCTTTATAGAATATGTGTTGAATGGATAAAAATAAGCTATACACACATTTATGGGCTCGATAGAAAACACATCTTTTCAGTAAATCTATAAAAATGATAATACACTAGAAAACCCATCATTAATAATATTAACATCATGTGTAATAACAATAAATTTTTATTACATGTAATTCCATATAATATAAGAAATATGAGTTAAAATCATTTATTCCATCTAGTGATCAATTCTTACATGACCTATGAATGTCTTATTCTAATTTATGGATGAATGTACCCACCTACGGGGATTAAAAAAATATATTTATCATTGAAATTTATATTCATGTGGTACAATTCTATCAAGTCCATTCAAATGAATTAATCTAAAAAATTTATTCTATCTTTTTGTGATCCCATAAAATCCTACAAAAACCAATCATGAAAGTGAATTTCTTAAAATAAATAATTCCCTAAAAGTTCCCTATCAAGGGAATATTATTGGAAATTAAAATATATTTATATATATTACTATTAAACCCTAACCATTATCAAAATAAGAATATATGGATTAATTTCAATCCACTAAATAAAATTGTGATAAGGATAACATATTCTACATTGTAATCATAAATGACACAACAGATCATGAATAATCATGAACTTTTTGTTATATGATGAAGCACGTAGAGGTGAAATGTAAAATGGCATTGAATCACTACTATTGTTCCCTCTGTAGCATTTCACTGTACATTATAATTATCCTTACCCTAAGATACCCACTTTTATCATGACATAAATGTTTGGTGGAAGACCAACTACCCCACTAAAATAGTATATAAGACACATCCATATAATGCTACACCATAACAATTTCACTATTTCTACAAGTCTACTATATACTCTTGAAGATCAAATTTTGGTTCCTCAATCTTCTTCCACAATGGATGTTTAATGGGTTATGTTGTAAATTATAATGTATCAATGAAATAATTCCACCCTAGTTGGACCACAATCTGTTTTTATTTACAGGAGGAAAATATACACCTTAATGCCACTTCTTTATTTACAACATTGAAATAACCGTACATAAGACTTTTTTTGTTTCTTGATACATTCCATTATTGTAATTATAAAAATATACCTAACCATAGAATGTACTATATATATGGTTCCTATATATAACTATATGTTGATATATTACCCTAGAGATGGTTGAACTAAGAAAAATATTAACCTAAACATGAATCCTATATTGTATCCATTTTTAGTATTTCATTGTAGTGGAATCATCATACCATTATAATATAGCTTTATAATGCTCAAGATATATTAAATTATTAGTTAATACATGATTTAAAATATTTAATTTTTTATTGTTCAGGAATTACAAATCACTATTACAACTTAGGGTCTCTATAATGAAATGGATAATGAAAAAGGACCACAAGTCATTTAAAGAAAATCCATCATATTGATCATCGTCGACAAGAATATCCCAACAATTAATTACAAATTTCCAATCAATGTAAACCATAAATGTCACAATCCCATCTCAAATTATATTATTATATATAAAATTCACCAATATGAAATCAATCATGGACATAGATTCCACAACCCACTATTGAATAAAAATAATAGTTGATGTTTTAGCTCGAACGACATTGAAATATTGACATTAAATGTGTATCTTTGGTAGCCTCAATCTCCACCTCCTTCAAAACAACTAGAATCTTGATATATGATATTCATCAATATAATTCCCATAGTACTCTGTGAGTTTCTATATCAATAACCACTTGGAAATGATCATTTCATCCTTTTTGATTATTAACAAGAAATAGTTGTAATAAATGTACAACATTCCAATCCCACAACAGAAAACATTTTATTAATGTAATTATTTATATTAATGAATACAGAAATTTAAAACAGATATATCACATTTCAATTCTCTATATCTAATATCATATGATTCTTTGAATATATACATGCATTATATACCAATATTTACATACACAGACTAATACCATATGTTCACAAGTTCCACCTCATAGAAATATGACATATTTAACCAAATTATTCAATATTATATTTAATATAAATTTCATAAGTTATGGTAATTTAAAATAATTTTCCTTTACAATTCAATATGAAAAAATATATTATATGTAGAAAATGGTTTTATTTTTTTGTTTCTATATATATTGTTTGATATGTAATCATATAAAACACTATAATCTATTTATATGATATGTTATGTACGATTCCAACATTAAATTATATAGGAACACTATATAAATATTTCTTCTAATATAATTAATATTTTCTAATATTATCTTAACCAAGTAACCAATTTCAGGAAAACGTGAAAATTTCTTTGGGATCCTACATGTATGGTCTTACTCGTAAACTCATTTCCACCTATTTTACATAAAAAATATAAGTACCCCATTAAAATTTTACAATAATTTTTTTCAAAAAAATATAAATAGATCAATAAATATTAAATATAGAAAATGTAAACCAATCCATGGAAACAGAGACTTTCAACATATGTGATTTAGATATTAATATTCAAAAGTAAAATATTAGATCCTTATTTATTATGAAATCTAATATAAATCCACAAATAAATTTAATAATATGTTCCCACACTGTACACCAAGAGAACCTACCTATACACAAGAAGATAGAATCATTTACAAAGGCACTATGATTTTATTGTTGGGAGAATATAACCTCATATGAGAAGTCAATAACAGTTGAGATAATAAAAGATATATATATATATATATATATATTTATATATCCTAATAAACTAGAAAGAATAAATCCTAAAATTTCAAATCAAATATTCACAATACATTATAATTTAATATCTTATATATACTTATATAAATCTATTTCACTTCCTCAAATAATGTAATATATATAAATATACCCAAAAAATTGTGTAACAGCTCAACAAATTGACCAAAGCCTAGATCATTCCCAATCACTAATTCCCCTTAAAATCAATTTGAAAAAATATTCAACCATATAGAACATTAAATTGTTATTTTTGGAAATAATGAAGTCTGGTCATGTTCAAATAAATAACATAATTAGTGTCAGTGTATGTATTAGTTGGCCACTAACAACTTTATATAAAATCACATCCATTATGAGCGTATAGTTGATGTTGATGTGAAATATAAAACTAATATAACAAATAAATTTATTAATAATCCTCAAAACACATGTTTATTTGATTCACTCGAGATATTTCAATTGGGATTCCATCTATGATGGATGTCTCGACCAATATTTTCTGATACAGGTACAAATGAATCCAATGGTATTCCAACAAAGAAGATTGAATCCATAAAACTAATTTGAATCAAGGGATGGTTCCCTAAAGAAAAATAAACCAAAAATAATCATATTGAATCCTATGTGGATTACCTATGTGAATAAAATATCCATATTTGTAACTATTATCCATAGTATTTCCCCTAGAAATATACCCCTTGAATCATATATTTGAAATCCAACTGGATTACCAAATGGTATTCAATACCAATAATCATAATGGATAATTAACTATTAGGATACCCAAAAATAATATTTAATTCATGTAAATGTCAAATTTACTTAGGCATCAAATTATCCAAAATATATATGGCCTCATTATAAGGCCCTGACCTTAAACATTAATTAATATTGAATTAAATGAATAATTCACATTGAGGATCTTTTCAGGATTATAGTTTTATAGAATTAGGACATAACTATTACTTCCCATATGATTACAAAGTAGACACTTCTACATAGTTTCATTTTTTTTACAAAACATGATTTCTCGAAAAAAAAAGAGTCATGTCTAGTTACATGTTTATGATAGAATTACTTTTCCATTATTCCATCCATGACCCTATTCCACATTATGTCCTGTGAAAAACATTTCAAAAAAACTTGGGATGAGAAAAGAAAGATCAGTAAGGTATACACAATGAAGGAAAACTGTTAGTTTTTCAAAACAACAGGTAAACAATGAATACATTATAAAAGTAATACTTTTCACCTTTATGAAGTAGTAAATACTCTTCGTTGAATAAATGATCATTACATATCCCTTTGTTACCAAAATATTACCATAAACCCATATAAACAACACATATCATATAAAGGTAACTTTAGACATCAACATACTTAAATAGATTGACCATACGGTCAACTTCCACACATATCACTAAATGGAATACCCATACAGCCGACTTCCATTCCCAATGCATTGGAGGTTATAACGTAACCACCCATCCTGGTATTCATGGCACCACTCGTCATATGGTTTATCACGTAACCACCCGACGAATGTCCAAGTACCATTATAAAATCACAAGACCTAAAAAAATTATAATGGAAAGAAAAAATTTCCACATTTTGTTCACAATGTATCACTTAAATATATTGAAATAAAAAATCCATTATAAAAACCATTTTCAATTCCAAAATACATAAAAGATTATGTGGTATATATTTACGTTTAATAACATTACGTCTTGTTTAAGAAGCCAAAGACCAAATAATACTCGCGGCGGCGGAAAAGGTCATTGTCACCGCGTACGTTAAATGAAACATTCCTTTTCATTGTTTAGTAAAAAGAATTATAGAAAAAGATTCCCTTTTAATGAAATGAAAATTCATAGGTGTCTTATACAGCGTATAAAAGAAAGTCTTGTATTAGAACAAAACGTGCCTCAATAAAAGGAGATTGAGGCGAAGTCCCTTACCTCGTGTCCGGCGTTACTCGATTGCTCTTTAATCTCATGAATAATAAACTAATGTTAATTTATACATGATTAAGAACCTTTTTCAAGTATACTATTCCTTTTATATAAGCTATTTCTATTTTATAAACAATATGTAATCATTTTAGTTAATAATGGTCGCTTTGTCGATATTTGGTACTTTAGTAAAAAATGGACTCCTTATAACTACATGTTGTTCATGTGGTCAAAGGTTCATTATATCCAGAAATATATTCATGATTTGAATATCATATATATCATATATATCCATCATATACATGTATTTATAATATTACATAACATTTAGAGGTAAGAAATAAAATGCACCGTTCATGGAGACGGTAAGTCGTACGTACGCATGAACGCTACTTTCATTTCAATTTCGTATTTAGTGGAATTAAAACTAAATGATAAAAATATATATTATAATTCCAATATAATATATATTTTATATATTTAACTAAATTTTATTAATTACAGTATTTATAAATTCCATGTTTGGCATGAACGAGTCACATCACTTGAGGGGGTGGTAGTCCACACTTCCTCAGATGAAGTTATCGTATTTGAACAACATTAAAAGCATAAAGGTATGTTTTACATATAAAATAAAAAATCATAGAGAGGGTATAAATATATTGTATATCATATATAAATACATTGACATCATAATGGCCACCATGAAAGATGTTAAGAGAATATTGAACAATCATCGTTTCGTGAGACAGTAATTCGCCATCCAGAGATACAATATGTTCATTAACAATTAGACGTAGGTGTGTGTAAGTGTAGCTCAAATAAAAATAATAACAACATCCTATTATATTTAATATACTGGTGTTGTTACAAAAGAATGTAATAGAAATCGTTTAGGGGGTTGGAGAAGCAAAATAAAACAAAATGACATAAGAGAAGACATTACCTATAAATCGGGTAACTCCATTTCGTTTGAACCATAAGAGTTTCTTCAAGAAATTTCTACCTAAGTTAAGGCTTCTAGGATGAGGTAAGGGATGTGGAAAGATAAAATTAGAAGATTTTGGTCAAGACAAATGCTTGAAAGGTGTGGGTAAGGGGGTAGAGGTGGTGGCCTTTTATAAGTGGGAGGAGGGGCACTCTTGGAATGTTATAAAATGTTGCTTTGTTATAAAATGCTTTTCAGATTTTAAAGGTCCCAAAAGAATATATATAGAGGAAAAGGTGATAACGGTTCGAAATAAAACCATCCAATAGGTTTTTTACATGTTTATGTCTTAGATTATACCTTATACAATAATTTTATTTAAATCGTTCATTAATGAGGTAATCGCTGCATCATCATGGTGTCAAAAATAAATTTATTTATTTAATGTCTAAAAATTATAAAAAAAATATAACGATGTAGGAAATCATTTTATATTTTTAATGAATATTTATAGTAAAAAATATGACTTGTATAACCCCATGTAATAATTGTTTTAGTAAAAAAATACATGTTTGTGACATTTTTTTTCACTTTAAATAAAAAGTTATTAATGTCATTTTCTTACCCAAGTGGCTCCATGGGGTCCCTAAGTTGACCCATGGATTGTCTTGGTCGGACATGACTCATCCAATAAGGGAAGTAAATGTGTCAAGGTAATTTCATATTATTAAAACATTATTTTTACCTAATATTACACTAATTACGTCAAATCGCGATTAATAAAACATAAAAGTTACTATTCACCAAAAAAATTATTTTCATCCCATTGAATCGCATTTTACATAAAAATTCCAACCATGTATGTTGGAGTTTTTAAATTCCATTCAAAAAAGTGGTAAAGTATCATTTAAATGAAAAATTAGTTCTTAACTACCACTTAGTGGTTTCACTATTCATCAAAAATAGATGTTTTTCAGAAAATTACCAGAAATTAACCCTAAGATATATTTGATATTCAAAATTACAAAATGATGTCTATTTTACAAAATTCAAAACATATAAGTTTCATTAATTAATTTAATAATTAATTCCCGTTGTCAAATCAAATATCGTGTTTTTATGACACAATATATATCAAAAGATTGACACTAGTTTAAGTCCAATATCAATGTGAAATTAATTCCAATGAACTCCATTGGATTAAATGGTAAAAATATATTCTAATATCACTTTAAAACAAATTGAAAAGATAATATATTCATATAAATAAATTATATTAAAAATATGTTTTGAATTAAAATACAACATTTTTCACTTATTCATTAAAAATGAACTTTATTGGAAAAATAACAAAAACATACACAGAGTAAATTTTGATATCCCGATTCTAAATATGGATTTCATTTGGTCTATTAGAATGTATAAGAGTGACCAAAACTAGTTTTACGTAGGGCTCTCCATCAAAAGGCGATATGTCGACCTTTTAGAGAATATTAGTGTATCTATGCCTAAAATTTAATTCTTTTCTTATTTTAAGCCTTTATCTTTTATTGGTTAAATGTAAAAACATTTAAATAACATATATAATAATATTTTAGTTATTTTTATTCATTCCGACCAATACAATGGCTATGTGTCAACTACCGTTTAAAATAATAATATTATATTACTAGTGTGCAATGTAAGATCTCAATGAAACTCGATGTTGTGTATCGGGTACACTATCGAACATAGAAACTGCATTAAAGTAAAATTAATATTTAATTATAAAATTTTAATAAAAAGGAAAATGTTTTATTCTTTATTTACCTGGGATGTTACATCCTTCCCCCCTTTTGGGAATTGTGTCCTAGCAATTTTATTCAGTTATCAAAATAAGTGGGGGTATTTATCCCTCATAGCATTTTCAGATTCCCTTGTTACCTCTTCAACCGTATGGTTTTTCCACAAAACCGTTACGTGTTTAATTACCTTAGTCCGCAACACTTCCTCTCCATGGTCATGAATCTAGACTGTTTTTTCTTCATAAAATAGATTCTCTTCTAACTGAACTACATCTGGGCTCAAACCACGATATGGATCTGGCATATACATTATCAACATTGAAACATGAAAAACATTGTGTACCTGGGATAAACTCAGAGGTAAAGACACTCGGTAAGCATCCAATCTCACTATCTCGAGAATTTCATATGGTCTAATGAACCTCAGACTGAACTTTCCCTTCTTACCAAAAAGCATCACACTTTTCAATGGAGAAACTTTGATAAATACATGATCACTAACCTTAAAAGATAGATCCTTCCTCCAGCTATCCGCATAAATTTTCTGCCTACTCTGAGCTGTTCTCATGTGTTTCTGAATCAACTGATCTTTTTACCATCCCTTCTACAAATTCTGGTCCCATCAGCTTCCATTCCCCTACTTCATCCCAAAAAGTTGGAGTTCGACATTGTTTACCATATAATGCTTCAAACGGGTCCATTTGTATATTGGAATGAAAACTGTTATTAAATGACAATTCAACCAAAGAAAGATGTTGGTCCCAACTTCCCTGACAATCCATCGAGCAAGAACATAGCATATCCTCAAAGGTCTGAATTTGCCATTCTGAATGCCCATCTGATTGAGGATGAAAAGTAGTGCTAAAATTTAATTCAGTACCCAACGACTTCTGAAGGCCTTTCCAAACATTATATGTGAACCTGGGATTATGATCAGATACATTGGAGAGGGGAATCCCATGCAACCTGAATTTCTATTTAATATACAACCGAGCAATTTGATCTAGAGGAAAAGTATCTCGAATAGGAAGGAAATGAGCAGATGTAGTCATTCAAGAAACAATAACCCAGATTTCATTATTACCTCAATATGTCTTCGGTAATCCCACAACAAAGTCCATGGATATATTTTCCCGTTTCTACTCTGGAACCGATAATGACTGAAGAATCCCTTTCGGAAACGTCTACTGTGCTTTAACGTGCTGACAAGTCAAACACTTCACAGTAAAATCAGAAATATCTCTTTTCATTCCATCCAACCAGTAATACTCCCGCAGATCTCTGTACATCTTAGTACTGCTAGGATGAACTAAAAATGGGGAACTATGAACCTCACATAACAAATCATTCTACAACTATGAATCACAAGGCACACATATTCTCTTCCCAAACCTCAAAACACCATCATTATCAATGTTAAACTCAGGAAAATTACCCTTCTGAACTAGCTCTATCTTTTTCTGCAACCCAATGCCTTTCATCTGCGATTGTTTAATTCTGTCTGATAGAGATGATCTCACTGACACCAGAAACAAAACAGAAGAAATTCATGCACCAACAACTTCCATGCCAATGTTCATCAAATAAAAAATCGAATGATCTCATTCCAAACGTATAATGGTTAATGGAACATTACTTTTTCGACTAAAAGAATCATCCAGTTTATTTGCTTTTTCTGGATGGTTATGAATCGTACAATCGTAATCCTTGACTAATTCCAGCTATCTACATTATCTCATGTTCAATTATTTATGAGTGAATATATACTTTAAACTTTTTTGATCCGTATATATTTCACCATTTACTCCATACAAATGAGGCCTCCATATTTTTAGAGCAAAAACAACAGCAACTAATTCCAAATCATTTGTAGGGTAATTTAACTCACGAGTTTTCAACTGATGTAAAGAATAAACAATTACCTGATCATTCTGCATAACTACACAACCAAGTCCCTTCAAGGAAGAATCACTATAGATAACAAACTCACCATTCCTGGAAGGTAGTTCCAAAACTGAAGAATTCACCACAATACTTTTCAATTCCTGAAAATAATCATCACATTCTTTTGTCTAGATGAACGTAACACCATTTAGAGTTAACTTAGTCATTAGACTAGATAAACGCGAATTTTTTTTAACCATCCTTTGGTAGTAACCTGCCAAAGCAAAAAAACTATGGATCTCGATTTCATTTGTGGGTCTTGTCCATTCTTCAGCAACTTTTTTTAGCAGGATCAACAGTAATTTCATTTTTAAACCAATGCGACCAAGGACAGAAATTATGTGTAACCAAAACTCAAACTTTCTGAATTTTCCATATAGTTAATTTTCATTTAAGGTTTTCTAGATAACACATAAATGAATTTCATGGCACTATTTACTATTATAAAACACTAAAATATCATCAATGAAAACAACCACAAACTTATCCAAGGACTCATGGAAAATTCTATTCATAAGTCCCATGAATATAGAAGGTGCATTGGGTAACCCAAAAGGCATAACTACAAATTCATAGCGTCCATATCTAGTACAAAACACAGTCTTCGGAAAGTCTTCTTCTTTTACATTCAACTGATGGTACCCCGACCTCAGGTCAATCTTCAAAAAATACTGATCTCCATGGATCTAATCAAACAAATCGTCGATATAAGTCGAAGGATACTTGTTCTTAAAAATGATGTTATTCAATGATCTATAATCAACGCAAAGTCTCAATGAACCATATTTCATTTAAACAGACAATACATGAGCACCCCATAGTGATGTGCTAGGTCGAATGAAACATTTATCTATTAACTCCTGCAATTTCTTATTTAACTCTAAATGTTCATCTTGATCCATTCAATAAGGGGGTTTTGAAATTGGCTTAGAATCAGGAACTATGTCAACAGTAAATTCAACTTATTGATCATGAATAATACCAGGAAACTCATTAGGAAAAACATCAAGATACTCATTTACCAATGACGCATCATTAATATGAAAATTTCCTTTGTTTTAAACAATATGTGCAAGGTAACATTCATTTCCATATTTTAATAGTTTCTCAACATCCTGATATGTTATCAAACTCAAGGGTTCATTTTTGTACACAAACTAAATATATTTCTTAAAAGAATCCTCTTTAGCATTGTAGTAAATCTTATCATGATTAACAGAAATCCAATCCATACCCAAATAACATCAAACTCTACTAGAGGCAAAACAATAAGGTTTGCAGGTATATTTTTCCACACACAATGATATGAAGGATCATATAATTTCTTTTTATCTCAAATTTTTCTCCGGGTGTTTTTACCATAAGTTCATGATTCAAATCTTGAGATGGAATTCCCAATTTACTAGAAAACTTCTCGAAAATGAATGAATATGTAGACCCTGAATCAAACAACACATTGGCATAATCTAAACAAACAATATGTGTGCCTGATACTACTTCATTCGATGGCCCTACATCTGTTGAAGTAGTTGAAAAGGATTTCACCACACCTTTCTGCTTGTAGTCTGGCTGCTATCCCCAAGTTGAGTTCTTCGTTAGACACTCATTTTCATAATGACCCATTTCATCACACATAAAACATCTTACCACTGGATTTTCATTGACTTCTTGATCATATTACTTACAGTTACAAGTAATATGACCATACTAAACACACTGAAAGAACTTTCCAGACTTGGATAAACATTCTCCAGGATGCATTTTACCACACTTCTCACAGGATGGATATTTGGTTTTATTACCTCATTGCTTATTTGATGAATTCTTCTCCTTTGCCTGCCAAATTGACCGCTTATTTTGTTGTTTGTCAAAGAACACCTGATCATCGGCAAACTCCATTTCCACCTTCTCCACACATCAAACAAGTTTTTCATAACTTTTGAACTCATGAGATGCTAAATCCCTTCGACACTATGGATATAACCCTGAGTAAAAACTGTTGATTTTAATATCAAGATCTCTTATGAAATTTGCAGCATACCTTGCAAGTCGAGTGAACTTTGCTTCATAAGCAGCCACTGAGTCATCCTCCTGCCTCAATTCTAGGAATTTTTTTTCCAGCCTAAGATAAACCACCTTAGGAAAACATTTCACATTAAAAATACCTTTGATTTTTTCCCAGTGAAGATCATCAATATCATCACTATCCATGATATTTTTCATCATCAACCACCACTGATCAGCTTCACCTTCAAAACGGTAAACAGAAAGACTAAAATTTTGATGTTCTGAACACCTCATGACATCAAAAATCCTCTCCAGTTCTTTAATCCACCCTTCTACTAGCACAAGGTTAGATGATCCTCAGAATGATGGGGAATGTTTCCTTATGACATGTTCCACCACTGACATGTTCCTCTTTGTTTTATCTGGAAAACCTCGTGCATGGATACAACCACCATTTATAGCCTATGCCAATTGTGCCATCACTGCAATAAACTATTCAGTTCCAATTCTGACCATCTCAGGTTGCTGATTTGGAAGGTTTTCTTCCACTTGATGCCATCCCAACATAGTTTCCATGTTTCCTCAGTGGAATACCATTCAGAGCACATAAATATCTTAGGCTAAGAAACATGGTGATATTTAAATACTATATCATTTCAAAAATTCCATAAATTAATTTATGGACATAAATTTAACAATTTTTTTCTAACTCCTAACGTTGTCTAAACCGACCTCTAATACCAACTATAAGGCCCCAACCATAAACATTATGTAATATTGAAATAAATTAATAATTCACATTAGGGATCTTTTATGGTTTAGAGTTTTAGAGAATTAAGACATAACTATTACTTCTCAAAATACTACAAAGTATACACTTCTACATAGTTTCCCTTTTTTAGAAAACATGAACTCTTGAAAAAAAGAGTCATGTAAATTTGCATGTTTAAGACAACATGAATTTTCCAGGATTCCATCCTCGACTATATTCCACATTATGTACTATCAAAAACCTTTCAAGAAAAACTGAGGATGAGCATAAAAAGCTCAGGTAGGTATACACAATGAAGTAAAACTATTAGTTATTCAAAATAACAAGTAAACCATGAATACTTTATAAAAGTAATAATTTTCACCTTTATGAAGTAGTAAATACTCTTCACTGAATAAAAGATCATTACTTACCCTTTTGTAACCAAAATATTACCAGAAACCCATATAATGAACACATATCATTTAAAGATAACTTGGGACATAAACAAGCTTAAATGGAATAACCATACGGTCAACTTCTACACATATCACTAAATGGAATATCCATACGGCTGAATTCAATACCCATTGCATTGGTGGTTATAACGTAACCATCCATTCTCGTATTCATGGAACCACCCATCATATGGTTTATCACATAACAACCCATCAAATGTCCATGTACCATTATAAAATCTTAAGACATAAAACAAATATAATCGAAAGAAAACATTTCCACAATTTTATCAAAATATATCACTTAAATATATTGACATAAAAAATCCATTATAAAAATCATTTTCAATACCAAAATACCTAAATGATTATATGGTATTTATTTACTTATAAAAACATTACGGTGTGTTGAGGAAGCCAAAGGAAAAAACAATACTTGTGACGGTGTAAAAGGTCGTTGTCATCACGTATGTTAAAAGAAACATTCCTTTTTGTCATTTAGTGAAACACATTATAGAAAAAGATTCCTTTGAATTAAATGAAATATAAAAGGTGTTTTATACATCATATAAAATAATGTCTTGTATTAGAACAAAATATTCCTCAAAGAAAGGATATTGTGACGAAGTCCGTTACCTCATGTCCGACTTGACTCGATTTCTCTTTAATCTCTTGAATAATAAACTATTGTTAATTTAAAATTTCTTAAGAACCTTTTTCAAGATTATTATTCTTTATTTATCACTAATTACTAGGTTATAAACATTATGAATCATTTAAGTTAATAACAGTTTCATTGTCGATATTTGGCACTTATGTCAAAAATGGACATCTTACAATTACATGTTGTTCATGTGGTCAAAGGTTCATTATATCCAGAATGATATTCATGATTTGGATATCATATATATCATATCTATCCAGAATATACATTTATTTATAATACTATATAACATTTATATGTAATAAATGAAATGCACCGTTAATGGAGATGGTAAGTCGTACGTACGCATGAAAGCTACTTTCATATCTGTTTCGTATTTAATGGAATTAAAACTAAATGAGAAAAATATATATTATAATTCCATTATAATTTATATGTTATAAATTTAACATAAGTTCATTAATTACAATCTTTATAAATTCCATGTTTGGCATGAACGAGTCACATCACCAGAGGGGGTGGTAGTCCACACTTGCTCAGATGAAATTATCGTATTTGCACAACATGTCAAGCATAAAGGTATGTTCTAAATATAAAATACAAAAGCATAGAGGGAGAATAAATATATTGTATATCATATCTAAATATAGTGAAATAATAATGGCCACCATGAAAGGTGTTAAGAGAATATTGAACAAACATCGTTTCATGAGGCAGTAATTCGCCATCCACAGAAACAGTATGTTCTTTAACAATTAGATGGAGGTCTGTAGAAATGTAGTTTGAATAATTCTCATAAAAATATACTAGTTTATTAAAGATACTTTTTTGTACAAATAAAAGGAATAGAAACATTTTAGAGGGTTGGAGAAGCAAAATAAAACAAAAGGACATTAGAGAAGACATTATCTTTAAATCGGGTAACTCTCTTTGGTTTAAACCAATAGGGTTTCTTGAAGAGATTTCTTCCTATGGTAAGGATTTTATAATGAGGAGAGAGATTTGGAAAGATAAAATGAGCAGTTTTTGGTCGAGACAAAGGCTTGAGAGGTGTGTGTAAGGGGGTAGAGGTGGGGGCCTTTTATAAGTGGGAGTTGGGGCACTATTGGAATGTTATAAAATGTTACTTTATTTTAAAATAATTTACGAATTTTAAATGTTACAAAAGGATATATTTCAAGGATAAGGTGATAAAAGTTCGAAATACACCCATCCAATAGGGTTTTTAAAATTTTAAGTCTTAGATTTTACATTATCTTTTCATTTTATTTAAATCGTTCATTAATGAGGTAATCGCTGCATCATCAAGGTGTCATAAATAAATTTACTTTTTTAATGTCAAAAAATTATAAAAATATCATAATGTAGGAAATATTTTCATATTTTTAATGAATATTAATAGTAAAAAATATGACTTGTATAACCCCATGTAAAAATTGTTTTAGTAAAATAATACATGTTTGTGATATTTTTATTTTAACATTAAATAAAAAGTTATTAATGTCATTTTCGTACCCAAGTGGCTCCATGGGGTCCCCAATTTGACCCATGGATTATCTTGGTCGGCCATGACTCATCCAATAAGGGTTGTACATGTGTCAGGGTAATATAATATTATTAAAACATTATTTTTACATTATATTACACTAATTAAGTCTAATCACAATTAATAAAACATAAAAGTTATTATTCAGCAAAAAATTATTTTCATCCCATTGAATCACATTTCACATACTAATGAAAACCATTTATGTCAAATTATGGGAATTTATTTCAAAAATATGGGAATGTTTCATTTAAATGAAAAATCAGTTTTTAACTACCACTTACTGGTTTCACTATTAATCAAAAATTGAGGTTTTTCAGAAAAATACCAAAAATTCACCCTAAGCTATATTTGATATTCTGAATTAAAAAATGATTTCAATTTTTGAAATTTTAAAACATGTAAGTTTCATTAATTATTTTAATAGTTATTTCCCAGTTTCAAAACAAATAGTGTGTTTTTATGAAATAATATATATCAAAAGATTGGAAGAAGTTTAATTCTAATTTCAAAGTGAAATTAATTCCAATGACCACCATTGGATTAAATTGTAAAAATATATTATAATTTAACTTTATAACCAATTCAATAGATAATATAATCATATAAATAAATTAGATTAGAAAGATGTTTTGAATTAAAATACTACATTTTTCACTTATTCATTAAAAAATCACTTTATTGGAAAAATAACAATAACATACACAAAGTAAATTTTGATGTCCCAATTCTAAATAAGGATTTAATTTGGTCCAATAGAATGTATAAGAATGACCAAAAATATTTTTATGGAGGGTTCACTATCAAAAGTCGATAAGTCGGCCTTTTAGTGAATATTAGAGTATTTATTCCTAAAATTGAATTCTTTTCTTATTTTAAGCCTTTATCTTTTATTGGTTAAATGTAAAAACATTTCAAAAACATATATAATCTTATTTTAGTTATTTGTATTCATTATAGACAATACAACAGCTACGTGTCAACTACCATTTAAAATAATATTATTATATAACCGGTGTGAAACGTAAGATCTCAAAGAAACTCGTTGTTGCATATCAGGTACGCTATCAAACATAGAAACCACATTAAAGTAAAATTAATATATAATTCACAAATATTAATAAATATTAAAATGTTTTATTCTTTATTTACCTATGATGTTATAATCATAAACTAAAAAATTTCAGTTGATCCTAGATTATGTTTAATGAATCCCAGATAAAAAATAAATAGTTACATTTTCAGACAAATTAGCTCCATGGTTCAACTATTAATTTCATTAGAAAACCCCATGGAAAAATATAAAAAAATTATGTATAGCTAGATACAGGGTTTAAACTATCACAATGAATAACCATTCCATAAAGATATATTACATTTTTTATTTAAATGTAAGAAAATTATTATATTTAAGTTCGAGTGTATGATATCTATGATCAAACACACATCCCATCCATTAATATAACAATGATTCATTAATGAAATAATAATTATATCTCCTTTTTAATACTCAAATATTTCTCCTTTTGTATAGTGGTTGGCTAATTTGATAAAAAATATATTAAAAAAATATTTCGAAATAAACATAAATAGGGGAAAAGGAATTAGTTTTCTAGATAAATTAAATTAACCTAGAAATTATGAAATTTTATAGCTATAAGAAACACAAATACCAAATCTCAAGGGAAAAAATTAATTTTATAGAGAATTGTGGGATATCTAACCAAGGATATAATATGTAATTATGATTCTTACTTGGGGAAGTTGTGGGTTGAAATAGGTATAAATTAAGGGTTTAAGACTTTTGAGATCAGAATTGAATGTTATTAAATTTATATTTTTTTTATTGTACATGTGGTTTGGATACATGATTTTATAACACATGTGGTGTACATGGGTTCCTCTATTTCCAATAAAAACCAATTTCTATATTTATGAAACTTAATGAGACCTACAATGCCCCAACTAATTGAAATTTATTTCTAATTTTCATAGTTTTTATATACACTTTATATTAGGAGTACTCATAGTTTTGTAAATATTTGATAGGAATCCAAACACCACATTGTTAGGGATTCATAGTTATAACTGATTGTGTGTTCATCCTGCTCCTTGGAATCTTACAAGCGTTCTCCATTTTTATGGGTATTAGACTTCAAAATCATATTGTATCTTATATAACTCCCCATTAACACACACAATGAATGTCATACAAAAAATAAATCTAAAAAGTGAAATATTTAAAAATAAAACAAACATTAAATAGACATGAGTTTAATAATGGAGATGGGTGAGAACATTTCATTTTATTACTTTTATAAAATATGTTTAACCGGATGTCATCTCAAATTTCTTCTCTCCCTGGAAGATTAGATCCACATATGTGGTGTCTTATACTATAGATAACATGATGCACTATTGAAAATCTATGACCATTCTGGTAAATTTAAAGATACATTATGTTATTTGAAAATGATAACATTGTATATTCTGGTTTCCCTCACCACACATTTAAGTGGATGGTTCAAAAAGGATAGATACACTATAATATCAAAAGGAGGTGAGAATAATTTCATATATTGGATCTTATAATAACAAATCTACCATAATACCCCAATATTTTATGGCAAGTGTCTCATTAAATAAATTTAATTTATTTGATAGGTTATATCTTAAAAGAATAATGATATAATATTAAATGTTAACCTTAATGATGGAATAGTAATGATTCCATTAGGATTAATAATGTGTCCATTAAAATAATAACATCACCTATGAAAGTACAAATAAAATTTAGGTATATCAAAAATGAAAATAAGATGTATTTATATCATGGAATATGTAAATAAAAGAAAAGTTAACTATTGGGATTTTTGTGATAAGTAAATTAAAATTTAAAAGTTGATAATTAAATTATTGATATAAATGGGACATCATTTTCATTGAATATATTAATCATTTTTTTCTTTTATTATAATAATATACTTTTATGAGAGCATAAATAATTTTTCAATGTGTAGAAAAGTTGTTCATATCATTCAAATTAGTACTTTTTGAATAAATAATGATTTTATGAAATTTCACAAAATTATAAAATTATTTTAATAATATGGAGACCCTTTTTGAAATATACACTTTTGAAAAAAAATTTGTATAAAAAATTTATAATTATTTGAAAATATTACGTTTTTAATGAATATTAATAATACAGTTTAAGAAAATAAATTATTTTTGCGACATAAATTCCACATTATTATTATATAAAAATTTTTAAAGTTATGTAATAACTGAATTTGAATATTATAATAAAATTTTTAAAAAATAATTAAGAACAAGTAAATTATTATATATTTTATTATATGTATAAAAAAAAATTTCCGTGTCTATGCATTTCTTGTGTAGCATTGGGAAAGACATATTTGGTTTCCTACAAATAAATATTGAATGTTAAAAGGTCTTTTCATGAATTTATTATTAATTATGATTGATATATGAGATTTGAAGCTGATATTTTATAATTTTATAGTATTATAATATGGATCTTATAAAAAAATTTCTACAATGAATGCACATGGAATGACTTATCATATTAATCAATTTAAGAAGTTTTCTTGAGATGGATATGTGTATTTATACATAATAAATGATTATAAATAATTTTATAGATATTAATTAATTAAATTTTTTATATTTAATTATTTTTTATTTTTATAAATAAAATAAGTAATATTCATTCTTATGTAATGACGGTGATGTGATTGTTAATATAGAAGAAAACTCAATATAATCATTTTAATTAAAATTATAATACCAAACAATGACCCAAAAAATAGAAAAATATTATTATTTTTATTATATATCTACCAATTTTTTCCAAACTTAGATTTAATGACTATTTTAATCCACAAGAATATGATTGATACCCAAATAGTATTTTATTTAAAATAATGTCATGATTTTAACACCATAATTTTTAATTAGTATAAAATTTTAATATATTATTTTAAAAAATATATATAAGATCCTAAGAAGTAATTTGTAAAAAAATATAATATTCATGAAAATATATTTTTAATTTTTATTGTATAAATAGTTACATTAAACAACACATAATGATGATGCATTGATTAATTAATTAATTTAAAAATAGTATATAATATATTAAAGATATTAAAAAATATAATTATTGAATTTTTATGTAATATATAGATATTATATATTAATGTGATAATTCAATGATCTAATGAAATATTGGATTCTAAATTGTTAATTTTTTATATGGCAATAATGTTATATTAATAAATATTTTTAAATTTTATAGAAATTATATTTCATGAATAAAATATTTTGTTTAATTTTTTGGAAATAAATAAATCATAATTAATGGCAAATGTGATATGATTTTGTGAAAAATATATTTATTTTTAGATATTTAGTCATTTTTTAAGTATCTTACACTATAATAGCCTTATTATATTTAAATATTTTATGTAATTACAAAATTACCCCACATCTCAATTATATGATGAACACATTCCTTAAATTAATTTCATCACCATGGTCCTTCATTAATTAACATAAACTAAAATGTTCTCCTCTAGACATCATTTTCCACATTATTGTGTTTCATTTTTACAGGAAAACCTTTTCCATGTGCCTTAATGATTCTTTCAAGGAGACGACACTGAAGATGTAAAACCAACCCTCTTTCTCTTTTAATTTTATTTGTTTTCTTACACATTCCACACTAATAGAAGAAAATGTTTGATGATATCTTCAGAATGAATTATTTTATTTTATTTTATTATTTAAGTGGAATATCCATCATCAAGTATCTATTATTCTTATATTATTTAAAAAAATGAAAACATTATCTTCAAGGTGTCGATTCACCATCTTCATGGATGATGGGTTTTTATTTTTAATTTTTGCCTCCAAATGTTTTCATATAACAATAATTATGGTAAAATTTTATTATTATATGACTCTTAAAACATATTTAATTATCTATAATGACTATTTTTTCGTTGTATTGAATAAAATGATTATTAATTTCTATGGTTGATTAAACCTCCAAAATACAGTAGTCATTTTTATTTTATATTTTTTTAAGGATAATCCTCATACTATATTAACATATGACATATAAGACAATTTAAACTGATGGAAGTACATTAATATTAAATAATTTCAATTTTTGGACGTTATTCCCATTTAAATGTAATTTCCATATTTACATTTATCAAAATATATCATAAAACCATGAAACAAAGGCTACTAGAACAATGAAATTAAACATTATTAAAAATAAAAATTAGAATAAATGGACATTGTAAAATATAATAAATTAAATATAGAATGAATAGGTTTGAATAAAATAATTAATTAAACTCATTAAATTATCTAGTAAATTATGTACAAGTGCATAGAACTTTCAGAGATAAGGTAAGGGTTTTCTCAGGAAACATATGTTCCTGTGAGATATAGTATATAAAAAAATATTTATTGTTTGTGTTGTATGTGAATTTAATAATTATGTATCAGTTCATGAATCTACTTATCATAATTTTTTTTGATGATTTATTTGAATATCTATAATTTTATGGGGCATAGGATTACAATGGTTATAAAGTGGTAAGCGATTATATATAAACCTTGATTTTTTTACATCAGGAATCACTTTCTCTCTATAGAACAATTTAATTAATAACTACTATTATCTAAACATCCTAAATTTTATTCCTATCTTCAAAAATTACCAACCAATATCAATTCATCCTTATTTTATTGCTATATACTTGTTTTATATGGTTCTATTCCCAAATTTTTTGGATAAGAAAGCTCGATAAAAAGTAACATTAAAATCACTTACCCTATTTCATGTCCCCTAAATATTATATTTTATGAACACATTTATTTTCATAAAATTGATCATTTCATCATCAAAAACTATCTTAGACAATTTTTTATTATGAAAAAAATTATTCTGTTTCCATCATTAAAAAAACTTTATTATTTTCCCTCAAACCACACTAAAGTGGAACTTTTCTAATGATTACTAAGAGATCTATTTAAATGTTTTACATTAAATTGGGAATCATTTGACAGATATATATGTTTTTAATATGATTTCATGTAAAATAAAAATTATTTTCTAAAAGAACAGTTTATTCAAATTAAATATTGTATTTTAATATTTACTCAATGATTTTATCAAAATATTATAATTTATATCATCATCCCTTCATAAATATAATTTTTTATTATGATTGATATCTTATTTCACTATTTGAAATATTTTAATGAATAGTTTTCTTCAATTTTTCCCATTTTCTATCATGATAAAATTTTATATGTTACACAAGATTGTTTATGATTATGTTTATAGTTTGGGGAATGTTATTAAAACTACATTATTTTTTTATGATTTTTTATGATGTATTCTACTGTATTGCATATCCATTTCAAAACAACTGATGCAACCCATTTAATATGTTTTATTTTTCCCCATTATTCAAAAATATATATTATGGTTGACATGTATGGATATTATATAAAAATAGGATTGTTTTAAAGGGAGTTTCTAATATGTATTTCATTCCACGTTGTAAATTTAAAATTATGTTTGTATCCTTTTTACAAAACATACAAGACTACTTGGTAAATTATGATAAAAAATTCCTTTTTTATTACTACAATGTAATAATGTAACACATTAGATTTATCCTACTAGGGTAAGGTTATTTGAAATTGGTGTCTGAATATTTGTAGAAAAAACTATGAAAAATATATTTAGGAAAACATATGATAGAGAAAGAAACCTTGTGATATAATTTTGAAATATTCCCAATGAATAAAATATTTTGATTTAGATATTTTTTATACCTATATTTTTTTGTGGATTGTATAATTTAATATTTCAAAGATGAAACTTTTTGTTACATAATTTCATAATATAATCTAGTGTATTCCATTTTTTAGAAATTTCACCTAGTTAAAAGAATTAATATTGTATCAATGTGTGTATCTGGTGTATATATTTCCCTCATATAGAAGATAACAATATTGGAGCATGAGTTTCAATTGGAGATGAAAAAATTACAATAATACATGAAAAATTGAATGAGGTTTTAAAAAATAACATTACTTTTATGGTGCATCATGATCCATAATGTGGTGTAACAATGTTAAGCTACATTATTCCAACAAATCCTCTAATATTCATTGTGACTAGATACCCATTTTTATTTATATAATGGATATGTTCCGTATATAACTTATTTCATTCTAAGGGTTTTTATAAAATGGGTAATGTTATCATGGAATTTGTTAATCTCCTACGAGATGCAAAATATTGGTGGCTATTAATTAAAAAAAATATTAGAGGAAGAACGTGAAATTATATTATTGATGGATATTATAAAAAATTCATAGAAAATTGATTCCATCATGAACAACGAGTTGATATAGAGAGAAAATTCATGAGTCTATTAAATAAAGTGGATTCAAACTTTTCTAACTCTAAATACTACTTTAAATGTATACTAGTGAATGTTGTAGACTACATACATAGTCTAAGAAGAAGGATTAACCATTTCATTGATGGTCATAATCTAGTTATATTAATTGAACAAGTATAATAAAATTTTTATAATATAGGGATATAGTATCTTGTTCAATATGGACATAGAAAAAATGCCCCATTTTTATGACATAAAAACGATGAAATAAACGTATATTATGATTAATATATTTATTGATAATTAAAATAACGGACATAAGGTTTTTCTAGCATGTGATAATTGTGGATGGAAACACCCTATTGATTTTATAAAGGGAATGAAATTTTTCAAAATGTGTGGAGAGAAGGTACACCACGCTAGTGATTTCAAAAAAATGAAGTATGTCTTCCAATGATTATACTGTAAGAATATGTGGCACTATTAGAGCAACATTACCAAGTGTCCAGTTAATATAACTCAAAAGAAGAAAATCGATCAATGTGAAGCCTATATTTTTACAATATTTGATGGGGGATAATTAATAAATTTTGTAGTTTTGGATATAAGAATAATGTTCTTTGACATTCATCATAATATTCTAGGTCATAACAATCATGAGATGTATTGGAATCATACTGCAATAATTATTCTCTATGGAATTGTAAGACTGTTCTAAACAGCTCTAGAGTTAGTTAGATTTTATTTTGTTGTTATTTAAAATTATTAAAAACAATGACTTGGAAAATATAAACCTAATTATGGGTATCATATTGAGATAAAAATAAATATTCATTCATGGGATAACATTGGTAAATATGAATTTATTTATTTATTTTATGGTTTCTCATGGAATTGTTAAGTGTTAAGATTATATGAAGACCTTAGGTTTTACACTGAGAAGCATGCAGGTTTTATAAATGAATAATGGTGATCAAGGTAATCCCCATTAAAACATGATGGTTATATTTTCTTCTATGTTACTAATTTTACATTTCACAAATATTACACTATTCAGATGAATAATTTTATACTGTCATTCTCATTTCTATTTCCCTCTTATAAATATAATGTATTATAAACATAATTTATGATTTTGGTTTCCCACTAAAGTATTTTCACGTACATTCCACACTATATTTCTATGTTCAATTCCAAAATTGTGAGGTAAAACATTATTGAAGGAGGGAGAATTTAACACAGAAATATTTTATGGAACACATATCCTTAAATAAATTAAATTTATTTGAAATTTTATAGCTTAAATGAAGAGTTGTATACTATTAATTATTAACATGAT
The DNA here is from genome assembly GCA_963277665.1 of Viscum album. NCBI lineage: Eukaryota > Viridiplantae > Streptophyta > Magnoliopsida > Santalales > Viscaceae > Viscum > Viscum album. The sequence goes on from OY728160.1 coordinate 522,134,451, forward strand.
CATTGGAAGGGTAATGTGACCATTAGGAATAGTAAATTGTCTATTGTAACAATATCATATCAGATAAATATATTAATAAAATGTCAGAATCTCATAAATGAAAAAATGATAAATTTATATCTTGGAATAAGTAAATAAATGATTAATTAAGTGTTTTAATTTTTTTGAAAACCAAACTATTATTTAAAAATTAATATTTTATTTAATAATTTAAAATGAAATTATTTTAATAAAATAGCTTCATGAATTAATTTTTTTTATAATTATAAGATAATTACTTGTGGACATAATTATTTTTTCAATGTGTCATTAAATCAGTTATAACTTTAATATTAATATTTTTTAAATATATTATTCCTTAATAAAATTTCAGATATATATATAAAATTATTTACATTTAATTGATACGATTTTGGAAATCTACATGTCTAAAAATGATTAGGGGAATCTTATGAAAATTTTTCAAAAATGTTTATCTTTTGCTGAGTACTAAATATATAGTTTTAAAAAGTAAATTATTTTATTGACATAATGTAGACATATTTATGATAGAAAATTTATTTACATTTTAAATGAAAAAATTAAGACATTATTATATAAATATATTAAAAAAATCAAAACATTTAAAATATAACTGAATTCATATTAAGTACAGAAATAAATATTATTGCTGATGTAGTACCAATGCTGGATTGGGAATGTAAATTTTGGTTCCTTATAAATAAAAATCGATTGCTAAATGTTTTTTATGACATTGTTAATAATTATAATGTATAATTTATATTTTTGGATGTCATTTGCGAATTATATAATTATATAACACAAATCCTTTTCAAATTCATGTGTAATGTCTACGAAAAAAAAGTCAAATTAATAAATTAACTAAGCTTTATTAACATGAGTATGAGTAGATATTCATAATTAAGGAATATAAATTATTATATTGGACTAAAATAATAAAACAGTATAGTTCTATTTTATTTTTAATTATTATATATGAAATAATTAATTTTAATTCTTGTGAAACTGTAATGATGTTATTGTGCAAGGAGAAGAAAAATAAAAATATGTATTTTAATTAAAATTATCAGAATAATTAAATGAACCAGAAATAGGGATTTATATTATTAGTTGATTATAACTCTAATATATTTTTCCAATGGATAATTTTGTTACTATTTTGATTTCTAAAATATTATTAACATCATTATATTTTTTTATTTAAAACAATGTCAAACATTTTATAATATAGATTTTCATTAGTATAATATTATAATATATCATTTTCCTGCCGAGATATTTGGCCATTAATATTATTTTTAGAATTAATAAATATATATTCATCATGTAAACCTAATTTTAATTTTAATATATTAAATAATTTCCTTAATGTCTTTCACAAGGATGATATAGTAATTATTTAATAATTTTATAAATCAAAGAAATAATATTAAAAATTCCAAAAATATATATTTTCATATTTTTGATATAATACACGAATTATGTAGTTTAATTTCATATTTCTAAGTTATAATAAAATATATAATCCTTTTTTGAATTTTTTTTTACAATATTTAATTCATATTATTACATATAATTAATTTGATAAAAATTATATTTCATGAATAAAATATTATATTTTACTATTTTAAAACCAAAAAACATTTATAAGAAAATTTTTTATAAGATATTGTTTATAGTACATTACCCATAATTTTAGGCCTTTCAAAGGCCATTAACCCTGTAATAGCCTTTTATATTTTTATATTTTCTGTATTTCCTAAATTACCCCACACCTAAATTATAAAAGGTACTCATTCCTTCACTGAATTTTATCAACATGAACATTATATATCAATTACCCTCTAAAAAATATCTTATAATCATCCCATACTAAATCATAGTCTTTATGGTATCAAAAAAAAAAGATGTAGAACCCCATGGATCATAAGGATGTTTTAATGGAGAGGACACTTAATTGGTAAAACAATCCCTCTTCCACATTTAATTTAATGTATTATCTTATCATGTCCTCATCTACAACAAAAAAACATGAATGGTAACTAAAATATGTAATTTAATATAGAATTTCATTATTTTAATTGAATATTAATCATAGTGTATTATCTTTTCAAATTTTATTCCAAAAAAGAAAACATTTTTAATAAGTTCTCAATTCACTGCCTTCATTGGCCGTAATGTTTTTGTTTTGGATCACCACCTTTAAGGATGGTCAGAAAAACATTTTAATGGCTAAAAAATATTATATTATTTTTAATTAAAATTATTTAATGATCTAGTAAATGTATATGAACATATTATTAAATTAAATGATGCTATATTTTATTATCATAGAGACCACCAAAATAATACAATCAATTTTCAACAATATTTTATCTAAAAAATCACTATAATACCATCTAAACAAATGGAGAACTGGATCATTTAAACTTATGGAATTATATTTATACAAAATAATTTTAATTTTTTGATTTAATTATCATTTTACATGAATTATAATATTTATTCTCAGGGGAACTGATCATAAAACTATGAAACGAATACTTCAGTACCATGAATATTAAACATTATAACTCTTAAAAATAGATATAATTAAATATAACAAAGTAATATTAAATAAAATATATATTTATGAGGTTATAAATTTTGTAATTTATTAATATAATTTTATTATCCAATACAATATTTATAATTGGAGAATGTAATCAAACATAATGTAATAGTTTTCTCATCTCACTCTTATTTGTCTAAGATATGTCTTGTTACTACTATTTATTCTGGGTTGTGTATATATACAAACCAGTAATGTATAATATCCTAAATATCAATATCTTCATGGTATTAAATGTTTTATTTGATGATAATTAATTTTATATGACATATGGTTTTACTAATTACAATATTGTACGGTATTCTCCACAAACATCCAATTTTTTCCTTTTGATTATGGTTTTTCTATCTACCCAGATGTAAATTTAACTCTTAATTTTTAATCATCGTAAATTTTATTTTTATGTTTAGAAAAAAATTTCATATATCTAATTTTCATGTATTTGATGAGGACGTGTTTTTATTATAATGATCCCCTCGCAATTCCCCCTGATAAGAAAGCCACATTAAAGGAAACATTCAAATTTTTACCCATTTTCAAGTACATGGCATACTACATAATAAGTAAACATTATTTTTATAAAATTAGTAATTTCATCATGATAATTTATCATAGTTTATTTATGTTTTTATGAAAATCATTATTCATTTTTCATCTTTAATTAACATTTACAATTTCCATCAAATCTCACTAAAGTGGACCATTTCTAATGTTTCATAAAAACTATTTTCAGAAGATTTCACATAAGTAGGATATCATTTAAAATATATAATTGGTTATAATATTTTTTTTATAAATACAAAATTTTTTCCAAAACCATTCATCATTCCAATGAAAAAGGGTATTTCTAGAATTCCTCAACGATTTTATTATAATAATGTATAATATTAGAAAATTTGTTATTATATCAAATGATTTATTTAGATTGATCTCGTATGTTACCGTATAAAATACATTAATGACTAGTTTATGATAATTTTTGGGGATGTATAACCCTGATACCATTTTCCGTATTACAGTTGATGGTTTATGATTATTTTTATTATTTATGGAATTTTATTAATATTTCATAGGTTGTATTCAATATGAATGAATATGTTGACTATGTTTCAACCATTTCATATTAGGAATGCACTGGACATGGTATGTGATAGGTGGGGCCCACAAGATCTCCACGATTAATTTTTATATCTCTTAATAAAATCTTGATCATGTTTTTGCCCATTTTTTATGTTGTCATGGAAGAGTCCTTGATGGTATGATTATGATGTCCCACATTATACATTCTGACTTTATGCTAACCATAATTTATAATCCATGTGAATATTAATTAGATGTAATATCAATGGTTATGATTCATTTTCATGTGATTGTTTATATAAAATTATTTAATCATCTTTTAATCCAACCATATAATTATCTGAATCATGTCATAATGTCATGTGTTTTTAGTTATTCACCATGCCTTATTAATTATGATTATTTATAATTGATTTCATTGTATTGTTGACCCTTACTGTGTATCTGAGTTCACCAGTTTATTATTTTTATTTTTTTCCCTATGATCACAATATATATATATATACAACGATAGACTTGTAGTGATATTATAGATGAATAGTGAGGATTCTAAATGATTTTCTATGTTAAATTTCAATTAATGTTGTAATGTAATAATTGTTTATTTTTATTGTTATCCAAGTATACAATACCATTCAGCCCTTATGGATAACAATTCCTTGTTTATTATATCAATGTAATAAATAAATCTACCACCCCAAGGATACTAGGTTCATGTTATTTACATCAACCATCATGAAGATTTCCAAAACAATATGAAGATAAAATATTTTGTATCATGCAATCAAGGAACTATAATCTTGTACTATGTAAAATTTAATATATTTTATCATAGAATGGTGAATTTGTAGTTTTAGATTATTGAAATTTTATGACTCATATAATGAAAGTGGATCAGATATTAGGTTTCATTAATATTATACTACAACCATGTAGTAACTCTACAATGACATTTAATGAAGAAGAATGGATGATGCAAAATACCAAGATATAAGAGACGATGGGTGTCTAAAAGTATGTTTTTATGAGTATAAATGGAATAATTGTTCTTCCATTTTCTATTATATTGTTAATAGGCTTTTACACTATTGTTGTGTTCCATGAATAATAGTGGTACTCAAGATGGATATATCGTGAACTTGGAGTCATCTCAATGTAAGAAGGAAATGTTTCAGTACAGTTTGACCCGTCAATGGATATAATAGGATGTAAAATATAAAAATGTTGAGTTCATATAATTTATGAATCACATAGGATATTTTTGGGGCTATTTTGGATCACTTGTTTTTTATAATGTGATGAATAATTTCACCATGTTAATATAAGTGTAATACATGGAAGAGAAGGGAAAAATTCTAGGAATAAACTATGTATAATTTTTTTGAGTGAGTGTGTCGTTGAACTCTAATGTTTCCTTATAGATATATTTTTCATTAATTTTAATTTTTAAATAGGTAATAATTATATTTTAATATAGGTTATTTAATAAGAATTGGGTTTTTTTCATTCATTCCTCAAAATCATTATTTTTATTCAGTAATATACTTTTTATGATAGTGGATAGATCAGTCACACATGAAAATAATTCAATTATGATTTTATAGACTCAAAAAGAAGTGTGGATTTCATATAAAATTCTTTGATCGATATTATTTCTACAACTCACTTCTCATGAGAAATCAAAAGTAATTTAAATTTTATTGTAGAAAATATAATTCATATCAACTATTATCTAAAAGGGGAGGTTCACAAGAGGATGAAACCCATTTTTAGAAATGGGGGTGTATAGAGAGTGTTGATAAAACACCGCATATTCCCTTTTATATGATAATTAACTAATCTTGGTCCATTTGGATTCATTGGAATAATAAATTTATTGGTGTTTGGTATTTAATTGTTGATATCAACCTATTGAAATTTTCTGCATCCATTATCCTTAAGAACATTTGGTATGATCAATATAATTATTATATTATAATATTCTAAAATGATGAAAAATTATATGTAGATTTATGATCCCGTCATAATATCATCAATTTTGTTCTATTAATTATTTAATAACTAATTAAACAATATATTCTAATTTAGTAAAATTTATAATAACTTGGAATCACTTGTCTTGTTTCTCATTAACTATCTAACTATTAGATTTGATATCACAACCAGTATGTCATATTCCATATAGGATAAACTCATTTATTCCTGACATTATAATTTTTGGGTTTGGGTTACATTGGGAAATTGAAAATTATAAATACTAAAAAAATGTAGAATTATATATTACATGGGGAACATCATGTTTCTAATTTATTTTTAGTGAACATCAGAATCAAATAGATATTGACATAATAGTTGGTTATATCTGGCCATTTCATGACTCATTTCAATTTCCTAATTTCAACATAGGAATATAATTATTTTTTTGTATCCCTTATTAGTGAATTTGGATTCATTGTGTCTATGTTTGATGGATTTATAGATTCCAGAAAATGTCCATTAGGAAATTTATGGGGATTTATTTGTTGAGAAAATGTGCTGACTCAATGGTAATATTTTCCATCAAATTTAGGGGGCACAATAAACAAAATTGATATCCAGATTAGTTTATCTTGTATGAATGAATACATCCTCTTTTATAAGGAATAAAAATTCAATAATGGGATTCATTATCTGGTGAATGATATAAATGTGTTTGCTTAATTGATATAGTTTTGAAATGATGAATTGATATAGTAAATGCTATTGTGAGAGAGATGTTATAGTGATAGAATGATGACAGATGAATTTGAGTTGATTTTTGCCAATTAAAAAGAAACATAAATAGAACCTAGTGGAAAAGAACTCCTACGATTTACTAAATGAATGAAGATATAATGGGGGAATGATGTCAACATACCATAATAAATTATTGATGGAACTAGGAGCAGAAATAAAGAGGATAAAATAATAATTCAAAAAAATTGTTATAATATACTTTGGTTGAGTTGGTCTATTTTTTTAATAATGAACCAAAATTCCATTAATTTATTTTTTTCAATATGCTTTTGTTCAATTGACGAATTATTTATAATGTAAAAATATAAAAAATAATCATATTTCATCTGGATAAATAAAAAATCAATTTTTTATCGATTTATAATTGTTAAAATTGTTTCAAATTCATTTCATCTTACAATAATGTTAATATAATAATTAAATTTTATTAATAATATAGTTTAATTGGATTTTTTCACATTTAATGATTCTATTTTTATATTTTGTTTTATATGTGGATTCGTTGTAGTGTTTGGTTGTCTTGGTACACCAAAATGAAGATATTAAATATATTAATATATTTTAATGCACACATACACTACATTTTACAAATGTTTTTCTTATTTAATTGAGATGATGAATGGGAAATGTTATAGCACAATTTATTCCAAATTATATGTTATACTCTGGACATAGCCTAATATTAGTTGTTGTTAGAGATTGTAAGGAAAAAATCCATTAGAGGATGTGTTCAACCAAAAATAATTTGAATTTATTTAATTTATATTATATAACCATAGTAATATCCTTCATAAATAACCAATTATAACAAATCTAAAGTTTAATCTGTATAACCATGGTTTTATTTGAGAGTATTATTGGGAATTTTTTGTAGTAGGATAGCTCTAGAAGATGAATGGAGATTTGATAATGGTGAATCGAGAGGCAGTGAATGTAACCCATCCTCCACATTTTTAGTAAAATTGTGCTTCAATAAGTAAAATAATAAATCATGGAATTTGTCAACTTTTATGATTTCAATCCATTTGATTAAAATATTTATTAGTTATTTTTATATGATTTTCATGATATGTGATTTTTTTACATTGGATGTTGCCCAGAAAAATTTATATAATTCTAATAAAACTCGTCAATTTCACATTATATCATCCTATATGCCCTAATTATGTGATTTTTATCCATTACTTCTTCGTCAAAATTGATTCACTTTTATTTTGTATTGATCCCCCTCTGTACATTGTTCTCTTCACCATTGGCACATAGGGATAAAATCCAACATTGTTGGGGAAATTTTGAGCATGATTCAACACCTAGATTAATGATTATTTCATGAATTACAATTTTATTTGAAATTTAGAGATTTATTGGGATTTTATATTTTATTAATGTGAGGTCAATGTGGATCTGGGATCAAGTGAGGTAATGGGTAGATTATTACAATGAGGATGGGAAGGAACCATGTGGTGTTTGGGTGGTTGAAATCCACCCACCAATGATGGATTGGAAACATATGAACATAGTATCACGACCATGATAGGATATTATTTAGATTCAGTTGATAAGTAAGTGCTTAAATGGACGTGTTAAATTTTTTGGTTTTTAATACAAAAATAACTACATTGTGTTTAGTCTTGGAACAAACGACATGGAGACATCCGGGTTGTGACCACTAGGGTTTTGGGTGTAGAAAACTATGGCATTGCATATGGACCTATAACAAACCACATGACCATGTTCTCAAATCATGAAATTTAGGATTTTAGTACATGTTCCGGGACATAAATTGGAACACAATAATGACTAGTGTACATGTTCATGGCCATACATGGACACAACTAGGATACCCAGACAAGGCCATGTAAACATGAACAAATTGATGTAAATGGGAACAATCATAAGTGCTCGGGTAAGCCTCAGGTTTCTAAGAAACCAAAAGTATCTTTGTTACATCCTATTTATTATGAATAACATTTGAAATCATTTTCCATGGAGTATAAAATAAATTATGTGGTGGGAGGCCACCCATCGTTGGGATATCCACACACTTCATGCCTTCCATTGGATAATTATTCCTCTCAAACATCATTCATCATGATATAAATTGTTTTCAATTATGTAGGTTATCCTAGGTTATTTCTACATATAATTTAATGGTTAATTTCATTTCCGAATATAAGAAACATGGTGTGGTTTTATGAAAATGATTCTTTATTCATGTCATGGTCGACAATAACAGTGATCAGGGAAGGGCCATCGATAGATTATGTGCCTAGAAACACCCCTATCACTCATGGGCGTAAGTCCCCATATTCCACTATATCTAATGTGTGTAACACCTAACACACTAGATATAATTTCCTTTAATCTCTATGTTGCACCCCCAATGCATCATGCTGCAGGTCAGCTATCAACCTATCTATTGACTCCCCATCAATATTTTACCAGGTTATAGGTCTTCTAACTTTCTAGTGTAACTACCTATCACACTAGGGATAGGTTCCTATATATTTTGAGTGTGACCCCCAATCACACCAGTGATAGCCCCTATATATATAGTATCACCCCATATAACACCATGGACGAGGTCCACTATCTATTAAATGACACCACATATCATACTTACGATTTGATTATCTATTAATGAATTTCCCCCTAGAGATTTTATTTTTTGACGATCAGTGAATAATTAATGTGAATTTATCAAAGAATCTTATGAGATTCAAATCATCAATAATGGAACATTAATTCAATTTTAGTTTCATTTTCCTAGGATGAGTGGTGGTGATGTAGATGCCCTTTACCTCTAGTTTGGGTTTCATTTTTGGGAATATATCTATGATGGTTTTTGTTTTCCCAACTGTCATGGGTTGAGAGGATATTTTCTATTAACCTTTATTTATACCTTTTGGGGTTTTAGGTCATCATACATGTTATTTATAAACTCACCCTTGTTTGGGAGTTTCCCAACCATGTAATTTAATATGCATAATAAGGATAGATTGAATATGACATCAGTTGACCATGTTTAATCATACATTGATTAACATTTTATGGTTTTAATTAATGAATATTATGAGTTATGACCTCCCAATCAGAATTTATTCAGTTTTTTTCTCATGATGGGACCTAATTTTTGGTTAGCCATTTATTGTTTTCTATTTTATCCGTTGGTTTATACAATCATACATGGATTTATTCCCAAGATATTATCTATTTCATGGTTTTACAATTTATGATAATATATTTTTATTATTCCACTGAAATGTTTTTGGTGAAGGTTGTGTGTGTGCATGATGTAATTTGGGATAAATCCTTCAGTTCATTTTATTTCTTCTCCTTGCTTGTTGTACTTCCCATAACTATTCGAGGTGGAATTGGGATTATGATATCCCAACCTTCTGGTAACCATGTTGTCCCTAGTAGGTTGGATAATTAAAATGTTATATTAGAGTAGTTCATTCTTTGGGATGATGATTGTATTTTACACTTATTATTAAGTCATCAGGACATAGTGAAATTATTTGAATGCATCCCAAGTGCATTTTCAGACAAGGGAATCTATTCTTAGTGTGGTGTCCAATGTGTCCATCAATAATAATGCTTAATATCTTCATTTCAACCCTTAAATTTGTAAAATTGGTTTCAGGGATCGATGGTATATACATAATTTGGGATTGAATAATTTCACTATATTTTTAGTGCCATGTATCAATATATATATATATATATATATATATATTATCATAGACTCTTTCAAATATTTATGAACATTGAGATATCTCCACAATCTTATATATATATTATTTATAGAAACTGTATTGATGAAGAGTAATTGAGAGATATGACCTCATCTTAGGGACACATACCTGAGTTATTCCCCCTAGGTTGGCACCATGTTGTGATATATCCTATTATATAGTTCAAGTACTATACTCTAATGGTCTTTGAAGATAATCGTCCTCTTACTGAGTAGTGTATGGATCCAATAATATAGGATAATGTTAAATATTGTTTTAACATCTTATATGAGTTATGAAAATAAGGACTTGTGAGGTTTTATGGGAAGACAGATCTACAGAGTGCAAAGAATTAGGTAGAGATGATGGCTCTGTTTTTAGGCTTGTTCAGACCCAGACTGATTGGATGGTGATGATGGAAATAAGTTATCGTTTTTGTTCTGCATGATATCTTAGATTTTACTAATAGAAGAAATTATTCTACTTTGTGAAAATCATGAGTTATAGAGGCATAGATTTCATATGATTTTGTGTCGTATAGACAGAAATCACAGGAAGTGGGTGACAAGATAAAGCTTGAACTATGAGGAATTTTCTTGGTTGAGTCCCCTCTCAAAGGTGGTACAAAAAGGCGAGACCCATTCAGTACAATGAAATTAATTGGAAGATCCATGTGTTGGTTGTTTTTGAATTGGATTTGAGAACATGAGGAAGAGGGACCCCTCCCACACCATGATGTGTTCTTGTGATGTGATCAAAAACTGAAAAAGTTATTTAGTTCATCCCTAAACTAATAGGGTATAGGTGTGGTGGATGCGTTCCTTATACATGTGTGTTTGACTTTATTTTGAGAGTTTTTATCTCTCTAGACATACCTTAGGTATGGATTAATATATGATCTAGAATATCAGATAAACCCATGACATTGAGATATTAAGGTTTGGTTGGAGGATTCTATATAGATGTGGCATCCTTGACTGATAATTTGATTTCATGCATATTTTTATATTTTTTTATATTGATTTATTAATATAACTGAATAATTTGTCCAAATTTTGATTGATTTCATTGATATATCTTTGGAGTTGAAACAATTAAGTAATGAAAAAGGAATGAAAAAAGGTGGAAATGGAGCTAAAATAAACATCATGTAACTTCCCTTCTCTCACAACATCACACCAGATATTTTAGATGGTTTGAAGCGAGGATAAGTAAAGTAAATACCTAACATATAGTTCATTTATATTACACATCTTGAAATCAGTGGAGAATAGGGATGCTAATTGGACAAGTGTTGATGATGGTACATGATTTAAAATTCAGTTACATTACATGATTCTTGATTTGTCATTAGGAAGTGACTCAATGCTTCAAATCCACATATATGAGTTGCATGAGAATATTAAAGATGTGGAAGAAACATAAATCATGATTACATGATCTGTAATCATATTTCATGTCAGGATATTGTCGGGAAAGAAAAAAAATATGGTTAAAAAAATACATTAATGTGGACGAGGTTGGACCAAAATGCATATTAATATGGACCATCGACCGCACCTTTGGGACAATTTTGAATTGTGAACTGTTAATAGATTCATACCAATTGAAGGAACACCTTCTTCACTATATTATGAAGTTATTTGATTTATTTATATGAACCCTCTCATGGTTATCATGAGCTGGTGATTTCATTGAGTCAAGGTACAGACGATGATAGAGAACTGAATTTATGCTATATTTTACAGTAACATGCAATTCATGTTGGGATTTTATGTCCATTCACCAATTCAATCATTTTACTAATTACTTGTTGAATTACCATTATAAATTGGGTTAGATATTTTTTTTAAAATGCTTGTTTCATTGTGCATGACGATTTTTTGGGATGGTCAAATGAATTTGTTTGTCATGTGATATATGGTTTAGATATCTTCCATGACCATTGGGTTTGTATCTAACCTATGTTTAAATAATTTTTTTCATTATCCATCAATTTCATTCCTAAGTGCATAATAATTTGGAAATGGGATATATTTATGAAATATTTTTATCATGAAAAATGAATAAACAATGACCTGATTCTTATGACTGCATGAATACTATTTGATTATATCATACCATTTCATCAACTGAACATGGATCCATTCCAGCAAGATTCATTTTTAATATTTTCTTCTCCCAATTTCTCATCATACCAATGATCAATATTATAGATTTAATTTATTTAAATCAAAAAAATTCTTATTTAGTTTTTATTTATTTATTGTTTTCTATACCACTATCCTTGTGGGTTATAACATCAGCATTAAATTCTTATTATACTCTGTAGTTTAGCACTTTATTGGTTTCATGATTTCCAATTTCAAAGTTCAGTATCCTGGTGGTAATAATAGATGTGCACACTGATGTCAAATCATTTTCACTTTTGTTGGGGATAAGAACAAAGAATATATTTATTTTATAATTTTGACTAACACATATCTTATCTATTTTGTTTTAATATTTTGATAATAAATTTGTTATGAATATATTTATTAATTTTTACTACACAAGGTTTGTTTGGTGGTAATGTAAAGTCTTCTATGGGAAATTAATACAATAGAGAGGTTCACCTTCATACTAGATTATATGGCACTACTGCTCATCGATGTTAAAGTAATCAACAGTGAACTATACGACTTCCCACAACTTTACTGATGACCGATTCAACATCAACTGATAGTAAAGAGATGAAATTATATGAGGATCCCTTAATGAAAAGAAACATGAACAACAAAATAGAATCATTCACCACTTACAACGCTTTTATTTATGATAGTCACGATGCCCTTGATTATTCAGGTTCAAAAGAGAGTGAAGATTATGACCATGCTACCAAAATTGAGTGGGATGAAGAAATTTTTTTAAATTAGTAGCATTATGAAAATTTCAAGGAGGAGGAGGAGATTACAACTACTTAATTTATAAAAAAAAATTAGTAATATTAAATGTGCTACAAAATGAAGAGGAAGAAGAACTAGTTTCACTCTGTGCTAAATACACAAAGTATTGAAATGTTTCTACAATATAATATATTTAAGATATTTCTCTTGAATGTGAAGTGATCATTAAAGAAGTCAAACAGATGTAGTCAGAATTTATGGAATAATAAATTTACAATGTTTGGGTAGATGTTGATATCATGTTGCTTATAAATTTTTTATTCTGACTCTAGTCTCACTCTCAGTGGACCACCCAAATTAAATTGAGGAAAACTCCAGATGATATGTGTGGATTACAATGTTAATTATGGGTTTACAAGTCATTGATAGCACATTATCACACTCCCATCAGGTGACAGAGGAATGGTTGAGCTAAATGACCATTAGAAAAGAACTTCTTTGATATTGTAACCTAAATTTTACCACATTATATTAATTTATATATATTAATTTCGTATTATTTCATTTTATGTTATATTTTAATTACAATTACCCAAATTGTTTGGATAATATTGAAATGTCATGTATTATCACATGTTTCTATTAATTTTCAGGATTATAAAACGCACATATAGTAAATATAATGTTGTAGTAAGTAACCAATTTTGAAAAATAAATATGAAAGGGGAGTAAGAATTTTAATTCAGCATTTTTTTTCTGTATTCCTCTCATTGAAAATGTACTAGGGATTTAATTTCAAATTGGATGCCCAAATTTGATTCAATCTTTAATCAAATATACAAGGAGTCATAAACATCATTGGAAAATTATCATTTCATATATTTAAAATTACTTTTCAATAAAATTTAATGAAAAAATGGGGAAAATAATTAAATAAATAATAATGTAGATTAATATTTTACAAATAATGATATAGAGGATCTTGTTAAACATTAAAAATGAAATTTTCTTAGATTTGGAATGTTTTGAATTTCTTATGTCTGAATTAATTGATTAAAATATTTTTATGCATTTCTATTAGTGATTGAACCAAACATTCATCTCAATCCAGATACATCCACTATGCCAACATATTTCTATTCCTTCTATACTATATTTCCTGAGAAACTCATACATGTTTTATTGAAGAAAATTTTCTTTCATATCTTCAAAATTATGACAGAATAGAAAAACCATTAATATGATTGAGGAATTATTTTGTTTTTTTCCTTATCCTGAGACACATCATTCAATATTCCATTTTAATCCTGCAGAATCCTTGAATAACTTTGTAATGTAATGATCCATGTTACATGCCTATTTTTTCTACTTTTACGTTCCTCTAAATGTTTTTCATGATATTTAAAATAATATATGAGCAAGAGGAACATTATAGGTTGTATATGGATATACATAAATGTGGACATTTTTTTGGAGGATTCTAGATTATGATACGGGGAGAGGCCATTAAATCATTAATTTTATTATATTTTTCTATAACTTCATAAAAAAAATTTAAAAATAATTTTTTTTTCAAAGTGGTTTGTGTTTATAGAGGATAAAAAACCACCATTTTCTATACTATCGATACATTGATCACATGTGCTTAAGTGATGGATGTGATATATTTCTGTTTCATAGCTTTTAGAAAAGAAAAAATTTATATATTACAATAAAAAAAGGAAATGGTGGGGGATTAATTCTTTGTGCATACATGTATCATGAGTCCACATTGATATTTTTTGGAGAAGATAAAAATGACATTTGAGATGGGAAATATTTCATTGAGAATTTATTTATCATGAAAAATACATTAGAGTTGAACCTATTGTTAATCCTTACATGAATTTCTTTATTTACCTACCTACCCTAAGCCTCAGATTCTTTTTTCCTTAACTTGTAATCCCTCATGATTAATTTTAAATATGTATTTTACTGGAGGAGATTTTAGATTTCTAAAAATTCTATGGTAACATACATGTTTTTAGGTATGTGTTGAATTCCATTATCATTTGTACCATTATTTTGAATGGAATGATTCATGGAGTTATATTTCAAATGAAATTCGTATTAATAATTTATAGAAACATGAAATGGATGACTGATAAGGAATGGATATTTAAGAATATGAATCATAAATTACGTGGTTAGCTTGATTATTTTTTGAAAAATGAGGCCTTAATAAATTTTCAACATTCTAGGTTTGAAAACATAATTTTTCATTTTATAATTTTTGTTTGTTGAATTTGAATTTAAATCATTGTAAGAATAACATCCCAGGAAGTTTGTTGATATTTCTTCCTTTAAGAACGTTATAAATACATTTATAGGGGAATTTGATAAGTATATTTTATTCTTATATTTTATAGTTTTATGTGTATGATTTTCGTATTTAATTCAATAATAATTCTAATTTGTGGGTGAATGAATTTAATTAATTTTTTTGTAAGAAAATAATGAATTTAAGAAAAAAACATTGATATGTGGTGTAAAATGGATATTAAATGCACATCACGCCACTTTTCTTCACTTGTGACAAGACACATTATTTTTCTAGTAGATTGTAGCTTAGAAAAATAAATTACATCCATTAAACATCATTTAATTGTTTTAGTTGTTATGACTTTATTGGAGAATATTTTCATTGACCAGACATGTCATGACGATGGTACATGGTAGGAAATATTTTTACACGATGTGAACCTTGATTTCACATCATGAAGCGAGTCACTAATTCAAAATTATGTAATAGATTTTAGTGATATTATAAAATATATGGAGGAAACAGGGATCATGAATAAATGGTCACTAATCAAATTACATGTCATGATTGAATATGAAAATAGAAAAAAATATGATTTGATAAATTTGTAAATGTGGAAAATTTTGGATTAAAACGCCTATAAATAGAGACACACATCCACACATTTGGGACCATTCTAGACAGAGTACCACTGGTGGATGCCTATTGGATGATAGTGAACCTTCTTTACCACTTTTTATATGTTTTTATTTATTTTTCTACACCATCTAATTATTAGGATGAGAATGTAATTTCTTTTTCTTCTATGGTATGTGTGATGAAAATGGATTAAATGTATGAGTTTGTTTATATATTAATTCACTAAATTTACGGATATCATGTTTTTTATAAATTTCATTCATTTTCTGCATTTATTCATGAATGAAAATTATGAGTGGGGTTTCGGATTGGGTTTTGATTATTTTTTGTTCATGACTATTACATGATATGATCAAATACATTTGTTTAACATGTGTTCTAGGGTTTAAACTTCTACCATGAACATTAGGTTTGTCTCATACCTATAATTAAATTATGTTTCTTTTTAAGAATACATTGCAATATTGACTACCTAACCATGGAAAAATACATTTTTTTTGACAAAATGGGTTAATCATGACCACTAAACTCATTAAGACCAAATTATGACGATTTCATGATTTTTAATTGATTAGGTCATGCCTTTTTATACCAAAAACCTCAAATAATATTTCCCTAAAAATAATTTAAAATTTTCTCTCCAATATTCTAACAAATATAATCATACAAAATTTCATATTTTATTTCATTAAATGAAAAATAGTTTAGGTGTATTATATTTAAATGATATTTTCTAAAACCCTATCTCTGTGGGTTCTATATAGAATATACATTTCCTATACAACTCTACAGGTCATCGCATTGATGTTTTAGTGTTGTTACATTTATTAATATTGTAACCCCACTAGAATTAATCATGACTGTATTGCAATAATTTTTTTCCATATTTATCGAGGATACAAGAAAATATTTATTGATTGTATAATATAAAAAAACCATTTTCATATCTTTTCTATCATTTTATTTAATCAATGATTTTTATTAGTTTTTAACACACTTGGTATTTCTTGTTCTGTTGGAAAGGGTGCAGATAAAAATAAATACTGATGATATATGATCCTTCATACATGGTGATATGAAATATTTACTCATAAATGTTAATTTAATGAATAATCAACAATTTAAGCTCCCACCAATGTACCCATATACTAATTACACAACTCCTCATATCTTGGCGGAAAAATTCTAAAAAGAACCACTAGAAGATAATAATAATCATTAAGGAATAAATAAGTACCACTTTTGAATCTTATTTTTATGATAATCTCAAATCCTGTGATTTGTCATGTTCATTAGACAATGAGGAGGTGGACCTTTCTGCCAATCATGATTGGGATGATGAAAAATTCATCAAAAAAAAAACAAAAAGATACTAAAGAGGAATAGAAGGATATTATGTCTACTAAATTTGTATTTGGTTTTTTAGAATATTTAATTGTGGAATTCGAAGAAGGGAATAAAGAACCAATTACACCCTATGTCGATTACATAAAGGGACAAAGGCAAGAAGTTCAAATAAAAGATATTGAGGAGATCGATGGGGAAACTAATGTTATCGTTGAATAATTTCAACACTTGTAGCTATCAATTTAGGAAGAAGAATTTTACCATGTCTGGACTGAGTTTGAGAACCTTTTGGTTATACAACATTTATTAAGACTCTAGTCTCCACGTTCGGGGTCTATCCCAATTCCATTGTGAAACAAATTCATGCAGTTTTGTGAAGATTTCAATATCATGATTGGGTGAACATGGGATTATTTTCACATCACCATAAACCAATCTACTAACAACAGAATGGTCGAGCTAGTCAACCATTAAAAAAAATTATCTTTCGAGAGGAAACCTGATTTTTATCACATTCTAAGAATTTAATTTTATTTATTTTGTGGGATTACATTTTATATTAGATTTTATTTTAATTTCCAATTATATATTATCTCATATTTCAATGTCATGTGTATTCTATCATTTCTATTAATATTGAGTTTCATTAATGTAACATGCATTTAATGATATGTAGTAATAGACAAACAATTGGAAGAATAAATTTTAAAGGGTTGTAAAATATTTACTTCATAATATTTATTCCATATTCAGTATATTTAAAATGTATTTGAAAGTTAACTAAAAATTACCTAACTACATTTGAATCATTCCTTAGTCAACAAAACTAGGAGACACAATATGCCTAGGATAATTATCATTCCATGTATTTAAATTTCCTAGTCCATAAATATTAATGATAAAATTGGGGAAACAAATTTTTGGAGATAATAATGCATATTAGGATATTGAACATCATGAATTTTAAGGGAAAGCGAATCATTGTAAAAGAATTTTTTTTATGATTAGACCGTGTTTTTAATTTCTGATGTTTCATTAATTTATCTAATTATTCATATGTAATTCCTTGAGTGATTGATACAACCATTTATCTAATTCTATAGGAATCCAATGAGCTGATTTTTTCCAAACATTATATAGTATATTTATTGACAAACTCAGACTTATTTTCTTCAAGAACATAATTCTCATCTTATCAATGCTTTGATTGTATATAATCACTATTAATATGATTGATCAAATCTTTTGTTTTATACCATCTCCAAATAGCCACCTTTTATTAACCCATTTTAAACGAACATAATCCATGAAAATCATTATTATGTTATGGGCCATAATAGAAGGAAATTTTATCTATACCTACTTTTTACTAAATTTTTTGAATTATATTTCATATAACAAGTGTGGGGGGATGGATTCTATAGGAAGTATTAGGCCATGCATCATTGTGGAGTTTTTTGGGGGATTCATGATTGTGATATGGGGAGAGTCTATGAAATCATTCAATATATTTTATTATTCACCTCTCATACTTTGAAAATTTATCAAAAAATTAAATAAAACTATGTGGACATTAGGGATAATAAAAAGAAACTAGTATCAAGGCCAATAATTTTTTGATCATATTTGGTTTACTAATTGATGTGATATTTTTTTAGAAAATCATTTGAAAACTACAAAAAAATTGAATGGAGAAGAAATAAACATTGGTTCAATCATTCATTATTATTACATGCATCTTGATACCAATTTTTTATTTTTTGGGAAACAGAGAAATGACATCATTGCAGGGACATCTATAATTGAGATGTTTATATCATTGAAAATGAATTAGGGATTGTAGAGGCCCGAAGTTTAACGTACAAGAACATTACATTACTTTTTCGGAATACTTAGTACATAACAAAAACACACACATAAGGATCATAATAGTTTAGTGTCTTTGAAAACTCAGAACGTAATCTTCTAATCGTGGTGAAAGATCTTCAATAGCTTCCATAATGATCATCCTTTTTTTTTTCCTAAAACCTTTCTTTATATCCTGGGGAAAATTAAAACATAAAAGGGTGAGCTCAAATGCTCAGTAAGGGTAAACAAAATAAAAATCAATCACATCATATTCATAAGAACATAACTTTTGGAAATCTTAACCTGTAAAAGAGAGCATAATTTCATAACATGGGATAAATCATAGTAGTGAAATGAAATCCCAATAATCATAACTTAAAACATGAAACTTTGTGGAATACACACATAATCATAGAAAATCATTTCTTGTTAGTCAATACTCATTTCCAAGACTATCTTAGTGGACAACGTCCCTTTCTGAATCGAGTCACCCTCGTTTCAGTCCTGTTTCACTGAACCAGTATAACCTACCATTCCAGCCATGTCTATCTCATGAGATATAAAATCATTACCCAATGAATTGGATGGAGATATAGGTCCCACCCATCTTATAATGATACCATTCTTATGTGTGACACAAAATCATAAATCATACATCATTTCATAACCCATGTAATAAAAATGGGAATCTTAAACATCGTGACATCATAAAAAAATTCATATAAGATAAAGGAATTTATAAAAATAATTACATCACAACATTATCAAATCAATGTAATAATAGAGATAAAATCATAACCCTTTATTGTCTTAGATGGAAATTAATCTTGATAAAACAATTGCTCTTCATTCTTGAGGAAAATATTCTTTCTTCTTCAAAAACGTTTTTATTTTCTTAACATGTCGTACACAAAGAATTTGATTAAAAATAAACTTGAGAACTTGTAAAGGAATCTTCATGGAAAAAAATGTTTTAAAAATCCATTCATGCCATATAAGTTAAAAAAAACATTCTTCGTACTTTTATCGGAAAAGTCAAAAAGTACCTCGTACGAAAAACGACAAAAGATTCCTTTCATATTCTTTACTAAAAACTCATCGAAGGGTAAAATTGGATTTAAACTATTGTAAGTGGATGGAAACAATATTACATATTGAGGGAACATGGATGTGGATGATAAAATACACCCCAGTAAATGCCAAAGTAAAAACAATCTCGGATAAAAATGAGATTGTGATATTTTCCTTACCTTTGGTCCGACTTGCTTTGTAAGTGACTGAACCTCCTGTATAATGATTTAAATCATGTTATTGACTTATTCCAGAATCATATTCATTGTTATTATATCATATATGGTCCACTTATGACTTTATATTACCCATTATTTTGTAAATTCATGTTAAAGTAGCGTTTTGGGTAAAATCGTCTCATTTGTCGTTCATGTTTTTAACTTGTAATTATTAATATGATTACTTAGATCATGATTACTTATATCTAGAAATTAAAACATGATTTATATATAATATATATTCATAATATATATATATATATAATATATCGATAAATGGAATGAAATACACCGTCCATGGAGACGGTAGTCCGTACGTACACATGAACACTGTTTTCGTTTCCTTATTGAATTGAATGGAATTAATTAGATGACATACATATAAATCCAGTATCATTATTATGTCATATATTTCATTAGTACTTATTATATATACTTTATAATCATTCATGAATGGTTAATCATTGAGAATGAATCTCATCGCGTCGTGGAGACGGTAGTCCGTACGTACGCACGAGCGATGATATCGTTCCCATGGTCGTGGAATTGTGTTGAAGAGTATGTATACTATTTCAGTATCAATATCACTTTAAAATAATCATATATAGTTACTCATTTCACCATTATACCCATCCAATTAAGGTGGTGGCAGAAAATAGATTACACCACGGGGTGGAGACGGTATTCTGTATGTACGCACGCGCGGTGATTTCCTTTTTCCGTAGGATGGATAGAAGGTTAATTAGAGTTGTTTCATATTTATAATATCATATCAGTATATAATAAATACTTATGTTATTACTTTATCATGAAACAACTAAAGAATAAGAAGTTGAAGAAGAATGAAATTGAAAAAGATCGGTAATGGATATTACCTCTTTTTGACGCGCCTTCACTTAACCTCCACTTAAAGAACTAAGGATGGACTTTGAAGAAGACCAGGACCTCTAGGATGATACTAGGGAAGTGGATAAGAGATTTTGGCAGGGTTTGGAAGAGCATGAATGCTCAAATTGGTGTGAGGAAGAGAGGGAGGAGGTGCCCTTTTATAAAGGAGGAGAGGGGCATCTTAGGAAAATCTCAAAATATTATTTTATATTAAGGTAAAATTCTGTTTATAATGGTTAAAAATGGTCTTATTTCGAAGATAAAGTGGTTATGAGTCGAAAGCCTCTCATCCAATAGGATTTAGACAAGTTAATGTTATTATTTTAACCTTATCAATTAGATTTAACTCTAAGTTAAATAATTTAACTTTTACCATGTCTTTTTGTTTTCTTACACTATATGGTTAATAAACATACTATATCAAGACAAACGAACCCCAAGTTGTTTATTATTAATATATCTATCCTTATCAAAGTCATTTGGCCGAACCACATATTTTTAGTAATTAAATAACAATTAATAATATAATATTTGTTTTAAAAACTAATTTATGTCAATTTGGACACTATTTGGTACATGATTTTTATGAAATTTCTAACAGAATGATAAGTTCAAAAAAAGTTACTTAAATCAACGATAACATGTCATATTAATCTATAAAATTAGTTTAAGTCATAAAAAGTCTCAAATTACATTTATTTGGGAATTTATAACTTCAATTATGTTAATATGTTCTTAAAAAAGTTAATTAATACATCATTGTTGTGTCATAAATAAATTAAATTATTTAAAGTATAAAAATTAAAAATAAAATACCATTATGTAGGAAATCGTTTTATCCTTATAATGAATATTTATAGTCGAAATTATAATATGTATAACCCTATATTAAAAATGTTTTAGTAAATAAACTTTGATTTTAACTCTTTTAACTCTTCTTTGAATTAAATAATAATAAATGTCATAATCTAATCCAAGTGGGCCTAAATGATAATATTTTACACTTAAGGTTGTTTTTGGTCGAGATAAACTTGTCCAATAGGATTAGGACATGTGTTAGGGGAATATTAATATCATTTTTATCCTTAATTACCCTATTTACTTTTAATCGTGGTAAATAAAAGTAAAAAGTTACTATTCACCAAAAATTATTTTCATCTCATTGAACCACATTTTACTTACTGACATCAACCGTGTCTCTTGTATTTTTGAAATTCCATTCACAGTAATGGTAAAATTAAGATTTATGAAAAAATTAATTTTTTTAACTACCACTTAGTAGTTTCACTATTCATCAAAAATTGAAGTTTTTCAGAAAAATGCCAAAAATTCACCCTAAGCTATAATTGATATTCCAAATTCAAAAATGATTTCTATTTTACAAAATTTCCAACATATTAGTTGAATTAATTAATTTTATTATTAATTTCCGCTGTGACAACAAATAGCGTGTTTTTAAGAGATAATAACTATCAAAAGATTAACAGTTGTTTATGTATGGTGTAAATGTGAAATTACATCCAATGAACATCATTGTATTGACTTGTAAAAATATATTCTAAATATACTTAAAAACCACTCAAATTAATAATTTATCACTATTAATTATTTTGATTAAAAAAGTTGTTTTTAATTAAAATTTAGTAATTTTCACTATTCATCAGAAAATGAAAGTTATCCGAAAAGTACCAAAATTTCACCCTAAGCTAATTTCGATATTACAAATCCAAAAATTAAGTCCATTTTGAAAAAAAATTACAAAATTTCAAAAAGTGGTTATTACTATTCATAACTGCTAGTTTTAATAATACTTTAATAGCATATTGTTGTTTAGTGAAACTCGTTATTGCGTACTATACACGCTATCGAGGAAGGTCGCGATTGCGTGTAATGGAATGAAAGTCAAGGATGCGTGTTGTGAAAGATTATTTTGGTGTAGCTTATAACACAAGGCATTAATGAAATTAAAAAGAATATTTTTCAAAAAATCTCGGGGTGTTACATTCTACCCCCCTTAAAATGAATTTCGCCCTCGAAATTCGTCGGGGTTATAAATGGTTTACTATTTGAATGTTTCTTTAATCGAAACCCACATCGTAAAAAGGAATACCAAAACCAATCTTTAAAAGTATGAAACGTAACGGTTACCCAAATAAACTAATCATGGGGTTTCCACATAGGTGAAAATATGGATATGGAAGAAAAATCTAACCATCATGTTCTGATGGAGGGTGGTAGAGAACATGGCTGTGTAAAAGCCAACAATCACAAATCTATAAATTTGTGACGATCTAAGGTACCATCTGATTAATCAGATATAAGAGCACTAGGACAACATTTTTGGTTTTCAAGATCGTTTCCCTAAAGTTGAAGAATTTGAATTAGAATAAATACTTACTTTATATTGGTACAATATCACTATTGTTCATGCCTTGAACAATTTCCACATCATCTTTTAAATAAATGAAGTTGAATTTGTTATTCGTGAAGTATTAGCAGATCATGTGATAGAATGAGGGGTCATTCCATCGGTCTCAAACAAAAGTTTAGAAAAGTTATCAAAAAATACATAAGTCCATATATAGTGAGATTAATCATATATAGTTCCTAAAATGGACTTATAATTCATATATCATACTAATTAATATAATAAAACTAGTTTCTACTAAACATGGACTTTCTGTAGGCCAGTGGTAGGTGATAAAGGCCAGTCGCACTTCGGTTGTGGGTTCGATTCCCACAGCCTTGTCCTATGCGATGGGCTGTCGCCCGTCCTGCAGGTTGTCCTTTTTCTAAAACTACATTACTATAACATCCCATCAATAATATCGAAAACCTTATATCCTTAAACAATACTAACTTATGTCCAACATAATCCATTCTAATCATTAGGCTTATCCATAATACTGCAGTCCACTCTCATAACATAGTGAAAACGATTACCAGAGATTTAATATTGTCGTTGATCCCCATATATCATAAGATATGTTTTGTTGGTCACATTCCAAACATTCAAAGTCCTTATTCCTGTATTCTTTTGAATACCCATTGAACCTTAGTGAAAACATGAATGCAGTTAAAAGTTAACACCTTCCACATACAAAAATCCTCAAAATTCTATATACTCAAACCATGATATCACTTAGTCTTTATATCAATCATGAGCTCATGAATACTGTTAAACATTTCATTTTCTCGTTTTCCCTTCATTATGCGCATATCATCTTATTTCCAAAAATATCTCAATCACTTTGAATACCCAATTAGACCAACACATAAATATTCCAATACATTATGATACAACATTATTTGGGAATCCCATTACATAAACACTTAATCATTCCACCACATCGTTGTCATATTCAACATCGCCAATAGTGATCGCATGTGACTTCCCTTTGTCCTTTTCCTTAAGTGGTTGCTCATGTTGATCATCACTAACCCTTGGATTAGGGCATTTATTAGCATAATGCCCCATTTCCTTGCACTTGAATCATTGAAGTGTTGGTGGCGCGTTCTCTATAGTGTTTGCTTTATTCACATCATTAGAAACCCTTTTTCCATTACTTCGACACTCAATTGCTCGATGACCTTCTTTTCCACACTTAAAACATTTTCTAGTCCCTTTAAGACAATCTCCACCATGCTTATTTCCACACTTTGAGCATAAGGAAACATTCATCTTCTTTTTACCATTATTCTGAGATTTCTCCTTGAACTCCATCTTTCGTTTCATGTCAAAACCATGAGATGGATATGTGACACGAACTTCCATTTCTACCTTGATAGCACAACGCACAATTTCTTCATAGCTACTGAAGTCTCTTATAGCTAATGCTCTTCGAATAATTGGTTTTAAGCCACTGAAAAATCGATCAACTTTACTTTCAGGTTGGATGATAATGCCAGATGCGTATCTTGCAAGTCTTGTAAAATTCGCTTCGTATATACCAACAGATTCATCATCCGTTTGCTTTAGTTCAAGAAACTCCTTCTCCATCATTGTTCGAAGAACACAAGGGATGTACTTATTGAAAAATAAGTTCTTGAACTCATCCCATTCCATGGACTCAATTTCATCTCTTTGCCTCGTATTCATGATAAGATTCCACCACTGATCAGCTTCACCTTCCAAACGATATACTGCTAAGATGACTTTATCATGTTCAGAACATTAAAGAACTGAAAATATCTTTTCAGTGGTACTGATCCATTGTTTAGAAACATGTGGATCGGAAGGCCCACTGAAAGATGGTGGACGTTGCCTCATGAAGGACTCAATAGAATATTGTTCCCTTCTCTGCTCATTTGGAAGTCCGAAATGATTAATAGATTGTGTAAGTATAGCAATAAGATTTTGCACTCCATCTCCCATAACATTTGTTTGTTCAGGAGGACAATCATTGCATTGTCCATTGCATTGATCAACACGGTTCCTTCGGGTTCCAGCAATTGTCTAAAACCCATAATGAATAGTGTGAGAGGCCAAAATCATTCTAGGGAAAACAACATAATAAAGGTGGAGTATCCTCAATATCTAACTTATTAGGTTAAATTCTATGATCGTTACCGTAGTTCTAGGACTGTATCATATACGCATACTTATCCTTAGAGACATCCCTAGACATACCTTAGAAATATCTCAAGGGATTTCACTAACGCTTTCGCATCCTAGTTTCCAAAGGTTGACTAAACCTTTCCTCTGATACCAACTGTAGAGGCCCGAAGCATAACGTACATGAACATTACATTACTTTTGCGGAATACTTAGTACATAACAAAAACACACACACAAGGATCGTAATAGTTTAGTGTCTTTGGAAACTCAGAACGTAATCTTCTAATCGTGGCGAATGATCTTCAATATCTCCCATAAAGATCTTCCTTTTTTTTCCTAAAACCTTTCTTTATATCCTGGGGAAAAGGAAAACATAAAAGGGTGAGTTCAAATGCTCAGTACGGGTAATCAAAAGAAAAATCAATCACATCATATTCATAAGAATATAACTTTTGGAAATCGTAACCTGCAAAAGAGAGCATAATTTCATAACATGGGAGAAATCATAGTAGTGAAATGAAATCCCAATAATCATAACATAAAACATGAAACTTTGTGACATACACACATAATCATAGAGAATCATTTCTTGTTAGTCAAGACTCATTTCCAAGACTATCTTAGTGGACAAAGTCCCTTTCTGAACCGAGTCACCCTCGTTTCAGTCCTGTTTCACTGAACCAGTATTACCTACCGTTCCAGCCATGTCTATCTCATGAGATATAAAATCTTTACCCAATGCATTGGAGGGAGATATAGGTCCCACCCATCTTATAATTATACCATTCTTATGTGTGCCACAAAATCATAAATCATACATCATTTCATAACCCATGTAATAAAAATGGGAATCTTAAACATCGTGACATCATAAAAAAATTCATATAAGATAAAGGAATTTATAAAAATAATTCCATCACAACATTATCAAATCAATGTAATAATAGAGATAAAAACAGAACCCTTTATTATCTTAGATGGAAAATAATTTTGATAAAACAATTGATCTTCATTCTTGAGGAAAATATTCTTTCTTCTTCAAAAACATTTTTCCTTTCTTAACATGTCATACAAAAAGATGTTGATTAAAAATGAACTTGAAATCTTGTAAAGGAAGATTCTTGGAATTTTTTTTAAAAAATCCATTCATGCCGTATAAGTTAAAAAAACATTCTTCGTACTTTTGTCGGAAAAGTCAAAAAGTACCTCGTACGAAAAACGACAAAAGATTCCTTTCATATTCTTTACTAAAAACTCACCTAAGGGTAAAATTGGATTTAGACTATTGTAAGTGGATGGAAAAAATATTACATATTGAGGGAACATGGATGTGGATGATAAAATACACCCCATTAAATGCCAAAGTAAAAACAATCTCAGATAAAAATGAGATTGTGATATTTTCCTTACCTTAGGTCCGACTTGCTTTGTAAGTGTCTGAACCTCCTATATAATGATTTAAATCATGTTATTGACTTATTCCAGAATCATATTCATTGTTATTATATCATATATGGTCCACTTATGACTTTATATTACCTGTTCTATTCTAAATTCATGTTAAAGTAGCGTTTTGGGTAAAATCGTCTCATTTGTCATTCGTGTTTTTAACTTGTAATTATTAATATGATTACTTGGATCATGATTACTTATATCTAGAATTTAAAACATGATTTATATATAATATATATTCAGAATATATATATATATATATATCGATAAATGGAATGAAATACACCGTTCCTGGAGACGGCAGTCCGTACATACGCATGAAAGCTATTTTCGTTTCCTTATTGAATTGAATGGAATTAAGTAGATGACATATATATAAATCCATTATTATTATTATGTCATATATTTCATTAGTACTTATTATATATACTTTATAATAATTCATGAATGGTTAATCATTGAGAATGAATCTCATCGCGTTGTGGAGACGGTAGTTCGTACGTACGCATGAGCGATGATATCGTTCCCATGGTCGTGGAATTGTGTTGAAGTGTATGTATACTATTTCAGTATCAGTATAACTTTATAATAATCATATATAGTTACTCATTACACCATTATACCCATCTAATTAAGGTGGTGGCGGAAAATAGATTACACCATGGCGTGGAGACGGTATTCCGTACGTATGCACGCGCGATGATTTCCTCTTTCCGTAGGATGGATAGAAGGTTAATTAGAGTTTTTTCATATTTATAATAACATATAAGTATATAAGAAATACTGATGTTATTACTTTATCATGAAACAACTAAATAAGAAGAAGTTGAAGAAGAAAGAAATTGAAAAAGATCGGTAAAGGATATTACCTCTTTTTGACGCGCATTCACTTAACCTCCACTTAAAGAACTAAGGATGGTCTTTGAAGAAGACAAAGATCTCTAGGATGATACTAGGGAAGTGGATACGAGATTTTGGCAGGGTTTTTCCGAGCTTGAATGCTCAAATTGGTGTGAGGAGGAGAGGGAGGAGGTGCCCTTTTATAAGGGAGGAGAGGGGCATCTTTGGAAAATCTCAAAATATTATTTTATATTAAGGTCAAATTCGGTTTATAATGGTTAAAAATGGTCTTATTTAGAAGATAAAGTGGGTATGGGTCTAAATACTATCATCCAATAGGATTTATACAAGTTTAGGTTATTATTTTAACCTTATCAATTAGATTTAACTCTAAGTTAAATAATTTAGCTTTTACCGTGTCTTTTTGTTTTCTTACACTATATGGTTAATAAACGTACTATATCAAGTCAAACGAACCCCAAGTTGTTTATAATTAATATATATATTCTTATCTAAGTCATTTGGCCGAACCTTAGATTTTTAGGAATTAAATAACAATTAATAATATAATATTTGTTTTAAAAACTAATTTATGTCAATTTTGACACTATTTGGTACATGATTTTTATGAAATTTATAACAGAATGATAAGTTCCAAAAAAAGTTACTTAAATCAACCATAACATGTCATATTAATCTATAAAATTAGTGTAAGTCATAAAAAGTCTCAAATTACATTTATTTGGGCATTTATAACATCAATTATGTTAATATTTTCTTAAAAAGGTAATTACTGCATCATTGTTGTGTCATAAATAAAATAAATTATTTGAAGTATAAAAATTAAAAATAAAATACCATTTTGTAGGAAATCGTTTTAGATTTCTAATGAATCATTATAGTAGAAATTATATTATGTATAACCCTATATTAAAAATGTTTTAGTAAATAAACATTGATTTTAACTCTTTTAACTCTTCTTTGAATTAAATAATAATAAATGTCCTAATCTAATCCAAATGGGCCTAAATGATAATATTTTACACTTAAGGTTGTTTTTGGTCGAGATAAACTTGTCCAATAGGATTAGGACTTGTGTTAGGGTAATATTAATATCATTTTTACCCTTAATTACCCTATTTACTTTTAACCGTGGTAAATAAAAGTAAAAAGTTACTATTCACCAAAAATTATTTTCATCTCATTGAACCACATTTTACTTACTGACATCAACCGTGTCTCTCGGTTTTTTTAAATTCCATTCATATAAGCGGTAAAATTAAGATTTATGAAAAAATTAATTTTTTTAACTACCACTTAGTAGTTTCGCTATTCATCAAAAATTGAAGTTTTCCAGAAAAATGCCAAAATTTACCCTAGGTTATAATTGATATTCCGAATTAAAAAATTATTTCTATTTTACAATATTCTATACATATATGTTGCATTAATTAATTTTATTATTAATTTCCGCTGTCACAAAAAATAGCATGTTTTTAAGAGATAATAACTATCAAAAGATTAACACTTGTTTATGTCTGGTGTAAATGTGAAATTACATCCAATGACCAACATTGTATTGAATTGTAAAAATATATTATAAATATACTTAAAAACCATTCAAATTAGTAATTAATCAGAATTAATTATTTCGATTAAAAAAAGTTGTTTTTAATTAAAATTTAGTAATTTTAACTATTCATCAAAAAATGAATGTTATCCGAAAAGTACCAAAATTTCATCCTAAGCTAATTTCGATATTACGAATCCAAAAATAAAGTCCATTTTGAAAAAAAATAAAATTTACAAAATTCCAAAAAGTGGTTATTACTATTCATAACGGCTAGTTTTAATAATATTTTAATAGCATATTGTTGTTTAGTGAAACTCGTTATTGCGTACTATACACGCTATCGAGGAAGGTCGTGATTGCGTGTAATGGAAGGAAAGTCAAGGAAGCGTGTTGTGAAAGCTTCTTTTGGTGTAGAATATAACACAAAAAATTAATGAAAATAAAAAGAATATTTTTCATAAAATCTCGGGGTGTTACAGGGTTGAACTTATTTTTTGAACCTTACATGATTAATAACATTTACCTACCTACCTTAAGCCTTATAGTCATTTAAACCATAATAGTGAATCACTCATCTTTAATTGTGATTACTTATTTATGATAAGGAGATTTTCGATGTCATTCAAGCCTATGGCATGTTACATTTTTTTGAGGTACGTTTTGAATCCTATTTACATTTTTACA
Source organism: Viscum album (assembly GCA_963277665.1). Lineage (NCBI taxonomy): Eukaryota > Viridiplantae > Streptophyta > Magnoliopsida > Santalales > Viscaceae > Viscum > Viscum album. The sequence goes on from OY728160.1 coordinate 522,164,980, forward strand.
TTGATAGTGAATGGAAAACATCATTTTAGAACGATTTCAAAGGGAATGCATATTAATAATGGATAAATAAATGAAAATTGATGATTGAAAAGGCATGGATATTTCAAAAGAATAATATTAAAATACATTTTTAGCATGTTTATCATTGAAATGAGGCGATGGAAAATATTCTCCATGAAAATGCCTGAAAACATAGATTTTATAGATGGTAATTTTTTTGATTAAATTTATTTTAAATCACATTAAGGTTAACATCCATTGTAATTTTGTTAGATTCATTACATGTGGAAAAGACAGAATTCATGGGTTGGTGTATTTGCTAAGTATATTTCATGTATATATTTTAACGTGTTTTGATTAATGATTTTCTATTTAATTAAATAATATAACCAATTTTTGAGTGATGGAATTATTTTATATTTTTTTACAAAAAATAATCAATTTATGGAAAATATAATGAAAATAGGTGGAAATGGTTCTAAATTACCCTTCTCACTACTTCGCTTCTGTTGCTCCCCAACAACCAATTTTTGGGGAATTTTGAAGTTTGGAAAATTAACAAAGATCCGTTGAAATTCATCAAATTTTATTACATTTCGTGACATCAATGGTGAAGAAGGATACTGACCGGACAAGTTGGGATGACAACACATGATAAGAAAGCCAGTTACACAACATGGTTATTTATTTCACATCATTAAGTGAGTCCATGATTCAAATATATATATATGGGATTTTTTCGAGAATATCGTAGACATGGTAGATACATGGATCATGATTACCCTTCATTATGGTGTAGGGAAATACAAAAAATAAGATTCTTCAAATCTAAAAATGTAGCCGAGGCAGGAATAAAACTTCTATAAATAGATACCCTTGGCTACAACTTTGGGAGAATTGTATATGGAGGACCACTGACGGATAACTTCCGGGAAAAAGGATCACCTTCTTCTCTACTTTTTATAGGATTTTTATTTGTTTCTCTACACCCTCTAACTCTTATAATGAGTGGGTTATTTCATTGGTTTGAGGAATTCATTATTTATGGGGAGTTAATGCATGATGTATTTTATATTTCAATATAATTCAAGTGTGGATTTCCAGTTTATTCTTCATTTCTATCATTATCTTGATTTTGTCTTGCCAGACCATTGTGAGTGGGGATAGGGATTGGGTATAGATTTATTTTTCCATTGTGCATTAATATTTCATGAGATGATTGAATGTATTTTTTTTAAAATGATATATAGGGTTTAGAATCACACAGTTACTATTGGATTTATCTTTGTCTTATGATTATATTAGGATTCTGTTTAACCATAAATTTTATATCAAGTACCATACCATGATGAAATGAGTCTTTTTGGATTGAATTAATTTATCATGAAGAGGGATTTTCCTATGACTGAATTCTAAGAACTAGATGACTGTTATTTGAATATATCATATATTTTCATCTGAGTAACCTGGTATCATTAACACATGGCACAATTTTATTATTTTCTTCTCCCACATTCCCACCAAACTAAGGATAAGGAGTATTTATTATATTAATTTTAATCGAAAATATTTTAGGCTTATTTTATTTGATTAATATTATATCAATACCTATATCATTGGGATCACCCTCGAACATGATATTCCTATACTAATCTATAGTTTATAACTCTTTTGGTTTCGTGTTTTTAAATTTCTAAATTCGGAATCCTAAGGAGAATTAATGATGCCTTTAGGGATATCAAATTTCAGGTGCATTTGATGAGGATATGAGTAGATAATTTTTGGATTTAATAAATATGATAATCATTTTTCATATGTTAAATTTTATAACATTTTATTGTAGTCTTATTTATTATTTTTATTACTTTCTAATACATAGGGTATTTCTTTTTGTGATGGCAGGGACACATAGTGAAATGACTACCAAGGATAGGTATTCTTTCATACATGATGATATAGTGAAGTGAATAATTGATTTCAAAGCATTAAATAGTCAACCATATAAGTTCCCACAACTACAATAATGCACAGATTCCACATCACACCATTTCTTGGAGCTGAAATTATACAAGGATCCCCACATGTAGAGAAGCATGAACAACAAAGGAAGATAAGTACCACTTATGACACCTTTATTTATGGTAAAAAATATCCCCTTTAATTTTCATGTTAATGAAAGGATAATCACTTTGAACGTACTATCGAACATGAGTGGGATGAAAAACAATTTAGATATTAGTTCATGAATAAAATGATGATGATGAGGAGTATATTACGAATGCAGAATTATTCAACAAAAATTAGAAACATTATGTGTGTCGTGAGAGGAAGAGAAAAAAATAAACAACTACATCCTATGTTTTCAATAAAGAGGGAAAATATTATGTAGAATTAATAGAATATTTTGAGGAACTGTCCTTGGAACCTAAAGCGATCATTGAAGTAATTCTACACATGCAACCATCACTTAAACTCTTTTTATGATAGTAAAATCCATGATAAAACTTTTTCGATAATGATTCATTTTACAAACTAATTTTATATATTCTCTTTTTCCACTAAATGTTTTAGTGATTTTTAAATTAATAATCCTGGTGGAGGATATTTATAGGGTGTACTAGGTCATACATCATTGTGGATATTATGGTGGGGGATTCTGGATTATGATATTAGGAAAGGCTCTAAAATCATTCATTGTGTTATATAATTCACCTCTCTTTCTAACTAAACATTTAAAAACAATAAAAACATAGGGACATGTTTATGGATGATAAAAAACCATCATTTTCCAGACTGATGATCTTTTGGTCAAATTTTTATTGGTGATAATTTTGATATTTATCTTGACAAAATCATCTAAAAAATTATATATATGTATATATATAAAAGACGATAGGATGATTAATACATTAATTCTACATATATCAACTTCCCACATTGATATTTTTGGAGAAATATAAAAATGACATATTTGAAGGGATATATTTCTTTGATTTATTTTTTAGCAAGAAATATAATTTAGAGACGAACATCCTTTTTCGACCTTACATGATATAATCATTTACCACCCTATGCTTTGCATCTGAGTCATTTGATACATAATGTTGAATGACTCATGGTTAATAGTGATCCAATCTTTTCATGATGGATATTTTATATGTCTTGAAATTATATGTTATGTTAAATGTTTTTTAGGCAATTTTTGAATTCCATTAAAATTTCAAGCCTAATGGGGAGTGGAAAAATTCATGTGAGGTAGATTTAAAATGGAATGAATATTAATAATTAATTGAACAATGAAAATGGTTGATATACATATCATGGATATTTCAAAAGGTGGAATGTATAATACCAGGTACGATTGTTTTCTATGAAAAAGAATACATTAATAAATTTTCTACAAGAAATTCTCAAACACATAATTTTATATTTAATCATTTTTTATTATTGAAATTGATTTTAAATCATGTTATGGTTAACATAAATTATTATATATTTAGATTCCACCATTGATGAAAACTCTGAATTCAAGTATGGGGGATTTGAAAAAGTATATTACTTGAATATATATTATAGTGTTTTGTGTATTTATTTGTTTATTATATTTAATAATATTTTCAATTGGGAGTTATTTAATTGTAAAATGTTTATTGCAAGGAAATTTTTTTTAAAAGGAAAGAAAAGATGTTTAAAATGGAGCTAAAAGACGCATCATTCCACTTCGCTTTCATCGTGTAGCAACACCATGTTTTTTTTTGAAGATTGAAGATTGGAAAACTATATAAGATCTAGTACATGTCACACAATTTGATTACACTACACGACTTCATTGGATAATAAGGCCACTAACTGGACATGTGGTGCTGATAGTACCTAATGGTAATGATAGTTACACAATGGGATTCTATATTTCACAACGTGATATGATTCGAAGATTCAATTCCACATATTAGAGTTGTGTGAGATTATATTAGATGAATAGTAAACACTGATCATGATCAAGTGACATGTAATCAGAATACATGTCATGACGGTGTCGGGAAACAAAAAAATGATTTTTGAATTCTACAAACACGGATGATTATTGGTCAAAATTAAAATAAACAGAGATCCTCAACCACACCATTGGGACCATTTTAGACTTAGGGCCACTGACGGATTCCTACAAGATTAAGGGGAACATATTACCCAAGTTTCTATATGATTTCATTTTTTTATCACCCACTCATTGTAAGCATGAGTGGGTTATTCATTTATACTGATGTTTTTGTGAGGAATATGTATTGAATGTATGGTTTATTTTAAATTTTAATGAAATTGATTTTGGTATTTAATTTTTTTTCTACATTTCTATCCTTTTAATAATTTCTTATTTAATGAAAATTGTTAGTGGGGTTAGGTATTTTTTTAGTTTCATTCTATAATTGCACATGACCATTTACTAAGATGATAAAATAGATTTTTTAACTTGAGATCGAAGGTTCAGACTTCCACCATGTCCATTGGATTTATCTTTTCCCTGTGTATTAATTATGTTTTGGGTTAACCATCCTTTTCACTCTGAAGTACGTAATCATGATAAATTGAGAGATTGGGATGGAATGAATTTATCATGACCAATGACCACACAAATACCTGATTATGATAACTGCATGACTATTATTTGATTATATCATACCTTTTGAGCCCATGAACCTAGATACATTGCTTCTCAAAAACCGTTAAATAATTTTTTTTTCACTAAATCAATAAACCAATGCTCTACTATTTGTATTTTGTTTCATTAAATATAAAATAGATTAGATTTATTTTATGTGATAAATATTTTGTCCAACCATAAATATGTGCATTCATACTCTGACTAGAAGTTCCTATTATACTCTATATTTGAGCACTGTATTGGTTTATTTTTTAAAAATTTTTTGACATTGGTATCATGATTGAAATTAATGTGGACCACTAGGCTATAAATGTTTTTACACCATTTCCAATGATTGGAGTGGATAATTTATTGAATGAAAAATTTAGAAAACTTATTTTATTATCTATTGTATTTTATATTTTTATCATAGGTTATTTATTGTTATTTATATTAAATTTATATTATTAGGTATTTATGATTGTGATGGATGTGTTGAAGTGAAAATTGAAAACTAAAGAGAAGATTTCCTTCAAAATTGATGTTATGGTGTAGATAATCATTGATATTAAAGAAATGAAAAGTCAATCATATGAGTTCCCACAACTATAACCACACACAGATTATGCAACACCACATAACCTAGAGACAAAATTCAACATACATAATCATTAGTAGATAAGTGGGAAAAATGATGTACTAGTAAGTACCACTTATAATGAATAATTTTTTTGAAAAACACAGTGAAAATGATTATATCGGGTCAAAAGATGGTGTAGAATATGGCATTAATTTAGAACATCAGTAGGATGAAGCAAAATTTAGGAAATATAAGAAAAAATAAAATGATGAGGAGGAGGATATGTCAACTGTCGACATTATCAAAAAAATTTAGTAATATTATTTGTGCCATTGAAATAAGAGAATGAAGAAGCCACTGAAACCTATGATGACGATGTAGTGGAAAAATATTAATCAAAAATAGAAGATATTGATGATATAGCTATGTAACCATAAGTGATAATTGATGTACTTGATGAAAAAAAACTAGAAGTTAATGACAATTAATTTTCCCATATATTTTCTGATGCTAAGATCTCATTGGTATTACTCATGCAGTTCCAACACTGGTCTCCACCTCCATGGTCCACACCAATTACATTACGGAAATGTACATTAGATTTGGGTGGATTCCAATGTCATGATTGGGTGAACATGATACAGTTAGCACTTTACCACACTATAATCAAAAAACACATGAACAGTCGAGTTAAATGGATATTAAAAAAGAGCAGCTTCTAGGAGGTTTCCATATTTCTATCACATTTTAGGAATTTGGATTTATTTATTTCTTAGTATTTAATTTTATATTAAATTTTAATTTCAATTCCCTTATATTTTTCATTATTATTCAAATGAATGTATTTTAACTAGCTTCTATTAAATTTTAGGTCCATCAAAAGAACATTGAATGGATGGAATGTATTAGCAAAAAACCATGATTAATTACTAAATTTTAATGTGACGTAAGACCTTTAACTAATAATTTTTCTTTTATATAATCAACATTGAATGTTTTTTAAAGTGTTACCTGAAAATTACATTCCCACAATTTCTACAATCAATAATCAACTAAACTATAAGAAATATACTGCCTAGGAAAATTAACAAAAAATTAATTAAAATTTCGTTATCAATATTTTTGAATGAAAAAATGGGGGAAAATTAATAGAGATAATAATGTGGTTTAGAATTTTGAAATTCATGAATTTATAAAGCTTTGTTAATCATTGTAAATGAAATGTTTTCTGACATTTCGCCTTGTTTTTTATTTTTAATTTTTTCATTAATTGATTTCATTACTCATTTTAATTTCCCAGAGTGATTGACCCAACCATTCATCTCATTACCAAGACATCTGTAAATTCAATATTTTCCACTCATTAAATTATATATTTCTTGATAAAATCATGCATGTATTCATCTAAAACATAATTTTCATTTTATATAGTATATTACTACAGAGAGTCCTTTTTAACATGATTTAGGAAATCTTTTGTTTTATTCCTTATCAAGATACCCAAGTTCCATTAATCCTTTATAAATAATAAAGATGTCATGAATCATATTTTTAGTTAATGAGCCATGTAAAATGCCAATTTTATCCATTCCTAACTTCAACAAAAAAATATCATCATATTTAAGATAATTAATTTGGGGGACAGACTCTGTAGGGTGTACTGGGAAATGAATCATTATGGATATTTTATTAGTGGATTAATGATTATGATATGGGTATTGTCTATGAAATCATTTAGTTAATTTCACTAGTCACTGATCGTTATAAAAACATTAAATAAATGAATAAAACTGATTGGTGTTTAGGGATGGTTAGAAATAACTATTTTCTACAACGATAATCTTTTTATGTAATATTGTTAGGTAATGGATATGATATTTTTCCTGAGTATATCTTTTGAAAATGAAAAAAAATCTATATAGAAATGAAAAAATAGGGTTTGATTCATTCATTTTGAATACATGTATCATGATCCCACTTTGTGATTTTTGGGGAATGAGAGAAATGACATATACAAAAGAAGATATTTCATTTAGATATTTTTAACCAAGAAAATTGATTTAAATTTGAAGCTACTTTTTAGCTTTATATGATTTAAACCATTTACCAGCAACCCATAAGCCTCAATGTACGTTTCTCCATAATAGTGAATCCCTCATGATTAATTATGTTTTTGTCTTTAAATAGAAGAGATTTTATATGCCTAGCACGCCTATAGTAATATACATGTTTCTGAGTTACGTTCTGTAGTATATTTTAATTTTTACCTTGATATTGAGAGGAAAAAATCATGTGAGGTAGATTGATAATTTAATGAAAATTAATAATGGATTGTATTATGAAACTTGATGATTAAAAATGAATGGATATTTAAATAGTGGAAATGTAGAATACTTGGTTGGATTATTTCATTGAAAACTGAGCCTTTGATAAATTTTTAGGCAGCAATTATTGAACTCTTAACATTCCATTCGATCATTTATGTTTATTAAAACTCAATTTATATAAAATTAAGTTTAAATTGTTTTGTATTATGTTATGATTCCATCGTTGTGGAAAATTCAAAATTCATGTGTGTGGGGTATTTGATAATTATATTTCATTCATATATTTTAGAGTGTTTTAGGTTTTTATTTCTTTATTTAATTGAATAATCATGACAATTTGCGTGTGATTGACATGTTTTATGTTTTTTAGAAGGAAAAAAATGAATTTATCAAAATGGAATGAAAAGAGTTTGTGAATGAATATAAAAGAATCATTTCCCCATTGTTATTCATTTATTGCACGACAGTATATTTTTTAGGATGTTTGATTTTTGGAAAAAAAATGTTTATCCATTACACAACTGTTAAATTGATTAAAAATCATAACATCATTAGAGAAGAAGTTCTCTGACCCGAAAATCTGCGATGAATGTATATGGTGTGAAATCTAGTAACATAACACAATTCATGATTTCATATAGTTTATTGAGTCAATGATTCAAATATACATATGATATTTCTAGGAGATTACCACAAATACAAAGGCATCACAGATCCTTATTACATGATTTCTAATCAGATTTCACATCATTATAGTGTCAGGAAATAGATAAAACTATGATTATAAAAATCTATAAATACAGTTGAGGATGGAAAAAACCCTTTAAATAGAGACCCTCAGCTACACCATTGTTAAAATTCTAGATGGATGATCACTAACGGGTTCCTACAAGAGGAAGGCACTCAAACATGAAAACTTTTTATAACATTCCAATATATTTCTTCATAAACCCTTTCATGGTTACCATGAGAAGCTGGTTACTTTGTGCTAAGGTGTTCATGAGGAAATGGGATTCAATTTATGAGGTATTTGCTATTTTTAGGATACTAATATTGGTATTTCATGTTCAATATTCATTTCTATCCTTTATTTGATTTTATCTTGCATGACCATTGAGACCGCAGTTAAGTAGATGTTATGGTTTCATTCTTTCATTGAACATGACAATTTCTCAAGATGATCTAACTAATTTGTTTAAGAAGTATTTTATGGTTTATACATCCTCTATTTCAAGTGGGGTTGCCTCTTCCCAATGTTTAAATTTGGGTTTGTGTTAAACATCCTAGGAAATCCGATGTACCTGACCATGAGAAATGGATATCATGGGAGGGATTGTATTTTAAATGAAAAGTGAACTCACTACGACTAGATTCCTACAACTGCATAATTGTTTTATTCTCGTATCATACCTTGTAATCCAATTAACCTAAAATCATTACTTCCTGACACCCATTTAATATTTTCATATCCTAATTTCTTATAAAACCACTGGTCATTATTTTTGATTCAATTTAATTAATTAAAAAATAGTCTAGCATTATTTTATTGAATTAATATTTTCCTCATCCACTTCATTGTGGGTTATAAATCATACTTTAAATTTTTATACTACTCTATAGTTTAGCGCTATTTTGGTATATTATTTTTATATTTCTAAATTTGATAACCTTATAGGAATTAACCACCCTTGCTATCCAATCACTAAATTTGTTTTTCTTATTTGGAATCCCTAGTTTTGTTCATGAAGAAGGTGTGTGGGAGAAATAGGAATTATGTTCTATTAATCACATGAACTAGGTAACTATAAAGGAATTGAACACTCGGGCGAGTATTGATGATAACTTTGACTAGAATGGATGGTTGATTTGGTTCTAAAATATCATAATCTGGTTCATCTATCATTGTTTGGTGGTTTGGGAGGATGACATTCTGAATATGACATTATGATGTCACTAAATATGATATAATTTTTTTGTAATTCCATTAGTTTTAATAAAATTCCGCATAAATTATTATGGATCAGATGAAATCGATCATCTAGCCATAGATAAACCAATTTGTGTTTGTTTTTATTAACAAAATAAGCATGCAAACTATTTCAGAGGATGATCATTCAAGTCACATAATAGTGGTTGTAGAATTAATCATTGAGAAACTACTTTTTGATAATCTCTCATATAATCTGGTTAGGATAAATGTTTTTTACATTCTTGGGAATGTCATTTATGAAAATGAATTGCTTGTGGTCCAAAAATGATTGATATATTGCTGGAATAAGATCCAAAAATTATTTAGGTATATCAATGATGATACATTGTCTTGGTGAGGTTCTCTACAAGGCTTTCCACTCACCTTTTAGGGATAACATCCTCTTTGTAATCCTTGATATTGAAATAAATTATTTTTATGTTGACCAAAAAATGTCAGGGGGTGGGGCATGATGTAGTTGAGATTGAAGTTGAAAAGTTCTCGTGGGCTGAGAGTATCATATAAGGGCAAGGGGTAAGCCCTAATTTTTTATTCATAATGATATGTACAAGGGAAAATGTTTATATAGAGGTAGAAATTTATAACATGTGGGTAGAGGTAGTTGAGTCAATATTTCAGAATTCAATGCATTTGACATCACTACATTAATAGCATTTTAGAGTATCTTTGTTGGTAGATGACGAGTATGGGGTTCAATGTGACTAGATGAACACAAGAGATTCACTATATAAATTTTATTAAAGAGGGGATAACATCATCCATTCAAAAGGATGAATGGTGGATACATCCATGCTGTGTGAGGAGGTTATGAGAGTGTTTCACAAAATGACATTGTTTGTGCATTCCATTATGTATATTTTATTAAAGTACCTTAATATGTAGTTTTGGATATATAGACTAAATTGGTTTGTTATCATATTTTTAATTTAGTGTATGTCAAGACCGTTGGTCAGGTAAAAGTATTAGGTTCTGGTAGTTTTAACCTACCCTCTTGGTATATTGGACTATAAATGGGAGGAAATATCTAGAGAATTAAATATGGGGATTCTATGAATAGTGGTAGTCCACAACAATTCTTGGGAGATTTTTTTCCACCTTACTAATTCGTTTCACTTTCATTCCAATAGGGACCAGAGTTCTATTTGGATTTTGGGGTAGCATTAAGTGTGAGAGATCTCCCATCTTCATGGGGTACATTCCACAATTGTCTCAAACCATGATGATGGAAATCATTTCAACTTTATGAAGAGGTCTGGAGGATGCATTCAAGACCCAATTGACGTTGATTATGGCATTCCACAAAAATATATATGACAATTATGAATAGGTTTTTTAGGTGTCAGCGGGTTTTCTAAGGGAATGTGCTTTCGAATTCATCATAAGATGGTAGGATCGATATTAATTGGAATAATTTACTTAGATTAAACATTATCACTCTACTATATGAAATAAATCATTTCAGACACTTTTTGAGAGTCCGTTGAGGCCACAAATATGTTGAAATGAGATTGATGAGGTATCATTAGTTGGGATAATGTAGTGGAAGAGAATTTTTTGATAAGGTTAAATGGATTCATGAGTTATTGAGGATAACATTGAGAAGAAATAACTATTAAGAAGATCTACATTGTAGGTCCTTAGAGTTCAAGTAGTGATACAAAGTTTTCCTTTGACCCTACCAATTAATGAGGTTGTAGATGTATTTCTATAGATAAAGTCTATCCATAGGATACATAATTATGTTTTTTAACATGCAAAGGTTTGATGAGGTTTCCTACCATGTATCCCATCAATTTTTTTTCGACAAGGTTCATGACATATTCCTTATGTCGTAGATGAAGAGACAGGTGCATGACTACACACACATCATTGAGTTGGAAAATACAGACATTGAGGATGAAGTCACCTTCACATAGTACATAATGGTGGTTTAGTATGATCATTAGAGAATCATTCAAGGATATACCATTCCTTTTGTTTATTTATAATAAATAATGTGAGAATATAGTACAGAACATTGGATAATGAGAACCAAATGTGGGATCATTAACCCCACCATTCATTAATCTTTTGATGATGTGGTGATACCATTAATGGTTAGAGAATATAATGTCTCTAGTTATATGGAATTTTACTAATGAATATTTCTATTTACATATCTTGATTTATCCATATACTTGGTGATGTTTTAGATTTTCTCAAGACACAAAAAATAAAATATTATTAATCATTAATACACATGTGAATTCGGTTTCAATTTTTTTGTCTTACCATTATATGGTACCATAGATGAGATATTTGAGACCATAGTTTGTTATATAATGTGGGGTCTATTCAATGTACGACTAAGGGTTGGAATTATTTTGATGTATTGAGGAAGGTTTCTATTAGTAGTAGTATTTGATTAAGATAAATAATAAATAATTTTAATTGATATTAAATAACCTAAAAAGCTAATATAAATACCCAATTATATCTAGTATATATGGTTATCCACATAACCATATGAGGATTTTATATAAGAATTTGGGTGTTCTTCATTGGTAGATTACATTACAGGGTGATGGTTAATTGGGCAGTGGCAGTTTGAGAGGTAATGAATGCATTAGGTCCACTTTATTTGTGGTAAATGTTTAGTTTAACAACTATCACTCATCAATCAAGGTTGGGATTTATGTTATAGGGTTCTTCAATTATTATTAAAATACTTATAATGGATTCATATTGTCTTTTCTTATTCTTTTTTTATTAATTAATTATAATAACTCCATATTTAATTGGAAATATTTATTCGATATAATTAATATATTGTATCTTTTATCACTATATATGACATGATTATCTTCAAACTAAAAAATAAAACTATGAATATGATGGATTTACATTTTATATGTTATTTCGATTCAATTTTCACCATTCTCTTCACCATTGGAAAGTAGGTTTATTGTACGTCATTTTTTGGCATCATTAAACTACGATCGACCCCTTACCCCTCATGTTCAAGGTGGTTTTGAAAATTACTAACTCATTGGTGATTTGAGGATGGGTTGAGAAAACTAGTTATATTTGGGAAAGGGATCCATGTATTTGATATTTGATGTTAAAATGGGACTATTACAGATATGATGGGATGTAGTGTTGTGGGGTTCACAAAGAAGGAATCTAGCCACTATTCATAGGTCTAGAATGAATGACCAAGGATCTATGACCCATATAATTTTTTATGAAATACAATTTTATTGTGGTAATAAGGAGAAGAATATATATATTTACATTATTTCTATGAATAACCCTCAAATACACTGAATTTTGTACAATAACAGACAATATGTTTCCCCTAGATGAATCACCCAGAGTTTTTTCAGAAGAAAAATCTAACACGACATGTGGACACATAAAATGTCATGTAGCATTGTTTTAGTGGTTTATAATTTACAATGGGATTATGTGGGAATTGACATGGATATGATCTTTGGGGGTGGGAAAAGAACATAGATATGGCTATGCAGAAAGAGAAGGTTTGGATAAAATAGAAAAACCACATACTATGGAATGTACTGAAGTACATTGTTTTGATTTGAAAGAGCATGAGTAGGCCCAAGTTGGATCAAACAATTAGTGTTCTAATAGTAAATTTCATATTTTATTACATGTATTTTCAATCCATTTAATTAAATAACATGTCATAAAAGTGAGGTTAGGTGACTTGTAACATAGACACACATACATGTCATGTATTCCACTGAAAATATCATCCTCTCAAATCTCCTTTTTTATGAATCATATTTTTTTTGAGAATAGCATGACCGATGTTTTCCTATGTAAAAGGAAATGTGGAATAAAATTTTGATTATATATTTTTTTAGAAATATTCTTTTTAGGTGAGGCTTGATTATGGTAGTGATTAGGTCATGATAATTTATGAAATCCTAGGGTTAGAAACCCCCTTGTTTCACCAAGGTGAGTGTCCCCCATTTTTTTCTATCTATTATGTGGTATCCACTAACACATTAGTTGATGTCCCTATATTAACTAAGTGGAATCCCAATTACACACAAGGGTTTATGTCCCCTTTGTACCTATTTATTAAGTGGAACACACATGCACACTGTGACATATTTTGACTATCTATTCATTGTCACCCCTATCAAAATAGGTTTTGGGTCCTCTAAATATTGAGTAACAATCATTTTCACACTAAGGTGAATTAATATATTAGATATTGTTGCCCATGATATGTGTAGTTGTGGTTTGATATTGCACATGCACATGATATTATCAGATAGACAGCCTTGATATAGGGCATTGGAAATGGAATACTATGGATGAAGGAACACTCATCATCCCAGAAACAGATATAGAGATGGATATTCCTATTATTAATCATATATTATCCTTTTGTAGTACTTATCTAAAATGGGTTTTACTTCCCTGTTATTCTGTGTTGATTTGAGAATTTGTGTATCTCTCTCTTTCACCCTTTGTAGTGTTCATGGAATCCTATAGGTAATGTATATAATCTCCCCTATATTGGATGTTCAAAACATTCTAGGTTTTATTTCAATGTTATATAGTTAATTAAAAAAATTAGTTGATCATGGTGATACTTGGGTTCATTGACTACGTACATTGGTCTAACATGGAGATCAGATGATAGGTACACTTAGTGTCACATCATTATAATTATTTGTAGGTTGGGACTAAATTCCAATTTTGTTTTGTATTTTAACTTTTTAAAATATGATTTATAGTATTTCAATCTTATGTATTCTTTATATGTTATTGATTTAATGGTTTCACACAATATTTTACAATCATTATATTATTCTTATTCACTAATTTATGGAGATTGTTTTGTGCATGTGTATTGATAGTTAGGTTATGGAATCCAATTTATATTATTCCATATATGAACTTATCCAAACCCCATATCTTATTAACAATGTAAATTTAGATTTTACAGCTTAGTCAGTTTCTAGATAAATTTAAACACCCCATACTTCCATGATACACTTCTCTTTGAATGATATAGTAGCATGTGTTGTATGTAACTTAGTGTTTTAACTCACCATAACCAATATAGCCGTAATGAATAGTAATACCCACTTTTTGAAATTGTATATTTTTTATATTTCATAATGGGCTTTATTTTTTGATTTGGAATATCGAAATTAGATTATGGTGAATTTTTGGTACTTTTCTGATAACTTTCTTATTTTGATGAATAGTGAAAATTAGTAAATTTTAATTAAAAACAACTTTTTTAATCGTAATAATTAATATTGATACATTATGAATTTTGAGTGATTTTAGAGAATAATTAGGATATATTTTTACCTTTTAATCCAATTATGTCCATTGGATATAAATTAACATTTAAAATGGACTTAATTAAGTGACAATCTTTTAATAGTTATTATCCTTTAAAAATACGCTTTTTGTTTTAACAACGATAATTAATTTAAAATTAATTTCTTCCACTTCTGTGTTTTGAATATATAAAAATATATTCCATATTATTAATCAAGAGGTAATAATTTTGTAAATAGGTAACTTTTAATTTTAGACATTTTGAATAATTATTTCGGTAAATATTTTATTTATCGTGGTTAACGGGTAAATCCGGTAAATAAGGGTAAACAAATAATAATATAATAATAATAATTTACCCTAAAACGTGTCCTAACCCTATTTATTGATACATTTCCAACCATGGGCATATTTGGGTCGAGTTTGGGACCCCATGTATCCATTTGTAAGTGATAATGACACATTATATTAATTAAGTTAAAGTAAATACAAAGATGACATAAGCATATATCTTTTAGAAAAACAATTTTTACATAGGATTATATATGTTATATCTTTATCTAGAAATATTAATTAGAAATATAAAACTATTTACTACATAATGGTATTTTATTTATAATTTTTATACATTGAATATTTAATTTTATTTATGAAACAATAATGATGTGGTATTTTACTAATTAATTCAAAAATCAAATAATTGGTATTATAAATGTTAAAATAAAGATAAATTTAAATTTTTTATAACATACACGAATTTTATTTTTTAATATGACATTATATTATTTCTTAAATGAATTTTTATCGAATTAATAATGTTTTTAAGACTAAAAAATCAATTATTTAATAGTTTCATAATTGAAATAAAATAGTTATTTAAAAATATTATATTATTAATTCATATTATTTTCCTAAAAATCTAAAGGGAAGAAAAATGACTTATATAATGATAGGTGTATCATTAATGGACCACATGGGGGTCTCTTGGAAGTATATAGTATGTTTATTAACCATATATTATAAAAATACAATGTGACATGGTAAATGTCAAACTATTTATGTAAGAGTTAAATATAAACGATAAGGTTAATATAGTGACCCAAACATGTATAAAATATATTGAATGAAAGTATTTCGACCCACCCCACCTTGGAATTTTAATAATCCACTTCGGAGCCATTTGAAACTGAATATGAATTTATTATAAATTAATACCTTAGGTTTTTTCTAAAGAGCCCCTCCTCACCCTTATAAAAGGACACCACTTCTAACCAATTCATCATACCTTCTAAGCATTTTGGTTCTGCCATCCCCTATCGAATATTCGTCTCAACTTCCCTCACTTCTTCCAATAGGCCTTAATTTGGTCATAAAGCAAACCTAAAGAGCCCTTTTGATCAAATCAAAAGGAAGAACCCAAAGAAGAGCTAATGATTTCACCACCCTCTTTCTTGATTCTTTCTTCATCCACTTCTTATTTATTTGTTATTTCCACTCTAAAATAATAAATCCATTGTCTTCTATGTACTTATAAGTTATAATAAATATGGTACAACCATATTCATTATTTTATCCATCCTTTGAATGACATGTCACCATATGTGCGTACGTATGACCTACCGTCTCCACGTCAGTGGGGTAATTGTTATTAAATATATTATTATTTTTATGGGTGTAATAATGATGTGTAATTCATGTAAATAATAAATAGAACAATATAATTATTCTTTATATATGATATACCTTCCAATTATATATTATTTTAATATCAAAAGAATGAAATTGACGCTCGTGCGTACATACGGATTACCGTCTCCACGAACGCGATGAGATTCATTCCCCATCATATCAATTCAAGACTAAATTTCATTTTAGGATTGATAATAATTTTTAGAGGCCTGATATCATTATGGATATGAATAATACACATCCCATCCATATCAAAAATGGCTCACGTAATAATGAATATTAAGCGAAATGAATCTGTTATCACCTGAAACGATGAGAAGACTATGATATTATCAACAAATCAATGTTAAAAGATCATATATGATATCATATTAATGTATATTATTCTGTTGTAATTAAATAACAATTATTTCACCATTATAAAGGAGGTTAACCTACCATCTACCAAGGAAAATGTACAAATTAAGGGGTTTCATATCTCATTTGTAATTCCGTGATATTTTCGTTGTTCACCACTTATTTATTGCATGTGCTGTATGTACTGCCCATGATTGTATTCATTGTGTAATATAATTTAATTTATGTATATTTAAATCATCATTTTATTATCCTTATTTCATGGGTTTATGTTTCGTATATTACCAAATCGATAATGGAATTTGAAATTTCAATTTCCACACATTCGGTTTTACGCATACTACATTGATTATTTTACTCCATGAGTATATGTGGAATCACCATTCATTTTCATATGTCATAATTTCCACTTCCCTTTTTGTGGATATAATTTTTGTACACATAATTACTCCTTTGATAAATTCTTAAGGCATCGATATGAACTTGATAAGAGTAATTTTAACTCAATCTCCATTTGTTGAGTCAAATATCCACTTCCTTGGTGTTGTTTTTAAAAGAATATCATTGAATGTCCTGTTATTGATTTACATTTAATATCCTATCATATTTTGTTTATATATATTTTTCACACATAATTATTTCGTTGATTTATCATTAACCTAAGGATACAGTCTATATGAGAGATTTCATCTCGATTTACATTCCATTGAGACTCCATTATTGTTAAACACCAAATCACTTTTATATTGTGTATAAAATTTACTTTGACAAATAATATCATGAATCCCATTATTCTCATGATAGTACAATGTTTTGAATACCTTAATTATTTTTATTCAAGTGTCTCTCTTTTTGGGTAGTAACTCTAACTAAAATATCATTTTAAAATGTTTTAATGATTTATTATTCTAAATAATTCTCATAAATGTCCATGTTTAAAAATGGTTTTAAGGATTTATTTATATAGACATTAATGTTTTAAAACTAAATTTCTTTTTAAAAGTTTCAAAGTGGTATGGTACCCTTTGATTCAAAAATCTATTTTTAAAATTGCTTTTTTAATAGTACTGTGACTTTAAATATTTTCAAGAAAAAGGGGGGGATTTCTCTAAAACGTTTTGATGTTTATTTCCATATGTGTCAATATAATTCATTATTATCGATTGTCGTTAATTTTTTATAATACAATCATCCATATTTTATTGAATGGGACATTTTTTACTATGGATGTTCTATTTTTATACCATTCATTTTTATGGAGAAAGTATTGACATTTTGTATGCTAGTTTTAATACGAATGTTTATGTTATGTTTAATCCTATTCAAATGGGGAATTTATCAGACTTAGTAAGTGACGGGTGGAGCCTGCTATAGCTCCTCGATGCATCAGTATATCTCATGAGACAAACTAATGTCTTGGCATAGGGGATTGATAAAATTTTATTTGTAGTCATGGGACGAGGCCTTGACTATGTGGTTTTGATAGTCCGGCATTATGCATTCCACCATTATGAAAGTGGTTATTGATATTTCATGTGATTATTCAACAAGTAGAATATTCATGTGAATATGTAAATGGAATTATTTCATTTTTTCCATATTAAACTGAAGTTCAAGTTTAAAAGTCTTTTGTTTTAGTTATGCATTCCCTTAGATATTTATTATTATTTATAAAAGCTTATGCTATATTGTTATCCTTAGTGAGAATTTGAGTTCACCCCTTTCTATGTATTATTTTTTCCAGGATGTGAAGAAGTTAGTTATGAGTGACTTGCATGCATTATCTATGATGTTTGGATATTTACAATGTAATAAATTAGGGTTGTCTATCTTTTCAAGTTGTAATGTTGACCTTATGAATGTATCTAGTATTTACAAGGCGACAAAACTGATCGGTCTTTCGGGACATGATTTCATTGTATCATGCCAATGCTATGTAATAATGCCCCAACTCTGGGTAACTAGGGTCAGGGAAATATAGTTGGTATCATATGAAGTGTAGTTCAAAACATGGAAGCTAGATTTAGACAAACTCTGATTAGAGCACAATGACCTAAGATAGACATTGATGATTAGTATAGAATAACTTCCTATAAATTTGGTATTGTAGTGATTTTGTGAGTTTTCCGAGCAATAAATCAATGTTTGGAAACGAGTAGGTAGAGGCTGCTCTGGCACAGATGTACCTAGGGGTTAAACCCAAAAACACTGCTTTGAGCTAGACTATAACTGGAACTGGTGCATGACAACAGGCCTTGCTTCAATCTTGGTTATGACACTCTTGGGGGATATGCTTAGAATAATTTACATTTCCTTTATAAACCGATTTGAAGTATTTTAATATATGATTTGAAAAAATGACCTTGGATAATCCTAAGGTGTTTCAAATTAAGAATATAGTGTCATGATATTCTCTAAAAGAGTTTATGACTACTTTTTATCATACAATGCTTTCTGGTTTTATTTAATGGCTGGATTCAACGGTAGTCATATTGACGTTGAGAATGATTTACAAGGAGGTAACATTGGTGTAAATGAGAAACAAAAAGGATTGTTGATAGGCATAAAAGATATCGTGTTCATGCCAAATCAGTTTTCCAAAAATATGATAAACAACATATATATTAACCAACTCCCGGACTCGACAAAGAAGATACAGGAGACGGATGATAAGAGCTCAAGCAGTGGAGACAATGGAGAAAAGAATCCTCAACTTCCATCATGCAAGAAATTTGGATGGAGACACCGTGGAAAGTGACTTAATGGAACAAAGAAATGCTTTAAGTGTGGGAAATAAGGGAATAAAGTGAAGAATTTCTGAGGAAAAATGATGAGTACTATGGATGAAAAAAATGGTCCCAAGAATCCATTTATAGTCATTTTCCATAAATGTAGGGGACAAGGCAATTACCTGAGTGAATGCCCTATTATATAGGTAATATTCATGGTCATAGAAGAATCTATCTGGAAATAAATGGTTGGATAAATTTTTAAAAGTACTAGTACTCCTTGTTGATGGGATTATTTTGGAATAATTTTCACATTTATTTGTAACCCTAATGTTTGTCATGTGAAAATGATATTAAAGGAAGACTTATATTTTCTTTTGTGGATATAGTTATAAATAACCAATTGGTTTTATATGATCTTTGGGTTTGAGGAAATTACAAGATATTATATTTTGGGATGAAAATGCAAGGTATGAGATAAAATTTGGGGTTGAATTATGTTATGGTTATTTTGAGGAATTTATCTCATTTTGGTAATGTTATAAAATAATGTTTTTGAAAAAGTACAACATACAGATAGTGTGACAATGTATCGCGTCGGACAAATCTGTAGGAATTGAACCCACAACCAAAGTGCAATTGGGATTTATCGCCTACCACTGGACTACATGACGTTCTGCTTAGTGGACTAATTATTTTTAGTTAAAATATTTTATTGATCAATAAAAAGATGATTTTTTATTTTATGTCTTATCAAATGAATACCTTTAGTATTGGAAAATGATTTGGTGATTAGGTGATAAATTTCATTTTGGAAGATGTTCGCTTAGTTAGGAACACTATATTCCCAAGGAAAATAGAAGACTATTGGATTTTGTTTGAGGAGTATTGGTGGATTTTTATCTATGTTTTTATTATTGATTTATAGTGATTTGGGTTATTTATGGAAATGATTAACCTATAATAGAAAATATGTGATTAGGTTACC
The DNA here is from genome assembly GCA_963277665.1 of Viscum album. Lineage (NCBI taxonomy): Eukaryota > Viridiplantae > Streptophyta > Magnoliopsida > Santalales > Viscaceae > Viscum > Viscum album. The sequence continues at coordinate 522,185,589 of OY728160.1, forward strand.
TACTTTTATGTATGTGACTTTCATAGTAGTTGATGTCATTTGGAGATAAAATTTAACATGGAAGACAACATAACCAAATTCTTCTATGTTTTGGGTTTCAATATTAGTTTGGATTATATTGTTAGATTTTAAGGACAATTGTTTATTGAATGGTATTTATTTAACTTTGGGATATTGTTGGCATAGTTTTAGATATTAAGATTAGTGTTTCTTTCTCTAATGGAATATATTTTTGGGGGATCATCCGATCTTATACTATTCATTTTTGTTTTTATTAATTTCTAAATACTAGGTAAATATATTGTTTATCCGTTGTGGATCATGTGATTCTATAATAGTGTATTCTAGCTCGTCCATTGTGACCATGTCTTCTTGAATACTCATCATTTAAAAATGAGTAAGTAGTAGAAATTTCAAAGAGAATAAAACATTACTTAAAAAGTAAGTATATCTCTTTATGTTCTTATTCAATCTTAGAAATGAATTCCTCATCTTTATGTAATGTAACTTAAAAAAACGTTTTCCATTTATTTTCCTATTGGGAAACTAATGACCATTTGTCCCATCAAAAGTTTTTTGTTTTCTTGTTGTGAAATTTCTCCTAATCATGTTTGTGTCCCACTTCATCAGAACTTGACAATTATTTTAAATTCCATAATCCATTTTTTCTACATGGAATCCTAGTATAGGTTATCTCAGGTGACCTTTGTACTTCTCTTTCTTTCTTTTAAAGTGATAGTTTTATTGACTCGTATTCCAATGTTGGACTTTCCATTATATTCCCATGAACAATTTTATAAATTTCTAGGATGCAATTTAATGATGGAGGGGAGAATTTAACACCCCATGCTTGCATGGTACACTTCTCTTTGAATAATATAGTAGCATGTGTTGTACGAAACATCGAGTAAAAACTCACCACAACCAATCTAGCCGTTATGAATAGTAATATACACTTTTTGAAATTTTATAAATGTTATCTTTCATAATGGACTTCATTTTTGGATTCAAAATATCGAAATTATCATAGGGTGAAATTTTTGTACTTTTCTGATAACTTTCTTATTTTGATGAATAGTGAAAATTACTAAATTTTAATTAAAAACAATTTTTTTTAATCGAAATATTTAATAGTCGTAAATTTAGAATTTGAGTGATTCTAGAGTATAAATAGATTATATTTTTACAAGTTAATCCAATTTTGGTCATTGAATATAAATTTACATTTAAACAAGACATAAGAAAGTGCTAATCTTTTAATAGTTATTATCTCATAAAAACACGCTTTTTGTTTTAACAACGGCAATTTATTTTAAATTAATATCTTCCACTTCTTTTTTTGAATTGACAAAAATGAATTCCATATTTATAATCAGGAGGTCCAAATTGTGCCAATAGGAAACTTTTATTTTAATACATTTTGAATAATTACTTCAGTAAATATTTTATTTACCGTGGTTAAAGGGTAAATCTGGTACATAATGGTAAAAAAATAATATTATAATTACAATAAATTATCTTAAAATGTGTCCTAACCCTATTTGATGACACATTTATGACCATTGGAATCTTTTTGTAGATTTTGGGATTCCATGTATCCACATGTAAGTGATAATGACACTTTATATTAAATAAGTTAAAGTAAATACGAAGATGACATAAGCATATATCTTTTAGAAAAACAATTCTCACATAGGGTTATATATGTTATATTTTCAACTATAAATATTCATTATACAGATAAATTAATTGTATACTTAATTGTATTTTATTTATAATTTCAATATATTGAATAATTAAATTTATTTCTCACTCAATAATGATGCATTACTTTTCTTATTAATGCACGAATCAAATAATTAGTATTATAGATGTTAAAATAAATATAAAATGAAAGTTTTGATGACATAAACGAACTTTATTGGATAATATTACATGATTTTATTTCTTAAATTTATTTGGTTCTAATTAATAATGTTTTAAAGACATTAATAAAAATCAATTATTAAATAGTGTCAAAATTGATATAATTTAGTTTTAAAGAAATTATTATATTATTAATTCATATTATATTACTAAAAATATATGGTCCGGTCAAAGGACTTATATAATAATAGGTATTTCATTAATGGACCACATGGGGGTCTCTTGGAATATATATTATGTTTATTCACCATAAAATATAAAAATACAAAGTGACAGGGAAAATGTCATACTATTTAATGAAGAGGTAAATATAAATGATAAGGTTAATATAGTGACCCAGGCCTATCTAAAATTTATTGGATGAAATTATTTCGACCAATACCCACCATATACATTGAATAATCCACATTTGAGCCTTTAGAAACTGAATATGTATTTATTATAAATTAATACATTAAGTTTTTCCTAAAGATCCCCTCCTTCCCCTTATAAAAGGACATCACTTATATCCAATTAATCATACCCTCAAAGCCTTTTTTATCATCCAAACCCTGCCCAATTATCCTCTCAACGTCCCTCACATCAACCTAGAGGCTTTCAATTGGTCATAAAGTCAACTTAAGGAGCCCTTTTTATCAAATCAAAAGGAAGAACCTGAAGAAGAGGTAATGATTTAACCACACTCTTTCATTTTCCTTTCTTCTTCCACTTCTTAATTATTTGTTATTTCCACTATAAAATAATAACTAAATTGGTTTCTATATAAATTTATGTTTTATAAATATGGTACAACAATATTTAGTATTCTATCCACCCTTTTAATGGCATTTCACCATACGTGTGTACGTACGACGTACCGTCTCCATGTAGTGGTGTAATTGTTATTCAATATATAATTATTTGTATGGGTATAATAATAACATATAATTCATGTATATAATAAATATAACAAGATAATGAATCTGTATATATGATATAAAAAACCATTTTATATTATTTTAATATCAAAATAATGATATTGTTGCTCGTGCGAACGTACAGATTACCGCCTCCACAAATGTGATGAGATTTATTCACCATCATATCCTTTCAAGAAAATATTTCAATTGATGATTAAACATAATGTTTTGATACAGGATATAATTATGGATATGAATAAGAAACATCTCATCCATAAAAAATATGGCTCATGTAACAAAGAATATAAAGGAAAATGAATCTGCTAAAACCTGAAAAGATGATAATACTATGATATTATCAACAAATCAATGTTAAAAGATCATATATGATTTCATATTAATGTATATTATTCTTGAATAATTTAATAAATATTATTTCACCATTATATAGGAGGTTAACCTAGACTCGACCAAGGAAAAAGTACTAAGTAAGCGGTTTCTTATCTCACTTTTAATTCGGCGAGATTTCCATTGTTCACCACTTATTTATTGCATGTGGTCTGTGTAACACCATGAGATTTTATGAGAAATATTCTTTTTAATTTTATTGATGTCTTGTGCTTTACGTTACATCAAAGGAGTCTTGTAAAACATGCATCCCTGACTTGCCTTGCATTACACACAATCGCGACCTTCCTCGATAGCGTTTGTTGTACGCAATACCGGGTTTTACTAAACAATGATATATTGTTATAATATTTTCATGAACTAGCCGTTATAAATAGTATTAAATAAATATTGAATTTAATAAAATTATTATTCATCTTACACATTTTCTAGACCATGGTATAAGAACAAAATAATTTTTTCAAGCAAAATAAGTATATTTAAAAAAATGCAGTGCTGTCTCCTTTTGATGGTGCACCCACTATAAATCTAGTTTTGGACATGTTAATAAGTTCAATTTTACAAAATAAAATTCTTATTTAGAATCAAGAAATATAAATTTACTTTGGATAAAATTTTCATATTATACTGGTAACTTTCATATTTTGATGAATAGTAAAAACACGCTATATTTTAATTAAAAACAACTTTTTTCATCGCAATAATTAATACGGTTAAATTATAATATTGAATGGATTTAAAGTATAAATAGAATATATTTTTACCATTTAATATAATTTATGTCCTTATCATTGATTTTACATTAAATTAGTAGGTTAAATCAATTTAATCTTTTGCAATGTTTTAATGAAAAACCCATTTTCTTTCAACAATGGGATTAATTTTGATTTAATTACTGCAACTTTTTTGTATTGAATTTGGAAAAATGGATTCCATATTTTCAATCAGTGGGTCCAAATTATGTTAATAAGTTACTTTTTATTTTTGGGAATTATGAATAGTAACTACGGTATGTTTTATTTACCATAGTTAAAGGTAAATCGGGTAATTAAGGGTAAATGTAATATTATAAAATTACACTAACACATGCCAAAATTATATTTTATGGTTAAAAGTATACCCATATAACCTAAGTGTCAGATTAGATTCATTTAATGGACTTTTGACCATGAAAATAATTTAATTATTATTAAAACCAAAGAATGTGACAACATGTCACTCTCTTAAATATTGTAAGTATAATAATTTTAATTTAGTGATAAACATCATAAAACATCGAACATGAATAGTCTCTAGAAATATAATAAAATTATATACATCATGATAATTTATTTAGAATTTTTAGGGATTAATTAATTCTCATTAATGGTGATACATTAATGATACAGAAATTATTTATTAAGTGGGAAATAAGTTATATAGTTTTTATTTAAATAATAAAACCCATTAAACGGCCAAAAAACCTGACCAAAACATATTGGTAGTGTATATATACACATTTATCATCCAATTACCTAATATATAACCGTTTGGAGCATTATAAAAGTGATTATGACAGTTATATTATTTTATTTTAAATGATGCCAAAGTTGTCAACTTCATAATATAATAAATATAAAAATTTAAATATTGTGATTTTAAGATTATAGATTTGAGTATAAGTATTATTGTGAAATGTAATATTATTATATTAATCATAGGATTTTATTTATAATTTTTATGCAACAAACCAGTATATAAAATAATTATACAAAAATGTCATAGTAATTATTTTATTAAGAGATAAACCAAATAAAGGGTATTAAAAATAATAAAATAAATATTATATGAACTATTTAATGTGATAAAATAATTTTATAGATACATATGTTCTTTTATTAATATATTAAATCTTTTATTTCGAACATATATTCTGTATATATTTTATTTAATTTCAAATAAATGAATAATGTCAAAATTGACAATATTGTTATTTTATAAAAATAACATATTATAAAATTGTTTAAAAATCACAAAAAATTTTAAAAAATTTTAATTTAAATTTACATGGTCTATAATGTTATAAAGTAAACAATTATGGAAAATTCACAACAAATAAGTAATTATTAGTTCTAATTTAAAATTTATTATTTTATTACCACAACTAAACATAAATAGATTATATAAGGATAAATCAAAATTATAAGGCTTAAAATAAGATCCAAACATGTCTAAATTTGATTGGTTGATGAGATTACAACCCTATCTCATCTAGTCATCGAATATGACTCATTTTTTGAGGTTTTTAGGTGGGGTTAGATTTATTATATATTAATATTTTTAAGAATTCCAAAGGTGCCCCTCTCCTCCCTTATAAAAGGGCACCTCCTCCATCTCTTTCACACACCACTTTGAGCCTTCAATATCGGCAAAACCATACCCAATTCTCTTCTCCACTTCCCTAGAAACATCCAAGAGGTCCTGGTCTTCTTCAAAGACCAATTTTAGTGCCCTAAGAGGAGGTCTCAAAGAGGCGCTTCAAAAAAGAGTTAATTTCCGTTACCGATTCTTTCACCATTATTTCTTCTTCCACTTCTTCTTCTAAGGTTGTTTCATTATGAAGTAATAAAATCAGTATCACTTATATACTGATATGTTATTATAAATATGAAACAACCCTACTTCACTATCTATCCATCAAACAGAAAACGAAATCACCATGCGTGCGTACGTACGGAATACCGTCTACACGCCGTGGTGTAACCTATTTTCCACCACCACCTTAATTGGATGAGTATAATGGTGTAAATAATAACTATATATGATTATTGTATATTTATAATGATTATTTAATAGTATACATACACTCCAATAAAATTCCACGATCATGGGAATGATATCATCGCTCGTGCGTATGTACGGAATACCGTCTCCACGACACGATGAGATTCATTCTCAATCGTTTGTTTTAGAAGGTAGTGGAATGAGTGTATGTTTATCGAGAGTTATGTTGTATAGTTAATGGTACTATGGAATAAAGAATCATCTAAGGATTGTTACACTATTGTTTTTCCTAAAATTATTTAAAAATATATGTTGAATGGTACCAGTAACCATGGAATGTTATTCAGATATTTTTGTAAAGTAGATGATATGTGCATAATGAAGGAATAAGAAGATAATGAGATGTTTGACTGTATTCATGAGCTCATGATTGATATAAGTACTATGTGATATCATGGTTTGAGTATATAGAATTTTGAGGATTTTGGTATGTGGAATGTGTTAACTTTTAACTGCATTCATGTTTTCACTAAGGTTCAATGGGTATTCATTTTTCAAGAGAATACATGACTAAGTCCTTCGAATGTTTGGAATGTGACCAACAAGACATATTTTATGATATATGGGGATCAACGATGGAATTAAATCTCTGGTAATTGTTTTCACTATATTATGAGAGTGGATTGCAGTTTTATGGATAAGACTAAAGATTGGAATGGATTATTTTGGGCATAAGTTAGTATTGTTTAAGGATAGTTGTTTTTTCGATATTATAGATGGGATGTTATAGTAGTATAGTTTTAGAAAAAGGACAACTTATAGGACGGGCGACAACCCATCGCGTCGAAAAAGCCTGTGGGAATCGAACCCACAACCGAAGTGCGACTGGCCTTTATCGCATACCAATGGCCTACAGGAAGTCCCTGATTATTAGAAACTAGTTTTATTTTATTAAGCTGTATGATATATGAAGTATAACTTTATTTTTGGAACCATATACGATTAATTTAACCATAAGATGGACTTATAACTTTTTCTATCCTTTTGTTTGAAAGAGATGGAATGACCCATCATTCTATCACATGATCTTCTAACACATCACTAATAACAAATTCAACATCATTTATTTAAGGGATGAAGTGGAAATTGTTCAATTCACGAACAACAGTGAGATTGTACGAAAATCTTGTAAGTATTTCTTTTAATTCATCAACTTTAGGGAAATGATCTTTAAAACCAAATATTTTGTCCTAGTTCCCGTATATCCGATTAATCAGATGGAACCTTAGATCATCACAAATCTATATCTTTTTGATGGTTGGATTTTTCATAGAAATGTTCTCCACCACTCTCCATCAGAACATGATGGTTAGGTTTCTCTTCCATATCAATATTTTCACCTATGTTCTCTTATGTGGAAACCCAGTGATTAGTTAATTTGGGTAACCTTTATGTTTCATTCTTTATTTTTTAAAGATTGGTTTTGGTATTCCATTTTATGATGGGGGTTTCTATTAAATAAACATTCGAGTTGTAAACCATTTATAACCCCGACGAATTTTGAGGGCGAAATTCATTTTAAGGGGGGTAGAATGTAACACCCCGAGATTTTATGAGAAATATTCTTTTTAATTTTATTGATGAATTGTGTTGTACGTTACAACAAAGGTGTCTTGAAAAAAATGTATCCCTAATATGTCTTGCATTACACACAATCGCGACCTTCCTCGATAGCGTGTGTTGTACACAATATCGGGTTTTACTAAACAACAATATATTATTATAATATTATTATGAACTTGCCGTTATGAATAGTATTAACTAAATTTTTAATTTTATAACATTATTATTCATCTTACACATTTTCTAGACCGTGGTATAAGAACAAAATAAATTTTTCGGGTAAAATAAGTATTTTTCAAAATATGAAGTTTTGCCGCCCTTTGATGTCGCACACACATTAAATCTATTTTTTGACATGTTTATAAGTTAAATTTGAAAAAATGAAATTTTTCTTTGGAATCAAGAAATAAAAATTTACTTTGGATAAATTTTTCATATTATTCTGGTAACTTTCATATTTTGATGAATAGTAAAACACACTATATTTTAATTAAAAACAACTTTTTTCATCGCATTAATTTATATGGTTAAATTATAATATTGAATGATTTTAAAGTATAAATAGAATATATTTTTACCATTTAATATAATTTATGTCATTAGAATTTATTTTGAATTAAAATCGTAGGTCAAATCAATTCAATCTTTTGCAATGTTTTAAAGAAACACCTGTTTTCTTTTGACAATGAGATTAATTTTGATTTAATTTCTACAACTTTTGTGTATTGAATTTGGAAAAATTTATTCCATATTTGTAATCATTGGGTCCAAATTATGATAATAAGAAACTTTTTATTTTTGGGAATTATGAATAGTAAATACGGTAAATTTTATTTACCATAGTTAAAGGTAAATCGGGTAATTAAGGGTAAATTTAATATTATAAAATTACCCTAACACATGTCAAAATTATTTTGGATGGATAAAATTAGTCCCATATAACCTAAGGGTCAGATTAGATTCATTTTATGGACTTTGGACCATGAAAATAGTTTAATTATTATTAAAACCAAAGAAAGTGACAACATTTCACTCTCTTAAATCTTATAAGTATAATAATTTTAATTTAGTGATAAACATCATAAAACTTCGAAGATGAATAGTCTCCAGAAATCTAATAAAATTATATACATCATGATAATTTATTTAGAATTTTTAGGTATTAAATAATTTCCATTAATGGTGATACATTAATGATACAGAAATTATTTATTAAGTGGGAAATAAGTTATATAGTTTTTATTGAAATAATAATACCCATTAAGAGGCCCAAAAACCTGACCAAAACTTATTGGTTGTGTATATATACACTTTAATCATCTAATGACCTATTATATAACTGTTGGGAGCCTTATAAAAGTGATTATGACACTTATATTAAATTATTTTAAATGATGCCAAAGTTGTCACCTTCATAATATAATAAATATAACAATTTAAATATTGTGAATTTAAATTGATAAATTCGAGTAAAAGTATTATTGTGAACTTTAATATATATATCTTCATCATAGGATTTTATTTTTAATTTTTATGCAAGAAATATGTATATTAAATATTTATACAAAAATGTTGTAGTAATTGTTTTATTAAGAGATAAACCAAATAAATGGTTTTAAAAATATTAAAATAAATATTATATGAACTATTTAATGTGATCCACTTATTTTATAGAAACATATGAACTTTTATTAATCTATTAATGCTTTTAGTTCGAACATAACTTCTGTAAATATTTTATTTAAATTCAAATTAATGAATAGTGTCAAAATTGACACTATTGTTATTTTATAAAAATAACATATTATAAAATTGTTTAAAAATTAGAAAAATATTTAAAAATTATAAATTTATATTTATATGGTCTATAATGTTATAACGTAAACAATTATGGAAAATTCACAACAAATAAGTAATTATTTGTTATAATTTAACATTTAGAATTTTATTACCACAAATAAAATTAATTAGATTAAATAAGGATAAATCAAATTTATAAGGTTTAAAATAAATTTCAAACATGTCTAAAATTTATTGGTTGATGTGATTACCACCCTATCTCATCCAATATTATAATATGAGTCATTTTTGTAGGTTTTTATGTGGGGTTAGATTTATTATAAATTAATATTTTTAAGAATTGCATAGGTGCCCCTCTCCTCCCTTATAAAAGGGCACCTCCTCCATCTCTTCCACACACCACTTTGAGCCTTCATTCTCGGCCCACCCCTGCCCAATTATCTTCTCCATTTCCCTAGAAACATCCATGAGGTCTTGGTCTTCTTCAAAGACCAATGTTATTGCCCTAAGAGGAGGTCTCTACGAGGCGCTTCAAAGAAGAGGTAATTTCCGTTACCTATTCATTCACATTTATTTACTCTTCCACTTATTCTTCTTAGGTTGTTTCATTATGAAGTAATAACACCAGTATCATTAATATACTGATATGTTATTATATGTATGAAACAATCCTATTTCACCATCTATCCATCCTACGGAAAATGAAATCACCGCGCGTTCGTACGTACGGAATACCATCTCTACGATGTGGTGTAATCTATTTTCCACCACCACCTTAACTGGATGGGTATAATGGTGTAAATAATAACTATATATGATTAATGTAAAGTGATAATCATTCTCTAATATTATACATACACACTAATAAAATTCCACGATCATGGGAACGATATCATCGCTCGTGCGTACATACAGAATACCGTCTCCACGACACGACGAGATTCATTCTCAATGATTAATGATTCATAAATGATTATAAAGTACATATAATAAGTAATCTTGAAATATATGACATAATAATGATACTGGATTTATTTTTATATATATGTATTTCATCCAATTAATTTCATTCAATTCAATGAGGAAATGAAAACAGCGTTCATGCGTACGTACGACCTACCGTCTCTATGAACGGTGCATTTCTTTCCATTTATCCATCTATTACATATATGTATATTCTGAATATATATTATATATAAATCATTTTTGACATAATGGATGTATGTAATCATGAGGTATGTAATCATATGAATAATTACAAGTCAAAACACGGACGACAAATGAAACGATTTAACCCAAAACGGTTTTTAACATGGAATTTACAAAAGAACGGGTAATATAAAGTCATAATGGAACCATATATGATATCATAACAATTAATAAGATTCTTTAATAAGTCAATAACATTATTTAAATCATTATACAGGAGGTACAGATCCGTACGAATTATATCAGACCTATGGTAAGGGATATTTGTGCAAATCTCATTTTTATCCGAGATTGCTTATTCGTAAGTGTTTACGGGGATTATTTCTATCATCCATGTCCATGTTTCATAAAAGTGTTTTCATGTATTATTAATATCCTTTTTACCCATATTTGACTTTTACTACATGGTATGTAAGGAATCTTCCTTTTGTTTACGTTACGAGGTACTTTTTGACTTTTCCGGAAAAAGTACGAAAAGAATGTTTTTTAAAATTATACCGTACAAACAGATTTTTACGGTTTTATAAAGCCTTATTTTCATGAAGATTCCTCCAAAATATTTCATGACTATTTTCAACAATATATTTTTCATTTAAAATTGCATGAAATTCTGTGAAAAGAAATTGATTTTGAAGAAGAAAGGATATTTTCCTCCAAAATTCATTACAAGTGTTTTATCAAAACCATTTTCCATCTAAGATGAAATTATTTCATATGTGTATGTTTCAAGTGTAATGTCTCTATTATTGACATGTTTTCACTTTCTTATTATGAATATATATCCATTTCTTTTATATGGACTATGTGATGATGGGATGATGTTTATGAAACCCATTTTATTCATTTGGTTATTATGAATGATGTATGTTTATTTTGTGGCACAAGTAAGAATGATTTCATTATGAGATGGGTGGGACCTATATCTCCCTCCAATGCATTGGTTAAAGATTTATATCTCATGAGATAGACATGGCTGGAACAACAAGTTAAACTGGTTCAGTAATATAGTACTGGAACGAGGAGTGACCTCGATTCAGAACAGGACATTGTCCATTAAGATGGTCTTGGCAGCAATGCCTTAGATATTGTGGAAATCATATCATGTTCTTAATGGTTTCCACAATTACATGTTTTATTCCCATGCTATTTTATCATTCTTAATGTTTCTTTATGATCTATGCCTTACGTACTTCCATGTTTTATGTCATTTCTAATGATTTTGATGTTTAAACATTATGTTCATGTTTTTAAGTTAAAATGTATATGGTATGTTTTATTTTATCCATTCTTACCCTTATGGAGTATTTGATATCACCCTTTTTATGTTTTCTTTTCCACAGGATATAATGAAATGTTTTAGGAAAGAAAAAAAGGGGAAGATCTTTATGGGAGAGGTTGAAGATCTTTCACCACGATTAGAAGATTACGTTCTATGTTTCCAAAGACACTAAACTATTACGGTCCTTGTGTGTCTGTTTTTGTTATGTATTAAGTATTCCGCTAAAGTAATGTAATGTCCATGTATGTCACACTTTGGGTCTCTACTGTTGGTATCAGAGGAAAGGTTTAGTCAACCTTTGGAAACTAGGATGCGAAAACGTTAGTGAGATCCGTAGTGATATTTCTAATGTATGTCTAGGGATGTCCCTAAGGATAAGTATATGTATAGGATATAGTCCTAAAACTATTGTAACGATCTTATAATTTAACCTAAGTTGTTAGATATTGATGGAACTCCCCCTTTACTATGTTTTTTTCCCTAGCATGATTTTTTCCTCTCACACTATTCTTTTTGGGTTTTAGAAATTGTCTGGAAACAAGAAGACTCACAATAATGGAGAATATGATAGACAATGGAATGATTTTCTTCATGAGAAACCAAATGAAACAGGATCTGGATGTCCAAACATCATTATTATGCCTAATCAGTAATCTCATAATATGATCAATAATCTCAACTTTAGTAAGTTTCCCGACTCAGATAATAAGAGAAAGATGGAGTTTCATGATGATAATAGAGGAAAGAAAGTTCAAATTCCCTCATGTAAATCATGTGGGAAGAGGCATCAGGGAGATTGTTTCAAGGGAACTAGAAGATGCTTTGGGTGTGGAAAAGAAGGACACAAAGCCAGTAAGTGTAAAGGAAAAGGTTCAGTTAACACCATGGACACAGATAATTGTATATCTACGATATCAACAATGATTAGATGCTTTAAATGTGGAATGTATGGGCATTATGAAAACCAATGCACTAATAGAAAATATCATGAAGAGAATCAGCATGGTCCTATGGGTAGTATTTATATGGATGATGATGAGGAGACTAAAAATGATATATGAGTTGAAAGAAGTTTTGAAGTTCAGTCGTTTGTTTTAGAAGGTAGTGGAATGATTGTATGTTTATAGAGAGTTATGTTGTATTGTTAATGGTACTATGGAATAAAGAATCATCTAAGGATTGTTACACTATTGTTCTTCCTAAAAGTTTTTAAAAATATATGTTAAATGGTACTAGTAACAATGGAATGTTATTCAGATATTTTTGTAAAGTAGTTAATATGCACATAATAATGGAATAAGAAGATAATGAGATGTTTATTGTATTCATGAACTCATGATTGATATAAGGAATAAGTGATATCATGGTTTGAGTATATAGAATTTTGAGTATTTTGGTAAGTGGAAAGTGTTAACTTTTAACTGCATTCATGTTTTCACTAATGTTCAATGGGTATTCATTTTTCAATAGAATGCAAGATTAAGGCCTTCGAATTTTTGGAATGTGACCAACAAGACATATCTTATGATATATTGTAACATCCCCAAATGATAAAGGGATAAATGACTAAATTATATGACTCATTTCAACAAGATGCACCTTCCTTTTCGGGAGCCTACCTGATTAGAACTCCACAATTAAGCGTTCTTGGCCCGGAGTAGTGATCAGGATGGGTGACCTCCTAGGAAGTTTTTCAGGATGTGTGTGAGTGAGGACAAAATACACTAGAAAGGACATGTGTTGGCTTGTGGGGATTGTCATTAGTCAGACGACCCATTCGGGCATGTGGGTGGACCCTGTGGTGGGCCCCACGTGTCTGCGGGGCAACTGGTGGAACCTTGTGGGCCAGGACTTGACGGCCATGATAAGGCGGGGTGGTTGTGCTGTCATCGGGACCCGGTTGTCACATTTGGTATCAAAGGAGGAACCCAGCCTTAAGTGTCGTGCACTGCCTGGGATGAGACGTAGGGCCCACAACGAGGGCGTTATGCTCTAAAGGGGGTGATTGTAACATCCCCAACTGATAAAGGGTTAAATGACTAAATGATATGACTCATGTCAACAAGGTGCACCTTCCTTTTCAAGAGCCTACCTAATTAGAATTCCACAGTTAAGAATTTTTTTCCTAGAGTAGTGATCAGGATGGGTGACCTCCTGGAATGTTTCTCAGGATGTGTGTGAGTGAGGACAAAACACACTGGAAATGACATGTGTTGGCATGTGGGGACTGTCATTTGTCAGATGACCCGTTCGGGCATGTGGGTGGACCATGGGGTGGGAACCACGTGTCTTCGGGGCAACTGGTGGTACCTGGTGGGACAGGACCCGACGACCATGAGTATTCATGGGGGTTTCCCTAGGTTTTAGGGTGGAATGGATGAGTATTAATGAATTGTGCCAAACCGTGAGCCCAACTCGAAATTAAAAAATAAATTTTGTATCTTTAATAACTTTTTCGTTTTTCAACATTTTTCATCCATTCAAATTCCTAATTGACCTCCCCTAACCTATTAACACCACCAAGGAAATTTGGAGCTTTTATAAATCCATAACCAGAGGTTATATGGGTTTTTGTCTAATGGGTTGGGCCTACCCGGAAGCCGAATTCCAGTTTTAAAAATAAAATTTTATTTTGTTATAACTTATAAAATATTTGGGATTTTTTGGTGATTCGAAGACTCACCAAAGACCAAGTAACCCAGCCGCGCATCTGATCTCTCACCCACCTATTTGGAGCTCTGGATAATCACGGTCTGGTGCCGAACATCCTAGGGTTCCTCAAATCGTCCAGATTTAAAGAGGTAAAGTATTTCTTTCATAACTCTATCAATCCTCAATATTTTTCTTCCATTATAGTTCCTAAATGAGATAATACATCTTGTTCGAACGTACCCTAAATTTGGGCTCTTTTAAATTTCAGATACTGATGTTTTGGAGTGATTACTTCAAGATACTTCAAGTAAATGAGCCCTTTTCTTTCGTCTTTCAAATTACTTTGGGTTTAACTCATTATTCTTAGGGTTTCTTCTGTTATAATTGAGTTTACTAATGTCCAGAAACTAGGATTTCGAACCTAGGGTTTAACTTTGGGCTTTATTGGCCAATTTGTGTGGTTTTAGGTTTGATCTAGTTCTCTCTTGGTGCGTCGGGGGTGCGATTTGATTTTCGCACGGAGATTCAAGGGGTTTTGTTAATTTGGTAGGTGATTCCATTGAGTGTGCAATTTTTGTGAATTATATTTCTGTTTTCATGGTACCCTATTGTTTATTTCACTTGAATGTTTCTATAAAAATTGGTTTTAGTTGCATTTATAATGCAAATGAATTTTAAGTTCCAATTTTTGGTTAAATTAAGGGTTTTCCATTCAAATCATTTATTGGTTCATTTTGGGATGCCACATAACTGAATTTTTGGATTAATTAAAGGGTTTTGAACTGAAATTTTGTTTTAATAACTTAAAAGTGTTATCATAGTGTTAAATGTGGATATCTTAATGAGATTTGGGTGAAAAAAAATGTGATATTTTGAGAGGTTGTTTTATTGGAAAAAAAATTATTTTAATGTGTGTTTTAAATGGTATAAAATGTGTGTAGCTACTGTACAATTTGTTTGTGACCAGTAGTGATATTTTATATGAAAACAGATGTGTGTTGTTTTATGAAATAGTTTGAGCACAAAAAGGGGAATCCCGGGTTCTTAGGTGGGGAAGATTTGTACTAGTACGGCTAGTGGATCTGATGAGTTTTGTCCATGTTCCACTTAGAATCTAGATAACAACAACTCTAACTAAACTATTTGGATGATGATTGGGGACCACTAGGTTATGGGTATGTTCCCTACTAGTGTTTCGTGCATGACAATAGATTTTTCTATGGTTACTCTACACCGAGGTACGAGGTACATAGGGCCCGAGACAACCTGGTGCTTAAGGGTGTTCCCGATATTGATGCTCATAGGATTTGTGGTATTTAACCTTGTTGTGGGTTGTTTTTAGAAGTACATTATAGTATCTCACATTTCTATTTAATGTGCTGACATTATGAAATTCTCGGATTGAAAACTGTTTTCATTTGAAAGTTGCATTTCTTTGAATTTTAACACTGTTTTACCTTGTGTATTAAAATTGCTTGTTTTGTTCACATTGTATTGCATGCTTTTTGGAATCATCGGGTTGTATCCTATTGGGCTTAGGCTCACACCCTACTTACACCCCTTGGGTGTAAGTGGACCAGCTTATGCTTGACTCAGGTAAAGGGAAGGCTAAGGGTGATGGCGGTTCGGGATGTTAGTCCCCATCATTGGGGCGGAGTTGCGGGGACGGCTTGCAGGTGATGATCCCCTTGTCGTGTGGAGTCCATGGGGATGTCTTTATGTTGTAATTATTTGTTTTTAGACCACTTGTAGTGTCTTTAAATATATGTACTCAAATCTGGTTTTTTTAATAATTGTTTATCATGAAATTTTCAGATTTTAATAATTGATTGTTTTTTTTGGATTTATGCTTTCATACTCGGGTAAATCGTTCCCAAACCAGATTTGTTTGATACCCGTGCACTTGTGCCAGCCCGTGGGGATATGGAACACCCTTCGGGCCTTTCCATGGGCTGGGTTTGATGCCGTTATTGGTGGCGACCAGATCCGGTTCGTGAGAAAATGGTATCAGAGCAGGTTAATGTTTTTGGGTTATATTGTTATTTTGAGATGAGTCAGGATCAACAGGAGCTAGGACTGTCGGGGATCGGGGTATTGGTTGTGAGTAGGGTGCCTGGCCTGCACCTCTCATGGCACACCTTGAGTCACCAGATGATATTGGAATTTACTGATTGACTTCCCTTCCAGGTGAGACGTGTGGGCTGCAGACCACATGTGGACATCAGGCAGATGTGGAGTAGTTGTTTCTTTTATTACAAGAATGTGTTTATTTTGATTATATTTGATTTATTTGATTACAATTTTCAGAATTGTGGTATTGACTATTGTTTTGTGACTGTTGCATTTTGTAGCAACATGCCTCCCCGGAAAGCTCCCACGCTCCCACAAGAGGAATCTGGAGAGAGTTCTACCACACCGATTGATCAGAGGCTCGTGGAGGCTGTTTTTAGGGCTATCCAAGATTTGGGATAGGGACCAGCTCATGCTCCTATTCTTGTTAGGGCAGAGGAGACAGGTCCTAGAAAAGATAAATCACAAGAGTTTCTGAAAAACAAGCCTCCTGCCTTCTGAGGTAGCACAGAACCCCAGGAATCAGAAGAATTGCTCGAGAAGATCGAGCGTATGTTTGAGTTCCTGGAAACACCTGAGGAGCTCAGGGTTAAGTGTGCCTCCTTCCTGTTGGAGGGTCCTAGTAATAAATAGTGGGAGTCAGTGCTTCAGGCTGGGAAGAATGATCAGATGCGCTGGGGAGATTTCAAGGATGTCTTCAATGAACAGTATTGCCCTGAGGTGTTGGCTTATGCCATGTCTAGAGAGTTTATGGAACATGTTCAGGGGAATCTATCTATGATGGATTATGCCAACCGTTTAGCTGAATTGGTTCGGTATGCTCCAAAAATTGTCTCTAATGAGCATGTGAAGGCCCAGAGGTTTGAGAAATGCTTGCGACCAGAGATATACTCACAGGTGTTCTTGTTTAAGCTGAGGACCTATGCTGAGGTTGTTGATCGGGTTGCATGGTGGAGATTTATAGGAAAGGCAGGGCTGGTTTCTATGGTTCAGTATCAGCAGTGGGTATTGGTAGCTCCTCAAAGAAGAAAAGGAAGCGGGAGGATCATGTGAAGAAAGGAGGGGGCAGTTCAGGCCACTCTTCCAGGAAATTTTCTTCTGCGGCTTCTGATGCGAGATAGGTCGTGTGCCACCAATGTGGGAGGACTGGGAATATCTGACAAGCATGTCCTCTTCCTCCGAAGCCTTTTTACCAGTGTGGAGGTATAGGGAATTTGCAGCGCTTCTGCGGTGTGGCACGTCCACTCCCAAGTGGGGCAAGGTCAGTGGCTTCAAGAGGAGTTCCATCACAGTCCGAGCCATCAAGGACTGGGGGATATCGATTTGGTGGTCGTGGTGGTTGGGCTGGATCATCTTCTGGGAAGAGCCAGTTCAGGGCATAACCACAGAATAACGGTCGTCCTCAGGCAGATACTGGACATCTCCATGCAGTGGGTCAGTCACCAGCTGGATCAGAGGCGAGACCGTCGACAGTTTGAGGTACCGTTCTGATCGCATCTTCTATAGCTACTGCTCTTTTTGATACTGGTGCCTCTGTTACATTCATTTCTGGACATTTTGTGGACATGCTGAATTTTCCAACTGAGTTGATGTCTTTTGCGATGGAGTTGGTGACACCATTGGGAAAGAAGAAGGAGCAGGGCCTTCGGTGCCCCTGGTGGGCACTTCCTATGTCAGGGGTCGAGATGGAGTGGGACCTCTTGGTCTTAGATATGGACCTTTTTTATGTCATACTCGGGATGGATTGGCTAGTACACTTCCAGGAACACATCGATTGCTACAGACGGCGTGTGAGTTTCACCGCACCTGATGGGAGTCGTCAGGTTTTTCATGGAGAATGGGATCCAAGATCAAGTCGCGCAGGGCCTCCACTCCAAGTGTTTGGAAGTGTTATCTTCTAGTTATCTTCTCTTGTTCTAGAGGATGGTCTTTCCCCTGAAGGTTCAATACCTCATGTAGTGAATGAGTTTCCCGAGTTATTCCCTGATGATTTTTCTAGTTTTCCCCCGGAGCGGGATGTGGAGTTTTTGATTGATCTGGTGCAGGGAACACAACCGATATCTCTTCCCTCTTATCGCATTGCCCCCACCGAGTTTAGGGAATTAAAGATACAACTGGATGAATTAGAATCCAAAGGACTCATTCACTCGAGTGTCTCTCCTTGGGCCGCTCCCGTGTTGTTTTCAAAAAAGGCTGATGGATCTCTCCGGTTGTGCATTGACTACTGGAAGCTGAATAAGGTAACATTTAAAAATAATACCCTTTGCCCAGAATAGATTATTTGTTTGATCAGTTGAAGGGGGAAAAGTGGTTCTCAATGATAGACCTGCGTTCAGGGTATCATCAACTCAGCGTGAAGGAGTCAGATATCCCTAAGACGGCCTTCCGGACCAGGTATGGCCACGTTGAGTATTTGGTCATGCCCTTCGGATTGACCAATTCTCCAGTGGTATTTATGGCACTTATGAATAGGGTGTTACATCAGTATCTCGATTCCTTTGTTGTGGTGTTCGTGGATGACATTATGGTATACTCTTGCTCTGATGAGGAACACGAACATCACATGAGGATCGTTTTGGATACATTACGAGATCACCGCCTCTATGAAAAGTTGTCAATGTGCACTTTCTGGATCAGAGAGGTGATATTTCTGGGGCATGTGATCTCAGAACATGGAGTTTCAGTGGACCCTGAGAAAATTAGTGCAGTCATGTCAGGGGAGAAACCGAAGAATGTGTTCGAGATATGGAGTTTTCTTGGCTTGGCTAGTTATTACAGGTGATTCTTTCGGGATTTCTCTTGGCTTTCTTCACCAATGACTTCCCTCACCCAAAAAGGGGTGAAGTTTGTATGGGGTACAGAATGTCAGGTATCATTCGAGGAGATGAAGAGGCGGCTGACTACCGCCCCCGTGCTGATTTTTTCAGAGGTTGGAAAGGGAGATGTGTTCTATTGTGATGCTTCAGGTATGGGTCTTGGGTGCGTGCTTATGCAAGATGATCATGTGGTTGCGTATGGCTCTCGCCAACTTCGACCACATGAAAAGAACTACCCAACCCATGACTTGGAGTTAGCAGCGGTGATGTATGCTTTTAAGACTAGGCGTCACTACCTCTTTTGGGAGAAGTTTGTGGTATACTCTGATCAAAAAATATTGGCTTATATATTCTTTCAGAAGGACCTCAACTTGAGGCAACGTCGCTGGATCGAGTACTTGCAGGGGTTTGACTTTGACATTGTCTATACCCTAGGAAAGGGTAATATAGTTGCCGACGCTTTGAGCAGAAGAGTTCTAGTGCAGGCTTTGAGGAATTCTAGTGGTGAGTGGACATTGATGGGTCTCCTTTCCCAGATGCATGTGGAGACCAGGGAATATAGTGGAGGGGAATTCTTGGCAAGTTTCCAGTTGACTCCTTCTCTATTAGAGTTGATTCTGCTGGAACAGCCCAGTGATGATCTTTGTCAGTGGTCTAAGCAGTTCCTTCATGGTGGGGAGACATCCTATGATTGGTCATCGTCTCCCGAGGGCATCTTGTGCTTCAAGGGCCATTCAGTAGTGCCATTATCTCTACGGACGGTGGTGATTCAAGATAGCCACTAGTCTCAGTGGGTTGTCCATCCGGGTTCCACTAAGATGTATTATGATGTTCATCGACAGTTTTGGTGGCCCGGAATGAGACAGGACATAGCAGACTTTGTTTTGAGATGCTACACATGTCAGCAGGTGAAAGCAGAGCACCAAAGGCCATCCGGTTTGCTCCAACCACTACCCATTTTTACCTGTAAGTGGGAAGAGGTTTCCATGGACTTCATTGTTGGCTTACCTGGTACACCTCGGGGTAATAATTCTATTTGGGTAGTGATTGATCATTTGACCAAATCAGCCCACTTCATTCCGATAAACGATACAACTAAAGTAGATGAGTTGGGACATTTGTATCTTCAGGAAGTGGTGAGACTCCATGGTGTACCATCATCTGTTGTCTTAGATAGAGACCCCTGCTTCGCTTCACGATTTTGTGAAGGCCTTCAGAAGGTCTTGGGGTCTCAGATTAAGATGAGCACGGCATACCACCAATAGACGGATGGTCAGACAGAGCGGGCGAATCAGATATTGGAGGACATGCTTCGTGCATGTGTCCTGGACTTTGGAGGTTCATGGGATAGCCATTTGGGATTGGTAGAGTTTGCTTATAATAATAGTTACCAATCTACGATTCGAATTGCCCATTTTGAGGCGCTCTATGTTCGACCTTTTTGGTCCCCCCTATGTTGGGATGAGGTAGGAGAGACTTCACTGTTTGGGCCGAGCCTTGTGCAGGAGACTTCTAAGAAGGTCAAGTTGATCAGGCAGTGCTTATTGACAGCTCAAAGTGCTCATAAATCTTATGCTGACCGGAGGCGTCGAGACCTAGAGTTTTCTGTGGGTGACATGGTATTCTTAAAAGTGGCCCCTCGTCTGGGCCATCGTCGATTGGGGAAGCAAGGTAAGCTGATTCCACGGTATGTCGGACCCTTTGAGATCACCGAGCATATTGGAAAGGTGGAATACAGGTTGGCCTTACCTTCTCAGTTGACATCTATCCATGATGTCTTCCACGTCTCTCAGTTGAAGAAATACAATCCGGATCCATCGCATGTGTTGAGTTGGGAAGAACTGGAGATAGTGTATGAATTGTCTATCGTTGAGAGGCCGGTGAAAATAGTGGACTCCCAAGAGAAGATACTTTGAGGAATTTCTAATCCTTTAGTATGGGTTTTATGGCAGCATGGGATTGCAACACATGAGACATGGGAGTGAAAGTCATGGGTCGAGGAAGAGTACCCATTCTTGTTTTCCAACCAATATTCATGTTTACTTTCTGGGGCAGAAAGTCCTTAATGGTGGGGAGAATTGTCACATACAAGACATATTTTTAAGTTATTTTTCATTTAATTTACATCCTTTCTTTGTTTTGGGGGTTTCCCTAGGTTTTAGGGAGGAATAGATGAGTATTCATGAATTGGGCCAAACCGTGAGCCCAATTCCAGATTAAAAAATAAATTTTGTGTCTTTTATAACTTTTTCATTTTTCAACATTTTTCATCCATTCAAATTCCTAATTGACCTCCCCTAACCTATTAACACCACCAAGGTAATTTGGAGATTTTAGAAATACATAACCAGGGTTATTTGGGTTTTTGTCTAAGGGTTTGGGCCTGCCCGAAAGCCCAATTCCTATTTTAAAAATAAAATATGATTTTTCTATAACATATTCAATATTTGGGATTTTTCTGTGATTCTAAGTCTCACCCAAGACCAAGTAACCCAGCCGCACGTCTGAACTATCTCCCACCTCTTTGGATCTATTGATAATCGCGATTTGTTGCCGAACTTTTTAGAGTTCCACAAATCATCCTGATTTAAAGAGGTAAAGTATTTATTTCATAACTATCTCAATTCTAAATATTTATCCTCCATTCCAGTTCCTAAATGAGATAATACATCTTGTTCGAACGTATCCTAAATTTTGTCTCTTTTAAATTTCAGATACTGGTGTTTTGGATTGATTACTTCAAGATACTTCAAGTAAATGAGCCCTTTTCTTTCCTCTTTCAAATTACTTTGGGTTTAACTCATTGTCCTTAGGGTTTCTTCGGTTATAATTGAGTTTACTAATGTCCAGAAACTAGGATTTCTAACCTAGGGTTTGACTTTGGGCATTATTGGCCAATTTGTGTGGTTTTATGTTTGATCTAGTTCTCTCTTTGTGCGGCGGGGGTGCGATTTGATTTTCGTACGGAGATTCAAGGGGTTTTGTTAATTTGGTAGGTGATTCCATTGTGTGTGCAATTTTTGGGAATTAGATTTCTGTTTTCATGGTACCCTAATGTTTATTTAACTTGAATTTTCCTGTAAAAATTTGTTTTAGTTGCATTTATAATTCAAATGAATTTTAAGATCCAATTTTTGGTGAAATTGAGGGTTTTCCATTCAAATATTTTATTGGTTCCTTTTGGGATGCCCCATAACTAAATTTTTGGTTTCATTAAAGGTTATTGAACTGAAATTTTGTTTTAATAACATAAAAGTGTTATCATAGTGTGAATGGTGGATATCTTAAAGAGATTTGGGTGAAAAAAATGTGATGTTTTGAGAGGTTGTTTTATTGGAAATAAAATAATTTTATTGTGTGTTTTTACTGGTATAAAATGTATGTAGCTACTGTACAATTTGTTTGTGACTAGTAGTGATATTTTATATTAAAACGGATTTGTTTTGGTTGCTAAAATTGTTTGAGCACAAAAAGGGGAATCCCGGGTACTTAGGTGGGGCAGATTTGTACTAGTACGGCTAGTGGATCGGATGGGTTTTGTCCCTATTCCTCTTAGCATCTGGATAATTACAACTCTATCTAAACTATTTGGATGATGATTGGGGACCACTAGGTTATGGTTATGTTCACTACTAGTGGCTCGTGCACGAGAATAGATTTTTCTATGGTTACTCTACACCGATGTACGAGGTACATAGGGCCCGAGACAACCTAGTGCTTAGGGGTGTTCCCGATTTTGATGCTCATAGGATTTGTGGTATTTACCCTTGTTGTGGGTTGTTTTTGGAAGTACATTATAGTATCTAAAATGTCTACTTAATGTGCTAACATTCTGAAATTCTCGGATTGAAAACTGTTTTCATTTGAATGTTGCATTTCTTTGAATTTTAACACTGTTTCACCTTGTGTATTAAAATTGCTTGTTTTGTTCACATTGTATTGCATGCTCTTTGGAATCATCTGGTGGTATCCTATTGGGATTAGGCTTACACCCTACTTACACCCCTTGGGTGTATGTGGACCTGCTTATGCTTGACTTAGGTAAAGGTAAGGCTAAGGGTGATGGCGGTTCGGGATGTTAGTCCCCATCATTGGGGCAGAGTTGCAGGGATGGATTGCGGGTGATGATCCCCTTGTCGTGTGGAGTCCATGAGGATGTCTATATGTTGTCATTATTTGTTTTTAGAACACTTGTAGTGTCTTTAAACATATTTATTCAGATCTGGTTTTGTTAATAATTGTTTATGATGAAAATTTCAGATTTTAATAATTGAATGTTTTTTTTTATGATTTATGCTTTGATAATTAGGTAAATCGTTCCCAAACCAGATTTTCATGATAGCTGTGCACTTGTTCCAGCACGTGGGGATAGGGAACGCCCTTCAGGCCTTGCAATGGGCTGGGTATGGTGCCGTTAATGGTGGAGACCAGATCCGGTTCGTGACAAAATGGCATCAGAGCAAGTTAATGTTTTTGGGTTATATTGTTATTTTGAGATGAGTCGGGATAGACAGGAGCTAGGACTATCGGGGTTCGGGGTATTGGTTATGAGTAGGGTGTCTGGCCCGCACCTCTCATGGTAGACCTTGAGTCACCAGAGGATGTTGGAATTTACTGATTGACTTCACTTCCAGGTGAGACTTGTGGGCTGCAGACCACATGTGGACATCAGGCAGATGTGGGGTAGTTGTTTCTTTTATTACATGAATGTGTTTATTTTGTTTATATTTGATATATTTGATTATAATTTTCATAATTTTGGTATTGACTATTGTTTTGTGACTGTTTCATTTTGTAGCAACATGCCTCCCCGGAAAGCTCCCACGCACCCACAGGAGGAAGCTGGAGAGAGTTCTCCCACGCCGATTGACCAGAGGCCCGTGGAGGCTGTTGTTCGGGCTATCCAAGCATTGGGACAACGCTATCTCATTCTCCTATTCCTATTAGGGTAGAGGAGACAGGTCCTAGAAAAGATAAAGCACAAGTGTTTCTGAAAAACAAGCCTCCTGCCTTCTGAGGTAGCACAGAACCCCAGGAAGCAGAAGAATGGCTCGAGAAGATCGAGCGTATGTTTAAGTTCCTGGAAACACCCAAGGAGATCAAGGTGAATTGTGCCTCCTTCCTATCGGAGGTTCCCAGTCGTAAATGGTGGGAGTCAGTGCTTTAGGATAGGAAGAATGATCAGATGCGCTGGGGAGATTTCAAGGTTGTCTTCAATGAACAGTATTTCCCTGAGGTGTTGGCTTATGCCAGGTCTAGAGAGTTCATGGAACTTTTTCAGCGGAATCTATCTGTGTTGGAGTATGCCAACCGTTTCGCTGAATTGGTTCGGTATGCTCAATAAATTGTCTCTAATGAGCAAGCGAAGGCCCAGAGGTTTGAGAAAGGCTTGCGACCAGAGATATACTCATAGGTAATCTTGTTTAAGCTGAGGACCTATGCTGAGGTTGTTGATCGGGCGTGCATGGTGGACATTGATAGGAAAGACAGGGCTGGTTTCTATGGTTCAGTATCAGTAGTGGGTAGTGACATCTCCTCAGAGAAGAAAAGGAAGCGGGAGGATCATGTGAAGAAAGGAGGGCGAGGTTCAGGCCACTCTTCCAGGCAGTTTTCTTCTGCGGCTTCTGATGCGATATCGGTCGTCTGGCACCAATGTGGGAGGCCTGGGCATATCCGACCAGCATGTCCTCTTCCTCCGAAGCCTTGTTACCAGTGTGGAGGTATAGGGCATTTGCAACGCTTTTGCGGTGTGGCACGTCCACTCCCAAGTGGGGCAGGGTCAGTGGCTTCAAGAGGAGTGACAGCACAGTCCGAGCCGTCGAGGACTGGGGGATCTCGATTTGGTGGTCGTGGTGGTAGGGCTGGATCATCTTCTAGGTAGAGCCAGTTCAGGGCATAACAACAGACTAGCGGTCGTCCTCATGCAGATACTGGACATCTCCATGCAGTGGATCAATCACCAGCAGGATCAGAGGCGAGACAGTCGACAGTTCGAGGTACCGTTCTGATCGCATCTTCTATAGCTACTACACTTTTTGATACTGGTGCCTCTGTTTCATTCATTTCTGGACATTTTGTGGACATGCTGAATTTTCCAACTGAGTTGTTGTCTTTTTCGATGGTGTTGGTGTCACCGTTGGGAAAGAAGAATGAGCAGGGCCTCAGGTGCCCCTCGTGTGCACTTTCTGTGTCAGGGGTCGAGATGGAGTGGGACCTCTTGGTCTTAGATATGGAACTTTTTGATGTCATACTTGGGATGGATTGGCTAGTACACTTCCAGGCAAACATCGATTGCTACAGACGACGTGTGAGTTTCACAGCACCTGATGGGAGTCTTCGGGTTTTTCATGGAGAATGGGATCCGCGATCAAGTCGCGCAGGGCCTCCACTCCAAGAGTTTTTAAGTGTTATCTTCCAGTTATCTTCGCTTGTTCTAGAGGATGGTCTTTCCCCTAAAGGTTCACTACCTCGTGTAGTGAATGCATTTCCCAAGGTATTCCTTGATTATTTTTATAGTTTTCCCCCGGAGCGGGATGTGGAGTTTTCGATTGATCTGGCGCCGAGAACACAGCTGATATCTCTTCCCCCTTATCTCATGGCCCCCACCGAGTTGAGGGATTTAAAGATACAGCTGCACGACTAAGAATCCAATGGATTCATTCACCATAGCATCTCTCCTTGGGTCGCTCCCGTGTTGTTTGCAAGAAAGGCTGATGGATCTCTCCGGTTGTGCATTGACTACCGGAAGCTGAATAAGGTAACAATTAAAAACAAATACCCTTTGCCCAGAATAGATGATTTCTTTGATCAGTTGAAGGGGGAAAAGTGGTTCTCAATGATAGACCTGCGTTCAGGGTGTCATCAACTAAGGGTGAAGGAGTCAGATATCCCTAAGACGGCCTTCTAAAGCAGGTACGGACACTTTGAGTATTTGGTCATGCCCTTCGGATTGACCAATTCTCCAGTGGTATTTATGGCACTTATGAATAGGGTGTTCCATCAGTATCTCGATTCCTTTGTTGTGGTGTTCGTGGATGACATTCTGGTATACTCTTGCTCTGAGGATGAACACGAACATCACTTGAGGATCGTTTTGGGTACATTACGAGATCACCGCCTCTATGAAAAGTTGTCAAAGTGCACTTTATGGATCATAGAGGTGATATTTCTAGGGCATATGATCTCAGATCTTGGAGTTTCAGTGGAACCTGAGAAAATTAGTGCAGTCATGTCTTGGAGAAACCGAAGAATGTGTTCGAGATCAGGAGTTTTCTTGGCTTGGCCGGTTATTACAGGTGATTTGTTCAGGATTTCTCTCGGCTTGCTTCACCGATGACTTCCCTCACCCGAAAAGGGGTGAAGTTTGTATGGGGTCCAAAATGTTAGGCATCATTCGAGGAGCTGAATAGGCGGCTGACTACCGCCCCGTGCTGATTTTTCCAGAGGCTGGAAATGGATATGTGGTCTATTGTGATGCTTCAGGTATGGGTCTTGGGTGCGTGCTTATGCAAGATGATCATGTGGTTGCGTATGGCTCTCGCCAACTTCGACCACATGAAAAGAACTACCCAACCCACGACTTGGAGTTGGAAGCGGTGATGCATGCTTTGAAGACTTGGCGTCACTACCTCTTTGGGGAGAAGTTTGTGGTATAATCTGATCACAAAACCTTGGCTTATATCTTCTCGCAGAAGGACCTCAACTTGAGGCAACGTCGCTGGATCGAGTACTTGCAAGGGTTTGACTTTGACATTGTCAATACCCCAGGAATGGGTAATGTAGTGGCCGACACTTTGAGCAGAAGAGTTCCAGTGCAGGCTTTGAGGAAGTCTAGTGATGAGTGGACATTGATGGGTCTCTTTTCTCAGATGCATGTGGATACCAGGGAATACAGTGGAGGGGAATTCTTGGCAAGTGTCTAGTTTAATCCTTCACTATTGGAGTTGATTCAGCAGGAACAGCCTAGTGATGATCGTTGTTAGTGGTCTAAGCAGTTCCTTCATGGTGGGGAGACATCCTCTGATTGGTCGTCGTCTCCCGAGGGCATCTTGTGCTTCAAGGGCCATTCAGTAGTGAAATTATCTATACGGAAGTTGGTGATTCAAGATAGCCACCAGTCTCAGTGGGCTGTCCATCCGGGTGCCACTAAGATGTATTATGATGTTCGTCGACAGTTTTGGTGGCCTGGTATGAGACGAGACATAGCAGACGTTGTTTCGAGATGCTACACATGTCAGCAGGTGAAAGCAGAGCACCAAAGGCCATCCGGTTTGCTCCAACCACTACCCATTTTTACCTGGAAGTGGGAAGAGGTTTCCATGGACTTCATTGTTAGCCTACCTCGTACACCTCGGTGTAAGAATTCTATTCGGGTGGTGATTGATCGTCTGACCAAATCATCCCACTTCATTCCGATAAAAGACACAACTAAAGTAGATGAGTTGGGCCATTTGTATCGTCGGGATGTGGTGAGACTCCATGGTGTTCCATCAGCTGTTGTCTCAGATAGAGACCCCCGCTTCACTTCTCGATTTTGGGAAGGCCTTGAGAAGGTCGTGGGGTCTCAGATTAAGATGAGCAGGACATACCACCCATAGACGAATGGTCAGACAGAGCGGGCGAATCAGATATTGGAGGACATGCTTCGTGCATGTGTCCTAGACTTTGGAGGTTCTTGGGATATCCATTTGAGATTGGTAGAGTTTAATTATAATAATAGTTACCAATCTACGATTCGAATGTCCCCTTTTGAGGCGCTCTATGGTCGGCCTTGTCGGTCCCCCCTATGTTGGGATGAGGCAGGAGGGACTTCACTGTTGGGGCCGAGACTTGTGCAGGAGACTTCAGAGAAGGTCAAATTGATCAGGCAGCGCTTATTGACAGCTCAGAGTCATCATAAATCTTATGCTGACCGGAGGCGTTGAGACCTAGAGTTTTCTGTGGGTGACATGGTATTCTTAAAAGTGGCCCCTCGTCTGGTGCATCATCGATTGGGGAAGCAAGGTAAGCTGATGCCACGATATTTCGGACCCTTTGAGATCACCGAGAATATTAAAAAGGTGGCATACAGGTTGACCTTACCTTCTCAGTTGACATCTATCCATGATGTCTTCCACATCTCTCAGTTGAAGAAATATAATCCGGATCCATCCCATGTGTTGAGTTGGGAAGAACTGGAGATAGAGCCTGACTTGTCTATCGTTGAGAGGCCGGTGAAAATAGTGGACTCCCAAGAGAAGATACTTCAAGGAAATTCTATTCCTTTAGTCTGAGTTTTATGGCAGCATGGGAATGATACACATGAGACATTGGAGTGAAAGTCATGGGTCGAGGAAGAGTATCCATTCTAGTTTTCCAACCGAGATTCATGTTGACTTTACGGGGCAGAAATTCTTTCATGGTGGGGAGAATTGTTACATACAAAAAATATTTTTAAGGTATTTTTCATTCAATTTACATCATTTCTTTGTTTTTGGGGTTTCCCTAGGTTTTAGGGAGGAATAGATGAGTATTCATGAATTGGGCCAAACCGTGAGCCCAATTCCAGATTAAAAATAAATTTTGTATCTTTTATAACTATTTCATTTTTCAAAATTTTTCATCCATTAAAATTCCTAATTTACCCCCCCTATCCTATTAACAATACCAAGGTAATTTGGAGCTTTTATAAATCCATAACCCGGGGTTATTTGGGTTTTTGTCTAAGGGTTTGTGCCTGCCCGAAATCCCAATTCCTGTTTTAAAAATAAACTTTTATTTTGTTATAACATATTCAATATTTGGGCTTCTTCGGTGATTCTAAGTCTCACTCAAGCCCAATTAACCCAGTCGCGCGTCTGAACTCTATCCCACCTCTTTGGAGCTCTGGATAATTGTGATTTGGCGCCGAACCTCCTAGGGTTCCTCCAATCGTCCAGATTTAAAGAGGTAAAGTATTTCTTTCATAACTCTCTCAATTCTCAATATTTTTCCTCCATTCCAGTTCCTAAATGCGACAATACATCTTTTTCGAAGGTACCCTAAATTTGGGCTCTTTTAAATTTCATATACTCTAGTTTTGGAGTGACTACTTCAAGATACTTCAAGTAAATGAGCCCTTTTCTTTCCTCTTTCCAATAACTTGGGGTTTAACTCATTGTTCTTAGGGTTTCTTCGGTTATAATTGAGTTTATTAATGTACAAACACTAGGATTTCGAACATAGGGTTTAACTTTGGGCTGTCTTGGCCAATTTTTGTGGTTTTAGGATTGATCTAGTTCTCTCTTGGTGCGGCGGGGGTGCGATTTGATTTTTGCACGGAGATTCAAGGGGTTTTGTTAATTTGTTTGGTGATTCCATTGTGTGTGAAATTTTTGTGAATTAGATTTATGTTTTCATGGTACCCTAATGTTTATTTCACTTTAATGTTTCTGCAAAAAATGGGTTTAGTTGCATTTATAATGGAAATGAATTTAATGTTCCAATTTTTGGTGAAATTGAGGGTTTTCCATTCAAATGTTTTATTGGTTCATTTTGGGATGCCCCATAACTGAATTTTTGGTTTCATTAAATTTTTATGAACTGAAATTTTGTTTTAATAACTTACAAGTGTTATCATAGTGTGAAAGGTGGATATCATAAAGAGATTTGGGTGAAAAACAATGTGATGTTTTGAGAGGTTGTTTTATTGGAAATAAAATTATTTTATTGTGCGTTTTAAATGGTATAAAATGTGTGTAGCTACTGTAAAATTTTTTTGTGACCAGTAGTGATATTTTATATGAAAACGGATGTGTGTTGTTTGCTGAAATTGTTTGAGCACAAAAAGGGGAATCCCGAGTACTTAGTTGGGGCGGATTTGTACTAGTACGACTAGTGGATCAGATGGGTTTTGTCCCTGTTCCACTTAGCATCTGGATACCGACAACTCTATCTAAACTATTTGGATGATTATTGGGGACCACTAGGTTATGAGTATGTTCCCTACTAGTGGCTCATGCACGAGAATGGATTTTTCTATGGTTACTCTACACCGAGGTACGAGGTACATAGGTCTCGAGACAACCTAGTGCTTAGGGGTGTTCCCGATTTTGATGCTCATAGGATTTGTGGTATTTACCCTTGTTGTGGGTTGTTTTTGGAAGTACATTATAGTATCTCACATTTCTATTTAATGTGCTGACATTATGAAATTCTCGGATTGAAAACTGTTTTCATTTGAAAGTTGCATTTCTTTGTTCACATTGTATTGCATGCTCTTTGGAATCATCTGGTGGTATCCTATTGGGCATAGGCTCACACCCTACATACACCCCTTGGGTGTAAGTATACCTTCTTATGCTTGACTCAGGCAAAGGGAAGGCTAAGGGTGATGGCGGTTCGGGATATTAGTCCCCATCATTGGGGCGGAGTTGCGGGGACGACTTGCAGGTGATGATCCCCTTGTCGTGTGGAGTCCATGGGGATGTCTTTATGTTGTCATTATGTGTTTTTAGACCACATGTTGTGTCTTTATTCATATGTATTCAGATCTGGTTTTGTTAATAATTGTTTATCATTAAAATTTCAGATTTTAATAATTGATTGTTTTTTTATGATTTATGCTTTCATTCTTGGGTAAATCGTTCCCAATCCAGATTTGTTTGATACATGTGCACTTGTGCTAGCCCGTGAGGATAGGGAACGCCCTTCGGGGCTTGCCATGGGCTGGGTTTGGTGCCCATAATGGTGGCGACCAGATCCGGTTCATGACATATATGTGGACCAACGGTGGTATTAAATCCCTGGAAATCGTTTTCACTATATTATGAGAGTGGACTGCAGTATTATGGATAAGCCTAAAGATTGGAATGGATTATGTTGGACATAAGTTAGTATTGTTTAAATATAAATCTTTTTTCGATATTATTGATGGGATTTTATAGTAATATAGTTTTAGAAAAAGGACAACCTACAGGACGGGCGACAGCCCATCGCTTCGGACAAGCTTGTGGGAATCGAACCCACAACCGAAGTGCAACTGGCCTTTATCGCCGACCACTGGCCTATAGAATGTCCCTGGTTAATAGAAACTAGTTTTATTTTATTAAGCGGTATGATATTAGAAGTATATGTTCATTTTTGGAACCATATACGATTAATCTAACCATAAGATGGACTTATAACTTTTGCTAACCTTTTGTTTGAAAGAGATGGAATGACCCATCATTCTATCACATGATCTGCTAACACACCAAGAATAACAAATTCAACGTCATTTCTTTAAGGGATGAAGTGTAAATTTTTTAATTCATGAAAAATAGTGAGATTGTACCAAAATAATGTATGTATTTCATTTAATTCATCAACTTTAGGGAAATGACCTCAAAAACCATAAATGTTGTCCTATTTCCCTTATATCCGATGAATCAGATGGTACCTTAGATCATCAAAAATCTATAGCTTTTTGATTGTTGGATTTTTCGTAGCCATGTTCTCTACCACTCTACATCAGAACACGATGGTTAGGTTTATCTTCCATATCAATATTTTCACCTTTGTTCTCATATGTGGAAACCAAGTGATTAGTTAATTTGGGTAACCATTATTTTTCATACTATAGTTTTTAATGATTGGTTTTGGTATTCCTTTTTACGATGTGGGTTTCTAATAATGAAACATTCGAGTAGTAAACCATTTATAACCTCGACGAATTTCGAGGGAGAAATTCATTTTAAGGGGGGTAGAATGTAACACCCAGAGATTCTATGAGAAATATTCTTTTTAATTTTATTGATGACTTGTGTTGTACATTACAACAAAAGAGTCTTTAAAAACACGCATCCGTGACTTTCCTTGCATTACACGCAATCACGACCATCCTTGATAGCGTGTGTTGTACGTAATACCAGGTTTTACTAAACAACAATATATTTTTATAATATTATTATGAACTAGCCATTATAAATAATATTAACTAAAATTTGAATTTTATAACATTATTATTCGTCTTACACATTTTCTAGACCATGGTATAAGAACAAAATAAATTTTTCGGGTAAAATAAGTATTTTTTAAAAAATGCAGTTTTGCCGACTTTTAATGGCGCACCCACTTTAAATCTAGTTTTTGACATGTTAATAAGTTCAATTTGACAAAATAAAATTCTTCTTTGGAATCAATAAATAAAAATTTACTTTGGATAAATTTTTCATATTATTCTGGTAACTTTTATATTATGATGAATAGTAAAAACACGCTATATTTTAATTAAAAACAACATTTTTCATCGCAATAATTTATACGGTTAAATTATAATATTGAATGGTTTTAAAGTATAAATAGAATATATTTTTACCATTTAATATAATTTATGACATTAGCATTGATTTTAAATTAAATTTGTATGTTAAATCAATTCAATCTTTTGCAATGTTTTAAAGAAAAACCCATTTTCTTTCGACAACATGATTAATTTTGATTTAATTTCTGAAACTTTTGTGTATTGAATTTGGAAAAATGGATTCCATATTTTCAATCAGTGGGTCCAAATTATTTTAATAATATACTTTTTATTTTTGGGAATTATGAATAGTAACTACGGTAAATTTTATTTACCATAGTTAAAGGTAAATCAGGTAATTAAGGGTAAATATAAAATTATAAAATTACCCTAACACATGCCAAAATTTTATTTTATGAATAAAAGTAGACCAATATAACCTAAGGGTCGGATTAGATTCATTTTATGGACTTTTTACCATTAAAATAATTTAATTATTATTAAAACCAATGAAAGTGACAACATGTCACTCTCTAAAATATTATAAGTATAATAATTTTAATTTAGTGATAAACATAATAAAACTTCGAACATGAATTGTCTCTAGAAATCTAATAAAATTATTTACATCATGATAATTTATTTAGAATTTTTAGGGATTAAATAATTATCATTAATGGAGATACATTAATGACACAAAAATTATTTATTAAGTGGGAAATAAGTTATATAGTTTTTATTGAAATCATAATACCGATTAAAAGGCCCAAAAACCTGACCAAAACTTATTGGTAGTATAAAGCTACACCTTAATCATCCATTGACCTAATATATAACCGTTTGGAGCCTTATAAAAGTGAATATTACACTTATATTTTTTAATATTAAATGATTAAAAAGTTGTCACATTCATAATATAATACATATAACAATTTAAATATTGTTATTTTTAGATGATAAAATCGAGTAAATGTATTATTTTGAAAGGTAATATATTTATCATCATCATAGGATTTTATTTTTAATTTTTATGCAGCAAATCAGTATATTAAATAATTATACAAAAATGTTGTGGTAATTATTTTATTAAGTGATAAACCAAATAAATTGTATTTAAAATAATAAAATAAATATTATATGAACTATTTAATGTGATCCAATAATTTCATAGATACATATAACCTTTTATGAATCTATTAAAGACTTTATTTCTAACATATCTCTTTTATATATTTTATTTAAATTCCAATAAATGAATAGTGTCAAAATTGACACTATTGTTATTTTTTAAAATAACATATTATAAAATTGTTTAAAAATCAAAAAAATATTTAAAAATTATAAATTTATATTTATATGGTCTATAATGTTATAAAGTAAAAAAGTATGCAAAATTCACAACAAATAAGTTATTATTTGTTATAATTTAAAATTTAGAATTTTATTACCAAAAATTAACTTAAATAAATTAAATAAGGATAAATAAAAAGGATAAGGTTTAAAATAAGATACTAATATGTCTAAATTTTATTTTTTGATGATATTACAACCCTATAACATCTAATATTCTAATATGGGTCATTTTAGGTGGTTTTTAAGTGGGGTTAGATTTATTATAAATTAATATTTATAAGAATTTCAAAGGTGCCCCTCTCTTCAATTATAAAAGGGCACTGACTCCCTGTCTTCCACACACCAGTTTGAGCCTTCAAGCTCGGCCAAACCCTGCCCAATTATCTTCTCCAATTCTCTAGAAACATCCAAGAGGTCCTGGCCTTCTTCAAAGAACAACTGTAGTGCCCTAAGAGGAGGTCTCAAAGAGGCACTTCAAAGAAGAGATAATTTTTGTTACTGATTCTTTCACCTTTATTTCTTCTTCCACTTATTCTTATTAAGTTTTTTCATTATTATGTAATAACATCAGTATCAATAATATACTTATATGTTATTATAATTATGAAACAACCCTATTTCACCATCTATCCATCCTACAGAAAACGAAATCACCGCGCGTGCGTACGTACAGAATACCGTCTCCACGCTGTGGTGTAATCTATTTTCCACCACCACCTTAATTTGATGGTTATAATGCTGTAAATAATAACTATATATTATTATTGTAAAATGATAATGATTCTATAATAGTATACATACACTCCAATAAAATTCCACGATCATGGGAACGATATCATCACTCGTGCTTACGTACGGAATACCGTCTCCACGACGCGATGAGATTCATTCTCAATGATTAACAATTCATAAATGATTATATAGTACATATAATAAGTAATAATGAAATATATGACATAATAATGATACTGGATTTATGAATATATATATATATATATATATGTCATCCAATTAATTTCATTCAATTCAATGAGGAAACAAAAACAATGTTCATGCATACGTATGACCTACCGTCTCCATGAATGGTGTATTTTTTTCCATTTATCGATCTATTAAATATATGTATATTCTGAATATATATTATATATAAATCATGTTTTACATTCTGGATGTATGTAATCATTATCTAAGTAATCATATGAATAATTACAAGTCAAAACACTAACGACAAATGAAACGATTTCACCTAATACGCTCTTTAACATGGAATTTACAAAAGAACGGGTAATATAAAGTCATAAGTGAACCATATATGATATCATAACAATTAATATGATTATTTAATAAGTCAATATCATTATTTAAATCATTATACAAGAGGTTCGGATACGTACAAAGCATATCGGACCAATGGTAAGGGATAATTGTGCAAATCTCATTTTTATCCGAGATTGCGTATTTCTAAGTGTTTACTGGGTTTATTTCTATCATCATTGTCAATGTATTATAAATGTGTTTTTATGTATGTTTAAATTCCTTTTAACCAATTTTTTACTTTTACTACATGGTATGTAAGGAATCATTCTTTTGTTTATGTTACGATGTACTTTTTGACTTTTCCGGCAAAAGTACGAAAAAGCATGTTTTTTTAAATTATACGGCATGAATAGATTTTTACAGTTTTATAAAGCATTAATTTCATGAAGCTTCCTCCAAAAGATTTCATTACTATTTTCAAAAAAAATCTCTTTATTTTAAAATTTCATGAGGTTCTGTGAAATGAAATTGATTTTCAAAAAGAAAGGATATTTTCATCAAGAATTCATTACAAGTGTTTAATCAAAACCATTTTCCATCTATGATGAAATTATTTCATATGTGTTTGTTTCAAGTGTAATGTCTCTATGATTGACATGGTTTCAATTTATTATTATGAAATTATATCCATTTCTTTTTATATGAATTATGTGATGATGGGATGATGTTTATGAAACCCATTTTATTCGTTGGGTTATTATGAATGATGTATGTTTATTTTATGGCACAAGTAAGAATGATTTCATTATGAGATGGGTGGGACCTATATCTTCCTCCAATACATTGGGTAATGATTTATATCTCATGAGATAGACATGGCTAGAATTTCAAGTTAAACCGGTTCAGTAATACAGGACCGGAACGAGGAGTGAACTCGATTCAGAACGTGACTTTGTCCAATAAGATTGTCTTGGAATCAATGCCTTGGCTACTATGGAAATCATATAATGTGCTTAATGGATTCCACAATTAAATGTTTTATTCCCATGCTATTTTATCATTCTTAATGTTTCTTTATGATCTATGGCTTATGTACTTCCATGTTTTATGTCATTTCTCAAGCTTTTGAAGTTTAAAAATTATGTTCACGTTTTTAAGTTAAAATGTATACGGTGTGTTTTATTTTATCCATGCTTACCCTTACTGAGCATTTGAGCTCACCCTTTTTATGTTTTATTTTCCCCAGGATATATAGAATGGTTTTAGGTAAGAAAAAAAGGGGAAGATCTTTATGGGAGATGTTGAAGATCTTTCACCACGATTAGAAAATTACGTTCCATGTTTCCAAAGACAGTAAACTATTACGGTAATTATGTGTCTGTTTTTGTTGTGTATTATGTATTCTGCTAAAGTAATTTAATGTCCATGTATGTCAAGCTTTGGGTCTCTACAGTTGGTATCAGTGGAAAGGATTAGTCAAACTTTGGAAACTAGGATGCGAAAACGTTAGTGAGATCCCTAGAGATATTTCTAAGGTATGTTTAGGGATGTCCCTAAGGATTAGTATACCTATAGGATATAGTCCTAGAACTACAGTAATGATCTTAGAATTTAACCTAAGATGTTAGATATTGATGGAACTCCTACTTTACTTTGTTTTTTTCCCTAGCATGATTTTTGCCTCTCACACTATTCTTTTTGGGTATTAGAAAATTGCTCAAAACAGGAAGATTCACAATAATGGAGTATATGATAGACAATGGAATGATTTTCTTCATGAGAAACCAAATGAAACGAGATCTGGAAGTCCATACATAGTTATTATGCCTAATCATAAATCTCATAATATGATCAATAATCTCAACTTTGGTATGTTTCCCGACTCAGATAATAAGAGAAAGATGGAGTTTCATGATGATCATGGAGGAAAGAAAGTTCAATTTCCCTCATGTAAATCATGTGGGAATAGGCATCATGGAGATTGTTTCAAGGGAACTGGAAGATGCTTTGGGTGTGGAAAATAAGGACACAAAGCCAGTAAGTGCAATGGAAGAGGCTTAGTTAACATCATGGACAAAGATAATTGTATTTCTACGACATCAACAATGATTAGATGTTTTAAATGTGGAATGTACGTGCATTATGCAAACAAATTACCTAATGGAAAATCTCATGAAGAGAATCAACATGGTCATAAGGGTTGTATTTATGTGGATGATGATGGGGAGACTAAAAAAAATATATGAGTCGAAACAAGTGTTTAAGCTCAGTCGTTTGTTTTAGAAGGTAGTGGAATGAGTGTATGTTTATCGAGAGTTATGTTTTATAGTTAATGGTACTATGAATAAAGAATAATCTAAGGATTGTTACACTATTGTTTTTCCAAAAATTATTTAAAAATATATGTTGAATGGTACCAGTAACCATGGAAAGTTATTCATATATTTTTGTAAAGTAGATGATATGGGCATAATGAAGGAATAATAAGATAATGAGATGTTTGATTATATTCATGAGCTCATGATTGATATAAGGACTATGTGATATCATGGTTTGAGTATATAGAATTTTGAGGATTTTTGTATGTGGAATGTGTTAACTTTTAACTGCATTCATGTTTTTACTAAGGTTCAATGGGTATTCATTTTTCAAGAGAATACATGACTAAGGCCTTTGAATGTTTGGAATGTGACCAACAAGACATATCTTATGATATATGGGGATCAACGATGGTATTAAATCTCTGGTAATTGTTTTCACTATATATTGAGAGTGGACTGCAGTATTATGGATAAGACTAAAGATTGGAATGGATTATTTTGGACATAAGTTAGTATTGCTTAAGGATATTTGTTTATTCGATATTATTGATGGGATGTTATAGTAATATAGTATTAGAAATAGGACAACCTATAGGACGAGCGATAGCCCATCGCGTCGGACAAGCCTGTGGGAATTGAACCCATAACGGAAGTGTGACTGGCCTTTATCGCCTACCACTGGCCTACAGGAAGTCCCTGATTATTAGAAACTAGTTTTATTTTATTAAGCGGTATGATATATGAAGTATAACATCATTTTTGGAACCATATACGATTAATCTAACCATAAGATGGACTTATAACTTTTACTAACCTTTTGTTTGAAAGAGATGGAATGACCCATCATTCTATCACATGATCTGCTAACACATCACAAATAACAAATTCAACTTCATTTATTTAAGGGATGAAGTGGAAATTGTTTAATTCACGAACAACAGTGAGATTGTACCAAAATCTTGTAAGTTTCTTTTAATTCATCAACTTTAGGGAAATGATATTTAAAACCAAATATTTTGTCCTAGTTCCTTTATATCCAATGAATTAGATGGAACCTTAGATCATCACAAATCTATATCTTTTTGATGGTTGGATTTTTCATAGCCATATTCTCTACCACTCTTCATCAGAACATGATGGTTAGGTTTCTCTTCCATATCAATATTTTCACCTATGTTATCTTATGTGGAAACCTAGTGATTAGTTAATATGGGTAACTGTTATGTTTCATTCATTATTTTTTAAAGATCGGTTTTGGTATTCCTTTTTATGATGGTGGTTTCTATTAAAGAAACATTCGAGTTGTAAACCATTTATAACCCCGACGAATTTTGAGGACGAAATTCATTTTAAGGGGGGTAGAATGTAACACCCCAAGATTTTATGAGAAATATTCTTTTTAATTTTATTGATGACTTGTGTTGTACGTTACAACAAAGGAGTCTTGAA
This sequence comes from Viscum album, assembly GCA_963277665.1. Lineage (NCBI taxonomy): Eukaryota > Viridiplantae > Streptophyta > Magnoliopsida > Santalales > Viscaceae > Viscum > Viscum album. The sequence continues at coordinate 522,224,654 of OY728160.1, forward strand.
AAACATGCATCCCTAACTTGCCTTGCATTACACACAATCACGACTTTCCTCGATAGCGTGTGTTGTACACAATACCGGGTTTTACTAAACAACAATATGTTATTATAATATTATTATGAACTAGCAGTTATGAATAGTATTAACTAAATTTTGAATTTTATAACATTATTATTCGTCTTACACATTTTCTAGACAGTGATATAAGAAAAAAATAAATTTTTCGGGTAAAATAAGTATTTTTTAAAAAATGCAGTTTTGCCGCCTTTTGATGTCGCATCCACATTAAATCTAGTTTTTGACATCTTTATAAGTTCAATTTGACAAAATAAAATTCTTCTTTGGAATCAAGAAATAAAAATTTAATTTGGATAAATTTTTCATATTATTCTGGTAACTTTCATATTTTTATGAATAGTAAAAACACGCTATATTTTAATTTCGACAACGGGTTTAATTTTCATTTAATTTTTGAAACATTTGTATATTGAATTTCGAAAAATGGATTCCATATTTGGAATCAGTGGGTCCAAATTATGTTAATAATCTACTTTTTATTTTTGGAAATTTTGAATAGTAACTACGGTGTATTTTATTTACTATAGTTAAATGTAAATTGGGTAATTAAGGGTAAATATAATATTATAAAATTATCCTAAAACATGCCAAAATTCTATTGTATGATTATAAGTATACCCATATAACCTAAGGGTCGGATCATATTCATTTTATGGACTTTTGACCATGAAAATAATTTAATTATTATTAAAACCAAAGAAAGTGACAACATGTCACTCTGTAAAATCGTATAAGTATAATAATTTTAATTTAGTGATAAACAGCATAAAACTTCAAATATGAATATTCTCCAGAAACTAATAAAATTATCTACATCATGATAATTTATTTAGAATTTTTAGGTGTTATATAATTGTCATTAATGGTGATACATTAATGATACAGAAATTATGTATTATGTGGGAAATAGGTTATATAGTTTTTATTGAAATAACAATACCCATTAAAAGGCCCAAAAACCTGAGCCAAACTTATTGGTAGTTTATATCTACACCTTAATCATCCAATGACCTAATATATAACCGTTTGGAGCCTTATAAAAGTGATTATGAAACTTATATTATTTTATTTTAAATGATGCCAAAGTTGTCACCTTCAAAATATAATAAATATAACAATTTAAATATTGACATTTTAAGATGATAAATTCTAGTAAAAGTTTTATTGTGAAAGTTAATATATTTATCTTCAACATAGGATTTTATTTTTAATTTTTATGCAACATATAAGTATATTAAATAATTATACAAAAATGTTGTAGTAATTATTTTATTAAGAGATAAACCAAATAAATGGTTTTAAAAATAATAAAATAAATATATATGAACTATTTAATGTGATACAATAATTTTATAGAAACATATGACATTTTATGAATCTATTAATGCTTTTAGTTCGAACATATCTTCTGTATATATTTTATTTAAATTCAAATAAATGAATAGTGTCAAAATTGACACTATTGTTATTTTATAAAAATAACATATTATAAAATTGTTTAAAAATAACAAAAATATTTAAAAATCATAAAATTAAATTTATATGGTCTATAATGTTATAAAATAAACAATTATTGAAAATTCACAACAAATAAGTAATTTTTTTTTATAATTTAAAATTTAGAATTTTATTACCACAAATAAACTTAAATAGATTAAATAAGGATAAATCAAAATGATAAGGTTTAAAATAAGAAAAAAACATGTCTAAATTTGATTTTTTGATGAGATTACAACCCTATATAATCTAATATTCGAATATGGGTCATTTTGGGGAGTTTTTACATGGGGTTAGATTTATTATAAATTAATATTTTTAAGAATTTAAAGATGCCCCTCTCCTCCCTTATAAAAGGGAACCTCCTCCATCTCTTCCACACACCACCTTGAGCCTTCCAGCTCAGCCAACCCCTACCCAATTCTCTTCTCCAATTACCTAGAAACATCCAAGAGGTCATGGTATTCTTCAAAGACCAATTTTAGTTCCCTAAGAGGAGGTCTCAAAGAGGAACTTCAAAGAAGAGGTAATTTCTGTTACCGATTCTTTCAACTTTTTTTCTTCATACACTTATTCTTCGTAGGTTGTTTCATTATGAAGTAATAAAATCAGTATCACTCATATACTTATATGTTATTATAATTATTAAACAACCCTATTTCACCATCTATCCATCCTACGGAAAACGAAATCACCGCGCGTGCGTACGTCCGGAATACCGTCTCCACGATGTGGTGTAATCTATTTTCCACCACCACCTTAATTGGATGGGTATAATGGTGTAAATAATAACTATATATTATTATTGTAAAGTAATAATTATTCTGTAATAGTATACAAACACTTCAATAAAATTCCACGATTATGGGAATGATATCATCGCCCGTGCGTGCGAACGGAATACCGTCTCCATGACGCGAGGAGATTCATTCTCAATGATTAACCATTCATAAATGATTATAAAGTATATATAATAAGTAATCATGAAATATATGACATAATAATGATTCTGGATTTATTTATATATATATATATGTTTGTCATCCAATTAATTACATTCAATTCAATGAGGAAACGAAAGCAACATTCATGCGTAAGTACGACCTTCCATCTCCATGAACGTTGTATTTATTTCCATTTATCGATCGATTACATATATGTATATTCGGAATATATATTATATATAAATCATGTTTTACATTCTGGATGTAAGTAATCATGATCTATGTAATCATATGAATAATTATAAGTCAAAACACGGACGACAAATGAAACGATTTTACCCAAACGCTCTTTAACATGGAATTTACAAAAGAACAGGTAATATAAAGTCATAAGTGAACCATATATGATATCAGAACAATTAATATGATTTCTCAATAAGTCAATAACAATATTTAAATCATTATAGAGTTGGTTAGGATACGTACGAGGCATATCGGACCTAAGTTAAGGGATAATTGTGGAAATCTCATTTTTATCCGAGATTGCTTATTCATAAGTGTTTACTGGGGTTATTTCTATCATCCATGTCCATGCTTTATAAAAGATTTTTCATTTATGTTTAAATTCCTTTTAACCCATTTTTTACTTTTACTACATCATATGTAAGGAATCTTTCTTTGTTTACGTTACGAGGTACTGTTTTACTTTTCCTGTAAAAGTAAGAAAAGAATGTTTTTTTAAATTATACGGCACGAATGAATTTTTACGGTTTTATAAAGCCTTATTTACATGAAGCTTCATCCAAAATATTTCATGACTATTTTCAACAAAATATATTTCTTTCAAAATTGCATGATGTTCTGTGAAAAGAAATTGATTTTAATGAAGAAAGGATATTTTCCTCAAGAATTCATTAAAAGTGTTTTATCAAAACCATTTTCCATCTAAGATGAAATTATTTCATATGTGTATGTTTCAAGTGTAATGTATCTATGATTGACATGGTTCCACTTTCTTATTATTATATGATATCCATTTCTTTTATATGGATTATGTGATGATGGGATGATGTTTATGAAACCCATTTTATTCCTTGGGTTATTATGAATGATGTGTGTTTATTTTGTGGCACAAGTAAGAATGATTTATTTATCAGATGGGTGGGACCTATATCTCCCTCCATTTCATTGTGTAAATATTTATATCTCATGAGATATACATGGCTGGAACGACAAGTTAAACCGGTTCAGTAATACAAGACTGGAACGAGGAGTGAACTCGATTCAGAACTAGACTTTGTCCACTAAGATGGTCTTGGAAGTGATGCCTTGGCTACTATGAAAATCATATCATGTGATTAATTATTTCCACAATTACATGTTTTATTACCATTCTATTTTATCATTATTAATTTTTCATTATGATCTATGCCTTACGTACTTCCATGTTTTATGTCATTTTTCATGCTTTTGATGTTTAAACATTATGTTCATGTTTTTAAGTTAAAATATATTTGGTATGTTTTATTTTATCTATGATTACCCTTAATGGGAATTTGAGCTCACCCTTTTTATGTTTTCTTTTCCCCAGGATATAAAGAAATTTTTTAGGTATGAAATAAGGGGATGATCTTTATGGGAGATGTTTAAGATCTTTCACCACGATTAGAAGATTACGTTCCATGTATCTAAAGAAACTAAACTATTACGGTCCTTGTCTTTCTGTTTTTGTTATGTATTAAGTATTCCGCTAATGTAATGTAATGTCCATGTACGTCAAGATTTGGGTCTCTAAAGTTGGTATCAGAGGAAAGGTTTAGTCAACCTTTGGAAACTAGGATGCGAAAACGTTAGTGAGATCCCTGGAGATATTTCTAAGGTATGTCTAGGGATGTCCCTAAGGATAAGTATACGTATAGGATATTTTCCTAGAACTACGGTAACGATCTTAGAATTTAACCTAAGATGTAAGATATTGAGGGAACTCCCCCTTTACTATGTTGTTTTCCATAGCATGGTTTTTCCCTCTCACACTATTATTTTTGGGTTTTAGAAAATGGCTGGAAACAGGAATATTCATGATAATGGAGGATATGATAGACAATGGAATGATTTTCTTCATGAGAAACCAAATGTAATGGGATCAGGAAGTCCAAACATCGTTATTATGCCTAATCAGCAATCTCATAATATGATCAATAATCTCAACATTGGTAAGTTTCCCGACTCAGATAATAAGAGAATGATGGAGTTTAATGATGATCATAGAGGAAATAAAGTTCAATTTCCCTCATGTAAATCATGTGGGAAGAGGCATCAGGGAGATTGTTTCAAGGGAACTGGAAGATGCTTTGGGTGTGGAAAAGAAGGTCACAAAGCCAATAAGTGCAAAGGAAAAGGATCAGTTAACACCATGGACAAGGATAATTGTATTTCTACGACATCAAAAATGATTATATGTTTTAAATGTGGAATGTACGGGAATTATAAAAACCAAGGCCCTAATGGAAAATCTCATGAAGGGAATCAGCATGGTCATATGGGTAGTATTCATGTGGATGATGATGAGGAGACTAAAAATGATATATGAGTTGAAATAAGTGCTGAAGCTCAGTCATTTTTTTTAGAATGTAGTGGAATGATTGTATGTTTATCGAGAGTTATGATGTATAGTTAATGGTACTATGGAATAAAGAATCATCTATGGATTGTTGCACTATTGTTTTTCCTAAAAGTATTTAAAAATATATGTTGAATGGTACCAGTAACCATGGATGGTTATTCAGATATTTTTGTAAAGTAGATGATATGCGCATAATGAAGGAATACAAATATAATGGGATGTTTGATTGTATTCATGAGCTCATGATTTATATAAGGACTAAGTGATATCATGGTTCGAGTATATAGAATTTTGAGGATTTTGGAATGTGGAAAGTTTTAACTTTTAAATGCATTCATGTTTTCACTAAGGTTCAATGTGTGTTCATTTTTCAAGAGAATACATGATGAAGGCCTTCAAAAGTTTGGAATGTGTCCAACAAGAAATATCTAATGATATATGGGGATCAAAAATGGTATTAAATCTCTGGTAATCATTTTCACTATATTATGAGAGTGGACTGCAGTATTATGGATAAGCCTAAAGATTGGAATGGATTATGTTGGACATAAGTTAGTATTGTTTAAGGATATATTATTTTTCGATATTATTGATGGGATTTTATAGTAATATAGTTTTAGAAAAAGGACAACCTGCAGGACGAGAGACAGCCCATCGCGTCGGACAAGGCTGTGGGAATCGAACCCACAACCAATGTGCGACTGGCCTTTATCACCTACCACTAGCCTACAGGATGTCCCTGTTTAGTATAATCTAGTTTTATTTTATTAAGCGGTATGATATATGATGTATAAGTTCATTTTTGGAACCATATACGATTAATCTAACCATAAGATGGACTTATAACTATTGCTAGCATTTTGTTTGAAAGAGATGGAATGACCCCTCATTCTATCACATGATCTTCTAACACATCACGAATAACAAATTCAACTTCATTTCATTAAGGGATGAAGTGGAAATTGTTCAATTCACGAACAACTATGAGATTGTACCAAAATCATGTGTAAGTATTTCTTTTAAATCATCAACTTTAGGGAAATGATCTTGAAAACCAAAAATGATGTCCTAGTTCCCTTTTATCCGATGAATCAGATGGTACCTTAGATCATCACAAATCTATAGCTTTGTGATTATTGGTCTTTTCAAAGCCATGTTCTCTACCACTCTCCATCTGAACAGGAAGGTTAGGTTTCACTTTCATATCAATATTTTCACCTATGTTCTCTTATGTTGAAACCCAGTGATTAGTTAATTTGGGTAACTGTTATGTTTCATACTTTAGTTTTTAAGGATTGGTTTTGGTATTCCTTTTTATGATGTGGGTTTCTATTAAAGAAACATTCGAGTAGTAAACCATTTATAACCTTGACGAATTTTGAGGGTGAAATTCATTTTAAGGGGGGTAGAATGTAACACCCCGAGATTTTATGAGTAATATTCTTTTTAATTTTATTGGTGACTTGTGTTGTACGTTACAACAAAGGAGTCTTGAAAAACACGTATCCCTGACTTGCCTTGAATTACACGCAATCACGACCTTCCTCAATAGCGTGGGTTGTACACAATACCGTGTTTTACTAAACAACGATATATTATTATAATATTATTATGAACTAGCCGTTATGAATAGTATTAACTAAATTTTAAATTTTATAAAATTATTATTCATCTTACACATTTTCTAGACCATGGTATAAGAACAAACTAAATTTTACGGGTAAAATAAGTATTTTTCAAAAAATGCAGTTTTGCCACCTTTTAATGGAGAACCTACATTAAATCTAGTTGTTGACATGTTTATATGTTCAATTTGACAAAATAAAATTTTTCTTTGGAATCAAGAAATAAAAATTTACTTTGGATAAATTTTTCATATTATTCTGGTAACTTTCATATTTTGATGAATAGTAAAAACACGCTATATTTTAATTAAAAACAAATTTTTTCATCGCAATAATTTATATGGTTAAATTATAATATTGAATGGTTTTAATGTATAAATATAATATATTTTTACCATTTAATATAATATATGTCATTAGAATTTATTTTACATTAAATTCGTAGGTTAAATCAATTCAATTTTTTGCAATGTTTTAAAGAAAAACCCGTTTTCTTTCGACAATGGGATTATTTTGGATTTAATTTCTGCAACTTTTGTGTATTGAATTTGGAAAAATGGATTCCATATTTGGAATAAGTGGGTCCAAATTATGTTAATAATCTACTTTTTATTTTTGGGAATTATGAATAGTAACTACGGTAAATTTTATTTACCTTAGTTTAAGGTAAATCGGGTAATTAAGGGTAAATATAATATTATACAATTACCCTAAATCATGAAAAAATTATATTGGATGACTAAAATAATAACCATATAACCTAAGGGTCAGATTATATTCATTTTATGGACTTTTGACCATGAAAATAATTTAATTATTATTAAAACCAAAGAAAGTGACAACATGTCACTCCCTTATATTTTCTAAGTATAATAATTTTAATTTAGTGATAAACATCATAAAACATGGAACATGAATAGTCTACAGAAAGATAATAAATGTATCTACATCATGATAATTTATTTAGAATTTTTATGGATTAAATAATTGTAATTAATGGTGATACATTTATGATACAAAAATTATTTATTAATTGGGAAATAAGTTATATAGTTTTTATAGAAATAATAATACCCATTAAAAGGCCCAAAAACATGACCAAAACATATTGGTAGTGTATATCTACAACCTAATCATCCAATGACCTAAAATATAACCGTTTGGAGCCTTATAAAAGTGATTATGAAACTTATATTATTTTATTTTAAATGATGCCAAAGTTGTCACCTTCATAATATAATAAATATAACAATTTAAATAATGTGATTTGAAGATGATAAATTCGAGTAAAAGTATTACTGTGAAAGGTAATATATTTATCTTCATCATAGGATTTTATTTTTAATTTTTATTCAACAAATCAGTTTATTAAATAATTATACAAAAATGTTGAAGTAATTATTTTATTAAGAGATAAACCAAATAAATGGTTTTAAAAATAATAAAATAAATATTATATGAACTATTTAATGTGATACAAATATTTTATAGAAACATATGACCTTTTATGAATCTATTATATCTTTTATTTCGAACATATCTTTTGTATATATTTTATTTAATTTCAAATAATTGAATAGTGTCAAAATTGTAACTATTGTTATTTTATAAAAATAACATATTATAAAATTGTTTTAAAATCACAAAAATATTTAAAAATTATAAATTTAAATTTATATGATCTATAATGTTATAAGGTAAACAAATATGGAATATTCAAAACAAATAAGTAATTATTTGTTATAATTAAAAATTTAGAATTTTTTTACCACAAATAAACTTAAATACATTAAATAAGGATAAATCAAAATGATAAGGTTTAAAATAAGATACAAACATGTATAAATTTGATTGGTTGATGATATTACAACCATATCTCATCTAATCTTCGAATATGAGTCATTTTTGGAGTATTTTAAGTGGGATTAGATTTATTATAACTTAATATTTTTAAGAATTCTAAAGGATCCCCTCTCCTCCCTTATAAAAGGGCACATCCTCCCTCTCTTCCACACACCACTATGAGCCTTCAAGATCGGCCAAACCCTGCCAAATTCTATTCTCCAATTCCCTAGAAACATCCAAGAGGTCCTGGTCTTCTTCAAAGACCAATTTCAGTGCCCTAAGAGGAGGTCTCAAAGAGGCGATTCAAAGAATAAGTAATTTTTGTTACCGATTCTTTCACCTTTATTTCTTCTTCCACTTCTTCTTATTAGGTTGTTTCATTATGAAGTAATAACATCAGTATAAATCATATACTGATATGTTATTATAATTATGAAACAACCCTATTTCACCATCTACCCATCCGACGGAAAACGAAATCACCGCGCGTGCGTACGTACGGAATACCGTCTCCACACCGTGGTCTAATCTATTTTCCACCACCACTCTAATTGGATGGGAATAATGGTTTAAAAATTAACCATATATGATTACTGTAAAATTATAATTATTCAATAATAGTATACATACACTTTAATAAAGTTCCACGATCATGGGAATGATATCATCGCTCGTGCGTACGTAAGGAAAACCGTCTTCACGACGCGATGAGATTCATTCTCAATGATTAACCATTCATAAATGATTATAAAGTACATATAATAATTAATCATGAAATATATGACATAATAATGATACTGTATTTACGTATATATATATATATATGTATGTCATCCAATTAATTTCATTCAATTCAATGAGAAAACGAAAACAATGTTCATGCGTACGTACGACCTACTGTCTCCAGGAATGGTGTATTTTTTTTCCATTTATCAATCTATTAAATATATGTATATTCTGAATATATATTATATATAAATCATGTTTTACATTCTGGATGTATGTAATCATTATCTAAGTAATCATATGAACAATTACAAGTCAAAACACGGACGACAAATGAAACGATTTTACCCAATACGCTCTTTAACATGGAATTTACAAAAGAACGGGTAATATAATGTCATAAGTGAACCATATATGATATCATAAAAATTAATATGATTCTGTAATAAGTCAATAACATTATTTAAATCATTATAAATGAGGTTCAGATACGTACAAATCATATCGGACCTAAGGTAAGGGATAATTGTGCAAATCTCATTTTTATCCGAGATTGCTTATTCGTAAGTTTTTGCTGGGGTTATTTCTATCAAACATGTCCATGTTTTATAAAAGTGTTTTCATGTATGTTTAAAGTATTTTTAACCTATTTTTTACTTTTAATACATAGTATGTAAGGAATCATTCATTTGTTTACATTACGATGTAATTTTTGACCTTTCCAGCAAAAGTACGAAAAGAATGTTTTTTAACATATACGGCACGAACTGATTTTTACGGTTTTATAAAGCCTTATTTTCATGAAGATTCCTCCAAATGATTTCATGACTATTTTCAACAAAATCTATTTCTTTTAAAATTGCATGACGTTCTGTGAAAAGAAATTGATTTTGAAGAAGAGAGGATATTTTCCTCAAGAATTCATTACAAGTGTTTTATCACAACCATTTTCCATCTAAGATGAAACTATTTCATATGTGTATTTTTCAAGTGTAATGTCTCTATGATTTTCATGGTTTCACATTCTTATTATGGAATGATATCCATTTATTTTATATAGATTATGTGATGATGGTATGATGTTTATGAAACCCATTTTATTCGTTGGGATATTATGAATGATGTATGTTTATTTTATGGCCCAAGTATGAATGATTTCATTATGAGATGGGTGGGACCTATATCCCCCTCCAATGAATTAGGTAATGATTTATATCTCATGAGATAGACATAGCTGGAACGGCAAGTTAAACCGGTTTAGTAATACATGACTAGAACGAGGAGTGAACTCGATTCAGAACGAGACTTTTTCTACTAAGATGGTCTTGGCAGCAATGCCTTGGCTACTATGGAAATCATATCATGTGATTAATGGTTTCCACAATTACATGTTTTAATACCATTCTATTTTATCATTATTAATGTTTCTTTATAATCTATGCCTTACGTACTTCCATGTTTTATGTCATTTTTCAAGCTTTTGATGTTTAAACATTATGTTCATGTTTTTAAGTTCAAATGTATATGTTATGTTTAATTTTTTCTATGCGTACCCTTACTGAGAGTTTGAACTAACCCTTTTTATGTTTTATTTTACCCAGGATATAAATAAAGGATTTAGGTATGAAAAAAATGGGAAGATCTTTATCGGAGATGTTGAAGATCTTTCAACAGGATTAGAAGATTACGTTCCACGTTTCCAAATACACTAAACTATTACGGTCCTTGTGTGTCTGTTTTAGTTATGTATTAAGTATTCTGCTAAAGTAATGTAATGTCCATGTACGTCAAACTTTGGGTATCTACAGTTGGTATTAGAGGAAAGGTTTAGTCAACCTTTGGAAACTTGGATGCGAAATCATTAGTGAGATCCTTAGAGATATTTCTAAGGTATGTATTGGGATGTCCCTAAGGATAAGTATACGTATAGGATATAGTCCTAGAACTACGGTAACGATCTTAGAATTTAACCTAAGATGTTAGATATTGAGGGGACTCCCACTTTACTATGTTTTTTCCCTAGAATGATTTTTTCCTCTCACACTATTCTTTTTGGGTTTTAGAAAATGGTTAGAAACCGGATGATTCACGAAAATGGAGGATATGATAGACAATGGAATGATTTTCTTCATGAGAAACCAAATGAAACAGGATCTGGAAGTCCAAACATCGTTATTATTCTTAATCAGAAATCTCATAATATGATCAATAATCTCATCTTTGGAAAGTTTCCCGACATAGATATTAAGAGAAAGATGGAGTTTCATGATGATCATAGAGGAAAGAAAGTTCAATTTCCCTCATGTAAATCATGTGGGAAGAGGCATCACGGTGATTGTTTCAAGGGAACTGGAAGATGCTTTGGGTGTGGAAAAGAAGGACACAAAGCCAGTAAGTGCAATGGAAAAGGTTCAGTTAACACCATTGACAAGGATAATTGTATTGCTACGACATCAACAATGATTAGATGTTTTAAATGTGGAATGTACGGGCATTTTGCAAACCAATTCTCTAATGGAAAATCACATGAAGAGAATCAGCATGGTCATATGGGTAGTATTTATGTGGATGATCATGAGGAGACTACAAATGATATATGAGTTGAAAGAAGTGTTGAAGATTAGTCGTTTGTTTTAGAAGGTAGTGGAATGGTTATATGTTTATCGATATTTATGTTGTATAGTTAATGGTACAATGGAATAAAGAATCATCTAATGATTTTTACACTATTTGTTTCCAAAAAGTATTTAAAAATATGTGTTGAATGGTACCAGAAACCACAGAAGGTTATTCAGATATTTTTGTAATGTAGATGATATGCACATAATGAAAGAATAAGAAGATAATGAGATGTTTTATTGTATTCATGAGATCATGATTTATATAAGGACTAAGTGATATCATGGTTTGAGTATATATAATTTTTAGGATTTTGGTATGTGGAAAGTGTTAAATTTTAACAACATTCATGTTTTCATTAAGGTTCAATGGGTATTCATTTTTTAATAGAATACATGATTAAGGCCATCGAATGTTTGGAATGTGACCAACAAGACATATCTTATGATATATGGTGATCAAAGATGCTATTAAATCTCTGGTAATCATTTTCACTATATTATTAGAGTGGACTGCCGTATTATGGATAAGCCTAAAGATTGGAATGGATTATGTTGGACATAAGTTAGTATTGTATAAGGATAGAAGTTTTTTCGATATTATTGATGGGATGTTATAGTAATATAGTTTTAGAAAAAGGACAACCTGCAGGACGGGCGATAGCCCATCGTGTCGGACAAGGCTATGGGAATCGATCCCACATCCGAAGTGCGACTGGCCTTTATCGCCTACCAATAGCCTACAGGAAGTCCCTCTTTAGTAGAAACTAGTTTTATTTTATTATGCGGTATGATATATGAAGTATAAGTTCATTTTTTAAACCATATATGATTAATCTAACCATAAGATGGACTTATAACTTTTGCTAACCTTTTGTTTGAATGAGATGGAATGACCCATCATTATATCACATGATCTGCTAACACATCCCGAATAAAAAATTCAACTTCATTTCATTAAGGGATGAAGTTGAAATTGATCAATTCACGAACAACAGTGAGATTGTTCCAAAATCATGTATGTATTTCTTTTAATTCATCAACTTTAGGGAAATGATCATGAAAACCAAAAATGTTTTCCCAGTTCCCTTATATCCGATGAATCTGATGGTACCTTAGATCGTCAAAAATCTATAGCTTTGTGATTGTTGTCTTTTTCAAAGCCATGTTTTCTACCACTTTCCATCAGAACATGATGGTTAGGTTTATCTTCCATGTCAATATTTTCACCTATGTTCCCTTTTGTGAAAACACAATGATTAGTTAATTTGGGTAACCGTTATGTTTCAAACTTTAGTTTTTAAATATTTGTTTTGGTATTCCTTTTTACGAAGTGGGATTATATTAAAGAAACATTTGAGTAGTAAACCATTTATAAGCCCGATGAATTTTGAGGGCGAAATTAATTTTAAGGGGGGGTAGAATGTAACACCCCGAGATTAGATGAGAAATATTATTTTTAATTTTATTTATGTCTTTTTTTGTATGTTACAAGAAAGGATTCTTTCAAAATACGTATCCCTGACTTGCCTTGCATTACACTCAATCATGACCTTTCTCGATAGCGTGTGTTGTACGCAATACCAGGTTTGCACTAAACAACGATATATTATTATAATATTATTATGAACTAGCCGTTATGAATAGTATTACCTAAAATTTTAATTTTATAACATTATTATTCATCTTACACATTTTCTAGACCATGGTATAAGAACAAAATAAATTTTTCGGGTAAAATATGTATTTTTCAAAAAATGCATTTTTGCCGCCTTTTGATGGCACACCCACATTAAATCTAGTTTTTCACATGTTTATAAGTTAAATTTGAAAAAATAAAATTCTTATTTGGAATCAATAAATAAAAATTTACATTGCATATTTTTTTCATATTATTCTGGTTACTTTCATATTTTGATGAATAATAAAAACACGCAATATTTTAATTAAAAACAACTTTTTTCATCGCAATAATTTATATGGTTAAATTATAATATTGTATGGTTTTAAAATATAAATTGAATATATTATTACTATTTAATATAATTCATGTCATTAGTATTGATTTTACATTAAATTCATTGGTTAAATCAATTCAATATTTTGCAATGTTTTAAAGAAAAACCCGTTTTCTTTCGACAACGGGAATAATTTTAATTTATTTTCTGAAACTTTTGTGTATTGAATTTGGAAAAATGGATTCCATATTTGGAATCAGTGGGTCCAAATTATGTTAATAATTTACTTTTTATTTTTGGAAATTATGAATAGTAACTATGGTAAATTTTATTTACCATAGTTAAAGGTAAATCAGGTAATTAAGGGTAAATATAATATTATTAAATTACCCTAACACATGCCAAAATTCTGTTGGATGGATAAAAGTATACCCATATAACCTAAGGGTTGGATTATATTCATTTTATGGACTTTTGACCTTGAAAATAATTTAATTATTATTAAAACCAAAGAAAGTGACAACATGTCACTCACTTAAATATTATAAGTATAATAATTTTAATTTCATGATAAACATCATAAAACTTCGAACATGAAAAGTCTCCAGAAAGGTAATAAAATTATTGACATCATGATAATTTATTTAGAATTTTTATGGGTTATATAATTGTCATTAATGGTGATTCATTAATGATACAGAAATTATTTATTAAGTGGGAAATAAGTTATATAGTTTTATTGAAATAATAATACCCATTAAAAGGCCCACAAACCGGACCAACACATATTGGTAGTGTATATCTACACCTTAAGAATCCAATTACCTAATATATAACAATTTTGAGCCTTATAAAAGTGATTATGACAGTTATATTATTTTATTTTAAATGATGCCAAGGTTGTCACCTTCATAATATAATAAATATAACAATTTAAATATTTTGATTTTTAGATGATAAATTCGAGTAAAAGTATTATTGTGAAAGGTAATATATTTCTCTTCATCATAGAATTTGTTTTTAAATTTCTATGCAACAAATCAGTTTATTAAATAATTATACAAAAATGATGTAGTAATTATTTTATTAAGAGATAAACCAAATAAATTGTTTTAAAAATAATAAAATAAATATTATATGAACTATTTAATTTGATGCACTAATTTTATAGATACTTATGACCTTTTATGAATATATTAAATCTTTTAGTTTGAACATATCTTCTGTATATATTTTATTTAAATTCAAATAAATGAATAGTGTCAAAATTGACACTGTTGTTATTTTATAAAAATAACATATTATAAAATTGTTTCAAAATCACAAAAATATATAAAAATTATAAATTTAAATTTATATGGTCTATATTATTATAAAGTAAACAATTATGGAAAATTAAAAACAAATAAGTAATTATTTGTTATAATTTAAAATTTAGAATTTTATTACCACAAATAAACTTAAATAGATTAAATAAGGATAAATCAAAATGATAAGGTTTAAAATAAGATCAAAAATTGTCTAAATTTTATTGGTGGATGATATTACAACCCTATCTCATCTAATCATCGAATATGAGTCCCTTTTTTAGGTTTTTAAGTGGGGTAAGATTTATTATTATTTAATATATTTAAGAATTCCAAAGGTGCCCCTCTCCTCCCTTATAAAAGGTCACCTCCTCCCTCTCTTCCACAAACCACTTTTAGCCTTCATGCTCGACCAAACCATGCCCAATTATCTTATACAATTCTCTAGAAACATACAAGATGTCCTGGTATTCTTCAAAGACCAATTTTAGTGCCCTAAGAGGAGGTATCAAAGAGTCGCTTCAAAGAAGAGGTAATTTCCGTTACCGATTCATTCACCTTTATTTTTTCTTCCACTTCTTCTTCGTAGGTTGTTTCATTATGAAGTAATAACATCAGTATCACGCATATACTGATATGTTACTATAATTATGAAACAACCCTATTTCACCATCTATCAATCCTACGGAAAATGAAATCACCGCGCGTGCGTAAGTACGAAATACCATCTCCACGCTGTGGTGTAATCTATTTTCCACCACCACCTTAATTGGATAGGTATAATGGTGTAAATAATAAATCTATATGATTATATTAAAGTTATAATGATTCTGTAATAGTATACATACACTCCAATAAAATTCCACAATCATGGGAACCATATCATCGCTCATGTGTACGTATGGAATACCGTCTCCACGACTCGATGAGATTCATTTTCAATGATTAACCATTCATAAATGATTATAAAGTACATATAATAAGTAATCATGAAATATATGACATAATAATGATACTGGATTTATGTATATATATATATATATGTATGTCATCCAATTAATTCAACTCAATTCAATGAGGAAATGAAAACAACGTTCATGCGTATGTACGACCTACCATCTCCATGAATGGTGTATTCCCTTCCATTTATCGATCTATTAAATATATGTATATTCTGAATATATATTATATATAAATCATGTTTTACATTCGGGATGTAAGTAACCCTGATCTAAATAATCATATGAATAATTACAAGTCAAAACACGGACGAGAAATGAAACGATTTTACCTAAAACGCTCTTTAACATGGAATTTACAAAAGAACGGGTAATATAAAGTCATAAGTGAACCATATATGATATAATAACAATTAATATGATTCTTTAATAAATAATAACATTATTTACATCATTATACAGGAGGTTCGGATACGTATGAAGCATATCAGACCTAAGGTAAGGGATAATTGTGCAAATCTCATTTTTATCCAAGATTCCTTATTCATAAGTGTTTACTAGGGTTATTTCTATAATCCATGTCCATGTTTCATAAAAGTTTTTTCATGTATATTTAATTTCCTATTTACCCATTTTTTAATTTCACTACATGGTATGTAAGGAATCTTTCTTTTTTTAACGTTACAACATACTTTTTAACATTTCCGGCATAAGTATGAAATGAATGTTTTTTTAACATATACGGCATGAACAGATTTTTAAGGTTTATTAAAGCCTTATTTTCATGATGCTTCATTCAAAATATTTCATGACTATTTTCAAAAAAATTTATTTATTTTAAAATTACATGACGTTCTGTAACGCCCCAAGATTTTATGAAAAATATTCTTTTTAATTTCATTAATGTCTTGTGTTGTACGCTACAACAAAAGAAGCTTTCACAATACGCATCCTTGACTTTCCTTCCGTTACACGCAATCGCGACCTTCCTCGATAGCGTGTGTAGTACGCAATACTGAGTTTCACGAAACAACGATATGCTATTAAAATATTATTAAAGCTAGCCGTTATGAATAGTAATAACCACTTTTTGGAAATTTTTTAAATTTTATTTTTCAAAATGGAATTCATTTTTGGATTCGGAGTATCGAATTTAGCCTAAGGTGAAATTTTGGTACTTTTCGGATAACTTTCATATTCTAATGAATAGTGAAAATTACTAAATTATAATTAAAAACAACTTTTTTAATCGAAATAATTAATAGTGATAAATTATTAATTTGAGTAGTTTTAAAGTATATTTAGAATATATTTTTACAATTTAATACAATGTTGGTCATTGGACGTAATTTCACATTTAAACCAGACATAAACAAGTGTCAATCTTTTGATAGATATTGTTTCGTAAAAACACGTTATTTGTTTTAACAGCGGGATTTAATTATAAAATTAATTAATGCAACTTTTATGTTATGAATTTGGTAAAATAGACTTCATTTTTGAATTCGGAATATGAAATATAGCTTAGGATGAAATTTTGGCATTTTTCTGAAAACTTTCAATTTTTGATGAATAGTGAAACCACTAAGTGGTAGGTTAAAAACGGAATTTTGCATAAAACTTAATTTTACCGCTTCTGTGAATGGAATTTCGAAAATCCGAGAGACACGGTTAATATCAAGGACTAAAATGTGGTTCAATGAGATGAAAATAATTTTTTGGTGAATAGTAACTTTTTACTTTTTTTACCACGGTTAATAGTAAATAGGGTAACTAAGGGTAAATATGATATTAATATTACCCTAACACATGTCCTAATTCTATTGGACAAGTGTAATTCGACCAAAAACAAACTTAGGAATAAAATATGACCATTTAGGCCCACTTGGATTAGATTAGGACATTTATTATTAATTTATTTAAAGAAGGGTTAAAATAGTTAAAATCAAAGTTTAATAAGTAAATCATTTTTAATATGGGGTTATACATAAGATAAATTCGACTATAAATATTCATTAGAAAGCTAAAAAGATTTCCTACATGATGGTATTTTATTTGTAATTTTTAGACAGCATATAATATAATTTATTTATGACACAAATATGATGCAGTAATTATCTTATTAATGAAATATTGACATAATTGATAATATAAATACCAAAATAAATGTAATTTAAGACTTTTTATGAATTCCACTAATTTTCTAGGATACTCTGATATATTAGTGTTGATTTAATCAACTTGGTTCGAATATATAATTCTTTTATGACTTTCAAAAAAATCATATATCAAATAGTGTCAAAATTGACACAAAATAGTTTTTAAATAAAATATTATATTATTAATTGTTATTTTATTCCTAAAAATCTAAGGTTCGGACAAATGACTTAGATAAGGATATATGTATTAATAATATACAATTTGGGGTTCGTTTGGCATGTTATAGTAAGTGTATTAACCATATAGTGAAAGAAAACAAAAAGACACGGTAAAAGTTAAATTATTTAACTTAGAGTTAAATCTAATTGATAAGGTTTAAAATAAGATCCAAACATGTATAAATTTGATTGGTTGATGAGATTACAACCCTATCTCATCTAAGCTTCGAATATGAGTCATTTTTGGAGGTTTTTAAGTGGGGTTATATTTATTATAAATTAATATTTTTAAGAATTCCTAAGGTGCCCCTCTCCTCCCTTATAAAAGGACACCTCCTCCCCCTCCTCCTCACACCAATTTGAGCACTCAAGCTCGGCCAACCCCTGCCAAAATCCCTTCTCCACTTCCCTAGCAACATCCTAGAGGTTCTGGTCTTCCTCAAAGACCAATTCTAGTGCCCTAAGAGGAGGTCTCAAAGAGGCACTTCAAAGAAGAGGTAATTACCGTTACCAATTCTTTCATCTTTATTTCTTCTTCCACTTCTTCTTCTTAGGTTTTTTCATTATGAAGTAATAACATCAGTATCAATCATATACTGATATGTTATTATAAGTATGAAACAACCCTATTTCACCATCTATCCATCCTACGGAAAAAGAAATCACCGCGCGTGCGTACGTACGGAATACCGTCTCCACGCCGTGGTGTAATCTATTTTCCACCACCACCTTACATGGATGGGTATAATGGTGTAAAGAATAACTATACATAGTTATTACGACATCATAATGATTCTGATATATTTTATAATCCACTCCAATTCAATTCAATATTTATAGAAATGATATCATCGCTCGTGCGTACGTACGGAATACCGTCTCCACGACGCGATGAGATTCATTCTCCATGTTAACCATTTAAGAATGATTATAATGTATATATAAGAAATAATAATGAAATACATGACATTATAAAGCTACTGGATTTATGTATATATATATACATATGTATGTCATCTACTTACTTCCATTTCAAGACAATAAGGAAAGAAAAACAGCGTTCATGCGTACGTACGGACTACCGTCTCCATGAACGGTGTTTTTCATTTTATTTATCTATCTATTATATATATATATATACTGAATATATATGATATATAAATCATATTTTATATTCTGGAAGTAATTAAATCATGATATAAGTAATAATGATGTCAAGAACAACAAGTCAAAACACCTACGATAAATGAAACGATTTTACCCAAAACGCTTCTTTAACATGGAATTTACAAAAGAACGGGTAATATAATGTCATAAGTGAACCATATATGATATCATAACAATGAATATGATTCTGTAATAAGTCAATGACATTATTTAAATCATTATACAGGAGGTTCGGACACATACGAAGCAAATTGGACCTAAGGTAAGGGAAATATCACAATCTCATTTTTATCCGAGATTGTTTATACTTTGGTATTTACTGGGGTGTATTTTATCATCCACATCCATGTTTCATCAAAATGTAATATTATTTCCATCCACCTACAATTGTTTAAATCCATTTTTACCCTTCGGTGAGTTTTTAGTAATATGTATGAAAGGAATCTTTTGTCGTACGAGGTACTTTTTGACTTTTCCGACAAAAGTACGAAGAATGTTTTTTTTAACTTATACGGCATGAACGGATTTCTACTGTTTTATAAAGCCTTATTTTCATGAAGCTTCCTCTAAAATATTTCATGACTATTTTCAATAAAATCTCTTTCTTTTAAAGTTGCATGATGTTTTGTGAAAAGAAATTGATTTTGAAGAAGAAAGGATATTTTCCTCAAGAATTCAATTCAAGTGTTTTATCAAAATTATTTTCCATCTAAGATAATAAAGAGTTCTGTTTCTATCCATATTTTTACATTGATTTGACTATGTTGTGATGGAATTATGTTTATGAATTCCTTTATCTTGTATGAATGGTTTTATGATGTCATGTTGTTTAAGAATCCCATTTTTATTACATGGGTTATGAAATGATGTATGATTTATGATTTTGTGGCACACATAAGAAAAGATTCATTAAGAGATGGGTGGGACCTATATCTCCCTCCAATGCATTGGGTAAAGATTTTATATCTCATAAGATAGACATGGCTGGAATGGTAGGTTATACCGGTTCAGTGAAACAGGACTGAAACGAGGATTACTCGATTCAGAAAGGGACTTTGTCCACTAAGATAGTCTTGGCAATGAGTCTTGACTAACAAGAAATGATTCTCTATGATTATGTGTGTATGCCACAATGAGTAATGTTTTAAGTTATGATTTCATTTCACTACTATGATTTACCCCATGTTATGAAATTATGCTCTCTTTTGCAGGTTAAGATTTCCAAAAATGTTATGTTCTTATGAAAATTATGTGATTGATATTTCCTTTGTTTACCCTTACTGAGCATTTGAGCTCACCCTTTTATGTTTTCTTTTCCCCAGGATATAAAGAAAGGTTTTAGGTAAAAAAAATGGATGACCTTTATGGGAGATATTGAAGAACTTTCACCACGATTAGAAGATTACGTTCCGAGTTTCCAAAGACACTAAACTATTACGATCCTTTAGTGTGTGTTTTTGTTATGTACTAAGTATTCCGAAAATGTAATGTAATGTCCATGTACGTCAAGATACGGGTCTCTACAGTTGGTATTAGAGGAAAGGTTTAGTCAACCTTTGGAAACTAGGATGCGAGAACTTTAGTGAGATCCCTAGAGATATTTCTAAGGTATGTCTAGGGATGTCTCTAAGGTTAAGTATACGTATAGGTTATAGTCCTAGAATTACGCTAACGATCTTCGAATTTAACCTAAGATGTTAGATATTGAGGGTACTAACCCTTTATTATGTTGTTTTCCCTAGCATGATTTTTGCCTCTCACACAATTCTTTTGGGGTTTTAGACGATGGCTGGAACCCGAAGGAACCGTGTTAATGAGGAATGTGATGGGCAATGCAATGATTGTACCCCTGAGCAACCAAACGATATAGGAGCTGGATTGCAAAATCTTGTAGCCATGATCACACAACTTTCTCAAGCTATGAATCATGCAGGACTTCCAAACGAGCAAAGGAAGGAGCAACATTCTGTTGAATCCTTCATGAGGCAGCGTCCACCTTCTTTCAGTGGGTCTACTGATCCATTAGTTGCTGATCAATGGATTAGTACTACTGAAAAGATATTTTCAGTTCTTCAATGTTCTGAACATGATAAAGTCATCCTAGCAGTGTATCGTTTGGAAGGAGATGCTGATCAATGGTGGAATCTTATTAAGAATACAAGGCAAAGGGATGAAATTGAGTCTATGGAATGGGACGAGATCAAGAACTTATTTTTCAATAAGTACTTCCCTCGTATTCTTCGAACAAAGATGGAGAAAGAGTTTCTTGAACTGAAGCAAAGGGACGATGAATCTGTTGGTACCTATGAAGCAAATTTTACAAGACTTGCAAGGTATGCTTCTGGAATTATCATCCAACCTGAAAGTAAAGTTGATCGATTTTTCAGTGGCTTAAAACAAAGTCTTCGAAGGGCATTAGCTATAAGAGACTTCAGTAGCTATGAAGAAATTGTGCGTTGTGCTATCAAGGTAGAAATGGAAGTTGGTGTTACATATCCATCTCATGGTTTTGACAAGAAACGAAAGATGGAGTTCAAGGAGAAATCTCAGAATAATGGTGAAAAGAAGATGAATGTTTCCTTATGCACAAAGTGTGGAAAGAAGCATGGTGGAGATTGTCTAAAAGGGACTAGAAAATGTTTTAAGTGTGGAAAAGAAGGTCATCGAGCAGCTGAGTGTCGAAGTAATGGAAAAAGGGTTTCTAATGATAAAGCAAACACTGCAGAGAACGCACTGCCAACACTTCAATGCTACAAGTGCAAGGAAATGGGGCATTATGCTAATAATTGCCCTAATCCAAGGGTTAGTGATGATCAACATGAGCAACCACTGAAGGAAAAGGACAAAGGGAAATCACATGCGATCACTATTGGCAATGTTGAATATGACAACGATGTGGTGGAATGATTAAGTGTTTATGTAATGGGATTCCAAAATAATGTTGTATCATTGAGTATTGCAATATTTATTGATGTGGTATTCAAAGTGATTGAGATATTTTTTTTGGAAATAAGATGATATGCGCATAATGAAGACGAGAAAATGAAATGTTTAATAGTATTCATGAGCTCATGATTGATATAAGGACTAAGTGATATCATGGTTTGAGTATAAATAATTTTGAGGATTTTGGTATGTGTAAAGTGTTAACTTTTAACTGCATTCAAGTTTTCACTAAGGTTCAATGGGTATTCAAGAGTATACATGATTAAGGACTTTGAATGTTTGGAATGTGACCAAAAAAAACATATCTTATGATATATGGGGATCAACGATGATATTAAATCTCTGGTAATTGTTTTCACTATGTTATGAGAGTGGACTGAAGTATTATGGATAAGCCTAAAGATTGGAATGGATTGTGTTGGACGATATTATTGATGGGATGTTATAGTAGTTTTGGAAAAAGGACAACCTGCAGGACGGGCGACAGCCCATCGCTTCGGACAAGGCTGTGGGAATCGAACCCACAACCGAAGTGCGACTGGCCTTTATCGCCTACCACTGACCTACAGGAAGTCCCTGTTTAGTAGAAACTAGTTTTATTATATTAAGCAGTATGATATATGAAGTATAAGTCCATTTTAGGAACCATATATCATTAATCTCACTATAGTTCGACTTATGTATATAAGTTTTGCTAACCTTTTGTTTGAGACAGATGGAATGACCTGTCATTCTATCACATGATCTGCTAACACATCACGAATAACAAATTCAACTTCATTTATTTAAGAGATGAAGTAGAAATTGTTCAAGGCACGAACAAAAGTGATATTTTACCAAAATAAAGTAAGTATTTATTCTTAGCAAATTTTCAACTTTAGGGAAATGATCTTGAAAACCAAAAATGTTGTTCTAGTGATCTTATACCTGATGAATCAGATGGTACCTTATATCATCACAAATCTATGGATTTGTGATTACTGGCTTTTCCATAGCCATGTTCTCTACCACTCTCCATCAGAACATGATGGTTAGATTTTTCTTCCATATCCATATTTTCACCTATGTGGAAACCCAGTGATTAGTATATTTGGGTAATCGTTACATTTCATACTTTAGTTTTTAAAGCCATGTTTTGGTATTCCTTTTTACGATGTGGGTTTCTATCAAAGAAAATTTTGAATAGTAAACCATTTATAACCCCGACGAATTTCGAGGGCGAAATTCATTTTAAGGGGGGTAGAATGTAACGCCCCATGATTTTATGAAAAATATTCTTTTTAATTTCATTAATGTCTTGTGTTGTACGCTACAACAAAAGAAGCTTTCACAATACGCATCCTTGACTTTCCTTCCGTTACACGCAATCACGACCTTCCTCGATAGCGTGTGTAGTACGCAATACTGAGTTTCACGAAACAACGATATGCTATTAAAATATTATTAAAGCTAGCCGTTATGAATAGTAATAACCACTTTTTGGAAATTTTGTAAATTTTATTTTTCAAAATGGAATTCATTTTTGGATTCGGAGTATCGAATTTAGCCTAAGGTGAAATTTTGGTACTTTTCGGATAACTTTCATATTCTAATGAATAGTGAAAATTACTAAATTATAATTAAAAACAACTTTTTTAATCGAAATAATTAATAGTGATAAATTATTAATTTGAGTAGTTTTAAAGTATATTTAGAATATATTTTTACAATTTAAT
Organism: Viscum album; assembly: GCA_963277665.1. NCBI lineage: Eukaryota > Viridiplantae > Streptophyta > Magnoliopsida > Santalales > Viscaceae > Viscum > Viscum album. Next base: position 522,249,037 of record OY728160.1, read on the forward strand.
ACAATGTTGGTCATTGGACGTAATTTCACATTTAAACCAGACATAAACAAGTGTCAATCTTTTGATAGATATTGTTTCGTAAAAACACGTTATTTGTTTTAACAGCGGGATTTAATTATAAAATTAATTAATGCAACTTTTATGTTTTGAATTTGGTAAAATAGACTTCATTTTTGAATTCGGAATATGAAATATGGCTTAGGATGAAATTTTGGCATTTTTCTGAAAACTTTCAATTTTTGATGAATAGTGAAACCACTAAGTGGTAGGTTAAAAACGGAATTTTGCATAAAACTTAATTTTACCGCTTCTGTGAATGGAATTTCGAAAATCCGAGAGACACGGTTAATATCAAGGACTAAAATGTGGTTCAATGAGATGAAAATAATTTTTTGGTGAATAGTAACTTTTTACTTTTTTTACCACGGTTAATAGTAAATAGGGTAACTAAGGGTAAATATGATATTAATATTACCCTAACACATGTCCTAATTCTATTGGACAAGTGTAATTCGACCAAAAACAAACTTAGGAATAAAATATGACCATTTAGGCCCACTTGGATTAGATTAGGACATTTATTATTAATTTATTTAAAGAAGGGTTAAAATAGTTAAAATCAATGTTTAATAAGTAAATCATTTTTAATATGGGGTTATACATAAGATAAATTCGACTATAAATATTCATTAGAAAGCTAAAAAGATTTCCTACATGATGGTATTTTATTTGTAATTTTTAGACAGTATATAATATAATTTATTTATGACACAAAGATGATGCAGTAATTATCTTATTAATGAAATATTGACATAATTGATAATATAAATACCAAAATAAATGTAATTTAAGACTTTTTATGAATTCCACTAATTTTCTAGGCTACTCTGATATATTAGTGTTGATTTAATCAACTTGGTTCGAATATATAATTCTTTTATGACTTTCAAAAAAATCATATATCAAATAGTGTCAAAATTGACACAAAATAGTTTTTAAATAAAATATTATATTATTAATTGTTATTTTATTCCTAAAAATCTAAGGTTCGGCCAAATGACTTAGATAAGGATATATGTATTAATAATATACAATTTGGGGTTCGTTTGGCATGTTATAGTAAGTGTATTAACCATATAGTGAAAGAAAACAAAAAGACACGGCAAAAGTTAAATTATTTAACTTAGAGTTAAATCTAATTGATAAGGTTTAAAATAAGATCCAAACATGTATAAATTTGCTTGGTTGATGAGATTACAACCCTATCTCATCTAAGCTTAGAATATGAGTCATTTTTGTAGGTTTTTAAGTGGGGTTATATTTATTATAAATTAATATTTTTAAGAATTCCTAAGGTGCCCCTCTCCTCCCTTATAAAAGGACACCTCCTCCCCCTCCTCCTCACACCAATTTGAGCACTCAAGCTCGGCCAACCCCTGCCAAAATCCCTTCTCCACTTCCCTAGCAACATCCTAGAGGTTCTGGTCTTCCTCAAAGACCAATTCTAGTGCCCTAAGAGAAGGTCTCAAAGAGGCACTTCAAAGAAGAGGTAATTACCGTTACCAATTCTTTCATCTTTATTTCTTCTTCCACTTCTCCTTCTTAGGTTGTTTCATTATGAAGTAATAAAATAAGTATCACTCATATACTGATATGTTATTATAAGTATGAAACAACCCTATTTCACCATCTATCCATCCTACGGAAAAAGAAATCACCGCGCGTGCGTACGTACGGAATACCGTCTCCACGCCGTGGTGTAATCTATTTTCCACCACCACCTTACATGGATGGGTATAATGGTGTAAAGAATAACTATACATAGTTATTACAACATCATAATGATTCTGATATATTTTATAATCCACTCCAATTCAATTCAATATTTATAGAAATGATATCATCGCTCGTGCGTACGTACGGAATACCGGCTCCACGACGCGATGAGATTCATTCTCCATGATAACCATTTAAGAATGATTATAATGTATATATAAGAAATAATAATGAAATACATGACATTATAAAGCTACTGGATTTATGTATATATATATACATATGTATGTCATCTACTTACTTCCATTTCAAGACAATAAGGAAAGAAAAACAGCGTTCATGCGTACGTACGGACTACCGTCTCCATGAACGGTGTTTTTCATTTTATTTATCTATCTATTATATATATATATATACTGAATATATATGATATATAAATCATATTTTATATTCTGGAAGTAAGTAAATCATGATATAAGTAATAATGATGTCAAGAACAACAAGTCAAAACACCTACGATAAATGAAACGATTTTAGCCAAAACGCTTCTTTAACATGGAATTTACAAAAGAACGGGTAATATAATGTCATAAGTGAACCATATATGATATCATAACAATGAATATGATTCTGTAATAAGTCAATGACATTATTTAAATCATTATACAGGAGGTTCGGACACATACGAAGCAAATTGGACCTAAGGTAAGGGAAATATCACAATCTCATTTTTATCCGAGATTGTTTATACTTTGGTATTTACTGGGGTGTATTTTATCATCCACATCCATGTTTCATCAAAATGTAATATTATTTCCATCCACCTACAATTGTTTAAATCCATTTTTACCCTTCGGTGAGTTTTTAGTAATATGTATGAAAGGAATCTTTTGTCGTACGAGGTACTTTTTGACTTTTCCGACAAAAGTACGAAGAATGTTTTTTTTAACTTATACGGCACGAACGGATTTCTACTGTTTTATAAAGCCTTATTTTCATGAAGCTTCCTCTAAAATATTTCATGACTATTTTCAATAAAATCTCTTTCTTTTAAAGTTGCATGATGTTTTGTGAAAAGAAATTGATTTTGAAGAAGGAAGGATATTTTCCTCAAGAATTCAATTCAAGTGTTTTATCAAAATTATTTTCCATCTAAGATAATAAAGAGTTCTGTTTCTATCCATATTTTTACATTGATTTGACTATGTTGTGATGGAATTATGTTTATGAATTCCTTTATCTTTTATGAATGGTTTTATGATGTCATGTTGTTTAAGAATCCCATTTTTATTACATGGGTTATGAAATGATGTATGATTTATGATTTTGTGGCACACATAAGAAAGGATTCATTAAGAGATGGGTGGGACCTATATCTCCCTCCAATGCATTGGGTAAAGATTTTATATCTCATGAGATAGACATGGCTGGAATGGTAGGTTATACCGGTTCAGTGAAACAGGACTGAAACGAGGATTACTCGATTCAGAAAGGGACTTTGTCCACTAAGATAGTCTTGGCAATGAGTCTTGACTAACAAGAAATGATTCTCTATGATTATGTGTGTATGCCACAATGAGTAATGTTTTAAGTTATGATTTCATTTCACTACTATGATTTACCCCATGTTATGAAATTATGCTCTCTTTTGCAGGTTAAGATTTCCAAAAATGTTATGTTCTTATGAAAATTATGTGATTGATATTTCCTTTGTTTACCCTTACTGAGCATTTGAGCTTACCCTTTTATGTTTTCTTTTCCCCAGGAAATAAAGAAAGGTTTTAGGTAAAAAAAAAGGGATGACCTTTATGGGAGATATTGAAGAACTTTCACCACGATTAGAAGATTACGTTCCGAGTTTCCAAAGACACTAAACTATTACGATCCTTTAGTGTGTGTTTTTGTTATGTACTAAGTATTCCGCAAATGTAATGTAATGTCCATGTACGTCAAGATACGGGTCTCTACACATTCTGTGAAAAGAAATTGATTTTGAAGAAGAAAGGATATTTTCCTCAAGAATTCATTAAAAGTGTTTTATCAAAACCACTTTCCATCTAAGATTAAATTATTTCATATGAGTATGTTTGAAGTGTAATGTCTCTATGATTGATTTGGTTTCACTTCCTTATTATAAAATGATATCCATTTCTTTTATATGGATTATGTGATGATGGGATGATGTTTATGAAACCCATTTTATTCATTGGGTTATTATGAATGATGTATGTTTATTTTGTGGGACAAGTAATAATGATTTCATTATGAGATTGGTGGGACCTATATCTCCCTCCAATGCATTGGGTAAAGATTTATATCTCATGAGATAGACATGGCTAGAACGGCAAGTTAAAACAGTTCAGTAATACAGGACTGGAACAAGGAGTGAACATGATTCAGAATGGGACTTTGTCCACTAAGATGGTCTTGGCAGCAATGACTTGGCTACTATGGAAATCATATAATGTTCTTAATGGTTTCCACAATTACATCTTTTATTCCCTTGATATTTTATCATTCTTAATGTTTCTTTATGATCTATTCCTTACGTAATTCCATGTTTTTTGTCATTTCTCAAGATTTTTATGTTTAATCATTATGTTCATGTTTTTATGTTCAAATGTATATGGTATAATTTATTTTATCCATGCTTACCCTTACTAAGAATTTGAGCTAACCCTTTTTATGTTTTATTTTCCCTAGGATATAATGAAAGGTTTTAGGTAAGAAAAAAAGGGAAAGATCTTTATGAGAGATGTTGAAGATCTTTCACCACGATTAGAATATTACGTTCCAAGCTTCCAAAGACACTAAACTATTATGGTTCATGTGTGTCTGTTTTTGTTATGTATTAAGTATTCCGCTAAAGTAATGTAATGTCCATTTATGTCATGCTTTGGGTATCTACAGTCTGTGTACTGCCCATGATTCTATTAATTTTGTAATATAATTTAATTTATGGATATTTACATCAACATTGTATTATCCTTTTTTAATGGGTGTATGTTTTGTAAGTTACCAAATCGAAATGGGAATTTGAAATTTCAATTTCCACTCATTCGGTTTGACACATACTTCATTAATTATTTTACACCAAGATTGTGTGTGGAATCAATATTCATATTCATATGTCATAATTTCCACTCCACTTTATGTGAATATACATTTTATAAACATAATCACTCCATTGATATATTCTCAATTCATCGATATGAACTTGATAAGAGTAATTTTAACTCAATCTCCATTTTTTGAGTCAAATATCCACTTTATTGGTGTTGTTTTTACAAGAATATGTGTGAATTTACATTGATTGTTTTAAAATGAATATCCAATAATATTTACTATATTTATATTTTTCACACATAATTAGGTCGTTTATTTATACATTACCTAAGGATATAGTCTTTATGAGATATTTCATTTCAATTTACATTCCATTAAGACTCATCTGTTTTTATACCCCAAATCACTTTTATATGGTGTAAATAATGTACATTGTCCTAGAATATCATGAATCCCTTTATTCTCATGATATTAAAATGTTTTTATTACCTAAATTATTTTTATTCATGTGTCTTTCTTTTTGGTTAGGAACTCAAACTAAAATATCGTTTTAAAATGTTTTAAAGATTTAATATTCTAAATCTTTCTCATAAATGTCCATGTTTTAAAAATGGTTTTAAGGATTTATTAATATGGAAAGTAATGTTTTAAAGATAAAATGATTTTTAAAAGTTTCAAAGTGGTATGGGACACTTTGATCCAAAAATATATTTTTAAAATGGCTTCTAGACAAGTAGTGAAGCTTTTAAATGTTTTTATGAAAAAGGGGGGTATTTATCTCAAATATTATTGATGATTATTTTACTATGTGTCAATATCCTTCATTATTCTCGATTGAGGTTAATCTACTACAATACAGTCTTCTATATTGTATTGAATTAGTTATGATTGACTGTGGATGTGCTATTTTTATACCATTATTTCTTTATGTAGAAATTATTGACATTTTGAATGCCAGTTTTAATACAAATGTTTATGTTATGTTTAAACATATTCATATGAGGAATTCATTGGACATAGTATGTGATGGTTGGATCCCATTATAGCTCCATGATGCATAGTTAGATCTCATTATACAAACTATTGTCTTGGGACAAGGCCTTGACAAAATATTATTTGTAATCTTGGCTCGAGGCCTTGACTATGTGGTTATGTTAGACTAGAATTATGCATTCCATCATTATGAAATTGTTTATTGATATTTCATGTAATTATTCGACTAGTAGAATATCAATGTGAATATGTAAAAGGCATTATTCCATTTTTTTCCATATTATGTTCAAAATCATGTTTAATAGGATTTTGTTTTAGTTTTTCATTTCCTTAATTGTTTATGCTTATTTATGAATGTTTCCACTATATTGTACTCCTTACTGAGAATTTGAGCTCACCCCTTTCTATGTTTTATTTTTTACAGGATGTGAAGAAGTAAGTTATGAGTGACTTGCATGAATAATCTTGGATGTTTGGATGTTTCCAATGGAATAATTTAGTGTTGTTTATCTTTTCAAGTTGTAATGTTGACCTTGTAAATGTATCTAGTATTTCTAAGGCTATTAAATTGATCGGTATTTCGGGACATGATTTCCTTATATCATGCCAATGTTATGTAATAATGCACCAACTCTGGGTAACTGGGATCGAGCCTTTACATTAGTGGTATTTGGATGCTCAGGTATTATAAAATAAACTAAAATTTGTATTTCATAATGAAACCCATGTTTCCATGGATTTTAATAGATGTAATTTTAGTATTAGTTTATAAATTCACATTGTATACAATGATGACTCTCTTATTGTTTTTAATCATTAATTGAATAATTTTTGAACCTAACATGTTCATTCTATGTTATGGAGGTCATAAATATGAATAATTTATGGATATTTAAATAATAATCAATGAATGAAAATTTATGAAAAATATAAAAAACACTCTCTATGTATAATTATCACTATGAATGGATATAGAAAATGTGGTTGTTTTTAGTATGAGTTAATTTAATTTCATTCATTCTTCATAGTCCTTTATTATGTGGAAATAAAATTCCAAAATTTTATGAACCCCTCCTATATTTTGAAAATTGGGGGCAATGTATAATTTTTTTATTTGGGAGGAATCCTTATAACTCAAAATACTTATTTCATCCCTTTTTTCGACCTAGTATATTTCATCACTAAGATAGAATATTTCATCCTTTAAGAATGATTGGAATTGTCATTCCCTTAAATGTTGTTGTTTTATATAGAATTTTTTTAATGTCAATATTTGATTATAAATTAAAATTGTCTGTAATATTGTTGTCGAATTGAGTTGAATTATTTATTTTAATACATAGAATAATTAATTGAAATATTAAATGTAATAATTCATTGAATTTATTGTATTATAATTTTTTTTCCATTTTTAATATAATATTTGAATTATTATTATGTTTACAATTTTTTTCATGACTCATCCCCCGAAGCTCGTGTCATGACTAACCCAAGCCTACCATCCATAGGTAGGGGATTTGAGAGAAGCACCAGAAAGGAATATCCCTAAAATAGGAAGAAATTTCCTTTAAACATGTACCAACACACAAAATAGAGCGCAACGAGATTCAACAACAAAGTAAATTACTATAGTAAAGAGTGATGAATGTTAAGGGGGTCAGAATACAAGACCAAATGGGAAATAATAAAAATAAAACTGAATAATAAAAAATAGCTGAAATGTGAAAAACAGATTCTGGATCATCCACCACTGATCCAACATGAAGGACAGGTACATCTCACGATCAGTAGTCCCAGCGTCACGTCACGCTAAATAGTCCACCTCCAAGCACTGTCCAGTCTTGGATCCCTCAACCTTGATCAATTTTTTATGTCATTTATAAAAGACACAACCAGGTGTGGGAGAATCCCATGCATGGTTGAGTATAACGATACTCAGTAGGGACCCCAAGACCCCAAAGGTCTCCTACAGTTCCACGAATGAAATACCATGAAGCAAGACTTTAACCCAATTTTGGTATATGCCAATACATATCCCTATGTTATAATGATATATTCATCTCATACATGGGGGATTAATATCACAATATTAACACCACAATGATATAAAGTACAACACAGGTAAAAGACTTTGTCCAAATAGAGCCGCATCTCCAACCTAGATTTACAGATGTAAATAAGAACATACGATTAGTCGTGAATCAAGATCATATTACTCTATCAAGAGGAACAACTGTAGAAAATATGGAGTCTAACCAACATTGGATTGATCGTTAATAATCCCCGCAATAAACCACATAGAATCCAACCTGCCCGAATCAATAGGAACTAACCCCCCCCCCCCCCCCCCAATTACCCACAGAAGATCTGACCCACACGGAATCAGTATATGCAGACCCACATAGGATCACTAAGAGCTATCCTACATAGGATCTAAACCACATAGGTTTTGTATGAACTAACCCATATAGGATCCATTTACACGGACCCACCCAGGATCTAACCGACACAAGATCGGTACTGACCCACACTAGATCGCTTGGTACTAACCTCTATATGATCTGTCTCTAACCTCCAACTCACTTTTAGCCATTGGACTCCTTGCACATAGTGCACTGATATTCCATAGTATTATCCTTCAATATATCGATTTTACCTCAACCACTACTAATCTTTAGAAAGTAGTAACCCAAAGGACGACCATGTGGTAAGGGATATAATGTGAGACACAGTGAGTCAATGAGACGCCTTGTCTGTGAGTTATAAGAATTTTAGTTCTGGGGGACCAATTGGATTTGGGTTCAACCCATCCCATCCATAATACCACTGTATTTGAAAATCTTTAGATGTATACCAAACAGACCATCTCGATCCTACGATCCCAATGCTGTAGACAGTTCATCTAATAGACAGGTTGTTCTCATGATATGGCATCTTAAGTGTTTTTGGGACTAGTGGTGCCCAGGTCTGGTCCGAATCCATTAAACTGGCCTGGCCCGACTGGGTCTGGGCAGGGCTGAGGTCCAGCCATGCCTACAAGGGGGTGGCCCGACCCACAAAGGGGGATGGCCCAAAATCGACAGCCTACATGTGGTCAAACTGGCTCGAATAGGGCGGCCCTCAAAAAGGTGGCTCGCAAAGGGAGGTATGGCCATTGTCCTCCCAAGATGGCAAGGGGGGACATCCCCCCCTAGAATCTCAAACATCCAAGAGGTTGTTTAGTTTCGTGAACCTGTGATGCCACATGGGCGCATCCTGGTCGTCATGCAACCCTCGCAACGGGTTCCTCCTCCACAACTAAACATGTGTGGTTGGTTCATCCTCCACCGCGACTTAAACTCACTGGCGGCGCGCTGGTCGTGCCACCTCCCCTTTCACAGGAGGCTGATTTTTTGGCCGCCTGCTCCATCTGAAGTGGAAGAGGAGCCACGAAACCCTTCCCAGTAGCAGTGTGAAATGATATACCACACTTCCTCCATGGAATGCCGGTTCAATCCACTCTGATGACTGCAGCGGCTTTGTGCTACAACCTCCTATTATGGCACGCGTCGGTGCGCTGCCTCTATCGTAGCCGGTTTGTGCCTCTATGTCGACGGTCTTCCATAGAGGTGAAAGGATAACAAATATATATAAGGGTTAGGGCTGGGTTCATTGTCCTCACTCCCTTTGCGTTAGCTCATAAACAAGAGGGTGGAAAGAGGGATGAAATATAAATTCACTTTAAATAAACATGAATTAAACCCCTAACTCATAAGACCATTGGAGAATGTCCATTCTTGAATGTGGGTCGTCTACTTCATTCCCACAGAAGGTTTCCAATGACTTTGCTCATATGTTGTCCTTCAGATCACAGTTCAGTGTCACCAGTCACCTCTCACTGGGATGAGCTCCATCCTCTAAGTGTTTGGCATCACAACACTACATAGTCTCTTCGTTTCTTTGTGGAACTGTTCTAAATCCTCTCTATAAGATCCCTATAAATAGGAGAGGGGGAGGGTAAGTAAAAACCTGGAGAATTAATGGGGGCTCATTAAATAGTAACCTTCTTAATTCCCCAAATACATCATTGCATAATATGGATAGGTCAATACAATTATTGGCTTGACACATCATGGGTCAGACACTCTTCTTGTCTGTTGGTGGAGAAGAGAAAAATAAAAAAATTAAAATTATTTTATTTCATTTTTTTAAATCACAAAAAATAACCTTTTCTCCAAACCAACTGTGGTTAAAGTAATGTCTCCCTTAAATTAATCAATGAACTACGGATTCAACAGGACCCTATGATTTTTAATCTGATCACAGGTTCAAAAGTTAGAAAATTCCTCTCACGCATTTAATTAATGTACCTTAAAAATGATTGGAGATTTATTCTGGGCACACCAGGAATCCAAATCATGTTCCATCAATTTTCACAGACTCGTAATAATTACATATAATTAGAGAATTACATGGAAAATTTGGGTCTTCAATGTCACCCACATTAGGGATTTTCATCCACGAAATCCACAATATAGACTAAGGAATCAATGGGGGTACTGAGAAGAAATTTGAGCCACCAACTCCCTTGTGGAATTTTGGAGGTTCCCATGAAACCAGTGAACACACACAAGAGGTATCAACTACCCAAAAATGAATCACTCTTGTTGATCCTAAATCTCCACTGGAACTACCATAAACACCTCCCCATCATCAAAGTCCATATATCCATGGTTAATAATGTGATATAGGTCATGGACGTATCTTCTCAGTTGGGATTTTTGGAAGAAGTCGTGCACCCTCTCCAACTGTGGTGGAACTACCAAGTAGTATCCCACCATTCATATCCTCTTATGTATCATAAATAGAACAATAAATATCTGTATTAAATTTATACCTCGGCCAAATATATGTAGTCCCATTCAAGGAGAGACTCGCAAGAATACGTAGTCCCCTACCTGGAACTCCAATTGTCTCATTCTCCTGTCAGTAAAAGACATATATCCACTCTATTCAGTATTAATACGCTCCTAGATGTTCTACACCCTCTTAGCGGTAGCCCATACCTTCTCTAGACGCATAAATGATGACTCCCCTAGGTTTATCCAACATAGAGGTGATCTTCAAGGTTGACCATACAAGGCCTGAAATGGTTCCATTCTGATGGTGGAGTGATAACGGTTGTTTTATTCAAACTCCTCCAAGGGCATGTGATCCTCCCAAATCTAGAAATAATATAGGATTCTTTATCGAAGCATGTACTCCAAAGTCTTAATGGTCCACACTATCTTAACATCCGTATGAGGATGGAAGGTGGTGCTAAAATGTAGTTGTGTCCCGAATGCCTCCTATATTCCATTCCACAACCGAGATGTAAAACGTGTGTCACAGTTAGAGACCATCATCAATGTAACCCCATGATGTTGTAAAATCTATTATATATAGAGGCATCCCAAGCCCTCTACATATCCCTTCTCTTGGATTGGTAGGATTTGTGCCAACATGGTGAGTCAGTCAACGATCATCCAGATGGAATCATGTCCCCTGGACGTACATGGAAGCCCTATCATAAAGTCCAAGGAGACCCCATCCCACTAACAATTGGGCACCTCTAATGGTTGTGATAAGCATATTGGAACATGATTCTTGGCCTTCAATTGCTGAAAATTATTCCATCGAGAAAAAAACACTACTATAACCATATTCATACCTAGCTACCACTACTGATGTTGGAGGTCTTGGTTCATCTTCGCTACACCAGGATGTACCTCTATATGGGACGTTTAGAACTCCCTCAGCACATATTCTCGTAGAACCCATATACCATGGAAATTCCACAAAATAGGATGACGTGCTCCGCACCTTCAGAAAATCCACCAGGTGACTGTCTTGAGGATATTGGAGCACGTTGAGCCTCAATGTCAATGTAACCAAGATGCACCTCTCTAACTCATTGAAGGAGTATGAGAGTGACTATCATAGACTGGAGTTATGTTACCACATTTATATCCATGATGGATATCTACATCATGGATAGCTACTCTATCGCCTCAATCAGCAACTGTAGACCATATTTCCGACTGAGTGCTTCTTCTACCACATTACCCTTTCCAGGAGTATAGATTTTCTCAAAGTCATACTCTTGGAATAACTCTAGCCATCACTGCTATCTCAAGTTCAGGTCCTTCGAATAGAAGATATAACCGAGACTCTTATGATCATAGTATACTATAAAATGATTTCCCATTATGTAATGTCACCACACCTTCTAGGAGAAGACCACTGCTACGAACTCCACAACGGGGGTAGCTTAGTTCTGATCATGTTGCCTCTGCTATCATGAGCTATAGGCAATCACAACTCACTCCAACATGAGGATACACCCAATTCTATCCCCAGATGCATCGCAGAGGACTATATTTCCAACAGACTCCTCTGGTAGACACAAGATGGGTGCACTCATCAGTCTCTTCCTCAGTTCCTAAAAATTCTACTAGCATATCTAAATCTATACGAATGGATTTTCCTTCATCGTCAAAGATGAAAAGGGTCTTGAAACTCTAGAATAGTCAGTCACAAATCTACATTAGTATCTAGCTAACACCAAGAAGCTCTACACCTTGGTCACACTCATAGGTGGCTCACAAGTAAGTACATCATTTGTCATTGTTGGATCCAATGCAACTCTAGCCTCTTAGATAGCATGTCCCAAAAATAGGACCCCTCATATCTAGAACTGGCACTTTGACAGCTTACCGTAATGTAGGTGCTCCTGGAGTGTATCATGAACTATCTACTGATGATAGGCCTGCTACTCCTCCAACGATGAGTACACTGTGATGGATTTGATGAACACCGCCAAAATGTGATATATGTTTGTCTGAATGATCTTGTTCATGAGTATCATGTATACTTATAGGGAATATTTCATGTTGAACGACATAACCAAGAATTCATAGTGGCCATACCGATATCTGAAGTTTCCCTTCTTCACCTCCTCATATCATACCCTGAGCTGATTATAGCCTAACCTAATGTCTATCTCGAAAAACCAACGATATACCTACAACTGATTGAAAATATCATCAATCCTCAAAAGTCGAAACATGTTCTTCATGATCACCTACTTCAGGAGCCAGTAGTCTACACAGAGTCTCAAACTCCCATCAACCTTCTTGGAGAAAAAAATCAGGGCTAACCATATAGAAACTCTAGGCCTTATGAACCTCTTATTCTAGAAGTCCTCAAATTGTACTTGTAACTCATGAAGCTCTGCGAGATCCACCCGATATGCTGGTGTAGATATCAGTGTCATAATAGGGTACAAGTAGAGGTAATTTCTACCTCTCTTCATGGTGGTAGTCCCTTAACATCAATAGGAAAGGCATCGACATACTGGTCCACCACTATAGGATAGCATAGACTCTAAACAACTACTACCTAGATGGTAAGGATATCCAACTGATGTGTGATCAGCAAAACCCTCCACCGGGTAAGTATGTCCTTTGCTGCAAATGTTCCCATCTCTCTAGTGAAGGAATACCTACTCCCTTCTGTTTGTTCACACCGCACTTTGCACCTAATATAGTCAATATGATCTTTGTCTAGTGATAACCAGTCCATACCCAAGATGACATCGTAATGCTTCTACGCCACTACTAGGAGATCCAATCCAAAGATTTTGCCTCCTAGAGTAATCTATAACTACTGGCACCAGCGTGTAATTGTAGAATATAATCTAGTAGGAGTATCTAGCCGTAAGGATCAATCCAACAGCTCCACTGAAATCTCCGATCTCTGAACGAGGGTAGTGGAAACAAAAGAGTGATTATAACCTCTATTTATTAGTACTACAGCTATGGTGGAGTAGACATAGATCATAACACTAATCATCTATGGAGTTTTGTGGTCATAGGTCTCATCTTCTTGGAGCTAAACGCTTCCCGTACAACATGCTACCTCTAGTTGGGATGGACCACCTAGTGTTGGTGGTAGTAGAACATCGTATCACCGCTCACCGCCTATTGCATGACCAACTCCCCTAACACATCCACCCACTTCATGTAGACCTCTTCAATTGATCCTTTGCTTCTACCTAAGTGGTCCCTTGATCATTTTTTGGTAATCAATGTTACAGGTCAAAAAATATCTAGCCATGTGACCTTGCCCGCCACATGTGTATCATTGTTTGTCCCTCATCTGACCTCTTATACCTAATGATCATCATACCTTCAAACCTGTATCTCGAGGCCGTCCAGAAATAGTTATGGTCTACTTGGAACTCTGTGTCATCTACCTAAAGCAGTCATTCTATCACCCTAACCTGCATCGGTATGCTGAGCGATATCGTCGATTCTATGATATCCCGTCGGAGACCCTGCTCAAACTTTTGTTCCTTGAAAAATGGGTCTCATACTATGTCAGTTGAGAATTGAGAGAGATCAGTGAAACTAAGAGAGTATTGGGCCTCAGTCATGCTACTATACTGTAGGGGTAATAGCTCCTGTATACACACCGATCATAAGCTCACTGGGATGAACTCTTCTATGAAAAGGCTCATGATGTATTCCTAGAAGAGGGTCATCTCATCGTGTATCTGGAGCATCAAACTCCACCATCTCCCTTCTTCTTCATTGAAGAGACTAGTTATTATGATCAGCATAAGTTTAGATGGTCTCCCAACCATGCGGAAAACTCTGACCACAACCTCCAGCTAGCCCTCAGATTCTTGCAGATCCGTCAAGACTCAGAACCTCAGAGGCCTCGGTAACTGAAACTCTTGCAACGTTCCCGGTCAATGTGTGCCCTCTACTAGTGTGGAAGGTGGTAAAGGATTCCAAATGGGTAGTGGTGCATCTGGTCCACCACCCGATGGTGCTAATGCCATACGAGGGCCCTACACTGAGGTCTCATCAGTCAGTCGATCATCATCACATACTCTCTCATAAATCCTGGAAAGCTGTCTACATTGCGTTATCAAAAAAAAAGACAGGTATGCCACAGTAAAAAATTTATACATGGTGAGATGACTCAGAAAGATCACAGGAAAAAATAATCAAGAAATCACATAATTAGTGTTTTTGTGTGCAGAGTTCGGATTCATAATTTAGGTCCTAGGGTATGGATATGTTAGGAAATGCACCAACACTCGATTCCCCAAACATAAAACCCCACTCATAACACTTAACACTATTACCACATGAAAATATCATAGGCCTAGTTAATCCGTAGATCTGAATCCTATTCTAACACCATGTCAGTACTCGTCCCCAGGGGATTGTGTTGTGACTACCCCAAGCCCGCCTTCCATAGGCTAGAGGATACCGACAATAACCAGAAAGCTATATCCCTAAAATGGGAAGTAATTGACTTTAAACCTATAAAAACACACATAGTAGAACCTAAGATAGATGCAAACACCAAGTAAACTCTTTTCATAAAGAGTGATGAAAGTGAAGGGGGCCAGAATACAAGCCCCACTAGAGAAAAATAAAAGTACAACCAAAAAGTACAAAATAGATGAAAAGGGAAAAGAAGCTATTCGATTGTCCCCCAAAGATCCTACCAGATGGTTAGGTAGAGCTAATGATCAGTAGTCCCTACATCATGTCATGAGAAATTGTCCACCTATCAGAACTATTCAATCAATGATCCATCAACCTTGATAGATGTTGTACATCATGTGAACAAGACACAACCAGGTGCGGGCGAAGCCCATGTAGTGGTGAGTATAATGATAAATAGTAGGGACCCCGAGACCTCATAGGACTCCTAAATTTCCATGAAATAAAAAACGACAAAGAAAGACTTCAACTCTACTTAGTTATATGCCCATACATAAACCTATGTTATCAAGATATACTTATTTCATACATGTGTGAAGAATTCCACAAACAGAACAACAAAAATATAGGAATTACCACACAAGTAAAAGACTATTTCCAAATAGAGATGCAGCAAAAAACATGTATTATTGAAGTAAAGAATTACAGATTATTAGTCGCAAATCTTGATCATCTTATTAAATAAAGAGGCACTACTGCTGACCATACCGTGTCTGTCCCACACATGATCGATAGGTATTAACCCCCACAATTCTCCACATAGTATCTGTCCCACCCCGAGTCGATAGGTACTATCCCATGAAATGAACCACCTAGGATCTTACCCCAAAAAGGATCGATATGCACAGGCACAAACATTATTGATGAGAGCTGACCCACACATGTTCTGACCCACACAGGATCAGTATGTGTTGACCCACACCAAATCACTGAGCACTGACCCATACAGGATCTTACTCAAACAAGATCTGTGCAGACCCACATAGGATCACTCGGTAATATCCTCTATATGATATGTCTCCAACCTCTGCCTCACTGTAAGCCATGGGATTCCTCACACCCGGTATGCTCGAGTTCCAAATAATTTTGCCTTGAGATATTTGTTAAATCTATACTTCCACTAATATCCAAAATGCAGTATCCAAAGGGACCGCCTTGTAGTAAGGATTCTAACATGATAAACGGGACATCAATCAAACGCCTGGTCCATGAATTATAAGCATTTTAGTTATGGGGGGTAGATTGGATTCGGGTTACATCCAACCCATCCATACTACAAATGTCTTTGAAACTCAATAGGAGTATACCAAAAGGACCTTCTCTATACAATGATTCCAACTCTGTAAATGGTTCTTAAAAAAGACATTTTATTCTCAAGATATATCCCCTTAAGTGTTTCTCAGCTAGGTTGGGCATATGTCTGGTCCGACCTAGACAGAAATGGGTGTTCCACAATGTGGCCACCTAACCCTAATAGTGTGCCCTACAAGGGGTCATCCTGAATTCATAGGGCGTGACCCATAATAAGAGGCCCAACGGTTCATTTCCCGAGCTTCAATGGTGGGGGATTCCCCCCCCCCGTATGTAGAACGGCCCAGAAGTCATTCTATTTTGTGAAATGGTGGTGCCATATGGGCACCGCCCGGTCACTGCAGAACCCGCGCAGTGGGTTCCTTCTCCGTGGTGACATAGGTTTCTGCTTCTTCTTACTAGTGGAACGTTGGTAGCACCTCCTCCCCTTTAGCGACCAACTGATTTGTCATCCACCTCTTCTGTCTATCACGGCTAATGAGGCATGGTAACCTACTCCGCAATGGCACGCGATGGCGCATCACACTTCCTCATTGGGTGACAAGTGCTGAACTCTCTAATGACAGCCACATCCTCCTCTTACGGCACGCATTGGTGCGCCGCCTCCTTCGTAGCCGTTTAGTGTCGTCATGCTGACATTCTTCCATGATTGTGCAAGCAAAAAAATGATAGTGGAGGGTAAAGATTCTGTTCGTTAGGCTCACGCCCTCCACATTATCTAATTAACAAGGAGGATAGAGGGGTTCAATATAAATTCACATTAAATAAACATGAATTAATCCCCTACCACGTAAAACTGTTGGATAACGTCCGCTCATGAAGGTGGTTTGTGTACTTCGTTCCCTCAAATGTTTCCCAATGATGTTGGTCGTACATCGTCCATTGGTTCGAGGTTTGGTGTCACCCGTCACCACCCACCAAGATCATATCCGTCCTCTAAGGGTTTTGTGTCATGATAATAGTTCAACACATTGTGTCTTGGAGAAGTTGTGCAAACACCTTTATTCAAGCTCCAAATAAATACGATAGGGGGGTACGTAATGAAATGGGGAGTTATTGTGGTCTCATTATTTGGGAACCTTTAAAATTACCTAATGATGTCATAACATATGATTTAGAGATCAAGACATTTATTAGCATGACACATCGTGGGTCCCACACACTACTTTTCCTTGGGTGGAGAAGAAAAAATATACAATATTTAAATTATTTTATTTAATTTCATTTAAAATTAAAAAAACATAAATGGTCTTCCATACCACTACGGTTAAAGTAATGTCTCCTTTAAGAGAAACCTAGAAATAGAAATTCAACGGCTCCCTTATATATTTAATCTGATCATCGGTTCAAAAGTAAGAAAATGCCACTCGCGCGTTTTCCGAACGTACCTTAAAAAAATCAGAAATTTTTTCTGGGAACACTGGGCCATTGAATCAGGTGCCGTCAATTTTCTCAGTCTTGTAATAATTTAAAAAAAAATAAAATTCATGGATATTCTTGGTCATTACGATTTTCTTCACCCAATCATGTTTTCCATATATAAGATTTATTTCATTATTTATATTATTTGATTGAAGAAAATCACATTTATTAAAATGGAGTCATATTTTATCCGTTAATTTTTACATTTTTTCCAACATATACATTATAAATATTTTTATTTCCCTTAGAACATATGAATTAAACTGTTTGGAATATATATATTTTTTAAATTTTCTTCTATACCATAAACTTAGTAATCATTATGACATTAAATTATTATTTTTTTGGGAGAGGAAATCCATATTGGAAGGGGAGGAGTAACACTAGGGAGACATGGAAGGTTCATTCATGATATATTGTGTAATTATTAATGTTTTTCTAAATGGAATCATTTTCACCGTAATTAAAAAATGAACTGAGAAATGAATAAATTAATATATACAAAATGCATAGAATAGAAAAATGTTCCTACAAGAATTACTGTCTTTAATGAATTATAATTATTGATTTGTGTCCGTGTTGTTGGGAGATATAATTTCATGAAAATTACAATAATGAGCTATCCATTTTAAATAATAATATTTTTAATGGGTAAATAGAATAAATTATTTGTATTTCATAGATCAACTCCAATACAAATTATAACCATAATGTTAATAGATGTTAGTTATGAATTCCTCATGATTTATGATAGACGTTCCTTTAAAGATGGGTGATTAAATGACATGTAATCCAATGGTTGGAATAATGCAGTCCTGATATGAATATAAATGTATAAATATGTTACCTAATATGGTTAGTGGAATTAATTATAGTGTGATAGATCATTTATTGAATATGTATTAATGGTCTGTCTTGTAATTTGGGTAAAAATGGAATGTTTTTTTATTTTCTAATTTTAAATAAACCCTGAATTCACATTTTTCACATCATTTTTTTGTTAGAAATCATGTATTACACAATTATATTTATAATCATTATATTTTTGAATATATTACTAACAAAAACTTATATCTAATATGTATTTTATGTTTATGGTTTTCTTGAAGAGAATAGCAGATTTATTTTAATAGGGGGTTTTATAACTCCAAATTATAAAGTTGTTTTACTAATTTATTTTTTTTGATTTTAAAATTTTTTCAAAAATAATTTATATTATTTCCTAGTGTTAATTTATAAAACATCATATATTATAAGTCATGAAAACATATATGGATTATGAAATTAAATAATGTAATGTGAATATTTTCTATCTGATATATATAATTTTTAAAATACTAGAAGGGGTATAAAATTTATTATTGATACATACCTCATTATGAAATGATTATTATCACTGTTACTATTTCACATTTAATTTTCTAATATCAAAATATATTATCCCACATGTTTTTTATTATAAACAAATTTATTATTTGAATTATTTATCAAATTTCTCCCTGAAATTTTGTATCATTAGTAATAAATACATCATTTCATTCAACTTCGAGTTACATGAACATTATATCATAGGATTTTTTCTCAAAAAATAAATATGCTGGAAGGGGGTTTAATTGTATAAAATTTTAATTACTAGATAAATTATTATCTTTCACAGTATGGTTTTATTAAATATTGTACGTTGTTCCCCTATGAAATTTTATATCATGATTCCATCATTATAAATGCTATTTATTTTTTTGTTGTAAATTCTATCATTCATGGGGTTGTTGGTCGGAATTTTCTAATTTAGTATGGTTTTTTCAAAAATAAACTAATTTACTTTGAGTTAATATTCATAATATTGAATTTTTAATAGTGTTTTCTTATTTCATAATATTTTATTTCATGGATTTACTTATAAATTCAAAAATAAAACATTATTTTGGATGATAAAACATATAAACATCCATCATCTTATTTATAAAAAAAATATTCACCTTTATAGGCATGATATTACTTCCAATACCATTCCATTTTAAAGACTATGTGCCTTCATCCGTTGATTAAAGTGCGTCCACCTAGATACCAAATTGTTGATTGGTTAGGGATTTATTTACATAAACTTGAACAGTTAATCTATATTTTGTTAGTTTTTGTGATGCTTGTGAAAAAAGTTACTTATTTTATTAAATGGGGAAATATTGAGAATCTATATATTTTTTATCTCAATATTGTTGTTTCTATATTTCATTAGACAATTTATTATATATTGTTTCACTCTTTATGATCATTCAATGTATGTCTTATGTCTATTTTGTTAATGTTTTGTAAGGATTGTAATTATATTCCATGTGATTGTTTCTAAATACATGTGTTTATTTATTACTAATGCATGTTAATTATGAATGGTATTTTTATTTTTATTTTTCATATTGTCAATTTTTTAGATGAAATGAAGTGATGGGGATAACCTAGTTTTATATATCCACTTGATTCATCTATTGGTATCATAAGAAAAAATCGCTGTGGTATTATGCTAAATAAAATCCCATAAAATATCATAATAATTGGTATTATATTGTATGATAATAATGTAAAATTACATGATTACACAGTCTATGCAAAATATATAGTTATCCCACATTATTACTTTCATTATAATGGTACCAGATAATGTTACCAATTTTATCTTTTTAGTTTCAATTATTTTTTATTGAATTCTAATACTTTAAATTTTATTATATTTTGGATTATTTATATATTTATTCAATATTATTTATTCTTATTTTATGATCTGTTATGATCATTAATTAATATAACTTATATTTACTGTTATTGATAATTTCAGTGGACCTGTATTAGGTTTCCATTTTATCGTGTACTGATGGATTGTATTAATCATTATATTTATAATAGAATATAATGTGTGGATAATTTATGGGATATAATGTAGATATATTATGAATTATGTAGATTTTTATATAGTGTAAAATGTTAATTCGATGAGAAAGACATCAAATTTAACAGTTGAAAATTTTCCCTAAGATGCTCACTATATAAAACTGCATGGTCTTCAAAATAAGTGAAATCAATTTTTCCATATTGAAATTAATAAAATAATAATAATATGACTGTACAGAAACTTTCTATGGTAATATATAAATAATGTATTTATTCACAATAGATATTTGGATTATCGGTCAATGTGTGATAATTTGTTTTAATGTCTATTTTAGATAGTATTATATATTACTATGTAAATATTTTAAGATATTATATATATATATATAAATATCTTTAATATTTGTGTGGTATGGTACATAAATATTTCTAAATTATCGATAACAAATTTCGGTTAGTTTAGTTAATTTCGAATATTATATGGGTGAAGATAAATTATTATTTTTTGAAATGTACCTAGATATGTCCATTGGAAAATTATATTTATTTTATAACATCCTGATGTATTTTAATCTACAAATTTCATTGATCTTTATGAAACTACATCATAGTATATTCATTGGTTTAGGGATTAATATTAGCAATGGATTCACCCATGGGAAATAAGATATAAAAACGATGGTTGTGTTACAATTGCAACTTCAGATTCCCAGAGTGGGTGGTTACATAATTACATTGGAATATGAAATTTGGGATCACATTATAAATGATAAACTATTTTAAAAGTCTTAGGTGACTAGATAGATATATTATTCAATTTTTTACATTATAAATAAAATATGAAATATAGTTTTAGAAAAAATTGGGATTTTTTGTCTCACTCAAGGTATTATTCCTCAACTATTAGGTAATGGAGACAACATAAGGGTGCGAAAACATTTTAATAAGAGAAATTTATTATGTAATATATCATTAGTAAATTTGGAATAGTCAATTTGGAATGAAAAAAAAATTGAAAAAACATTCCAAAAAACCAATATCATTAACAGGAAATGCATCCGTGTGTAATACCAATCTAAAAATAGCGTGGATAATAATAATGAAATTATCAAATATAAAAATGAATAATATTGGATTTCATTATCTAAAAAATCCTGATATAAATATCACAATGTCCTTGTTCCAAGATAATTAAAACTATGGGTAAGTATATACAAAAATTCATTTTATTTTTCCAAATAAATTATCATGAGACCAGTACATGAATTAAGTGGACTTATAATTCTAGGACCCAACATTCACAAAATTTATAATGTATTCCACTTACATAAACTGATCAATATAAATATTAAACAATTTACCATGTCCTCAAAAATTGAAATTGAGTAAAAATTAGAAGATATAATCATTTGGACATCTCTTAAATTAAATTCAATGTATTCATTGTGCGTATAAATTTTATGAGGCTTATGAAATATTAATATACAAGATAATAGATTATATACATTTAATGATTTAAAATTTAAAATTATAACAAGAAGTATAAAAATTTATGTTATATTTATAAACCTAAAAATTAATTAAATATTATATAAGTTTGGGGATAAATTCTTTTCTTCTGTTGTATAAAAGAGTTCCGATGAAACATATAAAATAAACTTTTACTAAATAGTTTCCTTTTTAAAAACATTTAAAAAATTTAAAATTGGTTAAATATCATATAATTATTATTGATATGGGAATTTACATTAGTTATGTACATGTTATAATGAAATTAACTTTTTGAGTTTTTGTAATTTCTGTTGAAGAAGAATCTATTGGAAAAAATTAGAATGATTACATTTAAACCATGTATAATTTCAAGGGTAACATATCATATCATTAATAAATCGTTTGAAAAAAAATATTTCAATTAAAATTTATAAAAATAACAACATGGGAGAATATTATACCTGATCAAAAAGGGAAAATGTTTAGTTGATATTTTATCATTTTTTTTCATCTTTTATGTTCCAAATTATGGAAATGTTGAATAAAAATATAATTAATTAATAAATATTAAGAGGATAAGAAAATTATTGGTTCTTATAAAAGATAAATTATATAATTCCATCAATTAATATACATGAAATATCATTCATAAAAACAAATATGTCTCCATGGAATGTAAATTGATTTGGAATCTCTTACCTCACACATCTAATTGGATTGTCATGTTTTAACCACCTATATAAAGGATAACAATATGTTTTTAATTTATCCAAATATTACTCTAATATTTATAATTTTATATATGATCCTTCAAAAATCTCTTCTCACCATTTCATTAATAATATTTAATTATAACCATTGTTTTCGATGTAAAATGAATAATTTTCTCCTCCATGTTTTGTGATCGATGTTCCATATCGTGTAAATAATTTATAGTTACAACATTTGGAGAAATAAATTAATTTTTTAGGTATAAATTATATTGATTATAATATTCTTAATACCCATTCATGAAATTTGAATATGAAAAATGAATAACATCACTTCATGGAAACAATAGGACATGTGTAAATATGATTTACATTATGATTTCCATAATAGGAGAAAGGGTAATAATGTAGATGATATATTTAATTTATACAATAAAAATAATTTTATTAGTATCATATAAATTCATTTATCAATATATATTTATATCAAATTTTTTCAATGATTGAGTGAAAATTACATTAGTTTGTGAAGCGGTTGTCCATCGCACACACAAGTGACTATTTTTATTCACATATGTCATGGTAGGATATGAATAAATTTAACTAAATCAACATAATATCATATAAATAATTTTTAAATTTTTTAATAACTATAAAATAATTTTCATGAAATTAATTATGGAGGTAAATGATTAATAAAAAATTGTTTTCGGGCAGAATATTTACATCTATTTTAAAAAAGACCTTTGAATATCCTATTATGGACCATATTGTTATTTCCTTGGAAATAAAATAACCTATAGAATTTTGATAAAGATTTTGGGGAGATTTATTCCAAATTTTATAGTGATAAATGGATAAATTTGTTTGAATAAGAAAGGGTGGAATATTCACTTTTATATATGATGTGAGTGGATGTAATTTAAATATTCAATGTTTTATAATAATATTAGTAAAAATAAATGAAAAAATGCCTAAATAATTTATCATATTATAATGAGATATGTTCAAGTTTTAAATCAAGAAATGTATTATATTTAATAATTAGTTATGGTTATTTTAAACCATATCATAATACGTTATCCCCTAGTGAACACAATTTTACCATAACTACTAAAATTAGTATCTAATGTTTTTACTTTTAATTATTACCAAAAAAATACATTTAATGAAATAAATCATTTTTATTATTTTATTTAACTCGGTAGAATAATTATTTTCAAAGTCACATCATAGATGTGGTAAAATTTATACTAAAACTAAACATGTAAAACCTGTTATAAGGAGGGTTTACAAGAAATGAATTTTTCATTGATAAGATGATATTTCATTTACTAGATTACTAGTAATTCAAATAATATGGATTTAAATTCATATAGTTAGACATATAATATTAAATATAATTTAAATATGAAATAATTAAATATAATTTTAGTAAATTAAAAATGAATTACATTATTCTTCTAGGAACAATTATTTGAAAAATATCCCTTTACATCCAAATGATAATATCATTATTTGTATCAAATTGAAATCCAATACATGATAAATTATAAATAATATAATAAATTTTTATAAATAAAATTATCACTAGTCACATACAACCATTTTTGAAATTCATAAAAGCATATTTCTACGAAAAAATTAAAGGAACCCATTCTCATCTTATTTTGAACTAGTAAATTGAAAATTGATTTTAATCAAATCAAATTAGAAATTCTAAGTAATAAAATTTTTAAATTTTAATTTTATTATTATTCTATTAAAATTAATTTCAATTTACTATAATGAATCATGGGGTTATATTCTTCCCTTCATCAAAATTATAATCTTTAAAAATTTTATAGATAATAAATTATAATAAATGGGTATTCCTTTTCTTACAGACATACCCATATTCCTAAATTGATTCCCCCATTATGTGATTTCTCCAATTTAACATTTGTAGTCGAATAATATTATTAATAAATAGTAGTTCACTCTTTTAAATAATCTAGATAGTCTATTCATTGTATAATTCATCATGGTCGCATTCTATTTCATCAAAGGAGAGAACATATGTTGGGTATGTCATGTACGTCATAAAACTGATAAATAAAAAACATTAAGTAATTTTTAGAGGCATGGTGGAAATTGTAAATGGAAATCAATGTATCCATTTTATTAAAAAAAATTTAAAAAATATATCTACATTAGGCTGAATTTCTATATCTTAACAAACAAAATAACATCCTTTAATAAATACAATATCATTGAAAACATGATATCTAACATGAAATTTAAAATCATTAATGATGTTAATAGCATTAATAATTCTCCTTCATTGATGTTCATTAATATTATTAAGAATTTTATTGACTTTTTTTCTCCTTAATAAATTTTGGGCATGCAAATATTATAGTCCCAAACATTATTCCAATAATTTGTTTTACACCATCCTGTTTCATATAATGCCTCATTACATGCTATTTGAATTACAGAATTGATGTTTTTATTATATAAAATCTCTTCCAATGGAAAATAATGATCCCATATACCTATAATGTTATTTGATAATGTTATCTTCATTCATTCAAAAGATTGAATAGTTTTTCAAACATTTCATTTGTTCATTAATGATAGGAATTTTAAAATGAATCTCGATATTAATATACTTTTGAATTATTTCACAGAATTTTTATGTATATCATGGATCATGATAAAAACCTATGAAAAAAGGTTCACCATTACCAAAAAAACATCATTAATTTAGATATATGAACAATTTTTATGTAGTAAATCTTTACATCTTGTGAGGAAATGTGGAAATTTGGTAAGATGGTTAAAAATATACATTATTATATAATTCATTCTAATAGCATTTGGAAAAACATAAAAAATATTTTGTAATGTAATCCCATATATAAATTGAAATAATAAGATGATTCTCAACTCCTAAAGGATTTTTTCTATAATCATTCACATGTTGAAATATTGAGCATCAAAAAACATAATCGATATTTTCTCACATCATATTCTCCCACCAATAATGTTCCCTCAAATATCACTAAATGTTTGTGCCTCCAATATTTATAGAGGAATTCAAGAAATGTACATCATCCAAAAATTCCATTTTCATATCATCTATATATTTAACACAAACCCTCATTCCAAATTTTAAAACACTAAATTCATATATAGAGTCTACTAATATCCCATCATTTAAAATATTAACATGAAATTGAAAAATATCATCAATAGGATGAGAATATTTTACCTTTTAAATTAAATATATATTTCCATTAATTTGAATAGGTGATGATGTTTCCAAATACATAATAATTCACATATCAAATTTTAACTGATCCTGGATCGTAAGATCAACATCAGTACAAATTTTGGTTTTAACATAAAGATCATTCCATCTCAATATAATTGTTACATTATTTTCTTTCTTAGGGTGGTAGTGTATTGTGCAATACTATTACCTAATTAGCATTATCCATCACCTTTTCATTATTTTGAGATGTTTCTATGAATAATTTTATTTTTCTTTAGTGATCTATATATATCTCACATCATTCAAATTTTAGATAATGTCTTTATATCTTATTGAAATTACAGCTGCGAACTCATTATCATGAGTGGTGTAGTAATTTTTTTTAGACCCTTAACCAAATTGATTAATATATAATAAACTATTCATTATACATAATTGAAAAACAATTCCCCATCATTAATTAATCACAATATCTCAAAAATATGATATTTTCTAATGGAAGAGCCAAAATTGGATAAATATATTATATCATATATAATTCATCAAAAATTTCACCACATCCCATTATCCATAATTAATAAACCCATTTAATTGTAATAATGGTTAACATATTATCTCATTATACATGATTTTAAATATATCCTTGATTTTAACCTGCCAATTAAATTAATATATGTAGTTTGATTGTTTTACTTCATGTAGGAAATTTTATGAGTACATATTGCTTTATAGGTTCAACTAAGAAACCATCCATAGTGAAAATATGTCCAGGAATAGAAGTAATATAAATCTATAATTCAAATATTCATAACATCCCATATAATTCCTTTATTCTCAGTGTATCAATAATCATTTTCAAGGGATTATCATTTTTCTTAAAGAATTTTTAATTCAACAAGATATAATAAATAATTACCCCAAAAATATTATAATAATATTTTAGTGACACATAGTTCATTATATTCACAGAAACAGAGGATTCATTTTTTATTCCAAA
Organism: Viscum album; assembly: GCA_963277665.1. Taxonomy (NCBI): domain Eukaryota; kingdom Viridiplantae; phylum Streptophyta; class Magnoliopsida; order Santalales; family Viscaceae; genus Viscum; species Viscum album. Next base: position 522,276,268 of record OY728160.1, read on the forward strand.
TAGAATTATAGTTATCATTCAATGTTCATACATTGTTTAATTTTTTTATTTAGAATATCATCCTTCATTGCTCACAATTGATGTTTCTAGGAATGAATGTTCATATTCAAAAAATATTGAGATCCATTTGTTTTATTGAATAATTCATTAATGTGAGTATATCATACTGGTTAATTGTATTAATATATTTTATATCACTATTATATAATAACAACCTCATGGATTCATCATTCTACATAAAAAATAGAATAATACAATCCCATAGTTAAAAATTAGGGTGTATAAATCCCCTATAACATAGATCGTCTAGTTTTTTTATCATATAAAAATATAAAATGTATCATGTAAGAACCTAGTTCTTTTTTCTGAGGTATGGGTATCTTCTTTTGGTTTTTCTTTAAGTGTTTATTAGAAACTAAGGAAAATGGGGATAATCCCAAATTCTAGAAAGTACACACCGTGTAATTTTCCTCACATTGTGTACTTTTGTCCTTGTGGAATGAGTACATGGCCCGTGTGGCCATGTCGGCGACCAAAGTGGTAGAAACCGACTACACACCGTGTCAGGGCCCGTTACACACCGTGTAGTCTTTCAGCAGGAAAATAGTAAAGCAGTGGCCAACTGTGCGGCAGAATACACCGTTTACTCAAGAATACATGCCGTGTAGTCAAGTCCGCAGATGAACAATACCACGCTGGTGGGAAACCACCAGATGAACAGTTTAATGAAGGAAGTACACACCGTGTACTTAGAAGTACACATCGTGGAATTTTTTTTCACTTAAAATGGGTAGTAGCTTCCCCTGTTCATTGGGAAGGTTTAGAACGGGATGAGAGAGCAGAAGAGGGAGGTTGGAGCTTTCGAGAGCTGCCAGGCGCACCTCAGGAATCCTATTCCACCTCGGACGATCTCGTTGGAACCGCACTGGTTGTCCCTCCACTCCTCTTAAGCCGTTCTTACCAATTCTTCCTCAAAGAATTTTATTTTAGTTTTAAGGAGTTTTATTCTATGTCAGATCTACATCGTTCTTGGGCATTTCTGGAATCGACGTCTACGTATATCATTCGTTGGCGTTTAAGGTAGGTGGATTCGTGTTTATTTTCCAACTGTTTTGTGTTTTGTGCGTTTTGGAGCTACGAAATCATATTTGCGGTGTCCTGTGGCAGAGTCTGTGGCTATTTTAAATACCTATAATTGAATAGGAAATTAATTATGATAATAAAATTTTGTTTGGGATCGCTTCATGGATCCCGGACCATCCCAAGGGGTGCGTTCCTCTGTTTAGCAGTTTGGCAAGGATTCCTGAGGGTATGCCATGTTTAATTATGAATTAATTTTTCCTTGAGAGGAATTGTATGTAAATTGCATGTTTATATGTTGGTCATGTCCTGATTTCATATGCTTGGGGGCAGTGTTCACTATAGCCTGAGGGTGTACCTATATTAGCCTGAGGGTGACATTCAATTTCACCTGAGGGAAAACTTTCGTGCCCGAGGGCTTGAATTCTGTTATGCACGCGGGAATGATTCTGTTATGCCTAAGGGCTAGATTCTATTATGCCTGAGGGGGAGATTCTATTATGCCTTAGGGTGAGATTCAATTTGGTGTATTCTTAATGTCAAGTGGTTAAATAAATAATTTAAATTGAAATATAACTGGTTAAGTTAGTTACTTTTGAGTACTGCTTAGTTTATTGCATTTAGTACTGCACATTGTTGTTGCATGTCTACACCCAGGTGAGCACATACCTTTGGTGGGTGCCTATTGGGAAATATTTCTCACACCATATTTGGGTCATTAATTTTGGCCCAAAAAGATTACGTTTCTAAAGGTGTATATTAGGAAAAGGGTCCTTATATAGTTACATGACTGTTTCTTAGGAGTAGGGGAGCATGGGACCGGGCTGAGGCTCGCGATGCTAACTGCTGTTTTGATCTATTTTGATTTCCTGTATTTGTATTGTACTTTATTGTTGTGTAACATATTCTGGATACCTTCGTAATATTTTTGGAATGTTGCACCTTTATTAATACACTGGTTTGTTATGTTTACTGATGTTGTTTAATTCAGTTGTGTATGGTTTACTGCTTCCGCTGTTACTGTCTATTTTATTCCATTCCACTACGCTGCACATTGAAAAATGAGGGCATAGTTTCCCCACTATCATACATGGGCCCTCACTGCTAGTCGGCAACCTATGGAATTTGGGGAAATTCACTTGAGGACATGTGGCGAACTGTGTTCAGGGAAACCGTTGAGTGGCACCCGGAGTCGAGATGTTACAAAGTGGAATCATAGGGGTTCTATTCTTTGACATACTATTTGGAGACTTAGTCATGGATAGGACAAGAACAGTAGTTGGTAATAAGCTGTGCCTCAGATTAGCTAACCCGTGTATAGGGAAAATCCAATTTACCTCTAATTATAATTTTAATGATTTTTCAATTTTACATTAGATTTGTTTTCATCAAAGGGTGACACACTTTAATGGTGTTGTCTACATTTGATCCATGGGTTCTATTTAGTTGCAACACGATGAGATGAGGGTATTCCATCTCATGCATCATTTAGTAACATGCTAGAAATCACATTCCATGTATAATTACATGTCATGTATGTGCATTAGAAAGTGCATGTTGTTGTGATAGTGTTTTTCTAAAAAATCATGTTGTTGTGATAACAACTTGATAAATACCTGCTATGCGATAAAGTATTTTTATATGATCCTGTTTATAGAATGGATGCCAAAATTTGGTTTTTGGGGAGTATGGGCCCTAATTTTCTAGAATTTGGCGGTTCATTGATTGCTTATTTTTTTTCATTACACATATAATATGTCAATCATTGATTTGTGGGGAGTATGGGCCTTCACAGATTGGAATTTGACACATAGGTGTTGATTATCAGTATTTTCTGGGTTTTAGGGATGTTTTTGAGGCTTATTATTCAGAAAACCAGTATACACACCTTCTAGTACAATCCACACGCCGTGTATAGACTTTTGATCGGGAAGAAAAGAAAAAAAAATTAGTACATGTCGTGTACCCGAAGTACACGTCGTGTAGTGTCTTCCCGTGTCACAAACCATGTGTGTGGTGACATCGGGAAGGGAAGAGCTTGGGGTGAACACACCGTGTACCGGATGTACACGCCATGTAGTGTTGACCTAGAGTTCTCCTTTTTAACTAAGAATGCGGACGGATGATTCTGAAGACATACACGTCGTGTCATTAATGAACACGTCGTGTAGTGTGACATGGGGACTCGGCCATGTAACTAACAACACAGGTCAATGTCACCTCTCATTGAACATGTCGTGTACCTGTGGGAGACACCGGGTAGTCTTGTCTGAGGACAGATCTGTGGACATAGCCCTGTGGCTGGGAAACGGGGTGTTGTACACGCCGTGTTAGGGTGTCACACGCCGTGTAGTAACAAGATGAGTATCATCCATGTCACAAACGACACAGGTAGTTGGAAATAACACCACACATGACGTGTAGATTATATACACACTGTGTAGTTTTGTTCAACGGGAGTCGTCCAGCTTAGCCATGTATAAGGACACGGGTAGGGGAATAGAAGTCAAGTACATGCCGTTTAGTCAATATACACACCGTGTAGTCCTGTTTTGCAAATTATGATGGCCTTCTTCCTCTTGTTTCCTATTGGGTTTCTTCGTTTTCGGTCGTTGTTAATATTGTTCTAAAGCATTGCATTTGACCATGTAGTGTCATGCCGCCGAGATGACCATGTATTGTTTTCCAGGAGAGCAGTGATGATAATACTCTAGAGATGGTGAGCCATGGTCTACCAGTTGATCCTCCCGCAGAGCCAGATGCGGCACCAGCCGTAATACCAGACACAGGCATGGATGCGCAGTTCCGTGAAGGCTTTATGTTGTTCATGCTGACCTTTCATGGAGCACAACGGCTTCCACTTTTATGCCTGAGCTTACTCATATATTCTAGCAGCAGCATCATCCTAGGTTTTCAAGGGATGATAGACCATAGGCTACTGAGTCTTTGCTGGGATCTATGCATACATTTTCCAAGAATCTTAAGACACCTCTAGGGCAAAGGGTCAATCTCGCGACTTACATGCTGTGGGATTCCTCCAAAAGATGGTGGGATGTTACCACCAGATAGAGCATCACATAGACATGGAGTGGGAATATTTCTAGGTAGTCTTTTATGACTTTTTATTTCTAGAGATATTGTGGGAAGATAAAGCTCGAGAGTTGATGAACCTGCAGTAGAGAGCTATGTCGGTGATGGACTATTCTTCTCGTTTCACCAAGCTTCATCATTTTGCACCCGTACTGGTGGGTGATGGGATGTTGAGAGCCGGGTGTTTTGATTATGGTCTTTGTTATGACATCTAGGCACTGGTGAATGTTATTAGGTTGCCTTTAGTACATGATATTGTGAACCCGGCGCAGATTTCAGAGAGGAACCTGCGGGAAGCTGGTGGTGTCGGCCAGGGTGGTTGAACACCAGTTACTGGTACTATTTCTACTGTCAAGAAGAAGTGACATATGGATTTCTCTTAGGGTGGAAGTACCGTCCTGGTAGTTTCCTCTGGTGGCCCGATCAGGTGCTAATAGTGTGGTAAAGATGGGCACACGAGACCTCAGTGTCCACATGATCCAGTGGACTGCCGATCTTGTGGAAAGAGGGGAATCTGCAGCGCTTTTGTAGGGTGTTTCTTACAGTGGATAGTGAGAGGGGTTCTATGCAGACTCCGCGTGTGAGAGCCGGACCAGTGGATTCTTACCAGTCAGGGAACTATAATACGTCAGGGCATGCTGGAAGGGATGGTGGTCGTGGCTGTGGTAGCCAATCACCTGGATCTCAGAGGCAGCAGGCGGGACAGCTTAGGGTAGTGAGGCTGTGTCACAGGGCCGCGGCACTAGGTAGGCATATGTAGTGCAACAGACCTAGTAGAAGTAGGATCTCGGACCTTCTACAGTCATAGGTACTATTCTAGTATCTTCTGTGTTATCTTCAGTACATTTTGATATGGTTTCTACAAATAGTTTTATATATGTGCCCGTTGTGGAGAGCCTTGGGCTCTTTGTTTCTACATCTTCTAGTATCTTGATGTTAGACACTGCGTTGGGGACTAGAACGGCTAGTGTACGTCAGTTCAAGGAGTGCCACCTTGAGGTTAGTGGGTGTAACTTTCTTTGGGACCACTATGTCTTAGAGATGACTGCTTATGATGTCATTCTCGGGAATGACTCGTTGGTTCCCTTTCGAGCCATTGTAGACTGCTATCGTCGTAGGGTGAGTTTCACGTCATCAGAGGGAAGAATGTTTCTATACAAGGGAGAGTGGGATGTTCAGGTGAGCAGAGCTGGACTAGATAATCATGGGCGAGGTGGAGTCATAGCCTAGATTGTGGGTTTATATCTGGATGATCAGGGGACTTGTCAGACGGATATCCCTCCAGTTGTTGATCATTTCAGGGATGTCTTCCAAGAAGAATTTTCTGGTCAACATCTAGAGCTTGAGGTCGATTTCACTATTGATCTTGTGCCAGGAGTAGCACAGATGTCCATTCCTCCTTACAGGTTGGCCACAGTTGAGTTGCAGGAGGTCAAGAGGAATTTAGAGGAGTTACAAGCAGAGGGTTTCATCTGACCCAGTACTTCTCCTTGGGGTTCTCCAGTCTTTTTCGCGAAGAAGGAAGATGGTACCCTCAGACTCTGTTTGGATTATCGGAAGACGAACTAGTTGACGATTAAGAACCGATATCCCTTACCAAGGATAGATGATATTTTTGATCAAATTCGTGGATCAAGAGTGTTTTTGATGATCGAACTGTTTCAGGATATCATCAGTTGTGCCTGAAACCATCGGATATACCGCTTACAGCCTTTCAGAGTAGATATGGTATGTACGATTACTTGATTATGCCATTCGGACTCACGAACATGCCAATAGTTTTCATGGCTTTGATGAATTGTATGTTCCATCCTTTTCTCGACTATTTTGTGGTAGTATTCGTGGATGACATCTTGGTGTACTCTCACACTCGACACGACAATTCCACCCATCTTGAGATCGTATTGAGTACACTGAGAGTGCATAAGATATATGATAAGCTCCCCAAGATCCACTTTTGGATGAACCAGATTCACTTCTTGGATCATATCATCTCAGAGGCTGGAGTTTCAGTAGACCTAGAGAAGGTGAGTGTAGTTGTTTCCTGGGAATAGCCGAAGAACGTGTTTGAGATACGGAGTTTCTTAGGGTTGGCTGGTTACTAGAGATGCAACATAAAGGAGTTATCCCACATAGCAGAGCCGTTGATGGGTTTGACTAATAAGGGTGTGAAGTTCACCTGGTCATAAGCATGTGAGACAAACTTTTAGGACCTAAAATGAAGGTTGACATCAGCACCAATCCTGATACTCCTGGAGTAGGGGAACAGTGACACAGTTTACTGTGATGCATCAGGTATTAGACAGGCAGCATTGTTGATGTAGGGTGATCGAGTAGTTGTTTACGGGTCTCGGTAGTTGAGGACACAGGAGAGGAATTACCAGATGCATGATCTCGAGTTAGCTTCAGTTGTTCATGTGTTGCACTGTTGGAGACATTATCTATTGGGAGAAAGTTTTGTGGTCTTCACCGACCAAAAAAGACTCAAGTATATCTTTGCTCAGTGTGACATGAATCAGAGATAGCGAAGGTGGGTCGAATACCTTCAGTCTTTAAATTATGATATTGCCTATACACTTGGAAATGGAAATATGATAGCGGATGCACTAAGCAGGAAGAATCAGATACAGGCTGTGCATGAGGCTAGTGATGAGTGGAACGTCACGGATTTGTTCTCTGAGATGAATTTGGAGTTGCACAACATTCGTGGGAAAACATATCTTTCATCTTTAGCCATGACTTCTACCCTCCTAGATAGAGTGAGGATGAGACAACTATGTGATCCACAATGCCTATTTCTACAGGATTCGGTGGAAAGTGAGGACACTCGTCCTGGTTGTATGATAGTCGAAGATGAAATTTTGTGTTTCAATGGATGAGTGTGGGTTCCAGGGGATATACATGAGGAACTGATGCAGGAGTTTCATGCTTCATCTTGGGTAGTTCATCCTGGGGTTTCCAAGATGTACTTAGACTTGATATGTCCATACTAGTGGCCGGGTATGAAGAGAGATGTAGCTAGTTTTGTTACAAGGTGTTCCACCTGTTAGCATGTGAAGGCGGTGCATCACAGGCCAGCCTAATTGTTACAACAATTACCCATGCTGGAGTGTAAATGGGATGATGTCACAATGGATTTCATGAACTATTTTCTGAGGTCACCTTGAGGAAATGATATTTTGTGGGTTGTTGTGGACAGACTCAGGAAGGTAGTTCATTTTTTGCCGATCCAGCGGACCTTCGGTGTTGACAAGCACAAGAAGTTGTATATATGATAGATCGTACATCTTCATGGGGTCCCTTGTTCTATAGTTTTAGATAGGGATTCCTGTTTTACATATTGTTTCTAGCATAGTTTTCAGAGGGCACTGGGTACACAGGTGCTTCTAAGCACATCATTCCACCCTCAGAATGATGGCCAGTCACAGCATACGATACAGTTGCATGAGGACATGCTGCAAGAATGTGTCCTAGACTTTGGGGGATCTTGGGAGAAGCACATTCCCCTAGTCGAGTTTGCCTATAATAACAGTTTTCAGGAAAATATTGAGATGACTCTATACGAGGCTTTATATGGTAGAACATGCTGATCACCTTTGGCCTGGTTAGAGGTAGGTGAGGAAGCTTTACTGGGTCCACGTCTCGTGTAGGAGACTTATGAGCAGGTCCAGTTGATTCAGAAACAGATGGCTACAATGCAGTCTCGTCAGAAATCTTATGATGATCTCCACAGAAGACCCATGGAGTTCATGGTTGGGGATATGGTTTTCTTTCCTATTTTTCCAAGGATGTGACACAGGAGGATCATTAGACAGTGCAAACATTCACCGAGGTATGTGGGGCCATTTGAGATTATAGAGAATGTTGGTCGGGTTTCTTATTGGTTGCAGTTACCTCAGATGTACCAGACCATGTGCGATGTCTTCCATGTATCTCAATTGCGCTATCATTGAGACCCATCTCACGTCCTTCAGCCCAAGGTGGTTGAGATTTAGGTTGTTGTGTCCTTTGAGGAGCATTCGATTTGTATCGTTGATAGGAGAATGAAGGTTCTCCGCGGCCGGAAAGTTCCTCTCATACGGGTGCTATGGAAGCATGGCCGAGTGCAGGACCAAACCTGGGAGCGGGAGACCGACGTACGTGCTCAGTGGGTGGAGTTATTCACGACTGTATCTTTTCCACCATTTGAAGGGAAATTCTGGGATGAATTTATTTAAGGGGGAATGTTTGTAAGAACCTAGTTCTTATTTCTGAGGTACAATTTTATTATTTCTATTTTTCCTTAAGTGTTTTCTAGAAACTAAGGAAAATGGTGAAAATCCAAAATTTTGGAAAGTACAGACCATGTACTTTTCCACACAGAGGGTTCTTTTGGCCATGTGGAATGATTACAATGGGCGTGTGGCCATGTCGGTGACGAAGGGTGTAGAAACTGACAACACGCCGTGTAGTGGACAATTACACACTGTGTAGTCAGTCGGCAGGGGAATAGTAAGGCAGTGGCTAGCTGTGCGATAGAACACACCGTGTACTCAATAAGAAAGGTTGTTTAGTCATGTCGGCAGATGAACAGTACCACGCTGGCGGCTAACCGCTATATAAACAGTTAAATGAAGGATGTGCAAGCCGTGTACTCGTAAGTACACGTCGTGTACTCGTAATTACACACCGCGAACTTTGTTTTTTTCACTTAAAATGGGCAGTAGCCTCCACTGTTCACTAGGAAGGCGTAAAACAAGAAGAGGGAGCAGAAGGGGGAGGCTAGAGCTTTGGAGGGCCATCGGGCACATGTCAGGAATCCGTTTCCGCCTCAGATGATGTCATTGGAACCGCACAGGTATTCCCTCCACTCCTTTTAAGCAGTTTTGCCAATTCTTCCTCTAAGGGATGTTATTTTTGTTTGAATGTGTTTTCTCCTACATAAGATCTTCATCGTTCATGGGTGTTTCTAGAATCGACGTTCACGTATATTGTTCATTGGCGTTTAAGGTAGGTGGCATGGTGGTTAATTTCCAACTTTTGTGAATTTTGTTTGTATTTGTGTCTCAAACCCATATTTGGTGTGTCATTTGGCTGAGGCTGTGGATATTTTAAATACCTTGAATATAATATGTAATTGATTGTGATAATAAAATGTTGTTTGGGATCGTTGTTTTAATCCAGGACAATCCCACGGGGTGCGTTCCTCTGTTTAGCCATTTTTCCAGGATACCTGAGGTTATGCAATGTTTCATTATGCAATACTTTTTCCGTGAGAGGAATTGTATGTAAATTGCATGTTTATACGTTGGGCAGAGCCCGATTACTTATGCATGAGTTTGGTGTTTACTATATCCTGAGGGTGTGATTATATTAGCCTGTGGGCGACATTCTATTTCACCTGAGGGAAACCTTTCATGCCTGAGGGCTTGACTTCTGTTATGTCTTAGGGTGAGATTCTATTATGTGTGAGGGAGAGATTCTATTATCCCTGATGGCGATATTCTGTTATGCCTGATGGTGATATTCAATGTGGTGTTTTCTTAATGTCAAATGGTTAAATGAATAATTTAAATGGAAATATAACTGGTAAAGTTTGTTAATTTTGAGTACTCCTTAGTTTATTACATTTACTATTGCACGCTTTTGTTGCATTTCTACACACAGTTGAGCATCGGTGTTTGGTGGGTGCCTACTGAGAATTATTTCTCACACCCTGTTTGGGTCATGCTTTTCTTCCTAAACATATTACGTTTCAGTAGGTGTAGATAAGGGAAAGGGTCTTTATACAGGTTCATGATTGTTGATGAGGAGTAGGGGAGCATGGGACCGAGATGAGGCTCACGGTGCTACCAACTATTTTGTTTTGTTTTGCTTTGTTGTACTTATATTGTACAGTATTGTTGTGAAACATGTTATGGATGCATTCTTAAAATTTGGGGCATGTTGTACCATTATTTATACGCTGGTTGGTTATGTTTACTGCAGTTGTTTAATTTAGTTGTGTATGGTTTACTTCATCCAATGTTGCTGTATGTTTTATTCCATTCCGTTGCGCTACACTTTGACAAATGAGGGCATAGTTTACCCACTATCAGACCTGGGCCCTCGCTGCTAGTCGGCAGGCTCTAGCATTTGAGGAAATGCACATGAGGTCATGTGGCAAACCGGGATGGGGGCACCCGTTTAGTGGAACCCGGAGCCAGGATGTTACAAAGCAATTCAATAGGGATTATATGATATGGTTCCTAAATTAATGATTAAAATAATTAAAAACACATCTTCATAAAATTTTGGATGTTAGGAAGTTCTTCAAAAAATACATCAATGTATTTTTAAATAATATTTATGTCTTCAATTTAACTAATAAAATTTTGATTAATAGTTTTTTTATCTTATACTGAATTATTCATGTTTATAAACTATATTTTGGGTAAATCTATTGATGAATCAGATGTTAAATTCTCCCCACAAAAGATAAGGAATTATCAGTCTTCACCAAGAATCATCATTTAATTTTCTTTAAAGTAATTTTTTTATCATTAATCTAAATTTCATCCTTACTAAGGATTATAAAAAATTCAAGAATAGTTATAATAAAAATATTATAAAATTAATAACATTTATGTGTAATAATATGATATTTTTAGGAAATCCATATTTAACTGAGATTTATGAATGGATATTGAAAAACCACTCACTTTAAATGATGGTAGGGTAGAAATATAGCATTCAAGGATGAAATTTATTATATTAAAGAGTGTGAAGATCTATAATCAAATAATTAATAGTAGAAATATTGATTGATTTATTATATTTATAGATCCATATATTTTTCAAAAATAACCTCATCTACAGTGAGGAATTAATCTTAGCCTTCCCCCATATCATGTTCTACAGTATTTTTCCTAGACTCTTTGAACATTTTTTTAATAATTCAACATTTAATTATAGTTGACGAAATATATTGTAGTCATTTATGTATTTTTTTCATAGTCAAAATCTGTATAGGCCAACTATATTCAATTTTAATAAGGTCTCCTTCCCTTAAATCCTTTTGTAATCAATTCTAATCCACAACATTCACATAATAGAAATGTAATCATTAAATTCTTATACTTTGATGAATTACATTTTTCATGGTGTTCTAGAAAAAAATTATTCTATTTATATTTCCATGAATATATATAATCGATAAAATTATTTCTATAGTTAGATACTGTATAGAATCATTTCATCAGTTGATAAAAATGTATGACTATATGTGTCTTTTAGAGACATGTATTAATCCCCTAATATCAAGGATTAATCTTTAATTTCACGTGGTGTTGGTAATCTATATCTTATCTGGCTCATCTTGTAATGGAATCATTACAGTAGACAATTATTTATCGATAATTTTTTTATTAAGAAACCTTCCTTTAATTTAGTTTCTTTTATCATATGTAAAATATATTTTAAGTAATATTACCTTAAAATCTCTCAATTCTATGTATTACATTTATTATTATTACATAGTATTCTAGATCAATAACTGAAATTTATCATAATATACATTGATAAAATTTTCTTCTCATACATCCTTTTATCTTTCATTACCTCTCAAGTCAATAACTAAATTTTTTAGGTCATAATCCTTTGTACAACGATCATTATATTAGTAGTTATAATAATTTATTGGGGATTTTTTTCATATTAAACAATCCAATATAAGTGTATCATTCCATGGAAGGACATGTAACTCTATATTTGAATGGTTTGTACTTATACACATGTCCAATTACCCAAATATGAACATGATTATTTTTAGACTAATACCAATTGTGTTGTGTTTCATAGGAGAAAAATGTTAACATTTTTCACTACTATTGATACCATTTTATTTTTTGAATATGATTTCTAAACAATAAAATATATTGAATTTGAAAATTAATTTTTATTTAAAGAATATAATTATAAATATCATATAATACATAAAATAAAATGAAATATTTTTCATTTTTAAACTGAAAATCATAAACAAGGATTCTTTGTAAATATCTATAAATAATATAAAATTTTCCAAATATTATTAATTAATTTTAGTGATAATTAAATTAACCAAATTATATCCCCCTAGAGTATCAATCAAATTTAATAGTAAGGGGAAGTCACCATGCTTATTAATTCTTGTCGAGATATAATCAATAATCACATTTGAGGGTAATCTCACCAAGATGAATCAATTCCAAAACCAAATTATCTTATAGAAAATAGACTTGGGTTTATTGCCTAAAAAATGCACATAAATAGAAGAAGATATTAAATTTTATGATTTTAGAATACAATTTGATATATCCTCATTATATATCATGCATTTATGGTAGTTATCAATACATTTCATACATATATTTAGATTAGAATAAATTAAAAATAATTAAATCACATAACAATCCATGATCTAATCATATAAGTCATGTGAACATTGAACATGGATAACTCAAAACTCAATCTATGGTGGACTATATCACCTCCAACAAATTTCACCACAACTGGAATCATTTATATAGATATTAAAAAAGTTACAATTTTTTATAAACATGGAAAAATAAATAGAAGAAAGTGTGATATGATATTCTCAGTATGAATAAATAATGGATATATCGACATATCATGAGAATAAGTGTATGGGAACAAATTATTTACATTTTCAAATATTACCCTATATAAAATATTAGAAGCATCATTTATGTAATATTTTTTTTCAGAAGATATGACTCATAATGAATGAAAATTGCATGATAAATGGGTGCATAACATTAGAATAAAACAAACTTATATGGCATAAAAATAAGAATAGAAAATCATTTCTTTAGGAATCGAGTGTTATATAAAAACTATCACAATGTAATGATTTCACACTGAAACCATAATAGGAGTCACTAATAAATCTCTAGACTATAATTGTGAACATATTTTCTTACTGGGATGGGTTCACAACATATTATAGTCTTATTTATATCATGAGATATTAGTCTTTACCCAAGGAAATAGAAGTCGATATAGGTCCCTCCTATCCATGTTTATAATATAACCAATGACCTTTATTATTATGTATCCTATATAATTTTTTATAACATAACCATTTTCATCAGTTGAAACATAACCTCCATCATTGGTTATAACATTAAACATTTCACATAATAAAAATAAAACTGATTTGTTCTATAATTTCATAAACAATTAATCATATTAGAACGCATTAAAAGAATTGGTTTTTATAAATATTTAATCATAGAATATGATAGGGTAATGGAATGGATATTAGTCATATGTTAGCATAATAAATATTTATCATATAATTAATGAATAAATATTGTTGTAACGTCCCCCCTCCTCATTAGATTGATTAGAGGTGGAATTTATTTGTGGTAATAAGTGACATCCCCATGGAACTAAAGGCTAGTATTAAATTTCAATGGATTCAAAATACTTCGTGGTGATTATACCTTTGAAAATAAAACAACACATCCAAACTCTAAATAAAAAATGACCACAAAATGATTCATATTTACAATGTATACAACAAAAATTATAACAACTTAATATTAAATAATCTAGAATAAATGAACCGAAGGTGATGACTATGAACATAAAAGTACAAATCAGATGAAATAACTGACAAATCACAAATACATCAAGACAAAACTCCATTATCCAACTCCAAATCCATTACCAATTATTACAATGAAAAAATAATTTTTTTATTGTTTACCTTTACATATATCCTACTCGTCAACATCTAAAAAATCACTCATTTCTGAAGTAGTTTAGAGTTATAAATCCCAATATTTTTTTCCCAATAGGACATCCCTAATCACACCTCTATGATAGATCATTTTAAAATATTCATACAACTTTTTTTATAATTATTTTAAACATGTTTCACAATTTACTGGAAATCCATGAATTCTATATCCAAAATAGTTATTTCCACTCATTTTTTCCCCAAGTAATTCTAAACAAAAAATAATAAAATTGTATCACATTCTATTTTGGCCTGACCATTTATATGATCCACACACACCCAAACAAGCATGTCTAGTTGATAATTGCATACACATATGTAATTTATCAAACATACATCATTTCATAACAATGTGGAAATATCCTTGTGTATCAATGAAGCACTACCCTTATATAGGGTCACACCCCATTATAAAACATTGGGTAACACCCCTTTTTTTGCCACATCAAAAGCATGAACTCACACAAATCAATGTTTTCCAAAACAATTTCACAACATAATTTCTAAATCATTAAAATAATAGTATTATATTATTGAAAATATTTAACACATAATATTTAAATAAATTTTACAAATACTTATTTCAAAATTAATGTTTTAATGTTAAAAAACACCTTGCACAACCAATTTCCATAAATACACAATCCCACAAAAAATCACTAAAGAAGGTTTCTAACATTAGTTTCACACTTATTATCACTAAAATTGAATGAATTTAACAATTTGAATCAACAGATTCATTTTTTAAAAATACTAGTTCATTGTGAAGCCACCTACCTTGTAAATTATGATGAAAATGTAGAATGACATGAAAATGCCAAAAATATTATGTTAAATCTCCAATTATATTTGTTGTATCTAATTCTATAACATCAACACATCTATTTTTATCAAAATTGGCTTGAAAACCCCCAAATCCATCAATAAAGGACCAGATCTAATAATTTGAGTGAAGAAAGCATAGTTAAATGAAGGAAACTAACAAACAATATAATGGAAATGATGACTAACCTATGGAACATTGTTCTCACGCAACATGTTTTTCCTTCATGTTTATTCTGGGTCAATGTGTATGACTCAAAATCCGTTGTGCGAAAGAAATCTCATGTATGTTTTTATATTGAGGATGTTTGAGGGGTTCAATGATGACAATGAGTATGATTGAGTTTTTTAGAATCTCAATTTTATGTCACGAATGACTAGTCACGCTATTAGGAAAACATAGAGATGGCTATGTGCTAGAATTGTCCGCACGAAGCACCATACATTGTAGGATCTCATGGTTTGAAAAACGATGTTCAGATCCTGAAAAATTTACCTATCTCACATTACATGGTAATACCTATGTGGCCACATGGTTTAGAAAAATCATGCACTTAAATTGTTATCCTTCCCACTAGCCCATGTCTCATTCTACATAGTTTCTTATAGGTGTTTCATGGTTTGCACAAACATTTGTCATGTCATGAACCTTTAAAAAACCCTAAAAATCAATAAAAAATATTCCAAACACTTGAAAACATCACCCAAAACCTATAATACATAAACATTGTGGAAAAGGGTTGTAACATAAAAAAGGATGATAAATTCTCCCCATCACTGGACTTTATATCCTCGGAATTTAGAATACTATTATAGTACCTAAATAGTTTACGACATTTCTCAACCATTTCATTGTAATGTTCCTATGTATCTTATAAAATAAAAACATTTCCCAAAAAACCTCCCTATAATGATGCTTTTTTCATGCAAGAGATTGTCCTACCTACCCAAAATTGACCATGGCAAATGCATCAACAATGAATCATACTCTATGTAAATGAGATGACATCGAATCACATCGTTTGGATTATGATTATTATTATTCAACTATAATACATGAAACACATTATTCTTAGAACTAAACCATACTGGAAATGAATACCAATATGAAACCTCAACTACAAATTCATGTATCCCAAATGTTCATATGAATCTATGATATGACTTTCCATTTCTTCTAAAATGATGGTTCCCAGGACTTTTAGAAATATTATAGAACACATGATCACTCAATTCAAACAACGACTGTTATCAGTGATGGTCTGAATCTGATTTTGGATTACTCGGAGCCATATCCATCCTCTTATCAATCAACTAAAACATCTTTGTTGTCTCTGAGAGAAGCCTTGATTCAAATAGTAATATATTAGATATTTCCACCCAATGATGTGGATAACAACAAGGAATCCCATGTAATGGATAAAAAAATTAATAGTTATCAGGAACTAATATTTTATGGTTTTTGAGAAATCAACTAATATAACATGATACTTCCATGAGCCACCGAAATCAATTAGAACAACTTGTATCATGTCTTCCATTTTTCAAATTTGTATTTTGGTTAGCTCATCCATATGAGGATGATACACCATACTCATAATAAACTAGGCCCCAATGAATTTCTATAATTATTTATAGAAACATGATGTAATATTATAATCTCTATTAGAAAATATCGAAACTGGTACACCATGCATATTTACCACTTCGTGAATAAAAATTTTGGACATGTCATTCACAATATAAGATTCATGAATACGGATTAAATGGGAAAACATTATGAGACAATCCACTTCAACCCATATGAAATCATTTTTTTGAACTATTTTTAGGTGACATATTATAAAATCCATGTCTAACTATTCCTATTTCAAAATAGGAATATGTAACAAATTTATAATACATACCGTTTGCGATGTTATACCTTAAACATGTGAAATATTAAGCATCTCTAAACAAACTAAGCCACCATACATTTTTTATCAACCCACTGAAACTTTTATTTCAATGACTTATAAATATTTGGAAATCTAGGATGATAAAACTATATCGAATAGTGGTGGGCTTGATGAATCTATTCCTGAAAATCTATAGGTATGATAATCTTTTCATGAATCCAAAATAATGTTCTCTAATCCATTTACCACCCATCTGTGGTCTCCCCACCAATGAGTTTTGAACTCAAATGAACATAGTACGAATCTGACATCAGTGAATATTTATCCAACTCCATATAATCTAGAATAAATGAAACAAGAATGGAAACCACCAAAATTACCTTAGTTTTTACATTCCAATTTTGAATCTATTATCACTGATATCAGCTGAAATTGATCTTCAAACTCTTTTCTGATATAGAAAATGACTCTATTATTAATGGATCCATTACTATATTTCTATTATCTATTGTATACATCTAGTCAACGCCAAAAATTTTAAGATAATCCATCCATATTCATTGTCTCAAGATCAAATACCTTTGTAGGAAAATATTATCCCATCTATTATGATTCCTAAACAAATTAAATTTCTTACCAAATAATAAATGATGGAATATTTTCTAATCATGGAATATGATTGCTAACTCCAAATCATGTGTTTTGTACTTATTCTCTTGAAAATATATTGGTATTGTTCTATTAGAAAGAACATGATCTAATAACATAAGAACACATCCCAACCCTGAACTCGAACCATCACAATACACTACATAACCATAACCTGACTCAAGGAATATCAATATTGGTTCTAATGTATGGATAACATAATTCTCTAGAAAAGGATACTCACATTACTCATTATACTATAATGTAACATTATTCCTTTTAAAACTATCATAGTTTAATATAGTTGCGAAAAATCAAGAACAACACATTGTTAATGACCAGATTGCCCAAGTAACATGGATATCTCATAGACGTTATTTGGTGGTTTCTAAGAGGTAATATCTGCTTCCATATTTAGATTTATAGAAACACCTCTATTAGAGATTACATGGACGAGAAAATGTACCAATTGTTTCCAAAATTCAATGTTTTATAATTTCGAATACAAATGTTGATCACTTAATATTCCAAAAACTACCTATATGTGTTTCTCAAGATCAACCATTTTCATTTAATACAATAATTATTCAGAAACAAACTACAACACACATGAATAAAAATACCTTTGAATTATCTAATTCTTTTGTAACATAATGACCTTGATTTAATTCAAAATACTAAATGGAATCGCCATATACATATAATGGAATTATCTATATTTGAATTATTGTTCTAGAATATCCACCTCCCAATACCGAATTTGGTGATATCCTATTCACAATTCAATTTTTATAACCATTGAGCTCCCCTCAATTTATGGAATAGGTCATAAATGCATGGATGTGTATAAGAATTCATTATTGTATCTTGGTTGATCTTATAATAATCCTCACCCAAAAAAAGAGGTCCATATTACCTTTTTAAAATCAAGATCAGTTCTTCCAAAATATATTCCCATGTTAGAATGAAACCATGGCCTTCTAGCTATTCCAACGACAAATTCATTTCCATTAATTCTGATGGTTCTATCATGTATGATGTAAGGGAAGTAGGAGTGTTACTCAGAAAGAGATCAGTCATAAAAACCTCTTATTTTGTTGGACAAAGCCCTTATTTATTTTTATGAAAACATATAGAAACATATCAAACACTACTATGAAACTATTATATTCAATCCCATCTATTGATTCTATGGTCAATGCTATGAAATCTATATGAATGTTTGAACTATGAGTTCCTAAATGCCCATTGAAAATACCTTCACATTTTACTCTCATTAAAATTTATGATCAATGTAGTTATCAATCATGAAACTAATCTCTAGGGTATAACAATCGGTTGGTCATTAAAAATTATCAACCAATCCATACAAAATATTAAAATATATATATGTGTGTGTATATATATATATCCATTTATATCAAAGATATATCTCATATCAACAGAGTTGTATAAAAAATTATACAGCATGCATTACACGCAAAGGATTAACATTCTCTTCGACAAAGAGAAGTTTGATGTTTCTATATAGAATTCCTCATATCAACACATAAACCTAGAAAATAAATATCATGAGAAGAAATTAATGAATGGGAAAAAATGATATCAAACAAGGCTAGAATAATGGTACAATTGGGAACATTTTACCTCTCACAATCTATGGTCCTCATTGATCATCTATGTAACATTTTGAGCTCCTAAAAATGGATTACTTTTTTAACATTGAACTTTATTATCATGTAGATATTAAATTACATGAGAATCCATGGAATTCATATAGCCACCATAGATAGCACTATTCTATAGATGAGATTGACTTTATTTCACTAATATTTTCCAATTAGAAGTTATTTTTATAACATTAAAATAACCCCACACACCCAACCATAGAGCATTAGGAAAATATATCTAAAGATTCCCATACGATTGTAATTGAAAATTCCCAGGGATTTGTTGTTCAATCTAGTTTAATGTGGTCAAATGTACCAAATTGGAAACATTCATCATTGAACATTATTGTTAAATGATGATTCCATGATCCATCCATCTAATTTTGAGTCATATTATAAACTATAAAATATTTCTACCACTTCTATATGCTCCTTGAAATAGAGTTCCCAATATTTTCTATAAGTATTAATATAATACTTCCACCCATTGATCCTTGGACATCCCATTCTAACACAATATCTTTACTAACGATCTCTATATAATAAATTATATAGAACAGGTATTTCATCAAGTGAATTTCATTCCTTTTCCCCAATTCTAAATTATTTTCCTATATGGAAACACTTGTAGATAATTTGGCGGAAAAAGGACTAAATTCATAAAATTATCCACTTAGGCAGTCAATGTGAAACTATCATAATTTATGCTATAATATTATGTATTTATTGTAATCCTTAATATTAGATGATTTATTTTTTTTATAAAATCCAAAAAAATCCATCCAAAGTAATGCCATGGTATCATTTTTCTTGAACTACTATATACCAACAATGGAATTCAATATCCACCACTATATATCTTTCCAAAATCACAATATTCATTATTGGTGTCCATAAGAAATAAATTATTCAATTCATCTTTTTCATATTATCCTATGAATTCTCTTGTTCTTAATCACTCCAAAAGATGAGTAGAATCGGCTTTTGAAAGTAGATAGAATGATCCACTTTCCATGGTTCATACTCTATGAAAAATCTATCAATAGTTTGAACAACATGGACTATAAATTGAACCATCTATTGGATCACTTGTGGTTGTAGTGTGCATATATACTCTGCAATATTGTCTGGTAGGTTTCTAGGATGCTTACCAGGTTCCATTTCTAGAAACACAAAAAATTCCATAAGATTCAATCTCTTGAAATTTAAGGATCAATAATTAAAAAATTTACCACATCAAATATAACACATAACATTACAAAACTATAAATTCTCTATATTCATACATTTTTTAAATTATATCAAGATTTTTAAATTGAAATCATTTTATAAATAGCCATATTATTCCAGTTTTTCAAATTATCATATTTGAAAACTAATTGAATAATTTATAAAAAATCATCACTTTTTTTTCCAATCATGTATAATTAATAAATATGTAATATGCACTCCATGATTTAAGTCATTTCTAAAATTCATTTCATGCTTGTATCATTGGAAAAACCCATGAGAATAAGATTAGCATTCCTATATGTGTCACCAAAACACTTATGAGCCCAAATTCCTTGAAACATGAAGTTCATTATAAAAAAGAGAGAATTTACATATCATTCTCTAAATTTCAATTATATAAAATCCCAAACCAATCTACAAAACCCAACTCAAGGATTATACCTTAATGAAATTTCAACTACATGAATGAAACAATTGATTACCAATAATTGAAAAAACTCATTCTCCTTATATGTCTGGGATTGAACAAGATGCTTCAACATGTAATATCATAACCCTCCTCATTGGAAGTGGTTGATTTAATATTTACTCAGGGAATTAAAAGAAATACCTAAGGATCTAAAGGATGTCTATTAATTCCAAAGGATTCAAAATAGTTTCTTAATGATTTTCACATTGAAATTCATACCATCCAAGAAAACACACCATAAAAAATAACGACTAAATGATACTGGATAAAAATTTATATAACTCAAATTATGATATTAGAATATGAAACTAAACCACAATTAGAGTACCACAATTGAAAACTATGAAAATCAGTATAAAAATAGTAACCCAAAAATAAAATAAATTAAGGTCTTTAAGACATAACTCCAAGATACAACTCCATCATAATACCTAATTATCATGAAGCACTATTAAAGATGTATAATGATTTTCCTTTGTCTATATACTAATAGAAGACATCTTCAAAATAACTAAACTTTTAATGTAATGGTGAGTAATGAAACTGAGTAGGTTGTCCACAAATGTATTCTCTACTCACTCCACTATGATAAAATATGATAACACATTTATAAAATTAGTTTTAAAAAACATTCAAAAATATCTTCACAATATATATGAATGAAAATAATATTCACACAAAAATGCTTCCTTTAACCAAATTTTTTTTAATTAAATATAAAAAATAAATCATAAAACAATTTCACATTCCTTTTTAGCTAATCAATTCTATTATTCGCGAACTCACCCAACCAGGCATTACCATGTGATATATTTAGACTGTTGAGAATTTTCTCATTCATCCACTAATATTTACTAGGTAGAAAATCTCATTGGGTCCTAATTACACATGACCCTTATCCATGGTGATGTCTATTTGTACCCCAGTTGCACACACCCCCATATTCAGGGTCATGTTGAACGTGTGAACCCACGTAAACACATGTATTATAAAATAAACTTCAAATAACCATTCCAAAATATTTCAAAAAAGAAATTATTTTATAGAAATCTTTTCCAAAAAACATTTTTCCTAAATTTGTTAAAACTTTATTTTGAATGAAACTTTTTAAAATCAACAAAATAATAATAATGAACAAAAAATGTTTATAAATTCAAAAATCAAAAAAACATTAATAAAGTAAGATTATATCATTTTTTTCATGCCAATTTTAACTAATAAAATAAAAAATTTAATGATTATGAATAAATTCCTATAATTTTTATTAATACCATTCTCGGGTAAATCCACTTTCATGAAATAGTTTTGTGAAAATGTAGAATGAAACAATAATTTCAACAATACTCAGTTAAATTTCCAAAATTACACCAAATATCCCATTATCTATCAAAATTAAAACAATATATTATCAATATTGGAAAAAAGAATCCTAAATCCACCAAATGTATACTAAATATATGAATCCCATAGAGTGGATATGAGTAGATCTAAGAAATCTACAATAAACAATGAATAACAAAGACATATAAAGGGTATCATGTTCATCTCCCCATGATTTATGTCTACATATCATCCTATTCAATGGGGAATGACACCAAAAGCATTGGTTGGAAGAAATATTAATTTAGGTCAAAGAGTGAAGACAAAGTAGTGGTTTATGGGAGAAATGAGTGAGATCCACTTTTTTAGGATCTTACTTTTATACCTTTATAGTTAGTCACACGGTTATAAAAAACACGTGCTTACCATTTTTTGTCCTCTTACTAAAGGTTCACTATGCCTAATTTGTTTGAATGGTAATAGAACAAAGGTCTCATCAATGAAAATTCCATGTATCCCACCTTCAACATTTACACGTGGTTTCCCACAGGGTTTTGCTAAACCACGTGTTGTAACTATGGAACTTCCCACCATCCATTGTCTCAAAATAAAATGATTACTATATATATTTTGTTGTTTCAATTGACCCTTACCTAAATATGAAACATTATAATAGCTCCCAAAATAAAAAAATATATTTTCCCCATGAAAACCAAATGTAACATAGACACATTATATAACAAATAAACAGAAATAATGGGCTACTTACTTCAAACTGAATGTGGTACAATAGTCTTACTGAATGTTATTCACTGTATAACAAATATAAGATCAAATAATGTAATCATAGATGATAAATTATTTTTAAAGGTCACACAAAAACATCCTTCATGAAAATATTATTTTCAACTTGAAAGAATTTAATTGAAATAAAAAAACGACACAAATATTAAATGAAAATTTTTAATTGAATTTAATATTTTATAATTTCTATTGACTATTTTTACCATTGTTCGTTCTTGATAAAATAATGTACAATTCATGCCATACAAATTAAAATGAATATTCCATTAACAATTTTTATAGAAATTTAAAAGATCCTTATTGAAAATATGAAATGAATATTCATTTTAAATTATTATTTAAAAAAGATATTCATTTATAAAAATTACTTTAAAAAATAATTTTAAAATTTTAAAATAATGAATTAAAAAATTTATAATACAATGACATGGAAGTAAAAACATAATTTCAACTAATTATATAAATAATGAAAATTTTCCACAAATATATTATATTTGTAACATGAGTACTTAAAGGGAGTACAATGAATAAAATGTATTTTACTAAAATAAAGAGTGGATTATAAAACTCATATAATTTATGATAAAATTGTATTATTTTTTATTCATTATGAATAAATCATAATGAAACTAATAAAGAATGAGATTGAAAAAGACAAACATTACAATTTTTTTTATATAGAATCTTGATAACCTAGAATGAGAAAAAAAACATTGGTTATTTTTATAGAATTTTTTTCCAAATATGAATCATAAAATACATTTATGGTCTGTATATACACCCCAATAAAGAAAAAATTTGTGCATAAGGCATGTGTCCCATAGAAATAAATGTAGGATGAAAATCCCATACTTTATGTATCAAAATTTATCACAGACATTAAATAAAATAATATAAAAAATATAGTCTTATTATTATCCTATTAAATAAATATAAACATATATATAATAAAATTTACTATTTACTTATCACAATTCATTTTCAGTTTATTAAAAATTCCCTATTATAATCAAGTTTTCATTAATAACTACTTCATTTTACATGTATGTTTTGGTTTGGTATTTTCAATCCTTTTAATTTAGTCATGTTGAAATAATATCAATAATTTTTACTATGATACAAATATATTATGTATTAAATAAATAAGAATATAGTGTAATGCACTAATGTTAGAGGCAAAAGATGAATCCAATTTTTTTAGGTGACTGTAGGCCATACATATACATGAACATTATTTCTAATTTGTCAATGAATGGAACATATGAAAATTAAAACATTATCTTATAAATTTTTTATCTCATATTCATATATATATATAAATTCATTAAATATATCCTTATTACCTTCCATTAAAAAAATAAAAAACATATCACATGACATAGTGGTGGAAGTAGTGCACATTTACATATTAGTGAGGCTATTATTTTCAAATAGATTGGAAGGTACAAAGTTACATATGATACTATAATCTGAAAATAATTAATAGTTTTAACATTTAATATATAATTTCAATCCATTAGTTTATCCACCCATTATTGATGTCGATGTAATTTAATTACATCAGTTCACAAGGCATTAATATATTGTAAATCCAGTCTACAGTTTAATTTCCCATTTTATAAAAATGGGAATGGATATAGGTTATTATATTCCCATAATAACATTTAATTATAAGATATATACTAGTATATTTATATCATAATACATTATTATTAATTTAAATAGGTGGAAGAAGAAATAAAACAAAATCCTATGTTTAGGAATTTCACCTCTTCATCAAAGAAACAATTTAGGTTTATACCTAATGACTTAGTTTGAGAATTTTATATTAAAAATAATTCCTATATGGTTTTTTAGGATCATAAGTGAGATATTATTTCAGGGATTGGATGATTCAATGGATTTAGATGTGTGAATAGAGGTGTATTAGATGTTCATTTTTAAATGTCAAAGAGCGGTAACAGAATGAAGATTTGAAAATAAGAAAAACTACCTGCATTATAGTCAAGAAATAATTAAACAATAAGTTATAATTTTAGAAACATTGATGATATATGGTTAAAATATGTTAAATAAATATGTTATTAAATATTTCTATGTAATTTTAACACTAATAATTTTAGGTTAACCCCTCAATAAATCCATTTTAAGCATTATCACATTAATTAATGTTTACTTTTTTTCACAATGTTTTTGACCAAAAAACATCTTTTAATTATTATTTATTATAAATATTTTTATTACCAATAAGGAAACAATATAAAAAATTAAATTAACCAATGTAGAAAATTTTCAGTCAAAATTAATCTTACATACACAGTGAAATGTAATTTTCCTAAGAAAAAATATTCATAAGTGTAGGTAGTATTAATATCAAAATTAAATATGAAATAGATTTCAATGAAATAAATTTAAAAAAAAAATAATTGAACTAATTTTACCTTTTACACATCTTCCAATAATATTTATGTTTTTAATTTCCATGAATAGAATAGATTGTTTTAATAAATTTCATTATTTTATATATTCACTGAAAAATAATAATTCATAAATATTTTAAAAAATTCACCTGAAGATAATTTTGACATGTTTATTCAGAAAATGAATTAATTATTTCATATAAATTATATAAAAGTGTTAATGTGTATTTGTATTATTTATTTGAAATACATTTTATATAAAATGTTATTTTTGAAACATATAAAAATTTTACTAAAAATTGTTTAACATTTTATAAAAATTTTCCCTCTACATTTAATAATTAAAATTAATTTTTAAAATATTTTTATGCTTAATCATTCTTCTTATTTTAGTGTAAATATAATATTGGTCATGATTCAACAAAAAAATTAATATTTTATAATATTTTTTTAAAAATCCTTATTGTTACATATGTAAGGTATCAATGAAATATAATTTATATTCAAAATATCCATAAAATTATAAGTTTGTAAAATTATACACGATTTGAAATTAAAATTTCCCTAAAAAACCAAAACCCATATAAAATAATATGAGGATTCATTTTCTGTATCACATCCTTAAATCCACAAATACCTTCTTTAAAGTTGTTGGTTCTTGAAAAATAAATAGACCAGGTGTGTGGTATTGATTTTTTGAAGTATTGCCCTTAAATCCAAAATTTCTACTTTTTTCACCTTTTGATAATTATATTTATCAAATTTAATGATCTCTCATTTTAGTAAATGTGTAGGATACTATATAGAAATCCACATTAAAGATACATAGAACACACCTTAGACAAGATAAAGGATAAGTGAAAAAACCTATTAGTATTCTTCCATCCCAAAATGATCAGAAATTAAAAAGTTAATGATATAATTATGTATTATTTCCCCATCCTTCTGAATATCATTTCCTACTTCTTTGGAGAAACACATTTTAATATTTTTCCAGAAATTTCAAATTTTAGATCACACAATTTATTTACATCATCAAATTTATACTATCTTATTACTATAATTATATGTTTTTTATTGTAAAAAATCATTCACTACCATTAAATCATCATTTTTATGCCCCAATAATGTCCCTCTTCAATCATAATACACCCATGTTAGAGTTCAACAATTATTTCAATAAAGCTATAGATATTTATCCATCTTAATTCTCCAATTTCGGCGACTACTATATAAAAAATCATCCATAGAGAGGTGTAATTATGAACCACATATGAACTTCATAGAACAAGGTGTCACAATATCCTATAGAGTTAATTTTTTTCTCATAATGACCATATATCTGAGGATTATTCAATGTGATGAAATACAACTCTATATACAAATCCACCTAAATTCATCAACATATCATTGAGTAAAACAATAAAACACAATAAGATACCATGAAATGTCAAACTCTATTAAAACATAATTCATCTGAAATTTATATTCAAGAGTAAGGATATAAAGGAAAAATATTTATTGATAAATTGGGCTCCAATTGAATGAAATTGACTATAAACATCAATTAATTCTCTGTTTAGTTTATTTAAGAGTCTAATAACAAAAATAAATAGCAATATTGACCCATTTATATTGAGCATTGGTTAATGGTTGTAACATCCCATTATAATTTTGACTACATATCTTAACTTATTCACATAACGAGCAACAATATATCTACTTTAAAATATCTCTCTTCTTGAAATCCCTCAATTAAAACTATTTTAGATCCTTATACATTTTTTTACGTCCATAATTAATATATAATGAATAAATATGATCATTATCTAATAGATATTTCATCAATTATGGTTTTGAGGTTAAAAAACATTGTTCGTTATCCATATTACTGAATCAAAATTATGATTAACCATAGGAACATTTTAAGCTTATAATTTAGCACTACATCATCAATATTCATCATATTAATCATTACATATATTTTTGGTTGGGCAACCATATTATTAATATAATATTTACACCCTTCAATCATGATTCATATATACACCCTTAGATAATCAATAAATATTTGATATTTTTTGTCCTCCACATGGATATGCTAAAATGATCCTCTCATTTAAAATCATATTTTGTTTAGTTTTCATTACATATGTGGAAATGTAATATGCACTCAAAATCATTAACCATATTTAATCATATTATCTAGAATATGTTCTACTCATTTTGTGTAAATATATACATTAATATTGATTGATTAGTATATATTTCATTATATTCTCTGCAATTATAATGCCAACACATCTATTATTTTCATCAAATTACTAATGCTAACTCAAAAATTTTATTTGGGTAATTTTTCTCACTAAAAGTTTATTGTCATGTTGAATAATATTTGAAAATTTATTTATGCATGATTATACATCATTAACCTATCATGGATGAATCACTATAGATTCCAAACCACTATTCACTATAGTGTAATGTATGCACATGTTTGTTAACTAATATTCCCTTCATCAATATAAAATTTCTCTTCTATTCATCAACCAAGAAGAAAATGATCCATTCAATTTTTCATTGTTAAATCATTCTTTGTTCAAGATACATTTTCTAAAAATTAATGATAATAGCCATCCAATATAAGAAAACATGATATCTCAGTTACCATGGTTGGTATATAGAAATGTTTAATATCATCTGTTTTTTATGGATGCACTGATATACACTCTCTTGAGATTAAATAACACAAAAATTAAAACTTTGGTATCCAAATATCCTTTTTTAAACATTTCATATTGTATCTTCCTCATTAGGATCATCGGTATGATTTTGAAGTGATATTATTGCTATTCCTTTATCAATTAATTTTTATGAATATCATCAATGATTTAAATAATAAATAATCAATAAAATATAAAAAAACTATATTTATTAAATCCATGATGATCGTGGGGTAATTATTAATACTTAATAGTATCATTATACACTCATATTTTCTAAATATTTTATGGAATTTTAGTTTTGGTATATCCTCCTTTAAGGGTTGAGCTCAATATAGTAGCTGAAAAATACATCAATAAAGGGTTGAAGATACTTTTTCATGACTATTATCATGTTATGTTCATGGTAATCATGGATGAGTCGAAATGACCCATATATCTACTTATAAAATAAAATATGTTCAACCTAAATTAAAACACATGAATGAAAGATTTCAATGTTAATATTTTTTTGGAGTTTCATCTTAAATTACTATATCATAGTCATGGTCATTCCATGTGGATAATTTAAAATTTTTGGGGCACTAGGTATGGTTTATATAGAGAAGTTAACAACATATTTTATATGAAGATTATGCTACCCTTTATGAAATTAATAAAACCCCACTGTATAATATTCATACAATGGATATTGATCTTATCCCCAATAATAAAAAATAAATACCCATTTCGAATGGTATTCCAGACCCACACAATGTATTATATCTCCATCAGTATATAATATCTATTTTAATGTTCTAATATGATCACATGTTTTTATTGGAATATCAAATGGGAAATCCCTACAATGGAAATTAATGTTGGATTTTGTAAGAGAAAGACATTACATGCCGAATATATATTCATATTCAACCATAGGGAAAATAATGAGAGTTTTATAGAATAAAAATCCCTATAAAAAAATAAAAATATGAATAATATACTTGATACGTGATCATCATACCATTTTTGGTTTTCAGATCTAATTTAACATCAAATTGTTGTAGATATTAGTATCAAATAATTTATATATATCCCAATATAGAGGAATTCAAATAAAAAATCTCAAACGGTCATCATCATTCTTTGAAAATACATATTACTTTATTAAATTCTAAATTAAAAAATTATTTTCTAAAATAACTCTATCTCCAATAGTGTATTCAATATGAACCATTGAGTTTAAATGAACCCCCATATATTATTAAAATATTACTATTTAAATATGATTCTTTATACCAAACCATTAAATTTGATTGTATGACGATGACTAAATAAATAATTAATTTTATATAATTTTACTAGTAAATATAAATTTGTTTTCATGTTCTAATTAACTAGTCACTATATTTTAATAGATGCCATTTTATTTATCAAAAATAACAATTTATAAGTTTTTTACTACCTACAATGTGATAAAAATATTAAATTTTCAACTTTTAAAATTTTATATCCTAAAATTGTCTTATATATAATAAATAATAACATCAATAACAATATAGGGTAAATGTTTTGGATTGTTTTGAAAATAATAATTTTAAAAATGAATAATAGAACCATTATATTTATATAATATTGAAATTCTATTTTAAAAATTTAAAATTTTAGAATGAAAATTATCCATTTACATTGATTTGAAATTTACATAATTAGAATTTTTTTGTAATACAAAATTAATTATACATCTATGGTCATTATAGTTACTTATAGTATATGTTTTTTTTGTTACGACTAAAAATATTTTTTCCCTACAAACCATTTTATTTTGAATAAAGATTCCCCATTTGAAATAGATGAAACAAAACCTATTTCATAATCAAATAAATTAAATCTAATATATATATATATGAAATCAAATTAATTATCATTAATTTTAATATATCTAATATAAGGTCATATTTTCTTAATAATGAATTATTTTAAGAACTGTTTTTCGACATGTGTGTGATTTTAATTTCTATTTAAATTCTAAAAATTCTTGGGATAAATATTTAAAATTGATTAAATATTTATAATCTAAATATTTTTTATTATGTAGCATACTAGAAATAATTTTTTACAATAAAAAATATTGAAAAAGTGAAAAATATTTACTAAGGTAACGAAATAAAAGTTTTATCTTGCTGGTTGAAGTAAATAAGTATATATAAAAAAAATCACAGAAAAAATTCCAATTATTATTGTGTAGTCATATATAGATATTATATTTTATATGGTTTGAAATTGGGATAATTATTTCCTTGTGGAATTAGAAAAATATGGATTTAATTTCTTATTTTAAAAAATTCAATTTGTGTCTTCTCCCCCACTTATATACGGCCACCAGGTCCTATATAATCTTCATAGATATAAAAACTAATTAGATCACCCAGTCCCAAACCAAGTAACTTCCATGTATCCTTTCTATCATCATATAATAATTGGGTTCATTATGAAACCAAATCTATAAGGATTTTTAATTAATAATAAAGATGTGGTATGGATAAGAGGTAATGTTATTAACTGATCATTATATTTAATCTCATATTACATCTCCTTAAAATATAATTAAATCATTGTGAAATAATAAAAATAGTTCCTCACTTATACTTATGATTTTTTTTGTTTTATGGTTGGGAATGAATACCCTCATATCCTATATAAAATGGAAAATAAAAAAATTGTTTTTCTTATTGAAGAATACAACCATGAAAACTGACATTATTTTTTTACACACCAGGATATATTGATGAATTTAATGCTTAAATAAGATATTGAGGATATATTTATACTTTTACTAATACAGTATCACAAATATCATTTTACACTCCATTTTATAATGAATATGATAATGTCCCCCATATTTAAGACAATCTATAGCATCAATAAGAAATGCAATTTATTCAATGACACATTAAATTCAATGTAATATGGTGAAAATTTATTATTATATAAAATAATAATTAAATAATAATAATTCTTGAATATATATATATATACCATGTACATTATTACCATAGCATCCTTTAAGAGACTGAAGACATCATTCATGTGTATAGAGGACTGATGTGATACATTTGTATTACCAAATCAAATGGATGTTACATTAAAATGAATTTAAATAAATAATATGATATTAATTATATAATGATAATAATATAAGGAAAAAATAACACTTACATTATTTCAGTAATGATAATAAAAACATATATAAGTCACTCTTGTGTATGCATGTTGTACTCTGTCTATGATTGTAACATGGTACAATTTTACAGAACCATATTCGAAGGGTTGGATTTAATAATATACATTATGTTGGAGCAATATAATAATATCATTATTGCCATTGTTCAGGATATTTATTCATAATATCTTTAAACATACTCAACATAACCATATGATGTTGTACATATGATGTAACACCCCGACCCTAGTTACCCAGAGTCGGTGCATTATTACATTACATTGGCATGATCACGAATGATCAATTCTCGAAGGACCTATTAGTTTAGTAGTCTTGGAAACAGTAGATATATTATTAAGTCTTACATTACATCATAAGATAAAAAACTACAACAAAATATTGTCTTTATATCCCCTCATACTACCCCTGCAGATCATTCATTAATTACTTCTTCACATCCTGTGAAAAATAATACATTGAAAGGGGTGAGATCAGATGCTTAGTAAGGATAACAATATAGAATAAGCTTTAATAGATTAGAATAAACACTTACAGCAATGTATAACTAAAACAAAAGCCTTTTAAACTTGAACTTCTACATAATATAGCAATGATAAAATGAAACAATGTCGTTTACTTTTGTACATGGATATTATACTAGTCAAATAATCAAATGAAATATCAATTACCACTTTCATAAATATGGAATTCATAATGATTGACTATCATACCAATATAGCCAAGGCCTCGTGCCGAGACTACAAATAAGATTTTGTCAAGGCCTAGTGTCAAGACACTATATTGTCTCAAGATACCAACCAATGCATCGAGGATCTGTAACGTGCTCCACCTATTACATACTAAGTCCAATTCATTCCTCATATGAAAAGTTTTAATCATAACATAAATATTCATATTAAAACTAGCATATGAAATGTCAATACATTATACAAAAACCATGAATGGTATAAAAATAGCACATACATGGTCAAACATAACTAATTTGATACAATATGAATGATTTTATTGTGTCATATTAACCTCAATCAAGAATAATGAAGGATATTGATATAGATTAAAATAATCATCAAAACTATTAGAGAGAAATGTCCCCATTTTTCTTGAAAACATTTAAAAGTCACACTATTTGTCAAGAATTCATTTAAAATAGATATTTGAATAAAAGTGTCTCATACAACTTTGAAACATTTAAAAGGAATTTTTATTTGAAATTATAACGTCCATATAAATAAATCCTTAAAAATATTTTTAAACATGGACATTAATGAGAAAGATAAAGAATAATAAATCATTAAAACATTTAAAAATGATATTTTAGTTATAGTTCCAAACCAAAAGAGAGACACTTGAATAAAAAAAATTGAGGTAATAAAAACTTTGTAATAGCATGAGAATAATTGGATTCATGATATACATTGTCAAAGTACATTATATAAACCATATAAAAGTGATTTGGTGTAAATCAACAAAGGAGTCTCAAATAGAATGTAAATTGAGATGAAATCTCTCATAAATGTAGTATCCTTAGGTTAAGGATAAATCAATGACATAATTATGTGTGAAAAATATAAATACACTCAATATGATTGGATATTTAGTGTAATAAAATGAAAGGACATTCACACATATTCTTGTAAAAACAACAACAATGAATTAGATGTTTAACTCAATAAATGGAGATTGAGTTAAAATTACTCTTATCAAGATCATATTGATGACATGAGAATTTATCAATGGAGTGATTATGTGTATAAAATGTATATCCACATAAAGGGGAGTGAAAATTAAGACATAATCAAATAAATAACGATTCCACAAATAATCATGGAGTAAAATAATCAATGATGTATTCGTAAATCTGAATGAGAGGAAATAGAAATTTCAAATTCCCTTATTGATTTGGTAACATAAAAAACATACAACCATGAAAGAAAGATCATAAAAAGATGATTTAAATATCCATAAATTAATGTATATTACACAATTTACACAATCGTGGGTAGTACAAACACCACCTGCAATAAATAAGTGGTGAACAATGAAAATCTCATGGAATTAAAAGTGAGATAAAAAACCCCTTACTTTGAACTTATTCATTGGTCGACGGTAGGTTAAACTCCTTTATAATGGTGAAAAAATTGTTATTTAATTATATAAAAAATAATTTTCATTAATATGATATCATATATGTTCTTTTAACATTGATTTGTTAATAATATCTTAGTATAATCGTCGTTTCGGGTGTTAACGGATTCGTTATCCTTTATATTATTAGTTATGGAAGCCGTATTTGTTATGGAAGGGACGTACTTATTCATATCTATAATGATATCATGTCTCAAAAAATTATTTTTATTCATCAATTGAAATTTATTCTTGAATGGATATGATGGGGAATAAATCTCATCGCGTTCGTGGGGACGATAACCCGTACGTATACACGAGCGACAATACATTTATTTTGGTATTAAAATAATATATAATTGGATGGTATATCATATATACTGAATCATTTTCGTGTTATATTTTTTATTTACATGAATTAAACATCATTATTATACCCTTCCAAATAATAATATATTTAAAAACAATTACACCACGACGTGGAGACGGTAGGCTGTACGTACGCACGTATGGTGACATGTCATTCAAAGGATGGATAGAATACTGAATACGGTTGTACCATATTTATCACAGTATATAGAAGATACTGTATTTATTATTTTATAATGTAAATAACAAATAAAGAATAAGTTTAAGATGAAATGAACTTGAAAGAGGGTGGTGAAAACATTACCTCTTCTTCGAGTTCTTCCTTTTGATTTGATCAATTGAACTATTTAGGTTGGATTTATGATCAAAATAAGCCATCTAGGTTGAACTGAGTGAATTTGGCAGGATATTTGGGAATAGTATGGCTGAGCCAAAAGGCATTGAAGGTGTAAAGAGTTGTTTAGAAGTGGTGTCCTTTTATAATAAGGAGGAGGGGCTCTTTAGAAAAAAATTAAGGTTTTATTTTATAATAAATTCATATTCGGTTTCTAAGGGCACCAAAGTGGATTATTCAAATCCTATGGTGGGGATGAGTCTAAAGACTTTCAACTAATAGATTTTAGACAGGTTTGGGTCATTATATTACCCCTATATTTTAGTTTTAACTCTTGGTTTATTAGTTTGACACTAACCATGTCACTTTGTATTTTTATATTATATAGTTAATAAAATTACTATATACCTCCATGAAACCCCAAAGTGGTCCAATAATTATAAAACTACCATTATAGGAGTGCTTTGGCCGAACCTTAGATTTTTAGGAATTTTATATCAATTAATAATATAATATTTGTTTTAAAAACACTTTTATGTCAATTTTGACACTATTTGGTATTTTATTTTTGTCAAAATCATAACAGCATGATTAATTAGAAAAAATAAAAATAATCAATACTAACATGTCATGTTAACCTATAAAATTAGTGTAATTTATTAAAATTCTAACATTATGTTTATTTGGGTATTTATAATATCAATTATATTAACATTTCACTCATAAGTTAATTATTGCATCATCATTATGTCATAAATAAATTAAAGTATATAATGTCTAAAAATTATAAATAAAATACCATTATTTTGGATATCATTTTATCCTTATAATTAGTATTTATAGTCTAAAATATAACATATATAACCCATTGAAAAAATTATTTTTCTAAAAGATATATTCTTATGTCATTTTTGTATTTACTTTAACTTAATTAATATAAAGTGTCATTATCACTTTCAAGTGGATCCATGGGGTCCAAAAAACAACCCAAAGATACCCATGGTCAGAAATTTATCAACCAATAGGTTTAGAACACGTTTTAGGGTAAATAAAATTAATTATAATATTATTTATTTTACCCTTATTTAACAGATTTACCTTTTAACCATGGTAAATAAAATATTTACCGAAATAATTATTAAAAATGTCTAAAAATAAGAGTTACCTATTTACAAAATTTGGACATTCTGATTCCAAATATGGAGTCCATTTTTACAAATTCAAAACACATAAGTGTAAGAAATTAATTTAAAATTAATTCCCGCTGTCAAAAC
Organism: Viscum album; assembly: GCA_963277665.1. Taxonomy (NCBI): domain Eukaryota; kingdom Viridiplantae; phylum Streptophyta; class Magnoliopsida; order Santalales; family Viscaceae; genus Viscum; species Viscum album. The sequence continues at coordinate 522,311,535 of OY728160.1, forward strand.
AAAAAGCGTGTTTTTAAGAGATTATAAATATCACAAGATTGACACATGTTTATGTCCAGTTTAAATGTGAAATCATGTCCAATGACCAAAATTGTATTTAGTGGTAAAAATATATTTTGAATATAATTTAAAATTACCCAAATTCATGATTTATCACTATTAATTATTTCAATTAAAAAGTTGTTTTTAATAAAAATTTAGTAATATTCACTATTCATCAAAATATGAAGGTTATCAGAAAAGTACCAAAATTTCTCCCTATGCTAATTTAAATATTCAGAACCAAAAAATGAAGTCCATTTTGAATGATAATATGTATAAAATTTCAAAGAGTGGGTATTACTATTCATAATGGTTAGTTTTATTAGTTGTAGTGTGTGTTAGAACATGAAGTTGTGTACAACACACGCTACTATTTTATTCAGCGAGAAGCATACCGTGGAAGCTTGTGATGTTACATTATCCCCTACTTCAATAAATTGAATGCTAGAAATTTTTAAAATTAGGCTTGGGAATATAATGGAAATTCCCACATAGGAAAAAGAGTCAATAAAACATCACTTTAAAACAAAGAAAGAAAAGTACAAAGGTCACCCTGGATAACCAATACTATGATTCCATGTAGAAAAACATGGACATGGATGATAAACTATGTTTCAAGTTCTTGATGAAGAGGGAGAGAAAAAATGATCATGAGAATGTTAACAACAAGAAAACTACAAACTTGTGATGGGACAAATAGTCATTAGTTTCCCAGTAGGAAATTTAAATAGAAAACATTTTTATTTATTTTTTTATGTTATATTACATAAAGATCAGGAATTAATTTTTGATATTGACTAAGAACATAAAGAGATATACTTAATTTTTATGTAAAGTTTCATTCTTTAATAAATTTCTACTATTAACACATTTTTAAACGACGTGTATTCCAGAAGATTTGGTCACACTGGAAGAGATACCATAAAATACTTATACAATCACATGGTCCATGAATAATAAACTATATATTTACAATGTATTTACAGATTAATCGAAACCAAAATGGTTAGCATAATATCTGATGATCCCTAAAAAGGTTATTTCATTAGATAAAGAAACAATAATCATAATTTCTAAAATTAAACCAACAATACCCCAATGTTAAATAAATAGTGTTGAATAAAGAATTGTCCTTAAAATACGTTAATAAAATCCAAAATAATATTGAAACAAAAAACATAGAAGAATTTGGTTATGTAGTCTTCCAAGATAAATGGTATCTCCAACTGACATCAATTACTCTTAATGTCACATTCTTAAAAGTATTTAACCTAATCACATATTCCCTATTATTGGTTAATCATTTCCATATATAAACTAAATCTCTATAAATCCAAAATAAAAACATATATAAAAATACTCCATTACTCCTCAAATGAAATCCCAAACTATTCTATTTTCCTTGGGCATATAGTATTCCCAACAAAGCGAACATATTCCAAAATAACATATATCACTTAATCACAAAATAATTTTCCTATATTAAGGGTATTCATTTGATAAGACATAAGATCCCAAATAAAATTATTGTTGATCAATAAAATCATTTAACTAAAAATAATAGTTACACTAACCATGGACTTCACGTAGTCCAGTGGTAGGAGATAAATCCCAATCACACAGTGGTTGTGGGTTCGATTACCGTAGCTTTGTCCAACACGATGTGTTTCCACAAGGTCTTTGTGTTGTCCTTTTTTAAAACACTATATTTTATAACATTACCAAAATTAGATAAATTCCACAAAATAACCATAACAAAATTTAACCACAAATGTTATCTCATACCTTTCATTTTCATCCCAAATTTTAATAACTTGTAATTTCCACAAACCCAGGGATCATATAAAACCAAATGGTTATTTATATCTATATCGACAACATAAAAGATAATTCTTCCTCAAATATCATCCTCACATGGAAAACTGTAGGGTTAAAAATAAAGAGAAGATTATTGAAAAGTAAACCCATCAACAAGGTATACTGAAACTTTTTAAACATTTATCCAACCATTTATTACCACATAGCTTCTTATTTGACCAAGAAAATATCCTATAGAATAGGGCATTCACTCGAGTAATGGTTAGGTCCACTACATTTACGGAAAATGACTGTAAATGGATTCTTGGGACCATTTTTATATTCTTCCATAGTACTATTCATTTTTCTTCAGCAATTCTTCACATTATGTCCTTCCTTCTTGCACGTAAAGCATTTATTTGTCCCATTGAGACACTTTCCTGGGTGTCTCCTTCCATATTTCCTACATGTTGGAAATTGTGGATTCATTTCTCCACAGTCTCCACTTCTAGAGCTCTTATCATTCATCACCATTCTCTTCTTTGTTGAGTCCAGGAATTGGTTAATATATATATTGTTGATCATATTCTTGAAAATTTTATTTGGCATGAAGAAGATATCTTTTACGCCTATCAACATTTCATTTTTGTTGCTCATTTCCACCACTGTTCCCACCTTGTACATCATTCTACAAGCCACTATCACTTTCCTGGAATCCAGCCATTGACTAAATTAATTTATAGAATATCATGTCACAATATTCTCAATTTTAAACACATTATGATTAACCAAGGTCATTTACGCTCATCTTATATATAAAACTACAAATCGGTTTGTAGAGAAAATGTAAATTATCATAAACATATCACCGAGGAGTGTTGTAACCAAGAGTCCATCAAGGCCTGTTGTCGTGCACTAGTTCCCGTTCAAGTCTAGCTCAAAGTGGTGTTTTCGGGTTTTACCCATATGTACATCTATGCCAGAGACACATCTACCTGCTCATATCCAGACATGGATGCATTGCTCAGAAAACTCACAAATCTCTACAATACCAAAATTATATGATGTTCTTCTATACCAATTCAAAAAATATATCTTAGGGAAATGTGCTCTAATAAGAGTTTATCTAAATATAGCTCCCAACGTATGTACTAAAATTCCTCTAATACTAACTGTAACGATCCAACCCCAATTACCCAGAGTCGGTGCATTATTACTTAACATTGGAATGATCACAAAGGATCAGGTCTCGAAAGACCGATTAGTTTAGTAGTCTTGGAAACAATAGATATATTCTTATGTCTTAAATTACATCATAATGTAAAAAAGACTACAAAAACATCTTGTCTTCATATACCCTCATACTACCCCTACAATCCATTCCTGAATTACTTCGTCTCATCCTAGAAAAAATAAGACATTGAAAGGGGTGAGCTCCGACTCTCATTTAGGATAACAATATAGAATAAGATTTCATGGATAAGCATAAACTCTTAAAGAAATGTATAACTAAATAAAAATCCTTTTAAACTTGAACTTCAGCATAATAGGGCAAAGTTAAAATGAAATAATTCCATTTACTTATTCACATGGATATTCTAATAGTCGAATACTCACATGAAATATCAATAACAACTTTCACAATGATGGAATGCATAATTCCAGAATACAATAACCATGTAGCCAAGGCCTCATGCCAGGACTACAAATAAGATTTTATCAAGGCCTCGTGCCAAGACACAAGTTTGTCTCATGAGACCGACCGATGCATCGAGGAGCTATAGCGGGCTCCACCCTTCACTTACTAAGTCCAATGCATTCCTCGTATGAAAAGTCTGAAACATAACATAAACATTCATATTAAAACTAGCATACAAAATGTCAATACATTATCCACAAACCATGAATGGTGTAAAAATTGCACATCCACAGTCAAACATAACTCATTCGATACAATATGGGAGATTTTATTGTATCATATTAACCTCAATCAAGAATAATGTAGTATATTGACATAGATGAAAATAATCATCAAAACTATTAGAGAGAAATATCCACCTTTTTCAAGAGAACATAAAAAATTCACACTATTTGTCAAGAAGACATTTAAAATAGATTTTTGAATCAAAGTGTCCCATACCAATTTGAAACATTTAAAAGGTATTTTGATTTAAAAACGTTAATTTCCATATAATTAAATCCTTAATACCATTTTTAAAACATGGACATTAATGGGAATGATTTAGAACAATAAATCATAAAAAAAATTTAAAATTATACTTTAGTTAGAGTTCCTAACGAAAAGAGAGACAATTGAATACAAATAATTGAGGTAATTAAAACATTGTAATATCATGAGAATAAAGGGATTCATGATATACTATGTTAAGGTACATTATATACAACATATAAAAGTGATTTGGTGTAAATCAACAAAGTAGTATCAAATGGAATGTAAATGGCGATGAGATCTCTCATAAATCCAGTATCCTTAGGTTAAGGATAAATCAACGACATAATTATGTGTTGTAAATATAAATACACTCAATATGATTGGATATTTAGTGTAAAACAATCAAAGTACTGTAACAAATATTCTTGTAAAAACAACACCAATGAATTAGATGTTTAACTTAATAAATGTAGATTGAGTTAAAAATACTTTTATCAAGTTCATACTTGAGAATTTATCAATGGATTGATTATGTGTATCAAACATATATCCACAAAAAGAGGAGTGGTGATTATGATATAAGCAAATAAATTGTGATTCCAGAGAAAATCTTGGAATAAAATAATCAATGAAGAATTCGTAAAGCTGAATGAGTGGAAATTGAAATTTCAAATTCCCTTATCGATTTGGTAAAATTAGAAAAATACAACCATGAAAGAAGGATCATACAATGATGGTGTAAATATACATAAATTAATGTATATTACACAATTATTACAATCATGGTAATTAAACCCAACACATGTAATAAATTAGTGGTGAACAATGGAAATCTCACGGAATTACAAGTGAGATAAGAATCAAATTACTTTGTACTTTTTCCTTGGTCAACGGTAGGTTAAACTCCTATATAATGGTGAAATTTTTTTTATTGAATTATATTAAATATTTCATTTACATTAATATGATATCATATATGATTTTTTAACATTGATTTGTTAATAATATCTTAGTACTATCATCGTTTCGGGTGTTAACAAGTTCGTTTTCCTTTATATTATTTGTTATGCGAGCTGTATTTTTTATGTATGGGATGTATGTTATTCATATCTAGAATGATATCGTGTCTCTAATAATTATTTTTATTTATCAAATGAAATTTAGACTTGAATGGATATGATGGGGAATGAATCTCATCGTGTTCGTGGAGACGGTAATCCGTACGTACTCATGAGAAAAATTTCATTATTTTGATATTAAAATAATATATAATTGTACGATATATCATATATACAGAATAATTATCATGTTATATTTATTATTTAAATGAATTAAACATTATTATTATACTCATCCACATAATAATATATTGAATAACAATTACATCACGATGTGGAGATGGTAGGCAGTACGTACGCACGTATGGTGACATGTCCTTCAAAGGATGGATAGAATACTGAAAATGGTTGTTAAATATTTATCGAATTATATTGAAGATACTAGAGTTATTATTTTAAAATGAAAATAACAAATAAATAAGAAGTGGAAGAAGAAAGGAACTCGAAAGGGGTTGGTGAAAACATTACATCTTCTTCGGGTTATTCCTTTTGATTTGATCAAAAGGGCTCTTTAAGATGGATTTATGATCAATTTAAGGCGCCTAGGTTGAATTTAGGGAAGTTGGTAGGATATTTTGTAGAGGTTGGCCGAACCAAAAGGCTCTGATGGTGTGAAGAATTTGCTAGAAGTGGTGTCCTTTTATAAGGGGGAGGAGGGGATCTTTAGGAAAAACATAAAGTATTATTTTATAATGAATTAATATTCATTTTTCAATGGATCAAAAGTTTGATATTAAAAGCCTAAGGTGGGTATGGGTCTAAAAAATTTCAAATAATATATTTTAAATAGGTTTGTGTCATTATATTAACCTTATCTTTCAGTTTTAACTCTTGGTTAATTAGTTTGACACTTACCATGTCACATTGTATTTTTATATTATATAGTTAATAAACAAACTATATACAACCAAGATACCTCCAAGTGGTCCATTAATGACACAAAAATCATTATATGAGTAATTTTCAGAACATTAGATTTTTAAAAAAATTATATCAATTAATAATATAATATATTTTCTAAAAACTCTTTTATGTCAGTTTTGACACTATTTGGTATTAACATTTTGTGAAAATCATAATAGCATGATTACTTAAAAAAAAGTTAATTAAATCAATACTATCATGTCATATTAACATATAAAATTCTTGAAATTCATCAAAAGTCTCAAATTATATTTATTTGGGTATTTATAATATCAAGTACTTTAATATTTCACTAATAAGGTAATTACTGCATCATCATTGTGTAATAAATAAATTAAATTATTTAATGTCTAAAATTTATAAATAAAATACCACTATGTAGGAAATATTTTTATATTTCTAATGAATATTTGTAGTCTAAAATATAACTTATATTACCCATTGGAAATTTTTTTTTTCTAAAAGATATATTCTTTTTTCATTTTTTGTATTTACATTATCATAATTAATATAAAGTGTAATTATCACATACAAGTTGATCCATGGGGTCCCAAAATAGACCCAAAGATATCCATGGTCGGAAATTTATCACCAAATAGGGTTAGGACACATTTTAGGGTAAATTAATATTATTATAATATTAATTGTTTACCCTTATTTACAGGATTTACCATTTAAACATGGTAAATAAAATATTTACTGAAATAATTATTCAAAAGGTCTAAAAATAAGAGTCACCTATTCACAAAATTTGAACATCCTGATTCAAAATATTAATTCCATTTTTATAAATTCAAATCATAGAAGTGGCAGAAATTAATTTAAAATTAATTCCCGCCGTCAAAACAAAAAGCTTGTTTTTAAGAGATAATAAATATCAAAAGGATTACAGTTTTTTAGGTCCGGTTTAAAAGTGAAATCATATACAATGACAAAAATTATATTAAATGGTAAAAATATATTCTACATATACTTTCAAACCAATCAAATTCATATTTTATCACTATTAATTATTTCGATTAAAAAAGTTGTTTTTAATAAAAATTTAGCAGTTTTCACAATTCATCAAAATAAGAAAGTTATCCGAAAAGTATCAAAATTTCACTATAGGCTAATTTCAATATTACTAATCCCAAAATGAAGTCAATTTTGAATGATAATATGTATAAAATTTCAAAAAGTGGGTATTACTATTCATAACGGCTTGTTTTATTAGTTGTGTTGTGTGTTAGAACTTGAGGTTTCATACAACACACGCTACTGTATTATTCAGCGAGAAGCATGCCGTGGAATCTTGGGGTGTTACATATGAACTGTTTATCGGTAAAACACCAGACATAAAATTTACAAGTCAAGAAATAGAGTATGAAATTATATTAATTAGAATAAATGGATACTAAAATTATAAAATTTTGTTATGGAATTAAAAAGTGAATATAATATATTTATTATGGAATATAAAGAACTCACAAGATGATTCCGGTGTGAAGTAAGGGATTCTTCTCAAATATTCCCTCTTTTGGAAAAAAATTCTTATATATATATTGTTTCATTCATATAATGTATATACTCAAAATTTAAATATTATAGCCTAAATCCTTCATAAATAATTATATATTATGTTACAATTAATTTCCATCCTTTATTGGGGGTTATGATTAAAAAATTATGAAATTGTTCTGGTTTTAGGTTTTAATATCATTTTAATTGGGATTGTGTATCCTTGAATTTCCATTATTTTAAATTATTTTATTATTTTCAAAAAAAAACCTTCCATTTTACTCTACTATTTTTATTCATGAATTTTTTACATGATTATACCATTTTACTATTTTTGGTACAAAAAAATAATGAATATATTATTATGGAAAATCATCATAATTTCAATCTTCGGTTAAAAACCCAATATATTAAATATCCATTTTTCTTTATAATGTTTTCGAAAATTATTTGGAATATTTTTCGATCATTTTTATGGTAATTTTTTCAATTTTTTCCATTTTATAAATGGTATCAATGAAATGTTATTTTTTTGAAAAAGGATCTTAATTATTTTTTTACTCGAAATGTGAAATTTTTTTAAGGTGTATAGCATGAGTAGTGTTTTCCATGAGTAATACCACTATTTTAATTAAATTAATCTTTATAATTCATTATGGATATATTCAAAAAATATAATTTAACCAATCATGTTTAAATTTTAGTTACTCAAAATATATTTTCACATTCTAGTGTTTATTTACCATAAATAAGGATTTAAATATTTATATATGTATGCATATTTATTAACAAAAACAACCACTAATGTTGTGGAATTTTTCAGAAAACTATATAAATTACTCTTACATATAAACATTTCTCTTATATTTGTACATTAATGTGGTAATATATTTATTCTTTTCATCTCTCAAGTTCCTTCATTAGGATATTTCTATAGATTATGATATATAATAAGATTATGAAACTAAATACTTTATATGGGTAAATAATATCTTTATTCCATTTGAATGGTAATATTTTTATATAAAACAAAAATCATTAACATGTTATATTTAGAGATCTCAAACTTTACCCTAATTCATTGTGAAAAACATTATTTTAATGGGGCATCATGTACGCCATTAGGGAGTAAACCAAATCCATTATGTGATTTTATTAACTGTCTGATATTTTCAAGGATGTTATCCCTCACATGGGGTTTTGTCATGTTTGGTTATTCTACCACATTCCATATATTACCATGATCTTATGATACCATGTTTTTTATGTGTCTAACTAATTACTCATGTACATTATCTTGTATGATATCATATTATTTCTATGGCCAACACATTATGTTTAATTATCATGTTAATTTGATTACTAATATTTTTATATTGTCTGTTTAATTTTAAATTACATAGGTTATCACGTTCACATTAATAATCTAAAGTGGATTTATTACATCTCTATGAAAAGGAAACAATATTCTATGTTTTAGTTTTCATTTATATATTCTGAATCTTGTATTCTAAATTTCACAAGGACAAATGAGATTTTGGTGGTAATTAATGGGTAATAATGTTAATAATGTTATAATAATATGTGTAAAATACATGGGTTTCTATAGTTGGAATTATATGAAAATATTAGTTAGCCATTTGAGGTAAGGTGATAATGATTTTGCAAGAATCATACAAATATGTAAATTTATTTCCAAAATATTGAAATATTGTTGAGGAATAGGAAATGTGGTTTCTGAGCAATTAATACTCCATATGGATACTGAAATTTTACATGGTTAAGGAAAAAATGTATATATGGTTATTATATCAAAAAATAACATGAATATATTTACATCAGTGTTTCCTTGTACATTAAAATGATCCTTATTGTCCACAAAGTTTCATAATCTTTGGAGGAATTCCATGGAAATTATAAAAATATTGATTATCTATTATCAATAAATTTATTGAATTTTTAAGATATTAAAATTATAGGAATAATAATAATGGATAATAATGATGGAAATTTAGAGGCCATAAGTCAGGAAATACTTTTATAATTTATAAGTTATTTCAGCATGGTTTATATGTTTCCTTTTTGTATGTTTATGCATTGTAATTTTGTATCAATATTTATTTTTATTAAATTGATTGAAAATAGGGAAATATTGCTGATAAATTATTTTATGGGACGAATTGGTACATGAAGGGAATGAAAATTTAAAAAAATCGATAATCAAAATTTATCTATCCAGAATTACGATCAACAATAGAAACATAGATTATTTTACGAACTCATCATGTAATAGAAGAATGGCATATCATATATATTCAAGTGAAAATCATAATAACAGAAATAAGATTAAAAAATATGCATGTCAAGAATGAAAGAAGAATCATGTATTAGAATTTATCAAATGGAAGGGATGATGTTTTCTATGATTAAATAAAAGGGATCAGGAAATGAATTTACATTGAATTTTATGAAATAATTATGGAGAACATTGGATTATCCATGTAAATGGTATAAAATAAGGGTTAGACCGTAAATAATTGATGGATAGATGATATTCTTATCATTAAGTTGATGTATTTTGGAATGTGGACCCTAGAATATTTTTTATAATAATGTTTTCAAAGGATTTTTTGGTATATGAATTTTGAATATTCAAAGGACTATTTGGTAGAAATTTTTTATTTATATATTTGAAAAAAAATTATTAATGGTATTAGTGACCAAAAAATTTGATTTATGGTTATTGTGATATTTTATTTAATATAATAAGATTTATAGAAAATTATAGTTATTAAAAAGTTATTTTATGATTAATATTATTTTTATGATACAATATCCCAAGATTATCATTCATGAAAATTAATATATTTTTATGAATATTTATGACACACCAAAAACACATGACTATGTATGGTGATTTTTTTGTGTATTTTTAAACATGGACACACCAAGATCTGGTCCACAAGTAAACTACATAATATACCACTATGATATTTTTAACTAGAACACTTATTAAAAATATCATATTTAAAACATTTATTCATAACCTGTTGTAATAAAAATATTGAAGGGTCACATAAAATTCTTTATAAGAGTAAAAAAGAAAGAATTTTAAGCATAAAATTAACATAAGGGAGTGAGGACATGAGAATAATAACTAAAAACCATAAAATACTTGTCAAATATCATAATTAACAGTAATTGAATAAGAATTTAATGTTCATAAGCAGTGAATCACAATAGAAATAATGAGCATCATCTATGAGATAAATATATCTATAAAAGAAATAATTTTTTTCCATTCACATAAGAATAGAAATAATTTAAATTTTAGTCAATGTTTATTTGCAAGGATCCCACATTGGAATTGGCCAACTCCAAAAAGTCATCATAGTAGCCATAATTCACTCCAATGACAGTTATAGATGAAAAAGATCCTTACAATAATATGTCAAGTCCCCATTCCTATCCTATTTATCATATAATATATAAATATAAATTCAATTCATTAGAGGGAGGTATTTTTCCCACACATTACTTAATGAAACCCAATTTTAACTACTACACAATTTCATAATAAATTCATCATATCATAACATATAAAATAAATGTTATTTGATAACCATTTCATCATATCATAACATATAGAAATGAGAAACGATTAATAATCATTTCAATAATTCACAACTAGATAACCAATGTAAAAAAGAACAAAACTACATTATAATTTTATAATGGAATAAGATATGGAAGTGAAATGGTATCCTTAAATAAATTATCATAATAATAATTATGTGTAAATAATAATAATTTTTTCCATAGTTCATATAACAAATAATGAAAAGGTAACATCCATTGATGTCACCTAATATAGAAAATGATTTTCAATGATCATTTATTAAATATATTACAGAAAATAACTATTTTAATTTAATTGAACATATTTTACAACATACGAAACATTTAAAATCATTTTCATGAATAATAATCATGAAATTTTAAATGGTTTTCTTTTTATAAAATAATTGTAATGATAATGTGAGTTTTTAATCATGTCATAAATGTTAAAACAATGATTCTATTCATATTATTGGTAAAATTAGAATATGATTATTTTTGGAAAACAATAAAAAAATTTCATTAATTTCATTAAATGTAACACATGGGTGAAATCATTTTAAAATTATAGGATAAAAATAATTCATTTATTGTTTTTATTTAAAATATGCTTCTTGTTAAAAAAACATTTATAGAAGAGTGAATTAAAATTTTATATTCATAAACAATTTTTATCAATTCGTTTATATAATATTTTTTGGATATTATAAACTATTCCAAGAAAATATCACGAATAAATATTCTATAAAAAAACTAATTAGTTTCTAAAGATACAGATCATAAGGTTTTATCATCGGAGAAATAATAAAAAATAATCACGATATATAATTAATTGTAACATAATATAATTACCACCATTGTAACATTGAATAGTAAACCTAATGAATGAATAAAATATATTTTATCATAAAATATCTTCAGGATAAATAGATTCATGACACATAAAATCAAATGGGAAATACATAATCCATGAAAATATACTGGTGGTGAAATTCCATATTTCTTCTTAAATAATAGAGTGACCAGAAATCCATTACCATACATCTAAAAATCCACCATACACATTCGACACAATTTAATGATAAATATATTTTCCTTATATTGAAGTTATATAACAACATTATATATATAACCATATATAATTTTATTCTGATATTTTGTAACCTATTTGTTATCAAAACCATTTTAATGATTTTTTTTGTGTAAGGACATATTTGTTTCTCATATATGTTTTGGTATATTTTTCTCATATGAAATTTATAATTTTTTGAACATCTATATATAAATACAATTTATATTCTTTATATATGAATTTCATGTAATCAATAAAATCTTGTGATAGATAATGAAATACACCATTCATGGAGAAAATAGGTTATACAGACGCAGGATCATTATTCCCATTTTCTTGATGGATTGATGGAAAGAAAATTAAAAGATATATAGTAATTACATAATAAATTTTATGTCTTAATTATCAATTCTTTTCATTAAAATTATCCATATTTTATTTCATGTAATGTGTGAAGGAGTAACAATGTTTTGGGAGTCGGTAGTATTTTATACATGTGAGTGATGTTATAGTATTCCCAAGAAATAGAAATCATGAACATATGTTCAGTTTAATAATTAAATGATAAAAATAATAAACCTAATATAATTTATAAAATATAAATCCATCATTATTTCAATCCATGACTGATAGTACTGGATGAGTGAATGACTTCATTTTATAAGGTGGTGGATTTCCAAACACACAAAAGTGATTTTCTTACCCATTTGATTGATGTGGTGTTTTTTTCTGGATATTAAATTTACATAGAAAGATATAAGTATATGAAATAGTATATGATATTATATCCTTATGTTTTAATATTAATTTAATGAAGTTGAGCATGACATAAATAAAAATAAAATCATCGATGAAACATAGATATTTTTTGTGTACTCTGTATAGGTTCACCCCAAATCTGTAGAATGTAATATTTATGTCCAAAATAAGTATTATATGAAGAAATGATGTGATTATGATGTTATTTTTACTATATAAGGATGTACATATGTTGTTCGAATTTGTGATGAAGAGAGGATAAAGGGTAGCCTTTTATAAGTGATGTAAGTGGCACACTTGTAATTTTTGTATAAACAAACCAACCAATGATTTTTTTATAAAGCAATGAAAATGAGATATAATTGAGACTAAAATAGATAATGTTGAAATAAATTGATTAAATTTATTTTAAAGAAGACATTTTTTATTTTAAATTCTTATCATTTATTTTAAGCCCTGATAAAACCATTTTAACCTTAAATGTGGATGATAAAATTTATATTTTTTTAAATTCATTTTGGAAAGTAAATTGGCTAAAAATAATATAATATGAATTATTATGATTAAAAATATAGAAAAAATATTTCAAAATTAAAATCACATAAATTTTATTTCTAAATTTTATATTTATCAAGAATATGCGATAAGAAAACAAGATTTTAATTATAAAATTTTCAAAAGATTACAACTGTTTTTATCAATTTTTTTTGAAATTGATTAAAATTAAAAATATCATATTAAAATATATATATTTGAAGTCATTATAAATTTAAACTAATAAAATAATTATTTTTTCTTTATTAATAAATTTAAAAACCTAGTTTTTAAAAAACTTTTATTATTTTTTCCGATTCATCAAAAACAGAATCATGTTTTAAAACCCAAAAAGTAATCAATGTATAATTTTTATTTTTTTATTTAAAAATTTTTGTTTTATTGAAAAAAATATACTATAATTATAAATAAAAAGTATTATGTTCCCAAATAAAAATTAAAAATCATTTTTTAGAAAAATAATATATTCGATGTATTTAAATAATTAAATAAAAAAATACCTTTTTACTGATATTTTTTTAATTACATAACACCATCATTATTAAGATTTAATAATCAGTTATGCATAGTTATATCTCTATGTATAGTGTTTAGTATATAATGTTAAAATTTTAATAAATTTATTAATAATATATCATGGTTTTGTAAAAAAATTGTGTCTTGTGGAAGATAATAAAAAACCATGTTTAATGTAGTTCATGGTTATCATGTTTTTTCATGTATCACAGGATATCAAAAAAATATTTTTATTAATAAATAATAATAATTAATAATAACGTGGTGCGTTAAATTATACCATCTAAAAATTGAATTTAACCCTCAATATACTACATTCAAATAGGAAAAAATTATGATAAGTCATTGACATCATTTCTACATGTTCCAATATAGCTTATTCAAACTGGTAGATTTTCCCCAACACATTGAATATGTGAGTGGTCTTCTTCTTATAAAATTCTAAAAAATATCCATAATATCCACTAGTTATTCAGCATAAGAAATATATTTTTCCGATAGTTTAACCACAAAATTGAATATAGGTGAAGGGACATATATGTACATAGTTATAAGAGACACATCGAACACATCATGCAATTGAGATAGGTTTGGTTGAAGTTCCAATTGATACAATACTATCCTGATACAGTAAAAATTTTTCCATGGGACTAATATACCAAGGGCATAGTTTCACTTTTTTCTTATATCACATATCTTTCTTATATGGAGAGATTCATAGAATGACCTTATCACTAACATAAAATTCTACATCGCAGTACTGATTATGAGCATAAATTTGTTCCAACTATGAGCATATATAATGTGTTTATCAAAAGGTCTAAACATATTTTCTATTTATTCAGCTATCAAAGGTCCCAAAAACATTTCTTCTCCAAATTTACTCTATCATGATGGAGATATACATTTCATAAATTATAGGTATTATATAAAAACCATTTTAATCCTAGAGTGAAGGCTATTATTTTATGATAACTAAACTAGAATAGGGTGTTGATCTGGACCACCATTAATGTCTAATGTAAGGGATCGTAATATATCCCCAAGGTTTTTAATTGTTATCTCAGACTGACCATCTTTCTATAGATGATGAGATGTCTTGAAATTAATATCTATATCGAGAGAATTATGTTGACTTATTCATAAATTTTATGTATATCATAGAACCCGATATGACATAATGGTATGTGAAACTAAATAAAACACAAAACATCATTAACGTATACCCAGAAATGATTATTTAGATATAATTTTTCTCAATTATTAATGAAATTTATTTATTAGTAACATGTTCAAATACAAACCAGACAACATTATGTCTCTTAGATGTTTTGGGGAAACCAAAAAAAATTCCATGATTATTTTTCTCATTTTAAATATTTTATTGGGTTAGGATGTAACTTCCCTGTTGAAATTTATATTTATGTTTTAACATATGGGATTACCATGCATAGAAATAAAAACAATAAAATATATCTCTTTATTCCATTATTACAAAAATAAACTTTCAAATATATATATATATATATATACACATATATATATATATCTTTTTACATCATAAGTGAATGAAGAATAAAAAACTATGATCATCCTATAAACAATCCTTCATAAAATCATGTATGGAATGAACATATACATTGTTTCAAAACCATATCATTATGTGATGGTATGGGGAAAAAACAATTAAATTTTTCACTGTATTTTACATCTAAACATATTCCTCCATCACTCCCTTAAAAATTCTATTGATATAGGGTTGAAAATTCAATTGAGAAATATGTGGCTTTCCCCTTCCTTCCATATTTCATGGTCCAAACATTGTAAAACCATAAATATTGTATCAATTTTATGATCATAACATTGAACATGGAGGACACTTTGGACTCAATTCATTTCTCAGGTCGTTATGCTTCCCTGGGTGGTAATATATTGAGAAATAAAATTTGTTAATACTCTGTAACCATATTATTTTTGTAACATATTCAACTCATTATATGTGAATATATAAATTAATACATTATGATCCAAATATAAATATATACCACACATTTATTTATAAATATAATGCCTCTATATCATTAATGAAAAATATTACCGTGACTATCCCTAAATAATTATATGCATAATTTTTCTCATGGATCATCAATTTCATGGGGTATAAGATATTAGCCTTTAGTTATTAATAATAACACATCCTAATATCATATTGGATCCATCACTATTGATTAAAATTCATTCTTCACTATATGGTAATGTATGAATTGATTCATCAAGTACTCTTTCTTTATTAAAATGAAATTTTACTCACATTCATTTTCCAAAAGTACATGAATGCATTCATAGCTTGATTCATTAGAGGAGAACATATTTCTGAGAAATTATCCATGGCCTACTGATAACATATATATAAATAAGGAAAATAACATAACCTAGTTACCGTGGAAAGTATCTTCTAGCATCCAACAAAATCTTCATTCATGGGATCTACTAATGCACTATATCATGAGAATGTGTTACCCCAAAAAATAATCATTTTTAGAAAAAATTAAACCATTTTAAATTTTTCATGTATATTCTCCTTCCTATGAATCTTTTTTATAATTCTTAGTGATCTTCATTCTTTTACTTTCTCATTTAGTAGATTTAAATATCATTATTATGGACTACCATAAAATAATCATTATATTCCCTAAAGATTATATTAATTAAATATATTATTATAAGTGTGGAAAAAATTAAAATTAAATATAATTAGTATATATTCATTGTGTTTATACATTTTGTATTGTTGTCTTAGTTATAATGTCTACTATGACCATCTGTTGATAATATTCAGAAAGAAGGTGAATCTTGTAAAAGTAATGAACTCCATAATGTTAATCAAACAAGTCATCAATATATGGAATTGGATACATATTATAAATTTTGATCTTGTTAATTTTCTAATAACCAATACAAAGTATAAATATTCTATCATTATTTTTAAAAAAGAGATTATGTGCACCCAAAGGTGATAAAATTGGGTGAATGAATCCCCTGTTACGGATTAACTAGAGATTCTTCTTAAATTCTATCAAATTAATCAAGTTCATTCTATTTATAGTCATTAAAAGTGGTATACCACATGTTATGAGGGAAATTGAGAAGAAGACATCACATTTTTGTGGATTTATGGGAAAATCTTCTGAAAATATTTCTACAAATTTCCGATAAATAAGTATTTAATTGATGTTGAGTTTCTCCCAAACAATAAAAGATAAACATCCCTTCTAAAAAAATAATCCCCATAAAGCTGGTATGAACACTATAATATATTTAGAGTCATCATCGCATAAAGTGAAGATGATTTGTTGGTTTGGAATATCAAACATGACTTACATTCCTTGGAAATTTATGTGATACTTATTTAAAGAATAAAAATCAACGCCCAATATAACATCTAATTCTACAAGAGGACGGATGAAAAGATTTTTTGGGAATATATTTCTAATAATTTCAATCTGAGAGGAATAATAGACATGATAAAAAATCATCATACCAATTTGGTTTTTACATATAATAATACATTTAATTGATTGTGTGGAATCTTGATACCCTTATAAAATTATTTATATATTAATGAATTGGAAGATAACGTGTAAAAAAACACTATCAATTCTAGAGTGGAGGGTAAGTGTCCATTCCACCACATAATTATCCTAGCCCTCTTTGTAAAATGTCAATGCTTGACATTTACCTTTATCTCCTAGATTAAAATGATGATAACATCATTCATCATCAATAGCCTTTAGGATGGGTCATTCGAAAACATAATTTGTGATCACCTATAATATGAAGCACTAGAGTGTGGGAGTTTCATTCCGTGGAGTTATCTCTTTATTAAAAGTAGTATCTATCTTATTCCCATTACTTCAACATTAAATTTCATATATACCAACCCTTTTAGGTTTATTTCAATTGATATTCCCCATCATAAAATTTCGCTCGTACTTCTTTAAATTCATTTAGAGTAAATGAAATATCATATCCTTCACACAATGTTTCATATATATTCAATTTTGTACAATTTACCAATTCTATTAAAAACAATGAGATTCACACCTAATTCAAATATCCATTTCCTTATCGATATAACATTGGAAAATATATACATGGATACTAAATTATATTATTGATAATAAATTTGGATAATTGGTTTTAATCCCCTAGAGAAGAGATCATACATAAACTCAATTTTGATTTCAATAACATAACCTTACCTTGGTTTTCTGAAAACAATTCCACATAGGTACCAATGCACTCATCACCACATTTTATTAGCTCATTGAAATCCTTCTCCATCACCATAAAATGAATTCATGGGACAAAATTATTTAAAAAATCAATTTTCAAATCATGATATTAGAATGATTAAATTTCCTCCCATTTCGTTTTATTCTTGACAATATTCCACCATTTATTTGTTTCACCATCCAAAAGGTAGACAACAAAAATGACTCTTTCATGTTATAAACACCAAGGAATGGAAAATATCATTTCAATATTACAATTTTATTTTTCAAAAAATACTATATAAAAATACCAATTGATAGATGTGGATGCTACCTTATGATGGACTAAATAGAATATTGTTACCTACTATAAAAAACAACCCTATTCTACTTCAAACCAGTCACATGAGACACACCCCTATGTATAATTAGTGGCATTACTGATCCTCTTGGGATATCAACTACTATCAGGCATTATCCCTAACTCAATTAGAATGATTTTGACAATGATATGAAAATAATAATGGAAAATTAAAAAAACTAACACTATCAGTAGAATGAAATAAAAATATAATTAACTATATGTTTCCTTTATGGTCACCACCAACCATTGATGTAGTGTCACACCGCGTTTACTAAGATAAAGATAAAAGATAAAGTATATTCTTAAAACAAGAATAAATATATAGGGCTGAATTTTAATACATAGAAATCAAGCATTAATAAACTACACATTAATCAATAACATTAATTAAAAATACAAATAAGATAGTTTGAAAATATTAGATTTATAAATTATGTTTGTACATTCTTTTTGAAAAATGTATCTTGTTTCAATTCATTTAGTAAACATATTTTCCATTAAAATTTTAAAATAGTTCACAAAACCTAATAAAACATGTGTTTTAGTATTGATTCCTAACCATAGATCATGAGAACATTATTTTAGTTAAATTATATAAGAAATGGGATCTATGTTATGAGAATATAAAATAGTACCACGAAAAATAGGTTTTATATTAGTAAACCTCCATGGGAAATTGTTTAGTTTCTTAGTTAGTGGTGCCCAAGGATAATCATACACTCAATGACAGACTATTGACATGATGCTCCATTCTCTTACTAGATACATCCAATCCACACCATTATTTTTTAATTTTTGTTTTAATGTAATACTTCTACGGAGATATTTCCATGTCCCTATCAGCCCACCTTAAAAACTATACAATGTTTTTTCACCGAAGTTCCAAGGATTATAATGTTCCTCATATATATAATGGTGAGTTTTTATCTGGAATCTTATAAATTCATATAATATTATTGACATAGAATCCATCAGACCCATAACCACTTATCTCACACATTAATAGAAACCGCATTCCATATCACCTATACCAATTACCCTCTTTATACTAAGAACATATCAAAAATTAGATATTTATCAGATAAAACAAATTTCAAAATCACGTGATTAATGCCGTAAGAGTAGTTTTCATTTTTTGTAAAATAATTCAATGTAAAAGTAATAATATATTTTCTCATAAAAGTACATTTTATTTTCAAAAATTATTAAATGAATATTAATATTATGAAGAACCCAAGTGTTTGATTAGGTAATAATTGTTAATAAAATATTCCAAAAAAGGGGAAAATTCCTATTGAATATGTGTGTCAGATAATAATAAAATGAAACTTTAATGATAGTCATGAAATAAAATAATTGGAAATAAAGGCTTAGTCAACATCAAACGACCAGTAAACAGATGTCTTCTGACAATTGAAAATAAAATATACTTCACACTTTGTCACATTCAAACCTTCACACAAACAGACACATATTATATTCTATTTGGAAAAATTTATATCCCCCCAAAAATTAATTTAAAGATGGTGGATATATATCTGTTTTTGTGTGTCTCCTTAACAATGAATAAAAAAGCAATTCATGTTCAATATTGGCCATGAGATCTGTTAAATAATAAAGAAAAAAATGCCTAATTAAAAATGGTATAAAATACATTATACAAAAGGGACACAAAAAGTTCCAATCTATAGTAAAATACATTCAATTGTCATGGAATAAACATCAATAGACCCCTGATGCATACATATTAATAAGAAACAAAAGAAAACACAAAAAAAATTTAGTCTTCAGCCAAGGAATTCACAATCTATGGCAAAGAATGAAAGCTAGGAAAATGTGGATGAAGAGGGAGGAGGAGGAGATTAAAAACATACTAGAAATTATCTTATATAAAATTAGAATCATATTTAGTTGAGAATCAATGGAAAATGATAAGGACGTCATACATCGAGAACCCTGAACTTTGGATGACCTTGGCATGGGGAGTCGATTAAGGATATGGAGGGACCCATTTTGGGGTTTTATAAAAATAATATTAAATAATTTTTTTAAACCCTTGGTATATAATAAAATCTGGCTGCATTGTCTACTAGAAAATGTGCTTACCATGTGGTTTCCTTTATCCCATAACGAGGTACCACATTATCATCTATTGGGCGAAACATGCACATGGACAAATCTATGTGGACCCTTGGGTGATTATAACAACGCCTCATGTTTTTTTATTTGATAGAACATTGTTTCCCATTTTCATTCTCCAACCATGTCACACTTATTATCCTACCCATAAAAATACGTTTCCAATGAAAAACTCCTATAAAACAACCCGAGAACCAAGAATATGAATGGAAACAACGAAATGAAAAAAAATGAAAATCAAGGTTTTTTGTCAATTTAACCCCCACAATGATCAAAATCATTCCCCAGAATTTCTACCAACCCATTTTGGGGGTAGTATTGAACTAAAACACATGATGAACCTCCTTAATAAAATTAGAATAAAACACATAGAAATCCTCTAAACTAAATGATACCATAATCCTTAGTGTTACATTTCTTCACTAGAAGTCACACCTAAACATGTCATGACATAATAACAATGAGATCATAACGGTAAAAATAGTGGTCTCTCCCTACAATTTAATAGAACAATATTCCCAACAGTAAAAAACCTACTCGATTTGTATAGTAATATGAAATATCTATTTAATCTCAAATAATACCACAGTTCATAATTTATATAAGATTATATAATATCTAAAATATTAAAAATACAATGAATCATCTGAAAACACACATATATATGAAAAGCGAACGAGGTCGACAAAACTATTAAAAAAATGTCTCCACATTCACACTATTTACAAGCATTTATATGATTATTGAAAAAATTTAGAGTGCATAAATTGACAACATCCAAATCATGAGATTTATTGGTCTAACAGAAAACATACAATCATTGTCAAAGGGTACTTCTCTATACTAGTATTCATTGTTAAATGTTTCTCACTAGATTCAGAATTATTATGAACACCAAAAAAATGTAATCCTCCAAACTGTAAGATCTCGATTTTTAGAAAGGTATGTTTTTCTTGTGTTTTAGGTTGAACCCGTTCTTTTGGGCTATAAAATGTTTCCTGAAAGTGTGAGAGGCCTTGGGGGTGTTTCGGGTGCTTGTGGCATGAAAGAAAGGAAAACTTGTTAAGACAGGCCAGGGCGCAAGGCCTGTGCATGGCTAGGTAAACTGTGCGGCCTGCCAAGGCAAATCGTGCAACCCCTCCTCCTCCGGATAGAAGTATGTGCATGGTCTGCGCACAGTGTTCCAAACCATCCAGCTGAGCCATTCGACCCCTCCTCATTCGGACAGCAGCATGCGCATGGTTTGCCCACGGTAAACCAAACCATGTTGACAAACCGTGCGTCCACTTAATTATGGAAAATTATTAAATTTCAACACCGGGCATTAAAACCCCAACTTAGGATTTTCCTCAATTTATCCCCTCCCAGCCCTATCAATGAAGATGGCCAACCCAAGCTTCCCATAGGTGGTTCTCCATCGATTATTGGTAATTTTATGTGCCATTGGTTGCAGATCGAAGCCCTGGGTAAGGATAATACAATCCTCGATTCTATTTTTGTGTTTAGGGTTTGTATATCCTCTCCATCTTGTTATAAATCTCTAAATCCATATCTTTTGGGTGAGTTTTAGGTTGATTCTCCAAAGGATGGTTGGATCGAGGTCTAAGGACTCTATTGAGAGTGCGTTCAACTGCGTTTTCTAGGAAGGTGGTCTACAAGAGATATCCCATGTTTATTTGGGTATTTGTGCATGTATAGTTGTGTTCTTGTTTACCTTGGGTTATGTTTTGAATAAACTTGGTATGTTTGGTAATAATGATGTTTGAAATGGTAAGTGGGAACTCAAAAAATCCCCATGGGATCCATTGGGAATGACTTGACCTAATTAGGGATGTCCATGGGATGTGCCAGATTTTACCCTTTTAGGGATAGATATTAAACAAGTGACCTTATTCTAATGAATGGTAAGGCCTTGATAAACATGTTGGCATGAGTGGTTGATTCATTGAATGATAAACGTGTTAAATGGGTTATTTTGTAGACCGATTTAAGACCATAACGGGATAGGTTATGGGTTTAATTTTGAATACTTAGTGAGATAGGCATAACACATGGGAATTGGGTGAATGGTTAAATGATGTGAAATGTTAATGTGTTAATGGGTTAAGGCATGATGTGAATTCCTGTGTAGTTTGTTGTTAATGACTTTTCCAAGGGGAAATGGTTTTGATGGTTGATGGTTACTTATATATATAATCATGTGAACATGTCTTGGTAGAGTGGGGTATGACTTGAGGATCTACACCCACGGGTTGAGGGAAGACTGAGGCTCTGAACTCCACCATAAATGTATGGTTTAGGAATGAGGACCGATGCTCTATTCTCCTAAAGGTTTTATCCACCCGGACTGAGGCTTCGAGATGAGGATATGGGTTCTATGAGGGGGTTATTCCTAGTGAGATAGGATGACGATGTTTTTACCCCCTTACATGTGATTGGTGTTCATAGACCCAAGTAATAAAATGATTGTGATTAACCCATGTAAATGTGATGAAATGGTAAGTGATGATGATTGGTAATAAATGATTGGTAAAGGAAATTGAAATAGATTTGGATCTGAACTTGTTAATTGAACCTTAAATAATTACTTTTTAATTATCATTCATATCCCTTTGCATGAACTACCTGTTCATATTGGATATTTTGTAGACACTGTTGGTGGTGGCCAACAAAGTTGTACTCACACACTGCTCGGGCCGCCATTGGGTACCATAGCATACTTCAGGATTGTAGGTTAGGAGAAGGGAAAAGGTCCTTGTTATATAGTTGAGTGGACCTGGGTAGCACATGGTGGAGGATCCAGACATGGAGTCAGGACTATTTTTGGGGGATTTAGGTTGTTGTCTTTATTTTGGGTTTTGTTCACTCTTGTACATGTAGTTTGACATGGAATGTTTATTATTGGGAATAGTTGGTATACATGTTCCTTATTTTATTGGTTAATATTTCTACGATTTGGTTTATTTCTATTCTCGCTTACTCTGATAAAAAGGGGGTATAGTCTCCCCACTTGACTCTATATACCCATGATTCTAGTCGGCTGCCTTTGGTGTACAGGGAGGCGTGCTTAATGTTTTGTAACCACCCGGCTCGAAGAACCTGTTTAGCGGCTTCCTGGTCGGCGACGTTACAATGTGGTATCAGAGGAGGAATTTCTTCTGCATCTCTAAGGTCTTGTTATTTGGGATTTGTAACCAAGGGTTATGATGTGTTAGGCCTTGGTATTGAGCTTGTGCTTGCGAGTAGCTAACCCAAGTACGAGGGTAACCCCAATTGACCCTGGGTGGGAAATGTTGTTCTTGGTTGTGTGAAGTTACAGTTGATGATATTTCACCGTTGGGTGATGGACCTGTGGTTTGATGTGACTATTTTATGAAATTTGGCTCGAGGCCCTAACGGAACGCGGATTTTCACTCATGCATCATTGTAGGAACCTAGGGTGATATGTGGAATGCATCGTGTTAGGAACATGCACATGATGGGTGTGTGAGGCTGGAAGGTAGGGTGCATTATGAATTTCATGAAACCAAGAAATAATGAGAAGAATAAAATGAAACAAGTGGATAAATGATGTTTAATGCATCATAATGGTTTGAAACGAAGTGGAATTGTTTTTAAAATGTTGTGTGAGTTTGGTGGTAGTGCATGATTTCATACCCCATGTGGACCATGACCCACAGTAGGGATGGTCGGGGAGGTGAATTGGTGGTGCTAATGTTGCTGAATAATCATATGAAAATGGTTTGTACCTAGTAAAGAGATTTTGATAAAGTCATGAATGTTTTAATGTATGCATGCTAAATGTCGTTTTTGGAAATATAGAGAGATTCCACCACGACGTCGGCTACTAGTTGGGAAACGGGAGGATGTTGCTGATAACACTTTTCCAGTAGAGGAGAAAGAAAATGTGGTGATCAATTAAGGTAGAGAAGAACAGTTCCGAGAGAACATGGCTTGCCTTATACAGATAATGGATCAGGACATAGGTCGTGTTTCACCGATTATGTTTCAGTTGACCAGGGAGTTCCAGCTGCAGCACCCTCCGACCAGCACGGGAGAGGGTGGGCCAGAAGTAGTTGAGTTCTGGTTAGAGTCTGTCCAAAAGATACTGGACCTTCTAGTGACCTATATTGAAAGGCGAGTAAAGCTGGCTGTTTACTTGTTGCGGGGCTAGGATAGGCGTTGGTGGGACATTAGGGCTCAGATCGAACAGGCTGAGGGAATGTCGTGGAAGGTTTTTCAGGAAATGTTTCTAGAGAATTTCTACCATGACACTTTGAAGCAGGAGTAGGATGTTGAGTTTATGAGCCTGACACCGGGATCGTTGTAGGTGATGGACTATTTTAGTTTCTTCACTAATTTTCTATGCTTATTTCCAGTGTTATATGGGGATGAGGCAGCGATAGCAAGACGTTTCTAGGATGGATTGAGACATGAGATGAAGTCTCAAGTAAATATCTTCCTCTTGAAGAGTTTTGCAGAGGTGATGGATCAGATAGTCAACACTATGGGGAAACTGAAGGGAGATTCGGGTGGTGGGCTTGTCATGCCAGCTAGGCCGACATGTGGTGCATCTTCTGATGGTCAGAAGCGACGTTTAGAAAGTTTCTAGCAAGGTGGTCAGAAGAGGGGGTCAGCCTCTCCGAGTGGGAACTAGGTGGTTTGTTATTAGTGTGCCAGGCTAGGGAATTTTCATGGTCAGTGTCCTTGACCTCCAGTAGAGTGTTTTTTTTGGTAAGATGGGGCTTGTGTAGAGGTTCTATAGGAACCCTCAGGAAGAGGGTGAGCATGATGATGAATAGAAGTTGCCGGGTACGGGAAGGGGATTAGTTTCCCCGTATCAGGCTGGCAGTTGGAGCTCCACAAGACGTACTGGCATGGGTGGTGGATGTGGAAATCTAGGGCATGATTGGTCATTCAGACTTGACAATGCGGCATGGGGCGTTTAGGCTGGATCCTAGGGTAGATGGACAAGTTAACTTTAGGAAGTTCAGGTTGCACCTAGGGATAGTGAGGCCCGACCGTCAACTGTTCGAGGTACGATCCTTGTAGCTTCTATGTTTGCTAGTGCATTGTTTGACACATGTTCCACACACTCATTTATCTCTTCTAAAATTGTTGTAGTGCTGGGTTTACCTGCGGAGAGGGTGTGTGGATTTATGTCAATTGACACCCCATTGGAAGTGCGGGTTGAGGATATCAAGATGTGCAGGGGGTGTTCCTTGGAATTTGGTGGGTATCATTTTCTGTCGGACATGTTCATTCTCGATATGTCACGGTTTGACAAAATCTTGGTAATGGATTGGTTGGTGTTATATCAGACGCACATAGACTGTTATCATCACAGACTATCGTTCAGGTCACTTGAGGGAGACACTTTTGTCCACCATGGCGAATAGGATGTTTGACCAGGGTGTGTGGGGCTGTTTTGTCAATAGATGAGTGGAATCACAACTCAAGTTCCATGTCTCATGATTGATGATAATGAAATATGGGAACAATCTATTTTCTCTATTGTGGTGGATCGATTTGAGGATGTGTTTCTTGAGGATTTCTCGGGGTTACCACCCGAGAGGGATGTTGAATTCACAATCGAGTTGCTGATGGGAGCGAAGCTAGTTTCTATTCCGCCATATTGAATGGAACTGGCAGAACTCCTAGAAATGAAGGTTCAGCTTGAGGAGTTGGATCGTAAGGGGTTTATCCGTCCAAGTACGTCTCCTTGGGGATCTCCCGTGCTTTTTGCAAAGAAGGCCGATTGGTCGTTGAGGCGATGTTTTGACTATCATAAGTTGAATCAAATGATAGTGAAAATAGGTACCCTCATCCTAGAATTGATGACCTATTTGATCAGTTGAGGGGTGCTTCAGTGTTTTCTATGACTAATCTGAGGTCGGGTTATCACCTATTGAGGGTGAGGTCTTCTGATGTTCTACAGACAGCTTTCTAGGGTCGGTATGGGTTGTTTGAATTCGTGGCAATGCATTTTTTCTTGACGAATGCACCGACAATGTTTATGGCCTTGATGAACTACATCTTTTATCCCTATGTAGATCAGTTCATGGTTGTCATAGTTGACGATATCTAAGTGTACCCAAAAACATATGATGATAATGCCCAACATCTTGACATCATCTTGGGTGCACTAAAGAGAATTTGCTATACGACAAGCTGTCAAAGTGTCAATTAGGGATAGGTGAGGTTCATTTTCTGGGTCACATCATCCCAGAGCCCGGTGCTTCAGTGGATTAAGAGAATGTGTATGCACTTGTGTCTTGGGAGCAGCCCAAGAGTGTTTCTGATGTTAGGAGTTTTCTGGGATTGGTTGGGTCTTACAGAAAGTTCATTCATGATTTATCTCTCTTTGCAGCACCAATCTCACACTTGAACAATAAGGGAATCAGCTTTTAGTGGTCTGATTCTTGTGAGAACGCCTTCCAAGAGTTTAATAATCGGTTGATGACTGCACCTATCTTGATCATACTGGAGTTGGGTAAGAAGTATGTCGTGATTGGTGATGCATCCAGGATTTGACTTTGGGCTATGTTGATGCATGATGAGCGGGTTTTGGCTTATGGGACAAGACAGTTGAGACCCCACGAGCAGAACTATCCCACTTTGGATCTTGAGTTGGCTACAGTATTGTACTCCTTGAAGTGTTGGAGGCACTATCTCTTGGGATAACGGTTTACTGTGTTCACTGACCAGAAAAGTTTAAAGTACATCTTCTCACAGTGGGATCTGAATCTTCTGCAATGAATATGGTATTAATATCTCCAGTATTTTCACTATGAGTTGGTGTACACTCCAGGAAAGGGAAACAATGTTGCTGATGCTCTGAGTAGGAAGGTCTAGGATCAGGTTGTTCATGAGTCCATCACCGAGTTGAAGGTGAGAGCTTTGTTTGCGGAGATGCCCCTAGAGGTGCAGGAAGTGAGTGTTGTGGTCTCTCTTTATTCCTTAATGATGGATTTGACACTTTTGAGTTGAGGTATGGAAGGTCATATTGATGTTCCTGAGTGTTTGACCATGAAGGAAAAGCTTAAATGTAGGGAGATACCTTCTAGTGTATCTGTCGATGT
Source organism: Viscum album (assembly GCA_963277665.1). NCBI lineage: Eukaryota > Viridiplantae > Streptophyta > Magnoliopsida > Santalales > Viscaceae > Viscum > Viscum album. The sequence continues at coordinate 522,339,468 of OY728160.1, forward strand.
GGATGGAGTTGTTCGTGTGCGTGATCGTGTGATGTGCCAAAGTGCGTGGGTGATGAGTTTATGCATGAGTTCCATACATCAAAATGGGAAGTGCATCCTGGTTGGACCAAGATGTACTACGATATTCGAAGGTAGTTTTGGTGGTCTGGAATGAACAAGGAAGTTGTGGGCTTTGTGGCACAGTGCCTTACCTGTCAACAGGTGAAGGCCGAGCATCAAGGACCAGGTGGTTTGTTGATTCCATTTCCCATTCCATAATTGATGTGGGATGATGTAACAATGGATTTTTTTGTGGGTATTCTGAGGATTCCACAGAATAATGATGCAATCTCTGTGGTTGTGGATAAGTTATTGAAAGTGTCTCATTTCTTACTGATTCAAGAGACCTTTACAATCAACCAGTTGGGTGATCTGTATGTTTGGAAAATAGTGAAGTTGCATGGTGTTCCATAAATCATAGTTTCTGATCATGATCCATCGTTCAAATCACGTTTATGGAAAGGTTTGCATAAGGCTCTTGTTACATAGGTGTTTTTGAGTATGGCTTTCAACCCACTGACGGACGGGCTGTTAGAGGGTACGATCCAAGTGTTGGAAGACATGTTAAGATCTTATGTCTTGCACTTTGGTGGTTCATGGGAGGGGCACCTATCGTTAGTTGATTTTTCCAACAACAACATTTCTCGGGCTACGATTCCGATGGCACCATTTGAGGCACTCTACGGGAGGCCATGTAGATATCTTTTGTGTTGTCTCGATGCTGGTGAATCTGAGTTGTTGGGGCCATGTCTCGTGCAGGAGACATCAGAGAAAGTTATGTTGGTCAAGAAACAGATGGCTACGGCTCAGAGTAGGAAGAAGATGTATGAATATTAGAGGCATGGAACTCTTGAGTTTTCTATGGGTGATAAAGTTTTCCTTTGGGTGTCTCCAAGGCTGGGTCACCGTCGGATTTGAAAGCATGGTATGTTGGAACCCATGTATGTGGGACCTTTTGAGATTGTGGAGAGAATAGGACCAATGGATTATTGATTGGCTCTTCAATAGTGGTATGGTGGGATGCATGATGTGTTTCATATGTCGTAGCTTTGACTGTATCACCGTGACCCATATCACGTGGTTGATGTTGAGGATGTGGAGCCTGTAGCCAATGCTTCTTTTAAGGAGCATCCGGTTCGTGTGGTTGATCATAATGAAAAGGTATTGCGAGGAAAGGTTGTGCCATTAGTGCAATTACTATGGCAGCATGGGAAGGTTCTAGAAGAAACATGGGAGTGGGAATTGGATATGAGTGCACAATGGTATGAGCTCTTCTCTTCGGTTGATCAATGAGGCTTGGAAGCTCAGCTCGAGGATGAGACATTATAAGGTGGGGAGGTTGTATGATCCAGGTTTTTGGAAAGGTATGTTTTTGATGTGATTTAGGAAGAACCCTTTTTTGGGATTTTAAATGTTTCCTGATAGTGTTAGAGGCATTGGGGTGTTCTGGGGGCTTGGGGCATAAAAGAAAGGAAAACTGGGCAAGACAGGCAAGGGCACATGACTAGGTAAACTGTGTGCCCTGCCCAGGAAAATCGTGTGACCCCTCCGACTTCGGACAAGAACATGTGAATGGTTTGCGCAAGGTTTTCCAAACTGTGAGGCTGAACTGTGCGACCCCTCCTCCTCTGGATTGTGGAATGCACATGATTTTCCAAACAGTGAGGACAAACCGTTCGACCATTAGTTTTGGGAATTTACGAAATTCCCACATCGGGATTTTAAACACAAACTCGGGATTTTCCTCCATTTATCCCTTCTCAACCCTATCGACAAACATGGCCGACCCAAGATTCCCACCAGTTCTTATCCATCGATTCAAGGGAGTTTTTGCTGTAGTTGGATGCAGATCAATGCCCCGGGTAAGGCTAATCTCATCATTGCTTCTCTTTTGGGTTTATGATTTGAATATTCTCTCCCTCTTGTTTTCGAAGCTCTAAAACACTAACTTTTCTATGATTTTTAGGTTGAAGGTCCAAAGGATGGTTGGATCAAGGTCTAAAGACTCGATTGAGACTGCGTTCAACAACGGTTTTGAGGTAGGTGGTCTAAAAGTTGTACCCCATGGTTATTTGGGTATTTGTTCATGTTTAGTTGTGTTCTTGTTTCCCTTGGGTTATGTTTTGAATAACCTTGACATGTTTGGTAATTATGGTGTCTGAAATGGTATGTGGGAACTCTCAAGATCCCCATGGGATGCGTTGAGAATGACTTGACCTAATTAGGGCCATCCATGTGATATGACTGCTTTTCCCCGTTTTAGGGATTGATATTAAACAAGTGACCTTATTGTAATGAATTTTAATGACCTGATAAACATGTTGGAATGAATGGTTGACTAATGGAATGATGAACGAGTTAAATGGGTTAATTTTTAAACCAATTTAATACCATAATGGGATAGGTTAAGGGATTAATTTTGAATGCATAGTGAGAAAGGCATAACCCATGTGAATTGGGTGAATGGTTAAATGATGTGAAATGGTAATGTGTTAATGGGTTAAGTCATGATGTGAATTACCATGTGATTTTTTGTGAATGGCTTGTCCAAGGGGCAATGTTTTCGATGGTTTATGGTTACTTATATATATAATCATGTGAACATGGCTTGGTAGAGTGGGGTATGCCTTGAGGATCTATACCCATGGGTTGAGGGAAGACTATGGATCTGAACTCCAACCTAAATGCACGGGTTAGGAATGAGGACTGAGGCTCTATTCTCCTAACGGTTGCATCCATCCGAATGGAGACTTCTAGGTGATGACATGGTTTCTATGGGGGGGTTAGTCCTAGTGAGATAGGATGACGATGTTTTTACCCCCTTGCATGAGATTGTAGGAGTTATACCCATGTAACATAATGTATGTGATTAACCCATGGAAATGTGATTAAATGGTAGGCGATGAATATTGGTAATAAATGAAGGGTAATAGAAATGGAAATGTCTTTGGCTCTGAAATTGTTAATGGAACCTTAAGTAATTACATGGTAATTATCATTCATATCCCATTGCATTCACTACTTGTACATGCTGGATATTTTGTAGACACAGTTGGTGGTGGCCTACTGAGTTTTACTCACACCCTACTCGGGCCGCCTTTGGGTACCCGTGCAGACATCATGTTTGCAGGTCATGAGAAGGGCAATGGTCCATGCAAGATAGTTGAGTGGACATGGGTATCACTTGGTGGAAGATTCAGAATTGGGGTCGAGGCCATTTTTGGGGGATTTCGGCCATTGTCTTTATTTTTGGTTTTGTTCACTCTTGCACATTTAGCATGACATGGAATGTTTATTATTGGATATTTTTGTTATACGTGTTCCTTGTTTATTGGTTATTGTTTCCACTATTTGGATTATTTCTGGTGTGTCTTACTCTGATAAAATGGGGGTATAGTCTCCCCACTTGACTCTATAGATCCCTGCTGTTAGTTCGACAGCCATTGGCATACGAGGAGGCACACTTAAGGTCATGTAACCATCCATCTCGGAGCACCAGTTTAGTGGATTCTGGGTCGGGGACGTTACACAAACACCATAATATATCATCAATGAAATATTTTATCTATAAAGTATTCACCCTAAACCTTCCTGAAAAAACAATCATGTATTTAATAACATGTTCTTAGTCATATGATAAACAGTCCAAATTAATAGATTATATTTCAATATATTCATTGACTACGATTCCAGAGGAAAGTAAACATGATCATTATTTTGATTAATATACTAATTCAATGACCAATGACCTACCTGAATACCCATGATAAAATCTATGATACATATTTTTAATTGCCTTAGACCCCATAAGAAATAGATATCTAGGAATATAACCCATCCCAACATTAAATGGGGGGTTTGGAAAAACCATCAACTAGAAGAGACCCGTTTGAAACCATCAAAATTATTTGGGATTCATAATCTAAATAACATGTAAAATTTACAAAATCAACAATGAACTAGAACTAAGTAAAATAAAATTTCAAACCAAATAACAATATCATAATCCCACATATCACAATAAATATAATATCCAATTCGTAAACATATTAAAAACTAGATCACCACCACAAGACTAGATAAGATACCTCATTTAAGAAAAACCCACCATATTCATAATCCATCAAATATCCAATTATTATTTCCAAATCCAATCAAAATTTCATGTCTTTTATGATGAAATCCTTCCATCACACTACACATTAGGAAAACCCAAAATCCTAAACTGCAAATTCCTCAAACCCATATAAAAACTAAAAACATTGAGTCCCTAACTGTTTTAAACATTAAAATACCCCATGTAGAAATTTTGTTAGAGAACATGATAATTTGTAATGGAAAAACACATAACATTGGCATCCCATAAAACCTCACATGTATACATCCCTATGTTAGCTCAAGAACCCATACATGCATACCAAAAACCATCGATCTTCTAAAAATCATCTATATATATGTGATAATTCATAGGTAATCCAATGGTAAAATTATGAAATTCTTCTTTCTAAAACAAAACATAAAACCTATATTTATAACTAGAATAATTTATTAAAATTTCGAACTTATAGTTAATGAAAAACATTCCAAATGCCAATGAAGAATTCATTTCACATTTCATAATAAATTTATAAAATACTATAATATTTAACAAATACATTTCTATTTCAATTTTAATAAAACCATTAAAATATGAAAAAGGATTCAAAACACTATCAATTTTCAATATAAGCCATTTCATTTTCATGAACCGAAGGGTTTATTTATGAAAATAAAATTTCAATAAACTGACTTGTAATATAAAACCCAATGAAGATAACAAAAAACAAATTAAAAACACTACAATGAAAAAAAAATCAACCCAATACATGATGAAATATTTAAAAATATTAATTGAACAGTTTAAAATTCCAACATAGCCTCATGAAAAAGAAAACTGTATGGTTACTAAGTGAGAATATCAGAGTCATTCAAAGGAAACTTAATGGTATTTGAATGGTTTTATAGATCATGAAAAATAGTGAATATAAACATTCAGTTACTTCAAGATATAAATAAAATTCTCATGAACATCCATAAATACTCAAATAAATATAAAAAAATTAAAACATACAATATACAATACCATATTTTGATTCAAACCCATATAAGTTAACCCATTAAACTCTACAGTCCTTGTGAATATGTATTGATGATTCACCTACCCATGAATAACTACATGAATACATAAAATACTGGATCCTAACTGATTTCCATTCCTAAATAACAATGTCTAATACCCCGGGTTATATTTTTTCAAAACCCAATGATGGTCGACCCCGAACTCACAACTCATACCATCACATGACAGGGCTCTAGATGCATTCCCGAACATAACATGATGGAACAATGTATCAGGAATCAAACATGACTAAATTGGAAATGATTTATCCAATGATAAATAGAATAAAAATTTATATTAATCAATAACAATATAGTAGGGGCAGAAAAAAAATTGTACATACCTCTTTGTGACCTTGAGGGTCACCGCTAAACATGGTTCTAATTTCTCTGTAACATGATTTAGACAAATGTGGTGGAAATAGAGTAATCCTAAAGAAATGATAAATATATATGATTGATTATTATGATTTATTATGAATTTTTTAATAAACTACTTCCAATTCATTATCCTTAATGATAAATTCAATTCATACTGGTTTTCAAATAATACATATTGACTCTATGTTTATGCATTCTTTTATGAAATGTGTCAGGATTACATTATTTTTTCTTACCCATTTTCTTTTCAGGATAACATGTGTTCCCAAAAAAAATATAAATAAGAGATTTCATATATAATAATAATAGTAGAGAATGTGAACAAGATTTATATAATATCAAATGAAAATAGGAAATTATGCAATGATAATTTCAAATAGTACCACCAAAAACAAGAGTGATAGTGAGAAAATACCATCGGAAATTCATAAGTGACCAGGGTTAGAGGTGTCATAATATCCTCATACTCTTAGTGATCAACAGTGGATGTGGAGGTCAATTATCCTTCTCTAGGCGACCAATACACACTATCGTGGTTTAGTTTTTGGTCTAACATATTCTAACTAGGAATATCAGGTAATGACCATCCCATGACTCCAATTATAATAAATATTTTGTATCTTCTAGCTACATAGGATTACTATGCTCCACTTACAATAAGAGGTTTTTTTATCAAACATTAATATATATACACATCACATTCATTAACCAAAACCCATTAACCCTATTAACTATAATATATATGCTTGAGTGAATCCCGTATCTATGTCACTAAATAAATTAACCAATTATTTTACAAAGAACATATCACAAATCACACATTCATCACACACAATAAATTTCTAATAATTTTAGGTAATTCCATAAAATGGGGTTTCCATTTCAAAAAAAATCCACTATTCCCATCTGGTCATATAAAATTTCAAAATAACATTTCATTTTCAAATAATGTTAAAACAAATTCTAATATGAATAACCCATCTATAATATCATGTATTATTTTTAAGAAATATAAAATCCTTCCCTTAAGGAAAAATTTAATTTTTATATAATATGTATATCAAATAAAAATAGAAACTACCTTTTAAAATAGTCATCAAATAATATATATCAAATTAAAGGCATTGTCAAAGGGAACCTACATCAAAAGACATTTCGTCTATTGTTGGAAACTCAAATCTTATACACACATTCACATATAAACATCATCACACACATATATACCATTTTAAAAAATTTATGTATTCCCTGCTCCATGTTAGAATATCTAAAATGAGGATATATTGCTCTCTCCCTTTATCTCTATATGTATTCATACCTATGTATAGACATAAAAGTTTACATTACGAAGGTCCCCAAAGATATAATAAAATATTAAAAATTAAAAAAATAAATATATTATAAAAAATGAGATAAATAATTAAAATGAAATAAAACATTCACATAACTGAAAGAAAATACACCATATTCAATAATCGTTGAATGAATCAGCCCCAATGGGACTCATGGACACTACATATTATAAAAATATTTATAATCCACATAATTGGGTTATGTTAATGATAGGTAATGCACAATCCGTAGAGAATAATTGAAAGTATGAAAACCAGGATGAATTGTGATGCGGATGAGAAGAAAAACTAAGAAGAGATAATAAAAGTACAAATATGAATAAAAATCAATGAAGAATAAATGGGAGAGTAGGGGAAGACTATAGGTTGGGAGCTTTCGATATGTGGTGACATGGAATAAGAGTTTGATTATAAATATCAGGGAACCCATTTTGGGTTTAATAATAATAATAATAATAATAAATTTTAGGACTACAGGGTTTTTCCATTTAGTCTACCAGATAATGAACCAAATCTATGGTTTTCTCTATACCATGTGGAGGGACATCACACTCTTTTGTGTATGTGTAGACTAACATGAACCAAATCATGTGTGGCCTTATTTTATTCTACTAATCATCAATGATTCACTCTAGAATGTCACACAGTTTCCCTATACTATGGACCATTGATTTTCTATTCCAAAACACCCTATTTTATAGAAAAATTCCAAGAGGTCCATATGTGTTCTAGGAATAAAATAAGTAAAATAATATAAATAAAACAAAAAAATTGGTTAATAAGTGATACATACTTTGTTCATTTTGATTTACATATTCATTAATATCATAATAATGTTGTGTGAAAATAGAAATAATTTTTTTCTATCTCCCATATTTCCTGGATTCTTATATGGTGAATAATTTCGTTATTCTCCATAATCATAATTAACATAGTTTCTTTAAGATGAATCCATTAATTAAAAAAACCAAACTTTATAAATCAATAATGTCGGGTTGTAAAAACATAACCCTTAAAAATAAATTACATGAGTTCTAAATAAAAAAACCACTATTATATGATACCATATTCTTATCCTAGGTTATTCAGAGTCATACTATTTTTAAATGTTTCCTGATTTTTCATAAAATATTTGTTAATTTAAAAAATGTATCACCTAGTAGTGTCAAACAATTTTTACAAAAAATCCCATTTTTTATGCTCTAGGTGATAATAGACTATACATCAATGCATGATTTTTAGAGTTCTTATATCGAGGTATCTCAATACATTAGACACATCCACATGGAGTATCCATAAATGGATTTACATCATTTTGAACCAAATTATATATCATTTTCCAAAATTAATAGATATACTCCTATACATTGACTAATCATTAGATTGATCCAATGAAATTTCCCTACACATCTCATTATGGTTTTCTCATTCTAGATTCTAAATGATACAAAACAATCCTCTAATACCAAGTTTATATAATCATAATATAATAATACATAGATATTAAATATTTCTTTTATATTAGTAATTAAATCACCAAAAATACTAATGTAGAGAAATATTATATTCTATTTGGAGACATGAAAAAAATATCATATAGGTAAACTTCATCATATTCCACAATGATCTTCATAATTCACACCATTTTGAAAAATATTATTTGAAATGTATTTCAATATGACATGGGGTAATGGATCATAATAAATCATTATATATGATTCTAAATAAGTTAAAAAATGAGTGATATAGAAAAATTAAAATAACATAATTATTTGATAATAAGAGTATATCATTTGAAAAACATTCCCATCCTATCAATGTTCATAATATTATGTAAGGTAAAAAATATTAGATGTTCTTATGACATGAATCATTTGATAATTAGATAACATGTGTGATGAGAAAATCACATTGGCATACAAAAAATATTTCTAGAGAACACATTTGAAAAATTTAATATTAGTGAAGGATTATTTAAAATGATATCATATTGAAAATATCTAACTCCATAGTCTATTACAAATTTCAAGGTTCATTCCCTTGAAATTTATAGATGATAATATACCCTAATGAATTTGGATCACACACTATTCTAGTTTTTTTCTCTTAGGAGATAAAAATATTAACATAATTCATTGCAGATAAATATAGGTCACCTTACCAAAATAATGAAACCCATAATAATGTGTTTCCAGTGATCATAAAGCATTCATCATATCATATTCAATGAATTGAAATCAGTTACATGAACATTTTATCACATCATAACATATAGATAAGAGAAATTTTTTCTAACCATTTCATCATTTCATCATTTCATTACCCATATAAAATTATGTGGGGATCATTAAAATATTATCATTATATAATTCAAGGAATAAATACGAATTTCATAGAAATATTTCCAAAAAAATTCCATTTATAGAAAAAATATGAATTGAATAATTTGTTCATATACTATATAATAAATTGAAAAAATTAACCGATTTCATCTTAGATGTGAAATGATTTTGAATGTTCAATTAAAAATTTACATGAATAAAATACCATTTAAAATTTGATGATGAAGTTTTAAAAATGTAACATATTTTCAATACCTCATTATTGTAAAATAACCATTGAAATGAATAACGTAATCTTATAAGAAAATAATTTTCATGATGAGGTGATGTTTCATTCATTTCATATATGTTAAATAAATCATTCCAATTGTTTTATTGGTAAAACAAAAATGATACTTATTTGGAAAATAACATAATGAATCATTTAAAAATTTATTAGTTTAATAATAATAATGGGTAAATATTTCACATAAAAATATTAAGATAATTATAATATATTAATGAAATTTTTTTTTAAAAAAATTATTGTAGTAGAAAATAAAATTAAAATAAAATAGATAAATAATGATGTTTTAATTAAAAACATATTTTCAATTATATTTTATATGAAAGAGTGGGAAATAATTACTATTACAAGACAATATAATTAATAACCAATGTCATATAAAATATATGTGTTTTTTGAGAAAAAGATGATAATATTTTTTCGTTCAAAACATAATAAAAAATTTCAGGAAAAATGGTGATACTTTTAACATAAAATCATTAACACCTTGGGTACATTGAATAATAATCCCTAAGTAATAAAATAAAATGAAAATCATGAGTAGAATTATTTTCATGGTATTGAATCTGAAATGGTCATTTTGTACATCACACAAAAGAAATTATTGGAGAATTTTCATATGACTCATAGAAATAAAACAGGATTATAAATACTGTACCTTAAATATTTACTCCACGCATGAAGGTTTAAAAATTATGTATAATAAATATATTTATTTTTTATATACATTACCAAAAACAATTGTAAATATCATACCATATAATATTTATTGTGACCTTTTATAAAAGATTTATTAATAAATTCATTTTAATGTTACATATCGAGTAGTAAATTATTTTTTTCTCGTATAAGTTCATATTTTTTATTATTTGGGATATCAAATTTTTCATGGTATCATAAAATATATAATATTAAAAATGATCAAAATATCATATATTTTAAACATATATTTATTCATATTATTCAATAAAATTTAGTGATAAAAAATGAAATACACCATTCATGTAGTATGTAGTTTATATATACAAATAAAATCTATTCCATATTCATGTTGGATTAGAATAAATAAATTAAAATGATATATTATAATCCCATAATAATTATTATGTAATATATATAACATATTTTAGTTGGAACCATGCATATTATCTTATATATAAATCTTTAATGAATCACATCTTTTTGTGAGGATGTATTCTACCAATCACAAGAGAGACAACATCATATTACCAAAAAATGGAATGAATGAAGGTATGTGTGACATAATTATTGAATAAGAATAATTATATAACAAATATGATATATATATATATATATATTTTCAACATTATTCCCTACTTTTAGAGGTGGTTCTGGACCAATGGATGACATCAAATATTGATAAGGAAATTTATCATAACTATGAAAAATGTTTTTTAATTCATTTGATTATAGTGGATATGGTTTTGGTAATTAACATATTAAAACAATATGTAATAATATTTAATAATATGTGTTTATTATATCATGATTAAATACTATGAATTTCAAAATTCGGTTGAATAAATAATACAAAAATTCTCGTTGATAAATTAATGTTCTTCTTTAGGTATTATTTAATGGTTTGAAACAAAATCTTTTATAGGATGGAATTATGTTCATAGTAAAGACTATATGAGGTGGGGAGGGACAGTTGAATTTAAATTTGTATTTTAAAAACTAAAAGTATTTGATGTTGTAAATAAGATAAGACAATTAGTGGCATTTTTCAAGAGAGGTGAGTGTCACACTTTTAATTTGTTGAACGAATGAATTCCACCAAAAGTTTTTTAATTATAAAAAGGATAAAATAATTTGTTATTATAGATAATAAAATCAATATTATTTATATATGGAAATTAAATGTGTTCTCAATAATTATTGGGATTTTTTAATCCTTATAATTTTAGTTTAACCTCCTGTAAACACATTGTTTCTTTAAACATGCTACTAATTTTTTATGATTTAATCTATTTATTTCGGTAAAAAAACCTTAGTTTAAATTTTATGATGATGTAAATTATTAATATTCAAAAAATTATATTGATTTTATGAAATTGCATTAACAAAATTGGAAAACATTAATTTAAAATTAATCCCACTGACATGATGAGTATGCAAGTGTTTATAGAGAAAATTTTCAAATGATTACAATGTTTTTATATCGAAATTCAATATGATTTTTTAATATAACATAAATAAGAATAATGTATGTATAATTGAAATAATTCATATTCAAACCCATCTAAAATAAAATTTATCTTTAAAGATAATATATCACAAATTATATTTTCAATTAACAATTTGTATTTTTCAGAATTAATTAATAAAAAAAACATTTCATAAAAACAAACAACAATCCAACGCTTGATATATTTTACATACTGAAATCAAAAAATGATTTTTTTAAATATATATTATAAAAATGGGAAAAATAATTTTATATAGGTTTATAAAATTTAATAAATAAAATATCATTAGCAAGTAGTATTTTTAAATTATATAACGACTTTAGAGAAACACGTGTACTATTTATCTCAATATGTTCCCTTTATATGAATATATTTTAATTAATATTTTAAATTAGTTATTCTTGATAATTTAAATATATTTTAGGGATAGCATAAAACAATCTCTTTGATATAAATATTTTTTTAATATTTCATGGTGTAACACAATGAAAACGAATGTTTTATGAAGCACATGATTTACAAGATATTCATGTAAATATATTTTTAAAATAATTATATTTTAATCTAAAAATAATAATTTAAAAAATCTCAATCTGTTACATTCTATACCTCTTAATATGAATTTGAAACTTTAAATTCATCAAATTATTTCAATCAAATGATGATACTTCTGCATCAGCATTTTATTAGGATCCCATGTAGCTTCTTGAAATTGGTTATTTCCCAACAAAAAATTGAATATGTTAGTGTTCTTGTTTCACATAACAATGTATGTATGATCATGAATCCCCACCATATGTTCCTAAAAATAGTGGTCTTTCTCCAATGGTATCACCTATGAGTTGGGTAAATGGGAAGTGTTATGTATTTACAAACTCATATGAGATATATAAAACATATCATAGAGATGAGAGAGGATTAATAAAAGTTCAAAATGATAAGCTATAGTATTGATATCATAAAAAATATGAAAGGGACTGATAAAAATTGTTCTCAATTGCAATTTATTCCCAAATTAAATAACAATATTCTTTGTATAAAATCTTATAAACACATCATCACTAACACAAAATTATTGATCTCACCAATGATTTTCACGGTATCATTTCCTCCAACTCAGAGTTTCCTTGATGTGTTGGGAATAGATTAAACCATCTATTCTATTTCTTAAGCATTCTAATATCATAATAACATTATATATCTTAGATATATCTATTATAATATATATAAATATTTATTTCCATATATGGATTCATAAGGATCCACATGAATGATTGACTGAAATCGATTATTGTATGAAAACGTAGCTATTTGAATTTATTGATCCCTACCATGATTAAAATCCAAATGACATTATCTCAATAGATCCTTTAGAGTTTAAAATTTTATCTTATAATAACCTTATATTTGAGGATGATAGAAAATATTGAATCTAAAATAAAGGTTATGAAATATATGAATAAATTGTTAGAACATTGAGGTAAACATCAGATCCCAAACAGACATAATGGAATGCATTACTCCTTAAAAAATTACCAGTTACTATTTATTATTAAAGCTAATACTCAGAGATTTCTTCTCTAATAGATATTATGTTGGATAACATAATAAGTTGATCAAGTACAACCAATATAGCATTATTACCTTCATATTTGTGGTGATTTTAAAATGTAATGTCCATTTTGGTTTTTTCCATTTTCATTATGGTGTGGGTAAAGGATATAACATACCCTCATATTTTTTTAGCATTATCAAGCTGGAAAACCAAAAACCAATATATTAACTCTAAAATATATCTCTTCATATCATCCCACTATAAATATTATTTCTAATATTTTAACATATTAATACATTCTAGATAAATATATAATGGAGAAAAATTACCCTACTCTATAAACCCCAAATTAATGTAATGTATTTATGAAACTCATATGCTGTTCATCAATACTACCATTCTATCATGAACATGGTTGAACGTAGGGATATTTCTGACATTATTTTACAGCTCTATATATTTATTATCTTCCCCTTTATTTTTCACTTGTATAAATGATAGAACAAATCATGTGATAAATATAAGATCCCACTCATCCTTTATGATATATAGTTACATATTTTTAAATTCAACAAATATTGGAAATGTTTTAATAATCATCGGCTTTATGCTGACATTATCATATTTACTCTATGTAAATATCACCTACTTCACTTTCCTAGGGTTGAAATGATAAAATTAGTGATAAAATTTAATCGCTAAAAACCAAATTATTTGTTTACTATTAATCTCCTTCTATATAAAAATATACATTAAAATATTATGATCGGTATATATTTAAGTTACATTTATACATAAATTTAACCCCTTCATATCATTAATCAAAAAAATAAGATTTCTAACAGATAATCATTAGTTTGGTAATTTGTATAATGAACATTAAATTACCATGTGACATAAGCTATAACAATTTCATTTTTCTCATACAATATTCAGTTTCCCTCATCATTGATGGACCTACTAATACACCATATCTTCAGATTTATAAACTAATAAATGAATCACTTTTTTCATAAAAATTTATGATTTAAATATTTTTTATATATTTTTCCATAACATGTATTCTTTAACATAATTCTCATTTGTTGTTCATGTACTTTTTTTCAATATGATTATATTAAAATATTGTATATAAATACCACTATAATATAATAAATGTAATCTAAAAATAATATATTCAATAAATTAATTTCGATAGTCATATAATTAGTACGACAAAATGGAAACACTGTATACAGACAATGTCTATAACCTATAGATAATAACCTTATTGTTATATCCCCATTCATAACCCCTAGTCGATGACATCAACATTGAATGTCAACCTAGAAATTTTTTTTTAGCTCTTTGAATATGATCAAAAAATCAATCAATGTGGGGAATAATATATTTGTTCATAATTGTGATATCGTTAATTTCATGATAGTTAATATATAGTTTCATTGATATATTATTCTAGAAAAATAACAGCTGCACCACAAGGTGACAAACGTTGTCAAATGAATCCCTTTTCATGATTTTCCTTCTGATCATTATTCAATACCTCTAAGTCAATTATGTCTATTCTATATATAGTATTTAAAAATTTTGGGAACCATTTATGAGTTTTATTTTGGAAATAACATTAAAATTTGGAATAAGGGTACGAATAAAATTTGCAGATAAATTATGAAATTCCCACACAATATGAATATAATTGATATCGAGATTCTTCCAGGACAAATTATATAAACATCTCAACTGAATGGAAAATATGATCTATATAATGGAATTAAACTTGATAAGATGTTCTTGGATATCATAAAATTCGTAGATGTTCATATATTGTTTTGCAATATCATTCACGAATTCAATTCCTCAATAATTAATGTGGAATTTATGTCGAAAAATCATATACACACCTAACATAACATATAATCAATCCATTTAAAAAATATTAAAATTTTAAAGAAACATACTTCATGCATCATCAATTAAAGATGAATCATATACTTTAGATGCGATCATCATACCATTTTTGGTTTTCTATATGACTTCTACATACAATTTCTTTGGTGTAATCATATACCCTTCTCCAAATCTTTTGATATAACATAATAGGTAGATATACTGTTAAATATTATATTATATATTCAACATTGAATTGTATGTTTACCTTTCACCATATCGTTATCTAACCCCTCTTCATAAATAGTGAGCACCTGAGGTTTAACTTCATCACTCGCCTTATGAGGTTTTTATGCTGATCACCGTTATTAACATTGATTTGGTCATTGGTTATCATAATTATAAATATTAACAAATTTAAATAGTTTTATTATGCATGGTTTAGGTTGTGGTTATTTATTCCTATTTTACTCATTACCTAACTCCTTCCCCTCACTTCAGTAATCATTTTCTCATTGACCATCCCTCCATAATTTAAAAAATACTTTGAACACTTATCGTAATTTCCAACATAATTATTAATAAATATTGAGAATAAATTAATTTTCATTTTATTCTCACAATGTACCATAAAATTTTATTCGAATTCAACTTATCACTTCTTTTCAATGGATGGATATTGATCACAACTCTAAACTCCATTTCCAGTATGATATAATAAAAAATACTCTTCACTGCAATGAAGTATCTTATAGTTGACACCCTTAGGAGACTTTTTGTAAATCCACATAGGATCAATGAACAATAAATTTTTTATAGATTATAATTATAACTGTATACCATAAAATTATTGTAATAAATCCATTTAGATACTAATAAATTCATAATGTCTTGGAATTAGCTCACAAAACTCCTTTGATGTCATCATATAAATAATGTAATGTGTGAATTTATTTGAAATTATGTTCTTAAACTCATTCAAATATATATAATCTATTTCCTAATATGAACTTATATTTTTTATATGACTACACCATTGATCAACCATACATTCCAAAAAGTAGATAGCCAAAATGATTTTTTTATCTTCCAAGCACTGAAGATTAGACAATATTTTAACATTGGTTCTGATTCATTGTTCATAATATAGTGTACAAATAGAACTACTAAAAAATGTTGATGTTTCTTCAATAAGAAAACAATATATTGTTCTTCCCTCTTTTTTAGGTAGTATAGCATGATTAAATTCTTGATAATGTTGTGTCGGAATAGAAATGAGATTTATATTTCTAGCTCCCATTTCATTTGGATTGCATTGAGGTTAATAATAACATTATCAACATCACATCAAATTAAAATGGATCCTTCCGTTTCCATTCATTATGTAAAAATAAATCATTGTGTATTGAACAATAATCCTAATGGGGCACCGAATAACTATGAAAACTCTCTTATAATATGTCTATATTATATAACATTCTATATTATATGACACTATATTATTATACTAGGTTATTTGTATTAATAATATATTTAAATAATTCATGATGTTTCAAAATTTTATTTAAAATTACCAAAGAACATCCTCTATGAGTGTTAAACCATTTGTGTAGCATGTCCCATTGTCCAAAACTATGCGATGATAAATTCTAGCTCAATGATATCTTTTGAGATTTAGTACCTGATGATGCGTTTTTTATTGATCTAGATTTACATATAGTATCTAGACATGGATTGAATTACATGGAATCCACTAACAATATCTCTTCAACAAAATTCCATACCTTTTCCTCATATGAAGACTCATCCATAGACTTGTCCGTAGAGATGTCTTTAGGGTTCTCTCAATGGTTTTTCTAACCATGTGTCGAAAATAATAAAAGAACTATCCATTGATACCAACTATATAGACCAAGTATTATTATAATTATATATTATATAATTTTTATGAATATTCATTATATCACATAGACACATGCCTAAGGACTTTAATAGTTTAGTGTATTTGAAAACTAAAAAATAGAAAAAATTGGTCCATATGAAAACTAAGTCATTTACAACTATAGTAATCCCAACACTCACACTTGTTCAATATATCATTCCAAGTAAATTTCTCTATAGAATTTTGAAATTAAACATACTAATGGCTGATATGAGAAGCTTAATATGGTTAAACAAGGTATGTATGAAATCATAACATGAATTTATGTGTTTGAGAATATTATAATTATATATAAACAAAATTAACTACATATAAATTATTATAATATTGAAGTGATGAGTAATGTTTTTAAATTAATAATACATGAATTGTAAGAGAATCAATATAATGATCCCTGATATCATAAAATTATAATAATATATATATTTTTATCACTCAAAAAATCATAGAAACGAATTTCCATTTTAGTCAAGGATTAGTTATAAGGTTATGATAGTTGATTAGGTACCCTCCAAAATATACAATAGTAGTCAAGGATCACTCCCAAGACCATAATTCAAAAAATAATCCCTTATTGAGCATGGTTAACTACTCGTTACAAACCTTTTTTATCTAATGATATATACAACATTACCTGGTAAATTTGAAGGAGATATAGGTCACAATGTCTCATTAGGAAATCTATATTTTTGTGAGGAAAAAGTTCAAAAAACAATCATCATATCATAACCAATTAAATGAAATTGGTTTTATAATATCTTCATAATATCAAGAAATTTTGGAAAGGGGTGAGTTTTATTATCAATTCATTATTTCATTGTAGCATAATTGGTGGATAACTAAAAGTTTTTAATATTAATTTTATCAATGTGTAACTCATAAAATATAATGAGTTTTCAAAATTTATTTTTGTAATAGACCATTCATAGAAAGTGTAAGAATGGTTTCATTGGTTAAAATCCTTAGTAAATGATATGTAACAGCAGTATATTAATTATTTGATTCAAAATTATTTCATGAATTATCCTTTAAAACATTTATTAAGTAAAATATCATTTCCATATTGATTAAATGAATAATTTTAAAATAATAAAACATTTTAAAAATTAATATTTTAAAAAATAACATTGGAATATTATAAAATGATTTCAATTTATATAATTTTAATGCTTTTTTCATGATTCATTTATGATGTAATTGTTAATATAAACATTACTTTAACATTTTTAGTAAAATACAAATGAAATTGATTTTGAAAATGACATGATTGTTACATTAAAAAATGTAATAAATTTAATCATGGTATAAAATATATTATCAAAATAATAAGATAATAATAAAACAATTTTTACTATATATTTATAAATGTTTTTTAAAAAATGGATTTCTGATTAAAGAGTAAAATGATATCAGATTTTTGTCAAAACATTTTAAAATTTTTTTAACTACCAATGTGTATAAAAATGGTAATAACACTAGAAAATGTAATGGATAAACTGAGGAAAATAAAATTAACAATATTCTTGAGATATAGATCATAAATTTTTTTATATACGTAATCATAAAAAATATTGATAAACATCGATATTTTAACAAAAAATATTCCCCACCTTGGTACCTTTGAATCGTAATCCCCATGAAGGAATAAAATAAAAGGGAACATAAAATTTCATGATGATAAATTAAGTCATTATATTACATGTAAAAATTTAAATATATACACCCCAAAAAATAAATGAGTGGTGAATTGGAATATGTCTCCATGAATTTAAATATTTAATAGAAATGGCTTACCTTAAGTGTTGAATTTCATCAAACACATTTAAAAATATTATAAAATAAATGTATATTAAGTATAAATCTATTATACATTAATTAATATAAAAATAAATATATTACAATCTTATCCCATTTGATACCCATATCTTAACAATTATATGCTACTATTATGTTTCATGAAAGAACTACTTTGTTTCTCATAAAAATATTCATTTATTATTTGTGGGTCTATTATTTTTATCATGATTTCATAATAAATATAACTATTACAATTAAATTAATATCATATATATTTTATATATATTAATTTTGTGAAATCAAATATATTTACTGATATAAAATGAGATACCACCTTCTTGGATATGGTAGGCCATATGTATGCATTAATGTTTCATCCATTTTCATGTTGGATGTAAAGGATTAGAGATAAATATTATATTATATTTATCAAATGAGTTTATTTTCATATATATCACATTTATTCATTAAAAACATCTTTATTACATTCCATCTAATGTGTGAACAAATCACATTACTTTCAGATGTGGTATCCCACTATACAAACTAGTGATGTTATCATGTTACAAAAAAACGAAATAATTAAGGTATGTATGATAGATTAATTAAATAGAATAATAATATCATATATATTGTATATTTATAATAAAATTATCATTTTCTCCATCCATTGTTGGTTATAATGGGAAAAATGAATGGCATTGAATCCCAGGGTTGTTCTTCACCATATAGATGAATAAGGATTTCATAGACAATTTTTTTAACTGGAGTGGGTTATAGGTCATGATTGTCATAATAAAACATAATTATATATATTATTTAATTAGGATAATTATCAACATCTTATAATGTTAAATCATATTGTTAGGGGAAGAAATAAAACAAAAACAGTAATTGATAAATGTTACATCTTCTTCTAGTATCATATCTAGGTTTTTGCCTAAATACATCCATCTTTGGATTCATGTCCAAAAATCTATTCTAAAAATATATTGTGGAAGTAATAAATTGATATGGGAAGTTAGTTTTCATTAAAAAATTTAATTATTGAATATGAGAGTATAGGTAGTGTCCTTTTACAATTGTGTTGATTGAAACAATTGTAATTTTTGGAAACTATGAATTCCACCCATATTTTTTCCATTCCAAAAGTTATGAATAATTTACCATTAATTAAAATTGAGAAGATATAGTCTAAATATTTAAATATTATTGGATTTGGATATGTTTTGGATTATTTTTAATTCATGTTGTTTTTATAGTAAACCTCGATTAACAAATGTCTACTTTGATAATAGTAAATAATTTTTATTGTTCTTTAAATTAATTTTGGTAAAAATTTAAGTTCAAATTGTTAAATAAATATTTTTTTTTCTAATTCCAATCATTAAAACAATATTTACATTTTAAAATAATTTCTGTCCAAAAATATTAATTAACATTCATATCATTGATGGGACAAGACTGTTGGGTTTTGAAATGAAAATTTTCCAAAGTTTAAAATGTTTTATATCGAAATTAAGAAGGAACATTAATAAATAAAACTAAATTTGGATAATGTGTATTTAATTGAACCCATTTTACTTTAAAACCCATTAAAAATATAATTTATCTTTAAAAATAAATAATACAACATGCCCACTTTTTATTAAAATTAGCTATTTTCATATTTGTAAGAAATAAATCATTTCAATAAAATTAGAAAAATGGTCAGTCTAACAATTATAACATACTAATTTCAAAAACAATGTCTATTTTATCAAATCAATTTTCAAAATGATATGAAAATTGGTTTTAAAGTCATTAAAAAATGAAATAAATTTTTTTTTTGGATAAAATGGTATACTTGTAGCATATAATGTAGTTATAATAAATATTATGTGCCTTTTAATAAATATGTAACCATTATATAAATCCAAATTATTTAATATTTAAAAATAAGTTATTAGAATTAATTTCACTATGTATAATGGCTATGTTATAAATTGCATGTTTAAAGAAATATATTAAGTGTATATGATGGTTTTATTAAATCTTTGTGAAATGTGTATTGTTAGATAACCTGCTATTTTATATAGTTGAAAATTATCATGCGGTTGTGTGTAACACAAGATATTAATGAAATTCAATTTCTTCCAAAAAATACATTAGAAGAACTCAAGGTGTTAATATTCTTTTTTTTTGAATAATATAGGAAATATGTCAATGTTGTTTTTGAAAAAAAAGAATATCTCAAATGTCAGTTGGCATCTCCTCACATCTGACTACATTTCTAGTATGAAACCCGTAGATGAAAAAATTCAAGGATATAACAACTACTACAATCATAAAAAATGTACCTGTTTTTATAGAATGTTTTTCAATATTTTTTAGAAAAATATAATTTTAATTTTGGGAAACATATTAAAGGATCATATCATTTTGATTATTTTTATTTTTAGGGAAATAATTTTATTTTATGAATTCTTTCATTAAAATATTATACATATTTATGGCATATTTTTTAAAAATAATGGAATAAAAGTGATGAATTATATCATGTTTATTGAAATGTAACATTAATGTTTATTAGATAACATTGATATTTTAACCATCTTGCATGTTGAGGCTCATTTTAAAATTTGGAATATAGGATTATTTTTTTATGGAGTGATATATTTTATATCATTAGATCTTTTGTTAATATCTAGATATATGTTTATTCGTTGTCATATTGGGTATCATCTTAATTTAACTAACTATTTCAGTTTTAATAAATATATGTGGAATATCATGATATTATTTTATAGATATTTTTATTTGATAAATGATAATTTTATAGATTCACAAATAAATGAGTTTCACATTGGATATTAATTCAATTAATTAATATGTTATGTGGAATGTTATTTAATTATCAAGAAATGAAGAAAATAATGTATTTGAATGAAAAATATATCAGGAAAGTATATATCATGGTTTTCTCACCATTAATATTAAAATAATCCATTAACTATAAGGACATGATCCTAAACAAAATGTTATCTTATTACCTTTAAATGTGGTAAATGAATGTCCATTTAATTTATAAAATATTTATAGATTTTTCTATATAGACATTATCATCATAATTGAATTTTTGGTGATCAATGATAACTACCACTCAAAAAAATTAACTAAACATTTATTCTATTACCATATATTCAATTGATACAAATTTCATTAAAGGTTTAAACCTAGTTATATTATTCAATTTTGGTTTTCATTTCACTAGTTTTAGTATTATGTTTGATAATCCCTTTTTAGGATATTGGTTTTTGTAAAATGAACTTTTCAGATGTCAAGACCTTTATTATAGAGAATAAGTTAAAAATTTGAGGATTCAATTTATTTATGATTTTTAGATTGTAATATCCTAATTTTAAAAAACTTTATATTTAATAGAGAATTGAACAAAAATAAATGTGTCTTAACGAACCATGACATGTTACTAAAATATTATTGTTTAAATATTATCATTTAATCAATAAGATTTAACTATACTATAGTAATATTAAATTTAAAATAATTAATCTTGTAAATTTTTCTAAGTAAATAAAAATATATTGATAAATTATAGTTAAACATTCAACCAAATTTATGATGTTTCATTTTTTTATCAAAAATATATATTTAAAAAAATTATTAATTTCTAGGAAAATTGAAAATAATATTTTATCCAAATTAAAAAAATTATTTGATAAAATATATTTCAATTTCAAAATTATCATATTGATATTAACATATGGTGAATTTCATTGAATTATTGAAAAATATAACTATTCAGTAAATAGTGAAAATATTGATTTTTTGTAATATTGTTATTTATTTTTAATAAATTAGGAAAAATACATTTCCAATTATATATATAATTTTTTTTAAAGAAAATATGTTTTAATTTGTTTTATTAAATTCAATTATGTTAGTTTAAATCATAATTTTACTATCTTTTAGTATATGTTTACTCATTGGTTTAAAAACACTTTTTTCCTAAAGTAATTTTATTGTTAAACATGATTCTCTATTTTATGTAGTTAATATGAACCATAATGATTTATTATTATGAATATGTATTATATATATATAACATTTAATATAACTCCATTTAATTATGATTTCATGTCATACAGTTAATTTGATATAATATTTTACATAAAAATGCAATTATTGAAATCCTATTTTTTTATCAAATTTGAAATTTTAATTTTTAATTACAATTTACAATTATATATCATAAATTTGAAAAATGGATTCTATATTTGGAATAATATTAATACAATAATTCTTTATTTAGTTTGTATAAACTAAATATATAAGTATTAAATATGAAAAAATAATATCTGTCTTCTTTTTTGTACATATTTTGATCAAAAATATTATAATTTTGGAAAATAGTATAATTTTTTTTTGTAGTATGAGAAAAAATAATGTCATAATTATCAATTTTAAAAAACAAAAAAGTGTGTCCCATCCCCCACATATAGAAGGAAACTACTATCATATCCTTTAAAAATCAAAAAGGCATTTCAGTGGTCACGAATTTTCTAAATTACTTCCCTAATTCCATCCTTTCAACCTAAATTCCTTGGTTTTCTCACAAATTTCATTTATATAGTATTTAGGTATTCTAAATAATTTTTGGATAAAGGGTAGGTAACATTCTTAACGTAATATGTTCTATTATTTTTTATTATGCATCCTTTAAATTTTTTTAAACCATGTTGATATAATATACTCATTATCTTCAATGTAATGAGTTTTTTGGTTATGTGATTAAACATAAACCACCACCTCCTCCGAAAAATGGGAAATATAACCATTTATCTTATGTAATTTGGACTGCTTCCTTATGAACAAAGATCCTTTTTCCCACCACAAATACGATGACATGATATAATGAATTGTTTAATTTTTTATAATGATTATTTATCATATAATTGTAATTTTGGAATTATAAAATAACTTGTAATTTATTATATACCATTTCATACGACATTGGATAACATCGCTCGTGTGTTTGATGAACTAATTCCCTAGAAATAAATTTGATTCATTTTTCACATATGATTTTTATGTAATATAAAATGTATTAATTTAATTGTTATATAATATATTCATGGCATGATAAATTTCTAATTAGATAGAAACATAAGAAAAATTTCTTTCTTAATAATAATTTGAATGTGTTATTACGTTGATCTTGTGTAAAACAAAGTCCTACATCATGAACTGATGTGATTTTTTATTACTTCATAACATGGATTGTATATTTATGAGTATATAAGGAAATGAATTTGTATTTATGTAATAGTTATCATCTTATAAAGTGAAAACCCGCCGTTTTTTTCATTAGGAACATTGAAAAAGGGAAATGTTATTATTGTATATGTGTGGATTACCATCTCTAGGATTTTATCATAGTTTTTTTAAGATAAAAATATTTCAAGGTTTTCAAAAAATTTATATTAAGTGTTAACCAATTATCATTAAATTATTATTATCATTATATAGATAATTAAATAACAATCTATTTTACATTAACAATCTCACTAAAGTGATTTTGGACTTATGAGCCATTTATAAATAAAATGTTAGATGTTATATTAATTTCAAAATTAATAGAATAAGACATTGTAAAAAATAATATTCATTGAATATTAAAAAAGATAATGTTTTTTAAATAGATAAATAATTGAAATAATTTTATTTTTTATAAATATAAGGATCACACATGACGATTCATGCTCGATATTAGTGTTTGGTTTAAGAAAATCATTCATTGAGGAAAATTTTCGTTTATGAACCAACATTATTATTTTTGAAAATTATAATTCGTTGTTACAAATTATAAAATTATTTTTTCACAATTTTTGTTAAGTTATTTAACTATTAAATTCATCCATTCATGTGTTTGTGGTTGAAAATATACCAAATCAGTAAGTGTTTATGATTTAATCTAATATTATTAGGAATATTTATTATTTAATTTCCATTTTGGGAGATTAATTTATCATTTAATAACAAAATCATAAATTTTATTCGAGATTATTTATTCTTAATATTTTCAAATATTAGTACAATTTTCCAGTCATTAGTAATTATAAATACCAACAATTTATTTATTAAAAATTGTATTTATTTCATACATTTGAAGAAAAAGCATTCTATTTAATTTCTATGTTTTTAGTAATGTTTTTAAAAGGAATTTTTTTATTATTTTTCTATGATAAAATAATTGTATTTTTTCACATTTTTACTTTTAAAAAATAATTTAATGTTATCTTATTTTTTTTTTCAAATTAGGTACTTCATGTCATTTTACAAAAAATGGGAATTGAGCATTTTTTTAAAAATGTATGGAATCAATGATATTTCACACCATCATGGAAATTATATTTCATTCAACATTATTTTTTCAATTATAAAATTATTTTCAAAAAAAATTGTATACCTAATGTTTCATTGATTTTAGTTTTTGAGATGTCATTTTTATTGTGTAATGCTAATTTTATTCAAGAGTGGTTATTATATTTTAAAATTTATCTACATTAATCAACCATAACTACATATAATGTTATAGAATACTTCAAAATACTATGTATATGTATCTTACGTATATACCATTTTTACTCCCCCTTTTAATTATGGGTTAATACATTCATTATGATCAACTCTAAAATTCCTTCATTATAAATTTTTCATTTATTATGTTATGAGGTAGGATTGTGCATCCCATTTTATTCCATTAGTAATTATTATTTTTATGCATATTATTGAAACCTATTTTGGCTCTCATATATCACTAACATGGTTTCAATTGGTTCTCCTAGATAGATATCAAATATATAGGTAAATATTTTTTCATGAGACGTCATGTATTGTATTATGGAGTAATAATTATCAATTATTGAAAATTTTCTAACATTTTATATAATCTTGGATAATATCATTGAATAAGGATTTTGTATTATTATTTGTTTCTCCCACAATTTCTATGATACAATTATCTTATGATACCATGATATATATGTTATTAATCCATGCTATTAATAATGTTCATTATCATTTGTGACATTATTTTATATCTTTTACTAACAAGTTATGTTTATTCAACTTGTATATTCCCTAACATGGTTTTCTAGAACATGTAATTCATTTATATATTCTTTCGGTTATCCTGTGATTATTTTGGACATCATATGGAATTTCGATATCAATAAGGAAATAAAAAATAAGTATGCAATTATTTAGAATCCATTAATGCATAATTATATTAGTCTTCTAATGAGAGTAGGACTCATGATATTTATGTAGTAATTAATGGATGATTTTGATATGAATCATGTTATAATGTGTATAAAAGGAATATTACACTACATCAACTATTCCAAATTCAATTAATTTGTAAAATCAAATTCCTATAATCACTATCACGATTCACTAACTCAGTTTATCTATAATGAATAATAATTTTTATGATGTCTAAATCATAACACCATCCCTTCACTCTATAAATCCGTATTTTAATCATTTTTCATTAATTATCATCCTATATTCAAATCCTTTATGATAGTTTATTACTATTTTATGGGTTTCTAATGAATATCCCCTTGGAGTTTCATATGTGGGGTGAAGCAAAACACATTTTGGTGTAAAAGGTTGAAATCAAGTCAAATCCCATTGATCAATCTACAGAGTAATTACCCCTATGGAAAATTATGGATGATTTATATCCACATATATTATCTATAATTGGATTTAATTTCAAGGAAAACAATATTTATACCATTTAAAAATGATCTAATATATTTTCATAATTGTGGATTATATTTAGATATATCCCTATATAAATTGATAATGATTTCTCATCCTATTTTACAGGGGATTTCAAAACATTCCATGATACAAGTAGTAGTGAACCAATATTTTGATACAAATATATTTCATCATAATAGATCAATATTCATTAAAGGAAATTATGATCCATTATTTAATATTATATTAATAGTTACATTGTAATAATGGAAACAGAATTCACTAGTTCATTTTTAATATAGATAATATCACATTTTCTTCATCCTAATCATAAGGCCCATACATTAAACATTACATAATATTATGTATAATTCATTAATTTCACATTATTATTCAATGATGACCTTTTCATGATTGTTGATGTAGATAATAATTCCATAAATATTTCATAAAAACCTATATAAATATAAATTGGACAATTCCAATAGTATCTCTTTCTTTCATAATTTTAAAAAAAATAAAAATAAACTTGGTTTCATATAATTTTTAGTCATCATAACACATCCTTGATTTAATCAATAACTCTATTATCCAATTAATCATGTGAAAAATATTTAAAAACATGTGATGGGCATAAAAAATCTTATTAAGTTAAATAGATGGAATGAAAACCATTATTCAATTTATATCATGGTAGACCGTTTAAAGTTTTTTGATGTAATTATCCAAAACATTTTCACATGAATTACACAAATACTATTTACTCAAAGAAAATCATTAATACCCATAGCAATAAATTAAAACCTATTTAGGTGGCATAGAGAATCATTTAAATTAAAACACCTTCAAACATCATTCAATTGAAATAAACATATGGTAAACATCCAATTTTGAGTTATATAATGGGTATCTCCCTTTATAAATGCTATATTGGGATCACCTAAGGGATATAACGCACCTAATACCAAATAATAAGCTATAATGGGCTCACCTGTGAGTTATAAAGGTTCTCAACCCTATTAATAAGTATTTTCGAGCTTACCCATTAACAATTTAAGGGTCCAACCCTTCATGGAAACTATATCAAGATCACCCATTTCATATAATTCCCATGTAACATTTCAAAAACATGTTCCTCTAAAACCCCATTTTAAAAAACCGTCTAATCTCATATTAAAAACCACTCTAATTTCAGAACACATTTTCAATACCAATATACCCCAATAAAATAATAAGAGATTAATTTTCTATTTAAAATACATTAAGGCTTATATAGGAAGCCAAATATAAAAAATCATTATGATGGTGGATATTTTTTTTTCACCGTATATATTGAAACAGAAAATTGTTCCATTTATCATATGGTAATTAAAGTAAAATGATTCATATAAAAACATTTATTTTTTAAAAAATTTAACGAAATCCACGAACGATATAAAATTTCATGTATAATAAGTTTTTATATTCATATAAATAAATATGTAAACTAATATCCAGAAGAATAAGATTTGATAAATAAATCCAGAAGCGTTCAAGGTGTCTCATACCACTATAAAAATTTAAATACTAATCTCCATGAAAAAATAAATTATCCATGATAATAAAAAACATTATTATTTAAAAAATATTCATAATAAAAATAATAGTGGAGTTATATACCACTTTTAAAAGAATAAAGGTTCATATTTTTAGGAAATTCTTCAATAAAATGACATTGACATTAAATCCATTACCTTGAGTCTATCTTATTGTGTAAATTTGTTATATTCATGAATAATAAACATAGGATATTTTCTAAATTCATGAAAATATTTTTTATTTTTATTATTCCTTTTTTACTATTATTATCATGTTATAAGGAATACATAATAATTTAATTTCATATCAGAAGTTTTGTGATATTTGGTACATGAGTCGAAAATGAACATGGTAGAATTTCAATATTCCATGTGGTTATACGTCCATTATATATAGAAAAAAATAATGACATTATTATCATTTTTATATATAAATTATACTTTTAAAACATTCCATGATGTATCTTTATGAAAAATGGACAACGTTATAATCATGAAGATGATAAGTCGTTTGTTCATAGGAGTATCATTTTTCATTTTCCATTGATCATTATGGAAATAAGGTAAGTATTAAAATAAAATTAAATAATTATTATAAAATAATTTATATCGTATTAATCATTTAAATATAATTATATATATATATCATACAAGCGAGATAATGAATAAAAATGAGTCTAATCGCTTTGTGAAGCTGATAGTTCACACGTACTCATAAACGACCTTATAATTTTTATCTACATGGATGTAAGAACCCATTATTATATTATTATCTTATAATGATTAAAATGAAATTTATTTAAATTTTGATAATTAATTCCAATATTATAACAACTCATGAAAGACTATAATTGAAAATTAATTAGATTTATTTGTGGTGGTTATTGTTCACATGTTCGCATGAACGATTAATTTGATTGTAGTTTAATGGATATAGAGATAAATTTATGTGATGATAATAACATAATTAAATTTTATTTTATTTAGGATACTAGAGTTTTTATATCATCAGGGTTTGAATATATTTTATGGAGGTTGAAACAGAAATAAAATAGAAATACTTAAAGAAAATGATACCAATTATTTGGTTGACCACATATAAAAAACACATTAAAACATCTATGGAGGGTTTTTTGTATAAATTAAATACTAAATAATTTGAGGAGGGATTCTAGGAAGGTTTTTTGGTAGTTAGTTTTGAACCGAATGGTTATTGATGTGTGATTATAATTGAATAGTCAATTAATTTTTTTTATGAAAGGGGAGGGGCACCCATGAAATTATTAAAAGCGATAAATTAATATAAAATCAATTTCAAATACAAATGGTCCCAAATGATTTTTTTCTAACATAGTATAAATTTGGGTCGAATCCCCATCATCCAATGAACAATATTCAGACTTTCAATATTTTTAATCCATATCTTCGTTTTATCAATTATTTCATCCATTTTAATCATACAATGATACCTTGTTATTTATATATTGTGGGAAACAAATTTATAAAATCATATCAATTGAACAATTAATTACTCATTAATGATAGTTTTAGATTTATCTCAAGTAGTTTCTTAAATATTAGTTCGTTAAACAAATTATAATTTATTTAAATATTTTGTATTTTAAAGTATGAATTAGGTCTATTTTGACAGTATTCATTACTTGTTTTTTAAAAATATCATTTAAATTTGATTCCATAGAAAAAATACATTACATAAATAAAGACATGTTATGGTAATCATAAAAATTCATTAATGGAATCAAATATTTCAATTTAAATTTATTTTAATATTATTAATATCATTTATTTGATTCATTCGTTAATAAATCTATTTCTACACCATCCTTGTGTCGTAATTAAATATAATAATTTAATACATAATTTTATAAAACAATTCCATTTTTTAGATATATTTATATATTTATAAAAAATATGTATAGTCCAATATATCACTTATATAACACCATATTAAAAAAATTAATAAGAAGATACATATTTATGGCATATTTTGTTTACATTAAATTAAAGGTTATAAATGTCAGAACCACACCCATGTGGATTACAAAGGCCACTATTTCTGCTCAAGGAATCTATTTGTCATAAAAAACACATCCAAAATGATTAGGATAAGTTTTCAGGTAGTTTTATATTATTATAATATTATTTTTACCTTCAATTACATGATTTATCATCAAGAATGGTAAAAAAATAATTACTAATGTTATTATTCATAATTTCCAAAAATATAATGGAAGTATTTAAGTAATTGTGGGATATATTTTTCAAAATATGGAATCCATTTTTCCGAATTAAAAACACACAATTGGAAAAAATTATTCAAAAATTAATCCCATTGAGAGAATAATAAAATCGAGTTTTTAAGTAAAATGTCAAAACGTTTACATAGTTTTTATATTAAATATCAATTTGAAATTGATTACAATGTCCAAAAGTTTATTAAATTATAATAACATTATATAATTAAAAATAAAACCAATTAAAATAGTAATCTATCTATATAAATAAATTAATTGAAAATGTAGTTTTGAATTAAAATGCATCATTCTTCATTATTCATTAAAATATGTATTTTATCATAAAATACCAAAAATTGATAAAATGTAAATTTTTATGACTATATTTAAAATAATAAGTTTTATTTTGTCAAATAAAATTTATTTAATTTACATAAAACAATATTTAAAAGGGGAATGCAACAAAAGGATGATAAATAAATATTTTCAAACAAACACTTATTTTAGCTATGAAATTGTATTTTTTAAAATTTACTATTTAGAAACCCCATAAAACAATTTTTAAAATTAAATTGAATTTATATTTCATTAATATAATCCAAATTGTGTGATTTAATTATTTAATAAAGATAATTATTCACATAAATGTTGTTTTACATAAAACATATCTTTTATAGTCAATTTTTTAATTTCTAATTAATTTTGTAACAAATTAATCATTATATAAACATAGGTAAACCATATCATTATAATTTAGTTTAAACATTTCATTAATTCAAATCTAATTGAATGGTGATAACTACCATATATAAAAGTGTAATTATAATATGTTATTTTTCGATATAATTCAGTCTTACATGAGCCTTATGATCTTGGAGGAAACCCATTGTTGTGTGTCACATACTATATTAGAGATAACATCCTCATTAAGGTAACATTACTTACTAATTCTTAATGGTATAAAAAATTTATTCTATAATTATCTAAAAATTTACATCCTTCCCCCTTTTCAATATTGCATCCTCAAAATTTTAAAAGTTGGCTCAGTTACTAAGAGTTCTCTTATAAAAACTACTTCACTGAAACTACACCAATGAAAAATAGTCCATAATACAAAAAAAAACAAAATTGAAGAACAAATTTCAACTAAGATAACAAAAATGTGGAATCCATGTAGGAAGATGTATATAGGAATAGAAATCTATCCATTATGTTCTGATGAAGAGAAATATAAAACATAGTTAGAAAAATGATAACAATCACAAATCAATAAATAAATGATGATCTAAGGGGAAATTTTACTCTTCATAAAATATGGTACTAGGGTAACATTTTTTATTTTTGGATCTTTTCCCTATTTTTGTAGAATTCATTTAGATAAAAGAATATGAACATAACTAAATACACTTACTTGATATATTTCTGTTTTATAAGAATTATTTCATCCCATAATATACCAATAATTATGATATACATTCTTAAGAATAACATTAACCATCAAAGAACACCCAAACCATAAAAGATATCTATATATTAAAACTATTGTAAAAAATTAAATTCATACTCCACATTAAACTGAATATGTACATAAACATAAACCCACAAAAAATCTTTTAGAATGTTCCTTTATAACTTATATTCACATGAAATAAACACACATAAGTTGATTCTAAATCCTAGAACATATAATTAGCCTTTGAAAATTACATGGATCTCAGGATCTTTCAGCACTTCACTAGAAGTCTCAATATCAACTATAATAGAAGAAAAATATTTTCTCAAACCATTTTATTTTGAAAATACTAATTTCCTCCATATGTAACTAACATAGAACATTTATTTTCATTGTCAAAAACCATCCCCTAGGGCCCGTATTGTGACTACCCCAAGCCCACCTTCCATGGGCCAGTGGTTGGGAACTAGCACCAAAGCCGTAATTCCCTAAAAATGGAAAGGTAGTGTCTTTATAAATTATAAACACACACAACCAGAGAATAAGCAGAAGAAAACACTATTTAAAAACATTATAAAAAAAGATTTTCTAGAAAGTAAAAGGGGCCATAAATACATGATAAAAACTAAAGTTTAAGGAAAAGACAAACCAGTTACAACAATATGAAAAATAATAGGAAGTTGTATAGCTGCTCCTGGATAGTCCAACATGGGTCCTACCTGAAGGGTAGGTATAGATATCCTCCTCAGTGCTCCACGTCTTCCTGTATCCTCTGGGTACCGTCTCATTGTGAGGTCCACATTCGGGTCCATACAGTCCTCACACACTCCGCCTTGGTCAGTGATGTCAGTCATCGCCATCCAACACAACTAGGTGCTGGCATAACCCGTGCATGGGTTAGTATAACGATTCTCAGTATGGACCCCAAGACCGTAAAAGTCTCACAAAATCCAACAAGGATAAACCAAAAAGAATGAAATTAATGGGTAACAGTTACTTAGTTATATTCCCATATATATAACTATGTTATCAAGTAACCCATGTCAATCATGAAGAAAACAAAAGAGCATTGAATCAGCTCAAAATGAGATTTTTCAATATCTAAACCACGACTACTAGAGAAATACTCATCTATTGGGTATTGTGAGCCTGTTGTGACAACAAGGCGATTCTCACTAACCATGGACTACTGAGTTGCTCCTCCTGTCAAGTACTGTGGGACTACGGCCAACTACCAGGCACTCCATCTATTATGGGTCTGCCGCCAAATACTGGGTGCTCCCTCTAATAGCCTATATAGGTACACCTCTTGTTGGGTACTGTGGGTTTTCTGACAACTAACATGATCTCTATACACCATGTTTCTGCATCAAAATAATGGTCACTCCCCACCAGGCTAGTAAAATCACTCTGAGTTGAATCAGTCAAGAAGTCTTCAGGTTTATCAGCTCCAAGGACTCCGCACTATGTCTGTTCATTTCTGGGAGGATATTCTCGAATAGCTACTGTTCGATACTGTATCTGTCACTAAGTCTCTCTTGGATGTATCACAAAGGGCCTCCACATCATAGGGGTCTCAATGCAATAGATTGTGCATCAATCAGACGCCCGGTCTGTGAGTTATTGGCACTTCCATCCCAGGGGTCCGGTTGGTTTTTAGATTCAAACAAAACCGACCATACTCCAACTGTGTCCAAAACTCAATTGGGATATTCCAAAGATACCGCATCACTCTAATATTTTCATCGCAAAATGTGGTTTGATGATCGGACACCCCTAGCCCCTATTACTGGCGAAAAGGTGTATTCGGGTCTTACGGGTCTCGGTCCAGTCTGACCCCGTTGGACAGACCCAACCTGACCTGGGTCTGGACTAGGGTCAGACCTGGTCCGTGAGTCCGACCCAATCTAAAGAGGTGGCCCGACTAGAAAGGGAGGCCTTGGTGGAAGGCACAGACCGATATGAAATAACAACCCGACCCGAGTGCAGCCCGACCCGAGGCGGCCTGGCTGGCCTAGTGGTCCTGTCGGCCTGGTGACAAGGCAGCCCAGTGGGGGACCTCCATAGTCGTGACCAGGTGGGAACTGCATGCCCCCTGGCATCGGAACAATATATCCATTCTGGTAGAACGGAATTAGTCCAGGTGGTGCTGCTCCAGCTCACGCGGGACATGACGGGGTCCCGCACCTCCTGACTGGCTTCAGCCGCCAGCCGCTCCCCACCACGGCAAGGCGTGACGGTGCCACTCCCCTCCATTGCGGCCCAGATAGGCTGCGACCTCCTGCTATTCTCTGCGCGGTGTGACGGTGTCGCACTCCTCAATGGACCACCGCAGCCCTGATGGTCGCGGCCCTTCTTTACAGCATGGTGCGACGGCACTGCCCCCCTCTGGCACTGTCGTGGACCTCATGGACACAGCTCGTCTCTTTGCGTGGCACGATGGTGTCTCTCCCTTGTGTAGACCCGGCGGCCTTGATCCATTAGCTTCTTCAGGGTCGGATCATTGTCAGTCGACGCTTGTACCACCTCCATCATCAATGAATAAGAACAAACAAAAGGGGAGGGTCGGGCCATGTTTGTGTGGTCTGATACCTCCTCGTCACAATGATAACATTCAGTTCTCATAAAAGAAATTTGTATGACGAAGAACTGGTACAAAATAAATCAAACCCCCCACCTCGATTTTAGCTCATTGAAGAAGTCATGGGAAGCGGTCCTCGTTCCTTTGACATTGTGTAGATGATGAAGAAGTCGAGGAGGAAGGATTCGAGGAAGACGAGATGAGATGACGTCGTCTGCATTCATCATGGTAGGTAGTGTTTCCTCTATTTTCTCTGGTTAAAGAGGGAGGAGATGATGCTCTTCATTCTTCCATGGTGATAGGAGTTCATCACATTCTTCATTGAGAAGATGAAGTCCTCTCAATTCTCCCGAAGGCTCTTCCTCTCCTTAATTCTCCCAAAAAGGATTATGCCAACCCCCCAATATAATAATATGTCACATATGATAATGTTGGCATTATGAATTCAAATTATTCAAAATGAGCCCATATTAATTAAGTAACATTACATAATAAAATTCAAGTAGTCGGATCATTAAATGAAGGGGGTTGGTGAAGATTTTCACCAATTTAATTTGGGGGTTTAGAAGTGGTTTAAAAATCATGTAGGCCCCACCTAATAATCAACACAAGGGAGGTTATGTGGAGGTGGAACCCACCTCCATAACCTCTCATGGGTGGTATGGTGTGGTGGCCCCCACCACTATCACCATATTGGAGATTATAACTACCCAGAAATAATAATAAGTTATAGACTTATTTTTATTTATCTTTATTAAGGAACCCCAAAAACTGTCTTCCACTCTCGATAAAACAAATCTATGATGAAGGACTCACTAATCATTTTTTGATGCTACGAGTTCAAAGGTACCCTGGGATTTCGATTCCGTGCACTGGTTTAGAAGGTATAAAATTCAGAACATACATTTAATGAACATACCCAAAACAAACTTCAAAAATTGATTCCGAGCACCCTGGGCCTCGCAATCAAGCGTCGTCAAAAACTATGCACTCAAAAAATTACCATGTATTTTTTAAAAAAATTCCACAAGAAATCTGGTTCTTTACATTCATTTTTTCCAAACTCATTGTAGCTAAAGAATATTAAGGTTGTCTCACTATCTACTATTTCATTATTGGAATATTCAAGACCCCTTTTCTTGATATCATGTATAATTTGAGAAAATTTACTACATTGGAAACACTTTCCATATACTATCATACATTCCCCAAAATGAATTTTACCACACTTGGAATAAGTATTAATATTACCGCCAGAATAGAT
This sequence comes from Viscum album, assembly GCA_963277665.1. Lineage (NCBI taxonomy): Eukaryota > Viridiplantae > Streptophyta > Magnoliopsida > Santalales > Viscaceae > Viscum > Viscum album. The sequence goes on from OY728160.1 coordinate 522,375,319, forward strand.
AGTTGATTTCTTCTCTATTTCTTCGATCCTTCACCATTTCTTACTCTTATCATCTCATTGAACATAAGTGTCTGAAAATTCCATTTCATATATCTTAGCACAATGAACTACTTTTTCCCAACTTTTAATTTATAGGGAGGCTAATTCTCTTCATAGACCATGTTTCATTCTTGAGTATTATATATTAATTTTTATATCAATATCTTGATTAAATATGGAACAAAAATGGAAATTATCATGATGATCAATTCATATTTGGAAACTGAATCATAATTATTTTTTTAATTCCATGAATTGTTTCACCATCAAAAATAGAAAAACCATAGAGAAATATCTATCAAAGAATATATCATTTAAATCTTTCAATTACATGGTATGAATATCATTTTTTGGTCTTGTATTCTTATCCATTGACCTCCAATGATCAAATTCACCTTAAAAATTATATACGGAAAGAGTTAACTTTTGATGTTATGAATATCCCACGACTTCAAATATATTCTCCAATGTATTGTTCTATCCTTCAGCTACCACTAGGCCAGATGATCAATTTAATAATAGGGAATTTCTAATAAAAAATGTACCCCCACTAACACACTCCCTTGTGGTTAATTGTGATGATATCATGCATGGATTCTACAACAATTTATATTTTGTGTCATCTATCCTATTATAGAAAATAAATGTTTAATTTCGATTTTGAACACCTCGTGATGTATATTTGAAAAGATTTCTTACCACTTCATAACTTCCCATTATAGCTTTCTTATTTACCCTATGGAATCCATTATAAATTGATATGTTTTCTATGAAGGAAATATTGGAATCTTATAACGCTACATCATTTCAAATTAACCATAATGTAAAATCTACTAAGGGAATGAAAATTACCCCATATTATCCTATTACATTGTATATTCAATCCTCTAACACAAATTATAAGACCCCAACCATAAATATAACATAATATTGTGTTATTTATGCAATTTTATATTATTACACATTGCTGATATTTTCATGTTTTGAGAGATAGTGAGTTATTTCCTAACTACTACATATCAAAACCTTATAAATACAATGTGGAAACATCCAACAATATTGATTTCATTAAAAACAAAAAATTTTAAAAAGAATCATGGATTTTTATGGTTTAGTCATCAAATCCTTTACCTAATTCTATCCTTTACTCTATTCTCAATTAAATCCTTTGAAGAACATTTATAAACATGGGATGGGAACAACAAGATCAATAATGGACATAGATAGAATTAAAAACACTAGTCTGGTCAAATCATTGAATCCCAATTAATATTCAATGAGAAAGTTAAATTAATCATTTTCAAATGAATAAAATTCATATTATTTTTCAATTAAATACATTAAAACCAATAGAATGAAATTAAAATTAATTTATGTGACATAGAGAATAATTTACAAAAACATATTCAATCCTTATTCAATTGGATTAAATATGTGGCCGATATCCAAATTTCATTTCCTTTATCGGTACCACACTTTATATAGTTATATTGTGCTACCAAGGGAGATATAATGGGACGCGTCTATTTATATAAGTTATAATGGGCTCACCCATGACATATAAAGGGGTCAACCATTTTAGTAGGCTTTTTTTCTCACCCGTGAACTATAATGTGGATCAACTCTTATTATAAGCTATATCATGCTCACCCATTTCATATAATTATCATATACAATTTAGAAAACACGTTCATCCGAAATCACTTTTGATAACATTGCTAGTACCATATAAAAAATCCTTATAAAAATACCATTTTCATGTAGGAACCCATTTTTTGTACCAAAACATATAAAATAATGTAATAGTCAATTTAGATTCATTTTAGAATAAATTATGGATTATAAAGGAATCCAAATATTAAATAAAAGTTATGGTAGTGGAGAAGTTGTTGTCACTGTATATGTTAAAAAAAGGCCTTTAGTAATTTTGTGAAAAACGTAAAACATTTCATATAAAAAGATTCATTTTGAAAACATTGAATTAAATTCATGATAAATAAAAAATGCCTTGAATAAGAATTTAAAATCAATATAAATTACTTTTTAAATTAATATCATGATGAAAATGTTTTCATAATTAAATATTTAAATGTTCAAGGTGTCCATGATACTGTGGACATTTAAATCCGAATCCCCATGAATGAATACATTTACCAAATCAATAAATAAAATTAGTAAAAATAAAATATGGATATAAAATGTCCTAGTGGATGTATATACTCCATAAATAATAATAATGGTGGATATTATCAATAATTGCCTCAATGAATGGATATTGAGATGAAATCCCTTACATTGAGTTTGACATATCATGTACAATATTAATATTAATGAATACTAATCTTAGGTTAATTTATAGTTTCATGTTAACATTTATAATTTTTATTACACTTATTTTATCACTTATTATCATTTTATAATATTTATATAATTATTTAAGTTCAAATCATGCATTTTGTCGATATGCAGTAATTGAGTCACAAATGAATTTGGTACAATGTAAATAGTCTATGTGGTCATAATTACATTATCCTTGTAATATTATTAAGGAAATTATAATCATTTTTATTAGTAAATTTTAATTTAAAATAAATCCATGATGTATAATTATAAAAAATTTACAATGTTATATTCTTGGAGACAGTAAGTTGTTTGTATGCATGAGTATGGTTTTGAATTTCCCCCTGATCATTATAGAATTACCATAAGTATTATTTTATCAATAAATAATGTTAATCAAGTCATTATTATAATATTAATCATTTAAATATACTTATATATATTTCAAAAAAAATGATATAATGAATAAAAATGAGTTGCATCACTTTGTGATGGTGATAGTTCATATGTACGCACGAACGACATTATTATTTTTATGTTCATGTTAGTAAGAACATAATTGATATATTATTATTTTAAAAATATTAAAATGTAAGTAATATGAAATATTCACAATAATTTTATTATTATAACCAATAACGAGATACGATTAAGGAAAATGAATTAGATCAAACTGTGGAGATCATAGATCACACGCACGCACAGATGATCAATTCCATTCACATTTAATGGAAGTGGAGATCGATTTATGTGATGATACAAACATAATAACATGTAAATATATTTATGATAATTTAATTTTTATCTAATCATGTATGATGGATATTATAAGAATGTGGAATAAGATATAAAATAAAAATACCTAATGAAAATGATACCTCTTCTTCGGATGATCACCTGTGAAGAACCCCATAACACCACTAATGAAGGTGTTATTAATAAAATAAAAACTCAAAAATTAGATGATGGATTATAAGAAGGGGATCGGGTGGATCATGGATGAAAAAATGGTTCATGAAATGTGATTATTATAGAAGTGTGGGTACCTTTTAATGGGAGAAGTGAGGGGCACCCCTGGAATTGACGAAATTATTAAATTGACATTATTTTAATCTTGATTCCAACTTTTTATAAACTCATTAATATTAGAGATAAAATGACTTTGGGTTGAATATATATCATTCAATAAAAATTAGACAATTTTAATGTATTTTTTATCCATAACTTTTTTATTTTAACCCGTATTTTACTTTCATTAAATCTTATTGTGATATCATGTAGTTTATATAATATGGGTTAAAAAAAATTACCAAATAATAAAAATGAAATTAATGAATTATTAATGAAATTAATAGATTTATCTCAACTTTTTGGCTGAATCATTGATTTTTAAAATTCTATATAATTTAATTAAATATATTATATTTTAAAGTACGAATTATGCCAATTTTGAAACAATTCATTTCATGTCTTTTCAAAAATGTCATAAAAACACTATTCCTTAAAAAATCATTAAATTTAATATTAATCCAAAATATCCTTGTAATGCATCAAATATTTCAATTTATATTTATTTTAATATAATTTATATCATTTATTTGATTCTTTTATTAATAAATCTATTACATCTTCTTTGTCTCCTAAGTAAATTAAAAAATATAATTCCTAAAAATTATTAAAAAATTACCATTATGTAGTAATTATTTTTATATTTATAATTACTAATTATAGTCAAATATATCACTTATATAACAAAATATAAAAAAAAATTTTAAGAAGATATAAATTTTTGATATATTTTTTTTTGCTTAAAATTAAAATTTATAAATCTCATAATCACACCAAAGTGACATCTATTGGAAAATTGTTCTTCACAAAGTATTTATTTGTAGGAAATAACTGTTAAAAACATTATTAAATGTTTTTCGGTATTAATCCATTATTATAATATTTTTCACATTAATTACCATATTTACCTTCAACCATGGAAATAAAAATAATTACACAATTTACTATTCCTAATTTGATAAATAAAATGATAATATTCACATAATTTGTAACTTATGATTAAAAATTTTTAATAAAATTTTCCAAAATGGGAACACATAATTGGTAATAATTAATGAAAAATTTATCATGTTGATGGAATAAGAAAACATGATTATTAAGTAAAACGTTCAAAAGTTCCGATGGATTTTATATTTGATTTCATTGTAAAATTTATTCCAAAAAAATGTACTCAATGATAGAAACATTATTTAATTATCCATTAAATCCAGTTAAAATGGATATATATATATATATATATATATATTATTTTAATAAGTGGTTTTGATTTAAAATGCATTATTTTTCACTACTCATTAAAATAATAATTTTATCGGAACAATACCAAATATTAATTAAAATTAAATTTTTCTAGGTATATTCGTATGAATAATTCTATTTTTTCAAATATAACATATAAATGTTAAAAATTGATATTTAAAATTTTATCTCCGTGAAAAGGTAGAAAAACAATATATTTGAAAAAACACTCGTTTTTCCTTAATACTGTATTAGTTCTTATATATTGTATACCAAACATAGAATATAAATTTTAAAAATAATAATGAATTTATATTTCATTAATATAATCTAGAAAGAGTAATATTATTTTTTTAATAAATACAATTATTCACATTTAAATAGTTTTACGTTAGAACATGTCATTTACACTCAATTGGTTTTCATTTTAATTTAAAATTAATTTTATTACCAATTAATCTTTATATAAAAATGTGTCAACCAAATATTTATGATTCAGTTACTACTGTTCATCAAATCAATTCTAACAGATAGGCGATAACTACAATATTACAATTATTATTACAAAATATTATTTTTCATTATAACATATTCTAGCGTGTGATATAAGAATTAAGAAAAACCCATTGTTATGTGTTGAGTATTCTAAGGGAATGAGAATACACATTAATGTAGCATTACTATATAATTTAAAAATATATGAATGATGTACTAATCAATTATTACCTAGTATTTTATAATAAAATTATACCTTCTTGGACATATCTTACACAATAACGTTAGACATTAACTCGGGAAAAGAAATCTAAAAAATTGTGTCCATAGATTCACATTATAGTTTAATAATGAATATATCAAAAAAATTATAATAAGGTTAATTGGATAAGAGAATAACATTTGGAATATGTACACAACAAATCATTGATCATAAAATAGAGTCAGGTAATAAATTATGGAATTTCATAAGACATGAATCATAATTAAATATAATAACTTGACCCAAGTGTAACACCCCAAGATTTCATAGTGTGTTATTTCTTCAAAATAATTCAATAACTTGCACTACACGCAACACCGAGTTCAATCACACCATTACTTACCAAAAAAAAGCCATTCAAAAAATGTTATGAATAGTATTAACTAAATTTTAAACATTATATAATCCTTATAATTTTAGAATCCATATTATGAGTTTCTTAGACATTATGTAAGAACAAATTCATTTTCAGTATTGCACTTTTATCATCTTTTAATAGTGAATCCTTTTTAAATACAATATTTTAAACTTTTTGACTAAATGGGGACATCAAAAAAAATTAAAATGAAGCATCTCGTGCTTCCACGGTATGCTTTCCCTTGAATAATAAAGTAGCGTGTGTTGTACGCAACTTCGAGTTCTAACACACACCACCACCAATCAAACTAGCCGTTATGAATAGTAATACCTAATTTTTGAAATTATATATATTTTATATTTCAAAATGGACTTCATTTTTGGATTCGGAATATCGAATTTATCCTAAGGTGAAATTTTGGTACTTTTCGGATCACTTTAATATTTTGATGAATAGTGAAAATTACTAAATTTTAATTCAAAACAACTTTTTTAATCAAAATAATTAATAGTGATAAATTATGAATCTGAGTGGTTTTAAAGAATATTTAGAATATATTTTTACCATTTAACATAATTTTTGTCATTGGACATAATTTTACAATTAAACCGAACATAAACAAGTGTCAATCTTTTGATTGTTATTATCTCTTAAAACCACGCTTTTTATTTTGACAGTGGGAATTAATTTTAAATTAATTTATGAAAATTCTGTGTTTTGAATTTAGAAAAATGGATTCCATATTTGGAATCAGGATGTTCAAATTTTGTAAATAGGTAACTTTTATTTTTAGACATTTTGAATAATTACTGCTGTAAATATTTTATTTACCATGGTTAAGGGTAAATCCGGTAAATAAGGGTTAAAAAATAATATTATAATAATAATAAATTACCCTAACACATGTCTTAGCCTTATTGGATGATACATGTTCGACCATATGAATCTTTGGGTCGATTTTGGGACCCCATGGTGCCACTTGTAGGTGATAGGGACACTTTATTTTTATTAAGTTAAAATGAATACAAAAATGATAGAAGCATATATCTTTTAGAAAAACAACTTGTACATAGGGTTATATATGTTTTATTTTAGATTATAAATATTCATTAGAAAGATAAAAAGATTTCCTACATAATTATATTTTATTTATAATTTTTAGACATTAAATAATTTAATTTATTTATGACACTATGGTGATCCAGTAATTACTATAATTGTGAAAAATCAAAATAATTGATATTATAAATACCCAAATAAATATAATATGAAACTTTTAATGGATTAAACTAATTTCATAGGATAATATGACATATTAGTAATTATTTAATTAGCTTTGTTCGAAGTAATAATTCTGTTATGAGTTTCACAAAAATCAACTATTGAATAGTGTCAAAATTGACATAAAGGTGTTTTTAAAACAAATATTATATTATTAATTGATATTAAATTCTTAAAAATCTAGTTTTTGGACAAGAGACTTATATCATGATAGTTTTATTATTAATGGACCACTTTGGGGTCTCTTTGATGTATATGGTACGTTTATTAACCATATAATATAAAAATACAAAGAGACATTGTAAAAGTGAAACTAATTAACTTAGAGTTAATACTTAAAGATAAGGTTAATATAAGTACCCAAACCTGTCTAAATTCAATTGGTTGAGTTTTCATAGACCTATAACCATCTTAAGGTCTGAATAATCAACTTTTATAGCCTTTAGAAACCAAATATGAATTTAATATAAACTAATATTTCTAGCTTTTCCAAAGGTGCCACTCACCCCTCTTATAAAAGGGCACTCTTCCTTCCCATTTCTTCACACCTTCAAAGCCTTTTTGTTCGTCCAAACTCTGCCCAACTACTCTCCCAACATACATCACTAAAACCTGGAGGCCTTAGTTTGATCAGAAAGCCAACCAATGGAGCCCTTTTGAACAAATCAAAAGGAAGAACCTGAAGAAGAGGTAACGTTTTCACCACCCCTTTTCAAGTTCCTTTCTTCTTCCACTTCTTCTTTCTTTGTTATTACCATTATAAAATAATAACTCCAGTATCTTATATATAATTTGATTCTATTATAAATATGGTACAACCATATTCAGTATTCTATCCACCCTTTGAATAACATGTCACCATACGTGCGTACGTACGGCTTACCGTCTCCACGTCGTGGTGTAATTGTTATTCAATATATTATTATTTGGATGGGTATAATAATGATGTGTAACACATGTAAATAATAAATATAACATGTTAATTATTATGTATATATGATATACCATCCATTTATATATTATTTTAATATTAAAAGAATGATATTGTCGCTCGTGAGTACGTACGGACTACTGTCTCCACAAACGCGATGAGATTCATTCTCCATCGTATCTATTAAATTATAATTATCATTTGATGATTTAAAAATGATGTTTAAGGACTTGATATCATTCTGGATATGAATAAGATACAACCTATCGATAACAAACACAGCTTATGTAACAAAACATATAAAAGAAAATGAGTAAGTTAACACCCGAAATGACGATAATTAAAAGATATTATTAACAAAGAAATGTTAAAAGATCATATATGATATCATATTAATATATATGATTTTTGAATAATTTAATAACAATTTTTTCACCATTATACCAGAGTTTAACCTACCCCAACCAAGGAAAAGTACAAGGTAAGGGGTTTTTATCTCACTCCTTATTCTTGTGAGATTCGTGCCATATTGCCACCATCACCTTTTGTGTGGTGTATGTACTGCCCATAATTATATTCTTTGTGTAATACACTCTAATTTATGTGTATTTACATATTCATTGTATGATACCTCTTTCATGGGTAGTATGTTTCATAAGTTTCCAAATTGGTAAGGGTTATTTCACAATCTATTCATTATCAGAGGTTGTTTATACGTAATAATCTACTGGGATCCCTTTATCATCCACATCCATGTTTCTTAAAAATGAATTTCAAAACATTTTTACTATTTACTAGAATATGGGTTAAAGTCATTTATAACCTTGTTTGACTTTTTATAAGAGGTTTATAAAGGATTCTTTCCGTCGTTTTCCAAAAAAGGTGCTTTTTAACCTTTTCGACAAAATTAAGGTAGGAATGTTTTTTTAACTTATACGGCGGGTGTGGCTATTTTCCGCCGTTATAAAATCATCAAATCTTACCATACAAGATAATAAGAATATTTTAAAAAAAATGTTTTATTTCATAAATATAACACTCTTAAATGATTTCAAAATAGAAAGTGATATTTTTCTAAAATAGTCTTTATTTCATCTATGTCAACATCCTTTGATGGATTTTAAGCTTATTTGATGTTGATTTATTATGATACAAAACATCCATATTTTATTGAAGGTTTTGTGAAATTTTTTACTGTGGATAAGTTATTCTTATGTCACTCATGGTTTTTGATTAGAGTATTGACATTTCATAAGTTATTTGTAATCCGAATGTTATTGTTATATTTCAACCTTTCATTCAGATGAATGTGTTAGACAAGTATGTTCTGGGTTGGGGACCGGTAAAAGTAAGCCCCCCGGTTTGGTCTCTGGTTATTAGAGGAACTCTGGTTTGGTCTCTGGTTATTATAGGAACTCTGGGTTGGTGTCCGGTTATTAGAGGCATTCTGGGTTGGTGTCCGGTTATTAGAGGCACTCCGGGTTGGGTTCCGGTTACAGTTAGCCCCTAGGTCTTGGGACGAGGCCTTGACAAAGAAAATAAAGTTCGGTATTATGAATTCTGACATTATGAAAGTGGTTATTGATATTACATGTGATTATTCGATTAGTAGAATATCCATGGGAATAAGTAAATGGCATTATTTAAGGTTACTTTTTCCATACTATGTTGAAGTTCAAGTTTAAAAGTTTTTTGTTTTAGTAATGCATTGCCTTAAATGTTTATGTTTATTTTTGAATGTTCCACTATATTGTTATCCTTACTGGGCATTTGAGCTCACCCCTTTTCTATGTTTTATTTTTCCCAGGATGTGAAGAAGTAAGTTATGAATGACCTACAAGGATTTTATGTGGGGATATGAGTGTGGAATATGGATACTATGTTGTTGTAGTAGTTTTTCACATTATGATGTAATGTAAAACTTTATAAATATATCTATTGTTTCCAAGGATACTAAACCAATCGGTCTTTCGAGATTTGATCTTTCTTGTGATCATGCCAATGTTATGTAATAATGCACCGACTCAGGGTAACTAGAGTCGGGGCGTTACAGTTGGTATCATATGAAGTTTAGTACAAACCATGGAAGCTATATTTAGATAAACTCTGATTAGAGCACTTAGTCCTAAGATGATCTTTTAGGATTAGTATAGAAGAACTTCCTAGAATTTTGGTATTGTAGAGATTTTGTGAGTTTTCCAAGCAATACATCCCTGTCTGGATACGAGCAGGTAGAGGCGGCTCTGGCACAGATGTACCTAGGGGTAAAACCCGAAAACACCGCTTTGAGCTAGACTCTAACGAAAACTGGTGCACGACAACGGGCCTTGCTGCACTCTTGGTTACGACACTCCCGGGGGATATTCTTAGGATAACTCTCATTTTCTTTACAAATCATTATGAAGGGTTTCTGAGTATATATTACCTCAAAAGAGACATTTTTATGATTATGGATTATATCCATAAAGTATTTAATTTATGTTATGTGTTTCACAAGTTTGGGATTAGGTATTGTTATTCATAAACTAATCTAGTGTATTCCATTGTTTAGAAATGGTTCCTAGTAGAAGAAATGAGAACTCCAGCAATGCACATGATACAATGAGAAATAAGGATCATATATTTAATGGTCTTAAGCTAGAATTTATAAGAGAAATATTCTCGCATGTATTATCATCATATGAAGAAATAATATCATGTGTTGATAAGATAAGTAAAGAGTTTACTGAGTCCTCTGGCTTTGAAGGGAAGCAATAAAAGAAAAGGATGGAAGAGAGAAAGATGGATAAAGGGAAAGGGGAAAAGAATAATTTTCCCATATGTGGTATCTGTGGAAAGAAACACCTTGAAACTTGCCTGAAAGGAATGGGAGTTTGTTATAAGTGTGGAGGAAAAGGGCACAAAGTACGTGACTGCAAGAGTAAGAAAATGGTTTCAAATGTACAATGCTTCATTTGCAAGGAGTTTGGACACTACGCGAAGCTATGTCCCAGTCATCAGACTATGCCGCAAATGATTCTATTGGATAATAATCATGTTATGATACTACCACAGATGAAGAGGAATGATTAGAGTTCCTATATTGATTATTTCAATTGAGTGTTGTATAAACAATATACTTGTTATAATAATTATGGAGTATATAAGGATTGTACTACAGTACTATTTCATTAAGCACTTGAGATTGTGTGGAACAAAGAAAAGTGACTCAATAGCAGGATAAATTTTTGGAAAATATATGGTTGAGAAAATGATAAACCATAATATAGTTCTGATACTGAGGTAGTGATTTTGGAATAATACATGATTGATTTCGATAAATTATATTGGATATTCATGACTACCTTGGAACTGATTAATGATTTGTATATTCCATCATGGTTGGGGTTCAAAACATTTTTGGATTAATGAAGTATATCCAACATTCTATATAGAATAAGGGAGCATGAATGTAATCAATAAGGAATATGGTAATTCATGATGTTTCAGTGTATTAAAAGAATACATGATGAAGGTATTCATATGCTATTATGGGGTAAAAAGGATCTACATTATGTTTACCTTCCTTATAAATGTTGGAATGTGAGTTTGGATCGAAGTATTTTGGATAGTTCTAGTTTGGATTATTTTGGATTGCAATAAAAGGGACAACCTAGAGGTCAGGCGGCAACTCGTCGCGTCCGGCAAGGCTGCGAGACTTGAACCCGCAACCGAAGGGCGACAAGGTTGTATCAACTACCACTGGCTCACGAGATGTCCTGGATTAAATAATGTAGCTTTTTTAAAATATCTGGTAGATGAATTATAAATTCATTTATTTTGGAACCCTGTACGAATAGTATAAATAGAAAAAAAAATTACATTCTGTTATCTTTTAGAGTGAAAGATTCGTTTGTGGTAGAAATTAATTAATTAATAAAACTCTAATTATAAAGTAATTATATCTCATTATGATCTTAGCCAATCTCATAAATAAATTCCTCAACATTAATAAAAGGAACTTAGAACAAAAATGTTGTCCTAGATGGTACCTTAAATCATCACTAATTTATGGCTTTGGGATTGTTGGCCTTTTCTTAGCCATGTTCTCTACCACTCTCTATCAGATAATTGATGGTTATATTTCTCTTCCATATCCATATTTTCCTATATGGAACCCTAGTATGTGTTATTTTCGGTAATCTTCATACTTTCCACTATTTATTTTAAATAGAGGCCTCATTAATTCATTTTTCGATGTGGGATTTCAACTAAGATATTTTGAAACGTCAAAAATGTGTTATCCTAATACCCTATGTTTTGTTGAACCGATGGTATTTCAAATCATCATAGATTGATTAATTTAAGGACCTCAATTTTACACTTGTTTGTGATTGATGACCTCAATCAATACCTATAAATATTTATGTTTTTCCTCCAATTATATGTCTCTAATTTCCACCAATGTTCCCCTAATCGAGATCATAATTTGGTGGTTACACTTTCATTTCTCTTTTCCTCATATTAAGACTAAATTTTAGTAACCCAATTTCCGATGTGGGTTTTCCCACAAATATATTTTCTATTTTCAACCTTTTATTTTCGAAGAACAATTTCAAATTGCGAGAACGCAATTTATTGAAGGTGGGGAGAATGTAACACCCCATGATTTCATAGTGTGTTATTTCTTCAAAATAATTCAATAACATGCACTACACGCAACACCAAGTTCAATCACACCATGAATTAACAAAAAAAAGCCATTCAAAAGAGGTTATGAATAGTATTAACTAAATTTTAAACTTTATATAATCCTTATAATTTTAGAATCCATATTATGATTTTCTTAGACAAAATGCATGAACAGATTTATTTTCAGTGTTGCACTTTTATCAACTTTTAATAGTGAAAACTTTTTAAGTAAAATATTTTAAACTTTTTGACTAACTGGGGACATCAAAAAAAAAATTTAAATGAAGCATCCCAGGCTTCCACGGTACGCTTTCCTTTGAATAATACAGTAGCGTGTGTTGTACGCAACTTCGAGTTCTAACACACACCACAACCAATCAAACTAGCCGTTATGAATAGTAATACCTACTTTTTGAAATTATATATATTTTATATTTCAAAATGAATTCATTTTTGGATTCGGAATATCGAATTTAGCCTAAGGTGAAATTTTGGTACTTTTCGGATAACTTTAATATTTTGATGAATAGTGAAAATTACTAAATTTTAATTAAAAACAACTTTTTTAATCAAAATAATTAATAGTGATAAATTATGAATTTGAGTGGTTTTAAAGTATATTTTGAATATATTTTTACCATTAAATATATTTTGGTCAATGGACATAATTTTACAATTAAACCGAACATAAACAAGTGTCAATATTTTGATAGTTATTATCTTTTAAAAAAACGCTTTTTGTTTTGACAGCGGGAATTAATTTTAAGTTAATTTCATCCAATTATGTGTTTAGAATTTATAAAAATGGATTCCATATTTGGAATCAGGATATTCAAAGTGTGTAAATAGGTAACTTTTATTTTTAGAAATTTTGAATAATTACTGCGGTAAATATTTTATTTACAATGGTTAAGTGTAAATCCGATAAATAAGGGATAAAAAATAATATTATAATAACACTAAATTACCCTAAAGCGTTTCCTAGACTTATTGGTTGATACATGTTCGACCATAGGCATCTTTGGGTCGATTTTTGGACCCCATGGTGCCACTTGTAGGTGATAGGGACACATTATTTTAATTAAGTTAAAATAAATACAAAAATGACACAAGCATATATCTTGTAGAAAAACAATTTGTACATAGGGTTATATATGTTGGATATTAGATTATAAATATTAATTAGAAATCTACAAAGATTTCCTACATAATGATATTTTATTTATAAATTTTAGACATTAAATAATTTAATTTATTTATGACACAATGATGATGCAGTAATTACTATAATAGTGAAAAATCAAAATAATTGATATTATAAATACCCAAATAAATATAATATGAAACATTTAATGGATTACTATAATTTTCTAGGATAATATGACATATTAGGATTGATTTAATTAGCTTTTTCCAAGTAATAATTTTGTTATGAGTTTCACAAAAATAAACTATTGAATAGTGTCAAAATTGACATAAAGAAGTATTTTTAAAAAAATATTATATTATTAATTGATATTAAATTCTTAAAAATCTAAGGATCGGCAAAAAGACTTATATCATGATATGTGTATAATTAATGGACCACTTGGGGGTCGCTTGGATGTATATGGTTTGTTTATTAACCATATAATATAAAAATACAAAGAGACATTGTAAAAGTGAAACTAATTAACTTAGAGTTAATACTTAAAGACAAGGTTAATATAAGTACCCAAACCTGTCTAAATTATATTGGTTAAGTTGTTTTAGACCTATCCCCACTTTAACCATTTAATAATCAACTTTGGAGCCTTTAGAAACTGAATATGAATTTAATATAATCTAATATTTCTAGCTTTTCCAAAGGTGCCCCTCACCCCTCTTATAAAAGGGCACTCTTCCTTCCCATTTATTCACACCTTCAAAGCCTTTTGGTTCGGCCAAACTCTGCCCAAATACTCTCCCAACATAATTCAATACAACCTAGAGGCCTTAGTTTGATTAGAAAGCCAACCTATGGAGCCCTTTTGATCAAATCAAAAGGAAAAACCTGAAGAAGAGGTAATGTTTTCACCACCTCTTTTCAAGTTTTTTTCTTCTTCCACTTATTATTTCTTTGTTATAACCATTATAAAATAATAACTCTAGTATATTATATATAATTTGATGTTATTATAAATATGGTACAACCATATTCAGTATTCTATCCACCCTTTGAATAACATGTCACCATACGTGCGTACGTACGGCTTACTGTCTCCACGTCGTGGTGTAATTGTTATTCAATATATTATTATTTCGATGGGTATAATAATGATGTGTAACTCATGTAAATAATAAATATAACATGTTAATGATTCTTTATATATGATATACCATCCATTTATATATTATTTTAATATCCAAAGAATGATATTGTCGCTCGTGCGTACGTACGGACTACCGTCTCCACGAACGCGATGAGATTCATTCTCCATCGTATCCATTAAAGTATAATTATAATTTGATGATTTAAAAATGATGTTTAAGGACTCGATATCATTCTAGATATGAATAAGATACATCCTATCGATAACAAACACGGCTTATGTAACAAAACATATAAAATAAAATGAGTAAGTTAACACCCGAAATGACGATAATTAAAAGATATTATTATCAAATCAATGTTAAAAGATCATATATGTTATCATATTAATATATATGATTCTTGAGTAATTTAATAACAATTATTTCACCATTATACCGGAGGTTAACCTACCCCAACCAAGGAAAAGTACAAGGTAAGGGGATTTCATCTCACTCCTTATTCCCGTGAGATTCATGCCATATTGCCACCATCACCTTTTGTGTGGTGTATGTACTGCCGATAATTATATTATTTGTGTAATACACTCTAATTTATGTGTATTTACATATTCATTATATGATACCTCTTTCATGGGTTGTATGTTTCATAAGTTACCAAATTGTTAAGGGTTATTTCACAATCTCTTCATTATCCGAGGTTGTTTATACGTAATAATCTACTGGGATTTCTTTTTCATCCACATCCATGTTTCTTTAAAATGAATTTCAAAACATTTTTACTATTTACTAGAATATGGGATAAAGTCATTTATAACCTTGTTTGACTTTTTATAAGAGGTTTATAAAGGAATATTTCTGTCATTTTCCAAAAAAGGTGCTTTTTAACCTTTTAGACAAAATTAAGGTAAGAATGTTTTTTTAACTTATATGGCGGGTGTGGCTATTTTCCGCCGTTATAAAATCGTCGAAGCTTAACATACAAGATAATAATAATATTTTCAAAAAGAATGTTTTATTTCATAAATATAAGACTCTTAAATGATTTCAAAATAGAAAGTGATATTTTTCTAAAATAGTCTTTATTTCATCTATGTCAACATCCTTTGATGGATTTTAAGCTTATTTGAAGTTGATTTATTATGATACAACACATCCATATTTTATTGAAGGTTTTGTGATATTTTTTACTATGGATAAGTTATTCTTATGTCACTCATGGTTTTTGTTTAGAGTTTTTACATTTCATAAGTTATTTGTAATCCGAATTTTTATGTTATATTTCAACCTTTCATTCAGATGAATGTGTTAGACAAGTATGTTCCGGGTTGGGGAATGGTAAAAGTAAGCCCTCCGGTTTGGTCTCCGGTTATTATAGTAACTCCGGTTTGGTCTCCAGTTATTAGAGGAACTCCAGGTTGGTGTCCGGTTATTAGAGGCACTCCGGGTTCGTGTCTGGTTATTAGAGGCACTCCGGGTTGGGTTCCGGTTACAGTTAGCCCCTAGGTCATGGGACGAGGCCTTGAAAAAGAAATTAAAGTTCAGCATTATGAATTCCGACATTATGAAAGTGGTTATTGATATTGCATGTGATTATTCGATTAGTAGAATATCCATTTGAATAATTAAATGGCATTATTTCGTTTTACTTTTGCCATACAATGTTGAAGTTCATGTTTAAAAGGATTTTGTTTTAGTAATGCATTGCCTTAAATGTTTATGCTTATTTTTGAATGTTCCGCTATATTGTTATCCTTACTGGGCATTTGATCTCACCCCTTTTCTATGTTTTATTTTTCCCAGGATGTGAATAATTATGTTATGAATGACCTATAAGGATTTTATGTGTGGATATGAGTGTGGAATATGGAGACTATGTTGTTGTAGTAGTTTTTCACTTTATGATATAATGTACAAAATTATGAATATATCTAGTGTTTCCAAGGATACTAAACCAATCGGTCTTTCGAGATTTGACCTTTCTTGTGATCATGCCAATGTTATGTAATAATGCACCGACTCTGGGTAACTAGGGTCAGGGCGTTACACCAAGAGAGTTAAACACTGGGAAAAGAAATATTACTTTCTCATGATAATATGAATATTAATTAATTTCCTCGTGAGTTGTGTCCTACTCCAAAATTATAATAGTTGAATGGGTTCACATCACAAACCATTTTAGAAATCATTTTTCACTCCCAGTACAGTCATAATAGAAAAATTACCACACTAAATAAGGTTCACTACACATTGTAGTCCTGTTAATCTCATGATATATAAATCATTACCCAATTAATTAAATGAAGACAATGTTCAATACCATTATTTCTTATAATGTATTCACCATCATTCGTTATAATGTAACTATTTCCCATTAATATAACATTACCACTATCATTGCTTATAAAAGTACCACTATATATTATTTTTATATGACCATCATATTGAATTCAAATTTATACATTTTTGTGGAAAATGATCAAAAAAATTCTCATATCAGAAACCATATAATGTAATGGCTTTCATAAACATGTCCTCATAGAATTACCCATTAGAAAGGAATGAGTTTCATCAACGTCTTTTCATCGTAGACATAAAACATCTAGGGAATGAATAAGTAAAATATCATTATATAACAACCAAATTAAAACCTAAGTGAACTCAATAAATTTCATTTTATATGGAATGTTATTTTGATATATCACTAGAATCATTTCCTGAAAAAAATCGTTCTCACATTGAAAACAATAAATTTTTATATATGAATATTTTTCAAATTATAAATTATTTTTTCAAAAATATACATCAAAACCTAAAATGGAATTTTTAAATAATTTATATATTCTAATAGAGTATAATATAATTATTTTCATTCCAGTTGAAATGAATGTTCCATTATTATTTTTAGTAAAAATATAAAACATCCTTTATTTATAATAATAAAAGATGATAACTTTTTAATAATTTAATAAAAATAAAAAAATACATAAAAACTCATTTGAAAACTAACTCTATAATATAAAAATAATTCATTTAATAATTTTTAGAAAACATTTTCATGTAAGCTAAATTATTTTTAACCGAATGGAGAAATTGAGTCAATTATTTTTATAAAATCATTTGTAATAGTAATTAGATAAAAGGAAAAAGGTGATTCTAAAACATGTATTTCGATGAAATAACTAGATTAGTTTAATATCTTGATTTACTAGGGAAATATATTATTATATTTAATCATCATAAACAAATTGTATACAACCTTCACAAATAATTATATTATAACATAAATACATTACCACTTTGGTATGTTTTGAATTTTAAGCCCCACGAAAGTAATATGTTTAAAAGGATATTAATAATCCCTAATTTTTATTATATAAATTATGAATTAAATTAATGGGATATATATGAAATGATGTATCTAAACATGTGTTGTATATGGAATATATCCCAAAAAAATAAAATTGACAAGAAAATCCCTTAAATCAATTATTTAGATTAATTATATGCTCTGAAACCTAATATGTAATAAATATAGGTTGATTATAAGTATATTCTAAAACCATAATCTTACATATAAAATCATATATTTCTTTTTTAATCTATCATTAATGGTTTATTAATATACACCTATTAAAATCCTGTTTCAGTTAATAATATCATATTTTTTCATTTATATTATCGCATTGTATTTTAAGTATTTTTAACATTGGAAGTATTCATGATAAATTAATTATTATAAAGATGAGATTAATGTCCAAATTATTAGTAATATATTCATTTAAATTATTCAAATAATGTGAGAGAAATGAAAATGATTACATCGTTCTCGGAGATAGATGATTATACGTACTCTTAAAATGTAATTCCATTTTCTCAATGTGTAGAACAAAACTAGGTATAATGTATTTTATAATTATATACTAATATTTTAAAATTTATATCATATTTATTCAGATAATATTTCATTATTACCTTCTATGTAAAAAAACATAAAAAGTGCATCACATTACATCATGAAGACGACAGTCACCATATACACACGAGTTATATTAAAGTTTTCCAAAAGATTAGAAGCATTGATGGAATATAGGATATTATAAATCCAGAAGTATTATATTTTTTTAATATTAAATATACATAATTTAAATAAATAATTATATCAACTCATGAGTGGTAGTGATTTAGAAAGGCATACATCAGTTCGTGAGGTTATTGACCACTATACACAAGATCTATGGTTTTGTTTCCCATCTAATGGAAAAATAGATAGATATAGTTTATTAAATTAAAATAATAATATATTATAATATTAGAAATACCTGTGTAATTATATCCTGATATTTTAATAATATTTTAATGATTTTTATGAAGAAATAAAATAATAATGCACATGTTTGAGAATTTATCTGTTATTCAGAGAACTTGTTTTGGATTAATAATAAAGCCTTTGTAAGAGGGTTCCCTAATCAAAACAAGGACTCTAGATTGTTTTTAGGGGGAAAACAATGTAATTGGTTATTTATTGTAAAGATATGGGTGTGAAATTGTGAAAAATGGAGGGTAGTAGTGTTATATTATATGTGCGAGGGAGAATATAAATGGAATTTTTTAGGAAAACTATTTCCAATGTTTTAAAAACTATACAAGGATCCGAAATGGTTAATTGTAAAACCAAAGTTGTTACATTGTTAATATATGGTCCTAAAATGAAATTTGTATATGTATCAATTTCATTTTCCCCTTATCTATGTAGATTGACCCATTGAAAACACATTTTATCCTTAACTAAAAAATGCATTTTACAAAATTTTATATTCATTATGAAAAACATTTGTTGAAAATATTTTATAATTTTAATAATGATGAATCCAAATATGGAAAAGAATTTCAAAAAACATTTAACCTTATTGGAAACGTTAAATATAAAAAAATCCAAAAAAATCACCGAAAATTATTTTATCTAAAGAGAAAATGTTAATAAGTTTATAATGACATTATATAAACATTAATTATGAAATTTTTTCAAATCACCTAAATTTTAATAATAATTATATAATTGAAATATTTTAAATATTAAATCATTTTTAGAAAATATGGAACTATTGAAATGATTTAATTGAAATGATAGTTTTAAAATAAAAATTTCTTTTTTTATCAGTTGACTGAAAAGTTATGTTTTTCAAATATTCAATAAAAAAAGTCAACTTAAGCTCTGTTCAATTTTTTTTCCATAAAATGAATTTAATAATATAAAATTTATGAATTTAAAATTTCTAAATATTAATATTTTTATATAATAGTAATTTTTAAACAAAAATATACATTAATTAAAATTATATTTTATATCAATATGTTTTAATTTAATAAAAGAATTATAAATGTTTTTTATAATTTCTTATTTCTATTCATAAAAATAATTTTAACAAATATGATATCACATTAATTTTTAAATAAGAATAATAATAAAATTACACTCTTCATTAAAACTCTATATTGTTCATTATAAAAGCTACTAATGAAATTTAATTTATTAAAAGAAATCATAAAATTTATAGCTTGTTACTATTATGTTCCATATTATATTTTTTTTTCTAAAATATAGTTTTTAATATTTATACTAGACATCCTCGGATATATTTTAAAAATAACATAAAATCATAAAACCTTGTTTCAATGGTTACATTATTACATATGGTATAAGATACACTAAATCACTTGATAGAAGATAAATTAGTTTTGAAGTATTTTAAAAATAGATACATATTTGATTCTTCTTAAGAAATTTAAAATAAAATATAATACATAGTAGTAAAACAAATTCAACATTCATGAACTCAATTAAAAAATTATTCAACATATCATAGTTAATAGAAACAAAATAAGAATAATTTGACATTGTTATTAAGGGTTTTTATAGTAGAATATATCATGCATTTATAATTCATAGCCTACGTGGTATGTTCTCTATTAAAAAAATTAAATTTGATACGTAATATGAGAATGAAATGTATTATTTTATAATATCAATGATAATAAAAATAAAATTTTAAGTGAAATTAATTCATAATATTTGACATCATTATATTTGAAATCATTATATGTATATAGTCATGAAATTGGAAAACAATATTTATTAAATAGGGAGGTATACACCAAACCACATTTTACAAGGTAAAATGATTTATCTCAAGAGAAATGTTAATGAATCATGGGGCTATATATTGTTTTGGCCCAAAAAATTACTTTATGTAAAATAAATTTCATATATATTAGTTGATAAATTTAATTAAAATATTATATTCCATTTGAAAAAGTTTCAATATTGAATGTAGAATAAAATATATCAATACTTCACTAGTTAATTAATGAAAACAAAATTAACATTGTTTCAATAAATGTTTTATGGTTTATATAATAATCATATATGTTATACTCGAATATGAATAATTAAATGAAATGTAATTTCCAATGATTATAATAAAGTAAATAATTCAAGATAAATTTAAATAAAATAAAATTTATGCGAGATAATTTATATTTCATGAATGATTCATTTATTTTGGTTTTTAAACCCATTGAATAAATGTAAGTGAAATAAAATATCATAAAATTGTTATGGTATCAGGAATTTCTGTTGAAGAATAAAATAATAAAATGAAACATTAAGGAAAATTTAGGAAAAACGTAAATATACATGTAAATCCTATTAAAAAAATTTATAACATAAAAAATAAGTAATAAGCCATATTAATAAATGAAAATGAAAATTTTATTTTTTTTCGAAAAAATGATAACGGAGATAAATATTCCACACCAACAAATGAAAGAAGAAAAATTATTCTTCTACCCCTTTGTTTTCTAGATTATTGTTCCAAATAGGGGAAATGATTGAAATAAAATTATAAATACAAATATATCCTTATAATATATATATTATCAGAGATTATAAAAGATAAATTATATCATTTTTTGAATGAATAATTAATAAATCACATAAAAATGTGAGATTGTAATCTAAATTTAATCATCATTTGTAATGTTTAAACTGTATCCTATTTAAATACTCAATATTAATTGAACCATTAATCATTTGGTATCAAGAAATATTATTTTTAATAAAACAATTATGTTTTGCATTCACAATATAATATTTAATAGGTATATCATAGCAAATATGTATTAATGTATTGTAAATGAAAATGTAATTTGTTACCTCACACTTCTCTTTAGTTAATCATGACATAACATTATATGTAATGGTTTTAAAAATGCTATTATTCATCTACTAATATAAAATATTATTTATAACAACATATATTATCTTTATATAACATCTAATATTTTTTTAATTAATCATATTTAAATATTACCATTGTTTTGGTTTTGAAGTGTTTCTTTTTCTCTTAAATGTTTTGTTATGGATTTTCTAGTTCATATGAATATGAAAAAGATACAAAATATAAAAAATTATATTAATATTATGATTATTTTTTTCATTAAATTCATATTTATAATCATTCATGAAATTTGAAAAATGAAAATGAATCTAATCACTTCATAGAGATGGTAGACCTTACATATGCACAAGCGATGTTATCATTTATATAATTGATAAAAGTGTATTAAATTATATAAAAGATTAAATTTTATGATGAAATTTCATTTCATAAATATAATATATATTCATTTTTCCCTCGTAATGTATATCCTTGATGGTCCAGCTCCGGAAAAAATTATTTCAATTTGATAGGTGGTGGTTCTCTGCAGACATGATCGAATTTTTTTTCAAAATTATTAATAAGTCTCATTTTACGAAAAAAATTCTCCAATTTAAAAAAATCATTTATTTTATGGTTAAGGTAAAAATATATCCATCCAATGTGTCTTATGAATGCTTTATTTAATTTTAATCATTATTTTTATTGACTAACCCCTATGTAATCATATTTTGACCGCAATTATAGTAATTAATTTGTAAATGTTTTCTAATAATTATGAAAATAATTATTTTAAACATATTACTTAATATTAATTATGTTAATTATAAATATAGATTCAATTTGATAAAATTTATTACAAATAAATTAGAGAATTTAAAAATAAAATTTACAATTAAAACTCATTAAAAATTTGAAATTCTCTAAATAGATTTTTTAGGAAAAAATGATCATTCATAAACTACATAACCTATATTCATCATTTTAGGGATTTAAAAAATTATATTTAGATATATATTTTATAAATTTAATTTAAATATTTCACTATTTTTCATTATTTTAATAGTAAAAAGGTGAAGACATTTTGATTTTAAATATATTAATCTAAAAATATATCTTTTTACCTACATATTATGTTTTATTTTTTTCTACCCAAATGATTGCATATAAATGGATTTTTAAAAATATTATGAACAAATATTATGAATTAACTTGGTAATTCTTAAACACTTCACCTATACATATTCGTAAAACCGTATCTACGTAGGATAATTGGAAAAACTCAATCGGGTCTTATTTTGATCTAGTATGTTAATAATTCGTAGTAATATATCAAATTAAAAATATAGATTCATGAATTATTAAAATATTAATTTTATTATAGTTCTATTAAAATAATATTATTCAGTAATATAATTGATTATCGTGTGTTATAGTTTTTCAATCATCTCAATCCCTACATTGTTAAATAACATTAAATTTATAGTAAATTATATAAGTTATATAGTGTTTCAGTATTTATATTTTGAATATGACAGATCTAAATCTATTGAAATTGATATTGAACTGAGATTATTTTATATTTATTGAAATGATAATCTTAAATTTTTTATGAGTAATATATTTGTAAAATTGTTTTTTCAAATTAATTAATATTTAATAATTGTCATATAGAGATCATAACTGAGGAATACATATTTTTTTAAGTATTGGATCAATCCTAAAATAACCAACAATTTATTTCCTGGAAAATGAAGAGATTTTCACAACTAGAATCTCATAATGATAAGTTACATAGTGGGAAATGTTGTTATGAATTAAAATTTTCCTCATGAATTTTGATTAATATTTTGAGAAGAATCAAATCCATAAAGGAAGTGGTGAAGATAAAGGTAGAGACTCATGGATGATTTCATGAAATATTTAATTAATTAATAAAGATTCAAATTCATACTTGTCATAAATAATTAAAAACACTTGACATATTTTTTCAACGTAATTGGGATACAATATATGAATGATATTTGAGGTTATAAAGGTCATGATTAAAATGGAAAGAGTGGAGCAACAAAAAATCTATTCATAAATTGAAGGTAAATATGGATGTATGAAAATCAATTTACTAATCCAATTTCTAATAAGGAATATAGTCACAATTTTCATCCATGATTGTACCAAAACAGAAAACCCCACACATGGTTGACTAATAAAGAGGCTAATTATTTTTCACTATTGATATCTCAATAACATTTGAAATTTATATTTGTAAAAACCATTTTACATTGATTTATAATTAAAACACATAATCTTATGATTAATATTAAATATTTTTTTATGGTTTATTAGATGTAACATAAAAAATAATGTTTTTACATTATTTGATGTTGTATTTTGATTGTATTAGATTAAATTACAGATGTATCATATCATTAATTTTTATTTGTAAATATACGTATGCAAATTAAATTTACCCATGTCCATCTATTATTCTTTTCTGTAAAATAATTATTGAAATTTATATAATCATTTACATCTTGGTACGTAATAATTTAATTTATTTTAAACTAAAATTGTATGATTAAAAACTAATTTGAAATTATTCCTCATATATTTTATATTTTTTAGATACTCTGAGGTATTTTCAAAAATATTTTGAGAATTAAAAATGTAAAGGATTTAATTTTTTTTAATGGAGGTGTTTAGTGAATTTAACAAAACAATTTTCATGATCATATATTTCATTTATTTAAACATAATGTGTTAAAAATACTCTAAAATACAAAAATCGAAATAAAAAAAATTATAAAAATATATATCAATAATAATATTGAAATAGAACTCATAGGTAAAAATAGATATATTAATATTATGATAAATATTTATAAATAAAAATAATGGTCATTATCAATACTATTGAATTTTTATATTTTATTTCTATCCATATGTAAATTATAATGTTGGTTTGTTCATTAATACATACCATTTAAAAAATTACATTTTTATGTGATTTTAAGAAAAAAAATAACTTATGTGTAAAATATATTATTGATATGAAAAATATTTTAAACCTTATTTAAATTGTAATTGAAATGAAATTTTAATGCGGATGGATTTTTCTAAATGTTAATTTTTATGAAAAAAATTTCATCATATTTGTATATTCAAATTTAAATTTAAAATTTAAAAATTATTATAATTTTAAATTTATAAAATAATTTATTTATTAATAATGATTTTATTAGATTAAGATTATTGTTTGATAATTTTTTTTTATATTGTTGATTTTTATTTGAATGGTGGATAATATGTTTTTATGAAAAATATTACTTTTATTACATTATCATAATACAAGTTACTCCTAGATGTTTAAATATTATATTAATAGAATATATATTAGTTTTATGGGTAATAATATATATATTTTTAATAACATTTTGAAGTCATTAAACAATTATTTATCATTTTATGAACATATTTAATGTTTTCCAACAAAAGAATATATTTTGATCTTTTATTTTACCTAAGTAATATGTTGGTAAAATTACTTTTTTTCATATTATATAATCACTATTTTATAAAATTTATTAAATCAATTATTAACATTAAAACCAAAAGCAATTATAAATTTATAGTAGATCTTAATTTTTAGTATGAATATACAATTTTTCTAAAAAATGATTTTTACACATTACATTCACTAAAGATAAAATTAATTTTTATTAATAATAAATTATTTATATGATAAAATGTATATAATATTAGAATCATTAAGTATATTTTATTTATTACTGTTCATTTTATTCTTTAGCATTATTTTTATGTTACCATGCTACAAACTAGTTTCTACTATAAAACCCGAAACGCTATATTTGAAAAATATACTATAAATGAACATGAAAGAAGGGGAAACGATTTAAAATTAATTTTTAATGATTTATATATCATATCACATCATTTAATAAATTATATTAAATTTTTTGAGACACATGGAATGTGAAAGATATTCCCTCTTTATAGTGAATGAAATGTTTTTTTAAATTACATTCTCAAGAATTATAAAGGGTGAATCACAAAAAAAACATTAAACACAACTCATAAATCAAGTTTACTCATAAAATTATACCCTTATTCTTTCCAATATAATAGTATTTCACTCCCTTAAAATTACTTAATGAGGAGATTAATGGAATCCCTCCCTTTTCAAGTTTTCCTCCAAAGGAATGGCCATATCTTAAGCAAGATTAATAATTTTCCATATTGTATTTTATATTTTAAACAATTTTACAAAATAAAATTATCTAAATGAAGTATGATAAAATAAAATTTTTAATACATAATTTTCTTATTATAATTTAATAACTTAAAACCACCCTTCATATTTTCTCATTTAAAAATATATTATGAATTTCATATTTGTGTGAGAATTACTAGCTCCATAAAGAATCAGATTTTATCTTTCATAAAAACCACAAATTGAAGATAATATGGTATAATTTAAAAAAAAATTATGTTATCTATAACATAATTTAGATTCAATAATTTTAAAACATATTATTCATTTTCCCATTCTATGGAAAATGAAATCCTTAATAAAACATACATGTAAATTAATGCATCTATAGAATGAATTATTACATTTTTTAATTACTATTAGTTCATTTCATGGATGTCATAATAATTTCATCAATATATAAATATGTTTTTTTAGGAAATTGTGATTTTTATTTTACAAAATATTCGATTACACATTAATGATATATAGAACAAACAACTTTCCAAAATTCAACTATCCAAAAGAAAGTCCTAAGAGGAAAGTATGATTTCACTTACTGTGTAATAATATCAAAGTGTTTATCATATTATTATATATAGTTAAATTTATAATATATAAACTTGTATAACTCTATGTAATTTCATTATTATTCTAGTATAATTTTATTTGAGGAAAAACACTCTATAATCATTAATTAATTTGGTTTTTTTCTTGTTGAGGATGGTATAACTACCTAACATAATAATGATGTAAATTTATATTATGGTTTGAAAATAGGTTATTAATTTATAAAGATATTTTATACACATAATCAAATATTGTTTTTTATTCTAGAATATTTTTACTCATTTTAACTCATTTTTCAATATAGCAACACATGTTTGTTGAAATTTACCAAAACATGATCACCAATGATTTTATCATTAATTATCTCAACTAAAACGTATATGTAAATAAGTTAGAGAATTATAAATAATATTAAAAACTAATTATAGTAAATTCTAGGATAACGTAATGATGAAAATTTATAGATTAATGAATAACTACACTATTAATACAAAACTTGTTTAAAATATTCAAGGTTACACAGTCAGGATATTGGAAATATAGAATAACATACTAAAATATATGTAAATAGTAATTATATATTTTTGTAAAAAAAATTATACGTTTTAATTTGTTTTTAAACTATGTGTCTATGGAATATAATTTTTCTATACATGTTGTTTGACTGAAATTTGATAATGAGTTAATAATGAAATAGTATTTTCTAACAAAATTAAATTTCATTGAGTTCAAAATAATATTAATGAAATGTTATTTTCCCATTATTGATTTATTATTGTTAATGAATAAATAGTATTCTATCTCAATATATTTTTTTTTAGTTTTTTAAAATTATTCATAATGAACAGAATATCAAATAATTCATCACTTAATGATTATGTTATTTTTAGGGGTTCATTTTTTCTGATTTGGAAATAATAATTATGATAAACATGTTTTAATTCTAGTTGTAAATCTAATATCCCAATCATTTTTAATATCTAGATTACATAATGAATCATGAAATTTGATATTTAATTTTATATAATTTCTGTCATAGGGTTTTTTCCTAAAAATTACAACATAAGAAGTTTCTTTTGTTTAAAATACAATTCCTTGCTAGATGTTTATGTGAAGAAAAATTATTTTTATTGAATGGTTTACATACAACCCATTTTAAATTTTTGGAATTATTCTCTATTTTTTCATTGAATTTAATTTTATATTAAATGATCCATAATTTAATGAGATTTCAATTTGAATGCCTCTGAATCCATAACAATTTCATGTACCAGTACCTTATTTCTTTGTTATATATTGACTTTTATTTAACATTATAACTATAATAATTATTTTACTAATGTATAAAATTCATCCATGTATTACCATATAAATCAACATTTTCAGTTTCTTTTTGAGGGAATAAACTCACTAGAATGCATCAATACTATTATATTTTCAAACCATTGACTATTAAATTAATGATTTGGGAAATGATTATTTTCATTCAAAACTCACAACATTTAATTCAATTGATTGAATTATGTTCACATAGATTACTGATGTCAATGTATTTGTGAAATTATGGGATTTACCAGATACACCTTACTATATATAATAAATTATAAATTGATTATTACATTAGAATTTATATAATTTATTGATTAAGGATATATGGAGGAATTTTTATACTATTCATTTCAATATATATGATTATGAATTTGTATTATATTTTTATTATTTATTGTCTTACCATCCACCATGTTTTTCTATATGACTAATGTCTATGTTACAATATTAATTTATTGGGAATGTTACAATGTTCCATATGATTTTATGTCGATATTTATTTTTTGGGATTCATAAGGATTTCCAATTATGAATTGTATTGATATTCAAAACATTTGTAAAATAAATTTATAAAAATTAAAAAAAACTAAATTATTGGTTCTAGTATTTTTTTCCTTTGAGGAAAAATAGATCTCATGAGACAGAAAAACATTGTCATTCTAGACCATTCATACCCAACACAAAAATATTTCCATTATTCATGGAATTCATGGTATAATCATGACATCTAGGATCATGATTATTTTTCATTGGTAATAGAATTAAATATGTTGTACTATTAATTTTATATGTATAAAATTATTTACTGTTATTTATTTTATTATTATATTTCCTTTTTTTCCATGGGTATTGTTTTTTAGGTTATTTATATATTTATTTTATTGTTATTTATTCCTGAAATATTATTAATGTTCATAATTTGGTATGTCAGGATATTTCATTTCTATAGAATACATTTATCCTTACTAATATTTTTATATCCCCATTATAATGTTTCCATTTCCATAGGTTATGAATAAATGTATTACACATTATATTTTTAGAAGAATATATTGGGTCGTGAATTTAGTGGTGATGTTGATAAATATCCTAGATTAAGTAGTTTATTATATAGAATAATGAATTTATATTTGAGGATAACAAAATGTAATTATTTGATAATTTTATTTCTGAATTCATTAATGTTCTAAATCTAACATAACACCATTTCTATTTAACACATTATTTATTTCTAGTATTAAATTTTATTTGGGTTTAAAATAATTCTCATCAATTATTATATGTAAAAATTGAATTTTTTCCCACCAAATACATGGTGTTGTAGTCATAAGTTTTACTATAGCTATTAATTAGTCATCCAATTCAATTATTGTATTGAGATTTTAAAATATTTAATTTATATATAGAGGGATTCAAAAATTTATTGAACGTGACAATGTGAGAATTCATAGTTTATCTAGTTTGATGACCGCATGATCTAATATTGTGGTTCCCTCATTTTTATTTTTTAGGGAGTTCAGTATTCCATAACAAACATGAGGAACATGTATTCCATATATTCATGGGGTCTATAGAATATAATTTCTAATCTGGCATGGATCCCATACATTATTGAGAGATTGTTTTGTACTCTCACACCAATTATATAATACTACAGGTATTATAAGAATACTGGATTTTTCATACATAAATATTAGATCTTTTTTGAATACTCAATACATTTTATTAAAAAACGCTCTATGAATTCAATAGTTTGGTCTCTTTTGAGACTATATACTCATTCTTTTTATTTCATGTATGATCACCAATATTTCCAATAAAGATCAACACTTTCATTACTCTTGATCAACAAAACCTTTATAAAATGAATTTTATACATGGATAATAGAACCATAAGACAGTTAGAGCTCATATTTTTTGTTAGTGTAATCCATTGATATATAAATCAATGATCGTATAAAAAAATATGAAAAAATAATGGAATTAGATGATAATCATAACATATATTAGTTATAACCAATATATCATTGAAAAAACATGAGTCATGAAACAATGATTTATAATTTTAATACTCATAAATCATAGGACCGATGGATAATTATAGATAAATCGACAATACATAATTTCATGTGATTAATGTGTGGAACCAACATATTTATGTAATATATTTCATATGTTAAGGTTAACAATTGATAACATCAAAACATAATGGATTAAAAATCAACACCTATTTTCCATCATTGATCACGCACATCAACCAATTTTCCATAAAATATTATTAACATCGAATTGCTTCCCACAATTTATCATGATCATAAGCCTTCATCCCAATGTGGATCAAGAAAATCAATATATTTCACATAATTACCTCATGAGTTATAATACATTAACCAATTTATTTTAGGACAATATATTTATATGAATACTAATATTATATTTAATACCATACATACGTAGGCCACATGATCATAATAAATTCATTATGTCATCAAATCATAAACCATTTATGAATAAAACATTTAATTAATACTTTCATAGTTCATCATAGAATAAAAATGTCAAATAAATGGGACTAAATAATATAATATCCTAATAAAAAATTTATAAAATTAATAATGATGGTATAATTGGATATTATCCCAGATAAAATATATGTAATATCAAATGGTGTTATCATATATAGGAATTTATTTAAAATAGTCCCTGGAATATTTCATGGTGTTAATACCATTTTCAATTTGATATTAATTATTTAAAATTGTAAAATATCAAAAACACTAAGAATACGTTTTTGAAAATATCTTCAAAAACATTTAATAGAATCTTCATGAATTGATTTTTCCTTATGGTGGAAAATTATTTTAGGTCATATATGTTAAAAATAAATATTCATTTAACATTAAAATGTATATCATTTTGAAAAATAATAAAAAGATTCATTTTAAATTTTTATTAATAATTTAATAATTTATACAATTTAATTTAAATATTAATAGTAATGTATATAAAAATATTATGGATAATATTTTATAATTGTAAGGAAATTGATGCAAAAGTATATTTTACTGAAGATATAGTTAAAGTGTGTTTTCATTAAAAATGATATTTAAATTTATAGAGTACATAAAATGTGTAAAAAATGAAAAACATGTACCCACAATTTTTAACCATATGATAAGAAAACTTATTCAATTAATTATATGTATATCGTTAAATTTAATTTTTGGAAACATAATCATAAATTGTCTTAATAAATAAACACATTGTATCATAAAACCATTACCGAAAGGGTGAAAATAAAATAAAATCCAAAAGAAATAGATAATCATATTTTGAATTTTTTTCCATATATATATCATGAGAATAAATATAAAATACATTAATGAGTATTATATACAATATAGGAAAGAGAAAAGTGGGGAATATGGAATGTGTCTCCTATAAATAAATGTGAGTTAAAAATCCATAATTATGATTTCCAGAATCATAAAAAGAAATCAATATACCTGAAAAATAAATGTAAATTTTTTATAATTCTATACCCTAATAAATTTTTTACATATAATTTCATAAATAACCATCATATAATACATCAACATGAATTCATTAAATTTTTTAACTAAAATCATTTTTTTGGGGTTGACTGTTTCATTTTTCATGGGAGTTCATGTTTTCCCATTCTGGTCCATATACATTGATCATCCCTCATTTATCCAAATAATTTTTACCATGATGATTAATATATATATATGTGTGTAATTATTATATATATTTTTTGAGACATCTGTAATAGAATTTGGTAGAAAAGATAATTGCAATGTTCATTGAGAAGGTAAGTTGTCTGTATGCGTGAACGTTGTTTTCACTTTTATATGGATGAAAAAAATGGAAACTTTTTATTCCACTTTATGGGATATTAATTATGTAATTTATATCATATATATGAATTAAATATATACTTATCACCATCCATGTATTGGAGAAATTAAAAACTAATCACATCACTTCATGGAGTCTGTAGTGCAAATGTACAATTGATCAATGCCATTATATTCCAATGGATTTGATGTAAAGAATGTAGATGTGATACTATCATTAATATGTATAATTCATTAATATATGTAATAAAAATAATTTAGGTAAATCAAAATATCCTTCCATGTTAGGGGGTGATGAAAAATGCATTAAATCAGTTCATGATATACGGAATAAATACATAGATAAATTTGTTGATAGAAAAGTTTTAAGGTTATTTTAACCATTACCAATTTTGTTTAACCACATGTAAACATGATTTAACCATAAATATGGTAATATTTTGTTTAATATTTTACTATAAATTATGATAAAAATTTTGGTTGAACATTTTTTAAAATTATAACTATGATAATTAAAATTCAAAATCTATTTTATGAAATTATTATTTTATAGGTGGTTAAATTTAATTTAAAATAAATCCCCCCATTACAATAAAAAGAATTTTTTCTAATGGAAATGTTTTATAATGTATAAAAAAATTTGAAATGTAAATTCAACATTGAATTAATTCCAATGAACTAAATTTGGTTAATAATAATATAACTTAACTAATTTTACTATGTGGAAAAGTTTAATATAATGGAAACTCTAAATTTATTTAAATAAAATGATAATTAAAATCATTATTTTTCATATTTCACCATAATATTAATCATTAGAAAAATATTCAAAACATCACTAAGTGATAATTTTGAAATATTGATTTAAAATATCATATACATTTTGTAGCATACAATTTCTAAATAGGTAATAAATTTAATAATATTTTTTTCAAGAAAACTACTTTTTAAAAAAGGTATCATTTAGAAGCATAAAATTACATTACTAAAAGTTATATGTGATTTTCAAAAAACTATATTACATATTTTTAAAATATTTTAATTTTCATTCAATCATTAAATATAATGTAATTTTTATTATTGTATATTATATAATGGTTTTTTGACTCAAAGGATCATGTATCATAAGTGATCAACGAAATATATTTAAAATGAAATATGTAAAAAATTATACATGGTGTTACATTATACCACATCCCATTAAAATGAATTTCATTGTAAAATATAGTCACTATGATATAAAAAAATGTGGAGATATTAGTTTCGTTTCATCCTATATTCATAAAAATACTCTTTAGAATTTATGATTCATCTAAAGGACATCAATTATGTGATTAATCTTATAATGTATTACTTTATCTATAATATATAATATTTCTCAAGATTTTTCTCCCTAGAAATTTAATTCTATTTCTTTGTGACATTTGAGTATATTATATGTTGTGGATTAGGTATGTACATCCTCAACATAGATACATGGAAAAGCTCATGAACATGAGAGATATTTAATGGTAGTGCTAAATAAAAATATTCAATCGAAACTGAATAAATAATCTCAATGGGAGTTATATACATATAGTTCAATATTTATTAAATTATAAATATAATAATCATATTATATGATGAAATTTATAGAAATAAAATTACACCAACTATAAGCACATGATTTGATCAATTATTAGAAGAATAAATTTTTTTCTACTCTAATATTGTCTTATTAGTTTAGGATTTCAATAAAATTATCTACCATTTCCTAGGACATTACATTGTCTCAATATATTTTTTTTATCAAAATCATCGTTGAAATTTATAGTTATACACTTCCTTCCATAGAATTCATGATAAAGATCCCCCAAGATTTTGATGTTAAATATTTTTCTATATAAAATATCTAATAAAGGAAGGTTCTAATCTCCAAAAACTTTTAATTCCATAGTATATGATCTAAAAATATTCATTATGGTAATAGTGTTTCTCTTATTCCTACAATCTATTTAAGGATGACATTTAGTGAGAAAATGTAACTTTATATCCAAGGCTTATTGAATACTATCCAAAAACATTGAAATAATATGAGATACCAATATGATACAATAGAACGGGTTTCTCTAGGAAACCATATATTTTCCTTAATGTATACACTATAAAGAGGAAAAATGGGAAATATTATCAGATATAATGACATGTGATGACTTTTTAAGGTAATCTAATACAACCTAAATATCATTATAGCCTTTATGTTTTGTGGATTATGAAGGCTAAAAAGATGATAACATACAAAAAACTAATATATATTTATAAATTTTACTCATTAGGTTTTCCCACTAAAAAATTTATTTAAGATTCTTGTACGTCATTAAACTTCTAGGATTAACATATAATAATTAACAATGAGCCTCATTTAACATCTACTCATTAAAATATGATCCTGTTATATCAAATACATAGTTCCTAAACCATATCATTCCATAAAAATCAGACATAAATAGAAGTACATTTTTATCCCTCTTTAATAGATCCACAAAATCATATTTATCTTTTTAATACTTACATGGGTGTCGACTCCAAAATTTGGGAAGAGTATGAGAAAATGTGAAGCCCTTGGGGATACATCGTGAATCTCTTATGTAGAGCCCCAAAGAACCTAGGCCATCATGTTGCTACTCCCTCTGTGATGTCGTAGTGGTGAAAGGAGGTGGGAGGATCTACGAACCAGATTGACATTTGTGAAGCCCAAACGGAGCAAAGAAGTGGGAGGTGGGAGGCTTCCCAAACCAGATTGATGTTTGTGAAGCTTCCGTAGGGCAAGGAGGTAGGATGCACCTTGGTTGCGACAAATTTTCACATGTCATCATTCCAGGAAATCTCTACTTCATGATGCCTCTTTCTTATTAATATTGGGCTCCCCTTGATCCCAATGGAACGATCCTCTGACCATCCACCTTCTTAGTTCCCAAATCATGAATAAATTTCTACTATGTGAACCATGAGCTCTTCAATGTACCTTATCATTGTAAAGGACCATTCCTGTTGCTTAAATTATATCCCATTTCATTGGGGGTGCCCTTCGGGGGGCCCACATGCCTTCAAGAAGGAAGGTGATCCCCCAGGGACTCGGGTCTTTGTGGAGTAATCATGCTTCATGAAGTACCCTCTATGTAGATGTAACCAAAATGCTTATGTGGTGTCATTATTATTTGTGAGGCACATTTCTTCGTAATGTTATGCTTCATAGTCCCACTTTATTTGTAATGCACTACCATGCGAATGCCTTTACACTTCACAAAGATCCTTCCACATGAACCTATACATATGACTAGTCTTGGTCACTTAACTTTGTGAAACATACCCCTTCGTGAAGACCCTCTCTTACATGGAGCACAAGAGTTTCACACAGTTTCGTCATGAGAACCCCTTTTCACTGCAACTCATTTTCCCGTGTGACCATCATGGTTTGCACAAAGGGAATTCAATTGTCCACTGGGTGGTTCTTTCAGTTCCATTGCTTCGCCTTATGCTTGTTCACATAGTCACATTAATAGATATTGCTTCTTCACATAGCCACACTAACGTGGGCCCCTCAATGGATCACAACACAACACTCACTACACCATAACATTGTTGATGCCTTCCCATCTCTTTGGGTGGGTATTAATTATGTAAGTCCTAGCAGTGCGGAGTGACCCCCCTCGTTCGAGCTGAATGATGTTAAACTACCAAAGGTCATCGTCCTCAACACATGAAATTAAACTATGACCCCACACCATGGATCATACTCGAGGACCCTCTTATAAGACATTATTTTCGACTGATTGAGTCCACGAATGTGAAATCATACTCACATGAAATTATATCCTCTTTATAAGAGTGACATCTATCCACGGGGAAAAGGGAAACCACGTTGGTGTATTCCCCACACTTTTATTTCGGGAGGCAACATCCATGCTCATCCAATGTTCTTCCTGGCCAATTATGAAAAAGGGAGGATGGGCACCCGAACCCTCCTCTCTTCCATGCCAAATATCACTCCCTCTGGGCTTTGCCTCGACTCGGGCCTCCACCCTATAGTAAGTCTTAATCTCCATCTCCAGGGGTTGTGAACCGCAAATATGATCCTATTATATTATTAGAATTTGAACCACACTAAAGCCCTTGTTTCCTTTTTAGGCCTCTAACCATGTATATGCCCCACCAACATCCCATGGACACTCCCTTCATAACGTGATCTCTAGGTCTTTGATTCTACTTGTTTCTCAAATTGAGCCTGACTCACATGTGGTTGGAGTAAGAATCACCCATAGAATCCTCTCTGGGCAGATTAGAGTGTAATCCCCAAACACCATCCTGAGCTATGTGTACTTTGATCCATGCCCAATAAAGGTACGTAGGAAGCATCCCTGAGGTTCAATCCCAACAACCATTGGTCCCGACCCCCTTCACGTCAGTTTACCAACACCCCATACAGAACTACGTGGACATTGATCGTTTCCAAGTGAAGGTATTTAGGAGGCCTATCATAGGTTCACGATCAACTCCCATTAGTCCCAACCACTTTAAATTCGCCCACCCTCATCCATCCTGATGTTAAAATATATGCCCCTTTTTTGATGACAATAAAATGTCCCATATTCAGAGGTAATCCATTTTCAACCCCATTCAATGGTAAGCCATTGTTAACCCCATGTTGTGGTAAGCCGTTGTCAACCTTATGCAATGTTAATACTTTTTCAAGTCCAATATAAAGGTAATCCATTTTTTCCCTTTCATTGAGACCTGCATCGCTAGTCCGCCCAGTGGCATCAGAGAAACTGTTGGGCTGCCAACCAAGCGTAGGACCCAACCTGAACTACATGGATAATGAACATTCCCAAGTTAAGATATGTAGTACACCTACATGTGTTACAATCCCATCACCCATATATCATCCTAGTCTTTATTGTGAGCCAATGTGTTTCGGGAATTTCATTCCCCAACCTGGAGGTTCCACTTCCTTTGGATCCCTTCATACGGGTCGCCTACTTAGGTGCCTCATCGCCTCACCGAACTATGGAGTCTTTAATTTACTGTCACATGTATACATAAAAAGACTCTTAGAGGATCAATCCAAACACTACAATAATCTACAAGATTATTTTGTCACATTCTCCAACCACATAATTCAACCCTCTGTCATCCATCCGGATTCTTACCGGGGCTGCCACATCCCGATGAGATCAGGCCAATTCAATATCACAACAGAAGTGAAACCAAATTCTCTAGTTAAATAAGTTTGATTGGCCATTATTAATTGGTTTTTTATGGGGATTCATGTAGATCCATTGATCAAGGTGCTTATGAAGTTAGACATTGGAATATTAAGGGAAGGGACATCATCAACCCTATCCCAAATGATTTCACATCCATCATTACTATATAAAATCAAGAAATAACAATCATATGATCGTTTTTAAAAAATAATATAGAGTTTGTGAAGGATGGGATGTCTCATGAGTTAGATATTAATCAAGAAGGAATATCAAAATTTCATTCCAGGATTTATGTACCATACAGCTCTAATATAATGGTGGATCTGATTGATGAAACTCATAACTCTATATTATCTATACATCATAGAATAACTAAAATATATTTCTACAATCTTGATCATTAGTGGGAAAATATAAAATGATAGATTGCAGACTACACCATATGTTGATAGATATGTTTGCAAGTGAATGTGTAGAATCAACTACCAATAGGGATATTATAACCCCTACCCATTCCAACATTGATGATGGATAATATCACTATAAACAACATCAATAGCCTCTAGAATAAATCCAAATTATATAATACAATATGGTTTATATTATATCAGTTCACCAAGACATCACATTTCATCTCTATTATAGAATAATACTCTTTGATGATTAATACAAGATATAAAAAAGTGGTGATGTTTCATTGGGTACCAAATTCTACCATTTCTGATCGGGATCAAATGTTCACATCTAAATTATGGATAATTATTCCACATGCTTATAGATATAAATTGAATTTCAGTATGTCCTATCATTCCCCAACTTGGTGGAAAATCAAAATGGAAATATAAAAAAGAAGGGGATATACTGAGGTCATGATCAGTGGAATTTAATGGTGGATAGTACCCACACCTACCCTTAGTTTAGTTTTCATAAAACACCAACTTCCTCTCATTTAATCAATTATAAAAATATTAATCTCCATATGGGATGAAAATTAGGAATCTAACATGTTGGGAAAAATATGGTGAGATAAACCTACATAGGCCTGATCATTTACATGAGATGATAGAAAAGGAGAATGATATTCAAAAATAAAAAGAGTTTCCTCATATTTATAAGAACATCAATGAAGAAAACTATCAAAATGACATCGACTATGAGGTTGGAATTAATTTTTTCAATTTGATATCACAATGGAAGAGAATCATGAAAATGTTATTTAAAGGTATTCTTAGCCAAAAATACATTGGCCCCTATGAAGTAGTTGGTCTCATTGAAGTAGAGGACAATAATCTAGAAATTCAACCAAAACTATCTCAATTTCATGATATATTATAGGTATCTCACTTGAGAAAGTAGATACATGATTTCACTCAAGTACTAAATATAGAGGTGGTACAACAAAATCCTGACCTCTTTTGTGAGGAGTAGTCACTGGAGATCATATACAATAGAGATAAGGTTCCACAAAAGAGACTACACACAATGTCAATGTGTTCTGATGGAAACAAAAATATGAAGAAGAGAAATTGGAAATAGAGCACACAATGTGAGAGAATTAAACTCACATTTTCTCAACTAAGATATTGACTGTAAATTTATGGGAAGGAATTTCTTAAAGGTGGAAAATTAGCAACCCAGACAATATCAATGATATTTTTTCCTGAGTTATTTTATTTACATTTTATATAACATTATACATGTACAAAATAATGGAATCAATAATCATTTATATGATTAATAATGATCATTACATTAGTTAGTTATGAATCTAATTAAAATGAAAAACATTATAATGTGAGAATGAATATAAAATATAATTAGCTAAAATATAGAAACAAGGACATTCCCAATATGATATAATCATCAACCAACTATAAATGGATTTGGAATAATAAAAAATTATTAGTAAACCAACTTGATATTATGAAAATGAAAATTTAACCTTATGTAAAATATTAATGAATTTTGAGTCAAATAATGATGTATTATTTATAGAGTATAAAGGAAAATGTAACGATTGGTATTCAACTATTATAACTATATTAGAATATATGACCATTGGTCAGAATAACCATTGGAAAGTACACCCTTTCATGATAAATTTATATTTATACCATGTTTTTATAAGTTGTAATCCTAGAGAAAAAATGATACAAGAAGGAGCATCAGTGAACATAACATATAGAGTCATATATTTTAAATCACATTTGAATAGTAACTGAATGGTGGAATCATCACTGGGGATCTCCTCTCTCCAAACCCAAAATTATATACATTAGAAAAATATTTAATGAAGTTACTTGGAGTAGAATGTCATGTTAATGTAGGTTACCACTCAGTCGATGTAAGCCGAGCCACCCCAAGAATCTACGACCACTCCACACCACACCCTTAGGATGTATGCAGGAGTAATAAGGGGTTACATATATTAGCCTTAATTACATAAATAAATTTTACATTATATAAATACAATCATTATTCCACAAATTCAACTTTTAGAATAGTTTTTCATAATAATATTTATGTTTATTTGAGATGAATATGAAAATTTTATTTTTAGACAAAAATAAAACATAATGGTATTTCCCATGAAAACAAGTAAACTTTTATTCTAAAATTAAGTATAATAAAAAATTTATTTTAATTAAATAGAATTATATAACACTCTCACATAATTAAAAATTATGAAACATTTTTATATTGACCATTGAATTATTTATAAGTTTCAAAAATTTAATTGTGCCTTAAAAACTGTGATATTTTAAAAAATAAAGATTTTATATTTAATATATTAAAATATAATATTTAGAGAATTATTATGGGAAAATAAATATTTTTTTTCAGAGTGTTGAAATAAGTGTAGGGTTAATTTAGGTTACTTATTTAAAATACATTATTTTTTGAGAATATAATAATGAAGTGTTTGGTTTTTGGTATATTTTATAACGTCATATTAATTTCACAATTACATAAAATTAAATTAAAAAACAAACGCTACTTAAACTATTTTTTTCATAAATAATAAATCTTATTATTTTTATGGATTTTAATAAATATTAATAATTATAAGGGGAATTCAAAACATAAAATTGTAAAATTTGTTTTTTAAAGACATTACATTATTGAAACATTAATTTTCTATGAAAAATAAGAAAAAAAACGATGTCTTGTTATGGTGGATTAAACTAACATATAATATTTCCCAAATATTCTAAAATCAAATTGACATTAAATGAGTAAGAAACTTGTTTTTTGTTTTTCTATATCTATATTTCAATGAACTATATTTCTAGTTTATTAAACCATTCCTCCACTTTGAATATATATTATAATCCATTTAAGCTCTACCATTAATTTAAAATCCATCCACTGCATTGGTTTTGTAATTTTTTTTTCAAGGAGTCCCCCATGGTTCCCTTACAACCTATGGTCCCAGTAATCATTATATATAATTAAATCATCAATGTATTGGAAAATCATCACATTATCACACCTTTCATGTTCCCTTTTATTATGGTTTGTCTTCTAACATAAAAAATATGTTATATTTTCATCTTTATGTTATTCTATTACATTAATAATATTCTATTATGAATTTTATATCCTTGTATAATCTCATTTTAACCAATTTTAAAAAAATGTTTTATACCTATCAGGTTGTGGAATTTACCTATCAATTTTTTTTCTTATCCCTAAGAAATTATCTTTTATTTTCATTTTTTGGTTTCCTAAAAAAATATTTTTCATGGATATTCCACATGATATATACAAATTTATTTTTTTGGGTAATCAAACATAAGAACCCCATGTTAAATTTTGGTGGGCTAAAAATGATATAATGATATTTTAATTATGTAACTTTGTGTTCCATGATTTTGATAAAAAAACCATTAAATATTCTTGATTGGTTATCAAAAAAATTATATATTATGATGAAATTAATTTTGTACCTATCCAATGCATTAATTGTGTATCTTTGTGTGCCATTATATATTATTAATAATTTTTATTAATAAATATGAATGGTTTTTTTTGATAGTTATCCAACGCATTGGGTAAAATATGTGATCTCAATAGATGAAAGTTTTTATGATACCTTAGTGAATAAGCTTGTTAATTTTCATTTATCAATCATTAGAGACAATCCATGGTGTTATTCTTATGAAAAAATTATTTAAATTTTGTAGCATGATTTCCATGTTTCCATTAATATTATTACTATTAGTATATTCATAATACCCTTTCCTAATCATTAGGCTTCATGGTCAAGTTGCTATGTCTCACGATCACATGCTATATGTATCTAAAATTTTTTCCCGTATTAGTATTCCTGATAAGCTCATTCAATTGATGTATGTCTCCAGGTTCTGATATATAGTAATGGTAACATAGATTTAACCCGTGAGGAATTATTTTATGTGTTTTTTGAAGAATTTTTTATATATTCATTAATTATGAGAAATATTTCTATAAAAATTAACCTTTTAAGATCATTTTTTTCAGTTATTGAAAAATTATGTAATAAAAAAGGTGGGATGCAATATGATTAATAGA
This sequence comes from Viscum album, assembly GCA_963277665.1. NCBI lineage: Eukaryota > Viridiplantae > Streptophyta > Magnoliopsida > Santalales > Viscaceae > Viscum > Viscum album. Next base: position 522,417,359 of record OY728160.1, read on the forward strand.
GATTCTTGAATGATAATATTAAATCATTCTAGTCATTCCACTGTCATAGAAAGATCATTAAAATTTAGTAAGGGATAATGTTTTGGGTGATAATATTCGTAATAAAATTCATCGAATTTAATGGTATATTATTATTCTCTTTATATGAATTCGGCTTATTTATAATTTTATCATAGTTAATATAGTGAGAAAATAATGAATCATGGAATTGGTTAAGTTTTAAATAGAATATAATATTTAGTTGTATGTTTTCTAGCATGGTAGTGTTGGTATAGATTTTTAGGCCTTACCAATCAATAATTAGTATCCATAAACATGTTATTAATAAATGATTTCTTATTTGAAGAGTACTTATTTATGGATATAAAAAAATACAAGGTTTTTGAGAGAAAAATTCTTTGAATTTCATTAATAGTTTTTTTATAATTTATAATTCTATGTTTGAATGAATTGTAATGAAATGAAAAATCAATAGTGCTACCAAATACCTCCACACATTGGAGAGGTGTACACTGCTAGAACATGAGATGTATAAGGAACCCCACTCATTTATAATTATTTTATTTTGATAAGATTTAGAAATAGAATTCATTGATTTTTTACCATGGTAAAATGAACCTATAACTAAATTTTTTGATTAAACTATGGGGATAGGTCACCCATACACCCAAGGTATTCCAAATACTATGGATATGGGGAATGGTTTAGAACCCATATTAATGATTTTGGATAACTGGGGGAATAGTTTAAAAATTCCAACATATACCCATGGTTTATAAAATTACATTGGTATATGGTTTGGTTCAAAACATATATCCATGATTTAAGAAATTCTATTTGTGTAGGTCAAAACTATACCCACTTTATTCCAATCAAGATGGCTATATGTTTCGGTAAAAAACGTATATTGATAGTTCTCAATAATCGTGGGTATAGGGTTACATAGACAGTGTAAAATTTTCCATCCACCTCTTCCCAATATTCATAAACATGTATATAGGATTATTCATACCATGGGTATAGTGCAAAGTTATACCGATGCCTAAACATGCCACATTATTTGAAAAACATGGTATATCCTACACCCACAGTTTAAGGTGCTATAACAACAATTTGAAATCATAGTTATTGGTATATTTTGTACTTGTGTTTAAATTATATTGGTTCATTATATTTTAAAAAAAAATAAATTATATTTTATAATCATATAGTTTTTATATGTTAAAGATATTTTTCTTATAAGGAACTATAAAATGGGTGTTGACATGGATTATTTTATTGCGTAATCTTATAAAAAATATTAATCATGTATCAATTTTTTTTTTGTTAGCATATTGTGTGAAATGAGAGTGGCGTGACTCATATAAGGTAATTGGGAACATGTTGGTGGGGAATGGGTATGATAGATGTAAATGATATCATACTTTTATAAGTATTTTATAATCATAATTCGAATTAGATAGATAAATAGCAATAATAATAGACAGTAATCATAATGAGCATATAGAAAGATACATGTGATGAAATTTTAGAAAATTTCATCAATATCTAAGAATAAGTAAAATTAATTAAAACCTAGATTTAATTAATATGATAACATATAATATTTTGTTCAAAACATTCCACTTGAATAATTCAATCTCTTTTTAGAAGACATGAAATGCTATATATTTATAACTATATTTTTTTGTATCATAAAAATCAAAGAAATTAGATTCACCAAAAACTCCCTGTTTAGTATCTTTATCAAACTATCCCATATATTTAATATTTGAAATCAATTTCCCATTTTTATGTCCTATTTTACATATTAAATTATAATATTATGAGAAATGCACATTATAAAAAAATCACACCAAGCACATGGAATAAAAACAATTATAGGCCTAAATCATAGCCATGCTATGGATATAGCTCTCACAGAAATATCTCATGTAACTTGACAACCCTTGGATGATTTCTAGTGATCAACTTCATGGAATTTTAAGTAATTGTAAATAGTTACTATCAACCATCCAAAAATAATGTTATCTTTGAGAACATCATAAAACATTAATCCTAATTTGTACCACATGAATAATGAAAAAACTTTTGAAAAATAATAGAAATGTAAATATTTCCTAAAAAAATATTTTGTATAAAAAAATTGAATCTTGTTTTAAAAAATGAATCCCTTTATTTATAATGTTGTAATACTTTTTTATACTGAATTATATTCATAAATTTCACCTTTATATTTTTACCATACAGATATAAATTAGAAATTCAAACAAAACACACATTATTGAATGTAAAACCAATCTTATAGGAAACATCACACAATAATATGATTATATCCTATAGGTAATTAATTGTGTTTACTCTTAAACCGTTATTTTAATATAAGAATATACACATTGATGTTGTATTAATTTATTATAAACATAATAAAAGAAAAACATAATAAAAAAATGTAAAACTAAAAGAATATAATAAAAATTTGTATCCCAATTATTGAGACATAATACTCCTAAATACACATTTAACCATCAATTTCAGCCCTTATTTAATCACTACCATCATCTAATTATTGATTAAATCAATTACACAATTTATTTTACAATTATTATATTTAAATAATCACATTAAATTTGTTCATAAATATGTCTATCAATCATAAATACCATTAGTATGTGGTCAAAACAAAAAATTAGAATATTAACATCTAAAATTGTAACACCCCAAACTTCCATGATATGCTTCTCATTCAATAATGCAATAGCTTGCATTGTACGCAACTTTGAGTTCTAACACACTACAACTAATCAAAGTAGCCATTTTGATTAGTAATACCCACTTTTTGAAATTATATAAATTTTATATTTTAAAATGGACTTCATTTTTGGATTCGGAATATCCAAATTAGCCTATGTTTAATTTTTGGTATTTTTCTAAGAACATCCATTTTTTTTATAAAAAGTGAAAAATACTTAACAACAACTTTTTTAATCAAAATAATTTATAGTGATAAATTATACTATTTAGTGTTTTAAAGTATAATTAGAATATATTTTTACCATTTTATCCAATTGTGGTCATTAGAATTAATTTCACTATGAAATTGGACATAAACAATTGTCAATCTTTTGATATATATTGTTTCTTAAAAACACGCTATTTATTGTGACAGCGGAAATTAATTATGAAATTAATTAATGCAACTTATATGTTTATAATTTTTTAAAATAGATATCATTTTTGAATTCAGAATATCAATTATAGCTTAGGGTGAAATTTTGGCATTGTTCTGAAAAACTTCAATTTTTGATGAATAGTGATACCACTAAGTGGTAGTTAAAAAACTGATTTTTCGTTTAAATGAAACATTACCACTTATATGGTTTGATTTTCAAAAACCCAACATATATGGTTGTCATTAGGAAGTAAAATGTGGTTCAATGGGATTAAAATAATTTTTTGGTAAATAGTAACTTTTATGTTTAATTAATCACGATTAAAGGTAATTAGTGAAATTTAAGGTAAAAATGATATTATAAAAATATGAAAATACCATTACACTTGTCATAACCCTATTGGATGTGTCATGGCCGACAGAGAAAATCCATGGGTCAACTTGGGGACCCCATGGAGCCACTTTTGTAGGAAAATGACATAAATAACTTTTACTTAAAGTTAAAATCAAAATGTCACAAACATAAGTTGTTTGACTAATACTATTTTTAAATGTGGTTATAAAAGTCATATTTTTTGCTATAAATATTCATTAGAAAGATAAAAATATTTCTTACATCATGATATTTTATTTATAATTTTTATACATTTTATAAATTAAATTATTTATGACACCATGATGATGCGTCGATTACCTCATTAATTAACGATATAAATAAAATGAAAAGATAATGTAAAATACAAGGATTACACTTGGCAAAAACCCTATTGTATGAGTGGATTTTGAACCCTTATCACCTTATCCTCGAAATATATACGTGTGGGACCTTTAAAATCCGAAACTAATTATATAATAAAGTAACATTTCATTACTTTCCAAGAGTGCCCCTCCTCTCCACTTATAAAAGGCCCCCACCACTACCACCTTAATCACTCGTTCAAAGCCTTTTGGGTCGTCCAAACTCTGCCCAAATACTCTCCCAACTTCCCTCCCTTACTCCTAGAAGACTCACTTTGGGCAGAATTCTTCCCAAGGAATCCTTTGGCTCAAATAAAAAGAGTTACCCGATTTTAAGGTAATGTCTTATCTTATGTTATTTTGTTTTATTTTGCTTATCCAACCCCCTAAACTCTTTTTATTAATTTATTTTGTCACAAAAAAAAGTATCTTAAATATACTAGGATGTTGTTATAAGAATTATTTGAGCTACACTTACACACACCTACATCTAATGGTTAAAGAACATACTATTTCTGTGGATGGCGAATTTCTGCCTCACGAAACGATGATTGTTAAACACTAATATAACACCTTCAAAGGTGGAAATTAAGATGTCAATATATTTATATATATGATATATAATATTTTTATGTTTTACTTAAGGTTCTATATTTTTCATTTATGGAATACCTTTATTTTTTCCATTATGGATAAACGCGATATTTTTCATTTTAGGAAGTGCGGACTACCGCCACCTCAAAGTGATTTGAATCGTCAATCTCATATGTGGGATGTATATAGGATGGAGTAAATTATATTATATATGACATTATACTGGAATTATAATGTAACTTTATATCATTATGATTTCATTAAATATGAAATAGAAATGAAAGTAGCGTTCATTCGTACGTACGACTTACCGTCTCCATGAACAGTGCATTTCATTTCTTACCTCTAATCGTTATGGAATTTTATAAATGCATGTATATACTGGATATATTTGAGATATATGATATCTATATCATTAATATAATTCTGTATATAATGGATATATCACCACATGAACAAATTGTAATTATAAGATGTTTATTTTTGACTCAAGTTCCAATGATCGACAAAATGACCATTATTAACTTAAATAATTACATAATGTTCATAACATGGTAATAAGTGATATAAAAGGAATAAAAAACTTGAAAAATGATCTTAATAAATTATAAATTAACTCTAGTTTATTATTCAGGAGGTTAAATAAAAGTCGAATCAAGACAGGACGCAAGGTACGAGAACTTCTTAACCCAATTTCCATTCTTTCGGTTAATCTCCTACTTTCAAATTATGTCATTATATTATTATGTCATATCTTGTATTTGTACTTTTATTATGTGTACCTATAGTTAATACACATAATAGATCTATTTTATTTAAAAAAATGATCTTTTTAAGGGACTTCGTCTCAATCTCCTTTCATTGAGGCATATTTGGTTTTATACACAACTTCCCATTATACGGTGTAAAATCCCCTTTGACTTTTAATTTTATTCAAAATGAATATTTTTATATGAAGTGTTTTTACTAAATGAAAAAAGTAATGTTTTTCTTGTATGTATGTGGCGAAAAAGACTTCTCTGCCACCGTGACCATTGTTTGAGTTTCGGCTTCCTCTACAATCTATAACTTCTTTTTAAATGAAAAATAAATAAAATGTTTTAATTTAATTTTATTTTGGTATTTAAAATGATTTTGAAAGTGTTTTTTTTCTTATTATATCAATGTATTGTATTGATATCATGTGATTGAAATGTAGATATTTTATGTTTTCTTTATGCATGTATTATGTGATATAATTATGTCATAGTTTATGATATGTTTAAACCTGTTCATATGAGGAATACATTGGACTTAATAAGTGATGGGTGGAGCCCTCTATAGCTCCTTGATGCATCGGTAGGTCTCATGAGACAAACTAGTGTCTTGGAACGAGGCCTTGACAAAATCTTATTTGTGGTCTTGGCACGAGGCCTTGACTACGTGGTTATGATAGTATAGCATTATGCATTCCATCATTATGAAAGTGGTTATTGATATTGCATGTGATTATTCAACCAGTAGAATATTCATGTGAAGAAGTAAATGGCATTATCTCATTTTACTTTTTCCATATTATGTTGAAGTTCAAGTTTAAAAGGCTTTTGTTTTAGTTATACATTGCCTTAAATGTTAATGTTTATTTAAGAAAGCTTCCGCAATATTCTTATGCTTACTGAGCATCTGAGCTCACCGCTTTCAATGTTTTAATATTTTCCAGGATGTGAAGAAGTATTTTATGAAAGACCTACAGGGATAGTCAGAAGAGGATATGAGTGTGGACTATGGAGACTTTGTTTTTGTAGTTTTTCACTTTATGATGTAATGTAACATTTTTGAATGTATCCAGTGTTTCCAATGCTACTAAACTAATTGTTCTTTCAAGACATGATATTTTGTGATCATGACAATGTTACAGAATAATGCACTGACTCTGGGTAACTGGGTTCAGGGCATTACAGTTTGTATCAGAGGCAGTTTAGTACTAAACATGGAAGCTAGATTTAGATAAACTCTGATTAGAGCACATAGCCAAAAGATAGACTTTGAGGATTTGTATAGAGGAACTTCCTATAATTTTGGTATTATAGAGATTTTGTGAGTTTTTTTAGAAATATATCCTTGACTGGATACGAGCAGGTAGAGGCGGCTCTGGAACAGATGTACCTAGGGGTAAAACCCGAAAACACCGTTTTGAGCTAGACTCGAACGGGAACTGGTGCATGACAACGGGCCTTGCTGCACTCTTGGTTACGACACTCCCATGGGATATTCTTAGGATAATTCTCGTTTTCTTTACAAACCACTATGAAGGGTTATGATTTTATACTTCATGAAAGAAAACATTTTTATGATTATGGATTATATCCATACATAGTTCAATTTATGTAATGTATTTTACATGTATGGAATTATGTATTTTGATTCATAAACTAATATAGTTTATGCCATTGTTTAGAAATGGCACGTAGTTGAAGGAATGGAAACTGTATCAATGCACACACTCCATGTAGGGATTTCCCTCCTGGTCAAGATAATTATTGTGGAACTAGAGATACAACTGGTGCTGATCAACTAATTACCATACTGGGACAACTCACTCAGGTTATGAATAAAAACCTTACTCGTATAGAGCACCCTGATCCCCAACGTGGAGGATCAATGTTAGACAGCTTCATGAGGCAAACACCGCCAACATTTAATGGGGGTACAAATCCATTAGTAGCTGAGTAATGGATAAACTCCTTAGAGAAAATATTCCACGCCTTGGGGAGTAGCGAAAGGGAGAAGGTTTTCATGGTAGTCTACCGCCTCACTGGAGATGCCGATCAATGGTGGTCGTTGATTCAAAACACAAAGGAAGATGATGAAGTATCAAATACAGAATGAAGGGAGTTTAAAGATCTTTTCCTAGAAAAATACTATCATCGCCACCATCGAGCAGATATGGAAAGACAATTTTTGAGTCTGAGACAAAAGGAGGATGAGAATGTCTCAAAGTATGAGGCCAACTTTACAAGGTTAGCGAGGCATGCTGCAGATTATATATGTAACCCAATGAGTAAGATTGATCGTTTCTTTGATGGGTTAAAACCATTTCTCCATCGAGCTTTAGTATCACAATCTTTCTCAACGTACGAAGATATAGTCTCATGTTCTATCAAGATATAAAAGGAATTCTCTAAGTCTTATGACCACAAATTAAAGCAAGAGAAGAAGAGAATGGTGGAACAAGAGACAGATAAAGTGAAAAAGGGAAATAAGGATTCTCCATTATGCGATAATTGTGGGAAGAATCACACTGGTACTTGCCTAAAGGGAATGGGAGTTTGTTACAAATGTGGAGAAAAAGGTCATCAGTCTTGTGATTTCAAGGTAAAGAAAGAGGCAATCAATGTTGAATGCTACAATTTTAGGGAAATGGGGCATTATGAAAATGAATTTCCTAAGCGTCAGGGAAAGTAACCTCAGAAAAGGCCAAGGGATCATGGAAAATCATATGTTGTTACTACGGTTGAAGTGGAATAATTAATATATTGGTGATTTAGGACTCAAGAATTTTATTCTGGTTATAAGGATAATGTGATATATATTTATGGATTGTACTGCAGTACTTTTTGTTTTCATTAAGGATTTAATATGATGAAGGTAATAATATTTTTAGTATGTGAAAAAAAAGAAACTTTAATTTGTTTGGGGAATCTGATTTTACAATTGATTTTGGAATTTGGAGACCTTTTAGAGAAAGTCTGGACAAAGGTATTTTGGATAACTATAAAGGTTGGAATGGATTAAGTTGATCTTTGGATAGTATTTTTTAAGGTTAAAACATTTCTGAAGATTATTTTTGGAATATTATAATACTATAGTTTTAGGAAAAGGACAACCTGAAGGTTGGGGGATAACCTGTCACGTCGGACAAAGCTGCAGGAATCGAACCCAAAACCATAGTGCGACATGCCTTTATTAACTACCACTAGCCTACAGGATGTCCCTGGTTATCAAAAAATAGTTTTACTAATCTAAATGGTATGTGTTAATATTTGGAACCTTATACAAATAGGATGAATAGAATATTTTTGAGTTATATTACCTTTTAGAGTGAAAGATGGGTTTGTGGTAAAAATTTATTAAAGAATGAAAGTCTACATGACAAGTATGTATATTCCATTACGTTCTTATTAAATCTCCTAAATAAATTCCTCAACATTATAAAATGTAACTTAAAACAAAAATTTTGTCGGTTAACATTTACAACTAGGGATTCAATGACTATTTAACCAATCACAAGTTTGTGATTTTCTTAGGGTTAACTTTCTCCTAATCCAGTTTTATACGACTCTCCATCAGACCTTGATGTTTTGTTTTTCTTCCATATCAATATTTTCATAGAATCCTTGTATGGGATATCTCGGGTGACCTTTGTACTTATCTTTCTATCTTTTAATGTTATATTCTTATTAACATTATTTCCAATATGGGTTTTCCACAATGGTATTTTCTATTTTCAACCTTTTATTTTCAAAGAAAAATTTCAAATTGCAAGGATGCAATTTATTGAAGGAGGGGAGAATGTAACACCCTGAGCTTCCATGATACGCTTCTCATTCAATAATGAAATTGCTCGCATTTTACGCAACATTGTGTCCTAACACACCGCAACTAATCAAAGTAGCCATTATGAATATTAATACCCACTTTTAGAAATTATATAAATTTTATATTTCAAAATGGACTTCATTTTTGGATTCGGAATATCGAAAATACCCAATGTTTAATTTTTGGTATTTTTCTTAGAACTTCCAATTTTTTATGAATAGTAAAAAATTCTTAAAAACAACGTTATTAATCAAAATAATTTATAGTGATAAATTATACTATTGAGTGGTTTTAAAGTATAATTATAATATATTTTTACCATTTTATCCAATGGTGGTCATTCGAATTAATTTCACTTTGAAATTGGATATAAACAATTGTCAATATTTTGATATATATTGTTTCTTAAAAACACTCTATTTGTTGTGACATTGGGAATTAATTATGAAATTAATTAATGCAACTTATATGTTTGGAATTTTGTAAAATAGACATCATTTTTGAATTCGTAATATCAATTATTTCTTAGGGTGAAATTTTGGCATTGTTCTGAAAAACTTCAATTTTTGATGAATAGTGAAACCACTAAGTGGTAGTTACAAAACTAATTTTTCATTTAAATGAAACATTACCACTTATGTGGTTTGATTTTCAAAAATCAGACATACATAGTTGTCATTAGGACGTAAAATGTGGTTCAATGGGATTAAAATAATTTTTTTGGTGAATTATACAATTTAAGTTTAATTAATCGCGATTGATGGTAATTAATGAAATTTAATGTAAAAATGATATTATAAAAATATGAAAATACCTTTAAACTAGTCCTACCACTATTGGATGTGTCATTTCAGACCAAGATAATCCATGGGTCAACTTGGGGAACCCATGGAGCCACTTTGGTAGGAAAATGACATAAATAACTTTTATTTAAAGTTAAAATAAAAATGTCAAAAACATAAGTTGTTTTACAAAAACAACTTTTAAATGGGGTTATAAAAGTCATCATTTTGACTATAAGTTTTCATTAGAAAGCTAAAAATTTTTCTACATATTTATATTTGTTTTATAATTTATAGACATTAAATAAATTAAATTATTTATGACACCATGATGATGCAGCGATTACCTCATTAATTAACGATTAAAATAAAATGAAAAGATAATGTAAATCCAAGGCATAAACTTGTCAAAAACCTATTGGATGAGTTGATTTCGAACCCTTGTCACCTTATACTCGAAATATATAAGTGTGGGACCTTTAAAATCCGAAACTCATTATATAATAAAGTAACATTTAATTACATTCCAATAGTGCCCCTCCTCTCCACTTATAAAAGGCCCCCACCACTACCACATTACTCACAATTTCAAAGCCTTTTGGCTCGGCCAAACTCATCCCTAATACTCTCCCAACTTTCCTCCCTTACTCCTAGAAGCCTCACATTGGGCATAATTCTTCCCAAGGAAGCCTTTGTCTCAAATCAAAAGAGTTACCCGATTTTAAGGTAATGTCTTCTCTTATGTTATTTTGTTTTATTTTTCTTATCCAACCCCCTAAACTCTTTTTACTCATTTCTTTTGTAAAAACACCAGTATCCTAAATATAGTAGGATTTTGTTATAAGAATTATTTGAGATACACTTTCACACTCCTACATCTAATGGTTAATGAACATACTGTTTATGTGGATGGTGAATTTCTGCCTCACGAAACGATGATTGTTCAACACTCATATAACACCTTCAATGGTGGCCATTAAGATGTCACTATATTTATATATATGATATATAATCTTTTTATGTTTTACTTAAGGTTATATATTTTTCATTTATGGAATACCATTATTGTTTCCATTATGGGTAAACGCGATATTTTCATTTTAGGAAGTGCGGACTACCGCCCCCTCAAAGTGATTTGAATCGTTAATCCCATATGTGGGATGTATAAAGGATGGAGTAAATGATATTATATATTATATTATACTGGAATTATAATACACCTTTATATCATTATGATTTCATTAAATATGAAATAGAAATGAAAGTATTGTTCATGCGTATGTATGGCTTACCGTCTCTATAAACAGTGCATTTAATTTCTTACCTCTAAACATTATTGAATATTATAAATGCATGTATATACTGGATATATATGAGATATATGATATATATATATCATGAATATAATTCTGTATATAATGGATATATCAGCACATGAACAACTTGTAATTATAAGAATTTTATTTTTGACTCAAGTACCAAAGATCTACAAAACGACCGTTATTAACTTAAATAATTACATAATGTTCATAACATGGTAATAAGTGTTATAAAAGGAATAAAAAACATGAAAAAGGTTATTAAGAAATTATAAATTAACTCTATTTTATTATTAAGGAGGTTAAATAACGGTCGATTCAAGACAGGATGCAATGTAAGGGAACTTCTTAACCCAATTTCCATTTATTTTGTTAATCTCCTACTTTCAAGTTATGTCATTATATTATTATGTACTATCTTGTATTTTTACTTTATTTATGTGTATCTATTGTGAATACACATAATAGATCTATTTTATTTAAAAAAATTACCTTTTTAAGGGACTTCGTCTCAATCTCCTTTCATTGAGGCATATTTGGTTTTATACACAACTTTACATTATACGGTGTAAAAACCCCTTTGACTTTTAATTTTATTAAAAAGGAATCTTTTTATACGAAGTGTTTTTACTAAATGACTAAAGGAATGTTTTTATTGTATGTATGCGGCGACAACAACTTCTCCACCGCATGGACCATTATTTGAGTTTTGGCTTCCTCTACAAGCCATAACTTCTTTTTAAATGAAAAATAAATACAAAGTTTTAATTTACTTTTATTTAGGTATTGAAAATGGTTTTGAAAGTGTTTTTCATTTATTATTATATCAATGTATTGTATTGATATCTTGTGATTGAAATGTGGATATTTTATGTTTCCATTGGGCATGTTTTATGTGATAAAATTATGTTATGGTTTATGATATGTTTAAACCTATTCATATGAGGAATGCATTGGACTTAATAAGTGATGGGTGGAGCCCGCTATATCTCCTCGATGCATCGGTAGGTATCACAAGACAAACTAGTGTCTTGGCATGAAGCCTTCACAAAATCTTATTTGTGGTCTTGGCACGAGGCCTTGAATACGTGGTTATGATAGTCTGGCATTATGAATTCCATCATTATGAAAGTGTTTATTGATATTGCATGTGATTATTCGACCTGTAGAATATCCATGTGAAGAAGTAAATGACATTATCTCATTTTACTTTTTCCATATTATTTTGATGTTCATGTTTAAAAGGCTTTTATTTTAGTTATACATTTCCTTAAATGTTAATGTTTATTTATAAAACCTTCTGCAATATTGTTATCCTTACTGAGCATCTGATCTCACCCCTTTCAATGTTTTAATATTTTCTAGGATGTGAAGATGTATCTTATGAATGACCTGTAGGGATAGTCAGAATAGGATATGAGTGTGGACTATTGAGACTTTGTTTTTGTAGTTTTTCACTTTATTATGTAATGTAAAATTTATCAATGTATCTAGTGTTTCCAAGGATACTAAACTAATCAGTTTTTTTGAGACTTGATCTTTTGTGATCATTCCAATGTTACGCAATAATGCACTGACTCTGGGTAACTGGGGTCGGGGCGTTACAAAAATGAAAACATCTTTCATATGAAAAAAACTCACATGAAACAATTTAATCATAAATTGTTCATCTATGAATATGATCAAAAAATTATTATTCGAGAAAGAGAGAGTTAATGATACTCATAGTTCACCAAAAATAAAAAAAATAAAAAAAATAATTATTTAATATCAACAAAACACGATTCAATGTAATGAATGTACCCATGTAATTAAACCCAAAATAACATCCTGTAAAATACCGTTAACAAGTCAACATGAAAGATGATGACTTCAAAAAATACTTATAGATCATTGACGATCATTCACCACACAAACAACACTATAAAAAAATCTTCAAACACATCGATATGTTTTACTTTTATTAAATAAACAATTGAATTGTTTATCAATTTTAACCACCTTTTCTTCTGTTTATCCCTTTTAAAATATTGAAATTATTTTTCAATTATAAATAATAAAATTGTAAAAGAAAAATAAAATAAAATAAAATTGCATAAAAAATTTTACTCCACATAAGTTCTCAATTAAACAACACAAATAATTTTATATCATATAATTCTTAATTACCAAAAATATTATTAGATAATAAAAATTGATATTCAAAAGTGTTATCATTAATTAATATATAAATAAAATTTATTGCAAATAAGTGTTTCAATTATAATAAAATTTTGTATTTAAATATCAAAAATATAAATATATTAAATTATCATATTAACTATAATATATTACTGTATTGAATTATAATATCCATGATATTCCAATCCAATCTATCTAAGGTATGTTTCCATACCTCACCAGGATTTGAGGCCTTGTTCCTACACTAATTACCAAATATCATGAATCCAGGCTATTCTAAAAAAACTAGAATTAAATAATAAAAGAAAATAATCATCATTTCACTTAATCTAAACCATATGGAAAAAATACACAACATTTCAGTATAACAAGATGTTTTTTATATTCCTAGATCCTAAAATCTGAAATTTTAATAATTTAAATTTGTCTAAACATTAACTTTATTTACCAAAATAAACACTCAATTCAATTTTATCATGTGAATTTTAACAAAAACATACACCACTATTGACTATATGGTTTCATAAATATCCATATATGGAAAATTTACATTGTTTTTTCAAAATTTTATCCATTTATAATTGAATCCTGAAAAAAATAGAAATATACAAATATGAATATATCTAGAAATAATTTCAACATTATATTTTAGCACAGTATACACATAATTTTTCATGAATATTTTAAATAAATAATGAAATTAAAATTTCAATATTCTTTAATTTAATTTCTATTCTATTAATGGAAATAATATATACAAAAAAGTAATCAATTTTTAATGAAATTTAATTTATCAATTTATAAAACAATCATATTATCAATTCTCCCAATTTATTATATTTAATTTGTTTTTATAACCAATTCATATCATATATGAACAAATAAATCAATCATTTTAGAAAATCATATTGTATCATTGTGTATATCTATTTTTTTAGTTAAAAAATTCATTATCAACAATAAACTATGAATTTTTGTTTTTTACAAAAAATATAATTTCATTAGTAGGTTTTAAAGATTAAAGGATGAGTTCTTTGAGTGAATTTTATTTTTTCGAACAAAAAAAAAAGAAAGATGGGTTCATGATAAATAAACTCACATATCATCTTATTTTTTGTTTTATATTGGAAATTTAAAATTTTAATATCTATGTAATAACTAAATAGTATATTTATATTTGAGAATTATTTATTTGGAGAAACTTGATGAGAAGTATGTAGAAAACATTGTTCAAAATGAGTATTTTAATCATGGTATGGGAGTTGAGAACCATAAAAGAAAATGCTTTCAACCAGGGAAGAGTATTTTCACTAATTTATATTAGAGCACATTACATTGTAGTTTTGGTAGAACTATGTTGTAAAAATATATTTTATGGAATAAAATTCTCATTCTATGGTAGAAGATTCCAAAAAGCAGATTTTGAATTGTGAATGAATTCAAAAGGAAATCAATGGATTTATGAAATTTATGGAATTATTATGTGAGTAAAATAAACAAGATTCCATCATGTAATATGATACATATATGTCGTTTATCTTTACATTATATGGTGAAAAAAGAGAAATTCATAGTGGTGGTTGGGATGATGACATTTCTAGAGATTGAGATGTCGATGGTGAGGATGACTATAATGAAAATGGTGAGCAGGACATAGAGGATGAGGATGAGGATGACAATGATGGTGATGATGATGGCGAGTATGAAAATGATGATAGTTATGGTGATGAGGATTTAGGAGATATAAAATTTATTAATTTTTAACGATATTTATGATATCATTGTTTTCATGATTTGTTAGGAATGAATATATTTTATATTTGGAATATGTGTTTTCATGGATGGATTTTATTAATTACATTACCATTTTTTCATTATTTGAATATTTTATGGTGATGTGTGGTTCCATTTTTTGGTGACTTATAAATTTAATTGAATATTGTGGGGGTTCCAATTGATATTTCTATTGGTTATTTCGATAGGGTGGGGGTGCTTTTGTCTAAAAATTTATTTGAGTTTATACCAATGGTTTAGATGCCATTTTCAGAGAGCTATAATAATTATTTAATCAAATTATTGTAATAAATAAATCTAAAGAATTATATTCCAATGGTTGTTAAACTATTTTTATAGATCATAAATATACCAATGGTTCTATCTAAACCATTGGTAATATAAAATTATATATGTCCTATAGCAATGTTTAACTAAATACCAATGGCCTATCCATATAACTATTGGAGAATAACCATGCGTTCATAGAGCCATTAGTATTTCCTCAAACAATGGTTCTCTAGCTTATACCAATGGTTTTGATAAAGTGGTATAGGCTAACATTCTAGTTGTTGAATATTTATTTGAGCATAGAACAAATTGAAAATTAGTGAGATTCGATTATACATCCACCTCATCAATCCACTACCTCTTAATGTGGGTAGGATGTTGTCTATGAAACTACCCCTCTAAAAATCCTCAAATAATTTGAATCCCCATCGACAGAAATGGATGCCATGGAGGCGTTCTACACCATTATGTAGCTGATAAACCATCCATATCGTGAATTAGATGATGTCACTCTTCCCCTTCCAAATTTTGGACCATATATCCTCATCCTTTGATAGTACATGATATTTAGAAAACCATTTCAAGAAAATCAAGTTCCAAAATGGTATGATGATGTGCATTTGAAATCATCATGAGGTCTACAAAAATATATGTTTTTATAGATTATGGTAGGACCAACCATTTCATAGTAAAGAAACACTTATATTGGATTTTTTGAAGGATGTAAAGAACATCAACATCAGTATAAATATATGTTAATCAACACACTATGTAAAACAATAATTTCCATCCTCACAAATTGTAAACAACATGAAAATGATAGGATTTCATACTTTATTGCTATATAGAAATGTTTTAAATATAAGTTTAGTATCCCGATCTCAAAAGATAAATTACTAATACATTATTATGACAATAATAAGGATGGCCATTAAAAACCAATCTATATCATAAAGTATCTACAAATATTATTTTTTTTCACAAAGAAGGAACAATGCCTGGATGACTCGATTTTATGACCCCATGATAAATATTTTCACAAACCAACAACACTAGGAGAATTTCATGGTAAGTAAGAGACTATTGTCATTACCCTCAAAGAAATTATTGTGAAATATAAAACACCTAGGCATGCCTCTAATTTTATGACACCTCAGGTTAAGTGGTATATGAAAAAAAGTCACCCATGTCTAGAAGAAAAAATATATCACAATCAACTGAAAGTTGAGGAACAACTTCATAAAGTGTATTCATACTAAAATGACCATCTAATAGATTGATTCCATATAGCCCTTTAAATTTATCTATTCTTGATACTGAAACCCATTAAAACCAATGAGGTGAAGAACACTGAAAATCATGTATACTTCTCTTCCCGTACTAGACTATACCACACAATCCAACACTACAACAATTTTAAATAAATTCTCTAATTCATTCTTGATTCTGTAATTCTTACCGTGGGGAAGCCCTCGACATAACTAACATGTGTAACTATTACATAAATAGAGGAAATGAGTGACATTAAATAATATCCTTCTATGTGTTGATAGATGTTTCATAATAATATAACTCAAAACACAATTGATAATGCTAAATATAGCCTTAAAGAAGAGATTCAGAAACCAACAACGATCCATGTACCCAAGGTGGTGTTACAAAATATTCCTCCACAAGGAATAAGTAATCACTAGAAATAAAAAACAAGAAAAAGAATCATATCAAACATTGACACATGTTTTTCCAGTTGTATGTTTTGTTCCTTCAGACTCTGTAGAATGGGAACCACCTATCCAAATAGAACCTTCATCAGAAAAAAGATCTATTTTTTATTAACATAATACATATAATTTATCCCTTCACTAAATATGCATACTCCTCCATGTATGTATCTCTCAAAATTGACTAGGGATTTTTAGGTCAAGGATACAAAAGTTGAGTATAGTGTGGACTCCATGAGCATTGATGAACCCAATATTACTTTCAAATTGCTAAATAAACATAATATGAAACTAATATGCTTTACTAAGAACTTCAAAATTCTGAATAGAATCATGTAGTTCCCTCATCTCCCCTCATCAGTCGTTTAATAATAATAATATTACACTGCCGACTAGAGGGGTTGTGATTTTCTAATATTCCTAGACAAAGCTGAAGTCTAACAATACCTACATTGATGGTAGTAGGTTCTCCCATTCCATATTTTCCTGAAATTTTCACATCCATATAATAAAAATAACTCTTGACCAATAGAATATGGAAAAGCCCAGATTGGGAGTCACATACATCAATAACAAAAATATTACATTTTGAAATAGTTTCTAGTTTTCCCATCCAAAATCATAGTATAATGTTATTCATCTAGAAAAATAACACACCAAATAACTCATTATTTTCCTTTAAAATCCTGTTAATTTTTGTGATATATGTCTCAATAGACTTGGTTTACTGATTAGAGACGATTCCATTAAAATTTCATACCACAATCTCGTACAAAAAACAGGATGTTGAAGATGTTTTCCACAAACATATCAGAACCATGTCTGTATCAATAAAATCCGAAAATGTCTATAGATTGTAGTTTTTGTTTAAAAATGGATCTAGGATCAACCTCATCTATATCTATAACCAATGATGTTTGGTAAATATTAAAGGGGACTTCCTCTAATGATGATAACCATTCAAGGGTACAACAAGAGTGTGAAAAGGTGACTTGGGAAGATAAATCATATTTATTTGTTTATTAATATATCATCATATATTCAAGAAATGGATATCCATAATGAAAAAACTTATAATTTCATTCATTGAAAACCTTTGATGCATATATATATATTGGTACCATCAACATTTTGACAATGGTTGAAATACTTAATAGATGGAAAGTTCATCATAATACCTTGTGAAAACATCCCCATAAATTCATGTGAACCTATAAATTTTTGGGAATATTACATTAATAAGGAAGGAAAAAAACCAATGGAGGTTTATGAAATTCAGTTTATAGCTCCTAGTGGCACATGAACTACCCTGAATATCCCTAGATCATGCTCAATAATGACTAAGTGTTTCACATAAACATAATAAGGGAATAATATTAAATCCTAGTAATCTATCATGAACCAAAATACATTATTGTCTTATTTCAATATGCTATATATCGGGTTAGGTGAAATGGATTCATTAATAGTAATTCATACTAATAATCTATTGGAATCTGATAATTCCCATGTTACATTAGTAGATATAAAAAATTTCCACATGACATTATATTCACTTAAAATTAATATATCTTTTAACATACCAGTAGTAGTAAAAAACAATATAAGAATCCCTTGAATCTTAGTATGATGTACATAGTAGTATATGGAATAAATGTCCCTTCACATCATCTATCATATCTCAACTGGAATTATGATTTTCCATAATTATTCATCACACAAGAGGATTCCATCATGGAGTTCGACATGGAAGAAGAATTGAATATCCTCAAGACCACTCCTATGATATTTGAGGAATTAATATACACTACCATATATGAGCTTAGGTAGGTGTATTTGGGAATAAAAGAAGACCAATGACCTATAATAATTAGTGTATTTATTAAAATCATGTAGCATGTGAAATATTTTTTATATTTATATAAGCCTCAAAAAAATTATTGTATATATTAAATTATGACCAATAATACTATATTTTAAAATGAAAATATTTTCCACGTAATCCCTATCATTTAGAATGATGACAAGATTTGGTTCTACATAATTTTCTCGGAACATATTTGAAACATTTTGTAGGATTATTTCCCATTACCAATCAGATGTCGTTTTATTGATGAAATTGCTGGCCTCCATGATCATTCCTTCATGGATTCATTTTCAGTGTAAAATTAGATAAATATATCCCCAGAATAAAAGTAATCCACTACAATTATATCACCTTAGTGGATAATTTTCTATTATGTCATTTTATTTTGATATGGGAAATATTTTTCT
Source organism: Viscum album (assembly GCA_963277665.1). Classification (NCBI taxonomy): domain Eukaryota; kingdom Viridiplantae; phylum Streptophyta; class Magnoliopsida; order Santalales; family Viscaceae; genus Viscum; species Viscum album. The sequence continues at coordinate 522,436,782 of OY728160.1, forward strand.
ATATAACAGTTCTACATGCATCATATCTTTAAACACTTCTTTGTATGAATCACATTATGTTATATCAACAAGAAATACATAAATATCGATATAGAAGAGATCACTTTACGGGTCATTAAACAATATTCTACAAATTACAAAAAAACCAATTAGTGATGAATAAAATGAGGTGTTAATTTAGAGTAACCTAAGGTAAATTCCTTGTCATTATGGTACACCACTCTAACATAGAAGTTTTTATAGAAAACATTAATGCAATCATAGAAATTCCACCCCACCCAAAATAATAAATAGATCAGGGTGATTACAAAAACCCTATTATATTTTTCATTACATAGCCAATATAACCATATAATCCATACCATTTATTATGTTAATGAAGAATAGATCCGCTTACCAATTGAATGAGGACTTCCAATAACCAATCCAAAATCTCATGAATCACTTAATTAACCTACCAATATTGATTAAACTTATAGAAGGATTTCCTTTTATCCCAAATATAGATATCATGGAAAATACTCATAGTTCTCTAATAATGTTTAAAATAATATGGGTAATGAATATAACAACTAATATTAGAGTAAAATATTGATAGGTATTGAGACTAATTATGCCAAAATTATAAAAAATTCCTCACACAGATCATTGTGTTGAAATGGTTGGCTTATTACTTGAAAAATCATGATTTATCAATTCCCTCTCATATTACCCACTTAAATACAACCATGGAAACCTTATATTGACTGGGTGTTTGGGATGTTGTATAGTTCTTCTACTGGGGTATGACAACTAGTTCATGTTAGAGAATGAAGCTAAATAGAAGACCCTGGTTTATTATATAGTCTAAAATTCTTCAATGGAAAACACACCTATTAAATCTAAACATTTAGATGCTGATGTTTTATATGATTATGGAACTCCCGGAATGTGGGAGATTTATTTCAATATTTCATCATAATTTAACAATGATAGAGAACATGAATCACAATAATATTGTACATTAGAGATAATTTTCTTCCTTAGAGAATGAAAATTTTACATAATATTATTCATTGTGTGAAGGATTCACTAATAAAAGGTCTGAATACGAATCACACATTCTGATCATGGATATATCCCTACAAATGCAGATAGGATTCCTAATAATCAATCAGGATTTGTATCCAGTTATCAATAAAATATATTTTGATTATGTTATCTAGAAGAATGAATTGGACCCCCTCACTGGGTACATCATAAGATTGATGGAAGAATACAATTTTAAACCATAATTGAATCACATAACTCAATCAAAAAAATGATCATGTTTAATCCCTGGATAACGAAACAAGATTCTAGGATGATAGTACTTTGAATGAATTGGTATTCTTCTTGACAAACTGATGGGGGGTATCATGAATCATATAATTTGATGCAGATGAAATCAACCTATTCCATAATACCATAGAATGTGATTAATCAATATCCACCCATGGATGGATATATCCTACAGTGTATTACCCATAAATGAGACCCTCTTATCATATAGATCCAAAATGGAATAGAATTAAAGTCAAGATGGGATAATTTACCATTCATGATGGGCTATGTGAGCATAATTCCCATTACTGATTAGGCTCTCAGGGAGTCATCTACTAATGCAATGTAGAAGCATAGATTCCCCCGATCTTGGATGAATTCCATAGATGATTCATCAACACTGATCAATATGGAACAAGAATCTCCCACCAAATTCGGATGCTTCAATACAATTACAAGACAATGATATAGTATAATGTAGAATTTACCGGGAAATTTCATACCTTTTATATTAATGAAATCATCATTCACTATCTTCTAGATTTTCTAAGTACAACTAAATTTTTCTTGCCATTTTCTAAATGGGTAATAGATGTGCTCAGGACATATCCCAAGGTACAACTATCAACATTATAAACAAAAGTTACCATTACAAAACATGATTACAATTGTGTAGTGGTCATACATAGAATGGATGTCAGAACAATGAATATCAATAACTTAGTAATGTACAATAACCTTACCAAACTTTTTTCCCTTACATCGTACTAAAGGAAAATAATGCCAAATTCCATTCTTCTTAATTGAATAAAATATTCCCTGAGTACAATAATTATTTTAGGCAACTATTTGGCTAACATGGAATAAAAAACAAATAGATATTGGGATCCTATAAGACTCTTTAAAATTTACTCCAAAAAATAGGGGACAAGTATATGAATTAAAAACATTAAAAAATAATTCAATTTTTATTGACCAACCAAAAATCCTCATGAAAATCTAAAAAGATGGTTCATATTCATTGTATTATATAAAAAATTATTTTTTCAATATTTTTTTTAATGATTCATAAAATAGATATATGTGTATATCAATAATAAAAATACATTTCACAAATGATACCAGATGAGTTGGAATGAATCAATTAGAAATAGTTTCGCACAATAAACAACCTTGTAGTCAATAAAAAATGGGCAGTGTGAGACTTTAATTAAAATGATAACATATAATCATTCCTTAATATAGGAATAGAATTACTTCTCAAAACACAAGTGATACTAGAAAACAAAACTCCAATATGGAATCCCATATGGGATGGTCCTTATATCGTATATAAGGATAATTTAAATGTATCATACTCATTTGACACAATGGATATCGAATGGTTTATCACCCGAACAAAAGATAGTATTCTAATTATTAATTTTCATACATATTGGAAGGATATACCTTATTCTAGAAGTATAATATAATATCACATAACATATTTCCTATATCTTTAATTCTGGTAGACTACATCAAAGTAGCTATTGATGCATGAAATTAAACCATACAAATGTAATGATAAACTAATTATGTTAAAATATGTGGTATAATAATTAATTTATGAAATTATTATAGATAGGGTATGTTATGTCATGAATGATTAAATATACTTAAGATAAATATATATAAATTAAAAATTAAGTAACCCCTTCCAAATGTTTGAGTTTGATACTCATAAAGAACATTCAATTTCAGTTACTACATATCGCTTAATTCCTATTTCTATGGGATATGGAGTGAATCCATTATACATAATACTCAGTAAATCCCTTATATAAATGAAAAAAATTCCCCATATGCATATGTGTTAGACCTATGTGGAGGTTTTTCCATTTAAGAAAAATATTTTTATTTTTTAATGTTTCTACAGGATATATAGTGATGCCCGAATCCCAAATCCATTGTAAAAAACTAATATAAATTAAAAAATTATCCACATGAATAATTTTTATACATTTATAGAATGCCTTTTCATTCTCTAAATACTCATGGATTAAAAAATTATTCTCCAAGAGACACAGTGACACATAGTTCTCAAATCCCGGGTCTAGATGCAATATAAATTGAAAAAATGGCCCTCTCCATATGGTAAGACCCATGTTGAGTGTTTTCTATTCAATAACTATGTGTGAATGATCTAAATATATCTAGGAAATTTTGGGATTCCATGATACTAGAATATGGATCCATACATAATATAAATGACATTCTCCCACCACACCATCTAATAATGGGTTATACCGACATGGAGAGTTTCTCATTGAAGAAGCACAGGTGGACTGATTCATATTTTTACAGGATACATAGAGATGTAAACATCCCAAATCATGGGTCCTTCAACAATTCAAATGAAACAATTCCACCCTATACATATAGGTCAGACATGTGTGGGGTTTTTTAGTTCATGAACTATGTGTGGATTGATTCAAACTTCTAAAACATATTTATTATACCAACAAGAAAATCCTTATTCCAGTCACCATATAAACAAAAAAATACCTCCTATATGTATGAATTTGGTCAGCATGGATATTTTTCGATTGAAAAACTACATGTGGATAGATTCATGATTCCAAAACATAGTTATTGAAAACCAGAACCCACATCTTGAGAATATACTCTCTCTATATAAATATATCCCTCATATATTTGATGAACCAATGAAGTGAAATTTATAAGAATAATGTGTGTATTTATTCCTACTATCACAAGATACATAGTGACAAAAAAATCTTGATTATTGGTGCTAATCACAATAAATGACAAATTCCACCCGCCACCTAGAATCTCAGGAAGTGAGAATAATTTCTTCATCAAAATAATGTGTGGATTGAATACTATTACCACCGGATACAAATTGAAACTAAATGAAAAAATGATAGGTCTAGAAATGATGAAATTGATGATATTTCAAATTTCCTTAGGTATAGATCATAGATGAATAATTGCTCCTCAACAATCATGAAAACAAATGCATTGAATACCAAACTATGGGATATGTAGTGATACCTAGATCCCCCATTTCTTGTGAAACTATCAATTATCACCACACAAATCTATGACTCCAACAACGTACCAAATTTGTGTCAGGATCCCTACCAATACATATATATGAGTATCCATGAATATTACCAATAATGAACTCTCACAAATCGCAATAAAATGTCTATTTTTCTATTTTTTTCTCACAGTGAACATGATTCATGTAAGCTTACAAAACATAGAAAGTCACATTGACTAGTTCAATTATTGTGCATTCAGTATGATGATATGGAGAAAATCACATGTTCATGTTGCTAAAATTAACTAAAGCATCCCAGTCACATGATTTTGAAATATAAAATAATTTCATATTCATGGGAATTTAATGTAAATGATAAGCGGTCATCATGAAAAAATCTTCCCCTTTAATGATTTCATACTTTGGAATCCCATGTGTTATCCCTTCACCTAGAAACATGTTGAATACAATCATTAATAGATCATAGGGTAATCTAACTCATGATTAATATTATTAAATATATTAAACAACAAAAAATCATCATTACATGAGTAGATGCCAACCAATTACCCAATTTAATATTCTTTTACTAGATCTCCATGGTCCTTGACCTCCCCGTATCATTGCTCTCAATTATATAAAACATATAACACGGACTAGATAATCCCATGGTACGCCAATAGGGTTAACTTTTGAATAATTGAATGACTCATATGTTGTTCATAATGGTAATTTTGGTCCTAGTGGATGGGAACAACTTAAAAGAGGGAGTCGCATTGTTTACTGTGTTGAATACAGTAATACACCATTATTAATGGATGACCTATTCCACAATGTTTCCACATCTAGTAAACTAATATTCTATTGAGTTATGATTTACACATTCCATTAGCCAACTAGTCAAGTAGAATCAGAGACACTTGGTGTTCTATATCGTTAAATCATACCCATTATCAAAGTAGGATTATGATCATCATTTTTTGTCCCCATTCTATTTTTCATTATGAATATTATATAAAGTACCAATTTCCATGATTTAGATAATCCTACATTGGGGAATGTTATATTTTTATGAAAATTGAATTTCATGAAAATACCATAGTTATGTGATGTTAAATTACATGACCACATCTTCGTATATCAAAATAAAAATATAACACATACATTCCATCCTAAAGGACAATAATTTTCTTAAAAAGGTACATTGTATACATGATTCTATTACAGGGGTGAATGTTTCAACTCTATACAAGAATTAATTATATAAATCTATTATCCTAATTTATGAGATAGATAAATTTAGTGTAAACCTTAGCTAACAAATCATTCAAAACTCGGTATGGATATAAAAAAAATTAAGTTATTCAATACATTTGATTCAGAACTATATAATGGTATATCATTAATGGAGAAAACTATGGAATTATCTAGTTTATTGACCACGTATAGGTAATATTCAGGAATCTGAACCATAAAAATTTCATATACATATATTTAAAGGGGGAAACGTTATAAAGATACACTATTTCATTATACATGTCCATATATGTGTGCCTTGGAAGAACCTGAGATAGGTCTACTTTGGTTGGGTTCCATCATATGATAACCTATCAATATGTTAGTGTGTTTACAATATATTCATCACATTTATAAATTCCAACAACTAGTGCATGGTTTCCCCAGTTATGTCATGATCAATTTCACATTGATTATTATTCAGGTACCACATGACAGAAAACATTGATGATGATGTCCCCCATTGGTTGACATTAAACAACATGACAAATGTTTCTTCAATACATGACACTAAACTATACAAAAGAAAAACATCAATAAATTTTCCTTATAAAAGGACTTAAAAATCCAAACCATAGTAAAATAGTGTTTGGGGGGATTCCTCCACATTTATGGGAACCTCAATTCACTAATCAAATTTTTTTCTTCAGTTTCATAATTTACAAAAACCTTAAATGTTACATAGAAATGAAAATCCACCATCATGGGACACTTTTTTTATAATCATTTTTACCCCTTATTATAGTATATGTTCTATCTATCATCCACTAGAAGTGTCAATATATTTCAAAATATTCTTCTAGTCAATGTGAACCTTGAAATCGTCATAGTGGATCTCATCACTATATAGTGGTCAGTAATCAACCTCAGTTGTATTTTTTCATACAATTACCCAATCGTTGAAAACAATTATCAATTATTTACAACATTCTCATATACCACCAACGAAGTAATTGCGCTGAAAATTTCATTTTGAATCTCAATTAGGATATTTTATAACACTCTCCTATTACTAGGTCAAGGTGAATCAAGACTATAAACTATATTTAGTTTGGTGAAAGCTATATGACATTAAAAAATAGCCATCGATCATACAAATCAAAAGAACCTAAAATAATGTTGAATTAGATAAAAAACATCCAAGAAGAAATCCTATAAAATGAAATTATGGGAAATAGCCAGGTCCCCACTTAAAAACAATTAAGCACTACATTTTAGTAAATATATAGATCATGAATAAAAATGGAATATAGTTTATTGGGCATATAAAATTTCCATTTTATAATTCAATTTATACTCAATGGACACCATATTAAATTAAATAATTTGCGTTATTATTTTTCATATATCTTCGTAATGATAATTATTTTAATAAGTAGAAAAAATTAGGGTTCTCAAACCCTTATTAAATATATCATTTTTTGGAAATTGTTATCATAACATCGATACCTGAGTTGATACAAACTAATTTCATGAGTTTATATTATTTATTTGGGTCCCCTTGGAATATGGGCTCTCCAAGAGCTAGTTTTCTCCTGATCAAAAATTATAATAGGAATTTGAGAATATAAAGGGACACCACTAGTATTTGATCATGAATGATTAAATTCCTAAGATATTGTGCTTATTTGATGTTTTTTGTTCCCAATGGAAATGTCCTTATTAAACATAGGATTTATTGTCATGACTACAAGGAATATGGCCTATACATATCATAAATGGTTGAAATATACCCATATGTTTCCACAACTAGTTGAATCATATATTCATATACCATTATTTAAATTCCCCACAAGAAGAATATTTGGGACATTTCGACATCCTCAAGGTTACATCCCAATGTATTGTACCTAATCTCAATGTAAGAATACAATATTCCATCATCGAATCATTTTATTGTCTCCACCACAAGGCTTAAACTCACATTTGGAATTATCCATTATTCCCAACTATAAATAATAAATTCATTATGGTGCAGAACCGATCATGGATTTCTCTATCCTCTATATCCCACCATATTGTCCCAATGATTGATATTCATAAATAATTCATGATATAAGGAAATGATAAAGATAAATTATTATTGGTCATGCATAAAATCTCTATGTGGTAATGCATAATATCCATTTTGTTATCAATTAATGGAAACTCTTTCTTCCAGGAAAGGACATCTAATCCTCATGAGCCCCATCAGCATCATAGTGGAACATGGAAACATAGTTTCATTTGTGACCATCCCCAAAATGTCTTCCCCTTTCCATTTTTACTATTTAAAACTATGGTATGAGTGGTTAGAACAACCATATAACATATATCCATGTAGAATAGTGTTATTTCCCATATTTACCCTAAAATTATAAGTGGTTGTGGTTGTACCGGAGGGTGTCGAATCTGTATAAACCAAATAATAAACATAAAAAAACAAATATATTAAGGTATGATTTAGTCATTCTGAGGAAAACAATTTGTATTTAGTGTTTTATAAGATAAAATAAATTTATTTAATGAAAAAAACACTATTAATTAATAAAAAAATTAATTATGAACAGACAACCTAGGTTTTAGTTATGGTCAGAATGGATTTAATTGCTTTCCAATGAGTTTTTAGTTCACCTGTTAATGAAATATCCATTCAATGGGATATGTACCGAAATAAATTTATTGATTTATTATATTCCAAATTATTTTAAAATTGAAAAATTCACATAGTGGATCACCTTCATTATCACTCCATGGAATTTTATCATACAAGAACTCAAAATGTGTAGTTGATATTGTAGGTGAATAAGAAGTTGAAAATAATTCAAATAAAGAGAATATAATACATTATATCTCATTTAATATTTCAAAAATGTCAAATAATATCCAATGTAGACCCAAGAAATACCCTATAATAAAACCAACAAATTGATATCCATACATTTATGCCTGACTTGCAATGGAAGGCCAGATTTAACTTATAATGGTGGAATGAATGAATCTAAATTCATTGAAATAATGAAGTCCCCACTACTATATGAGTAATTTCAAAATTATTTGTGAAAATTAATTCACATCTTGATTCAATTACATCAATGTGATATTTAATGGTATGTAATCATAGAATATGGATAACTTCTATTGAAATATTTAGGGGATTTGAACAACTTACATGATAAAAAATGATAATTCAATTTCAAAATTAAAGTGTAACATTATAATTTGAAGTAACCAAACATAAACTCCACAATTATTTTACCAAAAACTCCTAAAATATTAATTTTCGGATCATATCTTAGATCATATATCATTTAGTGGAATCAAAATTAATTTTTATGGTCAAAGGAAGATGGGAATTTGGTAATGATAAATATTAAATATTGAATAAAAATTGGAATCATGACTCTTCCTCCATGATGGAGAATATTTTTGAATTTTTATCTGTTGTGTTATTCGATGTTTATATAAGATTTATTTTTTATTACATATTTTATATAAATCCATTAGATGGTTCACCTCAATTTGATATTTATTTTTGTTTTTATGATTAAATTAGTGGGCTTACTATATAGGAATTAAAATGTGTCCCAAAATATAATCATCAACATGGGAAGCATAGTCCACCATGAAGAACTCTAAATGAACTCTTGTAATAGTTAAATGAAATGGTACCCATAATATTCTCTATCTACATTTATATTATTAAATTTATTGGGACTGAATTGTGGCGTCCGAATTTATTTTATTGACATTTGGCCCAATATGCTTTGTCCAAAAATATCTACATATATGGACCAATATTTTAATCATATATTACGACTAATATATTGGAAATATAAGACACAATATCATACAAAAAGTGAATAATGATTTACAAAAAAAATCAAACAAAAAAATTAAAATAATTTAATCTACAAGATGACGATTATTGGTCCCAATTCGATACACATTAATTTTGAATTGCATAAATCATTGAAATGAGGTTCAAATTAATGAACGCACTAAAACCAGTTTTTATAATCCTAGAATAAAAGTAATAAAAAATTGAAAATCTGACAATTAGCCTCTATTGTGGATAATAACACCCCCAAAATGAGTTTCTCTAGTGATGAGTAAAAAATGGATCTCAATCATATGAAAATTGAAATCCATTTTCCAAAACTAATAATACATACACTGCTCAAAAAACAAATCTTAAAAAATATAGAAACTAATCAAAATCCTTTAGTACGATACATGTTCACAAGAAATTTATAGGACTATTAATTTTTTCATATTTATCACCATATTTAGTCCTATTTGGGATAATCATTCTGACTTGATTTCCATCATAATAGACATTGGAAAAATATTATTATTCATGGGGAAAATAGAAGTACTATGTTGGAATTAAATTAAATTAATGATTGGTATCCAAATATATATTTTTCCACTGTATAAATTTTTTATATCTCTTTTTTATATATTTTTTACCCCAATATAGAAATAAATATCACATTTTGGATAGAGAACTATGGATTTATTTCCCTATTTATTGAACACCACACATTTTTTCAATTTCATTATCTATAATGGATATTTAAATCCAAAATATTCCAATTAAGAATATGGATTCATGATTCCCAATTATCGAATTACACATATTTGGAAAAAATTACCAATCCATCACCATTTTAAATAATTTATTAGAAAATAAAAATAAAAAAATGTCTTCCCAAACTATATAAAATAAAAAATGGACCAAGAACTCAAATTAAAAACAAAAATACAATTGGGAAGAACTGTGATTATTTATTAATTATTTGAAATTGTAGATCCTGAATAATTTAATTGGAGATCCATTCGACACAGAATTATTCCCATCAATGTAAACATTTATAAGCACCCAAATCAAGGAATTAAATATAATATGACAATATTTTTTATTCTTCAAACAAAATATATCATTAAAAGAAACAAAACAACATTTTTTATTAAATACAAATTTTTATCATAAAATCTCATATTTCCACACCCCAACCATGACTGAAATTGACCATAGACCTAAAATAAAATAGATGAGGTATTTTATAATTTGGAATAAATATGCGGGATAATGTCATTTGATATTAAATCATGGATGTAAATAAAATTGTTTTATATTAATGAAAACTAAATAAGTGTTTTTTATATTGGATTCATGTCACAAGTAGAATATATAAGGATAATTGAAGGATATAATTAAAAATTGTATGTAATTTGTTTAATTAAAAAATAATTCACTTCTTATACTAATAAATATCACCCATAAGTAAAATTACATTACAATGTAAACCTAATGGGGGTTACTAGAATTTCAAAACACAAAAAATAAAAAATTGAACATAAAAAAAATTAAATAAATTTATATGATAGGTTTACTCCTTGAATATATTTATATTAAATTAATTAAATCTACATTGACCCCCATCTATTCAAATGGAAATTTTTTACATTTTATAATATTCCTTTGTCCATAATTCTTGTAGATTTATATTTATAGATGGATTGGAATCTATCAAAAGTACATACTAATGTAATCTATTGAGGGATATAATAAATGGAATATATATATATTTTATATAGTGTCTCTTATAGTAATTCATAAAACATGAATGATTTTTTATATTTATTGGATTAAAGAAAATAATCAAAAAAACATAAGGTTTTGTCTATAAAAAATGAATCAAAATTTTAATTGCAGTGGAAAGGCCTTATTCTCTTGTTCATACAAATCAATATTTAATGAGATTTACTCTGAGTGGGAATTTATCATAACTGAATAATTTTGATCTAATTGGTTTTCTTTATATTTTCATGTTTTAGTGACAATAATTTATAGATACAATGATTTCATTATTCATTTAATGGTATAAATGATATGTGTGTATAAAATATAATTAATTTAGATATATTTAATGAGTTAAACCAATACAAAAAAATTTGGCTGATGCGAATAATGGAAAAAATTATCTTTTAGGCATTAAAACCCATCAATAATTAATCGACACTCTTTAGCTATCTAAAATTTAAATGATGGTTTTTAGGGTTTTTTAGAGAATATTATGGGAAACTAGAAACTCTGAATAAGGATTACGAAGGGACAATCACTTTTCAAATGGGTGCATCAAATTTTTTAATGTATTCTTGTACTAATATAAATTATAAAACCTTTGACATCATTTTCAAAATTAACTAGAATATTATTTTATGTAATGGTTGTGGGTGAAGCACTAAAATGGGTTAATAAAAGTGATCAATTCTAGTTAAATAATTTTCATGTGGGAATTTCACCAGATAATGTGTATATTAGTATTGATGGGATTGAAACTTATCATACGTTTTAATTATATGTCAATAGAAGTAGTGAAAAAACATAGTTACATTTTGATGTTGATTATACCACCAATAAAAACTAGGAAGGACTTTGTACATCCTATATGGTGTGTGTTATTATATGTAAGGAGTGTTTCCCAATGTTTGTATTTGTTCAAAATGATTTTATATTGGAATGGAATCAAGGGTGGGAAAAGATAATCCACATGAAAAAATGATGCTAATGTCTAAGATACATTATTAGGTTATCAAAAGTGTATCATGAATTTGGAACATCTCAAATTTATAATAAATGAAGATAAATTTGTTATAGTAGAGTTAGGGGTTAACTCCAAAGTGTCCTAATAATAATAGTAAAGACAAAAACATTCTATCTTGGGGATTTTGATATGAAGTGGCCAAATATTTGGTCTTGCTCTATTCTATGATGCAATAAATTTATTTTAATGATAAAAGAACATCAAATAAAAAATTTAATGATTTTGTGTTGATCCTAGGATGTTGGTTTCACTATAATAGATATAATTTTTCCTAATAATATCGTCTTAACTTTTTCAAGATGTATTCAATAATTTAGATAAGACCCAAAAAAAATTCATTTATTTAATCCCTATAAAATTACATGGATAATCATCAATGAAAATATGGGATCATATTCATGATAAATATAAGTAATTGGATCATACATGCACTCAATATGTGTATTCATCAATGCTAGAGAATATGAATAAATAAATAACTCAAAGAAAGGAACTCTAAAGTTATGAATCAAATTTATAAATTTAAGAATATCTAATAACATAAAATAGGACCCTAGTAAAATACCAATAATAAACACCAAAATAGTTTACCATTCCATTTATTAAAGTCACTCAAAGGAAGGAAGAATTTGACTTATTAAGGTTGAATTAAATGATTAAAAAAGAATAATATAATGATCACTAAACCATTGTATTAGTAATTTAACTATTTTTTGTGTAAATATTTTCTGACCATGATTCAATTATATTATAAATATATTTTTATTAATATAATTAATAATAAGAAGAACATTTAATATGAAAATAATTATAGTTAGAAAATATACATTACCAAAAATGAACATGAGATTGGAAAATTACAGTGTCAGCTTAAAATTGAATGAATACAAATTTAACTCTCTATGTCCTTCACCAGGACCACATTAGGTAGGAATTATATTTTTTAGGGTGGATATAGATCATTCAATTAAATATTAATTAAATTTTATGGTCATATGTTGTTGAGAATTTGGGATGGTTTTCTTTTCAATGTTTATGAGAAAATTCGTTCCAAGATTCCTCCGCCATGTTGATGGAAAAATTATAATTTGAATAAGGATGATATTTGGTTGGTTATAAAAAACATATTTTTTCTCACATATATCACATATATCACATATCTCATATATAAATTTTATTTTAATTGTATACTTTATTCATATGTTATTGTTAAAATTGTGGTTTAACTTTATCGGATCTAAAATCATTCCCTTAATTTAAACAACAACTTATGCCACCTGGATCTCGTAAAAAAACTAATAATTAACTCAACTAACTACTAAATTAAAATTTATCCGTAATGTTTCTCTCTAGAGTTAAAATTTTAAATTTATTAGGATAGAATTTTGGAATTCCAATTTTTTTTCGTAGGGATCAATATTATTTTTCTAGAAATTTATCTATCCAGGAATAAAATGAATTTTATCACTTATAATTCATTTATTAATACTAAAATAAAATATTTTCCACATAAATTGGACAATAATATCATAAAATATCAATATAATATAATTAATATAATGTAATATAAAATATGATTTATAATTTGGATGAGTATGATACAACTTATAATCAAATTTGAAAAATATATGGAATGAGGATAAAAAAAATTAACTAAAATTGGTTTTATTATAATGGAGTCTCCTGGTTATTTTGAGTTCAAATTTAAATAAAATCTTGTATTACTGGATAATCAATTGAGAATCTGAAAAATTGTGCCACTATACATCAAAATACATCTTGGTAAGGATGCATAGTATTTATACCTATCTTAGAATCTCACTCGTCCTAATTTCTATAAGATGTATGGGCATATGAACCATTTATGAATATCAATTATTCATAATTTTAGTTAAGAATTTTTTGTATAAAACCCCTTAATGATTAATAATTATTCATAATCTCAGTATGGATGAAGGGTATCTAAACCCTTTATGAATATTAATCCTTCATAACTAGAAATACATGGTCTAAGCAAAAATCTTATTAAATAAAATAATATATTGTCTGAACTATAATGGAATAATCATGATAATTATATGGAACAAGCTAAATTCCCTTAATTTAATGAGAAATATTTTCAATGATTGGAGACCCTAAAATAATAATAAATTTTATGATCCAAAAGACCATAAAATATTGAAACAAAATTCCAATATTAAAGACCCTAAACTATAGTTATAGATGGTCATAGATAGTGAAAAATAAACAGGAACAATAGTATAGTTTTTGTGGCCATAAAACAACAATTTGAGATAAAATATTACTATACAGGCTGAAACACCACAATGGTATATGTAGGTAAAATTTAAGTATCTTCTCGCTACCCATGTGATCTATGTGTTTTTCGAAACCTTGAGTGCATATGAAATGGAAATTGGATAAAAATTATTAGGATGAAATCAAATTAAATAGGGATTCATAAAAATCCACTTCCATTCCCACTATTCATTCCCTTAATGAAATTTAGGATTTTTTCTGCAAAATAGGGAAAAATACACAATGAATGTAAGGATTATATTTTTCCATATTAAAAATCATGATATGCTCACTAAGTACACTTACATAGGAAAAATTTCAAACTCTCCAACAAAGATAAATTATTTTATATTATCATTTTGAAATAGTGAATCATAGAACAATTGATGATGAAATATTGATGATTATTCTTATTTCAATGATCGTTAGTTGATTTTTTTTATAATATCCTATTTTGAGTTGAACATTTGAATTCAAAATATGTGTTTTCTTAATAATACAATGGATTTATATATTTTATGGTATAACTGATATCATTTTAATGAAATTATATTCACAACATGAATGCATGAAATCTAGACACGATATACATAGTTTATGAGGTTTAGTTCCTTAAAAATGTAAAATGGAGGAAGTAATCCTTATATCTGAAAGTCTCACATACGAATCCTTGAACAAATTGTGGATCACAAAATTACAATCACATAACATAATATTTGTAGAAAATTACTTATGATCTAACAACTATTTCTCTCTATGGGCCTTGTATTGGAAAAGTTTTTCATCTAATTCAGCTACCACATCTACAATTTAGTATAATTATTCCTCCATGGAGAAAAATCATGTCTGGCCATCTCCTCTAGGTCAAATGTACCATCTTTCTCCAACATGGTTTTTCATATGGATTATAGTTAATGGTGTGACTATAAATTCCCATGCATATGATGGCCAATTTTGTAAGGAAATCATGAAATATATACCTCCCAACCATTGATATTTTTTGAAATGTGGTTCCCATACCACATTTTCTCAATCCTCATTCGAGTACTCATAACGACTTTTTCGGATCAATGATGTAACCTCTATAGATAATACCCCCAGTTCAAGGTCCCTCCACTACAATCTCAGAGAAATCAATTCCCTCTTCAAATAATATATATATATAGTCTAATATCTTGTATCCAAAAGTTTTATTGATATAGATGAGATGAACAACTCTATACTTCATCTACTCTAATGATCCACATGATATTAGGTTCTAAATATCCACCCACACCTACAAATTCATTTTTTTCATCAAGTGTCATAGAATTTGAGCCCTTATTGAAGACCAATATAGAAATATGTATATATTTCTGGACAAATTAAATAAGCAAGGGACTCATAATCCTAGCCTTTAATGTGTTGTGTATAGTGAAAACCATCACGTAAAAGGAATCTATTATGGGTACCTCATAATAACAAGGGGATGCACTATCTGAACACCAATGTAAAGGATTTATAATGTTATGATAAAAGGATTATCAATAAACATCTGAATAATATTGTACTATTATACAGTCAATGATTGTGATCAATGATGTAAAAATACCACATTTATCTCTCGGATCACATATTCATTGGAAGAGGTGATTCCCTATAGTGATGAGTGACTTAGTGTAACCACTGATGTTTTCTACATTAAATTTATTTACAACTAAACATAAGGGAAATTAGTGGGATGAAATGTCAAGCTATATAATATAAACTTGTGAATATGTTTTTCCACTAATTACCTAATCACCATCCCCCAAATACACCTCCAATAAACCTAAATATATTATATGTTATTTACCAACCTCAACTTCATCCAAAATAATTTTCCAATGCTAGGTAAAATTCAATAACCTTTAGAATATAAAGTAATATAATTATATTTTTATGTTCCGTCACATTGATAATGTTAAATCATTGACGTAATAGACCAAAAATTTGAGCTTATTTTGGATCAATGTAATTCAAATCAATATTCACACGAACAAGTCTCTATTCATCCAAACATGATTGTATGGACAATGAACTTATTTATATACTAAAACAAGAATAAAATATTTCTTATTAAGAAGGATAAAAAATCATGACCCATAAATGATGATTATGCGTGGAAAACCACTTATGATAGGCAGCAAATTTTTCCTTCTCTGAGGAAGTGTCCATAAAAAGAGGAGATATAGAATTCAGTATTGATTATTTCAATTTATTTGTGGATTATAATTCACCAAAAGTTACAACCACTACCCTCAATATCATCCCATGTCTTGTGGATCCATCCCTATTGATCCCCTAGTAATATCCCAAGTCATCTCTAGTAGTTATATATCCAATTGATTATATGGGTTATGTTAATAGTAAATAGTCTCTTACATCTTCCTACTATACCTATGGAGAGAAAATAATTTCATAGAATTGTTTAGATTATTATTCAATAATTTATTAAAGATGATTATGTCATTTTTATAGCTTTATCAAGGATATGTTATATTACCTCATTTTTTAAAGTGGATTTTGTACACCACCTATCATACGTTATAATGCCACATCAGGTGTTTAAGGAAGTCCTCAAACATGGTTGGGTGACCACTAATGGTGATGTCCATGATGAAATTTATTTTTGAAATTTTCATCAATTCAATCATCACATGCTATTGTTAAACAACTATTCAATAAGATTTATTATCATTCCAATACAATTTCCATTATTTATATGAAAAAAGAAACACAATCCTAATATATATTTTATTAATAATTTGTCTTATTATTGTATATTTTCTATCTAGTGCACTATATTTTAAAAAATATGATTATAGGGAACTCACTTCATTATAAGTAATCTATGATATTTTGATGTACTTGATGAATGTTACTTGATGTGTCTCTTTTTGGATTCAATGTTTGAAAATATCCATGTATCATTAGGTAATGATGTATATATTTAATCATTTTGGTATGATCATATTTAGGTCTTGATATATTTCTGGTATATAAACATTACCAAGACAGTTGGAGGGATGTCTACTTGAGTATGAGTCTCCACCATGGTTAACATTTTTAAAACTTTGTAATCCACCATTATAAACCATTAGAATATGAAATGAATAGAACTGTTTAATTTAATCTCGATTGAATATAAATGCTTACCAAACTGATAGATAACATAAGTCTCAAATAAAATTATTTATCGAGTTGTGTAAAATCGGTTCTCCCACATATTTAAAACAAGTAAGCTAAATAATTATATCTTACTTATCCACTATCGATTATACTAATAATTGGAGAATAATAATTAATGAAATAGAAGTGTTTATAATGATTTATGAATTCCTAGATATTCGATACCATTAAAATGGAGGGATTTACCTAACTATTACACAAAAAATGCTCTCTACATGAACACATGGAGTATTTTGGGTGTTTAGATACAAGAATCCACCAACATAAGCCCCCATACAAACCCTTAAAACTGGGAAGGGACCAAAGACTCTATAAGAGAAACACCCCAAATAAATAATAAAATGTGTTATGTAGTGGATAGAACATAGAATAATACAAACCATTCAGGCTTCCTCCTACTGTATAATTTTCCATCACAAATGTAGAAACTATAACTCTATCCTATTCTTATGTTAAGAGAAGGGGACAACGTAGATACATTACAAGAAATACATCCAATTGAATGGTTTATTAATTGATAAATATAACCTTCTACAAATTTTTATATAATGATACTACTTAAATCATAGGAAAAATTCTACCTTTGGCCCCATGAAACTCTTGTGATGTCATGACTTTTTATTATTTGGTTTCAATTAATAACAGTAATTCATGTTAATTTATAATATAAATTTATTTAATAGATTTTCTTCTATAGAAACCTGGACATCCCCAAGGCAATTCTCAATCATCTTGATCGTCTCCTTGTTAATGGGATGTTTCAACTCCACATAATCCATAGAAGAAGATAGAGGGAGAAAATAATCATACATATCTGCAAAAATTGGTGTGATGAATGTTTTATTTTTTTTATCAAAAACATATTACCTATTTTACATGTGTCATATAAAATTTATTTGTGTCTAGACTCACTTATCTTAATAATTCCCTCATCACCACCTTCTTATAGGAATCATGATTTCTTAAAATCCATGTTTCCATAAACATTCTAAATAAAATCATCTCAACATTGAATTTCACTCTAGTATGTTGTTCCATAAAAGGCTATCCCCAATCCATTCTAAACAACTATCATGACCAACTGTTCTAGTTTGGGAAGAATTCAATCATTTAGTTTGAATAATATTTAAGTATTATTGATCATTACATTTGAATTTTCATATCATATTTATGATGGACCACTAAAATTTCTATTGGAATAAACAAAAATAAGTAATTATCAAACAATGATTCCATCTAGATGAAATATCTGCCACAATAGATATTCTCACTAATGGTGTTATGATTATATGTTCAAATATGAAGGATAGTTCATTTACTAGGGTTCGAGAATAAGATAAACATTTTTTCCTTAAATTTAATAGAAATAATTATTGTGAATGTGGATATTCCATGAGGTTATACCCCCAATAGTTATTATAACTACACCTTGGGAGAATGAATGACTATATATTGGTCATCATAGATTAACAAAACCATGGAATTTTGAATATCCAATATTGATTTGACCACTATTACCATAGTAGATAACACTAATTAAAAAATGTCGAATGGGAAAGGAATGTTAACAAATGTAGTCAAATAATTACATATCCTGACCATAATCATGAAATTTTCTTGGAAAATAACATGATCCATTATAATTCTCACAATTCTAATAACCAAGGTTACACCTCATAATTTGATGATACGTTTTAGGGTGGCTAATTTCTTGACCATATGTTGGTCATGAAAATATAATATAGATAATATTATGATGAAAACAACATCGACATCAAAACAATAATCAAAATTGAACCTATGGAGAAGATCATGTATCATGAATTAATGAACATAACATTGATTAGTTATGATGATTATATAATGAGTTTTCAGGAAAAACAAATCATTAGAGTAGATCATGTTGTGAAATCACGGGATTGTGTCACAAAAACAGTTCTTGTGATGGGATCACAGGAAGTAATTGTTTCATATAGTCACATGATAGAATGATTTTTAAGAGATATGGTGGTGTAGATCAATAATGAAATCAATTTCACCTTAATAAACTATTTATACGGTTCCCAATAGAATACCAATGATCACTTTTAAGACCAAACTACATACAGAACATCGACCATTGATAGGTTGAGGGACTCAAGGTAGAAATTACACTCATTAGAACAGTGCCCTTTTTTCTTGAGTACCTTTCCTCCAAGGTGTGTAATTTGAATATTCCATCAAAATAATCAATGAAAATTTCAATCCTGTTATAGAAATACATGAAATATAGGTATTATTTTCTCAGTAAATGATGAAAATTGAATCATGGGTAAAAGTGGACTTGGATCTTATGTCACATGAATCAAATGAACAAAAGGACATCCTTATAACAGGTCACACACATCACAATATGTATTAATGATAATGTGTTTTTCTATGAAATTCACTCCAACTCCATTGAAGAATGTTAGAAATGTTATGATAATCATGTTAAGGATTCCAACCGAATTCCCCTCATCAAGAAACATGTTAATCAACATTCACCTAAAAAACATATACATCATCATATAAAATAAATTATGTAAAAGGAAAATGCTACAAAAAAATGGAGTTACACTAGTTTTCATGTGAATTGATGATGCAGTCTGTGTGATGATCCCATTGATTCCATTAACACCCTAGTGACATGTGCACAACCTTACGTGATGGCCACTGGACATGTCAACATCCTCGTGTGAATGAAATCATAAATTTATATAATATAATATGATTCCCTAAAGTAAATAATATGGTAGAATGTTGAATCACCTTATAAAATAATTACTATAAAATGATGATGCTTGGTTTGAACTTTAGTTATTCATTTTTTCACATGATGGGATGATGTGGTCCACCTATTCAGTCCACTGATCATGAGATAGACACCCCGACATACCGACCACGCCAAAAATTGTTCATTGTATATGTAACCTCCATTATGAAAAATATATAATATATATCAATTTTATAATGTCACACCATGATAAAAAAATTATTGGGTGAGATTAATGGGATTTATCAAAATAAAAGAAGAAAAGTTGGGACCCTTATTAAAAGTAGAGTAACACAATTTTAAATATGAATTGTTAATGAGGCTCACGTGTTTAGACTCCTAATAAAAAGGAAGACAATCAATTTTTCCTCGTGATCACACAATGGTCCCTGAGCAAGTTACCCTCAATCATAAAAAATCCACTTCACAATTGTACCAATCATGTAAAGACTCCGAATTTCCATTTAATTTTTTTAAATATATGGGAATTTTAGGAGCCCACAAAAATTTACGGTGCGTGATTTTGAGGCCCAGATTTCCTGGAATGAATTTATGATCATTTTATTGGGTATATTTATTGAAAGATCGAGTGGATTTTTATTATTTTAAACCGTTGCTCAGAATTGAAATCAGAAGGAACCATTGAACTCGTTGCACCAGTATTCTCTTAGGAATACCTTCAACTCGGTGAGTTTTGGTTGAGGGTGAATGTTAGTTTTTGGGTATCTCGTGCAAATAATAAAATAAAATAAACCCATGTTTTATTTTATTTTATCTGTTATACCCACCCATATTGATGTTTTAGGTGTGGACTACCACACATTAACCTCCCAAGAGATATTATTGTGGTGGGGACCACCCGAGAATTCAAAACCCCCCCATTTGAATTTGGGAGCAGGGACCTCCCGACACCCTAATAATGGTGGGAGAGGAAAACCTCTCAACTCCCTCATAAATGAGGGAGAGCCTCTTGACCTACTCTACCATTAAAGGTGCCACCACCTCCATTAATTTAATTATTCCAATCTACCCTAATTAATAATTCCAACTTATGTGTCTGATTAGGCTAATTTAAAATTAGGGCCAATGACTTAATAAGATATTTTTATCTATTTTCATTGGCTACATTTTTATTTGGTTGGCAAAGGAGGATTGGGGAGAAGAGGAATGTGGGAGAATGATCCCAAAAAAGAACGCTCCACTGATGAAGAACGCTCTACCAATGGAGAAATACAATGAGGAACTCCATTGACTAAGAAGAACGACCTTGACTTCAACTTTCTTCCTAGGAACCACCTTTGATGTTGGACATGTTCATCTACAATGAATCAATGTTTGAATTCTCGCTCCAACGTCGATGAATAACGAACAACGTAGGGGTTTATTCTTTATTTGTTTAACACTCCCCATGTTCTCCCTTATTTTTCCAAAGTGGGGTTATAAATACAAATTATATAGGGATCATGGGAATTAAAAACATCTAACATGCTTGTTCTTTGTTTATGTTGTTGATGAACTTTTTGCTACCACCCTAAACGATGAAAATGTGAGTCAAACTAATATTGCCCAACCCCCTCAGTTTTTATTCCATATTATATTCTTCAAATTGGTGATGGGGCAACGAGACGACAAAGGCGAAAAAGGCAACGGTTCTGCCTCTGGCAGCCACAGCGACCCGCACAGCCCCTGCGACACCCCTGCTAAACCATATCCATCTTCCTGGGCTGAATCGTGCAGCCTTCCATCCTCACATTGCCTCCGGCTGAACCAGCTCGAGCCGCGCCATGCCACTTTAGCACCATGTCCCGACCATGCTGCACCCCGGCCCGCTGGCCTCTAGAACTATCCTGGCTACGCCACCCACCTCTACCGTGCCACCCACCGGCCGAACCGGCACAAGACGCACCAACTCCGACAGCGCCACCTGCTCGCCGAACCAGCCCCAGCCACCCCATCCTCTCGGACAAACTGACTCCAGACCGCCCACATCCTCAAATATAAACCAGCCTCATGGCACCCTCTTGAGTTCCCGGTCAATGCAACGCCCTTGCGGTGCCCCGGCAGAACTATCCCATTCCCTCACGGTGCCCCGACCAAGCTGCCCCCTCGTAGCGCCCTCTGGGCCGAGCTGCCCCGCGGTGCCCTCCGGGCCGAGCCGCCCTTGCGTCGACCCGCTTTTTATCCTCCCCCAAGCAACTGGTCTGCTCCATCACAATCGGTCCACTCCCTCACGGTCCTCCACGATCCCTCAGGGCCTTCTAGGTTGGGCCCAGCTGGCCATGCCAAACCTAAGGGGCTTTCGCACCCAACGGGCTGGGCCAGTCCCAACGGGTCATTACGGGACAACTGAAACTATTACGGCCCAAACAGGGTCAGGCAAGGTCGGTCCGACAAGGACAGACTGGACGCATGCCCACTTAGACCCTTTACTTTCTTTCGGCAATATCATTGGCACCAGATGTTCGATTGAAGAACTATCAGCGGACCTCTTAATCATGGAACATAATGGTCTATTTTAGTATATCCCACTGGACTTTGGGGTATAGTTGAGATATAGTCTGGTTGGATCATGCACTATTCCATCCAAGCTAGCAGGACTAAAAAGCTAATAACTCACAGACCGAGCGTCTGATTGACACACCATCTATTGCGTTGAGACCGTTATGACATGGTGGACCTCTGAGATACTTCTTTGTGGGATTTCATGATAGTTGGAGTATCGAAAAGTAGCTCATGCAGTTGATCCTTCTAGTGACAAGTGAGAAGAGTGTGGAGACTGAGTATCTGGCTGAGACCTGAAAACAGCTGACCATTTGACTCGGAGTGACTCGACTGGCCCAGTTGGGAGCACTAGGTTGTGGATGTAGATCCACGATGGAGGAGCGTGTTTGGTGGAATGGTAGACCCATAGTACTCGACAAGAGGAGAACCTGTGAAGGCTATGATGGGGAGCACATGGGTGTGGCATTTGGAACATGGTGGGGGAGCGCCTCTGTTTGACACAGTAGACCCACGATACTCAATAGGAGGAGAACCTCGGCAGTCCAAGGTTAGTGGGAAGTGCCTCTGTGTGACGTGGAAGTCCCACTATACTCGATTGAGCATGATTTCTCCTACAACCATGGTTTTGATAATGTGAATAATATTCTAGTTGATCTAAGTCATTACTTTTGTGTTTTCCTTAGGATTGATACATATTACATATAAACAGGTATATGTATGGGCATATACCTATGTATGGTTATCTCTTGATTCCGTACTTTGTGATTTATCCATTGTGGATTTGTGAGACATTGAGGGTCTCGGGGTCCTTACTGAGTATCGTTATATCACCCATACATGTGTTATTCATGTACCTTGTTTTGTTGGATGCAGATGAAAGACAACACCGACTGAGGCTGAGAGTACCAGGACTGGATGATACCTAGAGATGGACCATACGGTGAGTCAGTACACAGAGGAGACTAACAGACACGGAGTTTTGAGGAGGAGATCTGTATGTACCATTTAGGTAGGAACGTCAGTAGACGATCCAGTAGCTTTTCTTTTCACTTTCTTCAGTTGTATTTTATTTTAGTTATACTTCTACCATAATTGTTGGGCTTGTATTCTGACCGCCTTTTTACATTCATAAATCTTTTTTTTGTACAATTTACCTAGAGTTCTATATCCTATTATGTGCTCTGTTGTGTGCATTTACTGATTATAAATTCAATGCCTTCCCAGTTTTAGGGAATTTCACCTTTGGTAATATTCACCAGCCCCTGGCCTATGGAAAGTGAGCTCGGGGTTGTTACATCACGGGCCTTGGCGGATGGGTCGTGAAAAATCACACGAGCACTCACATACATGTTTTGATGATCTTGTGGAGGCACAATAAAAAGTTGAATTTTCTATTCTAAAATCCATTGATATGAAATGGTTTCGATAAATATTCCATATATGGAATGAATATGAAGTCATAGATTATTATGTGATAGGAAGGTCAACTCATGAAGATTAAGAGCAGGTTCATGTAAAGAGGGACATGTTACTTATCATCTTCCAAATCAAGCCCATATATGTGTTTTTAGAATTGTTCGATGTTGTTTTCATACATGGGTTATGTCTATAATTCCACCTTAGGGGAGATATAAGTACACAACAATAAACACCCCTTATTATACTATTTTTTAACCATAAATCACATTAGAGGATAATTTTAGTTTTGAGTTTTAGAGAGGTATGAAAAAATCATAAAAGGAAAACACATACATTACATTTGGTCATTTATACTCCGTATCCAATTTTCCACAAAAGGATAAACTATTTAAATAAAATACGACTTTAATTAAAGATACATATTTTTTTCATTCATCATGACATATTTATTATCCCTGTAAATTATTAAAACTATGATTTTTTAAAACATTTGAAGATCACAAAATATCAATAAGGGTAAAAAAATTAAAAAAACTTTTAGTCTTGTGAAAATATGTAAACCATGAATACTTTACCCTAATGTTATATTTTCACCATTAATAATTAGTAAATAGTTTACTTTAAAAAAATTTCCTACACTTTGTAATCATAAAATTTCGATAAATCCCAAAATAGGTATATATAACACAAAATTGTAACCTAAGTCAAAATCAAACGTAAATTGAATAACCATATGGTACAATTCAATACATATCAGTATTAAAAATTGATTAGCCATATGGTTGACTTCCATACATATCACTCTTAAAAATGGAATAGACATACATTCTATTTCGGTATATATCACTCATACAAATAAAATATACCAACGACCAATATCTTTAGCAAATGCAATAGAGAATTATAATGGGGATCACCCTACCTATAAGCTATATCCTTTTAACCTGATTGCTATAATTTTTATCATCCATTATTATAAGCTCTATCAGGATCTCCCATGAGGTATAATGGAGCTCAACATTTCATAGAAGCTATATCAGGCTCACCCATGACCTATAATAGGGATCAACCCTTCGTATAAGTTGCATCATGATCACTAGTGAAATGTTCAAGTACCATTATAAAATAGTAACACATAAAATATTACAATTTTCTACATTTCACTCCCAAAAAATCAATTTCACTATTAATTAAACATTTCTAGAAATTGAAATCACAAATCCATTTTCAAACAAAAATTTAAAACATATATATAATTTATTTTTGAATCATCTTTTTCAATACTACGTTGATAATTTTAAAAGACAATTAATATTTAACATATGAAAAAATTTACATCCTTAAAAATAAATGCATAAACCCATTTTGAAAGCATGGTCATGAATGAAAATTATGTAGAAGTATAAATATTTTTGAACACTTAAAATAATGTGTTAGTTAAAAATCCCCATACCACATTGAACATTTATATTAGATACCATATGAAAGTAGAACATTTTAAAAAACATTAAATAACATTAGTATAGATAAAATAAAAACACATAATGTCAAATGTGATGTATATATCCATTTTAAATGTATAAAGTTGAATATCTTCAAGAAATGTCTCAATGAAAGGAGATTGAGATGGAATCTCTTATCATGAGTCCGACTCAGCACATACAAAATTTATCATACAGAATAATAATTTATGGTTAATTTTTTAATTTTATAAAATTCTTTATAATGTTTATTATTCCTTTCATATGACTATTATCATGTCATATAAGTTACTTAATTATTTATGTTTAAATCGGGAGTTTTTTAGATCATCGGCACTCGAGATGATAATGAACATTGAATGATGTAAATAGTCCACGAGGACATAATTCCATCATCTATAGAATAATATTCCTGAAATATTAACCTCATATATATATATATAATACTGTTAAACAAATTAATTAAATATACAAATGAAAAATGAACAACGTTACAGCCATAGAAATGGTAAGATTTATATATTCTAGAGTAACATTCTCTTTTCTTCATTGATTGTTATAGAAAGAATGTAAGTATTATTTTATATTTACCTAATTTTAATAAAATAAATTAAATCAAAATAATTACATAAATATTATTACATTTATCATTCATGTGATGTGGTGATTAAAAATCAATCAAATCGCTTCATGGAGGTGACAGTTGACACATACACACGAACAAAGTTATCATTTTGCATGCATTGAATGTAAGAATGTAATTGATATAACACTCTATTATAATGATAAAAATTTAAATAATATAACATATATATATTAATACCGTAATTATATATTTTGAATAATCATTTATGGAAAATTAATTATATCGGTTCATGGAGGGGATAGTTAAAATTTATACATAAACGATTAATCAATTTATAATTTAATGGAAGTGGATATGTATTTAGGTGATTATGTTAACACAACAATATATTAGTATATAATCGATAATTTATCTCATATTCCATCATAGGTGAATTTTATTTGATGGATGTTGTAGATGAAATAAAATAATAACCGTTAAATAAAAACATTACCTTTCCTTTAGATGATCGCACAACTTTACACCTTTACACCACAAAAGAAGATGTTATTAAAAAAACTCAAACCAATAGAATGGGGGTTTGTATTCTATGATTTTTTTCAATTGATATTTGCTGACAAAAATAGTTTTTCAACTAAGAGTAATAGAGAATAATGTGATCCCTTTAATATGAGTGGGAATACGGACTATTGGAATTATTAAAATATTAAATTAATATAAATTAATTTATCAATTAAAAGGGACCCAAAACAAATTTATTTAGATTATATGATGATTTTGTGTCAAATCCTTATCATAAAATTAAATTATTCATGTATTGAATATATTATAATCTTTGTATTTTTTATTTAACCCATTTTAACTTCATTAATTTTTTTATGTAAGTTAAAGTTATAGTGTAAATAAAAATACCATAACACGTCAACGGATAAATAAATGAGTCATTACCAAAATTTTGACACTTAAATAATATTTTTGACCAAATATTTTATTTTCATAAATTTATATCAATAAAGTAAATATTTTATATTTTAAAATATTATTAATATTAATATTTGAACTATTCATTAACTGTGATTTTATAAAAATCATAAAAACAATGTTATTTTAAAATAAATACATCGACTCAAACTTAAAAATTAATAATAATTAATAAGATCCCTAGATTGATGTAAATAGTTAACATTTGATTTATTTTAATATTATTAATATCTTTTATTTGATTCATCCATTAATAATTCAATTACAACATCATCATTGTGTTAAAATTATGTTTAATTTTTTATTTCCAAAAAATTTATATCTAAATTAAATTGATGTAGGTAATATATTATTATTTATTGAGACTATATATAGTCCAGTATATAACTAATATTACCCCATATTAATATTTATTTATGTATTAAAATTTTGAGTATGTAATTTTTATCAAATTTATAAATAAAATATAATAAATTTAATTTGTTTAAACAAGTGAAATAAAAAGGATATAATTTATCCTGAGGTTTATTTTGGATGAAAGAAACACATCTGATGATATTGGTACACATTTTACGATAATTTTATAACTACATAATATTTTATTTAAATATAATTACCATATTTTACCTTTACCGAAGTAAATAAAATTGAAATGATAATATTAAACAAAAATTATTATGATCCAATGAAACACAATTTTTTATACATATTACAAAAATATATTTCATTTTTTAAATTTCAATTTACATAATCGGGAAAATTACATTTAATGTTAATCCTTCAAATGTGGCTTGAAGTTATGTAAAAGAGACATGAAAATTTTTAATATGTGTTTGTATCTAATTTCAGAAAAAATTACATTAAAATTACTAAAATTGGATAAAATGATAAAACCATAATATTATATACATTCAATCCAATCAAATGGATAATCTATATATATATATATATATATATTTCATAGAGAAAGTATTTTTGAATTAAAGTGTAGTATTTTTCCCTATTTATTAAAAATGAATCTTATCAGAAAAATACCAAATATATCATAACTAAATTGTGATTCCCCCCTTAGAAATAATATGTTTATTTTCAAATAAAACATATAAAAGTTAAAAAAATTATTTAAAATGGGTTCTTTATCAAAAGGCGGTAAAACTATATTTTAAAAAAAAACATTCATTTTTATTGTAAAATTTTATTAGTTCTTATATAAAGTATAGAAAATAAATAATATAAATTTTGAACATTATATTGGATATATATTTTATTAATATAATCCAAAATAGTGACTTATTAACTTATTGGTATAAGGCACACTTGTGCACAATCAAGAATTTTTTCATAAAATCCACATCCTTTATATTAAATAGGTTCTCAGTTTCATATTAAGTTAATTTGGAAACCATTGGATCATTATAAAAACACGTATAACCAATATATTTATAATTTAGTTAACATTATTCATTCCCACTATTAAAATGGAAAAGAAAGGACTAAAATATTAAATAATGATATTTCACAGTTTGTTTAAGATCAATGTGGCATATAATGTATTCTATCGAACATTGTGATTCCTATTAAATACATGTGATGTTACATAAAAATGAGGGAATATATGTGAGAGAGGAATTAACATATTGTAGATCCATATGATCAAATGAGTCTTTGAGTAGGTTATCTTGGGGAATGACTTAAGGGATTACTTTTCTCGAATATATATGCCTCATGGTCACCCAGTGGATCACATAATGGACTTATGCTACGTCATATAGATAGTATAAAATATTTTTTGTGTGCTATCATGGTTGCAATATATCATATCTTATTAATTCCTAATTATAATTTTGGAATTTCTATGAAAAATAATGAAAAATTAATAATCCTAACATGAAGATAGATATGATAATTTTCTTGTGAATGGGTCATGAGATTCATGAAAACAATTCATTAGTTAGGAGAAAACAGTATTAAATGAATGCCAAATCATGTGACAACAACCATAACATTCCATCATCATCATATATAATTATTTATGAAGAAGCACATTTGAGGAAAAAGTGGGAAACCATAATGTACAAATCCATCAAGCAATCTCATAATAAATGGCCGAATCTCCAAATTCCAATTTAAGTCTTTTAGATCACTTACCTCTGAGAATACCTCACGAAGTATTTGTGGCCCACCAATCCGGTCTTTATTTGAGGAGGTTATCAAAATAAATTGTCATCTAGTCCCATGATTTAATGAGATCCTCCACTAATCCCCACTCCTTACATTCCACCAGTTCCATTCCAACCTGGAGGAATGCATTATCCGTATCTCCATTTTCTTCCGGCACCAGATGTGTAAAAAAATCATTTTCTTTACTCAGAGGGAGATTTCCATATCTTTAGGATAGCATCATCAATGCCTTGTTCTTTATTGAGGATCTAGTAACCGGAGGGTCTGGATAATATGAATAGTCTTTCCGGCAACGCGACCTCCGAGTGATCTTAATAAAACCGTCAGGGTCAATGATAGTGATTTTACATTTCCATGAGGAGGGTGTAAGGTAGACTTACCAAATATTCTCTTCCTTGGACACGGTAGGGGAATCCGAGGAGGACTAAAATCCTCTTGTGTGGTCTCCACTTCATTTCCATCCCCATAAGCTTGGCAAACTACTTCTCCCAACACAACAAACCGATTCTGGGAGTTAGAGGCCATTCCTCCATACTTCTCCTTCTCAACATAAGACTATCTGGCCTTCAGGGCCTATACTGATTTTTCCAAACTTCCTGGCTACTTGAAACCACAGCCCATATACTGAAATTGCGAATCTTCGAATACTGGACGCAGTGGAGCCATACCCAAAGCATTGAAAACCTCCCCAATCAACGCAACTTCATTGGATGTACTACATGAAGTAGGTTGCATTACCTGTTTAGCATCACAAATAGCCACTGCAACCACAGACTCCGGAGGGCCAACATCACCCAGGTTGCGTTTCAATCTGTCTAAAATGTCTAAGACTTTGGGTTCAGGCATTATGGAATTCGAAGGCTTCTGGACAGACTGAGACACATTGCATGGAAGAATTGAATCACGGGAGATCAGTTCAGACCCAACTAATGTTTTCTCTTAAATTGTCCCCGAAGTATCTAAATTTAGAGGGAAATATAGATCAGGGGAAACCCACCCAGCCGGCGGGATGCCATCATCGCCATGAACCATCCTCCGGCTGGGTCCTTTATTGGTATCAGAAGAGCCTACCCTAACCCTTGAGGGCATAGAGGCCACAACCGCATAAG
Organism: Viscum album; assembly: GCA_963277665.1. Lineage (NCBI taxonomy): Eukaryota > Viridiplantae > Streptophyta > Magnoliopsida > Santalales > Viscaceae > Viscum > Viscum album. The sequence goes on from OY728160.1 coordinate 522,467,580, forward strand.
ATCCAAACTTCTCATTACCCGCAGGCTCCACATACTCAACCTGATTTGGTTGTGAGCCACGCCTACAGAAATGTTAGAGGTGACCTAGTCAAAAGAAAGAAGAGAAAAAATCTATCCAATATTCGAAAGGCACCTACTGTTTTATCCCATATTCATGTTCTATCTCAATCAATACAAATTCAGTCGGGGGATTGGAGACATCTATTTCAACACATATGCAAGGAGAAATCAGATGGAAATGGGATTGAGATCATTGATCAAATCACAAAAATATTCCTCCAATGTTTCCATGCATCGAATGAATTGAAGGGTTCTGAAAAGGTATGGGAAGGCTTGGGAAGCTGACCCAAATCGGCACTGCCAGAGGGTCTTGTCGTTGATAGAAGTCGAAAGACCAGAGGAATAGAAATAACCGAACACCATCGAAGGAACTTTATCCACAGGACCAGACAGAAATAAGGTCATCGTCTGTCACAAAGCAGATGAGAATACGGTGACGATCCAGTATCCCTACTACAACATGTTGATGCAGGTCCCATGAATCATCAATGAATCTGTCGAAGGCATCAACGAATGGTCGATTTCGACCAAAGTGGGCCACTAGAGAAAGCTGATGGAGGTATGAAGCCTCTATGAATTCCTGTAATGTAATCGGATGCCTGGGAAAAACATGATTGAATGAAGGAACCTTGGGGTTGAGCGCGATGGCTTGGAAGGAGGGGAGATCAGACGGGATTGTAAGAGGGGATAAGGGAGGAGGCTGACCCGGGACCACGTGATCCCTCCCCCTCATGGGAGGGGGAGGTACTGGATCGGCGGCCATGGTCGTCAGGCCATTAAAAACCTAACAAAGAGGAGGGTCTGCCCACTTTGAAACTCCAATATACTCCATAACATTCCATCCAAATCATGAAAAGACCACCAAAAATATTTCTTACTGCACATTATGTACTCAAAATAAGTAATCATTGGTCATGAGATAGACATGTAGATGTCAGTGTTGATCAAATGAAGGCTCCCCAATGAAGTCATCTTAATCATGATATATTCTTTTAACGATATGTATTCAATCAAATAATGTAATTTTCACATTTTTCCCTTGATCATGAATAGCGTGTAGTGTATCTAAATAACTCACAAACTACCTAATTCATTCATGTTTTCTTATATGATGTTAATTATTCTGAAAATAAAAAATAAAATAGATGTCATTATACCATTACAAATATTTAAATTTCCTTCCATTACAAAGTATAATGTATTATAATAAAAAACATTCCCTTTTCAGAAGATAAAACCATTATGTTTCTATCAAATCATTTTAATACATTTTCAAAAGTCTAAAATACAATGTAAACCAATTAAATACTTTTCATAACCAAAATCAACAATTTAATTTAAAACATTTCCATCAAATCCACAATTTCTATTGAACAATTTCAATAAACACAACCAAATTCAATGTAATTGGATGTTTTCCCAATTTTTTTACAAAACCATTTCAAATATAATGAATTAATAGAATTAGGTTTTATCAATTTAATTAAACTGATGTCTGATAAATTTAATTTAAATAAATAATTGAAATAAATCATGAAATTTATGACAAATAAATTTTTCTAATCGGGACTGAACCAGCTACATCTTCCTGAAACACATCCCATGAAACATCACCCATCAATGAGAATTAAGGAGTGGATGGCCAAATTGAAAATCATAGAGGCATGATCGAACACTTTGGATCATAGATCAATCAATTCGTAGATGATCTATTGATATTAAAATAGAGGATATTCAAGGAATCATAAATTATGATGAAGAACACTTACCCAGAAATCACCTTCCAATGAGATGAATATTTATAGTCAAATGAATGGATCTAGATGTGTTGGAAGGGTCCAATAATGACTAAAAAGGATTTGTGTTAATGAAGGGGAAACCACAACCGAGGATGCAAGAAATACTCCATTCACAACATTATTAATAGGATCATGTGGTGGAATTACATGACATGTAATCCATTATACATTTTGAAATCGCTATATAAATCATTCGTAAGAAGAAAATGTGTCGCTATGCATTGAAGGTTGACATGTGTGCCAGAGGAGTTATGTTTCTCTTTTTCATGATGTGTAAAAATGATTCATGTTGGGAAACCCATCCCAATTTGAATTCCTCATTCTCAACTAGTAACCAACAAAAAAATTCATCTCATGTAGCCCCAGTTCCTGAAGTGTAATTCCATGTAAGAATATAGTTAAAATCCAAAAGAAAATGAGAGTCCAATTGAACATTAACATCACCATTTAGATAATCCACTCAACTAAAAATCTGACCTACTCCACTAATGAATGTGAAAACCCACAAAAAGGATAAATATGTACCTTTCATGTTGGTAATGATTTGTTACATCATTATTTATTATAATTACCAAGATATTATTTTCATATATGGATCCATTTTTTCTGTTATTTTGAGAAAAAGGTGAGTTTTTGGAAATTTAAGGAGTACATGTCATGTACAATTATGTACACGTTGTGTACCTAATTGCTATCGGTGACCTTGCACTAGACAAGTGACAGATGAGTACATGTCCATGTGGGGTGATTCGGAGACAACCTAAAGTGAGGCCTAGTAAAGGCATATACACATTAAGTACATTTAAAAGTCCCACAATGTAATTTTATTATTATTTCTATAATCGGACCAGGGTCACATCAAATTGGATGAAATTCCTTCTTCTCAACTCATCTCATACAGGAGCGATCATCAGACATGATTCTTCTCTTAGACCCCAATCAAGCATCTATGATCCGAATCAACCATTTTAGATTTCATTGTAATCGCCATGATGCCTTTTTACTTATTCTAGATCTTTGTTCAAGGATTTATCTTATTTATTAAGATATCCTTAGTTGGAGCTTTTAGATTTTTTAAAAGATCTATGTCATTCTAGGCCAATTCAAGGACCAATTCCAGAGTATATTGATCTTATAACAATGATGTAGGTGGTTTGTTTTTTTCGGGGGTTTTCATTGAATTAAATGTGAAAATATTTGCAATACACTAGTTCTGGGTATTGTGTTTTTAGGCATTTTAACCCTATTGATGCCTATTATTATTATTTTCTTTAGTAAGGACTCTTGTTTTTTAATAGGATTTTTTTCTTTCTATGATGGTGTTTTCCCATGTTTGATTTTATATTTACCATTTTTTGTTATTCCCTATTGGGATTATTTCTTTATAGGAATAGTGTTGTTAGGATGGAGCGATTTTTTTATTTAGTGATATGTTTCGTAGCTGTATAGCCAAGTAGTATATTTAGGTTTTCCTTGGTTGTCCTACATCATTCGTTCATGATTTCATTACATAGGGATCTAAGAACCTGCTATAATCATACTGTAGGTGAATTGACGTTGAGGGAATCCCCATAGTTTTTTTATTCTTTATCACACTTCTAGACCATATGGGAGTTACATTGAGTGATCCCTAATAGTTATTTTATATTTTGTTATGAAACCATAGGTGTTATTGACATTGGGTTTTCCCTACCAGTGTCTATAGTTACCGTTACAAGACCAGATGGGGGAATTTACATTGAGTGCTTCCTCAGGGTGTCTATATTTTATCATTAATATAATATAGGGGTAATTGATGTTGAGTTCTTCCTTAGAGAGTTTTTGTTTGTATGAGAGAAAAGTTGATAGACTGTGTGAGATTACTTATGATTTTTTTATATCCTGGTTTAAGTTGAAACAGAGGGGTTAGGTGGTGATATTATACCATGAGGGTGACATGATATTGATTTGTTGATCAAGATTGGATAGGTTGTAAAAGATTTTTAGAGGTTTGAATGTTTTCTTTTGGATGATTAATTTAAAAATGTAAATGAATGTAATTGAAACTGTGTGATAGTTTACTTTTTATTACTTCCTTTTTCATTACATCTATTGATTATTTCCAGCCATATATATTCACTGACTATTTGGAACTAATCATTGGGTTGTTCTCTATAGGGATTCATCTAACACCCTAATTGGGTGATGCTTTTGGTACCAAATAGATTATATTACTAAATGTATAGATAATGGAATGTTACCAACTACTTAAGGTACTTGATAGTTGTCGATTTTGAGAGCATGTGACCATGAGGAGGCTTGCGATGATGTTATAGCTATTTAATTGTTTTCCTTGTAATTTGGTTTAGTACTATATTCATGCATTGTGACTTATTTGGATGCTGTTCTGGATACTTGTGATATGCATCATTATTGATATATATATATTTCAGTTGTTTATTTACTTACAGTCTTCCATTGTATACTTTTTATGGTATTATTATTGCTTACCCAACATTTATATATATCATTCCACTATATTACTCTTCTATTGACGGAATATCCTCCCCATAATCACACTGAAGGCACTATATTCTAGTCGGTATCCTCTGGAATTTGGGGAAATGCACTTGAGGACATGAGACCAACCACGTACATGGAAACTCTGGGCAACACTTAGAACTGGGACATTACAAGGTGGAATGAGAGGAAATATAATCAAATTAACAAACTATTTGGAGCCTATAGATAGAGATAAAATAATAGTTAGTTGGTAATAATCTGTGCCCATGAGTATCTAACATGTGTATAGGGAAAAGCTAATTTACCTCATTTATTGAAATTTTTCTTGTTTTTGAAATTATTACAGTTGACTAGAATTCACCATTGGTTGATTCAAATGTTTTATGCTATGATTTCTTGTTTTATTGTGGTTCTATTTCTATTTCATAGCCACGATATGTTGGTATTCCTTCTCAGGCATCATATTGGCACTTTCTAGAGATTACAATTCAATATTTCTGTATATTCCATTTTTGGTCTATTATTGATTGCATATTGTTCTGATAGATGATGGGATAGATATTCATGATGTTTTGATGGATGCATTTATCCAATACATTCTATATGATAGGGTTTTTTATTGTTCAATGTTTCGTTTGAATGAAGGCAAAACATTTTTTCTTGAGGTGTTATGGGCCCTCATGGATCAAAATATAGTACATAATTTCACTGTTATGCTAGTATATGACATGTATAAATGCCAATATTTGATTCAAGGGGAGTATGTCCCCTCATAGATAGGAATTTGGATCATTAATGATTGTTTCAGTGTTTTTTGAGCATTCTGAGTAGTTTCTGAGTATTACTATCAGGGAAAACCTAAAATACAAGGTGTGTATTTCTGAATAAATGCCATATATACTTATTTTTGGGAAATAACTATTTTCTTAAGTACACGACATTTACTTGATGTAAAAGTCGGGTAGTCTCTAACTGTGTCACTCACTGTGTGGGTTGAGATACGAGATTGGGGATTTCTTGAAGTAACATGCAATGTATTTTATGTAAACGTCGTGTTGTAGGGAGCGTGTGTCAATGCGTTCGACTAAATGAGTTGTTGGATGAAAGATAGGTTATATATGTCGTGTCAATCATAAACACACCTTGCTGTTTTACCCATGTATCAGGTAATTTGACTAACAACACGGGTAAGTGAAATCCTTCTTGTAAATGGAATGTCTCACATGGACACACCATGTAGTCTCGTTCTAGGAGAATAGTGTGGTTTAGTCTCATAGAAGAATACAATCCAGGGAAGATGATTCAAGTACTTGCTATGTCTTGGGAGAACAAGACTTATGTATGGGGTGTTACAAGACGAGGGTTGGCAGGAGTACATGCCCCCGAGGAGGCTTAAAAGAACACGTTGTTTAGGGGGCTTCAAATTGTGTATACCTATTTTGAAATAATAAAATTCTTTCTTTATCATGTTCTTTTCATTCACATAAATGATTCTGTTCATGTGAATCTTGAACAAAGGTCTGCGCTTGGCATTGAAGATTCTGGGAACCGCAACATACTCTGGATTTATGAGAGATTCATCACAACGATCAGATACCAGAAATGGATGATTAGGGACTACAAGAAGACCCTACCATCATGACTATCTTGGAACTAGCTATTATTCTAGACATAGGTGTTGATGCACAGTTCCGAGAAGGATTCATGAGATTTATGAAGAAATTATAGGGAGCAATGAATCATGCCCCATCTATGGTAGAGGTGATACAGTTCATTCAGGAGCCACATCCTCCATCCATCTCAGTGGATGGAGGACTTCATGATACTATGTAGTGGTTAAAATCAATTCTACCTATCTTTGAGAATATGGATATTCCCCAGAGATGAGGGTGAAGATTTCTATGTATATTCATCAGGATTACTCTAATAGATTTTGGGATGTGATCTCATAGGCATGACGACAGCATCTTAAGGCATGCGATGACTTCCCACATATATACTAGGATTAATTCTACCATATGATGTTGAGGGCCAATCGAGCCTGAGAGTTCATGAGTTATGAGCATGTTACAATCTCGGTCATGGATTATTATTCACTCTTCACAGAGTTACATCCCTTAAGACCCATTATAGTGGGGGTGATGAGTAATTCCTTGTGAGGATGTTCAAGGATGGTCTCAGGAATCACAACCAATTTTAGATGAACATTTTCTGTTTGACGAAAATATATTCTATAATGAACAAGGCACTAATCACAGAGAGAAACCACATGGATTATAGAGTAGTGGGCTAGATAGGTTCAACATCTAGAGTTGGAGCTTCTCTAGAAGATAAAAAAAAGTGCCACTGGTAGTGTACACATGGAGATCCGAGTAGGCATGATACTAATTCGGGTTTCTAGGTAGTTTTCTACTAGTGTGGAAAAGGCAGGAATACAAGGTTACATTTCCCTAGATACCTAGTGGAGTGATGATCTTGCGGAAGGATGGTCCATCTTCATTGGTTCTCTCTGTTTTTCTCCCCAGATGCTTGTGTCATGGGTTCCAATATGGCTCCTAATTCTAGAGCAGCACCACTAGATTCTCATTAGTCTAAAAACTAGTGTTCTTATGGCTGTTCAGGGCAAGGTGGAGGTCAGAGCTATGGTATCCAATCAGTAGGCTTATAAAGACTACATGGTGGATCATCAAAGGGTGTCATGGAAGGGTCATAGGTCCATGGTAAATGGAAGATATTTAAAGTGGAGAAGACCATATATGAGTATGATCTTGGACCATATAAAGTTCTTGTTATGATCCTAGATTCCCCAGTTTTACCTTCTTCACTATTCAATACATGTTAATTGAAATGTTTCATATATTTTTCTACTGTGGAGAGCCTAGGGCTCTGTATCATTAATTATTCAAATGTCTGGACACTGGACACTCTGTTCTAGACAAGGATGGATAGTCTACATCAGTTCAAGGAGTAACCTCTTGAGGTTGGGCTGTGTGACTTCATCTTGGACCTCTATGTCCTAGAGATGACGAGATATGAATTCAATCATATAATGGACTGGTTATTTCCCTTTCAAGTTTTTGTCGACTACTTTCATCATAGGTTTAGTTTCCCATCGCTAGAGGGTGGTTCTTTCATACATAATGGAGAAAGGGGTGACCAGTCATGCAAAGCCGAACCTAGGCATCATGGTTTGGGAGGAGTTATAGTCCATATTTATAGTCAATGTCTAAATGACAAGGGGACATCATATTTGGAGCTTCCTCTAGGGGTGGATTGATTCAGGGATGTAAATCCAGAGGACTTTTCAGGTTTGCCTCCATAGAGAGAGGTGGAATTTTTAATTGAGCAGTTTATTGGAGAAGCAACTCTTTCCATTCCTTATTATATGATGGATAAACCAGAGTTACAGGAGATCAAGAAATAGTTAGAGGATTTACAGGTGATGGGTTTCTTCCGATCGACTAATTCTCATTGGGGTTCACCTGTCCGATTTTTTAAAATGGAAGACAAACCCCTCAATTATTTTGTGGATTATCAGAATCTGAACTTGTAGATACACAAGTAATGATATCCCTTGTCTAGGATTGATGATCTTTTTGATCAGCTTAGTGGAGCATGAGTGTTCTTGAAGATTGATTGGAGATGCGGTTATCATCAGTTTCACATTAGAACAATGGATATACCTCTTAAATACTTTCCAAAAAGGCATGGCCTATATGAGTATGTGGTTATGCTATTTAGCCTCTTGAATGTGCCATTTATTTTCATGGTACTATTTAAATTATTGTTCAATCCATTATTGGATTCGTTCATAGTATTCTATGTGAATGATATCATGGTGTACTCTCACATACGACACAAACATTCCACACATCTTGAGATCATATTGAGTACGCTGACGAAGCATCATTTATAGATATGTTTTAAAAATGTCACTTTTGGATGGACCAAATTCACTTCTTGGGTCATGTTATCTCAGAAACAAGAGTATCAAAAAACCCAAATAAAGAGAGAGAAATATTTTTTTGGGAGTAACCGAATAAAATCTCTGTGGTATAGAGTTTTAATGTGATTGATGGATACTACCGACATTTTATATAATACTTTTCATTCTTAGTTGTGCTACTGAAAAGAAAGACTAAGAAGGGTGTGTAGTAACTATGGATAGATTCCTCTGATTCATCCATTATAGAGATGATATAATGGTTGACATTATCTTCAATATTACTTTTTCCATATCTAGAAAGAGAAATAATTTTTAATGTGATGCCCCAGGTGTCGGGCTGGAAGTTGTGTTCCTGTAGGGGGAAGTAGTATTTACGTACAGGTCTCAGAAGTTGAGGCCACATGAGAGGGATAACCAGACATGATCTTGAGTTGGTTGTAGTTGTTCATGCTTTATGTTATTGGATACATTATCTACTGGGATAGCACATTGTGGTTTTCACTGAACAAAAAAGTCTCATGTACATATTCACTCAGTAAGAAATGTATTTGATACAACAAATATGGTTTGAGTTCCTACCATAATTTTATTTTGAGTTTTCCTATATGCCTATGAAATGCAATATAGTGGCTAATGCATAGAGAATAAGATCATAGATACATGCAGTTCATGAGGCCAACAGAGAGAGGCATAATATGGCACTGTTTTGTGATATACATTTGGAGTTGAACAACAAATAGGGGAAGAGGTTTCATTCTTATTTAGTTGTTATCTCTACTCTACTTGATCTATTTCATATGAGGCATATATATGATTTTGATGGACTAGTTCTATGGGATTGTGTGATTAGAGAGGACCCAATTCCCAGATGAACAGTATGTGACGATGTGATCTTACATTATCATGGATGAATAAGGGTGTCATCAGACATAAGCGAGGGGCTGATGTAGGTGAATAATTCCTTATTTTTGAATGTTCATCCTAGAATCACCAAGATGGCTCAATATCTACAATGTCAGTATCAGTGTCCTGGTATAAAGGGATATATTTCCGGTTTGGTGATGTGGTCTTCCACCTGTCACTAGGTGAAGGTAGAGCATCGGCAACCTGTAGGGATTTTGCAGCAGTAACCCCTTCCCAAGTGGAAGTGGAATGATATTGCGATGTAAATCATGAAAAGATTGCCGAGGACTCCTGAAGGGAATGATATAGTTTTGGTTTATATTGATAGAGTCATGAAGTATGAAAAAGTTTTACCAACCAAGAATACAATCAATGTTGTTGAGATATGAAGGTTGTACATCTAGGAGATCTTATATTTAAATGGTTTTCCTCACTCCATTGCTTCAGATTGGGAAACTCATTTTCCTTCTCGGATCTAGAAAGTACTACAATGGGATTTTGGTATACATGTACTTTTGAGTACAACATAACATCCCCAGATAGGTGGCCAATCCAAGTGTACGATTCAGGTGCTAGAGGACATGCCTCGAGAATTAGTCCAAGAGTTTGCAGTTCTAGGGTGAATCAAAGAGCTCTTGTGAAGTTTTTCTACATTAATAGTTTTTAAGAAACTATTCAAATGGATCCTTATGAGGATTTGTATGGTAGGCCATGCTGATAACCTATATGTTGGCTGGAGTAAGGAGAGGCAGCTATGATGGGGCCTCATATTGTCAAGGAGACCATATAGTAGATAGAATAGATTCCAAAAACGATGGATACAGAATATTCGTGATAGATGACCTATGCTGATCGATGGGGATGACCTCTAGAGTTTGGGGTCATTGATCAGGTTTTCCTACGTGTCACAATGAGGTTGGAATACAATAGGATTAGAAGACATCTCACGATTTTTCCAAGACATGTTGGAATGTTTGAGGGTTTTTAAAGAGTGGACCAGTTTCCTGTCCGCTAAAGTTACCTCAGAGGTACTGGGATATGCACGAAATCTTCCACGTTTCTCAACTACAGGTTTTACTTCTCAGACCTGTCTCAAATTGTTCAACCTGATGAGGATGCGATGGAGGTGGAACCATTGTTCGAGGATAATCCTCTCTATTTTTTTTATCTAATAATGATTGTTATTCGATGCTGGAATGTTCCGATAGTATGGGTGTTATGGAAGCACTGGTGAGTACTGGATGAGATAAGGGATAGGGAGACCGATTCTCAAATTCAGTGGCCAATTTTGTTCGATGATTCTTCTTAAATGAAATTTTATTAGGAAAATTGTGGGAAAATATTATTAAGGGTTTAACATTTTAAGATCCTAGATATTCTATTCAAGAATGGATCCTTTTTTTCTCATTTTCTGAGAATATGGATGTTTCTATATTTTTACAGAGTACCCATCGTGTACTTTGAAATACATGTTCTGTACAAAGTTTTCTATGGGTTCCATTATATTGGCAGTGTGGAAGCTGAGTACATGGTCGTGTGGGGTGAACAATTGACTGCATAAAGCGGGATTGGTAAATATATATACATGAAATGTACTTTTAAATGACATTAAATGTATTTTTTTTATTTTTCAAATCACCCCAAGGTTGCATCTAATTGGTAGAAGTGACTTCTCCTGGACTTGCCACATCCAAGAGTCACCATAGGGCATGATTCTTCGCCAAGACCCTGATCGACCACCGTTCTACAAATCAACAGTTGTATATTGCGTAGGAATCCCCATGGAGAGTTCTTTATTATTCTAGAGAATATTTCCTTGATTTATCCCCATTCTTGATATATCCTTGGTTGAATGTTTTAGATGTTTTTTAGATCTTCCTCGTTCTAGTATGATTCAAGGGCCGACAACAGAGTATATCGATCCCATTAAAACAAGGTATGTGGTTTGTGGATTTACAGAGTTTGTCTTCATATTATATGTACAAATTTTCCCAATACCCTAGTTCAGGGTATTTCATGTTTTGCGATTTTAACCCTGTTGATGTCTACTCTGGTTGTTTTCTTTATTTTGGACTCTTGTTTGTAAATTGGTTAGTTTTTTCACACTATGGAGGTATTTTCATGTGTTTGAATTTATATTAATGTTTTGGTCATGTTTTCCTATTAGGATTTTTTCTTTCCATTCCTAGTGTTCTTAGGTTGGAGTTATTTATCGGATGTTATGATATGATTTGTAGCTGTCTAGACATGCAATAAAATTAGGTTTACATTGGCTGTTATGCATTATTTTTGTATGATTAACTTATATAGTGTTGTGGGAACCTGGTGTAGTGACAATATAAGAAGAATTAACATTGATGGATTCCCTTGAGTGTTTTTATTCTTTATCATGCAGCGAGACCATAGAGGGGGATTTCCGTTGCGTGATCCTTCAATGTGTCTATAGATAACGTTGTGATACCGCTATGGGATTGACGTTGAGTTCTCCCTCAGTGGATCTATAGTTACCATTCCGATACCACATGAGGAATGGACGAGGATGGATTCATCTGAGTGACTTTAGTTTATAGTTAAAAGACTATAGGGGGAATTGATGACGAGTTCTTCCTCAGAGATTATTTTTTTTATTTTGACCAATGGGGTTAAAGCATGTGAGATTACTGAGGAGGTTGTTGTATTATTTTATAAGCCTATCCAAAGGGGTTAGGCTATGAGAACATACCAGAGGGTGACATGGGATTGATTAGTGGAACTACATGGGATATAATGTCAGAACATCCTAGAGGGATTCCTATTTTGGTTTGGTTGATTAATTGAATAATGTAAATGAATGTAATTGAAAAAGTAGGACTGTTTACTTTTGAGTAATTACTTGTTCATTACTTCTTTTTCTTATTGAGTTCCATATATATTCACTGCCTTTTAGGCACAAATCATTGGGTTTTTTCCTACTGGGATTCGTCTCACACCATGTTTTAGTCATGATTTTGGGATAAAAAAGTATATATTTCTATAGGTATAGAAAAGGGAATGTTCCCTTATACATCATGTACATAATTGTTGTAGAGATGGAGAGCATGAGACTAAGCTGAGACTTGCTATGCTGCTAGAGTTATATACTTGTTTTCCTTGTACATTGGTTTAATACTGTATTCCAGCATTGTGAGACATTTGGATGCATTCTGAGATACTTGTCTAATGAATCATTATTGATATATATATATATATATATATATATATATATATTCTATAGTTTATTACTTACTTCCATTCTTACACTATATACTATTGTATGGTATTATTATTGATTCCACTACTATTATCAGTTTCTTTTTGCAGCATTACCCTTCCAATGAGGGAATAATTTCTCTACTATCTCACCTAAGGACCTCTCTTCTTGTCATAAACTTCTAGTATTTGGGGAAATTTTCATGAGGCCATGTGACCAACCGGGTACGGGGAACCTCTGTGTGGCACTCTGAATCGGGATGATACACTTATTTTTTTTAGTAATATTATCATGTGATCATCATTTTCTTCCTTTCACATTCAATATAAAATAATATGATCTATAAAAACTACCCAAACTAATAAATGTAATATCTAAAGAATTTTTTCATTAGATCCATGATAATTTTTTGGGAATTTTTATGAAAAAATGGAATAAAAAATATTTATATACTCTATAGCTTATAAGAAAGGATGTCAACGATATTTAATTTTTATTCCTAAAATGATCATATATAGATGAAAAATAAATATTCTAAATATATTTATCTCCATATAAATTATAAAAACATTAAATATTATAGATGATAAAATTTTATGTTAGTAACCTTCATCTATTCATGATAATCTATGTAGAGTGACATTAATCTATCATCCTCATTAAAAGAAAAACCATATAAATCCATGGTGATGAAATTGTCTATATAATTACATTTTAAGAATATACTGAGTTTCATTACTACTTAATGTAACTCATTATGGAATTATCTTTATGGATTAATTAAAATGGGTTTTGAACTATTTATTAGATCTATTGAAAACACCCCTTCAATATTTGATGGAAGAATAATCAATTCTTATGGATACACATCAACAATAACCCAAAGAGTAATAATATCATCATTTCATAGTTTCATCAAAACTATATATGAAAAATATCATTAATTTAGATTAATTAATATCCAAATGATTATATTATTGTCTATTAAATGTTCATTCACATACTAAAAATACTAAATTATCATTTATTCATTTGGAATATGAAATGCCACTCTTCATCCAAATTGAGTTATATGGGATGTGTATAATAAAATCCAATCCACCACAAGAATAAAATCAAACTCATATAAAGGATTAATAATTATATTTTTAAAAATAATTTATGAAAAACAACATTTTTAAAGAAACTATATACTTAAGATACAATAATATTACCATTATCATTTTTCATGATTAACTCAATATAAAGTAGTTAACCTGGTTGTTAGATTCAATTTGAAAATTCCTAATATATTAACAGCGTGTATAGGTAATATTAATTAAGACACTAGTTCTCCTATAGTGGATGATATGTGTACCTTAAACCATGAAATTATAACTACATACATTAGATGGAATGTTCTCATGAGATTAAATTTATATTTGCTCTGAAATTATTATTAATGATACTAATCAGTATAAACATTCATATTCCTTGATTTTTAGAAAAAGTGAGCATAAAAATTACATTTGATGCATTAGATACCGCATGGTTCATTAGTTGAAATATTCTTCACCAATATTGTCTTGACAAGTATATTCATCACCTTTCAATATTCATAGGCTTTATGACCCACCATTCCATATAAAAAGCAGCACACGAATCCATTCACAAAATTGCATTTATGTTTCATTCCATGTTTTTTGAATAAATATAATCTGAATGTCATTCCACCATGAAATTTTTTCTTGTTTTCACAAGACCCGGTCATTCTTTTAGTGTATGATCCTAGGGAATGGTGAGAATCCATAGATTCCATTTCATCCTTTGGTACACAAAAAAATATCTTCATATCTACTTATGTATTATTTTAATATTTCTTTTATGAATTATTTTAATCCTCCTAATAATAAAAACATATTTATTTCAAGCCTATTGATTAATCCAAAATCATGCCTTGTATGAGTAGTATACTTTTCATTGTATGTATCAATGTATTCATCCAAATGATTCATTATCTCAATGAATTACTTCTCATATATTTATACATAATATAATGTATGAGTATATAAAAAAACATCCTATTAAACTCATTCTATTATATTTAGTCAATTTTTAATTCTTGTATCATTTTCTTAATATGGTTGAACCATGGATATGATTCACCTTAAAAAAGATGGATATGACAACTATTTAATGTTCAGAGTATTGGAGAATGTATAATATATTCTCAAGATTTTTTATCCATATCATAGCAATTAGTGGATCTGGATTCCCAATAAATGAATATGGATGTTTCCTCAAGATATAATCAATAATATCATTCCCTCCATTGATTATTTGGAGGATCAAGATGATTCAATTACTAATAAAAACGTATGATCATTTCTACTAGATTATGTATTCTAGTTCTTATAGTATTCAAATTTTTTGTCGGGATATTCTTTTAATATCCATCATATCCATTGTTTGAACAATGTCTTACGGTTCTATCAATTGATTAAAACTAAAAATAATGGTGTTGGAATCAAGCTAAAAATATAAACATGATCTATAATATAGTAATGAAATATCCATCCTTAGATTTCAAAATCATGACACTTGATTCTGAATGTATAAGAACATAGGATTAACCTAGGTTTTGGATAGTCATTACAAAGTCATTAGGATTTTATCCAATACTTGGAAAAATTAATGGGGTTTCAACCGAATTATTCCAATCAAAATCCCAAATTATCAACTGAAATATACCTATAATTCAAATGAAACAAACTAGTAATTTACAAATAAGTATAACATATATTATGTGGAATATTCGATTCATTTTGAAAATACATGCATAAGGACTATTAAGGTATAGTGTATTTGGAGTCCAAATACAACATAATCTTATTTTAGGAAAAAAGTCAACTTATTCGAGATTGATCTCCACATATATTAATCATCATAAACATGTTAAATTTAAATACATTATTCCGTAAATATGGACCTAATAAAAATAATTGGAGAGAATATAGAACATTTTAGGTAAAATGTGATATATCAATAAATGATCATATGAAAGAATAATATAATCACATGGGTAGTAGATCACGACCAAAACTAATGATAAAATCCAGCCCATCAATGATTATAAAAATGATCTATGACTCCAAGATTTATTATTTAAAATGAAAGGAATCATTTGAATATAATATTATAATAAATCAATATTGAACCATATGTTCATTTCAAAAATTATAGGCACCATCATAAATATAAAAACTATTTCATATGTCAATATTAACTATTAAGACCATAATATCATTAATGATTAGGTATCATCACTTTTTTCCCCAATTAGATTAAGAACAATAAATTTTTTCTAATATAATATAATAAATATGACATATTTATATAGTGAATGAAGCACATCGACTTCAAATCAAAATAAGATAAACTACATAGATTTTTTTCACATTATTATTTCATGAGATACAATAATTTTCCAATTTAATTGGAAGGGTATATAAATCTTCACCCACAGGTCACATAATAAAAAAAATACATATTTTTTCGACCATATCACAAAGAATTATTCATATTATAACATCATAAATTATAAATGGAAAATGGAATTCCTATTCAGTTCTTATATTTCTCATTGGATAACCCATAAAAACAAATTGAATAAAAAACATCGCATCATCATAATCTATAATATAAAAAGATAATTATGTAATCATTGTATCACATCCTCAGTAATATACAATTAACATTAAAGGATTTTATCATATATTAAAAATTCATAAAAATAATCATTATCATATTTTATGAGTAAATTACAATTTTTATGTTGAAATCGCATATATTAAAAATTAAAACATACATAAATAATGAAAAAAATCATTTAAAATAATTTTGGAATCCTAAAAAGGAATAACAAATCATTGATAGTTTATTAATGATGAAAATTCTATTCATGTAATATAGGTTAATATAAATGATTCATTTCACTCTTTTATAAGAAAATAAAATCACATCCTTCGGAAATTGAAAATAAAATTCCATTTATGATATTTTTTATAATTAAATAAAGTTTGAAAATGAATTTAAAAAATCATAATACATTGGTTAAAAAAATTTCAAGATATTTATTTGAAAATTATTTTAAATGAAGAAAAATTGTATTTGACAGAGGAGACTAATAATGTAATTTTTCTATAAAATTAATCTATTGAAATGTTGAATATATAAAATGAGTAACATAAAAGGAAAAATATTATCTTGAAATGTTAATAGTGGATAGTAAAATATTTTTTATTCCTAATGAAATTTCTTCATCAAAATCATATTCATAAACAATCCCAATAAACAATTGGATTTTTATATAATATTCGTACAATATAAGTAAAATTTGAATCCAGAACGCAAGAATGTATTTACCATATATAGAAGTATATATACATATTTTTTTCCTTCGGATAATCTTAAAATAATTTGATTTTTATTATATACTACTTATTAAATATAAAAATGGTCAATATTAAATGTGTCTGTTAGAATATGTAGTCCGACGAAATTACATTATATCATGTTAAACATTATTAAATGGAAATCATTGTCCATATATACTAAATTTATATAAATAATTCTATACAATATTATCATAAATTATTAAAATTTCATAAATTTTCCTATGATAGTATTATAATAACCATTTGTTAATAATACCTTTCAATAATCACCATTTATAGGGAAAATTGTATCATTGTTTATGATAGTTTCTAATAGTAATACTTGTGCATGTAAGATTATCATGGTTCCATTATCACATGACTGTAAGAAACATATAAATATAATATTTATCTATTATATATTTATATTTATATTTATTTATAATGTATATATATAAAATTAAATATACTATTCAGAGAAAATTTACTCTATATGTACTCATGAACTCAATTCACATGTTTCGATGGATGGAACCAGAAAAACATTAACATTAATTATCCATTTTAGAATAAATTTTTTATAACATATATAATATATATTCATTAGATATATCCTTATTATCACCCATGAAAATCATAAATAACAAATGAATTGCATCGCATAATGGAGGTTGTAATCAACATATACAATGAGAAACATTATAATTTTCTAATTGATTGTATGTTAGGATGTTATATGTGATATTCTAATTCTAGAGTAATAATTATTAAATAAATATAATTTTTATATATATTTAAATACATCATTATATCTATCAATGATATGGGTTTTTTAAAACCTTTATAATTAGTTCGTGAGGTGGTAGTCCACTATACACTTAATCGAGAGTTCTATATTACATTTAATAGAAGATAAGTTGTTTATATATTTTGAACTGTATATAATAGAATAAAAATGTATTTAATTTAATTGTGTAGTTATATTATAATTTTTAATACACAAGTTATTGTTTTTAATTAATAATTAAAACAAATATATTTATGAATTCCATTACGTTGACATGGAGTTTTATTGTAACTCCTATTAAAGACAATTGTTTTGGTTTTTTGTGACGAACGGTAGCTATTGTACATGAATAATGATATTTTTTATATTTTTTAACATATTTTTTTAATATAAATGGATGATGATGGTTTAATAAATTAGGGGTTTATGTTCCCTTTTCTAATTGTGGTCAGTGGAAAACATGAATTTATTTAATTTTATCAAAAATTATGAAGGGAATTTTTTCCCAAAAATGATTCAAAATGGGCCACTGTAGATATTTATTTTATAGTATCTATATATTTTGTCATAATTTTGAAGTTATATATGTTTTTTTGTTATTTTAACCATTACATATTTAGTTAAATTCACCTTTGAAATCATATTATTACCTTAATCAGGGCCTTATATTTTTTATATTATTGCTTTTTATTATGAACACAAATTATGTTGACCTGATTAAATAATATTAAATATTATTATTCATAACGTGGAATCCAATTTATAATTTTATATAACTATTATTGGAAGTTAATTGTTTAAAATAAAACATTTTTTCGTGATAAAATATCTTATAATAAATAATTTCTAATGTACAAAAAATAAATATATATAAATTCAACAAAAAAGTTATTGAAAAGTAATAATTTGGTTAAATAATATTATTATTTAATGAATTTTATTTTAAAAAAACATTTTAATAAAATAAAACAACATTATAAATGATTTAAATATAAAGGAAATAAAAGTCAAAATAATTCATGATTAATTGAAAAAAATATTTTTTGAAAATTAAAAAATAAATAAATTAAATCTAATGTTGAAACATTAAATTTATAAATAATGCTAATTTTATCTAAATTATGTTATAATGTTGTTAAAAATAATATCATTTTTATCAGAAAATCAAATAAAATCAATTATAAGATAAAACACTTTTTGAAGAATATAAATTTATTAATAAAAAATATATTTTCATTAGATAAATCATTTGTATTTGTTAATAGAATGTGGTTATTAATGTTAATTTTTCCAATTTAATACAATTTTTATAATGAAATACTTTATTGTAGTTTATTTTAACCTAGTTGTTTGTGTAACATAATTGATTGAAGAGGTTAATTTGAAACAAAAAATATCAATAAGTATAAGGGTGTTAAATGTATATTCTATATCAATAGAGTTTATATTATATTCACTAGTTAGTTTACTACCAAACTGAGATTTTTCACGTGTCAATGTTTGGTAACCCCATTATGATATTTGACTTGGTACCTTTTTTTCAAACCTAGGTCGTTAAATTTTTTTGATAATTAATCTATTGTGTGGGTCACCCAAGGGTTTCAAATGTAGAATCATAGAATATGTGATAGGGAATGAGATGTTTTAATTACCTCTCAAATGATTCACATAATTTATTGAGGATAAACTCATTGATTTTTGATAATAGTAGAAATATGGTTGTTTTAAATGTTGTTTGCATTAGATTATTAGATATATAATTTTCTATAGAAATTTTTTGTTTTTCCTAAATATAAATTTTCGAATTGTTCAATAAACATCATTAAGTTTTGGTAGTTTACATAACTATGAATCTTATGTTTCATTGTATGTATGACTTTTCTTAATGGATTTGAGATAATTATGAATTATTTATGATCCAAATACATAATGTATTATTTAATATAAAGTTATTTCATAATCATGACCCTTTATGAATAATATTTGTTTTTCATTTTCATTTTAGTTTTCCAAATAAATATGATTATACTCACCACTTCGTATACCTTAACCCAATACATGATGTGTTTGTGAAAAAGACAGGTGCATTGGATATAGTCTTCATAGATATTGATCATGTTCATCTTATTCAGAGATGATGCATATATTTTATTTGAGGAACATGGTGGATTATGTAATATAATAGTGGTATCATATATCATGTATATTGGTATTCATTATGATTATTATATTTTAAGATATTATTTTCTATAAGACTTATATGATGGTTGAATTTAATTTTCCATGGGAATTTTCCTTTATATTATTATTCATGAAATATTTTTATATGACTTTATTATAAATAGATTTTTTTCACTAGCACATATAGACATACATTTATATATAAATGTACTTTTTATGGAGGTGTTTATATTATGCATTGATGATATATTTCTATTTAAGGATGATATAAGACATACCCCCCATATTGTGCAATTTTCCAACAAGGTGAATGGAACAATTCCTTGTAATTTTGGAGATAAGAATATTATGGCACAATCATCTTACTATTGGATCAGGTGGGTCCTAGTCGGGTTGGGTCTTTCCAAAAATTCCCAAGAAATTACACAACATGGTTATATATGTACATAATTATAGTTAAGAAATAAATTTAAATAACTATATTTTTTATTCTATTAAATTATCTAAATTTAGAGAGCATTATTGAATATAGAATTATTGTTTCTATTAATTTTTTAATTATTATAACGCATGAATAAAATAATGGAAATAATGAAAATGTAATTGGAATCCATTAATTAATTCGTTTTTAATGATTTTTTATCCAGGGGTTAATCATAATGGAAATTTTGGTATTAGAAACATATAAAATCTCAGGTAACATTGATCAAATTATTATAATATTAATTGATATTTTTCCTTAAATATTTTATAACTATGATTAATTTTATATAGAATAATTTTAACAAATTATATATGAAATCATATTTTTGAAGAGAAAAAATTATCAGGAATGGTTTATTTGATAAATTTATTTTTTTCAATGTTGATTAAATATGACAACCCATTCTCATTTTATTGATTGGAGATAGAAGAAGAGGAAACCAATCATAAACATAAAAGTATACTAAAACAAATTCATTCTGTTAACAATAGAGAGCTAGTGGAATTCATAGTATAACAACCATTCTAAGTTACATGGATATTGTAAATTTGGTAAACTGTATAAAATATGTATTACAGTATTTTTTATCTTAAATTATATAATTATTATGATATTTTTAGTAAATGTTTATTATTAATCATATCATCCAAATGAGAACCAATTATTGAAAATAAATATAAACAAATACCCCTGCTTCACCCCTAGTTGGAATGTTCTAAACCATTTAATATAATAAAAGTATAAAAATGGGGTTTTAATATATTTAATTTATAAAATTTATTACACATTATGAATATGTTCTCAATTGTGTCAAAAATAGAGAACAAAAATAAATGGGATGATTAATTTTATATACTTAAATATTAATCATGTGGCATTTAGAAAAGACATATAATTTAGTAACCCATTCACGTAAACCATTATGATATGTTATTATTAAGATTTCTAGAAAATTCCTATTATCATAATATAAATGATCAAAATTCTCTATACTCTCATCAGAAAACATAAAATAGAAATATTACATTATAATAAAAGCATTATAGATATCTTTTTGACACACAAAACCTTTTTTCCCTAGATTATCCTTCGTCCAAGCAAAACACTCTTCATCAATCAAGGCGATATGGGGAAACAATGTAATATTCCGGAATTGATTCTTTCTAATGTAAAATGAAAAATGTAATAAACTATAAAAAATAATCTGTATATTATTATTTGATTAATATATCATGTGATGACTTTAAAGGATGATACTAGAAAAAATATCTATTAATAACAAATCATTTTAAATAAATAATGAGATGGATAATTACAACATATATCAAAGTGATGGAGTATGTGATTTTTGTTATTATTAGCTTACATCTATCATATTTAATGGGTAATGATTCTGATATTACCCATTTACTATCTGTATTTTGAGAGATATTGTTTCCTCAATGGGATATTTAGATTCTAACCGCACACGATACATATAATGTATAACATAAAACAAATATTAAAATAATGGAAAAAATGAAATACATTATTACCATATTGATCTGAATGCATAAATAAGTCTATTCACTAAATTATTCACCATATTAAAATAATATATCTATATACATTAATTTATTTTATCTTAATTTGAAAATATATAAATCTAAGTGAGTTCAAATAAATGAAACTAATAATGACACTGATATTTAAATGAAATAATTTCTATTTGTATTTTAAATACAATATAGTAGTAGTTTATAATAAATTCATTGAGTTATGATATTAATATAACTTAATAATTCAATCAATAAATATGTAATTTTTTCTTAAAAAATATAGTCTATCAAATCCACACTAAAAATCATGAGTATTTTACACACATATTTGAATTTTCTAAGGGGTATAAATTTTTCTTAAGGTGAAACTCTATGATTGACTTGCTTTTTAATAGAAGGTTTACATGAACCATAATAATTTTATTCAACAAAGAACCTAATAATGTAAAATATATATAAAAAATTGTTCATTTATTTTTAATTTACCACTATTGAAAATAAAACATCTATGATATCACCAATTCATAGAATATGTAAGAATTTGGATGATGGGGAGTATGGATATATATGTTCTTGGGAATAAAAATAAACTATTAGACATTAAATTTATAGAATATTGAAATCATGTAATAATTGATATTTTTTTATTAAATCATAAAAATAATTTAGTTATAAATTTAAATAGAATTCAAATAATTAAAAAATTTATATTAATATTAAATATTAATGACCAGTAGATATAACAATTGACTTATTCAAACTAGAAAACCTAAGGTAATGGGTAATATGTCATTGATAATATATCAAATAGATCATAATAACTTGAAAATATATTCCTTCATGTGATGAAAGAGAAATTCAAAAAAATATTTCAATAAAATAATATACATTTGAAAATTAAAATAATGAATTAAGGGACCTTACATTTCATAAATAAAAACATAATTCATGATGATGATATCGTAGGAATGCCAAAAGACTCATTAAATGGATTAGGCTAAGTAAAATGATAGGTTAAAAATGATCAATACATTTTTTATAAAGATAAATATGATCATGTTTTGTTATTTATATCATGTGGTGGATAATTCTATTATATATTTTTGACAAACTATAAAAAATCATGATGTTATATAAATGAATACAAGTGTATTTTTCAATTTTTGAGGGATTATTTTTAAATATATTTAAAATTTTGATTCATTATATATTAAAAATTCAATTCTAATTATTATTATTTTTTACTTATTGGAATAAAATTTGTTAATGTGTATTTTATTATAAAAACATCAAATATATTTTGGCATATAAAACACCTTTATATTTTTCTTATATAAATTTAATAAAATTAAATTCTTATCTTAAAATGAAAACATTTAATGTGATTAAATTACTAATATTATTTATTTTATTTTTTATATTAAAATATGTCATAATAAAATCTAAGAACTTGTAAGATATTTTACAAACAATATTGATATTCATTTGTCCTAGATGATTCCAATAATTAAAACTTCTTTAGAATATTTTGGAATTTCCATCATTGAATATATTTTATATTCCAATTTCACATTTATATTCTTAATGAATGAAATTATTTTTTTTAAAAAATATTTATTTTTTCTGATTGAAAATATGTTACGTTATTTTAAAATTTTAAATTAAAAAGTAGATGAATTAGAAAAAATATTTAAATAATTTTATTCTCTATGATATATATATATATATGTATATTTATTATGAATAATCTATTAATAATCTAGATTTTAATTTTTTTAGTATTATATTATCAAATGATATCGGTTACTATACATTAGAGTTTTATGTTTCATAAGACAATCATAATTTTAGTCTAACAGTCAAATTGTAGACTTATTTCCTCAAGAGTCTACAAACCATAATAATAATAATATTAATAGTTTAAAAATTAATTTGTCATATCGTGAAGATTTACTCTTAAAAATCCAATTTAGTCTATAAATTTTCAATTCATATAAATTTTGTATTCATGGTTATGAAAATTTACCTTTTAGTCATATTATTCTTCCTTGAATATAAATATTTTTAGTACGACAGTATCCTGATTCCATGTATTATTGTTTAACCTATATATTTAATTGAAGCTGTTGTAGTGATGATAATGTTATATATTATATTAAACTATTCTGAGGAAATTAATGTATTTTTGTTTTTAAATAACTACATTAATTAATTTATTGAAATTATAAAATTTTAGGTTTTACATTCCCCCCATAATATAAATTATTTAAGATTTTTTTGGATAAATAATTTTAAAATCATGTCTATGTAATTCTTCATAATTATTTCCATCGGGACCCACATGACATTGGCCAAGATTTTATTCATCTAATATAGATGTATATGTCATGTTTTAAAATTCTAAAACATGCATTTTCATGGTTTTTCAAAATACAAATTCTATTCATCATAAAAAAATTTATAATATATATATATATATATTCCATTAATTTTGGGATAATAAAATTGAATTACAACATATTGTGTTTTAAATTTAAATAGAACATTTCATGTTCCTCAAGGTGGGTTTTTAATAGCGAGATAATAGGAATGAACAGAAATTACCCAAATACTAAAAATGATATGATTTCAACGGATATATATTTTTTCATTTATATAATGTTAAAAAACAATTCAATAGAAGAATTCATGGAATAATATTCCCCTATATGAAACACCATATCCTACCTTTCATTATCAATAAATTTATCTTATTTTATCTACAATGACATAGTCATTTTTATATCAAAACAAAAAATTGTAAAAAACTCTGTATAAAAAACTGGGGTTCATTACATAGGTTTATCAATTTGGGTCAGAGTACAACATAATATGAAAAAAATATTGTTCCACTATTATAATATAGTTTTTTTGTCTGTTTAAATAAAATGATAGGTTGATATTGTCATTATTGTTATTGTATCTTGGGTTTGAATGCTCTTATCTTGTCCACTTATGTTTTGATTTATTCTTTTAGAATTCTATTTGATTATGAATTGTATGAGGTTCAAAAATATTCCTTAAAATTTAATAACTTCTAAATTATATTATAAAATTGGAAATATAATTTATGCTTATGATTATATATAAATAGTAATGTTTATCCATGATGATTTAAAATATTACTAAAAAATTCATATATGTAATATAAGGTCTATATCATCCCGTATTCCTAGGAAATGTGTACAATATATAATTTGTTTAATGATAAAAATTAACACATAATTTCACATAACAATCATATGATTCCCATTGATGAAATATATTTTCATATTCTCCCATTTGTATAAATTAATAAGATAGGTCAAATG
The DNA here is from genome assembly GCA_963277665.1 of Viscum album. Classification (NCBI taxonomy): domain Eukaryota; kingdom Viridiplantae; phylum Streptophyta; class Magnoliopsida; order Santalales; family Viscaceae; genus Viscum; species Viscum album. The sequence continues at coordinate 522,492,774 of OY728160.1, forward strand.
GTTTTCCTCAAATTTTGTCTCCTAAAAATAGATTTTTAACATTAATAGTATGGACAAAAATATGTTATCTTTAATTTATTTTCATTATGGTTAAAAACAGATACACATAAAAAATAAATTTTATAGATAGGGTATGTTTTTTTAGTCATACAGATACATATCACAATAATATGATTCTTGGATACAGTTTTAATATTTTAAAACACGATAAAATTCCCTTAAAATCTGATGATCTTTTAATGCTATAATAGATAACCAGGGGATATAAAAATGACTGTTGTGTGATATGACATAAATATATGGTGTAATGATGGAAATATAGAGTTAGTAGCTGTAAATGTGATTTATACTTGAAAATATGGTCAAATTTGAAGTAATATTATAACATCAATGTATCACATGAATCTGGAAACCACATAATACATGAAATTAGAATTGTATGACATGGATAACCACAAAGTAATCATAAAAAAGTGTTCTTAATATAATTAATAGCTCTGTAAATTGTATCTTTGAAGATGATAACAAAAATTAATGCATGGGATTGAAATATGATTTTGGTCCCACCTATCATTATCATGTCACAAACACAAAACTGTGTGAAACATTTTATTTATAGTATAAGAACACATTTCTTCACATTTAATTCCATGATTATGGAGTGTGGGTTTCATACATAGATGTACTAAATAAAATATATAGAGGTAAAACATGTTAAATACCATTTTCTGGGAATGGTTTTATTCATTTGTAAAAAAATTATTAAAAGTAATGTTATAATTTTTATAACATAACCCCGGAACATAACAGTTCTTGTTATTTGTTAAAGAGTGTAAATGGTTGTAACTAATTACATAGGAATCATAATTATATTAATGGGATCTAAAAAAACATTTCAACATTAAACTATGGAAAAAAATAAATATTTCTATGAATGTTCATGAACAATGAGAAAGTGGAAGAGAATCCCATACTCAATAAGATATTTCTAAAATATTTGGCAGAACATTAAAAGGAAAATAAGAACACCTAATTAGAGATATATAAAAACTAAACATTGTAGAAAAAAGGTAATTCATTGTTGGAAGCTAATTTTGGTTCCTATTTTTTTCAATTTACACAAGATTAATTCCTCACAAAAGGTTGTTTCTTTAGATTGGGTCTTCATAAATACAATAAAGGAATTATTATAGTGAAGACTGGGTTATGTAATGGCTATAATTCATGAATATGTGTAGCATTGAGAAATAGAATCGGGAGTGGTGTGATGTGTTGACAATAATCTCTACAACCATGATAATTTGAGAATTGTGAATGTGCAATGTGTTGATGATAATATCAATAAATCTGATGATCTTCACAATTGGTTTTGGTTGAACTAGAGTATCAAGAGCGAATGATCTTCATGATTATGAATTTATAGGTTGAAGAAAAATCAGTTGGTGGGATGGGATGATCACGAAAGTATATGGCTCTAAATATGAGGCTACCCTACTTCATTGGACACGAAAATATCTATTAAAAATGTTCAATCTATCATAATTAATAAGTATTAAAGCATCATTAATGAACTATTCAATTTTATATGGAGAATCATTAAAATATTATCTTAAACATGACCAATTCTTAGTTATCTTGGAAAATGGGGTCCCATGTCAACTGGGTATTTCGTGATGACTCAATGAGCTTCATGAATGAAGATAGATCTTCTAAGGTTATTTTTTCATGAAGGGTTATCTTCATAAAAGTGATTCATGGAGAAGATTCAAACAAAATAGTATTGAATATAATTTTTATATGAACAGGGATTTCAACTACGTCAACCATAGTCTATGGTAAAAGAAGAGTCTCATTATAGGTGGGTAAAAACTCTTAAATTACAATATATTGAGGAAATAATAATATCATTAAAACTATTTAATACATCACATAATGTAGTGATACCAGGGAATTTAATGGTTCCGTTCAGAAAGAGGATCTGGTTTTTCCCAAAAATCATTTAAAGAATGTGTGACTTCAACAAAGTGACTATGTCTTAACATCAGTATTCCACAAATGGTAATGATTAGTAGATTTATGTTTGATCTACATGATTTCTATGTATTCTATATGGACTAGATATTATTAGAGAATAGTCTAACATTTTTATGTGGTCTCTATTCATATTAATGCTTGATTACTACATGATTCCATATGATATCTTGAAAAATGTTCCTACCAATATAGGAATAAGATCCATCACATTAAATGAAAAATATGACCATTTGATTCACCCATCCCATATAAGGGTGTTCAATGGTCATAAAATAATTATAGTTAAATCATTATAAATGGGGCTTTACTAATTATTTACCATTAGTTAGATGGAAAATATATAGAGTAAGTGAGTGTAATTATTTTTCAATTTCCAATAATATTTTTTTGAATGTAACTAATTAAATATTAAAAACAGCAAAAAAACCCCATTAGATTTTACATGTTTTCTTTGATTGTGGTTTGGAAACCAATATTTTGGTAGCATATTAATAGAATCATCAAAATAAAATCATTCATGATGTAGAATGCAATTTTTTTAAAAACACTTTTTTTAAAAAAATATTATTGTTGTTTTGAGGATTCGTTATTGGTTAATAAAATAAATAAAATAAAATAACATCATTTTAAAAGGAGTACATATATTTTACCTTGGATATAATTTAGTTTATATGTTACATCAGTTTTGGACTATTATGATTCCATGGTTAATTCCATTTATTTATACAAGATTTGTTTACCCAAAAATACCAATCTCATAAAAATATATAAATTCATGAATTATCTAATTATTCTGTTCTGATTAAGAAAATTATATTTGTTTTAACAATATAATTATATATATATATATATATGAATTTGAAATTTTAAATAATATTATATCATCATTGGAAATTAAAAATTTTTATGATAGAAACTACATTCATACCATTTTAAAAATTACATGTGATATCACTAAATTGATAGAAAATTAATATTCAAATAAATAATATTTAACGAAGTGGTTGTGAATTTCAAAATTATGTTATTTATAATATTTTTTTTAAATGAATATATATATATATATATTATCCAAATATACATATTTTTTTCTTTGTATCAAATTATGATTTTTGATATTATTTTTTAATCGTGTTTATATTTAAGTTAATAATGAAAGGGGATAAAAATAATAATTATTTTATAGAAAATAATTTATATAAATTCATGTTACTAGGGTCAACATACATAAAACATAAATACACTAGTGAAACCCCTAAGGGTATTATGATCCATTTTATTACATTATTATGGTCTTTCTTTGAAAATGGTTTGGTATGTGATCTTTAAAAAATTGAATATCCACAATATATGGTTTCAATCGAGATTCACATTATGGATATCAGTTTGGTCTTGGCCTTTTGGAAAACCTCACTCATTAAATCTCAATTATAAGAACTAAAATGGGCATCACATCGTCTTCTACTACTGGTCATGGTCAACTCTTCAACTATCTATTTCCACAACATTATATTATAACACTTCATAAATTTTAATATAAATGTTTATTATATAATTACTATAAAAAATTTAAATTATTCATAACATTATTTTATGATGGATACTTAAAATAGGGAAATACATTAAATGTTTCCAAAATAAAAATTAATAGAAATTTAATTTGTTATATATTTAAGAATTAAGGATTAATGCATTTATTTATTCAAAATAGAATTCCATTTATATGGATCTATTTCATTAAAATATTCATTGTAATTGAAAGTTAAAAATCTATATATGAAAATTTCCAAATAATTATTTATTAATAAAATACAGTATATCACTGTACTATAAGTGTGTAAATTGAAATTAATGGGATGAGATTCATATATTAATTTGTTCACAATAACATGTACTGATGGATTATAATTTTTCATCCAATTTTTAGGAATAAATCCACTCATAGTTGATGTGTGTTGTCTCCCATTTTTTATTATTTAGACATCATTTATATTATGTTGGGATCATATTAAGGATTACTTATCTTTTTCTATTAATTTTATAATCCAAATAATTTGAATAGAAATTCATTTTAACGTAAAATAATATTTTCAATCACCAACTAGAAAAATTGAAATATTATTTGATTCTTTTCCATCATAAAATAAATAGAACCCTATTATAGATCTTACAAAATCCATTTTCCACATTTTTAAATTCCTAGGGTATTTGATGCTTAAAGAAGTCATACTCTATGATTAGATATTGAAATTTCATGTATCTGATGTTTTCATCTTTCTATATGATTACATAAGATAAAAATTGGTAATATATGTATATGTCACATCAATAAACATATATAGAGTGTATATATATTCTTATTATGTACAATTATTACCAACTCTATATGAAGCATTGGATTATTTTGAACCCTAGTTCATTATTATTATTTTAAATAAAAAACAAAGGTGTAATATTTATTAAATAAAAGACCTAGTCAATTGTTTTATGAATAAATATATATGAAACAATTATTTTTACTGAAAGTAAATATAATATTGTTCCATTTTTTAATAAATTATATATTTCAATATATTAATTTTCATATCCCTTCAACTTTGTGAATTTAACATAATTATAAATCATCTACAATATCAGGATTAATAATTTTTAAATTTTTTAAAAGAAATCACCAATAAGGAATTCATAGGCCGTGAAAACGATGTTTTTAAATTTTATTAATTCTATTTGTTAGTTTTTCCACAACATTTTTCATTGAAGGGTATTTATATTTTTGAAAAATAGCTTTATGAATAGTAACTCTTTAATAATAGTGGTAATATATGTTTAATATTATGTAAAAACTTATTATATCATGGAAATGTTAATAATTCAATATAGTTCCCATCCTAATAATAGATTTTAAAATTCACCATGTAATAATTATAAATTTTCATAAATGATAATCATCATACTTCATAAATATATTATCCATCTAACCATAATGAAATGAGGTGTAATATTAATATTTAATGTATTTACACTTAATTAAAATTTACCATAACCCAAAGGGATATTCTCTTTTAGTATATATTATTTATTAACTATTTATTGAGAGTAAATAAATAACATCATTCGTTGGTATTTTTGGGTCTTCTAAATGTTGATAAAAATTTTCTTCATTGTATATTACAATTAACTATTCGTAATAGTAATGGTGTAATAACCCCTCCCTCTAGTGATATCCCTTTTGGAATAGAAAATACGAAGGATATAGAATGTCCCCAAAATCCTACATCTATTAGTCATGGGGATGGTGACTAACACTACCTGTTTATCCATCATACTCACGGGAGACATTAAAAAAACTAATTTTTATGGAGTTAGAGATATGTGATCCACTAAAATAAACAATGTTAAAATAGAATAAAAAATCCCGTATGATTTGATGATTTATATAAACTAAGTATTAAATAAGTAAAAATAAAATATTATGTACAAATAGAAATCCATTGGTAATGACCTTGAATCCCCAAAATCTACTAAACAACCCCTTGAGATAGTGATTCCCAACTCAATCAAAACACGAATCTTATTGAACTAATATGTTTTTTATAAGTAGGGAGAGTATAACATTTATACTCAGTAAGAATATCCTTTACATGTATTTTTTAAAGAATTAAACAATGAATTACTATTCAAATTAAATAATCAAATTATATTTACACAAATAATAAAATAGTAAAAATAGTTACCTAACCTCAATAACACTAACCCATCCAATACAAAATTGATGTAAATCAATCTAATATATATATATATATATAAATTCCAATATCACATAACTACTAGTCTGTCACTGTCACACCACAATGGATAAGGAATATGATAATACCTCCTATGAATAATCAAGAACATCATGAAATAGTATCAACTTCAATATTGAATACTATATATCCTATCGTATCTTAACATTATTAAAATCTAAATAGTAACAATGTATATTCTCTATAATAGATGCAACATGTATTTTAGGAAATATACCTTTTGTAATCATAGTTCGTGTGAGTACAACTACATGAAGATTGAGTCACCACTACTACAAATAACTATTATAAATAACTCAAGTCATTATAATCCATACATAAAATCTATATAGATAATCTAATAAGTAAAAGTGTTGTCAATATAATATACCACAACATAATAATTTATTTATGGAATAAACCTATATTAAGAGACCTTGATCAAAGTTACCAAGAGATATATAAATCATCATTACATTAGAATATGATACAATGAATCAATTCATGAATGAGAAAAAAATTTATTACTGTTGGTACTATAGATACATACATTTGTTTTTCTTTAAATTAAAAAAATTCTAAATAATTTTTATTCAAGAATATATTAATTCACCATATAATATTCTTTAAAACAAATCAATGTACACTTATTGGAGTCCTATGGAATGGGAAAAAATAATGGTGAGATCAAATTATTAGGATGAGTTAACTAAAATGAAATCATTCATGAATCAATAATCATAATTAGCTTGGAAAGGTGTATAAATGAACACACATTACATATAATCAATTAACTGAGAAGGAAGTGAGTATAAAGATAATATCAATGTGAAAATATCACAGATAACAATATATTGGGAATATTAGATGAATGAAAATAGATTCCATTTATTCAATAACATTAATATCATAACTAGATAAGGCATAATCAATAGAGAATGTCACATAACAAAAAACACATGGAATCTAATTAGAAACTATTAATTAAATTCATACATTAATTTTATCATCAGGAAAATATACTTCATGTTAAAAAATTAATACATAATGAAGGAAATAAATTATTATTAGACATCATGAACATAGGAGCATGATTCATCTACCATCAATAACACTCAAAAGATAGTTTAAAACTACTGTATATAAGTGTGTCTAGTTTGGAGAACATATTTTATACCAGGTTACAAATTAGACTACTAAGAATAATGATTTATGGAGGGCCAATAAATTATTGAGTCCCACTTGTCTCTTCATTTTCAAAGATTTATTTATATATAAACAAATTATTTTATTCATCAATAATATTCATTATCATCAAATATATGTATTGAGTAAAGTGTATAGATTTATAAATAGTTCCATAAATATAAAAAGATAAAATTAAATGAAGTGATGTTTATGTTGAAATTATATATAGTAAAATTAGTAATGAAATCCATGATATGTAATATTTATATATAGGGGAAATGTTACCACTATTAGAAAGTTAATAATTCAAGGAAATGTTAATAACTAAGAAAATAAATCAACGACGATAATTTCCATACACTTAATGGTAAAATTGATCATAAACCATCCATAAGAATAATAAATAATATATTAATACAACATATATAAATTATAGTAATAATAATTGTGATTACCATTAATGAATAGAAATAACAGAAAATGAACTCTATTAACATTCTTGGGGATAATATCCTTATAATTTTGAAAATAATAGTTTATAACCAAAATTTCTGAAAAAAAATATTAAATATAATTAACTATGAATATAATATTTTAGAACTATCATAAAATTATTAAATAACATGGTTGGTAATAAATGTTGGATATTTTTTACTTGTCATTCATGATAAAATAATCATTCCATAACATTTTTATGTAATGTAAAAAATGGGATTTTATTTGAAAAATATAAGAATATTACAATAAAAATAAATCGTACATTTTAAAAATACATATTTTTTTAAATAATTATAAAACAAATTGTCACGACCCATCCCTCGGGGCCCATATCGTGACTACCCCAATCCCACATTCCAAAGGCCAGGGGCTGGAGACTAGCAGCAAAGGCATAAATCCCTATACTAGGAAGGTAATGCCATTATAACTGTAAACAAACAGATCAGAGTAAACAACTGGAAGCAAAACACTATGTAAAAATCTATACAAAAGAAGTGCTGGAAAACAAAAGGGGCCGGAAATACATGACCTACAAGAAAGTTCAATTTCAACTGAAAATCATGTACAATTTAAGGAAAGTAATGCAGCTACTGCGTTGTCCTTCGGGGTCCCTACCTGAAGAGTAGGTAAAGATTTCCTCCTCAACACTCTTCGTCCGCCCATCTCCTCCGTGTACAATCACACCAAGTGGTCCGCCTCCGAGTACCGTCTAGTCCTGCTACTCTCTCCCTCAGTCAGTATTGTTCATCGTTTGCAACCAACACTACGAGGTGTGGGCATAGCCAATGCATGAGTAAGTATAACGATACTCAATAGGGTCCTCGAGACCATCATGGTCTCACAAAATATTACAAGGACAAACCACAATGAATGAATTAAATTAATAACCATTAGTTAGGTATATGACCATATATTTACCTATGTTTTCTTGTAACCCATCTCAATTTTGAGGAAAACACAAATGTCATTGACTCACCTCAAACCATGATTTTGATTATTGAAACTACGGCTGGTGGCGTACTCCTCCTTTATCGAGTAACGTTGGCCTGCCGTATCACACCGAGTTTCCCCCCACTATCTTTGGACTGCTGAGGTACTTCTCTTGTCATGTACTGTGGGTTTGCTATGCTCACACAGAGGCACTCCGCACCAAGGGTCTGCTGCACATACACAAAGGCACTCCCCCCTCGTAGCCTGCTGAGGTACTCCTCCTATCGAGTGTTAGGGGTCTACCATGCTCAAAAAGAGGTGATCTCTTCCTTGGGACTGCCGCGTCACACAGAGTCACTCCCCACTAGTCTAGTCGAGTCACTATGAGTCAAATCGGTCAATCAGTCATCAAGTCTCATCCAGCTACTAGGTCTCTATACTTTGTCTGCTCGCCTACGAAAGGATATGCTCCACGAACAACTGGTTGATTCTCCAACTAACATGAACTTACACGAAGAAGTACCACAATGGTCTTCCACATTATAGGTGTCCCAACGTAGCAGACAATGCATCAATCAGATGCCCAGTCTGTTAGTGGTTTTCCTTTTTGTCTCGGGGGCCTGGTTGGATTTGTCCACGATCCTACCTGATCATATCTCAACTATAACCCAGACTCTTGTGGGGTATTCACAAAGGGACAATTTCTCTCCAAGAATATTGGCGCCAGTGATGGTTCGTCAAACAGACGTCCAGTGCCAAGTATATGGCCCACGAAGGTAATAGGGTCAGTATTGAGAACGGGTCTTGTCTGACCCGCTTGGTCCAACATGGCCCACCCCAGTATGGGCCAACCTGATCTGGTTCAACCTAGTTAGACTAGCTGGGCCTGACCCGGCCCATTGGGTGGGTCATCCAATTATGTTTGGCCCATTCCGATGGGACTGACATAGTGGACTGTGGGGGTGGTTCGACCTGGGCTCAGGGCCAGTTCAGCCCAGAGCATTGCGAGGGCGTAGCTTGGAGTGGCTCAGCTCGGATGGTGTGAGGGAGTCGGGATGCCGGATCACCCGGAAGCATGTGGGTCTCACGTAGGCTAGCTATGGGGGCAGCCAGTTCTGGGTGGCGTGTGTGGAGGTTGGCTCGGTGGTGCCTGAGCAGGCCGCAACAGGGCACCAGAAGGGTGCCGAGCAGGCCGCGGGGGCGTAGGGTAGGGAGCAGTAGGACACCTGGAGGCCACAGGAGAGTCGGGAGGCCAATGGGGCGCCAGGATATTGGCAGTAGGGGCCGGGTAGGCAGTAGGGCACTGAACGAGTGTCGGGAAAGCCGTGGGGGCGCCGTGCAAGGCACGACAGGGTGTCGGGATGCCGTAGGGGCAACGAGCCACGCGCCAGGCAGGGCGCCGACAGTGTTCGGCCCAGATCATCAGTGCGCCCCAGGGGTGTCACCATTTGTGGCGGCCACAGGTAGCATGACCTTCATCATTTCCACCTTTGTCGCTGTAACCTCATCTTTATTCAATAGAACACCAAAAGAAAAGAGAAAATGATGGAGTATGTCAAGCCATGTTTGGCTGGCCCGCACTCTCCGCGTTTAGGGAGATATCATTTGGCTCCTCAATAGAAGATGATGATCAAAATAATCCCACATCAAACCATTATTATCCATTCAAGAAGGTATAAAAAAGGTATAACTTCTACATGTAACAAACCCCTACCTCTTTTTCATTGATCGTTGGGGGAGTTGTAGAAGGAAGACGATGAAGACCGTTGTACATCGCGTCTGCAACACATCCTCAATTCTGAGATAGGTTGGTTCGTTGAAGACGTTGTGGAGGGTAGGTAGATAGGTGTCTAGGGTAGATGTTTGAAAATTAATCGTCACCGGTGTTCTTCGCGTTCTTCGTTTGGAGCTTTTCTCCCTTAACCCAAATTCCACGAAAAGAGAATGGAAACCCAACTAATAATAACAAATTGTCTATTATATTAATGTTGTAACATAATTCAAAATGGAGAATTAAATTATATAGGCTCTCCTGAATTAAACCATGATTGTTTGAACAATTAATTAAAAAGGGGAAGGTTGCACCAATTAATGGTAGTGGAGGTCGAGGGACTCCCCCATCATTAATGAGGGGAATTTGGAGATTTTCCACCACCCCATTAATTAGGGGAGTTTTATTATCATGTGCTCTCGTCATCATAAACTATCACAGATGGTAAAATTTAGGTGGTCCCCACCGCTATAACCGCTCTTGGTAGGTTAGGGTGTGGTGGTCCCACCTTCAACTCCCATGTGGTGGTTTTAACCAACATTCACACAGATGGAAGCTCAAAATAAAATAAAGTGTTGTACAGTTTATTTTATGATATTTTTATAATCAGCCAAAAACTGTCTTTTATTCTTGACCTTCTTCCATAGAGTTTAAAGTCTTATAAAGTGAATACTAGAACTACGAGTTCAAAGTTTCCCTCAGGTTTCAATTCCGACCACTGATTCAAAGGTTAAAAAATACCGCTCATACATTTACTTAATGTACCCATCCAAAATATAAAAAATTTATTCTGGGCACACTAGGCCTCAAAATCAAGCACCATAAAATTTTGTGGACTCACAAAAATCCAATGTATTTATGAAAAAATATTTCCTCAGAATTTATGGGTCTTTACATTCTCCCCACCTCCGGGATTTACGTCCCCATATGCAATGACTCGAACTATGGGAACAAATGGGGGTACATAGAATGTATCTGAGGCTCCCACTCACATGTACTCTCCTGTAGGTTCTTCTACTTCCAGAGCACACACATCAGAGGTAACTATCTTCAACATAGGACCCACTCATGTAGATCCTCAATCTCCACTGTTACCTCCATAAAATTCACCCCATCTTTGATGTCCAGTTCTCCATGGTCAATGATATGGAAAGGGTCATGCACCCATCTCCTCAGCTGAGATATGTGGAAGATGGATTTCTCTCGGTGCAACTGAGGTGGAAGAGCTATGCAGTAATCCACCTATCCTACTATACTAAAGCCATAGAAAGGTCTAATAAATCTCATATAAAACTTTCCACCTCTGCCAAATCTCAGTAGACCTCGTCGAGGTGCGACTTGTTGAAAGAGGTGGTCACCATCCTCAAAATCTTGAGGTCTCCATATCTTGTCAGTATAAAACTTCTTCCTGCTCTATTCTATCATCATCCGCTCATGGATAATCTGTACCTTCTCCGTGGTAGCTCATACCATCTCTGATCTCACCAGTGCTAACTCCCCTGGGTCTGTCCAGTAGAAGGGTGATCTGCAAGGTCTCCCGTACAATGCCTCGAATAGTTCCATCCCTGTGGTGGAAGGATATATATGTTTGTAAGAAAACTCCAACATTGGAATGAGACCATCCCATCTAGAACTAAAATCAAGTACACATGCACATATCATGTCCTCGAGGGTTGAAATGGTATGCTCAGTCTGACCATCCGTCTTAGGTTGGAAGGCAGTGCTCAAGAGAAGTTGTGTCCCGAATGCATCCTATAACCACATCCATAGTCAGGAAGTAAATCATGCATCATGATTAGAGAGAATAGAGTAAGTTAAACAATGTTTTTTCAAAATACTCTTCACTTAGAGGTGTCACAAGCTCTCTAATGATCCGAGCTCTCGGATAAGTAGAATGTGGGCCGACTTGGTGAGTTGGTCGACAATCACCCAAATCGAGTCATTAATCATGTATGTATGTTAATTTCCCATCACAAAGTCCATGGATATCCAATCCCACTTCCACTCTGGGACCTCTACTAAATGAACCATGTTGTGCCTTCACTTGAAGTCATGTGAGGAACCGTGAGAGAAACTCTACTACTGCCTTCTTCATACCTAGCCATCAATGCTATCATCGAAGGTCCCAGTACATCCTCACCACTCCTAGATGTATTGCTAAAGGGGATGTGTGGAACTCCCTCAACACTTGCTCCTAAAGTTCAACTGGTACCATTGTATGTCATGTGAAGAGGATGATGTGCTCCCTTCAGCTGATCAATGAGGTCGCCAATCCTCGGGAGTGGGTACTTGTTCTTTACGCTCACCTAGTTAAGGCGCTGATAGTCAACACAAAGCCTCAACCTCCAATATTCCTTCTTGACAAATAGATTCAAAGCTACCCACCGAGAAACACTGAGTCAGATGAATACTTTCCCCTATAAGTCCTCCAGCTGTACCCATAGCTCACGAAGCTCAGGCAGAGCCATCTAATATGATGGTATAGATATCGGTGTAGTCCAGGGGTATAGGTCAATGTAGAAGTCGGCCTCCCTACAAGGAGGTATTCATGGAACATAATTAGGGAAAACATCAGTGTACTGGTCCACCACTACAGTATAAGTCGGACTCTCCTCCTCAACTGCTCCAATGGGAAGGGAAGCCAAATAGTGGGTGATCGACTACACCCTCCTCCAGGTATGTCTTTCATGGGCTGCAAAGGCTCCCTTATCACCGGTGAAGTTGAACCTGGTCCCATCAGTGCAGACACACCGCACTGTTCACCTAATACAATCAATTTGAGCAGGGACTCTAGATAACTATTTTAAACCCAAGATGACTTCGTACGACCTCGATGTTGCTACTAGTAGAACACAACCAAAGTTATCACCTCCTAGAGTAAGATTGCACTTCGGACAACAGTGCATAATCATTGTATCGGCTCTCATAGGAGTCTCTAGCTATATGGATTGAGCCATATTATCTGTTCGAAACATCGAGATCTGAACAAGGGAAGTGGCATTGAAAGATTGACTAGCACCTTTGTCTATAAGAACTGCAGCTAAGGTGGAGTAGACACAGACAATACCTCGAATCATCTCTGGAGCACTGTGATCGGCGGATTCAACTTCTTGAAGCTTAGATTTACCCTATCCACCCACTCCCTGTGGTCGGGGTCGGCCTCTTGGTGGTGGTGGTGGTAACACCTCGTAATTTCATCCACCACCAGCTGCACATCCATCTCCTCTGCCATGTCCACCTCCTCTCGGCGGACCGCCTCGTTCAAACATCTACCTATGCGTGGGAGGTCCCTCAACTGTCTGGTGATCATCTGAATTGTGGTTCGGACTGTCAGGAGCCATGTGACCATGCCCGCTGCATGAGTAACACCACCTATTACTGGCATGTGTGTCTCTAATCTATGTGCCTCGCACAACCGATCATGAGTCATTTGGTTGACTACATGTAGGTCTAGTCCTCTTGGAACTCTGTGACATCTATCTACTGCCATCTGCATAATAATTCTCTATATGTCAGCTAGTAATGGGTCTCGCTGCTGGTGGCTACTCAACAAAGAAAAATCTCCACTAGGTGATCTCTCTCTAACACCCCCGTCTGCGTCAGGATGCTATGTGAGATAATCGGAGCTCTGATCTCTGGGCTGAGCCCCTGCTCGAATTTTCGGGCCCTGAAAAAATGGGTCCCACACCATATATGTGGTGTAGCATGATAGGTCGGTGAATCAAATTGAGTACTATGCTACATTGATGCTGCCCTGCTGCAGATGAAGTAGCTCTTGTATCAGCACCACACAAAGGGTGGATGGTACAGAATTTGACCGGAATAGGCTCTTGATGTCCTCCCGGAGTAGTGTCGCCTCGTCCTAAACCTAGAGCATTAGGCTCTACAATATGCATGCTAATGCCTAATGGAAACTCATGGCAAGGATCACCATCAAGTCGTCTGGTGTCTCGACCTACCAGAAGACTCTCCCTAAAGCCTCCAGCCAATCCCCAGTCACATGTGGGTCCGTATCTCCCATGAACCGAGGTGGAATCTCGAACTGGAACTCCTGCAACGCGCTCATGCGGCGTGCATTGTCTGCTGCTTGGGATAATAGCTTCAGTGGCCCCTTGGGAAGTAGTACCACTAGTGCCTCTGTTGATAAAGGTCCATGTATTGAGGCCTCGTCCCTTGGTGAATTGTTAGTATGTACTACTCTTGGGGCTCTAAATGGTCATTCACGGGGAGGCATCCTAAAAGAAACAGATGTGAAACCGTAAAAATTTTATACCTGGTGATATGACCTCATTGAGATGACTTAACAAAAACTTTTGAAAACATGCAAGCAATCACTTTTTTAGTGCACCGAGTCAGAAATCAGAATCCAGGGTCCTCGTGTATGGGTACTTCAGCCGCTCGCACTAATACTGGACTCCATGAACTGAAAACCACACTCAGTAACCTTAACACTACAATTTCACAGAAAAGAAATATTAGAGTTCTATGTTCTGCAGAAGAACCGACTCCTTTGATAACAATTTGTCACGGCCCCATCCCCCGAGGCCCATATCATGACTACCCCTTTCCCGCCTACCATAGGCTAGGGGTTGGTGACTAGCACCAAAGGCGTAAATCCATAAACTTGGAAGGCATTTCTTTTATAATTCTAAAAAACACATTAGAGTACACAACTGAAATCAAAAAATTATTTAAAATTTTAAAAAAGAAGTATTGGAATGAAAAAGGGGCCGGAAATACATGCCCAACAAGAAATTACAAGTACAACTAAAAATTTGGTACAACCGAAGGAATGTAAATCAGCTACAAGGTCATCCTCTGGGGTTCCTACCGAAAGGGTAGGTACATATGGCCTCCTCAATACTCCACGTCCGTCGGACCCCTCCGTGTACTGTCACACCAAGTGGTCCACCTCTGGGTACCAACCAGTCCTGCTACTCTCTGCCTTAGTCAGCGATGTTCGTCATCTGTAACCAACACAACGAGGTGCAGGCATTGATCGTGAATGGGTGAGTATAACAATACTCATTAGGGACCCTGATACCCTCATTGTCTCACAAAATAATTCCAGGATAATCCAAAAGCATGAAATAAACAGATAAACATTACATAGGTATATTCCCATACAAACACCAATGTTATCTAGGAACCCTTCTCAATCATGAGGAATACACAATAGTCATTCACTCAGATCAAACCGGGATTTTTATTATTGAAACCACAGCTTGTGGAATACTCCTCTATTATCATGTAAAGTGGGCATGGTGCATCACACAAAGGTGACTCCCACTATCCTTAAACTACTGAGGTACTACTCCTATCATGTATCGTGGGTCTTATATGCTCACACAGAGGTGGTCCCCAACACGGGTCTGCCGCGTTCACATAGAGGCACTCCCCCTCATAGCCTGCAGAGGTACTTCTCCTATCGAGTACCATGGGTTGGCTGCTCTCACATAGGGGATCTCCCTACCATGGGTCTACCAAATCACTCAGATGTGCTCCCCAGTAGGTTAGTCAAGTCACTCCGAGTCGAATCTGTCAAGCAGTCATCAGGTCTCAGCTAGCTATTAGGTCTCCATACTCTATTCGTTGACCACAGGAAGGATCTGCTCCACGAAATACTGGTTGATACTCAATCATTCATGAAGGTCCACAAATATGTATCAAAAAGTTATGCCACGTCATAGGGGTATCAACACAACAGACGATGAATCAATCAGATGTCTGGTCTATTAGTTATTAGTTTTTTTTTGTCTCGGGGGCCTGGTCGGATTTTTTTACGATCCAACTTGACAGTATATCAACTATACACCAAACTCCATTGGTGTATTCTAAAAGGGACTTCTTTGCTTCCAGAATTCGGGTGCCACTGATGGTTTGTCAAACGGACGCCTGGTGCCAAAGATATGGCCCAAGAAGGTAATAGGGTCAGTAGTGGACCCGGGTCCGGTCCGACCTAGTAGGACCGACACCTCCCAACCCAGTCTAGGTCATCCTGGTTGGGGTTGACCCGATCAGAATCGCTGGGTCGGACCCATTCCATTGGGTGGGTCAGCCTGCTATGCTTGGCATGGCTCGCTGGGCCCGGCCCGACAGACTAAGAGGGTGGTTTGGCCCATGTTCAGGGCCATTTCGGCCCAGAGCATTACGAGGGTGTGGCCCCACTTCGGTCATCCAGGAGGGAACAAGGGAGATGGGACGCCGTTTTGGCTGGGAGAGTGTGGGTTGTACGGAGGCTTACTCGAGGGAAGCCAGTTTGGGGTGGTGCTTGAGGAGGCTGGCAAGGGGCGGCGAGGCAGGCTATGGTCGGGTGCCCGACAGGCCATGGGGGCACCGACAAGGCACCGGGCAGGTCGTGGAGGATCTGGGCAGGGCGCCTGGAGGCATCATGGGCACCGGGCCACATGCTTGGTAGGGTGCCGGCGGTGTTCGGTCAGGAGCTTCAGTACGCCGTGGGGGCAGCGCGATCCACAGAGGTCATTGGTAGCACGACCATCGTTGTTTCCACCATCGTCACCATCCAATAATCAACATGAAATAGAATTCCATATGAACAAAGAAAACGACAGAGTATGTTGGGCCATGTTAGGTAAGCCCACACCCTCCGCGTTTAGAGAGATATCACTTGGCTCAACATGAGAAGGTGGTTATTAAAATATGTCTACATAAAACCCTTATTATCCTTTGATTAAGGTAAGAAAATGGTACAACATAAAAAAATAATAAACACCTACCTCTTGTTCGTCGCTCATTAGTGGAGTCACTCAAGGAAGATGATGAAGACCATAGTTCGTCGTGTCCGCTGCACATTTCTGATTCCGAGCTGCATCAGTTCGATGGTGATGTTTTGGAGGGTAGGTCGATAGGCGTCTGAGGTAGAAGGTCGAAGAATAATCATCGTCAGCATTTTTCTCTTTCGTTGTTGGGATTTTATCTCCCTTCTCAAAAATTCTTCCAAATGTGAATGCCAACCCAACTAATAATAATAGATTGTCTATTATTTTAAGGTTGGCACATAATTCAAAATATAGAATTATTTTTTGTAGGCTCCCCTTAATTAATCCACGAGTATTGGCATAATTCATTAAAAATGGGAAGGTGGCACCATTAAATGGTAGAGGAGGTCAAGGGACTCCCCCCTCATTAATGAGGGGGTTGAGAGATTATCCACCCTCCAATTAATTGGTGGTTTTTAGTCTTGTGTGGTCCTAACGTCGTAACCTCTCGTGGGTGGTTAAATTCGAGTGGGCTCCACCAACGTAACCTCTCATGGGAGGTTAGGGTGTGGCGATCCCACCTTTAACTCCTAATTTGTGTATTTATCCAAAAATCACACCCATGGATGCTTAAAATAAAATAATGTGCTGTACACTTTATTTAATTATTTTTATAAAAAAAAATCCAAAAACTGACTTTTATTCTCGACATTCTACCGTCGAGGTGAAAGTCTTCTTAAGCGAATACTGGTGTTGTGAGTTCAATTAAACCTCGAATTTCAGTTCTGAGAATCGGTTCAAAAGATATAAAATATTGCTGATACGTTTACTAAACGTACCCGAACAATACATTAGAAATTGATTCTGGGCACACCGGGCCTCGGAATAAAGTGCTGCAAATTTCGGTGGCCTTGAAAAAATCCCAAGTATTTAACCAAACAAATTTCCACGGAATTTATGGGATATTACACTTTTGAATTCATTTTGTTTTGTATAAAATTTCTTTGGATGAAAATATATTTCCAGTAGAATAGAAATATAATATATTCTTTTCTTATAATATTTATCAATTTTTTTAAGTACCTAATAGTGAAACATAGAACTATTACATGAAAATATAATGAATAAATTTAAGACAATAATGTTATATGCTTTTATTATATAATGATTAAATTATATCCTTTAACTAAAATTATTGAATAATCAGTCTCAATGAAACTATGATGGTGACACAAACCCTAATATTTATCATTAGATTGAAGATATAATTTTTTAATGATTTTATTATGTATATAGAATTTAAATCTACATAAAATAATTCTAAATATAAAATATGACAACTAATAGTAAATAAAAAAATTATCTATATAAGATCAATGATTGTGAGAAATTAAAATATCAAAATAAAAATGAAATTGAGTAATGAATTTATTTACTACTTGGAAAATCATATTTAAAATCCTATTGTTTTGTATAATTCAACATTAAAATATAAATTCCATGATTTATTATTTATTAATTATATTCATGTTTCATTTATACACTATTTAATTGAAATTATATATATCCTAATACAATATGATATAATAATATGAAATTGATAAATAAAGTCCCTTACCTCACACTTACATTTGATTAAAAATTTCTTATCATTCAATATCATAGTTTTAATAATTTTATTTATATCATAAAACCAAAATTAATATTTATAATTTCATATTTCACCATTTTTAATATCTGACCACCCTTTTGTTAATAATATTTCACTATTTTCAATTTTTTAGATGTTAATTTCCTTTTTTATTTCACATGTTATTTTATAAAAGATTCCATTCATTTGAATATTATATAATATAGTAATATCCAGAATAATAATTTTGATGTAATTATAATATTTTTACATTTTGTATAATTTTCATGTTGATTCAGCAGTATGGTTACAAAATATGTATTATGCTACACTCATAAAGATTATACGTCATACTTACACAAGAGTAATGATTACATTTATCATTGTTTATTATAGAATGGAAGTAAAACATTAGCATTATTGAATGATAATAATATAATACACGACACATTATTAATTTAAATAATCATTAATATATTATCCATTTGTTTTTGTGGTGCAAATAGAGTCAAATCTCTTTATTAATGTAATAGACAACACATACAAAAATAATACAATAATGTTTTCATGTAAAAAAATTAATATTTATATTTTTAGAATGAAAAATTTGTAATGAATATTATTACATTATAATGTAAATCACATATATTCATCAATGTTATCCATATTAAATTCCATTTTATGTTTTCATTGAATACAATTATCTTCGCATTGTGAGGTGAGTGTCCCCCGTACAACCGTGTGTGGTTTTCATATCCCATAAAAATTGCAAATAAAAAAATTATATATGATAAAATAACTTTTTATGTTTAATTATGTTATAAATAATTAGAGGTTTTATTTTAAACAAATCACATTAGTTAATGAGTTAAAACTATGCCGTATAAATAAAGGGTGATTTTGTTTCCCATTGAATGGGATTGAGAATGGATTTACATAATTAACATAATATATAAAAACATAAGTATATTTAACATACAATTTTCATTATTTCAATATTTTTAAATAATAATTGGGAATTGTGGGGGAAGGAATAAATCCAAAACTCTTTCTAAATTGTGGCTCTTCTATGTGTATCCTCTTATGGTTTTCACCAAAATGATTCTTAGGTAAGATTTCTTTAAAAATTAATTCAATTAGTTTGATAGTGGCTAATTATTTATGATATTTAGTCTGTTATTTCACAAAATAATAAAAATTAGGATTTTTAAAATAGTTGAGTGACGATGACCGTTTAAAAGTGAGTGGAGTGGAACACATGTAATTTTTTAATGGAAACTAATGAAACCATGGTTTTGTTAAGAAAAAAGTGTAACAAATTGTGTATTATATATACTTAGAAATTAGATATTTTTATTATGTCTATGGAAAAATTTTTACATGGTTCATTGTCATTTTAACAATAAAATTCTATGTTTTTACTCAAAGTAAATTTATTTTTAACATAAACCACAATAAATATTTTTTTGGTTTCTAAAATAAGTTATACATAAATTTCTTTTCAAAATTTTAGATATATAATTTATTCAAATTCCATATTTAAAATATATTTTGGTAAAATTAAATTCATATAACTAGAAAAATAATGTTTAAAATTAATGCACAGGATTCCACGAGAATGAGGTTTTGTAAAGAATGTTTGTTTAATGGTTTACAATGTTTCAAAAAAACCAACATGAAAATTATTCTAATTATGTAAATTATATTTATATATATAATTAAACTAATACAACTTTAAAACTAATTCAATAATAGTCTATTTGTATAAATGAGTTAAATGAAAATATAATTTTCTAATAAAATTTTTTATTCTTCACTGTATATCAATAAATGAACCATTTAAAAAAATTAAAAAACAGAACCAATGATAATATATATATTTATATTTGATAAAATGATTTTATTTTTTAAATAAATTTTTTAAATTTCAGAAATTATAATTAGAATCAACAACTAAACCTCCTTTGTGAATTAATATAGTTTTTAAAATAACATTTAATTTTCATTCAAATGATTATAATAATAATTATTATCATTAGAAATTAATATTTCACCTAATATAATAAAAAATAATCATAACATATAATTGAACCACTATTGTAGAAATGTATTTTATATCTTGGATCATTTAGACTAGAGGTTTCATGTTCCAAACATAATCGACGAGAAAATATTTAATGAAATATAATTTATGGGTTATTTAGGATTTATGTCTCATTTCACATATGAATTAAAAAAACCATTTTATTATTATATAATTATTTTTTGTCACATTCTCCTCACCTTAACTAAATTTATTTCCTTGGAATATAAACTTGATATCTATAATAAATGGGTTGGAAATTGGATTTTTTTTGTTTAAAGCATATATAGTAAAAGTATTTTATAAGAAAACCTCTTAATAAGAAATAAGGGGTCATGAAAATGACATAATAAATAATATTCTCAATTTATAAATTGGATAACATAGGTGGGAAGTGATTACATTTTCATGGATGAAATAAATAATGTCTAAAAAATTATGGAGAGTGATAGAGACTATTGATAGTAAGAATGTGAATGATCTTGTAAAAATATAACCCCTCAAAATGAATATCCAATATTGAATTTTATTATTCATGTATCAGTAAACATCACTTTTAACATTTCATTAGATCTCTAAAAGAGTGAAAATTCATTCTTTCTATCTCTAAATGTTTTCCAAAACCATTATGGTTATCCCAAGTTATCCAATACAATAGATCAATATAAAAACAATAATAGTAACACTTCTAGTTCATCCTTAATAATTGAATTTAATATCATCTAACTAATGATGTATTGAAAATGACATTACGTAGGATGTGGTAGGTGTTAAAATTTCTTAATCATTCGGTTTTATGTCAAAGCCATCTAACTATGTCGTACCCAACAGGTTTTTAACCGATATGTGACTTTTCATTTTCTAAAAACCATATTAATATTATTTAAATATAGTCAATGAGAAATATTTGTGGTATACAGGAAACAAGAAGAATCTGTCAAAAAAATTTCAAACTATCTTTTTTAATTTGACTAATTTTTTTAAAGGTTAATAGTATTATTTGGTTGTTTTTAATATATCATTAAAGATCATATTGACCCTAATAGTTATAAATTGGTTCAAACTATTTTATATAAATTTAAAATGAGTTACTACTCAAATAAAATTTCTGGTAAAGAATTCAATTTTCATGGATTTATACCACAATATACATAATCTCGGTACACTAACATCCCATAAAACCTAAAAAATAGATTTTTAGGCATTGAATGTAGTACAATTCTGAAAAATAAATTACCCATTTTTTATAAATTTCTCACATATTAATGAAGTCACTAATTCTAGAAAAATGTAACTCAATCTATAGATATTTAATGATTCTTGTAACCTAAACACAAGTGGAAAAAAATAATTCTACAATTAATTTCATATTTTTTAGTTTATTAATACTCTGAATTTTTGATTTCAACATACGTAATTAATTTTTCTATGGATAAAAATTTAGCATAGGGATTTGAATTGAGTATTTCCTTGTTTCTACAAATATATAATAGTAGAATATAAATGGATCACTATTATAATATTTATTTTATTTGACCATACTCTTAATTTTTTCCATTGAAATTATACCTTTATTAAAGTATTTAATTTACAACAAACATTACCCATTTCCTTTGATATATCTCCAATTAAATTAAATACACATTAGGTTTATCCTAGGTCATTAATGTTAACGATCTATTAAATTCATTCATAATTGAGTATAAATAAATTGTGAACTATCCCAATAATATCATATGGGAGTGTCATTCTAGGTATGTAGTATGCCTTGTTACCATGAACATTGTGATGATAATGTCTATCCAAAATCCTCATTTTGTGATTCATTACACCTAGGTTCATCTATTGTAGAATAAAATCTATATATAGTATCAAAAAAGGGATGTATTTTCATGAAAAACTACACAATATCTTCCGTATTAATTCTTGTTTGTGTCATTTTATACAAATCGTCAAAGTATATCATAGGGTTAACTTCCAAAATATATATATTATTAATTCGTATTTTCATGATTTCCAGTAAACTTACACAAAGAATGAATATAGTTAACCCAACCCCAATATCTCAAAACTAATGTCTACATCATTAAATTTTCAAAAGAATAAATGAATAGCATCACAAAGGATTGAATAGTTTATTAGTCATGGTAAACTAGTTATATATTACATTTTTTATTACATTCAAAATCACCAATTACAACATAATGTTTTTTAGAAAAAACATATTCCCTCTAGAATATCTATACATGTCAATAACATTACTCTTCATATAATTCTGAGGAAAGGAAACAATGTATAATTTATCTAAAATTTATTTTATGTGCTATGTATAATGGAATCGTTCATTAATAAATAAGAATAATTAGTATTGAATCACAAATAAATAAACACACATTTCTATATAATAAAAATTTAGAATGAAATTCATCTAGATATAATATAATTGTTATTATACAATGTATAATAATAAATATTTCAAGGTAGATGACTAAAAAAATTTAATTATAAACAAGACTATCGAAAATAGAAAAGTCATAATCAATATAGAAAGTTAAATAATAGAAAAAACATTCAATATAATTAATAACTGAGTGTAAAATGAATCGTGAAAAAATATCCTTAAGAAATATCACATATAATAATAACTAAAATCTTAATGAAGTACATACTTATTTTTAGGATGTCCTAAACTAAGTATCATGATACCTCTCTTTTTAAGATGATTCAAAAGATAGTATAATAATAATAGGTAAAAATCATTTGATTTGGCTAATTTGTGTGATTCTAGAAAAATGATTTGACTAATGAGGCTATTGACTCATCTATGGTAAATCATAAACCATGCTTAATCAAGTTCTACTTTTCCAAAACAGTCCAAATATATCAAATAATCAAATTTATTAACAGTAAATGTGCATCATCGTTGACTATCCGTATGGTTTAAAGAATATTAATTTATAAATAATTACATAAATAAATAAATAGATACTAATGTAAAAATTCTTATTTAAAAATGATATTGAATTTATGTAATAATCCTATCCATGGTAAATAATATGGATAATTAGGTTAATTTTAATGCCTATAGGAATGTGATTAACTCAAGGGAAATGTAATAACTATAGATGTTAATTAATTATAACAATGTGAATACATTCCTTATTCCAAAGTATCATAAACCATAAAAATGAAGAATAAAAATCTTATAAATAACACATATAACGATTTGAGTAATAATAAATGGATTTTTCATTGATCGAACGAAATACCATTTAATGTTGTTTAAAAACATTCTTAGGTAAAATAGGCTTTTCATTTGGAAATATCTATTTAAAATTAAAATGTCATGAAAAATTTTTAAATCTCATTACATGAAAATTATATTCCAAATTCATAAAAGAATGATTGAATAATTTTAGTGTTCTAGAGTTCTGAAAATTTATTTCATGTTGTTGAAGTTAATACAAATTCTATTCACATTTTCAACATAATATAAACCAGGATTTCTTTTGAAAACATTATGATCATTTCATTGTAAAAATTATAATAAGAGAATTATATATATTAATATTATTAATATTATGTTATTTAAAAATGGTTAGAAAAATTTCAGTATTTTTTTAATACATTTTTTTGGTAGAAAATTTATTTTTGATTGAGGCGAGAAATAAATTTGTATTTTATTAACACAGTTTTAAAAAATATTTCAGGCACCAAAGAGTGGAAAATTTGTCTATTATATGGAAATATCATGAATAAAAATATATATAAAAAATTATTTAGTTTTATTAAGTAATGATCATATAACTTCCTATCAATTGAATTCAATAATAAATAATATCAATGAGAATGTCATTGTTAAATAAACCCATGCAATTAATATAACGTCAATGTGAGAATTATTAAATGAATTGATTATGTGTATAAACTATAAATCCATATAATTTTTTCAAAATTATTAATGTATATTTACTATTTATTTCATGCATAATCAGAGAATATTTCGGATGATGTAAATGAATTATAACCCCATGAAAATATTGAGTTATAAAATTTTCTAGAACATGGTTAATCCTAACACAGATACCCTTGGATAAAATTTTACAAATTGGAAAAAAATAATAATATAACTTATAATATATTATTTTTCTAAATTAAAATTTGTATATTTATTTTATATGTTTATGAAATTAGATTCATAATAATAAAATATTCATTAATTAAGAGATATTGAAGAAAAGACGCATACCTCACACTTACATTTGAATGAAAGGTTTCTAAACTCTAGTATTGTTGTTATAATCATTTTATAATATTGTAATAAGACCATAATAATATTTATAATATCATATATCATAATTTTATATTATATTGTTATCCATTAGTCAACATTAATGTATTATTTTCTTCAATTGATGTGTTAAATCCCTTGTTTTATCTTGTGGGATTCATGATGAATGATTTGGATGTTATGTGTGTTATATAGATACATAATCTACAGGATATTAATCATGAAATAAATATTATAATTTAACGTTAATTATGATTTTAAACCCAATCATTTATGATAGTTATAAAAATTTTACTATGTTACAATCAATTGGATGGAAGGTTGTAGATATGCCTGAGTAAATTTCCCATTTTCCATAATCATTATTGAAAGGAGAAGTAATATTATAAATATTTATAATGATAATAATATAATATATAACATATTATTTCTTAAAAAATAATTATATATTATATCCATGTTCTGTCGTGATCAAATGAGTATCACATCGCTTCGTGAAAGCGAGAGTCCACACATGCACGAATGATGTTATCGTTTTTAGTAAAAATGAATATTATATATTACAAATTAAAATAATAATATGATCATAATATAATTAATATATAATTTATATCACATATACTAAATTATAACATCCTTATTACATTCCTTGTAATGAAATAGTGAATGTCTAATCACATTTCATCGTTATGAAGAAGTCCTCCTTACACACGAGCGACATTATCGTTTCCACTATGTAATTAAAAAAGATATATATGATATAATGATTAAATATTTTTGAAAATGATATATTATATATATATATATATTACATCATCATAACCAGCCTTTATATTTGGAAATGGAAAACAAATGTCATCAGTTCCCGAGTTCATAGTTTGTTGTAGACATGAATGATGATTTTGTAACCCATTATATATAAGTCGAGATGGTTTTAGGTAACAAAATTAACTTAAAAAATAATATAATCTCTAGGATATTTATCTAAGTATATGACAATGGTTTTATAGTAATTTTTGGAGGATGAGGAATAAAGACCATAAAAACACTATTTAATGAATTTCACCACTTCCTCAGGCATCCTCTGTATGTTTTCAAAAAATCACATCACACGGTGTATTTATTGTAAAAATAAGGAATTTTTTTGATTCAGTTAATTTGGAAGTGTTTTGTGTGGGTATTATCCTATATATTTTTTTTCATGTTATAATGATGATAAAACTGGTGTGGCATTTAATATGTGAGGTGAGTGGAACAATTGTAATTTTTTTAATAAAATGTGCACCCATATTTTTTGAATTATCAAAGGATCCAAAATGAATTTTAATGGATAATTAGTCATTATAGTTTCTAAATATTTCAATTAAATATAATATTTTAATGTTTTAGGGCATTTTTACCATACTCTTTTTTGTTTAACTCATTAATAAACCCATTTTTAATTTAACTATTAATTTAGTTAATCTGTTGAACATATTGGATAATATGAATTAAAATGATTTCAAATTTGTGAACCATTATTCCTAATACAATTCTTATAATATGAAATATTATTTTTACTATTAATCGTCAATAGGTGATGAGAAAAGTTGTATTCTAAGAGAATTTTTTGAAAGGATTATAATATTTTTATATAATCATTCAATATGAAAATGACTAAAATAACCTAATTTATATTAATAGATATATAAGTGAATGAATGTTACATTAAAAATAATTTAGATTAATTTTTAAATTTATAAATATTTAAAACAAAAAACTTGTTTTCAATTAAATTTTTGTGTTTTTCACTAATCATCTATAAAAAAAATTTCTAAAAAATTTATGAAATTTATTCTATGATAAATTTTATACACTGAATAAATTTTTTTCCCTATTTTTAAATAATCTATTAAAATATGATAAAAAATAATATTATATTTTTTTAATTTTTTTTAAAAATATTCTTTTATAAAAAATACTATTTTTTTAAAAAAACATTTAATTTTATTTTAAATGATTTTTATTTTACTTATAATAAATTGATAACCCTAATTTCTATATTTATTATTTTTCTAGTAATAACCATCAATTTAATGGAATCATTATATTTGTATTCTACATATTGGTTCATTTGGACAAAGGGTTTCATGTTCTATATGATAAGGAAGAGAGTAAATATAAAAAAAATATCTCATAGGTTGTTTAGGCTTAGTGTTTCATGTGGCATACCATATCGAATACAAACATAGTAAGGTATTATACCAATACATGAACATTTTCCCAATTTCCATTTCACTTGAATCTGTGATGATACTACTATGTTTTAGATATTGTATATACATAATATCATCCAAATCTATTTAAATTAATTAATTTAATGATAATTATAATTGATCTATTTTCTATTTTCCGAGATTAACACATTAAAAATACATTTCATGTGTTGGATTTATTATTTATTCCCATTTAAAATATTATCATTTAAAAAATCATCATCTATGAATTCCATGAACCAAAACCTTTCAATAAAGATAATAATTATCCAGCATTAATCATATGTTTTCTCTAATATATAGCCTATATTAACAATTCTGATATGCAATGGAATACAATATACTCAAATTGTGCCCCCTATTTTTCAACTAATCGTATTAATAACATTTGACCTTCCCAACATATATAATTCATCTGGAAATATGTTTTCATATATAAAATACCCACAATCAATTCACATATTGATTACCTAGATGCCCCGAACTATATCACATTATAGCAATTTTTAAACCAATGATGGAATTGATAATAACTATAAATTTGTATCAATTTTTTTTCACCCATAATAAATATAATTAGTAAAAAATGTCCATATTATTTAAAAATTATCCTAGAAGAATCTAACCACACATCGTTTTGAATCAAAGACATCATGGCCCTATGTCTCTAATGAAAAAGTATATTATAATTTTTTTTCAAATATTCAAATGTACAAAGGCTATCCCTTCCTGGAATTTAAAACACTTGCAACATGAAATAGGATAATCAAACCCAAAATATTTTTTTAAAATAACCATTAAAATTCCATCATGGAATAACTAGATTATTATGAATAGGGATTTCAAAATAATGAAACTTATGGTGATATCTAATAATATATATAATTAATTATAATCCTACTAAGATTCATAATTTTCATTTTTAATCTTTTAGAATATGTGTGTATTGAATTTCATCATGCATCATTCATTTCATTCTAAAATAATTTATCATTATTTTATTTAATAAATTTTCTATAAAAAACACATTAACAAAATCAACATGAATTCAGTAATGATAAAAAAACCAAATTATTAGAGAACATATATATCACACTATGAAAAAAAAACAAGGGGTAGAATTATTAAAAAACAATGAAGATGTAATCAAAGAGAAATCCATTTATTTAATTCCAAAAATGATATATTAATTATTACTAAAATATAATCATAACAATATCAATTATAAAATATTGAAAATTTTATAAATAATTTTCATAAATAAATTGGATGAAATTTTTTAAAGAAAACATGAGAATATAATTTACTCTATCATTGGTATTATATAAAATAATAATATTAAATCATATATATTTAGTATATAATTCCAATGTTTGAATTTAAAATATTAAAATTTAAAATTTATTATTGTGATGGGATTTTAATACCAATGGATTATGGTATATATTTAAATTTATTAATTTATATAAATTCATTAATTTTTTATATATTTTAATTTTTATCATATTCATATTTACCTTTTAATGTATTCATTTTCATGTATTTATTGTGTATGTAACTTAACTAGAATTATTATATTCTATTTGGTTAATCCCATCATATGAAAAAAATTACAAAATATACAAACAATAATTTATTTAAAATAAAATATTGTTGAATAAAATATTATAAATATAAATTATGGCTTCAAATGAAAATTATATCAATAAATGGATATGTAGATTGATGTTACCGAGCTGTTAATTATGCAACGGCATCTATAAATTGGAATAAAACTCAAAAAACAAAAAAAATAAGGTTTTTGAAAAAAACATGAGATGAGAGAATACAAACTCAAGTCAGGGAATGAATTTTTTTATGATTTATAGATAACTCATAATGAGTAAATCAGAAATAATCATCACACATTCCTTATTTAATTTCACCTTAATTCCTATTTATTGTATTTCCATTTAATTTTATATCTAAAATTATCTAGGAACTCGTATTTACAAAGAAAGTTATTTATTTAACATAAAACTAATAATAAATTCAAAAAACAAATATAAATAATCAATTATATTTATTTACACTGAGAATGAATCACTAGTAGAACATAGTTGAAAAAATTTATGATTTTAAAAAATTCAGATCCTTATAGAGAATGGGTTAATCAATGTATGGTAACTTACCTTAATATTATATAAAGATTGAATTATATACCACACATAATTTATCATCCGAAATAAAATGTTTACATTAACTAATACTGAGAATAATTTTCAAAAAATTATATAAAATATGAAATTATTGATATACCCATACATTGTATATATAAAATCAATGATATATTTACCTTGTAATTTAATAAAAAATGTCATCCTGATGAATCAAAAATAATATGTTTATATAGATAAAATAAAAACCCCTTTAGCATTAGAATAACAAAATAATAATTATGTTCGATACAAGAAAAATGGATTTTCATAATTTTTAAAATACCTAGGGAAATGAATGATTAAAATGTGAACCCCAAAAATTATTATAGGAATGGAATTTGGGGCCCCTAATGGAAAAGGAAATCTTTGGGAAAACATGGAGTATAGAGTTTTAGAAATATAAATCCTTTAAAATGTGATTTTATTTCATTTAATTAACTCATTGAATTATTGAACCATTATTCATTATTATAAATAGGATGGGTTCTCACAATGATGAGATAATATGGAAGATGAATCCATTATCACTAACATTTCACTGGTATACTATGTTGAAAATACATCAAAATTTTGATGATTGTAATATAATTACATATATTCATGGGAACTTTCTGCCCCATTATTATAGAAAAAATTTCTAAATCAATGGTAAAATCTCCTATTAACATTTATTGAAAATGTATGTTGCCAAAAATGACTTTTTTCATCAATTTTATTTTAACCATAATTAGAATAAGATGTAAATAAATTAATGCAATTTTTCCTTTAATCTTTTTTAATTTTGTCAATGTTGAATTTTATAAATCCATATGATCTTAGATTTAGATGTTCCTTTTTCTGGCTTCATATTCTCACATTCCCCAAAAGCAATCCATCTCAGTGATAAGATATCACCCTCTATCATCCACTTTCTAATGTGTTTTTTTACAACCATATATTATCCTCTTTTGAACACTTTACACTATATTTATCTAATTACGTCCTCTATGAGATAAATTACTAACCCATCATGTTGAATTATCCATAGATATATTACATTAATTTATGTACTTTTAATGGAACTACAATTTTAATCCCCAATTTTTGATATCATTCTATTGAATTTCTATATAAAGTGTAATTATTTTTATTAATAATTTATTTAATTTAAATATTTTTGTTTATATATTTGAATATATGATTAACAAACTATGTGGTAATAATTATTTCATTTTAAGATTATTAATATTTTTTTAAATTTTTTTTTTCATATTTTTAATACCTTTTTTTGTTTCTATTACATGTTTAATATATTGACATAGTAACAATTATTTTTTCATTTATTGGAAATAATTTTTATTTTTAAAAATCAATTAATTTAATATTTTTATATATGTTAATATATTCTAATGATAAAAATTTCAAGGTTATATTTTATTAAATATGATTTTATATTTATAAATATATTTAGATATATCAAAAATATTATTTAAATATATTTCTATAATTTATTTTAAATATTAAAATATAATAATAAATATTTTTATACACATTTTATTATATTTTTATAAGATATAAACATATTATATATATATCTCTCTTTTTTTAATTTCTAAATATATTTTTTATTTATATAATTATTATAATTTATTTATTATTATATTCTTTAATCATTTAATGGGTACATATATTTTATGATTTAATGTTTCGAATTTACATTTTTATGATTATATTTTTATGATTAAATTTATTAGTAATATTTTCTATGATTATTTATCTATATATAATATATTAAAATTTTATATATTTATATAATTATTTTTTGTAAATTTATAAATAATATTAATAAAAATATTTTAATTGTATATTTTTTATGTATGTATATGTAAATATATTTATGTGATTAAATTGATATGTTTTAAATATTTGTTTTATTATATTTAGAATTTATATTTTTATGTTAATAGTAACACATTCATAAATTTTAATATATTAAAAATTTATGATTTTGTTTATGGTTATTTAAGGATAGTAATTAGAAAAATTATAAAATATAAATTTTCATGAATATAAGAAAATATTTTTTGATTACATAGAAATTACTAAACAAGATAATGAAAATAGAAATTCTTTTCTTCATATATAATCTGTGTGAAAGTGACAATGTTATAGAATTGAGAAATCAATGACCATATGATTTAATAATTATTTAATAATAGCTATTAAAATTGATCTACCATGTTCAAATAATTAATAATTCATGATGAAGTGTTTTTTATCATTTAGTGCAAGGTATATGAGAATAATAAAGAATTGGTTCATGTTGTGGACATTTAACACATGAGAAAATGTAAAATGTATTACCATTATATGGGGGGTTTGAATGAAATGTGATCCCAGGTTATACTAAATTTACATAATTATAAATTTTTCAAATATTTTTCAATATAAATCAATAAATGGTGGATGATAAATAAAACTTCGTGAACTATCAAAATAGTTAAATTTTTTACTTCAATAAGGAAATAAGTTTTCATATTATAATTGTAAAGAGAAATAATTATGTCTAATAGATGTGTCCTATACGAAAGCACACTTCTAACCCAACTGCCATATGTTTTAAATGATGGAATGTGTAGTTTAACAAACATGGAAAAAATATGGAATAGGATAATATAAAATGAATTGTAGATCCAACGTCGTATCACCCTCATAGACAAGAACCAAGCCTCATTATATGGAAATATAATATTTTATAATATTTCATCATTTGAATCATTATTTTATAAATTTTAATGATGAAAATGGGATAATATAGTATAAATATGATATAATATATATTAGAACCAATTTTTATATATTTAACAATCATAGAGGTTATGGTTGGATAAAAAACTTCTTTATTTTATAAACTATAAAATAATACCAAAATATTTTTGTGGAAAAACTAGAATGAATCCATATTGGAGACATAGTATGAATAATAGTTCATGGATAAAAAATTAGGTTGTTTAAATTAGGTCTAAATTGTATTATATGGAATAAAATATTAAATGGGCCTGATTATTTATTTATCAAAATAGCCATGAAACAGTATTGATTTTTATCTAACAGTGTTGTGTGAATCATTTAAATTTCTATGATGGAAATGTGTTGATGAATATGGTAGAAATGTTAATGGTTAATTTAAAAAAAATATAGTCTTTCTCACTATATAATACCTTCTAGAATTTGAATAATATTTCTTTTTATATTCAATAAATATAAATAATATCTATTTTGGAATAATTCACATCATATCATCAATTGATGAATGGGATAAATAATATATACATTAATCATAAAAAATTTCATTAAATAAATTAATTTTTTTTTGAGTTTTTAATAGTTTTTTACTGCTTTTCAATAATATACTATTACTAGAAAAATTTCTTCAGTGAATAATATTTTAATACAGTTTACTATATCATTAGCCTATTTAGAATGATTTTTTTCTAAAATATAAAATAAATAAGTGATCAATATTTTCATATCTAACGAAATATATAGTTTTCGGTCATTATATCATTGACCATATGTTTTTTAAGAAAATAATATTTGACTATATGATCCCATCATTTGAAGATTTTAAACAAATGAAAAAATATGGAAAATTTATAAGATTAGAGTTTATATATAGGGGAATGAACATGGAGTTATCTTCCACTATGGATGAAAAAAACATATTGATCTAGAGGTTATGAACCATCATGTTTTAGGTAAAGGATACATGTATACTGACCTTTTGTGTGTCTCTAATTCTCATGGTGCTCATAAGATGCATATTGAATGTTAAGAGGATTCCAGAAGATATATATGGATTCAGGGATAATACATAGTGTGTAAATTTATTCTACGTCATGTATTTGATGTTGTGAACATATTTTTGAATAGTTTATATGTTTTTGGAGGTTTAATTATATCTAAATCAATTTTAGATGGTGTTATATGCTATGTAATATCATGGGAATAAACTCTTAGAGGAGGCATGTTTTTCGTTGAACCATGAGCCTTGTAATTTACAGGATGTGAAACGTTTTCAAACTCTATAAATTCCTAATATATCATGGAACTAATAAAATTAGGGGTTTCATGATTTCTAAAAAACTAAAAACATCTTATAGAATTTCAGGGGACCAATAGCCCATCCATTAAGCGTTTTATATTACCTTCAATGTTTAATTGTTATTTTCATCCCTCTTAAAATCATGGTTATCCAACGTGAATTCATCTTTAATTTTATATATGGTTATTCTTGATTATCCTAGTTTCTTTCCATTTATTTTCACCATTCTATGGAACAAAATCTCAACTATTTTAATGAAGTTTATTTGATTATTTTTTGTGTCTTCATTTCATAGAGTCTTTAATAGATCTAATTTTCCTCATTGTAGATGAGATCAATTATCCACAATGTTCCAATTTTCTCATGTGAAGTATATTGAAATAAAAAAATATTATTAACTAATGTGTGGAATGATGTTATAAAATTATTACAGACAGTGTTATAAATATCAATATTTTTATGTAAAATATTCATAACAATCTTATAACCATTATACTATATGTTTAAACAAGTTTCAAGTATGAAAACCCAATGGTAAGTGAATTCTTAACCGAATTTGAATTCATTTTGTTATCCATCAACTTTATTGATTATATGGTAATCAGAAAAAAAAATTAAGAATTTTTATATATAATGTGCTATTATTTGGATTAATATTCTATACACATAATCCACTCATTCTATTAATAGTTACCATCTATTATATTAGATTTGTAAGGGACATACATTTAAAATTAATTTTTTTAAAATAATTTATTTATTAAAATTTAAAAAATTATTATTATTAATCTATACATATATTATTATTATTTTTTATTAGTTCGAAATTGTTTATGATAAAGTTTGGGGCATATATCTCCCATTAATTCACTAGTTATGTGTATCATGGAGGTCAGATGTATGGTTACTATAAGTGTAACAGTGATAGTCATACCATAAGGTAGTCATGAGGGTTATATTGTAAGGTAGACTTGAGGGTTCCAAATCTTAAATTAGTAGTTGGGGTAAAAAAATTAACTAATTAGTTCCCCAAGATACCCTTATCCATTATTTTTTTCCTATGTTTTATGGAATCCTCATGTTTCACAATGTATGTATATAAATATTTTTGTTTGAGAAGTATGTATTTGGGAAAATGATTTCATATATTTATAAGTATTCAAAGGATAATGGGATATTTAATTATTTTAATATCCCTTACAACAATTTTTATGATCATCCCATTTTTTAAATACATTTCACAGTTCATAAATATGTGTATTGGAAAGAAGGATGTCTGGTTAAATGTGATGGTTATTTTTCAAATGAAAACAAGTTGTTTTTTGATTAAATTTTTTCGTTTTGGATGAAATTGATAATTTTTTAATGGTACCAACATTATATATTTATGGTTTGATATATTTTATTTATGTCCAAAACTTCAATAACTATAAATTAACTTGTTCTTTGGGAATTTAAATAAATTAAATCTTTTTGAAATATCTAGAATAGTTAATGTTTAAGGCCTAGTAGTTATTTTTTTGTATCAGAGCATGATTTAGATGACATTATGAGTTAGTAATATGCTTAAGGAATATCATAAAAGATTATTAACTTATGGTTAATCTAAAATGATATATATTTTATTTACTACCATGTATCTTCATCTAAAATATGTCAGTTTAGAATGTTTTATCCACACGAAATTAGGGCGCGAAGTCGAGAAGAAATCAAGATATTGATATCATTCCAAATACACAACTGGGAATAGCAGTACGTGGAACTATATTGTATTTGACCGTGATTTATTATCCAACATAGGATATAAAAGGAGGGGAATCCATGATATAGAGCATCCAAATCTACCAAAAACGAACAAGATTATAGTGTAATATTTTATAAGGTACCTATATCCTTCTTTTAGTGGATCGTTTGACTTAGTAGAGGCTGAATGATGGATTAATGTTCATGAACAGATATTTGATGTTTTGGAATGTTTAAATATTAAAATGAAATTCTATCCATTTATCATTTTGAAGGTGAATCTGGTCAATGTTGGTCAATTGTCATGAATATTAGGTATAGAGAAGAAATTGATGCCTTAGAGTGGGATGAATTTATAATTATTTTCCTTGAAAAAATATTCTCCAAGGTTGTTCGGCATTGGATGGATAAGAAATTAATTTAATTGAAGAAGAATGAAAAATATTCAATGGTCGTGTATGACTCGATCTTCCCTTGACCGGATCATGATAGGGAAATAAACTATTTTTACTAAGGATTGAAGCCAATATATCAAATGGAATTGGATTCCTATGAGTTCTATAGTTAAGAGAAACATATCTGATTTGAGAAGATGGTAGAAATAGAGTCTTTTGATGACCGCGTGTACATTTAAATAATGAAGAATAAATGATTCAGAAGAAATGTGATGGATAAGAATTAAAAAAATAAATATGATGGTAAGGATGTTCGGTTTTCAATTTTTCAGAAGTGTAGTAAAAAGAACCATGGGGAATGCCTTACAAAAACTAGTAAGTGTTTCTTCAGTGGTATTTTTAGACATATGGATTAAAATTGTAATGGAAATGATCTGATAACAAATCCTGGTATGAAAACTGTATTGTTTTTTAAATATTGTAATATGAGTAATTATGTAAATGAATTCCCAAAGTGAGATCTGAGTGATCGAAAGCCGCCAGACTATATGGAAAAAGGCGTAGTGAGATCCTTTATAACCACATTATTATATATCATGGAATCCAATGGAGTTGTATTACGTACCAGGCTTTTTACATAGATTTTGATAAGTTTTTCTTTGATATGTGGTCTACATATTCCATTATTTCTGAAAACGTTTCTGAAAAATTAGATATATCACATCAACAAATGAAACCATGAAATACCATTAAATCACAAGGGGTAAATTCTACAAAAAATGGCATTTCAATATTTTTCTTATTGTTTTTTTATGGGAAGACATTAATTGTAAACATTCATTCTCCCACATAGTATATTTTGATGTCATTCTGTGAATGCATTGACTCTATGTTTATCATTATAAGATTTATTATAGATTTAATGATGTTTTTTTCAAAATGAGTTTCAGTTTGTATAAAATAATGAACACATAATGTTGATAACATATTAGGATGCTAAGAACATGTTGATAGATGGAATTAAATGTTATCTTACTCATATTATTGAAAAAAGATAAATGTTTAGATTAATGATGTTTTGTGGTAAATGAATACCTTAATGTTTTTTTACTAATGAGTTAGCCAGTGTTATAACTGATTGGGATGTTGAATACACAATTTTCCTAGTTCTTGATGCTAATCATATTTCCAACACCCTTATCAAATGACAAAAATAGAACATCTGGAAATGAAAAATCATTTTCAGGAGTTCCTTGATATACATTTAATTCAACCTTATAATTCTCTGTAGAGAGATATGGTTTTATTAATTAAAAATAATGTCATTCCAATTAGAGTTTTCATTGATTATAGATTATTTAATAACATCATTGATAAAAAGGTATCATTTCCCTCATATCAGTGATTTGTATGATCATATCTATAGAAAATAGTAAGTAGACCTCCCAAAGATGGAGTTTTATACTAGTTATTGGATTCACAAATTTAATATCATGTTTTTTGTGTTAACTATTTCATATGTTGTGTTCATGGATATTATGAATATATTATTCCATGAGTTATTGGATATTTTTTTTCTTGTGTTTATTGACGAATCTTATTATATTTTAAATGTGAAGAGGATCCTGAAAAACATATATGGGTTTTTTACAATCCATAAAAGAAAACAACGAATGGAAAATTCAAAATGGGAGAATTTAGGTTACAAAATATTTAATTACATAAGAATTTTTAAATACGGATGGAATAATAGTTGATCTATCCAAAAAACAGTTTTTGATGAATGGACAAGACCCAAAAATATAACCGAGATTCATAGTATTCATGTTTTGGTAAGATATTATCAGAGGTTTGTTGTAAAAATTGAATGGTTATCAATTCCACTAACTAAGTTGACTATATAAAGGAGTTAAATTCATATGGTCAAATAAATGTGATGATTATTTTCAGGAAGTGAAAATAATATTAGGGAATTCTCTAGTTCGGACCCAACCTTCTAGAAATGGCATGTTTTTCATCCGCAGTGATGATTCAATGAAGGTATAAGGTTGTGTTTTTATTTTTAATATTCATTTAATTTATTATGCTAGAAGAATACTAAATAATAATGATCTAAATTATCCCACACATGATTTTGAATTAGTCATTTTGGTTTTTTCGTTTAAAATTTGGAGGCATCATTTTCATAGAACCAAATGTGAAATATATAATAACCATAAAAGTTTAATGTATATTTTAAATCAAAAGGAATTAAACATGAGGCAGTGAAGATGGATTGAATTGATAATAGATTATTATTTTATGATCAATTACCATCATCGAAAAGAAAAAAATTGTGTTGATTCCTAGAGTCGAAAACAACAATAATCATTTGTTATGTTATAGATAGAGCATGGACCTTTGATTAATGATTTGATGAATCTTGACTTGGATGTTGTTGGTGAAAAAAATTAATCTATTTTGTTTCAAGTTTCATAGAAGTTAAAATTTTCAAAAAAAAAATAAATCGAGTGTAGAAGGAAAACATGGAGTAATATAATTAAGTTAAGTGAATTAAAATAACAATGTTGTGAGAATATCAGATTGATAAAGATTGTGTTTTGTGATTTGGGAAAATATTATGGGTGACATGTGATTCTCAACCAAAGAAAGAGTTGTTGTTTGAAGCTCATAGATATATTTTTTCAATTCATCCTAGGAGACAAGTGATATATAGAGACATTCAACAGTAATACTAGTGGGATGGAATTAAAAGGGGTATTACTTATTTTCCCGGGAAATGATTGACATGTCAACAGGTTAAAGAAGATCGACAGTTACCAAAGGGATTACTTTAGAATTTACTTGTTCCAGAGTGGAAAATGTAAAAATAAATTCATGGATTTTGTGGTCGGGATACCAAAATCTTCATGAAGAAATAATGCAATCTCAGTTATTGTTGATCGAGAGACTACATCTGATACTTTCATTCATATTTTGAGATACTTTGACATTGGACGAACTTTCTTGACTATACATAAAAGTGATTATTAGGTTATGTGGAGTTCCTCTTCCATTATTTAGGATCTTTATCCCATGTTTACTACTATCATCATAAAAGGAATTCAGAAGTCATTGGGAATAGAATTAATTTTTTATACACCTCTATGTCCTCAAAAAGAAGGGTAGTCAAAACAGATGATTCAGACATTTTAGGATAAGTTTTGAGATTATTCATTGAATTAACATTGAGGTTGGGATTAACTTATTTTATTATTTGATGTTTTTTGTAATAATTTTTTTCCATATATACAAATTAACCTTTTATATAATTATATGGGAAATGATGTCGATCTCCAGAATTTTGGGATGTAGTTTTGGAGAAAAAGTAAATTGGACTAGAATTAGTATAAGACCTGGATATGAAAGTGAAAATAATCATGCAACACATGAGGACATCTCGTATGATGTAGAAGCATTATGTAAATAATAGAAGGAACCATTTTTCATTCGAGGTAGGTGATGATGTTTTTCATAGAATATCAACATGGAAAAGTGTTTTGCCTTTTGGATTCCAAGGGAAGATAAATCCATGGTTAATTAGACCTTATGAAAACCTAGAGAATGTTGGACCAGTTACCTACTGAGTATCGTTGTCTTTATTTTTATCTCAGGTACTCAATGATTTTCATGTTTCGATGTTGAGAAATTATGAGCTGGATTCTTCTCATGTTTTGAGCTAAGATGCAGTTCAACTAGAAGATAACATTTTTTTTGAAGAGAAAACTTTTCAGATTCTTGATCAAAGAGAACATTTGTTTTGTAATAAATTAATCAACAAGGTAATGATTTTTTGGAGAATAAAAATGTTTGAAGAATAAAAATAGAAATCATGAAATTCTATGAGACAAAGGGTACCCTCATTTCTTTTAATAAGTAAACAAAATTATCGTGATGAAATTTATAGATGGTTGGGAGAATTTAATACCCCATGGTTTTAAAATTAATTTTAAATGCATGATACAGAGAAAATCAACTTAATTAAACTTTTTTAAGGATATTTTTATAATCTAGCTGTTAAACATAAATCTTCTGCATCTATGAAATGAATTTTTTAAAACATAACATCTATAGTAATGATTAATGTCTTATTTGGAGTTTGATAGAACTAATTTTTTTTTGTGAATAGATAACACCCTTATGAATATTAAATGAATAGAAATATTACCCTTCTGAATAGTAATTCATATTATTCTGTAATTTTTTTAATGTTATAATATATTCAGATCTTGATTAATTTTTCGCAATGAAATATGATCATTAAATTTTTTAAATTTTCTTATTTTTGGAATAAATTATGATTTAATTTGGGAATTAAATTAATCATATTTGGAAAATTATTTTCCAAAAATAGAATATATTTTTTAATTATACACATTGATAAATGTTTGGGGAAAATTTGAGGGATTTTTCCAAAATGCATGAATTTTTTATGAATAATATAATACAATAATATATTATATATATATATAATCAGTTAAATACACCTATTTCAAGAATTATAGATCATATATTCACAATTGGTTAAATATAACATGATTAATTTACTGTTTATGGTCACAT
The DNA here is from genome assembly GCA_963277665.1 of Viscum album. Classification (NCBI taxonomy): domain Eukaryota; kingdom Viridiplantae; phylum Streptophyta; class Magnoliopsida; order Santalales; family Viscaceae; genus Viscum; species Viscum album. The sequence goes on from OY728160.1 coordinate 522,532,980, forward strand.
GAATGAAGACTATTCATAGTCATGATTAAAAATATTAAACTAGTGATTATATGGATATAAAACACATCATCTCCTACACTATAAATACTACCCTCACCTCCATTTTCCTTTCACAAGTCTCAAGCATTGAAAATTGTATAAATTCATCCCAATACCCTTTTAATGTATCTTATACATGATTAGTACCATTTTCTATCACAAAATGTACATATCCAAAGTCCTTAAGGAGGATCTCAAGATGAATAGATCATGTTGTAAAGATCCTCTTTCATTTTCTTGTGTTTTATTTAGAATTATTTTCAATTATTATACAATATTCTCATCCCATAATCCCAGAAACATGAAATATCTAGTATTATATAAATTATGAATTTTTATCTTCATTATGTAAAAATTCATCATCAGTCATCCTTTCCTCTTCCACTTATAATAAAAATAAAAACACTACCCGTGAAGTGTCAATTTACCAACATCGTGGACGATGTGTCTTAAATTTATCCTAGTTCCATCAAAACTATTTGTGAAATCATTTTATTGGTTAAAATATTTTTTGTGTTTATTTTATGACTTATTTTATTTTCTTTAAATAACTTATATGCATAATATAAATGGTATATTATTAATCATGTTCATGATAATCAAAGAATTTCCAAATTTTTTAAAATGAGTATCACTAATGAGTTATCTAATGATTCCTCTTCATAACATATAACCAGAATAATTTATGTAATAATTAAATATTATGGAATCATATTAACTCCATTTCATTCGACATATATATTTTCCCTTCCATTCAACAAGTAAATTGTTTACAAATCGACATTGGAAATCAAGTAAAGAACGCACCCGAAATAATAGAAAGAACAAATATTGTTAATTAATGGGTGCAGTGGTGTTATAAAATGATCATTTAAGGTATTATGAACATCAATATGATTCTTTGTAATATTAATTGAACTATTTTAACCATTTTACATGTTTTTTCGAGATGTTTAATGACAGACAAACATGGTGTAAAGGAATTCCTAACACAATTTTCATTCATTGGGTTATCCTTCAACATCATTGATTATATAGTACTGTCAACATTTGTGTGATGAATTTTTGATATTATTATGTTTCCTTATATGAGTTTATATTTTATAAACATAATATTTTGATTATATAAATTGTCACTTCAATTTTATGATATTTTTAATGGAATTTTCTATAAAAATGCGCTTTAAAAATCTATTTTTCTAAAACCAAAATTAAAAAATTATACATTTATTAATATATTATGATTATATTTTGTATCATTATTTATTTATGATGAAGGTTGGTACCTATATCTTCCTAAAATTCATTTTATATATAAATGTTTGTGGTCATACATGTGGTTACATCAAGTGTAACTGCAATGGTTACACCACAATGTAGTCATGAGGGTTACATTGTAAGGTAGTCGTGAGGGTTAAAAATCATAAAATATCGATGAGGTATATAAAATTAAGTATGTAATTCTTGAATATTAGATTTTGGACAATTTATGTTTTCTATGTTTTATGTAAATCATATGTTTCACAAAATATGTATATGATTCTTTAGGGGTGATAAGTATGACTATGGGAAAATGATATCTTATGTTTATAAGTATTCAAGGAATAATGGTCACATTCATTATTTTTATATCGCTTATAAAGATTTATATTCTCATTATGTTTTTTGAAATGTTTTCCACAAGTTATATAATTGTATAAGAGAAAGAATGAAGTATTGTAAAATTGTATGAAGATTTTTCAAAGAAATTATGTTGTTGATTTGTGTTTGATATTTTATGTTATGGATTAAGTGGTTACATTTTAAATTATTCCCACATTGTATTATTGTTGGCTAATATGTATAAGTGATTACCTAACATTCTAAAACTCAAAACTGAAAAGGGATTTTGGAATGTAATGAAGTGAAATCTAGTTTAAATGAATAAAATATTTAATGTATAAGATTGTGTACTTGTACCAATGGTCCAATGGTGATTGGGGATCCAATTTCAACTGGTGGTGCTGTTGCACATGTTGATGAAACTGTAGATCCTACTTCATCCAGTGTTTATGCGACATTATACGATATGTGGGTTCTTTATTTATCTATAAATCTACTATACACTCTCACTATTGGTGAAAAAAATTGGAAATGGAATCACTCGTACTTTAGATATAAGTGATCTCTTACAAGGGGCCTCCAGTCATAAGAGAATGTTTAGAAGGCCACCAAAGTCAGGAAAGAATGTAACTATGGGGGTTAGAAAAGGGTGAAATGAACATGGCATTTTATATAAATGAAATTTATTTTCTGGAACGTCTAGGGACTAGGAAATGATTATATCATGAGGTCCCTTAGAATCTTCATTAATAATACTAGGCCCCTTATCATTGGTTTGTATAAACCAAAATAATTTTTTTCTCCTAGTATTTAAATTTGGGAAATTCAGGCCTTTATTTGGTGGAATCTAATAGATTTTTATCTAATGGTGAATAATTATTAGCTTTGTCTCATTTTTCCTTAACAAATATTTCTCTGATTACTAATAGTGATCATAATGTCACATGATCCTTTAATTTTCATGGGACTCAACATTTCATCTCTTTTATATATACCCATAAGTGTTAGTAGGACTATAGGTAATTATGGACGGCTATTGGATATCTCAACTCTACCATCTATAGTCCATGATCCATCCTTGGAAATTTTAACACCATAATGAATTTGGATGATATTATTTAAGCCATTGCGAAAATCATATCATCATGAGATTTCAATGAATTCATTAATGACAATGGGTGGATTAAAGATTACCATGTGCGAGTATGTAAACATTGTACATGAATGTTTTGGATAGATTAATTTGAAAGAAGAATCAACTATTATTTTTTCAATGAATCTTTTCCTGATTTATAGGGATCTATTTTTGTATAACTCAATCTATAATTAATTCTAATTATCATAAAATTTTTGTAGAACATGTGAGTAATGATACTGAACCTCCTTTTCATTTAAGATTTAATAATTATTGGAAAATGAAACTAATTTCCTAAAAAATTTCAAATGGACATGGTGTTCTTATAATGGTAGGTTTAATGACTTCTCTTATCTCATCAAAGAAAAAATCTATATTTGAGGGTTGAAATTATGCAGAAATTGTTTTTATAGATCCAATGACTCTGAAATTTTCTCTCTTAAGGAATCTTATCAAAACGTGTGTGAGCATAATTCTATACATTAATTCTCTAATGATGTTCTATGTGTGACATATTTAGTTTCAATGAATTATAATTAGTTGAATCTAAAATATTCATTGCAAAGAGACAATTTTATGGATAATTGGCTGAGATATGTGGATAGAAACTCTAAATTTTTCAACTCCTTGTATGTAATTATGATTATTTCTATGCCTCATGTATTGGTCAGCAATTGGAATACTGTCATCAAAAGTAGGAAGGATCTTTTTAAGCATGATGTTACTTATTTTAAGTATATGTTCCATGGTCATGTACCTATTGTTGATCTAGTGGATAGTATTATTTAGAGTCATTTCAATCAATAGGATGATTCCACCCTTACATCTATCACTTGGACATTTAAATCAAAGTAGTGTAATTTAGTCTAAATCCTGACAACTCCCCAAGTGTAGAGGGTTTTGGTAAATTTTTTAATCAAATATACTGTGATGTCATTTATGTTTATGTTTTCAGGTTGGTCACTCACTATTTTAAAGGTATCTATCTTACTCAAGGTCTGATTGCTTGGTTCATTGCTCCCATTCCAATGATAGATAATTGCAAAGAGAGTTATTTTGTCAATAATGTTTCCATGGTCTACACAGTTTTTAAAATCATTTGAATAATATTGGCAATGAGGTTATCCTATATAGCTAGTATGATTGTTTCCCCTATATCAGTTTGGCTTTATTAGGGGTATGCCTATTAAATATTTCCACATTACTACCTCAGAACGTGTTAACAATCGTAAAATATCCACAAGGGGTTGTAATATTGCACTTAAATTGGATTTTAGGAAATATTTTGATAATATAAATTAAAAATTCATTTATATGGTTCTATATTCTTTTGGTTTTAATGATTTGTTTATTAATTGGGTTTAAATCATTATTGAGATATCTCATTTCTATATTCTTATTAGTGGATCCCCTTAGGGGTAATTTTTTTGTTCTATATGTGTTAGGGATGGTGACCCTCCATCAGCCCTCATTTTTATCATTTTGGAGGAATATCATAGTAGATTACATTCTATTATGGATGAAAATTGGAAACAGATGTCTATTCTTGCTCGTAGATTAATTATTCCTCCCACTCATTTTATGAATGATAATTATATCTTTTTATTCACTAATGAAGAAAATATAAATATTAAAAATTATAAGATGGACCTTTTTCAATATTAAAAATTTTCAAGTCAAGAGATTAGTTGGAGTAAGTCCTTCATCTACATTGTTAAGAATTTTCTGATTTCTCGGAAGACATGAATTATCATGGAATTGGGTATTCATGATGGAGTTATTCCCATTAAATATTTTGCTGTTCCAATTTTTTGGGGGAGTACAAAATCATGCCACATTTATGAAATTCTTATTAAATTCCAATGGTCTCTTGTTACTTTGTTGGGAGAGTCTCTATCCATGGTGGGTCGTGTATATTTTGTCAACGCTGTGATTATTTATATGTTTTTTTATTTCATGGTCTATATGTGGTTGGTCTCTGTCATCATGAGCATTATTGTTTCAATTTAAAATTTCATTTTAAGTGGTAACATTTTAGAGAGGAAATTAGCTACAAACTCATGGATTAATTTTTTTAAAACCTATAATACACGGGGACATGATATTTAAAATCTCAAAATGATTAATGATTCTTCATAGCCATCATTCACATGGATGTGTGACAGTGGTTTTTATGAGTATCTTTACTATTCCAAAATAAATTATTGTATAAGCACTATAAAGAGATTTTTAATCATTTGGATTCATTAGTTTGGACTTCTTTTAAATAATTATTTTCATTTTTTGATTCTCATGCCAAATGGATTGTTTCAAGGAACTCATCTTTATCCTTATTTAAGGCCAACTAGACTAGTTTTCCCCTAGATGAGGCCTTGATGAATTATGACTTCAATGCTAATTTGGATGCCATGATTAAGGAATGTCATGATAATATGGGGGTCTCCCAAATTATATTTTCAATATTATCAACAAATATTATTTCTCATTTAGGGAGGATTTTTGGGCATGTTTACCTTCTATCAACAACTTTCTATCCCCTAAAAATTTATACAGAAATTCATTATCCTGCAATACTAGTTATTAGTGGATGGGGATTTATATATGAACACTATTAGGCATTCTTGGACAACATTTTCCATGATATTGGTTCATGGGGAGATTCCTATAGTTTTTTCCTTCTAAGATGTTGTATTTTACTATGTTCTTCTTGTTTTATTTTCCATAAACATATGGAATGCATTGAGAATTTGTATCCCAGTTATGTTAACACCTTATACATGTTGATGCCTATTTATGATATCGTTGTATGCACTATGCATGTTGTTTCTTCTATCATAGAATGCATCAAAGTATGGCATTAAACTGTGATTTATCCATCATTTCTTGATCTTTTTTGGGTTGAATCAAAGAAACTTTTTCAATATTTTGTTCTACATAGAATAAGGTGATTCATGACAACTTTTCATTCTCAGTTTGTGGGGTTTTTTATTCTATTCTTGTTGCTAGGTGTAATGAAGAAATAATGAGGAAGTGTTTTTGCATCAACTATATTCATGATATGTCCATCCGGAACCAGATAGGGGTTATGGGAATCATTCAGCCTCCGTATGGATATTTTGATGTTTTTTTGTAAGGAACCTCTTTTTGTATTGTTATATGTTAATTCTGAGGGATCTTTTAAAGGAATTGTGGGGATCTATGGCTATGGTTCTGTCTTCAAAATTCATAAAGGGGTTGTTCTTGGATGTTTTCTTAGTTCTTGTGGCCATTATTATTTAATTATTGATGAATTTATTTCCATTATCATTGCAGTGTAACAAGCTGTGAATCATGGAAGCAGTAATTTATTGATAGAGAGTGATTCAATAGTTTTTGTCACTACCAGCAGGAAGGGTCTTTCTCACTTGTCATGAATTCTAAATAATACATGCATTAAATGTTTGGAAAGTCAATTTTCCATGAATCATATTATCACTCACACTTGTAGGGAATCCAATTTGGATTCATATCATCTTGAAAATATTGGTGTCATTGGAATTGATTTTTCTTGGTATGATCATGTTCATGATGATCTTCGTCCTTTTCTTAAAAAGGATTGTGATATTTATCCCAGTTTTAGACATGTGTAAGATGTAACTCATTTTTAATATTAATTTGAATTCAAAATGTTATTTATTGTGTTTGAATTCCAATTTATTGATTCTTATGATTTCTTATCATCTCTATTTTGTGATTATATTTAATACTTTTTATAATTCAGAGTTTGAAATAACACCATGGGGTCTGTTTGGTTAGTTTATTAAATTTTTAGCTTCAATAGAGTGGAATGATTCTATTATTTTTCCACAGTAATGAAGTGGACTGGTTTTTATCATTTTTAATGATTTCTGCAATGGATTTCAAGGAGTATCACCTATGATGATTTATCTGGAATATGTGGATCAGTTAGACTCTCGAAAGGGACCTCTTGCAGTGAAACCATCATCCAGGTTGTCCAAAATCTGGAGCAAGAATTACAGGATTCCATAAAGATAGAGATTTACCCCTACGTTGTAATAATTTATAAAAACAACTATTGTTCCTATAGAATGCTTTTTCTTTATTACACTAGGAGTGGCATGATTATTTTCTAATAATGTAATGAAAGGAGTGTACATGGATTTCATTGTGTAGCCTGCTGATTTTTCCATCTTATGTAATGTATGGAATGTCATACTAATTGGAATCTAGAGCTCACCTCATCTGTATAGGGGGGTTCATGATGATTTGAATTTGAAATATGGGCTTATGAACATCGACACCATAACTCTTTCATTATGTTTGTCGGGTGTTTCATGATTTTAAAATTCAACTATAGTGTTTTCTTTTTCATTAGAATATATTATATTATATTATATGGATTTTTATAGCATTGAATCTCTATTTGGATAATAAAAGTCGAATTTGATCCAACATATATGTATATAAGTGAAATAACTCCAAAAATCTCATGTAAGGATTGATTCCTGGGTTACATTTTACACATCTATAGACCGTACTGTCAACATGATTTTACAATACCATGAGATATTCATGAGTTAATTGTAATTATATTTACAAACATTTATAAATGATTTTTCAATAAATTATTAATTGAATTCTTTCGATCAGAAACCTAGCTTTTGATTATGGCATAATCCAGGCATGATTTTCTTATTTTATGATAAGTATTAAATAATTATTGTATTATAATATAAGATTTATAATATTATCATCTAATCTACAATATTCTACTATATAGAAATGGATCATAGAATATAGAATTAAAACTATATCATTTTACGTACCCTTTGTAGGAATTTCCCTTTATGTAATGATAATGAAGTTGGAGCAATACCTACAAAATAATTGACCAATTTATATCATTATTGGGGAAACAAACTTAGGTTATAATCAATAAACTCTATAGGGAATGGACAATCAATCAATCATGTAGTTTGTAATGTAATACTACTTTATTGGTTCAAAAACATCATACTTTCATGAAACAAATTGTACATTTTTAGTTGTGTTATAGATAATTACCTTAAATAAGATATTTATTCATTATAGAAGGAATGAAACATAGAATTGTTTAGTGGATGTCTATCATCTCTTGGGGTATATAGATAAATAGGGGTCATTGATTCCAAAAAATAAGGGTGAAAAATAAATAGAAAACATTGAATGTTATGATTTTATTGTGCCCATGTCACGACCAGTCCTCGAGGCTCGAGCCGTGACTACCCCATGCCCGCCGTCCATAGGCCAGGGGCTGGGGACTTGCACCAAAGGCATAAATACCTAAGCTGGGAAGGCATTACCTTCAGGAAATTAAACAAACACAATAGTGTACGCAACTAATGTAAGCACTATGTAAATACTATATACAAAAAGTAAGTGCTGAAAGGAAAGGGGAAGGAAATACAAGCCAAACTGTAAGTACAGTACTACTGAAAAGCTAGTATAATGGCAGAAAATAAAAACAGTAACTATTGAGTCATCCTCCAGGAATCCCACCTGAAGGGTGGGTACAGATGGCCACATCAGCACCTCAGGGCTGTCTGTCTGCTCCGAGTACATCTTGCCATGTGCTCCACCTCTGGGTACCGTCCAGCTTTACCATACTCTACCTCGATCAGTTCTGTCTGCCATCTACATAAAACAAAACATAGTGTGGGCATAGCCCATGCATGGGTGAGTATACGATACTCAGTAGGGACCCTGAGACACCTGAATGTCTCCCAAAATCCACAAATGATAAACCACAAAAGAAAGGTACAACCACGAAGAATCAACCAACCCTAATTAGGTATATGACCATACGTATACCTATGTTCTCAATCTCAGTTCGTCTATAACTCTCGAGCCGTAGCACAACTCATTCCACACAAGAATGTAAGTCAATCAAATTGATGATAATGATTGAATGTCAAGACTCAGCTCACACAGGTCTACATCATTGGTATAGCGATTGAGATGATCAGATGTAGTCACAGATTCATCTAAGATTTTAGACCCACACAGGATACAAGACTAGCTAAGCTATCAGTCCTACATAGGATACATGACCAGCTACTCTGCCGGAACCACATATGATACAAGTATAGAGGTCAAAATGTCGGACCCACACAGGATACAAGAACATAATTCATTTCCGTCGAACCCATAGAGGATTCCAGTTTGGTAGTCGTCGCTGTTGAACCCACGAATGATCCTAGTACAATAGTCTTCAGAGTCGAACCCACTATGGATTCTATTGAATTAGTCGATGCAGTCGAACCCATGAAGGATTCCAGTACCGTAGTCGACGCAGTCACAGCCAGCTCTACTGTTCCCGCAGACAACACGCTCGATTATGAGAGGGTCTGCTTCTCGAGAAAAAGGGTTCTATAAATCAAATGTAAATAAGTCCTGAGATGATGTATCTCAATGTTCGTTCTCATCAATATAAACCAAACGTGACAAACGACACATCAATCGGACGCCCTGTCGATAGTTATTGGTTTTTCTGTTCCAGTGGCCCGATTGGAATTACGCTCATTCCAAACCCAGCTATTTTCCAAATTTTTCCAAAAAAATATCTTAGATTATCGCAAACAGATCACCTCATTGTAAGGGTCCTAGTGCCATAGACGTCATGTCGATCGGACGCACAATCAATAAGTTATTCACATTTAAGCGAAACACGCCCAGCCTATGAAGCCCTGTGGGGCATGGCCTGGCCCGGTGGGGCATGGCCTGACCCGGTGGGTGTGGACCGGCCCAGTAGGGCACGGACCGGCCCGTGGCTTGCCACGATTCATCTAGCTAGCCATGTGGGATGGGGGCGCAGCCCCCAGTTATCCCAAACGGCGGTGCCGAGCAGCGCCGCACCACCTATCTGGTCGTTCTTCTCCGGAGCGAGCGGCATGCATGGGCGGGCCTCGGTTTCTTAATCACGACACTAGGAGGGTGCTATGGGGTCTTCACAGCCTGACGGGTTGCCTACCTGTCGGTTCGTCTACTAAGCGTCCCACGGTAGTGGGCTGTGTCTCTTCTGTAGTGCGACACCAATAGGGGTCGTAGATCTTCCAGCCTAGCCAACTTTATCCTGCTGGTTCTTCTTTGGCCGAGTGGCCCACGGTTGCGGTCCGTAGTGTCCCTTCCATGTAGAACCAAGTGTCGAAGTCCTACTCGGCCCGGCGTGCGGCCGCTGTTACCTCGGCCGCCTTCGGTTTTCTCTGTCCCCATTCGTTTCCAACTCCAGTCACTACCACCTCTTCAAACACCGTCCCCATCATTAATAAATACAGGTAACACCGGACAGTTGTCAGGCCATGTTCCTTCGACCCATTCCCTCCACATTAGTTGGTAATTAATGTCCCCAGATGATCACTTGAATTATACATGAATGAAGGTATAATTTATTCAATTTAAATTATACAAACCCCATACCTCGTGATTGACATCGCACATCGATGAGCAACGGAAGGCATGTGTCGCGATAGTCGAGCGTTTCGGAAGGTGGAATCATAGAGAAGAGTGTTGTCCCATCAACGTTGTATGAAGAGTCATTTTCGTGACATGAGAAGATAATCCAAGAAGACGTGGATTCCTTGAAATCGGGGTGCATCCGAGGAAGAAGCGCCGTTGGAAGAAGTTCTTCGCGTTCTTCGTCGGGGATGTTCTTCATTGAAGAATAGTGTTCTTTGTCCAAAAAGGAAGTTCCATCAAGAGTTTTTCTCCCAACTTTTTCCCCATGAATATTTTCCAAGTAGATATAACAAATGTCCCTCCTATATAATAACATTTCCATGCAATTCAAAACAATTCAAAAAAAATTGTTGACACCAAATGAATTAATTATTAGAGCTTAGTTAATTCATTTAGAGGGGTTTTCATAATCAATGGAGAGAGGTGGAGAGTTCACATTAAAAGAGGGATGCTGTCAAATTAATAAAGGGGTGTTAATGGTGAGGTGAAAAGGTTTGGGTTCATGTGAGTCCCACCACACATTATTCTTTCGTGAGAGGTTATGTGGGGGCGGTCCCTATTACCAACCTCCCTTTGGAGATTAAAACCACCCACCAAATAAAAATATCTACTTCATATTTTTATTATTTTAACAACAAACCCCAAAAATTAACTTCTCCACATGATAAAACGCAACTACGGTAAGGGTCCCCTTATGTGAATACCAGCATTTCGAGTTCATCGGTGCCCTAATATTTCGATTCCGAGCACCAGTTTAAAATATAGAAAATATTTCGCATACGTTTACTTATCATTCTTGAACAAAACATCAGAAATCGATTCTGGTCACAACGGGCCACATAATCAAAAGTCGTCAAAAACTACATACTCGTAAAATACCAATGAATTTATGAAAAAAAATATCCTTGAAATTTATGGGTCTTTACATTACCCCCACCTCAGGGATTTACGACCACGTAAAGCTACAACAGACACTGGGAAATCAAAAGAGGGTACCGAGCAGGCATCTGAGCCTCCCGCTCCCATGTTCTCTCTTGTAGGTTCCTATGCTGCTAGAAAATGTGAACCAGAGGAATCAACCGTCGACATAGGACTCGCTCCTATCGATGCAGACCTCCACTGGAACCTCCATAAATGTCTCCCCATCATCGATTTCCAGCTCCACGTGGTTGATGATGTGGTATGGATTGTGCATGTATCTTCTAAGCTGAGATACGTGGAAGCCGTCATGCACTGGTGAAACTGAGGAGGATGGGCTAGGCAGTATGCTACCTCACCTAATCTGCTGAGGACCTGGAAAGGTCCGATGAAACGTGGAGATAACAATCCGCCCTAGCCAAATATCCATAGACCTCATCGAGGTGAGACCCATAGGAATATATAGTCAACATCCTCGAACTCTAGTGGTTTCCATATCCTATCAGCATAGGTATTTTGTCTACTTTGTGCAGTCTTCATCTTCTCCTGGATGATCTGCACCTTCTCCGTCATAGCCTGAACCATCTCTCGTCCTACAAGTGCTGACTCCCCTAGGTAAGTCCAGCACATAGGTGATCTTCATCACCAACCGTACAGTGCCACGTAAGGTGGCATCCCGATGGTGGAGTGGTAGATGATGTTGTTCGAAAACTCCACCAAATGTAAGTGATCATCCCAACTACAACCAAAGTCTAGGACACGTGTACGGAGCATGTCCTTGAAAGTCTGAATGGTCCTCTCAGTTTAACCAGCCATTTGAGGATGGAAGGCGGTGATCAAACAAAGATGTGTTCCAAAAGAATCCATCAACCCCTTCCAAAGCCTGGAAGTGAAACAAGAATCTAGATCATAGACGATATTGGATGGTACACCATGAAGCCGTATAATCTCTTGAATGTAGAGGTGTCCCACGATCTCTAATGAGCCCGGCTATATGATCGGTAGGATGTGGACCAACTTGGTGATTCGGTCTACGATCACCCTAATAGAGTCATGTCCTCTGGATATAAGTGGAATCCCCATCACTAAATCCATGGATATCCTATCCCACTTCTACTCTGGGACCTATAAGGGATGTACCAAGCCTGTTGGTACCTGGTGCTCCGCCTTCACTTGCATACAAGTGAGGCATCGTGAAACGAACTCTGTTACTGCCTTTTTCATACCCAGCCACCAATGTTGTCGTCTGAGGTCCTGATACATATTCACCACAACTGGATGTAATTCTAGAGGGATAGTGTGGAACTCAATCCACACCTCTTTCTGAATCCTCAAGATGGGTGCACTACTCAACCTCTGCCTCAGCTCCTGAAATCTCTGTTGGAATCTCTCTGAACACACGAAGGGATGCCCCTTCATCATCAATGCTGAAAGCGGTGCTTCATCTCTAGAGAAGCCTGGCACAAAGGTAAGTCTGGCCCACTCCTGAGTGATCGACTGCACCCACATATGCATGATTCCATCCTATGATACCTTGGGTTTACTTTTCACCGACCAAGGAAAACTCATCCAAATGTTGTAGTTAAACCACAACCTTTTTGCCTAATACCGTCAATCAGTGTATGAACTGTGGTTGCCCAGTCCATTCCCAAACTAACGTCATAAGTCCTCGATACTACCACAAAGATGTTCCAACCAAAACTCTCGCCTCAAGGGTTATATGACTCCGCCGACATAAGTGTGATTATCGAGTCTCCTCCCAATGGTATCTCCAGATGTGAGGGTCATGTCAACAGCTTAATCGAAAACTCTATGTCTGGGACAATATTCATGGAAGGATGGAATGATTGTTACCTATGTCTATTCATATGTCTACTAGTAGTAGACATAGACCGTACCTAGAATAATTCCTAGATCCCTTGGGTCACACTCCTTAAATTGATGCTGTTACTCTCTTTCCCTTCCCTCCATCTCACTGATCCTAGCGTGGATTACAATAGAGGGTGGTTACAACATGTCAAAAACTACACAAACTCAAGATTATCTCCTAGATCTGCTTCCATGTCTACTACCCTGTAGATTCATCTGTCCTTAACACTACATCTTCAACACATTTTACACGCTCAAGTCTCCGAGACTGGCGCCAGTTCATAGCTTCTCACTGCTAACATTCACTAGCTGTATCCACTCAGCCAAATAACATTCAATCACAAATGTTATATCTAGAACACTTACATAAGTAGGAATGAATAGATGAAAAAGTGATGAATTGGTTTTTCTTAAACACACCTCGCTCAGAGGATCAAGATCTAAGAACTATTCTCATCGTATTCATCGAGTAACAGGAATGGTCGGTACTTTTCAATGAATTCCCAACTACCGATGTGTCGTCCTGTCGAAGCTATATAATCTCTAGAAAACACTCAGCCTCATCCTCATGATAGTGCTCACCAGATTGTGGGTCGCGCTCGCCTCAGAACATGAGGGATATCCGGTGCTAAAAAACATGTATGGCACTAAACCTACAAGTGTCCTTTACCTGTACCGCCGGGAGTTTCTGCTATCCAAAGGGCAGTGATATAGTTTCCACACATCCAGAAGTTACCTTCTTCGAAAACGGCCCAACTACCAAAACTTCATCATTTTGAAGACCATCCTCATGGTCACTCGATGAAAAATATTAGTAGCTATGATAAACATCAACTCTACTAGTGTCTCAACTTGTCGGGAAACTCCAGTAATCGCATCCATCCAGTCCTCTACTTCCTGGGAATTTGTCTCGCATTGAAACCGCAGAGGCCACTTCCACTAGAACTCAAGCAACACGCTCAGTCGGTGTACACTATCCGCCAGTGCGGCTGGGGACATCTGCTGCCCAACTGGTGATGGTGCTGCTGGTACACCACTCGAAGGTGCCAACATAGTAAGAGGTCCCTACACAAGAGCCTCATCGCTCGGTGGGCCGTCATAGTGTACTATCTCTCAGGAACCCTAGCTGGCTAACTTCATAGTGGAATCCTGATAAGTAATAGGCGTGGAATGGTCAATAAGATATTCCTAGTGTGCTGATTCAAAAAGTCAACAATGGAAACTCTTGAAACACACATGTAATTAGTGTTTCTGTGCAGTAAGTCAGAAATCACAGGTCATGGTCCTGGTGTTTCGATACGTCAGCCGCCGCACCAGCACTGGACTACTTAGACTGAGAATTCTAGTACCGTAGTCGTCATTGTTGATCCCACAGAGGATCGCAGTACAATAGTCATCGTAGTCGAACCCACAGAGGATTCCGGTAAATTAGTCGACACGGTCGAACCCATGGAGGATTCCAGTACAGTAGTCGACGCAGTTGCAACCAGCTCTAGGGTTCCGGCACACAACACGCTCGATTCTGGGAGGTTCCGCTCCTCAAGCAAAACGGGTTGATACATCAATTGTCACGATGTCCTGAGTGGATGTATCCAGATGTTCTGTCTCATCAAATGATACCCATCATGATAGACGACACTTCAATCAGACGCCCGGTCTGAGTGTTATTGGCTTTTCCGTTCTAGGGGCCCGGTTGGAATTACACCCATTCCAAACTGGGACATTTTCCATTTTTTCCAAAACTCACATAGATTATCGTAGTAGGACTGCCTCTTCGTAATTGTGCTAGTGCCATAGACAACACATCAATCGGATGCACTACTAAAACGTTATTCACATTTAAGCGAAAAGGGCCCGTCTTGTCATGCCCGGTGGGCTGGCGGGGCATCCCATCCTGGCTCGGCGAGTCTGAACCAGCTAAGGGGTCATCCCGGTCCGATGGGGTGCGTCCTGGCCCGGTGGGTCATGGCCCAGCCTGGTGGGTGCGGCCCGACCCGGCAGGGCGCTGCCATGAGCAGTTGGCGTGGCCCAGCCCGCAACTGGCCGAGCTGATCGAGGGGTGCGGCCCTCAGTTTTCTAAAATGGTGGCACTGGGCAGCACCACCCCTCTTGTCCAGCTGGCTAATGCCGGATGGTCTTCTCCGGCATGAGAAGCCCGCACGGGTGGGCCGCTGTTTCCCCAGCGCGGTGCCAGGAGAGCTCCGTAGGGTCTTCCTAGCCCGGCCTGCTTCTTGCCAGTTCTTTTTCGATAGAGCTTCCCGCACATGCAGGCCGCAATCTCCCTTCCGCGTGGCACCCGGTGCCGCGTTCCTCTTCGGGCCAACACATGGATGCTATTTTTTCTCCCACCTTCGGTCATATCCTCCCCCTTTAGTTGACAACATAAGTCGCCCCCACCTCTTCTAATACCACCCCCTTGAAAAATAAAAACCAGAAACAAAGGAGGGTCGTTGGGTCGGGTTCGTTCGGACTGCACCCTCCATGTTAGTAGGTAATAAATGGCTATAGATGATCACTTTCATTAAAAAACAATGAAGGTATAATTTATTCTATTTAAATTATACAAACCACCTACCTCGTGATTGACGTCTCACATCAATGAGTCGTGGAAGGAGAGCGTCGCAATATTTGGGTGTCGAGGAAGACGACGTCATAGAGAATGGTGTCGTACCATCAACATTGGATGAAGAGTCATTGTCGTGACTCATAAAGATAATCTGAAGAAGTTGTAGATTCCTTGATGTTGGGGTGCATCTAAGGAAGAAGCGTCGTTGGAAGATGTTCCCCAGGTTCATCGTTTGGGATGTTCTTCATTGAAAAATAGTGTTCTTGGTCGAAAAAGGATGTTCCAACCAGAGTTTTTCTCCCAAGGCTTTCCCCAAGAATATTTCCCATGAAATTATAATACAAGGCCCTCCAATATAATAAAATTTCCATGTAATTCAAAACAATTCAAAATGGATTGTTGACACCAAAATTAATTAAATGTGGGAGCTTAATAAATTCAATTTGTGGAGTTTCCACAATCAATATAGGGAGGTGGAGAGTTTACATTAAAATAGGGATGTTGTCAAATTAATTAATGGGTGTTAATGGGGAGGTGGAAGGGATTGGGATCATGTGGACCCCACCACCCATTGTCCTCTCTTGAGAGGTTATGTGGGGGGGGGGGGGGGTGGGGGGGGGGAAATTACCAACCTCCCTTTGGAGATTAAATCCACCCACCAAATAAAATTATCTAATTCATTTTTTTATTTAATTTAACATCAAACCCCAAAAATTAACTTCTCCTCCATATAAACGCAAAAACAGTAAGGGTACCCATAGATGAATATCGGCACTGCGAGTTTATCGGTTCCCTTATATTTCAATTCCAAGCACTAGTTCAAAATATTGATAAAATCGTACGTACATTTACTGAATATCCCTAAAAAGACTTCAGAAATTGATTTCAGGCACACCGGGCATCGGAATCTGGCACCGTAAAAAACTGCAGACTCGTAAAACTCCAAAAAAATTAAAAAAAAAATTCCTTGAAATTTTTAGGTCATTACAGCACATGTTAGAAATTTTTCTTCCTCATGAGAAATTAGTGTAAATGAAATTAAAATTATTGAATATTTGGAATATGGGAGAGTAAAAGGTTTTTATATTAAAATAAAAACATTACAATGTTTTAAAGTAATACTATTTATAAGGTATGTAATTCAAAGATAAATATAGGTTGTTTATATGGTAGGTAAATTATAATTCTTGAAAAAGACTAATGAGAGAATCATTATCCTAATATGAGGAAATGGTAACATGTTTTATCTAGAAAAATAAATAATTATTTATGTCTTATGGATTCAATGGGATGAATGTGATGAAAATGATGAAAGATTACACTCTATAAAGTGAATAATTAAAATATTGGGGTTTCCCCATGTGATATATATTTAAAGAAAACACATATTACATTCATGGTAGGAATGATATATTTCATCATATGTGGAGGTAAGGACCATATGCTAAATGATTACATGATTAATAACGGTAGCTTTCATTTTCTATATTTCATCTATAGTGATATGGGGCACTACAAAATTTTATTCTCCTAGCATCAATGAAATATATCTATGAAGAAGGAATGGGATAAATGGAATGCTAATAATGTTACTATAGTTGTCTTAGAATGACTAAAGTTATTATTTCATTGGATCCATGAGTTCTTTTATAAAAATAATTTATCACAAATATTCTAGTTATTTGAATTTTGAGATGTAAAATGATAATACTAATGAACTTTTTCATTATGAATTTTAAAGCATATGTCGAATGGATTTAATTAACATAAAAAAGTATTGGAATGTTGTACTTATTATAAAGAAAAATATTGATAGAAATTAATTATTGATTTTTCTTCTAGGACAAGATAATAATGATTAATAGGTATTTAATAGTCAATATTACATACCATGAATGTGGCAACTAATTGTATTATAAGTGTTATATTTTTTGGATCTTATTGCATTTCTTGACTTATAAAATATATTCAATAAACTAATATTTAATTTTTGGAAGCATGCATGTTTTAATTATATTGAAATAGTGATCTAGATATTAATACTTTTTATGTGATGTTTATTGAAACCTTATTTTATTTTGGGAATCTAATGCTATGATTATTTTGAAATATAAGAGACCACCTTTATAAATTTTATAAGAAAAATTCTGGATGAGTTATAACTTTATATATTTGTGTAAAGAATAAATATTCACTTTGTGGTTATTGTTGATGAATTAAAGAATAGATTATTTTATAGGATACCTCTTTCTATTCATTTATTTGAAAAATACATTGTCATATATGGAATGATATTCCTTTAATTTAATGATATAAAATTCTATTAAATGTTAATTTGTGTACATCGTGAAAAAAAAATTTCCCTTAGGTTTAATCTATTATTGTATGATATGAAGTCAGAATTTATCATAGAACAACAATAAAGTGAAATTATTTAGTGAAAATATGAGGATATCATGTTATTATATCTTCATAAGATTTTTTTGTGGTAAAAACCTATCTAATCTATTAAAATGATGCTGAAAAGAAAATTATATCCTAGAATAAACAATACCATTGACTCAAATATTCCATTAACTCAATTTATATATATTTACTTATGTAATTCATTTCTCTTCTATACTCATTATTTATATTAAAGATCTCTATCTCTATCAGTATTTATTTATAGTTTTCATTTATTTTAATATATTTTTCTTCCCCCGCTATTCTTCGATTTGGAATATTAGAATGTTTCATTTAGGATAAACATCATAATTCCCATCAAATATGATCAAGGGTAAGACTTATTAACCTAATTATTCTGTGGGTATTTAAGATTTTTTTCCCAAATGTTAAACCATTGATTATTAATATGATGATTAAATTATGAGGATATTATATATTTATACTAGTATAATGACACAGCCAAATATTTTAAAAGAGTAAAATAATGTATTATATAATTTATAAGAAAATAAACATTTGAATATAAAATAGAACCTAGAGACATTTCATTATATATTGATTAAATAAAATCAATCTCTTCAATAGCTTTTGGTGTACCCAACACTAGGTTTAAAAAACACAATACTTAATTAAAATAATATTCAAACCCAAAAATTATGTCCATGAAATTTAATTTGTGTGTATTAATATGAATAACTATTATATGAACATTATATGGTTTAAACATGAAAAATTATTATCAATTGAGAAGAAAAAAATGAATCATTTGAAGGTTAAATAAATTTAATCTAAAAACAACATTTTTTTGAAGTAAAAAATTACAATAGATATTGTTCATTAAGAATAATTATATTTTATGAAAATCTTTCATAATATATTTGATAAAATGAAAATTAATTTTCTAATCATCAAAAAAAATTGACGGTGATTTGTGGGTATTTTTGAAAAAATATTTATTTTTTAACCAATAGTAAAAAATATTGATATTTATTAAAAATATTAGTTTCATTTAAATTTTAGAAATAGTTAAATTTTACATTGATTTGATTTTAAATTATAATATATTAAATTGTATAATATTTCATTGAATTTATTTCATTTTATTCATTTTAAAATTTAATTGTGATACTAAAAACATATATAGTTATTAGAATATTCTTTTAAAAAACACACCTATTCATATGTACTACCTTTTTAATTTGAAATTGAATTTTTCAATATATGGTAGTTCAATTTTAAAAAATTAATGTATTATTGTGAATCATTATAATTTAAAATATTATATCAGTAATTTTTTTTTAACTATAATGAAAAGTAAATAAAGTAAATAATATATATCTTAGTTATGTAATAAATTAGACTAACAGGGGGTTAAAATAAAATGTTATGAGCTAAAAATTACCTAAAACATGTCCATAAAAAATTTTATAGACATATGTAGTATTCATAATCAACTGGGTTTGTGATGTTCTTATTATAGAGGCTTTGGGAATGACTAATAAGTGTGTATCACTTTATCCTTTTAAAATTTTATTTGTGGAATCACCCCAACTTATAAAATATCACAACTCTAATATACTATTCACACGACCAAATCCATTTATTTTGGTAATTAAATTACCATATACATTCCTTACGGAGAAACCAATATCTAATAGTCTTTATCTCTATCATTGTGACAATTAATGAAGGATTCAGATAGAATCCTTAAAGTGTTAATCATAGTAAAGATTATACTATTAAAATAGATAATTATTTTATTTATTGTTAAAACTCCTTCAAATATTATTAAATAATTATAATATAAAATAAACAATATGGAATTTATTGATATTTTATTCATTTAATATAAAAAATTATATCCACATCTAGTTCTATAAAATGGTATATGAAACTAATGATCGTGCATACCACCAGATACTACCTCATCAACCAATATAATTTGGATTCCAAGACCAAAATTAAAGGTAGTATATAATGAATGATTTAACATATTTATATACTATCTATACAACTAAAATACATAATTAATTATTATATTACATATACATTCTTACTTTCCATTTTATGGGAGATTCAATAACTTCTCTCTTGTGTACGATGGATTACAACCTCATGGAGCGTGTGATTCTTTTTCTCATACTCTATAAATGGAAGTTAGTGTGGATTAAATTTATAGACATATTTAAAATTAACAAACATAATATTCTTATAAAAATATAATTTCAAATATTATATCTTAACCTCATTACCCTCAGAAATGTATAATAATGATTTTCTGTACCTGTGGAATACTTCATACACATAGAAATGTGTAATTGGATTCCATTAACAGTTAAATGGATTAAAAAATTCATTTTTTAATATATATTATACATGTGAAATATTAATTATTCTACTATTTTAATGTAATTTTTATTTTTCATTCATTCCATCTATCAATGAAAATGGAAATTATGTTCATGCATATGTATGACCCACATATTTATAAAGAGTGTTATCCATTTAGTTTTAAAAATGTTATATATTACAATAAAAAATAATATAATTAATATGTATCATATTTATATGATATTTATAATCAGTTATATTAACTAAATCCAATAAAATTAAAATTACAGAATTTATCGAACCAAACCCAATAAAAAAATGAACTATTTATCACCATAAACAGAAATTTTAAAAAATAATTTCCAATACAATATTGATAAATGACTATAGGTATATCATATATGGTATTACATATTTGATTTTGTATTTTAATAGATTTATAATAAATATATATTTATTTAACATGATGTTTAATCATCTCTAAAAAAATTAGACTTCATATAAGGGTTTCTCATCTCATGATTACTTTTGTGATATATAAACCATATTAACCATTCATTCTTAAATGTGGTGTACATACATGACCTTTTGATATGTTATATAATTAATTTATTTTTATTCATTGTATTTAATGTTTCATTTTTTGTAATTTATTTCATGGGAATGATTATCAAAAAGATAATAATTTGGTAAGGGTTAATTTCACAATCTCACCATTATTGGGGATTTTTTAGCCACTCTTAGGGAAAATATTTTTTTATTTATATCCTAAAAAGTCATTATACTCTTAGTATAAATGTCATTTTTATGTAATATTACCATTTGAAATTTTATGTAACATTATTTTTTTAAGGAAATATTTTTAGAAAAATCTGTTAATATTTATCTATTTAGTCAAAAATAATTTTTCATCGAAATCCTATTTTTCTAAAAATGTAATTAAAAATGATATTAAATATTCCTTTTAATATTAATTTTCTTTATTTTTTCCTTTTTATTTTATTTTTTGAAAGGAATATTCCTGGAATTTTCAAAAAAAATCATGTCGTCTATTGGTAAGAATGTAAATAAATGTTTATTTTAATTTGTAACAAATGAAAATAATTTCATTTCATCATGAAACCTTAATATTTTCAGAAAATTTTTATAAATTTTACAATAAATTTCAATGAAATGTAATTTAAATATATTATGATAATTTTTTTAATAAAATAGATTTCTAAATTTAGTAGATTATGTTCCTCATAAAAAAATATAATAAAATTTTTACGGAATATATATTCATCAAAGACGACATACAATTATTGTACTCATGATCTATTTGGAATATATTTTATTAAAATCAGTCATAATATTTATTGATATGGATTACAACCATTTTTTGAGGATTTAATATTTTATTATAATTCCCCAAATTACATTAGATAGTTTGTGATTATATTTGTTTGATTGTGTATATATTGATATTTTATATGTTAGTTCTTCAATATATACGACTCTTTGGATTATTTTTCACTAATTTTATATATTGAATGCATTAGAATTATTTTGTGACTAGTGGAGTTTAGTTATACATAGTACCGAGAGTCATCTATATGTATCAATAGATAAATCATTTTTCCCAAAGTTCAAATAATTTTACCGAAATATATAAACATTTTTAAATCATTCCACTATTTATGTTTTATAAATTTAAATTTATGAATTCAATCATTATGGAAATAGTAATTGATGTCAACGTGATTATTTTACTACTTAGAATATCATTGAAAATTCTACATGATTATTTGATTATTTATATTATTTTATTGGATCATCTTTTATTAACTCTATAGTATATTCAAGTAAATATTTAATTGTATCTTATTAGTTATATAACATTCCATATTGATTATGATTATTGATTCCAGATATCATACATTTTATTCTCAATCTTATAGGGTTACTATTTCCAGCCAATTTTTATTTTGTATTTTTCCAAGGTCCCCAATATTTCTTTTCTAATTAATAGACATGGATGTTCTAATGTGACTAATTTTTATTTCAAAAAAGGAAATTTTTTAATTTTTTATATATTTATGTTAAATTGAGGAATGCATCTATTTTTCTATGATTCATAACCCATTTGGTCCACTTAGATGATTTTCCACGTATTAATAGAAAGGTATTAAAGTAAAAACGTAATATTTAAAATAGTTTTCCATTACAGTACAGTAAAATCCTAATTGTGTTATTTCTATGCTTTATAGGTTTTATGATAGAAATACAGCTCGTAAATGGGTGTTAGAGAAGTTGCTAGTTCATTTTATTGTGCTTAATATTATTTATGGTCAATAATTGGTTTTACCATATGGGTAAAATTAATTATAATCATTATAACTACAGAATCCAAATATTTCATATTCCATTCACAAAAATGAAAAAATTTATTTTGAAATAAAACTGTTATAGTCAGTGGCCAATAAATTTTCATGGGAAAAAGTGTTTTTTAGTATAATAATTTTTTCCATAAAAGTTAACTATGTAATTTATTTAGATCACATGAATTAGGTTATTATAAATATAATTGCTCTGTTATTATTTATATAATATTAATAATAAAAAATATTCCTTGATAAATATTTTAATGAAAAGGAATTTATATGATAGAAATTGAATTTTTTAATATAAACAAAAAATATATATATTTATAAAATTATTAATAATACTTTCTATGATCAATTACAATTATTATTTTAATTGTGCAGATTATTTTGTCAATTTTTTTAATAAGTCAAAAAAATATACTAAAAAATACTCAATAGGACAATAAATGTATCTTTAAGAAAATATAGTTATAAGTGAAAACATGGATTTATTCTTATCACATACTCAGAAAATCATAAGATTAATGGTTAATATTTTGTGAAATATAGTATATATATAAATTAAATAATTCAAAAATCATTATTAATGTGATTTACGGAGAGAAACTTTGATTGTTCTTAATATTGTTTTGATAAAGTAAATATAATTTATATTAAAATGGTTTTTTTAATTTATAAATAATTTCTCAATAAAGAAGTCATTTTACATACTTGTGTAAACCATATATTTTATATTTTTAGTTAAAACTATTCATAACCTCTATTTAAATGGCCATAAAATAATTACCATATAATAATATTTTAATATTATATCATGTTTCGGTCAAGCATAGTGTTAGTGTAAAAAAATATGTACACAATATTTTTCTAAATTAAAGTTACATTTCGTTTTAAAAGGAACATAATTTATTAGTGATATAATGTAGATGTGAAAAGATGTTTCATATAATCTCATGGTTTTATATTCTACCCAAACTAAAATAAATTTTCCACAAAAAATTAATCACTTTGAAGCCAACAAATATGGACCCTACAACCTCATTACATCCTCAATTTACAAAAATAATCATCAAGACTGGGGATTGAATGTTAAATAATAACTATGTGGATTGAATTATTTTGTGGAAGATTCATTGTAGAATATTAAATCTCAACTAATTGTTCCCAATAAAAAAATAATGCTTTTTTGGTATGACCTATGTGTTTAGTAATTATGAAAGTTGATTTATAGCATTTTATAAGATTGATTGGTGTAATGCATATTTTTATTTAGTAACATATGGTGGATGTTCCAATAAATAAGATAATTTCATAATAAAATGAAAATTTTCAATGGTATAGGTTATAATTTTCCTTTATATCATAATCTCAATTTTTCATACCCTCATTGTGCTTCAATTAGTTTTCACTTCAACCCATAGTCGACGAAATGAAGATAAATTTTTTATGTTTGAAGAACAAAATAATCACAATATAAATTAGATAATTATAAGTCATTCCTTCAATCAGTAGTTATCAGAATAATAAAATGGTTATAACATGTTATCCACTATGAATAAATCTTCATATACTAAATAAAAAAATAATCACTAATATAATCTCCAAAGTTCCATATAAGACATTATATAAATGAATAAAAATAAGTCCATTACAAAATTAGAAATATATACATTAGGTAAATTAATTTTCCAAATCCAACTAATAATCAATCCCCCAAAAAATCAGTAAATAGATCATAATCAACACATAAAAAATAGATGAGTACCATGGTCATATATTATTATATTGAATAATAATAAAAATAAATTTTAAAAAATGAATGAAAAACACATAATTTCTTATTCTTTAATTAAAAACACATCTTATTGATTATGTTCCATGAATCCTAAAAAATTAAACTCCATCATTTATAAAACTACCACTATTTTAACAAATAACTAATCATGTCTAAGGTCCAAAAATATATCATGTTTACATTATCCATTTAAATCCAATATTTTCTAATTTAGGCACCATTTACACAATATTATGTTATTATTAATTCTTAAACTCCCATATCAACGTATCTTCTATAAAATATCATATTTCTATTATATATCTTCTCTATGTTATCAACACCATTCAACATATTATTGAAAATCTTTACTGAACAAAATTTATGAAACAATCCTTATATATTTTTACTAATTCATTAAATTTTAAAAATCCAATACATATATTCATCAACCATTCCACATAATTTTTAATAAATTAACAATTCTTCATTATATTAGTTCGGAATACATTCTATCATTAATCTATAATTATTAGTGTCATCATTATCTAGGAAATAACCATTACTAAAACAACCTTGTTGGTCCCACTCATGAAAATTACTTTAGGAAATATATTTTAATAATTACCACAAATTCAACATTCAAATAATTCATCTATTGATATTTCATTTCTTGAGACCAATATTCAAATTGATTTCATTTATAGAACTTCTAATTTTTTCCCATAAATTACATGATCGGTTCCCTTCATCTCTACATATAAAAGATCTATTTTTTCACTTATATGATTACATTGAGTAATTATTACCATGTTAATGGATTATAGAAATATGAATTTTTATTTTCTCTATGGTATCCGCACACCGAGATATCAAAGAACCATTTTATTCTCTTCCTTAATGAGTCCATATTTGGTTAGTGTGAATGCAGATAGTAATATGTCATGATAATTTATTATCCACAATAAGAATATATCGCACACTCTTAATCATACCATTTGGTTTCATAACAACACATTTTCAACCACATTTACTCTTATCCATTTATTTTGGTCCTCATTATTTAAAAAAACCAAAAAATTATAGTCTGAGATATAATATTCATATTGTAAAACAAAATAATAATTAATGAAATATATAGGATGTATAAATAATGAATAATTGATTTCAATTTTGGACACATTATCCAAATCATATTTCATTCATATTAGTTATTCAAATCTTTCATGATCTACAATTAAGAGACTATGAATTTTCAAATCATATCCACTATTAGTTTCATGATATGTTTTTATTAAGTCCTGTTGTTGTATAAAATTTAATTCTTGATTCAATCTTTAGGTTTCTTCTTTAGGGTAATCACCCCTATTATCATCTATTGTTTATCAATGTCCAATTATATGTATAATAAATTGATTAATTGTACCTATAATTAAATTTCTTCCTTTAAAATAACATAGGGAATTATTCTATACATATTAGATCTTACGGGTTCTCAATTTTTATTCTCATCCTTATTTGAAATGGTTTAAATAAACCATAATCTATTATGAATTCTAAATACCCTAATATCCCATTCATAAATTTAACATCTAAGATAATGAATATAAATTACATAATATTATGATCCATTCTAATATAATTTAGGTATAGAGATATTGGAAACATGGACACATAAAAAATTTGTCACAAAGTGAGATATATTATATAACACTATGTTTTCCATAACAATCACCCATGTTATACATATCACAAATAATACATTTCATCATTTCCCATGTAATTGAAACACATGAAAGGGTAAAAATATATTCTCAATAAGTGTATGTATGGTATATAAAATATTACATTATAATATGGGTTTCACAACGTCATAAATAAAATTTAAAAACATTCATTGAATATTATAGATCATAAATGTGGGTGATAGAAAAATTATCGATAGTTCTTAAGACATGAATCACAATGTAATCAAAGAACATGATCCATGATAGCATAAAATTTTCCAATGATAATTATTATTAGGTTCACATAATTATATTAAAAATTAGTTCATGGTTATAAATAATGAAAATCACATCATTTTTGGATTGGGTTATCCACCTTTGTACATACATTAGGCTTAGGATAACATATCGTCCACCACCACTTGAGGCATGGGATAACATCCCATGTTTTATTGGGGTTCATGTATCATTATTTATTACCCAAATAATTGTACTTGGATATTGTTCCTACCCTTCACATAATTGATAATTTTTTTTACCTTAAGATCCTAAAAATTTCCCCATAACAGTACCCATGAATTGAAATGGGGGTCATTAACAATTCATCAAATCATAACCAATGGTATGGAAACTGTTTTTATGAATATTTTTTCATCACAAAAAAAATGCGACTAAATAATTCATATTATTGTAATCATTGTATAATATCTTAAAAATTTATTATTAATATAAGATAATGTCACATTAAATTGAAAATGTTTTTAAAATATAACATGGAACATTTCATGAGGAAAATATTCTTTCTATGTTGATTTAAAAAAATTTAAATTCTCGTAAAAAATTGTGAACACAAATCACTTTCAAAATAACCTTTGAAACTATTACTCCTGATTTAAATAATTTACTATTCAATATGGTAATAAATTCCATTAATTATAAAAAAATTGTAAATAATGATTCCAATAACATTTCAATAACAATCCATATGGTCCCTGATTTGAAAATTATAGGATATTTCTATTTAGTCATATTTATAAAATATTAATCATTGCTAAAAAATTAATTAATACATCATTCAGAAATTTTAAAAAAGATTTATAGAATATCTAATGAAAATATAGATATGGAATATAAATGAATTATTCAAATTCTAAATATAAACTTAATATTTATAAAATTTCATGGGATTTCAAGAGAGATAGATCATAATATTTCATCATTTTAGTCAAGAAAATAAGAAAATCATAAAAAAATTAGATTTTATCAAAAAAATATATACAATATTGGTATCTATAAATAATAATCCCCATAAATAAATAATATTAAATAAAACATAAAATATTAATAAAATAAATAAGTTCATAATGATACATTTAAAAATGTAAAAATATACACCTCATAAATAATGATAGGTTAATAACATAGAATGTTTCTCAAATTGGACATGTTGAGAAAAAAATACATTATCATGTTCATTTTATCTTGAATCACATTCCGTATTAAATAATTACATTAATTCAAAAATTAAATCCAACGAGAGAAGATGTGTAATGATATAACATTTCATAATGTTCATATAAATGTAATAAAAATAAATGAGTTTTGAATGTGGAATAATAAACACAAAATAAAAGAGAAAATAGAAATCTCATACCTTGAATCTCGAATTCCATCATAAATATTCTATCCTTCTATATTATAAATATTAGTTTATTATAAATATGTTATATAGTTATAATTATTTATATTGTTCACATATTATTTACATATATCTTTTATTTCCCATTAATTACCAATTCCGGTATAAATTCATGTTTCATCTAATAACTACTTAGTTTTTTATTAATGTTTTTCATTGGTATTATCATTGATTTTAAATTAATAATCATTAATTCATCTAAAAATTATAAAATAATATAAATACCATATAAATTAGGTATATATGTATTTGGTGTAACATAAAATATTGAGATAGAAAATTTAATACACAATTTATCTATATAGTGGGTTTTAGGTAAGCATTAATTCATTTCCATTTTAATTATCAGACATAAAAAATAATGGTTAATAATAAATCAAATTTAAAATATAATTATGATTTAATATATAATAATGAATATAATAACTTTATCATTTTTTATCTCCATCAAATAGTTAGTGAAAAATGAATCTTGTCTCTTTCTGGGGTGGTAATATTTAGTACACACAAGAAACACAATCATATCACCCATAAAATGGAGACAAAGAAGGTATTTTTAAAATATTAATTAAATTAGTATAATTATATTAAATATATAATTTATATTCAATTTATTGATCCATATAACCCTATGTGTAAAATGTAAATGAAAAAACATCACATCAACTCGTGGTGTGTTACTCCTCCAGACAGAAGCTATATTATTATTTCCCAATCGGTCATAAGGGAATATGTTAGTAGTAATATTATAATTCAATAAGTATAATAATATCATAATTTTATGATATTATTATCAAATAAATTATTATATCTAACTATGAATGGTGGTAATGTTAAATTACTAGCATTGTTTATAAGGTAGTAGTTTATCATACACAAGATTGATGGATTCCTTTAACAGTAAATGGAATTATTGATTTATATATATTATACCATTAACCACATAAAATATCAGTTAATGGAAGATAATTTTATTTACATCATAATATTGTTATAATTTTAAATGGGGTGGATTGATAAATAAAACAAAAATGGTAGATTCATATTCTTACCTCTTCTATGGAGAGCCTCTTTATATTTACATCTACATACTTTAAAGGATACCAACATAACCATAGTAATGCTTTTTTGATATACTTATGGAAATATATAAAATATATTTTCCATGATTCTATAAAATAGTTGGTTTTGTATGTGTTAAGGAGGTAGGGGAATTAATGGATTTTTATAAGTAAATGATAGAAAACACATCGTGTCTTATAAAATAATAAAGTGGAACCATGATTTCAGAATCCAAAAGGATAAAAATTTGTTTTTTATAATATAATATAGGTCATAAATATTTATTATGTAAAAAATTAAATGGTTTAAAAGTTATAATTTCATTTTACCCATTAAATTTCTTTAAATGAAAGTAAACCTGTTTTAACATTAATCATGGCAATAAATTTTCAATATTTTTTACCCTTAATTATTTTAAAAAATATATTTGAATATACTGTATACAATTATTTATTAAAATTCTAAATATCTAATACAATTTTCCAAATTCCATTCATATAATTTACAAAATATAATTTAATAATGAACTCACATACAGAACCAAAAGTATTTATTCAAATATAAAAATATAAAATAATTAAAATATTGTTTTTGAAAACCTAAATATGAAATTCATTAATATAAATAAATGGGGTTTAATATATATACATAACTAGAAAAATTTCAATTTTACATCAATATTAAGAAATATCTTGTATATTCATTAAATTAATAAAAAACATCTCAAAAAACCCATTAATTTGCAGTATTCATTGATCAATTAATATTTTTTAAATTATTATTAGAAATTCACCATCAGGTAATTTTGATGTGAATATTTAAAAATTGATGTAATTTTTTTCAATTAAATTTTATAAAATTTGATATAATAATTTTAAATTATGTTATAGGAGGAAAACAAAATTTCTATTTATAAAAGTACATTTTTAATGTGTCAAATTTGATTTATTCATATCTCATAATTAGGAAACATTATTAATGTCAATTATTTTTATTTAATATAATATATATAATTTTAAATAAAATATTTCACTAACATTTATTTATTAAATTAATTAACAAAACAATTTATATGAATATATAAAAAATTCTAGAAAAAGATATCATTTATCTTCAAATAAATATTAGTTTCGTTATAATTAATTTAAAACCAAATAATTAATATATTAAACTTTTGTAAAACATTTTTTTTGTTAACATAGAAAATCATAATCATAATAGGAATTCCAATGTTTAGGAAATAATAAAATAATATCTATATTCTAATATTAATTATCATATTATATAGGATTAGTGTTTGGTTTAACACAATATGAACTCGGTGTTTTATGAAATGTAATAAAAATTCAAGGCTTCATATAATAGAAGTTGTTTAAAAATTAAATTAGTTTTTAAAAAATATTATGTTAAATTTAATCGAATTACATAGTTGCCCCCAAAAAATTACATGATGATTTAAAATAAAATGAATGGTTGATGTATGGTTATGATATTATACAATGATTTGGGTAGAGTATAATTGATGATAAAATATAAATTTGTGGAGTCTGTGAGAGTAATGTATCTCAACTAATTATTCATGAATGGTTTAAATAATTAATTTTTATCTAAATTTCATTTCATATATTTAGTTATAAATGGAATTTAATATTATCTATTTGAAAGAAGTAATAAATAGGTGGTTGTGATTTAAATTAAATAGATCTATTGATTTTGAATCATCCTTGACCTAAATTTAAATTTTCATGAATACTAATAATTTTAATTCATGCCTCGTATATGGGTTACTAGTTTATATAAAATGGGATTAATTTAACATTAACAAATAGAACACGTAACATCCCTCCCCTAATCATTGGCATGAGAAGGTGATGGAATGCTACTCGGCCATAATTGACATCTACATGGAACCAAAAGATGAAAATAAATGACAAGGTCTATATGAACAGTGGGGGACAATTTTTGATTTAAAATGAATATACCCATACAAATGTGATAGTTCCATGACAACTACATGATGAATGTAAACAATGGTTCACCATTCTATAATACCAATGGTCCAATATAAGAGTACACATTAATCCATAATTATAATACCATGTGGTAGAATAAACAAAAAATCTGAATGAAGTAGTAACACAACTCCACAACTCTAAACCAAGATCCTTCCTCTAGGAACCATAATACCGACGTTGCATCATGAAGCACCACTAAAGTAATGAGATGTCTTACCTTTTCCTGTGTCCTAGAACATGATATCTGTAAATAAACTAATGTTCTATAGTATGGGCTGTGTAATAATAATCAGAATATTTTCACAAATTTACCTCCCCACTCACAACCCCTGGGATATATCCATTATTACCATTATATAAAAAAGTTTATATAATCCATTAAATTATTCAACAATTAAAAATAGGCCACAATATCCTTATCACAAGGAAATTTACCAAAATCACACAGTTTCAAGGAATGAAACACAATAGGTTATTACTCAATTCATCTTGAAATAAAAATTTAATTTTGCATGTCCACGTGCATACCGTTACCATACATACACTAATCTACATGAGATCAAATTTACCATTGATTGTGGAAATTCCTATCCATCCTCATCCCCTTTTTTAGGGGTGTATCGTTAAAATATTCCATATCATTATATTATTCCTTAACTTATACTATCTATCACATTCAACAAATTATTATTCCACATAATCTAACAATCATAACCATCAATGGGCTAAATTCCCACTGAGCCTTCGGGATATGTAATGGGTCTCCCTCTACACAATTAAAGGGGTATTTTCTTTGTTTCAATAATAAAAAAATGAGGTTTCGGCCCCAACCATTAAAAAAAATAACCATCAATAATTACCAAAACCATATCAACACACCATTTCCAACACCAAATTAACCAATTGGGCCCAACGGCATTACAAAAACACTACCAAAACCACTTCATTAAATCAACCATTAATTGAAGAAAATTCCCAATCCATAACTAATTCCCTACAATACTCCAAAAACATAAATTTATCGAAACTAATTTTTGCAAAAACTATTTTTCATTAATCACCCAATCCACTTATTTTAAATTTTCATTTTAAAATATAGCAAAAAATCACATTAAAAAATAATATCCAATTTTCCCCAAAATCAACAAATAAAATAAATGGTAATTAACCCAACATCACACATCAGAATCACAATCAATTTAAATAAAAAACATTTAATTTAAAATTAATCAAATTAGTTCTATAAAAATGGGGATGCGAGAGAATCCACCAACCTAATGTTTTGGCGGAATCAACCGACCACAAAACTAGACACCAAATCTAGGTTAAACCACCACAAAACACTTTAGATCCCTTATATAACATAAATCATTCCAAATATCATGATTTTGGGAAAAAAACCCACATCCCTACATGTGATAGATGTAGATCTAGAAAAATAAGAGAGACCAAGAGAACATGATCTATAGAAAACCAGGAAATAACCTTGAGAGAAGACTTACCAGAGGAGAATAACCATTACCTTTACAAGAAAACCCTTTGAATCTGGCCTAATATGAGTGGTAGAGGTTCAGTAACCACTGAGACATGAAAATATTTTTGTGGGGTTTGATTGATATGGTAAATGGGCGTTTTAGGGTAAATTTTTAGTGAACCCATTTTTACGAACCCGATTTTTAATATATGGGACATAAACATCACATTGTTAGACAATCCATGCACTAAACACATGACTACTACTATCCCGAAGGGTACCCCACATGGTTACCTCACATGGTCAGACCCACCATGTGCCAACCATGGAAAAGACAACTGTTTCAATTTTCACAGCTTACCTAGGCTGGCAGTATAGTTTGAAAACCATAAAACATAACTATGTTCCATCTCCCATTCCTCTACCTTCATTTTCCCTGTTACCTGGGTTTTTTTCACAGTTTCCACTAAACTGTTCACAATCAATGAACCCTTAGAGAATCTACCAAACCATCCCAAAACCATTCTAAACACTCCCAAAAATTACCCAACCACCATAAACACATAAAAGTAATAAAAAAGGTTACATTCCACAAACGAGGGGTAATAAATTCTTCCCCCCATTGAATATTCTATCCATAGAATGTTGAGAACTTAGGCCTTTCCTAAAAACCCCAGCTCATTGTTCGGACATATTTTCCCCCCTCTCATAAGACTGCTCAGGAATATTAGCATTTTACAAGAAAACAAAAAAATTTAATGATAATTTTACCATGTAAGACATTCACATTCATATCATTAATCCACACTAGAACATGTATCAATGAATCATACAATTCTAGCTCAATATTTTCCCAATGAATCACAATTTCAAGATCCTGATGATAATTTTTTCAACTAAGAAACATGAAACACATTATGCACCTCTCTGAACCATGGTGGAAAATATAACTGTAAGGCTCCTCTCCAACCCACTCAAGAACCTTAAAAGGGTTTATATATCATAGAGATTTTCCCCTGATTTCAAAACCCATAATTTTGCATCCTCAGATAGATTCTCAATAACACATGATTTACAACCTTGAATGACAATAACCATCAATGATGGTCTACATAGGATTTTTGACAACTCTATGACAACTCCCATATTATCTGGATCAACATAATATTCTCCATCATCCCATGGACATGGATCATCCCAACCAAAGTCGTTTCACCTATTTCCAACCAACATTTTGTATAACAACCAAAACACTGAAAAAATGAATAAAAAACTATCATGTTTATGGATTCTTGATATATTTTTTAGATTACTCCACCATTGTAAAGGTCTCCTACCATGAGCCTCCCAAATCCCTCACGCGAGACTGAATAATATTATCTAATGAATAAATCATCATATAATATTTCCCTTCCATCTATGGTTGATATGGAATGATCGTAGTCAACTAAATCCTGAGGGATCACTATATGGATTTCCATAAATAAAATGTTACCGTAAAGTATCTATCCCATAAAATTGAAACTGGAACACCAAGCATTTGTATCCCTACCGAATGTTGATTTTTGATAGATTCTCCCCCATATGAGAATCACATATAGAGATGAAATGGGATAATTTTTTACAAGATCAACTATCACCCTTATGGAATGATGCTTCCTAACTATTCTTGGGAGATTTATAAGAGAATCCATCATTATATACTCCCACTTCCATAATGGTATATGTAAATAATTCCACATAACTACTAGTCATCGATTACCTCCCATAACTTGATGAAAAGTTAGGAATATCGATATAAACTCGTCCACCTTCCTTTTCATAACTGACCACCAAAACAGAGCTTTCAACACAGTATACAATTTATGGATTCCATGATGAACTGTGCATCTCAAATGATTTTAAGAACTATGAATTTTTCCATGCCAATACACTGGTTTGACAATCCAATTCCAATAGAAAAACATTAAATTCATATCTAGTTTCCTCCTCTCAAAGGTCTCCTTTCCGTTGAGTTTTGACCTCATGTCCATGCACTCTGAACCATAAATTTTATCCTCATTAACAAGAACAACCATGTCAGAAACCAATGATACTAGAATGAAAATGATGGAATCACCTCGTTCATCAAATTCTAATAACATTTTTTGGTAACAACATCAACTTAAACTGATCCAAATCATAGTTAAGAACATGACAATAAGAATTTATAATTAATTAATTTTCCACTAAATTCCCCATAATTGGTGTTTATACCTAGTCAAAGTAAAACATATGGAGACACTCTATCAATATCCTAAATCAAAAATTCAAATAAATTTCTAGGAAAATATGATTCAAGATTTAATTATCATTATACAAAAATAATATTCACTAAAGAGATAGTGAAACCACATAAAAAAATAATTAACCCCTACCACCAATAATAAATCATGTTGTGGGTCGTTAATCTCATGAAACATCCACTATTATGACCCATAAGAAACCACTTGATCCACTTTCATGAGAAAACATCCCAAACCTGATCCTAATACATCGCAATACAACATGTTCCCTTCCCATAATTTTGAAAAAAAATTATTGGTTCTAATGTAAGATGATCCTTATAATCATAAATATATTTAGAACTTTTCATTCCATTTAAATGGAACATTTTTTCTTTTAAAAGTTTTCATTGATGAAGATAATATTAATAATATATAAACAAAGTGTCAATAATACCCTAATAGACTAAGAATGATCCGTTTTTCTAAAACATTCTTCATGGATTTCCATGAGTTAAAAACCTCTAAATTCTAAATATCCACTGAAAAACCCACTATCAGAAATAAAATGGACAAAAAAATGTTACTCCTGTATCAAAAAGTCACAATTTTACAATTTTTTAGACAATTAATTGTCTCTATACATTCCCAATAGAACTTCCATCTATTTTTCTTGATCCACCATGGTCCTTCAAAACATCATAATATCATCCATGAACTCACCTTGGAAGTATCCAAGTATATTTTAAATATATAACTCATCAACGACATAAGGTCCAATGGAGAATTCATAATAACAAAGGGCATAACCATGTACATTTAATGTGAATTCATACTCCTGAAATATGTTTTGAGAATATAATACTTCCACACTCGAATCTCATCTCATCCTAATCAAAATTCAGTCTATGAAAACCATTGTGCTGCCATAAACAGATCCAAATTGACATCAATTCATGGATGTGGCTATTGATTCTTTATTATTACTTGGATAAACATATGATAATACACAGACAACAAAATAGTTTTATATACAATTTTAATAAACAAAAATAGTGTTCTCCATATATATGTCTTGGATAGATTAACCCTTTCTTTTCATGATCCTCCAAATTCACAATAAATTATATCAATTCTATTGGTTATTCATCTATTAAGATGAAGGTGATATAGGACTGGTCCCCATAAAGACATCAATCTTTAACACCACTTCTCCCATAGGTGGAAAACCAGTGATTTCATCAGTAAATAAATCAATAGAATTATCTCCCACTACCTGAAAAATTATTTCTAAACCTCTTCCTTTCATACCAAATATAATTCCATTAATGATATGATATCTTCCCAAATCCTAGTGCCAACAATCCCATTTCTCCATCTTTTACATTGTTTCTCATTGAAACATATTTTTGGTGCCTTCCCCCATCGTAAAACTAGCCATTCAAGATAAATAGTCTGTGTGGGCTTTAGACATTTCTAAAATTCCAAATCCATTATTATATCATCTTCATCCTTCTCAAGAACAGTGAAGTCCCAAATCAACACCAAATCACCCCAAACAATACCACATTTTATACACAAGAAATATCAAATTCTCTCTTTGAACAAAAGTAGTTTCAATGTTTTAAACAAAATTCATCATTTTCACATGCAATCCAACCAAATAAATAGCATTCCAAGCTATGAAAGATTAAGAAAAACCCATGCCAAGCAACACTTACATATCGGTAGAATTAAAAATAATATTACCTCTCACCATTGATGTTCCTAGATAATATTCCACCACAACTTTCTGTGCTCAAAACAATTTCTTACATCCCGCACTTTGCTGAAAACTCCCCTACGGAGGAGTCGCGGTGATCCTATAAAAAGGATGACTATCTCAGCTCACCTAATAAGAAGTATGCTACTGGTCATGTTTTGTCGAGGCATAAGAATATTCTAACACAAGAGGAGTGTCCTGAATACCCGACCTCAGAGGATTGTGATAAAAATGTTGATGATTCCCTATCTACATGAATTTATGACATGCTTGAAGCTATTATTTATAATCCCTCATCATGTGGACTGTAGAACCACACTCAAAACATCCTATATTACATTTAGGTATTTGAGGATGATTCACTGATCATATTATAATATTTTATTCCATACTCCCACCCATAAAATAAGAGAACCACTTCCTCTTGATTCCCACATTATATTTCTCACTATTCTATCTGGGTAACTACATGATTCTATCAACATAAACCACCATGATATCCCATTTATCCACATATTATATATTCACTATTTTAATATAATCATGTTTACATAGCACCAAAATTTTGGAACTAATTTCAAACATCAATACTGATTAAAAGAACCAATACCTTCAAAGATAGGCTAGATGACACTTCGGGTGAAAAAACACAATAATTTTGTAAAAATAGCTACATATTCCATCACTGATAGGTTCTCTAACCATAAACTAAATAATTCAATTATGAACGTAATTTTGAACGTATGAGGGTAACATTATTTGAATAAGAATTTACCAAAATCCCCCCAGGTCATTCCATATTATGTTCCATCATAGAACACTAACTCCCACAACTAGTGTTCCAGATATTACAATATGTACTTTTGTAACGTTACCTTCATCTCTACCTACATGACTATATAATTGAATTTTAAATTCATCTTGTTCAACCACACCTCCAACCATTATGGTTCTGAATCACCCATGACGATGGGTTCATCCTAATTCTAAAACTAAACTAATGGATCCTTATTCTTTGATTTATTGTAACTTTTTACACTTTGTACATCTGTAAAACTTGTGACATTATTTAATTTTTCTACTAGTTCACCTGGGGTCTAGATGAAATGAAATTTTTTGCAGCATCTTCAAATTAGTCTCGACAACACCTACCTGGTTCTATTTCTATCAAAACAAGAAGCACTATATGTCTCATTACCTAACAACTTAATGCTTACAGTTTTATGGTCAATTCCGTTGCAACTATCTGAACCATGCATTCAATAAATTTATTTTTTTCCATCTTCAACCATATTTGAAAAATCCACTATTTTATAAAAATCTATCATTTTCAAAATACCTCTGCCATTCAATTTTCAAAATGACATATTTGAAACCAATTTACAGATTTTTCAAAAATTATTAATCCACACCACACCAAAATTATTATTCCAAATCAAATATATAATCCATGTGGGAAGTCATTTCTACCATTCATTAATTGATTTTCTCATTTATACACCCATGATAATGAAATCATGATCATATAAGTGTATCCAATGATCTCATAAACCCAACTCCCTGAAACATGATGTTCAACAAAAAAATAATACCTATATTTTTTTATGATATACATATCTATATTGGAAACTCATACTCTTTTAAAACACACATACTCAAATAATACACAATGAATGAATGTCAGTTCCAGTAGTAATGAATATTGAATTTAATTGTATGTCATTGAATGGAAAAGATGATAAAAAATGTAATGTCCTTCCATTTCTCATTGTCTTGAGAATTCAATGGAATGCTAAACAACATTAGGTGACATTCAAAATGCATAAAAGGACTAAAATAAATGATGAGATCTTCATGTATAGTGATGGAAAAATATTCCCTTTGAATTGATAACACCCAACCGAATGATCCAATACGATAAAAACTATGTAATACATTTTAATAATGTGTTATACGTGAACAATACCAAAGGAACAATACAACTAGACCACCATAATCCATAATCATAGTACACCGATTTTTATTAAACAACAGATCCCAAAGAATTAATGACACAAATCCAAACCTCCACACCAAACACTATTCTCCAAGTTCCTCAGTACCATCCATGAATAACTTATG
Organism: Viscum album; assembly: GCA_963277665.1. NCBI lineage: Eukaryota > Viridiplantae > Streptophyta > Magnoliopsida > Santalales > Viscaceae > Viscum > Viscum album. The sequence goes on from OY728160.1 coordinate 522,571,646, forward strand.
TCACGAACCAACCCGGGTCGACCCTGAACCTGTCACCCGAGTCGGTCCGCGGCATGGCCCGAGAGGCGTTCCCGATCCTCCCGGGCCGGCGTCAAGCGCCAGGGCATCACAGAGTACACGTGGGAACGATTTCGCCCAGTAAAGATTTACTAAGAAGCAGAAATAAACAAACGACAATAAAATAAAACAGCCAAAAACATAACTAACCTGACCACGAACCCTACTCCTCGCGACCCCGAGAGTCGATCGTCAAACTACCACCAACTCCCGTCCACGGCGAGCAAGACCGAGTCAAACCTGCAACAGAAACTAAAAACAAGAAAAGACTATAGGCGTGAGTGTTAAAACTCAGTAGGCTAGCCCGATAAATCTATTCCCAAAGCACTACCATTAAAAGAAGAATTTACCAACTTCTAGTTTGAACTACATTATAGAAAATATAGGTTTTTCATACACACACACTTTCCATTTTGAAAACAAGTAACAGTCCATTGACCTTTTTAATTTAGAAGAATTTTAATGTTGAAAGGAACAGGTGAATTTCACTTTTAAAACATTTTGTGAACAATTAGAAAACCAAACTTTAGTTGTTAGTCAAAAATAAAATCACACACAACACACACTAAGGGCAATGGGAAAAAGTGGCACACAAGGGTCGGCATCCAAACTCGACCTCTCAATCGTCTGCCATATACGAATAAACACTAAAAGAGACATGGGTCGAACCTAGGAGATCGTGAACAAACCAGAACGTACTATACATGTGACTCATCCTGGAGGCATGCCATAACTCGATGACGTCATAACGCCCTAACGCCCGGCATAGCCCTACATGGCCTAACCGAGGGGCCCAATCCCCGTAGCAGCAATAACTCAGTATTCCCCTGCTATGGGGCCACTAGCCAGTGCGTGGTCTAAACTAGTGCAGCAATCGTTCTCAGAAAATTCACTCAATATGCCAGGTTCCCATGTCAACACAAGCAATAAAAAGGGGGTGCGTCCACAATGTAAATTAATCAGTCACGATGCACCAACATCACATACAGCTCACGAAAACAACTCACACCAAAGATCACCCCCGAGTGGGTTTTCCAAAATAATCCATTTCATTAAAGTGCCAAACGGGCCTTCACCAATTTTAAAGTAAAACCTCTTTTCTCAAAAAGCTCAAAACACTTGTTCAGAAGAAATTATTTATCTTTAAAACTAGAAGCACATTTGAAGTTCCGTGAATTATGTTTAAAGGCAAAACTGGAATTCTTTCAAAACTGGGTGTCCGCCCGTCAAGAAAATGTCACAAGAGTTTGGTATAAAATAAACAGCTCTTTACGCACTAAATAATAATTTAAAGTTTTACTATCTAATATTATTTCTAATTCATTAGAAATTAATAAAACAACAAGCAATTAATAAATTCTAAATCTAAAGGTAAGTGCAATGGGGGACCTACCTCAACTCGCAGCTCGAACACGGCGACGCGACACGCCTCGCACAGACGTACAAGTACGCGCAAGCCGATGACCGTGGTGTCGCGGAGTCACCTCGCCAACACGCTGCAATAAACGCACAACAACTAAAAACACAAAACCACTTGACTAAAAACAATACAAGTAGACAACCCGCGCAAAAGAACCACCTGGACAAGAATAAAAAAAACACATAACCAGTGACCTAAAACAATTCAAATGAACAAACGATGAAAATACCATTTTGACATGCTTTCAAAACACAATGCGCACCATCTGCACTACTTAATAACCCACTTTAAAATTTATTAAACCATTCCAAATACACCCATGACATTACACACCCAAAGCCCCTTCAAAACCATTGTTATGATCAGCCGCACATACTCAACAAGCCATAATAAAGAACGCACGGCTTGCATCACTGAAAAAAAACTAAATGCATATTTTATTAAAAAGACAGCAAATACAAACTAGATTCCTTTAAAAAGAAAAACAATTTTGCACTAAGCTAATCAATCACAAAACACGTCAAATTAATTAACTGAATGAAACAATTATCCAAACAAGGGAGAACCAACAGTTTCAACATGATATCACCAATTTAACAACAACAACGAATACCTAGCAACCCGAGAGGTGCAAACCTCAAGTAAACAAAGTAAGCTTAATATAAAGTGGAAAAGGCAATGAGATCCAACCTCACGAACAAAGAAACTTCCAGATTTGAAGTGTGAAAATTCAAACACACAACGTTCGCACCAATTTTAATTAACCACAACACACATTAGACCAATTGTCAAAAATTAAAGAAAGAAAAAGTGAAAACCTCACCTCGATGCGAAGACGCGCTCGACCAGTGCGGTTTGTGCGATAGCGAAAACAACCAGTGGGGTGTTGCGGTGCATAGGACAGGTAACCAACATCGTCCACGGCGACACAAAGACTAGCGTGGATAAAGGCGGACCTGTGGGGGCTGGCCGGACAGCCGGAACGAAGTATGGGCCCGCCGGAGGGTGCGCCACTGGTCAGCCCGCACTGGCGACGAGGTTTCCGCAGGGTGAGGGTGACATCCTAATCAGTTTCTGGCTGGACGGAAAGGGAACGGCGCGGGAGGTGCGCCATGTGAATAAGATCGGCGTTGTGTGGGTGAAGTAGGGGGGGTGCGCTGTCGAAGGGGGCTTGAGGAAGGTAGAAACCGGGAAGTGGCGCCGGGGTAAGATAGGGGACTGGAATGGTGATGCGTTGTCGGGAGCCGGCCGGTGTGCAAGGAGGTTGGGTTGCTCGCACGCCGCAAATGTCAACTATTGTGCGCAGAAAGGGCGCATACCCGGAGGGTGTTGCGACACTATGAAGGGGGAACAAACGGAAAGCAGGTGACCGGAGTGGTTGCAGGGAGGCGCTGGGTGCGGCTATGGCTGAAGCAGGATGAGCGCTTGGGCAAGAGGTGGGTCACACTGCCAGAGGAACTGGGCAGGAGCATCGCGCTGAGGATTCAGCCGGAGGCCGGTCGCGCTGCAGGAAGTCGGGGTGGTACAGAGGGGTGCGTGGTGGCTGTAAATGGCCTGTTGGGTGCTGAAACAGGAGGAGAAGTAGGGTCGAGTGCTGGGATGAGGCGAGGACAGAAGGCCTGGGCGCAGGAGGGGTCAAGGAAGGGAGGTTAGGGCGGCTCGTGCGGGGAGAAGGGGAGAGGCGGCGCGCAGCGCTACGGGGAAGAAAGAGAGGAGGAATAGGGGGAGTTAGGGTTAGGGGAGAAAGAAGGAAAAATAAAGAAAAGGAAAGAGATAAAAAAAATGAAAGAAATAAATAAATGAAAAAAATAGTGATAATAAGAAAAGAATGATAATATTAAAAATAATAACTTTAATCTCTAATAAAAATAATTTCATTTTATAATAATTATTTTGTTTTAATAGTGCAACTGCGCGGTCTGCACATGCCTCTAGCGACTGTGCGCGAACTAAGCGTGAACTTTTGTCTGATCCGGAAGTTGTCAGACCGGTGTTAGGGCTTTCCGCACGGTCTCTGCCAAACATGTAGTGTCTGCGCACTAGTCTAAAGCTCACCCCAACACTCGAAAAGAGAAAATAAATAAATAAATAACCATAATAATTAATAACATCTTTATTAAGATCAATAATAATAATAATAATAATAATAATAAAATTATCAACCATAAGAATTTCAGACACAATAAGTTGCAAACTTTACTCAATATTTTTTAAAAATTTTTTCTGAAGGCAGGAAAATCGTGTCGATGCCTAAGCGGAGCCGCGCGGGGGTTTCCAAAACGTGTTATGCTCATCCGCCCAACGACGTCAAATGAAAATGTGCACTTTTTAACATAGTTCAAAAGTTTTTCGTCCGGGACTCAACCCGAACCCCAAAAAAAATTAAAATTTAATGAAAATTATAAAATAAAATAAGGGGTAGGTCGGGGTGTGACAATTCTCCCCACCATAAAGCTTTCCGCCCCCTGAAAGCCAGAACAAGTTAAAAACCCCAAATGAAAACCGACATTACTTTACAATTTAAAGAAATAACTAAAAAAATGACAACAAAGAGATTCTGAAACACTCCCAAAAAGGGGAGCGATAAACTAAGAGAACTCATGTAATAGGAACGAATTACCCGCTAAGTGTCGCTCGCCCCCAAAAGTGTGACCACTTCCAGTTGGTCGCTTTAAAGGACGAAGAACTTTAACAACAGCAAAATGAGGCCCAACATACACACACCTTAACACCATATAACCGAACTCAAACAATCTCTTCATCCTCAATTCAACCTTACAACACAACTTCTGGAACAACGCCAATAAAACACGACGACTCTTTTTAAACCAATGAACAGGTCAAAACCACATCCAACGCATATCACTTAAAACCTTACACCAATCTGACACAAGGGTCGGCATCCAAACTCGACCTCTCAATCGTCTGCCATATACGAATAAACACTAAAAGAGACATGGGTCGAACCTAGGAGATCGTGAACAAACCAGAACGTACTATACATGTGACTCATCCTGGAGGCATGCCATAACTCGATGACGTCATAACGCCCTAACGCCCGGCATAGCCCTACATGGCCTAACCGAGGGGCCCAATCCCCGTAGCAGCAATAACTCAGTATTCCCCTGCTATGGGGCCACTAGCCAGTGCGTGGTCTAAACTAGTGCAGCAATCGTTCTCAGAAAATTCACTCAATATGCCAGGTTCCCATGTCAACACAAGCAATAAAAAGGGGGTGCGTCCACAATGTAAATTAATCAGTCACGATGCACCAACATCACATACAGCTCACGAAAACAACTCACACCAAAGATCACCCCCGAGTGGGTTTTCCAAAATAATCCATTTCATTAAGGTGCCAAACGGGCCTTCACCAATTTTAAAGTAAAACCTCTTTTCTCAAAAAGCTCAAAACACTTGTTCAGAAGAAATTATTTATCTTTAAAACTAGAAGCACATTTGAAGTTCCGTGAATTATGTTTAAAGGCCAAACTGGCATTCTTTCAAAACTGGGTGTCCGCCCGTCAAGAAAATGTCACAAGAGTTTGGTATAAAATAAATAGCTCTTTACGCACTAAATAATAATTTAAAGTTTTACTATCTAATATTATTTCTAATTCATTAGAAATTAATAAAACAAAAAGCAATTAATAAATTCTAAATCTAAAGGTAAGTGCAATGGGGGACCTACCTCAACTCGCAGCTCGAACACGGCGACGCGACACGCCTCGCACAGACGTACAAGTACGCGCAAGCCGATGACCGTGGTGTCGCGGAGTCACCTCGCCAACACGCTGCAATAAACGCACAACAACTAAAAACACAAAACCACTTGACTAAAAACAATACAAGTAGACAACCCGCGCAAAAGAACCACCTGGACAAGAATAAAAAAACACATAACCAGTGACCTAAAACAATTCAAATGAACAAACGATGAAAATACCATTTTGACATGCTTTCAAAACACAATGCGCACCATCTGCACTACTTAATAACCCACTTTAAAATTTATTAAACCATTCCAAATACACCCATGACATTACACACCCAAAGCCCCTTCAAAACCATTGTTATGATCAGCCGCACATACTCAACAAGCCATAATAAAGAACGCACGGCTTGCATCACTGAAAAAAAACTAAATTCATATTTTATTAAAAAGACAGCAAATACAAACTAGATTCCTTTAAAAAGAAAAACAATTTTGCACTAAGCTAATCAATCACAAAACACGTCAAATTAATTAACTGAATGAAACAATTATCCAAACAAGGGAGAACCAACAGTTTCAACATGATATCACCAATTTAACAACAACAACGAATACCTAGCAACCCGAGAGGTGCAAACCTCAAGTAAACAAAGTAAGCTTAATATAAAGTGGAAAAGGCAATGAGATCCAACCTCACGAACAAAGAAACTTCCAGATTTGAAGTGTGAAAATTCAAACACACAACGTTCGCACCAATTTTAATTAACCACAACACACATTAGACCAATTGTCAAAAATTAAAGAAAGAAAAAGTGAAAACCTCACCTCGATGCGAAGACGCGCTCGACCAGTGCGGTTTGTGCGATAGCGAAAACAACCAGTGGGGTGTTGCGGTGCACAGGACAGGTAACCAACATCGTCCACGGCGACACAAAGACTAGCGTGGATAAAGGCGGACCTGCGGGGGCTGGCCGGACAGCCGGAACGAAGTATGGGCCCGCCGGAGGGTGCGCCACTGGTCAGCCCGCACTGGCGACGAGGTTTCCGCAGGGTGAGGGTGACATCCTAATCAGTTTCTGGCTGGACGGAAAGGGAACGGCGCGGGAGGTGCGCCATGTGAATAAGATCGGCGTTGTGTGGGTGAAGTAGGGGGGGTGCGCTATCGAAGGGGGCTTGAGGAAGGTAGAAACCGGGAAGTGGCGCCGGGGTAAGATAGGGGACTGGAATGGTGATGCGTTGTCGGGAGCCGGCCGGTGTACAAGGAGGTTGGGTTGCTCGCACGCCGCAAATGTCAACTATTGTGCGCAGAAAGGGCGCATACCCGGAGGGTGTTGCGACACTATGCAGGGGGCACAAACGGACAGCAGGTGACCGGAGTGGTTGTAGGGAGGCGCTGGGTGCGGCTATGGCTGAAGCAGGATGAGCGCTTGGGCAAGAGGTGGGTCACACTGCCAGAGGAACTGGGCAGGAGCATCGCGCTGAGGATTCAGCCGGAGGCCGGTCGCGCTGCAGGAAGTCGGGGTGGTACAGAGGGGTGCGTGGTGGCTGTAAATGGCCTGTTGGGTGCTGAAACAGGAGGAGAAGTAGGGTCGAGTGCTGGGATGAGGCGAGGACAGAAGGCCTGGGCGCAGGAGGGGTCAAGTAAGGGAGGTTAGGGCGGCTCGTGCGGGGAGAAGGGGAGAGGCGGCGCGCAGCGCTACGGGGAAGAAAGAGAGGAGGAATAGGGGGAGTTAGGGTTAGGGGAGAAAGAAGGAAAAATAAAGAAAAGGAAAGAGATAAAAAAAATGAAAGAAATAAATAAATGAAAAAAATAGTGATAATAAGAAAAGAATGATAATATTAAAAATAATAACTTTAATCTCTAATAAAAATAATTTCATTTTATAATAATTATTTTGTTTTAATAGTGCAACTGCGCGGTCCGCACATGCCTCTAGCGACTGTGCACGAACTAAGCGTGAACTTTTGTCTGATCCGGAAGTTGTCAGACCGGTGTCAGGGCTTTCCGCACGGTCTCTGCCAAACATGTAGTGTCTGCGCACTAGTCTAAAGCTCACCCCAACACTCGAAAAGAGAAAATAAATAAATAAATAACCATAATAATTAATAACATCTTTATTAAGATCAATAATAATAATAATAATAATAATAATAAAATTATCAACCATAAGAATTTCAGACACAATAAGTTGCAAACTTTACTCATTTTTTTTTAAAAAATTTTTTCTGAAGGCAGGAAAATCGTGTCGATGCCTAAGCGGAGCCGCGCGGGGGTTTCCAAAACGTGTTATGCTCATCCGCCCAACGACGTCAAATGAAAATGTGCACTTTTTAACATAGTTCAAAAGTTTTTCGTCCGGGACTCAACCCGAACCCCAAAAAAAATTAAAATTTAATGAAAATTATAAAATAAAATAAGGGGTAGGTCGGGGTGTGACAATTCTCCCCACCATAAAGCTTTCCGCCCCCTGAAAGCCAGAACAAGTTAAAAACCCCAAATGAAAACCGACATTACTTTACAATTTAAAGAAATAACTAAAAAAATGACAACAAAGAGATTCTGAAACACTCCCAAAAAGGGGAGCGATAAACTAAGAGAACTCATGTAATAGGAACGAATTACCCGCTAAGTGTCGCTCGCCCCCAAAAGTGTGACCACTTCCAGTTGGTCGCTTTAAAGGACGAATAACTTTAACAATAGCAAAATGAGGCCCAACATACACACACCTTAACACCATATAACCGAACTCAAACAATCTCTTCATCCTCAATTCAACCTTACAACACAACTTCTGGAACAACGCCAATAAAACACGACGACTCTTTTTAAACCAATGAACAGGTCAAAACCACATCCAACGCATATCACTTAAAACCTTACACCAATCTGACACTAGAAATCTCACGCCACAACTCTTTACCAAAAGAAGAATGTAGAATTTGGTGACTCCATATAAGACCAACCGCAACCCAACCAAAACCCAGAACGAGACTGGGAAATTGACACGGGAAGTCCGAACGGACTCCCCACCATAAGAGGCAAGCTAAATTGAATTTGGAGAGACCCGTGATAGTTGTTTCCACCACAAGTGTCAAGTCAGTTCCCGGAATAGGACCAGAACGCCATCACTTGAGACAATATTCATGATCACAAGAATTTTCAACATGGGGAGGTCAAATGGACTCCCCACCATAAAGCTTTCGAGAAGAGAAGAATAGGAGGACCTCCCGGCATTATCACCAGCCATCACTGCCCACGGGTGGGAGGGGGGGCCCTGTCCAACACACCACCCTCACCCGAAAAGCATAAAGCGAGCAACTCTTAATAAATGAGAGCAACGACATGATCAGGCAGTTATTACACATAAAATAGGAATAATGAGGAAAAATGATTCTGACTGCGCGCACTTACTGAGAACAACACCCTGCCGCAAAACTTCACCTTTCGTTGGAGCTCCCCCGACTACGCGCTAGCTTCACTCCGAGGCCTATGACTGGAGCTCTGATGAATGAAGCTTCTTCCGGCTTCGCAGTCAGGTTTATGAAACCCCAAAAGCATGACACAAGAACCAGAATTTTTAACAATCACACATCCATAAAATCAAAGGTTTAAAAGAGTTCAGCCACAACCATTTTTTTTGACTGAAAGAAAAGAACACCACAAAACAGTACAGGTAACGACTACTACATCCAAGAAACATTACAAGAAGAAAACACCAAGCTCATCCACCAACATCTCCCTACTCCTGCTGATGAGCTGAAGTGACCTTCGACGATCCAGGTCTGGCTTTAGCGCGCTTCTTGGAAACACCTCGGCAAAATCGCTTCAAGTGACCCATACGTCCACAGGTGTGGCAGGGTCTTGGAGCACTTGGACATGTCGGCCTTTTGTGACCCTTCCTACCACACTGGTGACAGATCACAACATTGCGCTGTGAAGAAGATGACTGAAGGTCTGAAGGCCTCTTGATTCCTCTACCAGCACCACCAGCAACAGGTCGCTTCTTACTCTTCTTACTCGCATCATCTGAAATGCTTCCCAAAACTGGAGGATTCGCCACCTCAAGTCCTCCTACTAGCTCAGATTCAGCAAGAAAGGCTTGCTCGACAACATCCGAGAAGGTGGTTAGGTTGAGCTCTTCCACTCTCGAATGCAGCTCAGGTCGGAGTCTAGACTCAAATTGTCGAGCCTTCCCGGGATCATTCGCAACAAACCACTGATCATACGGAACTAGGTCTACAAAATGTCGATAGAACTCCAGTACCGATTCAACGCCCTGCTGGAGACAACACAACTCCATCCTCTTCCTCAGCTTCGTCAACTCAGAGAAGTGTTGTTGGATGAATGATGACTTGAAAAACTCCCATGTCAAATCTTCCCCAGGCTTGTTCCGAGACATGGACTTCCACCATTTCCAGGTTGGACCTTCAAGCATGAAGGTAGCCAACTTCACCTTTAATGACTCAGGTAGACCAATGGAACTGAACTTCCTTTCAATCTTCTGCAACCACTCCTCTGCCTCAAGAGGTCCTGCTTGTCCATAAAAGAGAGGAGGGTTCAACTTCCGGAACTCCAAAACATAATCGATGGGCTGACCAACTGGAGGATTAACTAAGGATGCACCACCTGAAGCTGCACATTGAGCATCCCTCGAGCCTTCGTGGGGGCGAACACTACGGAACAAAGAAACGAGGAACTTGATCAAAACATAACCAATACCTTTTGAAATTCAACATTATCAATGAGTTTCAAAATGAAGGAAAACCCATTCACAAAAGGGGAAACTAGTAATGATGGTTGACTCGACCATATGGTTGGCGGCCATACGTCAGTCATACCATTGTCACTGAGAGCATTGTAGGGTGAAGTCTCCGGCTCCAGATGGCTTGCCAGGCCCTGTGAGCTCACGAAGCTACTTTCCCAACTCCCTTTTCATTTCCCAACATAAAACAATCCGGAAGACCCAAAAGACAGTAACAACCCAAACATCTCATGGTAACTCGAGGTTTAGAACGAGCAAGGGTTCATGACGTCCTTCCCGTTCCAACGCCTTGAGTTCGAGAAACTTTACTCCCTTCACTATGACAACTCCAAATAGAAATGGGCGCTCTGAAAAACAAGGTCTGCTCAGGAGCCGACCTGCCTCTGATACCATTTTGTCACGAACCAACCCGGGTCGACCCTGAACCGGTCACCCGAGTCGGTCCTCGGCATGGCCCGAGAGGCGTTCCCGATCCTCCCGGGCTGGCGTCAAGCGCCAGGGCATCACAGAGTACACGTGGGAACGATTTCACCCAGTAAAGATTTACTTAGAAGCAGAAATAAACAAACGAAAATAAAATAAAACAGCCAAAAACATAACTAACCTGACCACGAACCCTACTCCTCGCGACCCCGAGAGTCGATCGTCAAACTACCACCAACTCCCGTCCACGGCGAGCAAGACCGAGTCAAACCTGCAACAGAAACTAAAAACAAGAAAAGACTATAGGCGTGAGTGTTAAAACTCAGTAGGCTAGCCCGATAAATCTATTCCCAAAGCACTACCATTAAAAGAAGAATTTACCAACTTCTAGTTTGAACTACATTATAGAAAATATAGGTTTTTCATACACACACACTTTCCATTTTGAAAACAAGTAACAGTCCATTGCCCTTTTTAATTTAGAAGAATTTTATTGTTGAAAGGAACAGGTGAATTGCACTTTTAAAACATTTTGTGAACAATCAGAAAACCAAACTTTAGTTGTTAGTCAAAAATAAAATCACACACAACACAGACGAAGGGCAAAGGGAAAAAGTGGCACACAAGGGTCGACATCCAAACTCGACCTCTCAATCGTCTGCCATATACGAATAAACACTAAAAGAGACATGGGTCGATCCTAGGAGATCGTGAACAAACCAGAACATACTATACATGTGACTCATCCTGGAGGCATGCCATAACTCGATGACGTCATAACGCCCTAACGCCCGGCATAGCCCTACATGGCCTAACCGAGGGGCCCAATCCCCGTAGCAGCAATAACTCAGTATTCCCCTGCTATGGGGCCACTAGCCAGTGCATGGTCTAAACTAGTGCAGCAATCGTTCTCAGAAAATTCACTCAATATGCCAGGTTCCCATGTCAACACAAGCAATAAAAAGGGGGTGCGTCCACAATGTAAATTAATCAGTCACGATGCACCAACATCACATACAGCTCACGAAAACAACTCACACCAAAGATCACCCCCGAGTGGGTTTTCCAAAATAATCCATTTCATTAAAGTGCCAAACGGGCCTTCACCAATTTTAAAGTAAAACCTCTTTTCTCAAAAAGCTCAAAACACTTGTTCAGAAGAAATTATTTATCTTTAAAACTAGAAGCACATTTGAAGTTCCGTGAATTATGTTTAAAGGCCAAACTGGCATTCTTTCAAAACTGGGTGTCCGCCCGTCAAGAAAATGTCACAAGAGTTCGGTATAAAATAAACAGCTCTTTACGCACTAAATAATAATTTAATGTTTTACTATCTAATATTATTTCTAATTCATTAGAAATTAATAAAACAACAAGCAATTAATAAATTCTAAATCTAAAGGTAAGTGAAATGGGGGACCTAACTCAACTCGCAGCTCGAACACGGCGACACGACACGCCTCGCACAGACGTACAAGTACGCGCAAGCCGATGACCGTGGTGTCGCGGAGTCACCTCGCCAACACGCTGCAATAAACGCACAGCAACTAAAAACACAAAACCACTTGACTAAAAACAATACAAGTAGACAACCCGCACAAAAGAACCACCTGGACAAGAATAAAAAAAACACATAACCAGTGACCTAAAACAATTCAAATGAACAAACGATGCAAAGACCATTTTGACATGCTTTCAAAACACAATGCGCACCATCTGCACTACTTAATAACCCACTTTAAAATTTATTAAACCATTCCAAATACACCCATGACATTACACACCCAAAGCCCCTTCAAAACCATTGTTATGATCAGCCGCACATCCTCAACAAGCCATAATAAAGAACGCACGGCTTGCATCGCTGAAAAAAAACTAAATGCATATTTTATTAAAAAGACAGCAAATACAAAATAGATTCCTTTAAAAAGAAAAACAATTTTGCACTAAGCTAATCAATCACAAAACACGTCAAATTAATTAACTGAATGAAACAATTATCCAAACAAGGGATAACCAACAGTTTCAACATGATATCACCCATTTAACAACAACAACGAATACCTAGCAACCCGAGAGGTGCAAACCTCAAGTAAACAAAGTAAGCTTAATATAAAGTGGAAAAGGCAATGAGATACAACCTCACGAACAAAGAAACTTCCAGATTTGAAGTGTGAAAATTCAAACACACAACGTTCACACCAATTTTAATTAACAACAACACACATTAGACCAATTGTCAAAAATTAAAGAAAGAAAAAGAGAAAACCTCACCTCGATGCGAAGACGCGCTCGACCAGTGCGGTTTGTGCGATAGTGAAAACAACCAGTGGGGTGTTGCGGTGCACAGGACAGGTAACCAACATCGTCCACGGCGACACAAAGACTAGTGTGGATAAAGGCGGACCTGCGGGGGCTGGCCGGACAGCCGGAACGAAGTATGGGCCCGCCGGAGGGTGCGCCACTAGTCAGCCCGCACTGGCGACGAGGTTTCCGCAGGGTGAGGGTGACATCCTACTCAGTTGCTGGCTGGACGGAAAGGGAAGGGCGCGGGAGGTGCGCCATGTGAATAATATCGGCGTTGTGTGGGTGAAGCAGGGGGGGTGCGCTGTCGAAGGGGGCTTGAGGAAGGTAGAAACCGGGAAGTGGCGCCGGGGTAAGATAGGGGACTGGAATGGTGATGCGTTGTTGGGAGCCGGCCGGTGTACAAGGAGGTTGGGTTGCTCGCACGCCGCAAGTGTCAACTATTGTGCGCAGAAAGGGCGCATACCCGGAGGGTGTTGCGACACTATGCAGGGGGCACAAACGGACAGCAGGTGACCGGACTGGCTGGAGGGAGGCGCTGGGTGCGGCTAAGGCTGAAGCAGGATGAGCGCTTGGGCAAGAGGTGGGTCACACTGCCAGAGGAACTGGGCAGGAGCATCGTGCTGAGGATTCAGCCGGAGGCCGGTCGCGCTGCAGGAAGTCGGGGTGGTACAGAGGGGTGCGTGGTGGCTGTAAATAGCCTGTTGGGTGCTGAAACAGGATGAGAAGTAGGGTCGAGTGCTGGGATGAGGCGAGGACAGAAGGCATGGGCGCAGGAGGGGTCAAGGAAGGGAGGTTAGGGCGGCTCGTGCGGGGAGAAGGGGAGAGGCGGCGCGCAGCGCTACGGGGAAGAAAGAGAGGAGGAAAAGGGGGAGTTAGGGTTAGGGGAGAAAGAAGGAAAAATAAAGAAAAGGAAAGAGATAAAAAAAATGAAAGAAATAAATAAATGAAAAAAATAGTGATAATAAGAAAAGAATGATAATATTAAAAATAATAACTTTAATCTCTAATAAAAATAATTTCATTTTATAATAATTATTTTGTTTGAATAGCGCAACTGCGCGGTCCGCACATGCCTCTAGCGACTGTGCGCGAACTAAGCGTGAACTTTTGTCTGATCCGGAAGTTGTCAGACCGGTGTCAGGGCTTTCCGCACGGTCTCTGCCAAACATGTAGTGTCTGCGCACTAGTCTAAAGCTCACCCCAACACTCGAAAAGAGAAAATAAATAAATAAATAACCATAATAATTAATAACATCTTTATTAAGATCAATAATAATAATAATAATAATAATAATAAAATTATCAACCATAAGAATTTCAGACACAATAAGTTGCAAACTTTACTCATTTTTTTTTTAAAAAAATTTTCTGAAGGCAGGAAAATCGTGTCGATGCCTAAGCGGAGCCGCGCGGGGGATTCCAAAACGTGCTATGCTCGTCCGCCCAACGACGTCAAATGAAAATGTGCACTTTTTAACATAGTTCAAAAGTTTTTCGTCCGGGACTCAACCCGAACCCCAAAAAAATTAATATTTAATGAAAATTATAAAATAAAATAAGGGGTAGTTCGGGGTGTGACAACTTAACACCACTAATGGAATGCGATTCATTACCTTTTCATGTGTCTTAGAATATGATATCTGGAAATGAAACAAAGAACCAATATATGGGTGAGTATCAATACTCAGCAGGTTTTTCAAAAATGACATCCCTACTCATGCCACTAGTATATAAAAATTATAAAAATTATATATAACCATTTCTATAAGTCACTAAAAGAGTTTTCCAATTAACAATAAAAAAATCACGTAATTTCCCGCAATAAATTCAATAAAATATCAAAATTCCATGGAACGAATTCCATCATATTATTACTCAATCCGTCTTGGCATAACAAAAGTAATTCCACGAGTCTGTATTCCTACCACCACTATACTCACAAATTTTCACATGAGCTCAGTGTTACAATTTACAACATAACATCCCATCCAACCCCAACCCCTTTTTATTGTGGTACATCAAGACAACATTCCATATCTTAATAGTGGTCATTCATGGCCACTATTCATCCCATTCAACACATGATTATACCACATATTCCAACAATCATAAAAATAAATAATTACCAAAAACATATCATCAAACTGTTCCCAACATCATTGTATCCATTTGTCATAAACAATTTCTATATAACATGCCAAAATACTATAATAAGTCACACATTTATGGAAAAACACACTTAATACATTGTTAATTCATAAATATACTTCAATAAATTATCATATATAATCATACTAATTTTTTTAAAAAAGTTCTATAATATCTTAATCATCAAATTTTAAAAACATTATTTTTAAATCCAAAAAGAAATCACATTTTTCAATAATAATCCATATTCCCCAAAATAACCAATTTATAAAAATGGGTTTCAAACAAGCTTATCACATCACAATTAGAATGAGTATCATGAAAAATAATTTAATTTAAAATTAAACCTTATAGATCTAGAATAATCGAGATGAAATAGAAACTATCTACATTATGGTTTTTAGATATCTACCCATTACACTTCTACAATGAGAATACGAGTGAAACCTACAAAAAATAAATCTATATAACTTTAATAATAATAAAAATCTCAAATATCTCCATTTTAGGAAATAAACCTACATATAAATGTGTTATATTAAAATATAAAAAAGGGTGAGAGTGATAGAGAGAACTATATCAATATAAAACCATGTAACAACTAATATAAAAGATGCATCGAATGAGAATATATCTTAGTGCACTAGTAAATTCCTTCAAAAAATCTCTATAATAAGTGGAATTGGTTCCCTAAACCCTGAGAAGATAAATTCTTGAGTTGGGTAGCTGTGAGTGAGAAAATCATTGAATTATGGAATATCTTGAGTGTCCTTGTCTCTATGAAACCCACTTTTAAGTTCATGTATTGTTTGATCACATGGTTTGACAAACCGAGTTCTATCTATTAAAATTATACTATCCAAAAGGGTTCCCAACATAGTTACATTGAAAAGTTAGGCAAACCATATTCCAACCATAAGGAATTTGACTATTTCAAGTTTCATAGCATACTTGTGATTCCTATAAGGTTTGAAAACCATGTTCCTTCCATATTCAATCTCCCATGTCTCTTACTAAATTAGCATGGTTATATAAGTTTGTGGCACAGTTCTCTCTTACTATTCACAAACCAATCATCTTTATAAAAGCTTCCAGAACTTCTCAAAACGATTACAAAATCTCCCAAACATTACCCAGCCACCTTAAGTTACACCGTACATAATATTTTGATATGAGAAATAATGAAAAATTGAAACATTTATTACTTATCAAGATGACAAAATTTATAGATAATATCATTTAAAATTAAATATAATTTTTTAAAATAATAGGAGTTTATAAATTAATTTCACAAAATTAAAATACATATTTATCATATTGTGAATCTGTTGTGGAAAAAGTATATATAACACTATGTCCCTATCATATAGGATGGAAATTAATTTTACTAGTTCTTTCCTGAAATAACATGTTGGTTGTGTATGTTGATATATTGTGAGTTTCAGTATCACAAATGATTTTTAGTATGCTATTATGGAGAAAATGAAGAAATAATTCAATGGAAAATAAAATTTTTATAGATTTGATTTCAGAGATTAATATGTTTAATGAATAGCGAAATAAATTTTTCTCTAATGCTTCCATGAATCAGTGAGATCGATACAACTGACATCACCTAAATATTTATATCCTCTACCACTACATTCAAACATTATTGTGTAAACTGATTTTCAATGTGGTGATTCAAATTAAAAATTATTGTCATATGTGATATATTGTAATCAATGGGGTAATATATATTATAATTTTGGAAATTTACTTCTAGTAAGAATAATGATAAATGATATTATTGATCAAATATATTTAGTGTTATCAGCTACTGAGTAAGTGGCCACATGTTTACATCGGATAGATTATTTTTTACACTCACCGATTATCTTTATTTTATAGTCAAATTATGAGTACTATATTTTTCAGTTATTAATTACTATATATTTTAACTTATATTAAATCATTTATAACATTAACATTATATAATAGTTACTAAAATATAACGTATCTATTAAAAAGAAAGAAAATCTTTGTCAATAACCTCATTTATAAAAATTACTTTTTTTCAAGCCATATCAAAATTAGAATTGATTTTATTAATGAGGGGAATTTTTCATAACAATTTTATGTGTTTTTTCAATTTATAGAGTGAATATATTAAAAAAATTAAAATATATAGATCAATGATGTATTTATTATAATTGTGTTAAATACCTACATTTTTTTGTTCTCCATGTATGTGAATTAAAATTTCAATTTTACTTTATCTATGTATATATAATTTTTATTATATTAATTTATTAATTATCAAATTATGTATCTATAACTAAATTAGTGGAAAATTTTATAAAATAAAATTTTGATCTTATAAAAAATAAAACATATTATTGATTTTGAAATACTAATGGTATCCTACCTAGGTGAAATATATTTGATATAATAGAAAACATAGTTATTTATTGTTAGTTTTTGCCATTCTATGATAGATAGTCAGGATTATATATTTATTAACTATAGTCCATTATAATATAATTTATGTTATGCATTTAATATTTTAGTAAATATTAGAGGTTATATATATTTTTCCACAAAAATAATATACCAATATTTATTCTCATTAATAGTTTATGTTTTTAAAGTATTAAATGATTTTTTGAATTGATAATTATCCTTCACATTTACAATTTCTATAATCATAAATAATTTAATTTAATTATGGGTTGTAAATTAATATATAAAAATAAAATAATCAATAAATGGTGGATATAAGGGAAAAATATTCTATAATGAATAAAAATGAAAATAATTAACTGTGAGTTCACATAAAAAATATTATATTAGTTAAAATATTATTTATTGATTGATATATAATTTTTTGTATGATTAATTTGAAATTTAATAACAATTTTTTAATCATCAAATAAGATTTCTTAAATTTGGTATTTTAATTTTTTTATATTTTTGGATATTATAAGTGTAAAATTGATTGGAAATTTATATTTAAGGTTAAATAAATTATAAATGTTCTTTCTTAATCCAATTCATTGAATTGATAATATTAACACATGTATTTGCTTTTTTTTATTTTTCATAATATTAGATAGAAAACATTATCCACCTAAAAGGATTATAGTTACAATTTTTATTCCATTTATATATTTTTATTATATATATTAAATGTAATTTTTTATTTCTTATATCTTCATAAAAGCTGTTAATTTGATATTAACATTTACATTTAATTTCCATTTTTATATTAATGGACTTGTGGCTAATATAAACTTTATGAATTTTTATAAAATAAAGTTTGAATAAATAATTTACATTCAAGTTTGTTTTTTATGAATTTTAGATTCAATGCTTCTTTTGAAATTGAATATCAAAAAAACCAACACCTAAAGTGACTTCTATTATATGTTTCTTTAACAATTAAATTTATTTATTATATATATAGTTGTGAATTCATCATTTCATTCTATATAATATGACTTAAAATTAAATATTGATATAGGTTATTATAAAAATCAGTAACAAAAGTAATTTTCGATGGTAGTATTATATAAACTAAAATATATTGGTCAACACCTTATTGATGAGGTTGTGATAGTGGTAAAAAAATTTCTATGTTTGTAAAGACACGTAACTATTTTATTTTATGACACCAAAAGTTTATATGAACTGTTATGTCATATAATCCATGAGAGTAGTAGGCTTCACTATGATATGGTGGGGGAAATTATAACCTATTATATACATTAAGAAAAAAATATTATTCGAATTATATTATATAATTCTGCATCAAGAACTAATGGAATCTTGTGAATATTTAGACACCCTAGAAATAAATTATAATTATTTAATTGCTTGGTTATTTTAGAAAATGTCTTATATCATGGAACCCTATAACTTTATCTATCCATTTTATTTCCATTATTATTATTCTAACTTATGTTATGGACATAGAACATCTATTATGCTGAAATGGGATTTCATATGGTTTGGTAGGGATTATATTTTGGGATCTGTTTTGATAATTTCATTATAGCCATATGTGTGTGAATATTGGGATAATAAAATCAATCTTGAGTTTTATGATGAATTTTCATTATGATAATGATTGTATATTAGGTTTTTGAATATATATTTTCTTCCTTATTGATGATGTATAACACATGTAATGATGAAATTTGTGTGGAATCGTCTCAAATTTAATTTTTTTTCAGATGGATTTTTTGTTAGTAATATTAATAAATTTATTATCATTAATTTAACTATATCAAAAAGGGAATAAATATTTTTATTGGATAAAATATGAATTCATAAAAATGTTATTAAATTTATTAATCAATGAAAGTGGTTTAATTAATTTTGAAATTTTTAAATACGTTGAATTTCTAAATTAAACTGGAACTATTTTGACTCTATGTATTAATATTATATCTAGTTGAATTTAGTTTTTCTCAATGTTGTTAGTGTAATAATATGGTTATTTGGTGGGTGTCCCAGTTTATCCATGTGAAATGGATGTGATCCCATTGTTTTTTCATTATTCACGCTTTATATTCACATAAATTCATAGTATTTATACAATTACTACGAAAATATTTAGTACTATGTAATGATGATGAAATTATTATTTAATAATTTACTACTAGTCCTTGTTAGAAATGGAATTAATGGATGATCTCACCCTCTTTCCCACTATATGGTTTTTTATAGTACATGATAGTGGTCCACACATTATGGAATGTATTGGTTTGAAATTTAATAATTGGTGTTGATTATTTTTATGAGGAAAATAAATGTGCTATAGGTGATGAGAGGTAGGATGAGGAAAAATATATGTTTCCATCATATCCTTAATTTTTTAACATATCTAATAATAATGTTATTGTTGAAATTATGATATTTGAAATGAATATTATCTAATGAAACGTGATATTAGATTGTTAACTAATATCCAAAATGTATTAAAGTCCTCAAAAATGTATATAATGGTGTGGTTCGGGACCCAACACCAAAAAGATACATTGTGTTTCACAGTGAAAGTCATGTGGAAGGGATTTTAGAAAAAGTTATTTGGTGTTGGGTCATAAGAGTAGAAAATCTATAGGGGTATTAATATGGGGAACCGTTATCTATGATCTCTTGAAGATTATTTACTAACTAGGATGCATTATTTGGTGGAAAAATCATTGTGATATTGGGATGGATAGTTTTCATGTTCATGGGAATGTTAGTTATACAATTAGATAACATTTTAATTAATAATATATTTCGATATTTTCATGAGATTCATGTGTTATTATCCATCGTTGTTAACATTTCATGGTCACCCCATGAATACAATATTTTTTTACCTATTTATAGGATTGTTTCTAAGGTTTAGTTATTATGTAATTTCAAAGTTTGGTTGGAATCACTGTGTAATTTTTTCAAAAGTGTTTACTTTGTATTTTATAACATTGTATCCATTTATATATTTATTAACCTGAAATAATTGTTTTTTGTTTCATTTATATTATATAATTTTTTTGGTTTTTTCTAATAAGTTAATACATTACATATATTGAGGGAAATTACACCAAATATAGTGTTTAATTCTCATTGTCATTGTCTATAGATCAATGAATAATAATTGTGGTATATCATAGTCTCTAATTCCTTAGAGTAAAATACTTCATGATATACAATTTGACATGGGGGGGGGGAGACCCATGGTACAATTGTAATTTTGGTTAATATATATGATGGATTATAATGAATTGAACATTTGACACTTGTATGTGTTGGGAGGAAAATTGTTCCTGCTAGTCTTAGCTTTTAACAATTCATTGAAGACCAGTCATTATTTAGTATTTTAGGTAATAAAATCTAGTCAAAAGATAAAAAAATCCATTGATTTGTGATTAATAATGTGACACATTATTATTGGTGGAGACATCCTACTGCTATACGAATCATTATTTTTATCTCTTCTGTGTGAACAAGGTGATATCATGTGATTTACAAAAATTATATAAATTATTCTTCATAAAATTTATCCTATTATATATATGTATTCATTTTAACAAACATTTAAAAAATGAATATTTTAATCATATTCATGATATTTCATGAGGATTGGATATTTAATAAAATACATTAAATACTTGGATGACTGATTTTATTGATTAAGATGAGTTATGGGAGATGTTAATACATGATTTATGGTGTTAGTTTCATGAATTAAGTGATAAGATCAATTATAATATTGAGATAGAGAACTATATAGTAGAGAATGAGGTTACCATTAGCATAATTAACTACCAACATTATTAATATGTTTCAATATTTATTATATTGATATATTGGATGGAACATGAATGGTGTACATAATTACAACAAAATATTTATGATGTACTTTCCGAGGAAGAAGGATATATTAGTATATAGGATATGAAGAACATGCTCATGGATCTCATGTGATTAACTAATGATCCTAAAACAAATTATAAGTGATTAATATGACATTTATAGATGTCCATAATCTATAAATATTATATATAGTCACATCATTTACAATTATTATGTGGATAACATAATACAAGAAGCACAAAACTAGTTTTGTGCTACATTACAATGAAATAAAATACCCAAAATCACAACTTGAAGTACATAATTGATTAATTGTTTGGGTAGTTAAGAAAAATACATGAATTTTAAATTACATTTTAAAATAAAAAGTGCATCATAATATTTTTTCAGAGTAACTTTATTCCATCTAGTCTATCTCTACAATGAGTAATAGTAATCTTTAAGGATTACTATGGAAATGAATAAAAATAGAGGATAGCTGAATTACTCAGTAAGTGTTGTATGTATTGCAAGTAACAATGATTCAATGACGTTGATCAATATAGTAAGGTGAATAACTAAACACATATTTTATTTCAATAACTAAAATATCCTAAAAACCCAGCATAATCAATATGGAATTGTAAATATTTGAACATATATTCATATTGAATATTTTTATTTTGATGAAATAAGCGGAATAATCAACATGGAATGATAAATAGCTTAAACGCATTTCATTTAATCAATAAATGTGTGAAAAAATCATCTGAAGATAACATCTTGGTGAAAATCTCATGGATAATAATAAATAAATTAAAATGAAGGAAATTATTAAATATTGGATGTTATCATTCAATGGCTTGTGGTACCTTTACCACTAGGACCATTCACATGACTTTTTAAACATATTGGGTAAAAAACCACTATAATATGTCTTGAAATCCAATTCATTCAATAAAAAAAATTATTCATCATGGGGTAATTTATAATTCGGTGGTAATAATTTTGTACCAATCCTAATAATTCTTTATACAATGAATAATCGATTTTAGTAATAAAAAATGTTCATTATAAAATATCTGTGTTGATTAATGAATGAAATCTATCAATATTTCCCTAGAAAATTAACTAACTTCTAAATTAAACACCGTGTGTAAAAAGGTTAAAAAATTTAGAGAATAATCATATCCCTGATAAATAATGGAGATATTTAAGTTCAATTTAATGACCATAATAATGAAAGAGTGAAGTTAATATTTATACTACATTGGATTAAAAATTTCATAAACCATCTAGGGAAATAATAAGTATGGAATTAATACAATGTTTTCCCACTATATTAAGTATAAATGATTATTTTATTTGATGGATACAAATACAATAAAAATATCATTAAAAATGTTACTGTGGAAGATAAACATTTCATTTTGAAAAATGTTTTGCAATTCCTTTTCATGGAAAATAAATATTAAGAACATTTTTGATAAAAATATCCTTAAAAACATAAATAATAAGGTTTATTGAAATGATTGGCATGTCGGTGGGTAATTCCCCACATTTTATATTGAAAATTACTTTTACATGATAAAATGATTAATATTTTAAGTACATTAAAAAATTAATAAGGAAATTACATTATAATATTTTTAAAAAATGAAAAATGATAAAAAATTAATTTTTATAATCATAAATAAAAAATTTTGAATTCATTTTTTGAATACATGTTTTTTAAATACATATTTCTAACTAAAAAAAGTAGAAGAAGTGAGATTTAATTATAACATTTTCTTAACAATTTTAAGTGAAAATTAATGTAAAATGGTATTATAACTATACAATTATAATGAATAACGTAAGGATTTTAAAATTTATGGTCTTGTAAAAAAATGACAATATAATCTCATTCCACCTAAACTCATGAATACACAATATTATTTAGAATGAGCACCTGAAATAAACCCATAAAATGATAATAATATTTAGTAATAATTAATAAATAGATATATTATTTGATTCAACTATAAATATTAATATAAAAATAGGTAACAAAACATAATATAATCGATATTCACTATCTAAAAAATCATATAATAATATAGTTGTTTATCATATAGATTAGAATTTGAGTCATGAAATCCATTACCACAATGTAAATTTTAATAAAAATTTCCATAGAAGATATAATTAAAAGATATTATAAAATTAAAATTAACAATTATTTATTCATGATATTACATGTAAAATGTATAGTATATAATCAATATTATATAATTCCACATCATAACTGATCAATATTCCACGCTGAAATGAAATTGGGACCAAATCACTTAGCCAACACCACCTTCAGGTTGGGCATGACTTAACATCATAGATATTATATTAACTAACTTATTCAATAACCATATTAATATATATTATTTCATATATTATACTTTCACAATATCTTATTACATGTTCATTAGTAATATTTCATTTTTTTTGTTTGGGGTGTTAACTACATTATTTTTTCATGTGTGTTTCTTCATGATAAATATGGTTCATGCACATGTTATATTTTCCTATCATAACCATAAAAAAATAATCACATTATTATCATATTTTTACTTCAATATTACATTTCAAACCTATCATGAATGACAATTATAAAATATTATATATGTTACAATCATTAAGATGGTAAGTCGAACGTACACATGAGTACTATTTTTAATTTTTCAATGCTCATTATGGAAAGGGAGTTAGTTTTACATTATAATCAAATAATTAACATTATTTCATTTAAACAAATTCATAATATTATAATATTAAAAAAATGGTTGGGTTAAGAATAGAGTCACAACCCATCAGGAAGGAGAAAGTCCACTTGTACATTAACGACACAATAATCTATTTGTCAGTGAAATGGAATGAAATAAAATCATGTTTTTATCATTCAAAAATTATTAATACGTCCTTAATACCATTATTATGTATTTTATAACACATATAACAATTCAAATTATAAATATCACAATTTTTTTGAAGCATTAGTGAAAAACGTGTCACATCGCTTCAAAAGGTGGTTATCTGCAAATCACACGAGTGATGTTGTCATGTATCCCACAAAATATTAGTTAAAATGATATATGTTATATAGTTAATAATGATTTTTAAATATGTTATAAATAACATATAATTATTTATGATCTATAATGATACCAAACCGTGGGATGTGTAAATGGAGAAATGAATGATATCAGTTCTTAAGGTTGTAGTATACCATAACAAAGAAAACTCTCATTATTGCAGATTTTGTAAAAGTGTGTATATATTGTCCAAACCCATGATAGCCTAGATCATATTTAATATATTAATAAACTTGTAAATATACCAAGTAATAATATCTATAAGGATTTATAGATTAGTATTCTCGGTAAACAAGATACACACTAGAGTCATGCATTTGAGATTATTAAAAAAATGACAACATAATTTTTTATTACTATCCTCATAAAAACATTTAGGATAACTATAATAAATTAGAAAATCCCTACATATCATTCATAGTATTTTTCTTGGATTCCATGTGAATTAAACAAAACAAATATAAGATCAAATTCATTGTAATGAAAAAATATTGTAGAAGCTACAAAAATTTACTTAGAATAGTAAATATGGTATGGTAAATAACTGAACACACCGGCCATGTAATAACAAATTTGAATTGACGGGAATATAAAAATATTTCATTGTTAAAACTATAATATAACTTAATCCAAATAAATCAATAAGGAAAATTTTAAATTTTTAGGTAATAAACTGAAATAAATATCATTTAAATAACTATGAAACAAGTGTTTTAATAGATATATTGACAGAAATAAAAATGATGATTAAAAACTAAAACCAGCATGAGAGGAATAATTTATTGTTGGACAATAGTTTTCCTTGGTATTTGGTGCCTTTATCATCTAGACCATTCCCATGACGGTTTACAAAATATCGGGAAAAACCCCATCAATAGAGGTAAGTCAAATAAATCATCCCTGGAGACTAATGATGCATCAATGATCTATACACAACTTAGATCAAGTATTACAATATAAATTTCTTTAAATGTAACACCATAATTCTTATATATTTATTAATTTGTGAAAAGATAAACATTTCACACATATGCCTATACAACTCTTATCCGTAGAAAAATCTAATAAGAATAAATTTTTATAAGATATTAAGAGTCACCCTATTTAGTTCAAGAGATAGTGTGAATAAATAAAATAGAATATAGAAAACACTAATGAAATGTAACAAAATATATACATAAATTATAAATCTAATAGTATAGAGTTTATAGAATCTTTCTATGTTTTAATGCAACTTTTAACTATCGATTTGAATCAACCATAATGTTAAATTCCTTCTTTCCTTGAAATCTCCAGAAAAAAATACTGTCACCAACTATTGTTTTATGAATGGAAAAAATCACTAAATGGATTGATACATTTAAGCTTCATCATTGATATTTTATTTCATGTTATCTCTTTAGTTTACAAAATATTCATCAGGATAATTATGGTACATTCAGACTCCTCGAATATTTCATTGATTTATTCTCTCTCTTTTACACATAATAATGATGATGTGTACTACACCTTTTATCAGCAATAGAAGAAAAGAGAATATCTTGATATGATTCCTCATAATCCTCATTTTGACCTAATATCTATAAAACATCAAAGGCAAAATCAATAAAATAGTAAATTTTATTAACATTAAGAATTATATTTGTTATAATGATGTAATTAAAGAATATGTAATGTAATATAAACAATGATGGGGTCATAAGATCTAGAATTTTATCATCTTCTAGAGGGGTCTCATGTTCTAGAGATTGGTTTCTATGGAGGTAAGATGTTGATGTTATGTTGCTATGGTGGTCTGTTATTTCTAGTTGGGTCTCCAAATTAGTAAATATTTCAAAAATCCAATAGGGGCATGTTAGCGGTGTCATAAGTAACAGTGTGTGGTTCATCAATGAATGCTCTGAAGATGTCTCAGAATTACTTAATATTTTTGTATATGTGGTATGAGTAGGATGATATGATATTGATGTTGTCACATATGGTGGTATCCTGTACATTTCCATTTTTCATTATGATAACATTATATTATGGCAGTGTGACAATCCATGGGTCTGACTCAATGGTGTCTCATATGTTGTCATGCCCATAGACATGTGGTATGACAGTCTGATAATGTGATTTTCTAATAGTATCTCAATCTTCAATTTTTTACTATAGGTGTTTCATCAGGAATGGTGTCACATAGTTACAGATTTATATCATATTCTTAGTATACATATTTCTAAGATCTAATCCTAAAATATTATAGTGTTCTAAAAAACATGATATTGGAATCATTAAATACATGATTTCGACAATAACCTCCTCTATGATGTTCAAAAATCATGGCATGAAATGAATACATTAAATTAAAAACAATTTATCATATTTATTGGATAATAGTAAACATGATATCTAATAAAAAGTTTTATCATTCATAGTTTTTTGGGATTTTATCAGAAATACAATAATAAAATATTGAAATGATAGAAATATATAATTTATATAATATCATAGACAAGTATTAATGAAGTTATTAAAATTTAAACACATTTGTGATTATCAAAAATTTAAAAGAATGAACAATGAAAATAATATCTGGTAGATAATAGTCAAATGATAAAAATAATCGTTAAGATAGATATGAAGTGGGATGAACATAACAGTATAAAAAGAAAAAACTCATCAATGTAATAAGATTTCAATCCAACAAAATAAAATGGTAAAGATTTGTAATATGGATCCATCGTTTCATTTCCTTTAGACTAGTCTTGGTCATTTTCCAAAAATGAGGTATCCAGATTGGCTAAGGGTAAAATAAATTGGAAGCTTGAGGAATGTCTAGAAACAGATTGTGGATTGCCTTCAATAAACAAAAATGGATTGAGAGGTCTATGAGCATATATAGAAGACACTGGAAAAGGTTAATGGTGATGAGTTAAAGGTGAAAAAGTATTGTTGACCATGGAAGAATGATAGAGTGGATGAGGTGAAGGGTACATCAGTACACTATGGAGTATAGTATAGGTTGAAAGAATATCTAATGATTCTTGATTTAAAACTACATAAGTTTGAACCAAAAGATAATGCTTCCAAATATTGTAAAAATTCATTATAATTTCACCACTCATTTAATTGTTGAAATCATCCTTATTGTTCAGGATTGTTTGAAGAGTAGGAGTAAGTTCTATGAGTTTCCTATATTAACCTTTGAAGGATTGAGTCACTGAAGGAAATATCATATTCTCAACCATGTACTTTAAATGAACACACATTTATGGTTTGATAAAGATTCTCGATGTATAGTACATGATATACACTGTAATAGTCTCCCTATCAGTATTCACATCCATGGTATAATTTCGAATCCTCATGTTGTCATGTTTAGTTCCATATCCCCATTTCAATAGAATTTATATTGTAATTATACATTCCCCACAAAAGGTTCCACTGTAGGTAGATGCAAATTCATCTCTTACAACTGAATGTAAGATATCAACATTAACCACTATAGGTGGAGTAGCATAAATAAAATTTATCTATGGTGTATCCCAATTAATTTTAATAATACAATTCAAATAATATTAAAACTAAAATTTTATTTCCCCAACTAATGAATTTAATGAATTAATCTCATTTCCAATATGATTATTTTAAATTTACTCCTAATGGATATGGTGCATCTTTTTTTCTTCGATATACTGGATAACCAACTCAAATAAATACGCTTCATATGTTTCACTATGATTTTTCAAATGAGGTTTTTATTTTTAACACACTTATGAAACACAGCCATCAGACATTTAGTAAAAATGTTAAATCATCTTGAGTAGCAATATAAAAAGGAATAAATGGAGCGGGTTTTGATACAGTCGGTTGCATAGAACTGAACATCTAATGTAGGCTATCAGAATCAACCTATGATTTCAAAGATCATTTAGGATCACCATCCATAATGAATTTGGAGTTTTCATATATTGGAGGGATTCATGAAAAATCATATGAAATTCCCCACTCCACCTCCATCAGGTTAGCCAATCACTCAGAAATACAAACTATGGTAGTAGTCACCACACTAGTAGAAACTATTAAAAATTACAAATATATAGATTTTTCTGAACTCGGAGCACAAATAGTGCATCTAACAATGGATGGTATGTATTCCAACTGTTTATTAATAGTGTGTGCACCGTGAATGTCAATATATATTTGAGAATAAAAAATGTGGAACCATATTCATTATTTTCTTCTATAGGGGATGTGCAAACACTATCCAACAATTAATTCACAAACTCATCTTATATCCACTCCTTTATCTCTTTCTCAGCATCATGGCATTCAACAACATCTATAACACTTAATTATTTATACAAAACATAATGTAAAACATCTTGAACAATGGAAACTAAATTAGCCTCACGAGAATCACCAGTAGGAGTCCCATGGGAAATCAACAATTATGGGGAATGGTCCTACTCAACATATGAATTTTTTAGATTTAATGGAATCCCAATAACATTTTTCTGGATTCACTAGTCATCATTATCATATTCAAAGTCACTTTCATCAATTGTATTATCATTTTCATTACCATAATTTCATTATTTTCATTTTCCTCATTTTAATTTCATCAACTTTAGTTTACATGGAACATTTATTTGGATCTTTTATAGAGTCCTTAGTCTCATCATTATCACTATTGGAAGAAATTTCTTATTATTTCTATTGTTTATCTGCACTAGTATGTCTATAATTTATGGGAGAATATTTGTAATATAGATCAAGAACACTACCAAAATCAATAGATTGTTCTCTTTCTTCATAAAAAAAATCATCTTCTTTTAATTCATTACAGAAAATCAAAAACACATCATGTTCCATACTAGGATCAACATAATCATAATTTCTATAATGATGAATGTTTGTATTGTTATATATATGAATTTTTTTAGAATTTTTTACCCATTTTCACATCAATGTATTCATTTATTCCATTATTCTAGAGAATGTGGGACATGTTGTACAGAAGCCATCAAAATCAATGACCAATTCAAAATCACCATGAACTGGGCATTTGGCCCTCAACATACTACACATCTTCTTTGGGTTGAACAAAAAATTTGATCTAGAGGATGATTCCTTTCATCTCTCAAATATGTATAAATAGATATCAAAAAAGATTAATCTTATTCCATTATCTCGTTATGTATAGGAGGTACACATCTTGGTGTCTAAAAGTAATAAATATCCCTTACATGGAAAAAGAATATGCTACAAATCTATGAATAGAATCCCACACTCTCCATCAAGCTCAAAATAAATATTCAGTCTTATTGACCCATCACCTAATAACATAGAAAGGGATTATTTAATAATGAACTTGTCACTAACACTATATTGATAATATGATGATTATACAAAAACACCATCATGGGGTACATTCAAACACATAAACCACTTTCCTAAAGAGAACCAAAATACATGAAAACATACAAATCATTTCATCCAATTTGAACCAACTTGATTTAATGAAAACTATTGATGCTGTTAATACTCATATAAGTGTTCTAGGTAAAACAAACTCTGATTTGATGAGAACTATTCCACCCATCCTTGGTTTTTGAGATCCATGAGTAATATAGACATACTAGATAATAGCCACTTAAAATATACTTCATTTTCAATAAGAGATACTATGTTAGAATGCTCAGGTTTTAGTAGAATATAGTATCTTGTTTATTGGTTATTAATATAGTTTAATTGATGATATCATCATAAAAAAGATATCACTATAGGTCACATCATTACTGGTATATAGATCAGCTCGATAGACATAGCTGAATTGGAGTCGAGGGTTTGAAAAAATGAAGGAAAATAGTTCTCTGTACTAGAGAGATATCTGAAATATTACCTAATGTTCAAAGTTGATTTTGGAGTAGACAAATTATACATTAATATAATTTGGGATAATCAATAATTTATTATCAATATAATACATAAAATTAAATTTAAAATCTATATAAAAAACCCATCTGGTAATAGTAAATAAACAACACTGGGAATTAATCATGTGGTTTACCCTAATGAAAACCAAATCAGTTTTGAAAATCTATATAATCAATTTCATGAAAACAAAAATTCACTATGACAAATGTTATGGAAATGTTGGACAACCAATGGTATGAAAAACAACATAAATGATATCTAGAATATATCATTCTTAATTCATGTTTGATATAATTCATTCTCTTTGAATTCAATGTATTTTAGATCAATTATTCTAGAGGATTCTCTGAAACATGAAATTGAAGAGTGATATCTTATTTTTTGAAAATGATCTATCAAAGTGTGATTCCAAATATCATTATGTTTTATTCTGTAATGGGAAACAATATTTCTGTATATTTTTATCACACTGGTGTTATAAATGATTATAATGAAATTTTTGAATTGATATCCACAATCTACTAGAGTGTGTTTCATCCAAAAAATTCATTCACAATCTCTAATTGAAGCTATGTATTCATCATGAGAAATAGAAAATCAAAAAATAACTTCTTATTACAACATAAAACTAGATACATTCCCAAAAAATGACATTTTCCAAAGGTTATTTTTCTTTTTAAGTTTCATCCACCAAAATCTGCATCAAATTAACATAGTAAATCAAATGCTTTTCCTTGAGGGTAAAACAATATTATGTTAGTGGTATGCTTAGTGTATCAGAAAATTCATTTGAAATCAAGAAATTATGTCCCCATTGGACTTTCATGAAAATGATCACACATACATATGGTAAACGTAATGTATAGTCCGTTATCATTCACATATATCTGAGTTCAAATCATACCTTTGTAACTAGTTTGATCAACCATTTTACCAGTTTCATAAAGTTCCAATTTATAGGTGGTAATCATATGACTGTCAATACATTTAAAGTTATCCAGATTAAAAGTTTTTAAAATATCTATTATATATTTACATTAGATCAAAATAACTGTAACGTCCCGATTCCGGGTGACACTCAATGGGTGCCCGGAAGCCGGTTCACCACGTGACCTCAAGTGCATTTCCCCAAATTCTAGAGGCTGCCGACTAGCAGCGAGGGCCAAAGGTCTTATAGTGGGAAAACTATGCCCTCATTTGTCAAAGTGTAGTGCAGTGGAATACAAATAAAATACACAACGACAGGGGAAGCAGTTAATCCTAAACAACAAAAATAAACAACTGCAGTGGATATAACCAACAATATATAAATAATGATGCTACATGTCTCAATTTCTAAGAAAACTTCAATAACTTGTTATATATCAATATAATACAACAATAACAGAGTACATCAATACAATGCAAAACAGATGGAAGTGGCATCATGAGCCTAAAATAGGTCTCATGCCCTCATACTCCTCATCAACAGTCATGTACCTATATAGGGACTCTTGCCCCTATCCACACATATAGAAACATAATTTGTTTGGGATGAAAAGCCTGAAACAAATAGGGTGAGAGAAATATATCTTAGTAGGCACCCACCAATGGCCCGTGCTCAACTGTGTGTAAGACATGCAAAAAGTTTGTAGTAGTAAAATGTAATAAAGTAATTATAACTAAAAATTAACTAACTTACCAGTTATATTGCCATTTAATTATTCATTTAATCCATTTATCATTTAGAAACCACCACAGTGAATTTCTAAATAATCTTTCAGCATCCTCACATAAGAAAAATCTCACCCTCAGGTAATTAGAATCTAACCAGCAGGTATATCTCCTAGGCGTAATAGAAACTTTCCCTCAAGCATATGATTTTTCTCCCTCAGGCACATAAGTGATGCCCTCAGGCATGAAAGGTCGCTCTCAGGCGAAATAACTACAGCCCTCAGGCTAAATATTGATGTGCCCTCAAGCTAATCACAACAACGCCCTCAAGCTAAACAGATTACTGGGCCATTACCAATAGGTAAACAAGTAGTAAAAAAGCAATTCCTCTCAAGGAAATTCTACAATTAATACTTTAATGGCATACCCTCGGGTGTCCGGGCCAAATGACTAAACAGTGGAAGACACCACCGGGGTGGTTTCAGATCCAAGCAACTATCTCAAATAGTATTATAATATCATAATTAAATACCTAATGAATTTTAGGTGTTTAATATAGCAATTAACTCAGCCACAAGACACCCCAACATGGGTTTGTGGCACAAAACACATAACTGTTGGAAAACTAAACACCAATCCACCTACCTTATACGCCAACGAATGATATACAAAAACGTCGGTTCTAGAAACGCCCAATAATAATGTAGATCTGCGGTATTAAAACATTAATTCAACCTCAAATAACTCCCGTTAGGGAAATAATTGGTAAGAAAAACTCTTGGAGAAGAGAGTTCTTACCCGTGCGGTTCCAACGAGATCGTACGAAGCGGAATCGCATTCTAGATGAACTCTCGGAAGATCTCCAACAGTTCGGACATCCCTCCTGAGCTCCCTCGTCCGTTCTAAGCCTTCCATGTGAATAGGGGAGGCTACTTCCCATTTTATGAGAAAAAACAAATTACACGGTATGTACTTCCATGTTCATGGCATGTACTTCCTTCATTTAAATGATCCTCTGGTGACTTCCCACCAGCGCGACACTGTTCATCTGCCGACATGACTACACGGTGTGTCTTCATGAGTACACGGCATGTTCTATCGCACAACTAGCCACCACCTTAGTATTCACCTACCGACTGACTACGCAGCCCGTATTTGGTTCCTACAACCGTCATTCCTGGAATGGCCACACTCCCTATGTACTCATCCCACACGGCCAAAAGTACACGGCCTGTGGAAAAAGTACACGGTGTGTACTTACAAAATTTAGGATTTTCCCCATTTTCAATATTTTATAAAAAACACTTAAGGAAAAGAGAAAATAAGAAGCACACAACTGAAAATAAGAACCGGGATCCTACAAACTTCCCCCCTTATAGCAATTCGTCCGCGAATTGCCCTTCCAAGGGTGGTGAAGATATAATCGTGAACAACTCCGGTCACTGAGCAAGTACGTCGGTCTCCCGCTCCCAGGATTCATCATACACTCGGCCATGCTGCCATAGCACCCATAAGAGAGGAACTGATTGGCCTTGGAAAACCTTTGTGCTCATATCAACGATACGAATCAGATGGTCCTCAAAGGACGCATCCATCTGAAGCTCAACCTCCTCTGGCTGAAAGATGTGATATGAATCTGAATGATAGCTGCACAACTGAGATACATAGAAGACATTGTGTATGGCCTGGTACCTCTGTGGTAACAGCAGCCGATAGGCAATCGGCCCAACTCTCTCCAGAATATCAAATGGCCCTAAATACCTCGGGGAATGTTTACCCTATTTCCTGATCTACTTGTGTCCCAGCCTTAGCGAAACACGCAAGAAAACATGATCCCAGACCATGAACTCTGAAGGTCATCTACAACGACAAACATATGATTTCTGACGAGACTGTGCTGTAGCCATCCACTTCTGAATCTACTGGACCTGCTCAGAAGTATCCTGCACGAGACGTGGTCCCAGTAGAGCTGCCTCACCTACCTCTAACCAGCACAATGGTTATCAGCATGTCCTACCATATAATGCCTCGTATAGTGTCATCTCAATAGTCTCCTGGAAAATATTGTTATAGGAAAACTCGACTAAGGGTATATGATTCTACCAAGTGACCCCAAAGTCTAGGACGCTTGCTCGAATCATGTCCTCCAGCACCCGTATAGTATGATCTGACTGGCCATTTGTCTGAGGGTGATATGTTGTGCTTAGAAGCAGTTATGTACCCAGTACCCTCTGAAAACTCTTATATAAACGAGATGTAAAACGGGCATCCATATCTAAAATGATAGAACGAGGGACCCCATGAAGACGTATGATCTCTCAGATATACAACCTTTAGAGCTCGTAAACATAGATGGTCTCCTTGATCGGTAAAAATTGAGCTACCTTCGTGAGTCTGTCCACAACAACCAACATGGCATCATTGCCTCTAGGTGACCTCGACAACCCCGTAATGATGTCCATCACGACATCATCCCATTACCACTCCAGAATGGGTAACTGCTATAACAGTCCAACTTGTCTCTGATGCTCCGCAATCACCTGCTGACCGGTGGAACATCTCGTAACATAACTAGCTACTTATATCTTCGTACCCGGCCACCAGTATTGACGTCTCAAGTCTCGGTACATCTTGGTAACCCTGGCATGAACTTCCCAAGATGAATCATGAAACTCCTTCGTCAACTCCTCGCGTATATCCTCTGGAACACATACACGTCCACAGAAATTCAGAACTTCATCATCGCCTATCGTCCAACCAGGAGGAGGGTCCACACTTGCCACCGACTCCCGTAGAACTAAGCCTTCTGAATCAGATAGTTGTATCATACTCACTTTATCTAGGAGGGAAGAGGTCACAGCTAAAGAGGAAATATAAGTCTTCCACTGAATGTCATTCACCTTCAGATGGATCATATAGAACAAGGCCATAAGCTTCCACTCACCACTGGCCTCCTACACCGCATTTATTTGAGTCTTCCTACTCAGTGCATTGTCTACTTCATTACCATTACCAGGTGTATAGGCAAGCTCAAAATCGAAGGACTGTATGTACTCAACCCACCTTCTCTTCCTCAGATTCAGGTCCCGCTAATTAAAGATATACTTGAATCTTTTGTGGTCGGTGAAAACCACCAAAATCTCTCCCAATAAATAATGTCTTCAACAACACAACACATGAACAACTACAGCCAACTCATGATCATGTGTCTGTAATATCTCTCGTGCGACCTTAGCTACTGAGACCTTTATGAAAAAACTTGATCGCCTTACATAATCACTGATCCCATCCCAATACCTGATGTGTCACAGTAAATATTATAGCTCTTCCCCTACTCTGGGAGTATCTGTATTGGTGCTGATGTCAACCTTCCTTTCAGGTCCGGAAAGGCTGTCTCACAAGCTTCCAACCAAACAAACTTCACACCCTTCTTAGTCAGACCCATCGATGGTGCTACTAAGTGGGAGAAGTACTGGATGAAACATATGTAGCAACCAGCCAGCCCCAAGAAACTCCATATCTCAAACATGTTCTTAGGTTGCTCCTAAGAAACTACTGCTCTCACCTTCTCCGACTCTATTCCAACTACTTCCTCAGAGATGATTTGACCCAGGAAGTGAATCTGGTCCATCCAAAAGTCACACTTTGAGAGCATAACATATAGCCAATTCTCTACCAGTGTACCCATTACGATCTCAAGATGGGGGGCATGGTCTTATTGATTGTGAGAGTACACAAAGATATCGTCCATGAATACTACCAAAAAAAAATCTAGACACAGTTGGAACACACGATTCATCAAAGTCTTGAAAACTGCTGGCGCAGTCGTGAGTCCGAACAACATAACCATATACTCATATAGACCATACTGGCTCCTAAAAGACGTGAGAGGTATATCAGATGGTCTAACGCGCAGCTGATGATATCCTGATCTCAATTCAATATTCGACAACACTCGTGCTCCATGAAGTTGATCAAACATATCATCAATCCTTGGCAAGGGATATCATTTCTTAACCGTCAACTGGTTCATCTTCCGATAATCCATTCAATGTTTGAGGGTACCATCCGCCTTCTTTGCAAAAAGGACCGGAGAAACCCACTGAAAAGTACTAGGTTTGATAATACCATTTTCCTGTTACTCCTCTAACTGCCACTTGAGATTTTGCAACTTAGACGTAGCCATCCTTTGAGGAGGAATGCACATTTGAGCTGCTCCTAGCACAAGCTTAATAATGAAATCCACCTCTCTCTCTGGATGTAGACCTAAAAAGTTATCTAGGAAGACATCCCTAAAACGATCAACCACTAGAGGGAAATCTGCCTGACATGTCCCCTGATCATCCAGATATAAACACGCCATCTGGGCTATGACTCCACCTTTCCCACGATGTTCTGGTCTAGCTCGACTTTACTAAACATCCCATTTTCCCTTGTATAGAAACTCTCCGCCCTCTGGTGATGTGAAATGCACCCTGGGATGATGATTGTATACAAAGTCTCTAAAGGGAACCAACCAGTCCATCCCGATAATGATTTCATAAGCTGTCATCACTTATCCATAGAGGTCCGAAAAGTAGTGACACCCACCAAACTCAAGGGGGCACTCCTTGAACTGACGCACACTAGCTGTTCTAGTCCGCAACAGAGTGTCTAGAATCATGATATTGGAAGAAGTAGAAAAACAGAGCCCAAGTCTCTCTACAACGGGTACATATATGAAACTATGTGTAGAACCCGTATCAAAAAGTACTCAAGATATAATAGAAGCTACTAGAATAGTATCTCTGACTATAGAAGGTCTAAGATCCTGCTCCAGCTGGGTCTATTGCACCGCATATGCCTTCCCAGTGCTGCGGCCCTATGAAATAGCTTGGCTACCCTGAGCTGTCCCTCCCTACTACCTCTGAGATCCTGGTGTCTGGATACCATGTCCATGACCACCATATCTTCCTGCATGCCTTGATGTATTCCAGTTCCCTAACTGGTAAGAAGCCATTGGTCTTTCTCCCGCATGCGGAGTCTGCACAAAACCTCTCTCACTAGCCACTGGTGGAAACTCCCTACAAAAGCAGTGTCGATGACCCATCTTGCCGCATGCTCGACACTCCATTGGGTCTCCTGGACACTATTGTCTCTTATGACCCTCTCTACCACACCGGTTGCTCCTGATCGGGCCACTTAATGAAGTTGTCTGGCTTGTACATCCACCGTGAGAGTAGTCCATCTGTCTCTTCCACTTTCCAACTGAAATAGTACCAGTAACTGGTGCTGAACCGCCCTGGCCCACACCACCATATTCACATAGGTTCCTC
Source organism: Viscum album (assembly GCA_963277665.1). Lineage (NCBI taxonomy): Eukaryota > Viridiplantae > Streptophyta > Magnoliopsida > Santalales > Viscaceae > Viscum > Viscum album. Next base: position 522,608,827 of record OY728160.1, read on the forward strand.
TTTGTATTCAGCGCTTGAGTCACAATAGCGTGTACTGATGGCAACCTGAAAACATTCACCAGTGCTCAGATGTCATATATAAGACCGACCTCAAAACATCTAGCTCTCAATGTCTCATCACCCACCAGCACAGGTGGAAAATTCTGAAGCTCGGTAAAGCGAGTAGAATTGCCCATCACTGACATAGATCCCTGCTGCAGATTCATGAACTCTAGAGCTCTATCTTCCCTCAGCATCTCTGGGACGAAGAAATCATAGAAGACTACATGAAAATCTTCCCACGCCGTGTCCCTGTGATTCTCTGACTAGGTGGTAACATCCCACCACCTCTTGGCGGACTCACATAGCATGTATGTCGCGTGATTGACCCTCTGCCGTGGAGGCATATCAAGATGATCGAAAATACTCTGCATCGATCCTAGCCAGGACTTCGCAGCCTATGGTCTGCCATCCCCTGAAAACGTAGGTGGATGTTGCTGCTGAAAGATACGCATCACCACGTCCATTGATGTGGCAGCCTGCGGTACTCCCTAAAAGGTATGCATGAACCACATAAAGCCTTCACGGAACTATGCCTCCGCACCTATGTCTCGTATAGCAGCTGGTTCTGCATCTAGCTCTGTTGGAGGATCCACTGGTAGCCCCTGGCCCACCATTTCTGGATTATAGTTGTCACTGCTCTCCTAGTGATCAATGTGCAGTCGTCTCGGTGGCATGACACTAACCGGTCAAATGCACACCTTAGATCAATATTTATCAAAGTCTAAAAATGAAGAAACCAAAAAGGGAACAGGAAGAATAAGGCATTCAAAATTTGAAAAACAAGACTACCCGGCGTGTATACTGACTACACGACCTGTACTTGACATCCCTACCCTGTGAGGGTCCTTCTACACGGCTGAGCCACACAGCTTCCGTTGAACAAAACTACATGGCATGTATATCAACTACACGACATGTATGGTGTTATTTTCTAACTTCCTGTGTCATTTGTGACATGGCCGACTACTCGGCTTGACATTACATGACGTGTTACACCCGCACATGGCGTGTCAACAACCCCGTTTCCCCACCACATGGTTATGTATAAACGGTCTGTCCTCGGACAAGACTACACGGCGTGTCCCACAGGTATATAACGTGTTCAAGGAGTGGTCAAACCGACCCGTGTTTGTTAGATACATGGCCGAGTCCCCAGGGCACACTACACAGCGTGTTCATCATTGACACGACATATACTATACAGGAGTTCACCGACCCATGTTGATAGCTACACAGCAGGACACCGTTTCAACACTACATGAAATGTACAAAAGCTACACGGCATGTTCACCCCAAGCTCTTACCTTCCCCAAGTCACCGCCAACACGGTTTGTGAAATGGGAAGAGACTACGCGGCGTGTACTCGGGGTACATGGTGGGTACACAAAAAGTTCATTTTTCTTCTTGAACATAAGGCCATTCACGGCGTGTATAAAGTTATACATGGCTTGTATACTGGGTTTCCAGACAGTATGCCTCGTAAACTCCTCCAGAACCCAGAAAATAGTGTAAAACAATACCTAAGTGCCAGTGTCCGGTCTATGAGGGCCCATACTCCCCATGATTCAAATTTTGACATATTATCTGTTTTATAACAATATAAACAGTCAATGATCCACCAATTTCTGGTCAATGGGGGCCCATACTCCCCAAAAACCAACGTTTGGCGTCTATTCTATAAACAATCTCACATATGAATACCCAATCACATAGCAGTTATTTATCAAGCAGCTATCACAACAACATGATTTATTAGCACAACAACTATCACAACAACATGCATTTTATAATGCACCTACATGGACTAGAACAATAAATGGAAAGTGATATATAGTGTGTGCCTATATGATGCATGAGATGGAATACCCTCATCTCATCGGGTTGCTACTAAATAGAACCCACAAATAAATTATAACAACACAATCTCAAGTGCATCACCTAATGGTGAAAACATGTCAACTGTAAAATTTGCAAAATCAGAAAAATTGGAAAATATGAGGTAACTCGGCTTTTTCCTGTACATGGGTTAGCTACACACGGGCACAACTTATTACCAACTACGGTTCTTCCTATCCATGATTATGGCTCCAAATAGTAAGTCAATGAAAAGAACCAATATGATACCACTTTGTAACGTCCCGGTTCCGGGTGCCACTCAACGGGTGCCCCGAACCCAGTTTGCCACGTGACCTCAAGTACATTTCCCCAAAAGCCAGAGGCTACCGACTAGTAGCGAGGGAGCAGGTCTGATAGTGGGGAAACATTTCCATCATTTTTCAAAGTGTAGTGTAGTGGAATACAAATAAAATATACAACGACAGTGGATGAAGTTAACAATACACAACTGAAATAAACAACTGCAGTGGATACAACCAACAGTATATAAATAACGATGCTACATCTCTCAAGTTCTATGAAAGCAGCCAGAACATGTTATACATTAATACAGTACAAGAAAAGCTGAGTACAACAATATAATACAAAACAGCTGGCAGCAGCATCACGAGCCTAGGCTCGGTCCCATGCCCTCATACTTCTCAGTAATAGTCGTGTACCTGTATAGGTACTCTTGCCCCTATCCACACTTGCAGAAACGTTACCTGTTTGGGACGAAAATCATGACCCAAACTAGGTGTGAGAAATATATCTCAGTAGACACCCACCAATGGCCCATTATCAACTGTGTGTAAAACATGCAACAAGAGTACAGTAGTAAAATGCAATAAACTATGCAGTACTAAAATGTAACTAAATTACAAGTTATATTTCCATTTAATTATTCATTTAACCAATTTGTCATTTAGAAACCCCCAAGGTGAATTTCTAAATAATCTTTCAGCATCCTTAGACATGAAATATCTCACCCTCAGGTAATCAGAATCCAACACGCAGGTATATCCCTCGGTCATAACAGAAAAATTACCTTAGGCATACGAAGTGTCGCCCTTAGGAAAAGAAGTAAATCCCTCCGGCACAAAAGGTTTCCCTCATGTGAAATAACTACATCCCTCGGGATAAATAGTGCATTGCACTCAGGCTAATCACAACAATGCCCTCATGCTAAACAGATAATCAGGCCATTCCCAACAGGTAAACAAGCAGTAACATGTAATTCCTCTCAAGTAAATTCTACAATTACTACTTTAAAAGCATAACCTCGGGTATCCTGGCCAAACGACTAAATAGTTGAACACACCCCCGAGGTCGTTCCGGATCCAAGCAATGATCCTGACCAGAATTTAAATATCATAATTAAATACCTAATCAATTATAGGTGTGTAATATAGAAACGACCTCAGCCAAATGACACACCAACATGGGTTCGTGGCACAAAAACACACGGCAGTTGGAAAACTAAACACCAAGCCACCTACCTTCTACGCCAAAGAACTACAAACGCAAATGTCAGTTCCAGAAATCCCCAAGAACGACGTATATATGAGGTAATAAAACTATCATTCAACCTCAAATAACTCCCATTACGGAAATAATTTGTAAGAAACACTCCAGGAGAAGAAATGTCTTACCCGTGCGGTTCCAACTAGATCGTCCGAAGCAGAAATGGAGTCCAGACGAACACTCGGCGGATCTTCAAAGGTTCAGTCATCCCTCTGGAGTTCCGTCTACCGTTCAAATCCTTCAATGTGAACAGTGGAGTCTACTGTGTATTTTATGAGAAATAAAAGTACTCGACATGTACTTCCAAGTACACGACGTGTACTTATTTCATTTAACTGTTCCTCTGGAGGCTTCCCGCCAGCGAGACATTATTCATCTATCGACATGACTACACGGCGTGTCTTCACGAGTACATGGCGTGTTATGTCACACAGTTGGACCCCGCCTTACTATTTGCATGCCAACTGACTACACGGCGTGTATGGGACCCCTACACGGCGTGTATTTGGTTCCTACACCCATCATCCCCGGCACAGCCACACGCCCTGTGTACTCATCCCACACGACCAAAAGTACATGAAATACTGAAAATTTACATGGTGTGTACTTCCAAAATTTATTATTTTCCCCATTTTCCATATTTTCTCAAAAACACTTAAGGAAAAGAGAAAAAAAGAATCTCATACCACAAAATAAGAACCGGGTTCTTACTATAATCCCTTATTTGTATTGACAATTTGGAAATCCATGAAACCACGTGAGTTCACCAATTAATCCCATTTTAAATTTATTTTGAATCATTTTATAAAATCATTACTATTAGAATATTTATTGGATCGAAAAACAATATCATAAACATTGATCTATTGAACAAGTTGTATTTTTAAATTTAGAATATGATAAGAGTATGATCAACTATTTCTATTAAAAATGTTTTTTAAACAAAAAAATTTATGGCCCTATCATACAAAGCTTTATGAGCCTGTTTTAATCAATATAAATCATTAGTTAATTTAAAAACAAGACTAGGAAAATAAGGATTTTTATAATAAATGGGTTGTTTTGTAAATTATTTTCCACTATAAAACCAATAAGGAATGAACTATCAACATCCAGTTTAGAATGTATAAAATCTAGATGACTTATATATGAAAGACAGATTCATATGGACATAGTTCTACCTACAAGTCCAAATGTTTTATCATTGTCAATTCCATCTTTTTTATTGTAACATTATGAAACTAATATGTTTTGGTTTCATACTATATTACCAAAATCATCCAATTTCTCATAAATAACAATTTATTGAAATTTTTCAAGGTCTCTTTGAGACTATATACAAGTTCCCTCACTTTATATATTTCAAACTGATTCATCTATTCATTAATTTCTATAACCCATAATTCATCATTAATTACATCATTGAAGTTATTAGAATCATGGTGAGAAAAGAACGCTTGACTTTCAACCTTATTTCTAACACAAGGTCTCGTTTTTGTTTCTCAATATTGATCTCCTATTACAATGTCTAATGTAGGGTTCTTAAGATTTGTAAATAATATAGGGAAGTTGGGACTGGTTACTTCCATTTTCTCTAGTGGTTGTTCTGTAAATTTACAAGAATTGGTTGATTCTTCTTCTTGATTCATAGTAGAATCCAATGGTATGGAATTTATGATCAGACAAGATAGTTTGTCATCAAAGTTTTATAATGAAGTCTCTATTTCATCTATAAATTTTTTTGGAAATCTGAAATGGACTAATTATTCCACAGTCTTGGTCTTCGTATTTTACCCTCTAGAGGTTTTACTAGAAACTGAGTAACCATTAATGATTCCATCATCACTTATGGAGGAAAATTTTAATGATTTTTCTTTTTTTAGGAATAAATAGTTTGCATAAAAAACTCAATAATAAATAATATTATGTTTACAATTGTTCTACATATCACAAGGGGAATTTTTATGAATATGTATAATTAAATAAATATTTATGATATAGCATACTATATTGATATCTTCCTTCGAAAAATAGATATGTCTTTTATAATAGTTTAGTATAGTCCAACCTATATGTTTATAGTGTTTATAGATTCTTTCAATAACTCCATTATACTATTGTGTCCTAGGAGCTTAAAATTTATTAGTGTAACTATTTTTTGAGATAAATGATTCAAAATATTTATCTTCAAATGTACAACCATTTTCACTTCATAGGGTCATAATCTAATTTTTACAATGATCATCTATAGAAATTGAATATTAGGTAAAATAAGAACTTTTTTCACATTTGTGAGATAGAAAATATACCAAAGCATATCTATAGTATCCATTTACAATTTCATAATCAAATATCATCTCATAAAGACTATAAACTATAGAAGGTCGAAAAAAATCTAGGTGAACCCACATATGAGGTAGAGAAATTTAAACTTCTTAATTTAGTTTAAAATAGATTCTACATTATTTCCCTTTTTAAAAAAGGGTTACAGACTTGTTATGTTGTAAGCTCAGGTTTAGTTAGATCCCTAAGAAACCCTTTCTTATTTATCTTTATTAGTTAATGAATGATTAAAATTCCTAGTATACTATAAAAAAGACATGATTCTTTATAAAAAATATCATGAATGATACATTATATGAAAATAATTATTTTCAATATTTTTCATAAAACATATCATTCTGGACAGAGGTAATGAATTCATTAATTTTAGAACTACAAAAAATTACATGAAAAAATCTCAATGATACCATGGAAGCCATCATTACCCAACTATAAAATGCTATGAAAATTATATTTTAAATCATCAACATATGAAACATTGGAAATTAAAACTTATTTTTAATTACTAATATGGCCTCTAGCGATAATTGTTTTGTTTTCGTTATCTATAAAGGTGACATGGACATCATCAACATTGATATGACTCTTAGGTCTATAATAGTATCATGTCATGTGCCTTGAAAAACCACTATCCAGGTAAAATACACTTATATCTATGTTCTTCAATAAATTTTACTAAAAAAAATGCAATAAAAAAGACATGATTTTTTACAAAAATTTGTCTTGGTCATAAATGTTATTAATAAAAGATGTAGGAACCCACATTTTCCGCATGGGATTCTTATAATAAAATTACAGAACCTTAGAAATAATTTTTTTTCAGGCCCTTTTAAAAAAATTTTGCCGTATAGTTTTCAATTATTGATTTTGGAACAATGGTACTTTTAGATATCCATATTGGTCAAGGGTCATATCCGATTACAATAACTTATTTGGGAGAAATTTTATTTAAATATATTTTTATTAATGTCTCTTTACTATTTTTAATTTTTTATTCATGTTATTTATTTAATCTATCATGTAATTGTTTATGTTCAAGGTTTCCTTTTATCATTAGATTATTAATCTACTTTCCTATATATACACCAAACTTATAGATTATATTATCAATATCATGGGTTTTCAAAACATTGTATGTATATTTAAACTCATTTAAGGTTTCATCCAACATATTAGAGTAGTCAAATAATTCATCATATTCCATATTTTCATCATCATGATTTTCATTATCAGGCATATCAGACTACTAAGACTCATACATAGGTAGAATATCTAGAATAGTGGGTAAACCAAATTGTCATATCCCAAGTAATTAAAGAATAATAAATTCTGATAACTACCAATATTTATGTATAATAAATTAATTTAATGATAATGGTTATTCGCTGACTGATATCATAATGAACTCATAAAAATGGTTTTCTTCAAAAATCATACATTTCACTCAAGACTGACTTATAACATAAAATAATACATTATTAATATTATTGTTTTAAACGGATGCTAACACCAAGTTGTATTAATTGCAGGAATGAAAAGACAATATTATGATTTAAAAAATTTGTTAAATGTTTTTAAATTCCTCTAATGATTTTTTTGTCTCACAATGAGAATATATCCAATTTTTAGCATAAATTACATTATTATTGGTTAAAGGTAGTCGTACCACCTTTTGATGAAAACCCTTTTTAAAATATTGTTTTCACAATTTGATATGTTATATATGCCAAAATAAATTTATTCTTAGGATGTGGGACATGAAAATTTTATTTTGTATAATTTTTGGTATTTTTTTGAGAAAATTCATATTATATTGAATAATGAAAATGCTACATTTTAATTCAAAACTGCCTTTTTGATTAAATTATTTATATAGATAGATTGTACATTTAATTGGATTTAATTTTTAATTGGATTATTTTTTATCATTTGATCCAATTTATTCATTTTCAGTTTATTTAATATTAAATTCTGAACTAAACACATGTTGATATTGTTATGGGTTTTACTTTCAAAAAAACTCATTTTATCATTTTGAGAATTTGAATTATTTTTAAATTAATAAATAAAACTTTTGTGTTTCAAATTTGAAAAAATGTATTCCATATTTGCGATCACAAGGACCAAATTATGTAAATAGATCCTTTTTATTTTTTTACCTGATTAATAGTATCTTTAGTATTATTTTATTTACCACGGTTAAAGATTAAATCTGATAAATAAGGTTATAAATAATATTATAATAATTTATAACTAATGTAACACATCCCAAAATACATTTGAATTAGATATTGAGGACCAATAGAATCCTTTGAACCATAATTTGGCATTTTGAATCCACAAAGGTGTGATTACGACACTTATAACTATTAATTTAATGTAAAAGAAAATAATTTTTAAACAAATATCTTCTTACACAAACAATTTTAATATGTGTTTATAAAGGGGATATATTTAGCTATAAATACTCATTAGAATGATAAAAATATTTAATAAGTCATGTTATTTTTTTACTTTTTAAAAAAAATAATTAATTAGATTTAATTAGGACATAATGATGATGCAGTGATTACGTTATCAATAAAGGAATCCAATATATGATATTATAAATAATATATTATATAATATTTTACATAATTTATGTCATCCAAAATTTTTTAAGGTGAATAAAACCTATTATAAGATAATAAAAATCATTTTTATCAATGTGATATCTATTTTAATATTGTATAAAATTAAATAGAATTAATAGTGATATAATTGACATAAATGATGTTTTAATAAAATTATATTTTCTTAATATTTTTTAAAAATTCCCAAAAAACATATCAAATTTAAATATTACAATTATATGGTCTAAAAGTTCATTGTGTAGGAAATAATGGGAAATAAAATCTATATAAATAAATATAATATCCACATAATAAAAATAATGATGTTATCATAGTTAAAATTAAAAGAGAATAGTTAATGGTAAAAAAAAAGATATGTTTTAAAATAAAATAAATAAATGCCAAAAAATTATTGGATGAGAGGATTTAAAACTAAAATCATATTATCTTTAACATATTTCAGGTTAAATACATTTTAAATTTAAAAGTAATGTATATTAATTTATTAATTTATTAATTTACCAGGGTGCCTCTCCCCTATCCTATAAAAAGGTACCTGATATTCTCTAATAATCACACTTAGAATTCATTTTAGATGTATATTTATCTACCCAAACCATTTCTTAGAATCTATATCCACATCCTAAAAAATTCCTATAGTAAATAAATCCATCAATGGAAGACATTTGGGATAAAAAAATTAAGTTACCCGATTAAGAGGTATTGTCTTCTCCCATGTTTTTTAATTTCATTTCCATTATCAAATTCCAAAAATATTCATATAATATGATTAAATAAAATACAATTACAATGAATATACTAGGTTTTTTTTATTTATTTTCTTATCTTCACATACACGCACCTCCATTTAATGGGTTACGAACATACCATTTCTGTGCACGGTGAACTTATGCCACATGAAAATTTGATTTATCAATTATCACATAACATCCCTCATTGTGGCCATTATAATGGACAATATTTTTATATATGATATATATTATATTTATATTCTCTATATTCTTTTTTATTTTTTTAAACACACATTTATTCCTTCCATGTTTTGTAAATATGATAACTTCATTTGAGGAAGTGTGTACTACGAGCACCTCAAAGAAATATGACTCATTCCCTCATTATATAGAAAATATAATGCATGGTATTATTAGACCTATGAGGAGTATATGAAATTAATGTAGTAATATAATTATAATATATATATATATATATATATATATATATTTTAATTCATATTCTTTTAATGTGACAAAGAAATTCATGTTGTGTTCATGCATACATACAACATACTGTCTTGATGAACGATGAATTTAATTTATTTTCTCCAATTATTAAGAATTATTAAAAATACATGTACACTTTATATTTATAATATTTTAATCATTAATAATATTCATTATATTTTTTACTATTGACCATGTGGATAATTTATAGCAAAACAAGTTCATTTTTTACTCAATTATTATATATCATTAAAACGTATTATATGAACTAAAATAATTATGTTATTTTAAAAACATGGTAATATGTTCAAAAAATGAATAAAAAAATGAAAATGGTTCTCTCGAAATTTCAAATTTACTTAAATTTATTATTCTTGAAATAAATAAATTTTTGGACAAGTTAGACTCAATGTAAGGAACATCATCTCAATCTCCTTTTGTTGAGCCATATTTTGAAAATATACACCTACTTATTTCTTAAGGTGTGTAATCAAACATTTGAATTTTATTTTAATTCAATATTTTTCAAAATGTAATCATTTATACAAAGTGTTTCACTAATGGGAAAAATGAATGTTTTTAACATATGCATTGATAAAATATTCTCTACTGCCATAGAAATTATTTAATATACTTGTTCCTCTATAATCCATAATGTTTTCAAATGTATAGAGAAATATATTATATGATTTTTGGTTTTATTGTATTAAAAATGGATTTGAATGTTGATTTATGATTTAAAAATCTTGAAATTATTTCTTTTCATTTCAAATAATATTTTATCAATGAAATGCTGAAAATTGTCATCAATTATGATTTTTTATAATATAATGGTACAAAGAAATTTGATGATTAGTTGTGTGATAAACTGATATGGGTGGTTACATGATAATCCAAAGATGGGTGGTTTTGTGATAAACTACGTATGGGTGGTTACATTATAAATCCAATGCATTTCATATGATATTCATACATATGGGTGTTCCATATAGTTATATGTGTGGAAGTTGACGATATAGTAATTTCATGTAAGTATGTTTATGTCCGAATATACCGTTATATGTTATATGTTATTTATATGGCGAGTATGGTAATCTATTGGTTATAAAAATTGTATGTAATGAGCGTATATTTAGTGGTTACAGAAAGGGTATGCTGTGATCATATATTCAGTGATGAATATTTACATATTCAAAAGGGTAAAAATTATTACATTATGATAAAGTATTCATAATTTACCTATTCTCTCAAGAATAAGAGTTTTCCTTTTTTATGTATCCCTTACATATCATTATATACACATCCAATGTTTGAATTTTTTTCATATGATTTAATGGTGAATAGTGTAACATCCCTCGAAAATAAAAAATAATAAATTTTCATATTTATTAATATTTTAAAATTAAATATTAAATTTACTTTAAAGGGTTTTCTATGTTCGATAGCGTACCCGATATGCAACAACGAGTTTCTTTGAAATCTTACGTTAAACACTAGTAATATAATAATATTATTATAAATGGTAGTTAACACATAACTGTTGTATTGTCATGAATGGATAGAAATAACTATAATATGAATATATATGTTTGTTAATTGTTTTTACATTTATCCAATAAAAGATAAATTCTTAAAAAATGAAAAGAATTCAATTTTAGGCATAGATACTCTAATATTCACTAAAAGGTCTATTTATCACCTTTTCATGGTGAACCCTCCTTAAAAATAGTTTTGGTCACTTTTATACATTCTATTAGAAAAAATTAAATCTTTATTTAGAATCGGGACATCAAAATTTACATTTTTTATGTTTTTGTTATTTTTTCTGATAATGTTCATTTTTAATGAATAAGTGAAAAATGATTTATTTTAATTCAAAACATCTTTTTAATATAATTTATTGATACGATTATATTATATTTTTAATTGTTTTTAATGTTAAATTAGAATATATTTATACCATTTAATCAAATGGTGGTCGTTAGAATTAATTTCACATTGAAATTAGACTTAAACTAGTGTCAATCTTTTGATTTATATTATTTCATAAAAACATGGTATTTGTTTTGACATCATGAACTAATTATTAAATAACATAATGAAACTTATATGTTATGAATGTTGTAAAATAGACATTATTTTTGAATTCAGAATATCAAATATATTTTAGGGTGAATGTTTGGTATTTTTCTGAAAAAACATCAAATTTTTATGAATAATGAAACCACTATGTGGTAGTTAAAAACTGATTTTTCGTTTAAAAAAAACTATACCACTTTTGTGATTTGAATTTCAAAAATCCGACACACATGTTTTTCATTAGTAAGTAAAATTTTGTTCAATGGGATGAAAATAATTTTTTGGTGAATAGTAACTTTTAAGTTTTATTAATCGAGATTAGTGGTAATTAGTGTAATTTAAGGTAAAATAATGTTTTAATAATATGAAATTACTTTAAACATGTCCTACACTTATTTGATTAGTCATGGAAGGCCAAGAAAATCCATGGGTCAACTTGGGGGCCCCATGTAGCCACTTGGGTAAGAAAATGACATTAATAAATTTTTATTTAATGTTAAAATAAAAATGTCACAAACATGAATTGTTTTACTAAAAAAATTTTTACATGGGGTTATACAAGTCATATAATTTACTATAAATATTCATTAAAAATATAAAAATATTTCCTACATCATGATATTTTTTTATATTTTTTAGACATTAAAAAAATAAATTTATTTATGATACCATGATGATGCAGCGATTACCTCATTAATAAATGATTTAAATAAAATGAAAAGATAAGGTAAAATATAATACTTATACATGTAAAAAACCTATTTTATGGGGGGATTTAGAACCCTTATCACCTTATCCTATAAATATATTATTTTGGGACCTTTAAAATACGAAAAACATTTTATAAAAAAGTATCATTTTATAACATTCCAAGAGTGCCCCTACTCCTTCTTATAAAAGGCACCCACCTATACCACATTACCCACACCTCTCAAGCCGTTGGATTGACCAAACTATTCTATTTTTATCTCTCCACAACCCTCTCCTCATCGTAGAAGACTTACCTTAGGCAGAAAGCTCTTTAAGAACCCCTTTTGGTTCAAACAAAAATAAGTTACCCGATTTGAAGGTAATGTCATCACTTGTGTTCTTTTGTTTTATATTTCTTATCTGACCCCTTAACTATTTTAATTATTTTATTTTGTAAAAAAAACATCATATCCAATATACTAGGATGTTGTTATGAGAAGGATTTTATTTACACTTACACACACCTCTGTATAATGCTTAAAGAACATACTGTTTCTGTGGATGGTGAATTACTGCCTCACGAAACGATAATTGTTCAATCTTCCCTTAACACCTTTCATGGAGGCCATTATAATGGAACTGTATTTATATCTGATATATAATAAATTTATACCCTTTCTATGCTTCTGTATTTTATATTTAAAACATATCTTTATGCTTTTCATGTTGTGCAAATATGATAATTTATCTGAGGAAGTGTGGACTACCACCCCCTCAAGTGATGTGACTCGTTGATGCCAAACATGGAATTTATAAAGAATTTAATTAGTGAACTTATGTAAAATATATAAAATATATATTATAATGTAATTATAATATATATTTGTCTCATTTAGTTTTAATTATTTTAATATGAAATAGAAATTAAAGTAGAATTCATGCGTATGTACGACTTACAGTCTCCATGAACGTGCATTTCATGTATTACCTCTAAATGTTATGTACTATTATACATACATGTATATGATGTATATATATGATATATATGATATCCAAACCGTGAATATCATTATGGATATAATGATTCTTTCACCACATGAACAACATGTAATTGTAAGAAGTCCATTTTTGACTTAAGTACCAAATATCAAAAAAATGAACTTTATTAACATAAATGGTTACAAAATGTTTCTAAAAAGGCATTAAGTTATAAAAAATGAATAATTAGATTTAAAAAGGTTCTGAGGCAAGTATAAATTAACACAAGTTTATTATTCAGTAGATTAAAGAGCAATCGATTCATGTCGGACACGAGGTATGGGGCATCGTCTCAATCTCCTTTCATTGAGGCATATTTTGTTCTAATACAAGACATTCTTTTATATTCTGTATAAAACACCTTTTACTTTTCATTTCATTCAAAGGGAATATTTTTATATGAATATTTTTAATAAATTACAAAAATAAATTTTTATTTTAACATATGCGGTGACACCAACCTTTTCCACCGCCGTGAGTATTATTTAGAATTTGGCTTCCTCAACAAGAGATAATGTTTTTTAAATGAAACAAATACTATATAATATTTTATGTATTTTGGTATTGAAAATGGTTTTTATAATGGATTTTTATGTCAATATATTTAAGTGATATATTGTGATCGAAATATTGAAATTTTTTCTTTCCATTATATTAGTTTTATATCTTATGATTTTGTAATGACACTTGGAAATTTGACGGGTGGTTATGTGATAAACCATATGAAGGGTGGTGCCATGAATACCAGGATGGGTGGTTACGTTATAACCTCCAATGAATTGGGTATGGAAGTCAGTTGTATGGCTATTCCATTTAGTCATATGTGTGGAAGTTGACCGTATGGTTATTCCATTTAAGTATGTTTATCTCCCAAGTTACCTTTATTTGATATGTGTTATTTATATGGGTTTATAGTAGTCTTTTGGTTTCAAAAGGGTAACTAATGATCTTTTATTCATTGAAGAGTATTTACTACTTCATAAAGGTGAAAAGTATTACTTTTTTAAAGTATTCATGGTTTACTTGTTGTTTTGAAAAACTAACAGTTTTACTTCTATATGTTTCCCTTACTGAAATTTTTATGCCAATATCAAGTTGTTATTGAATTTTTTTTCAGAGGACATAATGTTGAATAGGGTCAAGGATGGAATCAAGGAAAAGTCATGGTGTCTTAAACATGGAACTAGACATGAATCTTTTTTTCAAGAGTTCATGTTTTGTAAAAAAACGAAGCTATGTAGAAGTGTCTACATTGTAATATTTTGAGAAGTAATAGTTATATCCTAATTCTATAAAACACTAATCCTGAAAATATCCTCAATGTGAATTATTCTTTTAATTCAATATTATGTAATTTTTAAGGTCAGGTCCTTATAGTGGGGTATTAGACGTCGGTTTAGAAAAAATTAGGAGTTAGAAAAAAAAACACATTATGTCCATAAATTAATTAATGGTATGATTGAAATGGTATAGCATTTAATGATTACCATGCTGCTTTACCAATAACATTTCTATGTTCAGAATGGTTTTCTGCAAAGGAAATAGGGTAGCTATGTTGGGACGACATCAAGAGGAAGACAACCTTCCAAATCAGAAACTTGTGATGATCAGAATCAGAACTGAACATTTTGTTGTAGTGATGGAACAATTGAGTCGGGCTATAAATGGTAGTTTTATCAATGAAAAAGATCAGCCAGATCAACCGCAGAGGAACATGTTAGTGGAGGAACATTTCATGGGGCAACATCCCCCATCATTCAGAGGATAATCATACCCTATGCTAGCAGAAGGGTGGATTAAAGCATTGGAGAATATTTTTGATGTCATGGGGTATTCATAAAATCAAAAAAGATAGCCTTGCTATTTACCATTTTGAAGGTGATACAAATTAGTGGTGGTCGATGGTGAAAAATATCTGGGATAGTGATGGGATTTATGATCTTCACTGGGATTAATACAAAGCTATGTTTCCTGATAAATATTTTCCTAAGGTGGTTCATCTTAGGATGGAAAAAATTCCTAGAATTGAGGCATGAGGATGACTCATTGGCTTCTTATGATGCAATGTTCACTCGACTGGCAAGGTATGCTCCAAATTTCATACAAGATCTTGATATTAAAATCAACCATTTTACCTAGGGTTAAAGCCAATTTATCGAAGGGCATTAGCTTCTCGTGAGTTAAAATGTTATGAAAAACTTTTTCTATGTGCGGAGAATGTGGAAATTGTGTTTTATTATGATCATGTGTTCTTTGAAAAAAATAATAATCGGAGGTCCAGTTGGAAGGCAAAGGGATGTAATTCATCAAAGGAGCCAAGAGGAAGGAAAACCAAATGTCCATCCTGTGAAAAGTGTGGTAAAATGCATGCTGCAGAATCATTATCCAAGTTCTGAATGTGCTTTGGATGTGGTATGTATGGTCATATTGATCGCAACTGTTAGGAGGATGATCAAGCAGGCAATGAAAAGCCATTGGTAAGATGTTTTAAGTGTAAATAAATGGGTCATTATGAAAATGAGTGTCTAACAAAGAACTAAACTAGGGTAAAGTAGCCTAACTACAAGAAGAATGTAGTGGTAAAATCCCTTGCAACTACTTTAACCTCTGTAGGGCCATTGAATGAAGTAGCATCAGTTACTCTGTTTGATTTGTTCAGATTATGCCAATGTGTTGTTTGATTCTGTGTCAACAGATTCATTCATCTTTGAGAATTTTTCTAGTGAATTGGTAATTCTAACTCAAAATAGGAGTCCTGAACTTATTGTAAAATCCTCTAGAGGAAACGTTGAGAAAAAACGATATTATAAGAACCTTTATATCCTTGTGTGCAGAAAGAACTTACCTGCAAACCGTATTTTATTGCCTCTAGTAGTGTTTGATGTTATTTTGGGAATGGATTGGATTTCTGTTTATCATGCTAAGATTGACTACAGAGATAAAGAGGTTTCTGTTCAGAAATATTTTCAATTTGTGTACAAGAATGAAACCTTGAATTTGATAACATCTCAGGAATTTGAGAAGCTATTAAAAGATGGAAATGAATTTTACCTTGCAGATATAGTTGAAAACAAAGGAACTGTTCAGATTAATGATATGCCAGTGGTAAATGAGTATCTTAATGTTTTTCCTGATGAGTTTCCTGGTATTAATCATGACCGTGAAGTTGAATTTACTGTTGACATAGTTCTTGATTCTAAGCCAATTTCTAAACCCCCTTATCGAATGGCTCAAGTATAAATTCTAGAGTTAAAGAACCAATTGCATTAGTTAATAGATAAAGGTTTCATTCGACATATCACATCACTATGGGTTGCTCTTGTATTGTTTGTTAAAAATAAAGATAGGTCAATGAGACTTTGCACTGATTTTAGAGAATTGAATAACATCACTATTACGAACAAGTATCCTTTGACTCATATCGATGACTTGATTGATCAGCTCCTGGGAGCTTAGTATTATTCGATGATTGAGTGGAGGTCGAGGTACCATCAGTTGAAAGTAAAAGAAGAAGTTGTTTTGAAGACTATGTTTTGTACTAGATATGGCCATTATAAATTTTTATTTATGCCTTTAGGGTTAACTAATGCACCTACTGTATTCATGGACCATATGAAAAAAATTTCCATGAGTTCTTAGATAAGTTTGTGGCTATTTTCATTGATGATATTTTGGTGTTTTCTAAAAGTAAAGAGGAGCATGAAATCCTTTTAAGGTTTATCTTGCAAACCATAAAAGAAAAGAAACTATATGGAAAATTAATCAAGTGTGAGTTTTGGTTACAACAAATAACTTTCCTTGGTCACATTGTATCAAAAAATGGCATAACTGTTGATCCTTCTAAAAAAAGTTGCTAAAGAATGGCCAAGACCCACAAATATAATCGAGATCCATAGTTTTCTTGGTTTGGACGGTTATTACTGGAGTTTTTTTGAAATATTTTCACGTTTATCTAGTCCAATGACTATGTTAACTCGAAAAAGTGGTATGTTCATCTGGAAAAAAGAATGTGATGATAGTTTTGAGAAGTTGAAAAAAAGATTGTTGAATTCTCTAGTTTTGGCACTTATATCCAGGAATGGTGAGTTTGTTATCTACAGTGATGCTTCGTCGAATGGACTTGGTTGTGTCCTTATGAAAAATGATCAGGTAATTTCTTATGCTTCAAGTAATTTAAAAACTCATGAGATAAATTAACCTACACAGGATTTAGAATTAACTGATGTGGTTTTTGCTTTAAAAATTTTGAGGCATCATTTGTACGGTGTAAATTGTGAAATATATACTAATAAAAAATGATTAATGTATATATTCACTCATAAATAGTAAAACATGAGACAGAAGATATGGATGTAATTAATCAATGATTATGATTGTACAATTCATTACCATCATGGAAAAGCAAATAAAGTGGCTGATGCTGTGAGTCAAAAATGTAATACTTCATTAACCATGTTACATTTGGAATGTGATCCTTTGGTTAATGATTTGATGAACCTTGTAATTGAAGTTATTGGTGCAAGATGTTCTTCTTTTTTGTTTCAAGTGTCAGTGTGATAGTCCTATCAGATAGAGTTAAGCAAGCGCAGAATAAAGATAGTGGGTTGCAGAAAAAGGTAGAGCTAGTTCAGAAGGGAACGTTGCGTGAATTTAACATTGATAATGATTGCGTTTTGAGTTTTGGGAAGATATTTTGTGTGCCTTGTGATCCATATTTGAAGAATGAGTTGTTATGGTGGGCTCATTGATCACCATTTTCAGTTCATCCTGGCAGAACTAAGATATACAGAGATCTGCGAGAGTATAATTGGTGGGATGGAATGAAAAGGGATATTGCCAATTTTACTGTGAAGTGTTTGACTTGTCAACAGGTTAAAGTAGAGTGACAGTTACTGAGTGGGATGTTTCAGTCATTACCTGTGCCAGAGTGGAAATGGGAAAATATATCCATGGACTTTGATGTCAAATTACCGAAGACATATCGAGGTAATAATGAAATCTGTGTTATTGTAGATCTATTGACTAAATCATATCATTTCCTTCATATTCAAGATACTTTGTCTCTAAATCAACTTTCTCGATTTTATGTTAAATAGATAGTAAGGTTGCATGGAGTTCCCCTCTCCATTGTAGCATATCGTGATCCCAATTTTACTTATAACTTTTGGAAAGGTCTTTAGAAGTCATTGGGTACTGAATTAAATTTTAGCATAGATTTTCATACTCAATTAGATGAGAAATCAGAAAGAAAAATTCAGACCTTGGAGGATAAGTTACATGCTTTTTCGATGGATTATCAGGGAAGTTGGGACCAACAACTTTCTTTGGTTAAATTTTCATATAATAACAGTTTTCATTCTAATATACAGATGGCTCCGTTTGAAGAATTATATGGTAAATGGCATCGAACTCTAGTTTATTGGGATGAAGTAGGGGAAAGTAGGGTAATGGGACTAGAATTGGTTGAAGATATTGCAGAAAATGTTCTGTTGATTCAGAAACACATGAGAACAGCTCAGAGTAGGCAGAAATTTTTTTCGGATAACGGAAGGAAGGATCTATCTTTCGAGGTAGGTGATCATGTTTTTCTCATAGTTTCTCCATGGAAAAGTGTTATGCGATTTGGTAAGAAAGTAAATCTGATTCAAAGGATCATTAGACCATATGAAAATCTAGAGAGAGTTGAATCAGTTGCTTACCGAGTGGGTTTATCTCTGAGTTTATCCCAGGTACACAATGATTTTCATGTTTCAATGTTGAGAATGTATATGCCAGATCCATCTCATGTTTTGAGCCCAGAAGAAGCTCATTTGGAATAGAAACTCCCTTACGAAGAACAACCATTCCAGATTCTTGACAATAGAGAGAAAGTGTTGCAGAATAATGTAATTCACCAGGTAAAGATTTTTGTGGAAAAACCAAATGGTTGAAGAGGCATCATGGGAATCTGAAAATGCTATTATGGATAAATACCCCCACATATTTTGATAAATGAATATAATTGCGAGGACGCGATTCCCAAAAGGGGGGAAGGATGTAACATACCAAATAAATAATGAATAATAAATTTTCTTATTTATTAATATTTGCAAATAAAAAATTAATTTTACTTTAATGGGCTTTCTATGTTCAATATAGTACCTGATACACAATAACGAGTTTCTTTTAAAATCATACATTGCACACTAGAAATATAAAAATATTAATTTAAATGGTAATTAACAGGTAGCTGTTGTATTGGAAAAAATGAATAGAAATAACTAAAATATGATTATATATATTTGTTAAATGTTTTTACATTTATCCAATAAAAGATAAAGGGCATAAATAAGAAAAAAAAATCAATTTTATGTATAGATACTTTAATATTCCTTAAAAGGTTGATTTATCACCTTTTAATGGGTAACCCTCCTTAAAAATAGTTCTGGTCACTATTATACATTTTTTGGACCAAATGAAATCCTTCTATAGAATCAGGACAACAAAATTTACTTTGTGTATTTTTTTGTTATTTTTTCCGATAATGTTCATTTTTAATGAATAAGTGAAAAATGATGTAATTTAATTCAAAACATATTTTTAATCTAATTTATTTATATGATTATATAATCTTTTGAATTGGTTTTAAAGTGAAATTAGAATATATTTTTACCATTTAATCTAATGGTGGTCATTGGAATTAATTTCACTTTGAAATTAGACTTAAACTAGTGTCAATCTTTTGATATATATTGTTTCATAAAAAAAGCAATTTGTTTTGACAATGGAAATTAATTATTAAATTAATAAATGAATATTATATGTTTTGAATTTTGTAAAATATAAGTCATTTTTGCATTCATAATATCAAATATAGATTAGGGTTATTTTTTGGTATTTTTCAGAAAAACATCAATTTTTGATGAATAGTGAAACCACTAAGTGGTAGTTAAAAACTGATTTTTCATTTAAATGAAACTTTACCACTTTTCTGAATTGAATTTCAAAAAATCTGACATACATTGTTTTCATTAGTAAGAAAAATGTGGTTCAATGGGATTAAAATAATTTTTTGGTGAATAGTAAATTAAATCTTTTATTAATCGTGATTAGAGGTAATTAGTGTAATTTAATGTAAAAATAATGTTTTAATAATATGAAATTAACCTGGAACATGTCCTAAACTTATTGGATCAGTCATGGACGACCATGAAAATCCATGGGTCAACTTGGGAGCCCCATGGATCCACTTGGGTAAGAAAATGACATTAATAACTTTTTATTTAAAGCTAAAATAAAAATGCCACAAACATGTATTGTTTTACTAAAACAATTTTTCCTGGTGTTATAGAAGTCATATTTTTGGCAATAAATATTCAATAAAAATATAAAACGATTTCCAACATCACGATAATTTTTTTAAATTTTTAGACATTAAATAAATAAATTTATTTATGACACCATGATGATGCAGCGATTACTTTATTAATGAACGAATTAAATAAAATGAAACGTTATGGTAAAATATAAGACTTATACCTGTCAAAAACATATTTTATGGGTGGATTTTGAACCATTATCACCTTATCCTATAAATATATCCTTTAAATACCATTAAAATCTGAAAATCATGTTATAATAAAGTAACATTTTATAACATTTCAAGAGTGCCCCTTTTCTCTCTTATAAAAGGACCCCACCTCTACCCCCTTACCCACCCAACTAAAGCCTTTGGATCGACCAAAATCTGCTCATTTTATCTCTCCAAATCCATATACTCATCCTATAAGTCTTACCATAGGCATAAATCTCTTCAAGAAAACCTATTCGTTCAGACCAATGGGAGTTACCCGATTTAAAGGTAATGTATTCACTTCTGTTATTTTATTTTATTTTGCTTCTCCTACCCCCTAAAATCTTTTTATTATTTTATTTTGTAACAACAACAGTATATCCAATATACTAGGATGTTGTTATAAGAATTATTTTATTTACACTTACACAAACCTTCATCTAATGGTTAAAGAACATAATGTTTCTGTGGAAGGCGAATTACTGCCTCACGAAACGATGACTGTTCAATCTTCTCTTAACACCTTTAATGGTAGCCATTATGATGACACTATATTTATATATGATATATAATAAATTTATTCCCTCTATATTCTTTGTATTTTATATTTATAATACACCTTTATGCTTTTCATGTTGTGAAAATACGATAATTTAATCTGAGGAAGTGTGGACTACCGCCCCTCAAGTGATGTGACCAGTTCATACCAAACACGGAATTTATAAACAATGTAATTAGTGAAATTATGTTAAATATATAAAATATATATTAGAATGGAATTATTATATATATTTTTCTCATTTAGTTTTAATTCCTTTAATAAAAAATAGAAATAAAAGTAGTGTCCATGCGTACGTACGGCTTAACGTCTCCATGAACGATGCACTTCATTTCTTATCTCTAAATTTTATGTACTATTATAGATACATGTATATTATGGATATATATGATATATATGATATATATGATATCCAAATCATGAATATCATTTTGTATATAATGATCCTCTGACCACATGAACAACATGTAATTGTAAGAAGTCCATTTTTGACTTAAGTACCAAATATCGACAAAACGAACTTTATTAACATAAATGATTACATAATTTTTATAACATGGCAATAAATAAAATAAAAAGAATAATAATATTGAAAAATGATCTTTAGCATGTATAAATTAACAATTGTTTATTATTCAAGAGATTAAAGAGAAATCGAGTCAAGTCGGACACGAGTTAAGGGACTTCATCTCAATCTCCTTTCATTGAGGCATGTTTTGTTCTAACACAAGACTTTTTTATATGTCGTATACAACAAAATTGACTTTTCATTTCATTAAAAGTTAATCTTATTCTATGAATATTATTATTAAATGAAAAAAAGGAATGTTTATTTGATCCTATGCGGTGACAATGACATTTTCAGCCTCCACGAGTATTATTTGGTCTTTGCCTTCCTAAAAAAGCCGTAATGTTATTTAAAATGAAATAAATACCATATACTCTATTATGTATTTTGGTATTGAAAACTGTTTTTATAATGTATTTTTTATGTCAATATATTTATGTGATATATTGAGAATGAAATGTGGAAATGTTATCTTTCCATTATATTTATTTTATGTCTTATGATTTTATAATGGTACTTGGAAATTTGACGGGTGGTTACCTGATAAACCATATGAAATATGGTGCCGTGAATACCAGGACAGGTGGTATGTTATGACCTCCAATGCATTGGGTATGGAAGTCGGCCGTATGGCTATTCCATTTAGTGATATGTGTGGAATTTGACTTTATGGTTATTCCATCTATGTATGTTTATGTCCCAAGTTACCTTTTTATGATATGTGTCCTTTATGTGGGTTTATGGTAATCATTTGGTTACAAAAGGGTTTGTAATGATCTTTTATTCAGTGAAGTGTATTTACTAATTCATAAAGGTGAAAATTATTACTTTTATAAAGTATTCACCGTTTAATTGTTTTTTTAAAAAACAAATAGTTTTCTTTCTTTCTGTATCCCTTTCTATGCTTTCTATGACCATCCCATGTTTTTTTTGAAATTTTTTCACATGACATAATATGGAATAGGGTCAAGGGTGGAATCAAGGAATAGTCATGCTATCTTAAACAAGGAACTAGACATGACTCTTTTTTTTCACGAGTTCGTGTTTTGTAAAAAAAAAGAAACTATGTTGAAGTTTCTACTTTGTAATATTTTGAGAATTAATTGTTATGTCCTAATTATCTAAAACTCTAAACCTGAAAAGATCTTCAATGTGAATTATTCATTTAATTCAACATTAAGTAATGTTTAAGGATGTGTACTTTAACATAGAATCAAGGATGGGATCAATAAAACGTTATGATGTTCAAACATGAAACAAAACCTTGTATATTTTCAAATGTTTTTGTTTCATGAGAAAATTAGATAGCATGTTTACTTGTCTACATTGTAATATTTAAGATGATAAATAATAGTTATGTTCATAATATAAAAATATATAAACATGTGAAGAACGTTAGAGTGAATTAAAGTAAAATTATTGACTTATCTCAAAATTATGTAATTATTAAAGTCAGGGTCTTATTGTTTTTATAATATGTACTTTTATATGACTTATGGTGTAAGGATATTATTATTTTAATATCCCAAATTTTATTTAATTTATATTCTAATTGAAATGATATTTAATTATGATATTACTATGATTCTTCAACTATTATATACTTGTTCCTAATGGTTTACCATATAGGAAACATGGAAAACATACAGGAAATAAACAAAGGGGAAATGAACTTTTGAATTTTCATGATGAGATGTTATGAATCGGAAAATAATATTTTTTTAACATTGGTAGATCAGTTGAATCAGGTGACATATGGAAGTGGTGTTCCTCTAATATATCAGGCAGATAAACAGTAGATGAATATATTGGTAGTGGAGAACTTCCTGAGGAAATTTCCCCCTTCGTTAAGTGGATCATCCAACCCTGTTCAATATTAAGGGTGGATTAATCACTAGAAATGATTTCTAATTTAATGGGTAGTTCAAAAAAATGTTTAATCTTGATTTTTAGCATTTTAATGGTGAAGTTGATCAATGTTGGTCAATAATTAAATATATCAGAGGATGTTAAGAGATTGACTGCATGGAATGAGATGAATTTAATAATATCATCCTTGAGATATATTTTTCTAAGACTTTTTAACTAATGATGGAAAATAAACTCATTGAATGGGGAAAAAAATATGACCAATTTGTAGATGAATATGAATAAAATTTTACACAATTTTCAACGGATGTCCCAAATATTTATCTATGATAATAAAAGAAAGAAATTTTTTTTACACCATTTAGAAGATGATTTATTAGAAGGAATTATATTCTCATTGTAACAACCCAGGATTTCATACTACGTTATTTCTTCATTGTGATTCAATAACTTGCACTACATGAAACACCGACTTCTACCGCACTATGACATACCGAACAAGTTGTTCAAAAGAGATTATGAATAGTATTAACATATTTTTATCTTTATATAATCCATATAATTTTTGAATCCATTTAATGAGTTTCATAGACATAATGTAAGAAAAAATAAATTTTTTTCAGAGAAAAGAATTATTTTTCAAGAAATGCAATTTCACCACCTTTTAATGGAGAAGACTTTTTCACTACAATATTTGAATCTTTTATAGATTCAATTTGACAATATAAACTTATTATTTATAATCGAGACATAATAATTTAGTTTAAATAATGATTCTGTGTTTTTATGATAACTTTTATATTTGGGTGAATAGTGAAAAATACTATATTTTAATTGAAAACAACTTTTTAAATCTAAATAATTTATATTGTTAAGTTATAAATTTTAATTCTTTGGATGTATAAATTGATTATACTTTTACCATTTAATTCAATGATGGTCATTTTAAGTAATTTTACATTGAAATTAAATATAAACAAGTGTCATACTTTTGGTTGTTATTATTTCTTAAAAATACGCCTTTTGGTTTTGACAGCAGAAATTAATTTTAAATTAATAAATGAAACTTTTATGTTTTGAATTTGGTAAAATAGAGTTCATTATTGAATTCGTAATATCAAAATTAGATTAGGGTAATTTTTTGTATTTTTCTGAAAAATTTTAATTTTTGATGAATATAGAAAAAGACTAAGTTATAGTTTAAAACCAAATTTTTATTCAAATAATTATTTATTTTATTTAAATTTATTTTCTGTCAAAATAAATACATAATACCTATATAATTTCAATGTAATTCATTTGATTCAGTTTATAATAATTTTAGATATATAAAAATTTTATTGAACATTCCACCGTCTTTTACCCTCCTCCTAGGAAAATTTTCAAATTCACATAAAACATAATTTTTCTGCTTATGTGAGTTGGATTTAGAAATTCCAAGAGACATGGTTAATATCAATGAGTAAAATGTTGTTCAATAAGATAAAAATAATTTGTGGTGAATAGTAAATTTTTTCTTTTATATACCACGGTAAAAAGTAAATAGGGTAATTAAGGGTGAAAATGAAATTATTTTTACCCTAACACATGTCCTAATTCTATTGGATAATTATAATTCGACCAAAAAAACTTAGTAATAATATATGATCCTCTTTGGTCATATTTATTATATTAGGACATTTATTATTATTTAATTCAAAGATGAGATAAAAGTGTTAAAGTCAAAGTTTAAAAACAAAAAAATTTCTAATATAGGGTTACACATAAATCAATTCGATTATAAATATTAATTATAAATATAAAAATATTTCTACATAATGGTATTATATTTATAATTTTTCAACAATAAATAATTTAAATATTTATGACACAATGGTAATGAAGTTATTACATAATTTATAAAATATTAAAATAATTGTTCAAATAAATATCCAAATAAATGTTATTTAGGACTTTTAATGAATTTAAATAATTTTATAGGTTAATATGACATAATATTATTGTTTATATGATGTAATAATGCTGTTATGTACTTATCAAAATCAAAATACCCAATAGTGTCAAAATTGACATAGAAGAGTTTTTTTAAAAAAATTATATTATTAATTGAAATTAAATTCCTAAAAATCTAAGGTTCGGCCAAAGGACTTATATAATGATAGGTGTATCATTAATGGACCACTTGGGATGTCTCTTGGAATTATATAGTATGTTTGTTAACTATATAATATAAAAATACAAAGTGACATGGTAAATGTCAAACTATTTAATAAAGAGTTAAATCTAAAAGATAAGGTTACTATAGTGACCAAAACCTATATAAATCTATTGGTGGATTGGATTTAGACCCATAAACACCTTATAAATTTAATAATCTACTTTTGAGCCATAATAAATAGAATATTAATTTATTATAAATTAATACATTATGTTTTTCCAAAAGAGCCCCTCCTCCCCCTTATAAAAGGACACCAATTCTAACCAATTCCACACACCACTCAAGCCTTTTGGATCATCCAACCTCTGTCCAATTAAGCTCCCTACATCCCTATCCTCCTCATTGTGGCCTTACCTTA
This sequence comes from Viscum album, assembly GCA_963277665.1. Lineage (NCBI taxonomy): Eukaryota > Viridiplantae > Streptophyta > Magnoliopsida > Santalales > Viscaceae > Viscum > Viscum album. The sequence goes on from OY728160.1 coordinate 522,635,395, forward strand.
GGCAGAAGGCACTTCAAGTGTCCTTTTTGGTTCAAACCAAAGGGAGTTACCCAAATTAAAGGCAATGATTTCTCTTAGCTTCTTTTATTTTATTTTACATCTACAAACCCTAAACTCTTCTTATTATTTTCTTCTGTAACAAAAAATGTATCGTAAATATACCAGGAGATTTTTCTGAGAAGTATTCTAACTAAACATAGACACACCTCTATCTAATGGGTGAAGAATGTAATGTTTTTATGGATGACAACCAAATGCCTCACGAAACGACGATTGTTCAATTATCTCCTACCACATCCCATGGTGTATATTATAATGGAACAATAATAAAATATGATATTTATGATATTTATTTTATATATAAGCTTATGTAATTCCATTTTATAGGTTACCATTATTCCTTTCATGTTTTATATATATACGATAATTTCATTTGAGGAAGTGCGGACTACCGCCCCCTCAAAATGATATGACTCATTCATCCCATACATGGAACGTATAAAGGGTGGTGTTAATGAACATAATTAAAACATATAAGATATTATATTTTACTGGAATAATAATATACCTATGTATCATTTGGTATTTATTTCTTTTAAAATGAAAAATGAAATGGAAGTAGCGTTCGTGCGTACGTACGGATTACCGTCTCCACGAACGCGATGAGATTCATTTCCAAATCATATCCATTCAAAACTAATTATCGTTTGATGATTAAAAGTACTGTTTAATAACATGATATCATTATGTAAATTAATATGATACAATCAATCCATAACAAACATAGCTTACATAATGAATCTTATTAAGGAAAACGAATTAGTTAACACCTGAAACGATGATAATACTAAAATACTATTAACAATGAAATATTAAATGATCATAAATGATATCAGATATATGTATATGATTCTAGTATAATTTAATAACAATTATTTAACTGTTATAATTGAGATTAACCTAAACTCTATCAAGGAAAAGTACAGGGTAAGTTTTTGTTTCACTATCTCTTCATTATCCGAGGTTTTCTATACGTAATTATCTATTTGGACCTCTTTATCATCCACATCCATGTTTAATAAAAATATATTTCAAAAACATTTTGACTATTAACTAGACAAATAGTTAAATTAATTTATACCCTAATGTGTTTCTAAATGAATATTTCCGTCATTTTCCAAAGAAGGTACATTTTGACCTGTAAGGAAAATTTAAGGTAAGAATGTTTTTTAACTTATATAGTGGGTTAGGCTATTTTCTACCGTTATACACTTGTAGATTCTTCCCATTCAAGATTATAAGAATATTTTGAAAAATTTCTTTTAATTTATAATTATGTGACTTTTAAATGATTTCAATATGAATATTTTAATAATTTGTGAAAGGTACTCTTTATCAAGATCATAATTTTATATGTTTTAAACATTTATCCTTGTAAATCTTTTTAATTAATTCGCATATTTTCAAAATTATTTTAATGAATAATTTATATGGAAATGAATTTTTTTAAATGATATTTATTTTCAAAAGTTTCAAATTGGTATGGAACACTTTTACTCAAAAATCTCTTTTAAATTACCTCTTTTATAAATGTGTGACTTTTCAATGATTTCAAAAAAAGAGATATTTCTGTCAAATAATTTTGATTTCATCTATTTCAACATCTTTTGATCGATTTAAAGCTTATTTGAAGTTCATTTATTATGATACAAAACTCATGTATTGTATTGAATGTTTTGTGATATGTTTGACTATGGATGCGTTATTTTTGTTCCTTTCATGGTTTATGGAGAAAGTATTGACATTTCGTATGCTAGTATTAATCCAAATGATTATGTTATGTTTAAACCTGTTCATATGAGGAATGCATTGGACATAGTAAGTGACTAGTGGAGCACGCTATAGCTTCGTGATACTTCGGTAGGTCTCAAGAGACAAAGTAGTGTCTTGGGACAAGGCCTTGAAAAAATCTTATTTTTAGTCTTGGAACGAGGCCTTGACTATGTGGTTATGATAGTCTGGAATTATGCATTCCATCATTATGAAAGTGGTTAGTGATATTACATGCAACTATTCGACTAGTAGAATATCCATCTGAATATGTAAATGGAATTATTTTATTTTATTTTTTCAATATTATGTTTATGTTCAAGTTTAAAAGGCTTTTGTTTTAGTTATTCATTTCCTTAAATGTTTATGCTTATTTAAGAATGTTTCTGCTATATTGTAATCGTTACTGGGCATCTGAGCTCACCCCTTTCTATGTTTTATTTTTCCCAAGATGTGAAGAAATATTTTATGAAAGACCTGTAGGGATATTATAAGGGGATATGTGTGTGGAGACAGTATGTTGATGTAGTTTTCACATTATGATGTAATGTAAAATTTATGAATGTATCTAGTGTTTCCAAGGCTACTAAACTAATCGATCATTCGAGACATGAACTTTTTTTATCATGCCAATGTTATGTAATAATGCACCAACTCTGGGTAACTGGGAATGGGGTGTTACAGTTAGAATCAGAGGAATATTATTACAAACCATGGATGCAAGATTTAGATAAATACCGATTAGAGCACATAGGCCTAAGATATACTTTGAGGATTAGTATAGAATAATTTAATAAAATTTTGTTATTGTAGATATTTTGTGAGTTTTTCTAGAAATAAATTCATGTCTGGATACGAGTAGGTAGAGGCAGCTCTGGCATAGATGTACTTAGTGGTAAAACTCGAAAACACCACTTTCAGATAGACTTGAACAGGAACTGGTGAACGACAATGGGCCTTATTTCACTCTTGGTTACAACACTCCAGGGGATATGCTTAGGATAATTCTCATTTTCCTTACAAATAATTATGAAGGGTTTATGAGTATATAATTCCAAAATGAAAACATTTTTATGATTACAGAATATATCCATAAACCATTAAATTTATATGTAGTATTTTACAGGTTTGGAATTATTTATTGCAATCCATAAACTTGACTAGTTTATGATATTTTATAGATATGGTGTCCAGTAGAAGGAATGAGAACTACAAAAATACGTATGATCCAAAGAGTAATAAGGATCATAGCTTCCACAATATTAAGCCAACAATTAGAGGGGAAATAGTCTCCCATGTACTGTATACATATGAAGAAATAGTTTCATGTGTTAATAATTGAAGAAAATTATTCTCTGAGTCCTATGGTTTATAAGGGAAGAATGATAAGAAATGGATGGAAGGGAGAAATATGGATAAAGGGAAGAGGGAAAAGAAGAATCTTCACATTTGTGATAAATGTGGAAAGAAACACCCTAGAACTTCCCTCAAGGGAATGGGAGTTTGTTATAAGTGTGGAGAAAAAGGACACCAAGTACGTGACTGCAAGGGTATGAAAAATGTTTCAAAATGAACAATGCTTCATCTGCAAGGAGTTGGGACACTACATGAACTGATGTCTAAATCATCAGAGTATTCCCCAAATGATGCTATTGGATAAAAATCAAGTTATGATACTACCATAGACGAGGAAGAATGATTACAGTTATTATGATGTTATTATAGAATTATGTCATTTGAGTGTTGTATCATCAATTTACTTGTTATAATAATTATGGAGTATATATGAATTGTACAGTAGTACTATTTCATTAAGGACATGAGATTTTGTGGAACCATGAAAAGTGACTCAATACAAAGTGAAATTTTTGGAAAATATATGGTTGAGATAAAGATAAAAACTTATATGGTTATAATACCGAGGTAGATATTTTGGAATAATAAATGATTTATTTGGATAAATTATTTTGGATATTCATGATTACCATGAAACTGATTAATGATTTTTATATTCCATCATTGTTGGAGTTTACAACATTTTTGGATATAAGGAGTATATCTAGTATTCTATAAGGAATAAGGGATCATGTATGTAATCAATAAGGTTTTATGGTAATTCATGATGTTACAATGTTTTAAATGAATACATGATGAAGGTGTTCACATGTTATTACGCTACAAAAAGGTTTTTCATTTTGTCTACATTCCTTATAAATTTTGGACAATGAGTTTTGACAGAAGTATTATTGATAATTCTAGTTTGAGAATATTTTTGGATTTCCATAAAAGGACAACCCAGAGGTCGGGTGGAAACCTGGTGCATCCATCAAGGCCACAATACTTCAACCTGCAACCGAAGGGTGTCAAGGGTGTATCACCTCTCACTGGCCCACATGATGTCCTGGATTGAATAATGTAGACTTTTAAAAAAAATCTGGTAGATTAATTATAAATTCATTTTTTTTCAACCCTATATGAATAGGATAAATAGAATATTATTTTTATGTTCTATTATTTTTTAGAGTGAAAGATGAGTTTATGGTAGAAATAAGATAAAGGATGGGACTCTACTTGTCAATTATATATTTTTCTACTTCTCTTATTGTATGAAGAAATTAATTCATGCAGTTTATTGAAGGTACCTTAAAAAAATTTATCCTAATACCATAAATTATGTTGAACCGATGGTATTTTAAATCATCATAGATTGATGAATTTATGGTCCTCAATTTTACAATTGTTTGTGATTGATGACCACAACCAATACCTATAAATATTTATGTTTTCCTCTAATTATATGTCTTTAATTTCCACCAATGTTCTTCTAATTTAGAACATTATTTGGTGGTCATCCTTTCATTTCCCTTTTCCTCTTATTATGAATAAATTTTATTAACCTAATTTTTGATATGGGTTTTCCCAAAGGTATTTTCTATTTTCAACCTTTTATTTTCCAAAAATAATTTCAAATTGCGAGGATGAGATTTAATGAAGGAGGGAAGAATGTAACACCCGAATATTTCATAGTACATTATTTCATTAAAGTGATTCAATAACTTGCATTACACGCTACACTGAATTCTAGCACACCATGACTTACCAAACAAGCTGTTGAAAAGGGGTTATGAATAGTATTAAATGAATTTTTATATTTATATAATACTTATAATTTTAGAATTAATATTATGAGTTTCTTAGACATAATTTAGGAAAAAATACATCTTTTTCAGATAAGAGAAGTATTTTTCAAAAAATGCAATTTTACTACATTTTATGCGAGAAGACTTTTAATTCCAATATTTGACACTTTTATACATTAAATTTGAAAAAATAAACTTCTTCATTAGAGTCAGGACATATTAATTTAGTTTTAATAATGTTTTGGTTCTTTTATGATAACTGTCACATGTGGGTGAATAATGAAAAATACTATATTTTAACTGAAAACATATTTTTCAATAAAAATAATCTATATTGTTAAATTATACTTTTTAATGGTTTAGAAGTATAAATAGATTATATTTTTACCATTTAATTCAATGATACTCGGTGTATGTAATTTCACATTGAAATTGGACATAAACAAGTGTCAAACTTTTGGTTTTTGTTATTTCTTAAAAATATGCCTTTTGGTTTTGACAGCGGTAATTAATTTTTAATCAATAAATGAAACATCTATGTTTTGAATTTGGTAAAATAGAATTCATTATTGAATTTAGAATATCAAAATTAGATTAGGGTAAATTTTTGGTATTGTTCTGAAAGCATTTAATTTTCGATGAATAGTTAAAAACACTGAGTTATAGTTTAAAAATGAATTTTTATTTAAATAATTATTTATTTTATTTAATTTTTTTTTGTAAAAATAAATAAATAATACCTATATATGTTATATTTAATTCATTGGAGTCAGTTTATAATAATTTTAGATATATAAATTTTTTATTGAACCTTTCACCACCTTTTACCCACCTCTTATGAGAATTTGCAAATTCACATAAAACATAATTTTACCGCTTCTGTGAGTGGAATTTTGAAAATATGATAGAAAAAGTTAATAACAAGGTGTAAAATTTGGTTTAATACGATGAAATATTTTTGGTGGATAGTAACTTTTTACTTTTATTTACCACGGTAAAAAGTAAATAGGGTAATTAAGGGTAAAAATGAAATTTTTATTATCCTAAAACATGACTTAATTTTATTGAATAAGTATCATTAGACCAAAAACAACTTTACGAATAAAATATGAACCTATTTGGTCAGCTTGGATTAGATTATGAAATTTTTTATTATTTTATTCAAAGAAGAGTTAATTGAGTTAAAATCAAAATATATTAACTAAAACATTTTTAATATAGGGCTATACAAGATAAATTCGAATATAAATATTCATTAGAAAGATAAAAATATTTCCTAAAAGATGGTATTTTATTTATAATTATTATACTTTAATTAATTTAATTTATTTATGAAACAATGGTGATGGTGAAATTACCTAAATAATGAAATATTAAAATAATTCAAATTATTAATATCCCAATAAATGTAATTTAAGACATTTTTTGAAATAAAATAATTTTCATGATTAATATGACATATTATTATTGGTTATATAATGTAATAATTATTTTATGAATTTAACCAAAACAAAATACCCAATAGTGTGAAAATTGACAAAAAGAGTTTTTACAACTAATATTATATTATTAATTAATACTACATTCTAAAAAATCTATGGATCAGCCAAAGGACTTATATAATTATATGTGTATCGTTAATGGACCACATGGGGGTCTCTTGGAAGTATATCTTATGTTTATATACTATATAATATAAAAATACAATGAGACATGGAAAATGTCAGACTATTTAACTTTGAGTCAAATCTTGATGAAAAGGTTACTATAGTGACACAAACCTGTCTAAAATCTATTGGTTGAGTGGTTTTCAACCCATACCCACCTTATACCTTTGATAATATACTTTTGAGCCATTATAAAACGAATATAAATTTATTATAAATTAATACTTTATGTTTTTCCTATTGATCCCCCCTCCCCCTTATAAAAGGACACCACTTCTAACCAATTACTCACTCCTCTCCAGACTTTGGCCCGTCCAAACTCTTCTTAGTTAAGATACCTACATCCCACTAATCTCCCTAAAAGACTTAACTTATGAATGAGGGACTTGAAGAGTCCTTTATGGCTAAAACCATAGGGAGTTACCCAAATTAAAAGTAACGATTTCTCTTAGATTATTTTCTTTTATTTTAATTCTCTAACACCTAAAATATTCTTATTATTTTATTTTGTAAAAAAACAGTATCATAAATATAATAGGATATTTTTATGAGAAGTATTAGAACAAAACTTACACACACATTCATCTAATGGGTGTAGAACATAATGTTTCTCTGGATGGCAACCAAATGCCTCACGAAACGATGATTGTTCAATTATCTCCTACCAGCTCTCATGGTGGCCATTATGATGCAACTATAATTAAATATGATATTAATGATATTTATTTTATATATAATCTTCTGTAATTCCATTTTATTTCATACTATTATATATAAGATAATTTCATTTGAGGAAGTGTGAACTACCGCCCGCTCAATGTGATATGACTCATTCATACCATACACAGAATGTATAAAGGATGGTGTTAATAAACATAAGTATCACTTATAAGATATTATATTATACTATAATAATAATATACCTATGTATCATTTGGATTTGATTACTTTTAAAATAGAAAATTAAATGGAAGTCGCGTTCGTGCGTACGTACAGATTACCGTCTCCATGAACACAATGAGATTAATTTCCCCATCATATCCATTCATGAATAATTCTCATTTTATGATTGAAAGTAATTTTTAAGGAATTTATATCATTCTGGATATGAATAATATACAACCTATCCATAACAAACATAACTTATGTAAGGAATCATATAAAAGAAAACAAATCAGTTAACACCCAAAACGACGATAATACTAAAATATTATTAACAAAAAAATATTAAAAGATAATATATGATATCATATTTATGTATATGATTCTTGTATAATTTATTAACAATTATTTAACTATTATACAGGATGTTAACCTACACTCTATCAAGGAAAAGTACAAGGTAAGTGTTTTTTTCACAATCTCTTCATTATCTGAGGTTGTTTATACGTAATTATCTACTGGTACCTCATTATCATCCACATCCATGTTTCATAAAAATATATTTCAATTTTTTTTCTATTTACTAGAAAATGAGTTAAATTCCTTTATACAGTTATGTGTTTCGATTGAAATATTTCTATTGTTTTCCAAACAAAGTTCTTTTTGAGTTGTTTGACAAATTTTAGGTAAGAATGTTTTTTTAACATATACGGAGGGTAAGACTATTTTCTACCGTTACAAAATCGTCGAAGCTTCTCGTACAAGATTATAAGAATATTTTCAAAGTAAATATTTTATTTTATAATTATGTGACTTTTAAATGATTTCAAAAAAAATATTTTAAGAATTTGTGAAAGTTACTCTTTATCATGACCTGAAATTAATTTTTTTAAAGATTTATCTTTCTAAATAATTTCAATTAATGTCCATGTATTCAAAATGTTTTTAATGATTTATTTATATTTACATGAATGTTTTGATATGATATTTCTTTTCAAAATTTTTAATTTGGTATGGGTGACATTGATTCAAAATTATATTTTAAATTACTTCCTATATAAATGTGTGCCTTTTCAATGATTTTAAAAAAGATATATTTCTATCAAATAGTTTTGATTTCATCTATTTCAACATTCATTTATGGATTTTATGCTTATTTGAAATTTATTTATTATGATACAAAACATCCATATTGTATTGAAGGTTTTGTGATATGTTTGACGGTGGATGTGTTATTTTTATACCATTCATGGATTATAGAGAAAGTATTGAAATTTGTATGCTAGTTTTAATACGAATGATTATGTTATATTTATAACTGTTCGTATGAGTAATTCATTGGACTTAGTAAGTGATGGTTGGAGCCTTCTATAGCTCTTCGATGTATCAGTAGGTCTAATGAGACAAACCAGTGTCTTGGCACAAGGCCTTGATAAAATCTTATTTGTAGTCTTGGAACGTGGCCTTGACTATGGGGTTATGATAGTCTGGAATTATGAATTCCATCATTATGAAAGTGGTTAGTGATATTGTATGTGATTATACGACTAGTATAATATCCATGAGAATAAGTAAATGAAATTATTTTATTTTATTCTTTCTATATTATGTTGAAGTTCATGTCTAAAAGGATTTTGTTTTAGTTATACATCGCCTTAAATGTTTATGATTAATTATGAATGTTTCTGCTATATTTTTTCATTAGTGGGCATCTGAGTTCACCCCTTTCTATGTATCATTTTTTCCACGATGTGAAGAATTATTTTATGAACGACCTATAGGGATATTATAAGGGGATATGAGTATGGATACAAGATGTTGATGTAGTTTTTACATTATGATTTCATGTAAAATTTATGAATGTATCGTGTGCTTCCAAGGCTACTAAACTAATAGGTCATTCGAGGCATGATATTTTATGATCATGCCAATGTTTTGTAATAATGCACCGACTCTGGGTAACTGGGGTCGAGGCGTTACACTCATGACTTAAAATGATATGAGAAACTTTTTGATGTTCTGAGAAGGTATAAATGGAGTTCTCTAAGGATCATCTGTTATGTGGGAGAAATGAAGTGAAGCTATTAGATGGATTGTAATGGGAAAGAATTTTCAATGATTTATATTGGTAAGATAACAAAATTTCATACATGTAAGATGTTCGGTAAAAATAATCCTGGAGAATATCACTCAATATCCAAGATGTTCTTATGATGTGGTAAAACATGTTTTATTTCTCACACCTATAAGGAATATGATCAGTGATGTGATTAAAAACAATCAGTATGTTGTTTTAATTACAATATGTTTGGTTATTATTCCAAAAAGTGTCCAAATTAGATTACACATTGTGGAAACCAGTAACATCAAAAGTGCAATGGCATGGAAAAATCATTTGAAACTAATGTGGTTGATTTGGGACCATCTAATGATGTGGTGACATGTATGTCATATGTTTTGTCAAAATATACCAATACCCTATTTGACTATGGATTGTTACATTCATTTATTTCATACTACCTTGACATAAATTTGAGAGAGAACCTCATGAATTTGATGTATAACATTTCGTAAAATCTTTAGGTGAATGTATTAATGAAATAAATTTTTATTATAATCATTATTTTATCTTAAGTGGGATATTCATTCCTACAAATCATGTTGAACTTTTGGAAGTGGAATTTTAATCAATTAGTGCATGGATTGACTTTCATTTTATCATGCTAAAATTGATTAGAAACCCAATAACATATTATTAATTACTATATACCTTTGATAACGTAGAAATAAGAAAATATATTGATAAAATATGTTAGTGAATGTTTTTTATATCATGTTGTTGTGACTGAGGAATCTGTTATGATTAGTAAAATTATTGTAGTGAATGAATCATAGATGTCATTACTCATGAATTTCTTTGTATTTTTCATTATTGGGGGGTTGAATTTTCCCTTGGTTTTGTGCAAGATGCAAATCCTATTTATAAATCCCCTTATCAAATTTCTCATGGGGGATATTTTTAATTGAAAAAATGTTTGGATGAATTACGTGATAGTTATCATTCGACCTAGAACTTCACAAAAGGGTTCCCCTATTTTATTTGTGAAATGAAAATGTGGTTTTATGATAATTTTTATTGATTAAAATTCCTTTACTAACATAACTATTAAGAAAAGTAATATTTTTAATCAGATCGATGATTTTATTGAACATCTCTTGGGATATTAGTATTTTTCTAAATTGACTTTTGTTTTGAATACAATCGATTGAAGGTGATGTGGGATCACATTATAAAAAATAGTTTTCTGAATGATATATGATCATTATGAGTTGGTATTTATTCCCTTTGGTTATCTAAATCCCCTGATTTATTAATGAATATCATGAATGGTGTCTTTCATCAATTTTTAGTTCATCTTGTGATTTTGTTTATATATGATATATTGGAATATTCTAACACTTATTTGGAATAAGAAATAAACTAAAGGATTGATTTTCAAAAATTATAATAAAAGATACATTTTATAATTGTTAATAATGATTATGTTTTTTAGCAAACAATTTCATTCCTTGAAATTTCCTTCATATTGATTTCGTCCTGGTTGACCCTTTCAAATAAAAACTAAATAAAGAGAGGACAATACCTTCCAAAATCACATTGATTTTTAGCTCTCTTATATTAACAGGTTATTACCAAATTATTGTTAAAACCCATTATCAGGTGTCCTTCCCACTATAATTGTTAACATATAAGGTTGTTAAGTTCAACTACACAAAATAATGTGATGATTTGTTTCGAGCACTAAAAAGAATATTTGTAAATGCTCTAGTATTTTCCTCCTTCATGGAATAGTGAATTTGTTATCTATTGTGATGCGTCATTGAATGGACTTGTTTGGGTCCTAATGAAGAATGATTCGGAAATTTCTTTTTCATTATGTTAATTGAAACCTAATGAGTTAAAATTGCCTAAAAATGGTTTTTAATTAGGTACTATTTTTTTAAAATTAAAACATAAAGAATCATATGTATGGTAAAAAATATGAAATATATACGGGTCACAAATTAGTGATGTATATATTCACTCAGACCGAACTAACCATTAAATAGATGAGATGGATGGAATTAGTCAAGAATTGTTATAGCTTGATTCATTCGAGTCTAGAAAATTTAATGTTGCCAATGATTTTATTTGAAAAAATAAGCCACATTAACATTGATATCTTTGGATCGATATCCTTTGGTTAATGGTTTGATTAATCTTGGCTTGGAAGTTGTTGGTGTAATAAATTCCTCTATATTGATTCCGGAGTTGGTGAAATCATCTTAGTAAGAGATAATTTAACAATCACATAATGAATATTGTGAGTTTTAAAAAAAATGTAGAATTGGTTTAAAAGGGTATGTTACCTAGATTTATCATCGATGGAGATTGTATTTTGAGGTTTGGAAAAAAATTATATGTTCCTTGTGATTGAATGTTGAAGAAATAGTTGTTATGTGAAGCTCTTAGTTCTTTATTTTTAGTTCATAATATAATTACTAAAATGTACAGAGATCTTCGAGATTATTATTGGTGGGGTGGAATGAAAAAATACATTGCTGAATTTTTTGTGAAGATTTTGACTTGTAAGCATATAATAGAAAAAATATTGTTATCAAAATTGATTCTTTGTCCTTTTCTAGTTATAGAGTGGAAATTTTAAAATATATAATGGATTTTTTAGTGCGATTATGCAAGATATTTCGACGTAACAATATGAAATGGGTAATTGTTGATCCATTGACTAGATCATCTCATTTACATCCTATTAGAGATAATATATCTCAAGAACAATATTATAATCTTTATATTAAATAAATATTTAGGTTACATGGATTTATTCTTTCTATTTTATTAGATCGTGATCGTAGGTTCACTTATATATTTTTGTACGGACTTCTAATGTCATTGGGTACTGAATTAAATTTGAATAATAATTGTTTATCCTCAATCTGAAATTTAGTCAGAACCAACACTCTAGACCTTGGAGGATATGCTACGTGATTTTATAGTGGATTATACGGGAATTTGGGATCAACATGTTCTTTCGGTAGTGCTTTCTTCTAATAATATTTTTCATTATATAAAATAAATGGAAATATTTAAGGAATCATATGGAAAGAACAATCGAACATTATTTCTTTGGGATGATGTAGGGGATAGGAAGTTAATGGAGCCAGAAGTAGTAGAAGTTACTGCAGAAAAAGTTTAGTTGATTCAAAGAAACATGGGGACAACATAGAGTAGGCAGAAAGAGTTATACAGATAGATGGATGAAGCTTCTTTCATTTGATGTAGGTGATCATGTCTTTATGAATGTTTCTCTATAGATATGATGGATGTGTTTTGGTTAGAATGGGAGTCTAAGTCCATGATTAATGGTACCCTATGTTATCTTGGATAATGTTGGATCAGTTTCCTATTGATTGGATTTATAATCAATTTTATCCCTGGGACACAATTTTTTTTCATGTTTCAATGATACCAATGTATATTATAGACCCATCCGATGTTCATAGTCCAAAATTATTTTAGTATAAAGATAATTTTTCTTATAAGTAATAGCCAGTCTAGATTATTGACTATAGAGATAATGTGTTTCGGAATAAGTTCAATTTTTGGTTAATGATTTTCAAAAAAGACTTTTGGTAGAAGAGGCAACTTGGGAATCATAAAAAAAATTGAAGGAGAAATAACCCAACTTTTTTGATAAGAGAATAAATCTACGGGGTCTAAATTTACAAAAGGGGGGAAAGATATAAAATAATAGTTAATTATATAATAATACATTTTCATAAATATTAATTTTTTTGAATTTGATATAAATTTTATGTTATAGGGGATGCTTTTTCTGATAGAATACACAATAAGAAACAACATTTTTCTCTATAATCATAAGTTTCACATAAGAATGAGTTATACTAATAATAATAGAATATTAATATTATTATTTTAAATGATAGTTATCACCTTAAAATTTTTAGTGAGATTTGACAAAACTAACTATATTATGTTAATACATGATTTTTCAAATGATTTTAAATTTATCCCATAAAATTTAGAGGGCTAAAATGAGAATAAATGATATCATACAATTAAATACAATAATTGTTATAAAGGTAGTTTAACCACCTATTTAATGGAAACCCTTCTTAAATATTGTTTTGACAATTTGATAACTTATATTTTATAAGATAAACTTTTTCATTGGAATATGGATATCAAAATTTACATTGGTTGGAATTTGGGTATTTTTCGGATAAACATCATATTTTAATGATTGGTAAAAAATACTACATTTTATTCAAAATTGGATTTTAATATTATTTATTAATAGACATAGATATAATTTTTAATTCAATTTTAATTTTAAATGGATTTTGTTTGTCTGATTTCATCCAATTTTGTTCGTTGGAGAATATTTAATATTGAAATATCATATAAACACAAGTCAAAATTTTGATGGTTTTTACATAACTTTTTTTTCCATTTTGACCATGGGAAATAATATTAAATTAATTACCAAAAAATATTTGGTATGATTTATTAAAAATGGATTCAATATTTTGAATCATAAGGTCCTTATTATGAAAATATTTCCCTTTTTGGACATGATGAATTGTATCATTAGTAATCTATTTACTTACTGAGGATAAAAGGTAAATTACATAAATGAGTATAAAAATAATATTATAATAATATAAAAAAATAATAAAACATGTCTTGATACTATTTTATTATATTTGGATAACTAGAAAAATTCATGGGATGAAAATTTTTCTTTTGGACACTACATGGGTGCGATTATGACACTTATAACATTTAATATTAAGTTGTGTACAATATGTTAAAAACATTCATATTCTTAAAAAAATTAATTTTAATTTGAGTATATATAACTAATATATTTGAATATAAATTGTATATAGAAATATAACATGATTTCAAGTTTCATGGTATTTTTTTTGTAATTTTTAGAAATTAATTAAATAAATTTAATAATCTAAAACTGATGATGTCGCAAATGCTTTAATAAATAATGAATCAAATAAATGACATTAAAAATATTAAAATAAATATTATATTACATAATTTATTTCATATAAAATTTTTAAAGTTGAATATGAAAAATATTATGTCTAATAAATTTTTTGTGATGTTATCTTTCTAGTTATATTTTCTGTAAATTCAATTAAATAAATAGAGAAAAAATTTACAATATTCATATTTTATTAAAATAGAAATTTATTAAATTATTTAAAAATTTAAAAAACATTGATATTAAATAAATTGACTATGAGAAGGTCTAAAACTTCATTTCGGGTTAAAATGTGGAATATTTTCATAATATAAGTAAAATTATTAGCCTCTTAATTATTTAAATGTTGTTTCAACAATCAAAATTAAAGGAGAAAAATTAATGGTAAATCGAGAAGGTAAGGATTAAAATAAAATCAGTAAATGTATAAAATTATTGGATTAGAGGATTTAGAACTATCCTAATATTATCTTATACATATCTCATGTTGCATCCTTTTGAATTAAAAAATTACTGTATATTAATTTAATAATTTAAGAGTTTCCAAGGATGACTATCCTCACTCCTATAATAAGATACTCTATCTTCACTAAAAATAAAACATCCCAATATTTTTAGATCAGAAAAAATATTCCTAAAAAACATTTTATAATCCCTCAACTCATCTTATATTCTTCTCATACTGCCAAAATCTTCACAAGGAATCCTTTTCATATAAACCAAAAATATTTACCTATTTAAGAGTTATCCCCTTCTATAATGTTTTTTAGTTACATATGCATTATCTAATCCCTAAACACTTATTATTCTATGATTAAAAGTAAACAATAGTATCCTAAATATTCAGGGATTTATTATGAAAGTGTTTCAATTTACACATACACACACTTCCATTTAATGAGTAAATAACATACTATTTATATGCATGACGCACTACTACATCACGAAATAATGATAGTTAAATATTCCCCCACCACCTGTAATGGGGAAATTATAATGTGCACTATTTTTACATATGATATATATTATATTTATATTATATAAATATATGTAGGTAATTTTTATTTATAACATGAATTTATTCATTCCATGTTGTTTAAATTTTTTAATTCTTTTGAGGAAGTGTAGACTACTTCCCCCTCAAAGAGATATGACTCATTACCTCAATATAAAAAATGTATAATGGATGGTTTTATTAAAACTATTATCCATATAAGAAATTAATATATTATTGTAATTATAATATACATTTATATCATTTAATTCTTATTCTTTTATTATGAAAACTAAATGAAAGTTGTGTTCATGCGTGCATAGGGCCTACCATCTACATGATCTTTGAATTTAATTTGTTTTCACCAAATATTATGGATTTTAAAAATAATAATATAATGGAAATATATTATATTTAAATGAGGAATACTAATCTAGAGACTATGAAATTTTTAATTACATGGACAATTTATATGAAAACACGTTCATTATTCACTCAATTACAGATTTTAGACATTAATTCAGGTATGAACTTAAATAGTTATGTAATTTTTATAAGATTTTTATAAGAGATATTAAAGGAATAATAAACTTGAAAAAATTTCTCAAGAAATTGTAAATTAAATTATGTTTATTTTTCAGGAAAACAATGTGTGTATCGGACAAGTCTGGCACAAGGTAAAGGACTTCATGTCAATATACGTTCATTAAGGTATATATTTATTATACAAAAATCATTATTTTATAAGGTATATAATAAATTATTTTATTTTTATTTTCATCTAAACGTTTTCAAAATGTAATCGTTTTATATGAAGAATATAACTAAATGAAAAAAATAGTGTTTTTAATATATGTGGCGACAATGACATCTCTAGCTATGTATCAATAATTTTATATTTGGAATGCTCTATAAGCCTTACTGTTTTTAAAAGGAAAATGTTTTCCCTTATTCCCTTATTCAATGATTTGGTTTTGAAATTTGATTTGACTGTTGATTTACTATTTCAATCTATTTAAATGATTTCTTTTGATCTAAAATGATATTTTATGAGTCAAATTATGAAAAATTAAATATTTAAAAAAATTTAATTATATAATGGTACATAGAAATATTATAGGTGGTTACATGATATACCAGGTTGAGCGGTTTCATAATAAACCAAAGATATATGATTAAATGACTAACCAATGATGAGTGGATATGTAATATCCTCCAATGAATTGTGTTTATAAATCGGTGTTATTGTTATTGTATTTTGTTGTATGAGTGGAAGTATACTATATGTTTATATCAATTTAGTATATTTATGCCCCTTGTATCCTTTATATATTGTACATGATTTCTATTGGATTTATCAATTTTTTTGTTAAAAAATTCTAAGGACTGAGCTCTTATTTAGGGATTACAAAAAGGGTAATCAATGAGATTATATTTAGTAAACTGTATTAACTACTTAAATTTTTTGAAAAATATTACTTTATGATGAAGTATTCATGTTTTGTAGGTTTTGACAAGGCTATTAGTTTTCTTACTTTGTGTATACCTTAAAGGGCTGTTTAATCTCATCCCATGATTTAAATTTTTTTCACAATAATTAATGGTGAATAGAGTCTATGATGGGATCATGGAATGTTATGATGATTAAACATTAAATTAAACAATATTAATTTTCAAAATTTATTGTTTTATGAAAAAATGAATATTATGTAGTCTTGTCTACATTGTAATATATGAGTTGTTATTTAATATTTGTGGACAAAAACTATAAAATCTACACATGAAAAGATCCTCGAAGTGAATTAATGTCAGATTGTTGAATTATATAATGATTATTTACTTTTTGAGGACATGACCGTATACAGTTAGCTCATTGAGATTAGCAAGAAAGCACATATTTTTTCTATCTGCTTTTTCTTAATGTGAATAATCTATGTCACTTGATATATCTGTATATGAATTCCATGTGGATTTGATAGAATTTTTATATATTATATCCTTATCTTCATATTTTTTTATTGTATTTATGTTTAGGAAATTCTGATTTTATATGTCTTTCCCATTATCATTTATAATAGGAAACATTCTTTGAATCATCATCCTTTTTCTTTAGAATTCCCATTGGTGTAAAATTTCCTTTCATAGTACGGGTTTCTATAAAATATATTTTCATTATATTACTTATTTGGTCTTCAATCTAGGTGATCTATTTCTCATAAATTTTAGAATCATATTTTCTATCATTAAAATCAACATCTTGTACTTTTTATTCTTTTTCCCTTCTCCTGTCTAGGGGTAGTGGTCCTGATAGATACTAACATTATTTTTGGCTCCATACCCCCCTCACAGTTTAGTTGAAGTTATTATTCATACATCATAATCTTACCTATCAATTAGTATACTAAAAACCTACTAATGTCATATGATTCCATATTTGAAACCAAATTCCCTGATCATCCTTTAGGTAGACATCTCTACAATCTAATATTCTACTGCATGTTTGTTAGTGGAATTCCTAGTGATATTATGGTATTAGGACTCTCATAAAACTTGATCTACATATAAAGAATAGTCTCATTGGGATTCATTTAGAAATTATCTTATTTAATTATGTATGTGTTATAACAAATTTCCAAGATATTTATTGTTCCTTCCTGTGAGGGAGCTATAGTATTCATATTTCAAAAAGTTTTATCACATGTTGAAATTCTATTAACCTCATCATCACATAAGGTATATTATATGCCTTTCATGGATTCGATGTTTTTATTATAACCATCTGTAGTTACATAATCCAAACTATTTATAGCACCTTTAAGAATTTTACTCTCATCTACTATGGAAGACCAAATCCCAGTTCCCACACTTTCAATATGAATTTTCAGTTTTTAATTTTCATTGGGCCGTATTTGTCCCATTAGAGAAGGAATTTCTATTTGTATTAGAACCATCCTATCAATTATCTGTAATAAAATACTAGCATATATATATATATAATAAATAGAAAATTTCTAAAAAAGCAATATTTGAGGGTCTTTAATAAATAACTAAAATCATAGTAAAAAATTATTTAACAAATCTTTTAACTCCTCTGATAATAAATGATTTCCTAGAGAGAGTGTCTCGAAAGGTGGGTGAATTGAGTACACACTAAATATTTTTCTAAAATTGGGTTTTAATCCCCTAAATATTAAAAAGAATATCAAGTTATCAAAATAATCATTTTGATATATATCTTAATCCTTATAAAGATTTCTCAAAACATTGATTAGGTCTCGAATGAATAATATGGATAATATTATTGAATCAATTGAAATAAATTTACTTGATCAAAATACTATATGAACACAAATTAGAATAAACAATTCACGAATAATTTTTTTTACAATTAATTTTTTTGTCAATTTTAATGCAAATATAATTGAAAACACATCATAGAGAGAAATTAATACAACTGGTTTTGTCTCATGTCGAGGCTTCTTCTTCTCCACATGGTGATCACCCCCAAAAATTATTTTATATAAAATAAGTAGATGATCCCCATCCTAGATTGAGATATACAATAGATAACACTATCTATGACACACAAAAATGATTCTAATGTTATTCATTGGATTAATTTTAATTCTTCCATAGAGGTACCTCTACAAAACTAATCAATGTGAAAAAATTAAGAATCATGTCAAAGATGATATCGTGTATCAACATTTTTATGTTAACAAATAGTGCACACACATAAAAAATAGTATATCACACAAATATAAAATATAATTAAATATAAATAAAAACGATATTTCTAGGAGTATATAGTTTAGAGATGCTTGTACGGTTGCAATGCGGCTTTCAACTCTTGATTTTATAGAGTAATAATGATCTTGTCATGATTTCCATGAAATGTTTTGAAAAATAGAATGTCACTATCTCTTGTTTTCTGAATGGAAAAAAACACTAAATGAGATTATGTGGTTTAGGTTCATCATCCCGATTTCATAGGTAGTCACCTCATTGGATTTTCAATTATTTTGTATTGATAATTTATGCACATTTAGTATCCTCTAAATTTAATGCATTCATTTTCTCTATATTCCACTTATCAATGATGAAATGTGATGAACTTTTTATCCAATATAGAAGTAAGGAGAATATTCATACCATCTTCCTTGTACTCTTCATCCGGAAATGTTTTTTTTGAACATTCAATGAATAGTCATTAAAATAGTAATTAGAATTAATTTTGAAATATATAAGCATTAAAATGATATTATTAAAAAAAATAAGTGATGTAATATAAACAATTACTATGTCTTCATCTGAGTGGGAGTCTTGTGTCTTGAAGTGTAACATGTTCTTGGGAAATGATAATAGAAGTATGATATTGATGGTATGTTTATCTATCTATATGATGTTTAGGGAGGGTCCAAATATTTAAAAATAGATTAGATATCCGGAAGTGTAACAATGAAATTGTCAAAAGTAATGGATTATGGTCTAGTAGTTTATTCATTATCGATGTCTCATTCTTAGTAAATATTTCAGTGTTTGAGGTATGAGTCTGACATTATGATATAGATGGTGTCTTATCAAGAGTTATTTAACACTTTTCCCTTTTTTGGGGTCTGACTCCAGGACATCATGGATGTCTTCTGATCAGTGGTGTTTGACTCAACAGTGTCTCATACTTTTTCATGTCCTCATACTAGTTGAATAAATCTATGACGATGTGATTTCCTAGTGGTATCACATACATTTATTTTTTTAGTAGTTGTGTGTCATGACCAATGGGGTCTCATAGTTTCATATTTATCACTTGTTCTAAAAAAATATATTTTTTATAGGTAAATATGAAATTTATGAGTATTATTAAAAACAAGATTATTGGAACATTAAAACAAGATGACAATAAAAAGAGTCATCATATATTGAATAATTTATTTAACAATGTGCCTTCTCAAATATCTATATAGAGTAAGAGAAAAAAATTTATTAATATTTACACAAATATGATAATAAAATTGAAGTTAATCATCATATAATAATGATATATTATTTATGAAAGGATAAAATCCATGAAAAATGATATGAAAAAATAGTGTAAATTAAATATTCAATGTTCATATAAAATTGAATATTTCATGGAAAAAAAGAATGAATTATGTAAATGTGAATACTATCCTTATCAAAATCAATCATAAATCATCCAAAACAAGGTTAAGGATTATATCAGAACAACATACATCAAGTGGATTATAATTAATGGATATTGTTGTTTGTTGATAGGAATTATAAAAAAATAACTTCTAAAACATTATTGCGGAAAATATCCATTTTATCTGTTCAAAACATTTGAAAATGAACTATTTTTTAAAATTACTTTTGAAAATATTGTATTTAAATAGTTATATTTTAAAAATTAAAATTAAGCTTCTATGAAATGATGATTGATATATTTGTATAACCCATTAGAGGTAAAAAAAATAATCCCCCTGCACAGTTAAAGATAGATAAATGAATTGTTCAGAACGCGACAAGAAGATAAAATTGAAAACATTGGTAAAATAAATAATGGAAAATATTATTTACCATTTAACTTTCAAAACAATTTTTAATTTATCTTAACAGAATAGTATTTTTAATAGAAAATAATTTCTTTTAATAAAGTGTGAAATTAATTCAAGTATTATAAAAACCAATTTGAGTACAAAAGAGTTGAAAATTGAACTAATACATGAAAAAGGACATTATATTCCCAATGATAGAATAATTAAAGGTTTTATTTAAGAATTGTTATATAATTTCCTTGTATGGAAATACCAATTAATAATATCATCAGCTATTTTTTATTAAAATAATCATTAAATATTTAAATGTGTCCAATAGCACTTTGAAACATTTCAAATCAAAATCATCTTGAAGTAATACTAATTAATGAAAATAATAAATAATATTACGATAATTGAATTCATGATATAATATATAAAATGGGTAGTAGACACACCACACAAAAGATTTAAGTGGTGCACATGACAATTATCTCTCGAAAGTCCAAAGTGAGATTAGAATCCTTTACCCGATGTTTCCTTTTGGGTGAATGTCCTTAAACTTCATTAATAAGATATATACTTTAATTTTATAATTTCAAGAGAACCTACTTCATTCATAAAACCACTATTATATCACTTATTTCTATGTTGTATACAACTACATAAACAATTATGTTTACATTGTGTGATTTGACCAAATGTGATTTATGTGTCAAAAACAAAAATTTTTTCCAACTAGGCTCAACGGGGTCATTATATAACATATCAATAATAATAATAATTAAATAATTATTATATTTATACATAAATAATAATTTTATAATTAATAATTAAATATGGTTATGAAAATTAATCAATGTTAAAATCATAGAGATCTTAGGTCAAACAAACACGTGAGTAAGGATCCAATTTTTCAATGATCATTTGGGAAATATGGTTTGTAACACTATATCTTTCTATAATGAATAATATATCATAAATACCATGATAGTTAAAAAATATATACATACATATATATATATATATAATTCTTTTGATGTAAATAAATAACACCGTGTCAAGAAGAAAATAATCCACATTTCTATAAATGACATTGTCACTTTTTAAGTGTGTGAAAAGGTAATAATGAAATATATATATATATATATATTATAGATATACGGTTATCTATGTCAATAATATTATATTACATTTTTTATAAGACTTATATTTAACTGAATCTATCAATTAAATTTTCCATGTATAGTGTGAACGAGTTACAATGCTTCGAGGGAGTGGTAGTTCATACATCCTCAAATGATGTTGTTGTATTAAGGTAAAAGGGAAGGAATGATTAGTATGGGTAATAAAAGGATTATAGATATATAAATAACACTTATTTATCATATTTATCATATATAGAAACTGTATCCATCATAATTTTTATCATTAGATAAGGTAATGGAAAATTGAACATTCATCAATTCAGGAACTTTAGATTTCTGTATATAGAAATAGTTTGTTCGTTACCCAATAGATGAAGGTGTGTGTTAATTTTGTTCTAACCCTTTAAATAAAAACTAATTATTATATAGAGGATATTTTTTTGATTATATAATCAAATAATAATGATATTTTAGGGGGTGGATAATTGAAATGAAACTAGAGAGCTAGAGAGAAGACATCTCCTGTTAATCTAGTGGATTTTTTATAGATAATACTAATCGAATTAAGTGGAAGGATTTCCACAAATTGGAGGCCTCATGGACTAGGAGAGGGATTTTGGGAAGATATTGGTCGATCATATTTTGTTTGAGAGATGTGAGTAAGTGGAAAATTGGTGGCCTTTTATAGTGGATGAAAAGGACTCACTCTATATATTTTGAGAAGAAGTTTTGTGTACCGATATTTTTACCTAAAAAGTGTCTAAAACCCAAATAAAATATATATTGGAAATTTAATGGCCAAATTATTTCCATTAAATGGGTATTTTAAATGGGTCTAGGTAATTTGGGCCCCTAAGATAAAGGTTTAGTCTTTTATTAATCTTAATTTTCCATAATAATTATAAATAATTTTAATTACATTCACTAATATTATTAGTTAAATAAAAGTTTTTATTATTAAATATTTAAGATTATTCTTATTCCAAATAATAAAACCATACTGAGAAATTCCAATCATAGATGTGGTATAAATTAAGTTAAAATTATTTCCAATAAGGGATGACAATGCGAGTTTTTAAAGTAAAAACATTTTAATATTTTCTATGATTTTATAATCAATTTAATAGTAATATTAATTCAAATTAAATTAATTATATTAAGGCATAAAATTATTATTTAATTCAATATTAAAACCAATTAAAACTAAACATTATATTTATATATTAATTATAAGAAAAATCTGGTTTTAACTAAATTTCATCATTTCAAACTATTCGTTAAAAAATAAAATGTTAAATAAAAATGTAAAACATTTACCATAAGATAATTATTATGTTTTAAATTTATATAAAATTGTTATATTTAAATAATATATAAATTATTCTTTCAAAAAATAAATTTAAAATAGGGTTTCCAAAAATTGATGTAAATGTGTTTTAATAAAAATTTAGGTTTTTATATTTAAAATAGTCATTGTTCCTATCTAATGCCTATCAATCCAAATATATGAATATCAAAAATATTTTACCAAATAAAATATCTATATATATATATATTACATTAAAATTACAAAAGTATTATAACTAAATTAATCTATTAGAGTAAAATAACTTTTTCCGTATAAAATTCATTTTTTATAAAAATATTGACTTTATATTCAATTGATTGTTTTATTGATTTCTAATTAATACGTAACCAGTTAATTCATTCCATATTTGGTATCATCTTATTTTCAGAATATAGTTATTATTATTCAAATTTTCCAATTTAATGGATTGTTTATTTTTCAGTGTATTTTAATAATATATTTTGGTTATATAAAAATTTGTCTTACATTAAAAGGATGTCATCAAAGAAGGTCTCTCTAGCGTATAATGCATTCTAACTCATAAATTCAAGCATTTAAATATATAGAATCTTTTTTAAATAGAATACATATTATAATGTATCTGAATATAATATTACTTTAAACGCTTGGTGTCATGTGTCATACACACAATAGAAAAAAGGTTCTTACATTGGATTTTTCGGGCGTCACATTCTCACCACATTATTTTAATTGTCTCCATACAATATAAACTGTATCAGGGTGATGTTATTGTTTAATACTAATGTGATTGAAATTCCAAATAGTGAAAAGGCTTCATAATTCATCCTCGGTATAAGAAATAATGGAATGTTTAAAGGTCATATGGACTACCATGTAACTGGGTATCTTGGAAGGAGAACATCAAAGGGAAAATAGAGATATGTACATAGATCAAATGCATGAATATTTATAGGGAGTGAATGTGTCATAAATATTAAAACCATGAATAATAAATGTAATGTTTAGGGCCTCCATGCCATAAATCATTTATGACTTAGAATACCATCAGTTCTACATAAATTAAGGTATTTGAACAACATTTTTGTTATAAATTTCATAATGGTGGAAATTTATTATAATAACCTAGATTATTATGAAATACTATTACTTTATCTATCTCAATTTATTACAAAAAATTATACCATTTTTTCATCGATCAAATTATAATTAATTTTATTACACTGAGAAATTATTTACAAATATTGATTTTTTGTGCCTGTAGCACTGAAAGAAACTATTAAATGATTTAAAGGCCAATAAATGAGTTAAAATTTTATGTAAATGCATATAAATAGTTTCTAAAGTGAATCTGGGTGATATATTAATAACTAATCCTAAATATTTAAAATACTAGTTCATCATGTCTATTTATTCTTTAAATTGTTGAACTGAAAACAATAATAAATTAACACTGACATTGTCTATGTTAGTCGTTAGTGTGAAACCACTATCATCCTTTAGTCATGGGTTCCAAACCAGCGGTATTTCAACATTTTGTTGGTTTTCAATTGACTTATAGTTTTTCCTTTTCAAATAAGAAATAAATATAATTTCTAAAATAAATATGATGGACAAACTTGAAATTTGGTTGCTTACTAAATATCCCATTAACAATTTTTTTAAATACAACCCTAACACATAAATTCTTTATCCACTTGTGTTTACATAAATCCTTCCATAAAATATGGTTTATCCATAATATCATTTGTAGTATTTATAAATCAAGATATTATATCTTTAATATATAATTCTTTAGTTTAAACTAAGTATATTTATTTTCATTATATATTTAATTTCATCATAATTATTTTAAAATTAAATATGAATTACACTACGAATACTCCCTATGTGTATCAAATATGGTGTACATTAAGCCCCATTTTAATATACCAATTAACCCTAAGTCAAGACTAAAACACCATTCCTTGTTTATTAATCTTAGGTAAAACTATTACAAAACCACGTCGACATGTAGTACCTAGAATGTGATAAATTTCTAGGAATAACCACATAATCTATACCATAAAAAATTCATTGTTGTTCATGAATAAATATCATCAAATTATAACATAGTGATATGTTCTCAAATGCATGCTTTCCTAAATAATTTTTACAAGGATGCAACTAAAATTGCTCTGATATCAATGGTAGTGATTCGAACGTCGATAGCCCAGATTTGGTTTTTGTTATCAAATATACTGTCATCATTACATGGGATAATATACCGAAGTACCGATAGTTTAGTAGTATTGGTAATCTAGACACACAGATGATAAATTTATTATTAATTAATACACTAATTGCAACAGAATGTTTTCTTCATTCCAAATTAATAACAGTGAGTATAACTCTAATCCATCTAGTGAATCCAAGTATATCATTTATAGTTATCTTCATGGATTCATTGGGATAGAAACACAATAATGGGAGATAAAATGATCAGTATGGAAAACTACAGTAGAAGAAATAAAGTATCAATTATAATATTCAATATGGAAATCTATATAACTAATACACCTTCCATGTAATCATTAATATAAATTGAAGTGCAAAAAATGTAAATGTATGAACTTTAATCACATGCCATCCCAATTACTAGACAATTAAAAATAAATATGGAAAGGAAATAAATCGATACACATTCCATTTAAATAACTAAAAATTATATGAATCCGCATATATATTGATGAAAAATATCATGGATGAATAATAAATAAAATGAATATGAGGGAAATTCTTGATTACTGGATGCCATGTTAACAAGGTACATGTTACCTTTATATTCATGACCATTCACATAATCGTTTAAAAAATATTAGGTTAAAACCCATTTAATGAGGCTTTCCAAATGACTCATCCCATCAGAATACTAATTCATAGAGGGGATATCTATAATAGGAATCTCTAATATCGTATTAGAACAAAGCATTCTTCATATATCGAATAATCAGTTTAATATTGTTCTATATAAAATTACTATATATTTATTAAGAGATACATATTTATAAATATTTACATATGAAATTGATTAACATTAATCATAACCACTGTATAATAATGATATATGATTTATCCAACGAACATACACAATAAATATTTTATGGTAAAATTGGATAAATTCAATGTTTAATGATCATAGAAAATTTAATATTTTAGGTGGAAAAAGGAATCATGAAAATGAATGTGAGTCAAATAATTGTCCAAATAAATCATAATTCACATATAAGAGGTTTAATGATGGTATCAATAAAACATACGCCTTGTGGGGAAAAATAAAGTGTTTTGGTTGAGGAATAGAAATATTATAACATGATCGTTTAGAAACATTCATGAGGATAATTTATTTTTGTTTTGAAAGAAACATTTTCAATTAAAAGATATCATTGAAAATCAGTTTCGAAAATATTTTCATTCAAAATAATACTTTTAAAAATGAAATGTCAGCATCCAGTAAATTATGGAAGGTAACTCTGTAGAATCTATAAGATTTAAGAAGAACATTCATTTTTACCTGTTAATGGTTAGAAAAATACATTTTTCAGAAAGTGACAAGATATTTACTTTGAAAACATTGTTAATAAAAATATATGAATAAAAATATCTTTACCAAACTAATTTAAATATATTTTTGGAAATATTCTAATAAAACATGGTTTTTAGGATAAAATAGGTTCTTTAACTAAGGTAATAAATGATGTTTGGATTTATTAAAAAAAAATTAAAACATTTTGTATCCCAAAGAGAAGAAAGATGTTAATATTAATTTAAAAAGGTAATGAATTACTATATTAGTGGAAAATGATAGCTTTTATTAAACAATGGTGATATAATTTCCTTTATTGGAAATACCATTTAAATACCATTAATGTTATTTTTAAGGAAAATAATCTTTAATCATTCCAAAGTGTCACATACCACATTGAAACATTATAAATCACATTCTTCATGATATAATTAATTCGAATAAATAATTAAATTCCATAAATATAATTTAATTATCCCATGGATGTATAAAGTGAAATAACAATCACATTAAGTTTATTTCCTTTTAGTTGAACATCATTTAAATTAATTTATAATAAAATTATTTTTATAATATAATATCATGAGAAAATATTTCATTTATATCATTACAATTATTTTAATTATTACAATTTATTATAAAACAACATAAACATTTATGTTTACATCAGGTGTTTTGAACAAATTCTGTTTATGTGTCAAAAACATCATTGGTATGTCAATTATAGTCAAAGGGGTCATTATATAAAAATTTAAAATTATTAATGGTTAAATAATTAGTACATTGATAAAGTAATTACAATTAAAATATCAATTATTAATTATGGTTATTAAAAATTAGTCAATGTTACAATCATTGATATAGTAGGTCTAATGTACACATGATTAATGTTCCCATTTTTCTATGATCATTATGGAAATAAGGTATGTAAGACCATATCTTTCCAAAATGATAATTATATAACAAATAACATGTTATTTATTCATATATAATTATATATGTAATTATTATTTTGTAAAATGAATGACATCATGTCGGAAAGGTTGTATTCTGCATGTCCAAGAACATTATTATAACTTTTTATGTGTGTGAAAGGGAAATAATGAGAATGAGATATATAATATATTTTATAAATTTAAAAATGTATTTAATATAGTCTATAAGTTTTTAGGTTACATATTTTTAACTAAATCTATAATTTATATGTTCCACTTATTGTTTGAGTGAATCACAATGTTTCGAGGGGTGGTAGTCCTCACATTCTCAAACGATATTATCGTATTAATGTAAAATAGAAGGAATTAATTGTTTGCATAATATAGGATAAAATAAGTATATATAAATAATAAATACCATATATGGAATATATAAATATATTTTAAATTAAAAACTACACCATGAGATGTTGTAAAGGAAATTTGAAAAATCAGCATTTCTTGAGATAATAATTCATCATACAGAGAAATAATATATTCATTACACATTATATGGTTGTGTTTGTACATGTAATTCAATAAATTTATGTAACAAAATACTATTACATTTATCATTATAGTATTGTTATAAAATAATATAATTAATATATTTTATGGGCTCGATTATGGAAATGAAACTAAAGAGAATGATAGAATATGTTTCCTCTCTGTCGGTTATCTTTTTTTGGTTTTTTGAAAAATGCATTCAAGGAAGGATTTATCACAAAGGTTTGACTAAAGGTAAAAAGGAAGGATTTTGGGAAGCTCTATTGGAAGAATAACAGTTAACCTAAGAGGTTATAGATGAGTGAGTAAGGTGGAGTGTTGGTGACCATTTCTAGTGGTGGAAAATGACGCACATGGTATTTATCAAAGGTGGTTAGGTGTACCCATGTATTTAATTAAAATTATAAAAAAAACCAAAAATCAGAACATACAGTTTAATGAATGAATTATTTGATGAAACTATCTGTTTTAAATGTTTCTAGGTCATTTGGTTAACTAATTTAAATGTTTAATTCTCTATTAATGTTAAATCTATCATAATAAATCAAATAAAATTTATTTACATTCACAAATATTTTTTGTAAAAAAAATTATTCTTATTATAAAATATAAATTACTATCATTAAAATTATGGGATCCATTATTACATATTCTTGTAATATAAATGTCAGAGATTAATTTAAAATTTATCCTACTGGTGGGACGACAATGTGAGTTTTTAATGTAAAAAGGTACGAATTTTTTCTATGTTTTTATAAAATGTTTCAATGTGAAATTTATTCAAAATTACATAAATTATGTTAGTTGATGACAAAATTATGAAATTAAACTTTAAAAAAATAAATATATATATGTTAATTGTAAATTAATATGATGAAAAATATATTTTTTTAAAAAAATCATCAATTTTAACTATTCATTTAAAATGAAATGTTTCAGCAAAATATCAACAATTCACCATTAAAAATATATTATACTTATCTTACAATGAATAAAATTACAATGATATATTATATCAATTAATTTTTTAATATTATGATTTTAAATGTGTTATATATTAAATGGAAACAAAAGTTATTTAATTAAAATATCACTATTAATGTGTAAAATTGAGTTTTCTCTTATCTTATGCCTATAGAAAATAATTTATGATTATAAAAAGTCTTCTGTTGAATATATAATATATATATTACATTAACATAACATGAAAACTATCAAACCCTATATTTTTAATATATTTGTATTTTATTATTTCTGAGCTCCACATTCTCGCGTAAATGATCCATCTGGGACCCGGTTTAAAAATATCTGATGTGTAATAATTTTTGGGGGTTTCGGACCCATGCACGAGCACTGCGTGGTTAGTAGTGATAGTGTGGACACCAAAACTACTTGTGTGAGTGCCGAAGTGGATTTCCTTGGGGCACACAATTTGCGTGATGATTTTTTTAAGTCGTGCAATCAGCGCACAGGTACCCTATTTCCAGACATTGATAATTAATTGGATTAGGTTTTAAAAATAATTGTTGTTAATAATGAGAATATTATGTTTTAGTTATTATTATAATAATAATTACAATTCATTATTTATTATAATTAGTTTTTTTATTATAAATATTTTTATTTTATCAAAATGAAAAAATGTCTAAACCCTAATCTACCTGCGGCCCCCCATCCCTCTGCTTCCATATCCATGCGCACCATCAACCCCCCACCCCACCCCCACCCGATCCAATATTCCGCACTGCCTCCCCTGTTTGGTTGCCTCCTCCTCCCCCTAGCACCACGCTGGCCTCACTCCGTGCTGCACCCGACCCCCAGCCTCACCGCACTTTCCCAGGACCCTACCATGGACGGCCTCACCTTGCCCTCTGGATCCTACTACCCTCATCTCTTAATGCCTAACACCATGCAACGCAGAACACTCACCCCCCATTTCTACCCTACCGCCTTGCCCCACCGCATTCTCACCTTCCGATTCTGGCCAGCCGCCTCGCCCCGTTGCACCTCTGGATGGGCTGTGCTTCGAACCTACCCCCTCACCGCACTTTCGGCAAGCCAACCACTCCTCTATCTTCTCCAACAAACCTGATCCTCGCGATCCGCAACTCCTGTCCTTCTAATATTCCTCTTCATAGTATATATCATCCATATTTTGTAGTTTATATTTAATTTTTTTGAAACCCTTATTTTTTGGTTGGTAATTCATGTGTTTTTCACATCGTTTATAGGGCATGCGCTTGGTCCACGGTGTATCTCTCTCCCTTCTGTTGGGGTTCTGTCACATCCGCTCTTGGTTTGAGGTATGTAATTCCATGGTTTTTCCTTTCCGTAGTCTAATTTAGTCTTGGGTGTTTCAATATTTTTATTTTATATGATTCGCATCATTTTAATATCCTTAAATTTTCCTGTTATAGTGTCTTTAAATTTTTAGAATTTGTCAAAAGCATGTTTTAGGTTAATTCCTTGTTTGAGTTCGAAGTTATTTTATTATGTTACAAATCTTTTTATTATATTTGTTATGGATAAATTGTGGGGGAATTTATTTTTATGTTAATACTATGTAAGAAAATAATACATTGAATGTAAATATTTTGTTATGATAATGATTATGTTATCATGGAACATTTTATAAAATACTATAGTTTTCAAAGTTGAATTGATGGTTTTTTTCAAATGTTTAGCATTGATTATGTTGTGTGCCAGAATTGGTTTTTTGTAAACATGGTTTGGTTTATAAATTTGGAATTGGTATAACATGCCTATATTTTTATGGAATTTTTATAAAAAGGGGGTTCTTTGGTTTTTAATATGGAGGTGTGACTTCATTTCAAATAAAGTGAGTGGTTGGTATTAGTTTCAAAGTGGCTGTTTTGTGGAAATAGAGTTGGTTGTTTTTAGGAAACGTTGGTGTGCCATTGGATGTTGGAGCTTCCATGGGTTCACTTGGTTCATCTATGGACATACCTTAAAGTGGTAAGGTCACCTTTAAACTAGTTTTTCCTTCAAACCTTGGTTTTCTAAAAAAAAATTGTCTCTTATGTATGATTCAGTCCTTTGTGTGGATTTTGTGAATGGTTTGAAGTGTGATCTCAAGGGTGTGACAATTAGTCATTGAAAATATAAAAGTGGTATTTGTGTAATGTTTTGGGTAATTTTTTTCGACATGACAACTTAAAGGCCGATTTTTCTCTTCCAATTCATGGGGGGGGGGGGGTTGTGCTATCTTTTAGAAAGATTTGTGTTTAGAAATTGTGTGATCCTGGTTTGAAAATATTATGTTTTTTGAATAATGATTTCGACATGGGTGTGGTGTCATGGAATGTTTGGAACTTTCAGCTTTAAGGTAATTTTTGCGTTGGATCTATGAAATAATGAGGTTTTGATAAAGGTATTCTCATATAACAACATTATAATGTTGAAAGTGGAATCAAATGGTTTTAATGATTTAATTGCATGAAGGCCCGGTTGGAAACATTGATGATATGTTATATATATATGTGTGTGTATATGTATATATATATATATATTAGGGCACCTCTATAGTGGGGATATACCATAGGGGTTATCGTATGGAGTGTCCGTGTTCGTGATAGGAAAGTGTGGTGAGATGAGTCACGCATGCGGGTGCCTCCTACATACATTGTATTATCGTAACTACCATGGGTTCCTAGGCATATTTTAGAGATCAAGTTATGGTTGATGACCAACCCTGATTAGACAAGCTAGTACCCCTTGGATTAGTTGTTAGGCCAGGTAGGCCTTGGCACTGGATTGGATAGTTATGGTTGCCAGTTGGTTATAGACTTCAGATCTTCAACATAAGCTGACAGGTGGTTCCGAAACCATGTACATCCAGGGGTCTTCTAGGGATGTCTAGGATAACCCATGGTTAATGGATTATTTTAATATCCTGTTTTCTTTTTGTGCAATGGACTTGTTTACTTTCTGTGCGCTCATTTATTTTCATCTTTCACTCTTACTCATTTCAATATAGCACATCATTGTTATATTCTGTTTTGTATTTTCTTTATAAAATGACAAATTATTTTGGAAATTGGTATGTAGCTTTTGTTGGATTTTTAAATGAGGAAAATTTGTTGCTTATTTTTGAATGTGAAAACCCTTCTTTTATAATTGTATATCAAACATTCATTAATGGATTTTTTCAAGAAAGGAGACACTGGATTTGGTGGTTTATCATGAAAATCCTACGATGCATATTTAATGCTCAATCTTATCATTATCATTTCATTAACAGGTTTCCTTGTTCATGTTTTCTTGGATGAGTCGCTCGTTATTGGAGAAGAGTTAGCCTTTGGTTGGGAGGGGACCATAAAGGTCACATGTAGGTATGTTTGGTTTTATTTTCATTCTGCTGCTACTATTATGTTTATCGACTCTTTTTATTTATCTGATTTTTTTTCACAAGACAAATCATTCCCAATGATTAAAATTTTGATGCCCGGCACTTGTTGTCAGCCCGTGGGGATCGGAAACGCCCCTTGTGCTATGTTGTGGACTGGATCGCGTGACCTGGTTAGGGTCGACCTGGGATTATTAATGAAAAAATGGTATCATAGGGGACCGTGTATTTGGGGTTCCTGGTAGATGGATATTGGGATTTTCGAGACTTGAGAGGTAGGTCTGGGAAGGTCGTTTTGAACCTTTTCCCCTTCCAAACCTCGAGTCACCAGATGTAGTCCGAGAATCGAGTTATTTTCCTCATTATATTTGTTTTGGAATTATAAATGACAATAAAACCAAACCTATATTACATTATTATTTTACAAGGACTAGTGACCCAAGTGGAGTCAGCGTACACGGTTTATATTCCTCCTACTCGCTGATGCTTGCATCGGGCATGTCCCACTACCATGTCTCTTTGTTAATCATGACTACTAGTCCCTCCCATGGGTGATTTTATGAAAATTAAGTGTTTTATTTGTTTTGGTGGGTTTAAGTGTATTCGTGAAAATTAAAAATATTTTTTTAAATGAGAATGATTTCTTTTAAATTTCTTTAAATTTGAGAAATAGATTTCTTAAAATAAAAACTATTGGTCTAAAAATCTGTTGTTTATTATGAACTGGTTGAGATATTGTTTGGGTATAACCTCGGGTACTCATTATAAATGTTTTCACATGTGAGAGAATTCATGGGAAGTGTGTGTTGGTGCATATGGATGGAAGCATATAAAGACATGTGCAATGATTCACTGGATAATTGGGGTGTTCCCTTGGAATTAATGTCTTGTCCTTTATTTTCTCTAAAGTGATTTTAAAAATGGAAATTTATTTTTAAAAGTTTTATTGGGCTTGAAAAGTGTGTTTCATATTTGGAAAATGGCCTTGAAATAACACCTTTGCAAAATCTAAAATGAAAACAAGAATTTTGGTTGTGTTTATATTTTCTTGTTTATTTTGAGCTTGTTGTTTTGGATGAAGGTGATATTTTGATGTTGCTTCGGCTTGATATTGGTTTTGGTTATATGTTTAATATTTTGATCAGAATATTCATCCTAGAATGGTCTCCATGGTTTCCGATAAGTCATTACTAGTATTTGTTCTTTCTCTTGCATTGATTATCCTTCATGGTAAACAATTTCTGTTAATAGAATCGGAATTTTCATGAAGGGGTTGAGCGCATATTCAGGGTTTTGTGAGCTCTTGAAGCTGTCAGGGTGCATGCTGTTTTGGGTCTGTTTGAAGGTCCAGCTCTGGACGAATGGGAGTTGGTTTCCCCACTATCAATGCGAGTAGGGATGACATGGAATTTATTTAAATCCACCGTCATCCAATGTTTTATACCTAAAGAGGTAATGATGAAGAAAATGGAAGAGATCATGCATATTAAACAGGTTGAATAGATGATGAAGACATATTTTGACCATTTCAAGGAGCTTGTGTCCTTTTCATTGGTGGTAGCATCACATGATTTGATGAAGACTTCTCTCATCATTTGGGGTCATCATCTAGAGATTAAGGAGTGGGTCCTCCTTTATAAAGACCACCATTTTGAGAAGTTGGTGGCTGAGGCATTATTAGATAAATTGGTCTCAAGAGAATTGGTGTATGACAATCAATCTTCTCCAGTTACTTTTGATGGTTCCCCAGCTATTGGGCAGGATGTGCTAGATGAACTTTTTTCAAAACTGTCCTCTACAGTGATTTTGTCTTCTAGTTCGTCAGATAATTTAGTGGTGTGCCACAAGTGTGGATAGTTTGGGCACGCAAAGATGTCATGTCGCATCCCTCAAAAGATGTGTAATTGTTGTTGGTGCCTAGGTTGTCTAGAGAAGTTCTGCAGGATGTTTTTCTTAAAGGAAAAAACTATTACTGGAGAATTTCAATGCCTTACTGTGAGGAAGCAGATGCTTCTTCCATTAGAGCCCTATCAAAAGGCCTTTGGGTGAAGCACACACTCAGTAAGGAGTTTCCAGGGGTTTGAAGACTTGGTCTGGGTCTTGTGTTTCATGTAGGCAGTATAGCATATAAAGTCTTTTCATTTTCATTTTTGTACTATTAAAGGTTAGATGTTATTTTAAGTTCATTATTTCATCGTGGAATTATAGTAGACATGTTGTGTAGTAATCGAATAGTTTTGATTGTCTGATTATGGTATTTTGAATCATGTGTTTTTATTAAATGTTGTCTGGCACTTTTCTGGGTTGATCTGGGTTGAGTGGTCTTCGTTTCAAGATGTAAGTGCCTACGATGGAGTTACGGCTTGTAGTTATACTCAGGTTCACTGATGGGATCATGTTCTTCTAATACGTTTTTCTCTAGTGTTTGGTGATATTGGTATGGGTCGAGAGTTCCAAGATTAATTGGAGGTGTTGTATCGCTCAATCTATAAAATATAGTTTTCATCATTTGGGAGTTCCCATGTTGGCCCCCCTACCAGGGTGGTATGTTTAGGTGATAAATTTCTGCGCAAGCTGAATTCTTGTGGATGGGAGAACCCTCTCATCTTATCCCGTTATCTTGTGGTGTGGTTTCTTTCAGTTTCAGTCGGGCATGGATTCTTTCTTTGTCCCTTGTTTGGATAGGTGACTTTCTGGGGCCAGAATGTATCTGTGATGGGGAGAATTGTAACACCCCAGCATTCTAATTTATTTTTATTTTATTATTTATGGGATCTGCGTTCTTGCATTAAGTTTTGGGCTAGGAACTGGATAAAAAATTTCTTACAAGTAATTTTATTGGTGGGATTCCGACACGTGAATGGGCACCACCTGGATAGCAGTGATGGTGTGGTCACCGCAGGTGTTTGTGCGTGTTCACAAGTGGACTGCGTTAAGGTGCACAATTTGTGTGCACATTTTTTTAAGTCGTTCGTTGAGCGCTTGACTACCCAGTTTCCAGAATTTGATAATTAATTTGATAATGTTTTAAAATGAATAGTTTGTAAAAACAATAATATTTTGTTGTTGTTATTATTATTATAATTAGTATTATTCTTTAAATTATTATTTTTATTATTATTAATTTTTTTATTATAACTATTTTTATTTTATTAAAATGAAAAAATAAACATTTATCGACCCGTAGCCCCCCACCCTCTTTCCCCTTCCATATTCGCATGCACCAGCCACCCCCCCCCCCACCCAGTTCTCTCATCTGCGCCACCTCCCTAGTCCGGATACGTCCTCCTCCTGGCGGCACCCCACCAGCCTTGCTCCACGCTGCTCCCGATCCCCAGCCTCATCGTGCTCGCCTAGGACCCCGCCCAGGCCGGCCTCACCTAAACCTCCTGATCTTGCCACCATCCACTCCATCAGCCAAATGCCTCACCCCACCACATACTCGCCCTCTGTTTCTGGATAGACACCTCGCACAGTCCCACCTCTGGTCGGGATGTGCTTTGACCACTCCCCTTAACTGCACTTCCAACTAGTCGACCCTCCGTGATCTTCTCCGACGAAACTGAAACCAACTATCCACAACACTATTCCTTCCAAAAATCTTCTCCTTGGTATATCTCTTCCTTATTTTAGAGTTTTCCTTTAACCTTTTTGAACCCCTTATCCTGCAGTTGGTAATTCGTGCATTTTTATCGTCGTTTTGGGTGTGTGATTGGTCTGCGACGTTTTTCTCTCCCTTTTGATGGGCATCATCGCATACACTCTTGGTGTGAGGTAGGGAATTACATGGTTAGATTTTCCTTTTTCTAATTGATGCTTGGGATTTTCAATAATTTATTTTATATCATTCACAACTTTTTTATAACAAAAAATTTCCCTACTATAGTGTTTTTAAAATTTTTGAGTTAGTCAAAAAAATGTTTTGAGTCAATTCGTGGTTTGAGTCTGCAGTTATTGGATTATGTTCCAAATCCCGTTTTGATTTTCTTTAAGATTATTTTTTGGGGAATTTAATTTAATATTAATACTGTTTGAAAAATAATAATAATACTTTGAAGGTAAATATTTGGTTATGATAATTTTTATTCTCACATGGAACAATTGATAAAATACTGTAGCATACAAAGTGGAATTGCGTGTTGTTATTAAATTTTTATCCTTTATTATGTTGTTTTTAGTCATTGGTTATATATAAAAATGTTTTGTATTATAATTTGGTATCGTTATAACTTGCTAATAGTGCTATTGTGTAAAAACTAAAAGTGGGTACTTTGGTTTTTAATATGGCGGTGTGAGTTCTTTTCAATTAAAGTGAGCATTTTCTTTTAGATTCAAAGTGGATGTTTTTTGGAAATAGTGTTCATTTTTTTTGTGACACACAAACATTCCATCAGATGTTTGTGCATCCATGGGTGCACACAGTGCACCCATGGACATGCCTTCAAGTGAAAATGACACCTTTCAACCAGTGTTTCCTAAAACCTTAGTTTTCTCTATGGTTTTTTTCTCTTATGTAATATTTGTTCCTTTTTGTGGATTTTGTGAATGGTATGAAGTGTGATGTCAAGGGTTTTCTAGTTTAGCATTAAAAATACTAAAGTTGTATTTGTGTAATGTTTTGCGTAATGTTTTTGGACATGACAACTTAAAGGCTGGTTTAGCTCTTCCAATTCATGGGAAGAGTTGTGTTAAAATTCATAATGGTTTGTGTTTGGAAATTGTGTGTTCCTTGTTGGAACATTAAATGTTTTTAGAATATTGAAATTGATATGGTTGTGTCGTGATAGCTCTCTTGGAAGATTCATCATTAAGGTAATGTTTGAGATGCCCATTTGAAATGATGACGTTTTGATTACAATATACCAATATAACAACTGTAGTATTTTGAAAGAGGTATCAAATGGTTTTAATGATTTCATGGAATGATGGCCTAGTTGGAACCATTAATGATAGTTATATATATATATATATGGTAACCTCTATAGGGGAACATCCCATATGGGTTATCGTATTGAGTGTCTGTGTTTGGGGTAGGAAAGTGCGGTGAGATGAGTCATGCATGTGAGGGCCTCATTATTACACAATGTTATTGTAACCACCATGGATACCTGGGCATCTTTTAGAGATTGAGTGATGGTCGCTGGTCAACCTCAACTAGATGGGGAGATACCCTGTGTATTTTTTGTTAGGCCAGTTGGGCTTTTCCACTGGATTGGTCAGTTAGGGCAACCAATTTGTTATAGACGTAGGAACTTCACCAAATGCCGAAAGGTGGTTTCAAAACTAAGTACAACTGTGGGACTTCTAGGGATGTTTTGGGTCACCCATGGTTACTGGATTATTTTCATTGCATCTTTACTTTTCATGCACAGGTCTTGTTTGCTTTCTGTGTGCTAGTTTATTTTCACCTTTCACTCTTACTCATTTTACTCTAGCATATCATTGGCGTATTCTATATTGGATTTTATTTATAAAATGACAAATTATTTTGGAAAATGGTATGTAGCGTGTGTTGGGTTTTTAAATGATAATAATCACTACTGGAAATCCATCATTTTCCAACGGTTTAGAACCCTTGGGAAAGGCTGCAGAACCGTTGGTATATGTTATACCAACGGTTCTGCAAACCGTGGGGAAGTATGTCGTTGGGAAAGTCTTTTCCCAACGGTTTACACAGAACCATTGGGATAGGTTAGAATAAATCAACCTATCCCAACGGTTTGGCCCGTTGGGAAAGCAACAGATAATTTTCTTTCCCAATGGTTTGGCCCGTTGGGAAAGCATCAGATAATTTTCTTTCCCAACGGTTTACAAACCGTTGGTAAAAACAACCATGCAACAGGGTATCCCAACAGTTTGAAAACCGTTGGGATAGGGTGTTTTTACCAACGGTTCCTTGAACCGTTGGTAAAAGCAGACATAGAGCCTATGCCAACGGTTTGAAAACCGTTGGCATTGGCTTTGCTGTGCAAATTGCACAGCAACCTGCAATTTGCACAGCAGGTCTGGTTTTTGGGCATTCACCCTCGGTTTCAATTCAATTTTCAATCCAATTATGCCCTCATTTTCAATTCATTTTTCAATCCAATTATTGTACCTGTAACACATATAATGCATACATATAGAGAACAAACCAACACATACAAATAATGAAAACCAACCAACCAACACATATAATTCATCCTGAAAATATACACATCCATAATTAAAGTAGAATTCATAACATAATTATAAACATACATAATTCATTTAGAATTCATTTTAAAATTTATATGACAATTATATGTGGAATCCGAAATTCAATTCATAATTTGATCGGTTTTTTCTATACCATATATTTTTACCTCAAATGATGTCCATTTTAAACAAAATACATACACCTGAAGTGATACCGGCGACACCGCACCTCAGATTGAGGCGGGGTTGACTCGTACACGTCACATATGACCCATGGATCGTTGTGATAAAGTATCGACACAATCTGAATCCGTTTGGTCGGTTTTCCGTATGCCAGTAGAT
This sequence comes from Viscum album, assembly GCA_963277665.1. Taxonomy (NCBI): domain Eukaryota; kingdom Viridiplantae; phylum Streptophyta; class Magnoliopsida; order Santalales; family Viscaceae; genus Viscum; species Viscum album. The sequence goes on from OY728160.1 coordinate 522,674,933, forward strand.
GTTTTTCACTTAAAATGACGTCCTTTTGAAACAAAAGACGGACACTATTAGTGGTGCCGACCACACCGCATCTCCAATTGAGGCGGGGTTGATTCATACACGTCACATATGACCCATGGATCGTTATCCTAATGTTTAAATGGAAACCGAATGCGTTTGTTCGGTTTCCGTATGTACTTAAAATGTTGTCCATTTTAAATAAAAGTGTGACACTTAGACTAATCCTGACCACACTGCGACTCAGATTCATCCCGGGTTGGCTCGTACATGTCACATATGACCCATGGATCGTTGTGATAAATTATCAAAAGATTACGAATGCGTTTTGTCGGTTTTGCGTATGCCAGTTGTTCTTTTCATTTATAATCATGTCCATTTTAAACAAAAGAGACAGAGTTAGAGCGGTGTCGGCCACACCGTGTCTCGGATTAAGAAGGGGTTGACTTGTAAACGTCACATATGACTCATGGATCGTTGTGCTAAAGTATCGATAGAATCCGAATTCGTTTTTGTGGTTCTTCCGTATGTCAGTTGATGCCTTTCACTTAAAATGACGTCCTTTTGAAACAAAAGACGGACACTTTGAGTGGTGTCAGCCGCACCACATGTCAGATTGAAGCGGGGATGATTCTTACACGTTACATATGACCCATGGATCGTTCTCCTAAAGTTTCAACGGAAACCGAATCCGTTTGGTCGTTTTTCCGTATGTACTTAAAATGGTGTCCATTTTAAACAAAAGAGAGTCACCTAGACTTATCCTGGCCACACCGCGACTCAGAATAATCCCAGGTTGGCTTGTACACGTCACATATGACCCATGGATTGTTGGGATAAATTATCAACAAATTCGGAATGCGTTTGGTCGGTTTTCCGTATGTCAGTTGATGCTTTTCACATAAAATGACGTCCTTTTGAAACAAAAGATGGAAACTTTGAGTGGTTCCGGCCACACCACGTCTCCGGATTGAGCTGAAACCACCGTGCAACATTCTAATTATTATTCGTGACGTGTACACACAGACGGAACGTCAATCGGACGTGCGGTTTGCGCGATACGACTCAATATTCATGTTTTAAGTGATGTGCCCGCTTCGTAAACGTGCGTGAGGGGGTTCCAAACGGGCCGAACGAAGTCAGAATGGCCTGAAATCAGACGAAAAATACGGGAGAGTTATTTATGAAGTGGTCGACCAGACAGCATGTCAATCGGACGTGTCGTGTGCCCGCGGTGACCGACAACGCAGTTCTGGTGTCATAAACGGCCAAAACGGGAGTCCAACGGTCAAATTCATAGCGGACGACCTCAAATTGATCTGAAACCAACTTGCAACAATCTAATTATTATTCGTGACATGTACGTGCAGACGGCACGTCAATCGGACGTGCGGTTTTTGTGGTATGACTCAATATTCGTATTTTAAGTGATGTGCGCGCTTCGTAAACGTGCGTGAGGGGTGTCCAAACGGGCCGAACGAAGTTGGAATGGCCTGAAATCAGACGAAAAATACGGGTGAGTGAATTATTAAGTGGTCAAGAAGACAGTACGTCTATTGGACGTGCCATGTGCCCGCGGTGACCGAAAACGCTGTTCTGGTGTCATAAACGGCCAAAACGGGCGTCAAATGGTCAAATTCATAGCGGACGACCTCAGATAGAGCTGAAACCACCGTGAAACATTCTCATTATTATTCGTGACATGTACGCGTAGACGGAACGTCAATCGGACGTGCGGTTTGCGCGGTACGGCTCAATATTCGTGTTATAAGTGATGCGTGCGCTTCGTAAACGCGCGTGAGGGTGGTCCAAATGGGCCGAACGATTTCGGAATGTCCTGAAATCAGACGAAAAATACGGGTGAGAGATTTATGAAGTGTTCGAGCAGACGGAACGACAATCGGACGTGCCGTGTGCCCGCGGTGACCGACAACGAAGTTCTGGTGTCACAAACGGCCAAAACGGGCGTCAAACGGTCAAATTCATAGCGGACGACCTCGTATTGACCTGAAACCACCGTGAAATATTCTAATTATTATTCGTGACGTGTACGCACAGACGGCACGCCAATCAGACATAAGGTTTGTGCGGTACGGCTCAATATTTGTGTTTTCAGTGATGCGCGCGCTTCGTAAACATGCGTGAGGGGGTTTCAAACGGGCCGAACAAAGTCGGAATGGCCTGAAATCAGACGAAAAATACGGGTGAGTGATTGCTGAAGTGGTTGAGCATACGGAACATCAATCGGACGTGCCGTGTGCCCGCGGTGACCGACAACGCAGTTCTGGTGTCATAAACGGCCAAAACGGGCGTCCAACGGTCAAATTCATAGCGGACGACCTCAGATTGAGCTGAAACCACCGTGAAACATTCTAATTATTATTCGTGACGTGTACGCGCAGACGGAACGTCAATCAGACGTGTGGTTTGTGCGGTACGGCTCAATATTCGTATTTTAAGTGATGCACGCACTTCGTAAACGCGCTTGAGGGGGGTCCAAAAAGGCCGAACGAAGTCAGAATGACCTGAAATCAGACGACAAATATGGGTGATTGATTTCTGAAGTGGTCAAGAAGACAACACGTCAATTGGACGTGCCATGTGCCCGCGGTGACCGACAACGTAGTTCTGGTGTCATAAACGGCCAAAACGGGCATCCAACGGTCAAATTCATAGCGGAAGACCTCAGATTGAGCTGAAACCACTGTTCAACATTCTAATTGTTATTCGTGACGTGTACGCGCAGACGGAACGTCAATCGGACGTGCGGTTTGCGCGGTACAACTCAATATTCGTATTTTAAGTGATGCACGCGCTTCGTAAACGCACGTGAGGGGGGTCCAAACGGGCCGAACGAAGTCGGAATGACCTGAAATCAGACGAAAAACACGGTTGAGTGATTTCTGAAGTGGTCGAGCAGACGGCATGTCAATTGGACATGCCATGTGCCCGCGGTGACCGACAACGTAGTTCTGGTGTCATAAACGGCCAAAACTTGCGTCAAATGGTCAAATTCATAGCGGACGACCTCAGATTGAGCTGAAACCACTGTGAAACATTTTCAATATTATTCGTGACGTGTACGCGCAGACGACACGTCAATCGGACATGCGATTAGCGTGGTACGGCACAATATTCGTGTTTTAAGTGCTGCGTACGCTTCGTAAACGCGCGTGAGGGTGGTCCAAACGGGCCTAACGATTTCGGAATGTCCTGAAATCAGACGACAAATATGGGTGAGTGATTTATGAAGTGGTTGAGCAGACGGCACGTCAATCGGACGTGTCGTGGGCCCGCGGTGACTGACAACGCAGTTCTGGTGTCATAAACGGCCAAAATGGGCGTCCAACGGTCAAATTCATAGCGGACGACCTCGGATAGACCTGAAACCACCGTGAAACATTCTAATTATTATTCGTGATGTCTACGCGCAGACGACATGTCAATAGGACGTGCGGTTTGAGCGGTACAGCTCAATATTCGTGTTTTAAGTGATGTGTGCGCTTCGTAAACGTGCGTGAGGGCGATCCAAATGGGCCGAACGAAGTCGGAATGGCCTGAAATCAGGTGAAAAATACGGGACATTGATTTCTGAAGTGTTCGAGCAGACGTCACATCAATCGGACGTGTCGTGTGCCCGCGGTGACCGACAACGCAGTTCTGGTGTCATAAACGGCCAAAACGGGCGTCTAACGATCAAATTCATAGCGGACGACCTCAGATTGAGATGAAACCACCATGAAACATTCTAATTATTATTCGTGGTGTGTACGCGCAGACAGAACGTCAATCGGACGTGCGGTTTGCACGGTATGGCTCAATATTCGTGTTTTAAGTGATGCGCGCGCTTCGTAAACGCGCGTGAGGGTGGTCCAAATGGGCTGAACGATTTCGTAATGGCCTGAAATCAGACGAAAAATATGGGTGAGTGATTTATGAAGTGGTCGAGCAGACGAAACGTCAATTGGACGTGCTGTGTGCCCGCGGTGACCGACAACGCAATTCTGGTGTCATAAACGGCCAAAACGGGCGTCAAACGGTCAAATTCATAGGGGACGACCTCAGATTGACCAGAAACCACCGTGAAACCTTATAATTATTATTCGTGATGTGTACGCATAGACTGCACGTCAATCGGACGTGCGGTTTGCGCGGTACGGCTCAATATTCGTGTTTTAAGTGATGTGCGCGCTTCGTAAACGCGCGTGAGGGTGGTCCAAATGGGCCGAACGATTTCGGAATGGCCTGAAATCAGACGACAAATACGGGTGAGTGATTTATGAAGTGGTCGAGTAGACGGAACGTAAATCGGACATGCTGTGGGCCCGCGGTGACCGACAGTGCAGTTCTGGTGTCACAAACGGCCAAAACGGGGAGTGGGAATCATCATGGGATGGAATATAAAAGCTCGGAGAGACAGAAGTAGAAGGAAAAGAAGTTGGAATAGCTGTATGACTTGATGCTGACTGGGGAGTGGGAATCATCATGGGATGTGAAAATGATGGGGCAGAAGATGCAGAAGGTAGCGAAAACATGGGAGGCCTAAATACCCCGTGTGTCCCTAACGACACACCGGGATCAGAATGTGGGAAGGCTGAAATGTCAGTGGGAGGGGCAGGGTCTAGTCGGGCACACGCAGCTCTACGTCCACCTCTGGTACGAACCCTCCTCGTACCACCGGCCTGAGTACTAGGACCCGTACTAGGCTCCTCGTCGAATAACTGTCGACGTAAGGGTGGATCCTACAAAAAAGTTTACAAAAAAAATTAATCACATGACATTATATATTCTGTATATATATATATATATTTATTTGAAATAAAGTACTCACTGTAGGCACTAATGGTGGAATGCCCATCTCCTCCATCCGACGATTGTTCTCTGCCATTTTTTTTCTTCGTCTCTCTTCAATTGGCTGCATTTCCTGCATTTGAAAACAAATATGTAATTAATTAGAAAAATTAAATTAATCTGTAAACCAAAAAACTAAATATATGAGGGAATGAGGGGATTCATTGGTAATTTAGCTATAAATTGTTTTAGAAGAGCTTTAATTAATTTAATAAAACATACAAGTTGTACTATTCACCAAGTTAGAAATATTGTTTGATTTGGTTTGAATACAGTTCAATTCTAAATTAGAAAATGCAATTCAAATAAAACAGCAACCAATAAACACTGAAAATTCACATAACGGTCAAGTCAGCTAAAACATATTTGTGATCAATACTAAATAAATATGAATATTACCAACCTTAACAACCCAACTCGAGGTAAACCAAAAGAATTGAGAACATGGATGAATGATTCTATATATTTCCAACCACAACTTCAGGTTCACAATCAACTCTGACAATTGAGCTATTGGAGCCATCAAAAGAAATAAATGGATTGGTTCCAATGGAAATATGGACAGTGTCAATTCCATCATCAGCATCATCAAAAATATTTCTTGGAATTACTTCAACTATGACACCAAATTTAGGTTGAAGTTGATCTTTGACATAAAAAACTTGTTTAGCCATTGATGCCAACACATATGGTTCTTCGGTTGCAAGAGTGCGGGTCATATTAATTACTCGAAATCCACAATCATCAATAAATGTTCCATGTCTCATCATCGAATCAAACCAATGGCATTTCATCATTGTGACTCGTCCATGAGAGTAATAATCCAATATTATTATTTTCTCAACGACTCCATAATAACCCACATTTTCAAGTCGCGGTCTACTATCTGATGCACTGGCATTACAATCTGTTGTGGCAGTAACCATAATACCATCATGTTGTGTTCTCATGTTTTTGGCTCGTTCAGTGACAATAAATCTGTACCCATTGATAACAATTTATTTACAGTCACGAACCACGGTATTAGTACCAAAAGCCAAAGCTCTTATTTCCTCAGAGACAGAGTCAACAGACCAACTCAATACCTGCAATATAAATGATAATTAAACTTAAGTAAATATTGAAATAATTAATTTAAATAGTCATATTTTTACCGTCAATTTTAACCAAGAAGAAAACTCATTGCTATGCAAAGTCTCTCTCCTTCTCAAAGATAAAGAACGATGCTTCTAATTTATCATTGTTTTATATTCCCTGTTGATAAAAAAATATGAAAAGTTTAACAGATATATATGTAAGATATACATATTCAATTTTGTTACCTGATATAGTCATCGAACAAATCACAGTTGAACAAAACTGTGCGATGTGCCATCTCCTGCTCATCATGGCTTAATGTTTTCAATGTATATGATCCAGGAATTCCTCCTGTTTGAGGAAGTGATGGAAAACTGGGTTCAATTTGCTCATATTGTTCTTCTTCATTTCACATTGGTCTGTTCATTCTTGTAGTAAGATCAGACAAATACATTGAACAAAAATCCATAAATTCTTGATCTAAGTAACCATTCACGATAGAAACTTCGGGATGATTCTTGTTTCGAACATAAGACTTTAATGTGAACATATTTCTTTCAGTTGGATACATCCAACGAAAAGAAACAGGTCCTCCGAGAAGTATTTCAGTTGGAATATGGACAGTCAGATGCAACATGCATGTGAAAAATGATGGGGGAAATATTTTCTCCAACTCACACAAAATTAATGGGGCATCTGTCAACATTTTTTGCAAGAAAGACATGGACAACTTCTTAGCACAAAGATCTCTAAACAAATGGGACAACCGAATAACACCCACCCTTTCATTATTGGACAAAAGATGACGGATTTCTATTGGAAGAAACTCATGCAGTAGAACGTGATAATCATGAGTCTTCAATGATTTTTTCTTCAACTCTCTTCTGTTGACCCATTTAGATATGTTTCTTGAATAGCCATCAAGAACTCTAATAGTCTCTAATACTTCCAAAAATTGTTTTTTTTCAGTAGGTGTCATCACATAAGAAGCACATGGAAGTTGCCATTTATTTTCACTGATACACATAGGATGCAATTCTGGTCTGATGCCCCAATCCACCAAGTGACGTCGAGATCGTAAATCATCTTTTGTCTTCCCCATGACATTTAGAAGAACTGAAAGCAACATTTCACATATATTCTTTTCAATATGCATTATGTCTAAGCAATGACGTAGAAAATTGGTTGACCAATAAGGAAAATCAAAAAAGATACTCCTCTTCCTCCAATTGTAACAGGTTTCTGTGGAAAGATTCTTTCTCTTTACAGATTTCATTTGACCCTTCCCGAATGAATAACTGAAATCTTTCACTTCATTAAGCACATCACTTCCAGACATACGCTGAGGTGGATCATCGATCTCTATAGTATTATCAAATCTTCGACGATTCATTCTATATGGATGATCCTTTGGCAAAAATCGTCGATGTCCCATAAAACTGAAACTACAACGATGTTTCAGTCTTCTGGATCGTGTATTCTTCATACAAACTGGACATTATAGTTTTCCCTTCATGCTCCATCCAGACTTCATTGCATAAGCCGGAAAATCATTGATCGTCCACATAAGCGCAGCACGTATCTGAAATATGTCTTTCCAACATGCATCGTACGTGAACACACCCACATCCCAAAGAAGTTTCAACTCTTTTATTAAAGGTTTCATGTATACATCAATATCAATGCCGGGATCAGAAGGACCAGATATGAGTATACTCATGAAAGTGAAAGATTTTTTCATACACAACCAATGGGGAAGATTATAAATGTGTATAAAAACTGTCCATGTGCTGTGCGAAGTAAGCATCTGCCCAAACGGATTAAAACCGTCGCATGAAAGACCCAGCCTCACATTACGCCCGTCAGCTGCAAAATCAGGATGTCGAGCATCAAATCTCTGCCATTCAAATCCATCTGCAGGATGAACCAACTCATCATTAGTCTTCTTTCTCTCGGTATCATTCCATCTCATTTTTATTGATATGTCATCAGACATAAAAAGATTCTGGAGTCTGGGGATCAATGGAAAGTGCCACATTATTTTCTGTGGAACACGGGATGGTGTTCCATCATATTTTGACTTCCAGCGGGATGTGCCACATTTTATACATTCATTTCGATTAGCAGTTTCTTCCCAGAATAAACTGAAATATTTCGGGCAAGCATGAATTTTGTTTCTGGAAAATCCAAGTTCTTCAACTAACTTCCATGCCATATAGTGGTTTGAGGGAATATCGACATCATCTAGAAGTAAATCCTTCAAGAGGGTAATAATGTAATCGATTGCTGTATTATAAATCCCATACATAGTTTTTCCATGAAACAATCAGATTAAAAATTCCAGCTTTTTCATTTTCTCACATTGTCGATATGCTGGAGTCGTGGCAGCATCATTCAATTTTTTCACCCTATCAATATCATCATTTTCACTAGATGCATCATTTGTCCTCATATCGACGTCTTCTTGAGCCGAAATCCTTTCTTTTTCATGATTATGAATAAACGGAAAACGATCATCTAACAAATTCTCCATTCCAGTCCTTTCATTTCGATCATCACCAATTTGAGATTTCATTTTCTCCCCATTGTGATACCACACAAAGTAGTTTTCTTGAAAACCATTTTTGGTTATGTGGTAGCTGACTTCTTCACTCCTCAACCAAGGTCTACCAACACAATTGGAACATGGGCAGTGTATGCGACCACTATCTGAAGCATTGTGAAATGCAAAATCTATAAAGCTCTCCAAATTGTTTTGAAAATCGCTTGAGATACGATCGGTTTCATACATCCATCTTCTGTCCATTCTTTAAAAAAATTCATATAATTCATTTTGTCATAAACAATTCAATAGGATTGAACTTTAATAGAAAATACATTTAAGTAAACGATAAAGGAAGAAAATAATCATGATATCAACTACACATGTGAAAAAAAACATACTAGTGTGTTATTGAAAAAATGTAAAACCAACAAGAACTTAATGTGTTATCACATTAGAGCATGCCTCATCCCATAACCATATTAGTAGGGTACCCTCGTGGACAGCCCCGCCCACCCCTGTGGACAACCCACCCACCCCCGTGGACACCCCCTACCCCCTAGACAGCCCAACCACCCCGTGGACAGCCCACCCACCCCCATCGACACCCCTTCTCCCTATGGACATCCCCCCACCCCCTTGGATAGCCCGCCCACCCCCTGGACACCCCTACCCCCTGGGGAAATCCCCCCACCCCCCCTGAACAGCCCGCCCACCCCTCCTTGACAGCCCGGCCACCCCCGTGGACAGCCCGTCCTCCCATGTGGACAGCCCGCCCACCCCCGTACCCCCCTGGACACCCCGTACCCCCCCCCCCAAGATAGCCCCGCCCACCCTCCCAATCAGCCCAGACCCCCTCCCCTGCAACCCCACCACCACCACCTAGACATACCAATCCCCCTAGACACCCCACATACCCCTCCCCCACCAGGAAACCCCACCCCAGACCCCCAAGACATCCCACACCCCCTGGACAGCCCCACCCACCCCCGTAGACAGCCTTTCCCACCCCCGTGGACAGCCCCGCCCACCCCCATGGACAACCCACCAACCCCCGTTGACGCCCCTACCCCCTAGACAGCCCAACCACCCCCGTGGACAGCCCACCCACCCCCCTCGACACCCCTTCTCCCTATGGACAGCCCCCACCCCCTTGGATAGCCCGCCCACCCCCCTGGACACCCCTACCCCCTGTGGCCAGCCCACCCACCCCCCCTGGACAGCCCTCCCACCCCTCCTTGACAGCCCGGCCACCCCCGTGGACAGCCCGTCCACCCTTGTGGACCGCCCGCCCAACCCCGTACCCCCTGGACACCCCGTACCCCCCCTAGATAGCCCCGCCCACCCTCCCAAACAGCCCACACCCCCATCCCTGCAACCCCACCACCACCACCTAGACATACCACCCAACCTAGACACCCCACACACCCCTCCCCCACCAGGACACCCCACCCAGACCCCCAGGACAGCCCACACCCCCTGGACAGCCCCTCCCACCCCTGTGGACACCCCCTACCCCCTAGACAACCCAACCACCCCCGTGGACAGCCCACCCAACACCCTCGACACCCCTTCTCCCTATAGACAGCCCCCACCCCCTTGGATATCCCTCCCACCCCCTGGACACCCCTACCCCCCGTGGCCAGCCCACCCACCCCCCCTGGACAGCCCGCCCACCCCTTCTTTACAGCCCGGCCACCCCCATGGACAGCCTGTCCACCCTTGTGGACAGCCCTCCCACCCCCGTACCACCCTGGACACCCCTTACCCCCCCTAGATAGCCCCGCCCACCCTCCCAAACAGCCCACACCCCTCCCCAGCAACCCCACCACCACCACATAGATATACCACCCCCCTGGAATGTGTATAAATAACATAAAAATACATGATATATAGATAGCACAAAATACTCAACCTATGGGTTCACATTAACTGCATAATCACACACTTCACTACTACCATAAAACACATAAACCACACCACCACCACACAAGACGCATAGCATTTCTCACATTCATTTATAAGCCACTTCATTCACACTTACATTGTCCATTCATTTAATGTTAAATTAATTAAATCCATTTACCACACATCCATTTCTATTCCATCTCATTTATTTAAAATCTTGTTTTTTTGTTTTAACATCATAATTTATTCCATAGATAACCAGGAAACTAAAAAAACCACCACACAACAACTCACCATCTCATAATAACCATCGACACCATGTTACATCGACCAACCATCTCACCAAAACAACAACATATCACAATAAAAATATTGCACATCACAAACCACCGCACAACCAAAAAAACCTCACCACATTATACACCACAACTTCATCACACAACACCTCCACACGAAACAACACCACCACACATCATCACTATCATACAACTTCACATGACACATCCATGCCCACTAACCATCACATTACAATCCCACATATCAAAAATCCCAACTGGTCACCTCAATCCCCATAAAACAGCCTACAACATACAATGAAACACAACAAAAAACCTCTCATAGAGGAAACATACCCCAAATTCCACAATTTATTTATTCAAGGTCTTTTATTACATTACCCCTTTATTTTGCATGGACATTATAACAAAACTGATATTCTAGGGGAAACTAATTAATTAACAAAATATTTATTCATTTCCCTATTTTACATGGTGAAATCACATCAAAATCCAAACTTAAAAATAAAATATTAGATCAATAACAATAAAAACAAGGTACCATATGTGTATAAAGAAAAAATTACTTGATTTGAGATGATTCAAATGGGTTTTCACCTATTCGGATGGGGGATTTGGAGAGTAGCAAAGAGCTGGAGGTGGATTGATAACTTAAAACTAAAATACTAAAGCAATAACAATAAAAATAAGGAAGTATTTGTGTATAAATGAAAAGATACCTGATTTCAGATGGTTTTCACCTCTTCGGATAGGGGATTTCGTGAGAGGAGAGCGGTGGAGCGGATGAAATTAGGTTTTTGGGCGAATGGGGGAGAGCTGCCCCGTGACTGGATTTGGGGGAAATAATTCCCAACAGTTTTTAAGAACCATTGGGAAAGAGATGCTAAGGAACCCTTTACCAACGGTTTCCTAAAACCGTTGGCAAAGGGGTGACCCTTTCCCAACGGTTCGAGAGAACCGTTGGCAAAAGGTGATTAACAAACCCCTTTCCCAACGGTTTCCTCAAACCGTTGGCAAAGGGGTGGCTTTTCCCAACGGTTTCAATGAATTGTTGGGAAAGGCTTTCTTAATCCTTGAAGCCCAACTGTTTTAGCAAACCGTTGGTAAACACCCTTTGGGGAAAACAGCATTTCCAGTAGTGAATGAGTTTTATAATATAGAATTTGAAACCCATGATTTTATAATTGTATATAATATATGCATTAATGGGTTGTTCTGGGAAAGGAGATATTGGATTTGGTGGTTTATCTCGGAAACCCTATTGAGCATCATTAATAATCATGCCTATCTTTATCATTTTGGTTGCAAGATTACTGGCTCAGGTTTTCATGGTTGTGTCACTCCTTATTGGAGCAAAGTTGACATTTTCATGGGAGGTGACATGAAAGGTCACATGGAGGTATGATTAGTTTTATTTTCATTGTGCTGCTATTATTATGTTTATCGGCTGCTTTTATTTATCTGTTTTTGGTCCATGTGCTAAATCATTCCCGATGATTGAAATTTTGATGCCCGACACTAGTTTTCAGCCTGTGGGGATGGGGAATGCCACTCGAGAAATGCCGCAGACCAGATTAGATGACCGGTTCAGGGTCAACCCGTGTTGGTTCCTGACACAAGCTATAATTTTTAGAATCTATTAGTGTAAAATAACTTTATCATCATAAAAATAGATTTTTTATAAAAAAATCACATTTTTGAATCGCTTCTTATATTCATTTCCGATAACTTTTTAACCAATTAATTCATTCTAAATTTATATAAACCATTATTTTCCTAAGTAATTTTTAACAATTCATAAAATCTAATTTATCTACAATTGTATATTACATTATATTTTAATAATATATCTACAGATCATTTATAATTTTTAATTCTAAAATTAATAGTATGTTTTTCTTTGATGAAACTCATTATTATGTATAACAAAAGCTATCGACAAAACATATTGATTCCTATGGAACTAAATAAGTAAATTTTTAATGTAAGACTTATATTATATAATGTATGAAATTTACATTGGTTGTTAATTATGTTATAAATCCTCAAGATTTTTAATATATTTTTATTAATGGGGTTGTTTATTATAAATACTGTCAAATTTAATGTTCATATTTTAAAATTTCAGTTTGTTACATCCTCCCCACCATAAAAAATTTACTCCACTCAATTTCATCATGATATCAATAATTAACAATATTATTTATTTCAAATTATCCTAATGAAAAAACCAACATCTTAAACTATTTAATAAAATATATTTTTAATAATTGAAAAATTGAAGTAAAACGTTCCTCTAGTATAATATAAAAATAATAAATATCCCTTGGAAAATAAAATTAGTGGAAAGAAAATATACGGGAATTTAGGAAAAGAATAAATAATTATGGATAGTGATTGAGATCATTAATATGAGTAAATTTATTGATCAGGGGGGTTTCAAGGGCCTCAAATCAATAAATCCATTAATTTTGAATAGCTAATTAATTTCAAATAGAATGATTATAACATGATAACATTTTATTTCAAAGTGATTTTTCTAAATTTGTGGAATTATTTTACTATCAATGAAATTAAGAAAATATAATTACATGATATGTTGGTATTTTATGAAAAAAAATCATCCTTGGTATGTTCATCTATCACCAACTCCATGAAATTACCATCGATAAAGGAATTGTTTATTCTTGAAACAATGAAACATAGTTTTGAAAAATCATAAGATCCAAAATAGTGTGAAATTCATTTTCATATTTTTATACTTATTTTTAATAACTAATATGGTTAATACAGTAGTCTCTATACCTTGAAATTTTTAATACTAGTTAATCGTTCATATTTATCCCTCAAAATTTTTAACTAAAAATAATGTAATATTAACCAGGACATCACATAGGATAGTTGTATAATAGAAACCATAATCATCCTTATGTCATGGATTCATATCCCACTATCATTCCAGATACAATGCTTTATCAACCTGTATGTGGGCCTCCATTTTTATAAAATATATTAAAATAATTATTATAAATTTAGGAAAAAAATAATTGAAATCCTTGAAAAAATGTTAATCATTAAATTTCACATTAACTATAGTTATCGACTAATCATATTTATATATTTTGTTATTTTCAATGAATGAAAATATTATTTGACTATAAATAATTTTTATTTAAGATAAAACCAACCCTAGTTGTTATTAATAAATTTAATCTTATATCTAAAAAATGTAATGGAAATGTTACTAAAATAACATTTCCAAAAATTAATTTTCATAAAATAGATTTCAACAAAATAACCCTAATAATGTGCTATTTCTTCCAAATATTCCTTAAAAATAGGTCTTTGTAAATTTAAAAAAATTATTAATATTTAACTCATAACTATAATGATGTTTATAACTTGTAAGATCATGAATAAATGTATGCTATAAAAATTCAACAAATTCTTTATATTTTAAAAAAATAATATAAACCTAATAAAATTAGTAAAAATCATTCTACAAAAATAATTCATTGATTTTATTTCATCATATGATCATCCATGGTCAAGGGATTAGCCATTTTCATTCATATTAATTATCAATACAGATCATACATAATGTTTTATAAATTGATTTTTTTTTATATTGTTATCATCCCTAGGGAGTGTCAAGCCAATGCAACGTGATGATCATTGGTGTATATCAATTAAAACATGATTCATTCCCAAAAAAAAATCAATTAATTAAATATAGGTACATAAATTCCATAACAACACCCACTTGTTTAATACATATAAGGATATATTATAAGGAAAAATCATATAATCACTATCTTACCATAATTTTATAATGTTCTTCAGAATTAAATTTCACATTTAATCAAATGATTTTTTCCCTAATCAGTGATTTCATAAATCTAGTTCACATGGTTTCTAGTAACTTTTCATTAATACCAATTGTAGGGACCCTATAAACAACATCATATATCTTGTTTAGTTCTACATAACATTGGCTTATGATACATGCAATCTCATCCCAAATTGTATAATGGTTTAGTATTTATGAAAAAAAGAAACATATGAATCATAAATTACATTTGATAACATAAATTACATCTTATTTTTTTTCACGAATAAACTTATTCCATATTGAATATTATTACATTATAGATATTGTAAACATCATGTAATTTAAGAGAAAGGATAAAAAGTAAGGGTTACCCCAAATTATTATTGAGAATTTTGTATAATGGAATCAAAAATAAATCAATGAAAATAATGAATAATAAAAATTATATAATTTACCAAACAATACATTTAAATAAATTCAATATCGTGAAAGGATTATGTGTAATGAATATAAAATAGTAATAAATGAACACATGTTCCATTTAAATAACATGGACACCATTAAATGATAATAAATAATCAATGTGGTGTGCTAAAAAATATAAATTAAATCAATCTATCCAATATTTGTGAAAGAAATGTATCCATAGATAATATCATGTGGAAAATATCATTGAAAAAAATAATTAAATTTTAAATGAGGAGATTACATAAATATTGGGAACCATGTTTCCAATGTATATGGTAACTTTTCCTTAAAGACCATTCGAATGTTCTTTTTAAATATAATTAGTAAAATCCCCACTATGCTATAGTTTTCCAATTGATTAATCCCATGAGACCACTAATGTATCATGGGACTATCTATATCAAATCCCACATATGTTGTACTAGTCTAAATAATTCAACTTTTATCGAATGATTGAATTAACTCATAAAAATTATACCTTATCAAAAACCGATATTTTGTAATGGAAATTAATTTATCAATATTTCCCATTTTCATCAAAAAAAATTCTAAAAAACACCATATGTAAAAATGGAATACATTTTAGTTAGTAATAATATCAATGATATGTAATTTGGATATATTGGATTAAATTAACGATGAAAAAAAAGAATTCAGTAAGTGAATGTCGATATTTTCCTTGGTCAAAACAATAATTATGCATCCATAGAAAGATTAAGAATATAAGCAATTCATCATTTTCCCACTATAGAATGATATAAAGGTTATTATCATTGATAAATAAAAATGCGATAAAAATGAAATTAAAATATTTCATGAGGATAATATCTGTATCATTAGAAAAAAAATATGCAAAAAAATTCCATGAATATGAATTTTAATAAAATTTTCATTAAATATAGCCTCTTAAACATGAAATTGAGTCTCTAATGAAATGATAGTCATTTCAGTGGAAAATTATGTACATGTGTTAAATAACATTAATTTTTAATGCTAAAAAGGATAAGCATGTCAATTTTTGGAATGTGATAATCATATTAATTAAAAAAACATTGTGTAAAAGACATATAGTATAAAGACATGGCGTAAAAAATAACTTAATCTTGAGATAAATGAATAATTCAGATTGAGAATCGTTTCAGGTTAATAGTTTTAGGGAATTAGTCCATAACTATTACCACTCAAAAGTTACAAAGTAGACACTTCTACTCAGTTTCCCTTTTTTCATAAAACAACAACTTTGAAAAAAAATAGTAATGTCTAGTTCCATTTATTAGACATAATGGCTTTTTTTGATCCCATCATTGACCCTATTTGACTTTATGTTCTGTGAAAAACCTTTAAAAAACATGGGATGAGTATCAAAATCTCAGTAAGGAATACACAAAGAAGGAAATTATTAGTTTTTCAAAACAACAAGTAAACCATGAATACTATAACCTAAGTAATACATTTCACCTTTATGAATTACTGAATACTCTTCACCGAATAAAATATCACTTCATACCCTTTTTTAACAAAATGATTACCCATATAAAGAACACATAACATATAAATGTAACTAGGACAAAAACATACTTAAATGGAATAACCATAAGGTCGACTTCCACACATGTCACTAAATGGAATAACCATACGGCCGACTTCCATACCAAATCCATTGGACTTTATAATGTAACCACATGTCATGGTATTCATGGAACCACCGATCATTTGGTATATCACATAACCAACCGTCAAATGTCCGAGTACCATTATAATATCAAAAGACATAAAACAAATATAAAGAGTGAAAACATTTCCATGTTTCAATCACAATATATCACATAAATAAATTACTATAACAAATCAATTTTCAATACCAAAATACATAATAGTGTATATGGTATTTATTTTCTTTTAAAAACATTACGGCTTGTTCATGAATCCAATGATCAAATAATACTCCTAGCGGCCGAAAGGTCATTGTCACCGCATACTTTAAAAGGAACATTTTTTTGAATAATGCTTCATAAAAAAATATTACCTTTGAATGAAATGAAATGTAAAAAGGGTTTTATGGACTGCATAAAATAAAGTCATTTAGAAATCAAAAGATTCCTTAATGGAAGGAGATTGATACGAAGTCCTGTACAAATACGATATCCTAAGATTAAGTATAAATCAATTACATAATTATGTGTGACAAATATAAATACAACCAATATAACTGGATATTATTTGTATAAAAATAAGAGGTCAAAAACACAAATTCATAGCATGACATTGGCAAGGAGTAGAGGTTTAACCCAAGGAATTGAAATTGGGTTATGAAGTACCCTTATAGAAATTTGATAGCATAACGATGCCACATTAAAATACAGAAAATGAGTTGATGAGAGATAAAAAGGGTATCTCATCACTTGGAAGTAAAATTTACTGCAATAAGGATATATAATAACATATCTCAGTGTAAAAATATTTAAATTAAAAGAGCTAACAAAGAAAAGAATTTTAAAAATATGAGGGTGAAAGGTTCCCTTACCGATTTGGGTAACATTCGAAACGTACACCCCATGAATGAAGGATCATAAAATGAAGATATAAATACCCATATGTAATTTATATTACACAAATAATACAATAATGGGCAGTACGTACACCACATAGAAGGAAATAGTGAAAAATTTTGCATTAATCTCACAGGAATAAAAATTGAGATAAAACCCCTTACCTTATTCTAATCAATCGAGTCGTATGAACAAAAGATAACAAAAAAATGAATCACATAATAACATGATTAAAAATAGATTCATGATAATATATATGAAATGGTAGTACAAAATAATCCACATGTTACAAATAATTGGTGAACAATGGAAATCTCACGGAATTAAAAATTAGACAAGAAATCCCTTACAAAAATTCGGCAGCCTTACGGTGCCACATAAAACATCCAAAAATGGATTGATGAGATCAAAAAGGTACTATAATCATAGTTACATAAAAATTACAGTACGAGTAACATAAAATGACATCCCCCCAACATAATAAATATAATCATAAAAGAAATTTCATAAAAAAGAGTACATAAAAAGAAAGAGAGAGGTAGGATCGCTTACCTTAAGTCCGACTTGACCCGTTCGTTCCTTAACGTCCTGAATAATAAACTATAGTTAATTTGTACTTGATTTAGAACCTTTATCAAGTTTATTTTTCCTATTAAATCAATTAATACCATGTAATAAAAATTACATAGTCATTTATGTTTATAACGTTCGTTTAGTCGATATTTGGTACTTGAGTCAAAAATGGACTTCTTATAATTACAAGTTGTTCATGAGGTCAAAGGATAATTATATATTAATAATTATATTAATGATTTGGATATCACATATATCATATATATCCAGAATATACATGTATTTAATATAGTACATAACATTTTGAGGTATGAAATTAAATGCACTATTTATGGAGACGGCAAGTCGTACGTACGCATGAACGCTACTTCCATTTCTATTTCATATTTAATGTAATTAAAAAATAATGATAAATAATATTAATATAATTTTATTATTTTATCAAATATAATATATTTAATACTATCGATTATACATACCACATATGGTATGAACGAGTCATATCACATTGAGGGGGCAATATTCCGCACTTCCTCATATAAAATTATTGTTTTTAAACATACTGGAAATCATAAAGGTTTGCTATATATAAAAAAATTAAAGAAGAATAAAGAAAACATAAACATAATATATATCATATATAAATATTTTGACATCTTAAAGGCTACCATTATAGTTGTTAAAAGAAGATTGAACAATCATGGTTTCGTGAGGCAGTAATTCTTCAGCCACAGAAACAGTATGTTCTTTAACCATTAGACGAATGTGTGTGTGAGTGTAGGTAGAAATTTTTTAATAAAAACATCCTAGTATATTTATTATACTGGTGTTATTATGGGATCATATAATATCAAGATAGTGGTGAGTGAATAAGTAATATGAAAGGAAGAAACTCAAGAGAGGACATTACATCTAAATTGGGTAACTGTTTTTGATTTGAGCCAAAGGCTTCATTGGGAAGACTTCTGCCCAAAGTGAGGATTCTAGGAGTAAGAGAGGGATGTGGAGAAATAATATGATCTGATTTTTGATGATTCAAGGAATTTAGAGGTTTGGGTTAGGGGGTAGATGTGGAGGCCTTTTATAAGATGGAGGAGGGTCACTTTTGGAATGTCTTGAAATGATACTTTATTATTAAATGATTTTGGGATTTTAATGGTCCCACAAAGATATATTTCAAGGATAAGGTGATAAGGATTCTAAATAAACCCATATAATAGGTTTTTGACAAGTGAATTTCTTATATTTTACATTATATTTTTATTTTGTCTAAATCATTCATTAATAAGGTAATCACTACATCATCGTGGTGTCATAAATAAACTTATTTATGTAATGTCAAAAAATTATAAGAAAAATACCATGATGTAGGAAATATTTTGAGATTGTCCAAATAGTATTTATAGTCTATGAGATAATTTATGTCAACAAAATAAATTTTTTTTTACTTTGGTGTTACATAGTTTGGTTATATTTTCCATTCATTAAGAAATAATATGATAAATGCTCACTATCACACAAAATTGATTCCATGGGGTCCATTCGTTGGTACAAGGCATCCCATGTTCGGCCATGACAGAAGAAAAAGGAATTGGACAAATTTTGGGATAATTTTATATTGTTATGATGTTATTTTATTAACCTTAACTTCCTGATTACTAATTAATCCTGATAATTAAAGATAATTGTCGTTGTTACTATTCATCATGTCCAAAACAAAAGAGACTTAATTAAATAATTTGTACCTTCTGATTCTAAATATAGAATCCATTTTACCAAATTCAAATCACATAAATTTCAGTAATTAATTTAAATATAATTCCATTTGTCATTACCAAAGACGGGTTTTTAAGAAGTAAAATTCATCAAAAGATTGACATGATTTTACATCCAATTGAAATGTGAAATTACTTACAATGAACTAAATTGTATTAAATGATACAAAAATAATTCAAATAAACTTTAAAACCAATTTAATGTACAATATTACTATAAAATTAAATTATATGAAAAAGGCGTTTTGAAGTAAAATGCAGTATTTCCCACTATTCATTAAAAATGAACATTTATCAGAAAAACACCAAAAATTTATCCAAACTAAATTTGATATTCCAAATTCAATAATTATATACATATTACCAAATTCAAACCATATAAGTTTCATTAATTAATTTTATAATTGATTTCCGCTGTCAAAACAAATAGCGTGTTTTTATGAAACAATATATATTAAAAGATTGAGACTTGTTTATGTCCAATTTAAATGCGTATTTAATTCCAATCACAATCATTGGATTAAATGGTAAAAATATATTTCAACAAAACATTAAATCCAATTAAAAAAATATTCTAACCATATAAATAAATTAGATTAAATGGATGTTTTGAATTAAAATACAGCATTTAACTATTCATTAAAAAATGAACTTTATTGGAAAAATAACAAAAATTTACAAAAAGAAAATAATGATTTCCTGATTTTAAAGATGGAATTTATTTTTTAAAAATATAACATATATAATGGACAAAAATTTGTTTTAAAAAAGGTTCTGCATCAAAATTCATTTAATCTACCTTTTAAAGAATATTAGAATATTTATGGTTAAAGTCGAATTCTTTTCTTATTTTATGACTCTAAATTTTATTGGATAAATGTAAAAATATTTACCATACATATATAATTGTTTTTTAGTAAGTTTTGTTCATTCCTTCCATTCCAACGGTCAGGCATTAACTACCATTTAAAATAAAATTATTATATTATTAGTGGGAAATGTACAATTTCAAAGAAACACATTTTTGCGTATTGGATACGCCATTGAAAACAACATTCCCTTTAAAGTAATATTAAAATTTTATTAAAAAATATTAATAAATATGAAAATATCATATTCTTCATTTACCTGGATGTTACATCTTTCCCCCCTTTTGTAAATTGTGTCCTCGCAAGTTTAAAATTGGGCTCAGAAACTTCATTGAAAGCCCCTAATCGGAAAATGTGTAAATTAAACTATCATTTTACAAGAATGAAGTAAAAGTACAAAGATCACCCGAGACAACAGAGACTAGGATTACATGAAAACAAGGATATGGGGGAGAAAAAAAACCATCATGTTCTGATGGAGAGTGATAGAAAATATATCTAAAGGAAAGCTAACCACCAGAAAATCACAAGCTTGTGATGAATTAAATGGTATATGATTCACCAGTAGGAAAAGTGAATAGACAACGTTTTTGTTTTATGTTACGTCTTACTGAGGAATTTATTTTTGATCTTAACTAAATCATAAGGAAACATACTTACTTGTCAGGTACACTTTCATCTCTTACTAGATTTCTTGCACAAACTCAAATTTTCTCCAAAAGAGGAGTATTTAGGATGACTTGTACACATTAAGAGCACTATAATAATATTTTAGAGAATCCAATAATACACAAAAGAGGAACTATATGTATCCCATGTATTTAGGCCTTAACCAAAAACAAAACTATTAGTAAAAGATCATGTAATCCCTAAAAGGATAATCCTTTATAAAAATAAATACTACTCTTAATCTCCAGAAATCAACAAAAAGTACCCAAGGTTAAAGAAAGGCCTTTACAGAAACAGTTATCCATACATTTCTTCAAAGTAATTCAAACTAATATTGATACCCAAATCTCTAAAGGATATAATCACATAGTCATCCAAGGTAAATCGTAACATTTATCTCCAAATAACATCTGTTACTCTTAAAGTCTAATATTGAAAAGTAATTAACCTAATCACATAATCTCTATAACAGGTTAATAATTTCCATAGATAACCCAAAATCAACATATTATAGATTCATAAAATCATCTATCTAAAAATAAATATTCATACTAACCAAGGACTTCACATAGTCCAGTGGTAGCCAATAAATACAAGTCACACTTTCGTTGGGGGTTCGATTCCCACAACATTGTCCGACGCGAAGGGTTGTCACACTATTTGTGTGTTGTCCCTTTTCAAAAACTACATAATTCTTAAAACATTCCACAAAAAGTGATAAAAGTTTCAAAAATAAACATAACATAATTTAACTTAAATTTTTAATCATGCCTTTCATTTTCCATCATAACATGTAGTAACCCATAATTACCTCAAAATTTATGATCATATAAACCCTAATGGTTACCTTTATAATTATTTCTTGAACATCCACATCGAGTTAGTTCTCTGGTACATGATACATTAGAGAACTCACCAAGGTTCAATTAGTTAATCATGACTCTAGATAGTTGGATTATAATAACCACGTGATTTCTCATTGAATCCACCATTTCATCCAGTCTCTTAATCAATGAACCACCATAGTTTCCTTCAAACCCATTGTCACATTGGTGCTTGCTAGATCCATCCATTTATAAAAACAAAAAAGGGGAGTGTGAGTATATTTTTAAATTAATCATATAATAATAAGATATAATTATTCAGGTTATCTTAAAATCATTCACATTATAAAAAACAATGGCTCTTGCATAAATCATAACCATTATGGTAATGTCACGTGTGCTTAAAGAATACCATAACCTCTACTGATTTATAAACTTCCCTATGAAAAAAAACTATAAGGACCTGGCCTTATAATATTACTTAATCTTGAGTGAAATGAATAAATCACATTGAGAATCTTTTCATGTTTAGAGATTTAGAGAATTAGGCCATAACAATTACGTCTCAATAGTCACAAAGTAGACACATCTACTCAGTTTCAATGTTTTTATAAAATAAAAACTCTTAAAAAATAGTCATGTCCAATTCCATGTTTTAGATAGCATGATTTTCCTTAATCCCATCCTTTACCCTATTCCACATTATGTCCTATGAAAACATTTCAAAAACATGGGATCACTATAAAACACTCAGTATGGAATACAAAAATAAGGAAAGTATTAGTTTTTCAAAAAAACTAGTAAACCATGAATAATTTAACATAATTAATACTTTTCACCTTTATAAAGTAGTAAATACCATTCACTAAATAAAATATCACTACATACACTTTGGTAACCAAATTATTACCCATAAAAAGAACACATAACAGATAAATGTAACTGCGAACATAGACATACTTAAATGGAATAACCATACGGTAAACTTCCACACATGTCACTAAATGGAATAGCCATACAACGGAATTCCATACCCAATGAAATATAGGTTTTTATGTAACCACCTGTCATTTGGTATATCAAGTAACCAAACGTCAAATGTACATGTACCATTATAAATCATATGGCATGAAACAAATATAAAGGAACGAAAACATTTACACATTTCAATCACAATATATCAAATAAATATATTTCTATAAAAAATACATTATCAATTCCATTTTCAATTACAAAATACATAATAGAGTATATGGTATTTATTTTCGTTTAAAAATATTATAGCTTGTTGAGGAAGCCAAAGATCAAATAATACTCAAGGCGGCGGAAATGTCGTTGTCACTGCATAGGTTAAAAGAAACATTCCTTTTTTCAATTTAGTAAAATGATTCAAAGAAAAAAATTCAATATGAATGAAATGAAAATTCATAAGTTTTTTATGCACCATATAAAATAATGTTATGTAGAAATCAAAAGTTTCCTCAATTGATGGAGATTGGGATGTAGTCCCATAAAAAGGAGGTATCCTTAGATTTAGGATAAATCAATTACATAATTATGTGTAAAAAATATAAATACACCCAAAATAAGTGGATACTAAGTGTAAAGAAATCCGAGGTAATTCACACATAATAATAGCATGACATAATCAAGGATTAGAGGTTTAACTCAATGAATTGATATTGTATTAAGAATTACCCTTACCGAAATTTGACAGCCTAACGGCGTCATTTTAAAATTCAAAAAATGAGTTGATGATAGATAAAAAGGATATATCATCACATGGAACTAAAATTTACTACAATAAGGATTTATAAGAACATATCCCAACATAAGAAGATGTAAATTAAAATACCTAACAGAGAGAAGCCTTTTAAAAAGAGAAGGGTGAAAGGTTCCGTTACATATTTGGGTAACTTTCAAAACATACACCCCATGAAAGCAGGATCAAACAATGAAGATGTAAATAACTATTATTAATGTATATTATAACAAGAATACATAAATGGGCAGTACATACACCTCACAAAATGAAATAGTGGAAAATGTAGCTTGAATCTCATGAGAATAAAAAGTGAGATAAAAAACCCTTGCCTTATTCTAATCAATTGAGTTGTATGATGAAAAGATAATAAACACCAAATGAATCACATAATTCCATGAATATAAATATAATCATGATAATATATATTAAATGGAAGTACATAATACACCACATGTAACAAATAAGTGGTGAGTAATGGAAATCTCATATAATTAAAAGTGAGATAAGAAATCGCTTACGAAAATTGGGCAGCCTAACGGTGCCACATAAAACATCCAAAAACGGATTGATGAGATAAAATAGGTAATATCATAATATGAACATAAAAATTACAGTATGTGGATCATAAAAGAACATCCCCCAACATAAATACGTGGAGTTTAAATGAAATTTCATAAAATATAGTACTTAAAAAGAAAGAGAGAGGTAAGTTCCCTTAACTCAAGTCGGACTTGAACCGTTTATTATTCCGATTATATCACTTATTACCATGATATTAACATCACATAGTCATTTATGTTAATAACAACAGTTTTGTCGATATTTCGTACTTGAGTCAAAATTGGACTTCATATAATTACATGATGTTCATGTGGTCAAAGGATTATTATATTCATAATTAGAGTCATGATTTTGATATAATATATATCATTTGTATCCATCATATACATGTATTTATAATAGTACATAATATTTAGTGGTATGAAATGAAATGCACTATTCATGGAGATGGTATGTTGTACATACGCATGAATGAAACTTCCATTTATATTTATTATTTAATCTAATTAAAACATAATGATACATAGTAGAATTATAATTTTAGTATTGTGTCATATATAATGTCATTAATCTTTTCCTTTATACGTACCACATATGGTATGAACAAGTCATATAACTTTATGGGGGCG
This sequence comes from Viscum album, assembly GCA_963277665.1. Lineage (NCBI taxonomy): Eukaryota > Viridiplantae > Streptophyta > Magnoliopsida > Santalales > Viscaceae > Viscum > Viscum album. Next base: position 522,700,118 of record OY728160.1, read on the forward strand.
GTAGACCGCACTTCCTCAAATCAAATTATCGTGTTTACACATAATTGACACCATAAAGGTTTTCTATATATATAAAAATAGAGAATTATAAATAAATCAAAAACATGATATATATAATATATAAATACAGTGACATCTTAATGGCCACCATGGAAGGTGTTAAAAGAATATTGAACAATCCTCGTTTCGTGAGGCAGTAATTTGCCACCCATAGAATTAGAATATTATTTAACCATTAGACGAAGGTATGTGTATGTGTAGGTAGAATACATTTCATAACAACATCCTAGTAAATTGAGTATACTGGTGTTATTATGTCATTAAATAATAAGAAGATATTGATGACTGAAGAAGGAAAATAAAAGGAAAAAAATCAAGAGAAGGCATTACCTCTAAATCGTGTAACTCATTTTGATTTGAGAAAAAGGCTTCCTTAAGAAGACTTCTGCCCAATGTGAGGCTTCTAGGAGTAATAGAGGTAGTTGGAGAGAAAATATGACCATATTTTGGATGTTCCATGTGATTGAGAGGTGTGGGTAAGGGGTTAGAGGTGTGGCCTTTTATTAGAGGGATGAGGGTTACTTTTGGTATGTCTTGAAATGTTACTTTATATTAAAATGATTTTCATATTTTAAAGGTCACAAAATGATATATTTTTCTTGGATAAGGTGATAAGGGTTCTAAATCCACCCATCCAAATTTATTTAGACATGTTTATGTCTTATATTTTATATTATCTTTTCATTTTATTTAAATTGTTCATTAATGTGGTAATCCCTGCATCATCATGGTGTCATAAATAAATTTATTTATTTAATTAATAAATATTATAAAACAAATACAATGATGTAGGAAATATTTTTATCTTGAAAAATTACTACTTATAGTACACGATATCATTTATTTAATCAAAATAAATTTTTTTTAATTAGGGGTTACATAGTTTGGTTATATCTTCCTTTCATTATAAAATAATATGATAAAAAGGTCAATATCACCCAAAAGTGATTCCATGGCATCCATAAATTGGTAAAAGGAATCCCATGGTCGTTAATGAAACATCCAAAAGTATTTAGACACATGTTGGGGTAATTTTATATAATTATGAGATTATTTTGTTACCCTGAACTACCCGATTACTAATTAATCATGATAATTAAAGATAATTGTCGTCATTACTATTCATAATGTCCAAAATCAAAAGAGTCTTAATTACATAATTTGTACCATTTGATTCCAAATAGGAATCCATTTTACCAAATTCCAAACACAGAATATTCAGTAATTAATTTAAAAATAATTCCCATTGTCACAACCAATAATGGGTTTTTAAGAAGTAAAATTTATCAAAATATTAACATGTTTTTACATCAAATTGAAAAGTGAAATAACTTCCAATGTAAAAAATTGTATTAAGTGATAGAAAAATAATTAAATTACACATTAAATCCAATTAAATGTACAATATATATATATAATTAAATTAGATGAAAAATCATTTTTGAAGTAAAATGGAGTATTTTCCACTATTCATTAAAAATAAACATTTGTCAGATAAACACCATAAATTTATCCAAATTAGATTTGATAATCCAAATTAAAAAATGATTTACATGTTACCAAATTCATAACATATACTTTTCATTAATTAATTTTATAATGAATTCCTTCTGTCAAAACAAGGAGCGTGTTTTTATTAAACAATATCTATCAAAAGATTGACACTTGTTTGTGTCCAATTTCAATGTGAAATTAATTCCAATGCCTATCATTGCATTAAATGGTAAAAATATATTTCAACTATACTTTAAAACCCACTATAATGATATTATATCCATATAAATATATTAGATTAAAATGTGTTTTTGAATTAAAATACAGCATTTTCACTATTCATTAAAAATGAACTTAATCGAAAAAATAACAAAAATTTACACAAAGTAAATTTTGATGTCACAATTATAAAGATGTATTTTATTTTAGAAAATATAACATATAAAATTGGCAAAAATTAGTTTTAAAAAATGTTCACCATCAAAACACGGTTAATCCACCTTTTAAAGAATATTAGAATATATATGCTTAAAATCGATTTTTTTTCTTATTTTAATACTCTAAATTTTATTAGATAAATTTAAACATATTTAGCAATCATATATAAACGTTTTTTACTTAGTTCTGTTCATTCCCGCCAATACAACAGCTGGGCGTTAACTACCATTTAAAATAACATTATTATATTATTTGTGTGCAATGTAAGAATTCAAAGAAACTCGTTGTTGCGTATTGGGTACGCCATCGAACACAACAATACCATTAAAGTAATATTAACATTTAATTCAAAAATATTAATAAATATGAAAATATAATATTTTTTATTTATCTGGGATGTTACATCCTACCCCCCATTTGATAATTTCATCCTCGCAATTTTAAAATTAGGCTCATAGACTTCATTGAAAGCCCCACATCAAAAAAGGAGTAAATTAAAATATCAATTTTTAAGAAAGAAACACAAGTATAATGGTCACCCGAGATACTAGATACTAGTATTACATGAAAACATGTATATGGAGGAGAAAAAAAACCATCATGTTATGATGGAGAGTGATAGAAAATATATATAAGGGAATGTTAACCACCAGAAAATCAGAAGGTTGTGATGGGTTAAACGGTATTTAATACCCTAGTAGGAAATGTTAACAGACAAAATTTTTGTTTTGTTTTACTTTTCATTGAGGAATTTATTTTTTATCATAACTAAATCATAAGGAAACATACATACATATCATGTAGAATTTCATATATTAATATATTTCTTACACAAACTCATATTTTCTCCAAAAGATGAGTATTTAGGATGACATGCTCAGATTAAGAGTGCTATAATAAACTTCTAGAGAATCACATAATCCACAAAAGATGAAATATATATTTCCCATGTCTTTAGACATTAACCAAATCCAAAACATTTAGTAAAAGATCAGATAATCCCCAAATGGATAATCCTTTAAAAAAAATACTACTCTTAATCTCCAAAACTAAACAAAAATATCACAACGTTAATGAAATACTGTCACATAAACAACTATCCATTAATTCTTCAAATTAATCCAAACTAATATTGAAACGAAAATCTCTAAATGATATAATAACATGGTCTTTCAAGGTAAATATTAACATTTATCTCCAAATAACATCAGTTACTCTTAAAGTCAAATATTGAAAAGTAATTAACCTAATCACATATCCTCCGTGATAGGTTAATAATTTCCACAGATAAGTCAAAATCAACTTATTATTGATTCATAAAATCATCTAACTAAAAATAATTAGTCATACTAACCAGGGACTTTATGTAGTCCAGTGGTGGCTGATAAATACCAGTAACACTTTTTTTGTGGGTTCAATTCGCACAACTTCGTCCGACACGACGAGTTGTCACACCATTTGTGTGTTTTCCATTTTAAAAATCTACATAATTCATAAAACATTCTCCAAAAAGTGATAAATTTTTTAAAAATAACCATAACATAATTTAACCTCAAGTATATATCATGCATTTTATATTCTATTATAACATATCATAACCCATAATTACCTAAAAAGATAGGATCATATAAACCCTAATGGTTTCCATTATAATTATTACCTGAACTTATATGTTGAGTTGGTTCTCTGGTACATGATACATTAGAGAAATCAATAAGGTTCACGTGGATAATCATGACCCCTGATAATTGGTTTATAATAACAACAAGATTTCTTATTGAATCCCCCATTTCATCCAGTCTTTTAATTAATGAACCACCACAGTTTCCTTCAAACCCATTATCACTTTGGTGCCTGCTAGATCCATCCATTTACAAAAACCAAATAGTTCAGTGTGATTATATCAGTAAATTAATCATAGAATACTATGATATAATTATTCAGGTTATCTGAAACTCATTAACTTTATAAGAAAACTATGACCCTTTCTTAAATCCTAACCATTATGGTAATGTCTCTTGTTCTTAAAGAATACCCTAACCTCTAATTTTATCTAAACCTCCCTTTGATACCAACTACTAGGACCTGGCCTTAAAACATTACTTAATCTTGAGATAAATGAATAAATCACATTGTGGATCTTTTCTGGTTTAGAATTTTAGAGAATTGGGCCATAACTGTTTCATCTCAAAATATACAAAGTGGACACTTCTACTCAGTTTCCATTTTTTTCATTTAAAAAAATATTAAAAAAATAGCCATGTCCAGTTCCATGTTTTAGACAGCATGACTTTCCTTGATCCCGTCCTTGACCCTATTCCACTTTATGTCCTGTGAAAAACAATTCAAAAACAAGAGATCAGTATAAACACCTCAGTATGGAATACACAAATAAGTAAAGTATTAGTTTTCCAAAAAAAATAGTAAACAATGACTAATTTAACATAAGTAATACTTTTCACCATTATAAATCAGTAAATACTCTTCACTGAATAAAATATCACTACATACCCTTTTGTAACCAAAAGATTACATATAAAAAGAACAGATAACATATAAAGTTAACATGGAACATAAACATACTTAAATGGAATAACCATGCGGTCGACTTCTACACATGTCACTAAAGGTAATACCCATACTGTCGATTCCATACCCAATGCATTGAAGGTTATAACGCAACCACCCATACTGGTATTCATGGAACGACCCGTCATTTGGTATATCACGTAACCAACCGTCAAATTTCCATTTACCATTATAAAATAATAAGACATAAGAAAAATATAATGGAAAGAAAACATTTCCACATTTCAATCACAATATATCACTTAAATATATTGCTATAAAAAATCCATTATCAAAACCATTTTCAATACAAAAATGCATAGTATAGTATATGTTATTTATTTTCAATTTAAAACATTACGTCTTATTAAAGAAACCAAAGATAAAATAATACTCGTGGTGGTGGAAAGGTCGTTGTCACCACGTATGTTAAAAGAAAGATTATTTTTTGTCATTTAGTTAAATGATTCATAGAAAATGATACACATTAAATGAAATGAAAAGTGAAAAATGTTTTATGCACCGTATAAAATAAAGATGTGTAGAAATCAAAATTTTCCTCAATGGAAGGATATTGACACGAAGTCTCATAAAATGACGGTATCATTAGATTAAGGATAAATCAATTACATAGTTATGAGTGACTAATAAAAATACTCCCAATATAAGTGGATATAAATTGTAAAGAAATTAGATGTCATCCACACATATTTATAGCACGACATAATCAAGGAGTAGAGGTTTAACCCAATGAATTGAAATTGGGCTAAGAAGTCCCCTTAACGAAATTTGACAGCCTAATAGCGTCACTATAAAATTCAGAAAATGAGTTGATTAGAGATAAAATGGGAATCTCTTCACATGGAAGTAAAATTTACAGCAATAAGGATATATAATAACATATACCAACATAAGTAGATGTATATTAAAAGTCCTAACAAAGAGAAGCCTTTAAAAAAGACGAGGGTGAAAGGTTCCATTACCAATTTGGGTAACTTTCAAAACGTACACCCCATGAAAGAAGGATCATACAATGAAGAGGTAAATACCCATTATTAAATTATATTACACAACGAATACAATCATTGGATGTACATACACAAAAAAAAAAGGAAATACTGGAAAATGTAGCATGAATCTCACAGGAATAAAAAGTGAGATAAAAACACATTACCTCATTGTAATCAATCCTGTTGTATAACGAAAAAATAATAAACACAAAACGAATCACATAATAAAATGAATATAAATATAATAATGATAATATATATGAAATTTCAGTACAAAATACACCACATGTAACAAATAAGTGGTGACCAATGGAAATATCACGAAATTATAAGTGGGAAAATAAATCCCTTACAAAAAATCGACATCCTAACAGCGCCACTTAGAAGTTCCAAAAATGGATTGATGAGATCAAATAGGTACATTAATCATAATAACATAAAAATTACAGTAATAGGAACATAATAGAACATCCCCCAACCTAAGAATGTGGAGCTTAAAATAAATGTCATAAAAGATAGTACTCAAAAAGTAATAGAGAGGTAGTTTCCCTTACATCAAGTCTGAATTGAACCGTTCGTTCTTTAACATCATGAATAATAAACTAAATTTAATTATACTTTATTCAGAAGCTTTTTCAATTTTATTTTTCCACTTATATCCCTAATTACCATGATATAAACATTACATAATCATTTATGTTAATAACGATCGTTTTGTTGATATTTAGCACTTGAGTCAAAATTGGACTTCATATAATTACATGTTGTGTAGAGACCCAAATCTTGACGTACATGGACATTACATTACTTTTGCGGAGTAATTAATACATAACAAAAATAGAACCACAAATACTGTTATAGTTTAGTGTCTTTGGAAACTCGGAATAAAATCTTCTAATCGTGGTGAAAGATCTTCAACATCTCCCATAATGATCTTCCCCTTTTGTTTCTTACCTAAAACCTTTATTTATATCCTGGGGAAATGAAAACATAAAATGGGTGATCTCAAATGCTCAGTAAGGGTAAGTATAGAGAATATAATGAAATCCTTAGTCATTTGAATGTAATAAAAACATGAGCACAAAATCTAAACATCAAAATCTTGAACAATGACATAAAACATTGTAGTACTTAAGGCATTGATCATGAAGAAAAAATTAATCATGATAAATTAGCATGGTAATAAAACATGTAATTGTGGAAACCATTAATCACATGATATAATTTCCATAGTAGCCAAGGAATTGCTGCCAAGACCATCTTAGTGGACAAAGTCACTTTTTGAATCGAGTTCACACCTCATTCCAGTCCTCTATTACTGAACTGGTTTAATGTGCCATTCCAGCCTTGTCTATATCATGAGATATAAATCCATACCCAATTCATTATAAGGATATATTTCTCCCACCCATCTCATAATTAAATAATTATTACTTATTCCACAAAATAAACGTAAAACATTCACCATAACCCAAAGAATAAAATGTCTTTCATAAACATCATCCCATCATTCAATAATCCATATAAAATAAATGGAAATTTCATCATAAGAAAAGTGAAACCATGTAAATAATAGAGACATTATACTTGAAACATACACATATGAAATAATGTCATCTTATATGGAAAATGTTTTTGATAAAACATTTGAAATGAATTTTTGAGGAAAATACCCTTTTTCTTCAAAATCATTTTGTTTTCAAGAAAAGGTCATGAAATTTTAAAATAAAAGGCTTTTGTTTAAAATATTCATGAAATATTTTTGAGGAACCTTCATAAAAATAAGGTTTTATAAAACCGTAAAAATCCTTTCATGCCGTATACGTTAAAAACATTCTTCTCGTACTTTTGTAGAAAAAGTCAAAAAGTTCCTTGTAGGGTAAATAAAAGAATGTTTTTGTCCATACAATGGGATAAAATTATAAATGGGTTAAAAGGACTTTAAAAATACATTAATACACATTTATAAAACGTGGACATGGATGATATAAATAACCCAAGTAAATACTTACGAATATGCAATCTCAGATAAAAATGAGATTTGCAAAATTATCCCTTACCTTTGGTCTGATATGCTTTGTAAATATCCGAACCTCCTGTATAATGATTTAAATAATGTCATTGACTTAATAAAGAATCATATTCATTGTTGTGATATCATATATGTTTCACTTATGAATTTATATTTCCTTATCATTTGTAAATTCCATGTTAAAGCAGCGTTTTTGGTAAAATCATTTCATTTATCGTATGTGTTTCGACTTGTCGTTCTTGATATTATTACTTATATACTGATTTACATAATTCCAAAATGTAAAACATGATTTATATATAATATATATTCATCATATACATATATATATTATATATCATTAAAAGGAATGAAATACATTGTTCATGGAGACGGTAGGTCGTACGTACGCATGAATGCTATTTTCGTTTCCTTATTGAATTGAATGAAACTAAATAGATGACATACATATATATATATATATTTATACATAAATCCAGTAGAATTAATATTTGATATATTTCATTATTATTTATTTTATAAACTTTATGATCTTTCATTTATGGTTAACATGGAGAATGAATCTCACCGCGTCGTGGAGACGGTAGTCTGTACGTACGCACGAGCGATGATATCGTTTCCATAATTATTGAATAGAATTGGAGTGGATGGTATAATATATCAGAATCATTATGATTTTAAAATAAACATATATAGTTATTCTTTACACCATTATACCCATCCATTTAAGGTGTTGGTAGAAATACAGAATTCAGCACGACGTAGAGATGGAATTCCGTACATACGCACGCGTGATGATTTCGTTTTCCGTAGGATGGATAGATGGTGAAATAGGTTTGTTTCATACATATAATAAAATATCAGTATATGAGTTATACTTATGTTATTACTTTATAATGAAAATACTAAAGAAGAATAAGTGGAAGAAGAAATAATGTTGAAAGAATCAGTAACGAACATTACCTCTTCTTTGATGCTTCTCTTTGAGACCTCCTCTAAGGGACAAAAATTGGACTTTGAAGAAGACCAGAACCTCTAAGATGTTTATATGGAAGTGTAGAAGAGAATTTTTCAGGTTTTGGACGAACTGGAAGGATCAAAGTGGTGTGAGGAAGAGAGGGAGGAGGTGCCCTTTTATAAGGGAGGAGAGGGGCACCTTTGGAAAAACTAAAAATATTATTTTATTATAAAGTCATATTCGGATTTTAATAGGTTAAGATTGATTTTTTTTCAAAACTAATGTGGGGATGTGTCTAAATAATCCCATTCAATAGAATTTAGATAAGTTTAGGTTTCTATTTTAACCTTATCATTTAGATTTAACCTTAAGTTAAATAATTTTGCCTTTACCGTGTCTTAATGTTTACTTACACTATAAGGTCAATAAACTTAATATAACAATCCAAAAGAACCCAAAGTTGTTTATTATTAATATATATATCCTTATATATGACATTTTTCTGAACCATAGATTTTTAGGAATAAAATAAAAATTAATAATATAATATTTGTTTTAAAAAGTATTTTATGTTTATTTTGAAACTATTTGGTAATTGATTTTTTTGAAACTTATAACTGAATTATTTGTCCGAAAAAAGTTAATTAAATCAAAACTAACATGTCATATTAACCTGTAAATTTTTTTAAATTCATAAAAAGTCTCAAATTACATTTATTTTGGTATTTATAACATCAATTATGTTAATATTTCATTAATAAGATAATTACCACATCATATTTGTGTCATAAATAAATTATCTTATTTAATGTGTAAAAATTATAAATAAAATACCATTATGTATTAAATCTTATTATATTTCTAATTAATTTTTATAGTCGAATTTATCTTAAGTATAACCCTATATTAAAAATTATTTACTTATTAAACATTTATTTTATCTTTTTTAACCCTTCTTTAAATAAATTAATATTAAATGTCGAAATCTAATCCAAGTGGGCCTAAGTGGTCATAATGTATTACTAAGGTTGATTTTGGTCGATTTAAACTTATTCAATAGAATTAGGACATGTTTTATTGTAATAATAATATCATTTTTACCGTTAATTATCCTACTTACTTTGAACTGTGGTAAATAAAAGTATAAAGATACCATTCACCAAAAATTATTTTCATCTCATTGAACCACATATTAATCCTTTATGTTAACCGTGTCTCTCAGATTTTTGAAATTCAATTCACAGATGTGGTAAAATTTAATTTAAATTAATAAAAGTCAGGTTTTTAACTACCAGTAAGTGGTTTCACTATTCATCAAAGATTGATGTTTTTCAGAAAAATACCAAATATTCAGCCTAAGAATTTTTTGATATTACGAATTCAAAATTTATGTCTATTTTATCAAATTCATAACATATAAGTGGAATTAATTAATTTTAAATTTAATCACCGTTATCAAAACAAATAGCGCGTTTTTAAGAAACAAAAACAATCAAAAGATTGATACTTGTTTATATCCAATTTGAAAGTGAAATTAATTATAATGAACAAAATTGGATTAAGTGGTAAAAATATATTATAATTACAATTTAAAACCAATTAAAAAGATAATCTAAACATATAAATTATTGTGATGAAAAAAGATGTTTTTAATTAAAATATAGTGTGTTTTTACTATTCATTAAAATATGAAAGTTATCAGAATAATATGTAAAATTTATCCAAATTAAATTTTTATATCCTGGTTCCTAAGAAGAACTTTATTTTGTCAAATTGAACTTATAGACATGTCAAAAACAATATTTAAGGTGGGTCCGTCATCAAAAGGCTGGAAAACTGCAATTTTTTAAAAATACATATTTTACACGAAAAATTTATTTTGTACTCATACCATATTCTAGAAAATGTGTAATATGGATAATAATTTTATAAAATTAAAAATTTATTTAATACTATTCATAACGGCTAGACTATAAAAATATTATAACAATATATCATTGTTTAGTGAAACCTGGTATTGCGTACAACACACGATATCAATGAAAGTCGCGATTGTGTGTAATGCAAGCCATGTCATGGTTGCGTGTTGTGAAAGAATCCTCCGTTGTTTCGTATAACATAATCCAACCATATTTCATTTATATATTGAATATATATATATACACTCAATGTTTCATAGAATAAATGCTATCAAAATTGTGTGTAACATGATCCAAGAATAGTGTTGTGTATACTGCAAGCTCATACGGTGTTGCGTATAGCGCGAGACAATATTGTTGTAGCATAGAACACAAGATATCAATTAAATTAAAATAATATTTTTCATTAAATCTTTGGATGTTACATTCTACCCCCTTTAAAATGAATGTCTCCCTCAAAATTCGTCGGGGTTATAATTCTTTTACTATTTATAGAAACCCACATCATAAAAAGGAATACCAAAACATACTTTTAAAAACTAAAGTATGCAATGTAACAATTACACAAAGAAAATCATCACTAGGTTTCCATATAGGATAGCATAGTTGAAAATATGGATATGGATGAAAAATCTAACCTTAATTATCTGATGGAGAGTGGTAGAGAACATGGTTATGAAAAATCCATCAATAACAAAGACATTGATTTTTGATGATCTAAAGTACCATCTGATTCATCAGATATAAGGGTACTAGGACAACATTTTTGGTTTTCAAGATCATATCCCTAATTTTGATGAAATTGGAATTAGAAGAAATAATTTCATGATTTTGGTACAGTCTCACCGTTGGTCATTCTTTGGACAATTTCCACTTCATCTCTTAATGAAATGAAGTTGAATTTTTCATTCGTGAAGTGTTAGCAGTTCATGTGATATAATGATTGATCATTCCATCTGTCTCAAACAAGAAGGTTATAAAAGTTATCAAAAATACATAAGTCCATCTATACTGAGATTAATCATATATGGTTCCTAAAATGGGAATATGCTTAATATATCATACTATATAATATAATAAAACTCATTTATACTAAACAACGACTTCCTGTAGGCTAGTGGTAGGCAATAATGTCCAGTCTCACTTCGGTTGTGGGTTTGATTCCCACAGCCTTTTCCGACGTGATGGGTTGTCGCCCATCTTGTGGGTTGTCCTTTTTCTATAACTACATTACTATAACATCCCATAAAAATATCAAAAAAAATTCTATCTTTTAATAATACTAAATTATGTCCAACATAATACATTCTCAACTTTAGAATTATCTATAATACTGAAGTCCACTCTTATATTATAGTGAAAATGATTACTAGAGATTTCATATAATAAGAATGTTAATACCATCGTTGATCCCCATATATCATAAGATATGTCTTGTTGGTCAGATTCCAAACATTCGAAGGCCTTAATCATGTATTCTCTTGAAAAATTAAAACCCATTGAATCTTAGTGAAAACATGAGAGCTATCAAAAGTTAAATCCTTCCACATACCAAAATCCCATAATTATATATAATCAAACCATGATATAACTATTTTTTTATATCAGTCACGAGCTCATGAATATTATAAAAAAATTCATTTTCTCTTTATCCCTTCATTATGCGCATATCAAATTGTTTTCAAAAATATCTCAATCACTTTCCATGGTTATCGGTACAATTAAATTATTGAAAACCACAATAGACCAACACATAAATATTCCAATATTCCACGATACTATATACAACATTATTTTGGAATCCCATTACTTAAACACATAATCATTCCACCACATCATTGCCAAATTCAACATCACCAATAATGATCGCATGTGACTTCCCTTTGTCCTTTGACTTATGTGGTTTATCTTGTCGATCATCACTAACCCATGGATTAGGGAATTTATTAGAATAATACCCCATTTCCTTGCCATTGAATCATTGAAGTGCTAGTGGTGCATTCTCTGCAGTCTATTCTTTATTCACATCATTAGAAACCCTTTTCCCATTACTTCGAAACTCAGCTGCTCAATGACCTTCTTTTCCACACTTAAAACATTTTCTAGTCCCATTAAGACAATCACCACCATACTTATTTCCACACTTTGAGCATAAGGAAAGAGTCATCTTCTTTTCACCATTATTCTGAGATTTCTCCTTGAACTTCATCTTTCATTTATTGTCAAACCCATGAGATGGATAAGTAACACCAACTTCCATTTCTACCATGATAGCACAACACACAATTTCTTCATAGCTACTGAAGTATCTTATAGCTAATTCCCTACGAAGATTTTGTTTTAAGCCAATGAAGAATCGATCAACTTTACTTTCAGGTTGGATGATAATTCCAGATGCATACCTTGTAAGCCTTGTAAAATTCTCTTCGTATACACCAATAGATTCATCTTCCATTTTCTTTAGTTCAGGAAACTCTTTCTCCATACTTTTTAGAAGAATACGAGGGATTTACTAATTGAAAAAGAAGTTCTTGAACTCGTCCCATTCCATGGACTAAATTTCATCTCGTGGCCTCATATTCTTGATAAGATTCCAACATTGATCAGCTTATCCTTCCAAACGATATACTACTAAGATGACTTTATCATGTTCAGAACATTGAAGAAATGAAAATATCATTTTTGTGGTACTGATCTATTGTTCAGCAACAAGTGGATCAGAGGACCCACTGAACGAAGTTGGACGTTGCCTAAGGAAATAATCAATAGAATATTGTTACCTTCTTTGCTCATTTGGAAGTACAGAATGATTCATAGCTTGTGTAAGTATAGAAATAAGATTTTTCACTCCATCTCCCATAACATTTGTTTACTCAGGAGGAAATATAAGTTTCATTAATTAATTTTATAATTAATTCCCACTGTAAAACCAAATAACATGTTTTTTTGAAACAATATCTATCAAAAGATTGAAACTTGTTTTGGTCCTATTTCAATATGAATATAATTCCAATGACTATCATTGGATTAAATTGTAAAAATTTATTTAAGCTAAACATTAAACCTAATTAAAAATATATTCTAACCATATAAATAAATTATATTAAAATGATGTTTTGAATTAAAATACAGTATTTTCACTATTCATTAAATAATGAACTTTATCGGAAAAATAACAAAAATTTACACAAAGTTAATTTTGATTTCTTGATTCTAAAAAAGAATTTTATTTTTTCAAATATAACATATAAAATTGACAAATATTATTTTTTAAGAAAATTCCATAAAAAAGAAGGTCAATCGACCTTTTAAAGAACATTAGAATATTTATTCTTAAAATCGAAATCATTTCTTATATTAAGACTCTAAATTTTATTAGATAGATGTAAAAATATTTAGAAAACATATATAATCATTCTATAGTCAGTTTTGTTCATTCCCACCATTAAAACAGCTATGTGTTAAAGACCATTTAAAATAATATTATTATATTATTAGTGTGCATGTAAGATCTCAATGAAACTCGTTGTTGCATATTGGGTACGCCATCGAACACAACATTCAATTTAAAGTAATATTAACATTTTATTCACAAATATTAATAAATATAAAAATATCATATTCTTTATTTAGTTGGGATAATACATCATTCTATTATTTTGGGAATTATGTCCTCGCAATTTTAAAATTGGGCTCAGAAACATCATTGAAAGCCACAAATCGGAAAAGGAGTAAATTAAACTATCACTTTATAAGAAAGAATGAAAAGTGAAAAGGTCACCTGAGACAATAGATACTAGGATTATAGGAAAACATGGATATTTAGGAGGAAACAAACCATCATGTTCTGATAGAGAGTGGCAGAAAATATATCTAGGGGAATGTTAACCACCAGAAAATCACAAGCTTGTGATGGGTTAAACAGTAATTGATTCCCCCGTAGGAAAAGATAACAGACAATGTTTTTGGTTTATATTACTTTTCATTGAGAATTTTTTTTCATATTTACTAAATCAAAAGGAAACATACTTACTTGTCATGTAGACTTTTATCTCTTACTATATTTCTTACACAAACTCAAATTTTCACCAAAATATGAGTATTTAGGATGATTTGTTCACATTAAGAGCGTTATAGTCAACTTCTAGAGAATCACATAATCCACAAAATATGAACTATATATTTCCCATGTCATTAGACTATAACCAAAAAAATTATTAACTAAAAGATCAGATAATCCCCAATAGGATAATCCTTTATGAAAATAAATACTACTCTTAATCTCCAAAATTCAACAAAAAGAACCCATGGTTAAAGAAAGGCCATTACATAAATAGTTATCCATAAAATTCTTCAAAGTAATCCAATCTATTATTGAAACCCACATCTCTAAAGGATATAATCACATAGACTTTGAAGGTAAATCTTAACATTTATTTCCAAACAACATCAGTTACTCATAAAGTCTAATATTGAAAAGTAATTAACCTAATCACATATCTTCCCTGATAGGTTAATCATTTCCATAGATAACCCAAAATAAACATATTATTGACTCATAAAATCATATAACTAAAAATATTTCTCATACTAACCAGGGAATTCACGTAGTCCAGTGGTAGCTGATAAATTACATTCGCACTTTCTTTGTGGGTTTGATTCCCACAGCTTCGTCATAAGCGATGGGTTGTCACACCATTTGCCTGTTGTCCATTTTCAAAAACTAAATAATTCTTAAAACATTCCACTAAAAGTGATATAATCGTCAAAAATAACCATAACATAATTTAACCTCATGTTTATCTCATGAATTTCATTTTCTGTCATAACATATAGTAACCCATAATTATCTCAAAAGTTAGGATCATATAAACCCAAGTGGTTACCTTTATAATTATTACTTGAACTTCTACATCGAGTTGGTTCTCTGGTACATGATGCATTAGGGAAATTACCAAGGATAAAGTGGTTAATCTTGAATCTTGATAGTTGATTTAGAATGAACACAAGATTTCTCATTGAATCCCCCATTTCATCCAGTCTCTTAATCAAATAACCACCATAGTTTCCTTGAAACCCATTGTCACTTTGGTTCATACTAGATCCACCCATTTACCAAAACCAAAAAGATTAGTGTGGGTATATCAGTATATTAATCATAAAATACTAATATATAATTATTCAGGTTATCTTAAACTCATTAAATTTATAAAAAAAGTATGTCTCTTTCTGAAATCCAAATAATTATGGTAATGTCACTTGTTCTTAATGAATACCCTGACCTCTAAAGTTATCTAAATATCCATTTGATACACACTATAAGGACCTGACCTTAAAACATTACTTAATCTTGAGTTAAATGAATTAATCACATTGATGATCTTTTCTGGTTTAGAGTTTTAGATAATTAGGCCATAACTATTACATCTCAAATGTTACAAAGTAGACACTTCTAATCAGTTTCCATTTTTTCGTAAAATAAATACACTTAAAAAAATATTCATGTTCAGTTCCATGATTTAGACAGCATGACTTCACTTGATCCCATCCTTTACACTATTACACTTTATTTCCTATGAAAAACATTTGAAAAACATGGGATCAGCATTAAATCCTCTATAAGGAATACCCAAATAAGGAATGTATTTGTTTTTCCAAAAAACTAGTATACCATAAATAATTTAACATAAGTAATACATTTCACCTTTATGAAGTATTAAATACTCTTCATAGAGTAAAATATCACAACTTACCCTTTTTTCAACAATATATTACCCATAAAAAGAACACATAACATACAAATGTAACATATTACATAAACGTACAAAAATGAAATAACCATACAGTCGACTTCCACACATGTCACTAAATGGAATATCCATAAGGCTGACTTCCATACCCAATGAATATGAGCTAATAATGTAACCACTCATCCTGATATTCATGACACCAATCATCATTTGGTATATCATATAACCAATCGTCGAATTTCCAAGTACCATTATAAAATCATAAGACATAAAAAAATATAAAGGAAATAAAACATTTACACATTTCAATCACAATATATCACTTAAATATATTTCTATAACAAATAAATTATCAAAAACATTTTCAATACCAAAATACATAATAGTTTATATTGTATTTATTTTCTTTTAAAAACATTACGGCTTGTCGAGGAAGCCAACGATCAAATAGTACTCGCGGTGACAGAAAGGTCGTTCTCAATGCATACATTAAAAGAAACATTCCTTTTTTTCATTTAGTAACATGATTCATAGAAAAAGATTCCTTTTGAATGAAATGAAAATTCAAAAAGTTTTTATGCACCATATAAAATAAAGTTGTGTAGAAATCAAAACATTCCTCAATGTTAGGATATTGAGATGAAGTACCATACAAAGATGGTATCCTTTGATTAGGGATAGATAAATTACATAATAAAGTCTGAATAATATAAATACACCAAATATAAGTGGACATTAAGTTTATATAAATCATAGTTCATCTACACATATTCATAGGACGACATAATCAAGCATTATATGATTAACCCAACAAATTGAAATTGGGTTAAGAAGTCCCCTTACAAAAATTTGAGAGCCTAACAGTGTCACTTTAAAATTCAAAAAATGATTTTATGAGAGATAAAAAGGGTATCTCATCACATGTAAGTAAAATTTACAAAAATAAGGATATATATGATTGTATCCCAACATAATAAGATGTAAATTAAAAGACCAATCAATGAGAAGCCTACTAAAAAGAGGAGGGTGAATGGATCCCTTAATGATTTGGGTATGTTTCGAAACGTACACCCTATGAAAGAAGGATCATACAATGAAGATGTAAATAACCATTATTAAATTATATTACTTGAAAAATTCAACCATGGGAATTACATACATAACAAAAAATGAAATAATGGAAAATGTAGCATGAATCTCACGGGAATAAAAAGTGAGACAAAACCCCTTACCTCATTATAATAGATCGAGTCATATGACGAAAAGATAATAAACACCAAATTAATAACATTATAACATGAATATAAATAGAATAATTATAATATATATGAAATTTCAGTAAATAATAAACCACATGTAACAAATAACTGGCACAAAATGAAAATCTCACGGAATTAAAAGTGAGATAAGAATTCCCTTACGAAAATTCGGCAACCTAACGACGCCACATAAAAATTAAAAAAATGGATTGATGATATAAAATAGGTACTCTGATCATATAAACATAAAAATTAAATTAATAGGAACATAAAATATCATCCCCCATCATATGAAATTGGAGCTTAAAATAAAGTTCATAAAAGAGATTACCTAAAAATAAAGAGAGGGGTAGGATCCCTTACCTCAAGTCCGACTTGAACTGTCCATTCTTTAACCTCCTGAATAATAAAATATATATAATTTATAATTTCTTCAGAACCTTTTTCAAGTTTATTATTCCTCTTACATCTCTTATTACCATGCTATAAACATTACATAGTAATTTATTTTAATAACTGTTGTTTTGTCAATATTTGGTACTTGAGTAAAAAATGGACTTTTTATAATTACATGTTGTTCATGTGGTCAAAGGTGAATTATATTCGCAATGATATTCCTGATTTGGATATCATATATATCATATATATCCAGAATATACATGTATTTATAACAGTACATAACATTTATTGGTAGGAAATGAAATGCACCGTTCATGGAGACGGTAAGCCGTACGTACGCAAAAATGATACTTCCATTTCAATTTATTATTTAATGGAATTAAAATATAATGATACATATTAGTATTATAATTTTAGTATTTTATCATATATAATATCATTAAGCCTATCTGTTATACGTACCGCATATGGTATGAACGAGTCATATCACTTCGAGGGGGCAGTAGACCACACTTACTCAAATGAAATTATCGTGTTTACACATTATTGAAACCGCAAAGGTTTACTATATATAAAGAAATAAAAAAACATAAACACAATATATATCATATATAATTACAGTGAAATCATAAATGCCACCATGAAACGTGTTAAAAGAAGATTGAACAATCATCGTTTCGTGATGTAGTATTTCACCACCCATAGAAACAATATGTTCTTTAACCATTACATGATGGGGTGAGTAAGTGTAGGTAGAATAATTTTCATAAAAAAATCCTAGTATATTAATAATACTGGTGTTATTTTGGGATAAAATAATAAGAATATAGTGGTGAGTGAATATGGAATATAAAAGGAAGAAACTCGAGGGAAGGAATTACCTCTAAATCGGTTAACTCTTTTTGATTTGAGAAAAAGGCTTCCTTGGAAAGACTTCTACACATTGTGAGGAATATAGAATTAATAGAGGGATGTGAATAGATAAAAGGAGATGTTGTTTGATGTTCTATGTGATTTATAGGTGTGGGTATGGGTATAGAGTTGGGGGCCTTTTATAAGAGGGATGAAGGTCACTTTTGGAAAGTCATGAAAAGTTACTTTATTTTAAAATGATTCTCGAATTTTAAAGGTCCCAAAATGATATATTTACAGGATATGGTGATAAGGGTTCGAAATCCAAAAATAAAATATGTTTTAGACAAGTTTATGTATTTTATTTTACATTATCATTTCATTTTATTTAAATCGTTCATTAATGTGGTAATCACTGCATCATTACGGTGTCATAAATAAATGTATGTATTTAATGTCTAAAAATTCTAAAAAATTACCATGACGTATAAAATATTTTTAGATTGACCAATGACTATTTATAGTATATTACATAATTTTTGTAATCAAAATAAAAATTATTTTACTTAGGTGTTACAGAGTTTGGTTATATTTTCCTTTCTTTATAAAATAATATGATAAAAGGAAACTGTCACACAAATGTGATTCCATGGAATCCATAAGTTTGTACAAGGGATCCCATGGTCGGACATGACACAAAAAAACATGATTTAGAAACATGTTGGGGTCATTTTATATTTTTATGATATTATTTTATTACCCATAACTACCTGATTACTTATTAATCATGATAATTAATGATAATTGTTGTCATTACAATTCATAATATCCAAAAACAAAAGACTCTTAATTACATAACATGGACCTTATGATTCCAAATATTGAATCCATTTATCAAATTCTAAACATAGAAATATCAGTAATTAACTAAATAATAATTCTCGTTGCCACAACCAAAGACAAGCTTTTGAGAAGTAAAATTTATCAAAAGATTGACATGTTTTTATATCAAATTGAAATGTGAAATTACTTCTAATGAACAAAATTGTATTAAGTGATAATAAATTAATTCAATTAATAATTAAAACCAATTAAAAGTACAATCTAACAATATAATTAAATTTGATGAAAAAGCTGGTTTGAAGTAAAATGCAATGTTTTCAACTATTCATTAAAAATGAACATCTATAAAAAAACAAAAAATTGTCCAAAGTAAATTTGATATTCCAAATTTAAAAAATGATGTCCATATTACCAAATTCAAAACATATATTTTTCATTAATTAATTTTATAATTACTTCCCTCTGTCAAAACATGTATCGTGTTTTTATAAAACAATATATATCAAATTGTTGACACTTTTTTATGTCCATTCTAAATGTGAAATTAATTCCAATGACCATAATTGGATTAAATAGTAAAAATATATTTCATATAATCATTACAACCAATTAAAAAGATATTCTAACCATATAAATATATTATATTAAAAAGATATTTTGAATTAAAATACAGCATTTTCACTATTCATTAAAAAATGAACTCTATCGGAAAAATAACACAAATTTAACAAAATTAAATTTTGAAGTCAAAATTATAATGAAGGATTATATTTTTTCAAATATAATATATAAAATTGACAAAAATTAGTTTTAGAAATGGTTTACCATCAAAAAGTGCTTAATCAATATTTTGAACAACATTAGAATATTTATGATTAAAATAAAATTATTTTATTATTTTAAGACTCTATATTTTATTGGATAAATGAATAAACATTTAGAAATCATATGTAATCGTTTTTTAGTTATTTCTATTCATTCCCACCATTACAACAGATAGGTGTTGACTACCATAAAAAATATTATTATTATTTTATTAATGTGCAATGTAAGATTTCCATGAAACTTATTGATGCGTATTGGGTACGCCGTCAAACACAACATTACCTATAAAATAATAGTAATATTTTAATTAGAAATATTAATAAATATGAAAATATGATATTCTTTATTTACCTGGGATGTTACATTTAGGCAAAATTTTATTTTAACACACTGGTTTTAAAAAGACAATGAAATCATTATTTTTAATTTAGAAAACAATTTTTTGAATGAATGTGGATTTCTGAATATATATATATAAATGAATTTTTTTTCTAAAAAACAAATTCTTCAAGTGGTATTAAGTAGGAAATACATCAAAATGGTAATATAATAAGAAATATATCATTAATTACAATAAGATAATAAAATAAAAGGGTTTATAAAAATATTCTATATAATGTATTTAATTAAATTTCAATAATAATAAATTATATTTTTATAATATTGTGATATATACACATAAAATTATCATAATTTCGATCAGAGAATTAATAAATAGTAGAATTAATTATATCAACAAAAATACACATAAAAAATGTGTATATAAAATATAATATAATAAAAATTCACTAATTGGATAATTTTATCATGAGCTGATCAATGAAATAAAATATTAACACAACGAGTTAAATCTTAGTTACGAAATCACTTACCACTTGGTAACTTTTGATAAAAAAATTCCTAGATTAAATAATTCAAATTAAAAATTTAAATACAATTAATACTGATTTTTTTAGGGTATAAAAAGTAAAATGGCTAGAATATACAACATATATAATAAATTAGATGATTTTTAATACCATATGCCTCAATGAAATGAAGCTAAAAGGAAATCCCCTACGTTATGGATCATTTTTATTGAATGTTAATTGACCTCATATATATTGGTTTAAAACATTTTATCAACTTATTATATACCCATATTAATTTTTATGATATCATTTATGATAATTTAATAATATATATTTTCCTCTTCAATAATAATCATTCATTATTATTATTGTTTTGGGTTTTAATTACCTTGTTATCTCACATGTGTTTCGTCATTAGATACCCATTTTACGAACATATTATAGTTTGTTATCATATTATAAATAATATTAATTATGAAATAATAATCATTTTCTTTCATCAATTTTACTTTTAAAACTTATCATGAATTATGTTTATGAAAAATGAGGTATGTTACGATCATGCAGACTAGAGGATGTACATATTCATGTGAAACATTTCCCATTTTTAATGACCACAATAGAAAGGTTTTAAGTAATAAATTAATTTTACAAAATAATAATGATATCATATATTACATTTTATATAATTATATATGTCGTCCATGTGGTGCGGTGAAGAAAAATGTGTCACATCACTTCACACATGTTGTAGTCCACACAAACAATAATGATGTCATCATCTTTACTTTTCTGAAATGGAACGAAATAAAATTATATATATAATATTTATATAAGAATAGATATTTTATTAATATCATATTTAATTCATGATTTTCATATAAAATCATTAACTATATCTTCATCACATTTAATGTTAATTGTTAATGAATGAAAAAACACATTGCTTCGTTAGGTGGTAGATTGAAGTACACACAATAGATGTTATCGTGTCTCTTATAGAATATATGTTATAATAAATATATTATATATTAACTAAAAATGTATAATTATGTTATAAATACCATATATATACATTATATCCATCCTCACAGCCAACCATTGGAGGTGGAAATTGAAAAATTAATGTTATTGGTTTGTGGGATTATAGACCATCGTACACATGAATGATGATTTCTTAAAACATGAAATGGAAGTGAGTGAAGTTTTAGGTGGTATCCAGAGCATAAGAATATTTACATACATGGAATATACTTTACTTATAAAATCATTATGGTTTAAAATGAGCTGTAGTAGGTGGATAAGGAAATAAAATTAAGAAGCTTATTGAAGAACATTTTTTATCGTTTAGCTATAATAATTTTTTAAAAAAAACATTACTATTGTTTTGATTTATATTAATGATATCAATTTTATTATGAGGATATTTGAAACTTTTAATGCGATATGTGTGGTCCAGTAAAAACCAATGTTGTTTGATGGTTTAAACAGAGGTGGATAGGGGTAGCCATTTATATGTTGTGTGAGGGGATCACTTATACTTTTTAGAAAGTGTAAATTCCAAACATATTTTCCGAAATTAAAAAATGCCCAATATGGATACATGATAAAAAATATATGTTATATGATCAAAATATTGAATGAAGTGTATAGATGGACATGATTCTTGGTCATTTTTCACATATGTTTAATGTTTAATCGCAATGTATTCTCTTTTCAACCCTAATCAATGTAATTAATAATCACAAAGTTTATAAATAAATTAGTAAAAAATTAAGCATTTATTATAAGAAATTATTAATAATTATAAATGCAAGTACGAATTCCAATTTTCTAAATTTATGTGGGTTTTCAATGATTTTTTTTTATGTTCAGAACATTTTTATATCAAAACTGAAAAAAAAACTTATTCTAATGACCAATATTGTATTAATTATAATTAAATTGACCTAATTACTCTTTAAAAATAGTTCATAATATAATATTTAATTATATATTATTTAGTGAAAATAGATTTATTCAATTATAATTCATTTTTATTTACTATTCATAAAAATATGAAACTTCTCAGAAAAATACCAAATATTCATCCTAAGATGATTTTTGTATTCTGATTTTGAAATTATTGTATATTTTATCATAATGTTTTACAACTCTTTTGAAAATTTACAATAAATTATATTCGCCAGAAATTACTAAACTATATTTTTGGAAAATACTATTTTTCTTATAACATTTCATTTTCATTTAAAATATTTGAAATTTTATTTATAATCAATAAATGTGTGTAAACTATGTATATTTATATGCCAGTTAATCCTATTCTAATTAGTATTTTTCATGGTAAGAGATGAATATCAAATTTAAAAACATATAAATATTTTATTTTTGTTCATTAAAATTTTGAATTGGGTGAAACACTAGCTATTTCTGAAAAAATTTGTCATGTAGTGCAAGATAAACTCAATTTTCATGAATTTCAAAATGTAGAATTTATCAAATATATATTAAATAATTAATAAATTTTAATGTATCATGAATTCATTTTCCATAATATTATTGGTGTTCTATGTCATACATGATTTTGAATATGATGCTTATATTTCAAATTTATAGAGTTTTGTATAATATGTAAATGGACATGTATAAGAATGATGATTTAATTGAGTAAATTCCCACAATAGGATGATTTCCCATATAGGGTGGAAATAAAATAATATCAAAAGTATTGGATGTAAGGAAGGGATATTTTATTTTAAGTATTTAATGGTTCTGATCAAAATGGATTTGGTAACAATATTAGACATCAAGTTTTTCTGGGGGATAATGGTTTTTGATCATTTATCGGTGTCTCTTGTAGGTTGTGTTTTTATTGTCGGTGAAGTAGACACTAGTAGTATCAATTATTATCTACACATGGAGGGGAATCGATAATATGAATTATAGAATCCATCAATCAGATTTTGTGGAATCCTTTTATGCAGTTTCATAAGTAAAAACATAAAGCGTCTTCTCATTAGTTGGGATATTAGGAATATCCCTAGTAGGGGAAATATTAAATGTAATAGTTTTGTTACATGATGTTACTTATTTTAGTGGAGCCTCACTAAAGGTTGGCTATATAGGTCTTATATAGTGGAGAATATGAGATATGATATTTTATATGCATGTTATAAATGGTCATATTCAATATTTTATTGTGGTTTTAGGATTTATGATTATTTTATTAGCAACGATAGTTTCATTTAAATTTTATTTTTTATCACCAAAAACATTTTTTTCCCTATTTGTATTTCAAAATAATATTAGTGGTATAGAAACTATCCATTACTTATGTGTTTTCTATATGAATAGGAGGTAACTCAATATTTTTTGGTGTGTCTAAGATGTGAAGACTAATTATGGGGTTATATTAGTGAATGGCTAATTTATTCTAATTTCAGATACAACCATATTATTTTAAAAATGAGTAATATTAAAAATATTTAATACATAAAGTTAATTATTGTTTAAATATGATTTTTTTTCATTATAATGTTGATGGTTTGTGAGTAGTTTTCATTAGGTAGTGATGAAACATGATATGAAGATGGTGATTAATTCCACTTTCTTTATAGTTGAAGGTATCATCATTGGGAGATAAGGTACTAGTGGCACATAATGTTGTGGAATAATTTCTATATGTAATCCAATAGGGGGTTTTCACACTAACCCCTCACCAAAATATCACCTTCAGGACTATGTTATAGTAATTAAGATATTAAATTATATTAGTTTCAAGTTACATTGAATATGCCTAGTGGTTCCATCTGATAATTCAAATCAATTTTTGATAATTGATAATATTTATATTATCCAATTCATTTTGGGATTTCAATCATTGATATTATATAAACATGATGATGTTCATTTGAAAAAAATTGAGGAAAAATAGAATCTATATAAGGTGATAGTAATTTATATTTACCCTTCACAAGGACAAATAATCCTTTTTTTAAAATGAACTGATCCAGTTGTTTTTTGAATAATGAAGTTTGGTATGGACATAAAAAAATCAGTTTAATAGAAGGGGTGTTCCATATAATACCATCTAGTGTTTGTATAATGACTATAGTCCATATTCATATCTTCCTTTGTCAATGACATCCCTACTCGATCCATTAGACTCATGAACACTGTATTTCATGACATTTAAAGTTACTTCATGATCATGTTCATTAGAGATAGCCTCTTATGCTCGAAATTAGAAGTGGATCATGATGATAAACATAGATATATACTCTAGGTACATATACAACGTTAATTACATGGGAATATATCCATATGAATGATCTAGATGTGATAGTCTCACTTCCTATGTCATGTGGTTTCCAATTAGTGTAAATCAATAGACCAATTTTATTAAATCGGACTCTAGAATACAGAAAATAGTATTTATAAAAAAATATTTTTATATTGTAAAAGAGTTTCCATATGATTTAACAATATATTAATATTGAATGACTTGGTACAATAATAAATTATATTTGAAAACATAAAAAAAATTTCACATTGTGATACAATTTCAATCTATTACATCATGACAATAACAATTGCACAAAGACCAACAATGGGTTTCCATTGAAAATGAAAACAAATAAAGGGTTAGATTATATTTTCATGAAGGAGGATCATTCATTTCAACCATTCACAATATAAACATCTCTTATTTTATATGGTAGTAGAAAATCAAACATAATGAAGTCGTAATAAAACATAAATAGAGGGAATTATAAATTATTTAAAATTGAAGAAATAATGGATATAATTAATAATTTATATTATAATATGGTAATAAATAATTATAGACTTAAAAAATGATGTCAAGGACATGTTATAATGCATTTTACTATAATGGTAAGAGGTATTAACCAAAACCCATTATGTGTTGTCTCTTTATGCATGTAGATGAATCTAGAGAAATTATAATTCATTGCCTCCCCAACACTAAATTATGTATAATGTATTCCACAAATATATAATCATGAAATTGGAAACTATTTAATAAGGAGGATATTGGTTAATGTATCCAACTTAACTGTATAATGTGTAATACAAAAATCACATAATTTCCCATTTAGTTGAATAATTTGGGGGTCTAGAATAACATCATTACATAATTTTATAAGTAACAGGTTATCATCCAAGTCAGATGATGTAACCTCATCAATGAAATGTTGCAGTAATGGAATTTTCAATTTGTTATATAATCCATAAATGATAGAAATTGGTTTTCAAATATTCTATTTGTAGGACACAAAAGAGATAGTAGAAAAATTATATTATCACGATTCATTTAATGTGGGTAAATTTTATATATAATGTCCCATGGGATTATTTCGGCAGTTTTTTGGTCTCAAGAAAAATTATAATGAATTATGGTGATTATTGATTGAGTACCATTCCACATATTTTTAGGGAGATTACCCCAATGTAAATTTAGGAAACAACTAAATCAAAATTTATCATTTCCATCGATGGATTCATTTTCATTCATATGATATGTATTTTTACATTAACAATATAACAACCCTATTATTTTATTAAAAACATGAAAATTATTACTACATAAACATCACATGATATATCAAAGAATATAGGTAGATCTAGTGTCTTTGGGCTTATGATCATTACTTGACAACATAAAACATGATATACAAAATTATTATTGAAAACTTCCTTTACATGACCATTGCATTCACTTTTACCTAGCATTGCATGGACAACGAGAGAAAAATCGTAAGGAAATGATGAGATATAATGCCCAACATGGGAATAAAAATTGAATAACATGAGAAATAAAATACATGTTAGACAATATTCATATCAATGGAGAACAACAGAAACATGAATATAAAGGTATTCTGATGCATGATAATCATAACATGGGAATGTGGGAACAACCCTAAACATGGAATTATCAAGAGCCAAGGATCATTGCACGTGGAGCATGAGTGAACCCTCATTTTACATGAATCACAAGTAAACCCCTGTTAAACTTGAATTATCATGATTTGACACTCATTGTGCATGACTTATCATGATACTATACTTCACCCAATGCATTGGAGCACTATCAAGGCACACCCTTCTTAAGCATTTCATTTAATGCGTATGTGTCCCACATGGATCATATAACATGGAGTCAGTCATCATCATTTATTTCATGATAAATGTATGAAAAACAAAAAAATGAATCATTATAATCATTAAGTAAAATTTCATAAAGATTAATACCCCTAATAGAAAAATGGGCATGGTATTCACTAAACAATGACATTTTCTTGAAAAATCGGTGCAATTTCTACAGCATAACAACGTGACGTAAAAGTACCTAAAAATTGTTGATGAAAGAGTAAGGGGTGGCAAAACATTTTTACATGAAAGGGAAAATAAGGTGGGGTCATATAGATATATTTCGCAATATAGGTAACGTAATTTGGATTCATAACAAAATAGAATTGAATGAATGTAAATGAGGAGAGAGAAATCCCATACGGAATTTTAGGAAGGTAACAGGTGTATATGGGAGGCATTATTAAGAGAGAAAGGGGACTGTAATCATTTTACATAAAAAGGGATATGTTGGGGATGTGAAAAATCATACCCCAACGTTTATAATTGAAAATAAAATGTCATATCAATATAAATAAACATGGATAAAAAGAGAATGGAAGGAATCCCTTACATGGAAGTGTGATCCCAGAAGCTTGGGAGAGGCTTGAGAGAGGCTTCAGGGGAGATTTGGAAGATTTTGATGATTATAGAGAGTGGAGGGAAGGATTTGAAACGAGTTTAATGACATTGAGTGAAGAGGAAGTGGGAGCTTCGGTGGGTATATATAGAAAGGAGAGGGAATTCTTTATTATTTAGGTTTGGGAAACCTCACATTAAACAAATCAAAATAGTATATCATCCAATGGTTTTCAACAAAGGGGAGTTGAAAAAATATTATATACGCCCAATGGAAAATCTTCTTAATATAATAGATTTTCTTACATGGATGGGAGTCACACACTCAAGGAACACAATTTAAAAAGACAGAAAGTTTTATAAGCTTTGAAGGGTCCACTAAAGAGTTGGCTAATATATCAATCAAACTAAAAATAAAATTATTTTATTAGGGAAACTTATATTGGCCTAAAGTAATTTTTATATTATTTTATAACATCATTGTTGTGTCTTTATAATGACATAAAACACATTTTATATTTAAAAGGTATTTATTTTTACCAAAAAATTCAACTGTCTCAGAAAATTATGAAAACTTCACCGTTAGATAATTTCGATGTCCTGATTCCAAAAATAATATTAATTTTATCTAAATAATTTTATAAATATTTGAATTTTTACTATTAAAATAAAAACTGTCATTTAAAGAATATTCATGGGATTAGACTAAAAATAGCTTTCAAACCATAATAAAACTTACAATTTCATTCATAAATTTATACAATAAATTAAATTTAATAAGAAGTAATTTAATAATAATAATATTTTCATTAATTTTTTTTATTTCAATCATCCATTAATTCATCAAAATATATTTCATAGGTGAATATTAACAAAAAAATAATATTTGGGTGTTAAAAACTATTTAAAAAGTAACAACAATAAAATGAATGCACATTTTTCATAAAAATAATAATGCACATTGTCATAGTGCTAGGATCATTTTACATAACCCCTTATGAGACCAACATAAAACCAAAGGGTATAGTGTGTAATGGTGATAGACTCATGGGGTGTCTCGGATAACATCACTCGGGTGGTAATGTCTATTGACATCCACTTCCCCCGTAGTCGGTTCCACTGATTCTTAATGTGTTTGATCTTGGATAGGGCTTGGTCAGGAGTGAATCCCAATGACACAACCTCCTTTTCGAGCTCTGACAAATCGGCTTCAGACGGGGCAACTATACTAGATGATGCCATCAAGTCCTTTTTCTGAGTAAATTTGATTTCATAAAGCCCTATATTTATACTAATCATGTGATCACTGTTCATTTACTATATTAGCAATGGTCACAACTCATAATGATCTTTTAAAATACAAAAAATAAAACCAAATAAGTGCATATGTTTTACATAACCGTATGAATAAATTTATATAGGACAAGAGAAATTTTCATTAATGAATTTTTTGGGCTTTTACAATCATTCCCCATTTATGAAATTTCACTCTAAAATTTTCATTTTCCCACTCCAAAACAAATGTGGGGAACTTTTCTTCATCACTTCCTCTGATTCCCGTGTCGCTTCATCAAACTTGGGGTTTTTTCACAACAACATGACGAGGGGTATTGTCTTAATTCATGGAACTTTTTATCTATGATCTCAGATAATTATTGGTTTCTCCTCAGAAGAAAGACCATACTCTAGGTGTACTATCACTGAAGAGAGACCATGTGAAGAGTCTATTATGTACATTCTTAAGAGGGATACATTAAAGACATGATGTACTTTGTCCATGGAAGGTGGAAGTGCTAGTCTCCAGGCCAATTCCAAAAACGATCCGGAATCTCAAAGGGGCCGATGATCCTAGGACATAAATTAAATTTATTTTCAAACATCATAAACTTATTCCATGGAGTTAGGCATTAAAATTCCTCGTGTCCAACTTTAAACTCAATTTATCATCAACGATTATTTGAAAAACACTTTTGTCAACTCTGGGCTATCATGATATGCTTCAGAATGGTTTTCACCTTCTCCACCATGTCTTCGACCACTTCTAGTCCTAGCCACATATGCTCCCCAACATCATCCCTACATGCCGATGTTATACACCTCTTCCCATAAAGGTCTTTATAAGGTTCCACTCGGATTCACGAGTGGAAACAATTATTTTAGGATAATTCAACTAGAGGAACATGTTGATCCCAACCTACATTAAATTTGACCGAGCATGATCTTAACATATTTTATATTGTCGAAATAGTTCACTCAGATTAGCAATAATTCTAAGGATGAAAGGCCATGTAAAGACCCATAAATTTCAAGGAAATATTTTTCTTAATTTTCTTTGGAATTTTACAAGAACACATTTTCTGATGGCACCTGATTCTGAGACCCGGTGTTCCCGGAATCATTTTTTCGATGTTTGTCTCGGGTACGTTCAGTGAACGAACAAGCATGTTTTTCTATCTTTTGAACAGTTTCTCGGAACCGAATTCTGAGGGCATCGATTGAATCACAGTGCCGGTATTTTCTTAGAAACTCCTCTTTTGGAGTTTCGTTTGCTCGGGTGTGTTTTTTAAATTTTTGGAATTTAAGTTGAGAAATAAAATAATGTGGTACGACAAACATTATTTTATTTAACATAAATCTGCTTAAAGCCACATTAAACTGCTTAAGCTGAGTTGAAGCGGATAGGGTGGAACCAAAAATATCCTACCCTCTTGGTAGGATATTTATGAGGAGGGGCATACACGAGCCCCACCGTTTCTTTTCCACTAAGTAACGCACCCGTGAAAACCATTATTAAAGAAATGTCAACTGACGTGTTTTCTAAATTCTTAACGCCCCAATTAAATGGGAGGTTATTTCATTGAAATTAATTCTATGAATTAATTTGTTTATTTCATAACCTGTTTTACAACTGTTTTCATATTAATAAAATAAGACCAACACACCTTTCTTCTAGGGTGCATTTTGTTGAGAGGATTTGGAGATTCTATGCCTTCATCCTCCTTTGTGAAGAACGCGAAGAACGCGAAGAATGTGAAGATCTCCAGCATCTGACGATGGGTGATGAAGAACGCTCAACCCCCAGAGATCGACGTGATGCCGACGCTTCTTCCGCGACGTTCTTTCCCCGCGACAAATCACTGATCAACTACTTGAGGTAGGAGATTAAAAATCTTTAAAATTCATTTGTGGGTTTTAACCTCAACATGGATTTAATTTTTATAATTAAATCTGTCTGTTTCTTTAACCCTCGGAGATCGTCGACACGATTCCCTTCCATGATGAAACGACGCCTGTCCACGACGCGACGATCACCTCCTACCACGACGGTCAATTCCGCGACGTACTCGCACCCGAAGACGATTTTGTGGTAGGGGTCATTTTGAAAATGATTTTACCAATGTTTGTTTTCCTCGAAGACAGGAACGCAGACTAAACAATTATCAAGTTGGTCCGCGAATTATTATTGCGGGTCGTGGTTCATCAATTGCAGGGATTTTATGGTGTTGTTTCAAACCGCGAACGCGGTGGGTGCGGACCAACGAACAAGTGTGAACCCACATCCATTTTTGTTCTTGGTGTGCGGAATGGTGGACAATGACAAAACGGACCGCAGAGACGATTTGTTGATTCCGTAGTGACGAACGGGACCCGGGAGGAGCTACGGCGGAGACAGAAATGTAATCGGACCACCGAAGAACCACCGGTGGCCCGCAGACTGCACCGGCGGCCGGCAGACCCGCGACCGCGTGGGTCCGGTGAGACACGGGACGTGGCCTTGCCGCTTCCCCTAACCAGGGGCGGCCCCACATGGGGCCGCGGTGTCCCCATGTGGGGGCAGCACGCCCCCCGCTGCTCGGCCGTAACCGGCTGAGACGAACCCGACTGTCGGGCCGCGCTCGCGCCAGTTCGGGCCGGGTCGCACCCGGGCCAGGCCGGGCCACTCTAGTCGCGCTGGGCCGGGTCGGGTCAGGTCGGACCCGGACTAGGGTCGGGTCGACCTGGGGGGGGGGGGGGGGGTTGGGCCGGGTCGGTCCGGGGCCAGACCCCCCGTTTCCGGACCTTTTCTGTCTTTTTTCTCATAACATAATCTATATACCTCTGAACGACACACCGTTAGCGGAGATTCGATCCTTGGATCGAGGCGGTCGTTTCGGTATATCACACTCATGGTTTCAGAATACTTTGGGTTCGGCCGGGTTGGTTCGTACACGAAACCAACCGGGATCTCGAAGCGGAAACGCTCATATCATGAGCTTCGGACATCCGTTTGACATGCCATCGACTTTGTTGAATTCCTCAAGGTGGGACGGATCTTTTGGCATACTCCGCCCGAGGTTTGGATGCAGGTGGAGTACGGTCGGGTTGGTTTTCCCTTAAAAACCAACCGGGCACTAGGGACGAAAAAGCCAATAACCCTCAGACCGGGCGTCCGATTGACACGCCGTTTGCGACGTTGAGTTCCGGTTGACGATACAGAACTTTTGGATACATCAACTCTGGACTATGTGTTAGTTGGTGTATCAGCCTCTCGACTCATGGAGCGGACCCTCTCGAACGAGCTTACTGTGTGCGGGAACCCTAGAGCTGGCTGCGACTGCTACTATGACGACAACGACTGTGCAGAGATCCCCAGTGGATTGGACGGCGACGACTACAGCACTCAGTGATCCATTATGGGTCAGTGCTACCGATCCTATGTGGGTCTGATTCTGTGTGGGTTAGCGCTCAGCGGTCCATTGTGGGTCAGCGCCTACATATCCTGTGTGGGTTCGATCCTGTGTGGGTCTTTGCGGGGGTTAGCTACCTATCGATCCTGTGTGGGTCCGATCCTGTGTGGGTCATTGCGGGGGTAAGTAACTATCGATCCTTTGTGGGTCAGATCCTTTGTGGGTCATTGCGGGGGTTAGTACATATCGAACCTTTGTGAGACCAACGACTTAGATGAATCAGTGGCAATATCTGGTCATCTTTATCGTCATATGAAGAAGTATACCTGTGTGAGCTGAATCCTGTTTACTTTCCTTTGTGGATTGTGTTGTGCTATCCTGTGTGGATATAAATTTTTCTTTCCTATGTGGATTGGGTTGTACCTGAGCTCGGATGTTGGATCCGAGCGAGAATTGATGACTTAGGTATATGTATGGGCATATATCTACGTAGTGTCGGATGTTACTTCGTGATTGTATATTTCCTTTGTGGATTATCATTTGTGGATTATGGGAGACCTTCGGGGGTCTCGGGGTCCATACTGAGTAGCTTATACTCACCCCTGCACGGGCTATGCCCGTGCTACTTTGTGTTGGTTGCAGACGACGGACAATGCTGATCGTGGTGGAGGCTTGCGGAGTAGGACGGTACAAGGAGGTGGACCACTGGGCGGGTCGCACTCGAAGCGGTCGGCTGGACCCGAGGAGCAGTGGAGGCTTTTTGTACCCACCCTTCTGGTGGGACTTCCAGTGGACGGCCCGACATTGCAGCATTACTTTTTAGTAGCTATTTTCCCTTTCGAGTTGTAATTTACTTTCATTTTGGGATTGTATTCTGACCCATTTACTATTCGTACTTACTGTTGTACCAGTTTTTATTAGTGTTTCCTTCTGCCTGCTTGCTCTGTGGTGTTTTTGGTTTACTTTACAAAGGCAATGCCTTCCCTATTTCCAGGATTTATGCCTTGGTTCTAGCCGCCAGCCCCTGGCCCATGGAAGGCGGGCTTGGGGTAGTCACAGCACGGGCCCCAAGGACTGGTCGTGACATGCCATACTGAAGTTCAGTTCATTATCCATAACATGTTGACAACTCTTCCATAACATAGAGGTGAATCTTCAATCTTGATTAGATATAATAGATAGTGGTACTACATGCTACCTTATCACTTCTATGATGTATATCTGTGCCAGTTGATCCATTAAAAAATCCTCCAAAATTGCAATGAAGTGTCAATACGTTGTATGACGATCCACAAAAACTGAAATTGTATTGTTTCCTTTTGATGTATTCAGATGTCCAGTGAAAAACTCCATGGTGATGTTCTCCCATTTCCATGCTGGTATGGGAAATTGTTTCATCATCCCCTTAGACTTATACCTCTCTGTAATTACATGACAACACACTAGGAACTTCAACGTATACTCAGCGATCCCATTCTTCACATTATCCCTCCAATAATTCTCTCAAAGATATCGACACATCGTTGTGTTTCCTTATGAATAGATAAATTAAAACTATGTGAATCATCAAAACATTCACTATTCATCTCTTTACAAGATGGAACACATAGTATTTTTCTAACATCTCGCAATTAATTATTCATTACATATAACTCTGACGATTATCCATTTCTGATACCTTACACTTTTTTTTGAATTCCAATTTCATCCTTTTGAACATCTTTTAACATTTCAAAAATATGCAGTTGAGTAATCATTTAGTAAAGGATTGATGATTGTCCCTTATTTATGATTACCATGTCCATCTTCATCTAATCTAAGTTGATTGGATCTGTCTCAATTCGAATCAGTGATAGAATCACTAGGTCCTTTCTTCTTAGAGCATCTTCCACCTTGTTCAATTTCCCAGGGTGGTAATAGATTGAGTAGTCACAGTGTTTGATCATCTCTAACAATCTTTGTTGGTGCATGTTCAACTCTTTTTTGTGTGAATATATACTTGAAACCTTTTTTGTCCGTATGTACTTCACATTTCTCCTTAAAGAGATAATACCACAAAATCCTTAATGTGAAGATCACCTCAGCCAACTCCAGATCAGTTGTTCGATAATTTTTCTAATGAACATTAAATTTCATTGATGCATAGGCAATGCCCTTTTCATTTTTCATCAACACACATTCTAGGCCCTTCATTGAAGCATCACTGAATACAACAAAATTTTCTCCATTTGTGGGTAAAGTGAGCATGGGTGCATTTTTAAGCCTCCATTTCAACTACAAGAAAATTTATTCACAGTCATCATCACTCCTAGAAGGAATTTCTCCCTTTTGAATTATATTGGTTAGAGGGTTGGAAAATAATGAAAAATATCTCTC
Organism: Viscum album; assembly: GCA_963277665.1. Taxonomy (NCBI): domain Eukaryota; kingdom Viridiplantae; phylum Streptophyta; class Magnoliopsida; order Santalales; family Viscaceae; genus Viscum; species Viscum album. Next base: position 522,735,151 of record OY728160.1, read on the forward strand.
AAATCGTGGATAAAATTCATCTATCCCCAAGAAGATATGGATATCTGTTACCAATACTGGCCTCATCTATCCCCCTATTGAAGCTGTCCTGGAGGGATCAACAGATATCCCATTGCATGTGATGATATATCCTAATAATGAGACATCCTTCAACTAGAACTCACACTTTTTTTACATTTCATAGATCTTCTCCTTTCTCAAGGTATCTAGTACAGTTTTTAGATTCTCTTCTTGATCCTCCTTGGTTTTAAAATATTTTCGAATATCATCTATAAAGACTACATCAAATTTTTTGAGGTAATCTCTAAAGACTCTATTCATCAATTCCATGAAGATTGGTGTAGCATTAGTCAGTAAGAAAGGAATTAATATGAATTAATAATGCCTATAACTTATACGAAATGATGTCTTGGGGAAATCTTCCTTCTTTAAACATACTAGATTATATCCCGATCACAAGTCTAAATTTGATATGTATTATGCTCCATGTAGCTGATCATAAAATTCATCAATTTTTTGGAGAGGATAGTTGTTCTTTATCAGGATTTTTTATGCTCATGGTAAATGATTCAAAGGTTCATTGACCAATACTTTTTTTGATGAAGAGGACTAGTGCGCCCCATGGTGAAGCACTTGGGTGTATAAACCCTTTATCGAGATTCGATTGTAGTTGTTTTTTCAGCTACTTAAGCTTCACAATATCCATTATATATAGAGTCTTTGATATTAGTAACTACCGATGTATAATATCAATTGAGAATTCAACATCTCTTCTAGGTTGAAGACCATAAAATTTCTCAGGAAACACTTATTTGGTTTCCCTCGCCATAGGCATGTCTCCAAGGATTGTTTCCCTCTTAGACTCAATCATCTAAGATAGATACGTGTGATCATAGGGAAGTAATATCCACTCTTGAGATGGAATGATTGCCCTGTTTTTCTTACTCACCAACACCTTCATATCCATTTTTTTTACATTGTTGGGATTGTTCTACTATACTTTCTGTAAATAAAAGAATTATATTCAATAATCTTGAATGAATAACTAGAGTACTTGTCACCACTTCATTTTCTTGGTTCAATTCAGTTTTAGTGGTATAAAAAGCTCTCCCATGCTGCCTTGAAGATTGTTGGTTGCCTCCGAAAACCCTTGTCTTAGCGAACCGATTTGAAATATTTTCGTGTTCTTTTCTGTTGTAGCAATAAACATTGCATTGTGGTTCAAACGGAGTTTTTGTCACCTATGTTGCAGTAGGGGGATTTTATTATCATTAGTTAACAGATAGGTACCCTTCTATTCACCACCAAAATCATTTCCTCATACCCAAAATTCAATTTCAAGGTTGCTTCTTTCTTCACCATTAACAAGTGGGATGCCTGATTTTCATAGAACCATTGTATTTATCCATCGGACTGCCATCATTGAAGTCCACCATATGCTTCATATCCCCATGATACCCATGTGATTCTCTGATATCCATTTTGACCTTGATGGCACATCAGAAAATTTCTTCATAGTTGTATAAGTAACGGATCACCAGTGCTTTTCGTAGGATTGGTTTTATCCCCCCAAAGAAGTGGTCAACCTTGCATTTTTGGATAACGACACAAATGAAGGAATATCTTGCAATCTTTGTGATGATTTCCTTGTATTAAATGATTTATTCATTGTATTGTTTCTTGAGTTAATGTATGACCCTTTCCATCTTAAGGTGGAGGGTGCACGAAAAATATTTATCAAAAACATCTTCTTGAAATCCTTCCATTCCAACGCCTTGATCTCCTCCTTAGGATTCATATTTTTGATCAATTTCCACCATTTATATGGTTCACCTTCCATAGGATTGGCATCTTAGAGAACCTTCTATTTTTCAAAACATTGAATTATGGAGAAGATCATTTCAGTGGAGTTGATCCATTTTTCGGTGATTGAGGGATCAGATGATCCATTAAATGTTGGAGGCATTTGTCTCAAGAACCTCTCTATAGGGACTTGTTATTTCTTGGGGGGGGGGGGTTGAATGTTCCTCATGACCCATGTTTCTATTAAAATATACTATTAACTGAGAGATATGCATGACAATGTTGGCGATTCCCACTCCCATCGGATTGGGCATCTCATTAGCACAGTCCTCACATTGATCCCCACATTTGTTGTTTTAATAATTCCTCCTATTACCGACCATTATATGGAATAAAATGAAAGATAAGGGTAACATAGAATGGGTAATCCAAGGAAAAAACTGGTAAGTTATAAATAACTTTTATTTCTTTAATTTATGAATCTACAAGCTTCAATATATTCTATTCATGATATAATTTCTAACATATATTCTTAAAATAATTTTTAAATTACCTTAATAAGGGTACAAACTATGATTGTGAATTTAGAAAAGAATATCCCATGGGAGTTTCATAACCAAGAGTGTATCAAGGACCCTTGTCGTGCCCATGTTAATGTTCAAGTCTAGCTCAAAGTGGTGTTTTCGGGTTTTACCCCCAGGATACATCGGTGCCAGAGCCACCTCTAACTGCTCATATCCATACATGGGAGTATTTTCTTGATTAAACACTTACTAAAAACTCAATAAAACATAAGGACGTTTTTAATATACTTATTCTTTTATCTATGGCTTAACTAGGGTTTTCTAATCTGAATCCCAAAAATAACTAAACCTATCCTTTGAATACTATTATTACAACCCTATTCATTAATTAAAAACATAAACATAAAATATTATTTAAACATCACATGATACAACATAAAATATTGAGGATTCTAGTGCCTTTGGGGATTATGATCATTACATAACAACATAAAACATGAAATACAAAAATCATTATTGAAAACTAATTTTACATGACCACTACATTCCATCGTATTTAGCATTTCTTGGGATAACCTGAGAACTTGCATAAGAGAAGGGTGATCAATAAATCCTAGTAAGTGAATAAACATGGAATAACATGAGGAATACAATACATGTTATAAAATAGGTATATCAATGGAGCCCAAGAGAAACATGATCATAAATGTTTGATAAAGCATGATAATCATAACATGGAAATGTGGCAACAACACATAGCATGTAATTAGCATGAGCCATGGATTATTCCACATGTAGGATGAGTAAAACCTCATTACACATGAAGCATGAGTAAACCCATGATTAACATGAATTATAATGATCTAACAGTCATTTCACATGATGTATCACATTATTATACTTTATCCAATGCATTGAAGCGCTATCAGGGTTCACCCTTCTTAAACATTCCATTTAATGCATATGTGTGTCATATGGATCATACAACCTGGAATCAATTAACACCATTTGTTCAATGATAATGGAATGTCGAATAAATACCTGAAACATTATAATAAATATGTAAATTTGCATAATTTTGATTAACATTGATAGATAAATGGGCATGGAATTCAGTACACACTGACTTTGGCTTAGAAAATCGGTGCAATTTTGGCAGCGTAATGACATGATGTAAGAATTCATAAAAAAGGTTGATGAGAGCGGAAGGGGTGTCTCAAAATATGCACATAAAAGGGACTATATTCTTGGGTCATATAGATACATTTCCAAATATAGGTAATGTAATATTTATTCATAATACTATTGAAATTTATTAATGTAAATGTGGGGACAGAAATCCATTAAGGAATTTCGGCATGGAAAAACGTGTACATGGGATGAATTATTGAGTGAGAAAGGGGTCTATCTCATCATTAAACATAAAGAGGGCTATACGGAGGAGTTGAAAACTCATACCCCAACATTTAAAATTGAAAATATAAGGACATAACAATTTTAAGAAACATGGATTAATAGAGAATGGATGGAATCCCATACATGGATGTGTGATCCCAAAAGCATAGGAGAGGCTTGAGAGAGGATTATTGCGATCATGGGGAACCTTGGAAGGATTATTGATAAAAGAGGTAAGGGTTTCGATAAACTCTAAAGGTATTGAGTGATGAGGAAGTGGGATCATGGGTGGGATTATATAGGAAAGGTGAGGGAATTCTTTGTTATTTAGGATTGGGACACCTCACATTAAACAAATCAAAACCACAATCCATCACATGGTTTTGGCCCATGGTTTTCCAATGGGTAGTGGAAATTTTCTTTATAAGTAAAATTACTGAACTTCTTAAAATAATAGATTTCCTTATGTGAAGGTGAGTCACACACTCAAGGAAAACTATTTAAAAAAACTAAATGTTTTATAAGTCTTGAAGGGTCCATAAAAGTTTTGAAAAAATAATAACCAAAAAACACTTTATTATTATTGTAAAACATATATTGGCCGAACATAATGTTTATTGTATTTTATTACATCATTATTGGGTCATTATAATGTCATAAAACAGATTATATATTTATACGGTATTTAATATATTCCCAATAAACGGATTATCTCAAGAAATTATGAAAAATTCACCATTGGATAATTTCAACTACCTGATTCAAAAAATAATATTTATTTTACCTAAATAATTTTTTTAATATGTGAATTTTTACTTTTTAAATAATAATTATCATTTATAAAAAATTCTTGGGTTTTGAAAACAACCACTTTCTAAGCTTAATAGATATTACAATTGCATTCATAAAATTATTTTGATAATTTATATTTCTTAAATATTAATTTAATGATAATAATATTTTAATTAAAAATTTATTTAAATAAAAAATCCATTAATTCATCAAAAAAAATTTCTTAATTGAATATTAACTAAAAATACTATCTGTTCTTTAAAAACTATTTATAATGCAACAATAATAAAATGAATGTAGATTATTTATAACAAATAATGTATATACTCATTGTTCTTGGGTCCTGTTACATAACGCCTTATAACACCAACATAAAATCGAATGGTATGGTGTGGGATGGTGAAAAACTTTTGGGGTGGCTCGGATAACATCTCTTGGGTGGTAATATCTATTAACTTGCTCTTATACTGTAGTCGGTTCTGCTAATGTTTAACTTGTTCAAGCTCATCTTGGGCATGGTCAAGAGAAAATCCCAATGATACCACCTCCTTTCCGAGATCTGAAAAATGGTCTTCATGTCATGGCACGTCCTTTGGACCCGTGTCATGACTACCCCAATCCCGCCTTCCATAGGACATGGGCTGGAGGCTAGCACCAAAGGCAAATCCCTGATAAAAAGGGAAGGCATTTCCTTTTAACATGTAACACACACACAGTATGAACAAAAGAATTAGAGGAAAAAATTACTAAAAATAGAAAATTAAGGTGTGCTGAAAGTTAGTGGGCCAATATACAAACTCAACTGAACAACAAGTACAAGTACAAGTACAAAAGGGAAAACAACTCCTGAATCATTAGCCCAGAAATCCTACCTGATGGGTAGGTACAGAACTAAAACAACTCGCCCCTACGGTACGCCCCATCTAGTACAACTCCATGAATTCTCTCATTCGTCACCCTTAGCCTCGATCACTTCTGTTCGTCGCCTACACAAAACCCAACAAGGTGCGGGTGAAGCCCGTGCAGGGGTGAGTATAACAGTACTCAGTAGGGGACCCCGAGACCCCTGAAAGTCTCCCAGAATCCACAAAGGATAAACTAATGTAGAAAGATACAATGAAAAAGTATCAACCAACCCTACTTAGGTATATACCCAAACATATAACTAAGATACCAGTCATAGTCCAGCTCTAACTCTTTAGCCCATGCGCAAACCAGTCCACACAGGAAGTAAAGTCAAACACCACGATGATAATGGTTAAAAGACATGACTCAGCTCATAGAGGTATACATATTTCGCAGAGTGTTAGAGATGATCAAATGAAGTCACTGATTAATATAAGCTATCTGACCCACACCGGATACAGGACTAGCTAAGCTGTCGGACCCACATAGGATACAGGACCAGCTAAGCTGTCGGACCCACATAGGAGACCAGACCAGTTATTCAACATCTAAGTTGTCGGACCCACACATGATACAGGACCAGCTAAGCTGTCGAACCCACATAGGATACAGGACTGACTATTCTGTCGGACACATGGAGGATTCCAGTACATTATTCATCATAGTCAATCCCACAGAGGATTCTGGTACAGTAGTCATCACTGTCGAACCCATGGAGGATTCTATCATCTCAGTCGTCGTAGCCAGCTCTAGGGTTCCCACACACTGCATGCTCAATTCCAGGAGGGTCAACTCCTCGAGTCAAGTATTGATACATAAAATATAACACCGGAGACTTTTATGTTATATAAATCATCATAGGAAACTTTTTCTACACACAACACTTTCTTGACATTCTTTACACGAAATCGCGACCTTCCTCGATAGCTTGCGTCGTACACAATACCGAGTTTCACTAAACAACGATATACTATTAAAATATTATTAAAACTAGCCGTTATGAATAGTATTTACTAAAATTTTAATTTTATAACATTATTATTCATCTTATACATTTTCTAGAACGTGTTATGAGGACAAAATAAATTTTTCGGGTAAAATAAGCCTTTTTCAAAAAATGTTGTTTTAACACATTTTGATGGCACACCCACATTAAATCTAGTTTTTGAAAAGTTTATAAGTTCAATTTGACAAAATAAAATTCTTATTTAGAATCAAGATATAAAAATTTACTTTGGATAAATTTTTCATATTATTCTGATAACTTTCATATTTTAATGAATAGTAAAAACACGCTATATTTTAATTAAAAACATCTTTTTTCATCGTATTGAATTATGTTGTTAAATAATAATATTTAATGGTTTAAAAGTATAAATAGAATATAATTTTACCATTTAATATAATTTATGTCATTATCCTTGATTTGACGTTAAATTCGTAGGTTAAATAAATTCAATCTTTGGCAATGTTTTAACTTTTAAAAACATGTTTGCTTAACAACATGATTAATTTTAAATTAATTACTGAAACTTCTGTATTTTGAATTATGAAAAATGGATTCCATATTTTTAATCAGTGTTTCCAAATTATGTTAATAGGTTGCTTTTATTTTTTTTGATATTATGAATAGTAACTACGGTAATTTTTATTCACTATGGTTAAAAGTAAATAGGGTAATTAAGGGTAAAAATGATATTATTATCACCCTAACACATGTACTAATTCTATTGGATAAGTGTAATTCGACCAAAAACAATCTTAGGAATAAAAGATGACCATTTAGGCCCACTTTGATTAGATTAGGACATTTATTATTAATTTATTTAAAGAAGGGTTAAAATAGTTAAAATCAACGTTTAATAACTATATCATTTTTAATATAGGGTTATACATAATATCAATTCGACTATAAATATTAATTACAAATCTAAAATGATTTCCTACATAATGATATTTTATTTGTAATTTTTAGACTTTAAATAATTTAATTTATTTATGACACAATGATGATGGAGTAATTATCTTATTAATAAAATATTGACATAATTGATGTTATAAATACCCAAATAAATATAATTTGAGACTTTTTATGAATTAAACTAATTTTATAGGTACATATGAAATTTTAGTATTCATTTAATTAAATTTTTTAGAACTTATCATTCTTTTATATTTTCAAAAAAATCAATTACTATATAGTGTCAAAATTGACATAAAATAGTTTTTAAAATAAATATTATATTAGTAATTGTTCTTTTATTTCAAAAAATCTAAGGATCGGCCAAATGACATTGATAAGGTTATATATATTAATAATAAACAACTTGGGGTTCATTTGGCTGCTTATAGTATGTTTATTAACCTTATAGTATAAGAACACAAGAAGACACAGTAAAAGTAAAATTATTTAAATTAATGTTAAATCTAAATGATAAGGTTAAAATAGGAACCTATACTTTTCTAAATTCTGTTTTACGAGAGTATTTAGACCCATCCCCACCTTATCCTCTAAATAAATCAATTTGGAGTTATTTAAAACCGAACATGACATTATAATATAATAATATTTTTTGTTATTCCAAAGGTGCCCCTCTCCTCCCTTATAAAAGGGCAGCTCCTCGCTCTCTTCCTCACACCACTTTTATCCAAAAAGATCGGCCAACCCCTGAAAATTTCTCCTCTCAACTTCCCTATAAACATCCTATAGGTTCTGGTCTTCTTCAAATACCTATTTTAGTGCCCTAAGAGGAGGTCTCAAAGAAGCAATTAAAAGAAGAGGTAATGTCTGTTACCGATTCTTTCATCTTTATTTCTTATTCCACTTATTATTCTTTAGTTATTTCATTATGAAGTAATAACATAAGTATCACTCATATAATGATATGTTATTATAAGTATGAAACAACCCTATTTCACCATCTATCCATCCTATGGAAAAAGAATTCACCGCGCGTGTGTACGTACGGAATACCGTCTCCACGCCGTGGTGTAATCTATTTTCCACCACCACCATACATGGATGGCTATAATGGTGTAAATAGTAACTATATATGATTATTGTAAAGTGATATTGATTCTGAAATATTACACATACACTCCAATACAATTACATGATCATGAGAACGATATCATCGGTCGTGCATACGTACGGACTACCGTCTCCACGACGCGATGAGATTCATTTTCAATGATTAACCATTCATGAATTATTATAAAGTATATATAATATGTAATCATGAAATATATGACATAATAATGATAATGGATTTATGTATATATATATTTATTTCATCTACTTAATTCCATTCAATTCAATAAGGAAACGAAAACAACGTTCATGCGTACGTACGACCTACCGTCTCCATGAACAGTGTATTTCTTTCCATTTATCGATATATTATATATTTGTATATTCTGAATATTTATTATATATAAATCAGGATTTACATTCTGGATTTAATTAATCATGATCTAAGTAATCATATGAATAGTTACAAGTTAAAACACAAACGACAAATGAGACAATATTATCCAAAACACTACTTTAACATGAATTTACAAAACAACGGGTAATATAAAGTCATAAGTGAACCATATATGATATAATAACAATGAATATGATTCTTTAATAAGTCAATGACATTATTCAAATCACTATACCGGATGTTCGGACACATACAAAGCAAATCGGACCTAAGGTAAGGGATAATTGTGCAAATCTCATTTTTATCCGAGATTGCTTATTCGTACGTATTTACTGGGGTTATTTCTATCATCCATGCCCATGTTTTATAAAAGTGTTTTCATGTATGTTTAAAGACATTTTTAACAATTTTTTACTTTGACTACATGGTATGTAAGGAATCTTTTTTTTGTTTATGTTACAAGGTACTTTTTTGTCTTTTCCGGCAAAATTACAAGAAGAATGTTTTTTTAACTTATACGGCGTGAATGGATTTTTACGGTTTCATAACGCCTCATTTTCAAGAAGCTTCCTCTACAATATTGCATTATTATTTTCAAAAAAACCCTTATCTTTTAAAATTGCATAGAATTTTGTGAAAAAATAATGATTTTACGAAAAGAAAGGATATTTTCCTCAAGAATTCATTTCAAGTGTTTTATCAAAACAATTTTCCAGCTAAGATGACATTATTTCATATGTGTATATTTCATGTATAATGTCTCAATGATTTTCATGGTTTAACTTTTCTTATTATGAAATGATATCCATTTATTTTATATGGATTATTTGATGATGGGATGATGTTTATGAAACCCATTTTATTTGTTGGGTTATTATGAATGATGTATGTTTATTTTGAGGAAAAAGTAAGAATGACTTCATTATGAGATGGGTGGGACCTATATCTCCCTCCAATGCATTGGGTAAAGATTTATATCTCATGAGATAGACATGCCTGGAACGGCAAGTTAAACCGGTCAGTAATACAGGACTGGAATGTGGAATGAACTCGATTTAGAAAGGGACTTTTTCTGCTAAGATGGTCATGGCAGCAATGCCTTGAAAACTATGGAAATCATATCATGTGCTTAATGGTTTCCACAATTACATGTTTTATTCCCATGCTATTTTATCGTTCTAAATGTTTCTTTATGATCTACGCCATACGTACTTCCATGTTTTATGTCATTGCTCAATCTTTTGATGTTTAAACATTATGTTCTTGTTTTTAATATTCAAATGTATATGGTATGTTTTATTTTGTCCATGCTTACCCTTACTGAGAATTTGAGCTCACCCTTTTATGTTTTCTTTTCCCTACGATATAAAGAAAGGTTTTAGGTAAAAAAAAAGGAAGATCTTTATGGGAGAAGTTGAGGATCTTTAACCACGATTAGATGATTACATTCCGAGTTTCCAAAGACACTAAACTATTGAGGTCCTTGTCTGTGTGTTTATGTAATGTGCTAAGTATTCCGAAAAAGTAATTTAATGTCCATGTACGTCAAGCTTCGGGTCTCTACAGTTGGTATCAGTGGAAAGGATTAGTCAACCATTGGAAACTAGGATGCGAAAATGTTAGTGAGATCCCTAGAGATATAAATAAGGTATGTCTTGGGATGTCTATACGGTTAATTATACGTATAAGTTATAGTACTAGAATTGCGCTAACGATATTAGAATTTAACCTAAGATGTTAGATATTGAGGGTACTCCCCCTTTACTATGTTGTCTTCTCTAGCATGATTTTTGCCTCTCACATAATTCATTTTGTGTTTTAGTCAATGGAGGGAAACAGAATGAATTCGGTTAACATTGAATCCAATGGAAAAATTGGTGACTATGAGAAACAAAATTTCATAATTCCTATAGAGAACGATATTGTGATTATTCCAAATCAGTCATCACGATATATGATAAACAAGGTGAAATTTAGTGGTATGTCTAATACATCAAATAAGAGGAATATAGACTTTTATGCATATTCGCATGTTGAGGATCATAAAGAAAGGAAGATTGATATTTCTAAAGAAGGGAAGAAGAACCTTGAGGAATACCTCAAATGGAGGGACATATGTTATCTATGTGGAGAAAAGGGTCATATTGTTTCAGACTGTTATGGAGTTCAATGTCTTATTTGTGGAGAACATGGGCATTAACCAACTCAATACCCTGACCTAAAAAGTTACTTTTAAATCAAAGGACTTATTCCAAGACAATCATTGAAGAGGATGGATTAAAGTGTTTATGTATTGGTATTCAAGAATAATGTTGTTGAGGTACTTTTATAGTGTATTACAATATTTTTGTGTTGGCCTATTGTGGTTTTCAATGATTTTTTGGTACTGGTAACCATGAAAAGTAATTCAAATATTTTTAAATCAGATGATATCCGTATAATGAAGGGTTAAAGAGAAAATTAAATATTTGACAGTATTCATGACCTCATGATTGATATAAGGACTAAGTGATATCATGGTTTGAGTAAAAAAATAATTTTGGGGATTTTGGAATGTTGAAAGTGTTAAAATTTAACTGTATTCATGTTTTCACTAAGATTCAATGGGTATTTATTCTTTGAGAGAATACATGATTAAGGTATTCACATGTTTGTAATTTTACCAACTAGATATATCTTATTATATATGGGGGATAAATTATGGAATTCATGTGATTGTTATGTGACATTTCCAGTAATCATTTTATTTATACAATGAGCTTGGACCGAAGTATTTTAAATAACCCTAAAGATTGGAATGGATTATGTTGGACATAAGTTTGTATTTTTTAAGGATAGAACTTTTTTCGATATTATTGATGAGATTTTATAATAATATAGCTTTAGTAAAAGGACAACCTACAAAACGGGCGACAACCCATCGCATCGGACAGGGCTATGGGAATCGAACCCACAACCGAAGTGCGACTGACCTTTATTACCTACCACTAGGCTACAGGAAGTCTCTGTTTAGTAGAAACTGGTTTTATTATATTAAGTAGTATGACATATGAAGTATAAGTCCATTTTAGGAACCATATATTATTAATATCACTATATATGGACTAATATAATTTTGATAACATTTAAAAAAGATGGAATGACCCATCATTATATCACACGATCTGCTAACACTTCACGAATAACAAATTAATCTTAATTTCTTTAAGATATGAAGTGGAAATTGTTCAAGGCACAAACAACCATGAGATTATAATAAATTAAGTATTTCATCTAATTAAAATTCTTCATCTTTTGATAAATGATCTTGAAAACCAAAAGTTGTCCTAGTGCCCTTATATCTGATGAATCAGAAGCTACCTTAGATCATCACAACTTTATGGCTTTGTGATTTTTGGTGTTTTCATAGCCATGTCCTCTACCACTTTCCATCAGAACATGATGGATATATTTCTCTTCTATATCCATATTTTCACCTATGTTCTTCTACGTGGAAACCCAGTGATGAGTTAATTTGGGTAACCGTTACATTTCATACTTTAGTTTTTAAAGTTAAGATCTGGTATTCCTTTTTATGATGTGGGTTTCAATTAAAGAAACATTCAAGAAGAAAACCATTTATAACCCCGAGGAATTTCAAGGGCGAAATTCATTTTAAGGGGGGTAAAATTTAACACCCAATACTTTTATTTTATATAAATCATCAAAGGAATCTTTTTCTACACACTACACTTTCTTGACTTGCTTTACACGAATTCACAACCTTCCTCGATTGCTTGCGTCGTACGCAATACCGAGTTTCACTAAACAACGATATACTATTAAAATATTATTAAAACTAGCTGTAATGAATAGTATTAACTAAATTTTGAATTTTATAACATTATTATTAATCTTGTACATTTTCTAGAATGTGTTAAGAGAACAAAAAAAAATTTCAGGTTAAATAAGTATTTTTAAAAAAATGCAGTTTTACCGCCTTTTGATGGCGCACCAACATTAAATATAGTTTTTGAAAAGTTTATAAGTTCAATTTTACAAAATAAAATTCTTATTTAGAATCAAGATATAAAAATTTACTTTGGATAAATTTTTCATATTATTCTGAAAACTTTCATATTTTAATGATTAGTAAAAACAGGCTATATTTTAATTAAAAAGAACTATTTTCATTGTAATAAATTATGTTGTTAAATAATAATATTGAATGGATTAAAAGTATAAATATAATATATTTTTACCATTTAGTATAATTTATGTCATTAGCCTTGATTTTACATTGAATTCGTAGGTTAAATAAATTCAATCTTTGGCAGTGTTTTAACTTTTAAAAACCAGTTTGCTTAACAACGAGATTAATTTTAAATTAATTACTTCATATTCTGTGTTTTGAAATTTGAAAAATGGATTCCATATTTGGAATATGTGAGTCCAAATTATGTTAATAGGTTACTTTTATTTTTTTTGATATTATGAATAGTAACTACTGTAATTTTTATTCACTACGGTTAAAACTAAATAGGGTAATTAATGGTAAAAATGATATTATTATTACCCTAAAACATGTCCTAATTCTATTGGATAAGTGTAATTAGACCATAAAAAACTTAGTAATAAAATATGACCATTTAGGCCCACTTCGATTAGATTAGGACATTTATTATTAATTTATTAAAAGAAGGGTTAAAATAGTTAAAATCAATGTTTAATAAATAAATCATTTTTAATATAGGGTTATACATAATATCAATTCGACTATAAATATTCATTAGAAATATAAAAATATTTCCCACATAATGATATTTATTTGTAGTTTTTATATTTAAATTATTTAATTTATTTATGACACAAGGATGATGCAGTATTTATCTTATTAATGAAATATTGACATAATTGATGTTATAAATACACAAATAAATATAATTTGATACTTTTTATCAATTACACTAATTTTATAGGTTAATATGACATGTTATTATTGATTTAATTAACTTTGTTTTAACTTATAATTATGTTATGATTTTTACAAAAATCAATTACTAAATAGTGTCAAAATTGACATAAAATAGTTTTTAAAACAAATATTATATTAGTAATTGTTATTTTATTCCTAAAAATCTAAGGATCGGCCAAATGACTTAGATAAGGATATATATATTAATAATAAACAACATGGGGTTCGTTTGGATGCTTATAGTATGTTTATTAACCTTATAGTATAAGAACACAAGAAGACACGGTAAAAGTAAAATTATTTAACTTAATGTTAAATCTATATGATAAGGTTAAAATAGGAACCTAAAATTGTCTAAATTATATTGTATGAGAGGATGTCGACCCATCCCCACCTTATCATCGAAATAAATCAATTTGGAGCTATTTAAAACCGAACATGACATTATAATAAAATAATATTTTTAGTTATTCAAATAGTGCCCCTCTCCTCCCTTATAAAAGGGAACCTCCCCCCTCTCTTCCTCACACCACTTTGAGCCTAAAATCTCGACCAAACCCTGCCAATATATCCTTTCAAATTCCATATAAACATCCTAGATGTTCTGGTCTTCTTCAAAGACCAATTTTAGTGCCCTAAAAGGAGGTCTCAAAGAAGCACTTTAAAGAAGAGGTAATGTCCGTTACCGATTCATTCATCTTTATTTCTCCTTCCACTTATTATTGTTTAATTGTTTCATTATGAAGTAATAACATCAGTATTACTCATATAATGATATGTTATTATAAGTATGAAACAACCCTATTTCATCATCTATCCATTCTACGGAAAACGAAATCACCGCGCGTGCGTACGTACGGAATACCGTCTCCACACCGTGGTGTAATCTATTTTCCACCACCACCTTACTTGGATGGGTATAATGGTGTAAATAATAACAATATATGATTATTGTAAAGTTATATTGATTCTGAAATAGTACACATACACTCCAATACAATTCCACAATCATGAGAACGATATCATCCCTCGTGCATACGTACGGACTACCGTCTCCACGACGCGATGAGATTCATTCACAATGATTAACCATTCATGAATGATTATAAAGTATATATAATAAGTAATCATGAAAAATATTACATAATAATGTAACTGTATTTATATATATATATTTATTTATTTCATCTACTTAATTCCATTCAATTCAATAAGGATAAGAAAACAAGGTTCATGCGTACGTATGGCCTACCGTCTCCATGAACGGTGTATTTCTTTCCATTTATCGATATATTACATATATGTATATTATGAATATTTATTATATATAAATAAGGTTTTACATTCTGGATTTATGTAATCATGTTCTAAGTAATCATATGAATAATTATAAGTTAAAACACGAACGACAAATGAGACAATTTTACCCAAAACACTACTTTAACATGAATTTACAAAAGAACGGGTAATGTAAAGTCATAAGTGAACCATATTTGATATAATAACAATGAATATGATTCTTTAATAAGTCAATGTCATTATTTAAATCATTATACAGGAGGTTCGGACACTTACAAATCAAATCAGACCTAAGGTAAGGGATAATTTTGCAAATCTCATTTTTATCCGAGATTGCTTATTCATACGTATTTACTGGGGTTATTTCTATCATCCATGTCCATGTTTTATAAATGTTTTTTCATGTATGTTTAAAGTCATTTTTACCCATTTTTGACTTTTACTACATGTTATGTAAGGAATCTTTATTTTTTTTATGTTACAAGGTACTTTTTTGACTTTTCCGGCAAAAGTACAAGAAGAATGTTTTTTAAACTTATATGGAGTGAACGGATTTTTACAGTTTCATAACACCTCATTTTCATGAAGCATCCTCTATAAGATTTCCTGAATATTTTCAAAAAAACCCTTATCTGTAAAAATTGCATGGAATTTTGTGAAATGAAAATGATTTTAAAAAAAGAAAGGATATTTTCCTAAAGAATTCATTTCAAGTGTCTTATCAAAACCATTTTCTATCTAAGATGACATTATTTCATATGTGTATGTTTCATGTATAATGTATCTATGATTTACATTGTTTCACTTTTCTTATTATGAAATGATATCCATTTCTTTTATATAGATTATGTGATGATGGGATGATGTTTATGAAACCCATTTTATTTGTTGGGTTATTATGAATGATGTATGTTTATTTTGTGGCACAAGTAAGAATTATTTCATTATGAGATGGATGGGACCTATATCTCCCTCCAATGCATTGGGTAAAGATTTATATCTCATGAGATAGACAAGGCTGGAACGGCAAGTTAAACCTATTCAGTAATACAGGACAGGAACGAGGAATGAACTCGATTCAGAAAGGGACTTTGTCCACTAAGATGGTCTTGGCAGCAATGCCTTGGCTACTATGGAAATCAGATCATGTGCATAATGGTTGCCACAATTAAATGTTTTATTCCCATGTTATTTTATCATTCTTAATGTTTCTTTATGATCTGCACCATACGTACTTCAATGTTTTATGTCATTGCTCAGTCTTTTGATGTTTAAACATTATGTTCATGTTTTTATGATTCAAATGTATATGGTATGTTTTATTTTATCCATGCTTACCCTTATTGAGCATTTGAGATCACCCTTTTATGTTTTCCCTTCCCCAAGATATAAAGAATGGTTTTAGGTAAATAAGGAAGATCTCTATTGGAGAAGTTGAGGATCTTTCACAACGATTAGAAGATTACATTCCAAGATTCCAAAGACACAAAACTATTACGGTCCTTGTGTGTGTGTTTTTGTAATGTGCTAAGTATTCTGCAAAATTAATGTAATGTCCATCTACGTCAAGCTTCGGGTCTCTACATACAATATCATAAAGTCTGGAGATGATGTATCCTGAAGTTCCGTCTCATCACAAGAAAACCAACACGACAGATGATGCGTCAATTGGACGCCCGGTCTGAGAGTTATTGACATTTCTGTTTAAGGGGGCCGGTTGGATTTACGCTCGATCCAAACCCGTCCGTTTTCAAATTTTATCAAAAAATCACGTAGAGTATCACAAAAGGATTGCCTCGTCATTAGAGTCCCAGTACCGTAGATGACACGTTGATCAGACACGTGGTCTATGAGGTATTTAGATTTAAGCGTAGTCGGGCCCATCCCGTCAATCCCAGTGGGTTGGTTGGTCGGCCCAACCCGAATTGGCAGGTCCGACCCGACTGGGGGTTGGCCCGGCCCGGCTCAGTGGTTCCGACCTGGCTGGGGTGTCATCTCGGCTCAGTGGGGTGTGGCTCACCTGTGGACCTGACCCGCGGAGTGGGTCCGTTCAGTTCGCCTGGTGGCGCTATAAAGCTATGCCTCTCCCTGCCCGACCAGTTGTAGCCAGCCGGGTCTGCTCTGCAGATGCAGCCCGACCAGCGGGTCGTTGTTCTTTTCAGTGGTGCTTTGCTGTTCTGCGGTCCACCAGCCCGGCCAAAAGGCGGCATGCCAGTTCGACCGGTAGAGCAGACCGTAGATGCGGGCCTTGGTCTTCCTCTACACGGCGCCATCTAGTGCCACAATTCTTTAGCACAACCAGTTCGGTTCGGCCGAGCGGCCCTCAGACATAGGCCACGTCCTCCACCTGCACACGACTGGCGTGACAGCACTGGTCCTCAACCACCATGACCCGGCCTGACTACTTCCTTAAGCTCCACAACGAGGAGTGACGGTGCTGCGCCTCTTCTTTCATCGTAGTCCTCCCGGCCACGGTTCCTGTTTCATCCACCATGGTCCACCTAGCCATGTTTATTCTCCGCCGCGGTGCGACGACACCATTCCCTTTAGGCTCTACATCCATCGTCCTCAAAATGAAGTAGAAAAGGGGAGGGTCAGGCCATGTTTGTGCAGACCTAACCCACCTCGTCATATGATATCAATCAGAACATCATTCCACCAACTTAACGATGTAGAACAGAGGGTAGAATCAAACATTCAAGTAACCCCAGCCTCGATTCAAGGTATATTGTCGAATTCGCGGAAGACGAACGTCGTTCCATCAACGTCGGAGGGAATGACGTTGTCGTTGGTGGTGTTTTTTACGGGAGGCGTATTCTTTTTCTTGCCTCGGTTGGAATGAAAGAAGTCACATCGTCATTCATCAGAGATGAGTAGCGTTCTTCGTTGAACATGTTTTTCTTCTATGAGTTTTCCCAAACTCTCCAGAGAATAAATGCCCAGCCAAAATAAAAAAAAATCCTCCCTCTAATTTTAATTTTTCCATGCATTTAAAATGAATTGAAAATAAATCATAACACTAAAAATTAATTAAATAATTGTGGAAGCTCAATTAATTAATTAATAGTGTTGGAACATTAATGATAGGAGGTGGTAGGATGAGTGTTTTAAAAATTATTAACAGATAGTAAGAAGTTTAAGAGACTCCCTTAATTAAAAGAGAGTTACATGGGGAGTTGAGAAGTTTGATGTTCGTGTGGGAACCACCACACAATATCCTCCCATGGGAAGTTATGTAGGGCGTGGGCCCCACCTCTAACTTCCCATTGTAGAAAAATGACCACAACCTAAAAAAATTATGTAACATAAATTATTTTAATTTATTATGAATCCCCAAAATTAACTTTTAAACTCGACCAAACGCAATTGCGGTAAAGGTATCCACAAACAAAAACTGGAACTGCAAGTTTATCGGTGTCCTCAAGTTTCAATTCCGAGCATCAGATCAAATGATAGAAAACCCACAGATACGTTTACCGAACTTACACGAAAAAAACATGATAATTTGATTTCGGGCACACCGGGCCTCAGAATCATGCACCGTAAAAAATAGTGGGCTCGTAAAATTCCCATGTATTTTTGAAAAAACTATCCACAAGATTTCTGGTTCTTTACATTCTCCCCACCTCATGGATTTATGCCCACAAAAGCTACAACACACACTAAGGGAACAAATTGGGGTACTAAGCACGCACTTGATCCTCCCTCTCCCATGTGCTCTCCTAAAGGTTCCCGTGATTCCAGTGAATGCACACTAGAGGAATCGACCATCCACGTAGGAACTGCTCTTGTAGATCCTCTATCTCCACTGGAACCTCCATTAAGGTAACCTAGTAGTCAATTTCCATCTCCACATGGTCGATGACGTGGGATGGGTCATGTATGTATATCCTCAGCTGAGATACATGGAAGACGTCGTGCACCCTATGAAACTGAGGTAGGAGAGTCAAGCAGTTAGCCACTTTTCCTACCCTACTGAGGACCTGAAAAGGTCTGATGAATCATAGAGATAAGTTGCCTCCTTATCCAAATCTCTGATGACCTCGTTAGGGTGAGACCCATCTAATGGTGTGGTTTCCATCCTCGAACTCAAGTGGTATCCATCTCCTATCAACATAAGACTTCTGCATGCTTTGTGCTATCTTCATCTGCTCCTCGATGATATGCACAATCTCTATTATAGTCTACACCATCTCTAGTCCTACAAGTGCTGACTCCCCTAGGTCAGTCTAGGACAAAGGCGATCTGCAAGGTCAGCCGTAAAATTCCTCATAAGGTGCCATCAAGATGGTTGAGTGGTAGAAATTGTTGTATGAAAACTCTACCAAAGGCATGAGATCCTCCCAGCTAAGACCAAAGTCAATGACATCTACACAGGGCATTTCCTCAAGATTATGAATGTTTATATTAGTCTGGCCATCCGTTTGATAATGGAAGGTGGTTCTCATGCGAAGCTGCATCCCGAAAGCCTCTTGCAACCCGTTCCATAGACAGGAAGTGAAACAGGCATCTCGATCGAATACAATCGTTTATGGAACACCATAATGACATAATATATCTTGTATTTAGAGGCATCCCATGCTCTCTAATAGGCCCTTCTCTCTGGTCAGTAGGAAGCATGCCGAATTGGTGAGTCGGTCGACAATCACCCAGATATAGTCATGTGCTATGTATTTACTTGTATGTCTTGTCATGAAATCCATGTATACCCCATACCATTTCCACTCTGGGAACACTAAGGGATGAACCAAGCCTTATGGAATTGGGTGCCCTTCCTTGACTTGTTTACAAGTGAGGCATCGCGAGATAGACTCTTCTACCGCCTTCTTCATACTTGGCCACCAGTACTGTCATCTGAGGTCATGAAACATATTCACCAATCCTAGATTTACCGCTAGAGGGGAAGTAAGGAACTCCCTAAAAACCTCATATAGTAGTGAAACTGGTACCATTGTACATCCAACGAAGAGGATGGCGTGATCCCCACATTTATAAAACCCATCAGTTTCCATCCCTGTGGATATCTGATCATGTCACGTCACACAGTCAACATCCCCACGTTGTGCCTCTCTAACTAGCTGATGAAGTGGAGGAGTGACTCTGTGAGACTATAGAAAGGATTCTCCATCTCTGTCCACAAATTATATCTGCAATGTGGCCAGATTCTCTATCGCCTCACCTAGAAGATGAATTCATGATCACCTGGTGAGAGAATTTTCTACAACGTTCCCCATCCTAAGAGTATATACTATCTCGAAGTCATAGTCCTAGAGGAACATGATCTATCACCGCCATCTCAGGTTTTGGTCTTTCTTTGAGAATAAGTACCTGAGAACCTGGTGATCAAATTATACAGTAAAAATCTCACACATAAAATTGTGCCACCACATCTACAAGGAGAATACAATGGCTGCTAACTCCAGGTCATGGGTAGCATAGTTCTGCTCGTGTTGTCTAAACTTCCATGAACCATAATTGATAACTTCTCACTATTCCATCAAGACACAAATGAGTCTAATTACTGATGTGTTTCAGTAGACCACATACCCTACACCCTCGTCCAGTAGCCTTGGGATGGGCGCACTAGTCAATATCTACCTCATCTATTGAAATATCTAATGGAATCTCTCTAACCACATGAAGGGTTGCCCCATATTTTTCAATGCTAAAAGTAATGATGCAACTATGGGAAGTCTGGCAAAAATCTCGGATAGTACCCAGCAAGTCCCAGAAAACATTGCACCTCCATCACACTCAAGGGCATCTCCCAAGCATGTACTACTTCGATCATCAATGGATCAACAACAACTCGGTCATCCATGTTGACATGTCCCAAGAAGTGGACCTCTCTAAGCTTGAAATGGCACTACGAGAGATTACCATAATGTTGGTCCTCTCAGAGTATGTCCTTTACAACCTGAAAATGGTAGGCGTGCTCCTCCTCAGTAGTTGAGTAAATCAGTATGTCGTTGATGAAGACTACAAATAAGTAACTGAGTTAAGGCTGGAAGATCATGTTCATGAGACTCATGAACACTTTTGGAGTGTTGGTTACACCAAAGGGCATAACTAAGAACTCTTAGTGGCCATAGAGAAACCTAAAATCCATCTTCTGCACATCCTCATGTCGAACTTTGAGCTGGTCATAGCCTGACCTGAGGTCTATCTTCGAGAACCATCGTGCTCCCTTGAGATGATCATAGAGGATGTTAGTCATGGGGAGTGGGTACTTGTTCTTCATAGTCACCAGATTTAGGTAATGGTAGTCAACACATAGTTGCAATCTCCTATCTTCCTTCTTGGAGAACAACATTGGAGACACCCAGGGTGAAACACTGGGTCAGATAAATCCCTTCCCCTGTAAGTCCTCTAATTGTACCTGCAGCTCATGAAGATCTGCAGGAGCCATCCGATATGTTGGATGAGATATCTGTATTGTCCCAAGGTATTGGTCAATGTAGAAGTATACCTATATGAGAGGAGGTAGTCATGGAATGTCGTTAGGGAAAATTTCGGCATACCGATCCCCCACAACTGGAAAACTTGTACTCCACACTTCAACCGCTCTAAGGATGAGACTAGCCAACAAATGTGTGATTGGCTTCCCCCTCTTCAACGTAAATCCTTCATACACTGTAAAGACTCCCTTCTCACCATTGAAGGGTAACCTGGTCCCATCCGTGCAGATACACTACACTTTGTGCCAAATACAGTCAATCTGAGCAAGAACTGTGGATAACCATTCCATAGACAATATGGCATCGTAAGGCCTCGATGACACAACCAGAAGATCCCAGCTGAAGATTTCACCTCATAGAGTAAAATCACATGGATGACACCCGTTTCTAATCATCAAGTCTACTCTCATAGGAGTCTCTATCCATATGGATCGAGCCAACGACTATGTCTAAATCTCTGAGATCCAAACGATGGCAATGGAAATAAGAGAGTGACTCGCACCTGTGTTTATAAGTACTACCTCAAGGGTTGTGTAGACATAGATAGTACTTCAAAACATCTCAGTTGAGCCATGGTCATATGCCTTGAATTCCTAGAGTTGAGCCCGCCTACGTCCGCCAGCTCCCTGTGGTTGGGGTGGTCCTTCTGGTTGTTGTGGTGGTAGAGCCTCAAAATGTCGTCCACCACCTGCTGCTCGGCCAGATCCTCTTCCACGTCTTCCTACTTCAGGAGTACCAACACGATCAAACTTCTGAATCTATCTGGGAGGTCCCTCTAATGTCTTTTTCTCCTCTAAAAGGTGGGTCGGATAGTCACGAGCATTGTGGCCCTGCCCACCACATGCATAGCACTGTCTGATCCTCGTATAGCTGGTTCTGTCTTGTGTGCCCCGCACAACCGAACTTTTATCCTAGGTTCGCCCACTTGATGTCCATGTCCGCTTGGACCTCTACATCATCTTTATGTATCTGGCTGTAGAATACTCTGCTCTGTGTCACCCTGTGCTGGGTCTCGCCACTGGTGACTGCTCAGTGAGAAAACACTATATTAGAAGGGCTTTCTCCCGAACCCCTGCATGTGTCGGAATGCTAAGGGGAATCATTAAAGCCCTAATCTCATGCCGGAATCCCTTATCGAAATTCCAGGGCCTGAAGAACGGGTCTCAAACCATATCTGTGGAGTAGTGTGATAGGTCAGTGAACCTCGCTGAGTACTGAGCTACTATCATGATGACCTGCTGTAGATGAAGTTACTCCTAAATCTGCATCGCACAAAGGGTTGCTGGAACAAACTCCGATTGGAAGAGACTCTCGAAGTCTGTCCAGAGTAATGATGCCTCCTCATGCACCTAGAGCATCAGGATCCACCATCTTTCTGCTGCTGTATGTATGAGATTCGCAACAAGGATCACCATGAGGTCAACTGGTGTACCTACCAATATGAAAACTCTCCCGACAGCCTCCATCCACTCCCCAGCTACCTGTGGGTCTATCTCTCCCCGTAACCTGTGCAATCATTGGCGTTAATACTCATGCAATGCACTTAGGCAGCATGCAATCTCCACTGTAGGAGCTGGTGGTATCGATGGCCCATCGGGTAGTGTACCGCTGGTACCTAAGCTGTGATGGGACCCTACACAGAGGCCTCATATCTCGGTGGGCTACCATCTCGTATGAAACTCAAAACCCTAGTCGACATCCTTTGTGGGTCCATCTTAAAAAGAAACAACTGTTCCACTGTTAAAATAGTATACCAGGTGAGCTGAAATAATTAAATCACTAAGAAAACATTTAAAAGAAACACACACGCAATCAGTGTTTTGTGCACTGAGTCGGATATCAGAAGTTAGAGTACTAGTGTATGGATACGTCGACCGACACACCAACCCCGGTTTCCCAAAACTGCTAACCACAGTCAATACACTTAACACTATTAATGTCAAAAGAATCCGAGTCCATGTTCTGTGGTAGAACCGACTCCCATGATACCATTTTGTAATGACACATCATCAGGGCATGTGCTGTGACAACCCCAAGCCCTCCTTTCAAAGGCCAGGGTCTGGCGAATATCACCAAAAGTGAATCCTTGATAAAAAGGTAAGGCATTTCTTTTTAACCATTAAAACACACACAGTCTAAACAAAAGATGTAGAGGAAACATGTACTGAAAATAGAAAAGTAATGTGCGCTTTAAGTAATTGGTCCAGTATACAAACCCAACTAAACAACAAGTACAAGTACAAGTAAAAAGAGAATAGAGTTCCTAAATCATCCACCCGGAAATCCTACCTAAAGGGTAGGTACATAACTCGAACAACTCATCAATGTGGTACGTCCCATTTATTCCATCTCCGAGCAGTGTCCCGTTCATCACCCTCAGCCTCAATCATTGTTGTATGTCATCTGCAAAGAACACAACAAGGTGTGAGTGAAGCCCGTGAAGGGGTGAGTATAACAATACTCAGCAGAGGACCGTGATCCCCCCTTAGGTCTCCCATAAACCATAAAAGATAAACCACAGTATAATGATACAATCACAAAGTATCAACCATCCCTACTTATGAATATGCCAACACATATACCTAAGTTACCAGTCACAGTCCGACTACAACTCTCGAGCCCAAGCACAACCCAGTCTACAGAGGAAGTAAAGTCAAACACCATGATGATAATGGTTGAAAGACATGACTTAGGTCACATAGGTATACATATTTTATAGATTGCTAGAGGTGATAATATTTAGTCACTGATTCATCTAAGCTGTCGGACCCACATAGGATACAGGACCAGCGAAGCTGTTAGACCCACATAGGATACAGGACTAGCTATTCCTCATCTATGTTATTGGACACACACATGATACGGGACCTGATAAGGTGTCGAACCCACACATGATACATGGCCACCTATTCTTTCGGACCCATATTGGATATTGGTACAGTATTCATCGTAGTCAAACCCAAAAAGGATTCCAGAATAGTAGTTGTCACTGTCGAACTCACGGAGGATTCCGTCATCTAAGTCGTCGCAGCCATCTATAGGGTTCCCGCACACAGCATGCTCGATTCCAAGAGGGTCCACTCCTCGAGTAAAGTTTAGATACATCAACTTTGAAGAAGTCCCGGGATGTTTTATTCCAATGTTCAGTCTCATCAAAAGAAACCCAACACGATAGATGACGCGTCAATCAGACGCCTGGTCTGAGAGTTATTAACATTTCTCTTCCAGGGGCCCGGATGGATTTACTATTGATCCAATCCCATCTATTCCCAAAATTTATCAAAAACTTACTTAGAATATGTTAATAGGACTGCCTCCTCACAAGGGTCCCAGTGCCGTAGATAGCACGTCGATTAGACATGCGATCTAGGAGATATTCGGATTATATTGGAGTAGGGCCCGACACGTCAAGCCCAGTGGGGTGGCGGTCGGCCCAACCCAGCTCGGTAGGTCCAACCCAGCTGGGGGACGGCCCGACCCGGCTTGGTGGGTCTGACTTGGCTGGGGGGTCGGCCCCGCCTGGTGGGGCGTGACCCCCCATGCGAACCTGGACTGCAGAGTGGGCCGGTTCAGTTCACATGGCCTCGCCAAGCACCGCCGCCTCTCCCCGGCCGACCGGATGTAGTCGGTCGGTTCTGCCCATCGCACACGGCCCGCACAGCTGGCCGCGGTTCTCGTTTGGGTCGTCCCTACAGGTGCGGTGCTCCATTAGAAAGGCTGGCAGGCAAAATGCCGGTTCAGCGGACAGAGTAACCCATGGTTATGGCCCAATGTCTTCCTCCACGCAATGCCTTCGGGCACTGTAGTTCTTCAGCTCGTTCAATAGGAGGCTGACATGTTCGGTTCAGCTAAGCATCCTGCAGACGTGGGCCACGTCCTCCACGTCCAAACAACCAGCGCAACGACGCCGATCTTCCACCGATGCATCCCATCCTGGCTGCGGCCTTTAACTCAACAGCAGGACACCACGGAGGCACACCTCTTCATCCTCCTCAACCCTCCCAGCCACGGTTCTTCTTCCATCCTTCATGGTCCTCCGCGCCGTGGTTATTCTCTGGTGCAGTGCGATATCACCACACACTTTCGGCTCTACCTTCGTCGTCATCAAATGGAAGAAACAAAGGGGAAGGTCGGGCCGTGTTCATGCGGCCCGAACCACCACGACATATGATATCAATTGGCACACCATTCCACCAATTTAATGATGTAGAATGGATGGTAGAATCAAACATTAATGTAAAACCTACATCGAATCAATGTACGTTGTCATGTCAAGGAAGACAGCGTCGCGGAAGACGGGCGTGGTTCCGTCAATATCGGAGGGAATGGTGTTGTCATTGCCGGTGTTCTTTTCGGGAAGCGTCTTCCTTTTATTTCCTCGGCTGGAAAGAAAGAAGTCGTGTCACTGTTCTTCGGAGACGAGGAGCATTCTTCATTGGAACATGTTGTTCTTCCAAGAGTTCTCCCAATCTCTCCAGAGAATAAACCCCAAGACAAAATAAAAAAAATTCATCCCAATCATTTTAATATTGAAATTCATTTCAAATGAATTGAAAATAAGTCATGACACTATAAATTAATTAATTAAGTTTGGAAGCTTAATTAATTAATTAAAGTTGTTGGCACATTAATGAATGGAGGCTGAAGGTGGAGAGTTTTTAAAATTAAAAATGGGGTGTTGGATGTTTAAGAGACTACCTTAATTAAAAGAGTGTTACAAGGGGAGTTGAGAAGTATGATATTCATGTGGGACCCACCACACAATATCCTCCCATGATAAGTTATGTGGGGTGTGTGACCCACCTCCATCATCCCTTTGGAGAAAAATAACCACCACCTAAATTAAATTTATGTAACACATAAATATTATTAAATTTATTAAGAATATCCAAAATTCACTTCCGCTCTCGACCAAACACAACTGTAGTAATGGTCTATTTAAGAGAAAACGGGTGTTGTGAGTTCATTAGTGTCCTAAGATTTCAATTCTGAGCATCGGTTCAAAAGATATAAAAACAACATGTATGTTTACTGAACGTACCAGAAAAAACTGCAGAAACTAATTCCAGGAACACCGGGCCTCAGAATCAAGTGCCATTAGAAACCGCAGACTCATAATATTACCATATATTTAAGGAAAAAAATTCCATAGGATTGCGGGGTCTTAACCCTTCATATTGGGAATGTCTTCTAGATGAGGCCATCACATCTGTTTCTGAATAAATTTGATTTTTTAAAGCCATATATTTATAATAATCAGGTGATCTCTATTCAACGACTATATTATCAACGATCACAATTAATAATAGTATTTTAAAATCCAAAACATAAAACCAAATAATTGCAGACCTTTTACATAACTATATGAAGAAATTTAAATTGACCAAGAAGAATTTTCATTAATGAATTTTTGGATCATTACAACCAAAACATAGGATTTTTTTCCCTAATATAAACAATTATGTTTTCTGTCAACTATGGTAAATCTTGAATCAATGAATCAAAGAGATAGATAATAATATATACATGTAATTCCATTATTTTTAATGATTGTTTTTGGGAAAATTATTCCAGTGAAATATATGAACCATAAATAAATTATGAATATAACATGAGTCTGATGAAGAGAAAAATTATATTGAGATCTTGCAAGTACTTATCAAGTATCAATTCAATAAAAACCTCTTTAAAATTGGGGTTTGAAAATGATATTTAAATTCCATGAATAAATTTATTTAATGACATTAAATCTAAAATAGAAAGATTATAAACCACATAAAATATGATATATATATATAAGTCCAACATTTTCACAAATAGAGTTATTTTAAATGAAACATCTTGACCTCTTATCTAGAGAATCAAGAACGTACTATATGTTATGGAATCAAAAAAAAAATCAATCATAAAAAAAATTATAATGTCAGTCATATCCGTTCTCAATTTTATTTTTAAATATTCTAATCCTCTAAATGATTTCATTTTATTTTCATCCTATATTGTTTACAATTCCATTTTTAGTAATTTTTTAATAATATTTTTGTCCATATTCATTAATATTCTAATGTAAAAAATAACATGGAAATAAAATATTATATCTATATTTTTCTGTAATAATTTATTATGATTTCATATCCATTCAGGGTACCATTAAATATATGATATTCATAATGATCCAAGGGTTTTTTATTATTTGATGAATTAAATTTTTAATTGATATTACCATAATTAAATAAAATATTTTTAATGAAAAATTTATATTTTATTATACTATTATTGTGTTCTAATTTTTCCTCATGATATAAATTCAATGTATTTTTCATGTACGTGGATAATCCTCCCCAATCATGAACATTCCATGATTTAATGATAGATTTTACATAATTTTTTATATTATAATTATATTTGACTCATAATGATTTTATTTATACATCAGTATTTTTATAAATAAAAAATAAAAGGATATATATTATAATATATTGGATATCAAAATATTAGAAAAACTATAATGAAAGGGTATTCTATTAGTTTTTTATATTGATTGATTAAATTAATGATTATCATTTATTGATCATATCATTAATATGATAAATAAATTTTCATTATAGAAAATTGTTGATATCAAAAAAATAATATTTATACATTTATATAATATCTATATCCATAATTTGATGTTGGTGATGAAAAGTGAATCTCAAGTTGTCACTGAGTCAGTATTACACACAACACACAAACAAAATTTTTTTTCTTAATTGATGTTGTTTGTGAAAAAATTGATAATAAACTTAATATAGTAACATTATTTTATAAAAAATTTATTATAAAAATATTATTATTGTTTCTAACATAAATTATAAAAATTATTATTATAATTTATTTCAACATAATTGATATTACTCACGCCAGAGACTTGAATTTTCAATATAACTATCATTGTTATTGAAGGCATTATAATATGTATTAGAGAAAAATATTTTAATCAGGGGAGATAGATATATGTCTAGAATCATTTTATAGATCCAAGGATATATTCGATTCATTGGTGGGATTATTTAATTTGTGGTATTGTAACAATTTTTAATAGGTAAGGTAAGGGTACTCTTGGGGGTAACCCTTACATTAAAAATATTTAATTAATTCAATTCATGTGATAATGTATGAAAAATGAAAAAATAAAGTGAGGATAGTGATTACTGGATGATATCTATCTCATTACCTCCCTTTTTAGTCATCTTCAAATGTTTTAGGGACACATTTTTTAGTATTGAAATTTTAAAATTATTTACATTTTCATTTGTAATTAATTTATATCCTTTATGATGACAATAATTATAAAATAAAAATATTTAACAATTGATCTTATTTTATAATTATTATTTCTGTTTTTATATTAATTTTTTCTAATAAATTCACTAAAGAATTTAAAAAGTCAATTTTAAAACAAGTAGAAATAATCACATAAGATATTTTTTTATGAAAACTATTATCATAAGTTATAAATATAAATATATATTTATATATGTTAAATTAATCGTGGTTACTTATCATCATGAAAGAAATTTATTCATTATAATGAAGATATTTTATGGGAGTCGTTCAAGGGAATATAAATTTTAATTTTACATCAAAATTATGGATTTAAATAATTTATAGAATTTAGTCTTTTATAAATCTATTATTTTTATTAGTTATAAAAATGATAGACAAAGGATTCTTATCTGGAAATAATATTTTGAAATGAATATTTTTATTCAATAAATTAATTCAGTATTATATAAAATGTCTTATAAAAGACATGTTCATTCTTATATTTTATAAATTGGTACAAATTATAATTATCAAGAAAATCAATTTTTTTACATCAAATTACCATTCCAAAAAAAGATCAGAAATTTAAAAAAAAGTGAATTTTGATATGATTAATTTTAAATTGAACTTATTAGGGTAAATTTAAAATAATAAAATTAATAATTTAATATAATGACTTCATAAAGATTTCATCCTATTATAATTTGGGATATGGTGCCTACATTCTATAGAATGTTGTCAGGTATTACATTTCCCCATTATTAACTAATTTCCTTATTGAAATTCGGCAATATATTTGGAATTAAAAAAATGTGATATTACACCCTCATATATTATTGAAAATACCAGGATTATAATTCTAATGTTTTATGTTTCTAAAGTACTTTCACCAATCAACCTAACTGATTCCACAATATTTTCATTCTTGTTTCAATAATATTCATATTCTCCTCATTATAAGAAAATAGATTCTCCAAATATAATCACTATGACTTGAGAAAATGATTTGGATTTATAATGTATTTCCTCAATAATTAAACATGTAAGATATTATGTCCTCCAAAATATTTTCCAAGACTTGAAAATCATTAACCAATTTCTTGAATTCAAAATAGTATTTCATATGGCCCAATATACAATTGGAATAAATATAAATTTTTTCCAAAAATATAAATATCTTAAATAGGGAATAATTTTAGAATACATAATCCCAAATAGGAAATTCAATATCATTACTTTTATTACAATCATAATTAAATTTTATGTTGTAGGATTACATAATTTTATATTGAATAATCCATACAGTTACTATTATATTCTCGAGAAGCATTATCCCAATAAATTTGATTCACCATGTTATTCCCTCTGGGTTTGAGTAAAATTCTTACTCGTTTACAATACTCATTGTGGTCCAATATGGACTCTTGATTGTATGATATTATTATATTTACATTAAACCAAATAGGGAATCAAATCCCACAAAAACAATTAATCAGTTGAACCTCCTCTCAGAATGTGAATTAATCTTTGAATTGACTCATCAAGATTCCCAATAATTTATGGCTAATAAGATGTGCCTAGAGTAATATTATTATTGGGATCACATAAATTAAATTTATTGAATTTTCATCAAAACTAAGAGTCATGGTTAGATAAAATTAATAGTGGTTCCCCAGAAGCATTAATATTTTTCAATACATAGCAAAAAAATGTTATCAAGGGATATATCTTTTAATTTCATAAAAAATGTTCAAAAATAAAAATATTATCTATTATAACCTAGATAACATAATTCATTGACATATAAATTGGAATTCCAATAAAAATTCCATTTTAACATTATTCAAATTTTATGGATATATATTATTCAGTTTAATGAATCCCTTTGGATGAAATTTTTAACACTTTTCCTACTAGAATGATAATGAACAATACACATATTCCAAAATTTCCCATTTCATTTTATACCACGTAAAATTTACTATTAAATATATATATATATATATCATTTTGCAACCAAGGTGTATAGAGATATTTATGTAAATCAAGACATTTTGTAGTTCTTACATCAATTTGGTTATGGATGAAACATATATCTTGTTAACAGCCATTATCAAATAATTAATATAGATAATTTTAATCAATATTTTATAATTTACTACATTAATAATGCATTATATATCATCTTCATATCATCCATTCATTTATATCATTTAAATAATTTATGGTTTAGAAATTTCATGGAAATTACATGATGACCACTTTTTGACAAGAAGTGACCATCTCCATATTAAATAGTTCATAATATATATGATCCTTTTTAATAATATATAAGGTTAGATATCTCTTTTTATCCTACTAAACAAATTAGTTACCCATTTTTCATTCCAATGGTAGTGTTTTATTTAGAAATCATAGTACTAGAGTATATACATATATCTTTATTACATAATTTTTAAATCATTTATATAGAAGAAATACAACATTAACCAGTGATTTATATATATATATCACATATTAATCCATTAATATAGTTTATCCATATTATCAGATATAATATTACTTATTTCAAGTCATGTTCATGATTTGTATAGTATAATTCAGGAAATTTTAATTTCAATGAATCATATTAAGTCTCCTTAAATATTAATGAGGACACAACCATGTACTAAAACTTTGGAATAACTATATATAAAAACCCTTCCTTAACTGATGGAATAGTTAATATTATTCTATGAATCATTCATTTCTTCAACACTTCAACAACATTCATTCTGTTTCCATTACCATGTGATCTTTACCCAATTATTTTTTACCATAGCTAATGTGGTGGAAGTTTGGGAAAAATATTCAACAAACTTCCAATAGTATCATTATTTGTTTAGAAAACATTATATCTTGTTTATATTTGTTGGTTTAAAAAAGTACATTACTAAAAATTCATCTAATGGTTCAATATACATTTCATCAATGGAGTCAATATATCTATCAATAGAAACAACGTTGATCAAAAAATAACATTTTGTATATTAATAAGATATTTCTCTTATATTGTGATTATATTGAATTATTTGTTAATGAAATTCATTATTTTCATTTCTCATAATTTATATCATGATTTCATTAATTAATACCAAAATGTAGGTACTATTAATATCTATAAACACTTTATCCATTATATGAATAAATTCATAAAATTCATTATTCAATACAAAATACATTACTAAAAAACCAAAATGTCTATACTATTTCCAAAAAAAATAATTTGATATATTATCCGTCTTCACCATTAAATAATGATAAATAGATAAACAATATACATTTAAAAATTATTTCTATCAATAATTTTGATCAAAAATTCCATTAATGTGTGGAAATGGTACTTATTATTTATAGTAATGGAATTGATCTCTATATCCTTGATGTAAAAACTCATTGACCAATCATTTAAAAAAAATAGGGATCCCTAAAATGAAATTATATTTTCCACAAATCCTTTTTTATAATTACCCCTCATAAATTTTTGAACTCCCCAAACTCCAATAAAACATATCTATATGAGGATTAAGATTTAGGCCTTTTATTGGGAATTATTTAAATTGGGAACTCAACATTATTCAATGGTGGATGAAAAGGTAATTCATATTGAAATATATCAATGAAATTACTTTCCATGTCAACATCATCAATTCGTGGGATACCATATCTTACGTAGTTCATTCCTTATCGTACACTTTATGTTCATTTCATTATGGAGATCCATTATAGTAGTATATACATTTTTTATAGAAGATTAATTTTTCAATCTATTTATAATATATTCCACCAAATATTGTGAATCAGAATACCCTTAACATGGATAGAATTTTTTTTCTAATATTTTTAATGTTAATAAATAGAATGGAATATATCTATGTCAACCATGGGTATAATTAATATCATTATAAATAAAGAATATATATACATCAAAATTGAAGCTTCCATTTATATTAATTTTTTTGTAAGATTCCAAAAAAATGCTTTAATTTATCACTCATTATGTTTGGATATAGGGAAATTTGTAATGTTAAAAGAAAAAATGGGATTTATAAAAGTTTTGAAATGTCAAAATTAAATAAAACCCCTATTAAATTTTTTATGAAAAGATCAAATATACTTTACAACTTCACTAGGAACATTGACATCAGCTATGATAATTTAATGTTTTTCCCTTCCTCCATTTTAATTTTCTAAGGTAAATTACATTCTTGTTTGATGAATTAGTTTAACTAATTTCCCTTATCTGTATATATAATTAATTGAGATTAAATTTTTTTTTTCCTAAATATTCATTAATTATATGGAATAAATTTTACTCCAAACATGTAATAAACATGTGTTCCTAACCTACAATCTGTAGCATGATTCAACAAATAATTATCACACATGGGATATCAAACCCCTCATTTCAACGACAATGTCACACTATTTAATTCATGATGATCGACATAAATATTCATCAACCCATTTCCATACAATATGTATATCAGAGAGAAACCATGTTCTATCTGTATAGAAAATTATATTATATCCTCATATGATGATAATTTAAGAGTGATTAATTAAATTTGAAGGATTATCATTATATCCTCAAACAAATGAATACACAGTCTTTGTGGTCAAGAATCATAGTACCTATCATGAAGCTAGTACATGGTAATTTTATCCTCACACTAAATAACATTTTAAACCATTATTTTTTTTGGGAAGATTAGTTTTATTTCCAATTATTCTCCTAGCTCTGAATTAATTTATTTCTCAAGGAAAACATTATTGAATGTTTACCCATATTATAAACATGAACCCATCATCCTCTTTAGTGATTCGAATTTTCTACCACAATGTTTCTACATATATCATAAGGTGATAGACTTTCTTGAAAACTGTTTTTATTTCAATGAATACCAATGTGAGAAATATCTTCTCTATGTTGGTAATCTATTATTAGATACCATTGTATTAATAGATTCACTAAATAAAGTCTATTTTTATCCCTTGAAGAGTTCCAAAATCAGAACACCATATAGTCTTTATAAAGGTCACTCTAATTAGGTGACATTATAATCCATGAGCATAAAAACATAATACCGGTATCAAGTAATTACACTAGACATAAAATTTATTAGATTATCCCAATGTAATATCCCTAAATTAACTAAATTTTTTAATTTGTTTCAAATTCGTCATTTTAATATCCATAACAATATAGTAGAACATAATTAACAAGCTGATGAAATTAAAATTTAGAATACAATTATAATTGTGCTTTATTGTTTGTTTCCATAAAAAACAAATTTATAATATATATGTTGTGCTCTCTCACATGGATCCCCTAAATATAATTTACAAGATATATAATATTATCTATCTAATACAAAAAAAAAATAAAAATTTCCAAAAACCCATTCCGTATGGATATATTACACAATTGTTATATATAAAAAAGTTCTTCCCTGATAAAATATTATTGTAATCTTTCATGGAATGATACATATGTTCATTACATTTGAAAATATATTAAAAAACATAAATAAATTAAAAAAACATTATCGTACCTTCCATTCTATCATGAAAATTACACGTTGGACTCTTATAATAGTCCTTGGGGTGGGACGATATATATGGGGTTGTTAGATACTCAATTTGGAGTAGCATAAATTTTAAGGCCTTAGAGAATAATAATGAGATATCATATTTAGAAATAATAAATAAAAAATGGGTTCATAATTAATTTAAATAGTGGGAATAATATATCCATTAACATAAATGAAAACATGTATACTAATAATAATTTATCTCATACTAATTGATTTCATAATATCAAACATAAAATTCATACTATAATTTTCCTTTTCCAAGATAATTCCCTATATTGGTAAATGTAATAATACATGTCTAATTTTGTTTTATGATAATACTTATTGTAGAATCATAGTGAAATATAATCCTTCATTTCATACACCACTATACTAGATCCAATTTATTTGCAATTTTTTTCATCAATTTCTTTTATATCAATTCCATAATATCATATTTTATAATGAAACAAGGAAATCTAAATAATATGAAATAAAAAAATAGAATACATATCCATAAAATATCATAATGTTAATTCATATGAGATAATTTTTTAATCCACTTAGAATCTATGTGGTATCATAAAATTTCCATGATGTACCATCTTATCATAAATATTGAGACGAGAGTAGATTCGTTGTGTTGAATTATCCTTGGATGACACAAATTTGGTTCAAAAAATTTAATTTGTACGACATTAAAATAATTGTGGGAATAATCCATTATCATAGATCAATAATTTTGTTTGAATATATTGAAGTATATCCCATTGAAATCTCTCAATAGTTGGGCAGTCTTTGGCCCAATCATCATAAATTTGGATAATAATTCAGTAAATGGACAACCAACACTTTTTGAATTTATTACCCTTTGGTTAATATGTTCCACAACTGAATTAACTTTCTATTAGCTAGTCACTAATGTTTTTATTGTAATGTACGCAAATATTTAAGTTAACAAAAAATTTGATTGTTTCATTAAGAAGTAAAATATTTTTTTTATATGGATTTCATAACACTTGGTTTTTTAAATATGGGGGGATAATAATATATAGTTTTTGATACAATATATTTGAAATTTAATAGAGGTAAAATAATTAAATTTTAATATATTCTCTTGAAAAACAAAATAGGATTGAATAAAACATGATTCCGAAACAATGAAACTTGAGAAATAAAAAACACACATATGTATTTGTTAAAAAATAAATCTGACCCCATAGAAGGGGGGTGAAAAATTGATCATATAGTTCAATAAATATTGAAACATCATGATAAAATTTATCAAATAAATATTATGAAGCTCGAGTCCCAAAAATCCATATCATGTATTGTATATATATATATATATATTTTTAATATCTTACTAAATAATATAGATACATTTAAATATGTGTATATTTTCTAATCTAGTTTACGGAAGAAAATTCACACTCATACAAACTAAAATAGAAAGAAATAATATATTAAAAGGAAGACAAAATTATTTCTCATGCTATCCCATTATTGATGAAAAAATACATGAAATCACTATATCAACCGATTTTTTTAATTGAAATTGTATGATGCAAAAAACATCCCAGAATGGGGATTTCTAAAAGGCCTGTGGAAACCTATTTTTCAATTATGTTTGATCATACATTTAAAAACTACATTGGAAAATAATCTGGAATTTAAATATGAATGTAACTTCATAAAATACCTTTGAAAATAGTTTTAATTTTGAAATCATAATTTTTAAAATGAATTTGAAATGTTATATCATTTGAAAAATCAATTTTTTTGAAACATTAATTTCTAAAATACCTTCGATAATACTTATTCCTCTCAAGAAAATAATAAATCTCTATCGAGACTACTTATTCTTAAGAAAAATTCAATAAATATTGTGTCGATAATTATGATTTCAAAAACATTATAACGATTTTAAAAATACTTACACATTGAAAATGATTTAAAATATTTTAGTGGTTTTTTGGAAAACACTAGAAGGAATTTTAAAATAAACCAATGGGGATACATTAAACATTGTTATTGTCTAGTCTTACCCACATTGATTTGGAATGAGTCCACTCCCCATACTCTTCCATGTTTATAATGTCCATGTGATCATATTTTTTAAAACATTTTTAGCTATCCTTACATATAAACATTTTAACCTAGGGTTTTTGATTTATAAAAATAAAAATCCATTAAATAATCTTCCACATTTTTATTTATAAATAAATATATAAAAATAATCATTATTAGGAAATTATATGTTACATTTGGTTCTACAAAATCTCATGTCATTTTGATTTTTCAAGATCTCTTATCATAAATATTTAACATCTATGTAATTAATATTTCCTATAAATTAATATGCTTTAAAACATTAATTTTTATCATTAAAAATAAAATCAGAAATAAAAATATTGAAAAATAATTTTTTAAAATTTTTTATGCATAAAATAATGACATGCCTGAATAAAACATTCACATGAAATAATAGAAAGGGTAAATTTTTATTCGAAAAAAATTATATATTATTTTCTTCTTGAATATTCATGAATAATAAACAATTATGTATCAAAGAGAGGATTGTAAAAATTAATTACTTCCAATGGATCATTTTGATTCATTATTGTTTTAAAAATATCGAATTAAATGATATCATGACCATGACTGAAGAAGAATTGTCATTCATAATAAATGTTACATATTTCAAATCAGACAATGATAAATAATATATATGTGTATCAACCGTATAAATTACATAATACTTTTTAAATACTGTCATTGTCACTTAAAATATAATAACATAAAATAATTTCATATATAATGGTAACTATAAAATTAAAAATTTCATAAAATATATCACTTATAAATATTTATATTTATATATTTTTAAATATATAAACAATTATAGTGAAATGAAAATATACCTTTAACATATAAATTTGAAGAAAAACATATATATCACACATAAAATTTATAAGAACAATATATTTAAAATAAAAAATTAATCATTTCAAAATGTAAAAATATTAAATTGGATGATATCATGTTTTGAAAGGAGTTATATTTTTATTTGACATCATGCTATGATAAAAACACACAGAGAAATACAGAATCATATATATATATATATATATAATTATTAGATATTGTATGTGTTAGAATTAAATAATCTGAAACATTGAACTAATCATATATATATATATATGTCTGAATGATATATACATATATACATATATATATATATTATAAATATATAAAAGTAACTATTACATTATTTTCAAGTAAATAATTATAATGTATGAAAAATATTACTTACACATATATTTCAATCATTAATTTTAAAAATATAAACTTGGGAAGTGTAAAACATGGAATTTTAATGAATATAAATTATCATTACATATATACTAATTTGAAACACACTATTATATTTAAAATAAATAAAATGTATCAATAATTTTATACATATATAATAATACATGAATAAGTTGAAAATATTATATATATATATATGTGTGTGTTTATACATGAAAGATGAAAATATTATATATATATATATATAGGTATATAAAAAAATGTTTTCCTCTTACCTGTTGTAAACCGAAATCAGATGAAGAGGGAAATGATGGGTCATTCTTCACTGAGGGATGGTGTGGCTTTATGAATGTCATTGTTCGAACCAGTGGGTAAATTTGGGATTGAAACACAAGGCTTCGACATGGGAAGGTTTTCTAATGAAGGAGTGTTCGATAGGTTTAACTATATATATATTTTTCTAGAGAATCCAAGCGATGATGCAAGGCAACCATGGCCAACATTCCATGGACTGTTGCTACCATTATTCAGAGGAAGGGAGGAGAAGATGATATGGTTAGAAATACCAGCTTCTGTATATCTTCTATGCAAGACCAATTCGTTGTGGTGGGTGATAAATATGGGGGGTATGTTTACGACCATGTGGTTTGACCATAGTATCTTGTGGAAGAATGATCAATTAGATATTGGGAGAGCGACCTATGATCAATAATGTTGTTATTATCGAATAGATTGGATATTTTAGGACATTGACCACCATTGGTGATAGTTTATAGATTAATATGCAGTCAGATGATTTCATAAGGTCGAGACCAACACATATAGATTTGTTAACTTGAGATATGTATTCGAGGTTCAGGTTGTGTCAATCCAAAATCTATATATTATCATGGTCGAAACATTTGATCCCACATCAAAACAATTTTTTTTCATATCTACAATATATAAAAAAATTATTATTTCATTCATCCAAAATAATAAAGGTCCTTAAACATTGGAAAGCATGCCTACTAACATACATCACACATACATTGGGGTGTAGCCTTAAAAAACAATACTCACATGAGCTATGACTCTCTACGGTATCACTCTAGAATATCTACATTTTACACTACTAATCTAGTATTGGGAGAGTTCTCCATTTGGTGAAACCTTACGGTTCCAAAATTGTGTTGAAGGGACCATAATTTAGATTGTGGTTTACAATTTTTTATACCTAGTGAAGACATAATGAAAATTAGATGATGATAATATGATTTAATTATCATTATAAAATATTTTTTTATCTTATAAAAGTATTAAGATACTATATTTTTGTGTCAAAACTATTCGAATATATTGACCATCATTTATTCAAATTGATTACTTTTTAGAAAAAAGAACTAATGAAACATAAATATTTTATAAATAAATATTATTACCAAAATTTTGTATTTGTGAGAACCACATGTAATTAATATATTTTTGTAAAGAAAGAATATAAAGGGAATATAAAGGTAATGTCTAGTAAAAATTTTAATTATAATATCCTCATTTTTTCATATAAATAATTACATAGATATGGAATAACAAATACTCTTTTAATTCAATTGAATAATGATATTTTTTTCAAATGAAATATTCTTGTATATTTCTACTTTATAAAAGTATTTCAATTATATTAACCATGTTTTATTATTTAATACATATTTTTTGAAAGTCACAATAGGTACAAAACAATGACAACAATTATTTTTCTTATAAATGGAAATCATAACAATAATTTTGTTAAACTATATCTATGTGGAAATTTATCACTAGTGAATATGGTGATTATATTTCCCATTTTTCATTTTGTTATTATTATCTATCATTTTAGGGATATTATAGTCATGGAAGATAATTGGTCACTAGGTTTTCACACTCGATTTCTATGATCAAATTTAGATGTTTGTCTTTCCCACAAAAACATTTTTATTATGATTACTTGAAACATAATTTTTTAATCAAAAATAACTCATACCTTTATCAATATTTTTAGCAATGGAAACTCTCGTGATGATAAAGGGCACCAGAATTATAATTGTGCCACAAGGAATCTTTAAAATCCTTTATTTAATTATTCCAAAATGAACATCTTAAATTTGGATTAAAATGATGATAATATTAAAAAGTAATCAAAAAGAGTTATTTTTAATATATAAATTTTAAACATCTACATGAACATGATCTTTAAAAAATATTTAATTATATATCCCAAAAAAACCTAAAAATTATCCCTGATTCTTGAAAAGGTATAGAAATTTATAATTACATACATGTAGACTTCTCAAAGGATGCCCTCTTCAATTGATCCTACGAAATTGAAGACAATTTCATATGGTTTAGAAAAAGTGAATAATTCAAAATATCTTTTTTAATTGCTTCTAATATTGTAATATTATAAAATATTGGAATACATGATTTTATTCATAAAAAATCCATGATCCTCATAAAAAACGAGTAATATTAGAGGTGTGATATACATTATACAATTGCATGTAAATAGATTGGATGTTGATAAATATTTATAAATCTTTTGATCATGATTTTATGATTATCATTGAAATCATATCCTCTAAAAGAAATATAATATAGGTTTTTGATCTTTCTCTAAAAATGTTATGTATTTCCCCAATTGAAATATAAAATTTATGTATTTTAGATTTTACTTGAAAAAATTATAAGGAATCTAAACATAGTATAAGAAAAAAATCTCAATCTCCAATATTATCTAAAATATTCCTCTGATATCAACTGTGAAGCCCCCACTCCATGCTTTTGAATCTTTTACATAGAAAGATTTTCATTTTTTAATAAATTATATATGAACAAAAATTAACTGGTAATAAAATTAGAAAGAGGCAATTGAAAATAATTTTCTCAAATTATCTCCTTATATATGATAAGTTCCATGAATGACATATATGAACCTAAAAACATTTATTAAAAGAAATTGGGTGGATAATATTTCTCAGTAAGTGGTTTTTTAAAAATCTAGTGAAAACCTATTTTTTATACATTTTCAAAATACTATTGAAAATTAATATAGAAATTTATTTCTAATATACATTCAAAAGTACTATTGAAAAATACCATTGATTTTTTTTTTATTTTTAAAACATAATATTGAAAAAACATATCAATATACAATAGCTTTCAAACACTCTTTTTAAAATCCTTTGAAAGCATTATTTTTTAAATTTAATTGAATATACTTATGCCATTGAAAAAATAATAAAAAATATTTTGATAATACACATTCTTTTTGAAATGAAATAAATCTTGGGAAAATAGTAATAATTTCCAAAACATTATATGTGTTATGAAAATAAATAACTTTTGAAAATTATTTAAAAAATTATAGTGGTTTTTTAGAAAAGAATAAGAAATACTTTGAGAAAAATGTTGCACTTCAAATATCAAAGGTTTTCATGTCATAAAAACATTACTCCTGATAATGTCCACTCCACATCCCCTTTCATGTTTACAATGTACAAGATAAAATGTTATAAAAAAATAATTTAATGTACCTTACTTGTATACAATTTACACTAGGTTTTTTCATTTAAAAAGATAAAAACACATTCAATACGCATACTCATCTACATTTATATATAAATATATAAATATAAGTATTATTAGTAAATCACTAGCCAAATTTGGTACAACCAAATCTACTTTCAATTAACATTTGCATGAACTATTAATATAACTAAATATACATTAATATATAAATTTCCCATAAATTACTATTCATGAAAATTCGTAAGATTACCTTTTAAAATTCATCATAAAAATAAAAATATTTAAAAATCATATTCTAAAATGGATTTATGTATAAAATGATGACATGCATGAATAAACCATTCACATGAAATAACAGATATAGTACATTTTTGTTCATATAATATATTAGAGATATAACTTTTTCACTTTAAAATATTCGTAACTAATAAAAAATTATTTATCTCACTTAAGATTGTAAAATTTAATAATTTAAAATATAACATTTTCATTCTGTATAATTTTAAAAATATCAATTTGAACTATATCATTTCTTTTATACAAAGTAAATTTTCATACATAATAAACATTATTTATTTAAAATCACTAAATTCTAATAAATATGTTTATATATCATGTGTAAATATCAAGAAAAATTATGAATACTCTCACTGTCACATGAAATTTGAAAACAAAAAATAATGAGGTAAAAATATTATTATTATATAAATATTTTTGTAAAATA
The DNA here is from genome assembly GCA_963277665.1 of Viscum album. Taxonomy (NCBI): domain Eukaryota; kingdom Viridiplantae; phylum Streptophyta; class Magnoliopsida; order Santalales; family Viscaceae; genus Viscum; species Viscum album. Next base: position 522,777,218 of record OY728160.1, read on the forward strand.
ATTCTCAAAAAAATATTTATATATAAAATATTTTACTTTCTAGAATAATTATTGGAAAAAAATATACAATTAACTTATTATTTTTAAAGAAAAGTTTTATAACATGGAAAAAATTATAAGAGAAACATTTTTGAAATAATAAATTCACAATATCATAATTTAAAAATATTAAATTTTATGGTATCATATTTTAAAATGTGCTTAATATTAATTCCAAATATTGAAATTATGGCCATACTTATATATATTTATCACCATTAATATAGAATTCAATAATCAAATAATATTTAAAATTGAACAATATATATATATATATATATATATAATACACACAAAAAAATAGTACTTACATGTTTTTAAAGTACCTATTTATTATGTATGAAAAATATTAACAAATATTTATGTTAAGAATGAAATTATTAATATAATAAGGGTAATTATATAACATGGTATTTTATATAAAAACATTCACCTAACCTAAAAATAAATTTAAAACACACATACATAATTTGAATGAATCTAATTTAGCTAGAATTTAATACATTAATTATGATACTAGAATAAATTGAAGACGTCACACACACATATATATATATATATACTAATAAAATAAGAAGATATTATAAAATATATATTTTAATATATATCAAATAAATGAGTTCACCATCCTCATTGTAAAACGAATGCAGTAGCATAGGGAAATTCTATGTCCTTCATCAATGAGTGAAGACGTGGCCTTCTGAATGGTTGTGTTGAAACCATTTGGTAAAATGTTGATGTAAATAAATGGATTTGTCTCTAAAAGATTTTCTGATGATGGAGTGTCCCATCCATTTACACACACACACAAATATATATATATATATATATATATATGAAGCTTGAACATCTACCATGATGAAACCATGGACAATGGTCCCTATATAGTTACTATCATTATTTGGGGAATGGTGGAGAAGATGATGGGGTTAAAAATTTATGTATCAATTCATCTTTTGGATGATGCCAATGAATAGGAAAGGGAGACATCATCATTGGCTTGGTTGATGACCACATTGATCAAAAAATGTATCTTTTCAAAGAAGGCATTGCAAGATTACAGGAGAGGGACCCATGATATACTATGGGGTTGCGATCAAATTAATCATAAATATTAGGTCATAGAGAATTTCCATATCATGTTTAGATATGAAAAAGTGGGAGTGTGGTGTCTCATGGTAGAAGACGACATTAGAGGAGAAGTCAACCACGGAAAAGGATTGAAGGGTTGGGATGTTCTAATCAACTGACTATGATTTAACCTGGTCGAAACAGTCAATGATACATTGAAACTGAATTTGATCTATATCTCTTTTTTAAACAATAATGTGAATTTTAGTAACTGAAAAAAATTAAATCCATAATAAATTGGTGTTCAGAACTACTACTTTGCCTACCACACTCATCAGGCAATGTCTTTCTAACACAGAGCACACGCGGCCTCAACCCCACCTAGGCGACGTTTGATGATACTGTATTTTGTGACTACTATGATGGTTTTAGTGGAGTTTTCAATGTGTTTGAACTTAACATGAACCAAATTTTGTTTATTGGTTCTTAAATTATCTTGGTGTTGGATATTGTTTATGATATGTGAAAACATAATCAAAATAAATTGAAATAGATATGAATTTTTATCCTCAATACATTTTAATTTTTATATTTAAAGTATTAACATCATATATTTAACATTGTAAAATATTATATTAATTTGATCATAACTCATTATATTTGAATATGTTTTATAATAAATTAACAAAGAGGCTTAAATTTTTTGTAAGTAAAAATTATTAACATAATTTTGGATTTGTGGCCAAGAGGTATGATTAATATTTTTATTGAAAACAAAAAAAAATCTAATGATAATTTACAGTACAATTATTATTTTTAATATCAAAGTTGTTCCATATAAAAATTTAGATTTATTTTAAATGAAACCTAATTTATTTATTCAATTTAATAATGAAGCATATTTTCAAATGAAGGATTAATGTATAGGTAAATTTTTTAAAATTATCTCAATGGCCATACACATATTATATTTATTCTTACATTTTTGTTTTTTTAAATCGAAATTACAATAACCCAATGAACATTATTAAATAGACTATTAATACCCACCATGAAATCCATTTAATCAAACCATATTTTTATGGATATTTCTCACTTATAATGATGGTTCATGTATCCCCCTTCATTCTTTGTGGTATTTTTATCTTTTGTTTCGGATTGTTTCTACTTGAGGTTAATTCTAGTGAGCTGAGTTATGATCCTAGACGATTTTTTTTCTTAAGTGGAGGTAAAAATGTGTTATTAGAAAATTTATTTATTTTTCAATCAATTTGAATATTTCTGTTAATTAAAGTTTCATTGTAATAATTTTCATGTTTGGTGTTCTATTTTATTGAATAATACACTTCTATACCTAGTTATATGATTTCAAGATTTGATTTTGTTATTTAAGTAGTGAATTCTCTTTTATGATCATAACGGGTTGTTGAATTATACCCCCATAAATGTAATAGTGCCATCACAATTCTCTCATACTCTCTTTACAAGTCTCATCATGGATGTTCTTCATTTCAATAAAACAATTATTAACACGAGTAAGAAAAAAATATTATTGTCAATGGAAACTCATACCTTCATATATATTTTGTGTGTTGGTGCATTTCACGTATATAAAGGGCCCATGAATTATATTGATGCTTTAGGGAAACTTCAAAACCATCTATTTCAATATTTAAAAATCAAATAATCCAATTTGAATTAAATTGATTATGTTATTCATAAGTTCTCAAAAAGTGTTATTTTCAATGTATAATTATTCAATGTGCATATGAACCTAGAAATTATAAAATATTCTCATTTGGATGGCCTCATTGGTATCAAAATTATAATTTATACTTTTCTTGATATATTTATTTTTATTCTGATACATGGAAGCCAATAAAAGTTCCCCATCTTCTATATCTCTTTTGAGATTAATGGGTTCTTCAAATGGTTTTGTTAATGTGGTAAAATAAAAAATTCTATAATAATTCCTTCGAAGCCACCAATAGATAGAAACATGAGAATAATTGTTTTTTCATATACAATCCATGATCCACAGAATAAATGGTGATTTTTATAGCTTTTAGATTCCTTATACATTTTATTATTGGTGAATTGGATATTTAGAACGGTTTTAATATTATTTGAGCATAATTTCCAAATTATAATTGAAATAAAATCCTCTATAAGAGAGAGAAGAGTTTTTTATGATCTTTCAACTACCATTTTAGGATAATTCCTCAAATAAACTAAATATTTATGGAATGATTTTTTTGAAAAGAATATATAAGGACGAAAAACATAGTTCAACCAAATTACTTTATATTAAATGTTATTTGTCCCTTTACTATGATACCAACTATGAATATTCATACCCGCTCTTCTGGATATAGTTCATAAAAAAGATGTATATTTCAATAAATATAAATGGATTATGTATAGAAATTTTCATTTGAGTACATTACCTATCTTGGATTTGGAAGTAAAAGACCATTCATACAAACTATCAATGTTAAAACAATTTGTAAAAAAGATAGTAAAATTACATTTCTCAGGATAGATCATCGTTGCAGCTAAACTCCATGTAATCCATATATTAATCAAAAAGAAATTAATAAAATATGGTGATAAAAATTACCGTGTAAAGGATTTTTTAAAAACCCAGGGAAAACCATTATTTTTGAAATATCATTGGAAAATAATTTTTAAAATTAAATTGTAAAATACATTGTAATACATATTTGAATTTATCATTGAAAAATAAATATGCAAATACATTTAATTTTGAAAAAATAATTTTGAAATCACTTTTCATAAAACTATTTTGAAAACTACCTGAAAAACACATAGTCCATTGAAAATATTCATAAAACTATTTTAAAAATAATTACCCTATTTGAGTTTTTATGAAGCCCAAGATAATAATTACATTTTGAAAACATGAAAATTTGATTAAAACAACTTACACTTTGAAAATTGGTTAAAATATTGTAGTGGTTTTTCATAAAACTCTATGAAATATTTTGATAAAAGAACAATAGGACCACATTAACCATTGACAGTTTTCTATATGTTCCCTCTTTCCTTAGGAATGAGTTTACTCCCCAACCCCATTTATGTTTATAAAATCGAAGTGGTAATTTTTATAAATACATTTTTTTCTTACAGTACATATATATATATATAATCCACATCATTTTTTAATTAAAAAACATAATAATGCTGTAAATAAAGCAACCCATTTAATTTATAAATTAATATTTTAATATTAATATTATTTGGAAATATTTTGTTATATTTGGTTCTTCCAAATATCATGTAATTTATATTTTTCATGGTTTGTTACTAATATTAATTAACATACATGTATTAAATTTTTCTCATAAAATAAATTTCATTAAAATAAGAATATTTTAATTTTAAATTTATTCAATATATAAAAATATTTAAAACCCATTTCCATAATTGGTTTTAGGAATAAAATATTGATACGCAAAAATAAACACATCAAATAAAATAATAGTTGTTGTAAATTATTATTCAAAATAAATAATATATATATATATATATCATTAATGTATTACAAAAACCACAAATCATACATATGATTATAAAAATAATACTTCTAAATAAAAAAATTATTAGTCTATCATTGGAAATATTTTAAATTGATCTAAATCATAAACTAGATTGGTTATCAATTTGCATGCCGAAGAAATATTAATTATTTCAAATAACCCAAGGATAATATATATATATATATACCAAGAGTGTAAATATCATGAAACATTGAGAATACTATAATTTTCAAAAAAATAAAAGAACAAAAAATAATTTTGTACATAGTTGTAATTGTAAAATTTATCATTTCATAATACAATTTTTAAAACAATATTTATTTGTATATAATTTTACTTTCCTTAAAAATTATAGGTAAAAATATAATTTTAACTTATAATTATGTTGGAATAATTTAAAAAGGCACATTAAAATTCATTGAGGAAAAAATTATTTTGATAAATATTCATTGATTAATTAAAGAAAACAAAATTTGATAATATCATATTTTTAAATGAGTTAATTATTCATTACAAATCATGTAATGAAGTCCAAATATATATAACTGAAACTAGAAGCCATAGAATTATATAATATATATCCCTAATCTAGTCATATATATATTAGTATAATATATACATATATATATATAATACAACCATTAAAAATAGTTCCTCCATGATTTGGATGTAAATAATAATAAATTATGAATAAAATTACAAAAATATTTATGTCAATCATGAATTTAAAAATATAAAAATTGGAATGTAAAAAGTTTTAATTTGAAATATAATATTTTCTCATTACCTAAATAAAAATTTAAGACAATATTTTATAATTTTAATTAATAAAATGTAGATATAATTGTATATATATGCAATCATAATTGAATAAATATAAAATATTCAATATATTTGTATGATTATAATATGATAATATTATATATATATATCATTATATTTCAAATAAATTTCCCCCCCTTACCTACTGTAAAATGATAGCAGCTGTAGAAGAAAATGACTACCCCATCGTTACCGAGTTATGGAATTGACTTTTGATTAGGTGAGTTCAAACCATTAGGAAGAAATTAGATGGAATGAAAAGTCATTGGATTGTGATGGGGTCCAAATGATGGTGTTCCCATCATTTAAGCCATTTATATATAGTCATATTGAGCTTCCATGAGGAGCCATGAAGAAATAATGAAGACCATTACTTATATTTTTGACATTTTGGTTCGATGGAATGGCGGAGAAGACTATGTGCTTTGGATTTTCTGTTTCCACATATCATGTAGGAAATGACCATCCAAAATCCACTAACAAATCCTTAGTGTCTCATTTGTAAGCCACTTGGATTGACCAGCATAGCTTCCTTAATATGTTTATGCTTGATTACGGGAGAGGTACTTGTGATGAACTATTAGATCAAGATCATATTATTTGGAGAGTTGAGGTGTAAGAGTTTTTCCATCTCTAGTTCCAAGATGTATAAGTTCCAGGACGGTGTCGTGAGGTAGAATCTGACACAGGGAGAGATGTAAAATCCAATGTATGTTCAAAGGGCTAGAATGTGCCAATCCAATGAATATTGTTTATCATTTTAAAAACATTTGATCCCACATCAAAACAAAATCATTTTTGCTGCAAATTTTAAAGAAGAAATTCATATTTTTATTCGCCAGAAAAAAATGATGGTCCTTATACACTAGCCAATGAGCCTAATTTCCTATATCACACACTCTTTGGGATTTTTTTAATTCTTTGGACATATGGGTTCTACCCATCATAGGCCTCCCATAAGGCGATTTCCCTTTAAAATACATAGCTCGGCTTGGTAAATTTCTACATGTGGTTGACCCTGATGAGTACTAGATTGTGTTGATGGCTCCTTACTTTATCTAGGGTCTGTATATTTTTGAATACAATGTTAAAACATAAAATATAATAGAATGATAATTATATGGTATTTTTTCATAGTTTTTTTAATTTTATTTTACAAAATTATTAGAATCATATATTTAAATGTAAACACTATTCTAATAATTAAATAATCGCACTTTAAAATAGATTACTTTTTATAATATAACCCTAGTGAACCATAAAATATTTTAAAAATAAATATTATTACCGTAATTTAGTATGTTTGAAAACATCATTTAATATATATATATATATATGTGTATTGATATGAAAATAAAATGTTATTCTAATGATAATATCTATAAAATTTATTATTTCTAATATCAAAACATTTACATTAAAATATATACTTAGATTTTGAATAAAAAATAATCATTTAAAAATAATTAATATTGATAGAAATTTTCAAGTGGATGTTTCATATATAGGAATACATTATAAAATATTTTCAATTATTATACCCAAATTTTATTATTTCTTATAGTTTATTTTAAAATCTGAAATTGAAATAAAAAAATGAACCAAATTAATTTTCCTATAAATACATAACATAATCATCATTTTATTAAACATTAGGTGTGCAGAGATTTCTTGATTAGAAATTTTGTTCTTATATTCCCCCTTATTCATTATCTTCTTATCATATTTCTTTTCAAAGAATTTCTACTCAGGGATGATTATAGTGTTCTAGTTTATTATCTTGGAGTCCTTACATTCTTTCATGTTGGTCCACTTGTGTTATTATTGATTATAATGAGTTTTTACATCGAGATATAGGTATCTGTGAATTATGGAATCATTGTAATAATTTTTGTTTTTATCATTTATTTTAAATAAAAAGTACTCCCCTATACTCCTTTCTATGTTTTCAAGAAATTTGATATTTATTTAAATTTCGAATACATACTTGAAAACAAACTAGGGTGTTACATGTAGGATTTATTACACGTAATGTTAGTAAGGTACATCGTACACATTGTGTCTCCATGATATGAATTTGGGAAGAAAACTCAATACATTGTATACCAAAATTATTGAACATGCATTAATATCTATCAAAACAAAATCAATTTCATAATAAATTAATTTAAATACTTAATCAAATCAATTTTCATTCATACTATCCATAAATAGTGATTCTCTATATGTAATATTTTTATTTTCCAAAGCAACTGTTAATATTTTTGATCATATGGACTAGATTAATAATATAAATGTTCATATACATTTATCTCCAAATATTCATTATGAATATCTTATTTACAATTATTTTAGAGGCTATTTTTTCATTGTTTTTATAAATTTTGAATTTCAATTCACGAGTGTTTTACCCATTATCCATGAAGATGAAAGTAATAATATGAATTTTTTGGCGATTATTATAAATCGGTGCAATATTCTTTAACATTTGAATTTAAAACTCCTAATATATATATATATATATATATATCATTTTTAATACATTTATATTATATTGATTAGTTATTAGGATACCATAGTACAACATGATATAAATTCATTGTATTACTCATGTAGGTGGCCAAACTGTCTCAAACATGAAGACACACTGATTAAATTTTGTTTGTGAAGTGGTTATGTTTTCATATCATTAGAAAATAAGTATAAGTATAATAAATACATATTAAGAGTTTGGATATATTTTTATTTTATGAATTATAATTTGAAATAACGGATATGAAAATATTAACAATATTGAATAGAAATTTATCTTCTTAGTGAACATAATTTGAATAATTAGATTAATGGTTATTATTTGTGGGTCATGTGATTTATTTTTTATGTAAATTTTCATAACAAAACCTTAATTATATTATAAAAAATATAGATATCCTTTAATACCCTCCATAGTTCAATCATTGTAATTAGTTTATTTAAAATATAACATGATGAGTTGTTGTGGAAGTAGTCCACACAACACAAGAAAATAATTTTTTTTCATCACTCATGAACTATATGAATACAAAAAGATAGTACCCATAACATATAATAATTATAGAATGTATGATATCATAATAATATTATATTAGTTTTCTAGAATAAATTGAAAAAATTAAGATATTTCGGTCGAAGATGTTTGTAGTTGATAATACTCATGTTAGGAGATTTAATTCTCCTTGGATGTATCCTTTCAAATGAAATACTTATGCAAACTAATGATGACAATAATATTTTTAACATTTGATAGGATTATATGATGGATAAATTTTCAGTCTTTTAATTATAATTTTCATCTAAAGGTGGAACCTGATGTGATTGATGTGTTACCCTTTTATAAGTGATGGGAAGGAATGTATTTGAAGTAACTAATATATTTTAAAACATTAATGATAGAATCCTATGGTAAATAGGTAATATGATAAATATTTGTTTTAATAGTGGTTCTTGGTAAGAAAACATCTTTAATTCATCTCATTGAGATTAAATATTTAGTTTTATGATACTTTTAAATAAAAGTAATCATTGACCAAATTTACATGATACTTGTCAAATAATTTCCTATCATAATAATTTTATGATATATAAAACTAATAGTCAAACATTAGCTGAATTATTTATGTATGATTTCAAAAATGTAAATAAATTAATCAAAAAAAATATCCACAATTTTGAAAATTAAATATTTAAAAAATAAAAATTTATAACCTAAATATAATTTTGTTTTAAATATATAATTTTATATTTAAATTTTCATATTTATATTATTATATATGATAATAATTTTAGTGAAATAAATATACTTATTAAAAATAAACTCTATGATATGTGGTTTTTAATGAATGAAATAAACTCATTAAAAAGTCATAATACAAATTAATGACTGAAATTAGTTTTTTATTAAATTAACATTTTATATTCTTCCAAAATTATCAGAAGAAGGATTGATAAGTTAAAATAATAATCTAAAATGTAATTTTTTTTAAATAAAGGTAATATTGTATAACATAATAAGATTTTAAATCATATAGGTTATTTATATATAATGAAAAATTTCATATAAACTAAATTTTTCTAGAAATTGACATTTTTATATAAAATATGACATATCTATAAATTAATCCACGATTCCTACTAATAAAATTTTCAAATTATGATCTCCAAAATGAATCTTGTTTATAAAATATTATAATTTAAAAAATTCATATAATTTTTTTAAATAATTCTCGTTAAAGGTCACATCATGTTATTGTTCATTATTTGGTGATTAACTACTATACTAGTTGATTAGATATTACATTAGTTAAATATTAATGTAGCTGATTCCTAAATAATAGAAGAGAATGTGGTGAAGTAATTTAGATTTGTTTTTATTATTGATATTTATAAGTGGTTTCCCCTAATTTTTCACCAATTTAATCGAAACCTATACAGATGACCTAGAAATACAAGGCATCCACCAATACTAATCTATATCTAGAACTATCTGAATTCATAAAAAGTGGATGATTAGTAACATAGGGCATTGATTAATAGAATAATATGTGTTGTTTATTGTCTTTTATTATAAATCAGATATGGTTTTAGGAATAATTATATTGTATATGATAGAACCAATATGTTAAGCATCTTTGTAGATATGTACCCTTGTGGATAGAATTACGACTCATGAGGTGGAGAGGGATTCAGTGGTGGTTAGTTAGAAGATATGGAAGCATTACATTATCAATGAAATCATTATAGAAATCAAATATTAAAATGGTATAATATTGGGTTTCACATTGAGTGATTTGAATCTATATTACTATACTGGATTTAGTTTCTCAAATATTCTATTTTGGTGATATTGTTTAGGATACAAAGTGTCAATGATGTCAGTGACGTGTTGGGTTGAATATTTTTAAGATATTTCACTTTAGAATATGATGTTTATTATTTGGTTATGAATGAGTTGATTTCCTATCATATTGGATTATAGGATATCAATAGAACATGGTTCATAAAAAATTTATAGTGGCACATTCCATGGTGTGAAGATAGTGGAATCTTGGTGAGGATACAGAAACCATGAGGTACTATGAGATAATGTCAACCAAGGTGCTACACATGATGGGTGGTTAGAGTATGGTCAATAATATAATTTATTTCATGATATGTTTTTTTTGTTATGATGGATATTCATGATTTCATTTTCCTTATAAAATAAAGATCTAAATTAGTAGTGCATCTGAGTGTATTTAAGATTCATCATTGTGTAATGAGAAAACCACGTTTTTTTGTTCAATGTGAACAATATCAGAGTTTATTGAATTGTTTTCTATCAAAATATTGGTAAAAATATAAAATCCAATCTATTGATCTTATATATTGTCTTTTTATACCCATAATAGAATGTTGGGGTGAATTTCCATAGAATTAATCCCTAATATACCTTAGACCGAGGGTAAATTTGATTCTTTAGGATGATTATAGATAAAATAGGTAAATAATTTTTAGGTGAATGATGATTTATGCAACATGTATGTTCTATAATGGTGGTATAAAGATATAGTGTACAAGATCTAAATGGAACAAATGTTTTGTATATCTAATCGAGACCATTATAAAAATATGTTATTATGGAGATGGATTAATCATTATTTTGGGTCCCTTCTATGTCTTATAAAAAAGATTATCCACCTAATGATATATGTATAGAATTGAACATCATTATTCTGAAGGAAATGATTTCAGAATATATACTTAATCATTCATTTTTTTTTTGAAATTCTTGTTGTTTCTAAAATAATATTTATCCCTTATGAATTTATAAAAAGTCCATTTTATGCATTTTTTTGTTGAACATGTTGATATTTGTTGTACGATAATTTTTTTGGAGTCAATAGATATTTTCGTGATGTGGTGTAGAGTATGGTGGAGTATGTCTACATTATTTTTAATTACATGATGTCAACAAAGGTTCACATCAAATCGTATTTTTACTGCCAGTGAAGACCCCTAGAATTTTGGGTAGTATACTATGTGATCTTCATTGTATTCCCATGTAGTGGAAACTTAGGTTTAACAGTATTAAGGTAATTTAACCCTTATTTTTTTCTCTTTTATGGAGGTTTATTTCATTGGTTAGGTGAAATATCATATTTGACTTCAAACATAGATAGATATGATCCATATCATATTCAATCATTCATAAATTTAATTTTTTCTTCATGGTAAAACTCGTGAAAATTTTGATGTTGATTTGGATATTAGAGGATGATAGGATATTAAAGAAGAGAATTGTTGTGATTTATCATCAATTGGATAAGGGTTTGTATTGTATTTCTATTCCATTAATTTTTTTGATGTGCATTCATGCATTATAAGGACATGGTCTTAAATATTGAATAAAATTTTTTTTAGTAATTAATTTTCCTTTATTCACATTGATGTTATATTTATGTTTTGATTTTTAAATATTTATTCCAACTAATATTATCAACATTCCACATTTATATATAGTGGATACTACTATAATTGAAATCGTTTTTTCAAAAAAAATAAAACATTTAAAATAAAACATGATTTTATTTTGATGAAAATCAACATAAATAAAATATTGACTTCCTGAATTCTATTACCCATTATTATATCCTTTGAAAAACATTTTAAAAATTCATATGTGCCTAAAATGATCTGTAAAGAACATAAAGAAATAAAATCACTAGTCTAGTGGAAATAATAAAACCCAATCAATCCATTTTCATAAAAACACACTAGAAAGAGTATAAATATCATGTGTTTACCTTGGCACAACATGAAAATATCACACATACATTCCACATTACAATTGGAATAAGCTTAATATAATTAATATTTTTTTTAGTTGACAAAAACCAAAATTAATTTATCTTTTATAATTTATTGGTGGTCTGTTGTTAAAAAAATGTTCAGAACGTAATTATTGGAGTTGGAGTGATATAATGTTTTCTTTTTACAGGTTTTTAAGGGAAAAATGGTTCCTCGGGTTCTCTAACAAGATTTATGACTGTTATAATCTTAAAAATAAAACATGAACCATACTGGAAGAGGAAAATGGCTTGTCTAAAATAGTGAGTCCTCTAGAAGAAAACTGTGTGGCTAAAAAAAGGAGAAGAAACGACCCACATGGTAAGTACATGTTTTACCCAAACTATACAACTATCTAAAAAATATCTTCCTAAAATGTGCATGACCAAAGAACTATATCTCACATGGCTGGAACATTGATACGGTAACCATACTTATAAAATAGTGCGAGATTGTTTCTTAAGCAGTGGGTGTCTAACAATTGTGCACGGTCTAGCCAAGACATGTGAAAAAACAATGAAAAATGGTATTTGTAGTGAAATTACCTAAATTAAATTAATTGGATATTATTTTATTTATATTCACTCTTCTTCTCCTCCAATATATGTTTCCCTCCTTAAGTGTTCCATTGGATTCCTCCTCAATCCTAAGTTATGCTTATAAAGACCTACTACACTGTTTATTTAATTCGCACATCGTCTGTCTCTATGAATATAATTCTTTAAAATAACAAAGGCAATTTGAATATTTATTTTTTTAGTGGGGTATCAGATGCCCTTATTTGGTGTGAGCTCATTTTCCATATATTCAGGTAGAAGGTCTCTTTTGTAGATTTCATCAAAATAATGACAAATCAGACCTCGATATTGGATGAGTGATATTTCCAATGTATATTGTATTTGTTTTTTCTATTTAAACTAAATTATCCTTGAAATATTATTGTTTTCATTATACTGTGTTACAATCATTGATGAGTCTTTCATTATTATTGAGTTCTTCATATCACTCTATTCATCGAACCCCAATAGACTCCTTATAATCCTTCTTCTGTGAATTGGGGATGTCAACCTTAATTATGGACATCCATTGGGTGTTTCAGCACACATGTCCCTATAATAATAAAAATCATTAAAATCCAAGATCCCCTTCATATCATTTATCATAGATTATAAATGTAATTGTCCCTTGTGTGGAATTTTTTATATGGTAATGGATGCTTTTAAAGAACATTTAAACCATTATGGATGTAATGACCTTGATGGGTAGTTTCCCTGAAATTCTATATTAATTTGAATTGAGTTATGACTCTTGAAAATTATGTTTAAAATATGATAAATTTTTATAGAAATAGTGGTAATTTATTATAAAAATCCCCCATTTGAAGAGATACATTTCCTTCTAAATATAAAATTATAGATTTGTTGTTTTAATGATTTTTGGCCTTCTAGAATTTTTGTTTTCTTATGATTCAATGATATTCATTGTTATTTTTAATGATTGAGAAATTTTATTTATTCATGTTACAAAATAGATTTCACTCATTCTATAAATGTTTAATGGGATCTGTGGACCTTCTATTTTTATGACATGGCCCAACCTGCAAATGCAATTACCCATGTGGGTAATTTCCAAAATTAAAATGGAACATTATTTCTACCTCCTGAGATTTTTAATTTATTTTTCATGTTCTTCATAATTAAATGGAACACCTTAATTGTATTGAATACATTAATTCGATGGATTACATGACATCGTTTTACTAAATTGGTTAAATGAAATGGTTCATAAAGGGTGGTACAACCGTACATTTGAATATGTTTTATTTAATGATTATGATGAATTTATTTCCTGTGAATGGATTTTAACATAATAAATGAGTTATATAAAAGGAATTTACTCATTTGTTCTGTTTTAAATATGAATTACTTTTTTATCTTTAATATATAGGTAAAAAATCAATGAATGGGAGTTATCTGTTCAAAGATTTTGTTAAAAATATGAATATTCCATTATATGTTATTGATAAATGTAAGTAATGAGTGGTGTTTCCTCATGGACAATTAATACGAACATGATACTGATATTAAATTTGTTGTTTATACTGGTAAGTTTTCTGTTGAGAATATATTGATTAAACTACCTTACATTTGTTGTTGATCTTGGTGTCTCACAATAGAGACACTATATGGGTGATGGGAATTATGTGAAACTTACCATGATTAGAGTTTTTAGGTGGCAGGCCAGTCTCCAGCTTGTTTTTTGTATAATGCTGTCACTAAATCTAATAATATATAGGTATTGTACTCTATCACATTAGTTTTAAGGATTTTTCATACTGTTAGTGGATGAGTAAATTACTCCTTGGGCTAGATGACAATTACTATTTAAGGAATTTGGCCATTAGGCATTGGTATAAACCCGATTCATATCGGTTGATGGAATATAAATGAATATGATTCATTATTATATAATATATATATATATATTATTGGTTATACATTTTTTTTGATTATGAGATGATGCGAGTGTAGACACCATGTTTCCTTTAATAACATGGGTGGCCTGGAATTTACTTATTTTAGCACTATTTTTCTCATTCTACTTAAACCTTCACAGAACATTATATTATATTTCACATATAAGATTAAGTCATATACACCATGGGTATGATCATATTGGGATTAATATTTCACACCATGCATAGGCCAACATTTCACAGGGGTAACTAAGTAGACCTTATATTTGTAGCACTATGGCTGATTTCCCGAGTTGTTTAGCTAGTACATGGGAGTTAACAACACATATCTATGTTGGTTCTCACGATGCTCTTGGAGATCTCCCTTGGGGATTTTTGTATTCACGTATTGCACTATATCACAAAATGTTCAATGACTTTTGATTTGATTATGTATTTTCATCTGGGCATAAAAAAATTAGTTGAATATTATAAGTGGCCATGTCAATATTTATTCAGTAATTATTATTATTCTTACAATACATTGTCTTTCATTTATTTATTATTTTACAATTGAGAATTACCTATGATCTTTTTTATGTAGATTCATATTGTATTGTATAGATTTCATACTTTTATAACAAGGTATAATCTCCCCACTATCTCCTCCTGAGATCCTCATATCTAGATGGAATCCTACGGTGAATGGGGATATGTGCATGAGGCCCTATGACCCACCATTATAGCTATAATATTGGTGTATTTTTGAACAGATACATTACTCGGGAATAAAAGACATTATTTTTATTTTGTCTGAATGCTTTCTACTTGTTGAAATGAGACTATGATTTTTTCAGCTCTTGGTAATTAACTACATATGGGACTGAACACCCCATTCCTAGGTAAATGACTTTGTGTCTAGGGTTGGGATTTATTTTCATACTATTTTATATTATATTTTTAATGGTTTCCCATTAAGTGATTGGTGTACATTCCATTACTTATTGATTTAATAATTTGTTTTATTTTCCCATGGCCTATAGCATAAATGATGAAACATTGAATGAATTCTTATAGGTTGATAGAGATTAATATTTAAATCATTTTTCATGCCATTTAGTTCCTTGCGTAGTTTTCCTACTACTCATAGTTTTGTTCCATGAGTGTATTAAATGCCTTGTATTTTATGGTATTCTTGTTTAGTTTTTTTATCCTCAAGATGTTATATATGATTTTTGATATTCTAGTAATATTCTTGTTTGATTAAATTCCTTGTGAATAGTTTCTTAGAATGTTTTTCTAATGTATCATGATTATGTTTTTACATTATGTTTCTATGTGTTACATCTTCTGATAGTAGGGTAGTTTTGTTTGATAAATTCTAATAGGTTCAATGAGATAAATTTATTGGTGGTGAATAATCATGGACTACTATTCAATTTTAATTTTTATTAGAGCCTTATAATTGGTAAATGGATAACCATATAATTTATCCATATTTGATCATTATACACATTGTAAACCATTTTTCAATTGTAAAAGTTTACTAATGATTCAAATGATATTTTGAATTATTTTCAATTAAATGTATCCAAATAGAGAAATGTAATGTATATCATCACCTTATAAATTTGTATATGGCCACCCATATGATTGTAACTTATATATGAGAATATTAAAATTCAAAATTTGAATGGTTTAGATTAAATTGGATATGAAACAATATCTATTAATTATATGAACATGTTATCTATTTTGGTTGTATAAATACAAGTAATTGAATTATTTTATATGATCATGATATGTATTTTGAACTGGTTGAAATGTAAAGCTATTTATTATTTATCACAAAAAAATTTGTAAAATTTTTTACTGTGTAATTGGACCCATGAAGGTATGTTTGGGAATGTTACTAATGGGGGGACACATTTGGTTGTTCACAAAATTAATAATTATGAAACTGGTATTGGGTTTCATTCTGATTAACCCAGGTCAGCTTAAAGGTACCCTCATAGGTCACCTTAGCATTTATATCATAAAATGTAAATTTTTTATAAATTTCATAACTATAATGGGTTTTCAATAAATGTATAACGTTTAATGCTTACAAAAATTTAATGAGACTTTCATGTAATTCTATGGTGTTGTTATTTAAATAGTGTAAATGTTTAATGGTGGTTTCAATTAATGTAATGGAATTATATTGGCACTCTAGGTGGTTAACCTTCTTCAAACCCTCATGTAAGTGTTTTGTAATCTTTTCTTGAGCATTCATGGAATGGTTTCCTATGTGTTTTCAATAGGACCTTCTTTAATTTATCGATGGATTAAAATATTATTTAATCATAGTGAAATAATATTCCATGACCATGTGATAGTGTTGAAATTTTTTCTTCTGTAAAGGGATAGCTCATTGTAGGTATAACACTTATATATTTTGTGCATTTCTAATCCTATGAGTTTCTAGTACTATGTGTCATTCAAGTGTCGTGATCCCTAGTTGGATGCAAATATTTTGAATAACTCATTTTTTTGAATTGGTGGACTGGTTTTCGTTCACATTATACGAGGAAAGATCATTGGGTAGTTCTCATTTTTTGGTTTGTTAGTCATTTCTTTGGATTAGTAAAATAATTAATAGGCCATGTGACTTTTTCCTCATCCTATGTGATGGATGACTTGGTATGTCGTTTTCCAGGTTAATCTTTGTTTGTGGTAGTACAAATTTAGTTTAAAATTCACTTATAAACCACCTGATACTTGGATACATAGATATTGTTTCATATGGACAGTATTGATGTTGTGTCATTACAATTATGAAACCTCACAGTAGTATGTGTTCATGTACATGGCACCATTAATGTTTAAAATCATGTAACAAACCTATCCAGTTCGGTGATATCATTGAGGCATGTAATGTTGAGTACATTCTAAATCAACTCCATAGCAGAGTGACAAGGGTCTTAAATGGTACCAAGTTCATCCCAATGCTCAAGGTTACATTCCAATAGACACAAGTGTTTCGACACACATTTTTGTTTGTTTTTGGCTTCCTGTGTATGTTATGACCCATGAAATCATCAATTAGAGAAGTGACATGCATATGTTGAAGGTTGGTTTTGTCTAAAACGATACTGATTGGTGGAAATATCTCATCATCTATTGATTATTATCATCATATTTCATAGATATTCACATTAGTTTAGATAAATTTTTCCATCTATGAAGGTGCATATGCAAAGTGGAGCCTTAGGAAATCATCAGTTTTCCTTGAATTCCTTATATGAATTCTTATTTTGAAATATTATGATTCATTATTATAAACACTATGTTATTTTTTATTTTTTTGAACACAATTATAATGAAATACCATTGATCTTATAGGACTTCAATTGAAAATCTTGAATGATCATAGTCATTCCTTGGATGGTGACATCTTTCAATCAGTTTTTGATGGTGCAAAAATAGGTGATGATGTGATTCTTTTAATGGAATTGGACCAGTATAGTTTAGAAAGTACTATTTATGGTTTTTACATTATCCTCAAACATCACTTTTCCTAAAAAGAATACCATATAACATATATTGACTTCTCCCATGATATAATATGCCAACATCTAACTAATTCCATGCTAATTTGTTTTATCGAATTTAGGTTTGGGTTGTTATATATATTTAGTTTCACACTAGATGTGGGGTTTTCATCATGTTTTGGGTATTATATAGTGGAACTATGATTTTAGTCTAGAAATTCAATGAATAGACTCTTTGACACAAAAAATTCTTCTTTAACATGACATCCTAGAGGATTCTACTATTGGCTCAGTCAGTGTTCTTTTGTAGATGTTGTGACTATATTCTTCCATCTCCATTATAGTTATGGAGTGGGAACTACGTGTGATTGTTCCTTGGGATATAGTTCATGGATTTTGTGGTCACCCCTGATCCATTTTTGGGATCATATATGCTTTTTAAAAAGGGTAATGAATCATGTGGGATCGATCATGATTTTGACCATGTTCATGGTGAGGCATGAAGAATTAAATGGTTGTGTTATTATTTATTCATGCAATTTCAATGAATTTAATTTATTTTCATTAGTGAATGTGTTCATGGTAATGTAGGATGACTTGGATGGTGGAATTGTTGTTTAGTTTGGAATGTGTTGGTCCTCCAATATATGCAGCATCAAGATAAGTGGCATGGTGTGTCTTGAATCATGATACTACTTCATAATGGGTATTATGGGGTTAATACATATAGATTACATATCTAGATCAAGATGACTGTTGTTTTATGGTTTGGATGTGTCTTTAAAGGAATTCATGTTTTATTAGTTCTATTAGGTCAATCATATTGCGATAATATCATTTAGAGAGTTTTTTGTTATGACCTAAGACGTAATTAAGTTCACCTAATTAAATAAAAATTGTATGGAGATTGTTTAGAATTAATATAAGATTATTTTTCAGAATATTATGATTTCAGAGATGATTTGGTTTAGATTTGTCCCACACTTCATGTTATACCCTATGGTAGGGAGGACCTTATTTATTATGTTCTATGACATGAGTACATGAGAATATATGTAATTATACAGGCTTGAATAAGCACTGTTTTAATGTTTTTATTAGAAATTGAGATTTGTCTTAGGTGTTAATATTTTGTGTGTCTTATGATTATATAAATGCTCAACAGTGGTTTTGGAATTTTGAATCTCAAAGTGATCATTTCTATGAAACATCATGAAGATAATAGGTTTGGGTGATGAATAATTTATTCATAAAGGCTACATGGTGTGAGCGATTCTATAGCGGGGAGGATGTAAGGACGCGTGTTTTTAAACGAGATGAAAATGTAAATTAATTTTATCCTTTTGAATTTATTGAATCTACTAGTTTAAAACAATGTAACATAACATAATTCTTGATGTTTGAATAAATAAATTAGTTGTGTGTTTATGTGGTTTAAGACCCAAATGGTTCCTTTGGCGGTATATATTGTTTTGAGAGTGTCAAATGTTTAGCACTAAAAAATTAATGCGAATTATGGAGGCTAATGGTTTGATAGAAACCATGCGGCCTCCCACAGCAAACAAAAGAGTTGTAGTAAAGGAATAGAAATGCCAGGTATAAGCTATAAAAAATTTAAAAAATTGTGCACCTAGGAAGTATGGTTCAAGAATAAATGAGAAGTAATTATTTATTATTAATCACTTTGTTGGAATGTGATTATAGAAATAGCGGGAGTCAAATTTTGTGAGATGGAATCATAAATAGGGGGTTTCATATAGTTGGCACTCAGTTTGTGAAATTCATGGGTCCAAACATTGTGACATTTTTTATGGAGGTATTTATTAAATACCCTTAATTAGATATTAGTTTTTTATTTAGTTTGGTATTATCTACACTATGTTGGTGTGAAGTAAAGGGTACTATGTTTAGTGTGATGCTCCATTTCGTGAATTTCGTCGAAACCAAGTCAAATTAGATCTCAATATTGGTCAAGTGATATTTCATAAAAATATTAATTATGGTTTACCCTATTGCCCTTAAATTATCATTGAAATATTAATTTATATGTTTTTTCGGAACCGTCCTTTACCGAATGTCTTATTATTATTGATTTCATCATATAAAACTAATCATCACACCTGGATACACTCCCTATAATAATTGTTATGTTAATTGGGGATTCCAAACTCAAATACAAACATCCTTTTGGAGTTCCGTATTATATATAAATTTATAATTAAATTATTTAAATCTTAAAAAGCCTTATAAAAGTTTTTAATAGGATATACATGGTATTTTACTATCTGTTAATCATTTAAATGATAATGGTAATATATAAATTAAATTTTAAATATTGTGCATTTAATACTAATTATTGGTAGTATTTCTAAAATGCTTCATTAATGAGAGTTGAGTTATTACTCATGAGCATAATGAATAAATTGCGAAAAATCTTTTATTAAGGAAAAATTGTCATATATTTTGAAAAAACATATGATTAGGTGCATTTTATTCTAAACCTCAAAGTAGTGATTGGTTATTTTAATGGTGATTGGAGTTCTGGTTCTGGTGATTACTTTTCCATTGATGAGATTTTTTGTTGTATGGTATGTTTGAAAAATGGACATTAATGTATTTATAAAATTAATTTACATATTTATTTAAATGTTAAAAAGGTTATATTCAACTTCTATGTGTATGAACTGGAATGACCTATAAAGGAATCTACCCTAGTAGGTAATTTGCTAAATGGAATGTACCTTATAAATGCCTCTTGAGATTTGTAATTTATTTTTCATGTTCAATAAAATTAAATGAAATATATTTATTATAATGAGTTTCATGATTTGATTGATTGCATACAATGATTGAATATAATGGGTTCAATTAAATGGATCATGAAGGGTGGTATGGCCATACAGATGAATATGATTTATTACATTTGTATAATAATTTTCTTTAAAGTGAATGGATTTTATGATTATTATTGACTCAAATGAATGGTATTTCCCCAAGTGATATGTAATAAAAATTAATTATCTTTTTTAAATATAAATTTTTTTTAAAAATTCAAATCATGAAAGGTACTGCCTCATGGTTTTTCTTGAAAATAAGATGACACCTTTATATGTGATTGATAAATGTAAATAATAAGAGTTATTTAGTCATTATCATTTAACATTAAAAATATTATGCATTTATGTAGTATATCGACAATGGTAAGGGTACTTTTTTATCATGGAGGATATACTCCCCCATACATCAATTGTTGAGAATTACATCTCACACAGGTTACAACATATGGGTGATGGGTTTTACCTACCATGTTTCTTGATTAGAGTGTTTCAATTGAGGTTTAATTAACATCCTTATTGCTATATCCTGACACCTCTCACATTATTAGTACATAGAAAATATTCCCTACTGCTTGAGACCATAAGATCATTATGACCGATTAGGGATCACAAAATTATGCCCTGGTCTACCTAGAAATCAATATTCTATGAATATGGCCATTAGCCGTCAGTACTGAAATAGTTCATATAGTTGGACGATATATATATATATATATATATATGTTAAAAATTATACAAATACACTGGTCAAAAAACTTTTCATGGATATGAAATGGTACAATTATAGCTGTCAGGTGACCCTTAGGAACCTAAGAAGGTTTTCATTTATTTATTTCAGCACTATTTATTTATCATTTTTCTTATAACATTGATGATATTTACATTATATTTATTGTATATTCTTCAGTAGAATAAATTGTGGTTGATACCCTATTAGGATTATAATATCACCCCATCCTTGGGCTGTCATTGCATTAGGGTACCCATGTAGACCTTACATTGTTATGACCATGGATGATTGCTTGAGCTGTATAATATGTGAGTATGAGTTTTGAGTATAAGACTGAGATGGAGTATTGGATTCTTATGGATATTGTCATTTGGTATTTTAATTTGATTATTTTTCATTATTCTTATACTATATTATATCAATACATTTTGTATGTCCTTTTTTATTCTTTTGTATCTTTATTAGGATGTGCATGCATCTACTGTATATTAGTGTTGGTCTTCTATTTATTTATTAATTGATTATTATTATTCCTTCCCTAAATTGTATTTCATTTATATATAATTATATTTTTTACTATAACTTATTATTTATTGTATGTTGTGTCATATTTGATTGTACTGATGTGCCACTCTAATATGGTGGTATAGTCTCCCTAGTATCACATATTGAGACCCACATTTATAGTCTGTATCCTATGGCATATGAGAATATTTGAATGAGGCCATGTGATCTATTTGTCTATATACAATATTATTAGTTATTTATGATAGGATTTTACACTTACAGTCATCTTCCACCAATAGATTTCTCAACGCATTGGAGATACATATGGGGGATCACCAGTAATATCGTGAGTTATAATAGGTCTCAACCAATCATAGATGTAGCTATAACAAGGATCAACCCTTCATATAATTATCTATAATGGGATCCACACATAATAAAATTTTTCCATGGAACATATCATCAGTAAAACCCATGAAATGCATTTTATATACAGTAGAAAAAAAGATCAAGATATAAACATAAAATTTTCCTTAAAAAATCATATTTAAAATTTAATATTTATTCACATAGTAAAGAAATAATTTTCATCACAATGAAATATGAAATAATATAATGAAGACATGAAATTAATAAATTTTCATGAAAGAGAGATAATATTATTGTTATGTATAAATTTTAAAAAATATTCCATTTGAATTTTTTTAAGAGAGTTGAAAATTAAGTTTAAAAGTGTTTTTGTTAAAATGATGTCCCTTACAGAAATTATGATTCATCGTGTACAATTTATTATAGTAGAATAAAAAATATAGTTTATTTTTGTACATTAATTGGACTATTTAAACAATTTTATTCCTTTTATATCACTTATTATCTTTTTATAATAGCTACTTAATTATTTGTGTTATTATCAATCATTTGGGAAAAATTTTGAACTTTAGTCCAAAACGACATTAGTATGATGTCAATAGTCATAGTGATATTTAGTCAATAATTGTAATAGTAATAATCCATAAATAATAATAAATTATATATAAAAATTATAATTCTAAAAAAATATATCACATATGGATATAAAAAATTTCCTAGGATACAATCATGGGGATATTAATCCATATGTACCAATGAGTAGTGTTAGAATTTTTAAATGTTAATTATATAAAATTGTTAGGTATTATTTTATCAATGAAAAATATTTATAATAATATTTACAACATATTAAACATTTAAATATAACTATATATTTCATCGCTGTTAGTTGATAAGAAAAAACGAATCGCATTCCAACATGGTGTTGATTGTCCACATGTAAATAGAAACGTCATTATCATTATCATTTTCTTGGAAAGGTAATATCATAAATTATATAATAATTATAAATAAAGATAAATAATTAATTAATATAAAACATAATTACATTAATTACATCATTATAAATATCCTATTTATATATTGATGGTTAAAAATAATCAGTTCTTGAGGTAGTATTCCATCTCACAAATAAACAATTATTTCATTTCCTATTTGATGGAAGTGGAGATAGATATTTTTGATGATATTAGCATAATATCATCTATTTTTGTTTATGATATTGTAGTTATTATTTCATCATATTTTATAACTATTTAGAGAATGTTGATGAATAAAAAATTCATAATACATTTAATATAAAATGGTACTTATTCAGACAATCACCATTTATTTGAACCTTAACACCTCTACGGTGTGTGTTATATCAAATTTATAATATAAAAAAGGATGGATAGATTATAGAAGGGTATTTGGGTTTTTATTTTCAGAAATAAAATATGTTTTAAGTGTAATGAATAGAGAAGACTATGTGACCATTTATAAGAGAAGAGAGGGGAACACTTGAAATTATTCAAAATATTAAAACAATGTAACATAATTTTCTATTCAAAATGTGTCTATATTTATTAATTACATTAATAGGATAAATATAGGTCGAAATACATTCATACAATACAAATTACACATTTTTTGGTTGTTTTTTTAATCCTTATCGTTTGGATTTATCCCTTATTTATCCCATTTAACTCTTTTTGAGATATCAGGTAATTTACACATTGAGGCATAATATAATTACTATAAAATGAAATGTGAAAAATGAACGTGACATTGATGAACGTTTATGATTAATTCTGATAATTTGTCACAATTTTCTCTTTTTATAAATTTTATATCATTTAATAAAATATTATTTATTTTAAAATTTGATTAATGATAATTTGTGCACTATTATATAAAGGTATTTTTAAAAATAACAAAACCATAATATATCAATTAAATTACATCATTAACACATAAATATCATTTTATATTCATCAATAAAATTCTTGTATGTCATTAATTCTATAAAATTAAATTTATTTTAATATTTTTATTTTTATTTATCTTATATTTCATATAATTAAATAATTATTACATCACAATTTTATATTCCTTTAATTTAATTATTTATTCCATAAAAAGTATTAATAAATCCTAATATTTAAGAAAAGAATTTGAACATTGAAAAAAAATTGTATTAAAACATTTCCTATATGTGACCCCATATTAATAATGTTATATTTATGAGTAAAAAGAGTACGATATCTTTGACATTTCTTTAAATAAAATATTAAAATTTTCATAATATCAACCATGTTTCAGAAAAATTACATAATTTCATTGAAAATATGAATCTAATCAACACCCACTAATCCAACTAAATATGGAAAAAATTTAGAGTAATTTTAAAACATTATTTATACCCTTAATTACAATATTTACCTTTATCCATGATAATAAATATTTAGTAATGTAATTACTCTAAATGTAGAAATGATAAAGGGTTATATTTAAAAAATTAGATTATTTTGATTAAGAATATTTAATCAATTATACAAAATTCAAAATGTAGAAATTTTGGAAATTAATTAAAAATTATTCCCATTGATGTAATAAGATAATTTGTTATTAATGTAAAAACATTAAAAAGTTCATAGGGTTTTTATATCCAATATCAATATGGGCTTTTTTAAAAATGAATGATATTTTAATAAATGATTCAATATATGACTAATTATTCTTTTGAATCGATTAGAAATATAATTTTGTAGTACAAAATAATTAAGAGAAAGAATTATTTTAAATTAAAAATACTATATTTATCACTATTCATCAAAACAAAAAACTTATCATGAAAATATAAAAATTTCAACCAATGTAAATATTAAGGATTATACTTCAAAGATGAATTTTTATTCATAAATAATTTATTGAAATAAAAAATATATGATTTCAAATAAGCATTCCATCAAAATGCCTTTACATTTCAATTTAGAGAAATCCAATATTTACACGCCTAACTAAACATAAGAATATATTATGCCTATAATTCTTATTTGGTGATGGTAAAAACATTCCATAAAACATTTAATAATTAATATATCATTATATGAAATGATTCACATATCCCCCATTTCTAACTTGAATCCTTGTAATTTTATTCATTTATTAGATATGTGGGCATAGATTTTATTCATAACATTTTCATATTCCCATGTTTCCTAATAAAAAATTTTGGTTTCAATAAAACAATAACCCATTGAATCACTTTATTATGAAATACTAACTCTCAATGGTCAAACCCCTAAATTGGATGATCATCAAAATAACTACTTTCATACAACTGAACTACTTATGGACTGAAAACATGAGACAAATCACAAACATATTTCAATAACATTTTAACATAAAATATTTCTATACATAGGATAAATTGATAATAAATTACACTTAGTATGTGATTTATCCATATTTATATATGGTTTCACTGGTTCTCATTTATTTTGAAATTAGCATCCCCTTCTTAATAGAAATCATCACACTTTTCCATGGAGAAACATTGAGAATGACATGACGTCCTACCTCAAAAGAAATATTATTTCTATAGTTATCTACATAAAATTTTTATCTTCTCTATTCATACCTCAAGAATCATTTAATAAAATGAAAATTTTCATTCATTTCCACTAAAAATTCAAGTCCCATTAACTTCCATTCACATTATTCATCCCAAAATGATGGAGTTCAACATATAATTCTGTATAATGCCTCAAATAGTCCAATCCATATACTGAAGTGAATATTGTTCTTAGTCAAAATCATGACTAATGAATGATTTTGATCACAATTTCCATAGTAATCCATTGATTCAGCATGAATAATATCCTCTAAGATATGTATTGTTTGTTCTGACTATCCATCTGATTGAAGATCATAGGCTGTGACAAAATTTTAATAATTTACTAATGAAATTATAAGGTATTTTAAAAATATATAATTGAAAATGAAATCATGATCATATTATATGGATAGAGAAAGATTATGTAAAAAAACCATATCATTATGATAAAAATGATAATTTTGGTATAGAAAATGTACTTCTTTAATAGAACTAAAATTGGTGGATTTAATCGATCATTCAATAATAACCCAAAACACATTGTTACCTCACGATAAATCAGATAAATATAATATGATGTCCATAGATTAATTTTCTCATTTCAACTGTAGTAATGGAAATGGCTGAATTACCCCTTCAAAAACATTAATTCTTTTTTAACCTGTGGCCAATTCACACACTTCACAGTAAATTTAGAAATAACACCGTTAATTCAATACCACAAGTAAAACTCATGAATGTATTTGGTCATATTAGTGTTATATAGATGAATAGAAAATGGATAAAGGTGTGCTTCACAAAAAAACTCCTTCTACAACTGTGAATCACAAGTTCCACATAATCTCTTACAAAATATCAAAACAAAATCGCATGGTTGTTCGGCTATGCATTCCAGTGCATGCACATGCGTGACCCGATGGTAGGTGACCTCCCTCTCATTATTTCAATTTTTTACCTTCTTTTGTGGTGAAATCTCCTTGCTCATCCTCCATGTAGAGTTTATTTCATGACGGAGATGCTAGATAGGAGCAGGTCCAATTAGTTAGTCAGGGTTGTATGTAATGATTGAAGCCTATGGGAAAATGGATTCATCTAAGGCCTACAAGGCATCTAATACTTATGCCTATGGGAATTTTAAGGGTTCTACGTCACCCCTTGAATTGTGGATTATCAATAATCAATAAAAAATTATGGCTTTTGGGAAATTGGATGAATGGTCAATGTATTATTAAATTTTGGACTCAAAGAACCATCCACATTTTTATATTCTAGGATAGTAATGAATCATGTCCCCATAATTCAAGTTTAATATCAAACATCTTCTTTGTCGCATGTTCAACTATTTTGGAGCGAATATATACTTTAAACAATATTTTTTTATAAATATTTCTCATTTTACTCCATAAAAATGTTTCCTCTAAATTATTAATGAAACAAATATCATATAATTCCAAATTATGTGTATGGTAATTTTACTCGTGAGGATTCAAATAACATGAATTTTAATAAACTACCAGATCATATTTAATTATGACACAACAAAATACATACGAAAAGGCATCAATATAGAAGAAAAATTCACCATTTCACGATTAATTGTCCAATATTGGTGAATTCACCATTCTCATATTCAATTCCAGAATAAAAAAATTAGATTATTTTTTTAAGATAAACTTAATCCCTTTCCATGTTAACATAGTCGGTGGTCAATATAATTATGCAGTATTTTAAAAATAACTCCTATAATATCATTCTGAACAAAAAAATTATTTATCATGATAAATGTTTATAATATCTTTACAAACATTTTTACTTGGGAATGAAATTTGTTATAGTCAAAATTCAAACGGGTTAAATTTTCCATACATTTTTTTTAATATTATGGGTTTTAACTAAACCCTTAGATATCATTCAAGATCATGATTACTTTTTGAATATACCAAAATGTAATCTATCTAAATGACCCCAAACATATTCAAGACCTCGTGAAATATTAAATTCATAAGATCCATGTATACACCAGGTTCATTAGATAATCAAAACATTATATTTTTAAATTAATAACACACGTATCTAGTAAAAACATACTCTAGATAACATCTTCTTCCATTACATTCAACTGATGGTACCTCTCCGTCATTTAAACAATTAAATAATATATTTATCCATGTAGTTGATGAAAAAAATCAACAATATAATTCAAGGGAAACATTTTACTAACATTTATGTTATTCAAATCTATATAATCAATGCAATTTCTTATTGAATTATCATTATTTTTTAACAAAAAATATAGTGGAACCTCATGGTGAAGTGATAGGTTGGATGAAACATTTTTCAAATAACTTATACATTTTTGTCGACATTTAAAGAACAATTTTATCCATTATATAAAGAGGTTTAGAAAATATCCTATCACCATAAACTAAGAATGTAATGAATATATTTCTATATTTTTTCTGATTATCAGGAAATTGTTATTTGATCAATTCTATTGTTTTATTCTGGAACAAAAATAAAATCTCATTCTGAAATGTTACTTATTTTTCTTGACAGAATATCATTGAATTGTAAATATAAATCAGGTCCTTTAACAGAATATCATCAAACTCTAATAAATGAAAATCATCAAGGGTTTTAGGTAAATCCATTCCACCTACTATGATACAAAAATTATTATAATTACAATTTTCCTTAATATTTCCCTCATGTGGTTTTAACATGAATCCTGATTTTATTTATTGTGGTGGATTTTCTATGTTACAAATAAAATATACGAAATGGTGGAATGCGTAGACCCTGATTAAAAAAAATCTGAAATGTAGTTGATACCTCTTTTTATAATGGTCTTAAATCTTCTAAATTAGTTGAATTGGATTTTATAACACCATAATGATTCAAATTATTCAATTTCTCCCATGAAGACTAACATTGGAAACAAATTAGAAAAATGAAAAAACTCGTTATAAATAATTAATGTCACTATCATCTTCTCATTATTTTTCAAATCACAACCATTTAACTCATGATACATGTGTGTATAAATTACACATCTGTAACAATTACTATAATTTATAGGACATTCTCCTAGATGCTTATTACTACATTTTTTATAAGAGGTGAATTTTATTTTCTTACCTCTAGATTTCTTTGATGAATTGTTCCACAATTCCAATAAACCAAACTTATTCTTATTATTTTTATCAAGAGTAACTTAAATTTCAACAAACACTATCTCAATTTTTTTAGTATAATGAACTTTTTTATCATTATTTTTAAACTCAATTGAATAGATAGATCATAATAAAATTGATTCAAGATACAATAAAATCTTATATTTATACTGTTAAACTACCAAATAAAATTTGTTATATAAATTTACAAAATCAAAAGGTTGACTTCATACACAGACACAAAATCATCATCTTTATCCACTAGATCCATAAATTTTTTCACCATTTTATGTTATACTATTTTAGGAAATTATTTTTCTATAAAACTACTGTTAAAATAATCCCATTCTAGAGTGTCAATATAATATATTTATCTTGTATTATAAACCAAATAATTCCATTGAACATGATTAAATTCAAAATTATAAACTATTAATGTTACTTTTTTTGTGATTCAAGGACACCATAACATTAAATATATTTTCTATAGCATTGAACCACTTTTTGGCTACGATTAAATCCCAGGATCCACTGATTACTGGGGGATATTCCCACTTAAAATTCACCATTGTTGTAATATTTATCATTTGTTGTTCGAGATACTGTTTTTCATGGACACCACTACCATTTATCTTTTGATTAAATAGATCCATCAATGAAATAAACTATTCTATTCTAATTTTAACAATATCAGGACACCAATTTGAAATGATATCTCTTTCTTGGTTCATTCCCACTACATATTCCATGTGTTATCTATAAGAAACAATTCTTGAATGGAGATAGTTTATATAACGACACATAGTAATCTTTAAATTATATAACTCATTATTTTTTTCAATAATATAACTTATTTCATTGTAAATTCATTAGTATTACATTAACATAAAATTTTATTTAAGTGTCCAATAATACCAAATGTAAGGACTCATACTTAAACATTACATAATCTTGATTTTTGGAAAAAAATTATATCACATTATATGTCATTTTGTTTTATTATTATTTTTAGAATGATGTAGTTATTCATACACAACATTTTACATTTCTATAATGTGGGTACTACTATAAAAATACACATTTTTAAAGAAAAATAAAACATTTAAAATGAAACATGAATGATTTTTTAAGAAAAATCATCATTAAATTAAATGTGACTTCCTATTTTATTTTAACCGTTATTATTAGATGTGATAAATATTTTAAATCAGTATGTGAATACCAAAAATTTATTAAGGAACCCATATAATGAAAATATCTTGTCTAGAGAATAACTGAAAACCCATTGAATCCATTTTCATAATAACTCATCATCATTAATAAAGAAATCGTGTGTGTTCACTGAACACATATTTACCATATCACTCTTACATTCACCAATAATAATTTAGTAACACTACAATCAACATCCATATCTATAGTGATAAATGCATTTTGGATCTACAATGGGGGTCAACCATTATATCATTTTCTATAATGGGGTGAACACATCATATCATGAACTATATTGGAGCTCAATATGTTATATCATGTGATATAATTTGAAAAAATGATAATAAAAAAAATATAAATAGAACATATCATGAATAAAACCATTAATAACATTTTATAAACAATACGAATACACACCTTGATAATAAAATAATCTGTTCCTGTAAAAGTGACTTTTTAAAATATAATATTTTTGCTCATTAAATGGGAATCATTTTCGTCAGAAATAAATATAAAAAATATTAAACAAAATATTAAATTAACAAGTCATCATGATTATATTATAACCCACTCATGATGTATAATCTCGGAAAATGTTTCCTTTGACATTGTAAAAAAATTAGAAAAGAGTCATTAAAAGTCAGTTTTTAAAAATAAATCCCCTAACATGGTGTTTGACTCTTTGCGTACAGTATATATCATCCTAAATAATAATAATAATTTAATTTATTACTATCTCCATGAAATTTAAATATTAATTGATAATTTTATATCAATTATAATCATTTTATAAAAATTAATAAACTATTTATGTTAATGTCAAATGTTTTTTTCCTATTTTCTATTCTTTAGTCCGAAATGACATTAGTATGATTCAAATTGTAAAAGTGGTCAAAAATATATATCAAAAACGAAAAATTTAATTGAATTATAATCTATTTTATATTAAATTTATACTTTTAAATCAATCCATTACATTAGAATTTCAAAAATGAACTATGTTATATTCCTAGAGACAGTACTCCTTACATATCCATGTGTAACTTTTCTATTTTTCAAGGATAATTATGAAATGATGGTAATTAAAGTTTTATAAATATATAATTACAATAATATTATTGATTTCGTATTAATATTTTAAATATAATTATATATATTTCATCTATGTGATGTATTGATGAAAAGCTAATCGCATTTCTTTATGGTTGTGATAGTTCACATGTATGCACAGACGACGCTAGATTTTTCATTTTCATTAAAAGGTAAGAATTTAAATGAAATATTGTTATTAATTAAGGAAATAAATTATATCAGTTACTGAGGTGGTATTCTTCCATCCACATGAATGATTAATTATTTTCCTATTTGATTGAAGTGGGTATATTTTTAGTGGACGGTATAAACATAATAAAATCTCAATTTATTTCTAATGTTTTACTTATTAATTCATCTTGGTGTAATAAATGTTTATGTTTGTGGAAGAATAAAAACAATAACTCAAAATAAAAAATTATACATTTTCTTCGAACAATATTCTATTATTAAAACATTAACACCAAAATGGTGTGTTTTATATCTAAAATAATATCTCCAGAATGTGCGTAGATTCTACAGGGAGTTATATTGGTAGAAATTGGACTAAAAAATATGTATTTATGTTTGAATAATAGATAATAATAAATCCCCTTTTATACGAAAGGAGAGTGGTTCTCAAGGAATTCATTAAATTATTAAATTAATATAAATTAATTTTTAATTTCAAATGTGTAAAAATAATTTATTTCTAATATATGAATAATTTGGGTATAACAAATCATCCAATAAAAATTATACATGTGTTTATTTTTTAAATTATTTACATTTCTTCTTTAACCCGTATTTAACCCCTTAATTATTGTCATGATATCATTTAATTTACATATAGAAAAAATGATATTATTACAATAAAATTTAAAAAGTCTAAAAAAAGTAATTTATTAATTTTTTTGGATTAGCCAAATTATATGTATGAATTTTAGATATTTATAAAATGAATATCATTTTGTAAAATATTTTTCATTTTAAAATATTAGTGAATTCAATTTTGAAACTATTAATTAATTAACCTTTTAAAAATTTCTTAAATACCTGTTATCTAAAAAACCACATAAATAGTGACTCACATTTTATATTCATCCAAAAAAATTACGCATTAATTGAATCTAATTATATTTATATCAATATTACTAATATAATTTATTTTTTATTTTCTTTAATTAAAAAATTATTGAACCATAAATCTATAACAATTAAATTTTATAATGTTTTCCCAAAAAATTAAAAATAAATTATAAATATGATTTAAAAAATTAAATATTTAAAACAACATTTCGTTAACCTTATGACACATGTAACCCCATATTAAAAATTTTATATTTACAAAAAACATGAGTATGAAATCTCTGACATTTTTTTAAAATGATATTATAAATTTAATAAACTCATCTAACTGGAATAGAATGGTAATAATATCTTACCATATACAATTTTTGTCAAAACCAATTCATCCAATGAATAGGGAAACATTTTTGTTTAGTTATAAAGTATTATTTTTATCCTAAATTACCTCATTTACCATTAATCATTGTGAAATAATATAAGTAATATATTCCATCAATAGAAGGGAACTATTTAAAAAAATGTATACTGAATGATTTAAAATATAGAATGAGTTTTTTGGAATTCAAAACAAAAAAATTATTGAAAATAATTAAAAATTAATATCCCTGATGGAACAAGGAAATGTATTTTCGAAGAAAAAATGTTCAAAATATCACAAAGTGTTTATATCAAATATACCTGAAAAACTCATTACAATGACGTAAATTAAATTAAATGATATATAATTTATGTAATTATAATCTAACCCCAATTAAAAATATAATTTAACATTGTATATTATTTATAATAAAATGTTTTTCTCAATGAAAAATGCAATATTTTTCAATATTATTTTAAACATAAATCTTATCAAATAAAAAATAAAAAATTCATCCAAATTAATTTTTTATATTCCTATATAGATGGATAAGTTTACTTTTATCAAATGACATTTCCAAATGTGACACTTAATAGATTTAAAACTGGTTCTACATTAAGAGGCTGCAAAACTACTTTTTAGAAAACAAATATTGTTAAAATTACAAATAGATTTATTCATATATTATGATTATAAAATATATTGGATTATTGTTGAAAAATATTATAAATGAGTTCAAAATTATTATATCATTACATGGGTTGTTACATGGAGTTCACATGAGAATTTAATTGTGGTGGGAGACATATAGACGTGTGATTAACATATGGAGTATTTCTTATTTGAATGATTTTTTATTTATTTTTTAGATACATTTTTATTTATGAAATTTTTATTTATTATTCGCATTTTCTAATCATAATTGGAATCATCTAGCTGTGAAATGTTTTAGTGATGAAATTAAAGGATAACTCTCAATGTTGTTGTTTAGTCTAGTTTCCTATATTTCTAGGTTGGATTTAAATTATAGATAATGTTAAATTTATGAGATGTATATAGTGTGAGTTCTTAGATTTATGGATCACATGTTTCATATTTTAATTAAAAATGTGGTTTTAAGATGAATTATGATCATTTTATTGTGTGAGAAAAGAATTATATCCAATTATAGTGTCCCCACACTCTAGAACTGTGCCCAACACTGATCGTGGTAATTCCTATTTGCACTCTATGAAAGTTATATCCATTTAAAGAAGGAAATTTTGTGAACATAATATTTTCTTATAGTTGTGGTGGATATGGTACACCAGAGTTATTGAAATCATCTGTTTTCCCATTTTTAGGGAATTTCATGTAGTGTAATAGTTGGTTATCTTAGCAGTAAGTGTATAAGACCAGATACCCTTACTCAAGATCCTTTTTTTATAGTGGGTTTTATTTATTTAGTATAGGGTTTGAACACTAAACGGTAAATAGCCATGTATAGTGTTTAACAGTTCATTTTTAAGCGATTCAAAAATGTATGTAAAGGATAATGAATATTTCATGGAGGTCCATTTTAGTGATTCTAGAATGGTGTCGCAAATTGTGAGTCATGGGGATGAAATTCGGTAGCATAAAGACGACGTTAATGTAGTATATGGTGTGGTGGGCCAAGACAAAAAATTATTTATCACAAAAACATTATTGATTCCATAGTTTTGTTTAAAAAAATCCTATGTAGTTTTTTACATGCGTGATAATCTATGATTCTTACACTTGAATTTATAATTTATTCGATTTATTGGACAAACCATTGGAATAATTTTATTCTGAATACCATTACTAGAGGATTTAAACCAACCATAATCAATAGGAAATTCCAAAACTAGATCTCTGTATTTTACAATTTTATCTCTTGTAATATCTGATTACAGAACCTCTCACCACTCTAAAACACCCCCTCCTATGATTTGAACCCTCCGATTTTTCTAGATTGAGTATTGGATAATGGTACCATATATATTTTTTATATTTATTTTATTCTACATTTTCATATTATTCTAGATTCATTTGATCTCTAAAATTTATTTTGGGTTATGGATAGGAGAATTATATACGATGGTTTTAATAGATAAGTTATTGTGATTCTATGATTTTAATGGAGGGTTTTTCATAAAATTTGTTTAATTCGAACTCATTAATTTTTTTTCTGAGAGAACATTGATCATATTATTAGGGTAGGGTAAATTTATTTTCTCATTAAATTCAACATATATAGGATAATGTTTCACAATTTTTGGTTTGATTTCAATCAAATTTCGTTATTGGATAACCTTATTGATTAATGAAAATTATAGGGGATGGTTAGAGTGGCATTTATGTGTATGGTTATCTGTTTTTGATATCAAATTAAATTTTATATATTTAATTTTTTCTGGTTGATAATTTATAGATTCTATGAATTATGGATCATTTTTTCATGTTATCATAAATTATCTTATAATAAAATTATAGGACCCTATATATTACTAAAATAATGTTTTTAATAAATCATTATTTATTTGTCAAAATCCAAAATAATTTTTTTATGAATGTATCTAAAACCATGCTTATAGAAATAATTTATATTAAATTTTAATGGTAGGTAGAACCAATTTTTATGTGTACTCATGAATTTGATGATATTCATAATATGTGTATGGCCTTGTTGGGTTAATTTAACATCGATGTTGGTGAATTGATCAAATGTGTAATATTATATGTTTAAAGGGATTCACTTTGGTTGGAATTGGTAATGTTGTGGGATGAGCTATTGTATTTGGATGATAACTATTGGTGTATGTTGATTGGGTTGTCTTATTTTTTTATTACATAGTTATTGTGTATTCATTAAGTGATTGATGGGTTTTTATGTGGTTTCATGTTCATTTATTTTTTAACATTTATAAGATGTGTCATGTTGTGCTTAATGGGCTTTAGAATGGGCTAGAATTATATATGTGTGGAATGAATTTAGTTATTTGGTAACACATAATTTGCATAGAATATTACTAAATGGGATATAACTAAATGTTAATAAATGTCAGTGATCATATATGTTGTTATAAATCATTAAATATAATAAATGGATTAAAAAAATTTACATGATTTGTGATATAAAATATCTAGAAATATAATGGATTATAAACAAAAAAAAATCATAATGATGTTTGGGGGAAAATGTATTCTGACATGTTATATTTAGTTTTCGTAGTATTTGGTTATGGTTGTCATATGGAAATTTTCTGTGGTTTTTGTGTTATACAAGGGTTTTTTTATGTGAACCATTATAAGGGTAATTATATCAAACAACTTGAACGAATAAATTCATGTTCTTTCACTATGTACCACAACATCAACCATTACAACATACCGAAACCCTAACAATGTCTGCGGTTCATTCCCTGGCATCGTGGTAGGTAATAATTCTTATAGATGATTTCATCCACATACAAAATCTCCATTTAGATTTAGTTTATGAGGATTATACCCATTTTTTGGTGGGTAAATAATTATTATGTAACTTTTTGTTTTTATATACGTTTTTGAGAGGGTGTAATATGTGCCTAGGGTTATTAATGGTTAATGGATGGAATGGGGCTGATATTAATAATATTCATGACACGCTACTATAATTATTATGAATCTATGTATATATTTGTGATGATAATGATGATTGTGTGATCATGATAGATGATATGTGAATGTTGAATAATGCCAACAGATGATGATGTTCCATTAGGATGGCTATGGTAGGATGGGTTTCCACCCAACCCATATCATATACAGTGTGATAAATAATAATTAGCATATATAATGGTGAGAGAATAAGAAATATTTTATCAATTAAAGAGTGGGGAACATAAATTTGAAAATTGATATAGGTTACTATTAACATTGTTCTATTGATATGTTTTCATTACCATGGATAATTTATATAGTGAGTGAAAATTGGTCACCCTAATGTTTTTCCCTACCATGTTTTTTTAAATATATATTATTCTCTTGATTCACTAGTTCATTTGAATTATATTTTCAATTATTCATGACTAATAATGGGAATGATCCTACTCTGTATACATGTGATTCATAACATACATAAATATTATAATTTTTTAAAATTTCATGGAGTGTTATAGATAATTATTTTGAAAATTGTTTCTTGGAGGTTGGAGTGTGTGTGGATTTATTGTTCTGGGATTTCTGAACATATTGTTCATCCTTAAATTATGTTTTTGTTGTAATACCATACATTTACT
This sequence comes from Viscum album, assembly GCA_963277665.1. NCBI lineage: Eukaryota > Viridiplantae > Streptophyta > Magnoliopsida > Santalales > Viscaceae > Viscum > Viscum album. The sequence goes on from OY728160.1 coordinate 522,814,789, forward strand.
ATGGCATGTAATTTTCACTTATATTATTTTATATTGATTTTTTACAATATATATCAATGATTCACATTAATTTATTTTAATACCCCACAATTGAGTGCTTAATATCTTTTTGAAATGATTCAATCCTATGGACACAATAGGTCATACTATAAGGATATTCATACTCATAAATACATCTATTTTGTGGTTACCAATATATTAGAGGGTGTGGGGGTGTTTGGGGTTGGAATTTTCCTGAATCATTTCCATGAATAATGAACTTATATTTCTACTGAATTAGTATAAGTTGTACATCATCCCATTTAGATAGGTCCTGGTCAATGAAATATAATTGATATTTTAGCACATTTGGATGATGAGAAAATGATCATAAAAATAAAACAAATCTACAATAACATTCCATTTGATCTCTATTATATATTTATTTCAATATGTGGATTCTTTTATTTATTCCCACCACCAAAACTACTATGATTTAATATTCAAACATATGAAATATATTAGTTTAATAATTTATATTTATTTTTATGATGTCAATATCATAGAAAGGAAAATTTATATATAACCGAATATAACGTATATTTCAATCATTTATATAATCCCAATGACATAAATTTCCACCAAATATATATATATATATATATTAATATATAACACCATATGAATAATTAAAAAAATTCATATTTTGTTTCATATCCATAATAATTTTGATTAAATTTTAATTTTTTATCCTTTTATAAATTATTTTTATTATGTTGATGATTATAATAGATAATCACAAGGGTTAAAATGATATATTCCTAGTATTTTTATTAAAATAAAAAATTACTCAAATTGTCATTTTAAATTATATTACATCTTTTATGTCATAATATAAAATATTTGTATCATTTTTTGGATTATTATATCTCAAAAAATATGTTTCTATTTTTTGGATCTGTTTTATTTTAAAAACATACTATTTAACCAATTATTTTTATTAGAAAAAGAAATATTAAAATAATGATGTCTTATATTGTACCCCCAAATGAAATATATCATGCAATCATTAATTACATAACTATGAATAAATAAGGTCAAGTTTTCACGTTACATATATAGGTATCCATATATATTCTATAACCAAATTTTCTACCCGCATTATATCAACTAAATGGTTAATATTCTATCAAATCAAAATAACTATTTGATATAAGATCTCTGACATTTTTTCCACAAAAGAGATATTTTTGTTCTAATTTATCAACTATTTAGTTTAGTAAATGAAATTTATCATTTATGAATATCCTCAAAATTGTTATGTCAAATATAATATGACTAATATCATAAAATAATCCTCATATATATTTTTGAAAAAAACAAACTCTTTTCATACTGTCATGATACTAATGGATGAGACTAAATATTAACCATATAATATAAAATTAAATTATTTGGAAATTTATAGACATGTGGACTTTTTTATGTTTAAGGAATCTTAAATTTTGGGAATAATTACAGAACAAGAAACTAATGTTTCTCAACTAGTAATCCTTGGTACCATTATAACATGTTTTTCATAATCCACAATAAGTCTTAAACATATATTTTAAAATAAAACAAATATGATTCCCATCTAGTTATTTCATATATATTACTCTTCATCAAACCCATGTGACCTAGAAATACAAAAATTATGGGCTAAAATAATACTAATGAGAAATATCAACAAAAAAATTACAATGTGTAAATATAAAATTGATATTAAAGAAAGAATATATGAAATTGAAATCATTCCAAGTGAGAAATCATATACGATTTAAATATATATATGGATAAAAATATAGCCAACCTCATTTACATGACTATTTAATTTTATGGTAATGGAATAAATTGATGTAAATATCATAATAATACAGTCAATCACATATGAAAAAATACATACCATCAATACATTAACCAAGATATCATAAAAATATATTTGAAATATTCTGAGTAATGTGGCTAGATTGTCTCATAAAACATATTAATGTATCAAGGAGAAATATAATTTGATTCCCCATAAATCATTACATAATTCTAATATATTCTATAGATTTTTTAAGTTGTAACTAACATAATCCATAATCAACACACCGTATTAATAAAAATATTCATTTGAAAAATATTAGTGGAAATATATATATTTATAATTGTGAACAACAAAACAATCATTCTGGATTACCACCATGTTACCAAATTTATGTATAATAATTTATTCACACCAAATAATGTAATTAGAATCATATAATTTAAATAATAAAATATTGAAAATTACACCAATTAAAACATATAATTTTGATATGGAAGAGAAAAATGAATTGAAATGGGAGATGGAATTTGATAAAGATCTTAAGCATAAGGATGTGAATAAAAAAAATAATCCCTCCACAACAATTGAAGTTTGTAAAATAAATCAATAGGGAATAAATAAAGAAAAAATATCAGTATTAAATAATTTTTTTTTGTGAATATATCTATTTTATAATGTTTTTAAGGTAATGTAAGTGAAATACTAAAATAAAATTTATATAAATATAGTATAACATTATTTAAAAAAAATTAATATTAATTGAAAATATGTATTTTAGAGATTATAATTCTTTTTAATATGTTTTTTTAAAATAAAAAAGTATGGAATATGGAAAATAAACCATTCATTTTTTAAAAAATTTGAAGTTGGGGAAATGATAATTTGGGTTATAAAATCTCAATTAAAACCCTTTTATAAAATAACATTTGTTTCATTTGAAATATTCATTAAAAAAATTTAAATTATTTTATATTTTAAATTCAAACCTTCAATAACAATAATGTATATCATGTAGAATAAACAAGATTAGTAGATACAAAATTCATGTGGAAAACGTAAATTTTACATGTTTTTCTATATTCTTTAATGAATGTAAAAAATAACATTTTTATAAAATGTTAAAAAAATATTTCTTAAACTGTAGAATATTACATAAAATTTAAAGAAAACTGACATTAAGAAATCATTGAGGAATATAAAATAACATTAATAAACCTGAATGAAAAATATTAACATTTATAGTAGATTCTCCTTGCCAAAATATTGGAATATGGTAATATTTTCATAGAATAAATATTTTCACATAATTGAATACCAAATATACGAAGAATGGAGTTAATAAATACAAATAAAATAACATTAATATAAAAAAAGAGATTTTTTTATGAGAGAGAAAAATATTTTTTTATTTTATGAGACTTGAAGGCTAAATAATCCCAATAAATATATAGATTATAAAATATCCACTTTCATCTTTGGGTTAATGAAATTCAGTTTCCATAAAATGTTAAATCAATGTTTTGTTTAAAAAAACACAAGTATTTAAAGAATGAATAACAAAAAAAATATTTTTTTGGGAAATAAGTACAAAATGAGAAGGAAATCATGGGTTATAAAATGAAACTTGTGTCATGAAAGTGAAATTGATAAATAGAAACCCTTATATACAATATATCACATGATTATAAAAATACTAAAATATTGAACATGAAACAAAACATTAATTATCTTTATTAAATATTGGATCATTATATAAAATATAAAAGTGTATCATATATGTATTATAATGGAAATTGGGTCATAATTTGAATCATGTATCAATGTAAGAAAATTGAGGCAAGAAAAACATTACTGAGTTTTCATAATTTTCTTCTGTTATTTAAAATCACAATTTAATAAATTTATAATTAAAATTAAATTTAGACCAAAAAATATTTATATTAATATTAATATATATCATTCAATTATATTTTTGTATCAACTTCTTAGTAATTATTCATTGTTAAAATTAATATCGCAATGATGACTTCTTATTTTTTTATGTATTTTCAAATTCAAATGAATTACTCCCTTGAACATCGTTATTGTTGCGAAATCTACATAATATTATACAAATGTAAAGTATTTTTCTAAATAAAATTTTATGTAAAATTTATACTTTTTATATATTATAGTAATCATATGCATAGATGGAAGAAAAAATTAATTTTTAAAAATTTAATTTCCACAATGCAATTTTATTTTATTATTGAATATATATATATATAAATGTGTATATATATTTATCAATTCTAGAAAAATATTAATCTTATAATCAAAATATATATACCTTTGAAATTTTTTATAACATTTATGGGTGTTATTTAAGGAAAATAAGATATTCCAATCACTGATGCTATAGTAAACAAATATATATATATAATTGACATTATATTTTTTTAGTGAATTAGAGGAGGGGATGTTAGGGAATTGTTTTATCATCAACGATTCATTTTTTTTAAAATATAATTTCTATTTATTAAATAAATATCTTACACATATACATGTATATTAGAGATGAAAAATATAATATTTTGATCATGGGGTGGTAGTTCACACATACACAAATGTGATGTCTTGTTTTTTCAATATGTGTAAAGGAACAGAATGGTTATTTTTTCAACCTAATAAAATTAAATAAACTAATTATTCTCATGAAGTAAATTTAAGATAGTTATAAAATATTTGTATTAGTTTTAATAATAAATTTACTTGAAACAAATGTATTAAATAATTTACCTTTTTCTTGGGTACCTTCTATTATATGACTTTAAATTTACTATTGGAATAAATTTTCGGTAAGATAAAAAAGGATAAATATATTTGTTATTGATTTCAGAAGACCATATTTTATATCATAGAACAAATTTTAGTGCAAATGTGAGAACAAGATTTTTCATTTTATATGTGTGGGAAGTAAAAACCATTCCCCTATATAAGACATTTGAGAACATGAGAATTAAGAAATAGATGATGATGGTTGATTATCTTGAAAAATTTAAAAATTGTTTTACATTGGAATTTTTATGGAGAAGAGTATAATTTCCACAAATATTTTTTTAGTTACTATTATACAATTTTATTTGTTAATGAACTATAATTAACTATTACGTACTTAATATTTAACTAAAGGATGACATGCCAATCCACAAATGAATCGATATTCATTAAAACTAAATATTTTTCAAAGCTATGAAATAGAAAAATGAAATATGAGTAAACATTCATATGAATAAATAGTACAATAATCATTAATCTAGCAATAATAACACCAAAATTTCATCATAAGACATTAAATATATAATTAACCCCAAAATAGTTCAAAATATGCCTCACAAATATAAAATCCATTAAAATATATTTTATTACATATGAATTATATGAAATATAAAATTTTTCTCAAAAATTATCACAACCACCCATAATGTGACATAACGATAATGTATTTTCCAAAATCATATGTTCTCTAAAATATACTCATCTTTCCCCATTGTATTTTTTATAACCAAAAAAATCATATAGGATTCCAAGAGAGACCATAATCAATATATAAGATATTATATTAATTTATATGACATAAAATACCATATTAGTGATTAATTTTAACATGTAAATTAATGTGCTAACAATTAATCATAATAAAATAGAATTATCACAACATCAAATAAAGTATAATCCATTAATTTTAATTATACATTTCGACATATGACCCAAATACTATTATAATATTATTCTGAAATAATACAAAAATTAAATAATAGGTGTTTCCTTACAGTAAGATATACATCAATTATCATTGGAAACTCAGTAAAAATAATTAAATGATTTATTGATAACATTAATATATATTTTAGAGGAACCGAATTAGTGATCTGTATCTATGAACCTCTTATTGTGGTTTATCCAATCATCCCTGGATTATATTTATAAATCCTAATTTTTTTTAAAAAACAACATACTATCATATTATGTAATCTCACACCATTAACAAATAAAATATTAATATCCCATATATGTATACCAAAATCTCATTCCAAAAAAATATTATTTTTATAATATCTGGACACAAGTTGATGTGAGGAAATTATAAATGATTTTAATCAATGTAAATTATATTATCGGGAAAATACAAAATAGATTTATAGGAATATAAGTTTAGTCAATTATAAAAAATATTAATTACCAAAACCTACGTATTTCTCAACAAATTAACATTTATCCAAATATATATATATATTTTTATTCTATACTATGTCTTAAAAAATTAGCTACAACCTTATACACACCATATACACTTCTTTATATGTCAAACATATTACCCGTATTCATGTAAAGTGGTAATAGATTAATTTTAATCGATAGATAATTTTATTAATATTGTGTACCATAAAACAGAATTAGTAAATTTATACACATGTGGTGAAAAATATGAAAATATTAAATTATACTAAAAAATATCATTTGACTAGTATCATCATCATAAAATATATACATGTGTACCGATATAAAAAATCTAATGGAAATAAATTTAAACATTATTATTGATGGAATGAATAATTCTAGGAATCATAATACTAAAATAATAAATTCAGTCACGTAACAATATATATTGTAATGGTCTCTTAAAATAAATTATAAACAAATATGTAATGTTTACATGAATACCTATTCTGGTTTGCCTTAGGATACAAAATGATTAATTAAGGGGATATCAAATTTGTAGTACCACCCATAAAAAAATGTTGACATCATTGTTTCAAAGAAGGAATGAGAATGTAAAAAAACATAAAATCATCATAAATTAGTTATAAACATTCATATTAGAAAAAATGAATATGAAATTTCATTATTTTCCCCAGTCAATATTTAAATTTTAATTGTTAATTAATATATTTTAATATTATGTATATATGATAATGTATTCAAACCATATTTTTTATTAATATTGTTTTGTATTCAAAAATGAAATCAATTTTTTATGTATAAATTATATTAAAATCATGGATATAGATGATAAAATCAATATCAAATTGTTGTCGAAGAGTGAAATGAATATAATCCCATGGATGCGATTCAAGATAGATTATTCCTTTAACATAAAAAATTAATATAAATTAATATTTGTACTGAATGAGAGGGAATAAATAATTCATTATATTATAAGGATTTCAATTAAAGAAATTCCTTTTGAAAATACAGTGGAAAATAAAATTGAAAATGTATGATAATTTTTTTTAAAATTATTTGTAAAATTATTATAAAAATTTAAATGTTAAATGTCCCTTAAAAACATAATATATGTGATGTGAATAAGATTTTTTGAAACATTTACACTAAATTTTTATATAGCCATGGATTATTGAATATAAATTTTGATTATGTTTAAAATGGTTGATTTGAAGAGAAAAATAAACATCAATGCAATGAAATCCATATAAAAATTGTTAACAAAAAAATTATTTTATTCATAATTATTCACAGAATAATTGGAATATATATTAAATTGTAAAACCATGAAAAATGTAAATAAGGTTATATCATGAATGAAACTATTATTATAATACATTCATATTTTATTGAAAATGGTAATAATTGATTATTTAAACACTTTTCTAAAGAAATTATACCCATAATTGATTTTATAACCTTATAAATACTCCTTTTAGATTATTAGGAATTTTTTAAAAATTAATGTAAATTTACCTGAAGAAAAAATTTATGTATAATAATCAATATTCATGAACTAAATTGTATAATATAGATAGGGGAGAGATATGTTTCTTAAAATACATGAGAGAAATTTTTTTCTTTTCCTAAAATTATTTTTTCCATAGGTTTTAGAACCAAGAATGTTTAAATTGATATAATACATAAAACTACTTAAATTATAATATTTGAAGAATATATATGTGTTTTATGAGGTAAGGGATCTAAAATTTTCCAAAATGTATTGTAAAATGAACCAAATCCTCAAAAAAATGGTTTATGAAATAACCCATAACCACATTGTTAACATTCAAATAAAAGGAATCAAGAATTATAAGTTGATGTTGTTAGATAAATAAAATTCATTTCATAGAATAACATGTCAAATAATTTAACTTTGAAATATTTAATCAATATAAAGTAACCCATTTTGCATAATATTAATCATCTCTGATGAAACATAAATTCATAAAAATGACCCCTAACTAATATTATAACATTTCAATCTAGATACATTGAATGATATAATTTGAATTTGAATTTTAGACCCCATTATTAATTTTTTGATAATTTTAAAATTTTTAAAAGATTTATAATACAAACCATATAATGGAAGTAGATCCATAATTAAAATAATTTATTGATGTTGGAAGATTGAGATGAGAAACACATGCCCAAGAATGCTAAATTTTCATATAATATCTAATATAAATGTATAAGAACATTTAATTTATTATACATATACATATATATATAATTTTTTAAATTCATCCAATAGGAAGGAATTATCCTACATTTTCTTATGATCCCTGTAGTTATAATTCCCCATTAATTTCAATATATCGATATTAACTATTCTTTAATCCGTAGATTTTACAATTTGGTAGTTCTAGTCGAGATAGATCATCAATTGGTCCAAAAAATCAAAACTATTCATAACGTGTTCTAGATTTATTTATATATATTTATACATATAAGGGGTCACATTATTGAATATAATTTGGTGAATCAAATGTAAAAAAATAAGTCTCTTAATTAAGATTGCCTTATACATAAAAAATTATTATTTTCATTTCTGAAGTGCAAATATATTTATAACCATTATTTGAACATAATCTTGTTATATGTTTTATATTTATATATTAAATCCATTATTCATAACCATTCTTTTCATGTAGTGATGAATAATGAAATACTTCACTAATGGAGGTGGTAGACCTTATCTGTGCATGAGAGACAATATCCTTCTAAAATGATCTATTTGGAAGAATTATAGGTAATGGTTTATATTTCAAGAATAATATTTAGGTTATGAATATAACATTTATTCATTAAAAATAATCTTTATTATTTACATAATTTGGTAATGTTGTGGGATGAGCTATTGTATTTGGATGATAACTATTGGTGTATGTTGATTGGGTTGTCTTATTTTTTTATTACATAGTTATTGTGTATTCATTAAGTGATTGATGGGTTTTTATGTGGTTTCATGTTCATTTATTTTTTAACATTTATAAGATGTGTCATGTTGTGCTTAATGGGCTTTAGAATGGGCTAGAATTATATATGTGTGGAATGAATTTAGTTATTTGGTAACACATAATTTGCATAGAATATTACTAAATGGGATATAACTAAATGTTAATAAATGTCAGTGATCATATATGTTGTTATAAATCATTAAATATAATAAATGGATTAAAAAAATTTACATGATTTGTGATATAAAATATCTAGAAATATAATGGATTATAAACAAAAAAAAATCATAATGATGTTTGGGGGAAAATGTATTCTGACATGTTATATTTAGTTTTCGTAGTATTTGGTTATGGTTGTCATATGGAAATTTTCTGTGGTTTTTGTGTTATACTAGGGTTTTGTTATGTGAACCATTATAAGGGTAATTATATCAAACAACTTGAACGAATAAATTCATGTTCTTTCACTATGTACCACAACATCAACCATTACAACATACCGAAACCCTAACAATGTCTGCGGTTCATTCCCTGGCATCGTGGTAGGTAATAATTCTTATAGATGATTTCATCCACATACAAAATCTCCATTTAGATTTAGTTTATGAGGATTATACCCATTTTTTGGTGGGTAAATAATTATTATGTAACTTTTTGTTTTTATATACGTTTTTGAGAGGGTGTAATATGTGCCTAGGGTTATTAATGGTTAATGGATGGAATGGGGCTGATATTAATAATATTCATGACACGCTACTATAATTATTATGAATCTATGTATATATTTGTGATGATAGTGATGATTGTGTGATCATGATAGATGATATGTGAATGTTGAATAATGCCAACAGATGATGATGTTCCATTAGGATGGCTATGGTCGGATGGGTTTCCACCCAACCCATATCATATACAGTGTGATAAATAATAATTAGCATATATAATGGTGAGAGAATAAGAAATATTTTATCAATTAAAGAGTGGGGAACATAAATTTGAAAATTGATATAGGTTACTATTAACATTGTTCTATTGATATGTTTTCATTACCATGGATAATTTATATAGTGAGTGAAAATTGGTCACCCTAATGTTTTTCCCTACCATGTTTTTTTAAATATATATTATTCTCTTGATTCACTAGTTCATTTGAATTATATTTTCAATTATTCATGACTAATAATGGGAATGATCCTACTCTGTATACATGTGATTCATAACATACATAAATATTATAATTTTTTAAAATTTCATGGAGTGTTATAGATAATTATTTTGAAAATTGTTTCTTGGAGGTTGGAGTGTGTGTGGATTTATTGTTCTGGGATTTCTGAACATATTGTTCATCCTTAAATTATGTTTTTGTTGTAATACCATACATTTACTATGGCATGTAATTTTCACTTATATTATTTTATATTGTTTTTTTACAATATATATCAATGATTCACATTAATTTATTTTAATACCCCACAATTGAGTGCTTAATATCTTTTTGAAATGATTCAATCCTATGGACACAATAGGTCATACTATAAGGATATTCATACTCTTAAATACATCTATTTTGTGGTTACCAATATATTAGAGGGCGTGGGGGTGTTTGGGGTTGGAATTTTCCTGAATCATTTCCATGAATAATGAACTTATATTTCTACTGAATTAGTATAAGTTGTACATCATCCCATTTAGATAGGTCCTGGTCAATGAAATATAATTGATATTTTAGCACATTTGGATGATGAGAAAATGATCATAAAAATAAAACAAATCTACAATAACATTCCATTTGATCTCTATTATATATTTATTTCAATATGTGGATTCTTTTATTTATTCCCACCACCAAAACTACTATGATTTAATATTCAAACATATGAAATATATTAGTTTAATAATTTATATTTATTTTTATTATGTCAATATCATAGAAAGGAAAATTTATATATAACCGAATATAACGTATATTTCAATCATTTATATAATCCCAATGACATAAATTTCCACCAAACATATATATATATATATATATTAATATATAACACCATATGAATAATTAAAAAAATTCATATTTTGTTTCATATCCATAATAATTTTGATTTAATTTTAATTTTTTATCCTTTTATAAATTATTTTTATTATGTTGATGATTATAATAGATAATCACAAGGGTTAAAATGATATATTCCTAGTATTTTTATTAAAATAAAAAATTACTCAAATTGTCATTTTAAATTATATTACATCTTTTATGTCATAATATAAAATATTTGTATCATTTTTTGGATTATTATATCTCAAAAAATATGTTTCTATTTTTTGGATCTGTTTTATTTTAAAAACATACTATTTAACCAATTATTTTTATTGGAAAAAGAAATATTAAAATAATGATGTCTTATATTGTACCCCCAAATGAAATATATCATGCAATCATTAATTACATAACTATGAATAAATAAGGTCAAGTTTTCACGTTACATATAGAGGTATCCATATATATTCTATAACCAAATTTTCTACCCGCATTATATCAACTAAATGGTTAATATTCTATCATATCAAAATAACTATTTGATATAAGATCTCTGACATTTTTTCCACAAAAGAGATATTTTTGTTCTAATTTATCAACTATTTAGTTTAGTAAATGAAATTTATCATTTATGAATATCCTCAAAATTGTTATGTCAAATATAATATGACTAATATCATAAAATAATCCTCATATATATTTTTGAAAAAAACAAACTCTTTTCATACTGTCATGATACTAATGGATGAGACTAAATATTAACCATATAATATAAAATTAAATTATTTGGAAATTTATAGACATGGGGACTTTTTTATGTTTAAGGAATCTTAAATTTTGGGAATAATTACAGAACAAGAAACTAATGTTTCTCAACTAGTAATCCTTGGTACCATTATAACATGTTTTTCATAATCCACAATAAGTCTTAAACATATATTTTAAAATAAAACAAATATGATTCCCATCTAGTTATTTCATATATATTACTCTTCATCAAACCCATGTGACCTAGAAATACAAAAATTATGGGCTACAATAATACTAATGAGAAATATCAACAAAAAAATTACAATGTGTAAATATAAAATTGATATTAAAGAAAGAATATATGAAATTGAAATCATTCCAAGTGAGAAATCATATACGATTTAAATATATATATGGATAAAAATATAGCCAACCTCATTTACATGACTATTTAATTTTATGGTAATGGAATAAATTGATGTAAATATCATAATAATACAGTCAATCACATATGAAAAAATACATACCATCAATACATTAACCAAGATATCATAAAAATATATTTGAAATATTCTGAGTAATGTGGCTAGATTGTCTCATAAAACATATTAATGTATCAAGGAGAAATATAATTTGATTCCCCATAAATCATTACATAATTCTAATATATTCTATAGATTTTTTAAGTTGTAACTAACATAATCCATAATCAACACACCGTATTAATAAAAATATTCATTTGAAAAATATTAGTGGAAATATATATATTTATAATTGTGAACAACAAAACAATCATTCTGGATTACCACCATGTTACCAAATTTATGTATAATAATTTATTCACACCAAATAATGTAATTAGAATCATATAATTTAAATAATAAAATATTGAAAATTACACCAATTAAAACATATAATTTTGATATGGAAGAGAAAAATGAATTGAAATGGGAGATGGAATTTGATAAAGATCTTAAGCATAAGGATGTGAATAAAAAAAATAATCCCTCCACAACAATTGAAGTTTGTAAAATAAATCAATAGGGAATAAATAAAGAAAAAATATCAGTATTAAATAATTTTTTTTTGTGAATATATCTATTTTATAATGTTTTTAAGGTAATGTAAGTGAAATACTAAAATAAAATTTATATAAATATAGTATAACATTATTTAAAAAAAATTAATATTAATTGAAAATATGTATTTTAGAGATTCTAATTCTTTTTAATATGTTTTTTTAAAATAAAAAAGTATGGAATATGGAAAATAAACCATTCATTTTTTAAAAAATTTGAAGTTGGGGAAATGATAATTTGGGTTATAAAATCTCAATTAAAACCCTTTTATAAAATAACATTTGTTTCATTTGAAATATTCATTAAAAAAATTTAAATTATTTTATATTTTAAATTCAAACCTTCAATAACAATAATGTATATCATGTAGAATAAACAAGATTAGTAGATACAAAATTCATGTGGAAAACGTAAATTTTACATTTTTTTCTATATTCTTTAATGAATGTAAAAAATAACATTTTTATAAAATGTTAAAAAAATATTTCTTAAACTGTAGAATATTACATAAAATTTAAAGAAAACTGACATTAAGAAATCATTGAGGAATATAAAATAACATTAATAAACCTGAATGAAAAATATTAACATTTATAGTAGATTCTCCTTGCCAAAATTTTGGAATATGGTAATATTTTCATAGAATAAATATTTTCACATAATTGAATACCAAATATACGAAGAATGGAGTTAATAAATACAAATAAAATAACATTAATATAAAAAAAGAGATTTTTTTATGAGAGAGAAAAATATTTTTTTATTTTATGAGACTTGAAGGCTAAATAATCCCAATAAATATATAGATTATAAAATATCCACTTTCATCTTTGGGTTAATGAAATTCAGTTTCCATAAAATGTTAAATCAATGTTTTGTTTAAAAAAACACAAGTATTTAAAGAATGAATAACAAAAAAAATATTTTTTTGGGAAATAAGTACAAAATGAGAAGGAAATCATGGGTTATAAAATGAAACTTGTGTCATGAAAGTGAAATTGATAAATAGAAACCCTTATATACAATATATCACATGATTATAAAAATACTAAAATATTGAACTTGAAACAAAACATTAATTATCTTTATTAAATATTGGATCATTATATAAAATATAAAAGTGTATCATATATGTATTATAATGGAAATTGGGTCATAATTTGAATCATGTATCAATGTAAGAAAATTGAGGCAAGAAAAACATTACTGAGTTTTCATAATTTTCTTCTGTTATTTAAAATCACAATATAATAAATTTATAATTAAAATTAAATTTAGACCAAAAAATATTATATTAATATTAATATATATCATTCAATTATATTTTTTTATCAACTTCTTAGTAATTATTCATTGTTAAAATTAATATCGCAATGATGACTTCTTATTTTTTTATGTATTTTCAAATTCAAATGAATTACTCCCTTGAACATCGTTATTGTTGCGAAATCTACATAATATTATACAAATGTAAAGTATTTTTCTAAATAAAATTTTATGTAAAATTTATACTTTTTATATATTATAGTAATCATATGCATAGATGGAAGAAAAAATTAATTTTTAAAAATTTAATTTCCACAATGCAATTTTATTTTATTATTGAATATATATATATAAATGTGTATATATATTTATCAATTCTAGAAAAATATTAATCTTATAATCAAAATATATATACCTTTGAAATTTTTTATAACATTTATGGGTGTTATTTAAGGAAAATAAGATATTCCAATCACTGATGCTATAGTAAACAAATATATATATATAATTGAAATTATATATTTTTAGTGAATTAGAGGAGGGGATGTTAGGGAATTGTTTTATCATCAACGATTCATTTTTTTTAAAATATAATTTCTATTTATTAAATAAATATCTTACACATATACATGTATATTAGAGATGAAAAATATAATATTTTGATCATGGGGTGGTAGTTCACACATACACAAATGTGATGTCTTGTTTTTTCAATATGTGTAAAGGAACATAATGGTTATTTTTTCAACCTAATAAAATTAAATAAACTAATTATTCTCATGAAGTAAATTTAAGATAGTTATAAAATATTTGTATTAGTTTTAATAATAAATTTACTTGAAACAAATGTATTAAATAATTTACCTTTTTCTTGGGTACCTTCTATTATATGACTTTAAATTTACTATTGGAATAAATTTTCAGTAAGATAAAAATGGATAAATATATTTGTTATTGATTTCAGAAGACCATATTTTATATCATAGAACAAATTTTAGTGCAAATGTGAGAACAAGATTTTTCATTTTATATGTGTGGGAAGTAAAAACCATTCCCCTATATAAGACATTTGAGAACATGAGAATTAAGAAATAGATGATGATGGTTGATTATCTTGAAAAATTTAAAAATTGTTTTACATTGGAATTTTTATGGAGAAGAGTATAATTTCCACAAATATTTTTTTAGTTACTATTATACAATTTTATTTGTTAATGAACTATAATTAACTATTACGTACTTAATATTTAACTAAAGGATGACATGCCAATCCACAAATGAATCGATATTCATTAAAACTAAATATTTTTCAAAGCTATGAAATAGAAAAATGAAATATGAGTAAACATTCATATGAATAAATAGTACAATAATCATTAATCTAGCAATAATAACACCAAAATTTCATCATAAGACATTAAATATATAATTAACCCCAAAATAGTTCAAAATATGCCTCACAAATATAAAATCCATTAAAATATATTTTATTACATATGAATTATATGAAATATAAAATTTATCTCAAAAATTATCACAACCACCCATAATGTGACATAACGATAATGTATTTTCCAAAATCATATGTTCTCTAAAATATACTCATCTTTCCCCATTGTATTTTTTATAACCAAAAAAATCATATAGGATTCCAAGAGAGACCATAATCAATATATAAGATATTATATTAATTTATATGACATAAAATACCATATTAGTGATTAATTTTAACATGTAAATTAATGTGCTAACAATTAATCATAATAAAATAGAATTATCACAACATCAAATAAAGTATAATCCATTAATTTTAATTATACATTTCGACATATGACCCAAATACTATTATAATATTATTCTGAAATAATACAAAAATTAAATAATAGGTGTTTCCTTACAGTAAGATATACATCAATTATCATTGGAAACTCAGTAAAAATAATTAAATGATTTATTGATAACATTAATATATATTTTAGAGGAACCGAATTAGTGATCTGTATCTATGAACCTCTTATTGTGGTTTATCCAATCATCCCTGGATTATATTTATAAATCCTAATTTTTTTTAAAAAACAACATACTATCATATTATGTAATCTCACACCATTAACAAATAAAATATTAATATCCCATATATGTATACCAAAATCTCATTCCAAAAAAATATTATTTTTATAATATCTGGACACAAGTTGATGTGAGGAAATTATAAATGATTTTAATCAATATAAATTATATTATCGGGAAAATACAAAATAGATTTATAGGAATATAAGTTTAGTCAATTATAAAAAATATTAATTACCAAAACCTACGTATTTCTCAACAAATTAACATTTATCCAAATATATATATATATTTTTATTCTATACTATGTCTTAAAAAATTAGCTACAACCTTATACACACCATATACACTTCTTTATATGTCAAACATATTACCCGTATTCATGTAAAGTGGTAATAGATTAATTTTAATCGATAGATAATTTTATTAATATTGTGTACCATAAAACAGAATTAGTAAATTTATACACATGTGGTGAAAAATATGAAAATATTAAATTATACTAAAAAATATCATTTGACTAGTATCATCATCATAAAATATATACATGTGTACCGATATAAAAAATCTAATGGAAATAAATTTAAACATTATTATTGATGGAATGAATAATTCTAGGAATCATAATACTAAAATAATAAATTCAGTCACGTAACAATATATATTGTAATGGTCTCTTAAAATAAATTATAAACAAATATGTAATGTTTACATGAATACCTATTCTGGTTTGCCTTAGGATACAAAATGATTAATTAAGGGGATATCAAATTTGTAGTACCACCCATAAAAAAATGTTGACATCATTGTTTCAAAGAAGGAATGAGAATGTAAAAAAACATAAAATCATCATAAATTAGTTATAAACATTCATATTAGAAAAAATGAATATGAAATTTCATTATTTTCCCCAGTCAATATTTAAATTTTAATTGTTAATTAATATATTTTAATATTATGTATATATGATAATGTATTCAAACCATATTTTTTATTAATATTGTTTTGTATTCAAAAATGAAATCAATTTTTTATGTATAAATTATATTAAAATCATGGATATAGATGATAAAATCAATATCAAATTGTTGTCGAAGAGTTAAATGAATATAATCCCATGGATGCGATTCAAGATAGATTATTCCTTTAACATAAAAAATTAATATAAATTAATATTTGTACTGAATGAGAGGGAATAAATAATTCATTATATTATAAGGATTTCAATTAAAGAAATTCCTTTTGAAAATACAGTGGAAAATAAAATTGAAAATGTATGATAATTTTTTTTAAAATTATTTGTAAAATTATTATAAAAATTTAAATGTTAAATGTCCCTTAAAAACATAATATATGTGATGTGAATAAGATTTTTTGAAACATTTACACTAAATTTTTATATAGCCATGGATTATTGAATATAAATTTTGATTATGTTTAAAATGGTTGATTTGAAGAGAAAAATAAACATCAATGCAATGAAATCCATATAAAAATTGTTAACAAAAAAATTATTTTATTCATAATTATTCACAGAATAATTGGAATATATATTAAATTGTAAAACCATGAAAAATGTAAATAAGGTTATATCATGAATGAAACTATTATTATAATACATTCATATTTTATTGAAAATGGTAATAATTGATTATTTAAACACTTTTCTAAAGAAATTATACCCATAATTGATTTTATAACCTTATAAATACTCCTTTTAGATTATTAGGAATTTTTTAAAAATTAATGTAAATTTACCTGAAGAAAAAATTTATGTATAATAATCAATATTCATGAACTAAATTGTATAATATAGATAGGGGAGAGATATGTGTCTTAAAATACATGAGAGAAAATTTTTTCTTTTCCTAAAATTATTTTTTCCATAGGTTTTAGAACCAAGAATGTTTAAATTGATATAATACATAAAACTACTTAAATTATAATATTTGAAGAATATATATGTGTTTTATGAGGTAAGGGATCTAAAATTTTCCAAAATGTATTGTAAAATGAACCAAATCCTCAAAAAAATGGTTTATGAAATAACCCATAACCACATTGTTAACATTCAAATAAAAGGAATCAAGAATTATAAGTTGATGTTGTTAGATAAATAAAATTCATTTCATAGAATAACATGTCAAATAATTTAACTTTGAAATATTTAATCAATATAAAGTAACCCATTTTGCATAATATTAATCATCTCTGATGAAACATAAATTCATAAAAATGACCCCTAACTAATATTATAACATTTCAATCTAGATACATTGAATGATATAATTTGAATTTGAATTTTAGACCCCATTATTAATTTTTTGATAATTTTAAAATTTTTAAAAGATTTATAATACAAACCATATAATGGAAGTAGATCCATAATTAAAATAATTTATTGATGTTGGAAGATTGAGATGAGAAACACATGCCCAAGAATGCTAAATTTTCATATAATATCTAATATAAATGTATAAGAACATTTAATTTATTATACATATACATATATATATAATTTTTTAAATTCATCCAATAGGAAGGAATTATCCTACATTTTCTTATGATCCGTGTAGTTATAATTCCCCATTAATTTCAATATATCGATATTAACTATTCTTTAATCCGTAGATTTTACAATTTGGTAGTTCTAGTCGAGATAGATCATCAATTGGTCCAAAAAATCAAAACTATTCATAACGTGTTCTAGATTTATTAATATATATTTATACATATAAGGGGTCACATTATTGAATATAATTTGGTGAATCAAATGTAAAAAAATAAGTCTCTTAATTAAGATTGCCTTATACATAGAAAATTATTATTTTCATTTCTGAAATGCGAATATATTTATAACCATTATTTGAACATAATCTTGTTATATGTTTTATATTTATATATTAAATCCATTATTCATAACCATTCTTTTCATGTAGTGATGAATAATGAAATACTTCACTAATGGAGGTGGTAGACCTTATCTGTGCATGAGAGAAAATATCCTTCTAAAATGATCTATTTGGAAGAATTATAGGTAATGGTTTATATTTCAAGAATAATATTTAGGTTATGAATATAACATTTATTCATTAAAAATAATCTTTATTATTTACATAATTTGTAATTTATGAGAAATTAAAGATTCCAATTGTGAAAATGGTTTTTTTTCAAAAATACACCTGACATTTTTTATTTTCTAATAGATATAGTGGTGGTAAATAAGTGTTTCTAATCAATATAATAAAATATTAATGAACAAATGATAGTTATATCATCATGTTACATTAAATACAATTAAATTTTATGAGGTGTAATTTGAAATACACATAGAAGATTTGGTTAACTTGATTACCACTTCATTGGAATCCTCATTTATATATCTTCTTTATCATTCTTAGTTTGGTATTTGGAGATGACTAAAACTTCTAGGTCATAAAAGGGGTTAATATTGTTTATTGGGTATAAATTAGTTCTGATAAGGTTCTCAATTTCTATTGAATATTATGTGTAGGTTGATCCTTTTATAAGTTAGAGGAGGGTAATTCTTTCAAACACATGTTACCACAAAAAAATATAAATTCATTTTAATGGGAATATATTACCAAATGTACATTTATAATATATTTTCCTAACAGAGTGTTCATATAATCTCATTTTTTATGTTGATAAATATTCGATATTTTTTTTTATTTATCTAATAGTGTTACTCCCACTTTAAACAATTCTACCCTTTATGCTCTAATAGACATTAAATAATGTAGATATTAGATACAAATTAAAATTAAATTATATTAATAAATAATTTTAATTTCGTAATTCTTATTAAGGAACCCGTTATAAAAAACTCATTTTTCATATTTGTAAGAAATTTCCATTAAAATAATTTCAAATAAGGTGTAGATTAATAGTTTTAAGGGTATTTCCTTTTAAGAATTAAAATTGATAAACAAAATAAAAGTTATATAATTTATTATCAAATTAAAAATTGGAATATTTTTATATGATGTGATTCTAAGTGACATTAAAACTATAGGAAGTTTTAATTTATTCATTCATATAATAAATTAATTGAGGGGTTCAGAATAATTCCTTTTATTAAAAAATTACAACATATGGGTTTTATAATATCATTTATTGGTTTATAGATAGAAAATATTGCAATTAAATTAGTTATTATACATTATTAATACATATTTTCTCTATAAATTTTTTTAAACAAAAATTATGCCATTAATATAAATCAATTATGTTATAATATTTATTATACTTCTATGAAAAATATTTTCATTATTTACCTAAAAATAATTCAAGTAAAATATGAAAAAATCATCCTAATAGATGTTAGAATCAATTAATTTAAATGTTTTCTTTATTTCATAAAATTAAAATTTTTAAATATATAAATATATATTTTAAAACAAATAATTATTGTTATGATAAATAGATTCCATAAATAAATAACAACTTTAGTTATGAAAATTTCTTAATATTATTTTTTATTGATATATGTTTAATTAAGATTTAAAATATTAAAATATTATAAATTTTCTTTTTAATGGTGTTCTATTTAAATTATTATTTTATTATAATCTATGCATTGAAAAAAATCATGAAAAAAATATTTGTTCTTATTAATTAAATAAAATATTCAAATAAAATTAATTATTTATCCTTAAATAATATTCATTCATATATAATATATAATATGTAATAAAAAATAGTTTCCATCAATTTTGACGATCATTACAATTTTTAATTTCACAAGAATTATTTATATTGATTTCGAATATTTCATTAAAAATATGTACATTGTTTCACTATAGTTAAGAGAGATTTAAATATTGAAATATCATAGGGTTATATTATATAAATTACATTACTTTGATATAGGTATGAAATGATAATAAACACTCCCAAATTGATTATAATTCTATATAGGTTTTATATATCTAGGGAACAACATTTCATTCTTAGAAATATTCATTACACTTTTCAAATGGATAAATCAAAATAATATCTTATTACTCACCTAAAAAAATAGGTATTTTAATTATTCATCAAAATTATTATTCCATTAAACATATGAATAATTATTATTTTTAAATGGTTTCAAACGTCTATAATTTTATAGACAATATTTGTCCTAAATTAATACCTATCATCATTATATTTCATAAATTGGATAGGTTTACCTATCTTCCAATATATGGAATCATATTATTATGTTTCTAGAGGAGAGTGTAATTATATATTATATTATAACTAAAAATGTTGGTGACGATGATCCTATCATAATTTGAAATCAATCGACTATGATATTATCAAATTTTACAATGTCTAAATATTTTTAGTTTGAAAGAAATATTTTATATTACTATATAATATACGAAAAATAATATATATATATATATGTTTATAATTTTTATTGAATAAATCAAAAACATTCAAGTTATCCTTCTATAATGATATCACATAATTAAAAATGGTTATTCATATAATATTTCTAGATAATTTTTTATATACATGTATACTTTTGGAGTGAGATATCATGTAAAGTGGAGTTTTTTTGTAATCTTACTACTCCATTAAATTTCATTCTTATGGGACACAAATTTTTTCTAGAGTCACATAAATATTCTATTATAGTTTTTTATCATTATAATCTTTCTAAAAAATTTCTACAAATC
Organism: Viscum album; assembly: GCA_963277665.1. NCBI lineage: Eukaryota > Viridiplantae > Streptophyta > Magnoliopsida > Santalales > Viscaceae > Viscum > Viscum album. The sequence continues at coordinate 522,836,739 of OY728160.1, forward strand.
CCTGATAACATCATGAGACTCCATGATCATTATATATATATATATATATATATATATATTACAAAACAATTGCAAATGGACATATTATATCTACATTTAAATTATTTCTATATAATTACAAATAAAATATTGGATGATGAGGTTATATTTAATTCATTATCACGGATTGAGAAGAACCATATTTTCAATATATAGCATTCAAAACCATTTTTTCCTTCTCTCATGGTAGTTTAATTAGGTAAAATATTCTATGAAAAGATATTACAACATGTTATGGAATATTTGTATCCCCTTCTGTAGGAATATAAGCATTATGGAAATTGGATAAGTATATATATATAACACATTTCACTAATATTTTAATTCCTAAAAATACATAATTTAATTATGTTTTCAAAAAACATAGATGTTTATTTCATTGAATTTTGTTCATAGGTATTCAATTTATTTTATTCATAAGAAACTAATTTTTTATATTTCATTAGGGAACATATGAAGAACTTAATTCAAGAAACAATTAATATTAAAAACACATCCCCACTATAGGGTAATGTGGTAAAAGGTGCAGGGACAATACTTCTCTTATATTATGAAAAAAATAATATATATTATACTATATTGTATAATGTCACTACCTCCAATGTTATCATATTTATTAAATTAGTTAACAGTGATATTTTATCACTATGCACCAATATGGATATAAATCTCTATTCTGTATGTGTAATATTGTTAAAATTTTTATTTCCTAGAATATATAACCTATAATTTTATTAAGATAAATATAAATAATATTTATAATATCAAATATAAAAACATGTTGAAATTATCATTCAATTTCCCATTTTAAAAATTTTTCCCCAATCCTGAAATATTTATTATTTTCCCCTATTCACATGAAATATTTGAGAATATTATCAATAGGGACAACAATAAAGTTTCAATTAATTTTATAGACACATTATCTAATAGATCTATTAAGGTTATAATGGAAATTTTTTGTAAGAATGTAATATAAATGAATTTAGAGTGTCAATATTTCATTCAGATAGCAGTATTGGTTATATCTTCAATCATTACTCATTATTAGTGGTATGGATATCTTTGCTACATTTTTTATAAGCATTGATTCCCATTATATTGATCAAATAAACCATTAATATGATATAAAGGATATATGTTCATGATCATGATTTTGTTAATTTCAATGAAATCAATTCAACAAATCATTGATCCACTCATATTATTTTCAAAGAGAAATGCATCACCCCATGGTCATTCAATTAATCATATAAATCACATTTTTAGTTTATAGGGAATTTTATTATTTACATTATAAAATATATATAGTAAATGATATCATAATCTATAAATGAATCTGTAAGATTGTAAATTCAGTATTAAGTTTTTGAGAGGACAAAGAAGCTCACCAAGAAATAATTTATTATATTCTAATTCAATAATCAGGACCCCAATAATGAATTTCTCCGGAAAAAACATTACCCTAGATACCACATTGAATATTACCTATTATAAAATATTATCATATAATGGTTGTTCATAATAAGTCATTTATTTAAATTTCATAATGGAATGATTTTTTTGAATGAAATTATATTTCATGTTCCTGAAAATTGGTTGGAGGTCCATTTAGAGAAATAAAATGAATACTCAATATCACAAAAAATTGTAAAAATGGAAAAATAACTAAATATATTCGATGTATATTCCCACATATAATGATTAGAGCTGAGTTATATACCTTGGTTTTAATCCTCATACCAAAATGTGTTTTCACCAATAATTCAATATCCAATGTATCAAGTGGTGATATATGAGGCACCCTAGACCCACAATCCCAAGTATAGTGATGAAAACACATTCATTACACATTTTACTTGAAAAAATATGTATCTAATATATTAAAATCATAATATTACTATAAATAATTTTTATTATTAATATATTACATTAAAAAATAACAATATGTTTCATTGAATAGATGATTAGTGTTTTAGGGATTACTTCCCATGTCTTCTTCATAAAAAAAGACATGTATTCCGATATATTGATATTTCCATTTTATCTATTCTATATATTCCAAAAATTATCTCCATATAAAACATTTTTCTCAACTTATCACTAAATACAATTTCCAAGGAAATGTAATTAATTTAATGGGGTGAGAAAAAATAATCGGTGAGGAAAAAATCATTAACATTTCATATATTGGTTATATTAAAAAAATATCAGATAAAAATTATCAAGGGAAAAATATATTATTAAAAAATAGTCAACAATATGATATTTCCCTAATATGTGATAAAATGACATGGAATGTCACATGAATGGTAATTTTCAAATAAATAAGAGTGTGATATAATCAAAAAGATATATGATGTAGAATACTAGGTATAAAAAATTGGTATGTATTGATGCATATGAATTGGTTACATTTTGAACTTCTTTTTGTGAAATCATTTTTAGGAACAATCTTTCAAACCAAGAAAAAATTCATCAAATACACAAACCATCATATAGAAAAAGATAATGTACAAACTATCTATATACAATTATTTGAATAAATTTAGATTCGATCATCTCTATTTCCAATCATATGATAAAATCCTAATATGAAAATATACATAAAAATTGTTACATCTATTGATTTATAAATATACTTAAAATTATTTTGATAGAAATATATTACACCACCCATAAATCATCAATATGTATATATATATATATATATCATTGTTATAATTTTAATAAATCATGAGTCTCACCCTAAAAATCCCATTAAATGATAAACAGGTTTCATAATATTTTTAGATTGTATAACCAAAATTAACATGCTAAATGTAAATGGATAATACGTAAATTTAAATCATCTAAAAAAATATTTAACGTGAATATATTGTGGTTAATTTATAAAAATTGTATAGAAAATCATTCCATTAATAAAAAATAAATGAATGAAAAATAGAAAATTTTATTTTATAAAAATGAATTTACCGATATTGTAAAAGGTAATGTCATAGTCACATTGAAAATAAATTTTAAAAAAGTAAAATTTAAATTTATTTCAAATTTTTTATTATTAAAAATAATAGTAAAAATATAATCCTAAAATAAGTTGAAAATAATGTCATGGAAATGTGGAGTGTATGATTAAACAACATAACAAATCTAGAAATTAGTTTTAATTCATATTATAATACGTTTTTCAAAATCTAAAATCCTAAAATGTCTAAAAATACATAATTAAATAAAATTAGGGTAATGTGATTATCACAATGGAAATAATATAATTAGTTCTAAAAATATCATTGATAATGATTCAGGGGATATAAAACATGAAAATGTAAGGAAAAGATCTCACAAGGGAAGGATTTGGATTATTCATAATAATATATTCTTTTATGAGAATTAAAATAGTCATAGAAGTATATCCAAGTTAACCATTATTTTTTGGGAGGTTGATATAAAATTAAAATACAAAATTAATTGGTGGAAGAACACAATAATGTAATAATGAAGATCATGATAAAATATCATTTGGAATAGAAATAGGTTTTGATATATCAAAATAATGTGTGTATTAAAAAAATTCATAAATATTCTAACGGATTATGTTATTTAAAATTAATCTACATACACCATGAATAAAATATTATTCATGATATTATATATTTTACACAATGTATACAAAAAAATTAAGAGAATATAGCTATATAAAAAATCTAGTTTCAATGAATGTAAAAAGTGAGGAATCGCATTGACTTATTATTCTAGCTTAGCAGAGCCTCCTCAAAACCCCACTCAATTTGGGTGTTCTATATTTGGAAAAACCATTTAGATTAATATGTTAATTTTTTAAAAACAATATATCTTATAGAAAATGTGTATTATTTGCTTGAAATACATGAATATGTATATTTTTAATGAAAATTCAATTGAATGGATTGATAAATGGGTGGAGCTTATCTCCAACTATAGACAAGAAATTGATTTTTTTGGATTGATAATTTCATTATATATAAAAAGAACATGTATCACATGTTTTGTTGTTAAAATGAAGCCTATAATTGATTATTTTTTAGGTATGTTCTATATTAAAACAAAATGTAACATTAAAATATAATTTCATCAATTTTTTATGGCTTTAACTTGTAGTTATTTAAATTTTATCAGTTTTTCGAAACTGAATATTAAATTTTAGCGATGTAATTTAATTCCAATTCCAAAAAATAAAATTGGTAGCATTAAATAGATTGATCATATAAATTAAAAATATAAAATAAAAATTATCCAATAATATATATATATATATAACTTAATTTAAACATTTGAACATATAGCTTTTAAGAACTAATTTTTTTATGAAATATGTTTTTGAGAAAAAATATATTTATGAGAAAAATGTAATTTTTTTGATTTATATGAAATAAATTTTTTATTAAATAACATTGATTTATTTTTCATTTAATACAAACCAAAACATAATTTCACAATTCAGAAACATATTTAAATGAAATAGAATATGAAATCTTTTCCATTACACTTAAATACTATTTAAGATCGAAAAATGTAAATCATGGGTATTATAAATTGATTTTTTATAGATTTATTTTAATTTATAAATATATCATTATTATATCAAAAAATAATGATAAACATTCAACTAGTATATTTATTGCTAAAATATCATAAAAGTTATTATATTCGTTAATTACTCTTTTTTTCTATTCAATAAAAAAATAATAACTTTATATAAAAAATTAAAAACTAACATAGATTTAATTATACATTATTATACCAAATATTTTTTTCATTTTCAAAAAAAATCAACTTCGTAATATATATAATTATCACTTAAAAAATAGAAATAAAAAAACCATTTGTATAAATAATTTAACATTTAAATAATAAATGTCATTTATTTGTTTTATTAAATTGTAAATATAATTGAATTTAAATATATTACATCATATATATAAATATAATAATAATTTTAATTTTAATTAATTTGGGGTAAATAATAAAAAATTGGTTGGGTTGTTATATGAGGGAGAACAATAATTTTTAACAATAATTTTTTTATTTTTTATCACATAAATATATGAAATTTTATTCGAGTACATATTATTTTTATTATAGTGATTATGATTATTTTGTATTTTTAAAAAAATATTCATCTACTATGTCATTAATCAATTTTTTCTATATAATATAAGGATAATGATACTGTACATTGTATTAATTTGGAGAAAAAAATATATTCCAAAATCACCAGGTCATATAATCTTCCACTAATAATAATTTTAATTCATAAAACCTTTAATTATAAAATAATTATATAAATATTTAATGGGATTAAAAATATATATGTGACTAAATTTTTAATTTCTAAATACATATCATCATTTAAAAATTCAGAAATATAACATTTACTCACAATATTTCAATTATAATTTTTATTTTCTATAAAAATTTTATCTATTCGTCACTATTAATTGGGTATCACCAATTATATAGTATAATTAGTCTTCTAGTTGAGTATACAGTCATAAGTTTAATTTTAGATGATCAGTAGATAATTTAAAATCATAATCATGATTCCATATACATATACTGTTGTGTGACCTATATAAAGAGAGATAAAAATTCCCCAAAATGACATCAAATTCATCTCAAGACATAATTCAATAAATTCATATTAATAATATCCTGCTTCACATCATATTGGGTGACAATAACAACATAATAAAATGTTATCATTTATTATAAAATCAACATTTTGGTGATTTAATTCTATTGAGAACATAAATGATAATGAAGGGTTACTTGATTCAAAATCAAATAATTATTCTACAGCACTAGAGTAAAGGATATGTCTCCCTTAATTACAATATTACATTTCTATGGTTGTGGTCCCATATGATCATAAAAGGATAAGTGGTTATATATGATTTTCATACCTATTAAAAATATTTTTCTATGGGTTAGTTAATTACTCTTCATAATTCCCAGTATCCAAACATTTGGAATTTTGATCTATGGGTAGAGGATTATTTGTGACCTTCTACTCCCATGTGGCATTATTCGGAATCATTATCCCATTATAATAATCTCAAATGCAATGTCCAATCCCATAAAAACATTATCTTGTTTTATCCTAGAAACAACCTTGTAGATAATTCTAAATTATTTTATAATTTAAGTCATTGGAATTTCATTTCACCATGTGATATATCATTACAAATTCCATGAATCTCAAATTTTCACTAAATATTTTGGATATAGTATTCTATATATACCATTTCATCTTTTCCACAATGAAATAAAATAAATAATGTATAAATATGTACCTTATAGACAACACTACCCTCATTACTGTTTTGGGATACTAAATTATCATTTTATCATAATTTTAGTGTAAGTAATAGAACAAGAAGAATAAATTGTGAGATTCATGAAGTAATCCCATTATTGGTAATGGATTCATTATCCTTTTTTCGACTCTAACAATCATTGTTCAATTTTTATATGAATATATGGATTAATGTATATATAGAATAATATATTTCTCAACGAAACTATTTATTTAGAGTACCATTTCATCATTTCCAATATATTAAAAATGAGATTCCTATTTTATTCTTATACACAATCTAAATTATTAATAACTACAATAAAAATATATTTCTCTTATAACTGGTGAACTAAACATATCACTTACAAATGACTAATACATTTTTCATATATATGTCTATTGAAAAATCCACTCATGGTGGTGCACATTGAAATATAAAAGACATAATAGCAATAGATTCATTACCTGTTGTGTCTTAAAACATAATATGGTCACTGTAATTATTCAATGCTTTATAGTGTTGAGTGAGAATATCAACAAGGTTATATTCTCTTCATTTCTAGTAATATTTATCAAATGTAAAATCACATTATTTCCCACAAAACACATTTTAACATTATATTTTGTTCCACATAAATTTTCAAAATTTATGGTTTTAAAATGGGTGATAATAAGTTAAAATAAAATGAGAATTATGATAAACAATCTTTGAAAATCCCCAACAATGAAATGATTAACTCTTAAAAACAACATTTTATATTTAAGTTTCATATATATAATTTTTTTTAACATTATTAATTGTTTTGGGTTATCTCAATCTTCATAACACATTAATCATCATTAATAAATCATTCTTAATGGCTTAAAAAGACCATGTGAACAACTAATGTGTGTCCCTATTTAGTGTCAAATATTTGTAACAACTGTAATATTTTTTGTATATATTGATTTTTATTTTATTTGTATATTTTTTATATTCCCATATATTTTTTCCATATGTGAGATTGGTATTAGAGTAATATATTTCGGTTCATAGGATTATATGGGATGCTTTGTAGCCATTGTAATGGAAATTTCTAGCCGATGGGGTGAATAAGTCAAAATATTTTGGGGGAAGCCTAACCAATATTTCTATAGTTTTAATATATATGATGGGGGATATGTAAGAATTAATTTATTCATGTATGGAAACCCAGCATACCAGTGGTCCTTAAATGAGTGTCTCATTAATTTTATTTTTATTATTCTACATAAATATGTGTTTAATCCTAACCATCACCCTAATACCACACACACAACAATATATACTCCTTGAGAGTTCTCCAGTAGTGCTTTTGGATTCCTCATATAGGTATCATGTATCATGAGGTCTAGAATGATCAATTAGAATCCATCAAGGTACGATCTATTTATTATAGCATAATTATCCATATTTTTTCAAAATAGATCATGTATCCAATACGTGTTTTTTGAATAATGAATCACTAGTGGATCTAATTGGGGAATCGTTATGGATTGATAGACCAGTGTTGGATTTGGGGATCTATTAATCTAGCATTGATCGATCCAATATTGTCCTTTAGTGTAAAGACCCGCAAATTTCAAGGAAATTTTTTTCTTAATTTTCTTTGGAATTTTACAAGAGCGCAGCTTCAGACGGCACCTGATTCCGAGGCCCGGTGTGCCCGGAATCAATTTCCGAAGTTTGGCTCGGGTACGTTCAGTGAACGGACGAGCGGGTTTTTCTATCTTTTGAACCGGTGCCCGGAATCGAATTCTGAGGGCACCGATGAAATCGCAGCGCCGGTATTTGCTTAGAAACGCCTCTTCCGGAGTTGCGTTTGCTCAGACGTGGTTTTTAAATTTTACGGCTTTAAGTCAGAAATAAAATAAAGTTTGTGCGACAACTTTATTTTATTTCACTTAAGCTGCTTGGAAGCCACTTGAAGTCACTTAAAGGCGGCTTGAACTGAGTTGAACTGGATAGGATGCTATCCAGAAATATCCTACCCCCTTGGTAGGATATTTGTGCAGTGGGGCCCGCACGAGCCCCGCCGTTTCTTTCGCTAAGTAACGCACCCGCGAAAACCCGTCAAAGTAACTGAAAAGTCAACCGACGCGTTTTCTTTAATTCATAACAGACCATTTAATTGGGCGGTTTATTTCGTGAATTAAATGGACTGTTTCTTCGTGAATTAAATGGGTCGTTTCTTTCGTTGAATTAATTCAACGAATTGATGGATCGTTTCTTAACCGGTTTCGTGTGTTGGCATGTTTATAAAATAAGACCAACCCAAAAATCCTTGGAAAGGATTTGAAAGAATCTTCGTTCCTCCACCCTCTCCGCGAAGAACGCGAAGAACGCGAAGAACGCGAAGAACGCGAAGAACGCCGGCGACCGGAATTCGACGACGCACACCAAGATCTGCGACGTCGACGAGATCTACCCGCGACGTTCTTCGGCGACGCCTCTTCTTCCGCGGCCGACCCTCGTTCTGCAACAAAGGTGAGAATCAGATCTTTTCTTCTCCCTTTTTAAATTTCAATATCAACGGATTTAAACTAATTAAATCCGTTTGATCTTGATCCGGAGATTGGCGACGCGACGCCGGATACCGCGACGACGCGACGATCTCCTTCCTCCGCGACGAGCGATTCCGCGACGACCCCTCGTCCGACGACGACGACAAGGTAAGGGTTGATTGGAATATTTTCATTCCCGTGATTTTATTTCTTTTAAAGTAAAGAACTTGATCTTCGAACAATTTTAACATTTAAAATTGTTGTTGATTGTTTTATTGTTCCTCCCGTGGATTATGACTAACGCGGAGGGTGCGGGTCTAACGAACAAGACCCGGCAACCCTCCGCCGATCTTCTCTTTTTTGTGCGGATTTGGCGGACGACGACGAACCGTGCGGCAAGGGAAATTTTTTGGCTCCGCAGTGAAGATCGTCCCCCGGGAGGAGCATCGGCGCAGACGGGAAAGAAATCTGGCCACCAAAGCATCTCCGGCGGCCCGCGGAAGGCGGCGGCGGGGCGGGTCGCCGCCGCGGCGGCGCCGGCGACCGAAGGCGGCGGCGCCCGGCCCGCCGCCGTGGAGAAAGCCCGCCGCGGCGGCAACGGCGGCCGGTTCCGCGGCCGCGCGGAACCGGGACGGACGCGGCGGCCCGGCCGCGTCCGCGTGACAGGCGGCCCCCCGCGGGGCCGCGGTTTCCCTCAAGCCGCGGGTTAAACCCGCGGCGGCGGCGGCTCCCTCGGCCGCTCGGCCGAGGCAGAGCCGGCCGGTCCGGTCGGCCGGGCCGCGCCCAGGCCGGACCGGACCCGGCCGAGCCGGGTCGGGCCGGCCCGGTTCGGGCCGACCCGGTTCGGCCGACCCCAGGGGGGGGTTCGGGCCGGGTCGCCCCGGACCCGGAACCCCCGTTTCGGGCCCTCTTCGGTCCATCACCCATATCTTGGGCCTGGGACCTCCGATTGACGAACCGTCAGCGGCTACGCGATCCTTGGATCGAGACGGTCGTTTCGGTATATTATACTCAAGGTTTCGGAAGACTTTGGGTTCGGCCGGGTTGGTTCGTACACGAAGCCAACCGGGCCCTCGGAGCGGAAACGCTCATAACTTGGGCTACGGGCGTCCGAACGACGTACCGTCAGCTGGGGTAGTTTTCTCTAAGTGAGACGGAACCTTTGGCATACTCCACCCGACGATCGGATACAGGCGGAGTACGGTCGGGTTGGTTTTGCCCTAAAAACCAACCGGGCCCCTGGGACGAAAATGCCAATAACTCTCAGACCGGGCGTCCGATTGACGCGCTGTCTGTCGCGTTGAGATCCTGTTGTCGATACGGAACTTTTGGATACATCAACTTCGGACTACGTGTCAGTTGATGTATCAGCCCCTCGGCTCATGGAGCGGACCCTCCTAAACGAGCTCGCTACGTGCGGGAACCCTAGCGCTGGCTGTGACCTCGACGACAGAGCAGAGATCCTCCGTAGACTGCGACGACGGCAGAGCAGAGATCCTCCGTGGACTGCGACGACGGCAGAGCAGAGATCCTCCGTGGACTGCGACGACGGCAGAGCAGAGATCCTCAGTGGACTGCGTCGACTACTGCACTCAGCGATCCTATGCGGATCAGTGCCCGATCCTATGTGGGTCCTACTACCGGTTCTGTGTGAGCCACTGCCTACCGGTTCTGTGTGAGCCACTGCCTACAGGTTCTGTGTGAGCCCGATCCTGTGTGGGTCTTCTGCGGGGGTTAGTACCTATCGATCCTTCGTGGGTCCGACGACTTAGATGGATCAGTGATCATCTTTGACGTCATCTGAAAAAGTATACCTGGTTGAGCTGAATCTTATGTTACTCTCCTTTGTGGATTGTGTTGAACTATCCTTTGTGGATTTACTATTTACTCTCCTTGTGGATTTGAGTCTTGCTTTCCTTTGTGGATTGAGTTGTTCTTGAGCTCGTGAGCAGAGCTAGATTTGGGGACTTAGGTATATGTATGGGCATATACCTAAGTCGAGTCAGATGTTACTTCGTGATTGCATCTTTCTTTTGTGCTATATCCTTTGTGGATTTCGGGAGACCTTCGGGGGTCTCGGGGTCCTTACTGAGTAGCTTGTACTCACCCCTGCACGGGCTATGCCCGCACTTCGTGGTGTTGGTTGCAGACGACGGACAGCGCTGATCACGGTTGGGGCGTGGAGCAGGACGGTACCTGGAGGTGGACCACTGGGCGGGACGTGCTCGGAGCGGACGTGGGACCCGAGGAGCCTGGAGGCTATCTGTACCCACCCTTCAGGTGGGATTGCCAGTGGATGACACGAGGCCGCCGTCTTTTCTTCAGTTGCTGTACTTTACCTTTCAGTTGTACTTTACAGTTGGGCTTGTATTTCCGGCCCCTTTACTTTTCTGTACTTTACTTTCCGCTTGCTGACTCTGTGTGGTTGTTACTTATAAAGGCAATGCCTTCCCTGTTTACTGGGATTTTACGCCTTGGTGCTAGTCGCCAGCCCCTGGCCTATGGAAGGCGGGCTTGGGGTAGTCACGGCACGGGCCCCGAGAACGGGTCGTGACAAATTGGTATCAGAGGTGGTCGGTTCTACCGCAAACTCTGATCGTCCTTTCTTTCTATGTGAAGCAATAGTGTTTAGTGTATTGAGTGTGGTTATCAGTTCAGGGAGCCCAGTGTTGGTGCGGCGGCCGACGTATCCGTACACCAGGACCCTGACTCCTGATTTCCGACTTAATGCATGAAAACATTGATTGCGTGTGTGTTTCAAGTTTTTCTTTGTGATTACTTGTGTCAGCTCACCGGGTATACTGATCTGCTTTATGAAAGTCTCAAGTTTTCCTTGTGATTACTTGTGCCAGCTCACCAGGTATACTGTTCTGACTGTGGTGCTCTTGTTCTCCTTTTCAGGATGGCCCCGCGACGACAGCCAGCTAGGGTTCCGAGTGTAGGGCGCGACGGCAGCCCACCGAGCGACGAGGCCTCGGTGCAGGGCCCTTTGCCAGCAGTAGCACCGGCGGTAGCTTTACCCGCCGAGCCACCGATGCTGCCAGTACCAGACGCTGACGATGCACGTCGCCTCAGGGCACTGCACGAGTTTCAGAGCCAGCGACCGCCCAGGTTTCGCGGTGAGGCGGACCCCCAGGCCGCCGAGGACTGGCTAGAGGCGGTGGTACGGATCTTCAGGCTAGTGAGGACACCAGCGGATCTCATGGTGATCCTCGCAGCGAGCCTCCTGCAGGCGGCGGCAGGACGATGGTGGAGCCTGATGCTCCAGGTTCACGATGAGGCATCCTTGCTCTGGGCGGACTTCGAGAGCCTCTTCCGCTCTGAGTTCGTCCCGGCCACCCTCCGAGCGGTGCGCATCCAGGAGCTTCTCCAGCTGCGCCAGGGCAGCATGACGGTCGCTCAGTACGCGGCGAGGTTCACGGACCTATCTCGCTACTCGACCGAAATGGTACGGGACCCCTTCTTCCGGGCCCGGACCTTCGAGCAGGGCTTGCGACAGGAGATTCGGGCGTCGCTGATCTCCCTCAGCATTCCGACCCAGGCGGGAGTGCTGGAGCGAGCCCTCCTGATCGAGAGCTTCCTGGCAGAGCCTTCTTCAGCAGCGAGACCTAGCGTAGGGCGGCAGGTAGCTGAGTCATCGGCAGCAGGCAGCCGACGGATGACTCACGGGTCCAGGCAGACCAGACCCCCTCGCAGACGGCCTCAGGACACCGGCTCAGCGGTGCGGGGCACACAGCGGAGTGCCAGCCTTTCGAGAGGCAGGCTGTGCTACTCTTGCGGCGGGCAGGGTCACATGGCTCGTGACTGCCCGACTCGCCGACCAGAGGAGCAGCAGACGGTGGAGGGGCCACCCAGGCAGAGGCAGAGGGTCGACCGTGGCGGTCCGCAGGGAGGAGGCGGACGAGGCAGAGGAGCTGGCCGAGCAGCAGGTGGTGGGCGACGCTTCCAGGCTCTACCCCCACCACCACCAGGAGGGCCACCTCGACCACAGGGAGCTGGAGGGCAGGGACAGGCCCAGCTCCAGGCAGTGGAGGCCTACGACCCCGACATGCCAGAGATGATTCGAGGTACGATCTGTGTCTATTCCACCCTTGCTGCAGTACTTATAGACACAGGAGCGAGTCACTCTTTCATAGCCTCTGCCCTTGTTCGGAGCTCGGAGATTCCGACTGAGCCGTTGGCTCGATCCTTACGGCTAGAGACTCCTACGGGAGCAGACTCGACGATTACGCACTGGTGCCGGCAGTGTGAGCTTACTCTAGGAGGCGAGAGCTTCGGCTGGGATCTCCTTGTAGCGGCGTCGAGGCCTTACGACGTCATCTTGGGCATGGATTGGCTATCCACGGTTCATGCCCAGATCGACTGTTTTAGGCGCAAGGTGCGATGTGTTCGTACCGACGGGAGCAGGTTTACCTTCACCGGCGAGAAGGGAACCTTTGCAGCACAGGATGGACTTCCGCGGAGGAGAGTGAAGCCCATCTCTCATCAGTTGGCTAGCCTCATCCTAGGAGTAGTGGATGTGCGGAGTCCGGCTTTTCCTGCAGTGGTGGACCAGTACGTGGACGTCTTTCCCGACGACGTTCCAGGGCTACCTCCTCGTAGAGAGGTAGACTTTTACATCGACTTGTACCCCGGGACAGCCCCGATATCTACTCCAGCATATCGGATGGCCCCCGCCAAGCTTCGAGAGTTGCGGGTACAGTTGGAGGACTTGCAGAGCAAGGGGTTTATCCGACCCAGTGTTTCACCCTGGGCTTCCCCGATTTTGTTCGCCAAGAAGGCGGACGGGAGCTTGCGACTATGTGTCGACTATCGTCGCCTGAACCAGGTGACAGTGAGGAACAAGTATCCGCTGCCACGGATTGATGACCTCTTCGATCAGCTCAAGGGAGAACGGTGGTTCTCGAAGATAGACCTCCGGTCAGGCTATCATCAGCTCAGAGTTCGAGACGAGGACGTGCAGAAGACGGCCTTCAGGTGTCGGTATGGCCATTATGAGTTCTTGGTTATGCCATTCGGCGTAACCAATGCTCCAGCAGTGTTCATGAGCCTCATGAACAGGATCTTCCAGCCATACCTCGACCGATTTGTCGTTGTCTTCATTGACGACATTTTGGTATACTCGACGACTGAGGAGGAGCATGCATACCACCTGCGAGTTGTGCTAGACACACTCCGAGAGCACCAGCTTTATGGAAAGCTCTCAAAATGCCAGTTCTGGTTACGTGAGGTCCATTTCTTGGGGCACGTCATTTCTGAGGCGGGAGTTGCAGTGGATCCCGCGAAGATCGAGGCAGTGCTAGCTTGGGAGCCACCCAGGAGCGTGACAGAGGTGCAGAGCTTCTTGGGCCTAGCGGGATACTATCGGAGATTCGTGCCAGACTTCTCCAGAGTTGCGGCACCACTCTCAGCGTTGACGAAGAAGGGGAAACCCTTCGTGTGGTCAGATAGATGCCAGCAGAGCTTCCAGGAGCTGAGACAGAGATTGACCAGCGCACCTATCTTGAGGTTGCCTGAGGAGGGAGTTGGGTACGTAGTTTACTGCGATGCATCAGGGACTGGACTCGGGTGCGTCCTGATGCAGGAGCGGGCCGTGATCGCCTACGGATCACGTCAGTTGAGGCCGCATGAGCAGAACTACGCCACTCATGACCTGGAGTTAGCAGCAGTGGTCTTCGCTCTGAAGACGTGGCGGCACTATCTGATGGGCGAGCGCTTCACGGTCTTTTCTGACCACCAGAGTCTCAGGTATATCTTCTCTCAGAAGGACCTGAACCTGAGACAGCGGAGATGGCTTGAGTTCCTCCAGGACTATGACTTTGAGATAGTCTATACTCCTGGGAAGGGGAACGTAGTAGCCGATGCCCTCAGCAGGAGGACGGGCATTCAGCTACTTGAGGAGGCGACGGAGCAGCTAGCCTCCTTGCAGATATCCTTCGTGGATAGAGACGGAACAACCTTTCTTCAGTCTCTCACAGTCTCTCCTCCACTTCTACAGCGGGTCAGAGAGGCTCAGCGTGGGGACGCTGACTGTGAGACCCGGCGTGCACTGATATCCTCAGGTCAGGCGCCTGATGGTTTCTCCCTTGGAGCAGAGCACGACATCCTTTTCAGAGGGCGTACCTTCGTACCAGTTGCTTTACGAGAGGAGGTGCTGAGAGAGTTTCACACTTCTCCCTTGGCGGTACATCCCGGAGTGGCGAAGATGTACCAGGATCTCAGACGACAGCACTGGTGGCCGGGCATGAAGAAAGCTGTGGCAGAGTTCGTTTCACGATGCCTCACCTGCCAGCAGGTGAAGGCAGAGCACCAGGTACCAGCAGGCTTGGTACAGCCCTTGGAGGTCCCGGAGTGGAAGTGGGACGGCATATCTATGGACTTCGTGACTAGACTTCCACGTACTTCCAGAGGTCACGACTCCATTTGGGTGATTGTCGACCGACTCACCAAGTCGGCACACTTCTTACCCATCAGAGAGAAGGGCTCAGTAGAGAGCTTGGGACGTCTTTACGTCCAGGAGATCGTACGGCTTCACGGTGTGCCATCGTCTATCGTCTCCGATCGAGATGCTCGTTTCACTTCCTGGCGTTGGAAGGGGTTGCAGGAGGCGTTCGGGACGCGGCTCCATCTGAGCACAGCCTTCCACCCTCAGACGGATGGTCAGACGGAGAGGACCATACAGACACTCGAGGACATGCTCCGTGCATGTGTTCTCGACTTTGGTCGCAGCTGGGAGGACCACCTACCCTTGGTGGAGTTCGCGTACAACAACAGCTACCACTCCACCATCGGGATGGCACCATACGAGGCGTTGTACGGCAGACCCTGCAGATCACCGTTGTGCTGGACAGACCCTGGGGAGTCAGTACTCGTGGGACCAGAGATGGTCCGAGCCACGACAGAGAAGGTCCAGATCATCCAGGAGAGGATGAGGACAGCTCAGAGCCGGCAGAAGTCATATGCTGACAGGAGGCGGAGGCCACTAGAGTTCGAGGATGGCGACCACGTCTTTTTGCGTGTCTCACCTCGACGTGGTTTACGGAGATTTGGCCGAGGCGGCAAGTTGTCTCCACGCTTCATCGGGCCTTTCCAGGTCCTCAGCAGGATAGGAGAGGTGGCTTATCGCCTGGCTCTACCACCTCAGTTGCACCGGGTGCACGACGTCTTCCACGTGTCTCAGCTGAGGAGATACGTGCACGACCCGACGCACATCATCGACTTTGGGGAGCTGGACATGGACGATGGGGCGACTTTTGCGGAGTTCCCAGTGGAGATCGAGGATCGACAGGAGCGGGTCCTACGTGGGCGGTCGATTCCTCTTGTGCGCATCAGATGGCAGCACGGGAACCTCCAGGAGAGCACTTGGGAGTGGGAGGCTCAGATGCGTGCTCAGTACCCCCATTTGTTCCCCTAGTTTTTGATGTATCTTTACGGGGACGTAAAGCCCTGAGGTGGGAGTAATGTAAAGACCCGCAAATTTCAAGGAAATTTTTTTCTTAATTTTCTTTGGAATTTTACAAGAACGCAGCTTCAGACGGCACCTGATTCCGAGGCCCGGTGTGCCCGGAATCAATTTCCGAAGTTTGGCTCGGGTACATTCAGTGAACGGACGAGCGGGTTTTTCTATCTTTTGAACCGGTGCCCGGAATCGAATTCTGAGGGCACCGATGAAATCGCATCGCCGGTATTTGCTTAGAAACGCCTCTTCCGGAGTTGCGTTTGCTCAGACGTGGTTTTTAAATTTTACGGCTTTAAGTCAGAAATAAAATAAAGTTTGTGCGACAACTTTATTTTATTTCACTTAAGCTGCTTGGAAGCCACTTGAAGTCACTTAAAGGCGGCTTGAACTGAGTTGAACTGGATAGGATGCTATCCAGAAATATCCTACCCCCTTGGTAGGATATTTGTGCGGTGGGGCCCGCACGAGCCCCGCCGTTTCTTTCGCTAAGTAACGCACCCGCGAAAACTCGTCAAAGTAACTGAAAAGTCAACCGACGCGTTTTCTTTAATTCTTAACAGACCATTTAATTGGGCGGTTTATTTCGTGAATTAAATGGACTGTTTCTTCGTGAATTAAATGGGTCGTTTCTTTCGTTGAATTAATTCAACGAATTGATGGATCGTTTCTTAACCGGTTTCGTGTGTTGGCATGTTTATAAAATAAGACCAACCCAAAAATCCTTGGAAAGGATTTGAAAGAATCTTCGTTCCTCCACCCTCTCCGCGAAGAACGCGAAGAACGCGAAGAACGCGAAGAACGCGAAGAACGCCGGCGACCGGAATTCGACGACGCACACCAAGATCTGCGACGTCGACGAGATCTACCCGCGACATTCTTCGGCGACGCCTCTTCTTCCGCGGCCGACCCTCGTTCGGCAACAAAGGTGAGAATCGGATCTTTTCTTCTCCCTTTTTAAATTTCAATATCAACGGATTTAAACTAATTAAATCCGTTTGATCTTGATCCGGAGATTGGCGACGCGACGCCGGATACCGCGACGACGCGACGATCTCCTTCCTCCGCGACGAGCGATTCCGCGACGACCCCTCGTCCGACGACGACGACAAGGTAAGGGTTGATTGGAATATTTTCCTTCCCGTGATTTTATTTCTTTTAAAGTAAAGAACTTGATCTTCGAACAATTTTAACATTTAAAATTGTTGTTGATTGTTTTATTGTTCCTCCCGTGGATTATGACTAACGCGGAGGGTGCGGGTCTAACGAACAAGACCCGGCAACCCTCCGCCGATCTTCTCTTTTTTGTGCGGATTTGGCGGACGACGACGAACCGTGCGGCAAGGGCAATTTGTTGGCTCCGCAGTGAAGATCGTCCCCCGGGAGGAGCATCGGCGCAGACGGGAAAGAAATCTGGCCACCAGAGCATCTCCGGTGGCCCGCGGAAGGCGGCGGCGGCGCCCGGCGCGCCGCCGTGGAGAAAGCCCGCCGCGGCTGAAGCCGCGGCGGCAACGGCGGCCGGTTCCGCGGCCGCGCGGAACCGGGACGGACGCGGCGGCCCGGCCGCGTCCGCGTGACAGGCGGCCCCCCGCGGGGCCGCGGTTTCCCTCAAGCCGCGGGTTAAACCCGCGGCGGCAGCGGCTCCCTCGGCCGCTCGGCCGAGGCCGAGCCGGCCGGTCCGGTCGGCCGGGCCGCGCCCAGGCCGGACCGGACCCGGCCGAGCCGGGTCGGGCCGGCCCGGTTCGGGCCGACCCGGTTCGGCCGACCCCAGGGGGGGTTCGGGCCGGGTCGCCCCGGACCCGGAACCCCCGTTTCGGGCCCTCTTCGGTCCATCACCCATATCATGGGCCTGGGACCTCCGATTGACGAACCGTCAGCGGCTACGCGATCCTTGGATCGAGACGGTCGTTTCGGTATATTATACTCAAGGTTTCGGAAGACTTTGGGTTCGGCCGGGTTGGTTCGTACACGAAGCCAACCGGGCCCTCGGAGCGGAAACGCTCATAACTTGGGCTACGGGCGTCCGAACGACGTACCGTCAGCTGGGGTAGTTTTCTCTAAGTGAGACGGAACCTTTGGCATACTCCGCCCGAGGATCGGATACAGGCGGAGTACGGTCGGGTTGGTTTTTCCCTAAAAACCAACCGGGCCCCTGGGACGAAAATGCCAATAACTCTCAGACCGGGCGTCCGATTGACGCGCCGTCTGTCGCGTTGAGATCCTGTTGTCGATACGAAACTTTTGGATACATCAACTTCGGACTACGTGTCAGTTGATGTATCAGCCCCTCGGCTCGTGGAGCGGACCCTCCTAAACGAGCTCGCTACGTGCGGGAACCCTAGCGCTGGCTGTGACCTCGACGACAGAGCAGAGATCCTCCGTAGACTGCGACGACGGCAGAGCAGAGATCCTCCGTGGACTGCGACGACGGCAGAGCAGAGATCCTCCGTGGACTGCGACGACGGCAGAGCAGAGATCCTCCGTGGACTGCGGCGACGACTGTGCAGAGATCCTCAGTGGACTGCGTCGACTACTGCACTCAGCGATCCTATGCGGATCAGTGCCCGATCCTATGTGGGTCCTACTACCGGTTCTGTGTGAGCCACTGCCTACCGGTTCTGTGTGAGCCACTGCCTACAGGTTCTGTGTGAGCCCGATCCTGTGTGGGTCTTCTGCGGGGGTTAGTACCTATCGATCCTTCGTGGGTCCGACGACTTAGATGGATCAGTGATCATCTTTGACGTCATCTGAAAAAGTATACCTGGTTGAGCTGAATCTTATGTTACTCTCTTTGTGGATTGTGTTGAACTATCCTTTGTGGATTTACTATTTACTCTCCTTGTGGATTTGAGTCTTGCTTTCCTTTGTGGATTGAGTTGTTCTTGAGCTCGTGAGCAGAGCTAGATTTGGGGACTTAGGTATATGTATGGGCATATACCTAAGTCGAGTCAGATGTTACTTCGTGATTGCATCTTTCTTTTGTGCTATATCCTTTGTGGATTTCGGGAGACCTTCGGGGGTCTCGGGGTCCTTACTGAGTAGCTTGTACTCACCCCTGCACGGGCTATGCCCGCACTTCGTGGTGTTGGTTGCAGACGACGGACAGCGTTGATCACGGTTGGGGCGTGGAGCAGGACGGTACCTGGAGGTGGACCACTGGGCGGGACGTGCTCGGAGCGGACGTGGGACCCGAGGAGCCTGGAGGCTATCTGTACCCACCCTTCAGGTGGGATTGCCAGTGGACGACACGAGGCCGCCGTCTTTTCTTCAGTTGCTGTACTTTACCTTTCAGTTGTACTTTACAGTTGGGCTTGTATTTCCGGCCCCTTTACTTTTCTGTACTTTACTTTCCGCTTGCTGACTCTGTGTGGTTGTTACTTATAAAGGCAATGCCTTCCCTGTTTACTGGGATTTTACGCCTTGGTGCTAGTCGCCAGCCCCTGGCCTATGGAAGGCGGGCTTGGGGTAGTCACGGCACGGGCCCCGAGGACGGGTCGTGACATTTAGGGTGAATACAATTTGTTATATTCACATATATTAAATAAATTAGCATGATATTATCACCAAATACAAATTCTAGATACTCTATTTATGTAGTTAGATATTTTTCTAGTGATATTTTTTCATCAATTTGATATAGGAGTCTTCTACTAGTGTACATTTGGAATAAGAATCAACTTTAAAATGGTAATATGGACATACATTCTTGGGAATTTTTATGGACTACTTTAAAATTCCTAGTTTCATATTTGTGCCAATTGTAGAGACCGATTCAATGTATGGTATATTGGTATTCAAGGGTGGCCTATGAGTGCTTTTTTGGAAAATATTTCATGTTACATGTTATATATCCACTTATATTTTATTATTCCATAGCACAATGAATATTTTAAAATCCATTTCTATTCTGTTCTATGACGTACAATGATTTTTTACTATGTATAGTTTGTGTGGAATATCTATTGGGATATACTGTTCATTCATATTATGTTTTTTAAAAGTTCTTTTTAATGAATCATTTATATTAACATTTAGGTTTATAGGAGACCACCTATTATTTTTTAAATACTATAGAGGTGGAATGATATGAAATTAATCATATATTGAATATCTAAATATATGACATATAGTGCCTTAATATGTAATTTTATTATCTTGTTGGTAGGATAAAATAAAACCATTGGAATAGGGTCTATTTACTAACATAATATGCTAATGGGGATCATCATTAGGTATGCGTAAAGCTATTTTGATTCATGAATGTGAATCATATATTTCATTATAAGAGAGTATTTATCCATGATTGTTCAGTTACACTTAACATAAACAGTGGGGATGGATTTTTAAAATAATTTAGGAATGATCATTTTCCACACTGGTGGATGGTGTCACATATGAAGATATGTATCATTCAATGAAAACATAATAAATTTTTATATTACGCTTCTAAAATATTTATTAAAGGTGTTTATGGAATCTTAGTTGCACACAACCATTTCATATAGGATTTTTTGTAAAATAATATTTTTATTTACCTTTCCAATATTATAAAAAACTCTATAAACATGTGTAATTATGTCATAAAAACATAGTTATGGTAATAGTTGGGTTAAAATCACAAATTATATGGGTATCTATGTGCACGTGAGAATTTTATGATTTGTTCCTTACAAAAGGGTAGATGAATTATTGATAGTTGCTTAGGAACAAGAAGTAATGTTATTAACATAGTACTATTAGGGACTCGAGAGAGTTTCAACAATATTTTAATGTATTCATTCATTATGTTTTATTTCATATATATAATGTCATACCGCATTGTGGGTATGCTTTTTAATTATTATAAAAGTTATAGTGAAATATATCATATCATTTTTTATGTTATATTCCCAATTAATGATGTGTTCGATTATGAAAATGATTTTTTATTTTGAAATATGAAAATGTATTATAAACATATCACTACTACAAAACATTAATTTATAAAATATAAAAGGTTAAAACTACAAATGCAATATTAAACAACTTAATCATTTTTCATAGTTATTAAAACTACTAATAATGATACCCTTTATCACTGAATCAATAAATCTGGAATAAAAGAGACATTTAATATTGAATTTGAATAAACTATTAAGGATATAATTCTCATCACTTTCTATATAGCATTCATAATTTGTATCATTTTTCAGTGCTAGATAAACCACTCATAAAGGATACCGTTATCAGTTGTATATGAAGCACTACTAAAGCGTCCCATTATTATCTCTACATGAAGTACTAAATAAGAGATCATTTTACATCTTTAGATGAATTGCTGATAATTTTTACCTTCACGACCTCTAGATGAATCACTGATAAATGAGAAATTTATAATTTCTATATGAAGCACTGATAGAGGTGACCATAAACAGTGCTAGATGTAACACTATTAATGGCCATTCAATATGCTACATTGTTGTAGCCCTATTGAAACCCTAAAAAATCAATCACAATTAGAATACAAAAAATGTAATAGAATGACACAATAAACACATCATCTGATGAAAATTATAAATGGAATAAAACAAAAAATAAAAAACTAATAAACACTATATAATATATATTTCTGACATCTGTTTTTATTATTAAATGTGTAGGTACAAATTATAGATGAAACTCAAAAATCATCAATGATTATTTTCATTTTACCTTACCCTTATCAATTCTATTAGTATCTGAAAAACTACTACATCATAAAAAATACATAATATAAGAAAACAATTCACATGATAATAATATTATAAATAATAAAATTA
Organism: Viscum album; assembly: GCA_963277665.1. Lineage (NCBI taxonomy): Eukaryota > Viridiplantae > Streptophyta > Magnoliopsida > Santalales > Viscaceae > Viscum > Viscum album. Next base: position 522,858,892 of record OY728160.1, read on the forward strand.
AACCCAACATATCAATTTTAATCTAAAAACATATAATTTGAGTTATATTGACCATATCATATTTTAGATTGGTCTAAAATCAATTAATAACACATTAAAAATAAATCTTGGATAGTTTTTATAATTTTTGAAATTAAACATATCACTTTTTCATCATTTTGGTGATGTGGCATGCATTTTAGAAAAAAATAAATCTTTTTTTGAAATAAAAAACATTTAGCAATATTGATAACATCATGTCTCATCTTGATATTCAACCAATTCGTACTGGTAAAAAATAAATTATGTATCATTTTTAAAATTATTGAAAACAATACATGATTTATCTCTCAGTTTTGGTTATTTTGTACCTATTTTAAACTATATTGAAATTTTTTTATTGAAATCATGTACTCCAAGACTAACAGACCACATCGATTATCATATTAACATGTGGTCTATTCATACAGGTCATAAATTAATTATGTACCATTATCAAAATTTAGGAATGTAATATGAGATTGTATTTATGGTTTTATCAATGATATGATTTTCAAAATAAAATAAAATTTTATACTAACATGATGTACTTCGATTGATGTCAACCATAATGTGGGTCAGATTATAGTGATATAAATTCATACACATGAAAAATATCTAATGGTTAATTTTAATAATGCATGAAAGTAATATGATCGCTTGGTTTTTTTATGATTTGAAAACTGATTTTTGACTAAAATGGAACCTTTCAATTAATAACACACACATTGAGTCATCTCGGTAATATTTTGTGTTATGAAATTCGGTGGCCAATTTTTTACACATCACAAATGTATCATGAATTATTTTCCCATTATTTTAAAATAATTTGATCTTGTTCAATCATTTTAGTTTATTCGTGGATTATTTTAAACTAAAAATACACTTAGGAATTGAAAACACACACATCAAGTTATACCAATAACATCATGTGTCAGATTATATTGTGATCAATTCCAAAATTATATAAAACAATTAAGGACCGTAATCCTAATTTTTAAAAATAATCAAAACTAATATTATTTTTTTGGATTGGTGATATGTTTCATAGAAAATTAACAGTTTATATTGAAATCACACCCTTCAAGTAATATTTCCCAAATCATCAGTCTGGTTGGCATGTGATAACTTCAAAGATGTGTAAAATTAACTATAAATAATTTTATTAACATTTTAAGGCAATATTATATATTTTGGTTTGTTTTTTTGATGTTACATTTATTTTTAACTATAATGGAACTTACTTATTGAAAACACATACACTATATCACAACGGTTAGGTTGTGTGCTGGATTGATGTGAGGTTGATTCATTCAAATCTAAAATGATTTATTGATATTTTACAAATAATGAAAAATAATATGATCTATTTTTTTCGATTTATAGAATGTTTTAAACATTTATTATAGATTTATATTACAAGAAAACATTTCAGGACATACCAACCACATCTTTTATTAGATTTAGGTGAATTTAATTCAAACACCTCATAAGCGAATTACCGTTCATTTTAATAAATTTTTGAATATAATATGTGAACAATTTGTCATCTCTATAAATTTTATGTCTTTTTAAATTAAAATAGAACTTTTGTAAAGAAACCATACACTTATATTCATATCTAATAAATCATGTGACAAATTGATGTTTTAGAATTTACTACATGTCATAAATGAAATACAATCAATTTAATATATTTATAAAACACATATGAGCTTGTTCTATTAGGTTTATTGATGTGTTAAGGGTTTTATAATAGATTGGGTTATTTTTACTGAAAAAATCAATTTGAATCATACCATTCACAACTTGTGTACAGTCGATGAGAAATTGATTTATTAATGTCAAATATTAATTCAGAAGAACATTACTTGTGTTTCAAAACAATTTTACATCCAATTATAGTTTTTCCTCTTGCTGCATGTTTTAAACTAAGTTGACCTGTTACTATTTAAAAAAATTTCTTTGAGTTATACTGAAAACATCATGTTTTGTATTGACATATAGTTAATTCCTACATGTTAAAAATATATTATCGATTATTTTTATAAATGTCGAAAAAAATATATTTTTCACAATATTGGCTATATAGAATGTGTTTCCTATTAAAATGACATTTTTTTAAATATCAAACATTTGGTCATACAAACAACATTGAGTGTTGTATTTTCAGGCAGTCAACTGAAATATGTAAAAAATGAATTATGGAACATTTTCTTAAAATGTTTAAAATAATAAAAATATTTATATTATTTGGTGACCTCATAATAAATTTTTAGTAATAAATTGTATATATTGAAAAATTCACTTCATTTAATACTGAACAAATAAATTTGTGTATTTATGTGTGGCTGATTCCAACACATTAAAAATCACTTCTCGACTAGGGTTGTAAAATATAAAATATATCTGAATTTTTTTGGTTTATTTTCATAATGTGGCATTTTTTTTCAACTAATTTGTATATTTAACCAAATAAGTATCAGATAATAATTTTAAAAAAATTTATTTAAAAAATATGATTATACGGGGAAAAAATTAACTAAAGAAGTTGTTGTAACTCATATTTTCATGATTACTGTATACATTATAACGACATGTATTCTTCTTATTTGTTATTAAAAAACTTATATACTCCACTATAAAAGCGATGAGAAGGAAATTAAAAATAATATATAAGAAGTTTTATACTAATTATTCACATTTCAATTATAACTCTAATGTCGCAACCTATACTAGACCACAAACATAGTATTTAGTCACTAAATATTTATGTTAGAAAACATTATTACACCATGTATACTGCCCATTCAACTATAAACAAACACAATTATACATTATAGTATATAAGTGGTTGGAAATATTTCTAGTGTATGTAAATTAAATGAAAAAGTGAATAAAAAATATTTTCAAGGAAATTGTAATTTTCCTTAGAAATTGACTACTTGGGGATTCTTATCTTTTGATAGCTTGAAGTATCATTCATGAATTTTCAATAATAATATCCAGAATCATTCTCATAATATTTCATCAAAAACTAAATAAAAATTGACCATAATAAGAACAATATTATGAAATATGTTTTGGTAGTCAAATATTTCATTATATAACTTAATATACATCCAATCACACTAATCAATCGGCTTATGATTTTTAGGGATAGATCTCATACTCTAATTTAGCCTATATAACATGATCTAACTATAATTATAGGATTCTTTTTAAAACAAATATTGAATCATTTAATAAGATATTTTTCTATAAAATATTGATTATTGTCGATTAAAAATTCATAATACACATCATGTATGGACATTTTGATGTAGATCCATGCATTGAATCAAAAAAAATAAATATTGGGTTTATCCAAATTCATTACGATCAACATCCAATGATTCTAAAAAAATAAAAAAATTAAATAAAAAAATGAAAATAAAATTAATTTGATTAGACTGTATATTTTTACCCCTAAAATGTAGGAATCAAAACAGGTTTATCATTTTGATTTTCATCTCAAAATCATCATATAGAAAAACTACTTTTGAAAAGAATATCTTACAAATAAAAGGAAATTTTTTGCATTTAAATGAATCAAGGATCTATGAATTAAAAGAATACATGACACAATTTTCCTAAAATAGAGTTTATATATAAAACAATTATACATATTGATAGTTATTCACAATACTAAACATATTAGATACTTTTTTTTGGATATATTTATTGTAAAAATGTACCTTATATAAGTATTCTTAATTAAGACTCCTAGCCATTAATACATGAAAAACTCATTTATAATATAGTGAGCGAACATTTATGTAATGGATGCTTAGAATATTTATTATTCATATTGAATGTATGATATATGTATATTTTTATATGTTTAATTTCAATGATTATTGAATACTAATATATGATGCATTGGAATTGGTTGGTAGAAGGTATTCCCAAAAGGTTTATTTTTTTCATGGTCAACTCAATAGATTTCCTTGAATGAACCCTCTATTTTTCTATATTTTTATCTATTTATAATACCATACATCACCTCATTTCATTTTCTATAAACTATTATAGGGTTTTCATTTTAATATTTTTTATGGTCTTACCTCATGTATCATTATAAAATTAGATTTCTAATCTATGAACATTCCTAAAGATACATTAACCATTGTAATATCCATATCATCATATGGAACATGACACTCCACACTCAAATATTGAGCTTCTTCAATCCCACATCACATGTGATATTTTGGCAGTCCATTATTGTTTATATTGACTCTATAGTTATTATAAAATATTCCTTCAAAACCATGTGGTTTGTGGGATATGGTATATATAAATCAAATAAAAATTTACTCTCTAGGACTGTTATAATATTTTTCATGATGTTGGTTTATTATCATTTATGACAAATAGTAATGAAAAATTTGAACATATTGGTTAAGATATGCTTCTAAGTGTAATGACTAGCCTTAATTTTAGTGGGGTCATTTGGTTGTTCATGTGTTGGTCTCTATTCCACTATAGGTTTACATTGATCGTTTCACATATATTGATATTCCAAACCAAAACAAACAATAATATCATTCAATGTATTTATTTTCACAACAAATATTTTTATCATCTTATATGCATATTATTTTGTGGTTTCCTTATCCAGATATGTTCAAGGGGACACTCTAAAACCTACACTTCTAACGTTAACTATGGTTTTGTCAAATTAAATCTATAGAGAGTTGTTTTTCTTCTAGTGCATTATCTATTTTCTCATGTGCTAGAACATTAAAAAAACTATTGAAGATAAATTTTTATTTTTATGTAGTATTGTTATAAATAATAAAGAATTGTTATTATGTCATTTATAAAAAATTTTCCCATGCATCCTAGGGTTTTTATCAGTTATTTTACACCCAAATTCTAGAGAGAATCCATCTGTATTACATAACGTCACATGTATGTGGGTTGAAATTTTGATTCATCAATATTGATATAAATAAACATATGTTGTCTCATATCACGAAAATTTATATTGTTTATTTTAAATACATATGAATTTACTCTGCATTGAATCATACCCCATACTTTCATTGTAATATGGGTATATTGGAATGGATGGATATTTTTTATTTTAATAACTCATTTTATTATTCATAAATTTAATAAATGTAAATCAAATTTCCTAAAATAGAAATTTTCAAATAATATTTTATTGATTAAATTCCACTCGAAATGATTTATCATCACAATGTCTAAAAAAATAATTTAATTTATTCCTATATTATATAGTGTGAATAACTAAATTGTGGAAGGGTATTTTCATTCCCCTCACAATATCAATGGTAAATCATTATAAGACGAACCTAAAATCCTTTTTTGGAATTTTTAGAATCCATCAAAAATTATTTCATATGTCAATCATAGAATATAAAAATTCTCTTGAAGGAAGAATAAATATTAAATCAATGTTTTACTATAAAATTTTCTGGTAAAATTGAGAATGTTTTTGTGACATTACTTTAATATATTCTCAAAAGGATTCCTTCACGACAAGCTATACATGATTTCATTTATCCATAAAAATAAACACATTCAACATTTTTGTGACCCATATAGAAACAAAGTAATTATAAAATAATTATTCTTCATAAATATTAATATTTATGAATTATTTATTAATTTTACTGGAAATATAATGCAATATTTGATATAGTACTCAATGAGAAACAATGGGTTTCTTTGAAGTCATACCTTTTACATTAGACTAATTATACCAAAAAATATTATATTATTTATATTATTATATTATCTACACTTCTCACCAAGACCTTGTACTAAAGATAATGAACATAAAAAACTATATTATATTTTAACACGTTTATTAAATGTTTTTACTTTCCCATAAGAAATTTATATGGCATAAAATTAGAATTAATACAATTTTAAGCATAAAATAATCCCATATTTATTAAAAATATTTTCACTCCCTTTTGATGGATAACACTTTTTAAATATTTTTGGTCACTTTTAAATGTTATATATGATAAAAAATTCTTTTAAAAGAAGAACATCAAAAATTTTATTGGGATATTTTTTGGTATTTTCAAAATTAAAATAACATTTTAAAGAATAGTGAAATATATTTAATTTCTAATTCAAATTGGATTTTCGTATAATTCATTTAAATTGTTGGAATATCATTTTACATGGTTTTAATTTTATATTTGAATAATTTTTTCACATTTAATCTAATATAGTTTATTTAAATGGTTTATCAAATAAAAAATAAATAGAAAGGCTTTGTGAACATTTCAATGTAATACTTAAAAAAATGTTTTCTAGATCCATCAATGTAACTACTCTTAAACTTGATTTAAAAACATTTTTGGAATTTAATATTCCAAAAAGACATATATGGATCCAATATTTATTATTGTTTGGTCCAATATGATCAAAATATGTCTTGGTAAATAGTATCTTTAGTATTTTTTTTACCATAGTTAAAAGTTAAATAGAGTAATTAGAGGTCAAATTAATATTATAATATTATAAAATTACCCTAACACTAGTCATAAATTTATTGGATGAGTTATTATCAACTATCGACATCCTTGGGCCGAAATTTTGATTTTAGGAATCCCCTTGGGAGTTCTTATGACATTAACAACATTTAAATTAATGTAATCGCAATGATGTAAAAAACATGTTTATTATTTAAATAAAGTTAATATATAGTATATATGTTCTATATTAGATTATAAATTTTAATTAGAAATATAATTTGATTACCTATATCAAGGTAATTTATTTATTATTTTTAAGAAATAAATAATTTAATTAGATACAGACACAGTGAGGATGTAGTCTTGATTTATTAAACAAAGAATCGAAAAACGATAATATTAAAAGAAACATAATTTGAAGTTTTTTATTTGATAAATTATTTTTAAGGATAAATTTGGAATGTTATATATGATTTAATTTATTTTTTTTACTGAGTAGTCAAGTTGTTAGGATTTTATAAAATACATGTCACAAAATTGACATAATTCGAATCTTCAAATATACGATTCACAATTAAATATTAGAAAACAGATAAATTAAAATTACAAAACCAAATTTTTTTCATAATTCCACAAATAAAATTAATTAATCATTTATTGGTCTTTTGGAATGATTTGGTAATTATTTTAACTATCAATCTATAAATTACTTGATATATATGTAAGAGTTAAAAATTTTAAAACTAAAAGATAAGGATTGAAATTTATTAAAAACATGTATAATTATCATTTAATGGTATTTTTACAGCAATATACATCCAATAATTTAAATAAATCAGTTTTAAAACCATTTGAATAGAAATTATATTTATATTAATATTATAATTTTTATAATTCTAAGGATGTCTCTCTCCATTCATATAAAAAATCACCCATTAACATTTATTGGTCATGCTACCAAAAAATTTTATTGGCCTTGATATTCCCAAACACTTTCCTAGAATACATCCCATTATTTATTGAAGCATTATCTTAGGCATAAAATCCTCCTTAGAGTTATTAAGGTGTTAATAAGGGATCCCATTCGAATGAGTGATAATGTTTTAATTTATGAATTTATATTTTATTTCATCACAAAAAACATTAAAATATTATTATTACAAGATGAAATAATAAAAAAAATATGTTATTATGTTTATATTTACAAAAATTTCCATCTCCACATCTATTAATTTGTAAAGGAATTATTCTTTCGTTCTTACATGTGGAAAATCGCCTCCAAGAACCGATATAATTTTCTTTCCATAACCATATCTCATGATTAATTATAAATAAGAAATTAATGTGTATATCTTTTATAAATGAAATTTATACCACTATATGATAATCATATATCCATTACATTCTTAGTTTCCTTGTGTAAAAAAACGATAACGTCGTTCGTGCAGACATGTGAACAATCACCGCCATGAAGTGATGTGAGTTGTTTTTATTTATTAAATAAATTTTAGTATATATAAAAGTATATTAAATATACTTACATGATATTAATTTGGTTATGATCAATATACAATGAAAAAATAAAACATACCTGCATTCCATTATGATCAATGAGAAATGGGAAACATTACTCATGCATACATACAACATACCGTCTTTCGGATTATAACTTTTATCAATTTTTATATAAATATGTTATAGATGCAATTAAAAGTATAATTGATATATAAATATGATAAAAACTCCATGAATATTTTTATCTATATGAAGGACTTATTACCACATATACTGGTTACTTCAAACCATGTTCCATTTTTTACTTAAGTACCGTATATCGACAAAATTTCCATTATAAACATAAATATTTATGTAATTTTTATAACATGAAAATAATTGATATAAAATGAACAATGAACATGAATATAGTTACCATTAAAATCTAAATTAAACTTTGTTTATTATTCCTGAAAAATAAAGAACTTTTGTGATGAATCATACTCTTGGAAAGGGAGTCTGTCTCAATATACATTAATTGAGGCATATTTGGATGTTATTCAACACCTTATATTTCAAGGTTTATAAGAAAAATCTATTAATATTAATTTTATTCAATGTTGTTCAAAAGGGATATGTTTATATGATGTTTTTTACCACCATTGCGACAAAATAAAAGGAATGTTTTTTAACAAATGTATGTACATTATCTCCTCTAACTCTATAATAGTTTTTTTATATCTAGCATCACCAATAATAAATAATTATTTTTAAATGAAAATAAAATCATTATTCCTTTTTGGGGTTTTTTCTTATTTAAAATTATCTCTAAAGTTGATTAACTATTTCAACACCCAGAAATGGATACTTTTCGTTACAATTGACATTTTATTTTTTAAATGAATATAATTTTAGCCTTTTATGTTTTATTATTATAAAATTGTAATTTAAAATTTGATATGTGGTAATGTGATAAACCCAACTTGGATGGTTACATCATAAACTAAATATGTCTGGTTCTATGGTAAAATAAATAAGGGAGATTTTGTTATAACCACCAATGCATTTGGTATGGACGTTGGCTATATGGCTTTTCAATTTTTTGATTTTTGCTGAAGTGGACCGTATGGTTATTTCATTTACGTATGGTTATGTCCTAAGTTAACTATATATGTTATATGTGATTTATATGGGAGTTATGGATATTTTTTTATTATGAAAATAGTAATCAATGAACTTATTTTTGGTTATGTGAATTTACTACTCATCAATGGGTAAAAGTATTACTTTATGATAAGATATTCATGGTTTAAATGATTATGATAATCTAACTATTTTCCTTCTGGTGTATCCCTTAATTAACTTTTTATGCTCATCTCATGTTTTGAAATTTTTTTTACATGAGTTAAAGAGGAACATAGTCGAAGATAAGGTAAAAGAAAAGTTATGATGTTCAAACATGAAATAAAACCATGTTTTTTTAAACATTGTTTTTTCCTCAAAAAATTGGCAGTAAGTAGAAGTTTCTACTTTGTAATGTTTTAGTTACTATGTATGAATTTTGTCCAAATTATCAAAATAAATCAACATAAAAGTATCCTTAATGTGAATAAAAATTCAAATTATTATTAACACTCCATAGTATGTAATGTCTAACATTCGGGATTTATAATTTGTAACAATTTTTTTTAGATATCATTAAATGTTTTAATATGATTAATAAAATATCCAAAAAAACTACATTTCTGAAAAAAAAAATAAATTATATATAATTTGAATATTAACATTTTTCTTCATCAAAGATATGTCTGTTCATAATAGTTTTCTATAAAGGAATTATGATTGTTGTGCTAGGAAGGAATCAATGGAAAAACAGCCTTCCAAATCAGCATCATGTGATGGTCATCGTTGGAAGTAATTATTTTGTTGTAGTGATATCCATGTTGACTCACGGTGATAAATAGTTGTGGTTTCCCTTTATATGGTAAATAATCGTTGTATGTGTGGATAATAGAGCATTTCACGAGTAAAATTACCAAATCATTATAAGGATCATTTGACTAGATGTTATGTGATGGGTGGACTAAAGAAATATAAAAGATTTTTTTTTAATGTGGTCTTCATTAATTCAAAAGGGTAGTCTTGTTGTTTATCATTTATTGGGTGAAGTTGACCAATATTGGTCAATGATTAAAAAATTTGGAGTAATTGAAAATACTGATGACATGGAATGTGATGAATTTAGGAATATCATCCATGATAAATATGTTCACAAGGCTATTAGACTTATGATGTAAATGAAATTTTTGGAATTGAGGGAAAATGAGGAGTATTTCGTGGATATTTAAGAAAAATATTTCTCTTATTTTTCAGGGTACATCCCAAATCTTAGTTGGCATATTGATAGTATAATAAATAGAATTTACTAATTAATGATGACAAAATATCAAAATAATTATCTTCGAATGAGTTCAAAAGATATGGGAAACTAGTTTCATGTTATAAGAAGATATAAATGGAGTTTTCTGAGGATCATGTATGCCGCAATAGCATTAGAAAATGTGATATAATTCATAGGAAATGGAAATTAATTCATCAAAAATGTTTGGAGGTGATAAAACTATATTTACATATTGTGAGAAATTTGGTAAAAATAATGCTGGAGAATGCCTGTCAATGTTTGGGAATTATAGTTTATCTAGTAAGAATATTCATATTAATCATGAAAACATATAATATGATCAATAATGTTATTAATTGTTTGTTTCATAATGATTTAGTTTCAAATAGTTAGGGAATTTTTCCAATGTATGTCCAAGGATGACTACCTTGGGTGGAAACCAGTAAGATTGAAAGAAGGGGGCCTGAAAAAGTCATTTTCTACTACTAAAGTTGATGTTGGACCATCAAATGAAGTTGTGACAGGTATGTTATAGGTTTTTGCAAAATATTTCAAAACACTATTTGATCATATATCTTCACATTAATTCATTTCTAATATCATTTCAACTAAAATGGAAATATCTCCTCATGAATTTAAAATAGATCTTTTGAAAAATACTAGAGGAGTATTTATTAAAGAAACCATGATTTAGGGGAGTCTTATTATTATCATTAGTGGGTTGTGTTTTCCTACAAATCTTTTTGAACATCCCATGCTGTAATATGATATTATATTCAATACGGATTGACATTCATTTTATGATTTTAAAATAGATTTTCAAGAAAACAATGTTTTACTAAATGATTTCATAACATTGATATCATAAAAAGAATTTGAGGGATTAATTATATTAGGAAGAGAATTTTTTCTATATCTTTTTAGTGAGAAGATATACATAGATTTTATTAGTGACATTACAGATGTTAATGAATTCAAAAAAGAATTTTTTGATTAATTTCATGGTATTGTTCTTAATTATAATGTTGAATAACCATTGATTTAGTTCCGGATGCTAATAATATTTCTAAACCCCCATATCAAATGGATCAATTATAATTGGGGGAATACAAAAAATAGTTGTAATACATTATTGATAATGATTTCAATCGAACTAGAACTTCACTATGGGGTTCTATTGTTTTAATTGTGAAAAATAATTATGGTTCAAATCAGATTTTTATTGTTTATTGAGCCTTTAACAACATCAATATTAAAATTATATTTATGTTACCTCATATAGATGTGTTATTTGATCATCTATGGGGAGATCCGTATTTTTCCAAGATTAATTAGACGTCCATGTGCTATATGCTAATGAAGAAATATGATGACATTCTAAAGACAATGTTCCAAATGAGATATGGGAGTTATAAGTTTATAGTTATTCCCTAAAAAATATTCAATGCACCAAATATATTTTTTAATCTTGGGAATGTAGAATATCCTCAGTTGTTTAGATATGTATGTCGTTGGGTTTATAGATGATATTTTGGAACATTCCAACAATCCAAGGGAACACGAAAATCACTTAATGACTGTTTTTCAGAACATTAATGAAATAAAAGTGTATGAAAATTTTAGTAATATTGTTTTTTGGGTACAGAATAATTCATTCTTGGTTGAATTGTTTCTAAATATGGAATAACTATTGACCCATATAAAAAAAGTTGTTGAAGAGTGTCCAAGACCTACCAATATAACATAGATTCATTGTTTGGTTGGATTAATGGGAGATTATTGATGTTTGACTGAAAATATTTCTCGGATATCTACCCACTAACTATGTTTATATATAATTGAGTTATTTTTATTAGGGTAAAATAATGTGATGATTTTTTATGAAATTAAAAGAAGATTGGTAAGTGGTGCAGTTTTGGACTTTCCATCAATGAATATTAATTTTGTAATATACAATAATGCTTCTTTGAAATAACATGGTTTTATTCAAAGGACAAACGATGAGGTAATTTTTTATGATTTACATATATTGAAACCTCATTAGTTAAATTATGCAACACATGATTTATAATTAGATACTTATATTTATGAATTAAAAATTTTGTGGCATCATTTGAATGTTGTATTTTTTGAGATACATAGTGAAATTTTTTTACTTATATATTCATGTAGATAAAATGGAACATGATACATGGTAAATGAAAAGAATTAATCAAGGATTATTATTGCACAGTTCATTACCATATAGGAAAAGAAAATAATGTGTCCGATGATTTGTGTCAAAAATATATGACTATATTAACAATGTTATGTTTTCAATGAGATCATTTGGTTAATGATTTAATGAATATTGTCCTGTATGTTTTTTGTGCCGGGGATCATCTTTTTTTATTAAGGTAATAGTGAAATCCTCTCAATTAGACAAAATATCAAAAGAGAAGATGGATGATATCATGTTTATGAAAAGGCATAATTGGATCAAAATGGTATGTCACCTGAATGTAACATTAATAATGATTGTGTTTTGTGTTTAGGAAAAAATAATGGGTTCCTTGTGATTCATAGTTGAAGAATTGTTATGTAAGGCATATAGTTCACTATTTTAATCTCATACAGGAAGTAATAAGTTGTATTGAGAGATTATATAGTATTACTGGTGGGATAGAATGAAAATAGATATTAAAGACTCTAACCTGAGATGATAGGGTTTTCAAAAGATTAAAGTTGAGTGGTATTTATTAAAAGGGATTCTTCTACATATTCTAGTGCAAGAGTTGAAATTCTAAAATATATCAATAGATTTCAAGTTGGGGTTATCCATGTCTTTTTGAGGTAACAATGTGATATTGGTTATTTTTGATTGATTGACTAAATCAGAAATTATTATTTCTATTTCAGTTGTTCTCTCTCTAGGTCAACAGTCTCAATTATATATTAGTGGGATAGTCCAGTTATTTATTATTACCCTCTCCATCATATTTGATCCTGATATTATTATCACTTATATCATTTTGAATGTCCATAAATAATAATTTGGTTCTAAAAAAATATACTTCACCATTTCATTCTCAATAATATGGAATGTTATAATGATCCATTCAGATGTTGGAGGTTATATCATGTGGATATTCAATAGACTATCTTGGATGTTGGGATCTACCAAATTCATTTGTTCTGTTTTCTAATAATAAATGTTTTCAATCCTGTATGGATATTTCAGGATTCCAGTCATTAGATAGAAATCAGTTTTGAACTATAACATTTTCTGTGGAAGTGTGAGAAATCATGTTTATGGGATTATAATTTGATATAAAAAATGGTAGAGAAATGTTAGTTGATTAAGAGACACATGAGGATTACACATAGTTGATAGAAAATTTATGTGGATAACGAAAGGAATGATATTTCATTTGATATAGGTGATCTAGTATTTTCCAAATATTTTCCATGGAAAATTCTCATGTGTTTTGATAAAAGGGGAAGTTGAGTCCATGGTTCATTGGACCCATTGAAATCCTAGAGAAATTTAGATCTATTGCCTTCCAAATTTGGTAACCTTCAAGTCAATCCTATGTGTGAAATTGTTCTCAGGTTTAAATGTGAATAATTTATATGTCAGATCAACCTCATTTTTTTTTGTCCAGAAGTAGTTCAGATAAAACAAAATAATTCTTAGGCGAAACATACAGTCAAGATTGTAGATTGTAGAGTGAATTTGTTGTGGAATAAGATGAATCTTCTGGTTAAGGATTTATTGAAATAAATATGCTTGAAGAGGAAACATGGTAATCATATAATTATATGAGTAAGACATACACCCACATATTTTATATGTAAATAAAATTGTGAGTAAGGAAATTGCAAAAGGGTGAAGGATGTAACATCCCAGATAATTATAGAATTATACTTTTTTAAATCTAATAATATTTTGGAATTACATATTAATTATAATTGAAATGAGATGTTATTTCTGATAACTTACTAATCACTCAAAAATTGGTTTCTCTAAAATTTTACATTGAACAAAAGACTCATTCATACCAAAAAGTAATATATTAATAATATTATTTTAAATTGTACTTATCACTTATCTATTGTATTAAGAGAAATTAATATAACTAACTATACTATCCTTAAAATGGTTTATTATATATTTTTACTTGTTTTCAATAAATTTTTTAGGCTTATAATGATAATTTATACAATTTTAAGCGTAAAATTCTACAATATATTTAAAACGTCATTTTATAGCCTTTTGTTGGAGAACTCTTTTTAAATATAATTTTTCTCACATTTAAATGTTCTATTTGATAAAATGAACTTATTATTTGAATGTGGGATATCAAAATTTTCTTTGGTTGATTTTGTGGTATTTTTATAATTAAATTAATATTTTAATGAAATGTGAAAACATTACATTTTTAATTCAAACTGTATTATCCTCTGGTTTATTCATATAGAAATTTTTTCACTCTTAGGGTTTTAAGGTATCATTGGATGATGTATTTATCAGTTAAATTAATCTAGTTAAATGGATTCATTTTCAAATCTAAATTAAATAAAAAACTATGTGATCTTTTCAATGTTCTACTTAATAACCTATTTTCTCGATCCTCAACGAAAATAATGTTAAACCATATTTATCCAATTCTATGGAATAAGTTTTCAAAAATAGTCATAAATTTTTGTACATAGTATGAAAATTTAATCAAATAGGATCAATGAAATTTTTGTGGAATATTAACATTAGTGTTTAATTTTCAATAGTTAAAGGTAAATGGGGTTATTAAAGGTAAAATTAAAATTATAAAATTATTAAATTACAATAATACATTTAATAATATTATTTGATGATTTATTATTGACCATGATCATCCTTGGGTCAAAATTGATACCTTTGGAAGCAACTGGGGTGTGATTATGACATTTGTAACATTGAATTTAATTTAAATGCAAAGATGTTATAAATATGATTCTAATTAATATAAAAATGGTAATAAATATTTATATAAGGGATATATTATAAAAAATATTCATTATAAATAAGAAAATATTACCAACATCATTTTAATTTTTTTATAATTTTTGGAAAATAAATAATTGTGTTAAATAGGGATGCAAATATAATTATTTAATATATTTATTAAAGAAGGAATCAAATAATTGAAAGTATAAAAATAAATATGATTTGAAATATTTAATGTCATACATTTATTTTTTTGAGGGATTTGACAGTTTACATATATGTCCATCAATTTGTTTCTAAGGAAACATGTTGTTATGATTTTGTAAAAATTTCAAGTAATGAAATGTTTCAAATTTGACATAATTCATAACATAAAATATATAATATCCAATAAATGTTGTAAAATTTATTATAATCCATTTCTAGACCAAAAAGATGATGTAAGTCAAAATAATTTATTAATTCTTCACTAATTATTTGTCTAACATGATTTGGTAATTATCATAACTCTCAAAGTGTAAATTAATTGATAAAATAGTAAGAGTTAAAAAGGATAAAAAATATAAAAATTTCGAATTATACAAAAGTTATCTAATTCTCATTGGATAATTAACTTTAGACCCATAAAAATCTTATATTGTTAATAAATGAGTTGTCACCAATCTTGAATTGAAACTGAGTATGTATTAATTTAACACATTTAATAATTTCAAAGGTGCCCCTCCCCTCACCTATAAAAAAGGACTCATTCCACTCTATTAATCACAATTCCAAAACGTTTTGGTTCATCCAATATAAGCCCAAAAAAAGTATTATAAACCCTACCAACATTCTCGAAACCATAGTTTAGGGATAATAACCTCCAAAAATGTGTTTATGTGTTAAGAACTGTTCTCATCTGAAGGAAATGTAATATTTTTTATTTAAGTATTTATATTTTATTTCTTCTTAATCAACCGTGAAATATTCTTCATCCGAGATAAAATAATAACTCACGTATCCCCTATATAATGATATTTAATTATGTTAATATAATCAAATAATCTATCTTCACTTCTATTAAATTGGAAATGAATTAATCATTCATGCGAGCGTGTGAAATATCACCACTACAAAGAGATACAATTTTTTTCTATAACTGTATATCATGATTGGTTATAAATATGTAGTTAATGGTCATATATTATATTCATGGAATTATACCCATTATATGATAATAATATATTAATTACATTCTAACATTTTATGCAGATAAAAATGATATCATTGTTCATCCGAACATGTGAACTATCACCTCCACGAAGAGATGTGAGTAATTTTTATTTATTACATCAATTGTATGATATATATAAGTATATTTAAAATATTAATTTTATATTAGTTATTTTTTGTTATTATTTAATGATTAAATAATATTAATCTTCCTTTCATAATGATCAATGAAAAATAAAATAATTAACTCTTGTGTACATACAACTTACTATCTTCATGAATATCAATTTTTTTATTTTTCATAAAAATAATTAATGTTTTTACTTGAAAGAATAATTTATGAATAAAAATTATAATAATTTCATGAATAATAATATTGATAATATTTTCTTAGGACCACATTTTATAGTGACATAAAACCATGTTAATTTGTTTCTCAAGTACTGGATATCGACATAACATTAGATATGTTCTTAAATAATTTTGTAGCATCAATAACATGATAATAAGTGATATAAATGGAATAATAAACATGAAAAATGTTCTCAAAGAGGAATAAATTATCATAATTTAACTATTCAGGAAGAACAAGGATCTTATGTGACCAATCAAACACAAGGTAAGGGACTTTGTCTCAATATCCTTTCATTAATACATATTTTCATTCCATACACCACCTCATTTTATAAGTCTCATAATCAAACCCTTTTACTTTTCATTTCATTATGTGTTTTTGAAAAGGAATATTTTTATATGAATCATTTGACTTTATTTAAAAAAAATTCAAAAGGATTGTTATCTTTATAAATTGGTGACATAGGCTTCTCTACTGTTGTAAGAATTATTTGATATTTGGATTCCTATATTAGATATATTGATATTAAAAGGAAAATAAATCCCTTATTTAATTTTTCGATGTTTTGGTATTGAAAATATTTTTTTATGTTATTTTAATATTTCAATATCATGAAAATAATTGTATTTATTGGAAATGATATTTTATTCGTGAAATGTTGAAAATTTCTATATATAATGTGTTATGATTATATAATGTTAAATAAACGTTTTAATAGTGATTACATGATAAAAAATATATAGTTGGTTACATAATAAATCAATTATGGGTTATTCCATTAAAAACTATGTGTGGGTGGATATGTCATAACATTAAATGAACTTGGTTAGAATTCAGTCGTATAATTATTCCCTTTAAAGATATATGTGGATGTCGACCATATGGTTATTCCATTTATTTACAGTTATGTCTCATGATACCTTTATATCTAATATTTTATTTATATGGGTTATAGTGTAATAATTTGAGGAAAAAATGGTTAGAAATGATCATATATTTTTTTAAGTGTATTTAGTACATCTCAAATTTGAAAAGTATAAATTTTTGATAAAATAATCATGTTTTACATATTTTCACATGAATGAATGTTTTCCAATCTCACCTTGATTCCATTTTTTCATGAAAGAAATATTTAGTGATGTTCCAATAAAATAATCAAAGATATCTTTCATATATCTATGACATCATGATCATGTTTGAAATAATTAAATAATACATTAATATACTTAAATGGAAATTGACCTCTTTTTTCAACCTAATTTCGTTAAGATTTTGGAAAATATATTACCAAAAATAGTGTTAATATATTTTTCTTTTCTTAATAGTTTATCACCTTTTAATGGATATGGTAATGTTCCCTGTTTGGTATTCTTATTAAAATATTTCATCTCTGACCAAAATTTATGTACATTATATAGAAATATTTTATACCTTAAAAACATAGTCTTCATTGAGTGTAACAACTAAACTCTGTGGATTAATTCTTCATAAATGGGCAACCATAATATGAAAATAATTATATATCCTTTGTAATTTCTGAATGTAGTTAAGTCATTTTCATCCCACATGACATGGATGTCATTATTAATTATTTACTTATATTAGAATAATATAAGTTAATTTTTCTATCACCCAACAATTTTAGACATTTTTTCAATTGATCCTAATAAAAATTAATATCATTGTCATTTTTTAGACATAAGTAGAGAAAAGATAATGATGGTTTTATTAATTATTATCTATATAGAAAATCAATAATTTAATAATTATAATTTTTAGGTCCTTTTTAACTACTCTACAAAAAAGGATTTATTCAATATCTAATAAACTCAAGATAGTTGTTTCTTGATACATTTTATGAATTCGAGATACTTTGAATCCATTTTATTCCATTGAGTGGAGACTACTGGATGATATAGTTTCTGATTCCAATTTCCAAAATTTTCCGGCCATGTATATATTCTCAGGGATTCATGAATTATATGTGGTCTTATAAACAATTTAATCATTCGAGATTCACATAAAACATTTGATGGAATTGATTAATAATTATTGAATATATTTTCACCAAAATTAGTGAATTTTTCTATTAGATCATGTTAACATAAATATCATTTTAAATCATATGAATATCACACACACACACACATATATATATATCATTCCCATTGAATGTATAATTTATTTAGATTCATTTTTTCGACAATAATGTTCAATTTATTTACTAGAAATTCATTACTAAGACCATGTAGTTATGTAAACATGTTGTTAATCCATCTGATACAATCATCCAAATTATATAATTTCAATACTACTAAAAATGTTATGTATTTAGTACAATATTTAAACAATGATCTCATAGCAAATTTATTTAACATCTTAATCAAAATTTCAAAATAAAAAAGTACGTCCAGAATTCCAATTTATATTTCTTCAATATGGTCTTCATCATTATTTACACAGATATTTATATTAAATGATCCATAAACAATAATATCATCCTAATCGGAGTACAATTTTGTATTTTCAACATGCTTACACCCATATATATTTCTCAAATATGTTCAATAGAATGTACATATTCCTATAACTCTTTTGGAATTATTTTTATTGATTGGAGATAATATAAACATAGACAATGTATTAGATATTATTCATATTCATTCTCTATCTTAACCATGACCGAATCTATAACTAATTGTTGATATAATTTTTTATATAGTATAATACATCAAGTTATTACATATTTATAAGGAAATAGGTTCATAAAATATTAATTTTATTTAAATAAAAAATAAATACCCATAATATATTCCTAATCAAAGCAGAAAATTTTACATTCTTCTAACAAGGTGAACCCAATATAGTATTTTTCATATAATTTAAACGTAATGTACTATAATTGTGTAATTTAATTTTGTAAAATAATTATTCCTCCAATAGTATGTTTTATCCTCTATATTCATCCAAAATTATAATCGGTGTCTAGTATGGGATGACTACTTTTTACAGTATGAAAAAAACATATATGTCTATCCGGAAGAGATAGGGAATGAGACTATGGTAAAAAATGAAATAATTTCCATTCAATATATGAAGCTGAAGAGGTTTCTAGTTGAACCCATAAATATAAATTTTCCTAGGCATGGAGTTAGTGAAAAATTAGAAAATATTTAATTGTCTGTTACGTAAAGGTGAAAATATTAACAGTAGTCATGTGATCCTAATAAGGCGATCCTTCATTGTTGAGACCATGAGATGGATAAATTGGATGGCCTTACACACACTCTTACTGATTCATCCATTGTGATTTCAATATAAATATAAATAATTTCTTTACTCCAAGAAAATGAAAATGAAAAATGTTTTTGAACTAAATATTTGAAGTGAATAAAATCCCATTAAAAAAGAAGATAATTATAGTAAATTTTTTGTAAGCATTCTAGTTGGGAGCCAAAAATGTTGGAGTGTATTGTGTTTATTAGTTTTTTTCATGTGTTATTAGGTGGGATATTTGGTGTTTTGTTGACTTTCTCAGTGGAGTATAAAAGGAGTGGGAAATTTGAGGTGAACGTGACTTGTTAGGGATCAAGTTTAATGTATTACTTATTTAAATATCCATAAAAATATATAATAAATTTAATTCATATAATTAATTTACCATTCGAAAGTTTCTTTCAATCCAAAATTCTTCTTTCCATTAATTATGATATATTACTTATAATAGGCATCCAATTTAAGAATATATATTTTCAATTTCATTTAGTTTCATTAACCAAGTTCTGAAAGAATTTTTATTATAAATAAATAGATTAAAACTCATTATTCCATGTATAATTTTAAATTAAATTATTCATATTGTTACTAAAATGTATTCCTTAGTATACTATTCCACATAAACACATATATTAATCTTCATCACTGATTAAGTTTTAGGGAAAAATTATAATTTAATAGAAGTATTTCATTGTAAAATGTTGTTATTTACTTTCATTTAATTGAAAACTATATTTTTCAATTTGTGTAAAACACATTCCTTTGATCATACACAGTCAGGTTATAACCATTTTTTTACACAGGGTCAATGGTCGTGGAATTTCATAAATCTAATGGAAGAAATTTTTATTGATGATATGAATGAAAATGGATTTGATGGTATGATTGTTTTGAAGAATATTATAGACCATGAATGAGGAGAATAAACAAATATATATTTATGTTATTTCCCACTAACAAACCCCTATTTAAAAAGTAGTTGTGTTTTTTATCTAACATATACTTTACAAATCCTAGAAAATCAAAAAAAACTATTTCCATTTTCATTAAAACATGACAATTATATTCCATTAAAAAACATTCAAAAAATTCTATTAGAATAGAAATCCAAACCATTCCTATTGATACAATATAGATATAAATAATAGTATCATTTTATTCATCACCACTATTTTAGAAAGAATTATATTTTTTATAAAACATTCTTATTATGTTTTATTGGTATTTAATGTAATGTAAGTGAAAAAAATTTAATTCATTAAATCATAATAACTCATAACATATTAATAAAATAAATTCATATAATTTTGATAATGAATGTAATGGTGGGGTAGATAGTGGAAAATTGGTGGACTGAGGCAAGAAATATACGTTGGAACATAGAAATAAGTCGTATTGTTAGCATTGGGATATGATTAAATGTTCTAACACCAAAAAACCCCTTTCTACTTATCATTTACAGGTACCACCATGCGTAATGGTAGAAGGTTTTTGAGATGAACAACTAGTATATAAATTCAATCATAGTGATGAATAATTATAAATAGTTGAAAATGAACATCAAATAAAGGTAGATGTTGAACAATCAATAGCTTGAAAAAATAATTATTGGGTGGAAAATAAGCAAGGTTGATCTAGGATAAATAAAACCCTCATGTTTATGAAATATTCAATAAATTTAGGATGATTAAAAAATGTTAGAGGGGAGAATCATAATAAAAGTGATCACATAACATTATTATAATATGATATTATATTTTTAATAAAACAAAATAAGATAATAAATAATCAATGAAAAATATAAGGAAAAATATTTAAACTCATGAAAACCATTGAAACCAAAGAAACAGTGAAATTATCCTCATTAAATCCCATAAAACCATTTTATTCCATATAAAAAATCCTAAATAAAAATTAAAACAATAAATTTATTTTATACACACATTATAAGACATTAAAATACCTCATTAGAAAAAAACTTATTTACATATGAAATTAATAATCATTATTATATATGAAAATGAGTTGCTATTCCATAATAATTCTTTCAAATTACGTTAAATATTCAAATTATATTTTTTCTTATGAAACAACCAAATTCAACTATATTATTTAAACATTGATTATCATAAAGGGAAAATTTTAATAATGAAAATTTGCATCTTTTATATTGAAAAATAATCATTTTAGAAATAATTATAGATCAAAATTATAAAATTTATATATATACATAGAAAATATAATTACAAATAAATGTATATTTCTTTTTTAAAATATCAATTTTCCTTTTTCTGAAATATAATATAATTCATAACATGCTTTTTAAAGTACCGTACCAGCATTTGAAACATTTCATAAAGGGATAAACAATTAAATTCACCTTTTATTAAACACATTTTTTTAAATATAATTTTTTACAATATAAAATTTAAATCCATATGATGTTTTATTCAATTAAATATAGTATGATGCAACAAAAAAATGAACATGAAGAGTAAAATAAAAAAATTAAATATAACTAGATAGGTAAATCAAACAATGAAAATATAATGGATTTAATGTAACCAAAATCCAAAAATAAATCACACATCAAACATAAAATAAAATGTTTTATTAAATTATAAATAAAAAAAAAATATATATTCAAAATTATGGACGGTAACACTTTATACATTTAATTAGATACAGAAAAACATCCCACAAACATTAAATTTCATTAAATTATCAGACATGAAAAATACCCTTTTCAATCCTAAAACAATATATCCTTTTATTTTTCTATGTAACACATACTATTACTCCATGAATACAAATAATTATTAAAGATATCTTGGATATAAAATTTCAAGCATCCAAGGTACCTAATTAAAACGTGGGAAACATGGGATCTCTTATAAAATCATTCTCGGATAATCTAATTACTTAAAATGATGATACAATGCTCTTAAATAGATCCTGAACACTATATGGGTCAGGAAATTGAAATTTATTACCTAAAAACCACATGCTTTGGAAAATAGAGAAAAGTACTTGGGGAAGTGAACGAAGAGCATGGAAAGAGGATAAAATGAAGGAGAATGATTATATACACAAAACATGGATCTATGATATCACTGATCCATCAAAACACCACATGCTTATCCAAAACATGGATGCACCAATAGACGAGAAGAAATAAATTATACAGCTTATATTTGATGCTTTATTAATATGAGAGAAAGGTCAAGGGTGATAAATAAATGTAGTGGAGTCCCATGAGATCATGAGTGGGATAATGGAAATTTTTTTGGTTATGGTTCTTTTAAAATATTTGAGAGGGTTTTATACGCGCAATTAGAAGAACATTTACAAGTATTGCTTTTATCATCACTAAAATAATAATCACAAATAAAAACTTCCATAATAGTGATTTTTTATTGGTGATTAATATTTATAATTCTAATTAAAAATAAATATTTATGAAAATTTATTAAAAATATTTTTATATAATAATAAATTTATTAATGTCATTATATATATGTATATAATTATATATTATAAATAAATATATATTTTATCTTATGAATATATTATATATATTCACTATTTAAATATATTTAATATAATTTAATTATTATATATATATATTATTATTTATGAAAATGTACAGAAATTGTTTTTCTAGAAAATTATTTAGATTTATTTGTGATTATAAATATATATTTTTATAAATATAAATAATATAATTTTGTAAATATATTTTATGTAAATATGTTCTTAAATATATTTATTACATTTTATTTTAATGAATAAGTATATTTTAATAATTATATATATATGTATAAATATATATTTAATAACAAAATATAAATATAAATAATAATGTCTAAAATATATTCATTATATAAATATGTTTTTTAAAATTTTATAATTATAAATATATTAATATCATTATATATACTAAAATAAAAATATTTTTAATGTATATATATATATATTAAATATATTCATTATTTAGTTATATTTATGATAATTTAATAATTTTTAAATATATAAATATTTATTTATAAATATATAAATTCTTCTTAAAAAATTAATACTTTTTTAATATAAAATATAAAATTTGATAAATATAGTAACCATAAATTTATAAATATATTTTGTTGTAAATATTTTTTTTATTAATATTCATTCATAAATATATTTTTTTCATTTTTAATGTATATATAATATTAAATGAATGTATGTAAAAAATAACTCAAATTGAATAATTACTAAGGAATAGACAACAAAATATATTAGAAAAATGTATATGTGTTTTAATAAAATAAATTTGTAACAAATATGGATATCTATTGAACTGAAGATGGATTCATAATTTTTAGAATTGAATCATAATAAATATATATAAATATATATTTATAAAAAATATTATAAAATGATTAGATTTCAAAAAATGAAATTAAATAATATAAATATTTAAAATGAATAAATAATACAAATTGTAATAATATTTAAAAATGAGTAAATAAAATTAACTGATTAAAGATATAATAAGTTAAATATATCTTATTGCTAAATGAAATTCTAAAATGAAACATAAAATTTAAATTATTTCTATAATTAAAAGGTCGGTGTGTTTCTTTATAAGATGCATTTTTTATGAGGCCTGGGTAAATAACCCTTTATTGAAAAGAGAAAAATAGTACAAGTAAAGAGAATGTGTGTCAAACTGAACACATACCATTGGAAGAATGAAAGAAAACAATAAAGAAAAAATAAAACATCAACCAAATATGGACACACAACACATCATGCCATGGTAAGAATCAAATTCCCACCTTAGGTAGAACCATTCAATCCCCACTAGAGAATGTTCTCATTCATTGATGTGAAATGAATCCACCCCGACCATGTCTAGGATGAACTTGAATCTATGGTTTATAATTCTACCACGGTGACCCACCATCGTCAACAGAGTCATCATTTGAACTCATGTTTATTTATTTTTACTTTAGCTGAATCAATAAACATGTGTGCATCCTTCTCACCAATGGAAAGAAGATAAAAGGGATTATATGTATGTAGATTACATATGAATTATTGAGTTATTTCATAGAATATCATGTAACATTTGAGAGTGTATGAATAGACTGACATTCCCATGGACTTGAGAGCTATTGTATAAAATCCTACCTAAGGATATCACTAAAATAAATTTCGTATTGGTGGATAAAATGGATTAATATTGTTTGTCTAAATGGGTGGGTGAAGAAAAATCACCATTCTATACTATTATTGTACAACATTCAGTATTATCTCTGATATCTATTTTACCGAAATTAAATATTTTAGTTTCTTCATTATGTAATCCCTTGTGGGTAGACATCACTCCAGGTTATTTGAATCCAAAATAAACCATTCAATATTTCTGGACAATTAGAGCCAATGAATCATCTTTATATGGATTCTCAATATCATTAATAGTTTTTTTTTAAATCCTAGATCTACCAAAAGGTAGTAGCTGTGATATGGGTTTCACTAAACAGACCTCAATTGTCCATTTAAATAATTTTAGGCATCATCATATAGTGTTGTTAGGGTACTAGAAACCAGGATTCAATCATTTACCACATTAATTGAGGATATAATTTTTTTTCAATTAAGAAACTCTGAGGTAGGATAAAACCAGTATTTTTGTACATTTGGTTTCATAGCTGCATCCATCATTAATTTACAATTTATATTCATTGAGGTGATTAATTTTTAATTTTTCTATAAATAGAGGTCATCGGTAATTAGTGTTTCATGTTTAAACTCATACATTACTTCATCTTCCAAACATGTTCATTCTCCAATAACATCAAAATTTGAGGTGACCATTTCTGAAAATTGATCATATAATTATCTCGTTGATGATTTCAATGAATAATTCACAATACCTTCTTTAACCCATTCCACGTTCCATTATTACATTGGAAATAATATCTCTTCAACTTGACCTTTTTGTGTCTCAACGACATAAGGGAAGTCCATACCATCCTTGACATCCTGTGATGATACAAAAATAGTATGATCACCCAAAGAGGGGGCATTGGGGGATGAGGGTTTTCTTATCCATTCGTTTGTCTCACCCACTAGTATAAACTCATACACCATCCATCATACACTTGGTTTGGTAATATCTGTTACAATCAATACATAAGTGTCCTCTTAAATTATAAATTCCCTAATATCTATTTCTATGCAGGTCATCTTTGGAGTACCTGACCCATTACAGTCACCAAAGTAAATGGTATGCCTCTAATACTCCACACACAAAATCTATATCATCATTAGGGTTAGAGAAAATTATCCTCTTGATGACTATGGTGTTAATTTCCACCTCATCAATCCTTCATTAAAAATTAATTAATCATTACCTCGTTGAATCACTATCAATAATAATTTGATCACTTATTTCTATTGAAATGTTATGCAATATCTCCATAAGTGTTATGATCCATTTGACTCTTTGGATCCTATTCCACACATACACAAAATAATTCCTAATTCTTGAAATTTTAATATCAATACTCCATTAATGAATCTCAATAGAACTATACTTTAGATACATTTGACCAAAATTTCATACGTTGTAGAAAAAATTATTTGATGGGGATAAAAATGGAAAAATCCAAGACCGATATAAATTCAACACCAATCAGAAAATTCTCAATTTTTTGAGATTCTTCGGACTAAGTCATTAAGTCTCCATTTTTTCCCACATTTCATAAGAATAAGATTCTCAATTTGTGATTTTTTCCCATAGCATACCATTTGGATATTGACTCAGAACTTGCATCGAGAAGTACTAATGTACCCTTTTAGAAAATGTAACTTCTATCTGATTCTCTGATGGATTAAACAGAGTGCATACCTTATTCAATTATTGAAAACTTACCATGATAAGAGGTTTTATCCAACAGGATGACATGTTATAGGTAATATTATATATATTAAATTGAATAATAAAATGAAAATTAATTAAATGATTGTTAATCGATATAATTATCCAATATTGATAATTATTATTAATTTTAAATTACAAACCAATCCTCAAAAATTATATGACTTATTTAATGTATGGAAAAATATTCTCTCTTATATGCAAAATATGTTATGAAATATTATATATACATAAATGGTTGAGTCCACGGCTTAACATCCATTTCCCCAAAATTTAGGAAATATTATATATATTGATTGATATATATATTAATATAGAAATATATATGAATATTTTTATATATAAGAAATAATAAATTCAATAATGAAAATTATGTATATATATCATTAACAATGAATAATACATTAATATGTTTTTAACAACATCTATTTATTCATTTTTTATATTTACATTCAATATAAATTATTTATTAGTATTTATAATTAATGAATATATATATTTTATTTATTATCTATTATTAATAATAAAATCTTGAATAATTTTTGAAATAATTTTTTAATTTATGCATTTTTAATTTTATTTTTAATTTTCAAAATAAATTCATTATATATATATGTAATATAATTTCTATTAATATTGATAATTTATATATATACGTGGAATGTATTCATTTTTATTAATAATTATATAATAAATAAATTTTTGAATTTTTTTTGGAATTTTATGTTTTTAAATTTCTTTAAATTTATTCATTTTATATAACTATTTTTATAATTTACTATTTGTTAATAAAAATAATTTACTAAATAAATATATTTTTCTTATTAATAACGATTTAATTATTTTTCTTAAAAAACATTTTTAATTTATTCAAATTTAATTTAAAATTGTTTAATAATTTTAAATTTTGAAATATTTTAATACATGTATTTTTAAAGGATTGTATAAAAAATAGTGCATGAATCATGACCCGATAATGGTAGCTGCACAGATTGGCGGGACGAGTTGTATGTTTGATAGGAGGTCAGGGCCCACAAGAATTGTATATCATACTAAAGAACACATGGGCCTATGACTGGGTTCATATATCTTACTATAGTGTATTTGTGTGGGCTCATCCCACAGAGATAGTTCAAACGTGGCATGCAACATAATCATATATAATGAAGCATCTGTACAAAAGATATTTGGGTGTGGGTATTTCAAGATGTGCCATGACCAAAATTATTACTAAGAAAGCACTGAATAAGGGTATCATTTAAATTTAATGATAAAAGAAAAACTTTATTATATCAATTTTAGAACTAAAAAATTGTATCCTTTATGAGAAATTTTATCTAGTGTGGATAAAGGTTAGTGTTGGTTACTAAGTGTTTTTTAGTACTGTATGGGTTTTCTATGACCTCTATAGACCCTTGACATAATTGAGTTGACTCTGTCATATAAGTAGGCATGTCGGAGGTCAAGAGTCTCTTCTGCAAAACCCTAGGGATTTAGAATGGGGTTTTAAAAAATTTTATTGGTTCATGAGTTTACATTCATTCCTTATATGATATTTTACGACAATATATTAATGGGATAAGATTCTTGGAAGTCAATTAATATATCTTCTTTGGTATTTTCTGATTCAAGTGTAAAGAAACCTCTATGTTTCCACAATAATTTTAATGTTACAGTTGTTTCATTATAGTTTGATACTGATCTTCAATATGTTATCTAGTTATATTTTATTGAATTTGTGTTTTTAAATGCATCATAAATAGTAAAATAAGATCACATGTAATGTATTTATATATTTTATTCATCATATATCTTAAATAATTAAATTTTTTTCTTGCTACTTGTTGACATAACTTTAATATCCACTTTTCAAATATATATTTTGTGTAATTAGTCATGTGAAAATTTCAATCCTATTATGATATATATATGTATATATATAATGAAAAACAAGTTTGTAGGTATGTCTATCAACAAACACTATTCGAAATGATATGGTTATAACCTGTATCAGTGTATATTCTTGGATAATCCTTCCAGTAGAAAATATGTTTGTGTGCCCGATCACTTAATAAGTTGTACCTATAAGAATATTTTTTTAATCATTTTAAATGATTTTATTTCATTTCAATAAGATAATGCAATTATGAAACATGATGGGTGAAACTAGAATAGAAATCAAGAATTATCCAACATATGAGGATGTCGTAGTACCACAATAGGCTACGTATTATGATTCATTATAGCATGATCATGAAATTTGTGTGGTGTTTCATGTGGAAAACTACCCAACTTCTAGATTAATCCATTATATTCCTCCAATAGTAAGATGGGTTTAGAGGATGAAATTTTACTACGCCCATGATTTATATCTCCTCTACCCTCTTGGATTCTCAAGCACATATGTTCAACAAGATGTTTGGAGTTAACAGAAATTATCTAGGGAATCATTAAATTGGAATAGACTCCTTGGGCCATGGGTGAGAAGTTTAATAAAAATATGATTTTGTGACCCACTTGGACATGTATAAGTGTTATGGGAAATACATGAATTTGTGAGGGTATTACATAGTAGGATATAGTGAATCCTTTTCAGGGATTTCATTCATGTCACATAGAAATATGTGAAAAAGTCAAGGGTATTTGATATTAACATTCATCCAGAGAAGATACATATCGTTAGTGGCATTGAACTAATGATATATATAGAGTCTCTTCGAAATGTACTCATTTTTTATAATAATCTAGAGGATGATAAAAAAACTAACTCACCATGAAAAAAATTATTCAAAAATTGGTCATCACAATTCTACATAGAGTATAGTTTTTGGAAGTATGAAGAGTATTTATGAGGTGGAATATAGGATTAAAGATTAGTTTTTAAGTGTAGGGAATCATAACCTCCCTATATAAGTGGAGGATATAAATGGTTATAAAATGATTGATGGATGGAACATTATTATACATCATTCATGAAGACATTTAGGGAATGAGACATATGTTTTAATGTTGGACATCTATAGTTATTTTCTTAAATGGTTTTATAAATTGAATCAAGGATATTAGTTTATGGATTAAGAAGAGCTCTAATTTAGAGGATTCAGGTCCCATAAACCCCGCTGACTCTGATGAGTTATACGATGAAAATGAAAGACCCTTCCCTAGAGTCTTGTATGATATATTAAATGGTGTTAGATTTCATTGTCTATGTAAAGGGACCCTATATAATTCTATGTATAAATTTTTTATATCCTCTATTTTAATTACTGGTCATTTTAATATATGAAGTTCTCATTATATTTTATACTCGTAGGTTTTTGATGACCTATATTTACTTGTTATGTTATATTAAATGTTTCTATGTCTTTCAATGTCTTTGGGAATGAATGAGTCTTGACAGTTATTTCCATAGTGTCCCATAGTTTCTTCATAAATAATAATATATATGGGACATACTAATCATTGGTATGACGTATTTCTATGTCATCTTTGGAATTGAATTTTTGATTTCATTATTACATTATATGAACTATTAGAATATATTTTTATATTTCTCCATGCCTAGAAGATTATTTTTACTATTGACCAATGAGTGGGAAATAAGATAAAGAATAATATGATTATAAAATTTCATGATTATAACTATTATTATGTATTCTGTAAGTTTAGTTTTGAAGAATAATTAACTCTAGGACCTTGAATATTTTCTTTAGTGGCGGTTCATTATTAGGATATCTTCACAAATGAATTCTCTTTATTTAATCAAGTCAATGAAATTGACATTTGGATAGATCATATATATAGAATTCAATTAATATAAATTCATCCTCATCATATAGAATTTTATTATTTATATGGTTTTAAGATGTACATCGTGTAGTCATTGGTGAATTACATTGTCAGACAAAACACATTTCCATAAACTGATCCAATATTTTTTCTAACAAGATTGAAGTTAATCTATGAATATTTTTCGAAGAAAGGAGGATGTATTAATTAATAATGATGAATAGGTTCCCTTTATAAAGGATTAGTGATTTTCATGATCTATTATATGGTGCCCAATGATTTGCCATGATTTATATGTATTCATGAAGTAATTATTTTCATTTGAAATATGAGGACATTCCCATGAATGCATTTATTATTAGAAACTGACTTTATTAGTATCTTTTCATTCCATTTAGGTTAAAAATGATCTCATATTGTTCATCTCTGTTATCAATGTGATAATTCATCCATGTTTAGACTCTATCATTATTTTATTGATGCATGATAGAAATATATATTCAAGGACATTGAATTTACTGTCTATAAATGTTGGATTATATTGAAAAGACATCAATAACATTTGATTTATAAAAAAATAACTATGTGTCACTTATTGATTCATGGTATATAGTTCATCATGAATTTAGTTTTCCAGTAAAGAATTTATGTGGACCTGAAGACGATATACGTTGTAATTTCAAGGGAAATTATAATTAAATTATATTTGATAATAATTCCCCTTTCAATTTCGGATACTATAATTCTTTAGTCTAGGAATTTTCCCATTTTCTAGCTTCAAAGACAGAGTTTACAAAAAATGTATTGCTTGAGTGTAATGATATTTTTAAATAGGAAATATTTGATCAAATTTAGAGATTATATACAAAACAGTTTTTAATACTATAGATTTATTTATTTGATACATAGGGTCTTCTTATGCCTCAGATGTTGGGATATGATACTCATTTATGTAGAGGGATCATGCAGTCCCATATGGGTGAAGTCATCTAATACCACATTATTGGATCTACCCAGTATAAGACTTGGTGTTTGGAGTTCAAGTGCATGATCTAATGTGTTTATTATATAATGAATTCACCATGAATGGTTCCATAAACATGATCCATAAGATGTTTTGACACATCCTTTCATTGAGGTATCATAATTTGATATAGATTCATGGGATATATTATATATAGATATATACCATACAAATATCCAATTATAAATGGAGTGAGAGTTTTGTTGTAAATTCTCCAAATTTGAAAAAATCATGGATACATGAGCTCAAAGAGAATCCATACAATAGAAAGTAGCTTTTGATAATTTTTTTTCAGTGTCTATTTTTTAAAATTATTGATCATGGAGTTATTGTAAATACCTTGTACCTAGTTTCATAGAGATAGTGGTTAAATTTTACATGTTCACCAGATACAAAGAATCACATACTAAAGGGATAAATATTTTATTTGTCTTGGTAAATTAGATAATGATTTTAATTTCAAATATTATGAAAATCAAAAATTAAGAAATCCTTGTTCTGAAAACTAACATTTGAAATTTGTATACGTTGAATAATCAAGTATATATAATCATAAACCATCAAGTGTAATATAGTGAATGGTACTGAAATTTTACATCCTTAGTCAAACTAATGAAACAGTATCCTAATATAGTAAAAGGATTTTATAAATTCAATTTATCACCATTGGATCATAGTTATAATACTTCTTTTATTTCTCTTATGAATATAACAACTTTTAAAATTTCAACAATTTTGAGGAAAATTGCCATATCACATTGGAAATCCATTTTTTAAAAAAGTGAAAAAATATTTTGAAAATAATTTTACTTGATTATAACAATTTATACATATATTTTATGTATTAGATCATCGAGTGGTCATTATGACATGAAATTATGTTCATGGTGTACATGATAAAATGACCATTCCATTTAAATTTTCTGTTTAACCCAAATATGCCTTATTATTAAAAACTCATGAAGATTACATTCATGAAATTTTTAAAAAATATTCTAAAAATGAATTCAGTAAGTAAATCATGAAAGGAAGAAAATAATTTGGATTTTTTTAGAAAAAAAATTATAAAAAAGAATATTCTTTCGAATTTTAAAATATAGTCGGATATTTGAAAACCAAATTTCATAATCATTTAAAGTAATAAATACTCTGAAAATAGTAATATTAGTTGAAATTTTCATAAATACCAAATTACAATGATATAAATTTTTATTATAATAGAAATAAAATTTATTTATATATGCTATAAATAAATGAAAATAATTCTAAATAGTGCTGAGATTGTGAAATAATCATTTAACACAATGGTGTCTTTTGAATTATAAGAACCATGAATAAAAAAATCATTATGAATTACTTAAAATTAATATAATTATGTTAATAACATTACATATATATTAGAGATTTATATACACCCCGGAATAGAATAATTGGTAAATATATCTTATGTCTCGTGTGAGTATTACCCATATGAGAAACTTTTAGGTCCCACCAAATTTCTATCATAAATGTTCAAAATCTTATATAATAAATATTTGAATATATTAAAAAATTTATACAACCATAAACATATATACTATAAAATATATAGTTTATTTTTATTTCTTTATCGCTCATTTAGTATAAATTATGAGTTCAAGTCACTATTTTGGTTTGCATTTACATAGTTTTTTTTATTTTGGTTCATTAATTTCATTCATTTTACATTGATCATGGTTCCCCACTATAAATAATACTCACATCGATATTTCCTCATATTTATTAATTATACATTTATTTCAATGAATCTATAAATTTTATATATATACAATGGACTACACTATTAATGGAGAATGTTGGTCGTATGTGTGCATGAACAATGTTTACTTTTTTCTTGAGGGATGTCACAAAATAATAATAAAAATTAATTATTCTTCATAGATTCATTATTATGAAATATATTGAATTTATATTAATCAAATACTACCTTATTTATAACTGTGTAAACATTTTTGTAAAATTTTGACACATCACTATGTAAAGGTAGTAATCGACACATACTCTCTTGTGATGTAATAATTTCCCCGCGATTTTATAATTAATAATTTATATGTGATATTATATTTTAATAGTCATGGTTAGGTAATAAATATCACATATATTCATTAAATGTAACCTTAATACCTTTATTAATAGATTATGTGAAATTGGAATCAAATTTCTTCGTGAGACTGTAGTTTTCTTGACACTCAAGAAATGTTATTATATCCCCCACAGAATGGAAATTAAGAAGTTATATGGGATAAAATATTTGAATATGTATAATAATACAATTAATATGATATTTATATGTAAAATTTGTTACTATATCCATCCTTGGTATGTTGTGAAGGAAAAATGATTACATCGGTTTGCGATGTGGGAGTATTCTATACACACAACTAAAGGTTTCTTTTTTCGTACGATGTAAGTGGAAATTGATATAGGTAATATTATTAATATTGTAAAAGCCTTTTATATTATAAATAATACTTATATTTTATGATAATAATTTAAAAATATTTTATGGACCTGGAAGAATAATTATAATAGATAATATTGCTTGTAATTTTACCTCTTCTTGAGAGAAGTATTTTAGGTTTAGACCTAAATCCATCCAATATAAGATTTATGGTCAAAATAAGTCCATTAAGATTATTTGTGGTACTAAGGAATTAATTCACATTTATCCAAGAAAATGATTTTGTAAAAAAAAATTCATGTTTTTTACATTTATCTTCTTAGTTTAACCACCAAAAACCAATTTTTTACATTAATAGTGATAATTGATATTTACTCTTTTCAATACACAATTGGGTAAAATTTTAGTTCTAACTTATTTATTAATATATCATATGTTTATTCAAAAAAATGAATCTATTTTTTAAAATTCAATACACATAATTTAATTAGCTCATTTCAATCTTAAACTCGAATGTGTGATGAAAAAGCTACTTCCCAAAGGCAAAATCGTTATAAGTATAAAACGTTTTAATATTTAAGTTCATTATATAATTTATTCTACTGAGATAAATTTAATTTATAGTAATATTATTGAGATATTAATTCTTTAAAAATTATTTATTATTTTATTAATCTTTTATAATAATTTATATTCAAATCTATTTTGAAATAAAAATATTTGTTTTTACTATTCATAGTGACATGAAAAATTTTCAAAAATTAAAAATAATTATTCATAATATAATTTATATATGACTATTTCAAAAATATTATTTGGTTTTATCAAATAAATTTTTTATAGTTTTTAAATTTTTTACTACATTTAGTGAAAAAGAAGTGATGAGACCATTTTCATGGATAAAATATAATTTATCAGAAAAAAATAGTTTATATTCAAATATTAGTTATTTTTATATCCAATAAATAGATATAAAAATAAACAAGTTTAAAATATATATTAATCACAATTTTTTATTTTTTATTAATACACTATTATTTAACAGCTAGGTTGTAATGGACATTTTAAAATAATAATTTTATTCACCATTTTACTTCATTTAAACTTGTAGTTCTATGAATCTTAAGCCATTAAAGGAGTAGAATTTATTTTAAAATTAATATATAAAAATGTATCGTGGTCTTATGTTTTCTTATAATATGGGAATTTAATTTCCTATGTGAAATCAAAAAATATGTTCTTATTTAAAAATTTAACAATGCTATAATCTACCTAAAAAAATAAGTTGCATCACCATAATTTAATATTGATCTCTAAAATCAGGTTATTGAAATTTGAATATACCCTACTTGAAACACTGCATCATAAAAAGTTCTAATAAGACCTCAATATAATTTGAGATGAAGGAAAGGAATAATTTTATCTAAACTAATATATATTTGGTTTGGATATAGTATAACATTAGTGGTAGGATGACATTTGGACTTGAAAGAATATAATAAATAATTATGGATGAATGATAGTGATAATTGATCCTAATAATTTGAATTATCTATAAAATTAAATGACCAAAATTCCATAAATATGTGTTGAGTTATGTTAATATTTAATTGGTTTTGAATAATTATTCTAGGATAACATATTCATCTAATGATCATGTTCCTAGTGTCGAGGAAAAACATTACCATATTGATAAATAACATTACACCTTCAGTTACATGATGTCATTCTTTTTATAGGCCTACTATCATCCTTTTGATTCCATTAGAATAATTCATACATAAACACTAAATTAAAAAAATGAATATCTAATTGGAATTTTTATTCAAGAGGAACTAAAATTAAGATATAGTAACTTATTTTATAAATAAAATAATGATATTTCATTCCTCAAAAATGTTGATATTTAACAAAAATAATTTGTTTAAAAAATATATCCAATACAATACATTATTAAATAATAATAATATCATATATACCATAAAATAAAATAATCGTGGTGCCCAATAGATTCATATAATTACCTCTCTGTCATTATTAACTCAAAATATTTCACATATCAATTTTTAAATTCTCTTAATAATTATTATTCAAAGAAGTAGAACATTCCACTAAATAAATTTTCAAGGTCATAAATACCATTAAACATATACTCTAACAATATTAATGAATGTTTACATGAGTAAAATAATTAAACATACAATATTTACTCAAAAATGAATATCATTAAATTAATATTCTTATATCATAATTCCTGATTCTAAATACACAACACCACTAATCATTCAAAATTGGACATAGTATTAGTATATGATTGCCCAAGATCCCTTATCATCTTTTATGTTACATTCCATTGATTCTTGGGTAAGTTGTCTGCACATTTCCATATCTCATTATAGTTTAAATATCTAACATAAAGGATTATATGATATCCGTGAATTCATGTGCTCGATGTCTTTTCTCTCCCAATATAATGATAAATCATCTCCCCTAAAACATGTACAATGTTATTTTTTCTACAATTATTACTTAAAGGAAAACCTTACTTTCAATTATTTATTAAACCATTTTTTGGCCATACATCCTATTCTTATCATTCATCCCTTATAATCAATAATATATAGAGAAGTATTTATAAGTCTTGATTGAACATGATATTTCATCCTCATATATTTAGAATGTTAGGTATAATAGTTCCTTTTGAAGATAAGTATTTACCCCAATATTGAAAATATCAATCTATCCCTTTTTATTATGTACATATTCTAATGAAATATTATCTAACATTGTAATTTTTTTCATTCAAAGCACTATTTTTGCCTCCATTTTTCTAGGGATTCATGAATTTCCAATCCATTTCATCTCATTACTCATGAGGAAAACACATTTATAAAAAGATCAAGATAAATAACTCTAGTCTATGATTTTTATTAAATAATCATCATTATGTTTCTGAATCCATTATGATCATTGATTTATATCCCTCGAGAGATAAAAAACATCAATGAAATATTCCACTCATTCATTTCTTCCCAAAGTTAGAAATATTTTCTATAAATAACATATTAATTTCTCACCTAAAAATTTATTCATATATTAAATTAATGATTTATTTTAATAATAGATAATGATATATAAATTATTTACACTACATGGTGGATCCAAAAGTAATTCCCTATAAGAAATGTTAATATTCAAAACCTATGTCTATCTTCCCAATATTGTTATAATTTGAATTGTTATAGATGATGATCTAACTCCTACATCATTATAATACCTTAGAGGTAAATTCCTACAAAGGTTCAATTAATAAAAAAAATTTATATTCTATCATCTATGAACCACTTCTCATCAAAGAAATATAATATATAAAATCATAAAATTTGGAAACATTATGTATAATAAAAAAAGGATTTTTTTTTATATTTTGAAATATTTATGAATAGATAATCTCATATTGAAAAAAATTGTATTGTTATTAATTCTTGAAAATTATAATAATATTTCCAAATTCATTATAATGGTTTGTAATGATTCATATAATTAACCTAATTGTGTCCCTCGAGAGTTTCAAAATATGTTCGAAATAATTCTTATTGTTGGGAAACCAGAAATGATATAGTCTTGTCTGATGAAGAATTTATGGAGTTATTACCCCATGTTATTTGTATTCTAGAACCCTGATTAATTTTAATATCCTGATAAGGATGAATTTATAAGAAGTACCACATAGTTTATACATTACCAAAACAATAGGATACAGTTCTATAATTATCATCAAATTCAACACTCAGTTATGTTTTAAATACCCTTATCCTATTATCCAATAGCTCGAGGAAACAACATTACATTTGTATAAGATATTATAAATCATATACTAATGGAATAAATATTTTAGTTGTTTTGGTACACATTATACATCCTTGAAATTCATATTGGAATTGAAAACAAAAAACAAACCATTTCCTTAGAACCAATGTCTTTCTAATCATGTATCCATGCATATCAATATAAATACACTACATTGCTTCTAGGGTAATAAAAAACCTAAGAAATTGATTATCAAAAATACTCAATAATAATAACAATACATTATAATATATCACGAATAATTAAATAATTAATATATCAATTTATATAACATAATACCATGGAATATATTCAATAAATTAATCATAATATGGATGAAAAAATGATGATTTAATAAATCCATTTAAATAATGACATAAGTATAGAGCATTTTAATTGTTGTTCTATACAATTGAATAATGAGATGGAAATCTATAAATTTTATACTAATTAGGGAATGAAAAAATATAGAAATATGAAAAAAATACTTTTAATAATAGTCACTTGAATATTTAAATATGGGGGTAGTAGCCCATCTAATTTGTACAAGTATTTTGATTCATTGGACCTGAAAATTAAATGGGTGAAATCTATAAATTTCTTACATACATCAGATATTATTAATAATTAGTTCATCATATTATGGGGTGAAAAAATAACTATAAAATTTTATATTGTCAAATAAAAAATATGAAATGTTAATACTTACCCCAACCAAATGAACATAATACTAAACCATCTAGAGTAACATATATAATGGTAATTTATAAGTACATCTTCATTCTATAATATCATAAACCATCCAAAAAAATAATTAAGATGATGTCAATATAACCTATCCATAATGGACAAAATGTATAGTGAAAAGTGGATTTCACTGTTCAATATAAAAACCATAATAAATTAATTTAAATAAAATTTGAGGAAAATAACCATCTCCATTCAAACTAATTTTTAAAATAATTTTTAGTAATATTTCTGATGAACGTGACCTTTGAAAAAATGAAATGTATTCTACAAAAAAAATTATTCCTGAGGGCTAAAAATTACGATCATGTTGTACACATAAAATCCTAGATTCCATTCTAATTTTCAAAAAAATCCCAAAATTTCTTTTTTTGTGAATTTGAAATGAAGATTCATTTCAATACATTTCTATAATGTTAAAATGGATAAAAATAAATTATTTTTTATTTATAAATGAATAGTTTTTTAAAACATATTATGAAGACAAGGATTTTGATAAAAATTGACTTTTTACTGAAGAGGTGAATCATGTCATATTTTCTTAAAAACATTACATTAATAATAACATATTATAATAAGGGGTAAAATTATACTCTCATGACCTGACCCAACGGGGCGTAACTCACAACTCCACAAGCCCACCTCTAATAATACAGGGGCTGGCATACAACATTGAGTAGTCTATCACACATATGGGAGGCCATAGCATAAGGTACATGTACACATGCACCCTCTAACAACTACATTAAACATTGAAAAAATATCTAAAAAACTGAAATGAAATTCATGCATTCATCTATCCCACATTAAGAGTACACTCGTAATATTAACTGCAAATCACAAGGCCCAACAAAAGGTAAGTGAAAAAGCATCCAACATACTTAGAAATAGTGTATCACTAGATAACACCCACCAGAATGCTCCTAGTCCCAACTATGTTAAACAACCCAATCAATCAAGAACACTATACTTCGCCTACTCTGGGTCCCCTTTGTACTCCGTAGAAAGTACTATTGTATACACAATATACAAAACTTGTGAAGGAAAATCCCATGCATGGGTGAGTTTAATGAAACTCAGTAGCCACCCCAAAATCCCCAAAATTAAAGGGAGTAAAAAATGGCATCAGTCCCCTCATCCCATCTACAGGGAACCCTAATGAGTGAGAAAATATTTCTTGTGACCATCCTCATCTAAACTCAACCTATCAGCTCAAACCTAGGTATGTCATCAAAGATGTGGCAAAAACCTAAGGGAAAGCCAGAAAACACACTAGAAATACTCATCTTTGGCACTATGCCTCATGAGGGTCTGACCTCAAAGAAAGAATCATATTCTACTCGATTCTCTAAGGTATCACATAACCCCAAGAAAATTTCTTTCAGATATCACAACAAAGCATGATACACAGAATGTCAATGGATCTCAATCCTTAGAAACGTGATCCCTACCAATATTCCCTGGGGGATACAACAAACCCTACTCGAAAACCGTAATCCATGACTCCGGAGATTGAAGATCACTCTTGGTATCCACTTGGGGAAACCATCCCTTTAACTAGTAGTAGATAATCTATTAGAGAGAGGATCACACCTGATATCTTCTAGGTGAAACCATAACCTAATCATACTTCCCAAATGTCACATCACTCATATAGAGGATATCTGCTCATGTAATGCTGGCCACAATGATACACTAACTACATGTGAAATTACTCATGTAGTTCGAGATCATACACTCGACAATA
Source organism: Viscum album (assembly GCA_963277665.1). Classification (NCBI taxonomy): domain Eukaryota; kingdom Viridiplantae; phylum Streptophyta; class Magnoliopsida; order Santalales; family Viscaceae; genus Viscum; species Viscum album. The sequence continues at coordinate 522,899,641 of OY728160.1, forward strand.
CCATAAAAAGTAACTTAAACATCTATTGTGTTGGGGACCATATACATGACAATGCCACAACCTGAATAAAATTGTCAATATCATAGGGAATTCTCTACCCAATGATACCACAAACCATACAGGGATATCTACTAGATATGGTATTTCCACTCATGTGGTGTTGGTCACGGATAATCCAAGAACATGATTCAGTTTAAACAATATACTATAGATTCCTAACATAGACATTCTAAACAGATACCAGAACTCTATACAACTCATCATACTAAGGGAATAACAAACTTGAACTAAGGTTGTAATTCCACATGAAGCCTCATTTGAAAAAACCAAGTGAGTTCACTCACTCGATACTAGACCTAGCATTTCCAACCAAAGAAACCTGCCACATCATCTCACCTGCACCTCTTTGTCCCTAGCTAAGGCCCCCGGTATGTTCTATGTGGAAAACACACCAGATAGGCTATTTACTTGCCCTAAATGGATAACCTGTGAAAATGATACTATTCACAATAGAAATCCCAAATGGGCTGCATGCCTCGATACTGGAATTCATTAAACATAGCACTCTAATGCGATCCTCTCAAAAAATGCATGGATTCTACTACTCATTTTTTAAAAATGTGAACCTTGAAAAAAAATCACATCTCACTACAATCACCCAAACCGGACCTCATGAGTCCTACATCCTAATTTTAGTTTCATCACATGAGATCACTATTCAAACATCAGTCTTTATTTTAGGCTTAAAAATCCGCTGATAGTGCGACAATCAGACATAAAACATAGAAGTTATGTCTAGCTCAATTATTGTTAAATAATAATAATTAAAATATTATTAATATATTTTGAAATTTAGTACCATAGAGCACCATGAAAAACTCAAAATACCTCAAAGTGTCCTTAAAAGTAACTCCTTTATGCATGGGTGTTGTCACCCTAATGGGCCCATGAATCGAACACCGGGTTTGTCAGATACAGGAATTTAAAAGCCCCAAGACCATTCTAGTCAAATAGTTGCCAGGGTGCCAACTAAATTCTCTGTGCTGCCAATGGAAACCACCATTTCATGGTAGAAACTACTATGACACCTCTTTTTTCTACCAATAACCCCCACACTAGAGCCTCCATCACGATATTCTTCCATCGCCACCACAATAATTTTCCCTCACCATGGGACAACAACCACAGACCACCAGGAGCACCATGATGCTTCAAAAAGTGGTCTCACACGGATTTGAGAAAACAGTGGTAACGTTATTCATATACACATTCTAAATTCTAAAAAAACACACCAAAAATGGGGAAAATTAAAACTCAAACATCTTATCATTTTGGGATTTGTTGAATCTCTTACACGAGATTTGGGATATCAAGCTGCTGATGAACGATCTGGGAGTGATGCTGACAATAGCTGAGCCTAACGACACCATGTTCTCTAATTTCTACCGGTTATTCATCAAATGAGTGAGGAAGGTGTTTCAAGTGTGTACCAAGGGTGGTATAGATTAATTGCATTTACAAAAAAATCATTTTTCACACCTCGTCTACCTTCCTCTGACCCAGCTTTCGACACCAACTAAAATTATGTCACCCCTAGGGTAAAAATGGCCTTTCAGACTCAATTGAGTTCTCATAAATTATATCTAATATTATTTCATGGTGTTATTTGAGAAGAAATATATAAATATATATATATTAATTTATTTTCAAAAATTCCAATGATATGCTTTTCCAAAGCATGCCAATACCCACCTAACATATACCTTGACTAAGACAAACGAAATGATCAGGACACAACAATGCCCATAGATTTCTGATCTGAGATAATATTTTAGAGATATAAAAATTTTTAATTTTGAATTTTATAAAAAATATTCAAAGTTTTATAAAACCTATATCGGTCACACTAGGCCTCAGAATCTCACATCTTATTTGTTCTTAGCTCTGAAATTATTCATAGGAATATTCTAAAGTCTTATAGGGTAGAAACCTAAGTCACTACATCCTCCCCACCATTTGAGTTTTATTTTGAGAAAAGAAAAAAGCATGTCGGAATGAAACTGAAATGTGAACTAGTTTTCCCACACCCATGATATCACCAATGACCAAAACAACGCAACGATGGGTTCTTGGGATACAAACTATCACACACGTTGGGGATCCGAGAGCCTTTTTTACAAACTCCACAAAAACAAAAATACTCTGAAGACACATGTCATAGAGAAATTTACACTACACCTCAACACTATCCACTTAGGGTGGTACTGACTCACTTTCACAGTATTAATCATATCCCAAAAATTCATCTCAATGGGGGAAGAATCCCTCCTCCTTGAAAATTAAACGAACGTCAAACAACACCAGCACACAGTCTTATCAAAACCCTGAACAAACACCAAGCATGAAAAGGAATGAACGAACTACCAACTAACAATGTTAGTCAAAATTACTATATAATTTTGAATGGAAACAGATCATACCACTTTATATCAATGGATCCTCTGGATCTATAGACACTAATTCCATTAGTTGTCCTCTCCCCCTTCATCTTCCTCCTCGAGCCCATATTTTGTCACCTGGAGGTGGTGGTTGTGGAAAATTGTACCTCCTACTACCTCCCACTATTCCACTAGATCCATATCCATGTACGCCACCTTATGAAACTCAATACTTGATATGAAGACTCTTCCATGGTGTAATGGTGACTACTTCCATCTTAACAGAATGATTGGTCTGATAATATATAGAAAAAATTTCCACAATTGTACAATCGTAAACCTTCCTCTCCTACTGCTGACGAGAACCGTTCTAAGTACCCTATGCCTCAGTACTAGGTCCATGGGTCACCACCTAAAACATCACATCATTCTGGTCTCCTGATATTTTCATCGGCTACCATCTACCATACTATCTATGGAGGTCTTGTCTCCCGCATGCCCAATAGTAACAGTTAGAATATATTCATCTTAAATGATCTCCACCACCATGGCCCACTCTCGCACTCTAGTATATGTAATCAGGAACATGGAAACCTCACCTACCTGAATGTATCTTATTATACTTTTCTCGAAGGCCTCATCCCTAAAAAATGGGTCATGAACTATATAGAGGGAGTAGCGTGAAATTTCTATAAACCACGATGTGTACTACGACATAATCATTCCCTCCTATTGAAGTTTCTGATATTGCAAATGTTTTTGGACCTGTATAGACCTCAGCATGACTAGATATAAATCATACCTTAATAGATTCTCAAAATATATCCACGTTAGTGTCTCCTTGTCATGGGAATTCATCACCAGGGGCTGGATCTCCTAGGTACCTAAGATGTCGCTGCCCTTAGAACTTGTGCCGCAAAATAATTTTATGCTCATTCTCATCCTATATTGCTAGCGCAACAGGATACTTGATAGGTTGTGTCTTAACATGAGTTCCACATCATGGTCTAACCTCGGAACCCATACCCTGCTCTAAATCCTTAACTTATTTCATATAGTCACTATAATCCTACTATGGAACCTTCACTAGATGTCATTGTGGATGCATACTAAAATACAATCAAGACACACCATCATCAACGAGTTCACAAGGTCATAAAATTTCAATATAATTGGTATTGAAAATGTTTTTTTATCATTTTTAACAATTTAATTCTAACATAACTGGCATAATAAAAACATTTTTACCTACTCTCAAATAATTAATTCTTTCAATTTACACTATTCATTATTGTCTAAAATCATTTAAACTCGATTAGATAATATTATAATTAAATATCATAATATGGAAGAAATGTTAAAAAATTAAATAAAAACAAGTGATATAATTAAATTTAAAATTAAACGACAAATGTGAAAATAATTCTATTTTCCAATGAGAAAATTATCATAAATAGAGAATGATTTAATGTAATAAATTATATTTTGAATTTATTTAAATTAACATATTTACAAAAAGTTAACAATTATTGAAATGAATTCACATTAAAACCAATATAAAATAAAATTTAAATTAGTCAATAATATAAATGAAAATGTATTCTGAAAAATTAATAATATTTTTCAGTGTTCATATTTATGTTCATCATTTAAGAAAATTTTGACAAAAATCTCACAATGTAAATTTCTTCCATTATATTTCATAAATGAATATAATTTTTTCAAATTAAATTTATAATAGTGGTAAATTTTTTTTTTCAATTTATTTGTTAAAATCACGACTAATGTACCTTTTAGAAGAATGTATTTTTTTGAAATATATTTCTTTCACATTGAAATGGTTATTATTTTATTTATAATAAATATAGTGCTATTCAATTTATTTTATTAATGTCTACAAAATATATTTTTCAAAAAAATATCAATTCATATGATTTATATTAACGATATGTTAATAAATGTCATTTTTTAATTATAATATTCTAAAATATTATAACATATCATTTTAGCCCAGTGTGGTGTGAATCACAAGCTTTTAAATAGATCAATTTTATTTAAAAATATGAATATAAATTAATCTAGGTGAGTAAGGATATCATCTCATATTTTTGGTGCTTATTTTCTATATAATCAATTGTGATTTTCAAATTTTAAAATCTCATCGTGTTACATGTATTACATAATCTATATTTTGAAAAATCAAGTTACCATGATGTCTAATAAACATCTTCTAATATCAAATTCAAATACCCAAACACATGTTTTTTAGAATCAGTGGATACAATAACAAATTAGAACTAGATAAAACAAACCACATCTCAAAAGAGAAAATAGATTATTATTCTTAGTAATATAGATACTTACATGAATTTCAAAAATGTTTTAAAACATAAAATAGTAAAAGTGTTTTAATAAATAAATCAATTATTCCACTTCACATACCCATGTATATAAATCAGGATACAAATCATGGTATCTTGGGGAAAATAAAATTTAATAAATTGAAGAGATCCGATGGTCAGTAAGGGTAGGAAAACAACAAAAGAGAACATAATTAAATAATTACAATAAGTAATGTATGGTAAATTACTAAAACATGTTTCCATCAAATTATAATATGAAATAAATATGGAAGGAATAAATATTTTTCCAAATAAGGCCACACTAATAATCATATGATCATGAAACATTTCAATAAATATTATATCTAATCAAATAATTACATGGACATAAATATTTAGGGAATTCATAATATCTGACATCTAAAATATTCATTCATGAAAATACATATGTCATTTAAATATGCGGGTAAAACCCATCTATTTTAGACAATTTATTTGATTCATTGGACTAATTGATGCATCAAGGTGATATCTATACCCATGTACCACCTATCATAAAGTAATTGATAGTATAATCCTATTAAAAAAGGGGTTAAATATAATAAATTTAAATATTTTATTAAAAAACAAACATATTAAATGTTAATACGTACCCCAATAATATGAACATAATAATAAATCATCATTACTAATATTGTGTGTAGTAATAAAATTTTATTTCCTCAATCAAATATATATTAGAACACTCATAATTTTTAATAATGGTATCCATTCAAAATATATCAATTGGATCATAAGTAAAATAAAGTGTTGATTTCCTTGATGGATGTAAATACCATAAGAATTCCATTAAAATAATTTCTTATGAAAATAAACTTTTCATAATGAAAATTGATTTATTATTTTACAAAAATCATAATATATATTGGAAACATTTTTCTTTTAACATTATTAATTAAATATTATATTGTAATTATTAATATATGGGTTGTTCAATAGGTTATAATTTTAAATGCATCTCATACATGATAAAATAATGATTTCTTTCACATTTTCAATAAATTCAATATGACACTAGTTTTGAAATGACATGAAGATTACATAATTTTTTTAAAGAAAAAATGGTTAAATTTTCAATTAATAAATTGTTAATAATTTGTTAAAAAAAAATTTAATACATTCTATGAAAATAATGAATTTTTATGAAAATAATTTTAAAACAAATAGAAAAAAATGTTAAATTATCATAAAAACGATTTCAAATTCATTTTATGCTCCAAATAGTGACAAAGTATATAGATTACCAAACAATTTGATGAATAACCATTTTAAATTGAAATAAATCATTATTATTATATAAAATTTAAATAACCCCCCCCCCCCCAAAGAGAGTAGTAAACATAAATAATCCTAAATAGTAATTAGATTCTTAAATAAATAGTTACCACATTGGATTATTTTGAATAATGAAGACCATGAAAGAAATATCATAATATGAAACCTTAAATACCATGAATAGAAATATATTCATAGCTGACCTGATCAATAATAGGAGTATATAAACCATAATAAGTAATAAAAAGTTAATATGATTTATGTCACATAGATGTAAAATTGAGACACGAAACCCTCTCCTAAGATAAAAGTTTCATTGTAAGCGTCCAAAAATCATGAATAGTAAACATATTTCTATAATAGATCTATTTTAGAACTATAATCACCTATTTGATAACTTATATGATTAACTTATAGTCTTTTACTACTAGTTTACTATAATGTAATTGATAAATTTACTATGTATGAATATAATTTCTTGGTTTTTCATATATATTTGTATTAGGTACTTTTTTTACATTATAGAGATCATAGTTCAATATATCAAAAAATTTTACCATGATATTAATTTTATCTATATTCCTTATATATTATTATTTATTATTATATAAATTATTGAAATATAAAATGTATTACATTGTTTGAGAAAGTAGGCATTATGTATACATTAATGTTATTTCCATTTTTTCAAAAAGGATAGACATAAAGGAAAAAAAATTTTAATTAGAAATTATAGATTCATTATTATTTAATTTCTATAATTTATATTAACCATCTTCATCTTTCATAACAAACATGTAATTATTAATTGAATCAAATTTCACATAGCTACATATAGGTGGTACGATACATGTATACATGCGCAACATTGAGGGTTTACAATGAAGTAGAAGGTAAGAAGTTAGATTGTGTATAATATTTTGATAATTTTTTTCATAAATAAATATCACTCATATCCAATAAATTTTGACGTTAATACCTTCCATCTAAAGAATAATCAAAAAACAAACTGCAACTCTTCGTGAGGTGGAAGTCCACTATATACTTGATCAACATTATAGTATCCCTTATAGAATGGAATGTATGAATTCATATGTGATAAAATAATTAGAAAATTATATTAATATAATAAATATAATATAAATATATTGAATTCATTGTTATATCTTTCCATCAATTTTTTTATAGAAAATGAATTACAATGGTTCGTGACGCTGTTGTTCATCATTCAGATGATTGCCAATTCTAGTTTAGATTTGACTGAATAAGATATGTACATAGGCTATTCCACTAATACATTAACATATTAGTATATTAGAGATATTTTATATTATATCGTAAGGGTGATGAATTAATTTCTATTTTTATGAATAAATAAAACAAATATTGTCATGGTTATATGTAATTTTTTATAGATAAAAACATCATTGATTTCCGTTATGATAAAAAATTAATATTTGATTTTTAGAGAGGATTAAAGAAAGGATTTCAGCAGGTCATGGCTAAAATAAAGGGGTTTCTTTATTAAAAAATGAGAGAGTAGTGGTGACATTTTATAAGTTGGGGAGAGGAAACACTTGGAATTTTTTAAAATAAAAAGAGATGTGGACAATTATCATTCCAAATGACATAAAAATAGGTTATTCATGAATTTGTTTTGTGATAATGTCGCAACATGTCCAAAAAGAATTTCTGATAGGTTATATGTCATTTTCTAACTCTAATCGTCTTATTTTATGCCCTGGTAAACCCATTTTTACTTTAACATAATTAATTTTTATATTTGTACTATTCAGTATATTAGAAAAGTAATTTGAAATTATTAAATTTTATAAATAAATATGATTACAAATATTTAATGATTTTTTTCAAAATCAATTATTTGAAAGATATATCATTAACATACAATTAAACACACAAGAATTATTAAAAATAGTGGATAGAAATAGAAAATTATCATAATAATAGAATGTTTTAGTGTGAAAATTCATTGTGAATGTGATTACAATGAACTATATTTAATTTATTATAATATAATTAAACTATTTTAATTTAAAATTTTTATGAAATATAGTTCAACATTGTAATAAATTTAAATGAAACCCCATGTTTTCAATGAAAATCAATATTTTTAACTATGCATTCGAAAATTAATATTTTCAAAAAACAAAATAGTCAAAATAAGAGATGTATTATATGAAGATTTCTTAAATATATATCTTTTTATAAAATAATTTTATAAATTTTTCAAAACAATAATTTGTCATAATTGCACGTGTAGTGAAAAAAAACTATCAATGAAAAAATATAGTATTTTCTGAAATCATTTATTTTACATTCAATGGATTATTATTTTTACTTATATTCAATTGATAAAAAATTTATTTCATTTAAAAATATATTTTTATTTATTTATTTATTAATTTTTATACCCTTCAATTTAACTATGAGGTTATAATTGTAATTTTTAAATAACAATTTAATAATGGTATGTGTTTAATTTAAACACAATTCCATGTGAATCACAATATACCAAAGGGATAGAATCTATTAAAATTTATATCTATCACAAAATCTAATGGTTTTATATTCTCTTACTATATTGGTTTTTTCATAAATTCTATCAAACATTTTATTACATCATTAAAATATATGGGAGTTAAATTTTTGACATGTGCACCTATAAATATCACTTATATTTTTGTAATATAGGTAATGACCAGTGATGGGTTAGATCTTAATTACGTAGTGATTCATCTATTATTGGTGGGGTAAAATTCAATCCCATGGATTAACTTTCTTGATGATTAATTAATTTTATTTTGGGATATGATATTAGTGTCAACATCCTTGAGAGAAAGAAAAATGAGATTAATTGATAATAAATAGGATGTCTATAAAAATTTATCAATACGGACAACCACATATAAATGTAGTATTATAGTTCATGAATAAAGACAGATAATTACATTTTTCTATTCATTGTATTCCAGTTGTAAACATGACTAATCAACATCCTTGTGGTTTTCATAAATCAATTATATTGACTATGTGGAAGTGGTATGACCTGATGATTTTATTCATGAAGGGTTGACCAATAATCCTTATTGGTATTGATACTACATTGGTTATATATTTTTGGATTATGAAACTATAATATTTCCTAACAATTCGAGAGAACATTTTTTGATTTAGGAAAGATATTTATATATCATATTTTATGCATTCCAAGAGTTTCATTATGAAATGTTTCTATAATGTGACCTATGCTTCATGTCACTATTTTGGAATGGATTGTATAAGGATTAGTTGACCTATCAAATTTAATTATAAAATATAACCCTCAAAATAATGGTTAGTTATATAGGACGACTGATTTACATTAATATATATATAGGGAAAAACTTTAGGACCATACTAAAGATTTAGATTAACAAAAATTTAAGTATGAGTTTGCCTAAAATAATATCTTCAAACATCCAATTCACATTAAATTATATGAGGATAATTATGGTCATTGATTAAGACCATATATATATAATTATTGTGATAGTGAGGCTATAGTTTTGGGTCTGAGAAAGGCGGATACCACCAATGATATCAAGGAGCTAATGTGAATGTTATTGTTCACCACTCCTAAAAAACAATTACAAAATGTTATACAGTGTATGAAACCCCAATACTTCATTGTGGGTGATGTTATTTTCATTTAAATTACTCATAATTTAAGGAATCTATTTTTACGGAATCAAATAATGATTTCATTGATGTTTGTCAAAAAATTTGAGATTGATGAGTATATTAAGGTAGTGGCCTAACATATAGATCATTTTCAATGGTACCAATAAAACATCCCTTCTCATTATTAAACAATTACGCATGATTTATTGCATAAAATATAACTAAATATAGCCTATAATATTGAGAGGTCTTTTTCCATGATGACAAAGGAACATTAAATTAAATCTTGAGGCACAAAATACAACCTCTTTATTGAAAACTTATTTTACATGATCATGCCATTTCTTCTTACGTATTATTGGTTGGGGTAAACTGAGGACATAAATAAAAAATTATTGAGATTTAAATCAATGTAAGGGAGTAAAAAATATATCACATTAATAATAAATTACATTTTATGGAATAGGAATAATAATGGAGTGAAAGCGAAAAATGAACATAATGTCTAGATATAAAATTATTATCATAACATGGAAATGTTGGAACAACTTACAACACTACATCATTAACATAAAGTAATTATGTAAACCCATGTCCCAACATGGTGGAATAATTTATAAAATGAATTAGGTAAAGACCTACCACAACATGTTGTATTATGATATAAATCATAACCCAATTCCTTGGAGCGTTATTAGAAGTCTCCATTCATATTAATTTCAATCTCATGCTTATGTGTTCCACATAGATCATTTAACATAGATACATTCAACATCATCATTTTCTCTATGATCATATAATTTGAGATTCATACATGTAGGTTCCTTTCCGTAGGTATATGTTAATAAGGTGAATTATCTTGATTGAGAAATGGGTATGGTATACAGTACACGATTATCTGGCTTGGAAAACCGCTGTGTAATTTTGCTAGAATAACAACGTTGTATAGTGATTCATAAATTGAGTTGATGTTAGATAAAAGGGCCATAAAATAATTCATAAATTAAATATAACATTATGATATCATGTAACATAATATCCCAACATATGAAATGTAATTTAGATTCATTATATAGAAGAAATTCATGAATTGAAATACTAGTAAAGAAATATCATGCTTATTTTTGGAATGGTAATGGGTGTACACATAAGGAATAAATGAATGAGAATGTGGTACGTGATCTATTATTACCACCATCATTTATAACCCTTGAATTTAATTAGGCATATATTTTATTCCAATATATTTTTTTACAAAAACATTATATTTACTACCCTTTATGAAAGGGTTTTTACCAAGATTACATACATTGATTGATTGGATAAATTAAGGACATAATATTAAATATTTAATCCTTATGGAGTTAATAATAAGTGACTTAATATCCTAATTCGAGGGTTTTTGCTGTGAAATTTTACTAATATCATTAGATACATTTTTGTTTTTCATTGGACTATCATGTTTTGATAGTTTTTTAATTGTGAATGATTTAATTCTGAGAATCGATTTGATCATTCTATTTTCATTTTATTGGTTCCTTCAAATATAATGAATGTACATTATTTTCTTGTATCAGGTTCATTATTCTATGTTGAATGAAACATATTTATCTTACATGGGTTTTTTGGATATCATGGTTGACAGATATTACATGGTGTAAGTATATATGGTTGAATGATTTGTATGCTCCTATAAAACCCTGTAATGAATTGGTTATATTTTGATATCTCATGAGAAATGTATTTCGAAGTACATTATTTTCTTTTAATGTGGGTCAATTTTTGTTTTAGATTATTAATGTAATGTTCCTTATAGTAATTTATTTACACTAATTTAAATAATGTATTCTTATGGTATTCACAAATTTACCATGATAATATAATTATTTATCAACCCTTTATCGATTTATGTATTTTATTTTCTCATTAATGATTCCTGGTATTATGATCTATGTTTTTTGGTATAATTTTATAAAATATATGGAATTTAAGCATATTAAAATATTATTATAAATTTTTTTGATTCATAGTTATATCTTATGTTTACACATACTTAGTGTTTTATCTCAGCCATTATTATGAATATATTTTGTAACGCCACGACCCCAGTTACCCAAAGTCGGTGCATTACTTCGTAAGATTGGCAAGATCACAAAAGATCATGTCTCGAAAGACCGATTAGTTTAGTATCCTTGGAAACAATAGATACATTCATAAATGTTACATTATATCATAAAGTGAAAAACTACAATAACATAGTCTCCAATTTCCACACTCATATCCCCTTTAGACTATCCCTGCAGGTCATTCCTAAAATACTTCTTCACATACTGGAAAAATTAAAACATTGAAAGGGGTGAGCTCAGATGCTCAGTAAGGATAAAAATATAGCAGAAGCTTTCATAAATAAACATAAAAATTTAAGGCAATGTATAACTAAACAAAAGCCTTTTAAACATGATCTTCAACATAATATGGAAATAGTAAAATGAAATAATGTCATTTACATATTCACATGGATATTCTACTGGTCAAATAATCACATTCAATATCAGTAACCACTTTCATAATCATGGAATTCATAATGCCAGACTATCATAACCACGTAGCCAAATCCTCGTTCCCAGACTACAAATAATATTTTGTCAAGGCCTCCTGTCAAGACACAAGTTTATCTCATGAGACCTGCTGATGCATCGAGGAGCAATAGCGTGCTCCACCAGTCACTTATTAAGTCCAATGCATTCCTCATATGAACAGGTCTAAACAAATCATAAACCATAACATAATCGTATCACATAAAACATTCATAAATGAAACATAACAGTTCATTATTTCAATCAAAAGATATCAATACAACGCATTGATATAATAAAACACTCTCAAAACCAATTTCAATACCAAAATAATATAAAATTAAAACTTTGTATTAAATTTTCATTTAAAAAAATTTATGGATTGCAGAGGAAGAAGAAACTCAAATAATGGTCACAGCAGCGGAGAAGTCATTGTCGCTGCATACGTAAGACAAAACATTCCTTTTGTCGTTTAGTAATAACGTTTTGTATAAAAAGTTTCCTTTTTGAATAAAAGTAAAAGTCAAATGGTTTTATACACTATATAAAATAAATTGTGTATAATACAAAATATGCCTCAATGAAATGATATTGAGACGAAGTCCCTTAAAAAATAATTTTTTGAATAAAATAGATCTATTATGTGAATTCACTATAAGTACACATAAAAAAAGTACAAATACAAGATTGGACATAATAATATTATGACATAATTTGAAAGTAGGAGATTAACCCAAAGAATAGAAATTGGGTTAAGAAGTTCCCTTACTAATATCATTTTTAAAATAAAATAGATCTATTATGTGTATTCAATATATGTACACAAAAAGAATGTATAAATACAAGATATGGCATAATAATATCATGACATAATTTTAAAGTAGGAGATTAACCCAATGAATAGAAATTGGGTTAACAAATTCCATTACCCCGTGTCCGACTTGACTCGACAGTTCTATAACCTCCTGAATAATAAACTAGAGTTAATTTATAATTTATTATGAACATTTTTCAAGTTTATTATTCCTTTTATATCACGTATTACTATGTTATGAACATTATGTAATTATTTATGTTAATAACGATCGTTTTGTCGATATTTGGTACTTGAGTCAAAAATAAACTTCTTAAAATTACAAGTTGTTCATGTGGTAAAATATAAATTATATCCATAATTATATTCATGATGTGGATATAATATACATCATATATAGCCAGTATATACATTCATTTATAATATTACAGAACATTTAGAGGTAAGAAATGAATTGCACCGTTCATGGAGATGGTAAGCCGTACGTACGCATGAACGCTAAATTCATTTCTATTTCATATTTAATGGAATGAAGTTATTATTATATAATTGTATAATATAATTCCAGTATAATATAATTTATAAAACCATTTACTCCATCCTTTATACATCCCACATGTGGCATTAATGATTCAAATCACTTTGAGGGGGCGGTATTCCGCACTTCCTAAAATTAAAATATCACATTTACCCATAATGGAAACCATAAAGGTATTCCATAAATGAAAATTACAGAAGCTTATGTAAAACATAATGATATTATATATAAATATAGTGACATCTAGATGTCCACCATTGAGAGTGTTGAACAATCATCATTTCGTGAGGCAGAAATTCGCCATCCACAGAAGCAGTATGTTCTTTAACCATTAGATGTAGGTGTGTGTAAGTGTAGCTCTAATACATCTTATAAAAACATCCTAGTATATTTAAGATACTTTTTTTGTTACAAAATAATGGAATAAAAAGAGTTTAAGGAGCTGGAGAAGCAAAATAAAACAAAATAACATAATTGAACACATTACCTTAAAATCGGGTAACTCTTTTTTGATTTGAGCCAATGGCTTCCTTGGAAAGAGTTCTGCCCAAAGTGAGGATTATAGGAGTAATAGAGGGAAGTTGGGAGAGTATTTGGGCAGATCATGGCCGAGCCAAATGGATTTATGGAGTGAATAAGGTGGTAGAGGTGGGGGCCTTTTATAAGAGAAAAGAAGGGGCACTCATGGAAAGATTGAAATGATACTTTATTATGAAATGCTTTTCGGATTCTAAAGGTCCCAAAATGATACATTTCTAGGATATGGTGATAAGAGTTCGAAATATACTCATCCAATAGGTTTTTGAAATGTTTATGCCTTAGATTTTACATTATCTTTTCATTTTATTTAAATCGTTAATTAATGAGGTAATCACTGTAGCATCATTGTGTCATAAATTATTTAATTTATTTAATATCTAAAATTTATAAGAAAAAATATCATGATGTAGGAAATATTTTTATATTTCTAATGAATATTTATTGTCAAAACTATTACTTGTATAACCCCATTTAAAAATTGTTTTTGTAAAAGAACTCATGTTTGTGTCATTTTTATTTTTAACATTAAATGAAAGGTTTTTAATATCCTTTTCCTACCAAAGTGTCTCCATGGGGTCCCTAAGTTGACCCATGGATTGTCTTGGTCAGCCATGACTTATCCAATAGAGGTAGGACAAGTGTAAAGGTATTTTCATATTTTTATAATAACATTTTTACCTTAAATTTCACCAATTACCTTTAATCGCGATTAATTAAACATAAAAGTTACTATTCACCAAAAATTATTTTAATCCCATTGAACCACTTTTTCTTTCCTAATGACAACCATGTATGTCAGATTTTTGAAAATCAAATCACAGAAGTGGTAATGATTCATTTAAATGAAAAATCAATTTTTTAACCACCACTTAGTGGTTTCACTATTCATCCAAAATTGATGTTTTTCAGCACAATGCCAAAATTTCACCCTAAGCGATAATTGATATTCCAAATTCAAAAATGATGTCTATTTTACAAAACTAGAAACATATAAGTTGTATTAATTAATTTTATAATTAATTCTCGCTGATATAACAAATTGCGTGTTTTTAAGAAACAATATATATAAAATGATTGACAATTGTTTATGTCCAATTTCAAAGTGAAATTAATTATAAGGACCACCATTGGATACAATGGTAAAAATATATTCTAATTATATTTTAAAACCACTCAATAGTATAATTTATCACTCTATATTATTTTTATTAAAAAAGTTGTTTTTAAGTATTTTTCACTATTCATAAAAAATTAGAAGTTCTCAGAAAAATATCAAAAATTCAACATAGGCTAATTTCAATATCCCGAATCCAAAAATGAAGTGTATTTTGAAATATAAAATACATATAATTTCAAAAAATAGGTTTTACTATTCAAAATGGCTATTTTGATTGGTCGCGGTGTGTTGGAATCTCGAACTTAATTACAATGCAATCTATTGCATTATTGAAAGAGAAGTGTATTGTGGATGCTCGGGGTGTTACATAATCCCCTCCTTCAATAAATTGCATCCTCGCAATTTGAAAATTTTCTTTGAAAATAAAAGGTTGAAAATAGAATATACCTTTGTGGAAAACCCACATCGGAAATAGGGTTAATAAAAATATAACTTTAAAAGAAATAAAGAGAAGTACAAAGGTCACCCGAGATAGCCCATACTAGGATTATATGAATATATGGATATGGAGGGAAAAAAACTATCAAGGTCTGATCGAGAGTTGTAGAAAATAGGATTAGGAGAAAGTTAGTCACAAGAAAATCACTATCTTATGATTGGTTAAACTGTAATTGAATCCATAGTTGGAAAAGTTAACCAACAGCGTTTTTGTTTTATGTTACCTTTCATAAAGTTGAGGAATTAATTTAGGAGATTTACTAAGAACATAAAGAAATATACTTGTCATGTATACTTTCATTCTATAATAAATTTTTACCACAAACCCATCTTTCACTCTAAATGGTAATAGAACTCAAAAATGTTCTATTTATCCTAATTTTATAAGATTCCAAATATTACCACATACCATTTAGATTAGGAAATCTATTTTGTAATAACCAGGGACTTCTTGTATGATGGTGGCAGGTAATAAAGGCTTGTCACACAATGGTTGTGGGTTCGATTCCTGCAGCTTTGACTGCCGCGACGGGTTATCCCCCAACCTAAAGGTTGTCCATTTGATAAAAGTATAGTATTATAATATTCCAAAAATAATCTTCAGAAATGTTTTAACCTTAAACAATATTATCCTTGGTTCAACTAAATCCATTCCATCCTTTATAGTTATCCAAAATACTTCTGTCTAACTCACAGTCCAAATTTTATATGGAATGTAAACATAATGAAGATCCTTTTTTTCCCACGTAACAACATGTGAACACATTTATCATGTATTCTTTTAAAATATTGCAACACCCTGAATTACCACAAATCCTTATTGATTACATTCACGATCCCTTATTCCTTATATAATACTAGATATACTCCTTCTATCCAAAAATGAATACAAATCATTAATCAGTTTCAATTAAGTTAAGAATATCCAATATAATTTATCCAAATCAATCATGTATTATTCCAAAATAATTATCTCGGTATCAGAACCATATTATGGTTTATCTTTCTCTAAACCTTATATTTTCCAAAAATATAACCTAATATGGAGTCACTTTTTTTGGTTCCACACAATATCAAGTCCTTGAAGAAATAGTACTATAGTAAAATACTTATATACTCCATAATTATTATAACCAGTACTTCATTGATAAAACACTCAAAGGAAAAAATTCATTAATAAGAGCATAAGAACAGTAATCATTCCTCCTAATCTGTGGTAGTATCATAACAAGATTATTATCCAATAATATCATTTGGGGCATACTCTGATGATTTTTACATTGGTTTGTGTAGTGTCCCCACTCCTTGCAGATGAAGAATTTTACATTTGAAACCTTTTTCTTACCCTTGCAGTCACGCACTTGGTGTCCTTTTTCTCCACACTTATAACAAACTTTCATTCCCTTCGGGAAAGTTCCATGGAGTTTCTTCCCACAATTATCACAAATTGGAAAATTCTTATTTTCCCTCATCCCTTTATCCATCATTCTATCTTCCATCATTTTCTTCACATTATTCCCTTCAAAGCCATAAGACTGAGATAATTCATTACTTATCTTATTAACACATGATATTTTTTAATCATATGTGGAGAACACATGGGAGACTATTTCCCTTCTAAATGTTGGATAAATACCAAGAAAGATATGTTTCTTCTTACTCTTTGGATCATACGTATTGATGGAGTTCACATTCCTTCTACTAGGTGCCATTTGTATACAATGGCATAAACTAGATTAGTTTATGAATTGCAATGAATAATTCCAAACTTTTAAAATACTTAATGTAAATTGAACGGTTTATGGATATAATCCAGAATAATAAAAATATATCTTTGAGAAAGTATATAATCATAAACCCTTCATAATGGTTTGTAAAAAAATTGGACTTATCATATGCATATCCCTCAAGAGTGTCGTAACCAAGAGTGCAGCAAGGCCCGTTGTCGTGCACCAATTACCATTCGAGTCTAGCTCAATGCGGTGTTTTCATGTTTTACCCCTAGGTACATCTGTGTCAGAGCCACCTCTACCTGCTCGTATCCAGACATAGATGTATTTCTCGGAAAACTCACAAAATCTCTATAATACCAATATTCTCTGAAGTTCTTCCATACTAATATTCAAAGTCTATCTTAGGGCTATGTGCTCTAATCAGATTTTATCATAATCTAGATTCCAATGTTATTACTAAACTGCCTTTGATACCAACTGTAACATCCTGACCTCGGTTACCCAAAGTCGGTGCATTACTTCGTAACATTGGCATGATCACAAAAGACCAAGTCTCGAAAGACCGATTAGTTTAGTAGCATTTTAAAAACTAGATACATTCATAAATGTTACATTACATCAAAAAGTGAAAAACTAAAATAACATAGTCTCCAATTTCCACACTCATATCCCGTTCAGACATTCCCTACATGTCATTTCCAAAATACTTCTTCACATCCTAGAAAAATTAAAACATTGAAAGGGGTGAGCTTAGTTTCTCATTAAGGATAACAATATAGTGGAAGAATTCATAAATAAACATAAACATTTAAGGAAATTTATATCCAAACAAAGGCCTTTTAAACATTAACTTCAACATAATATGGCAATAGTAAAATGAAATAATGCCATTTACTTATTCACATGGATATCCTACTGGTCGAATAATCACATGCAATATCAATATCCACTTTTATAATGATGGAATGCATAATGACAGACTATCATAACCACATATCCAAGGCCTCGTGCCAAGACTACAAATAATATTTTGTCAAAGCCTCGTGCCAAGACACCAGTTTGTAAGATGAGACCTGCCGATGCATCGAAGAGCTATAACAGGCTCTGCCCGTCACTTATTAAGTCCAATGCATTCCTCACATGAACAGGTTTAAACATATCATAAACTATAACATAATCGTATCACATAAAATATACATGAAGAAAAACATAATATTTATACATTTCAATCCCAAGATATAAATACAACACATTGATATAATAAAACACTCTCAAAACCATTTTCAATACCAAAATAAAGGGAAATTAAAACACTCTATTTATTTTTCATTTAATAAAAATGTATGGCTTGTAGTGGAATCCGAAACTCAAATAATGGTCCCAACAGTGGAGAAGACGTTGTTGCTTCATACATAAGACAAAAAATTCATATTGTGGTTTTGTAAAAATGCTTCGTATAAAAATATTCCTTTTTGAATAAAAGTAAAAGTCAAAGGTTTTTATACACCGTATAAAGGAAAATTGTGAATAAAACAAAATATTCCTCAATGAAAGGAGACTGAGATGAAGTCCCTTACAAAGATCATTTTTGTGAATAAAATAGATCTATTATGTGTATTCACTATAAGTACACATAAATAAAGTACAAATACAAGGTTAGACATAATAATATCATGACATAATTTGAAAGTAGGAGATTAACCCAAAGAATAGAAATTTGTTTAAGAAGTTATTTTAGAATTATCATTTTTTAAATAAAATAGATCTATTATGTGTATTCAATATATTTACACATAAAGAATGTATAAATACAAGATAGGGCATAATAATATCATGACACAATTTTAAAGTAGGAGATTAACCCAAAGAATGGAAATTGGGTTAAGAAATTCCCTTACCTCAGGTCCGACTTGACTCGACCGTTATTTAAACTCTTGAATAATTAACTAGAGTTAATTTACAATTTCATAATAACCCTTTAAAATTTATTATTCCTTTTATAACACTTATTACTATGTTATGAACATTATGTAATTATTTACGTTAATAACAGTCATTTTGTCGATCTTTGGTACTTGAGTCAAAAATAAACTTCTTAAAATTACAAGTTGTCCATGTGGTAAAATATCCATTATATCCCTAATTATATTCATGATGTAGATATCATATACATCATATATATCCAGTATACACATTCATTTATAATATTACATAACATTTATAGGTAAAAAATGAAATGCACTGTTCATGGAGACGGTAAGCTGTACGTACGAATGAACGCTACTTTAATTTCTATTTCGTATTTAATGAAATTAAGTTATAATTATATAATGTTTTAATATAATTCTTGTATTATATAATTTGTAATAACATTTAATCCATCCTTTATACATTCCACATATGGCATTAACGATTCAAATCACATTGAGCAGGCGGTAGTCCGCACTTCCTAAAATGAAAATATCGCGTTTACCCATAATGGAAACCATAAAGTTATTCTATAAATTAAAAATACAGAAGCTTAAGGAAAACATAAACATATTATATATAAATATAGTGACATATTAATGTCCTCCTTTTAAGATGTTATATGAGTGTTGAAAAATCATTGTTTCGTGAGGCAGAAATTTTCCATCCACAGAAATTGTATGTTCTTTAACCATTAAATGTAGGTGTGTGTTACTGTAGCTCGAATACTTCTTATAAAAACATCCTTGTTTATTTAAGATAATTTTTTTGTTACAAAATAAAGTAGTAAAATGTGTTTAATGGGTTGGAGAAGCAAAATAAAACAAAATAACAAAATAGAAGACATTACCTTAAAATCAGGTAACTCTTTTTTGATTTGACCCAAAGGCTTCCTTGGGAAGAGTTCTGAACAATGTGAGGCTTCTAAGAGTATGAGAGGGAAGTTAGGAGAGTATTTTGGCAGAGTTTGGCCGATCCAAATTGCTCGAAGGTGTGAATAAGGTGGTAGAGGTGGTGGCCTTTTATAAGAGGAGAGAAGGGGCACTCCTGAAATGATTGAAATGTTACTTTATTAGAAATTATTTTCAGATAGTAATGGTCCCAAAATTATATATTTCTAGGATAAGGTGATAAAGGTTCGAAATCAACTCATAAAATAGGTTTTTGACATGTTTAAGCCTTAGATTATAAATTATATTTTCATTTTATTTAAATCATTAATTAATGAGGTAATCGCTACATCATCATTGTGTCATATAAATTTTTATTTATTTAATGTCTAAAAATTATAAAAAATATATCATGATGTTGGAAATATTTTTAGATTTATAATTAATATTTATAGTAAAAACTATGTCTTTATAACCCCATTTAAAAATTGTTTTAGTAAAAGAACTCATGTTTGTGACATTTTTATTTTAACATTATATAAAAAGTTTTTAATGTCCTTTTCCTACCAAAGTGGATCCATGGGGTCCCCAAGTTGACCCATGGATTGTCTTGGTCGACCATGACTCATCCAATAGGGGTAGGACAAGTGTAAAGGTATTTTCATATTTTTATAATATCAATTTTACCTTAAAATTCACTAATTACCTTTAATCGTGATTAATTAAACATAAAAGTTACTATTCACCAAAAAAATATTGTAATCCAATTGAACCAAATTTTACTTCTTAATTACAACCATGTATGTTGTATTTTTTTTAAAATCAAATCATAGAAGTGATAATGTTTCATTTAAACTAAAAATCAGTTTTTCAACCACCACTTAGTGGTTTCTCTTTTCATCCAAAATTGATGTTTTTCAGAATAATGCCAAAATTTCACCCTAAGATATAATTGATATTCTGAATTTAAAAATGATGTCTATTTTACAAAATTCCAAAAATATAAGTTTCATTAATTAATTTTATAATTAATTCCTGATGTCACAAAAAATAGTGTGTTTTTATGAAACAATATATATCAAATGATTGACAACTGTTTATGTCCAATTTAAAAGTGAAATTAATTCTAATGACCACCATTGGAAAAAATGGTAAAAATATATTCTAATTATAGTTTAAAACCACTCAAAAACTGGGTATTACTATTCATAATGGCTATTCTGATTGGTCACGGTGTGTTAGAATCCCGAACATGCGTACAATGCAAACTATTGCATTATTGAAAGAGAAGCGTATTGTGGAAGCTCGGGGTGTTACATATTATCCAAGGTTTTAATTATTAGAGTATACTTAGAGAATTATTAAATGTATTATATGGTATTTCTATTATGAATAATCCATATAATTTAAAACTAATGCTTCAAAGAGTTTCAATATATTGTTCTCAGAATAAATAGAAATGAAAATTCTATACAAGTTAATATTGGATAATATAAAATATTATCTATGTTTATTTATATATGTATAAGTTTTCAACACTAGACCATTGACATTAGGTATATTGTGACTCAATATTTTAATAAAATAAAAATATAATGTGTTTCACATGTCATGTTGAGAATAAGTGGACTATATTGATGTTTATAATGAGTGAGGTGAAACACCCATCTTCCATTTATTTTCACACATATTTTATAAAATGACCTGATATTTTAAAATATAAAACTAATGTTTTATATCATGTATTACATGAAATCCATGATTTGAATAAAATATAATACATAGATACATTATGAAATACTAATTTTAATATGAATTCGGTCTCTTTGAAAGCTTGTGATGCATACAAGAACGACTTTAAATGAAACTAGTCACTATATTAAAATATTATTTGTTGAACCTAACCTTTATAACATGTCCATTGAGTTGGTGGGTATGATTAAGAAATAATAAATTTTAGAAAGTATATGGTTTACTCAGTGGTAAAATTATATAAATGGTTATATATTGATAATAAATTATATGAAATCCATTCTGAATAGAATTAAATTTTTATGAAAAATTATATTTTTTGAGTTTTATATTATCCATACATTTCACGTATTATTTGAAAATAATTTTTAAATTTTTTAAATATTATTTTTAAAAAATATTCATCATTTTTAAAATATTATTTTAAAAAATAATCACCATTTTATAAATATTTATTTAATAATTTTACATCAATGATTTTTGTTAAATATTAAAGAAAGAAACATTATTTAGGATAAATATTGAAAAGTACTAAATATTAATTGAAACTTTTCTTGGTCACATAAATTATTTATATAAGTAAATTTTATTTTAATTTTATATTAAATAATATGATAAATTATCTTAAAATTTAATATAGTGATGAAATTTAAGTCAATTACATAATGTTTTTTATATGAAAACATTTTATACAAATGATAATTATATATTTGGAAACCAAATATCCTTCTTATGCAGGTATAACTTTGAATTGTATACTATCACTTGTTTGAATTAAATTCACAAAAATGTAGATTATAATTTGAATCAAATTATTTTGTATTATCTTATATGATCAAATTTTTTCTACCCTTATAAATAGTAAAAAAAATTAACTGTCATAATTATGATAAAAATGAGTTTAATGTGGGGTTAACATAAATCATTAAGGGTTAAAATGAACTAAACATATGTCCAACACACATTATGTGTCCTTATATAGGCTTAATAATATATAAGGATCATTAATTTATGTTTTCTTATGCTTTTTTCTTTAAAAAAAACACAGGTGTAATCAATTCTTTTCAAAAATACCAATTGTGTCCTCTTCCACACCTATAAAAGGGATCACACTATCCTCCCCTCTTCATAGTTCCAACACAATTTGGATCACAAAAACAATGCATAAATATATTCAATAAATCCAACCGAAAATATTGTATTCACTTTTATATAATAATTCAAATAATGAATGGTTTTATGTTAAACCAAAAGAGGTTAATTAATGAAGAAAAGATCTTTTAATTAATGTATTTTCATTTTACTTCATTAACTACTTATGATATATTCAAAACATCAAAAAATAATATATCCATATGCAATTATATTACAATATTTTATTATGTAAATATAATAACCAAAATACATTCCCACAAATATAAAATGAAAAATACAATATATTGTGTCTATGGATGACTACCACCTCATGAACCGATATACATTATTTTACATCAACATATTTCAATACCTGATGTAATGATGGATATATAATATTTCTATGATTTTTATTATATAATAATAAATTTTTAATTATCAAATCAAATATATCTTCTGATTTTTATTCTATGATTGATAGGATAATGTTGCATAAGGATACAATATACAACCACCTCGCAAAGTGAAGTGATATGTTTTTTTAATAAGAATTACATGTAATGTATTATGTATAATATATAATGAATATATGTTCTATTTATGACCCATATATACAATGATAAATTTAAAATATAATATTAATTCTTACCTCACATTCCATTATAAAACAATAATTTCACTCGTGAAAATTTGTGGACTACCACCTCTCTATAATGATGTGAAACGTTTTTAGTTTATTTTTACATGGATGTAAAAATGGATGGATCTTATTAATATAAATTATATAAATTAATTTTCATTATTATTATTATTATTATTTATGGGTTAATTAATATTCATATTCAATTTATACCATCGTTATTTAACAGCTGGAATAATAATCATTCATACGTATGACTTACAGTTTCCATGAACGATGTTCCCCATTTTATATCTATAAATTTTTGAGATTATAATAATTAAATAAATAAATAATTAATATATATTATATTTATACCATTCATATAAATTATGGAAATTATGTAATCATGGGCAAATTACAAGGTCCAAAATTATCAAAAAATACAAACATGAAAAACAATGTTATTATCACCAAAAATTGCAATTTTAACAAATTATTGCTATTAAATGAGTGATAAATGATCATAAATTAATCACATATATTATTATGTATATAATAATGTTATATTAATTTATTTTTAATAAACCTATATTTACTATAATGAATGTTTGGAGAGATAAGAAGGAAGTCGAATGTGAGGTAATGGTTTCTCCTACCACTTTTACTTCTATGAGACATATTCCATTATCACCACTTATTACATTTTGTGAGGTAGATACTTCACTATATAAATTATTACGGGGAAAATATATTATATTTCATTATATTTATATCCCTATTTGTTTATTTAATTCACCTATAATATTATTCAAATGTTACAAAAGTGTAAAAACATTATTTCATAATCATATCATTATTCTGAATTATTACTCTTTATGTCTCCCTTGGGCGAATTATATGAAATTTCTATTTAAAAATAAATACGATTTCTACTATATTGGACATTAGTTTACTTTTTCTAGTAATTTTAAAGTCATCGAACTCTTTGGTCATTAAATTTATTGAAAAGGTGTTCTAAATAAAATTTGACATTATTTACTCTTTGGTCAAGAGAAACATTTCATCAAGAAATTCATTTCCAAAAAATATAAAAAGTTTTTTATCTACTAAAAAATAATTTATGGAAACTTTTTTTTCAATTTTTTACAAATTAGAAATTATTATATTGTAATATTCATGTCCTTTTCTTAACAAGGGGGGTTTATATTTTATAAAAATAATTATTTGAATTTCTTAAGCGTTTATTGAATTAAAAAATTTTAAACAATCATGCAAACCAAATTTTTTAAGGCCATTTGGAAAATTTTAAAATAATTTTTTTTATTAAGTGTTATTTTATAATATTTATTTTTCTATTAGTTAACAAATATTATAAAGTTATAATTGAATTTTATTCAAAAATGTTTTTAAATAAACTATATTGTCAATTATACTAATAACGGACATCAACCCATTGCTTTACTTTTGATCCAATGTGTATATGTTTTTTTGATACCATCCATATTATTTATCCAGATGTTTTATGATCTATTTGAAATTAAATTTAATATTTTATGATCATTCACCATATTACCCAGGATAGATTATGATGATGTTTTTTATTGGGGTATGTACTATTATTTCATATGTTATGTTTTTCAATATAGTAGTTAATTTTGATTATATTTTGACAATTTAATCTGAGTAATTCATTCATCTAATTATGGGTTGGGTGTGACTATGAATTAAAAATCTCTTAAATACATAGGTAGGTCTAATAAGAAAAATTATATTGGGTATTTTAATAAGTCCTTATCCATTTTTCATTATTGTCTCAGTATGAGTATTTTATTTTATGAAAGCATGGAATGGGTCCATGATGAAATGTTTTTGTTCTTTGGAATTATTCATTCCATTATTATAAATTTATTTAATGATATTTCATGTGATTATTCTATTATTTTGATTATTTGTGGTTATGTTACAATATTATGGGATTATTTATCTGGAACTAATTGATCATATTTTCTTTCTACCATATTATTCCCATGATATTGATTAAATTATATTTCATTGAGATTTTTGTCAATTAATTCATGATATGAAATATTTTTTTTATCATTTAATCTCTATATTCATACCCTTACTAATAATTTGATCTCTCTCAATTCATTTGTTTATTTTTTCAACGCTAACATAAAGTTCCGCCTGACTTATATGAAGGGGCACTCAAAAAGTAATAATATGGATCCTATAGAATTTTTTTATATAATTTCTAAATATTTAATATAAATTTAAATTATATATATAATTCATATAGATTACTGAAAAATTTGTTCCTTGAGGTGGGATTCCATATGTTTAGTGCTAATGAAATAATTTATCCACCAACACCAAGCTACTATGTTTGATTTTTTGATAGTTTGTATCAGATAACATTTTATAAAAACCATTAGAAGTAGATTTTATAAAACATAAATTGGTAAAAAAAATATGATAGAAATTGGTAAAAAATATAAAATTTAATATAAAATTTTTTTACGGAACTTATTATATTTTTTTTCAATGAAATACAACCCTTTTTGTATAATAAAATTGTTTGTGATTGTGACACCCCAAAATGAGAAAGTATGACATTGCATTAAATGGTTTTTATGGGAGACCACACCAAGAGTATAATGTAATAAAATACCATGAGGTCCAACTATATATTTACAATTTTAGGTCTTTTCAATAGATTATATAGCATATAAGGAATGCAACACGGAGTTATCTTAGATTACATGCAAGAGGTTCCTTCCACGATAACTTTTGTTTCACGTAAGAGTGAAAATCCATTATAGCTTGGGTTACATGCAAGCATAAACTTATTTTATAGTTTATGTTATATGCAAGAATGAGTTATATTTAAAAATAAGATAATATTAAAAAATTATCTGATATAAAAAAGACATTATATTATTAGTTAATAATAATAAAAACTATCTTATGAATATTATCGTTTATAAAAATATAGATTGAATTAATGGGTTAAAAATTCATTCGAAATTAATACAATAAGGAATTGAATATAAAGTTGATATTTTAATAGAAAATTATTTTTATACTAATTTTTTTTTTGATAATCGATTAAATTATTTAAATTTAGTGTCTGATATTAATTATAACACCCCAACCACAGTTACCTAGAGTCAGTGCATTATTACATAACAATGGAATGATATATGGAAATCATGTCCCGAAAGACTGATTTATTTTGTAGCTATGGAAATACTAGATACATTCATAAGTTTTACATTTCATTATAAAATGAAATTCTACAACAACATTGTTTCCATATACCACACTAATATCCCCTCATAATATACTTATAGGACAGTCATAAAATAATTCATCTCATCTTGGGAAAAAATAAAACATAGAAAGGTGCGAGTACAGATGCTCAGTAGGGATAAACATATTGAGGAAACATTCATAAATTAGCATAAACATTTATGGAGATATATAAGACTTAAACAAAATCCTTTTAAACTTGAAAATCAGTATAATATATAAAAAATAAAATAATTACATTTACTTATAAACATGGATGTTTCACTATTCAAATAATGACAAGAATTACCATTAGACACTTTTATAATGATGGAATTCATAATGGAAGACTTCATTACCACATAGTCAAGGCCTTATACCAAGAAAACAAATAATATTTTTTCAAGGAATTATTTCAAGACACTAGATTATCTCATGAGACCTACCCATGAATCAATGAGCTATAGAGGGCTCCACCGGTCACATAATAAGTCCAATTCATTCCTCATATGAAAAGGATTAAAAATAACATAATCATTCACATTAAAACTAGCATAAAAATGTAAATAATTTTTCCATAAACCATGAATGGAATATAATAACACATCCATAGACAAACATATCACAAAACCTTCAATACAAAATGAATGTTTTGTATCATAATAAATTAACTTTATACAAGCTTTAAATCCATCTAAGTATGTTGACATAGATGAAATCAAAATGTTTTTTAGAGAAATAAATCTTTATATTTTGAAATCATTTAATAAACATGTAATTATAAAAGAAAAATTTTATTTTTTAAAATAATCTTATAATCTTGTAAGGGAATCTTCGACAATTTTATAATGACGTAAAATAGCCACACCCACTGTATAAGTTAAAAAAACATTCTTACCATAATTTTGTCCAAAAAACCATAATGTTCCTTGTTTGAAAAAAACAGAAACATTCCTCTCAAAAATATATACGGTAAAATATTGTTATAAATGACATTACCCCATTTTTTAGAAAATAGTAAAAATGTTTTGAAATACATATTTACGAAACATGGATGTGGATGATTTGGAGGTCCCAGTAGAAAATTATGTATAAACAACCTTGGATAATTAAGAGATTGTGAAATTAACACTAACTTTGTACTTTTCCTTGGTCAATGGTAGTTTGACCTCCTGTATAATGGTGAAATAATTGTTATCAAATTATAAAAGAATCATCTACATAAATATGATATCATATAAGATCTTCTAATATTTCTTATTTAATAATATTTTATTATTATCTTTGTTTTGGGTGTTAACTGATTCATTGTCATTAATATTCATTATTATGTGAGTCATATGTATTATGTATGGGATTTATCTTAGCCATATCCAGAATTATATCAAGTCTTTAATAATTATTTTTAATAATAAAATGAAAATTACTGTTGAATGGATACGATGGAGAATGAATCTCATAGCGTTCGTGGAGACGGTAATACGTACGTACGCACGAGTGACAATATCATTCTTTTGATATTATAATAGTAAATAATTGGATGTAATATCATATATACCGAATTAGTATAATGTTATATTTATTATTTTCATCATTTATACTCATTATTATACCAATCTATATGATGAAGTGTTTGAATAACAAACTACAACACTCCATGGAGACGGTAAGTCGTACGTACGCACATATGGTGACATGTCACTCAAAAGATGGATAGAATAATGAATATTGTTGTACCATATTTATAATAACATTACAATATATCTAATATACTGGAGTTATAATTTTATAATGTAAACAACAAAGAAATATCAAGTGAAATAATAAATGAACTCGAAAGTGGTGATGAAATGTTTACCTCTTCCTTGGGTTCTTCCTTTTGATTTTATCAAAAGGGATCCATATGATGACTTTATGACTAATCTAATGACTCTAGGATTAAGGGATGATAGTCGAGAGGGTATTGGGACAGGGTTTATCCATTCCAAATGGCATTGAAGGTTTGAATTATAGAGAAGGTGTAGTTCCTTTTAATAAAAGGTGTTGGGGGTGCGTTTGGAAAAACTAGAAAAATGATTTGACAATAAAATCATTTTTGGTTGATAATGGCCAAAAAATTATTATTTAAAGGAAAAGGTGGGGATGGGTCGAAAACCTCTCAATGAATTGGTTTTTGACAGGTTTGGGTCACTATATTAACCTTAACATTTAGATTTAACTCTTAGTTAAATAGTTTGACATTTACCATGTCTCTTTATATTATTATATTATATGGTTAATAAAAATTCAATAAACTTATAATAGAATTACATGTGGTTAATTAATGATACAACTGTCATTATATAAGTCTTTTGGTCAAACCTTATAATTTTATGATTATTACATCGACCAATAATATAGTATTTGTTTTAAAAACTCATTTATGTCAATTTTGAAATTATTTAATAATATATTTTTTAAAGTCCTAAAAACATTATTACATCAAAATAAATTAATTTTAATAAAACCTAACATGACAGAGTCACATAAGAAATTGTTTTATGGCATAAAGGCTCTCAAATTAAATTTATTTCAGTTTTTATAACATCATTTATTTTATTGTTTCATTAATAAAGAAAAAACTGCATCATTATTGTGTCATATATAAATATATTTATATTATTTATAAAAATTATAAATATAATATCCTGAGGTTGTAAATAGTTTTAGGTTTTTATGGACTATTTATTTTCTAATAGATCAATTATATATCCTCATATAAAACTGTTTTACTAAAGGATATTTTCTATTGTTATTTTTGTCTTTACTTTAAATTATTTAATATATAATGTTATTATCACTCCCACGTGTCTCCATGGGGACCAATAATCGACCCAAGGATGACCATGGTCGGAAATGTATCATCCAATAGGATTAGGACACGTGTTAGGGTAATTTAATATAATTATAATATTGATTTTAACATTATTTACTAGATTTACCCCCTTAAACATGATAAATAAAATAATTATTGAAAAAATAATTCCAAATTTCTAAAAATAAAAGTAACCTATTTACATAGTTTTAACCTTCTGATTCCAATTATGGAATCCATTTTTCTATATTCAAAACACAGAAGTGGCAGAACTTAATTAAAAATTAATTCTCATTGTCCTAACAAAAACCGTGTTTCTAAAAAATAATAACTACTACAAGATTAACACTTGATTATATACAGTTTAAATGTGAAATTAGGTGTAATGACTAAAATTGGATTAAAATGTTAAAATATAATCTAATAATACATAAAAACCACTCAATAGTATAATTTATCACTATAAATTTTTTGATTAAAAAAGTTGTTTTGAATTAAAAGATAGTATCATTAACTATTCATGAAAAACTGAATCTTTTCAGAAAAATACCAAAAATTATCTCTAAGATAATTTCAATATTCAAAAACCAAAAATAATTTCCATCTAGAATAATAAAATTTCTAAAATTTCAAAAAGTGGGTATTACTATTCATAACAGCTAGTTTGATTGGATGTAGTGTGTTAGAACTCAATGTTGCATACAACACATGCTATTGTATTATTCAAAGAGAAGTGTGTCGTGGAAGCTTGGGGTGTTACATTATCCCCACCTTCAAATAATTTCATCCTCAAAATTTCTATAATATTACTACATAAAAATACTCGGGTGGTTCTTCATCATAAGTTCCTCAGGATCCCACATTGCCTCTTCCATCTTATGGTTTCTCCATAAAACTTTTACCAAATGAGTATTCTAGTTTCTCAGAACTTGTTCTCTTTAATCAATAACCATGAAAGGATCTTCCCAATAATACAAATCAGGTTCCTATTATAATTTCTCATTGTTAAGTAAATGTGTTGGGTCAAGCATGTATTTTCTAAATAGTGACACGTGGAATACATCATGAACATTTGGGAGACATTGATGTATTGCTGAACGGTAAGCTACAACCCCAATTCATTCTAAAATTCCAAAAGTTCCATTCTACCTGGGACTCAATTTACCCTTCTTACCAAAACATATAACACCCTTCCATGGAGATACCTTCAAGAAAACATGATCTTCTACCTGAAATTTCAATTCCTTACCTCGGTTATCGACATAACTCTTCTGCCAACTTTGATCTGTTTTGATGTGGGTATGGATTACCTTCAACTTTTCCATATGTTCCTCTACATGTTCTGGGTCAAAGACTTTTCTTTCACCAGCATCATCCCAACAGGTTGGTGTGCCACATCTCATTCAGAATAGTGCATCATATGGTGCCATCTAAATACTTGAATGGAAGCTATTATTATAAGAAAATTATTCCAAATGTAAATATTGATCCCAAATACCTTGAAAGTCATGTGATCATGATCTCAAACTATCTTTTATGGTTTTAATATTCTATTCTGATTTTCCATCGGTTTGGGGGTTTTAGGTAGTTCTCAAACGAAGTTGAGTATCCGAGGATTTCTAATGAATTATTTAGAATCTTGATGTAAAATATGGATCGTGATCAGAAATAATCAATAGGGGTACTCCGTGAATTCTCAAAACATAATTAATATATATTCTTTCTAGACATTCAAGTGGTAAATCTTTTCTTGTCGCAAGAAAATGTGTTGACTTGGTAAGATGATTAATAATGAACCTTATTGCATCGGTCCTTCTATGATTCTTTGGCAGTCCCATGACAAATTACATCGTAATATTATCCCATTTCCAATCAGGTATGGGAAGAGTATGCATGTCTCCTCCATGATTTTTCCGTCTGGGATTCACTTGATGATACACCAAACATATTGACACAGAATCAACAATCTCCCTCTTCATGTTGTCACACTAAAAATGTTTTATCAAATGTCAATACATCGTAGTGCTACTATGTTGTATAGAGAAATTGTAGCTGTGAGCATCATATAACAAATCCCTTTTTAGACCAGTTATTTTGGGAACACAAAGTATCTTCCCAAATTTCAAAATCACATCTTCATATATGAAGTTGATCAATCTCCCTTCATTCACATATTTAATATTCTTTTGAAATTTTTCATCATCAACCGGAGGTCTTTTTTATCCTTTCTAGTAAAGATGGTTTGGAAACAATTTGAATAAGCATTGATGTTTCACCATCCCTAGTTACTCCCATATCCATCATTACTAGATCAATGTATATCATATCCTTTTCAAATATCACCTTGTTCAAAACTCCAAGATCCTTTCTACTCAAATCATCTACCACCTTATTTTCCTTCACCAGGTAGTAGTGTATAGTGAAACATACTCATGGAGTAGTTCAAGCCATCGACATAACCCTATATTGAGTTCTTTTTATGAGAAAATTTACTTCAAAGTCTTTTGATTTGTATAAATCTCACATTTTTCACCATAGAGAAAATGTCTACATATCTTCAAAGCTAATATTATAGCTGCTAACTCAAGATCAGGAGAAGGATAGTTTTGCTCAAGAATTTTCAGCTATATTGATTCATAGGAAATAACCCTATCATTCTACATAAGGACACAACCATGTCATTTCATTGATTCATCACTATAAAAATCATACCCATCATTCCCCGATGGTAGAGTCTAGATAAGAGAATTGACTAATCTTCTCCTTAGTTGTTCAAAAAATTATTCACACTCTTTTTTCAAAACAAATGTAACCCATTTTCGTGTGAGATTTATTAATGGGTAAGCCAACTGAGAAAATTCTAGACGACATGTCGATAATAACATACTAAATGAATAAAACTGCGTACCTCGGTTATACTCGTTAGTACTAGACATTCATTGATTTCCATTGTCTTAGAAGGATGAATAAAGATTCCATCCATAGAGACTATAAATCAAGGAAAAGATATCTCATGATGCCAGAATTCACACTTTTTAAACATCCCATATAATTCATGTCTTTTATGAGCCTTTAGAATAATGCGCGAGTGAGATACATGATCTTTATATCTTTTGGAGTATACCAAAATATCATCAATAAATACCACTAGAAATTCATCCAGATGTTCCAAGCAAACACAATTCAGTATACCCATGAATAAAGAGTGTAAGTTAGTCAATCCCAAAGGCATTACTGTAAACTCATAATTCCCATACCGGGTTCAAAATACGGTTTTTGGAATTTCTTCCTACTTCACACACAACTTATTATATCCAGATCAAAGGTCAATCTTTGAAAAGTATTGATATACAGGATGTTTGTCGAAAAAATCATCAATGAGTGGTAGGGGATAATTGTTATCTATTGTTATATGATTGATCTCCATGTATTCAATGTGAAACCTCATATATCCATCTTTATTCATAACAGAAAGCACATGGGCTTCCCATGGAGAAACATTAGGGAACATAAATCCCTTATTAGACAATTACTATAGTTTTTTCATTAATTCCACTAATTCCAGAGCAGAAATTCTAGAAGGGATCCTCGATATGGGCTATGAACCAATAATTAATACAATGGAAATCTCAATTTCTCATTCTAGAGGATGCCTAGTTAAATTCTCTAGAAACACATCAACATATTCTTGCACAATGGGTGCATCCTCTATTTAAAAATTCCTTTCCTATCCCATAGTTATTTCATTCTCTTCCCCACCAATAATTTAAATTAGTTGATCTACCGGTGGTGGATCTAGATAAGAATTAGTTGGTGATGTTTTTTCTCTGAAGAAAAGGTACCCCTTATCATTATCAAAAAAAATTTCCTCCTTCTTATAACAATAAATTTTCTCATCATGGTCCAAAAAACTATCCTTATTGTGGATAATATCAAATTCAATCATCGGTAAGATGGTGACATCAACAAATAAATAATTCTTATATGCCTTAATGGGAACTGATTCAAAACATTTTGTAGCAATGATACTTCCCTTAGGAGTTTTGATTGACAACTCCCCTATTAAATAAAATTAGAAATATATAATTTTCATAGAAATCATGGAATATATGAAACAATTTGATGATCCAAAATATAATAAAGCATTTTCAAAACATGAAGAAACCATTAAATTACTGGTCACCATGTCTTCTGGAGATTTAACCTCAGTAGTAGTGACATCATAAGCTTGGCCTTGATCCCTCGTCCTTTTCTGAGGTAATATTCCTTGGCGCTTAGGACATTCGTTTTAATAATTCCCCCTTTCCCTACAATTGTATCATTCAACAATGATAGCCTCTTTCTTCCCCTTTCAACCACGAGCATGGTGGCCTTCTTTACCAAACTTGTAACTTACTCCCATTCCCTTATATAAAGTACCAGGGTGTTTCTTCTCACATTTAATGTAGGATGGATATTAAACTCTTCCCTTCTTCCCCTTATTTCTGCTTCCAGAGTGTTCATTGGATATCTTCTTCTCTTTCATTGATTTAAATTGGTAGGACATAGTGAATTATTTTTCAATCTTTATAGAAAATGAGAAAATATATTCGTATGACGTGATGGATTGTGAGACTAATGTTTGTCAAAAAAAATGGTTTTACCCCATCAATGAAACAATCAATCATACTTCTTGGGTTATTAATAAAATCTACAGCAAGCCTCACTATCATTTTAAAGTTATCTTTATACATTGCGACATTCTCATCCTCCTTTTTCCTTAGACTCAGAAATTGTTTTTCCATATCCGCTCGATGGTCATGTGGAAAGTATTTTTATGTGAAAATTTATTTAAACTCCCTCAATTCAATATTATGTACTTTATCGTCTTCCATTGTTTTTGGAATCATTGTCCACCATTGATCAGCATCTCCAGTGAGGCGGTAAACAGCCGTGACCACTTTTCCCTTTCGTTACTCCCCAAGGCATGGAATATTTTCCCTAATGAATTTATCAATTTCTCAGCTACTAATGGATTTGTACCCCCTTTTATTGTTGGTGGTATTTCTCTCAAGAAGTGATCTGTCATTGTTCCTCCACACTGTGGATATGGGTTCTCCATACGGGTATGGTTATTATTCATAACCTGAGTGTGTTGTCCCAGTATTGTGATAAGCTGATCAGCACCAGTTGTATCACCAGCTTCACTGTAATTATCTTGAGCAGTAGGGAAATCCATATAAAGAGTTTGTGCATTGATACAGTTTCCATTAATTTTACTAGGTTCCATTTCTATACAATGTAATACACTAGATTAGATTATGAATCACATTACATAAATCCAAACCTGTAAAACCCTTAACAAAATCTAACAATTTATGGATACTATCCATATTCATAAAAATTATTTCTTTGCAGAAGAATATACTCATAAAACCTTCATAATGGTTAGTAATGAAAATGAGGATTATCCTAAGCATATCATATGGGAGTGTCTTAACCAATAGAGCAATAAGGATCGTTGTTGTGCACCTGTTCTCAATTGAGTATAGTTCAAAGTGGTGTTTTCAGGATTTACTCCTAGGTTCATATATACTAGAGCTACCTCTACCTACTCGTATCCATAAATGGATGTATTCCTTGTAAAACTCACAAAATATCAACAATACCAAAATTCTAGGAAGTTATTCTATACTAATACTCAAAGTCTATCTTTGGGCTATGAGCTCTAATCAAAGTTTATCTAAATATAGTTTCTAAGGATTTTACTAAACATCCTATGATACCAACTATAACGCCCCGACCCCAGTTACCCAGATTCGGTGTGTTATTACATAATATTGGCATGATACAGGGAATTCATGTCCCAAATGACTGATCATTTTAGTATCCTTGGAAATACTAGATACATTCATAAGCTCAACATTACATTATAAACATAAAAGCTACAAAAAAATTGTTTCAATATACCACACTCATATCCCCTCAAACTATCCCCATATATTAGACATAATATACTTTTTCACATCTTGGGAAAAATAAAACATAGAAATAGACGAGCTCAAATTCTAAATATGGATAACAATATTGAAAAATATTTTATAAATAAGCATAACCATTTAAGGAAATGTATAAGACTAAAAAAATATTTTTAAACATGAGATTCTATATAATATGGCCATGATAGAATCAAATAAAGACATTTACTTAATCACATGGATATTCTACATGTTGAAAAATCACATGAAATATCAATAGCCACATTTATAATGATGGAATGCATAATTCCAGAAATCATAACAACATATTCAAGGCCTTGTGTCAAGACTACAAATAATATTTTCTCAAGGCCATATGCCAAGACACCAGTTTGTCTAATAAAACCTACTGATGCATCGAGGAACTATAGCGGCTTCCACAAGTCACTTATTAAGTCCAATTTATTCCTCGTATAAAATGGTTTAAACACAAAATAACCATTCGTATTAAAACAATCATTCAAAATGTAAATAATTTATCCCTAAACAATGAATGGTATAAAATAACACATCCGTAGTCAAACATATCACAAAACCATCAACACAATATGTATGTTTTGTATCATAATAAATTAACTTCAAAAAATCTTAAAATCCATCAATGGATGTTGACATATATGAAATCAAATCATTATTTTAGAGAAATACATCTTTCTATTTTGAAATTAGTTAATAGTCATGTAATTATAAAAGAAAGCATT
Organism: Viscum album; assembly: GCA_963277665.1. Lineage (NCBI taxonomy): Eukaryota > Viridiplantae > Streptophyta > Magnoliopsida > Santalales > Viscaceae > Viscum > Viscum album. The sequence continues at coordinate 522,936,482 of OY728160.1, forward strand.
TATTTTTGAAAATATTTTTTTAATCTTGTAAGGGAAGCTTCAGCAATGTTATTATGGTGTAAAATAGCTGCAACCATTATATAAGATAAAAAATCATTCTTAACTTAATTTTTTCGAAAATGTTATAAAGTAATATGTTTGGAAAATGAAACAAAGATTTATTTACAAACATAAAAGGTAAAATAGGGGTATAAATTAATTTTCCCCATTGTTTAGTATATATTAAATATGGTTTTAAATAAATTTGTATGAAACATAGATGTGTATGATAAAGATTTCCTAGTAGATAATTACATATAAACAACCTCAGAAAATGATGAGATTGTGAAATTAACCATTACCATGTACTTTTCCTTGGTCAAAGGTAGGTTAATCTCCTATATAATGGCGAAATAATTCTTATTAAATTATAAAAGAATCATATTCATAAATATGATATCATATTGGTTCTTCTAATATTTCTTTGTTAATTATATTTTAGTATTTTCATTGTTTCGGGTGTTAACCGATTCGTTTTCCTTTATAGTATTTTTTAAGTGAGTAGTATTTTTTATTGATTTGATGTATCGTATTCATATATATAATTATATCACGTCTTTAAAAATAATTTTTAATCAACAAATGAAAATTATTCTTGAATGGATACGATGGGGAATGAATCTCATAGCGTTCTTGGAGACGATAATCCATATGTACGCACGAGCGTTAATATCATTATTTTGATATTAAAATAATATATAATTGGATGGAATATCATATATACAGAATCATTATAATGTTATATTTATTATTTTAATCATTTATACTCATTTTTATACCCATCTGAATGATGAAGTGTTTTAATAACAAATTACACCACGATGTGGAGATGGTAAACCGTACGTATGCATGTATGGTGAAATTAATTCAATGAATAGATATAATAATTTATATGGTTGTACCATATTTATAAAAACATCATAGTATGTAGAAGATACTATAGATATTATTTTATAATGGAAACAACTAAAAATATGATGTGGAAAAGAAAGGAAAGTGAAATTTGTGATGAAATATTAACGTTTTCTTTAGGTTATTCCCATTGATTTGATCAAAAGGGCTCGTTAGGATTGATTTATGACATGAGGAAGTCCTATATGATAAAGGGAGGACAATTTAGAGGGTATTTTTGCTAGGTTTGGCCAAGCCAAATGGCATTAAAGGTGTGAATTAGAGAGAAGGGGAAGTTCCCTTTTATAAGATGGTTTAGGTGCACCTTGGGAAAAGCTAGAAATATTTTTTTATAATAAAATAATTTTCTGTTTAAAATGGCTAAAAAATGAATTATTTAATTTCTATGGTGGTTATGGATGGAAAAACATTCAATCATTAGGTTTTATATAGTTTTGGGTCACCATATTTACCTTATCTTTTAGATTTAACTATTAGTTAAATAGTTTGAAATTTAACATGTCTCTATGTATTTTCATATTATATGGTTAAAAAAAATTAAATATAATTCCAATAGAACCCCAAGTGGTTAATTAATAATACAAATATAAATATATATGTCTTTAGGCCGATCCATAGATTTTATGGTTTATTATATCAACCAATAAATATATTATTTGTTTTAAAAAATCATTTATGTTATTTTTGGAATTATTTAAAAATTGATTTTTTAAACTCCTAAAAACATTATTAATTTTAAATAACTACATTTAATCAAACCTAGAAATTCCTAGTAAACTATAAAATTTGTTTATGGAATCAGAACTTTCAAATTATATTAATTTTTGTATTTATAATATCATCAATTTTATTGTTTCATTAATAAGTAAAATAATTCATCATGATTGTGTCAGATATAAATATATACATTGTATGTCAAAAAATCATAAATTAAAATATCCTGAGGTAGGAATTCTTTTTATCTATCTAATTACTATTTATAGTCGAATATATCTATTATATATCCTAATATAAAAATTGTTTTACTCAAAGATATTTGTTTTTGTTATTTTTGTCATTACTTTAAATTATTTAATATATAATGTCATTATGACTCCCAAGTGGCTCAATTGGGTCCCAATATCATCCTAAGGATGTAAATGGTCGTAAATAAATCATCTAATAGGGTTTTTACACGTTTATGGAAATATAATATAATTATAATATTATATTGTATCCTGATTTTCTGGATTTACCCCTTTAACCAGGAAAAATAAAATATTTACAGAAGTAAATATTCCAAATTTATATAAATAATAGTGAAAAATTTTCATATTTTTAGACCTCCTTATTCCAAATATGGAATATATTTCTCTAAATTCAAAAAAAATAATTGGAAAAAAATAATTTAAAATAAATTTTTGTTGTCAAAACTAAAAGTGTGTTTTTATGAAATAATATATATCAAAATATTGACTTTTTCTTATGTATAGTTTAAATATAAAATTATGACCAATGATAAGAATTTTATTAAATGGAAAAAATATAATCTAATTATAATTAAAACTACTCAATTGTATAATTTATTACAATAAGGTTTTTTGATTAAAAAAGTTTCATTTAATTAAAATTTAATATATTGCATTATTCCTAAAAAAGTAAATGTTTTTAGAAAAATACGCAAAATTCCTCCTAAGATAATTTCGATTTTACAAACACAAAAATGAATTCTAATTTCAAAATTAAATTGATCAAATTTCAAAAAGTTTGTATTAAAATTCATAACGGCTTGTTTGATTGGATTTGGTGTGTTTGAACTCGAAGTTGCGTACGACACACGCTATTGTATTATTCTAAGAGAAGCATACTGTGGAAGCTTGAGATTTTAAATTACTGTATTATATATATATATATATTATTCTATAAAAAAATTAGTATATCCATTCATTATGTTTGATATGAATTATATAATAACATGCAATATTTTACACATAAAAACGATATTTTTATAATGGAAATTTCATAGCCTTTGAATAGGGAATCCATTTTAAATATTTTATTTTTAAAATTTTAATTACTTAATAAGTCAAAAGAATATCATATTTTAAAAAAATATTAATTAGGTTATGGTGAATTTTTTAGAATTTTCAAAATAATTCTATTTCATTATGAATAAGTAAAAATATTGAATTTTGTTTTAAACCTTTTTTTCATATAATTTATTATTAGATATAATTTTAAATATTAAATGGGAATAATGTTTATTTAAATAATATTTTTAGAAATTAATACCATTTATGTCATTGGAAATTATTTCAATTTGAAAATTATCATAAAAAAATGAAATCTTTTGGACATTTTTTTATCAAATACCAACATTGTCGTCCAACATATTGGAAGAATTTAAATTTTTTTTCAAATAGATGATCATAATTGTGAAAAATATTGGTTTATGTATTTAATATATTAGTGATTGTTTTTAAATTTTTGGATCTCATATTTGGAATCATCATAATTTATAATTACTAATAATATATACATTTTTAACCAAAAATATTAGTGACTGTTAATACAATTATTTACAATTATTGAGGAAAAATTAAATATAATAAATGTCTAAAAATTTATCATAGGGGCCTCAGTGACACAAAAAAAATTCAGAAACACATCGTATGTTAATAATTCATTCTTTGACATTCCATTTTTAAGTGTTTTTGATTTGTTATCACATTTGTTCAGTAAGAACATGTGTACTACTATCTTGCTTCCAAAAAAATCCATGTTAATCATTTGCATTCCCTACCAATGTCCTCCACCCTCCACATTTCTCAAAATTCTAAAAACATCATATATTTTTTCCAATATATGTACTAAATGATTCCCAAAATCTCTCCCCTTTACCTTGAAAACATTTTTTGGTTAAAATTCCATACAAATAATCCTTTCGGTTTAAACCAAAAGATGTTTCTAGATTATGAGGTAACACTTTTCTGTAACCACGTTAGTTTTATTTACATTCTCCGATCCCTTAAATCTTTCTATTATAGACATTAATAAAAAAATATAATATCATGAGTATATTTTTATTTTTTTGTTTTATTTTTTTCACCTATACTTACACACACTTTTGTATAATGGGTAACAAACATATTGTTTCTCTATAAGGAGAAATACTACCTCATGAAATGTTAATGATTATTATTTTACATTACCATCTTTCATTGTTAGATATTATGAATGAATTTTTATATATATATTATATATAGGATAATCATTATTTATTTATAATTATGTAATCCTTTTATTTCACAAATAATTAACACCTTCCATTTTACAATAATATGGTAACATCGTTGAGGAAGTGATCACTCTCTCCCCACAAAATGATGTGATTCATTCACACTAAACATGTAATGTATACATGATGGTTTTTATTTGAAATATTTTAATTACAAATACAATATTTTTTTTAAATAATTACTTTTCTAAAAAAATAGTATATAAATATATCATTTTCTTTATTACCATTTCACACACTTAATAATGTATAACGTCATTTGTGGATATGTGGTTTACAACCTCTTTGAAAGAATGTGGTTCCTTTTGCATAAAAATAGTTATATATATATATATATATGTATATTTATTTCAGATAAAAAAATTAGGTATATTATATAATGATCTTTCTGGTAGGATATATTTACACTTACCTTCATTCGATAACGATCAATGAAAATTGGTAACTCTACTCATTCGTATGTAGGGCATACCATCTCCATGATCATAATGTTGAATCTGTTTTCATAGCCATATTTAATGATTGATCATAAAATTATAATTAATTTATTAAAATTATAATTATGTCATGATTATTATTCTTTATATGTTATATAATGACCCCTTTGACCATATTTAGCATATCAATGTTTTTATTGGAACATAAACTGAATTTGGTTAAAACACCTGACGTAAATTTAATTGTTAATGTAGTTTTATACAGAAAAACAAAAAGATAAATAAAACTATTGATTAAAATTAAAAATTCCCCCAATAAAATTGAAAATTAACATATGTTTATTATATTACTATTTAAATGATGTTCACCCGACTTGAAACTCGAGGTAATAGATTCATGTCTTAATTTTCATTCTGTTAGGAATACATTACTGTTTTGCACATAATTTCTTATATATGGAGTACATAATCCAATGTTGACATGTAATATCATTTATTATATTAACATAATGTTATTTAAATGATTATTTAAATGATTATTAGTTTATGTTTTTCTAATTCAATCGTTACCACATTGGTGAGGGAATTCTGTCTCAATTTTCATTTTATTGAGTTCTACTTGTAATTACGAGCCAATTAACATTTTTTGGAGAATGTAATGTATTTTTATTATTATAATATGATTTTCATTATTATCATTATATTCTATGTTTAACTTAAAAACATAAATTACTGGACATTTTGAATCCAATATTTTAAAGTTGTATCAGACACATTGGAATGTAAAAGTATTATTGTTCTCATGATTATTATTAATGATGATCTTAAAAATATCACCTCATTTTGTGAGTGTTAAATTTCTCTTGATAAAATAACTTTTTCAATCATTATTGATTGTATTTTTACTTCAATATCCATATTCTCAAACAAAAAATTTTATATTTAACTAAATCATGTTGCATTTTTCATATAGCGTTTACATTTAATGTTATTTGTTTATTTAAGAAAATAATGATAGTCCCATATAATTTATAATATATGGATGTTTTATAATGATATTTTTTCATTTAAATGATTATAACATGAACAATATGGGTTGAGGACCTGTTAATCAAATCATTTTGGGATATTTACTAGTTAATGCAAGCTCTACGAGTTGGGGACCAGTTAATAAAAGACTATAGATGCGTCGATAGTGTCATGGGATGAATTAGTTGCGAAAATTTATATCTTTAAACTATCTCTAGATGGTAAAGGTATAATGTTCTTGGGAAAAATGAAATTAAATATTTAAAAATTTCCATCATTTATATTTAGGTATTATTTATCCAATATATTTTTCATCCACAAATCTATGTATGCATTACATTTTTAGTTATTTTTTTTAATTGAATGTTTTTTTATTTTCATACCTTTAAATATTTGTTTTTTATTTATCAATTTATATAAATTGTATGTTTTTTTAATTACCTTTTTATATTATTTAACCACTTCCTTCTCAGTTTTTTGATTATATGGTATTTGTGTTCAACAATATACCATTCCAACATTATTAAAATAATTGATTAAATACTTATTTGACTATATTCTAACCTTACAGAGAATTTGAGCTCACAATGTTAATGTTTATCATCCCATGAATCAAGGAAGATTACTATGAATTACATTTAGATATTTACTAGATGGAAAAATGTTATTGTTGTGAAGGTTTATTTAGGAAGAAGAAGAAATGTTTTAATCAATGTATTCAATATTAAAAAAAATACTCATTTATATATCTGGTTTACTATGTCTATTAAGGACTTTGGTCCTTGGGGGATCGATTCCATGTAATCATGCTACTATAATAAGTTGAAATCATGGAATATGGGCTATCAGGTGTCTGGTCGGTATTGTTAATATCAAAAGAAGTTTAATAACATCCATGTGAACTATATTTAGGAAAACATTTCTTAGAGAACAAAACCCTAAGGTATGATTTAATGATAAGTATAGAAGAATATTCTATAATTTTGTTAACATATATATTATGTGTGTATCCCTTGAAATACATTCCTATCTAGGTACTACATGTTTATGTGGTTATGGAATAGACGTACCTAGGAGTAGAAACTCCAACAAGGTGTTTCAATCCAGACATGGGGTAACATGGTACACAACAATGTGCCTTAATGCGCACCTAGTTGGACACTCCAAGGGGATAAACTTAAGAAAATTAATATATTCATTCCAAACCACTATGAAGAATTTTTTCAATGAATTAACAAGGATAAAATTATTTTTATTTATATTGAATGCATTGGTTCATTATTTATAAATCCATTGAATTATATTATGGGTAAACTTGAGAAAAAGGAAGGACATATGTATAAAAATGTATGGGTAATTTATTTATGTATTTATGTTGAATCAAAAACCTTATTTAAAATGATATTTAGTGATTAATCATATTTCACGGATGTCAATATTATTTTAGAAATTATATTAAATTTTGTTTATAGAAGTATAACCTATAATCTAGGTGACAACCAATCAAATTTTGTAAGGATGCATGTCATGAACCCATGACCATGGGATGATAATTGTTTCATACCAACCACTAACCTTTGCATTGTCCTGGTTAAATTAATCATTGTATTAGTTAAATAATTTAAAGAATAAATATTAATGAAAACACAATTTTATATCATTTTATGTTCATAGATTAATATATTAACTATATTAGTTTTAGAATATAATTAAACAAAAATAGTTAGACTTGTCACACTTTTAGGGGAGTTATAATATTTTAGAAATATATTATTTCTCATTATGAATAAATATTATTCGTTGATTGAATTGGAATTCTATTAAAGAAAAACTGAATGTTAGGATGGATCATATTAAAAATAAACATATTAGTTCTTTATAATTTATTTTATTATTAGTCAAAAAATAATTCTTCACCACTAGGAAAAGTATCACCAAACAAAAATTTTGTCCTAATATCCTAATTTATATTATAAAAATTGTCTCCAAAAAATTAGTATATATGTTGAATTTAGTCCCTCAACATTACATATACCGTTAACCTATTTGATATTGATTACATCATTCACTCACTATAAATATTTTTGATTTTCCTCCAAGTACATATCATTACATTCTACTGATTTTCTACTAAATAGATTCTTATATACGGGGTATTACATACGTCCATTGTAATTCCCATTGTCACTTTTGTAATTGAAGTCAAATAAATCCTTCAAATTATGTGGGATTTCAAACTTATGAAGTATCAGACAATCTGTCACCATGATTGTGTTTAAATTTCTTGGCCTCAATTTAAATAATGTGGTGGAGAATATGTCAAACTAAAATTACAAAGAACATCATTTTATTCAAAAGTGTTTATGGAACACATCACCTATAATGTAAGGGAATATGAAATCCAGAATATTCTATATATTTATTATTTTAAACAAATTCAATTCCTAATATAGTTTGTAAGGAACGATATGCTGAGGTAGCTTGTGTTACAAACAAGAGATGCCATCCTCAAAATCTTATGTTTCACGTAAGAGTGCATTTCCTCGATGGAGAATGGTATAAAGAATAGTAACATTATTTAATGGATTTCATTATAGGAATGTCTGAGTTTTAATAAATAATAATATATTAATGAAATATAATGAGATTTAAACTAGTTGTTAAATTTTTTGTTATGAATTATAACAACTAAATTATGAATATAATTTTTAGAAAAATATATAATGAATTTATAACAACCCTACTATATATTTCAAACATAAAAATAATGTATTTTATAAAATTTCAACCTATTACAACATATATGATCGAGATTTCAAGAATATTAGTGACTTAGGAACATTACAAACAACTTCAATCATGAAATACTCATCTTTATTGAATACTTCATTAACCTGACTAGGATCATTCCTTCGTACATGGAATTTCATGGGATAACCTGAAGATATTCATAAAAAATGGTGAGATTTAAAGCCTATTAAGGGAGTAAAAGAAGTATAACATGAAGAAAACAGTAGATACAAGAAAATAGGCATATCAATGGAGCACAAGAGAAACATGAACATAAATGCAAGATATATCTTGATTATCAAAACATAAATATGTGGGAACAACAATTAACATGACATTTTCCTGATCCAAGGCTCATTGGAAATAGAGAAAGAGTAAAACATTATCGCACTTGTATTATCATGAGTAAACCCTCACTATAAATGATGTATCATTCAACTAATCTTTATCCAATGAATTGGAGTTATATCAAGGTTCACCCTTCTTAATCATATCATTTCAGGCATAAGTTGGCCAAATGGATCATATAACATGGATTCATTATACATCATAATTTATTCTAAGATAAAGGAATGTGGGATAAATAAATGAAACTATATAATAAATAAGTAATTATGCATAATGGTGAATAACCTTGATTGATAAATGGGTATGGTATTCACTATACAATGACATTGCCTTGGAAAATCGCAGTGCAATTTCTGAATCCCAACAACGTGACATGAGAATTCATAAAAATTGGTTGATGAGAGAGGAAGGGATGCCTCATAATATGTACATGAATTATACAGTAATGGGTAATATATATACATGTCCCAATATATGTAATGGAATTTGGATTTATAATATAAAATAATACTTTGAATGTAAATAATGAGAGAGAAATCCCGTACGGAATTTTTTTTTTCAGGGTAATAGTTTTATATGGGAGGAATTAATGAGAAATTAAGGGGTCTCCCATTATTAAAAATTATGGAGGAAAGTATAGGGGTGTTCTAAAATCATACCCAAAATTTTTTTATCTAATATAATATTGCTTACTAACTTAAATAAATTTGGACAAAAACAATAATAAAAGAAATCCCTTACATGGATGTGCCATCCCAATGGTTTGAGAGAGTCTTGTGATAGGATTATTGGGAGCATGGGGGAATTGGTATGATACTAGAGAATGTCGGAAAGTGTTGGGACGTGATGAAAAAGTTTTTAGTGAAGATAAGTTGGGGTATGTGTGGGTTTATATTGGAGAGAGATGGAATTCATTATTATTTAGATTTTGGTCACTAAGCATTAAACTAATAAATGCCACAAACCATACAATGTTTCATAACAGTAGTTTTTTAAAAGAGAAGTGGAAAACATTATTTTATAAGGCCAATTTCTGAAATTATTAAAATATTAGGCTCCCTTATGTGGAGGTGAGTCACACTCACAAGGAAATCATTTTTAATGATTAATCGTTTTATTAGATTTGGAGGGCCCACTAAGGATTTGTAAAAAAATAAATCTAACAAAAAATCATATTTTTATAAGATAAAATAGATATTGTCAAAAAAACCCATTTAAAATATTTTATTACATCACTATTGGGTCCTTATCATGTCATAAAGCACATAATATATTTAAACTATATTTAATTTTTACCCAAAAATTAAACTGTATCAGAAAATTATGAAAAATTCACCATTAGATAATTTCGACATCCTGATTCGGAAAATAATATTAATTTTATATAAATAATTTCATAAAATGTGATTTTTTTAATTTTAAAATAAAAACTAGTATTTATCAAAAATTCACGTGTTTTGACAAAAACAACATTCAAATCTAATTAAAAATTAGAACTTTTTTCTTTCAATTTATAAAATTATTTAAATTTAATAAAAAGTAATTTTTTAATAAAATTCTCTTAATTTTTTTAAAATAAAAAATATATTAATTAATCATAATAGATTTCATAATTGAATTTAAATGTTAACTACAAATACAATTTTTAACTATAAAAATCATTCACAAAGTAATAACAAAAAAATGAATGTATATTATTTAATCAAAATTAATAACATATTTCTTGTGATTGGGTTTTATTACATATCCCCTTATAAAACCCTCATAAGACCTAAGGGTATGTTGTGGGATGGTGACTCAGTCATGTGGTGGCTCAAATAACATCACTTGGGTGGTAATCTCTATCAACTTCCACTTCTCTCATAGGTGGTTGTATTCAATCATGACATATTGAAAATTGGAATGGGATTGGTCAATAGAAATTCCCAGTGATGTTATCTTCTTTCTGATATTTGAAAAATGAGCTTTATATGAAGAAATTATACTAGATGAGGCCATCATTTTCTTTGTTTGAGTAAATTGGATTGGATAAAGCCTTATATTTATACTAATCATGTTATCATTGATCAATGGCTCTATTACTAATGATAACAATTCTCACCAATATTTTAAATTCAATATTCATAAAAAAAAGAAACTGAGTATTTTATATCACAATTTTAAAAAGTAAAATTTAATTAGACCAAGAACATTTTTCATTAGTAAATGTTTTTTATCATTATAATATTCCCCCCTTAAGAAATTTCTCCCAAGAAATTTCATTTTTACACTCCAAAACAGATGACGATAGCTCGGATTCATCACCTCCTATGATTCCCACATTTCTTCTTCACAGATGGTGTTTCTCCAGAACACCCTGACGAGGGGCACTGTCTTATTTTATATAACTTTTGTCTTATGATTTATGATGATCATCGGTTTCGTTTCATTGGAGAGGTATTTCTCCAATGGAACCTCAACTGGATGGAGTATATGTGATGAGTCAGGTATGTACTTCCTCAAAAGTGATAGATGAAATATATCATGTACTTTAGATAGGTTTGGTGGGAGTTTTAGTTGATAGGTCACTCATCCAATGCAATCAGTAATCTCAAAAGAGATGATGTACCTTAGACTAAGTATTTCCTTCTTCCCAAATCTCAGAACTACTACCCACATTGATATTTTGTGGAATATCATGTCCCCAAAACCACAATCTTTGTCTCCTTGATGATTATAAAAAATGATTTTTTTCATGACTTTGATAAGGTTCATTATTCTTCTGGATGGTCTTCACCTTATCTGCCATATATTCAACCATTTCTTGACCTGAGATTTTTCTCTCCCCATCTTATATGATGTTCACTTAGTATTCTCTCAAAATGTCTTCATGTTTTTGGATATTTCACATATATTGGACATCAGTTTTAGGATGATTATCCATATTTAAGTTTATCTCATTATTTAGAGAATGTTGAATACTATTCTAGAACATTGAGGTGAATCTTGTATCTTATTCATAAAAAATAGATACTAGTACTCCATGACGCCTTACCACTTCTCTAATATATATATGTGTCAGTTGATCCAATATGAAATCCTCTCAATTTGCAATTATGTGTGTAGTATTGGTAAGATGATCCACAACAACCCATATATCATTGTTTCCTTTGGATTTCAGCAAATGTTTGTTGAAAAAGTCCAAGGTGGTGTTCTCCCATTTCCATGATGGTATGAGTAATGGTTGCATCATCCCCTTGAAATTATGCCTCACACCCTTCACTAGCTGACATACCAGGTACATTGATGTATAATTAGAGATCTCCTTCTTCATGTTATCCCACTATTAATGATCTAGAAAATCTCTATATATCTTTTTATTTCTTGGGTGGATGGAGAAACTCTAACAATGTGAATCATCAAAAACATCATTCTTTTACTCTAGATATGATGGAATACATAATCATGTTTCAAATATCACAATTACTTCTTTATTAACATTGAACACCAAGTATTTCCTTTTCCTGAATGGTTCCACTTTCCTCTGAATTACCACATCATACTTTTGAGCATCCATTAAACATTCCAAAAGAGCTGGTAGACCATTAATTTTTTAAAGTATTGATGATGTTACCATCATTAAAATTCCCACTTCTATCTTCATCAAATATTTGAAGATTAAATTATATTCAATTATCATCAATGGTAGAATCACTTGGTCTTTCTTATTTAGAGCATATGCCACCTTTTTCTGTTTTCTATTATGGTAATTGATTGAGTAGTCAATGTCCTTGATCACCTCTAACAATCTTTTTGGGTGCATGTTCAACAGTTTTTTTGTCAATATATACATGAGGCTTTTTTATCCATATATGTATCAAACTTCTCTCCAAATAGGTAATGTCACCAAATTTTTAATGTTAATATTATAGAAACCAAATCTATATCATTTTTTGGCTCATTTGTCTCATGAACATTCAATTTCCTTGAGTAATAGGCAATGATGATCATTTTTCATCAACACGCAACCAAAGACCTTCTTTAATGCATAACTAAATACCACACAATGATCACCACATGTGGGAAGTGTGAGAATGGACATTGTGATAAGACACTTTTTCAACTCATTGAACCTATCTTCACATTCATCACTCCACAATAACATAACTCCCTTTCAAGTTAGCATAGTATGATGGTTAGACAATGATGAATTTTTTTTCAAAAATTAGCAATATTACCCCGCTCAGCATCGAATTCTACAGATACATGTCACCGTTTTTGGCCTCATCCATCCCTCAATTTAATATGTCATGGAGGTGTCCATATTTATCTCATTTCTTGTGATGATATGACCTAAGAGTGAGACATCCTTCAAACATAACCCACAGTTGATTTACTTTTCTAAGAGATTCTCCATTCACATGGTCTCGAGTATAATTCCTAGATGATCCTCATAGTCCATCTTGGTTTTGGATTATATTATTATATCATCACTAATGACTGACAAAAATATGTCATGGTAATATTTATTGATGTTATTTATCATGTCCACGATGATTTATGGATCATTAATGTGTCTAAAACGCATTAATAGGAATTCATCATGACTGTACATTGTATGAAAAGCATTCTGGAGGATATCCTTCTTCTTCACCCATACATTGATGTATCTCGACCACAAATCCACCTTGGAGAAGTATTGTTATCCACAAATCTGATCGAACAAGTCAAAAATTTGGGGTAGAGGAAAAGTTTTCTTTGTCATGATTTTTTGTTCTCACGATAATCAATGCAAAGGAACATTGTCCCATACTTCTTATTGGTTAGGTGGATTGGTATACCCCATACTGAAGAAAATGAGTTTATAAAATCGTTATCAAAATTCTCATATAATTTGGTCTTTAACTACACATGCTCCAAAATATCCATTCAATACCGATTCTTGTATATCAGCAATTCCCCAAGTATAATTTCAAAAGATAATTCATCATCTTTTCCAGGAGGATGACCAAGAAATTCCCCAGGAAACACATCAATGAATTCCCTCAAAATGGGCATGTCTTCAAGGATGGTCTATTCCTTATACTCAACCATCTGATAAATCATTTCATTCTCATAGGTCAGTAATATTCATGCTTGAGGTGATGGGTCTGAAGAATATTTATCCTCCTCCTTTCACTTGTATAGATTCAGGTGTTTATTCTCTATATAGAGAGTGATTTACCTCTCAAGGTAAGTTATGTCGGCTCTATATAAGGAAATACAACCCATGCCAAGAATTTCATCAAATCCTACAAGAGGGAGTATGGGGAGGTCTATTAGGAAGTAAAAAACTAAAAATTGTTATTGGGGAATAATTATTCACATGGTTCACAATGATTTCCCAATTTGTTGTTCTCACATACATATTCACTTCCTTGACAGTTGGTGGTTTTTGGAGTTTTCAAAATAACATTAAGGATATAAAATAATTCTTAGTACTAGAATAAAAAATTATGTTTTCTATTCAAGAATTAATAAATAGTGTAGCTGTCACTACATGGTTTTTGGACATCAATTACATGATAGTGATGGAAAAGTCTCTCCCTTTCTACCTTGGAGGTTGTTATTCACCTACAAAAACCCTTACCTTAGGGAAATAGTATGATAAAATCCAATGTTCAATGTAGTTGTAGTAATGAACAACACATTGATGGTTGAATAGGTCATTCCCCATTTTTATAGCCGTGGTTTTTTCTTGTAAATCGTTAATGGCCAGGTTCGCTTATACAACTAAATCAATTCTTCATCCCCTTCATGAAAATTATGGTTTACTTTTTTCCTCACCATTGGAAAGTGTGGTGCCAGATTTTCATAGAACTGTTGTATATATCTATATGACCACAAAAATTAAATTAAACCTTACACTTTTTAACCCCATGATACCTATGAGATTTCTCATTATCTATTTTATCTTTAAAGGCATGTCGTACAATTTCCTCCTAGCTCTCGAAATCATGGGTCTCTAGGTATTTCCATAGTATAGGTTTCATTAATCTAAATAAGCGACCAACCATGCATTTGGGGGTAATGAAAAAGACAATATAATATCATGCTTTCCTTGAGAAGTTTTCTTCATACGTTCCAATGGATGTGTCGTCTTTTTGCATGAGGGCATAGATGTCCCTTTCAATCTTAAGTTGGAGGGTGGAAGAAAAAATTTAATCGATTTTTTTCTGGAAATCCTTCCTTTCAAATGGCTCAATATCCTCCTGAGGCTTAGTATTCTTTATCAATGTACACCATTTATTATCATCAACCTCCATTCCATATGCATCTAGAATATCCTTCCCTTGTTCTGAACATTGAAGGATGAAGAAGATCATTTCAATGGATTTGATACATTTTTCAGTAATTAAGGGATCATATGATCCATTAAAATTAAAAGGCCTTTGTCTCTTGATGTTATTGATTTAAACATGATGATTATTGGGGGGGTGAACATTCTTGTTGACCTATGTTTCTATTAAAAAATTTAGATACCTAAGAGAGTATCAGGACAATGTTGGTGATTCCCGCTCCCATCAGATTTGGCATCACCTAAGAATAGTCATCAGACTAATCTTTCCATTTGTGGTTAGCTTGAGTCCTCTTATTACCCCTCATTGGAAATAATAAAATTAATGTTAGGGGTTTCATATAATGGGAAATCCAATGACAAAAAATGATGAGTTATAAATTACTATAATTTCATTATCTTATGATTTTATATGATTCCATCTATGTTAACCATGATCCACTTCCCAATATATATTCATAGGAGAAATTTTTTATTCCCACAATAATTGTTCATAATATGATAATGAATTTACCAAATTATATCCCCTAAGTGTTTCGTAACCAAGAGTGAAGCAATGCCCATTGTTGTGCACTACTTCAAATTTGAGTATATATCAAGGTTGTGTTTTCAGGTTTTATCCTAGATACAACTATTTCATAGCCGCCTCTATTGACTAGTATCCAGAAATGGATGTATATTCCTGATATACAACATACTCAACACTCAGAAATATTTAGGAAATTTTTTTTATACATACTCTTATTCCAATGTCTTTCACCCAGTATTCTAATCCTAATCCCAAAAATAACAAAACCTATCCTCTGATAACGACTATAACGACCCTACTCTTTACATAACCACAAAAAATGAATAATTACATAAAATATTCCCTTGTTAAAAGATATATTATATATAGGTATAGTGTCTTTAGGGATTATGAACATTACATAATAAATTAAAATATGAAATACGGGTCTTTATTGAAAACTTCTTTTACATAAAACCATACATGTTCCTTCATACATGTCATTACATGGGATAACCTAGGAACATGTTTAAGAAATGGTTGATCTATAAATCCTGGTAATGGAGTTAGAAAGGAATAAAATGGATAATATAGTACATTCTTGGAAGTAGGCATATCAATGGAACACAAGACAAACATGGACATAAAGGCATTATATTGCATGATTATCACAACATGGAAATATACCAACAACATTAAACATGATATTAGCATGAGCCAAGGCTCATTTAACATGGATAATGAGTAAACCACCACTGAACATAAATTATCAATATTAAATCCTCATTTCACTTGACGTCTCATGAAACTAATCTTTACCCAATGCATTGGAGCACTATCAGGGCACACCCTTCTTAACAATATCATTTCATTCATAAGTGTGCCACATGTATCATATAACATGGATTCATTAATCATCATCATGATTTAAAAAATAGAGGAATATGGAAATAATACCTTAAGTGATATAATCAATATGAAAATTTTCATAATGGTGAATACCCTTGAGTGAGAAATGGTCTTGGTATTGACAACACAATGACTTTGGGATAGAAAATCGCAGTGCAATTTTGGCAGCATAACGACGTGAGATAAAAATTCATAAAAATTCCCAATGAGAGAGAAAGGGTTGTCTCATAATATATAAATGAAATAGAATGTTGGGTTCATATAGATACATTTCCCATTATATTTAATGAAATTTCGTTACATAATATAAATGAATTACCTGAATGTAAATGAGGAGAGGGAAATGCTTTACGGAATTTCTGCACGGTAATAGGTGTACATGGGAGGCATTAATGAATTATAAGTGGGTCTATAATAAGTCAAACATAAGTAGGGAAGTAAATGGAAGGTTAAAAATCATACACCATAATTTTTAATCGATAATAAATGTGAATAACATCATAAAGATATTTGGACCCAAATGCGAAAGGAAGGAATCCTTTACATGGATGTGTGATCCTAATGGATATGGAGAGGCTTTATAGATTATTAATGGGATATTGGGGGTCTAAAGAGGATACTAGAGATAGGATTTAAGTGTAGGGACATCATCCAAGGGTTTTAGTGAACATATGTGGGATCATGGGTGGGTTTATAAAGGAAAAGAGAGATAATTCTCTGTTAATAATGTTTTGGACACTACACCTTAAACTAATCAAAACCACAAACTGTCCCAGGGTTTTTACCCACGGTTTTTTTCCAAAGGGGATATGAAAACATTCATTATATGGAAAATGGAAAAACATATTAAAATATTAGGCTTGATTATGTGGATTTCAGTCATAATCTCAAGAAAATATTTTTTTATGTTATAATGTTTTATTTTTCTTGGAGGGTCCACTAAGGCATTGTAAAATAAATAAAACAAATCTATATGATATTATTATAATGTTAAAAAATATATTGAAAAAATAGACCATTTAAATTATTATATTAACTCACTATTTGTCCATTATGATGTCATAAAATGCATTATATTTTTAAACGATATTTTCATTTTCCCCAAAAATACTATTGTGTTAGAAAATTATGAAAAATTCACCATTGGATAACATAGACATACCGATTCAAAAAATAATATTCATTTTATCTAAATAATTATCAAAATATTTGAATTTTTACATTTAAAATAAAAACTGATATTTATCGAAAATTCAGGGGTTTGACCAAAATAGCTTTCATAAAATAATAAAAATTACAATTATTTTCCAAAAAAATCTACATTTATTTATATTTATTAATAAGTAATTTAGTAATATTATTTTATAAATTCATTATTTTAAATAAAAAATCCTTTAATTCATAAAAATATATTTCATAATTGAATTTAAATATTATATAAAAATATTATTTGGGCTTTAAAAATCATTTACAAAGTAATAATAATAAAATAAAAGTATATTATTTGTATAAAAATAAATCACATAGTCATAGTGTTCAGATCTTGTTACATTAACCCTTATAACACACCCATGAGACCTATGGGTAAGGTATGCGATGGTGGAAGACTCTTAGGGTGGCTCAGATAACCATGCTCGAGTGGTAATATCTATCAAATCCAACTTCCACTATATGTGGTTCTATTCCAGCTTAAAGTGTTGAAGTATGTCTTGGGCTTGGTCAGTAGTGAAGATCAGGGACACTACATCTTTTCCATGCTCCAAAAAATGGTATTTGTTTGGATAAATTATAATATTTTAGTCCATCGCATCCTTTTCATTAGTATATTGGATTTGTTAAAGACATATATTTATACTAATCATGTAATCACTGTTCCTAAACTATGTTGTCAATGGTAACAATTATTTATGGTATTTTAAAATCCAAAAACATAAAACCATGGATGTTCATATTTTATTTTTAAATTTTAAATAATAAGAAATTTAATTAGATTAAGATTAATTTTCAACAGTAAATGTTTGTTTCATTGTAGATTTAACTAGATACAAATGAGTTAGAAACAAATAAAAGAAGCAATTGAATATAAAGTTAATATTCTTACAGAAAAATAATTTTATGCTAAATTTTCATTGCACTAATATATTAAAATAATTACAATTTTTGAGTGATATTAATGTCACAAATATATATATTATATTAAAATTAAATATTATTCACATTTGACTATAAGTTTCTATATTCATAACACAAGAAAAAACCCTATATTACACATAATAACATATATAATATAAAGGTAATTTTACTATCATTTAATTGAGAACACATTTTAAATATGATCATTGATAATTTAATTTATTTAATATGTCACAAGATACATCATATTTTTATGTGAGACATAACAATTTTGTAAGTCTGAATTATTTGTATTTTTATGAAACATTTTATATTATTATGTATATTAAAAAATTCTATGTTTTGGTTCAAAACTATTTTTCATATAATTTAATTATAAGTCTAAGTTAAACATTTTATTTTTTTAGTGTAATTAAAATATAAATTTTTAAATTAATTCACTACATTTTATTTTAATAAATTTCACTTTTAAATTGACTAAAAAATGGTGCAAACAGTTAGAAATTTTTACATTATAAACTCAAATTGTTGTCCCAACTGTGGGAAAATTTTAAATTAATTTTTTCCACTTATGCCAATATAATTTAGAAAAATTGATTACATATTTTTAATAATTATAAATTATAATTTCTAATAACTTAAATTTTTTTAATATTAATGAAAGATATTAAAATTAATTACAATTGCGGAGGAAAAATTAATCTTAATAAAGGGAAAAAAATTTAACTAAGGATCCCAAATGGCATAGAAACTAGTACCAAACCCAATGGATTTCCATAAATCTGAAATAAGACATACATTTTTGAGTTTGGTTGATTTTTTTTCTTTTCTTCGTAAGAATATTTTTACACCTAACACCTTTCCAAAAATTCCAAGTTACATTTTTTCTATCCTAGTAAAGGCCAAAACCTCTCCATATTCCCCTATCCTCTTAAACCACATATGTTCTGAAAAAATTGTCCCAAATTTCTTCCCAAAATCTCTCCCCTAAACCATAATGCCTCACTTTTGTCAAAAATTCTTCGAGAGAGTCATTTTGTTTCAAACCAAAAGTAGTTACCTGATTAAGATGTAACATATTTCCTTAAACTATTTTGTTTTATTTCCATTCTCTAACCACTAATATATTTTTATTTTATACATGTATAAAAAATATAGAATAAAACATACACTAGAATATTTTTATTCAAATGGTTTTACCTACACATAGACAAATATCCGTCAAATGGGTAATGAACATACTATTTTTTGTAAGAAGAGCTACAACCTGGAGAAACGATGATTGTTCATTTTTTCCATTACCAACATTCATGGATTCCCATTACGATGGAAGACATGTTTATATATGATATATATTATATTTATTATTACTTTATACTTTAGTAAAAAATTATTATACAAACATTTAATTAATTGTGTTTTACGTTAATATGAAAACATTATTTGAGGAAGTGTGGACTAATGCACCCTTAAAATGATGTTATTCATTCCTAAAATACATGGTACATATAAATAATAGTATTAACTAAAAATATCTGACACAATAAAAATCTATAAAATTTTATTGAGATAACATCATTTCTTTAGATATAATATATATATATATATCATTTTTAGTATTACACTTTTACACACATAAAAACAGATAACGTCATTCGTAGACCTTTGGACTACCACCTCCTCAGTATGATGTGAATCCCTTTACATAAAATATATATATATACATATATATATATATATGATTAAATATTATTTTATTTTTGATATAATTATCACTATATAAATATATTTTTTTACATACCTTCATTCCATAATGATCATTGAAAAATGGTAACATTTGTCATAAGTATATACGAAATATCATCTCAATCATCATAATGTTGAATACTTTTCCACTAACATATGTAATGATTGATCAAAATAGAATAATTAATGTGTAAATATGATTATTAAATAATTATTATTATTTCTAAGATGTTATATAATGACCCCTTCAACCATAGTTGAACTAATAAATTCATTATTGACACAAAAACTGAATTGGCCCAAAACACCTTCAGTAAAATTAATAGTTTATCTTATTTTATTAAAAATAGTAAAATGATAAATAAAAGTAATTATAAACTTGAAAAATGATCTAATGAAAGTATTAAATTATTATATATTTATTAAAAATTGTTTTAAATCATGTGAACATGAAAAGAAACTCAATGTTGGGGATTCTTGTCTTACTTTTCTTTATGTGAGGCATACATTATTGTTGAAAACAAAATCTCATATATATGGTGAACATAATACCATGTAGACAAGTAATATCATCAATTATATTATTTTAATTTTATTTAAATGTTTTATTTAATTATTGTTAACTTTTGGTTTTCTAATTCATTATTACCACATTTTTTTGGAAATTTCGTCTCAATTTACATATCTTTTAGAATTATTAGTTTTTATGAACCAATTCTAATATATTTGGGGTATATTATAATTTTAATGTTATAATAATTATACCCCTATTATCATGATATTATAAGTTTATGTTAATGTCATATGTTGTTGGATATTGTCATTAAAATGTCTCAACATGGAATGGGACATATTGGAATGTTAAAAGTTTATTCCTCACAAGATTATTATTAATGATTATCTTTTATATCTAAAATTCATTTTGTGACTACTAAATTTATCTTGAAACGTTCAATTTATTGTATTAATTTTCCATACGAAATTTACATGAGTATCCATACTTTTAAATAATGTATATTAACATTTCATAAATTGTATAAAAGTTTTCATCGGGTGATTAAATTGATATGTAAATGATTATTTAGGAAAATATTTGTAAACATGTATCCTTTATATAATACAAAAACTTTATAAGCAATTTATTTCATTTAAATGATATAGACATGAAATACATGGGTTAGGGATGGGTTAATTTATCCCATACATGTTAGTTAATGGTCAATGCATGCTCTGTGAGTTGGGTACTGGTTAGGGAAAGCCCCTCGATACAACAGTAGTCTAATGGGATGAATTTGTTTGGCAAATTGAAATGATTGAATTGTCTCCTAGTGAAAAAGGTATCATTTTTCATAGAAATATGACATTCAATATTTATGAATTTCCCGAATTTATTTTCAGTTATTTTTCATCCATGATAATTTTCATCGACGTATCTATTGATGAATTTCATTTTTAATCTTTGATTTATTGGAATGTATTTTCTGATTCTTACATTACCATATTTTTTTACCTCTCAAGTTATTTGATTATAATGTGTTTCCATGTATTTCCATTGATATTTTTTATACACATCCTTTATAGATTGTTAATTATATGGAATTTGTGTTCTACAATTTATCATGAAATAATTATTTTCCCAATTTATTCATTATTGCATCATCTATACATTAACCTTACTATAAATTTGGTTTCACAATTATTTTTTTCATTTCCCCAGCAATCCAAGAAGCATACTACGAGAAATTTTTATGGATTTACTATTTGGAATAATGTTCTCATTGAATGTTTTTATATATAATGAAGTAATAAAATATGTTATAATTAATGTATTCATTAACAATAAAATACACTTTTTAGTATTTGTTTTCCTATGAAAAATAATCCCTCATTACATTGGTATTTTATTCTTTATAATCATTTCAATGTAATTATTAGAAGTCATCAGATTTTGGATATCGGGGGTCTGGTCACTATAGTTGTTTTATAATAGATATACATAATGATAATAACTTCAAAAAGGGTACATTAGGCTTCACTCAACCCCAACTTAATAAAAAATAGGCCTTCAACATTCATAGATTTATAGTCTAAGGGGATATTCTTTGGATAGTTTAGGTTATACATAAAAACTTTTATGATGTATTTTAAAATGAATATATCATCCATGAAAACATACTTATCACTTTTATAATTATCTATGCATAAAATTTTAAAATTATGTTATGTATTTAACTTATATTCGGATTATACAAGTGTTTTTTATAATCAAATGATATATTATAGTAAATTATATTATTTATAAATGGATTTTATATAATTTATGAGAACCATATTAATGAACCTACTCTATATTGGTATTTCCATCCAATGAATGATAATGAATCTAAAGATAGAGATATAGCTAAAACAGATCAAATTATAAACATATTCATGATGTGGACGTGAGATATGAGTAATAACCTTACCTATGTGGAGTATCAATCTCTCCAACAAAGTGGGATAAAAATTATATAAAACATCATGTGTGATGATTTATAATAATTCAATTGGACTAAAACAAATTTTTAGTTGAGAAATAGATATGTTTTTTTAGAGAAGATATTACTATGTCTGAGGAGTAGTGAATGACAGATTGTTTTCATCGCTGTTTATCAACACTCATGAAATGTGGATAATTGGTGATCACTAATTGAAAACACTAATCGTTAATAGGAATTAGAAAACAAGTAATTGATAGATTTCAACTTACTCATCATAGATTAATATTTTTCTCATGATCCATGACAAGATATGGAAGGAAAATAATTGAGTAAAATATATAAAGAAAAGGAAAATATTTTTAATTGTGATGACTAACATAATATGTTATAAAGTCATTATTTGGACTATTTAATAATAAAAAGATAAATATTGACTAATTATTTAATGGGATTAATGAAAATGCATCAAAGGTATATTTTCTCCATAAAATTCTCATAATATGAGAATAGAAAATAATATTCTATAAATATATTAAATTAATTCTCTATTTATGGTGGATATTATTTGATAAAATCGAATAAGATGTTGGAAGAGAAAAAAATGAATAATTTTGTGATGGTAATGATGTTTTTTCTAAGATTTGATACATTTCTAAATAATCACCTTGGTACATCCATATATGTACATGGATTTTTCATCACGTGTAGATAAAATGGAAATCATGATCATCAATGGAAGGTTATGGGATAAGACACCAATGATCAGTACTATAAATTTACATAGATGATACAATTTTCTAACCAATTTATCGAATGTGAAGGTAATATACACAGAAGAATTCAATAGATAAAGGTTAGTAATATGAAATTTATAGATCCAAAAACAAAATATCATTGTGCATGGGTATCTGGATTCTTGAATATTGTTGTAAATGTATTTTATTGATTATATAATCATTATACGAATAATCAAACATATAAATATTCTAGTATAGTAGTATTTAATTATGGATTTGATATCATGTGTTGAATTGTTCCAAAACATGTGATTAAATGTAATAATGATCGTTTTTGAAAGTACATTATTAATATAATATATACCATAATATGTGATTTATGGAGACATAATAATGAAAATGATATATTTATGATATAATAAAGGTTACCATGAAATAATTTAGGGATTTATTGATTTCTGATTTAAATATTATATTTCAAAACATCTTTGGATCTATGGAATATATTAATCCACCTAGGATTTTAATTTTGGAATCATTCATATTCCCATTATGTTTTTATGGTTAACGGTCTATTAACATATTTGGAATCTAACATTGAGACCCACATTATATTTTATGTGGAATATAATTTTGAATTAGTGACCAACCATCAAATATTTTAGAATTTGAATTTAACTAAACATATTATGGATGATTCTTAAGTATAAATATATCTAGAATTTACAAATATTAAAATTGGGTGTAATTTTGTAACATGTATTAAGAATTTTTATTTTATAAAAAATCTAGAGACTGAATGAATAGCATTGATTTATTATGATATGTTAAATGTTCTTTAGGAATAAGAAATAATTTCAAATAATAATTTCTTATAGTAAGAAATAAATTTTCAATTAATAAAAAAACATAACGATATGATGAAATTTTTAATATGATATAAAATGTTATCATGTAAGTACATTTTCATAAATTCTGACTCCATAATGAAATGGAATTTATCAACTGTAGGAAAAAGATCATGAAAAAAAGTGTTATTATTGTACCCTAATTTCTTATGAATAAAATAGTCCCTTAACAAATCTCATATTTATGGTTCTTTGTTTACTGACATTATAATGATCATTATTTTTCATGGGATTAATAACCACTATCACATTCCATTATTATATGGGAACTACATGTTTTTTCCATGTCTGTATCATCACTTCTATATGATATTTTCTTACATGGAAACATAATTCTGGGATCATTATAAATGAACATCAAACTTCCCATTCTATATCATCAAGATGATATTTTTATCCCTTTAAATGATGTGTTAATTTACTAAGGTGATTTTCAAATTTCATACCCTTGATTATTGAGATTAGTATTGTATTGCACAGATGAAATTTATTTTATGGTGGTAGAATGTTACACCAAGATATTTTAAAGCATGATTTTCATTTATGAAATAATTTATGACACAAAAACATAAGAATTTAAGAAAATATTTAATTTTAAGAATTTATAATATATTTATTTTTAAATCAATTAATTCTATTGGATAAAGTATTATGCATGCAACACCAAATATAACTGAAACATGGCACTCTAATGAAATATTAATTTTTAAACATTACAATTATATCCTGGTTGTTATGATGGTCGATAAGAATGATAAAAACTAAATTATGGAAATTATATCAATTAAAAAATTTTATAATAAAATCATTATTTATATATTTATTATAAACCAAATATGAAAAATTAAAATTATAAACCATGCCTTCATAAATGGTTTTCTTTTTAGAATGGAGGATTAGTCCTAAATTAGGTAATTAGTTTATATTTCATTATTACCAATTTTATAAATACTATTAAAAAAGTAAATTAAATTTTTAAATTCTACATGTCATAATAACCTTTAGTTGAATTTCCAAAACAAATCCAAAATATTCAATTATTTGATAAATAATGAAAAAAATGAATTTCAAGTGAAAAATACCTTGTCATATTAATTAACTAAAAAGATAAATTATATTTTTAAATGGTTTTAAAATAAAACACTTTAATGTTTTTTAAAATTCAATGAATTTAAGAAATTATAACCAATTTCATGATGAATATTTACATTAATGCATTCAATTCGTATGCAAAAATTAACTTTGAAACCTCGTTTTTATGTTGAATTAATTTTGAATTTGAATTTTCCAATTATATTATTTAAATTTTGAAAATGTTATTACGAATTTGAAATCATAACTATTTATATTATCTAATTTCTTCAATAAAATTTTTACCATTATGATATTTTTAAACATTTAATATTTATTTACAGCATTTAATGTAAAAATATGGTTACTATGGGTTAAACTAAAGATATAAGAATTAAAATGACCTAAAAATGTGTCCATAAGCTATTTTTGTAATATTTTGACCATATATTCTTCATGTTTCATTAATTACCCATTTTGGAGGATTTTGTACTGATAGAAATTTGGTTCATAATGATTCTTTTCAATACAACAATTGTGTCCCATCCAACACATATTAAAGGCCACCCTTATCCTTCCCTAATCACACATAATAATTCAATTGGTAATATCATTAAATTCCATTTTATCTTAATTTTGACCGTAAACACATCCTTTGGTCCCTTTTAATGTCGTAATGATTCTATAAGATGGAATTAAGTAAACCCAAATTTAGTATATCTAAAAAGATGTAAAAATTTCAATTATGGGATTTATTTTTACTTCTTCTTTTTAATCCATTAAATATTGTTCAAAATATGATGAAATAATAAAATAAGTTTCTAAAATATTAACTATTATATTTTATGATAATATAATTGTAACACCCCAAGCTTCCATGATACTCTTCTCTTTGAATAATACAATTGTGTGTGTTGTACGCAAATTTGAGTTCTAACACACCACAACCAATCAAACTAGCCCTTATGAATAGTAATATCCACTTTTTGAAATATTATAAATTTTATCAATAAAACTGGAATTCATTTTTGGATTTGAAATAACGAAATTAGCTTAGTGTGAATTTTTGGTATTTTTCTGAAAACATTCAATTTTTGATTAATAATGACAAACACTGAGTTCTAGTTTAAAACCAAATTATTATTTAAATAATTATTTATAGTATTTAAATATTTTTAGGTCAAAATAGATACGTAATACTTATATAAGTTCAATGTAATTTATTGGATTTTTTTATAATAATTATACATATATAAAAATTTTATTGAACTATTCCCCCTATTTTACCCACCTCCTAGCAGAATTTGCAAATTTACATAAAACATAATTTTAACCCTTATATGTGTTGAATTTCAAAAATTTGTGAGGCACAGTTGATATCAGTAAGTATAGGTTTGTTCAATAAGATGAAAATAATTTTTGGTAAATAGTAACTTTTTTCTTTTATTTAACACGGTTAAAATTAAATAGGGTAATTAAGGGTATAAATGTTATTATTATTACAGTAATAAATGTCATAATTCTATTGGATAAGTGTAATTCGACCAAACACAACATTAGGAAAAATATATGATCATTTATATCCACTTGAATTAGATTTATACATTTATTATTATTTAATTCAAAGAAAAGTTAAAAGAGGTAAAATCAAATTTTAATGGCAAATTTTTTTTTATTATAGGGATAAATATAAGATAAATTAGACTATAAATATTTATAAGAATGATAAAACTATATACTACATAACAGTTTTTTTAGACATTAAATAATTAAATGTATTTATGATACAATAATGATACAGTAGTTACATAATTGATGAAATATTAAAATAATTGATATTATAAATATCAAAATAAATGTTATTTGATTATTTTTATGAATTAAACTAAGTTTCTAGGTTACTATTACATTTTAGGCTTTGTTAGATGATTTTTTTTGAAGTATTAATGCTGTTATGAATTTATCAAAAACAAAATATCAAATAGTGTCAAAATTGATATCAAATAATTTTTTAAAAAATATTATATTATAAATTGATATTCTCTTCCTAAAAATATAAGGATCTTCCAAAAGACTTATTGAACATATTTGTATCATTAATTAACCACATGGGGTTTTATAGGATGTTTATAGTAATTTTATTAAACATATAATATAAACATTCAAAGAGACATGGTAAATGTCCAACTATTTAACTAAGAGATAAATCTATAAGACAAGGTTAATATATTGACCCAAACCTGTCTAAAACCAATTGGTTGAGTGATTTTAGACCCATACTCACCTTATAATTTAAATAATACACTTTTGAGGCATTATAAATGGAAAATGATTTTATAATAAAATAATATTTCTAGCTTTTCATAAGGATCCCCTCACCACTCTTATAAAAGGGAAGTCACCCTTATCTATAATTCACACCTTCAAGACCATTTGGATTGGAGAAACCCTACAAAAATACTCTATCAACTATCTTTATTTTATCCTAGAGGCCTCACATTAGTCATAAATCCATCCTAAGGATCCCTTTTGATAAAATTAAAAGGAATAACAGGAAGAATAGTTAAATATTTCATCACCTTTTTCAAGTTCCTTTCTTCTTCCACATCCTTTTTTTTGTTTTTTCCATTCTAAAATAATGACTCCAGTATCTTCTATATACTATGATGTATTATAAATATTATAAATCCATATTCATTATTCTATCTAGTCATTGAATTACTTGTCACCATACATGCGTACGTACAGCTTACTGTCTCTACGTCGTGTTGTAATTGTTATTCAATAAATTATTATTTGGATGGTTATAATAATGGTGTTTAATTGATGTAAATTATAAATATAACATAATAATGATTCTTTATATTTGATATAACATCCTATTATAAATTATTTTAATATCAAAATGATCATATTTTCGCTCATGTGTACGTACAGATTATCTTCTCCAAGAACGCGATGAGAATCATTCCCCATCATAGCCATTCAAGAATAATTTTAATTAGATGATTAAAAATAATATTTAAAGACTTAATATCATTTGTAATATGAATAATATAAATCCTATCCATAACAATCGTAACTTACGTTACAAAGAATATAATGTAAAACGAATATGTTAACACCCGAAACGATGATAATAATAAGATATTATTAACAAAGGAATATTAAAAGATCATATATGAAATCATATTAATGTATATGATTCGTGTATAATTTAATAACAATTATTTCACCATTATAAAATATTTTAACCTACCCTCGATAATGGATGTCTACAATGTAATGGTTAATTCTACAATCTCTTCATAATCTGAAGTTGTTTATACGTAATTATCTAATAGGACCTCTTTATCATCGAAATCCATGTTTCATAAAAAAAGAATTGAAAAACATTATTAAAATTTTATATATTATGGGTTAAATTCATTTATACCCTTTTTTCACTTTTATAAGATTCTTATAATGTAATCTTTTTTTGTTTTCCGAACAAGGTCCTTTATATCATTTTCAAAAAAATTGTGGTAAGAATGCCTTTTGTACTTATACGGCGAGGGTAGATATTTTCCACCATTATAACATTGTGGAAGCTTCCCTTGGAAACATATAAGATTATTTTCAAATATAAATCTTTTATTTTATAATTATGTTACATTCAAATGACTTCAAAATCGAAAGAGATATTTCTCTAAAATGTTTTGGATTATATCTATGTCAACATACTTTGATGGATTTCATGTTTATTTGAAGTTGATCTATTATGATACAAAACATCTATATTGTATTTATTTTTTTGTGATATTTTTTTATGTGGATGTGTTATTTCATATTATTCATTGGTTATGGATAAATTATTGACATTTTGTATGACAGTTTTAATACAAATGATTATGTTATGTTTAAACCTTTTCAAATGAATAAGGCATTGGACCTATTAAGTGATGGGTGGAGCCCGCTATAGCACCTCTATTCACCAATAGGTCTCAAGAGACAAACATGTGTTTTGGAACAAGGCCTAGAAAAAATCTTATTTTTTGCCTTTTCATAGGTCCCTGTCTATGTGGTTATGAAAGTTTAGCATTATGCATTCCATCATTATAAAAGTGGCTAATGATATTTCATGTTATTATTAAACTTTTTAAATATCCATGTGAGTAAGTAAATGGAATTATATTGATTTCTATTTACCATATAATGATGAATTTCATGTTGAAAAGGCTTTTTGTTTTAATTTTATATACTTCCTTAAATGTTTATACTTGATTTTGAAAGCATCCTCTATATTTTTATCCTTCCTAAGCATCTGAGCTCACCCCTTTCTATGTCTTATTTTTCCCAGGATGCAATGAAATATATTATGACTAACCTGCCAGAATAATCTATTGGATCTTAGTGTTTTTGATGGATACAATGTTGTTGTAGGTTTCTAATTTATGATTTAATTTAAACTTATCAATGTGTCTAGTACTTGAAAGGCTACTAAACTAATAGGTATTTCGACATTTGATCTTTTGTGATCATGAAAATGATATGTAATAATGAACCAACTCTAGGATTCTGGGGTCGGGGAGTTATAGTTGGTATTATAGGTTTTTTAGTACAAACCATGGAAACTATATTTAGATAAACTCGAATTAGAGCGCATATCACTAAGATAGACTTCGGGGATTAGTATAAAACAACTAACTTAAATTTTGGTATTATGAAGATTTTTTGATTTTTCCAAGAAATACATCCATATCTAGATATGAGAAAGTAGAGATGGCTATGGCACATATGTACCTAGGGGTAAAACCCAAGAACACGGCTTTGAGATATACCCTAACAAGAACTGGTGCACGACAATGAGTATTTTTGCACTCTACGTTACGACACTCCTGGGGGGGAAATGCATAGTTTAATTCTCTCTTTTTTACAAACCATTATAATGGGTTTATGAGTAAATACTTCTTCAAAGATTTTTTTATGATTATGGATTATATCCATAAACTGTTCATTTTATGTTAAGTGTTTCACAAGTTTCGAATTATGTATTTATATTCATAAACTAATATAGTTTATGTCATTTTTTTAGAAATGGAACCTAGTGGAAGGAATGGAAACCATATCAATTCATGCACTCTATATAGATATTTCCCTCTTACTCAAGATAATTATAGTGGAGCTGCTGACACAAATGGTTCGGATCAGCTTCTCACCATACTAGGACAACTCAATCAGGTTAAGAATAAAAACCTTACCCATATAAAGAACTATGATCCACAGTGTGGAGGATCAATGTTAGAAATCATCATGAGGAAACAACCACCAACATTCAATGTGGGTACAAATCCATTGGATGCTGAGCAATGGATAAATTCTTTAGAGAACATATTCCATGCCTTAGGGAGAAGCAAATAGGAAAAAAATGTCATGGCCGTTTATCGCCTCACTAGAGATGCTGATCGATGGTGGTCACTGTTTCAAAACATAGAAGAAGCTGAGGAAGTGTCAAATATGGAATGGAGGGAGATTAAAGAGCCTTTATTAGAAAAATGATTTCCTCATGACATTTGAGCATATATGGAAAGCTAATTTCTCAGTCTGAGGAAAAAAAGAGGATGAAAATGTCGTAATGTATGTAGCTAACATTACATCGTTAGTGAGGCATGCTGCAGATTATATACATAAACCAAGAAGTAGTAGTAATCATTTCATTGACGGGTTAAAACCATTTATCAATCGATATGTAGTCTCACAATCTATCTCTTCATACGAAGATATTTTCTCCAGTCCTATCAAGATAAAAAAATATTCCTCTATGTCTTATGAATTTAAAAGCAAATAAAGGGAATAGTTGATCTTCTGAACACTCTGTAAATAGAAATAAAGGGAAGAAAGGAAATATTGAATATCTATCCTACAATAAATGTTGGAGGAAACACCCTGATACTTTCCTAAATTTAATGTGAGTCTTTTATAATTGTGGTGAAAAAGGCCACTAAGCTCGTGATTCCAAAGGGAATAAAGAGGATTTTGATTATTAATGCTATAATTGTTGAGAAAGGGGGCATTATGTGAATGGATGTAATAAGTGTTAAGGGAACTTACCTCAGAAATGGCCATGGTATCAATGCCAAACTTATGCTATCACTACTTTTGAGGTTGAAGCTCTGAATGACGTAGTGGAAGGTAATTTAATGGTTTCTTCAAGTTTAGAAAATTCATTATTTGAATTTGGATCATAACATTATTTCATATCTTCCCAGTTTGTGAAGAAAATTAGATATTTTCAATTTAATTTAATAAGTGAGTTGTCAGTAAAAACTCCTTAGGGAAGTACTATTTCAACAATGTTTTGTGAGTCATTCCCCATTAGGGAATATAAATGTTATTTATCTACTAATCTCATCATTATACACATGATTTAATTAGTTATATTCCTCGGTATGGATTGGAATTCATATCATGATGTGAAAATTTATTGTTAGAAGAAAGAGGTTACAATTTTTGATGATGATGATATAGTACACCTTACCTTTAGAGCAGAATCATTACTGCCTAATTCTTATCTAGATCCACCACCAGTAGCTCAACTAAATTCAATTATTGAGGAGAAAGAGAATGCAATAACTGTGGGTGAGGAAAATAATGATAAAATAGAGGATATAAATTTTGTGGAAGAGTATGTTGATGTATTTCCAGAGCATTTACCGGGAAATCCTCTATAATAAGAAATCGTGTTTTCCATCGATTCAATTCCTAGTTCAAGACCCATATCTAAGACCCATTATAAAATGTCCACTACAGAATTAGTGGTACTAAAGAAACAATTATGGGAATTGAGTAATAATGGATTTATTTAAGCTATTGTTTCTCCGTGGGGAGCCCATGACCTTTTTGTTAAGAAGAAAGATTGATCTATGAGGTTCTGCATTGACTACATAGAGATCAATTCTATAACAATAAAAAACAAGTATCCCCTACCTCGCATTGATGATTTATTCGACCAACATCATGGAGCTCAATACTTTTCAAATATTGGCCTTCAATTTGGTTATCATCAATTGTGTGTGAAGAAGGAAGACATTCTGAAAACATCATTTCGAACCAGGTACGAGCATAATGAGTTTACAGTAATGCCTTTTAGATTGACTAATGCACCCAATGTCTTCATGGATCTAATTAATAGTGTTTTCAAGGAATATATTGATGACTTTTTAGTTGTATTTATTGATAATATCTTGGTATACTCCAAAAGGTACGAAGATCATGAAAATTACTTGTGCATTATTTTAAATACTCTTAGAAGACATGAATTAAAGGGGATATTTATAAAGTGGGAATTCTAGCATCATGAGATTTCTATTCATGGCTATATTGTCTCCAAGTATGGAATCTCTATTGATCCTTTTATAACAACAGCAATCCAAGACTGACCAGCACTGAAGAGTATAATTGTGGTACATAGTTTTATTGGTTTAGTGGGTTATTTTCTCCATTTCATTCGTAATTTTTACCGATTCGCTTACATATTATCCAAACTCATACGTAAAAAGGTAAAATTTGTTTGGAAAAAAGTCTTTTGAATTTTTTTTTTGAAGAACTGAAGACAAGATAAGTCAATGCTCCAATATTGACTCTACCATTAAGGAATGATGGGTTCATTATTTATAGTGATGCATTAAATAAAGGCCTTGGTTGTTTCCTTATGCAGAATGCTATTGTTATTACCTATGAATCACGATAGCTAAAAATTCATGAGAAAAACTATCCTACTCATGATCTTGAGTTAGCAGCGGTAATCATTTCATTTAAGGTATGGATACATTATCTCTATGTTGAAAAATTTAAGACATATACCGATCAAAAGAGTTTGAAGTATATTTTCTCACAGAAAGAACTCCACATGAGGAAATGACGATGGCTTAAACTACTCAAGGATTATGAATGCATGATTCACTACCACCAGAGGAAGGAAAATAAGGTGGAAGATGCTTTCAGAAGAAAAGATCATGGTGTTTTGATCAAGATGAGAGTTGAAAAAAATCTTATATACATGGATCTACAAAAGATGGATATGGGAATAACCATGTAAGGTGAAACATAAATGCGTTTTCAAATGGATTATAAAATAATATTACTAGAAAGGAAAAAATTTCTTAGGTTGATGATGTGGAGTTACAAAAAAAGATTAAATCTATGAATGATGGGAGATTGAGTGACTTCATATATGAAAATGTAATTTTGATATTTTTTCAGAGGCTTTGTGTTCCTGATATACAATATCTAGAGAGAATTGTTGGATGATGATCATAGTTCCAATTTCTCTATACAGCCTGGGAGCACATAAATGTATAAAGAATTGAAGTAACATTTATGGTGGAAATCATGAAGAGTATGATTGCTGATTCTGTGTCAAGACGTATGGTTTTTCAAAAAGTCAAAGCTAGAAGGAAACAGCCTAGAAAAGTCTTGTAACCTCTTCCCATAACATAGTTGAAATGGGATAATATTATGATGGAAATTTTCACGCGGCTTCCAATGTCTCCTAGAAGGAACGATGCAATATGGGTCATTTTTTCACCTTACCATGTCAGCACATTTTCTTGCTATAAGTAAGGATTTACTACTTTAACGTTTAGCAAGACAATACATTAATGAAGATTTATGACTTCATGGAGTACCACGGTCGATTGTTTCTGATCGTGATCCCCATTTTACATCAAGATTCTGGAAAAGTCTTCAAAAATCCATAGATATTGAGCTATGTTTGAGCACTGCCCACCACCCCAAAACTAATGGACAATCAGAATGGACTATTCAAAACATAGAAGACATTTTTAGATCATTCTCACATTACTTTCAAGGTATGTGGGATCAATATTTTCATATGGTAGAATATTCTTATATTAATAGCTTCCATTGAAGTATTCAGGAATCACCATACAAAGCGTTATAAAGAAAGAGATGTCGCACACCAACCTGTTGGAATGATGTCGGTGAATGAGAACTCATTGGCCTAGGACTTGTGGTATAAATGATTGAAAAGGATATGGTAATTAAAAACTACATCATGGAAGCTCAATGTATACAGTAGAGCTATGCTAATAACCGAAGGAAGTATTTGGAATTTCAGGTAGGATATCATGTTTTCATGAAGGTATCTCCATGGAATGGTGTTATACGTTTTGGTAAGGAGGAAAAATTAAGTCCCCGGTAAATCAGAGATTTATAAATTCTATAATGAATTGGTGTTGTAGCATACCATTTGGAAATGCCTCCAAGTCTCTCCAAAGTTTGTGATTTATTCCACGTGTCACTGTTGAGAAAATACATGCCTGACACAACACATGTACGCACCATTGAAGAATTAGACCTGAAACCCGATCTGTTTTATTGTGAAGAGCATGTCAAGGTTCTTGATACAAGAGAACAAGTGTTGAGAAACAAGACGACTCGTTTGTTAAAAGTTCTATGGAGAAACCATAAGATGGAAGAGGCAATGTGAGAACCCGAGATACTCATGATGAAGAACCACCAGATTATTTCTACGTGGAAATACTTTATAAATTTCAAGGATGAAATTATTTGATGGAGGGGAGAATGTAACACCCCAAGCTTCAACTGTATACTTCTCTTTGAATAATAAAATCATGTGTGTTGTACGCAACTTTGTGTTATAACACACCACAACAAATCATACTAGCCATTATGAATAGTAATGCCCACATTTTGAAATTTTATAAATTTTATCATTTTAAATGGATTTAATTTTTAGATTTATAATATCGAAATTAGCTTATGGTAAATTTTTGGTAATTTTCGGAAAACATTAAATTTTTTATGAATAGTGAAAAACACTGAGTTATAGTTTAAAACCAATTTTTTATTTAAATAATTTTTTATTTTATTTAAATTTATTTTAGGTCTAAATAGATAAATAATACCTATAATGTTCAATGTAAGTCATTGTAGCAGGTTTATAATAATTTTAGAATTATAAAAATTTTATTGAACTTTTTACCATCTATTACCCACCTCTTAAGAGCATTTGAAAATTAATATAAAACATAACATTAAAAATTCTGTAAGTTTATTTTAAAAACTTCGAGAGAAATGGTTGATATCAATATGTAAAATTTGGTTCAATAAGATGAAAATAATATTTGGTGAATTGTAACGTTTTACTTTTATTTACCACGGTTAAAAGTAAAAAACGGTAATTAAAGGATAAAATATTAAACTTATTATCCAAAAACATGTCCTAATTATATTGGATAAGTTTAATTTCACAAAAAACAACCTTAGTAATAAAATATGGTCCTTTATGTTCACATGGATTAGATTAGGGAATTTATTATTATTTAATTCAATTAAAAGATAAATGACTTAAAATCAAAGTTTAGTAATTAAAAAATTTTAATATAGGATTTCACATAAGATAGATGTGACTATAAATAATATTTATAAAGCTAAAATGATTTCATATATAATGGTATTTTATTTATATTTTTAGAGATTAAATAATTTTATTTATTTATGACACAATGATGATGCAGTAATTATCCAATAAAGGAAATATTAAAATAATTGATATTATAAATATCCAAATAAATGTAATTTTAGAATTTTTATGAATTAAAATAATTTTCGTGGTTAATATGACATATTAGGGCTAGTTACATGAATTATTTTCCATGTAATTATTTTGTTTTGAATTTAGAAAAAAAACAAAATAGTGTCGAAAATTACATAAAAGAGTTTTTTAAAAATATATGATATTATTAATTGATATTATATTAATAAAAATCTTTAGATTGACCAAAAGAATTATATAATAATAGGTGTATCATTAATGATCCACTTTGGGTTCTCTTGGATGTATATAGTATGTTTATTAACCATATAATATAAAAATAAAAAGAAACATGGTAAATGTCAAACAATTTAACTAAGAGGTAAATCTAAATGATATGGTTAATATAATGAAACAAATATATCTAAAACCTATTGGTTGAGTGGTTTTCGACCCATCCCCACCTTAGGATTTAAAAAATCTACTTTTTATCAATTCTATACCGAAAATGATATTATTATAAAATAATATTTCTAACTTTTTCTAAGATGCCCATCACCATCCTTATAAAAGGGAAATCACCCTTATATCTAATTAACACCATAAACGCCATTTTACTCAGCCAACCCCTACCCAATTACCCTCTCAACTACCCTCCCTGCATCCTAGAGGCCTCAATTTAGTCATAAATACATCCTATGGTTCCCTTTTGATCAAATCAAAAGGAAGAACCTAAAGAAGAGGTAAATATTTAATCACCTCTTTCATGTTCCTTTATTCTTCCACTTCTTATTTCTTTGAACATAACATTCTGAACTAATATATACAGTATCTTATATATACTATTATGTTAATATAAATATTATATAACAATATTCATTATTATATACATCCATTGAATAACATGTCACCATACGTGTGTACATATGGATTACCGTTTCCACGTCGTGGTGTAATTGTTATTCAATAACTTTTTATTTGGATCTGTATAATAATTATGTGTAATTGACGTATATAATAAATATAACAAGATAATTATTATCTATATATTATATAACATTCAATTTTATATTATTTAAATATCAAAATAATGATATTCTCCCTCGTGCGTACGTACGGATTAAAATCTCCATGAACGCGATAAGATTCAATCCCCATCATATCCATTCCAGAATAATTTTCATTATATGATTAAATATAATGTATAAATACTTAATATAATTATTAATATGAATACGATACATTCTATCCATAACAAAAATTACTTACATAACAAAGGATATAGTGGAAAATGAATCAGTTAACAACTGAAACGACGTTAATACTATGATATTATTAACAACGCAATGTAAAAAGATCATATATGATATCATATAATTGAATATAATTCTTGTATAATTTTATAAAAAATATTTCACCATTATATAGGAGGTTAACTTACCCTTAACCAATGGAAATTACAAGGTATGGGTTAATTCTATAACCTCTTCATTTTTCGAGGTTGTTTATGTGTAATTATCTACTGGGACCTCTTTATCATCCACATCCATGTTTCATAAAAACATATTTTAAAACATTCTTAATTTTTTATAGACTATGGTTTAAAGTCATTTATACCATTTTTTTACTTTTATAAGATGTTTATAAAGAAATCATTAGGTTATTTTCCAAACAATGTCCTTTATAACCTTCTCGACAAAATTAATGTAAGAATGCCTTTTTTTTAACATATATAGCGGGTGCGGAAATTTTTCACCGTTATAACATCGTTGAAGATTACATTACAAGATTATACTAATTTTTTAAAATTTATAGTATTTCTATTATAATTATGTGACTTTTAAATGATTTGAAATTGAAAGATATATATCTCTAAAAATGTTTTGATTTCATCTATGTCCACATCCTTTGATGGATTTTAAGGTTTTTTTGAGTTGATTTATTATGATAGAAAACTTCCTTATGTTTATTGAATTTTTTGTGATATGTTTGATTTTTTATTTGTTATTTAATACCATTCATGGGATATACATAAAGTATTGATATTTCATATGCCAGTTTTAATTCAAATTTTTATGTTAGGGTTAAACCTTTTCATATAAGGAATGCATTGGACATAGTAATTGACGGGTGGAACCCACTATAGCTCCATGATGCATCATTCAGTCTTATGATAAAAACTATTGTGTTGGCACAAGGCCTTGAAAAAATATTATTTGTAGTCTTGTCATAAGGCCTTGAATATGTAGTTCTGAAAGTTTATAATTATATATTCCAACATTATGAAAGTGGATATTGATATTTTATGTTTTATTCGACTAGTTGAATATACATGTGAGTAAGTAAATGGAATTATATTGATTTATAATTTCCATACTATGATAAAGTTTATGTGGAAAAGGCATCTATTTTAGTTTTATACATTGACATAAATATTTATTCTTATTTATGAAATCTTTCGCTATGTTGTTATTCTTATTGAGCATCTGATCTCACCCCATTCTATGTTTTATATTCCCCAGGATGCGATGAATTTTGTTATGAATGACCCGCTGGGATAGTCTATGGGATCATAGTGTTGTATATGGTAACAATGTTGTTTTATTTTTCCATTTTATGATGTAATGTAAAACTTATGAATGAATCTAGTACTTCCAAGGCTACTAATCTAATCGGAATTTCGAGACTTGATCGTTTGTGATCATAACAATGAGAAGTAATAATTCACCGACTCTAGTTATATATGGCCGGGGAGTTATAATAATATCCTATATTTTTGTCTACTATAATAAAATGGAAAATGAAATGGACGATCAATTGTATTGTGGACTACAGCCTCGTAAAAATTGTATTTTGATTTCCTTCTTCACTTATCAATTACAGATGTAATTTTGGATTTAAAAAAATTAGTTTTTATTTATTATTTTATTATAAATTTAATATTATATATCACATATATATTTCAATTTCTATTCTTTATAGGATATTACAAACACTCCCATGTATATGATATAAAACAACCACATGAATAAATTTGATTCATTTTTCCCTAACGATTAAAATTTAATGATTTAAGAAAAATTGTTAATAATAATATATTATATTTATCATAACACAAAAATTATAGAAATATAATTACACATATTAATTCTTCTCTTCTATTCCATTAAAAAATAAAATTATTTCTAATCGGTATGTGTGAACCACCACCAACAAAAAACGTTTTAAAATGTTTTTATTTTTATTACAATGATGGTAATAAGGATAGATTTTATTAATATGAATGTTAAATATAACATAATAATGATTCAAAAAAATTATTTAATAATTATATCCATTTCATTCCATCCACTAAGAAAAATGGTAATATTGTTCTTGCATATGTATGGTCAACCATATCTATGAAAGGTGTTATACATTTTATATCTCTATTTCTTATATATTAATGTACATAAATATATTATAATTATATATGATATTTATATAATCTTTAAAATTCTGGATATTATGTAATCATCATAAAATTAAAAGAAAAAAAATTATCTAATAAAAATATACAAGAAAAAAAATCAATTATATTAAGAAAAAATTAATTTAACTATGAATGGATAACAAAAGAGTGGTAAAAAGCTATATATTGAATAATATATTGCATGGAAAAGTCTATTTTTTAAATAATATATAGTATGAAATATTTTGTTATTGTTGATTAATGTAGTTTTTATATATCTTTATTTATTATTCACGACGATTTGAAACATATAATGGAATTTAAACATGCAGTAATGGTTTCTTGTTTAACATTTAATTCAATGAGACATACATCATAATAACCACTAACTAATTTTTGAGGTGTAAAAAATACCCCTTTTTATATGTTATATATTTAATATATTACACTTAATTGATTTTTTTTTAATTTTCTATTATTTGTTTCATTAGGATTGTGATTTCAAATTTACAAAACCGCCATGGGTTTATTGCAATATCCTCAAATTATCCAATATTTCTTTTTATTAATATCACTTAGGGGAATTATTTTATATTTTTATATATAACTTAATATATTTTCATATAATCTTGATATTTTTAACCTTTTTAAATGATTCTTTTTGTCATTTTCAAAGTGTCACTTGATTGGATTTGAATAAATTGTAAATGGAATATTTATTTTATCAAGTTCTATATAAACATAATTTTTTTCTATATTTACCAATAAATAATATCATTATTATTTTAAATATTTTAAATTGTTTTTTAACAAAATTAATTATCAACATAATTTGGGAACATTTGTTTTTAAAAATTTAATCTGAGGGAAATTGTTAGCTTCATAGGAAAAAGTTTTAATGAATAATTTATTATATTTTAAATTATCCACATGATCAAACCTTTACTATAATCTAGATACATTGGGAATATATTCAATTGAATCCAAAATATTATTTATTCAAAATTTTATCATCAATTAGTCTATGGATGTACAATTTTATTATTATTCAGTATATACCTTTGTTTGTTTTATTATTATATTTATTCATTTATGTATGTATTAACTCTTTAAATGTATTTTTTGAATACGAATGTTTACATTGATATGTTTGCGCCCATCTATATATGGAATATATTTAACATATTTGGTGATGGGTTGGCCAACAATTACATATACCATCAAAACATCATTAGGTATGGTGGGAAAAAATTTCTTTTGTATTTATATGATTTCATAAAAATTTATGTAATATATCTTGGAATGAGTTAATTGTGATTATAATTCATGGAATGTCACCTTTAAGGTATATTTTTGAGGTCTGGAATTCTGAATTCCATCTTTATGAATTCAGACATTGATATTACAAGTATATATTCAATTAGATATAATATCAATGGTAATATTTAAAGATATTGTGGGTATTTCTATGTTATTTTTAATAATAATTTATTCCTTCCATATTATTCTAATGAAAATGTTTAAACTGAACGTGTTTCAGGTATTTACCTTTTATATATGATATTCCTTATTTTTTCATAGCTTCTACATTATGCATATTGATAATGGTTATTTTATCTCACCAATTTATTATGTTTTATAATTCATAGGATACAGTTACTTGTTTAGTGATTGATATTAAGGGATACTCTAATGGTAGAAATCAATATCTTAGTGAAAATTAGAGTGTATTTTATGTTTTAAATTTTTATGTAAATTTCAGGAGTATAACTAGATAAAAAATAATAATAAATTAATCATCCTCATGGGATTTAATTTTTCATTTATATTTCTAATTTAGTAATATGGCCACGGTATTCAGGATAATTCAGTTATGTTCACTACAATTTTAACATGAATTTTCAAATTTTACTCAAGGATTTTATGCTTTTATTGTCCTTTTTTAAAGGGCAAATTACTTTTTTACTTATGTAATTTACTAATAACGAGTAAAAAAGTGGTCATATTAAATAATATAGAAAATATAAATCATATTATTTAATACATTTTATAATATAATATTCCAATGTTTAATAAATTTACAATTATCAAAGGATCATTTAACACGAAATAATCTATTTTTATAATAAGATTATTTTTACGTAGAAAAATATTCATTGTTGAAATATTATCAATGTTGTTGATTTTTTTAGTATTAATTTGTTTTTTATTATCAATATAAAATAAAATTATAGTCATAAAATTAAAAAAACATAAATACCCATTATGAATAATTAATTAAAAAATATACCAGATATAGATATTTAATAAAGTAAAATAATAGATTATTTTAAATATTGTAAAAAAGTTCTTTCATAATTTAAAAATGATATTTCTAAATAAATTATATATTTATTATTTTATAGTTATTTTGGAAAATATCATATTATTCTCGATTGATGATTTTTTAAAAAAGTGATTAAATGATTCAAAATTATTGTTTTTCATTTTACAACAAAAATCAAATAATTTTATAAAAAACTCCTAAATTAATATTTATTAATTTTTTTAATGAATAATAAAAAATTTTATTTGTTTTTAGAAATAAAATTCTAAAATATGAATGCTACTCTTTTAGATTATATAAATTTAATAAGGAATTTTTTAAAATAAACTACTATAGTATTCATTTTTGGAATATTATTCAATATCAATTTATATATAAATTTTTTAATGTGTTTTTTCATTTATAGTAATATTTTAAAAAAAATTAAAATACTCGGATAAAATATATAATATTGAAAAAAAATATTGAGAAATATCAATCTTTTTAAATATTTTATTATTTTAGTAATTTC
The DNA here is from genome assembly GCA_963277665.1 of Viscum album. Lineage (NCBI taxonomy): Eukaryota > Viridiplantae > Streptophyta > Magnoliopsida > Santalales > Viscaceae > Viscum > Viscum album. Next base: position 522,978,968 of record OY728160.1, read on the forward strand.
TCATGAAATGAATGAAACATTAATTTATAATATATTATTAGTTGATATAAAATTTAATATTAATCTTATTTTTAAAATAATATGCAGATATTGTGTCACAAAATATTTTTGTTTAGTGTTTCTTCCAGATTGGACATCTAACAATAATATTAATTTCCGAAAAAATAGTTTTCCACTATCATGGTGTAAAACAAAGTAAAAATTAATACGGAATAATCTTGATAATTAATAGTGTTATGAATAATAAAAAAATAAAAAAATTGTATATATAATTTTGAAAATATATGTACCATTATCCACATTATAGTGATGGACCACTCTAGTGGTAGTCATTATGCAGTCAAATTCTTGTTACATTTGAATGAGCGGTTATTGATTCCCATTAATATAAATAAACATTAGATTTGGCCTTTTATTATCATAATTCATATTCTCCGAAAACATTAAAAATTGAATTGTTGGTCATAACATAGTGGGTAGTATAATATTATCTGTCGTATTTATTATCAAATTGATTCCCCTTAAACTATTAAGATCATGATAGATAACCATTTCAAACATAATGAAATTTGTTTTATCAATTTTATGAAATTTAAATGTATATTCTATAATTATTTTTTACATGACTTTTGTTCATTTTTCATATAATTATATTACATATGGTTCAAGATAACATGATATGAAATTTTTAGTTTATTATTTTCAAATATATTTCGATTGATGTGATCCTAAAATTTATAATTGATCAATAGGAAATATACAATAATTTCCTAATTATAAAATGTATATTATATCATCCTATTTTTAATGTATTATTTATTACACTATAAACAATTTCGACCATTATTGCAATATAAATAACATAATTGGGTCAATACAATTTTTTTATGTCAGGTTAACATAATACATATTAATGGATACATCCCCCTTTTGTTTCATTTTATGTAATTCCCAAAAAAAAATCATCCGGTGAGTTTACATAAAATATTTAAGCAATAATTTTTACCTGAACATCTCAATTTACAAAGAATCCAACATTTTCATTTTTCATTGTAAAATTTATGTTGCTACACCATTGTGGTGGTTCAATTGTAAGATTATAAATTGGAAAAAAAATTATTATATAATGTAATCTTTCTTGTGGAAAACATATTCTTTTTAAATTTCATTTATTTTTCCACGATTTGTATATGAGAATACCCACAGGAGGATGGTGGATGTTTTTATATGGATGAATTGATAAAAAAATCAAAATACACGCTGTGTTTTAGAGATCAATAAGGATTTCATTATTTTTCATTTCATGGCATAGTTGGCATAGAATTACAATGAAATTTTGTTTTCTATATCAAATACCATTAGTTTTTTCTTTGATACAATAAATACCATCTAAATGAATAGACTAATAACATTATTCAAAATAATTTTCACCATTAAATTTATATAGCACAATTAAAAATGTTATAATACCTAATTTATTGACATTATAAAAATAAATATTTAATAAATTGACTAAATTAATGATAAATATTTTATATAAAAAAATATTATGAATTTTATAGTTTTTAGACATCAATATCCATATATATTTTTAGTATTTGGATTCATAATGTTATAATTTATATAAAAGTGATTACAATCTTTCACAATTTTAAGTTAGAAGACTATAAATCAATAAAATATTATATCATTTGAGTGTGAAATAATGTTTTAGTGGAAAAATTATTTATTCATTCTGATAAGAAAAAATAAATACTCCAACAACCATCTATATGGTTACTACACAAAGGTACATCTATTTTATAACCTGAATCTACATTATTGTATCTATACATGGATTTAATTGAATGAAAACCATACACTTTTTACATTAGAATATTTTTACACTTATTCTAATATGTACTATTCTACATAGGCCTTTCACTAATATTTTCTATAATTATTCCCTAAAAAACAACTAAACACTGATATGGTGTTTAATAATATGATCTAAAAACAATATGGATTAATATAACATAAATTTAATAGTTTAAACATTTTACTTAACTTGTAATACCAAAAAAATTTAAACTAAAAAATTAGTTCCATTTGAGAAAAGATATAACAACAATTTATAACAAATTATAAATTAATTATTTCTAAAAATAATATTCACACTATTCATACAAAAATTATTTCATTAATTATTTGATGGAAAATGGGAAACAAAATAATGGGTTATCTCCTTTTCCTAGAATGTAAAAAATATGAAGGGGTAATAATGAGAATGATCAGAATATTTTCATAAAAACATGTTAGAATCTAATATTTCTTTTAATATAAAAAAATATGTTATATTCAAAATAAGTTATATAATTTCATGTAAAATTAGATAATGCCGTGGTATCATAAAAACACCCTTGCAAAATAATAAATCGTTTACCATGGGATGTAATAAGGAGAATATGTACATAACCATGGACTCAAATGAATGAGATATAATAAGAATATTTAGATGTATTACCAGAATTAATGATATGTAATATATTTTTCAAATTTATTTTTATTAATTAATTAAATTGTTATCATATAAAATTAATATTTTATTTTTCTAAAATCAAAAGGAAAAAGTTTTAGACAGTTTAATCTAAGGTTTTCTTTAAATTATAATATTTTATATTATTTAATTTTAGTTTGAAATTTTGAAAATTAATTTTAATATTATTATGTCAAAATTATAATCAGATTAATTTTTGGTATTTATCATTAAAATGATTTATATTTTATTAATACTAAATATTTATTTAGTTTCCATATAAAATCACTTCTCTTAATTATGTCATGTAATTAAAAAGTATTTTTATATTTTTTTTGTCATAAAGTGACATATGGAACATTTAACTAATAATAACTTAACTTCCATCTTTTGAATGAGCAATTTTTAATATTTTTTGTATAAATTTTATTTCATTATTCAAAAAAAATTTCTTTAAAAACTCTTTTTATTTGCATATATTTTATTCATTTTAGTTAATTGAAATAACCACTAATTTTGAATTATTTAACATAATTTTTCTTATTATCTATATAAATATATATATATATATGACTTAATTTAAATATAATAGAGATTAATAGCCATAGTGTTAGTTTAAAATAATCATTTCAATAAAAATATTTTTTAACATTGTTATCCTTGTGCTTATAGTATTGATTTTTGAATAAATTGTTCTAATTTTGTATGAAAATGAGAAAAACTACATTTTATAGTGGAATTAATTTATAATTCACATTAATGTATTCCAAAATTTATTTAGGTTATGACATTTAGAAATTTGTTTGAAAACTATTAAATAAAAATCCTATATGCTATGATGTTGACACTTCTATCTTGAATCCATTTTAAAAAAATAATTTTATAATGATTTATTGGTTCTTTTTCATAGAAAATATTAACAATATTAATATTTACATCGTCCTTTAACAAAGTCATCATTCATTACATTTCATAAATATTTCAAAACATGGGATACACACAAAAAACTCTATAAGTGACATGAAATAAAAGAAATATGTTAGTATACATAAAATTTTTAAAACCGGTTATATTTTTCCCTATACCTCAATATTCATTACAAATGAATGAAATAATTTACACATAAAATAACTCAAAAATGGTTTCTCAATGATAAAATTTAAAACATATAGAATGCATTTATAAATCATGTTCGATACATGGGGCATCATTTTCATATCACTCATACATATTATGTTACACTCACAATTTATCATTAAATGAGAAACATATATCTACTTCATGTAACTATGAAAATAAAACATGATATATCAATAGAATTTATACATAGAGTAACCATAATAGTAACACTAGAAATAGACATCCTTGTAAAAAATGTAATAAAAATCACAGTTACACTTGATATAACATTCAACATTATATTGGGAATGAATGTGTAAGTATATTCGTATAATATCTTAGGAAAAACATAATCAATTAACTATCTTTCATTGAAAAATGTAATAGAGAGATATAATGGGACTCACAATTTATATCTTCTACATCCGGATCACTCATTCACACTAATGGATATCGAACCATCAATAAAATATTATTGAGATTACCCATTCCTCATGTAAAATTATCAAGTACCATATCATGAATATAACATTATATTCATACAATTTTAATCCAAATTCCTTTTCTGAAACACGAAAAATACTATATAGACATCCCTTTAGATATTAAAACCCATTTTCAATTAAAACACAGTTTTAAATTCCTAAAAACATAGATAATTTGAATAATTATCTATCATTGAATATAATTTGAAAACTTGTAAAAGAATACATTCATTACATAGTGTTTATGGTGGTGGAAAATCCATGGTTGCTATAATTTTTTAAATAGAACATTATTATATTTTATACTCTAATGTGAGTAAGAACATTCAATAAAATGATTCCATAGAAAAATAGAATTCAAAAGAAACAAAAAAAATTATTTATAAATCATGTATTCCGATATATAAAAATCTAAAAAATTGTTTTTAAAAATATGGGCATTGATGGAAATGAGTGCAGTGGGAAACAGTAAGAGGCGATTTTTTACATAATGTCCCATATTATGTGCCTGATGGGTCATGTACATTTCCATATCCCCCTGAGTATTAATAATTGGTTATGTAACTGATTTATTGTGTTCGTTTTCCATGTTTATTAGTCTATTAATTTTTTTTATTACAATATTAGCTAGTATTAAATAATAATTTATGTTTATAAAGGATTGTTATTGATATTCTGCTTATAAGACCAAAATTACACTTATATGACATATATTGTCAAATTGGTCATTATTAAATAATATATTGAATAAAAAGTGTTCTCATAATTATCATTTATTACACAAATCATATATTTAAATATAACCGTAAATGATGGATATAAAAAATGAACATCATTGTAGTCAGGGAACTTGTAGGACATACACACAAAAGGTGATACCATTTTTTAATTAATGGAATGGTAGGGATACTAATTATATATTATCTCCAATGAATGATAGATATGTAGTTAATTTTTTATGAGGATTAAATTAATCATTAAAATCCTCAATGAGTGGTGGTGATGGTAAACGAAATATATTTGTCTTTGAGGTGATAGTGTATTGAACATATGAATGATCGATTCCACACCCATTTGATATAGGTTCAAGATAGATAATGGTTATTACATTAACATAATCAAATCTTATTATATGTTATATACTTTTGATATCATCTCATCATGTATTAAGAGGATTTAAAGGTGGTGAAATTTGAAATAACAAACACTCAGCTACGAAATATATGTTTACATTAGATAACCATATTTTCATTTAACACTAATACCTTTTATATTTGTATTAATTCCAAAATAATATCACTTTAATGATTATGTGCATTATAATAATGTATTTGTGAAGGTTTTTTTGAACCATGTGGTCTCTCTGGTGTGATGAAATGATAAGTATATTTTCCCTTTTTTAAGATAGGAGTGAGGAACTCATATAAATTATTAAAATATTAAATAAATATAAATATATTTTATTTTCCAATGGATCCAAATTGATAATATTTGATTATCTGATGATAATTATTCAAAATAATATAATCAATTAATGTTTTTTTGTGGTTGTTATTATTATTTTACACTTATAATTTTGTTATAACAACACATTATCACTTTTAATAATTATTGTAATATTAATTCTTTTTAAATCTTATGGGTTAATCATGTTACTTGAAAATGAAAAAAGACTCATCAATAGAAAAAATTACCATATCTACAAGGTGTATGAAATAATGGTAAATACACCATCAAAAAAAATTAAAATTAAATTATAATTTCGATGGTAAAAAATTTATATTACCAATTAATATTGATAAAAAAATATCCAGAATTTAATCCCATGTCAAAATTTTATAATATTATGAATTATAATTAAATAAAATATTATAAATGTCATTATCACATACAAATAGTCAAATAGGACATATATATGAGTATTTTATGATTATTGATGAAATAAACTCTTTAAAACTATGTCATTTTTTAGAGTAATTTTGTACTCATTATTAATTTTTTTCATTAATTACTACATTTACAATTTATAGTAGTAATAATATAATGAAGGTTACTATTTATAATGACATGAAATAAAGGGTTACTATTTACAAAATTTTGAAATCATTATTCTGAATAAAGATTGTATTTTAATATTCAATATAATAAGCGGCAGAATATAATTTTTAACTGATCATGAAAAACACAATATATAAGAGTTTTTCAATAAAATCCCCTTTATGATTTCAAATTTATACACGAAATTTGAGTATAAAATTAATTTAAGAACATTTCATCCATTGTAAAAAAATTAAAGGGAAAAATAAATTTTTACAAATTGTAATGAAATGAATTTCAACTCAAAATAACATAAAATTAAAACACAATTTTCAATATAAATTAGTATTTTTCCACATTCCTTGAAAAACAGACATTAAAAAAAACCAAATTTAACAATATAATTTAGGTAAAATGATTATTTATTAACTGATATTTATTTTATCTAATAAATTTATAAATGATCAATATATTAATTAAATTATTTACTCAAAAATAGAATAAAACTCATTTTTGGTGAAAATCTATATATGAAGTATAAAATGATTTTTTTAATACATGAGTGAATATTTCATTAGAATTACTCAATAAATTTTTATGGAAAAGAATATTTTATAAATAATAAAAATTTATATTACCATATATCTATTCGTAAAATTAAAATATATGATATAATAATCATATTCATAAAATACATTTCATGGTCCCTTTATGGTTTGTGTTACTGGTCATAATAGTTATCAAAAATTATTTACTTCTTTTTGAATATTGAGATATGAATTTACCCCCTTAAAATTTCATTCCTTATAATTAGCCTTCAAGATCACAAACTATGTTCCAGAATATTGAAAATACGTTCGATGAAATACCGTATCATAAAATGGGATAATAAAACATCTAGTAGAAATGATAGAAAATATAAGTAAGAAAGTCATTAAGAATATCTCATTAATAGGATATGTTATTGAAAAAAGCTGTTGGGATGTTAAATGAAAGGCATGGAAGAAAAAATTAATGCCCATGTAATGATATATAGTTTTAGAAAACATGTTAAATATAAATATATTTATCAAAAAATTATAAATTTGGTATGGGTGAAGAGACCATGAATTGATCGAGGAAAATGGTGACCAGATAATGTTATTCTCCCCAAATTCCATTAGAAATAGTTAAGTAATTTTTCAAACATCTAGGAAAAAATAATAAGGAATTATACTTAAATTGAAATTATTTTTACATACATCAATCAGTTACCACTACAAGATCATATTTTTTTCCTAATATTGAGTATTCAGGATGAATTATTCTTGGGTGAAGAAATATAATTAGCATTTTAAAGAATCCACTAATCCATATTTTCATAACACCATATTACTCATCTGTTAAAAAATAAAAATAATAACTTAGAAAATATAATATCCCTCCCAAAATTAATAAACATTCATAATAAGAAATAATTACTCATTTTATAAAATTCAATATAAATTATTACCTAAATAATATATATTAATTTTAATCTAAATATTCCCTACTCTAATATAACCACAGAGAATAAAACAATTTTATCACATAGTCCTCCAAAATAAATTTTATATTTGTATCCAAATTAAAATTTATATTCATAAACTATCACACTAGAAATGTATATTCACTAATCATATAGTATATAGGATAGATTAATAATTTTCAATCAATAACATTAATCACAATATGACACATTAAAATCTTATAAAATTATAAAAACAATTAATCCATTATTCCCTAAATAATAAACCATAATATTTAATATAGAATATTCAAATAATTTTCTCAAAAATATCCAATTAATTTAAAAATAACATTATTTAATTTTCAAATAAATGATATTCTTTGGAAAAGAAATAGTTGTGGTAGGTGCTACAAAAATGTCACCATTTGGTTTTGGGATCAAGCCCAGAGACTTTTTTGGATGTGACAGGTTATCGACTTTCCTATGGCCTATACTTTTAAAAAAAATCAATATAATTTTGATATCATTCCAAAAAATATGATTAAAAATAAAAATAATAACCTTAATCATAATATATCATATAAACTCTAATGGTTAATAATAACATTAAAATTATTTCCCTACAAAAGTCCACCAACCTCCCCATTCCTCACACCTCTAAAAACATCATAATTTTATCCAATATATGTAATAATGATTCCCAAAATCTCTCCCCACTACCTTGAAGACTCCATTTGGATAAAATTCTGTACAATGATTCTTTTTGGTTTAAACCAAAAGATGATACCAGATTATGAGGTAACTTTTTTCTATAACCACTTTAGTTTTATTTAAATTCTCCAAAACCTGAAATATTCTTATTATAGACATTAATTAAAAATCTAATATCATGAGTATATTACTATTTTTTTCAATGGTTTTTACCTACACATACAAACACTTCAGTATAATTGGTATAGAAAATATTTTCTTTGTGTATGGCGACAAACTTCCTCACGAAATGTCGATGATTATTATTTTACAATACCAGCTATCATTTTAAATATTATGAATGATATTTTTATATATATTATATATATGATAATCATTATTTATTTATAATTTTGGAATCCTTTTATTTCACATAAAATTAATACCTTCCATTTTACAATAATATGGTAACATCATTAGAGGAAATGATTATTCTCTCCCATCAAAATGATGTGATTCATTCACACTAAACATGGAATGTATAGATAATGGTTTTTATTTGAAATATTTTAAATAAAAATACAGCATAATTTTTATTTAAAATAATTACTTTTATAAAAATATAGTATATGAATATATCATTTTCATTATTACCATTTCACACACTAAATAATGTATAAGGTCATTTATGGATTGGTGGACTACAACCTCCTCGAAAAAATGTGATTCCTTTTTCATATATATATATATATACATGTATATGTATATCTGATAAAAAATTATACATTATATATTGATCATTATGGTAGGATATTTTTACTCTTACCATCATTCCATAATGATCATTGAAAAATAGGAACACTACTCATTCTTATGTAGGGCCTATCATCTCCATGATTTTAATGTTGAATCAGTTTTCATAGCCATATTTAATTATTGATCATAAAAGTATAATTAATGTATTAAAATTATAATTATATCATGATTATTATTCTTTAGATGTTATATAATGACCCCTTTGACCATATTTGGCATATCAAAGTTGTTTTTGAAGTATAAACAGAATTCGTTAAATACACCTATCGTATATTTAATTGTTTATGTAGTTTTATATAGATAAACAAATAGTGAAATATAAATATTGATAAACATTAAAAATTCCCTCAACAAAATAAAAAATTATGATATGTTTATTATACTAGTATTTAAAGGATGTTAACCCTACTCGAAACTCAAGCTAATGGATCCATGTCAAAATTTTCTTTAAATTATGAATACTTTACTGTTTTGAACCTTATATCTATTATATGGGATACATAACACCATGTTGACATGTAATATCATTTATTATATTAACTTCATGGTATTTAAATGTTCAATTTTATAACTATTAGTTTCAGGTTTTCAAATTCAATCGTTACCCAATTGGTTAGGAAATTCTATCTCAATTTACATTTTATTGAGTTCTACTTGTTATTATGAGCCAATTCACTTTTTTGGAGAATGTAATGTATTTTTATTATTATAATAGGAGTCCCATTATTATCATTATATTCTATGTCTTAATTAACAACATAAATTTCTGGATATTTTGCTTCCAATATTTTAATGTTGTATGGGACACATTGGAAAGTATTAATATTATTGTGCTCAAGATTATTCTTAATTATTATCTTCAAAATAACACCTCCTTTTGTGATAGATAATTTCTCTTGATAATGTAACTTTTTCAATCACTATTCATTGTAAATTTACTTGAATATCCATATTCTCAAACAATAAATATTATATTTTCCTAAATCATATAGAATTTTTCATATGGCATTTACATTTACTGATATTTTTTATTTAAGAAAAAATTGATAGTCCCAAATAATTTATAAAATATAGAATTTTTTTAATGAACTTTGTTCATTTAATTTATTTGGAAATGAACTATATGGGTAGAGGACAAGTAAATGAAATCCTTTTGGGATATTTACTAGTTAATGCATGTTGTATGAGTTGGGGACCAGTTAATGAAAGACTATTGATGCATCGATAGTGTCATGGGAGGAATTAGTTGTGAAAATTTATATGTTTAAAATATCTATGAATGGTAAAGGTATAATGTGTCTAAGAACCATGAAATTAATTATTTAAACATTTCCATTATTTATTTTTAGATATTATTTATCAAATAGATTTTCCAACCACATATCCATGGATATATTTCATTTCTAGTTCATTTTTAAAATGGATTGTTTTTTTATTTTCGTACCTTTCCATATTTACCTTTTCATTAAATATTTATTTAAATTCAATTTTTTTTGTCTATTAGCTTTCTATATTATTTAACCACTTCCTCCTCAAATATTTTATTATATGAAATGTGTGTTCTTGAATATACCATGCCAAAATTAGTAAACTCATTGATTGATTAATTATTTTACTCTATTGTAACCTTATAAAGAAATTGAGCTCACACTTTTTATGAATAATTTCCAATGAATCTATGAAAAATACTATGAATGAAATTTATGGATTTACAAGTTGGAATTATGTTTTTGTTAAATTGGATTATTTAGAAAGAAGAAAAAAATGTTGTAACTAATGCATTCATTTCTAAAAAAACACATTTATGTTTCTAGTTTAACAAGACTATTAAACTCTTTGGTCCATTGGGGATTGATTCCATGTAATCATGCTATTGTAATAAGTAGAAATCCTCGGATCTATGCTATCAGGGTTCTGGTCGATATTGTTATTATCAAAGGATGTTTGGTAGAATCCTTGGAAAGTAGATTTAAGAAAACATATGTTAGAGAACATAACCATAAGGTATAATTTTATGATAAGTATAGAAGAATATTCTATAATTTTGATAACATATTGATTATGTGGGTATCTCTAGAAATACAAGCCTATCTTGGTACTGCAAGTTGATGTGGTTCTAGAATAGATGTACCTAAGAGTAACAACTCTGACATGGTTCATGAATCTAGACTCGAGGTAACATGGTACACAAAAATGTGCCTTACTGCGCACCTAGTTGGACACTCCTAGGAGATAAACATAGGAAAATTAAAATTTTCATTCCAAACCAATATGAAGTATTTTTTCAATGAATCACCATGGTTAATCGTATTTTGATTTATATTGAAAGTATGGATTAATTATTTATAAATCCAATGAATTATACTATAGGTAAACCCGAGACAAAGGAAGGACTTATGTATAAAATATATGGGTAATGTATTTAAATATTAATTTTGAATGGAAAACCTTATTTAAATGATATTTAGTGATTAATAAAATTTCAAGGATATCAATATTATTTTTGAGATTATGTTTAATTGTGTTTATAAATGGATAACATATAATCCAGGTGACAACCAATAAAATTTGGAAAAGTTGTATGTCTTGAACCCATGACCACGGGATGATAATTGTTTCTTACTAACTAATAACCCATTCATTGTCTTGGTTAATTTACCATTGTATTAGATAAATTTATTTATGAATAAATATTAATTAATAACCGATTTTATCACTTTTGAGTATTATATATTAATATATTAACCATATTGGTTTTAAATAACAATTAAATAAAAGTAGGTAGACTTGTCACACTTTTATGGGAGTTATAATCCTTTAGAAATATTTTATTTTTCATTATTAATTAGTATTATTTTTTGATGGAATTGGAATTTTATTATTGAACAACTGAATGTTAGGATGTATCATATTAAAACTAAACATATCAATTCTAAATATTTTCTTTTTTTTTCTTAGTCCGAAAAATAATTCTTCACCATTAGAAAAAGTATCACCAATAAAAAATGTAGTCCTAATAACTAAATTTATATTAAGAAAAATGTCTCAAAAAAGTAGTATATATATGGAATTTAGTCCCTCTGAATTACATTTACCATTAACCTAGTTGAGATTGATGACTTCATTCACTCACTATATATATTTTCACTTTTTCTCCAAGTACATATCGTTACTTTCTACTGATGTTCTCCTACATAGAGACCAATATACAGGGTATTACATATGTCCATTGTAACTCTCATTTCCAATTTTGTAAAGGAAAACATATGAATCCTTGTCATGATGAGTAATTTCTTTCATATGAAGTATCAAACAATCTATCGCCATGATTGAGTTTAAATTTCTAGTCCTCAATTTAAATAAGGTGGGGGAGAATGTGACAAACTAAAATTCCAAAGTACATCATTGTGTTCAAAAGTGTTTATGGAACACATCAACTAAAATGTAAGGGAATATAACATCTATAATCTACTATATATTTAATATTTTAAACAAATTCAATCTCAAATATAGCTTGTAAGGCATGCAACGCTGAGGTTGCTTCTGTAACAAACAAGTGACACCGTCCTCGAAATCTAATGTTTCACGTAAGAGTGGATTTCCTTAATAGAAAATTATATAAATAATAGTAAAATTCATTTATGGATTGCGTTATAGGAATGAATTTTTTTTATTAAAAAATTATATATTAATAAAATATAATGAGATAAAAATTAGTTGTTAAATCTGTTGTTATGAATTATAATAACTAAATTATGAATATTACTTTGTATAAAAATACATAATGAATTTATAACAACCCCTCTATATATTTCACACATAAAAATAACGTATTTCATATAATCACCACCTATTTAAACAAAGATGGTCGATATTTCTAGTATATTAGTGTCTTAGGAACATTAAAAATAACTTCAAACACGAAATACTCTTCTTTACTAAAAACATCATTTACCTGACCATGCACATTCCGTGGTACATGGAATTTCATGGGATAACCTGAGGACATGCATAAAAAAGGGTGAGATATAATGCCTATAATGGTTTTAAACAAGGTATAACATGCAGAACATAGTAGAGGAAAGAAAATATGGATATCAATGGAGAACAAGAGAAACATGAACATAAAGGCATGATATAGCCTGATTATCAAAACCTAAAAATGTGGGAACAACATTTAACAAGATATTTGCATGAGACAGGGATCATTGCACATAGAGCATGAGTAAAATATCATTGCACTAGAATTTTAATGAGTAAACCCTCACTGTAAATGAGTTATTATTCCACTAATATGTACCCAATAAATTGGAGTTCTATCAACTTTCACCCTTCTTAATCTTTTCATTCCAGGCATAAGTGGGCCACATGGATCATATAACATGGATTCCTTAAACATCATAATTTATTCCACGATAAAGGAATGTGGGACAAATAAATTATACTATATAATAAAAATGTAATTGTGCATAATGTTGAATACCCTTGATATAGAAATGGGTATTGTATTCACTATACAATAACATTGGCTTGGAAAATCACAGTGCAATTTTGGCATCCTAACAATGTGACATAAGAATTAATAAATATTTGTTTATGAGAGAGCAAGGGATGCCACAAAATATGTACATGAATTATACATTATTTGGTAAAATATATAATTGTCCCAATATATGTAATAAAATTGGGATTTATGATATTATTGAATTCTTTGATTGTAAATAAAGAGAGATAACTCCCTTACGATTTTTTTTTCAGGTTAATAGTTATATATGGGAGGCATTAATGAGAGAGAAAGTGGTCTCCCATTATTAAAACATATGGAGGGAAGTATATGGGAGTTTTATAATCATACCCCATCATTTTTAATCTAATTTAATAGGGCTTACCAATATAAATAAATTTAAAAAAAATGATAAATGAAGAAATACCTTATATGGATATGTGATCCCAAAGGTTTGAAAGAGGCTTGAGACTGAATTAATGGGAACTTTCAAGCCTTGGTAAGATACCAGAGAAGGGTGGGATGTTTTGGGATGTGCTGAAAAGGTTTTCAGTGATGATAAGTAAGAGCATGGTGGGATTATATAGGAAAGAGAGGGAATTGTTTATAATTTAGGTTTTGGACAATACACATTAAATTTATAAATCCCACAAACCAAACAATGTTTTTTAACAATGGTTTTTTAAAAGTTAAGTGGAAGACATTATTTTATAAGGAAATTTCTAAAATTTTTAAAATATTAGGCTCTCTTATGTTGAGGTGTTTCACACTCACGAGGAAATATTTTTTTATGTTTAAAGGTTTTATTAGCCATGGAGGGTCCACTAAGGCATTGTAAAATAAAAAAAGAAAAAGAAAATCACATTTTTAAATGATAAAACAAATATTGTCCAAAAATCCCATTTAAAATATTTTATTACATTACTATATGGTTATTATGATGTCATTAAACACATAATATATTAAAACTATATTTAATTTTTACCCAAAAATTCAACTCTCTCAATAAATTATGAAGAATTCACCATGGGATAATTTTGACATCCTGATTTGGAAAATAATATTAATTTTATCTAAATAATTTTCTATATATGTTAATTTTTACTTTTCAAAATGAAAACTCGTATTTATTGAAAATTTATGTGTTTTGAAAAAAACAATATTCAAACATTATTGAAAATTAACAAATTTTCATAAAATTTATATGATTATTTATATTAAAAATGTAATTTTGTAATAAAATTTTATTAATATATTATTTTAATTAAAAAATACATTAATTCATCATAATAGATATCCTAATTGAATTTAAATATTAACTAAAAATACTATTTTTTACGTTAAAAATCAATCACAAACAAAAAACAAAATAATGCATGTATATTATATATAAAAAATTAAGAACATATTAGTAGTTCTTGGATCCTGTTACATAACCCCTTATAATACCCTCATAAGACCTAAGGGTAAGATGCGCGATGGTGACACACTCATGGGGTGGCTCAGATAACATCGTTCAGGTGGTAATATCTATCAACTTCCACATCTCTCGTTGGTAGTTCTGTTCAAGATTAACTTGTTGAAGCATAGCATGGGATTGGTATAGAGAAATTTCCAATGATGTTATATCCTTTCTGATATCTGAAAAATGGGTTTTATATGGAGAAATTATACCATATGAGGACCTCCCTTCCTTTGTCTAGGTATATTGGATTTTATAAAGCCCTATATTTATAATAATCATGTTATCATTGATCAATGGCAATATTAGTAATGATAAGAATTATCAAAAATACTTTAAATTCAATAAACATAAAACGAAGAATGTGAGTATTTTATATAACTATTTTACAATGTATAAGATAATTAGATCAAGATGAATTTTCAATAGTAAATGTTATTTTTCATTATAATAATCCCCCCTTAAGAAATTTCTACCATTATATTTCATTTTTACACTCTATAATAGATGATGATAGGTTAGATTCATCACCTCCTTTGATTCCAAAATTTCTTGTTAAAACATAGTTTTTTCCACAACATAATAATGAGGGGCATTGTCTTATTTTTTAGAACATTTCTCCTATGATATAAGATGTTCACTGGCTTTGTTTCATTAGAGTGGTCATTCTCCAATGGCACCACATCTGGATGGAGTACATGTGATGGGTCAGGTATGTACTTCCTCAAAAGTGATACCTGGAATATATCATGTACTTGAGATAGTTTTGGAGGGAGTTTTAGTCGATATTTCACTAATAAAATGAAATCAGGAATCTCAAATGAAATGATGTACTTTAAAATAAGTGTTCCCTTCTTCCAAAATCTCAAAACTATTTCCCACATTGATATGTAGAGGAATACCATGTTCCCAACACCATACTCTATGTCTCCTCGATTATTATCAAAAATGATTTCTTATTGAATATGAGAAGATTCATTGTGCTACTGGATGGTCTTAACCTTATTTTCCATTTATTCAACCATTTCCTTACCTAGGAGTTTTCTCTCCGCATCTTATTTTATTTCCACTGAGTATGCTCTCAACAGGTCCTCATGTGTTTGGATATTTCACATAGATTGGCCATCAGTTTTAGGATGATTATCTTTATTTATGTTCATCTCATTATTCCGAGCATGATGTATAATATTCTAGAACATTGAAGAGAATCTTGTATCTCGATTAGAAAAAATAAATACTTGTAATCCATGAAACTTGACCACTTATCTAATATGTACATGTGTTAGTTGATCCAATGCGAAATCCTCTCAATTTCCAATTAAGTGTACAGTCTTTGAAAGTTGATCCACAATAACCCATATATCATTGTTTCCTATAGATTTCATCAAAATTCTAGTGAAACTGTCCATGGTGATGTTCTCCCATTTCCATGATGGTATGAGTAATGGTTTCATCATCACCTTGAACTTGTCTCGCACACCCTTCAGTAGCTTACATACAAGGCACTTTGATCTACAATTAGAGATCTCCTTTGTCATGTTATCTCACCAGTAATACTCCCGGAGATCTTGATACATCATATTATTTCTAGGGTGGATGGAGAAATTCAATCATTGTGAATCATCCAAAACCTCATTCTTTTTCTCTAGATATGATGGAACATGTAATCTTGTATAAAATTTCAAAATTCATTCATCATTTACATTATACTCCAAGTATTAACATTTCTTTTATTTTTCCACTTTCCTATGAATTCCCACATCATAATTTTGAGCATCCTTTATCCATTCCAAAATAGCTGGTAGACCAATAATTTGTGAAAGGATTGATGATGTTGCCTTTTTTACAATTCCCATGTCTATCTTCATCAAATATATATATATTGGATTATATTCAATTATCATTAATGGTATAATCACTTGGTCCTTTTTACTTAGAGCATATGCCTCCATTTTTTCTTTCATATGATGGTAATTGATTAAGTAGTCATCGTCCATGATAAGCTCTAACAAACTTTTTGGTTGAATGTTCAACAGTTTTTGTGTGAATATATACTTGAGTCTTGTTGTAATCCATATATGTTTCAAACTTCTCCCCAAATAGGTAATGTTACCATATTTTTTAAGTTATTATTATTGAAACCAAATCTAGTTCATATGTTGGATAGTTTTTCTCATGATCATTCAATTTCCCTGAGGAATAGGCAATGATGATCATTTTTCATCAATACACAGCCAATGAAATTCGTTAATGCATAACTAAATACCTCAAAATGATATCTACTTGTGGGCAGTGTGAGCATGGACATTGTGATAAGCCACTTTTTCTACTCATTGAATCTATCTTCGGATTCATCACTCCACAAAAACATAACTCCCTTACATGTTAGCATGGTATTAGGGTTAAACAATCAGGAAACATTTCTCAATAATTATCTATATTATCCAGATAACCCTAGGAAGATACAGATACATGTCATTGATGTTGGCCTCATTGATCCCTCAATTGAATATCTCACGGAGGTATCCACATATATCTCCTTTCTTGTGATGATATGACTCAAGAATGAGACTACCTTCAACAAGAACCCACACATGCATTAAATTTAATAGAGCTTCTCCATTATCGTGGTCTCTAGTATAATTTTTCGATGATCCTAATAGTCCTCCTTTGTTTGGAATTATATTAGAATATCGTTTATGAAGACTGCCAAAAATTTGTTGAGGTAGTATTTATTGATTCTATTCATCATGTTCATGATGATTTATGGATCATTATTATGTCTAAAATGCATTAATAGGAATTCATTCTAATGTTACATTGTGCGAAAAGAATTCTTGGGGATATCATCCTTCTTCAGCCATATATGGGTGTATTCTGACTACAAATCCACCGTTGAGAAGTATTGTTCTCCACAAATGTGATCGAACAAGTCATAAATATTGGGCAGAGGAAAATTTTTCATTATCAGGATTATTTTGTTCTCACGATAATCAATGAAAACGCGCATTGAACAATAAATCTTCTTGATTAAGAGGACTGTTGTACCCCATGATAATGAAAATGGGTTTATAAACCCTTTATCCAAATGCTCATATAGTTTGGTCTTCAGTTCCACATGCACCAAAAAAATCATTTAATATTAATTCGTGGATATTGGCAATTCCCCCTGTATAAGATCAATAGAGAATTCATTATCTCTTCTAGGAGGAAGACCAAGAAATTCCCTAGGAAACACATCAATGAATTCCCTCACAATTGGCATGTCTTAAAGGATGATTTCATCCATAGACTCAACCATCCGAGAAAGAATTGAATTCTCATAGATCAGTAATATCCATGCTTTAGGTGATGGTGGTGAAGAATATTTATCCTCATCCTGCACTTATATAAAATCAGGGGTCGATTCTCCATATGGAGAGTGATTTACCTCTCACAGTAATTTTTTTTGGCTATATATAAGGAAATACAACCCATTGCCAAGAATAAAATCAAATCCCACAAGAGGGGGTATGATGAGGTTCATGGGGACGTAAAAACTAAAAATTCTTATAGGGGCATAATTATATACATGGTTCACAATGATTTCTCCATTTGTTGTTCTCACAGACATCTTCACTTCCTTGAATTTTGGTTGTTTTTGGATTGTTCTACAAAACATTAAGGATATATTAAAATTAATAGAACTAGAAACAAGAAGTATGATTGATATTAATGAATGAGTAAATAGATTAAATTTCACCACATGGTTTTTGGGGATCAATTAGGTTATAGTGATTGAAAAAACACACCCTTTCAACCTTGGAGGGTGTTATTCACCCACAAAAACCCTTATCTTATGGAACTAGTTTTCCATGTGACATAGTTCACTGTAGTTGTAGTATTGAACAACACATTAATGGTCGAATAGGTTGTTCCCCTTTTTAATTATATCCAGCGTTTTTTCTTGTCAATAATTAATGGCCAGGTTCCCTTTCGTATATAACTAAATCATTTCCTCATCCCTTTCAAGATAATTCTAGTGTTATTTTTTCCTCACCATTGGAAATGGGGTGCCATATTTTCATAGAACTACTTGATTTGTCGATAGGACCACCAAAATTAATTTCCACCTTACGCTTCTTATCCCTATGATACCTCTGAGATTCCTCAATATCAATTTTGAATTTGTGGGCAAGTCGTACAATTTCCTCCTAGCTCTCGAAGTCAAGGATCTCTATGGAATTCCATAGCATCGGATTCCTCCCACCAAAGAAGCTGACAACCATGCATTTGGGGGTAATGGAAAAGGCAATAGAATATCATGCAATCCTTGAGAAGTTTTCTTAATATGTTCCAATGGATTCATCGACTTTTTGTTTGATGTCATAGAAGTCCCCTTCCTTCTTTTTCAGAGGGTGGGAGAAAAGTGTTTTTCTATTTTTTTCTGCAAATCCTTCCCTTCCAACACCTCGATCTCCTCCTCAGGCGTTGTATTTTTCATCAATGTCCACCACTGATTATCATCAACCTCCATTCCAAAAGTATCTAGAATATCCTTCCCTTGTTCGGAACATTCAAGGATGGAGAAGATATTTTAAATGGAGTTGATACTTTTTTCAGCAATTAAGGGATTGTAAGATCAATTAAAATTAACAGGCCTTTGTCTCTTGATCATATTGATTGTGACATGCTCATTTGGGGGGGGTGTGAACATTATTTTTGGCCTATGTTTCTATTAAAAAAAATTAGTTAAATAAGAGAGTATCATGATAATGTTGGTGATTCAAGCTCCCATCAGACTGGGCATCACCTAAGAATATTCATCATATTGATTTTTGCATTGGTGGATAGCCCATGTCCTCCTATTACTAATCATTTTCTAGAATAAATGAAATGTTAGGGGATTCTTATAATGGGAAATCCAAAGACAATAGTGGATGAGTTATAAATTACTTTAATTTCCTTAGCTGTTGAATTTATATGATTCAAACTATGTTGTCCATGATCCACTTCACAAAATATATTCATAGGAGAATATTTTATTCCCATAATAACTGTTCATACTAATATTATGAATTTTCCAATGTAAATCCCCTAGGAGTTTCGTAACCAGGATTGCAGCAGGGAACATTGTTGTGCACTAGTTCCAATTTGAGTCTTTCTCAGAGTTGTGTTTTTGGGTTTTACTCTAGATACATCTATTCCATAGCCACCTCTACCGACTCATATCCAGAAATGGATGTATTTTCATGATAAACCACCTAATCTATACTCAAAGAAATTTAGGGACATATTTTTATATATAGTCTTATCCAAAAGTCTTTCACTTAGTATTCTTATCCTACTCCCCAAAATTATGTAATGACTGGTAAATTTCATCTAATTGTTTTTTTGAATTCTATGGAATTTTACGAGTACACAATTTCTGATGGAACCTAATTCTGAGGCCCGGTGTGCCCAGAATAATTTTCTGAAGTTTAGCTCGGGTACGTTCAGTGAGTGAAGAAGTGGGTTTTTCTATCTATTGAAGCATTGCTTGGAATTGAAAACCGAGTGCACCAATGAACTCACAGCGCCAGTATTTTCTTAAGGGGACATTTACCATAGTTTCATTTTTTTGGGTTGAAAGTTAATTTTTGGGGATTAATCATAAATTTAAATAAAATTGTGTGGTACACAATTTTATTTTATAAGTGGGTTTTTCCTCTCATGTGTTGATATTTTTGAGCTGGGGCCCACATGATCCCAACCATCATATCCCCATTAATTACCTGTTGTTTCTTTTGATAATTACCCATTAATACCCCTTGTATAATTTCCTTGACAACTCCTCATATTGATTATGATGGAGCCTTCCTACCTCCCTCATCCCATTAAACATGCCAAAATATTAATTTAATTTTAGAGTTAAATTAATTGGAACAACTAGGAATTAATATGAATTTCTCAACAATTTAATTAATTTGAGGGCCTCTTTTTCTTTTGATGGTGAATATCTTTGGGAAAAGACTCTGATGGATTAATGGAGACGTGGTCCTTCATCGACGAAGAACACCGTTCATCAACAAAGAACACCCCCTTTGATGAATGAGAAGAACTTCTTCCTCAAATTCACCTCGAGGTCAAGGATCATATGTCGCCTGTGAGAGCAACCCTTCCTCTATAATTGATTGAATGACACTATTCTTCTACGATTCCCATCTTTCGCGATGCTCGTCTTCCTCATATCGACGACATAGGACAACAACTTCGAGGTAGGGGGAATTTGGTATATTTCATATACTTGTTTTATACTCCCAAACATGGCGTTTAAATTGTTGGGTGATGATTTGAACCATTAACATGGTGGTTATGGAATAACGAACAAATCCGAAAACACTGTTGTTTTGTTCATGATGCGCGGGGTGTTTGGCAACGAAGAAATGGGACCGCAATGGTGGTTTGGGGCCTTCACAGTGAAGTACGGATCCCGAGAAGACTACTGGCACAGTCAGATGAAAAAACGGACCACCGGAATGACTTCGGTGGCATGAAGAAGACCCCGACGA
This sequence comes from Viscum album, assembly GCA_963277665.1. NCBI lineage: Eukaryota > Viridiplantae > Streptophyta > Magnoliopsida > Santalales > Viscaceae > Viscum > Viscum album. Next base: position 523,000,615 of record OY728160.1, read on the forward strand.
TGCAGACGGCCGGAGGTGGCAGCCAGAACAGGCCGACGTCCTGGATGCGGCACCGCTTCGGCCCGCCACCAGCAGAATCCCGCCGCGGCATCGGCCATGGTGGCTAGGGGAGGATCTCATGACCGCACGTGATCCGAGGGAGCCAGTGGTGCCAGCCTAGTGTCACTTTCGCGGAACAGGGGGCCGTGCCCATGCTTCGCTAGCTCGTCGAGCCCGAACAACCCCCCCCCCCCCCCCTACAGGGCCGGACCTGGACCCGGGTCAGGTCGACCCAGGGGGGTTGGGCCGGGTCGGATCGGGCCCAGACCCCCACTTCGGACCGTTTTTCGGTCATTTTCCCATAACTTGAGATACAGAACTCTGATTGACGCACAATCAGTTTCATAGGAATCCTTAGATCGAGGCGGTCATTTCGTTATATTAGACATGGGGAATCGGTAAATTTGGGTATGGCCGGGTTGGTTCAAACCTAAAACCTACCGGGCCCTTAGAGCGGAAACGCGTGTAACTTAAGGACCGGAGGTCCGATTTACGTGTCGTCAACTGATTTGAATTCATTTTGATGATAAGGTTCGTTTGGAATACTCCACATGTGGATATGACCCAGCTATTTTACGGCCAGGATGGTTTTTTCTTAAAAACCAACCGGGCCCCTGGAACGGAAAATCCAATAACTCTCAGACTGGGCATCTGATGGATGCAACGTCTGTCGCGTTGGGTTTCTTATGATGAGAGAGAATATTGGGATACATCAACTCTGGACTTCATGACAGTTGATGTATCGACCCCTTTGCTCGAGGATCAGACCCTCCCAGAATCGAGCAGGCTGTGTGCGGGAACCCTAGAGATGGTTGCGCCTATGACGTCTACCATAATAAGATCCTTCGTTGGTTCGACGATGATGAGTTACATACTAGGATCCTCAGTGGGTTCGATGATGACGACTTCTGTACAAGGATCCTTAGTGGGTTCGACGATGATTACTTTTGTACTAGGATCCTCCATCCGTTCGATGATGATGACTTCTGTACTAGGATCCTTAGTGGGTTGGAAGATGATGACTTTCGTACTAGGATCCTCAGTGGGTTCAACACTGATGACATCGGTACTAGGATCCTCAGTGGGTTCGATGATGATGACATTCGTTCTAGGATCCTCAATGGGTTTGTCGAAGATGACATCCATACAAGGATCCTCCATGGGTTCAACAACAACGACTATCATACTAGGATCCTCTATGGGTTCGACGACAATGTCTACCATACTGGAATCCTCTGTGGGATCAACGGAAATGACTTCTATACTGGGATCCTCCATGGGTTTGACAACGATGACTTATATACTTGTATCATGAGTGGATCTGACAGAGTATCTCATCTTGTATCTAGAGTGGGTCTGACAACTTGGTTGGTCTAGTATCCTATGTGGGTCTGACTATTTAGATGAATCAGTGACTAAATATGATCATCCCTATCACTCTACAAAAGATGTATACCAATGTGATGTGAGTCCTGATTTTCAATATTTATAATTGATACGATTGAATTTCTTTCATTTGTAGATTGGGTTGTGTTTTCTTGTGTGGACTAGGTTGTGCTTGGGCTCGAGAGTGGGAGCCGAATTGTAATTGATGACTTAGGTATATGTATGGGAATATACCTATGTAGGGTCAGTTAATACATCGTGATTGTATCTTATCCTTTGTGGTTTATAGAATCCCATATTTTTATAACAAAAACTTTCATTACATTACACAAAATTGTGGATCTTAAAGGTTTAGTATCTTGGAAACCAGGAACATAATACAAGAAAACATCATAATGAATTCTTCTTAAACACATTAAAGGATTCTCCATAAGTTAATCCTAGGTTCGTTACTACTTCTCATAACCTGGGGACATACATCAAAAGAAAGGGTGAGCAGAAGGCCCAGTAAGGGAAATAAGAGAAACATTTTACATGTGAACTTGAGATACTTCAATAAGGTCATGAAAATAATTTTAAGGCATGAGAAAGAAATCATGAGATATATCATAATAGAAATAACATTTTTCGTAACATGAAGATGTGGCTGTAACATTTAATATTGACAATCATTTCGTTTCACCCAGGTCCATCCCCATGGTGTCATTAAAAATTACCAAGGTTATTCACCAAGATATCAGTCTAAAAAGTCATCTCTAGAGATTAAGTCTTTACCCATTTCATTAGAGCGCTATCTGGGCGCACCCTTGAAATGTATTTATTATAATGTGATACACATATATCATCATCAATCATTTCATAAACAACCCATATAGAATAAAAAAATTGGTTTCATTTCATAATCATAACGTTTTAAAAACCTGTTTAAAGACATGATCTTTATGTCACTTTAAACCCACCGAAAGGGGAAGAGGGTTTCATGTATGTAAATACCAGAATATAAAATATAACATTTTGATATATATTTGAATACCCATATAGAAATAATATCTTTTATTAGTAACTTAATAACATAAAATAATTTTGAGAAAAACAGAGATGCATTTTGAGACAAAAATTCTGCAGCATAATGGCTACTTTACATGGTTTTAGATAACGTTGAAAAGAGAGGGGACATGGGTCACCCAATCATAAATTATCTATAATAATATGATAGGGAAAGAATATAAATGATATGATTCATGGTAATGAAATTTTAAGGACATACCATTTGAAATGAAAAACATGGAAGTAAGACAGAAATAAGATTTCTCTTATAAAAATTCGGCAGCCTAACAGCGTCAGTTAATCTTAAATAAAAATGAATTGACAATATCAAATATGGTATCTCATAATATGATAATAAAATATCAGTATGATAGATATATATATCATACCCCAACATAATAAAAAGGAACTTGAAATACTTGACATGAAAATAGAACATGAAAAATGAGAAGGGTCAAAGAATCCCTTAAAAATTCGGCAGCCTAACGGCATCACTTAAACATTCATAAAACGAAATGATGAGAGTAAGAGGGGATCTATCATCATATAAAAATGAAATGTTAAGTAAGTGTAATATAAAAGAACATCCTCCCATATAAGAACATGGATCATAAAAGGAATGACATAAAAAAGATTACTTGAAAAGAAAGAGAGTGGTCGGATCCCTTACCTTAAACGTAACTCTTAAAAATCAATGTTTGGGACCTTGAGAGGATTGAGGGCACCTTGGGGGGACTCCTTGGGAGGTAAGGTGACCATAACTTCGTTGAGAATGATTTTGGAGTCCAAAGGATGAGATAATGGCTTGGAATTTATAGAGAAAGTGAGGGGACAAGGCATTAATGGCCAAGGGACACCTCACAAGTTCTTTTCTCAAAACCATGTGCTCTCCTATGATATTTCCAATGATGTTAGGACACATGGGGTCCCCAATACAATAATTCATCACCTTAGGTCGGCCATACCTTAAAATATCTCTTGAAATCACTATGACACAGCTATGATGTCGTTATACATACTGAGACCCTAAAACTACTTTTTTTACTGTTCACTGAAAATTCATCTTTCTTAGAAAAAACCCAAAATTTCACCTTAATCTAATATCGATGATCTGATTAAAAATATGAACAACATTTTATAAAAATATTTTTTTAAATATTTTTAATTTAATTTTTAAATAAAAACTCTATTCACTGAAAATACATTGTTTAGAAAAAACCCCAAAAATTACCATAACATAATATATGTGCTCTGAGTTAAAAAATAAATCCCATTTTATAAAAATATTTTTCTAAATATTTTTAATTTAATTTTTAATTAAAAAACACTATTCACCCCAAAAAACTAATACATGACTAATAATTTATGAAAACATTATTTACCCATTTTATTGAATCACATTACTTAATCTGTGTGTCTAAATTATATTAAAACTTTCTTTGAGTGAAATTACCAATCCATTTGGTCATATTACTATTCCTAAGCATAAAATCACTATTCATAATTTACTATTCATAAAAAACTAAGTTGATCTTATTAGACTCCAAATTCCTTAATGAACATTTTTGTAGAAGACCATTTTTTGAAAATCATTACACATCATTAATTATTTATGGTTTACATAAGTATTTTAAAATATCCTTTTTTCAAAATTAATCAATAAATACATCCTAAAATTATTCAGACATTGGAAATTTCACAAACATCACTATAGATTAAATCTCAATTTATTCATCCCATAGGATTACACAATGAATCTAGGGTCTCGTCACATAGCCCCTTATAACACTGGCATATGACCCAAGTGTAAGGTGTGCTATGGTGAGAGAATATGAGGGAGGATCAGATAACATTGCCCTGGTAGTAATCTCTTCTAACTTGAACTTCTCCCATATGCGTTTCCGTTCAATCTTGACACGCTGGAGTTCAGCTTGGGCATGGTCCAAAGCGAAGCCCAAAGATGCCACCTCCTTCCCAAGTTTTGATAAGTGGGCTTCATAAGGTTCGAGTCTACTCGATGAATCCATCGACTCCTATTTCGGCATTAAACATTAACATCTCTATTAAATCATTAAGAGTATGTTAATATGCTACTTAAAAAGATTGGGTCGTTACATTCTTCCCCCCTTAAGAAATTTTGTCCCCGAAATTTATACTTGAGGCTTAGTCAAAAAGGTGAGGGTACTTTTGCTTCATCGTTTCCTCAGGCTCCCAAGTCACTTCTTCATATTTATGATTCCTCCACAACACTTTCACTAGGTGGGTAGTCTTGTTTCGTAGAACCTTGTCTCTACGGTCTAAGATCTCAACTGCCCGCTCCTCTTAAGAGAGGTCGTGTTCCAGTTGTACCACCTCTAGATTCAGTACATGCGAAGGGTCAGTTATGTACTACCTCAAGAGAGATACATGTAAGACATTGTGAACTTGAGTTAGGTTCGGTGGAAGTGCTAGACGATACGCCACTGCTCCTATGTGATCAAGGATTTCATAGGGGCAAATGTACCTAGGGATGAGATTCCCTTTCTTCCCAAACTGTATGACTCTCTTCCATGGAAAAATTCAAAGGAAGACTTTGTCACCAACACCAAACTCCAAGTCCCTTCGATGATTGTCAGCATAGATCTTCTACCGACTCTGAGCAGCCTTTATGTGTTGTTGGATGGCATGAACCTATTCTGTCATCTCTTGCACAAGATCAGGCCCATGAATCTTTCTCTCACCAGTTTCATCGCAACAAGTAGGAGTTCTACATCGCTTTCCATACAGAGTTTCATAGGGTGCCATCTGAATACTCGAATGGAAGCTGTTGTTATAGGATAACTCAACTAATTGGAGGTGTTGATCCCATCCACCATTAAATTCCATTGAGCATAATCTCAGCATGTCTTCAAGTGTCTGAATAGTCCTTTCAGACTGGACATCAGTTTGAGGATGAAAGGCCATACTAAAATTCAATTCAGTATTCAAAGCATGTTGAAGACTTCTACAGATTTTTGATGTGAATCATGGATCACGGTCATACACGATGGATAGTGGTACCCCATGCAGCCTCACCACTTCATTTATGTAAATCATGGCAAGTTGATCAAAAGAGAAATCTTCCCGAATAGAGATAAAATGGGCGGTCTTGGTGAGACGGTCTACAATAACCCATATCGCATTGTTTCCTTTGGATTTTTTCGGGTGACCAATTACAATGTCCATAGTGATATTATCCCACTTCCATACTAGTATGGGTAGTGGTTGTAATACCCCCTTAATAAGTTGTCATTCTGCCTTAACTTGTTGACACACCAGGAACCTTGTAGTGTAATCAGAAATCTCCCTCTTCATGTTATCCCACCAATAATGATCACGAAGGTCTCTATACTTTTTAGTGCTTCCTGGATGTATAGAGATAGTAGAGCTATGAGCTTTATCAATCAGTTCCTTCTTTATCTCCAGAATATATGGAACACATTGTCTTGTACGAAATTTCAATACACCTTCTTGATCAATATTGAAATCAGGGATCTTCCAATCTTTTAGAGCCTCCAACTTCTCCTACAGCAAAGGATCTTCTTTTGGAACCATCTTGATCTTCTCTAGTAATGAAGGTTGAGAAATCATTTGGGATAGAGTTGATGATGTCCCTTTCCATATAATTCCCATGTCCAGTTTTACTAGATATTTAATCAAGGGATCTCCTAGGATCCTCATTGTTTCCAGAACAACAGGGTGATAATGAATTGAACAATCATAGTCGTTAATAAGCTATAACCATCTCCTTTTTATCATGTTCAATTCTTTCTATGTGAAAATATACTTTAGACTTTGGTGGTCAGTGTATATATCTCATTTCTCCACATCAATATAGTGTGTCAATATCTTTAGAGCAAAAACAACTGCCGCTAGCTCTAGATCATGCGTAGGATAATTCTGCTCATGAATCATCAACTGTCGAGATGCATAAGCAATTACATTGTCATTTTGCATGAGGACGCACCCAAGCCCTTTCAGAGATGTGTCACTAAAAACAACGAATCCTTATCCAATAGAGGGTAGTGTTAACACAGGTGTAGTAACCAATCTCTTCTTCAACTCATGGAAACATTTCTCGAATTCCTTTGTCCAGATGAACTTAACCCCTTTTCGAGTCAACTTGGTTAGTGGATTAGAAAGCCATGAAAAGTTTTTCACAAACCTCTTATAATATCCCACTAATCCAAGGAAACTACGAATCTTAGTTACTCTTGTTGGTTGAGGCCACTCCTCCACAACCATTGTCATTGCAGGGTCAACCGAGATTCCTTCATTGGTTACGATGTTCCCTAAGAAATCCTATTATTGTAACCAAAACTCACACTTTCTTCACTTTCCAAAGAGCCTCTCCATCCACAGAGATTTCAAAATAACTCTCAGATTATCTTCATGCTCCTCACGAATTTTTGAATATATCAAAATATTATCAATAAAAACTAAAAAAATTTTATCAAGGTTGTCCTTAAAGACTCTATTCATCAATTCCATGAAAATAGCAGGAGCATTTGTCAAGCCGAAGGGCATAACAGTAAACTCATAATGCCCATATCTTGTTCAGATGGTAGTCTTTGGAATATCATCCTTCTTCACCCTCAGTTGATGACCAGATCGAAGGTCAATCTTAGAGAAGAAATGAGCCCCACTAAGTTGGTCAAATAAATCATCAATCCTTGTAAGAGGGTATCAGTTCTTCACTGTGATCTCGTTCAGTTCTCTATAATCAATGCATAGTCGCATTAATCCATCCTTCTTCTTCACAAAGCGAACTGGTTCTCCCCAAAGAGACACACTCGGTCGGATAAACTCCTTCTCCAACAAGTCTTCAAGTTGTTTCTTTAACTCTTCTAGATCCACATTTTCCATTCTATACAGGGTCTTTGATATCGGTTGTGATCAAGGTACGAGTTCAATGGAGAACTCTACCTCTCTTTCTGGGGGAGGTCCATGTAACTCCTTAGGAAATACATCCAGGTATTCCTGAACAATTGGAACATATTCTATCTGTATGCTCCCTTTTCCTTCTTCGTCATCACCGATTAACTCCATAGAGAATGCTATAGGAGGTGCTTCTAGATAGGGATCAAATCGGGATATCTCTCCTTGGAAGATAACTGTAGGTCGTTTATTCAAGACTACTGATATTTCATTACATCTGCATTTGATCTTTACATTATACATTGAGATCCAGTCCATCCCTAGTATAACGTTGAATTCCTACATGGGAATGACTACTAGATTTGCGATAAGATTGTGCTCACTAATGTAAACACTAGAGTCTTTAAACAGTACTGATACATGGATAATCCCACTTGGAGTCTTGACTGACAACTCTACCACAAGCAGTTAGGGGATTGATTCTATATTCTTTGAAAACATGGAATAAATAAAGGAATGTGTAGAACTAGAATCAAACAAAGTAGTTCCTAGTTTTGAGAGGACAACAAGAGTACATTCTACCATGTCATTCAGAGCTTCAACTTCAGTTTTTGTGATAGTAAAAGAATGACCTTGCTCCCCTGGCCTTTGCTGATGTTGATGGTGATTCCCCTCCACGGCCCTTGGATTTGGACAGAGAGTAGCATAGTGCCCAAGCTGTCAACACTTGAAGCAATGGACTTCGGGTAAGGCCAGAACCATCTTTCCTCTGTCGTTAGTGTTGGGAAGTTGAGGCTTCACCTCACTATGACAATTCTGAGCAATATGGCCTCATCTTCCACACATGTAGGACTTGCCACTACCGATCAAGCAGTTCCCTGAATGCTTGTTCCCACATTTATTGCATGTGGTAAGTTGCATTTTCTTTCCACCTCTTCCCTGATCAAAAGTCTTCCCTAAAAGAGGCTCCAACGATCTCTTTTTTGTTTGATTAATGAGACCACCGTGTCTCACCAAACTCTAGATCGACTTTCATTGCACTCCGCACGATCTCCTCAAATCTATCGTAGTCCCAGTTTTCTAAATTCATCCACAGATGAGGTATCAGTCCACCAAAAAATCAATCATCCTTCCCACTTGGATCCATGACAATGCTAGAGGAACATCGTGAAAGTCGGGTGAAGTTCATCTCATAGCTTCCGACAGATTCGTTCTCCTTCTGCTTCAGCTCGAGAAATTCTTTCTCCATTCTCGTTATCATGGAACGAGGGAAATACTTATTAATGAATATTCCACAGAACTCTTCCCACTCCATAGCTTCCATCCCTCCACTAGGCTTCGTGTTTTTGACTAGTGACCACCACTGATCAGCTTCTCCCTCTAGGCGGTAAACAGCAAGGGTGACTTTTTCTTGTTCCGATCAAAGGAGTACAGAAAAGATCTTTTCAATGGAGCTTATCCATTGTTACGCAACAAATGGGTCAGTAGATCCACTGAATGATTGTGGTTTTTGACACATGAAGGAATCAATAGAATGTTGTTCCCTTCGTGGTGATATTGGCCTCCCAGCTTGATTCAGGTTATCACTCATAACTTGAGTCAGTTGGTTCATCATTCGCATGAATGTTTCCATTCCGGCATCCATCGAAGGGTCTTCAGCACATGGTGCATTCCGGTCACCATCTGCACGGTTCCTCCTATTTCCCTCCATTTTCTAAAATAATAAAACATTAGTGAGAATCTTATTTCATTTATGAATCATTTAACTAAGACTTCATTCTTAGACAATTACATTTCTCTATAATTCCTTCATAATGATTCATAAAAAGCTTGTGATTAACCAAACATATCCCTCGGGAGTGTCGTAACCAATATTGAACCAAGGACCATTATCGTGAACCAGTTCTCGTTCGAGTCTAGCTCAAAGCGGTGTTTTCGGGTTTTACCCCTATGTATATATGTTCCAGAGCCACCTCTACCTGCTCGTATCTAGACAGGAATGTATTTGTTTGATAAACCACTTACGCAATACTTACCAAAATACCAGGAAGTTTTCCTATATTTAACGTTTTCTATAGGGTTCTTCCTAAAGTTTTTATATCCTAATTTCCACAAATAACTAAACCATCTTGGATACCAACAATAGCTTCCTGTTTTTTTATAACATAAACTTTCATTACATTACACAAAACTGAGGATCTTTAAGGTTTAGTGTCTTGGAAACTAGGAACATAATACAAGAAAACAACATAAAGAATTCTTCTTAAACACATTAATTGTTTCTCCTTAATTTCATCCTAGGTTCATTACTGCATCTCATAATCTGGGGACATACATCAAAAGAACGGGTGAGCATAATGCCTAGTAAGGGAAACAAGATAATCATTTTACATGTGAACTTGAGATACTTCAATAAGGTCATGAAAAGAACATTAAGGAATGAGAAAGAAATCATGAGATATATCATAATAGAAATAACATTTTTATTAACTTGAATATGTGGAAAAAACATTTAATATTGACAATCATTTCATTTCACCAAGGTCCATCCCCATGGTGTCATTAAAAATTACCAAAGTTATTCACCAAGATATCAGTCTAAAAAGTCATCTCTAGTGATTAAGTCTTTACCCAATGCATTGGAGAGATATCTGGGCGCACCATTGAAATGTCTTTATTATCATGTGAGCCACATATATCATCATCAAACATTTCATAAACAACCCATATATCATAAAATAAATGGGTTTCATTTCATAATCATAACGTTTTAAAAACTGCTTTAATGACATGATCTTTATGTCACTTTAATCCCACTGAAAGGGAAAGTGGGTTTCATGTATGTATATCCCATAATTTAAAATAGAACATTTTGATATATATGTTAATACACCTATTGAAATAAGAGCATTGATTATTCACTTAATAACATAAAATAATTTTTAGAAAAAGAGAGAGGCATTTTGAGACGCAAATTCTGCAGCATAACGACTACGTTATAGGGTTTTACAAAACATTGAAAAAAGAGGGGACATGGGTCACCCACTCATAAATGATCTATATAGATATTATAGGGACAGAATATAAAGAATATGATTCATGTTAATGAAATTTCATGGACATAACATTTGAAATGAAAAATATGGAAGTAAGACAGAAATAAGATTTCTCTTATAAAAATTCGGCAGCATAACGGCGTCACTTAAACATCAATAAAAATGAATTGACATGAAAAAACATGGTCTCTCATAATATGATCATAAAATATCAGTATGATAGATATAGAGATCATACCCTAACATAATAAAAAGGAACATGAAAGACTTGACATGAAAATAGAACTTGAAAAATGAGAGGGGTGAAAGAATCCCTTAAAAATTCGGCAGCCTAACGGTGTCACTTAAACCTTCATAAAATGAAATGATGAGAGTAAGAGGGGATATATCATAATATAAACATGAAAATGGAATTAATATCAATATAAAAGAAAAAACTCCCACATAAATACATGGAGCATAAAAGGAATGACATAAAATATATTACTTGAAAAGATAGAGAGAGGTCGGATCCCTTACCTTAAACGTAACTCTTAAAACTCAAAGGTTGGGACCTTGAGAGGATTGAGGGAACCTTGGGAGGACTAATTGGGAGGTAAGGAGACCTGAACTTCGTTGAGAATGATTTTGGAGTCCAAAGGATGAGAGAATGTCTTGGTATTTATAGGGAAATTGAGGGGACAATACATTAATGACCAAGAGACACCTCACAAGTGCTTTTCTCAAAACCATGTGCTTTTTCATGATATTTCCCATGAAGTTAGGACAAATGGGGTCCCCAATACAATAATTCATCACCTTAGTTCGGACAACCCTTAAAATATCTCATGACATCACCATGACACAACTATGATTTCATTAAACATACTGAAACCCTAAAACTGCGTTTTTTACTATTCACTGAAAATTCATCTTTCTCAGAAAAAACCCAAAATTTCACCTTAATCAAATATCGACGCTCTGGTTACAAATATGAAATCCATTTTTTAAAAATAATTTTCTATAGATTTTTAATTTAATTTTTACATAAAAACACTATTCACTGAAAATTCATTTTTTTAGAAAAACCCCAAAAATTACCATAACATAATATCGGTGATCTGAGTTTAAAAATAAAGTCCATTTTATAAAAATATTTTTCTAAATATTTTTAATTTAATTATTAATTAAAAAATAGTATTCACCCCAAAAAACTAATACTTGACTAATAATTTATGAAACCGTTATTTACCCATTTTATTGAATCACATTACTTAATCTAGGTGTCTAAATTATATTAAAACTTTCTTTGAGTGAAATTACTCATCCATTTAGTCACATTACTAATCCTAATCGTAAAATCACTATTCATAATTTTCTATTCATCAAAAATTAAGTTGATCTTATTAGACTCCAAATTCCTCACTGAACACTTTTGTAGAAGAACTTTTTTTGAAAATCAATAAACATCATTAATTATTTAAGGTTTACATGAATATTTTAAAATACCATTTTTTCAAAATTCATCAATAAATACATCTTAAAATTATTCGGACATTGGAAATTTTACAAACATCACTAAATGAATAAATATCAATTCATTCATCCCAAAGGATTACACAAAGAAGCTAGGGTCTCGTCACATAGCCCCTTATAACACCGGCATACGACCTAAGTGTAAGGTGTTGTATGGTGAGAGAATCTGAGGGAGTCTCAGATAACATTGCCCTGGTAGTAATCTCTACTTACTTGAACTTATCCTGTAGGTGTTTCCGTTCAAGCTTGACACACTGGAGTTTGGCTTGGGCATGGTCCAAAGTGAATCCAAAAGATGCCACCTCCTTCCAAAGATTTGATAAGTGGATTTCATAAGGTTCGAGTCTACTGTATGAATCCATCGACTACTCTTTCTGCATTAAACATTAAAATCTCTATTAAGTCATTAAGAGTAAGTTAATATACTACTCAAAAAGATTGGGTCGTTACATGGTTTCTCTTTCGTGGAATCTGAGAGACTTTCAATGGTCTCGGGGTCCCTAATGATTATCATATACTCACCCATGCATAGGCTCTGCCAGCACTATTTTGTGTTGGATGCAGACGAGTGACAACACTGATCGAGGTGGAGGCCTGTGGAGCAGGAAGGTACCCAGTGGTGGACCACTTTTCGGGATGTAAACGGAGCGGATGACCAGACATGAGGAGCTGAGGAGACTATCGGTACCGACCCTTCAGGTTGGATTTCCGTACAACGACTCGGTATTGATGTTTTACTTACTGATGTTGTATTTCATTTCAGTTGTTCTATACTTTCAGTTGGGTTTGAATGCTGGCCCATTTACTTTTCAGCACTTACTTTCTACCAAGTTTTACTTAGTGCTTACTTCACGTGTGTAGTATATTATGTTTGTATACTATATAAATGCATCGCCTTTGCTTTTATCGTGACTTATGCTTTTGGTTCTAGTCGCCAGCCCCTGGCCTATGGAAGGCGGGCTTGGGGTACTCACGCCATGGGACCTGAGGACGGGTGGTGACAAATTGGTACCAGAGCAGTTGGTTCTACCGTAGAACTCAAGACTCTAATATATCCTTTCTGTGAAGCAATTCTGTTAAGAGTATTGAGTGTGGTTTTCAGTCCAGGGAGTCCAGTGTTGGTGCGGCGGCCGACGTATCCATACCACAGGACTCTGATCTCTGATTTCCGACTCAGTGCATGAAAACACTAATTGTTTGTGTGTTTCCTTCAAAAGTTTTATTTGTGTCAGCTCACTAGGTATACTATTTAACCATGGTGTACCTGTTACTTTTTAGGATGGCCCCAGGAAGGCTGCCATTTACGGTTCCGAGTTACGTGCGGGGTGGCATCCCACCGAGCGACGAGGCCTCGGTGCAGGGCCCTACCACAGCGGAGGCACTAGCGGTACCACTACCCGCTGAGCCAACGATGCAACCAGCCTTAGCAATAGAGTGTTCACGCCGCTTGAGATCATTGCATGAGTCTCAAATATAGAGGCCTCCCAGGTTTCCGGGATAGATGGACCCTCGTGTAGCTAAGGATTGGCTGGAGGATATCGTCAGTGCCTTCAGATTAGTAGGGACACCATCCGACATTATGGTGATCATTGTCGCGAGACTTCTGCATACTGCAGAAGGTAGATGGTGGATCTTGATTCTCCAGGTGCACGACTAAGCACCACACCTTTGGATAGACTTCAAAATTTCATTCGCCTGGAGTTTGTTCCAGCCACCATTCATGTGGTGCGGATTTATGAGTTACTACATTTGAAACAAGGCACCATGACAGTAGCTCAGTACTCATCAAGGTTTACTGACCTCTCGCACTACTCCACGGACATGGTATGAGACCCATTATACATGGCCCAGACCATTGAGGAGGAACTCAGACATCAGATCAGGGCTTCGATGCTCTCCCTCATCATCTCGTCGCAGGCGTGGGTGCTGGAGAGAGCCCTTCTAGTGGAGAGTTTCTCACTGCGCAGTCACCAGCGGCAAGACCCTCCACAGGACGACACGTAGCGGAGTCTTCTGTAGCCATCAGTAGACAGTAGATGTAGAGGACCAAGTGGAGTAGTCCATCAGATTAGTGATCTCAGGATACAAGTTTGGCTGTGATAGGAATATGAAATAGAGCCAAAAATACGAGGAGCAGTCAGCGCTATACATGCGGCGGGCAAGGTCACATGGCTCGAGACTGCCTGACACGCCCTTCAAATGAGAACCAGGCGGTAGAGGGACCTCCCAGGCAAAGGTTCCACCATGGTGGTCCACTATGAGCAAGAAAACGTGGTAGAGGAGTTGTCCTAGATGTAGGAGGTGGATGAAGTTTTGAGGCCCTACCACCACCACCCCCAGGGGGACCACCCCTAGCATTGGGAATGAGTGGAAAGGGGAGAGCTCAACTTCAGGAAGCTGAGGCCTATGACCATACATCTTTGGGTGCATACGGACAGGAGCGGGACTAGATCTAGGCATGGATACATTGGTTCATGATGCTTCAATCTTTGTTGATGTTGTTGTTTGAATATGCTTTGTGTGTTTATACATTGAGATGCAGTAATAAAATACACTCGTTCATGTGACGTTTCCTTCCCTGTACATTTTATGTGGTTCATACTGAGAGGTTCTGGTTAAAATCGTTGACTTGACCCTCACATTAGAGATTCTGACTAGAGGAGACCTAGTTACCACACACTACTGCCGACAGTGTGACTCGACCCTTGGTGGAAATAGTAACGGTTGGATATCTTGGTAGTAGCGTCGAGGCCTTATTACGTCGTCCATGGCATGAAATAGTACTGTTCATGTCAGGAATGACTGTATTAGGCAAAGAACGTGTTTCATCTAGGGTATGAGGTATGATTTATCTTTTCGGAAAAGGAGAAATCATAGAAGCTCTTGCATGAAGATAGCGAATGAGGGTGTAGTCGAGTTCTTTACAAATGGCTAGTCACACCCATGGTTCGTTGATCGAATGTTTTAGGGTTTACTCTAATCTCAATAGTCTCATGTGTGTCTTCTAATAGAAGGACAGAACCTGAGATGGTGTTATTGATTTGAGTTCCCCCAGAACTATGACATTGAGATAGTCTATACTCATGGTATGGGGAACGTTGTATTAGAGTTTGTTTAGTGATGCCTCACTTTTCAGCAAGTGATGTTGGAGCACCAGGAGCCAGCATAATTGGTATAACCCTTAGAGGTCATAGGGTGGAAGTGGGATGGAATATCTATGTTTTTCGGGATGGGGATTCCACGTACATCCAGAAAACATGACTCTATCTGGGTGACCGTAGACCGACTCACAAAGTCGTCCAACTTCCTACCAATCAGAGAGCAGGGATCAGTAGAGATATTGGGATGCCTCTATATACAAGATATCGTACGGCTTCATGGTGTGCCATTGACTATCATCTCTGATCGATATTCTCTATTTACTTCCTGGCTATGGAAGGGCTTGCAAGAGGCATTTCGGACGCAGCTGTGTCTGATCACAGCCTTCCATCCCCAGACGGATGGTCAGACCGAGAGGACCATTCAGACACTCAAGGAAGTGCTCCATGTTTGTGTCCATGGCTTGGGTTGCAGCTGGGAGGATCACCTTCCTTTGGTGGAGTTTGCGTATAACAACATTTACCACCCCACCATCGGGATGGCACCATACGAGGGACTATATAGCCGACCATGCATATCACCTATGTGCTAGACTGACCCAGGGGAGTCAGCACTTGTTGGACTAGAGGTGGTACAGGCTACGAAAAAGAAGGTGTAGATCATCCAAGAGTGGATGAAGACTACACTAAGCTGGCATAAGTCCTATGCTGATCATAGAAGGAGACCACTAGTGTTTGAGGATGGTGACCACGTTATCTTATGGGTATCAACTCGATGATGTCTGTAGAGATTTGGTTGGGGCGGCAAGTAATCGCTGCAATTCATCAGACCTTTCCAAGTCCTCAGCAGAGTAGGTGAGGTGTCTTACCACCTAGCCCTTCCACCACAGTTGCACCATGTGCATGACATCTTCGACATATCTCAACTGAGAAGATACATGCACGACCTGACACACATCATTGATACTGGGGAACTGAATGTCGACGACGAGCGACATTCTCAAAGGTTCCGGTGGAGATCGAGGATCCAAAAGAGCGCGTCCTTTGTGGATGGTCGATTCCTCTATAGTGCCTTCGCTAGCATCAAGGGAACCTTGAGGAGAGAACATGGGAGCGGAAGGCTCAGATGCGTGCTCAGTACACCTTTTTGTTTCACTAGTGTATGTTGTAGCTTTACGTGTACGTGAAGCCCTGAGGTGGCAGTAGTGTAAAGACACATACATTTTAAGGAATGTTTTTTTGAATTCCTTATAATCATATGAGTACACAATTTCAAAAGGCACCTGATTACAAGGCCGAGTGTTCCCAGAATAATTTTATAAAGTTTAGCTCAGGTACATTCAGTGAATAAATGAGTGGGTTTTTCTATCTATTGATTTGGTGCTTGGAATTGAAAACCGAGGGCACCGATGAACTCGTAACACCGGTATTTGATTAAGTGGACCTTTACCGTAGTTGTGTTTTATGTGGGTCGAATGTAAATTTTTGGGTTTAATCATAAATATAAATAAAATTTTGTGGTACATAATTTTATTTTGTGATTTGGTTTTTCCTCTCAAGTGTAGATATTTGTGAGGTGGGTCCCACACAAGCCCATCATTCAACTCCCCATTAATTCCCTGCTGTTTCCTTTGACAATTCCGCATTAATACCCCTTGTTTAATTACCTTGACAACTCCACATATTGATTATGATAGAGCCTTCCTACCTCCCTCATCCCATTAAACATTCCAACCAATTAATTTAATATCATCATTAAATTAATTGGAACCACTAGGAATTAATATTAATTTCTCAACAATTATATTAAATTCATGGAATTTTTTCTTTGGATGGTGAATCACATTGGGAAAAGACTCAAGAGGATTAAAGGAGAGGTGGCCCTTCATCGACGAAGAACACTATTCTTCAACAAAGAACACCCCCGATGATGAACGTGAAGAACTTCTTCCTCGGACGAACCTCGACGTCAAGGAGCCTATGTTGCTTGCAACACTGACCCTTCTTTCATCGTTGATGGAACGACATTGTTCTTCCGCAATGCCCATTTACCGCGATGCTCATCGTCTATGGATCGATGAAATAAGACAACAACTTCATGGTAGGGGAATTTTGTATATTTCATATATGTGTTTTATAATCTCCAACATGGCGTTTAAAATGATGGGTGTTGATTTGAACCAATAACGCAGTGAGTACGGGCTAATGAAAAAGTCCGGACACTCCTATATTTTTTTCATGATGGGAGGGGTGTTTGGAGATGACAAAACAGGATCGTAACATCGATTTGGGGCCTTCACAGTGAAGTACGTATCCTGAGACGACCGATGGCGCATTCGGAAGAATAATGGACAACTGGAATGACTTCGGTGGCCTGCGGAAGACCCCAGTGGTTTGGGTCGCTAGCACGGTGGTACACAGCCGGAAGAAGCCCTCCATGGCATCAGACGCGGTGGCGAGGGGAGTATCTCGCGGCCCCAAGGGATCCAGAGGAGACATCGGTGCCAGCCTCGCTTCGAGTTCGTCGAAGAAGGGGTCGCGCCACCACCCGGCCAGCTGGATGAGCTAGTACCCCCCCCCCCCCGGCTGCGCCGGGGTGGGTCACGTGGAGCAGGCCGCATTGGCCGGTCTGGACCTGGGTCGGGTCGCCCCAGTTTGGGCCGACCTAGGGGTGGTTGGACCGGCACAGACCTGGCCCAGATCCCCAATTCGGACCATTTTTCTGTCTTTTTCCTATTACATGAGATACGAAACATCGCTCATCAGACCATTAGTTGTGTAGGAATCCTTGGATCGAGACAATCGTTTAGGTATATAATACTCAAGGTTTCAGTGATCTTTGGGTACGGCCGGGTTGGTTCAAACCTGAAACTAATCGGACTGTTGGAGCCGAAATGATTGTAACATAAGGACCAGACGACCGATTGACATTCCATCAACTGCGTTGAATTCCTTTTACTTAGACAGTTCATTTAGAAAACTCATCACGATGTTTGGGCCCAGTTGGAGTACGGTCAGGTTGGATTTTTCATAAAAACCAACCGAGCCACTGGAAAGAAAATGCCAATAACTCACAGAATAGGCTTCTGATTGACACACTGTCTGTCGCATTGGGATTCTTTTTACGAGAAAACACTTTGGGATTCATAAACTCTAGATTCTTAATAGTTGATGTATCGACCCCCTTGCACGAGGAGTGGACCCTCCCGGAATCGACCATGTTGTGTACGACAACCCTAGAGTTGGCTACGACTACGACGTCTACCATACTAGGGTCCTCTGTGGGTTCGACAATGATGACGTGCATACTAGGATCCTCGGTGGGTTCGACAATGATGACGTCTTGGGTTTGATAATGATGAATTTCATACTAGAATACTTCATGGGTTCGACGCTGATGACTTTTGTACTAGGATCCTCAGTGGGTTCGACGATGATGACTTCCACACCAGGAGCCTCCGTGTGTTTGACAATGACGACTTCTATAATAGGATCCATAGTGGGTTTGACGAGGATGACATCCGTACTAGGATCCTCAGTGGGTTCGACGATGATGACTTATGTACTAGGATCCTTATTGGGTTCAACAACAACGACTACCGTACTAGTATCCTTCGTGGGTTCGACAATGAAGTTTACCGTACTCGAATCATCCGTGGGTTCGACAACAACGACTTCTGTACTGGGATCCTCCATGGGTTTGACAGTGATTACTTTTGTACTTGTATCCTGAGTGGGTCCAACAGAGTAGTTGGTCTTGAATCCTTAGTGGGTCCAACAGCTTGGCTGGTCTACTATCCTATGTAGGTCCGACAGCTTAGATGAATCAGTGACTACATCTGATCATCCATATCACTCTAAAAAATATGTATACCTGTGTGAGCTGAGTTCGGATTTTCAGTCATTATCATCGATGTGATTGACTTGCTTTCCTATGTAGATTGGGTTGTGTTTTTCTGTTTGGACTAGGTTATGATTGGGCTTGAGAGTGGGATCTGAATTATAATTGATGACTTAGGTTTATGTATGGAAATATACCTATATAGGGTCTTTTGATACTTCGTTATTTTATCTTTCCCTTGTTGTTAATCCTTTGTGGATTCTATGAGACCTTCAGGGGTCTCGGGGTCCCTACTGAGTATCCTATACTCACCCCTGCATAGGCTATGCCTGCACTACGTAGGGTTGGATGCAGATGACGTACATAAATGATCGAGGTGGAGGCTTGTGGAACTGGATGGTACTAAGAGGTGGACCTCTTTGCGGGACGTACATGGAGGGGACATCCATACCCGAGGAGCTGAGGAGACTATCATTTCCCACCGTTCATATCGGATTTTAGGAGGACAAATCGGTGTCTCTGTTTTACATACTACTGTTGTACATTCATTTCAGTTGTTCTGTACTTTCAGTTGGGTATGTATACTGGCCCATTTACTTTTCAACACATTCTTTGTACCCAGTTATACTTAGTGGTTACTTCACCTGCGTAGTCTGTTGTGTATGTTTACTTCATAAATGCAATACCTTCCCTTTTATTGGGATTTACGCCTTTGGTGCTAGTCTCCAGACCATGGCCTATGGAAGGCAGGCTTGGGGTAGTCAATACACAAGCCCCGAGGGCGGGTCATAACAAATAACATTACATATCTTCTGATACCAACTATAACCACCCTACTCTTTATTTAACACCAAAACATAAATAATTAAATAAAATATTCACTTGTTAAAATATATATGATATATAGGTATAGTGTCTTTGGGGATCAAGAACATTACATAACAACTTAAAATATGAAATACATGTCTTTTTTGAAAACATCTTTTATATATAACCAAACATGTTCCTTCAAACATATCATTACATGGGATATCCTAGGAACATGTATAAGAAATGGGTGATCTATAAAGCCTGGTAAGCGAGTAAAAAAGAAATAAAATTCAGAATATAGTACATTCTAGGAAATATGCATATCAATGGAACACAAGTCAAACATGGAAAGAGAGGCATGATATAACATATTTATCATAACCTGGAAATATAGCAACAACATTAAATATGATATTAGCATGTGCCAAGGCTCATTTAACATGGATCATGAGTAATCCCCCATTTAACATAAATTATCATTATTAATCCCTCATTTCACTTGACGTCTCAGGGTACTAATCTTTACCCAATGAATTGTAGAGCTATTAGGGCACACCCTTCTTAATAATTCCATTTCATTCATAAGTGTGTCACATGGATCATATAACATTGATTCATTAAACATCATCATTAATTCAATGTCAATGGAATATGGAAATAATACATTTAACATAATAATAAAAATGAAATTTTCCATAATGGTGAATACCCTTGAGTGAGAAATGGGCTTGTTATTGAAAACACAATGACTTTGGGTTGGAAAATAGCAATGCTATTTTGGCAGAATAATGGCATGACATAAGAATTCAAAAAAATTAGCCTATTAGAGAGAAGGGGGTGTCTCATCATATGTACATGAAAAGGAATGTTGGGTTCATATAGATACATGTCCCAATATATTTATTGAAATTTAGTTACATAATATAAATGAATTTCTTGTATGTAAATGAGGAGAGAGAAATTCAATATGGAATTCCTGCATGGTAACTTGTGTACTTGGGAGACATTTATGAAATATAAAGTGGTCAATAATATTTCAAACATATGTATGGCAGTAAATGGGAGGTTATAAATCATAAAAAATCATTTTTAATTTATAATTATTCAGTCACACTCTCAACAAATTCTTTTTTTAATGTTATAATGTTTTTTTGTCTTGGAAGGTCTGGTAATGCATTGTAAACTAAATAAAACAAATCTAAAATTAAATTATTTTAATGTTAAGACATATATTGAAAAAATAAACCATTTTTAGTATTATATTAACTCACTATTAGTCCATTATTATTTCAAAAAATTCATTTTAAATTCAAATGGTATTTAAATTTTTCCCAAAAATACGACTCGGTCAGAAAATTATGAAAAATTCACCATCGGAAAATATCCACATATCGATTCCAAAAAATAATATTTATTTTATCTATATATTTAAATAAATATATGCCTTTTTAAATTTAAAATAAAAACTGACATTTATCAAAAGTTCATGTGTTTTGACCAAAACAATTTTCAAACGATAATAAAAATTACAATTGTTTTCCAAAAAATTATACATTTATTTATATTAAATAATAAGTAATTTAGTAATATTATTTTATTAATGCATTATTTTATATAAAAAATCCTTAAATTCATCAAAATATATTTCTTAATTGAATTTAAATATTTTATAAAAAAATTGTTTGTGCATTCAAAATCATTTACAAAGTATCAATAATAAAATCAAATAATATTATTTATACAAAAATAAATCACATAATCATAGTGTACATGTATTGTTACATTAACCCTTATAGCACCGGCATAAGACCTGTGGGTAAGGTATGCGATTGTGAATGACTCTTGGTGTGGCTCAAAAAAAAATGCTTGAGTGGTAATCTTTATCAAATTCAACTTCTCTAGTAGGCGGTTCTATTCAAGCTTAATGAGTTGAAGCTCGTCTTGGGCTTGGTGAGGAGTGAATCTCAGTGACACTACCTCCTTTCCAAGCTCCGAATAATGGGATTTGTTTGGACGAATTATATTATTTGGGGCCATCACATACTTTTCATGATTATATTTGATTTGTTGAAGCCATATATTTATACTAATCATGTACTCACTGTACAATAACTATATTGTCAATGGTATCAATTCTGTACGGTATTTTAAAATCTGAAAACATAAAAACATGGAAGTTCATATATTATTTATAAATTTTACATAATAAGAAATTTAATTAGATCGAGATTAATTTTCAACAGAAAATGTTTGTGTCATTTTATATTTAATTGGATACAAATTAATTAGAAACAAATACAATAAGCAATTGAATATAATGCTAATATACTTATAGAAAACTATTTCATTGATAAAATTTGTTTTTCACTAATAGATTAAAATAAATAAAAAATTTGATTGATTTTAATGTGTGAAATATATATATTATAATAAAATAAAATATTATTCACAATTTTCTATTAGTTTCCCTATTCACAAAACTTGAACAAACCATATTTTACACATAAAAAACTATATTATAGGAATGTAATTTTACAATAATATAATTGAGATCCCAATTTAAATTGGATCATTGATAATTTAATTTATGTAATATGTTCAATATAAAACATATTTTAATTTGAAACCTAATAATTTTTTTATGCTGAATCATTGAATTTTTATGAAACATTCTATATATTTATGAATATTTAAAAATTCTATGTTTTGGTTCAAAACTATTATTTCATATAATTTATTTATAATGCTTAGTTAAAAATTTAATTTTTTTACTTTTTTTAATTGTAAATAAGTTAATCTTTTATCAATTAATTCAATGTATTTTATTTTAATAAATTTCCCTTTTAAATTCATTATAAATACATTTACAACATTCATACAGTTTTACATTATAAACTCGTATTGTTGTCCCAAATATGGGATAAAATTTAAAATAACTTTTTCCACTTATGTCACTATAATTTTAAAAAATGGATTCCATATTTTTAATAATCATTAATTATAATTTCTAATAAGTCTAAATTTGTTTTTTTTAAATTAGTGAAAGATATTAAAATTAATTACAATTTTTGAGGAAAATTTAATCTTAATAAAGGGATAAAAATTTAACTAAGGGGCCAAAATGACATAAAAACTAGTCCAAAACCAAATGGATTTCATATTTCTGAAATGAGCCATCCATTTTTGAGTTTGGTAGATTTTTATTACTTTTCATACTAAGAACATTTTTACACCTAACATGTTTCGAAAAATTCCTAGTGAGAATTTTTCAATCCTATTAAAATGCCACAAACTCTCCCCATTCCTCACACCTCTTAATCCACATAGGTTCAGACAAAAGTGGCCCAAATTTCTTCCAAAAATCTCTCCCCTCAACCATCATGCCTCACATTTGAAAAAATTATTTGAGAGAGACAAATTGTTTCAAAATAAAATTAGTTAACTGATTAAGTGGTAACAAATATCCTTAAACTCTTTATTTTTATTTTCATTCTCCAAACACTCATATATTCTTATTTTGTACATGTATAAATACTATTTCATAATAAATAAACTAAGAAAATTTTTATTCTAATGGTTTTACCTACACATACACAAATATCCATCAAATGGGTAAAGAATATATTATTTCTGTGTACAATGAACTACAACCAGACGAAATGATGATTGTTCATTATTTCCATTACCAACATTCATAGATTCCCATTACGATAGAAAATATGTTTATATTTGACATATATTATATTTCTTATTACTTTATACTTATGTAATACTTTTATTATACAAACATTTAATACCTTGTAATTTACATTAATATGAAAACATCATTTGAGGAACGGTGGACTACAACCCCATTAAAATGATTAGATTCATTCACACTATACATGGTACATATAAAGGATGGTATTAATTAGAAATATGTGACATAATAAAACTCTATATTATATTATTGAAATTATTACATTACTATAGATATAATATATATATATATATGTCTCATTTTTATTGTTAACCTTTTACAAACACAGAAACTGATAAAGTCATTCGTAGACATGTGGAGTACCGCCTCCCCAATACGATGTGATTCCATTTACATCAAAAAATTATATATATATATATATATATGATTAAATAAAATTTTATTTTTGATATAATTATCAATATATAAATATATTTTTTTATATACCTTTTTTCCATAACGATCATTGAAAAATGGGAACATTTATCATGCATATTTACGACATATCATCTCAATGATCATAAATTTGAATCATTTTCCAATAACATAATTAATGATTGATCATAATATAATAATTAAGGTATAAATATGATTATTACATAAATATTATTATTTCTAAGATTTTATATAATGACTCCTTGAAAAATATTTTACATAAGAAATTCATTTTTGACATATAAACTAAATTTTTCTAAAACACCATGAGTTAAAATAATAGTTTAAATAGTTGTATTAAAAATAATAAAAAGAAAAATACAAGTAATTATAAACATGAAAAATGTTCTAAAGATAGTATAAAATTAATATATATTTATTATAAATGATTTTAAATGATGTGAACCTGAAATGAAACTCGTTGTATGGGATTCTTGTCTTACTTTTCTTTATGTGAGGCATACATTAATATTGAGAACAAAATTTCATATATATGGTGCATATAATTCAATGTAGGAAATTAATATCATGAATTATAGTATCATCATTTTATTTAAATGTTTTATTTAATGATTATTAACTTTTTTTCTTCCAATTCATTTTTTACCACATTAGTAATGAAATATCCTCTCAATTTACATTACCTTTAGAATTATTAGTTTTTATGAACCTATTCGCATATATTTTGTGTATATTATAATTTTTATATTATAATAACAGTACCCTTATCATCATCATATTATAAGATTAATTGCATGACATATGTTGATGGAGATTGTGATTAAAATTTATCAACATGGAATGAGACATATTGGAATCTTAAATGATTATTCCTCACAAGATTATTATTAATGATTATCTTTTCTATCTAAAATTCATTTTGTGAATATTAAATTATCTTTAAATAGTCAATTTATTGTAATAACTTTCCAAAGGAAATTTACTTGAGTATCCATATTCTCAAAAAATGTATATTAACATTTCCTAAACTGTATATAATTTTTCGTAGGGTGATTACATTGATAGGTATATGATTATTTAGGAATATATTGGTAAAATTGTATCCTTTATTCAATAAAAACACTTTATATGGAATTTTATTCATTTAAATGATATAGAAATGAAATAAATGGGTTAGGGACTGGTTCATTTATTCCATACATGTTAGTTAATGGTTAATGCATGCTCAACGAGTTGGGTACCAGTTAGGGAAAGCCCCTCGATACATCTGTAGTGAATGAGAGATTGTTTTCATCATTGTTTGTCAACTCTCATGGAATGTGGATATTTGGTGATAAAAAATTCCCAAAACTAATATTTATAAATCAATATAAAACATGTAATGGATGGATTTCAACATACCCATCATAGAAAAATATTTTTCTCATTATCCATGAAAAGATATGGAAAGAAAAATTATTTATTAGAATATATAATGACAAGGAAAATATTTTTAAGTATGATGACTAACCTAATATGTTATAAAGTCATTATTTGGACTTTGTACTAATATAAAGAGAAATATTGACCAATTATTTAATGGGAATAAGGAAATTAATAAAAAGAAAATTTTATCCCAAAAAGATTCATCATATTTGAATAGAATATAATGTTCTATAAATATATTAAATTAATTATATATGTATGGTAGATTTTATGTGATTGAATTGAATAATAGGATGGAAGAGAAAAAAAGGAAGAATTTTGTGAAGGTATCGATGTATTTTCTAAGATGTGATACATTTCTAATGAATCACCTTGGGACATCCATATATGTAAATGGATTTTTCATTACGTGTAGATTAAATGCAAACAATGATCATGAATTCAAGGTTATGGGATATGACCTCAATGATCAGAACTATAAATTTATATAGACGATACACTATTGAAACCAATTTCCCGAATGTGAAGGTAATACACTCAGAAGAAGTCAATAGATAAAGTTTAAGAATATGAAATTTATATAACAAAAAAGAAAATACCATTGTGCTTGGGTATTTGGATTTATAAATATTTTTCTAAATGCATTTTATTGATTATATAATCATTATACTAATCATAAACCATATTAGGATTCTACTTTAGTAGTATTTCATTATGGATTTGATAGAATGTGTTGAATGGTACCAAAACATGTGATTTAATATAATAATGATCATTTTATAAAGTACATTTTTAATAGAATAGAAACCTTAATATGTGATTTATGGTGACTTAATAATGAAAATGATATATTTATTAGATAATATAGGTTTCCATGAAATTTTTTAGGGATTTAATGGTTTATGATTAAAATATTAGATTTCAAAACATCTTTGGATCTACGGAATATATTAAACCACCTATGATTTTATTTTTTTCATCATTCATATTCCCATTACGTTTTTATGGTTATCGGTCTATTCACATATTTGGAATTTAACATTGAGACCACATTATATTTTATGTGGAATATAATTTTGAATTACTAAAAAACCATCAAATATTTTAGATTTTGAATTTAACTAAACTTATTATGGATTATTATTAAGGGTAAATATATCTAAAATGTACTAATATTATAATTGGGTGTAATTATGTAACATTTTGTAAGAATTTTTATTTTTGAAAAATTTTAGAGACTGAATGAATTTACTAGAATTCTAGTGATCTGTTAAATGTTTTTTAGGAATAAGAATTCATTTCATATAGTTATTTATTATAGCAAGAAATAAAATTTCAATTAATAAATATCATAACTATTGGATGATATTTTTAATAGGTTATAAAAGGATATCATGTAAGTACATTTTCATACATTCTCAGTCCATAATGAAATGGAATTCATCAACTGTATGAAAAAGATCACGAAAAAAGTGTTATCATTATACCCAAAATTCTAATGAATAAATTGGTCCCTTAAAAAATCTCAAGTTTATGGTTTTTTGTTTACTGACGTTATAATGATCATTATTTTTCTTGGTATTAATAACCACTATCCCATTCCATCCTTATAAGGGAACTAAATGTTTCATCCATGTCCATATCATAACTTCCAATGATATTTTTCTACATGGAAACATAATTATTGGATCATTATAATTGAACATCACATTTCCCATACACTATCACCAAGATGATGTTTTTATCCCTATAAACGATGTGTCAATTCAGGATGGTAATTTTAAAATTTAATACCCTTGATTATTGAGATTAGTATTATATTCCACTGATGAAATTTATTTTATGGTGGTAGAATGTTACAACAAGATATTTTAAAGCATGATAATCATTTATGGAATAATTTATGACACAAAACCACATTATTTAATGAAAATATTGAATTTTGATAATTTAACATATATTTAATTTTAAATAAATTATTTCCTTTGGATAGAGTATGATGCATGAAACACCAAACATAAATGAAAAATGACACTCCAATGAAATATTAAATTTTAAATATTACCATTATAACCTAGTTGTTATGATGGTTGATTAGAATTAGAGAAACTAAATTATGGAAATTATATTAGTTAAACATTTTTATAAAAAAAATAAATATTTATCTATTTATTATAAACCAAATATGGATAATTTCAATGACAAACCATGCATTCTGAAATAGTATTCTTTTTAGAATGGCAGATTAATCATCATTTAGATAATTAGATTGAAATTAATCATTAACGATTTTATAAATTTTATAAAAAATAAAAGTTAATTTTTAAAACCTACATGTCATAATTACATTTAGGTGAATTTTAAAAAAAATCTAAAACGTTCAATTATTTGATGAATATTGTCAAAAAATGAATTTCAACTAAAAAATGCCTTGTCATTTTAATTAAATATAAATATAAACTATATATTTAAATGGTTTTAAAATAAAACACTTTCAGAAATATTAAAATTCAACGAATTTAGGAAATTCTAATTAATTTCATGTTGAATATTGAAATTAATGTGTTCAATTCGTATGTAAAAATTCACTTTGAAACCTCCTTTTTAAGTAGTATTAATTTTGAATATGAATTTTCCAATTCATATTTTATAAATTTTGAAAATGTTATTCTTCATTTGAAATCATAATTATTTATATTATCTAATATATTCAATAAAAATTTTTCCATTATGATATTTTTTAAAAAGTAAAGGTTAATTACATCATTTAATGTAAAAATAGGTTTACTACGAGTTAAAATAAATAGATAAGAATTAAAATGAAATAAAATCGTATCCATGACTAATTTCCTGTAATAATTTGACCATATGTTCAAAAAATTTCAATAATTAACAATTTTGGAGGATTTTGGAATGATAAAAACTTTGTTGAAAATGATTCTTTTCAAAACAAAAAGAGTGTCCCATCCAACACATATTAAAGCCCACCCCTATCCTTCCCTAATCAGACATAATAATTCCATTTTTAATATCATTAACTTCCCTTTCGTCTTACTTTTCACTATAAACACATCAATTTTTTCCTTTTTTTTATAATGATTATATAGGATTCCATTTGGTGAACCCTATTTTGTTTCTCTAAAAAGAGGTAAAAATCTCAATTATGGAATTTAATTTTAGATATTCTTTTAATACTATAAATATTGTTTAAAATTTGATGAAATAATAATACCCATCTCTAAAATATTGTGTATTATATTTTATGTTAATATATTTGTAACACCCAAAGCTTCCATGGTATGCTTCTCGTTGAATAATACAATAGTGTGTGCGGTACACAACTTCTAGTTCTAACACACCACAACCAATCAAACTAGCCGTTATGAATAGAAATATCCACTTTTTGAAATTTTATAAATTTTATAAATTTTATCTTTCAAAATGTACTTAATTTTTTAATTCGGAATATTGAAATTAGCTTAGGGTAAATTTTTGGTATTTTTCTAGAAATATTAAATTTTTGATGAATAATGACAAACAATGAGTTCAAGTTTAAAAATAATTTTTTATTTAACTTTTTATTTATATTATTTAAATTTATTTTAGGTAAAATTATATTAATAATACATATATATGTTCAATGTAGTCAATTGGAGTTAGTTTATAATAATTTTAGATAAATAATAATTTTATTGAACTATTTATCGTCTTTTACCCACCTCTTAGGAGCATTTAAAAATTTATATATAACATAATTTTACAGCATCTATGTGTTGAATTTCAAAAATCTAAGAGACACAGTTGATATCTGTATGTAAAATTTGGTTCAATAAGATGAAAAGTATTTTTGATAAATCGTGAATTTTTACATTTATTTAACAAGGTTTAAATTAAATAGTGTAGTTAAGGGTAAAAATTATATTATTATTACCTTAACACATGTTCTAATTATATTAGATAAGTGAAATTAGACCAACCAAAACATTAGGAATAAAATATGATCCTTTAGATCCACTTGGATAAGATTTGGACATTTATAATTATTTAATTCAAAGGAGAGTTAAAATAGTTAAAATCAATGTTTAATAGCTAAAACATTTTTAATATAGGGATACATATAAATTAAATTTTACTATAGATATTCAGTAGAAATATAAAACGATTTCCTACATAATTGTATTTTATTATTATTTTTTAGACATTAACTAATTTAATTTATTTATGACACAATAATGATGCTGTAATTACCAAATTAATGAAATAATAAAATTATTTATATTATAAATATCCAAATAAATGGAATTTGATACTTTTTATCAATTCAACTAATTTTATAGATTATTATGACATATTAGGGTTGTTTAGATTATTTTTTTTATGTATTAACGCAGATATTAATTTTTCAAAATCAAAATATCAAATAGTTTCAAAATTGACATAAAAGTGTTTTTAAAAAAGATATTATATTATAAATTGATATTCTATTCCAAAATATTAAGGTTTGTCCAAAATACTTTTCTGGTCATTGGTTTATCATTAATGACCCACTTGGGGTTTTATTGGATGTTTATAGTAATTTTATTAACCATATAATACTAAAATACAAAGAGACATGATAAATGTCCAACTATTTATCTTAGAGTTAAATTAAACTGAAAGGTTAATATAGGGACTAAAACCTGTATAAAACCTATTGGTGGAGTTTTTTGTGACCCATACCAACCTTAGAAATTAAATAATACTCTTTTGTTCCATTAGAACCCGAAAATGAGTTTATAATAAAATAACATTTCTATCTTTTCCTAAGGTGCCCCTCATCCCTCTTATAAAAGGTCACTCATCATTCTCTTTAATTCACAAATTCAAAGCCATTTGGATCATCAGAACCCTTCCCAAATACTCTATCAATTTCCCTCCCTTCATCCTAGAGTCCTTAGTTTAGTCATAAATCTAGCCTATGCAGCCCTTTTGATCACATCAAAAGGAAGAACCTGAAAAATATGTAAATATTTCATCACATTTTTCATGTTCCTTTCTTCTTCCACATATCTTTCTTTGTTGTTTCCATTATAAAATAATTACTCCAGTATCTTCTATATACTATGATTTATTAAAAATATAACACAACCATATTCATTATTCTATCAATCCTTTGAATGACATGTCACCATACGTGTGTACGTACGGCTTACGTCTCCACATCATGGTGTAATTGTTATTCAATAAAATATTATTCGAATTGCTTTAAAAATGTTGTGTAATTGATGTAAATAATAAATATAACAAGATAATTATTCTTTATATATAATATACCATCCAATTATATATTATTTTAATATCAAAAGAATGATATTTTCACTCGTGCATAGGTACAGATTACCGTCTCCACGAACGCAATGAGATTCATTCCCCAACATATCCATTCAAGACTAATTTTAATTAGATGATTAAAAATAATTTTTAAAGGCATAATATAATTATGAATATGAAAAATATACATCCAATCGATAAAAATAATTACCTACCTAACAATGCATATAAAGGAAAACAATTCAGTTAGCACCTGAAACGATGATAATACTAAGATATTATTAACAAACCAATGTTAAAAAATAATATATGATATAATATTAATGTATATGATTATTTAATAATTTAATAACAATTATTTCACAATTATACATGAGGTTAAACTACCCTCGGCCAAGGAAAATTACTATGTAAGGTTTAATTCTACAATCTCATCATTATCTGACATTGTTATATGTAATTATCTACTAGGAACTCTTTATCATCCACATCCTTGTTTCTTAATAATGTATTTCAAACCATTATTAATATTTTATATACTATGGGTTAAAGTCATTATATCATTTTTTTTTGACTTTTATAAGATGTTTATAGTGGAATCTTTCCATCGTTTTCCGAACAAGGTTTTTTAAAACCATTTCGAAAAAATTAAGGTATGAATGTGTTTTTTTAACTTATATGGAGGGTGTGGCTATTTTACATCCTTATAACATTGTGGAATATTCCCTTACAAGCTTATAAGAATGTTTTAAAATATAATTGTTTTCTTTTATAATTACGTGACTTTTAAATAACTTCAAAATAGAAAGAGATATTTATCTAATTTTTTTTTGATTATATCTCTGTCAACATCTTTTGATGGATTTTATGTTTGATTTAGGTTGATTAATTATGATACAAAACATACATATTGTGTTGTAGGTTTTGTGATATTTTTGACTGTGGAAGTGTTATTTCATACCATTCATTGGTTATTGATAATGTATTGACCTTTTTTATTATAGTTTTAATACGAATGATTATGTTATATTTAAACTGTTTCGTATGAGGGATGCATCAGACATAGTATGTGACGAGTGGAGCACACTATAACACCTCAATGAATCTACAGGGCACATGAGACAAAATAGTGTCATTCCACAAGGCCTTGAAAAAATCTTATTTGTAATCTTGGCACAAGGCCTGGGCTATGTGGTTTTGAAAGTCTGGCATTATGCATTCCATCATTATAAAAGTGGCTATTGATATTGCATGTAATTATTTGACTAGTTGAATATCCATGTGAGTAATTAAATGGAATTATTTTGATTTATATCTTCCATATAAAGATGATGTTCGTGTTGAAAAGGCTTCTGTTTTATTTTTAACCATTGCCTTAAATGTTTATGCTTATTTTTGAAAGCTTCTTCTATATTTTTAACCTTACTGAGCATCTAAGCTCACCCCTTTCTTTGTTTTGTTTTTCCCATGATGCAAAGAATTATATTATGACTAACCAGTAGGGATATTCTATGGGATATTAGTGTTACTAATGGATATGATGTTGTTATAGTTTTAAATTTTATGATTTTATTTAAACCTTATGAATGTATATAGTACTTCCAAATCTACTAAACTAATTTTTCTTTCAACATTTGATATTTTTTGATCATGAAAATTATTTGTAATAATTCACCAACTCTGGGGTCCTAGGGATGGGGTGTTACAATTGGTATCAGAGGAAGTTTAGTACAAACCATGGAAACTAGATTTAGAAAAACACTGACTAGAGTACATAGCCCTAAGATAGACATCTAGGATTAGTATAGAAGAACTTCCTAGAAATTTGGAATTATAAAGATTTTGTGAGTTTTCCTTGAAATACATCCATTTCTGGATACGAGCAGGTAGAGGTGGCTCTGGGATAGATGTACCTTTGTGTAAAACCTGAAAATACTACTTTGAGCTAGACTCGAACAAGAACTAGTGCACGAAAATGGGCCATGGTGAACTCTTGGATAGGACACTCTCAAGGTATATGCATAGGATAATTATCGTTTTTTACAAACATTGTGAAATTTTTATGATTATATACTTTCTCAAAGAATTTTTTTAGGATTATGGATTATATCCATAAACTGTTCAATTTATGTTTAGTGTTTCACAAGTTTGGAATTATGTATTTTGATTCATAAAATAATCTAGTTGATGCCATTGTTTAGAAATGTCACCTAGTGGAAGGAATGGAATCCATATCAATGCACAAAATCCATGTAGGGATTTCCCCCTACTCAAGATAATTATAGTGGAGCTGGTGATACAACTGGTACTGATTAGCTTATCAACATACTGGGATAACTCACTCAGGTTATGAATAACAACCTTACCCTTATGGAGCACCCTGAGCCACAGTGTGGAGGATAAATGTTTGATCACTTCATGAGAATAAAACAACCAACATTCAAAGGGGGTACAAATCCAATAGAAGGTTAGAAATGGATAAATTCTTTATAGAACATATTCCACACCATGGAGAGTAACAAAAAGGAAAAAAATTTATGGCAGTTTACCACCTCACTAGAGATACTGATCAATGGTGGTAATTGTTTCAAAAAACAAAGGTAGATGTGGAATTTTCATATTTGGAATGGAGGGAGATTAAATATCTATTATTAGAAAAATACATTCCTCATGACCATCGAGCAGATATGAAAAGGAAATTTCTGAGTCTGAGGAAAAAAGAGGATGAGAATGTCGCAAAGTATGAAGCGAACTTTACAACGTTAGTGAGGCATGCTGCAGATTATATACATAACTCAAGAATTTAGATTGATTGTTTCATTTATGTGTTAAAAACAATTCTCTGTTGAGCAGAAGTTTCGGAATCCTTCACGTCATAAGAAGATATTTTCTCTTATTCTATAAAGACAGAAAAAGAATTCTCTAAGTCATATGACTTTAAAGCAATGAAAGGGATGAAGAGATCTACTGAACACTCTGGAAATGAAAATAAAGTGAACGAAGGGAAATGTTGAATATACATCCTATAGTAAATGTTGGAAGAAACACCTTGGTACATTCCTAAAGGAAATGGGAGTCTGTTATAAGTGTGGTGAAAAAGGCCACCATGCTAGTGATTGAAAGTTGAAGAAAGAGGTTGTCAATGTTGAATGCTACAAATGTAGATAAAGGGGGAATTACGTGTACAAATGTCCTATGGGTTAGGGGAACATATCATAGAAAATTAAAAGGGATCAAGGCCATGCTTATTCTATAACTACTTCTGAGGATGAAACATCGAAACACGTAGTGGAAGGTACATTAATGATTTCCTCAAGTTTGGAAAATGCTTTATTTGATTCTATATCATTACATTTCTTCGTATCTTCCTACATTGCGAAGAAAATTTGATATTTTCAATTTGATTTAACAAGGGAGTTTTCAGTCCAAACTCTTTAGGGATGTATCATTGCAAAAAAGTTTTTTGAATCAGTCCACATTAGGGAATATAAATGTTATTTATCTACTGATCTCATCGTTATACCCATGATTGAATTAGATGTAATCCTCGGTATGGATTGGATTTAGGACCATGATGTGAAAATCTATTGTAAGAAGAAATAGGTTACTATTTTTGATGACGATGATATAGACCAACATATCATTAGATAAGAATCATCACCACCTAATTCTTTTCTAGATCCCCCCAGTTGCTCAACTAAATTCAATTATTGGGGTGGAAGATAATGCAATAACTTTGGGTGAGGAAAATAATGTTCAAATGGAGTATGTACATATTGTGCTAGAGTATGTTGATGTATATTCAGAGCTTTTACCTGGACATCCCCCAGAATAAAAAATTGAGTTTTCCATTGATTTAATTCCTATTTCAAGGCCCATATCGACGACCCCTTATAGAATGGCCACAGTAGAATTAGTGGAAATAAAGAAAAAACTAGTTTAATTGAGTATTAATGGATTTATTTGAATTAATGTTTCTCCATGGAGAGCCCCTATCCTTTTTTTAAGAAGAAAGATGGATCTATGAGCATATTCATTGACTATAGGGATATCAATGCTATAATAATAATGAAAAAGTATACTTTACCTCGCATTGATGATTTATTCGACCAACTTCATGGATCTCAATTCTTTTCAAAGATTATCCTTCGATATGGATTTCATCAGTTATGTGTGAAGAAGGAAGACATTCCCCAAACAGCATTACTAACTATGTATAAGGATTATGAGTTTGTAGAAATGCCGTTTGGATTGTCTAATGCACCCAATTTCCCCATGGATCTAATGAATAGAGCTTTCGAGGAATATCTCGATTACTTTGTAGTGATATTTATTGATGATGTCTTCGTATACTCCAAAAGCAATGAAGATCATGAAAATTTCATGAACATTATTTTAAAGACTCTTTGAAAAAATGAATTATATGTGATGTTTAGAAAGTGTGAATTCTAGCTTCAGGAGATTTATTTGCTTGGCTTTATTGTCTCTATAAATTAAATCTTTATTGATCCTTCTACGAAAAGTAGAATCCATGAATGGCCAACACCGAAGAGGATAACTATGGTACATAGTTTTATTGGTTTAGTAGTTTATTATCAGTATTTCATACTTAATTATTCTTGATTGGATTACCCATTCACCAAGCTCCTACGTAAAGGGGATATATTTTTTTGGATAAAATAATGTGAAAATGTTTTGAAGAACGGAAGAGAATATTATTCAATTCACTTATATTGACTCTACAATATGGAAATGATGGTATTTTTATTTATAGTGATGCATCAATGAAAGGACATGGTTGTGTCCTAATGCATAATTATATGGTTATTTCCTATGCGTCGCAACGGCTAAAAAATCATGAGATAAACTATACTACTCATGATCTTGAGTTTGAAGATGTAATCTTTTCTTTGAAGATATGTAGGCATTATTTCTATGGTGAATAACACGAGGAATATACTGATCACAAGAGTTTGAAGTATATTTTCTATCAGAAAGAACTCAACATGAGGCAAAAATGATGGCTTGAACTACTTAAGGATTATGAATGCACGATACACTACCACCCGGGGAAGGAAAATAAGGTGGTAGATGCTTTGATCAAAAAAGATCATGGAGTTTTGAACAAGTTGGGAGTTGAAAAGGATCCTATATACATGGATCTAGTAAATATGGATATCAGAATAACCATGGAAGGTGAAACATCAATACTTTTTCAAATGTTTGCCAAATAATCTTTACTAGAAAGGGTAAAAAGTTCACATGTTGATGATGAGGAGTTACAAAATAAGATTAAAGCTTTGAATGATTGGAGATTGAGTGAATTTATATATGAAGATGAAATTTTATAATATGGGAAGAGGCTTTGTGTTCTCGATATACCTATTCTAGATAGAATTTTTGGATGATGGTCAAAATTCCAATTTCTCTATACACCAATGGAGTACCAAAATGTATAGATATTTGAAGGATCATTTTTTTGTGGGACAACATGAAGAGGGAGATTGTTTATTTTTTCTCAAGATGTATGGATTGTCAACAAGTGAATGTTGGAAGGCAACATCCTGAATGAGTATTGAACCCTCTTCTCATACCCTATTGAAAATGGGATAATATAATGAATAGATTTTTCATGTGGTTAAAAAAGACTTCTAGAAGAAACAATGTAATATGGGTCATTTTTTATCGTCTTACCAAGTGAGCACATTTTTTTGCAATAAGGTATGATTTACCACTTTAAAATTTAGCAAGAATTTATATTAAGGAATTTGTAAGACTTCATGTGGTACCACTGTCGATTATTTCTGATCGTGATCCCCGTTTAATATCTTGATTCTGGAAAAGTCTTCAAAAATCCCGAGATACTGAACTCCGTTTGAGCACTTCCTACCACCCCTAAACTGATGAACATCAGAACAGACTATTATAACCTTAAAAGAGATGTTGAGATCGTGCTCACATGACATTAAAGGTATTTGGGATCAATATTTACCTCTGTAACAATTCTCCTATATCAATAGCTTCCATTCAAGTATTCAGATGGCACCATATGCAGAGTTATACAAAAAGACATGTCCCAAACCAACCTGTTTGGACGATGTTGGTGAATGAAAACTCGTAGGACCAAAACTTTTGAAGAAATGATGGAAAAGGTGATGGTAATCCAAACCCACATCAAGGTAGCTCAATGTAGGTAGAAGATCTATGTTGATAACTGAAGGAAGGATTCATAATTTTAAGTTGGATATCATGTTTTCTAGAAGTTATCTCCATTGAATGGTGTTATACATTTTGGTACGAATGAAAAATTATGTTCCATGTACATCGGACCTTTCTAAATTCTAGAATGAATTGGTGATGTAGCATAACATTTGTGAATGACACCAAGTACCTCAATGATCAGGATGTATTCCACATATCACTGTTAAGAAAATACATGCCTGACCCAACGCATGTACTCACCTATGAGGAATTAGAACTGGAACTCGATCTGTCTTATTGTAAAGAGCATGTCATGTTTCCTGATACAAGAGAACATGTTTTGAGAAACCGGACAAGTCATCTGGTAAAAGTTCTATGGAGAATCCATAAGATGGAAGAGGCAACGTGGGAAAATGTGGAACTTATGATGAAGAACCACCCAAGTCATTTACACAGTAATACTCAAGAAATTTCGACGACGAAATTATTTGAAGGAGGGAAGAATGTAACACCCCATGCTTCCACGGTATGCTTCTCTTTGAATAATACAATAGCGTATGTTGTACGCATCTTTGAGTTCAAACACACCACAACCAATCATACTAGTCATTATAAATATTAGTACCCAATTTTTGAATTTTATTAATTTTATCATCCACTATGGACTTAATTTTTGGATTCAGAATATTATAATTAGATTAGGGTTAAGTTTTGGTATTTTTCTAAAAACATTCAATTATTTATGAATAGAGAATAATACAGAGTTATTGTTTAAAGAATATTTTTTTAAATAATTATTAATTTTATTTAAATTTATTTTTGAATAAAATAGATATATAATACTTATATAAGTTAAATGCAATTAATTGTAGCCAGTTTATAATAATTTTAGATATATAAAAAATTTATTGAATTTTTTACTATCTTTTACCCACCTCCTAGAAGCATTTGAAAATTAACATAAAACATAATTTTGAAACTTATGTAAGTTGAATTTTTAAAACTCAAGAGACACGGTTTATATCAGTATGTAGAATATGGTTCAATAAGATGAAAATAATTTTTTCTGAATTATAACGTTTTACTTTTATTTACCATGGTTAAAAGTAAATAGGGTATTAAAGGGTAAAAATAATATTTTTATTTCCCTAAAACATGTCCTAATTATAATGGATAAGTTTAATTCCACTAAAAACAACCTTAGTAAGAAAATATGTTCCTTTAGGTCCACAAGGATTAGATTAGGACATTTATTCTTATTTAATTCAAAGAAGAGTTAAAAGAGTTAATATATCTGTTTAATAACTAAAAAAATTAATATAGGGTTGCACATAGGAAAAATTAGACTATAAATATTTATTATAGAGCTAAAACTATTTCCTACATAATGGTATTTTATTTAAATTTTTTAGTCATTTAATAATATAAATTATTTTTGACACAATGATTATGCAGTAATTACCTAATTAATTAAATATTAAAATAATTGATTTTATAAATATCGAAATAAATGTGATTTTAGACATTTTATGAATTCCACTAATTATAGTGGTTAATATGAAACATTAGGGTTGGTTAAATGAATGTTTTCTATGTTATAATGTTGTTATGAATTTAGAAAAAACTAAATATCAAATAGTGTCAATATTGACATAAAAGAATTTTAAAAAAAATATATATTATTAATTGATATTATATTCCTAAAAATATAAGGATCATCAAATAGTCTTTTATAATAATAGATGTATCATTAATTGTATATTGGGGGTTCGCTTGGAAGTATATATTATGTTTATTAATTATATAATACAAAAAAAAAGAGACAAGGTGAATGTCAAACTATGTAACTAAGAGTTAAATCTAAATGATAAGATTAATATAGTGAACCAAACCTGTCTAAAACCTATTGGTTGAAGGTTTTTCGACCCATACCAACATTATTGTATAAATAATACACATTGGAGACATTAGAAAACGAAAAATATATTATTATAAAATAATATTTCTTGCTTTTCCTATGATTCCCCTCACCCCTCTAATAAAAGGGCACTCATCCTTCTCTCTAATTAACATCGTCAAAGCCATTTGAATTGGCCATACCATTCCCAAATACCCTCTCAACTATCCACGTGAATCCTAGAGGACATAATTTAGTCATAAAGTCAAACTATTGATCCCTTTTGATGAAATCAAAAAGAAGAACCCAAAGAAGAGGTCAATATTTAATCACCTCTTTCAAGATCCTTCTTTTCTTCCACATTATCTTTCTTTATTGTTTACATTTTAAAATAATGACTCCGGTATTTTTAGAATAAAAAGATGTTAATAAAAATATGATACTACAATATTCATTATTCTATCTATCCTTTGAATGACATGTCACCATACTTGTGTACGTATGGCTTACCATCTCCGTGTCATGGTGTAATTGTTATTCAATAAATTATTATTTGGATGGTAATAATATTGATGTGTAATTTCTATAAATAATAAATATATCATGATAAATATTCTATATATATTATATAACATCAAATTATATATTATTTCAACATAAAAAGAATGATATTCTCGCTCGTGCGTACGTACAAATTACGGTCTCCAAAAACGCTATGAGATTCATTCACCATCGTATCCATTCAAGTCTAATTTTCAGTACATGATTAAAAATAATGTTTCAATACTTAATATAAATCTGAATATTAATAAGATAAATCCTATATATAACATTAATTACTTACATAACATAACATATAATGGTAAATGAATCAGTTAACACCCGAAATGACGATAATACTAAGATATTTTTAACAAAGCAATGTTAAAAGAACATATATGATATCATATTAATGTATATGATTCGTGTATAATTTAATAAAAATTATTTCACCATTATAAAGGAGGTTAACCTACCCTGAACCAAGGAAATTTACATGGTAAGGGTTAATTCAACAATCTCTTCATTATCTGAGGTTGTTTATAAGTAATTATCTACTATCACCTCTTTATCATCCACATCCATGTTTCCTAAAAATGAATTTAAAAAAATTATTTCTATTTTATAGACTATGGGTTAAAGTCATTTATACCCTTGTTTGACTTTTATAAGATGTTTATAATTGAATATTTCTGTTGTTTTCTAAACATGGCCCTTTATAACTTTTTCGTCAAAATTATGGTCAAAATGACTCTTTCTAAAATATATGGTGGGTGTGGATTTTTTCTGCCATTATTACATCGTTGAAGTTTCAATTACAAGATTATAAGAATATGTCCAAATATAAATGATTTGAAATTGAAAGAGATATTTCTCTAAAAATGTTTTTATTTCATCTATGTCAGCATCCTTTAAAGGATTTTAGGTTTGTTTTAAGTTGATTTATTATGATAAAAAACATCCATATCGTATTGAAGGTATTGTGATATGTTTGATTGTGGATGTGTTATTTCATACAATTAATGTGTTATTAATAATGTATTGAAACTTCGTATGTAATTTTTAATACAAATTTTTTTGTTATTGTTAAACCTTTTCATATGAGTAATGCATTGGACTTAGTAAGTGACGGGTGGAGCCTGCTATAACTCCCCAATGCATCGATCGGTCTCATTAGACAAAATAGTGTCTATGAAGAAGTCCTTCACAAAATATGATTTCTAGACTTAACAAAAGTTCTTGAATATGTGGTTTTCAATGTCTGGCATTTTGCATTCATTCATTTTGAATGTGGATATTGATATTTCATGTTATTATTCGACTAGTAGAATATACATGTGAGTAATTAAATGGAATTATATTTAATTTTTTATACTATAATGAAGTTGATGTTGAAAAGGCTTTTTTTTATTTTTATACATTTCCTTAAATGTTTATGCTTATTTATGAAAGCTTCTGTTATATTATTATCCATAATCAACATCTGAGCTCACCCATTTCTATGTTTTATTTTCCTCAGGATGCGATTAATTATATTATAAATGACCTATATGGATAATCTATGGGATGTTAGTGTTTTTTATGGTGACAATTTTTTTGTAGTTTTCCATTTTAGGATGTAATGTAAACCTTATGAATGAATATGGTAATTCCAAGGCAACTAAACTAATCGGTCTTTCGAAACATGATCTTTTGTGATCATGATAATGATATGTAATAATTCATTGACTCTAGTTATATAGGGTCAGGGTGTTTCAATAATATCCAATATTCTTTTCTACTATAATAAAATAGAAAATGAAATGGTCGATCATTTTTATAGTGGACTACCGCCTCGTAAACAAATGTAGTTTGATTTCCTTATTTTTTTTCTATGATGGATGTAATGTTGGATTTTAAAAAATTAGTTTTTATTTATTATGTTATTATACATTTAAAATTATATATCACATATATATTTTTCTTTTTATTCATTGTCGGATATTACAAACTCTCTCAAGTATATGATATACAACTACCTCGCAAAGCGATTTGATTCATTTTTCCCTAAATATTTACATTTTAGGTTGTATGAACAAATTTTAATAATTATTTATTATATTCATGATAATACCAAAATTATAGAAATATAATGACACATATTAATTCTTCTCTTCCATTCCATTAAAAAATAAAATTCTTTCTTATCTGTATGTGTGAACCACCACTAACACATAACGTTTTAAAATGTTTTTATTTTCTTTCATCGATTGTAATAAGGATTGATTTTATTAATAAAAATGCTAAATATAACATAATAATGATTCAAAAAAATTAATTAATATTTATTGTCGTTTCATTCTATCCACTAACAAAAATGGTGATATTGTTCTTGAAAATTTATGGCCAACCAAATATATGAAAGGTGTTATCAATTTTCTATCTCTAACTAATATAGATTAATGTAAATAAATATATTATAAATATATATGATATTTATATAATCCTTAAAATTCTATATATTATGTAATTATCATCAAATTAAATGGACATAAATTATTTAATAAAAATATACATGAAATACATAAATTATTATAAGAAACAATGATTTTATCCAATAATGGATAACCAAAGAGTGGTAAAGGGCTATATATTAAATAATATATTACATGGAAAAGCCTGTTTCTTAAAAAATATTTTGTATGAAATATTTTGTTATTGTCCATTAATTTGGTTTTTATATATCTATATTTATTATACACGAAGTTTTGAAACATATGAAGGAATATAAACAAGTGTCAATGGTTTCTCGTTTAACGTTATATTCAATGAGGCATACATCACAATAACCAATTAGTAATTTTGTAGTGGTAATTAATACCCCTTTCTATATGTAATATCTTTAATATATTACACTTAATGGAATTTTATTTTTAAATTTCTATTATTTTTTTCATTAGGATTGTGATTAAAAATTTATAAATGTGGTATGGGATTATTTCAAAATCCGCTCATTATCAAGGATTTATTTTTCTTAATATCTCTTAGGGGAATTATTTGATATTTTTATGTATAAATTCATATATTTTCATCTAAACTATATTTTTTTATCTTTTTCAAATAACGCTATTATTTTCACAATCTTTGTAACATAATATTATAGAGAAAATATATTTATTGAAGTATGAAATTATATCTCCCTTTCATAGAAAATATTTTTCAATAGAATATATGTATTCTAAAACTGATTCAAAAAATATTTTCATCATTTTCCAAATGATATATAAAAGAATATTTAACCACTATGACTATTTAACATGCATTATTAAATGATTCTACTTGTCATTTTGGAAGTGTCACTGGTTTGGATTTGAATAAATTTTAAATGGAATATTTATATTAACAAGTACTACATAATCCTAAATTTCGTATATATTTACCAATAAATAATATAATTTTTTTTTAAATATTTTTATTTCTTTTTAAACAAAATTTATTTTCAACATAATATGGGAACATTTGTTTTTAAAAATATAATCTGAGGGAAATGGTTAGTTTACTAGGAAATTTTTAAATGAATAATTTATTATATTTTAATTCATCCACTTGATCAACCCTTTATTATAATCTAGATCCATTGGGAATATATTGAATTTAATCAAACATATTATTTCTTCAAAAATTTATCATCAATTATACTATAGAAGTACAATTTTATTATTATTCAGTATATAACTCTGTATGGTTTATGATTATGTTTATTCATTTATGTATGTGTTAACAGATTAAATGCTTTTTTGAATATGAATGTTTACATTGATTATGCATAAGCCCTCGAAATATAGAATTTATTTAACATATTTGGTGATGGGAAAGTCAATACTTACATATACCCTCAATACATCGGTAGGTTTTGTAGAAAAAATTTCTTCGGTATTTGGATGATTTCGTAACGATTTATATAAGATGTCTTAGAATGAGTTAATTGTGATTAAAATTCATGGAATGTGGCCATTAAGGTATATTTATGTTGTATGGAATTCTGAATTTCATCTTTATGGATTTAGACATTGATATTACATGTATATATTCGATTAGATATAATATCCATGGTTATATTTCCAGATAATGTGGGTTTTTATATTTCATTATTTAATGATAATTTATTCCTTCCATATTACTCTAATGATAACGATTAAACTAAACGTGTTTTAGGTATTCACAATTTATATTTAATATTCCTTATTTATTCATAGCTTCCAGTGTATGCATATTGATAATGATTAATTTATCTCACCTATTTATTATCTTTTATAATATTTAGGATGTAATGATTTGTTTTTTGATTGATATAAAGGGGTACTATAATGGTAATAATCAATATCTCAGTGAAAATTAGAGTGTATTTTATGATTTAAATTATTATGTAAATTTTACGAGTATAACCAGATTACAAATAATACTAAATTATTCTTCCTCATGGGAATAAATTTTTAATTTATACTTCTAATTTTGTAATATTACCACTATATTCCAGATATTTCAGTTATGTTTACTACAAATTTAACATGTTTTGATGCTTTTATGTTCTTTTTTTAAAGTGGAAATTACTTTTTTTTCTTGCCTACATTACTAATAACGAGAAAAAAAGTGGTAATATTAAATAATATGAAAAATATATTTCATATTATTTTATAGATTTTACAATATAAGATTCCAATGTTTAATAAAATTACAATTATGAATTGATCATTTAAAACGAAATCATTGATTTTTAGAATAATATTATTTTTAAGTAAAATAATTTTCATTGTTAAAATATCATTAACTTTTTTGACTTTATTTATATTAATTAGTTTTTTATTATCAATATAAAATATAAATATAGTCATA
Source organism: Viscum album (assembly GCA_963277665.1). Classification (NCBI taxonomy): domain Eukaryota; kingdom Viridiplantae; phylum Streptophyta; class Magnoliopsida; order Santalales; family Viscaceae; genus Viscum; species Viscum album. The sequence goes on from OY728160.1 coordinate 523,044,683, forward strand.
AAATTGAAAAAACCTAAGTACACATTGTGAATAATTAATTAAAAATATATACCAGATATACATATTTATTAATGTAAAATATAAGTTTATTTTAAAAAATGTAAAAAGTTCTATCATAATTTAATAAATATATTTCAAAATAAATTATGTTTATTTATATATATATATATATTATTCAACAGTGGTTTCAGAAAATATCATATTGTTCTTGGTTGATGATTTTTTAATAAAGTGACTCTATGATGCAAAATTACAGTTTTTCATTATACAACCAAAATCTGATCATTTGATAAAAACTCCTAAATTATTATTTATCTAATTTTTAAATGAATAATAAAATAATAATATTCATATTTAGAAATAAAATTCTAAAATTTGTATGATACTCGTTTAAATTAATATAAAAAAATAATAAAGAATATTTTTTAAATAAACTACTATAGTATTCATTTTTTGAATATTAATCAATATCAATTTCTATATAATTTTATTAATGTATTTTTCATATATAGTAATTTTTTTCAAAAAAATATTTAAAATATTGGGATAAAATATATAATATTGAAAAATAATATTGAGAAATAACAATCCTTTTAAATATTTTATTATTTTACTAATTTATCATGAAATGAATGAAACATTAATTTATAATATATTCATAGTAAATATAAAATTTAATATTAATATTATTTTCATAATAATATGGAGATACTATGTCTGAAAATAGTTTTGTTTAATTTTTCTTGTAGAGAGATCTTCTCACAATAATATTAATGTCCTAAAAAATTGTTTTCCATTATAATGCTATATTACAATGTAAAAATTCATTGGAAATAATCTTGATAATAAAAAGTGTTATGAACCGTAAAAAATTAGAAATTTATATAAATAAATTTGAAAATATATGTACAATTATCCACATCATAGTGATGGGCCAATCTAGTGAGAGTCATTATGCAGACCAATTCTTGTTACATTTAAAAGGGTGGTTATTGATTCCCATTAAAATAAATAAAAATTTAATTTGGAATTTTATTTTCTTAATTGATAATCTCTATAAAAATTAAAAATTGAATTGTGGGTCATAACATAGTGGTTATAATCATATTACCTAATGTATTTATTATCAACATTGATTCCACTTAAACTATTATTATCATTATAGACAACCATTTCAAACAAAATGAAATTTGTTTTATCACTTTTATGAAATTAAAATGTATATTCCATGACTATTTTTTACATGACTTTTGTTCATTTTTCATAAAATTATATTACTTGTGGTTCAAGATAACATGAAAGGAATTTTTAATTATTTTTTATCAAATATATTTCTATTGAAGCGATCCTAACATTTATATTTGATCAGTAAGAAATGTAGAATAATTGTTTACCGATAAAAGTTATATTATATCATCCTATTTTTAATATATTATTTATTACAGAAAATAATTTTTTGACCATGATTGTAATATAAATAACAAAAATGGAGTAATACCTTGTTTTTTAAGTCAGGTTATCATAATAAATACTAATGTATACAACCCCCTTATGTTTCATTATATGCAATCCTCAAAAAAATACTATGAGGAGTTCACATTAAATATTTTGGAAATAGTTTTTACATGAACATATCAATTCACAACGATTCCAACTTTTTCATTTTTCATTGTAAAATTAATGTGGCTACACCTTGGGGGTTGTTCAGTTGTATAATGATAAATGGGTAAAAAATTATTTTTTAATGTAATATATATTGTAGAAAACAAATTATTTTTAAATTTCATCTATTTATCCACGATTTGTATATGAAAATACCAACTGAAGGAGGGTGTATGTTTTCATATAGATGAATTGATAAAAATAATATCATTATATGTTGTGTTTTAAAGATCAATAAAGATTTCATTATTTTTCATTGCATGGCATAATTGGCATAGAATTACAATGAAATTTTGTTATCTATATCTAATACCATTAGTTTTGTTGTTACAATAAATACCATCTAAATCAATAGACTAATATCTTTATTCCAAATATTTTTATCCATTAAAATTATATAGCACAAATAAAATATTATAATACCTAATTTATTGACATTATAAAATAAACATTTTATAAATTGAATAAATAAATGATGAATATTTTATGATAAAAATATAATGAATTTCATAGTTTTCAGACAACAATATCCATATTTATTTTTCATATTTGTATTTATAATGGTATATATTATATAAAAGTGATTAAAATCATTAACAATTGTAATTAAAAAGACTATAAATCTGTAAAATATTATACCATTTGATTGTTAAATAATTGTTTTTTGTGTAAAAATTATATATTCATCCAGCTAACAAAAAATTAATTCCCCAACAACCACTTATATGGTTACTACACAAAGGTACATCTATTCTATAACATGAATCGACTTCATTGTATCTATAATTGGATTTATTTTAAATCAAACCATACACTATTTATATTCGAATATTTTTACATGTTTTCTAATATGTAATATAGTTCTAAAGCCTTTCACTAATATATTCAATAATTATTGCCTAAAAAACAACTAAACACTGATATGGTGTTTGATAATATGATCTAAAATTAATATGGATCAATATAACATAAATTTAATAATTTAAACTTTTTACCTCACTTCTAATAACAAAATATTTACAACCAAAAAATTTGTTCCATTTGAGAAAAGAGATAATAACAATTTATAAAAAATTATGAATTTATTATTTCTAAAAATTATAATCATAAGTATTCATACAAAAAATAATGTCAATATTTATTTCATGGAAAATTGGAATCATAATTATCGGTTATCTTCTTTTCCTAGAAAGAGAAAAGTATAAAGGGGTAATAATGAGAAAGATTAGAATATTTTCATAAAAATCATTTGAGGAACTGAAATTTCATTTAAAATAAAAAATATGTTATATTCACAAAAAGTTGAATAATTTCATATATAGTTATACAATGTCGTGCTATCATAAAAAACACTTGCAGATTAAAAAATCCTTTACCATGGCAAATAATATTGATAATATATTCATAACAATGGAGACATATGAATGAGATATTATATGAAAATTTGGATCTATTACCTAAAGTAATGTTATGAAATATCATATTCAAGTTTATTTTTAATCATTAATTAAATTGTCATAATATATAAATATTATGTGATTTTTCTAAAATCAAAAGTAAATAGTTTTTGGATAGTTTATTAAAAGGTTTTATTTAACTTATTAAATTTGAAATTATATAATTTCAGTTTAAAAGTGTGAAAATAAATTTTAATATTATTATGTTAAAATTATAATTGGATTATTTTTTTTATTTTTCTTTAAAACAATTTATTTTTTAGTAATACAAAATATTTATTTAGTTTTCATATACGATCACTTCTCTTAATTATTTCATGTAATTAAAAATTTTTATTATATTTTGATTTTGGTCATAAAGTGAGATATGGAAAATTTAACTAATAATAACTTAACATCTTTATTTTGAATGAGAAATTTTTAGTATTTTTTGATAAATTTGATTTCATTATTCAAAAAATAGTTCTATGAAAACTATTTTTTTCATATATTTTATTCATTTTAGTTAATTAAAATAACCACTAATTTTGAATAATTTAACATAATTTTTTATACTATATATACACATATATGAATTTATTTAAATATAATATAGATTAATAGTCATAGTGTAAGTGTAAAATAATAATATAATTAAAACTATTTTTTAAAATTGTTTTCTTCATCTTATTAGATTGATTTTTGAATAAATTATACCACTTTTGTATGAAAATAAACAAAAAAACTACATATTAATGTGAAATTTATATACAATTCACATTAATGTATTCCAAAAATTATTTAGGTTAAGACTTTTAAAAATTTTGTTCAGAATTATTAAATAAAAATCCTATATACGATGAAGTTGACACTTCTATTTAGCATCCATTTAAAAAAATTCTTTTTTAACAATTTATTGGTTCGCTTTCATGGAACATGTTAATAATATTAATATTTACATCGTCCATTCACATAGTCATCCTTAATTAAATTTTATATATACTTCAAAACATGGGATAAGCAAAAAACCTTTATAAGTGGCATGAAATAAAAGAAATATTTTTGTATGGATAAAAACATAAAAACTGGTTAAATGTTTCCCTATATCTCAATATTAATTACATTTATGAAAGGAATAATTTACACATGAAAATAAAACCAAAATCTTTTCTCAATGAAAACATTTAAAACACATAGAATTCATATATAAAACCTGTTTGATACATGGGGCATCATTTTCATATCACTCATACATATTATATTACAATCACTATTTATCATTGAAGGAGAAACATATATATTCATCACGTAACTATCATAATTAATCATGAAAAAACAATCATATTTATACATAGAGTAACCATAATAGTTACACTTGAAATAGACATCATTGTTAAAAATGTAATAAATATCAGAGTTACACTTGAAATAACATTCACAATTATATTTGGAATGAATGTGTAAGTATATTCCCATAATCTATTAGGATTAATATAATCAATTAACTATGTACCATTAAAAAATGTAATTGAGAGATATAATGGGACTCAAAATTTATATATTCTACATCAGGATCACCCATGCACTATAATGGGTATCGAATCATCATTAAAGTATTATTGAGCTCACTGATTCCTCATGTTTAATTATCATGCATCATATCAAGAATATAACCTTAAATTCATTCAATTTTAATCCCAAACCCTTTTTACAACACTTGTAATACTATATAGACATCCATTCATATATTAAAAACCCATTTTCAATTTAAAAAATGATTTAAATACCTAAAAACCATGATAAATCGAATAATTATCTCTCATTGAATATAATTTGAAATCTTGTAAATGAATAAATTTATTAAATAGTGTTTATGGTGGTGGAAAATCTATGGATCCTATATATTTTTAAATAGAAAATTTTTATATTTTATAATGTAAATTAAGAAAGAACATTCGATAAAATTATTCCATTGAAAAATATTATTCAATAGAAACAAAAAAATATCATTTATAAATTTTTAATTCCTATATAAACAAATCTGTAAAATTGTTTTTAAAAATATGGACATTGATGGAAAAGAGTGTAACGGGAAACAGTAAGCGACGATTTTTTATATAATGTCCCATATTATGTGTCTATTGGGTCATGTACATTTATTTATCCCCCTGAATAAAAATCATTGGTAATGTAACTGAATTATTGAGTTCATTTTTCATGTGTATTAGTCTATTAATTTTATTTATTACAATATTAGCCAGTATTAAATAATCATTTATGTTCATAAAGGATAGTTATTGATATTCTTCTTATAAGTGAAAAATTACTTTTAATGGACAAATATTGTCAAATAGGTCATTATTACATAATATATTGAATAAAAATTATTCACATAACTGTCTTTTTATTAACAAATCATAAATTTTTATCTAACATTTAATTGTGGTTATAAATAATGAACATCACTATAGTTAGGGAACTTGTAGGACATACAAAAAAAGGCATTATAATTTTATAATTAATGTGAAGGTAGGGATACAAATTATATATTATCTCTCATGAATGATAGACATGTAGTTAATTTTGTATGAGGATTAAATTCATCAATAAAATCCTTAGTGAGTGGTGGTGATTTTAAATGAATTATATTTGTCTTTAAGGCGATAGTGTGTTGTACATATGAGTGATGGATTCCACACCCATTTAATAAAGGTTGATGATTAATTAAAGTTATTAAATAAACATAATAAAATCTTATTATATGGTATATGAAATTGATATTATCTCATCATGTATTAAGTGGATTTGAAGGAGGTGAAATTTGAAATAACAAACACTCAGCTATGATATATAAGATTACTTTGGATAACGATATTTTCATTAAACACTAAAACCTATTATATTTGAGTGACTTTCAAAATAATAACACTTTAATGAGTATGTGAATTCTAAGAATGTATTTCTCAAGGTTATTTTTACAAAGTGGACTTTCTAGTGTGATGATATGATATGTATATTTTCCCTTTTTTAAGATAGGGGTGAGGCACTCATATAATTTATTAAAATATTAAATAAATATAAATATATTTTATTTCCCAATTTATCCAAATTGATAATATTCTATTATTTAATGATTATTATTCAAAATAATATAATCGAGTAATATTTTTGGAGGTTGTTAATATTATTTTACCTTCATAATTGTGTTATAAACACACGTTATCCCTTTTGATAATTACTATAATATTAATTATTTTAAACTCTTCTACGTTAATAATGATACTAGAAAAATAAAAAATACTCATTAAAAGACCATGTTTTTTTAATTAATGAATCTAAAATTTATGATTCAAAATGAATTTTATTGTCAAATATAAATCAGTTAATAAAATATAAATTTAAAAAAACATCAATAATGTCAAATTTATAACTATAAATTTTTTTATCGTTAATAATGACAATAAATAATTGAAATAATAATAAAATATTTTTTTTCAATCAGTAAAATGATAATTTTTTCTTTAAAATTCATGGATTATATTTATTCTTTTAAATTAAACTAAAATTAAATATTTTTATATTGAATATCTTGTTTTTTCATTATTCGAATAATTACCATATCTACAAGGATTAAGAAATAATGGTAAATGCACAATCAATAAAAATTCCAAAATAAATTACAATTATGATGGTAAAAAATTTATATTACAAATTAATATTGATAATAAAACATATCCACTATTTAATCCCATGCAAAAATATTATAATTTTATGAATTTTAATTAAATAAAATATTATAAATGACATAATCACATCCAAATAGTCAAAAAGGACATATAGATGAGTATTCTATGATTATTGAAGAAACAAACTCTTAAAAAAATCTGTCATTTTTAGGGTAATTTTTTACCCATTATCAAGTTTTTGTCATTAATTACCAAATTTACCATTTAAAATAGTAAAAAAATTATGATGGTTACGATTTAAAATGATATGAAATTGAAGATAACTATTTACAAAATTTTGACATCATTATTCTGAATAAGGATTATATTTTTAAATTCATTATAATAAGTTGTTGAATTTATTTTTTAGTTAATCGTTAAAAACACAATATAAAACAATTTTTCAATAAAATCCCCTTTTATTATTAACATTTTTTGTACTGAATTCGAGTATAAAATTAATTTAAGAACAATTATTTTATTGTACTAATATAAAAGGGAAAAATTAAATTTTAAAAAAGTATACAGAAATTAATTTCAATTCAAAAAAACATAAAATTAAAACACAATTTTCAATATAAATCAGTATTTCTCAATATTCATTGAAAAAGCAAACATTTTTGAAAAAACATCAATATTTAACCACATAATTACAGTAAAATGATTATTTTAAAAATTATATTTATCTTATCTAATATAATTTATAAATTATCAATAAATTAATCAAATTATTCACTCAAAAAACCCCGTTTTTGATGAAAACATATATATGAAGAATAAAAGGGTTTTATTAAAATAAGAGTGAATATTTCATAAGGAGTACTCAATAAATTTTTATTGATTAAAATATTTTATAAATTTATAAATTTATATTACCATATTTCTTTCAGGAAGACTAATATATATGAAATAACAATCATATACATATAAAAATATTTCATGTTTCCTTTATGATTTGTGTTGTAGGTTATAATAGTTATTGAAAGTTATTTACTTCTTTTTGAATGTTGAGATATTAAATTACCCCCTAAAAATTGTGTTCCTTCTAACATGATTTCATGATCACAAACTAGGTTCCAAGAATTTTAAAAATACCTTTGTTGAAATACCGTATCTTAAAATGGGATAATAAAACATCTAGTAGAAATTATATAAAATATAATTAAGAAAGTCATTTATAATATCTCATTAATAGGAGTCGTTATTGAAAAAATATTGTGATGTTAAAAAAAGGAATGGAAGAAAAAAAGATTCCCATGTAATGATATATAGTTCAAGAGAAATTTTTTTATTATAAATATATTTTTCAAAAAATAATAACTTTGGGATAGGGGAAGAGACCATGAATTCATCGAGGAAAATGGTGACAAGATAATGTTTCTTTCCCCAAATTACATTACAAAGAGTTATGGAATTTTTCACACATCTAGATAAAAATAAAAATGAATTATACTTACCACCATATTATTGATACATACATTATTCAGTTTCCACCACAATCTCATATTTTCATCCATGTATTGAGTATTCAAGATGAATTATTCTTGTATGATGAAAAATAATTACCATTTTAAGGAATCATCTAATACACAATTTCATAACACCATAATACTCATCTGTTAAAAAATAAAAAAAATAATTTAGAAAACAGAATATAACTCTTAAAATGAATAAACAATAATAATTAAAAATAATTACTCATTCCATAAAATTAAAACTAAATTATTTTATAAATAATGTACCATAATTTTCATCCAAATAATCCCCACTCTAATATAACCCCAAAGTGTAAAATAAATTTATCACATATTACTCCAAACTAAATTTTAGATTTTTCTCCAAATTAAAATATATATTCATTAACTATCACACGAGAAATGTATATTCACTAATCATATAGTATATATGATAGATTAATAATTTTCATCAATAACATGAATAACCATATGACACCTTAAATTCTTATAATATTATAGAAACAATTAATCCTTTATTCCTTAAATAATAGACCATAATATTTAGTATAACATATTCAAATAATTTCCCAAAAAATAGTAATGTCATTTAAAAATAACATTATATAATTTTAAAATCAATGATATTCTTTGGAAAATATTGTTCAGGGGTAGGTTCTACAAATATGTCCCCATTGGTTTTTGGGTTTAGGCCAATACACTTCTCTGGATGAGGACGGTTATCTACTTTTCTATGGAATATCCTTTTAAAAAACCTATATCAATATAAATCCTATATCATTCTCATAAATATTTTTAAAAATAATAACAATAACCTTAATCATATAATATATTATAAACTCTAATGGTTAATAGTAATATTAAATTATTTCATCTTTATTAAATTCTAATTCACCTTTAAATAAATTTTTTACATGTTGAACTAAAGTGGTTATTATAGATTAAACATTTACCCAACCTCAAAATACTTCCACCTAAGTATCCACATCATAAAAACAGTCAAAATGGGTTTTTATGACTACCAACATTAAAGATACTATCATATCATAAAAACTGATGAACTATTCAAGAAAACTATATTAATTTAGTATTTCTTTTTACCTACTTTTTCGATCTTATTCATCAATACAATCTTCTTAGAAATTATGAATCATGGACTTTGACGGAATAATATAAAAACATAGTCCATACCACAATCTATACCATTCATATATATCCTCTATAGTTTCCTTGCTTAAAATAATTGTGGCATTAAGAAATGCAAAACATTCATCTATATTGCCTTTCTGGTCTCATTAATTATATTTCACCATGGGATATATATCTTTATAATTCACATAATCTGTATATTTAAAACATTCAATAGATTTGTTGGGATGAAATTTATTCATTTTTGTCACTAACTAAATGTGAGCTTTTTTTATAGAAAATTAAATATTTATTCCCTTTTTAGCCACATAAAAATCATATTCTTTTCCTCCAATTAAATTTTTCTTTATTCTTATTAAAACAATCATGAGAAATATTTAGCTTAATTTTTCTACATTTATAATCGTTCTCTCTCCAACTTCCACTTATTAGTATTTATCTATTATTTTATGAATTTAAAAACCAACATAGGTTCATGTTTTCAATCATAACATATAATATCTTGGATAGAATAAAAACATGACTTTTCGTTACCATGCCAATTTCATTCATTTTCTCATTCAAACAACCTCCACACTTTCCATCACATTGAAATTTATTTGGTTCATTCTAGATCCATCCATTTCCTATAACAAAAAATGTAAGTCTGACAATAAAAAAATCACAATAAACCATTTATAATGATGATAAATAGTAAGATGGCACTAAAAATATTAAAATAAACAATTATTTTATGAAATAGTCATAATTCAACCAAAAATACAATCACCCAGGGATATATATAGATTTTAACTTATGTTAAAATAAATGATAAAATATAATTTGTTGAATCCAATATCTGTTACTAATGGTATGGACCTGGAAATAAGCATTAAATTTTACATTGATAATAAAATGTAATTCAATTTCATACATTCCCAATGAGCTATTAGGGTTATGGATGTAGACATTTTACAAATATCACTTACATAAACCCCCAATTATTAAATATCAGACACTTCAATTTACAATCATCAATATTATAATGAATTTTATTATATATAAACATGGTTTATTTTCATGAGACATCTCCATAATTTTCATCTTTTGCTCATCACTTTCTCAAGTCATCCTTATGTTATTGTGAAAAAATGATTAAATCATGGGATAATCACAAAATTCATAAAAGTGGAAAAATTAAATTAATCCCTGATTCCAATAGAAAACATAAAATCCCATAAAAATTTTTCCCTTCTCTCAATATTTAGGGGGTGGAAATAAGAAATAACTTCCATATGAAAATCTCATACACAGATTTTCATAATGAAAACCATTAAATCAAATTGTAGGAATATATTATACATGTAGGAAACATTGGGTGAGATTTTCATGCCTCTCAAACATTTGGAGTGACCCTAATAGAAACAACTCGAATAAACAATATGATTATATTTGGATATAACATCACAATAACACAAGAAATTAACATCAATGTTATAATTGGGGAAAAATCATTAATTCACTCAATATAAACATCATGGTTTCAATTAGAGTAACCATAATAGTAACAATTTAAATAACCATGACTATTATATATGGAATATCTATCCCACAATATCAATATAATATATCATGACAAACCTAATTAGGTCACTCCATCCCATTACACAATGCACCAGGGAGCTAAAATGGGGATAACCCATATTTTAATATATAGTCGGTTCTTTTACGGTCTATATTGGGAATTAAAACATTTTATAATATATATCATAATCACCTATTTTTCATATATAACATTCATGTAAAATATTCTGAATTATCTATTTTATTCATTCAATTTTATTCCTAAAACCATTGAAAAATACATTTCAATCTGTCTGAAAAAATATTACTGATAACAAAATAAGATTTAATTATAAAACCATATCTTCATAACAAAAAAACCCAAAAAAGTGAAAATTTTTTCTCATTGAATATTACATGAAATATTTTAAAATATGTACACATCAAAAAAGTTTTTTGGTGGTATGAACAGAAATGAATGTCGTATACATTAAAATTGAATGTTCATTTTTTTTATTTTGTAATGATTGTAAGAAAATTATGTAAAAAATTATTTTTTTACACCATTGAAATATTTTAAGAATAGAATTAAAATTACCTTGATAACTAATTTTTTTACATATAAAAAATCCATAAAATAATTTTGTAAAATATGGACAATGTAGAAAAAGAGATTAATGATAAATAGTAAAATAAAATGTAAAGCTGAGATTCCCAAACCATGAGTTTAAATCACCATGTACATAATTTATTTTTTTACCCCTCCCTCCAATGATACCCCGCATGGCCATGAAATAATAAAATTGAAATAGTGACACCCGAGTCTTGGCTCTAGTAGGCCCTGAGATGGGGACTATAACCAAGGGTGTACTAATTTAGTAATATGGGTGACATTACCCTATATAAGAAACAATATTGGGAGATAAGATGGATATTTACACAAAAAAACATGACATAATTTAAAATAGATACAAAAACCATCGCATATTCATGAATAAAAATATAACTGAAACATATTAAATAATGTATGCAAATTAAATACACCAAAGTTATGTTAATGTAGTGAAAGAATAACTATCCCAAGGCCTGAGCTAGTAATTCATTGGATGGTCCATGTAATCATTTTGGAAACCAAAAGACAGTTATATATACATAAATGAAAATATAGGTATTTATAGTCGAAAAACCAATGTCTCTAATTCCCATGTGAAAGAAACTTACTAATTCACCTGTGATAAAATACAAGAAGGAAATAGATGAAAAATATGTATAATAACCAAACCCAACCTCATTAATCTATTCACACCATATAACAAAATTCATATAATATAATATTTTTAAAATCACATTGATGATAGGTAACCCCGCACCACTTTTCCAGTTGTATGACACTCTTGCACAATGTCGTACATGCAAATTCTCCCATCCCTTCTGAAATCCACATTATATCCTTCACGCACACACCTAAGACTTAAAATACATCCCGCCATAACACAACCCACCCACATAACACGTCCCCCGACACACACCTAGGACCCAAATCACATCACAACACATATCATCCGGAAGACACATGGGTTTCCATGACACAAATAATCATAAAGACCCCTAAGAAACACATCACATCACTAGAAAACACATGTGTTGTCACATCTCACCAAAAGACACCTAGGCCACAAACGATGTAACCTAAAAGAACTAGGTTTTCAAAAAAATCATCTAATGATCAAATATACCATCATCTATCAGAAACGTTTCCATGACTACCATCCCTAGATTAGAGAGTAGAAAAAATGGGGTACCCATCAATCTGTACACCTCACAAGATGTTGGGAATACACCACATGCGTGATGATTCTATTATTTAGACAAAAGTTCTCAACATCTATGGGGTGCTTACAGAAATAAAATGATTACATATATATATATATATATATTAATAAACACTCCATCCCCACCAATGGTTTGTAAAAAAAATAGACTAAATCACAATACAACTGACTTTTTTTCCACCACTAAATTCACAACACCTTACAACAGGACACAAATAACATTTCACATTTTCAACCAAACTCATTCAATCTTCTGCATTTCATTAATAAAACAAACCCATTAAATTTAAAATATTAGTAAACAATTTTTTATTTATTCCATTACTACCCATGATAATATCAAGCATTAAACATCTTGTGAAACACAGTAACATTTATTTGAGAGGTGATGAACCCTAGTAAATTTATAGTGGAAATTAATGACACATCATACCATTAACTCTATATATGAGGTCAATATTTTTTAATGTTATCAATGAAAATAATCTTAGTGATTTCACATACAAAAACAATAGTCCTCATTCAAAATCATCTACACAGTTCATCATATTATCATAAATAACTCCCACCTCAGAACCATACCAAAAAAGTCAATATAGAACAACTAGTTTCTCAGCCCAATTGCATAATAAAGTCATCCCCATCACAACCCAATCTACAACTACATCACCAATCCTAAAACGTAAAAAAATATTTTCATATTTAATAAGGCCTCCCTTATTTAATTCCACTGGTTAATTTATCGGTTATTGCAATAACTATATGATACCGGAGAATACATTTATTGGTCGAATATATATTGTTAAAAAATCTAATATAATCATTTAACATAAATAGAACAACATAAATATTAAATACCAACATTTGACAAGAAAAGGACCCCAACGACCATGATTTTTAGTAGGTAGTTAGGCCATACAAATCAGAGTATAAACAATAACAATAACACAGTAAGATCATGTGTCATTGCTTTCCATCCACCTGTAAATTACTTTTTAAACCCAATATATTATCTTGAAAATAAAAAATAAAAAATCTTAATATAGTAAAACTTTTATACACACATCCCACATACATCACCATTAGGTAATATGGAAGAAAATTTTAATTGGAAGAAGAACAATCGACACAAGACAATGTTATAAGGAATGAACAATGGGGAAGATATCTCATCTTTAAAATGATTTGTTCCAGGTCATGGGATTATATTCAAATTTGATTTTCAATTGAAGGTGGATCTATATTTGACCATTCAATTGACAATTTAAAAAACATTGTACACTTGGGGAATTAATTATTTAAATAATGGATTTCGAATTAGGCTCAAATTAATTTAAATTAGTCCTTGAATACATTTGGATCAAAGGAGGACATAAAAATAAATAATAGTAGGAAATAAAAACACTGCTCACAATGCACCCCCAGACGAAGAACCGTTGGATGAGGCAACACCAGCGATACACTACTACATGAGGAACAAACCAATGTGGCAGTACTAATGATAAACTGCAAGATAAGGAACCATTGGCTGAGCGACCATTATGGAGTGACATTCAATGTGAGAATATGCATGTGATACACCTCTAGGTGATGCACTAGTAGATGAGTGATTTCAAACAATCCATCGGCAGCAAGTGACTCCATGGGTGAGATACTATCTGTGATCCACTACCAGGGTGAGAGACTTCATAGTTAAGACATTTCCAGGGTGAGAAAAATCAAGGGTGAGATACCATAAATAAGGCACCCCTAACTAAATACAATATTGTGGTGAGGAACGATCAGGATAAGACAATGTTGGAAAACATGGAAATGTGGGAATTTTTATGAGTATTGAAAATTGTCTCCTTCACATCCCATGACACATAGAAGACCATATTTCTCAAAATGTAATGGTCTGGAATGTTCTACGCCATTACATCAAAAACTTATCTATATATTACCAAACTCGCAAATTTAAGACAATCCTGATGGAAAATTAATGAAGGGTCTGAACACAAATCCCCTGAGATACCTCTTAGGAATTTCATAACATATAAAACACTTCTATCATCTAATCTTAACAACTTTCATTGATAAACTACTTTGTGTTGTTCGAATGTTGCAGTGTAAAACTATACACCCAATAAATCCTCTTCTAAAATCTATTAACCATACCTTATCATCATGGTTGTTGACATTATTACCAAAATGACTACGAGACACATCGCAAAACAACAAAAAATTGCACTGTTTGAACATGTGAATCTGATAATTCCATCCCCCATATCAAGATATAATCAGCTCATGGTAGAACTAATTGAACATCACTATATTAATCTCATTACAGTTAATGCATGAAAATTTGGAAATAGGTCCTCCAATTTTACTCTATTACAAATTTATCACACTACATATCACAAACATCATAAATAAAGAGAAACAACCCATCTCAAACTCTACATGGTTCAAACATCATAATAAAAATAAAAACATAATGAAGAAAAAACTCATAAATATTCCAGTTAATAGGAACACATATGTATCTATCACTCCTATGTACTCTTTTTCTAGCCCCTATGCCTCCACAACACATGCACTAAAGGATTATTCTGTCCACACAACACCATCTCACAATGATCTTGGATCTCTAACGACCACTTTAAAAACGTCAGGTTATCCTTGATATCAAACAACCCTCAATCAATTATATGGGATTCATTGTGAAGTTAGAAAAAAATATTATAGATTTTATAGTAGTATTGGATTACTTTTGACCACAGTGGAAATGAAAACCCACACACAATTGAAAAACTCACCCTAATACCTCAAAGGGCCCTACATTCCTAAGAGAAATTTTCTACCACTTCTAAACCTACACAACCATGGTTTAGGGTAATCAATCAAAAAAATGTGGTCTTCAACATCAAACTCTATGGGACACCTTTTCTGATCTGCATAATACTTCTTCTGGTCCTTTCTTTCTATTATACTCCCAGGAAAAACATTAACATTCTATAATTTTTTTTACATCACATGATGATATAGAACATCTATCCTTTCAACTTTCATACAACACAATAGTGAAAAACATTGTCTTCCTAATAAGGCATCAAATAGATCTATTTGAATGGAAGAGTGACAACAATTATTTTATGAAAACTACACCAATGGCTATTTTCATACCCAATATCTACAAATGTCCAAGAGACATGCACATAACATACCCTCTAATGTATGGCTAGTCTAATCCATTTTACCCTATGTCAATGGGTGGAAAGAAGATTTTTATGAATAACTAAGTTCCAAAAGAAAGATTCAATCACTTCTAGTGATGTGAGGAAAACCATGAATTTGGATCCTTTAATAGGGTCCATTGAACCCCATGCAACTATAATACTTCATTCATGTATTTCATAGCTAAAAAATCCCTTATGCCAAACTACTTTATCACTAAACTGGTAGATGATTTCATCAATTGATCAATAATCACCCAGAAATAATCATAATAGATATGATGACTGATTTATCTTCTAATAAAACCCATATAAATTTCATACAATTTCCACTCATGAGAATACAATGGAGGAACAAACAACCAGGAACATGATTTTCGACCATTACCTACTGATAAAAAATTAGCTTCACCAAAAACACCACCACTAAAAATCCCATCCTAGGCTGCCAAAACTACTTCATCATGCCATGAGTCATTTTAGAAATTCATGGGTGTACATCTAAGGGTGATCTGTTAATCTCATGATGGAATATATAAGGCATCTCTCTAAAAAACAAATTTCCATGATATGAAATACTATACTGACTATCTTCCAACCATTCTCCAATATCATCACCTTGTCCAACATTATCGCACATCACCTATTACTTTGAGTTCTGCCACTAAGACCCCTCCACATGCTCTATTTGAGAATATTTCATTTTTATCTCCAAAAAATAATCATCTACCTCCATATAACCCTACATATAAAGTAAAGGCTATCGACTTCACTATCACTCTTAAAGAATTTTGATATTCAAAAACAAAATCCTTTTCTAATGTCCTAAATAAAGAAATATCTATGACAATACTCTTTCCTATGGTTTATTATAACAGAAAATCAAAATCCTAATAAAACACTATCAAAATATATTTTCATATATTTCGGTCATTCAATGAAATGATATACCTCACTCTTTTAGGATATGTGAAGACCAGAAAGCACTCTTCAAGGTAATTACTCAACAACAGCAGCACAATCACAAACACTGCTAGCTCCAAGATGTGGGTTTTATAGTAATAATCATGGTGACATAACATTATAGCCTTATAAGAGATAACATCTACATGTGGTATCATGATGCATCCCAAAAAAAGATCTACATGTATGAAAAAACACTTTATTCAAAATCACTTCCTCAGGATATCGATGCAATAGGGAACAAACCAATTTACCCTTGATGAATCTAAAATTTATTTGGAACTATTAAAAACAAAAAAAATTGTGGTCCTTCTTTGTTAATAATATCATTGGGGATTAAAATTAAGGTAAATTGGGAAAAATTATCTGATCATAACTTGCGAGACAATGGAAAATGAGAACCACTACCATGTTCTTGAGTATTGTCTAGGAAAGATCTACATCAAACACAGAATGGTATACTTCCAAACCCTAATGAGACACAATATGGATGAGGAAATGAACATATCATGTCCATAAAATAATCATGGTTATCTTTCGATATAGTTGGTGGCATCGAATAACAAGAAATAAAGTTTTGAGATTTTCATTGTTCTCCTCCTTTGACTCCATGTAGAATAATATATGATCAAAGAATATGACAAAAAACTAATCCAATAACTAACAGAACATGGATTTAATAAGCCCCATGATCACGTATGGTGAATTCATGACACCAAACCAGAAGACTAGAAACTCAAACATACCATACCTATATGTGGAGGTTGTATTTGAGATATATTCCTTATTCACCCACAACTGGTGATATCAAAACTATAGATAATTCATAGAAAACCAACTCACCACTCTTATCCTGTCAAAAATATCAACAATGATTTTGAATAATGTCATTGTTTTTTACAATAATTTTATTTAACATAATTTATTCAATAAAAAACTTATACCCTAATCTTCTATCTTTGAGAAAATTACTTGACCACCCCACGGTGACACATTTGGATAAAAACAACATTATGAATCAGATCGTCTATCTGAATCCTCCACACCAGTAACTCAAAAGGTATCATCTCATCCGGAGACATTGAACTCAGAGTAGCATTAGGCTACAAGTTTCTCCTAAACACATCCTAACAACGAGGTGGTGGCGTCATATCCTCCTTGTGGAAAACAACCAATAATTAAAAAATAACCCTTAGAACCCATAATATATATGCATCCAATAATTCCACTTTAAAATCATCTAATAGGGATAGAAGGGGATCTACACACTAACTACCCAACTAGAAAGTCCGCACGCTGATGAAAACCACACAATAACTATCCACATCAAAAACATGACATTATTCTGGAAGAAGCCATTAAAATAACAAATTGAATAAAACCTGTCGATTCTGAGGATGAAATCACAAGGCTGCATCTACTAATAAAATAAAATATCCCCAAGGGACTGATGCAATTCCATCATCATGTTATACCCCCAGTACACATCAAACAAGCTTTTCTTGCCTCAAATAAGAGTAATCAACACCTGAGAAATGGTAAGACTCTATGTGTGCAGTCCCATATCATGGGATGGGGTAGGTGAAACACTAGAGTTGAAATATCAAATATCAAAAAGGAAAAAATTGTAAAATAACAAATGGATTATACCTCTGACGATCTCTAGACCCTATCGAATTGGTACCTCCAATGCATGCAACTGACCATTCACAAATCCTATTCATATATGATGAAAACAACCTAAAAACCACTCTTGGGTCATTGTACCAAAAAATAAGGAAGATACTAATGTTAGATTATAACTGATCTATCCCTACTCGAATGAATGAAATCTCATTGCCTCTACTATGAAAACAGTGTCACAGGAAGCTACTATTGTGGTTGGCATTAAACCTATCCAGCTCCACCAAATTGAGCTCAAGAAAAATATTGGGAACTGGTTTTTGTCATGAACATGAACCCCTAACCCAAACACACTGTAAAAATGATTGTAGTAAAATTTAAAACCCCACTGCTACTTGATGGCTGGATAAGAATTTGCTGAGGTCGTGTCCCTACAATTCGAAACCTCAATAGTCATACTACCTTAAATATGAAGCTAACAAGTCTACCTCTTGATAAACTCTATTGTCTCTCCTCACACTGTATACCTCCACATGAGTACAATCGCTCGACCTCCTATTCCATATTCTAAATATCCATATACATTTCAAATGTAAATGGAGTAACTAGATACTGGATAAAAGGAAGAAGTTCCTCTTCACGATGTTTCCCAAGAGACTCACCATCTGGAAAATGTTATGGTGGAAAATGAAAAACATCCATGATCTTTATTCTCGTCTCCCATACTATCATACTCACCTATAGAAGGAGAATAGCTTATGTATCATCTCATTCATCATGGTTGATAAAGGGAAATCTTATTGGATTCTCTTTTGTAATTAAATACAAAAAACATACCCCTCATTCCATGCTTTGAGATACAGAACCCACCAATGACACATAGCACCCGACATCTGACATACTCCGAAAGGGACCCAGTACACTGTCTAGGCCCATGTCAAACTATATGTGATCTCAATCTCCTCATGATAGATATCTAGATCCATGTATACAACATTTCCATCATACTTCCCCATTTCATACAACTCAGAAGCATGAAATGTACACTTCATATGAGAATCCTTCTTAGTATGATCCACCCTGTAGTGATAAACCATATTAGCCTACTAAACCTCAACTGCCTAAGCTACATGTCAACAATGACCTGGATTTATAGCTGAATGGAAAAAAAGATTTATTATGTCTAAGTAGTGTTTAATTTTCTATTAGATTTATTTTAGTAGATTTTTTTTCTTTTTACCCATGTTATCATTCCCTAAAAAACCCAATTCCAACAAGAAAAAAGGCAATATGATGCATGTATGTCTCCTATGTATATACCATTCAGGAAAAAACCATCTCACTTGAAATTTCAACAAGATTTTTTTGTGCATTGGATCTTGAGGGGCCAAATTTTTTTATGCACATACAACTTCCTCTAGCCTATTTCATGAACCAAGGTCAATTAGAACTATTTCCATAGCACCAAATGAAATCCTCACTGTTCGAAACTAAAAACCCTATAGACCATAATACCTCTCAACCATCACTTCTGATACAACACTACCATAACCCCCTTCCACCAATTATACCCCTCCTATGATGTAAATGATGAAATGGAGATAATAAACCATAGGTCCTGCCTCAAGTGGTCCCTGGGCTGGAGATGAGAAAAATTGGTGTAAAAATGCCACAATATAAAAGGAATTAACCATTATAAGAAACAATATTGGGTCATAAGATGGATATATCAACAAATAACATCAATATATAATATTAAATAGAAACCCAAACCATCCAACATGAATGTATAAAAATTAAACGAATATAGATACGATAAACTCTCCCATTTCAATACCCTAAAGTAATGAAAAGTAGTGATATAGGAACTATACAATGTCCATTAGTATTAATGCTTTGTATTTTCCACATAACCATCCAAGAAACATGAAAAAAAAATTATATAGGTTTGGATTTAATATAGGTTTACCCAGTAGTAAAACCAATGTTTCTCATGTATATCTTAAAGAAGCATATTAATGCCCATGTTTGAAAACAAAAAAAACAGACAACACCTAAACATGTACACATACCAAACCCATCCATACCAACGTACATTCAAGATGTATTAAAATTCTTATAATATACCATAACGTAATGAACATCGATGATAGGGTACCCCACACAATATTCCTACAAGCTTGCCACTCTCTCTGAACTTCATGAGTCCTGGTGCTCTCTTCCCTTATATATACCACATCACATCATGAATGCACACACTTGGGCCTAAAAATACTTCCCACCCACACTGACATGGCCCTCACAACAAAACACACACCCCCTCACACTTTTTCACCTCACAATACATGCAACACACACACACCATAGACTCCCAACACATCCTACAGACACACAAATGGGCCTCAAAACCCATAAAATCATATATCATCTCAATGACACTGGGTAATGCACTTAATAACTCATTCTAAAGGCAACATGGTAAAAAATAACCTCACCCTCTAATACATATAATATCAATTCTCACCTGAAGACACATGGGCCACAAACCCCCTCACCCACAAACAAATGGGCTATAACACCAATCATATAATGCATTAACAGAACTCCAACTATCACAGTCTGTTGTATACCTACGTTACCTAGAAGATACATTGGGAATGAGTGGCTGACCATCCATCCATACTCCTCAATGGAAATTAGGATTAACACCCCCTATATGATGATGTTGGTGTTCACCAAATGGTGCTCAATAAGGGGGGATGAGTGTAGAAATCATAGGAATATAAAAATATATATAGAGTGTCAAATAATACAACCCACCATAGTGTTTTACAAGAAAAAAATCCTACTCAAAACACTATTTCCTTTTTCCATCAACTCTAAATGCACAACACTACACAAAAATCCACAAATCCCATTTTCATTCCAAACCAATTTATTTAACCACTTATATTCTATTAATAAAAACAACCAATTCCATTCCAAACATTAATAAATAGATATTTATTTATTCTATTACTAATCAGAGAACTATTAAGAATAAGACATATCAAGAAACATCATACCATGACCTCTATATATTGTGTTATATTTTATGAATTTTATCAAAGAAAAATAATCATTTTGATTTCCCACAAAAACACTATAGTACCCTTAATTCTCATCATTCCAGTTCATTATATGAACTGAAACAACCCCAAACTCACAACCACATCAAGAAACACATTTCATCACAACTAGTTTCTTAGCCCTACTGCATAATCACACAATGCTCATCACCACCGCATTGCATGACCACAACACCGCACGTAAAAGGGGGAAAACTAATTGAAAATTTAATAAGGCATCTCATAAATAATTCGACTTATTCTTTTAGGGTTTATCATGAAAATTTTAAACTCATGGGGAATCCATTTTTTTACTTAATAAACATAGTTAAGAAATTTCAAAAAAAATTATTGTAGAAATAAAACAACATGAATTCCAAAAACCATCTAGTGTGAAAACATGTTTCCCCAATGGCCATTATTTTCAGTTTTTTGTTACCCCATAAAAATCACAATACCAACCATGACAATAAAATATAATGATTACGTGTCACTTTTCTCTAGGCCCCTATATATTGTTATTAAACCGATTTGATTGTATTTGTTAATCCAAAATCAATTATCATCAATGTGAATGAATTTATATACCAATCCCACATGATGAAAAAATAGGATGGATGAAGAAAATCTTTTTCAGAAGATGATCTATCGACACTTCCATGTTTGCACAAAAAACAAGGGATCACATATTATTGGTAACCCTATAGGGAATCATAAATCAAATGTAGAAACATGACCCCACTACTCTAGTGGGAAGGGGTTTTACGAACAAACCATTGTAAGTGAACTAAAAATAAATGAATTAAGGGAATCATATCTTAGCTTTAGGAAGATTGGATCCCAATAATGGGAGAAGATATAGTTTTGATTTTCCATTAATGGATAATATGGCCACGAATATGTGTTTATTCAATTTGAAAGACATTATACCCTTAGGTAATTAAATATATAATTTATAGCACTTCAATCAGCTTGAATATATATTAAATTTATCCTAAATCCCATTTAACATCAAATGATTTCTTCAAAAGAGAAACACATGAAGAACTGGAAACACTACTCATGATTCACCACCAGACGAGGCACCACCAGCATGACACCACCAGAAGAAGTACTGACAGGCAATAAACTACTAGTGAGACACAACTGGATGAGGCACTAATGTACAAGTGACTGCCAGCTCTCCACCACCAACGAGTGACTACTATTGTGACACACAATGAATGAGACACCTCTTGAAGATGCATTATTGGACAAGTGACAATCCTGAATCCACCACAAGTTAGTGGATTCCATGGTGGTCAATCATTAGTGAGACACTGTCATGGTGGGACACCACTAACATGTCACCTCTATATTGATACACAGCTATGGTGTCATACCACCAGTGAGGCACTTCCATTACGAGACATCATCGGGATGAGGCACCAGTGTGAGGAAAAAACATTGGAAATCTTCAAAATTTGGTTATTTTAAATTTTTTAAAAGAGTTTCATTGTCTCCCCCGGACACCACAAAAATAATATTTCCCTCAAAGATTTGGACTGGAAAGGGTTGAGCCATTATATATATCTTCTTGAATAATAAATTTATATTTTTTATATAAATTATTTATAAAAAAACAATTTTATGATATATCATTCCCTATTTACTATGATGTTATAAATAATTACTTAATCACTAATGTTCACCTCAGATGACTTAATGATATTCAACTCATCAGTCAAACATTACTTTGGTATGTTTTCTATGGACAAATATGTAATAATACCATCAACTACAAAATACAAATTCTGAAATAATTATCCTAATTATACATTGAAAATAATTATAAATATAGATAATAAATATTGTTATGAAAATTGATATATGTTACAATGATACAGTTTATGGTCAATACATATGCATTTGTAATGTTTCATTTTCTAAAAGTTCATTATTAAAATAAGGTAAATATTATTTTTCATTTTTATAATTATAATAATTTCTTGTATAACATATTTCTTATTTACATATTTTTAATTGTGATATATATATTTGTTTTTTTGTTGAAATATTAATCGCATCGCTTCACAAAGATGGTAGTCCACATGTCGAAATGAAAGATGGAATGTTTTTTTTCTAAATTAAATGATTAGAATGTATATAATATATTATCTTTTAGAACAAATAAATAGGACATTTATATCATATATTAATATTAATTTAATCACTATTACTCACTATTAGATTTTGTGATAGAAAAACCCTACATTTTTCTGTGATTTGGAAATATGTCGTACACAAAAATGACAGGATCCATTAACATTTGATGGTTGATGGAGAGGAATATTAGTTATTAAATTAATGTAATAACATCTCAATATATGGTATAAACATATGATATTATCACATAATTTTCAAATAAAATTAGTTCAATTAAAAAAATATAAATAAAAAAGAAAATTTTCTGTTAAGAACCATACCACTTCATGGAAAACCCTCGTTTTTTATTAAACAGTAATCCATCTAAAGTTGGTTTTAATTAAAAAATTGTATCTATAAAATTATGGAATATTGTGTTGGATATTGTTTTTTCCATGGATTTGAAAATAGAAATGGTTCTATAGTTCTGATTAATGGGGAATTGAGGTGTCCTTTTATAAGATAGGGCAGACACACCAATAGAATTTCCAAAAATAATAAATTAACAGCAGTTAAATTTATCTAAAAAAGGCACATAATTGATAATATTTGAATCAAAGGTAAATATGAGTAAAATTAATCTCATAAATAGTGTATATAAGTCTAGTTCCCATTTTTACCCAAATCAATTTCTTTTACCCCCTTCAAACCCTTTTGAAAATTACTTTAATATTAATTTTTTATAGAATTTAATGGTTAATAATATTACTATAAAATGCAAAATGAGATATAAATTTAGTATGGACTATATAATTAATAATATCCCATTAATCTATCTAAACCATGTATTTTTATAAAAATTAAATCATTCAATAAATTGTTTTTTTATATCAACAATGTATATTTTATAACTATTCATTATGATTGAATTTGTTAAAATCAAGTATATAAATGAAATAGAATAAATATATTTAATACATCAAAAACATGTTATTTATTTTTATAATATTTATTTTTCACAATAATTTCTTCAAATTATATTATATTTAATATTATTAACATGATTTGAATTATTTTTCCTCTAATTGAATAATTACATCAAAGATGTTGTGTAGTAATATCATATAATTATATCATCACTTAAAATAAAAAAATTTTACAATTATGAATATAAAAAATTAATATCTATGATTAAAATATATTAAAAAAAATATCCTTTTTTATACCTGTGTCCACAATATTATTTTTATGATAAATTATAGCCAATTTTTTAATTTTCAATATATAAAATATTATAAATATAAAAATTATATCCATATTCCAAAAGAAGTAAATATAAAAAAAATTATATATTATATTGCATAAGTTGGGATCACACAAATATTTTCCATAATTTATATTCGTTGAAAACCAATTACATCAGTTTGCTTTCTAGAAGCTAATGTTATAGCTAGTTCTTATAATATATTTAATGTATATAAATTATATTCAAATAAAAAATCTCAATAAGAAAATATAATATTTCATTTTATTTATTAGTATTTTACTAACTGAAAATTTCTTTTTCCATTCATTCACAAAAGTGGACTACCACCACTACTGAGTTGTGTATTTCATTTTCCATCACCACATTTTATGAATGAAATGTTTATTAATATATATGTATATTTTATTAAATAATATATTATTTCTGATATTATAAACACTATAGAAATATAAATTAATACTCACATTCTTTTCATAAGATGTTTTCAATGATGAAAATGTTATTCATTCATACGTATGAACTACCATCCCTATGAATATAACCATGTCCATTTGTCAAAAAAATCATTACTAATTGATTTTGAAAGTATAATTTATGTATAAATATGAATATTATGTAATTATTATTATTCTATATGTGATGTAATAAGGGAATATTTTATTATAGCCAACCTATCGATTTCATTTTGAAAAAATTGGGAATATATCAAAAAAACCGTTGTGGTTAATTCAAATGATTGTGTAATAAAATATAAGATAGTTATAATCTATATAAAAGGAATAATATGGATAAAAATGGTTATAAAGAAATATAATAAATAACATATATTTAATTTTTAGGAATATTTTTAGTCCATGTGGCTAATTAGACCAAATGTTAGTGACATTATTTTAAAATTTCACTTATAATGAAGAGTGGATAATCAGTCTATACCATGAATTATGTTGTAAGGACACCATGTTACTACCATAAAACCCCACCTAAAACTATCACCACAAAGATTCATGTCACGCTAATGGAATAAGTGTGTGATCATTGAGTCATATTTAATAACATTATCCAAGAATAAGGGTCAGGTAAATAGATTAACATGAATCATTATGTATGAAACAATATGTATTTCTATAATGAAATGACTATAACTTATGTCTTTTAGCTCTACATCAAATTTAGAAAATAAACGTTTCATACCTTGACCCATTTCAAGTTCCCTAGGACTGTATGCTTAGACTGCCTATAAATCTCCCCTCTCATGTAATTTATCACCATAAACCATTACTTGACAACCTAGATATGGTGGGTGTAACACATAAATTTTTTTACCACCTCCAATAGTCTTAGAGCTAATATTCCATATCCTCCAACCTATAAAACTACCAGATCATCATATTTTTTCATTCTTGGAGGATCTTTTATATTTACACTATCACTTGTATTGAATGATGAATAATATTTGTCAACATTTATATTGTCATCACAAGAGTAGCACTACCTCTCTCTAGGAAGACTTGGCCCACCCTATGATCCATGTAATATAGATCATCTATCTTGAGAACTCCCCCTAAAATTTCTCTTAGTTATAGGTCTTTGGAACTGACTTCATCACAATATATCCAATGTATCTTCCACTTATTTACCACTATTGGAAATCATAGGTTGTATCAACTAATTCAAGAAACGTGTGATCCCAAAAAGCCACTCTAGCCCCCAACCATAGGTAGGAACTCATATATTAGTAATGCTAGATTGGATGTGTCTAGACAAACCACTCAATAAAGTATTAGCCTTTAAAACATATCATGAACTATATCAATTTTGAATTTGTAAATGATTGTAAATCGTTATAAATACTCAACTATAGTCATGTTGCACTGAAAAAGATGTAAAAGTCTTTAGATATGCACAAATTTTAGCATAACTAGTGAGAAATCCTAACTGAATAGAGGGTAAAACTATATCTATGAAACTATCACCTCTTGGTAAGACTGGGTAACTAAATCCCACTATTTCCCAACTGATTCATGAAGAAATCTCACCACAATGAGAACACGTTGATTTTCTATTTTTCAGAGTATATAGAAAAATCAATACACCACGTCGAGCCAGTCCTCAGCTACCTATAGGTTGGGATCACCTCTTAACATGATGAGTATCTATCATTGAAACTAATAAAGTGCACTCAAATTGTAGTCCTCATCCAATTGTGTTGTTTTTTCCAACTTATTCTCTACAGTTGGTATGGTTGGCGCACCCCATGGAGGTAACTTCTTGGGAACTGGTCCCTGAATCTACACCTCATCAGTGAGGTGATCATTCAAGTGGTAATAATATTTAATACAAGATGTTTTATGTCTTGGAGTTAAGTGGAATGTAACAATGATGTACAATGTTTAAGAAGAATATATGGAGAGATTAATCAAGAAGGATATTGAAAAACATCATATTGTTATATGATGCATGGTCCATTATTTTCCCCATAACTACTGTTGTCATAAACTGAGTCTAAATAAAGATAATTAGAGACCTAGTGTATGTTTATCTTGGTTGTTACACCATCCCTAGAGTCCATGTTTTAAAACCAACACTCAAATAATATAAAACTATTTCTCAGAATCAATCTTACAGACTCTCTGTCCTAAAGTAGATCTGACCACTCTGATACTACTTTTTTATGACCCATCCTTTTGAGGATCATGACGTGACTCCCCTTTCCTTATATTTTAATCCATGGGATGGTGACTAACATTTAGTATCCATATCAATAAAATGGGATGCATTGACTAAGAACATGAACAAAAAAAATCTCCAAGATAGAAAAATGTTGAAAGGTAAAAACAACATAAAAATAAATGCATGCACAAGTCTCAGTAATCCAGTCTACTCCTGGTCCACCTATCACTATATTAACAATTAGATCACCTATACAAATCATGGAACATGGTAGAATATCCCATAAAGTGGTTATTATAAAAATACATAGAATGACACCCCAAAACCACAAAACATATAACAAAGGATGTTCAATCAGCACTACAATGGTATATGACTACAACATATATAGAAAAAATATCAATCTATAATCAATTTGAGACACAAAATCTTAAGGTATGTCACAAAAAAATTACACCAGCCTTAGATTCCATATCAAGGTCTACATGAAGCACTCATCTTGCAGAACACACTCTTGAGCTTCACAGTATTGTTTACATCTTTATGATAGGTACTTATTTTCGTGTCTTTTAATGAATTTTTTTGATAGATCTAAACAGAATATGATACACATATGGGAATCACAGCCAAGAACATGTGGTGATACCAACAAACAAAATATGGATTGACCCATCTAAGTAGAGGATCAATTCCTGAGTATTTTTTGTCACATTTATTTGAAAAACTTCCCATAGGGCCTAAAGAAGTATAGAGAATCTCACTTCATGCTTCTCAGAGGGAATCCAATTAATTTATCATGGATGTCCCATTAAAGGGACCATAGTGATAGGTGTATGAAATCATTGATTCCTATATTTAGGGAAATGATAAGGGGAACTAACACTATCAAAACATATACAGGATAAAATGACTAAAAGATATTGGCCTCGTATGAAAGAGTATAGCACGTGTAGAAGGGATACACGTGGTATTCGATGACCCAAGGTTCGGCCTCTATAAACAACATGTTTCAATGAAACCATGTATTTGTAGAACTAAACAACATTTAGACATCATGTGTACTCTTCCTATGTATTAGTACATTGATCCATCTTATGTATGTATAACCATGTACCAATACACAACTTCATCTGTGTACTTAGTTTAGGCCATGTTTTGTGGGGGAGTACACGCTGTGTGGGAAACCCATGTAATCCTCCACATGTTGATGTACATCACAATATACATGCCTAGTATCTGAGAAGATAAAACATTCCTTATGACAGGGTTCAAATTCTATGCGATGTTTATCATCCTCAGGAATATTATCCATCACATAGTGGGACCCCATAATGCATGTACATTTGGTGTTTAAAAGGTGTTGTTTTTGATTTTCCAAAAAAATATCATTTTTCCACCCACACTCGATATAGTGCCTTTTTAATTCAATATAATAATTATTCCACTAGGAATACAATGATATAATATCATCCAAGACATTCCATTATTGAACTATGTGTTTCCCCATGATATATTCTTGAAAATATGATCAAATAACACTACTAAAAAACTAACCTATACCAATGGTTTGGAACCGTTGGTATAGGCCTCCAACCCGTTGGTATATCCTATACCAAAAGTTTGGAGAACCATTGCCAAGTAATCCATTTGGATACTTCTATACCAAAAATTTTGGGAACAGTTGGTATATGTAATATGAAAATCTATACTAACGGTTATAGAACCGTTGGTATATATATTACAAAAAAAAACATTCGCTGGGATTTGATCCCATGAGCCCTTGTTTATCATTGAACGACTTAACCACAAACCTAACAAGACTTTTGTGAACATAATGACATAAATATATATATGTATTGTCTTAATTATCTTCATTTTTGATTTATATAATGTTATCGGTAAGAAGATCTGATAAAAATTCTAAGGACCTATACCAACGGTTGTCAAAACCATTGGTATAGGTCCTGAGTTAGGATTCTATTCTGGATGGAATTATGGGGGGACATTTCCGAACAGTTTTGGAAAACCGTTGGGATAGGTATACACTTTCCCAAAGGTTTGGCAAAACCATTGGGAAAGGGTATACCTATCCCAAAGGTTTGGACAAACCCTTGGGAAAGGTAGCCACAAAGTGGACCTTTCCCAACGGTTTAGCCAACCGTTTGGAAAGCCATACCCTTTCCCAATGGTTTTAAAAGTGGGATTTCCCAATGGTTTGGACAAACCATTGGTAAAGGGGACCTATACCAATGATTTTTACAAACCATCGGTATAGAAGAATTTAGAAAAGTCATATTTTCAATAGTGTAATCGTTCTTCATTTCATCCCGAAGAATACATAAGGTTAGGAATTTGTGGATCCACCATCACCTAAATTTCTCCATCTCTGCCATGAAACTTCATTTGTGCCATGATATTCCTAGATTTGTGGTGTCGTATTATTGATGGAAGAATTGGGTTCCCAACAACTAAATTATTGGGATGTTTCACGTTATAGGACTAACAATGATTACCCATGATAAATGATGAATTTGGGTAGAAATGCATAAGAACCAAATAGAATAACTGACCTTCCTCAACATTTTTGTTGTTTTCAATTAGTCTCAATTATAATAAGAATTGAATAAACAAATAATCACAATAATTAATCCTCAATAAAAACCTCGAAAATATAATCCCATCAAATAATACACATGATTCGTGAGTCAATCTGTTCATCAATTGATTCAAATTCATTGTCGAAATAAATAATAGAGATTAAATGAATTAAAACACATGACCCACATAGATTCATATTTCTCACTAATAATGACTGATTATTATGTAATTATCATTATTAAGATATGTTGAGTCATAAGAGCATTGATCATTGACAATCAAGAAATTTTTATTAATCCCAAATTCTTGTTTGGTGTCTTTTAGATTTTATTATTAACCCTTGCATTTCTTCATAATCGTATTTTTAGAGAAGAGTAAATCACTGCATTCCAAAAAAGAACTAAACTAATTTATTCATATTATTTTATTAATTTATGTGCGAACAGTGAATTTTCCACAAACGGCCAAGGATAAATATTATTAAGTTTCACATTGGGTAAACCATGCATTTTGATCTCAACAATTCCATTAGATTTCTAGTCTGAGGACTTGTTTAGTTGTAATTCCAGATTCTCATGAAAACTATGAGATTTTTACTTTTAATATATTTAATATATTTCAATCATTTGTGTTGGGAACATCAAACTACATTATCGGATGTCATCTCATATCTAGTCTAAAAATAATCTACATAATATTTATAAATAATTCATAGTAAATATGATTAATTCTATATGTGAGAAGATATATGGTGGATTGGGCATCATCTTTATTTCCTAATCATCGATGCTATATCTAAGGGCTATTAATTTCATGAGGGGATTTATGTGATTACCTAGAGCACAGGGATGGTATTGTTTATCATCTGTTCATATCAATTATCTATTCATATGTGGGTAGGATCCTCATGAACTGATCATCGGAACATGATTAGGAAAATCATGAATCTTCTCAAAATATCATTCTTTTTGTAGGAGAACTCGAATTGGTATGGTTTTTTCCCAATATTCAGAAGCCATAGTGTCTTGAATAATATTTTCATAGGATCTCCTTTCGATGTGGTTTTCGTATTGTATTTATATTCTATTAGGTAGAGTTTTTTTAAATTCATTTTTTAATCGCATGAATCCATAATTGAAGCGTAGTTCTATGGGTCATTAATGTGGAATATGATAAAATTTCTTCTCCATGAATGGTTGATAGATTATAATTTATAAAAGGATAATAATTATTTTTCATAGTTATGGATTAGGTTTCATAGCCTCAACAAGGTTTTATAGCTTTTAAAAATCTTGTATGATATTTCTAATACCTTTTAGGTTTTTAGTTACTCTAACAAGGAGACAAAACATGTTTGGTATAACATATTTTTGTGATCATTTTTGTTAAATTTGATTTCATACAAATATTATTATAAATGCGACTCTTACTAAACCCATTGATTATATAAAATAAATGATATATTAATTATAAAAATAACTCATATTCATTGTAAGGGATGTAGGTTCCTAGGAATCCTAGGATACAGATGGAAGAAAATTTTGAATATCTGTCTCAAATCAAGTTGTTATAGTATGCAATAATAAATCTTAGGTGGTGAATCAGGAGAAGGAAAAAAATTAATTGGATGCTTGTTGTTCATTTTCTATTCCTAAACATAATGATGACAATATGAATGGGTCTAAAATGTCCATTTTAGGTACCCTTATGGAGAATAATCTAGTTGATTATCTTATTGTCTAGTATGCTGCTCCAAATGAGGAACCAAATCCCAAGTGTAGTGATAACCCATTTGAAACTTTTTGTTAGATTGTGATATCAATATTTATTATCATTAAATACACAATTTAGGAAGGGATAAAAAAAGGTGTGGTGGGATGGAGATCATATGAGGTTGTTAGTGTTGTTCTTGGGTGTTCTCCTTCAAAAAATAGGGAGAAATGTTTTATAATGTAGTCACGAGATGAAAACATTTCATCGAATGCCTTACTATATAATAGGAATGAGAAATATGAAATTATGTAGGGATAAACATAACCAATAGAAAAGTATATTTATTCATGTTTTTCATTGCATATTTTTAATTATTTGGTAGAAATGTTTTTATCAATGTGAATATCTTTTATAGATTATAATGATTCAAAACGTATATGTTATTGTGATACAATAAAAATTATTTCCCAATATTAATTACGATAATAGCAGTTATTAGTTATTTTCATGATACACAATTATTTATATTGTGTTAACATGATATAGTTAAATGGGTAATGTTTTTATGATCATGTAGAAATAAAAAGTATGGTTTTCAGTAAAAAAATTTGGTCTTTAATTATATATTACAAAAATATATATTCGGTATTTTTTGTTAACTCGCAAACTTATATAAAATGGAAAGGGTAGTGGACCAAATAAAATATAAGACTTTATCACTTATTTTTATGATGGTTGAGTTTGAAGTTAGTCAACTATATTAATACATAAACTATGATTATGTGAATGGGGAGTGTACCAAATCCACTATTAGAATATATAATAAATTATATGATAGAAGATGAACTGTGGAAATTGTTTAGAAATTACATTATATGATTGTGCGTATTCCAAAAAATTATTTCCTTATAATATGATATATTCTCATTGATCAGGATTTATTAAGGATGATTATAATATTTTATGAATAACTTATTCAATTTTTACAATTACTTTTATCGCGACCCATTATTTATAATATATGAAGTCATGGGTTGGAATTTTTAGTTTATAATAATCTTATCATAAAATTTTTTCATCTATTTCTCACTCATGACAATTAATATATATATATCATGTTTACCTTTACGTAGAATATGAAATCACCATTTTTAATGTTTCAATTTCTCAATGTTATAGGGAATAGTCTGATGTCAGATATTTCTAAGAAGGGTATTATGTGAAATTAACTCCATTGGATATCTTATGCTCATTAATGAAATAAGATGAATTTATATATACATATTCATCAAAAACATAAATCATTATGGTGTAGGGTTTTGTATAATTGTTGGATGTATTTATTGTTTATCTAAAATGATTTAGTATTTATGTATATAATACTTGAAAACATTATAGATAAACCAAATTTCCAAATCGTACTAACGATCATATAATCACAATGAATATATATAAATTCTCTTTATAAACCCCATAAAAGATGGAAATAAAAAGATATTCATCACCAAAAAGTCATCCTCACATAAGCCTTTAGTTATGGACTAGAACTGAATTCTTTGATTGAGTATAAATTACAGCTATTTCCCATTTTAAATAATTTAGAGACAAATATAAATTTAGTGATCAATCAACATGTATAAAATTATATATAATGAAAAAATTATACTATATATATGTAATTTTGTATATTAAAATAATAGAAATGTTCTAAAATAAAGCCTATGATGTGACAGAGAAATATAAATATCTTATAAACCAAAAATATAATATATTAATGAAATAATCAATAAAAAACAATGAACGATAATCTAGAAACAAAATTATACTTAAAAATTTTGATGGAATAAATGTATAATCAATTATATTTATATGACACCTACATATTACTACTATACTTTTTAAATAATTTAATATTGTTTTTATAAATTTGAAAATTATTTTATTTTTTAAATATTTGTCATAAATCTAGAATTTATACCTAGTTACATGGATAGTAAGAAAATATCTGGAAAATAATGTATCTGCCATTATATAGTGGATATTCTGGATAATTGTTTGTATAACATGTTATTCCAGCTTATGTAGTGCACAATTCCTACCATATTTTGTTGAGAAATGTTGAAACCATGCGAGTAAAAGATGGATTTGTGTGTTGGGGAAAACATTTACATTTTTTGAGTAAATATTAAAAAATGAAAGTGAATAGGTGTGATAAACTAGAATAAGGGTTTTTTTGTGGTTAGTGTATAGTTTTTAAATAAT
This sequence comes from Viscum album, assembly GCA_963277665.1. NCBI lineage: Eukaryota > Viridiplantae > Streptophyta > Magnoliopsida > Santalales > Viscaceae > Viscum > Viscum album. The sequence goes on from OY728160.1 coordinate 523,079,046, forward strand.
ATGGCCATAGCCAGGGTATTTTTATAGATATTGGGCAATGTATGTTTTTTCACATTTTGGAAAATATTTTTTAAAACACTATACTCTATCCATGATTTCATTAAATGGGGGAATGATTAATTTTAGCATGTAGATTTTATCAATGAAAAATGATTTTCATTCTATTTTTTCATACTAGGGTTCGAATAGGTGGAGTGGAATTTTCTTCCTACATCGATTGTGAAGCTTGTTTTTTTATATAATACTAATAATCCCCTCTATCCCATTATATATCCTCCCTTATTACCTTCCAATATCTCCCTGTTTTTCCTACTCCCATGATCACTAACGAAGGATTTATTTGGGATATGGGTTCAATGAATTTTAAATGAAATGGAATAGAGTAGTATGTGTTTGGGGATCTCATTTTATGCCATTGTTTTGTGTTACTAACTATTGGGGACTAGTTTCAGATGGAAACACATGAAATGTTGATGGTGTTTAAATTTAGACACCTTTAAATTTATGTTATAATTTTAATACATGTTTCAAAATGTATTTTTACTATTTTATAATAATATTATAATATTTTAGATTTCTTGAAATGTCTCTAAAATGGATATTGTATTTGGTGTGGATGGTTCACAAGACACAAAATAGAAAAGTATAGAGTTTATTTATTAAAATAGGTCATGTGTTTTGAATGTGATGCTTATAGAATATAATTTGTATGAACATACTAGGATGGGTGTCAAATAGATTTATTTTTTTAAAATGAATTTATATTGATATGTTTTTTATTTTATGTTTTTTTAATTTCTTAAATTATTTTAAATAGGTGGCATATTTTTGTAAAACATGTTTTTAATGATTTAAATTATTTAAATAGTTGTGAGTTATTATAATTTTATATTTCTTAAAATAATTCTTTCTACATTGATTCCATTTGTTTGTTTTGAGAATATTTCATCTCATGAAGGCCTGAAGTGTATTTAAAACAATAATTGATGATTTAAAATGTTTGTTTGGAAAAATTTGATATTATAAATAAATAGAGTTTGATCAAAAAAATTATTGAAATATTTTGATAATGTTTGATTTCAAAATTAACCATTCATGTGAATTTTGATAAATTATTTTCACTGAATATTTTAAATTTGGATTTCATGTATTTAGAAAATTATTTGGAATATTGTTAAATTTTTATAAATCCCTAGAAATTGTTTTAAAGGGTTCTATAAATTTTTTCCATCCTCTTTGATCTCAATTTCTATAATATTATTATTATCATTTTTATAATCCATTTAGGGATGTATTATGTTTTTATGTACTAAAATGTTTCATATACATGGTATGAAAGCGAATTTTCATTATATGGACGTCATAGGTGAGGCATAAAATGTATTAAATTATACATTTTTTATATAAGTGATAGTTATTTTTTTACCTTTATTATAATTTCCATGACTATCTAGGCTGCTAGTATATAAAATTTATGCCTGAAAATCATTGTTTTCAATAGTAGTATATTTGGGAAAAGTTTCAAACTATACCTCGATGAATAAAATGAGAGAGATAGGGATGTTATTTTTTGTAATCATTTTTATAGGCAATGTATGTGAATGATATCAATGATAATTTTTTTTCATATAGCTGTTAATGACTAATTGGGAAGCATACATGTTTAGTTGTGTCCACCATGTTTACTTATCGCATGTTTATGTATTTACTAGTAGATCAAAGGGTTTATTCTTATGAGTCTTATTATGTTCACAAGGAACTATTGGGTGTTTCACATAACTATTTGATTGGATTACCATGTGTTTTTATATTACAAGGACAACACTTTTTTTCTATAGTATTGAGTTTCATTGATTATTTATTGTGTAACTGTTCCTTATTTATCACAGTCAGAAAATTTTATTTTATATTAAAAATGATTATTTAATAATGTGTGAATTTCAATTTTAAAAATAAATAATTTTAAAATTAATTCTTAATTTATTTTTAGTAAATAGTGTTTTCTTAAGGATTTTTAGATTTTTTTTCTCAATATATTTTATGAAATAAGTGTATATTGTGTTTCAACATGATTTATATACATTTATAGACTCTCATTACATTGAGTGAAATAATTAATCATAATTTATTTATATAAATGTTTTGTTTCATAATTTTTTTGTAAATTATTGTGATAATTGTTTATTATCAAGGTTTATTATGAATGTGAAAAACATATGTTTTATAACTAATTATCAAATTGAGTGAAGACACTAACCCTAGTATCCTAGAAATGGTGTTCAATTTGTGGCATTGGAACATGATTCAATGGATTAAATCATGAGGGGATAAATATATCAGTAGTCATGGTAAAGTATAAACACACATGGAATTCAATTTATAATTTGAATATATAATAAAAAAGTGTTTTATTTTTTATAATTACACTACCCCCTTTAGTATATCCTTTTATATCAATCATAAAACACTTCTGTTTGATTCAGAGAAAATAAAATGTATGAAAGGGTAATCACATATGTGTAATAAGAGTATGATTACCATTGATTCTCACATTAATATATGATCATAACCATTATGTAAATGTAAATATCCAAAAAAAATACCATTTAATGAATCAAATGATACTAAAATGGGAAAATAAATGAATATAAAATCAATCCATTTAAATATACAAATAAGAATGAAACTAACACATGGATATTATATCTAATATAAAAATCACCAGGTCATCAATAATCGATCTATTAATATGGCATTGTATAATTCTAGAATTCTGAATCACAATATCAGGTCCAATAACATAATAGTTTAAATTAGTGGGTAGAAACCCATCTAATATTCCTAAATAATTTAACTCATGAAACTTATTGAGGCATCAAGGTGATATCAACAACATGGAACCAACCATCACATACTTTATCCAATACATTTTTCTTATTGATGTGTTGAATCATAATTAATATAAATATTCATTTTGAATAAATTGCATATTACATGTTAATACAACCCCAAATCAAATAAATATATTAATAACCCTTAGAGAATATCATAGTGAATGTCAATAAAATTGTGAAACCTTGTCCAAATAGATCCAAAACAACTAAAATAAATAATTATGACGATTTCAATAAAAAAAATCCAAAATGGATTAGATGAACAATAATTATTTCATGTCTTTGATGAATAAAAATATAATAAGAATGTCATTAATTATTGAAGGAATATATAAAATTCAATTTTAAAATATTTAAAAGATTTGTTAGAAAATATTATAAAAATTACATTCATTCTAATATTTTAACATTTGTATATTTATCATTAAAAAATATAGTCATCATGTAGTCATAAAATAACATTTTTAAAATCATTGTAATACAATCATTTCGATATTATTTTCAGTAGATGCCAAATTAGCCTTGTTTTGAAAACTCAATGAGACTCCCATTCAAATTTAAATAATATTTAAAATCAAAAAAAAAATTAAATAAATTCTTTGGAAAAGGATAATAAATTGTGAATTCATTTTAAAAAAAAGTATTATGATGGAAACATATTTTGAAATTGAAAAGGGATCAAAATTAATATTTTATTAAAAAAATAATTAATTATTATTACCAAAGAGTGGATAACTTATACCATTACCAAAATAAGTCATAAATTACCATAGGGAGGGAAAATAAATTTTTTTTATGATATATATATCAACAAATTACCCCAAGGGTGACATAGAAAAAACCTTTATTAATTTTTATATTGGGAAAGAAACCTTTAACGATATGATAATATTCGAACATGTACCCCACAAAAGAAATAAATTGAAATGAAACATTAAATAATATTAATACTAATAGATTCATTGTAGAACATATCACAATAGGATGAATATAGACCAAAAATAAATAATGATGATCCCGGTGTAAATATCATGGATGTAAAATTTATTTGAGAAACTCTTTCCGCATTTTCGTCATCACATGTATGTGAATAAACCTACATTATAATAAATATTGAATTATTCTTATTATATTATAGAATTATTATAAAATATATCATTCGATATTTTATTTCCTCATATTATATTTGCATACCGTTTTTAATTTTTTTTTTCTAAAATCATTATTTTGGGTGATAATTATTTCATTTTTCTTAGAACAATAATACTGAAGGAGGATACTCATTTAGCATGTATCGTATAGATCGGTAATTTTGGTCCATTAATTTGGTCAATTTTACATATTATAAACAATTCAAAAAATTATACAAATACCACATATTCTATATATTTGTATTTGGAATAATAAATAACTTTTGGGGATATAAATTGTACTACAATGTCCATTTAGATGGTAGTCTATACATACTGATGGAGGTTATTTCACTCTTTCTCAATATATGGACTTATTGGAAAATATATAATAATTTATCATTATATAATAATAATTATACCAAATGTGTAATCTATATTATTCAAATATATCTATTTTATAGTACATGAAATAATTTAATGGAAATCACAATACATCACTTCATGACAATGATAGTTTACACATATCTATTAGAAACACTAGTTGTTACTAACATATTAAAAATTATGAATATAGATGTGATACTTTATTTCTAGAAATACATTAATATATTAAATATCACAAATATTCAATAATATGTACCTTACTACCATTCATGTAATGTGTAAATTATAAATGAATCAAAATGCATCGGGAGGTGGTAGTTCATCGCATAGATGAGATATTTTATAATTACCACCATGGAATTAAAATTTAGAATGAATATATTATATAAAAATTATACAGGTATAAAAATTTCAAGAATATAAAAAAATATGTTAAATCCATCATTATTTCCTTCGTTTAAATGTTTTTATGGAAAAAAAATTACAATGGTTCGTGACACAGTAGTCCACTGTACAAATGATTGATGAATTAGTTTCCCTTTTAATTGAATTGGAGAAAAATATAGTTTATTACATAAACATAATAAATATAATGAAATTATATTTATTATGGTTAATATATTTTTGTATCTGAATATGTTTTAAAGGATTCAAAAGGATAAATAAAAAATATATAATTGTTTGAGAATGTTACCACTTTTCAAGCACCCCCTTTAGGTTTATACCAAATTCCTTTATATTGTATGACATATAAAAATAATGACTTTAGTATTTTTTTGATGGATTTATGTAACATGTTGGGGGAGGAAATTCAAATAAAAATTTGTATTTATGTGTTTATATAGGAGGAGAGATTTGATCATTTATTACATGTTAATATGATAGATATAATTATTTTTTAAAAGATTTAGTAAACCCATTTTTCTCAAATTCCAAAAGAATAATAAGTGGATCATTATCGGACCATACAGTTGGTAATGTGGACATATGGCCATAAAATGAGTATTATAAAAGTATTATGTCTTTCTTATATTTATAATTTTGACACTTATATACTCATAATAATCCTCAATAAACATATTTTTATGTTTATTATAATACATAATTTTTTTAATTTTCACAGTTCTTTATGGTAAACAATTACACTAACCTTACTGTACAATATCAATTATTCTTAATAAAAATATTATATACATATATTTAAAATTAAATTAATATAATTGTCACAACTAATTTTAAAATTAAATCATAGACACAATGAAAGAGAAATTTTCAAAAGAATAAATTCTCATAAGAATATAATGTTTCAATATCAAAATTCAAAATTAAATTGATTCAAATAAACTATATTAGTAAAATATTAAAGTTACATGAAATATTTAAAATCAAACCTAATTTAAAAATTAATTTATCATGTTTAAATAAATAAAAAAAATCCAATTTTCAATAAAATATATTATTTTTTAAAATTCATCAAGATATTATTCTATTCATAAAATTCTCAAAAAGTGACCCAAATAAAATTTCTAAACAAATATTTATAAAATTAATTTTAATTTTTCAAATAAATTTTTTTGAATGTTTTAAATATAATAATTTCAAATTAATCAAGAGAAGCATTACAAGACAAAATTTTAGTAAAATACAGTTTCCTTAGAATACATTTAATTTTCATCAGTAGTTTTTACTTATTTATAATCACTAGAGTGAAATTAAATTTAATCAATATTTTGGTAGACCATATAATTTTCATAATTTATTTATTAATATTCATTCCAACCAATATAACACCTATGATAAAATGGTCATGATAAAATTTTAATAAAATATCAAGTTTTTTTCAAATATGGAGTTTCATGCCTTGAATGGATTAGAAGATATTGAATATATTTAAGATGAAATATTGAATAATTTATCTTGGTTTTATATTCTCACCTTTTTTCATTGATATACTTTATCGAATATAATATTATTCATCTAAAATCACAGATTGATTTATTCTGTCCCATTAAATAAAGTTCATCCATTAAATTTAATCTTAATATCAATAATGATGTTTTAAAAATTTAAAAATACATTTCATATAATTCTAGATAATGAGATTATGTGTTTATAAGATGATAATTATTAAGAGACTATTTCCCTTTAAAATACTGATTCAATCTCATAATTATAAATTATCATTCTTACTCTTCGTATTAGGTTAATTTTTATTTTCCCCATTACATCTACTATATTGTATTTTATTTAAATTATAATACACTATTTTAGATCTTATAACTATGAAAAACTATGTATAATTCTAATATATCGAACTACTAAACATAAATTGAAAATTTTATTTCGTGATTATCACATAATTAAGAAACATGGTTTTATGAGAAATTTTTATATTCATAACAATATTTTCTACCACTTTATAAGGGTTGTAACGAAAATTGTAATTTACCATGTAATACCTAAAATGAGTGTCAGAAAATGTTCTTAGTAAGAACCCTTTTCATGTACCATGAAATTTCCATGTCATGCCCAATGAGTCTTTTATTGAGTTATTTCCCAAGGTACCTATATTCTATTAAAATGTACACTAAAAGTAACTAGATGAAGATGTATTCCAAGGTTGACCACAAAATCTATTCCAAATAAATATTATAGGAATGTATTATATTCTAATACTCAATGTATATCATGTTGTAATTTTTTTCATTGTATTTTTTCGTTATCTAGTTCACATGCTTTCTACAAAACGTTATCTGATACAAACTATAGATACTCTGACACAGTTATCCTATAATCAATGGATTAATTATTTCATTGGAATATGATACAAGGAATAATATACTATAATAATGAATTGTTTAGTAGCCTTGTTACACTAGATACACACTTGAAATTCACATGAAATAATAAGTATAAAATAAATAACATCTTTTCTCCTAGGAGAACATTATTTCTCATATTATGTCCTTACATAGCAATCAAAATACAAATCCATGTATCATATAGAAAATAAAACAAAACAAATGTGTGATCACATAATTTCAATAAGGGTATGTTTTCCAGGGAAGATAAAATTAATAAATAATAATAATCAATATTTAAATTTAAATAACAAAAACACAATCCATATAATCAATAGAAAAAACCTAATATAGATGAAACAAATGCTGATCAAAACAATACATATTATTTATCATATAATCCTGAATCTAATTAATGTATACTATAACATATATATATTCACATTCACATCAATATAAAATAACCTAATTAGGTTTAACATAATCATCAACATCTGAGACATACTATCAAGAATATTTACAATATAATTTAAATTTGTGGGTAGAAACACATGTAAATTGGAAAACTAATTTTTCATATGGGACCTATCAATGAATTGAGAATCTATCTATAACTAAGCCCTAACTATTACATACTAATACCAATGAATTCATATTATTACTATGGGGAAAATTAATCAACATTAAAATATTTTTAAATAAAAAAACATTTTTTACTTGGAAAATTATTTCTTTAACAAAATTTTAAATAATATTATGAAAATAATTTTTAATGAAAATATTATATAGAAACATGTATAATATAAAATATAACATTGAGTGGTTATAATGGTGGGAAATTCTATTCATTTTGTTCCCTTTAAATGTATATTCCTTTCACATTTTTAGAATATTCTAAATGGGAAGATTTGATTAAAATACATTTTGAAAAAACTATAAAAATATGAAAAATGAATTGAATTAATCATTATAATTTTTTTTAAAATGAATTACAATTTTTATAAATCATTTATTTTTTTGTGAATGGATTTTTGACCAAGGGGACAAATAATGTTGGATTTCCATGAAAAAAAATTAATATAATTTAAATTGAAAAATATTAAAAAAATGGTACTATAAGAAGAAAAATATCATGAATAAATATAGTATAATATTAATTATTGGGTTTATGAAATTAATATAAAATAATTCCACCATTTTTTACTTATGAAAAACCATCATCATTAATATTTACATTGTAATGTAAACTCTTCCCTCATGGATTACTTTTGAATCAAAACACCCATAATTAATATAAAATAAAATAAAAGTTTATGTATCATTAATATAAATACATTCACTGTATAACATATCAAATAGGGAAGAATATAAACCATAATGTGGAATGAGTTGTGAATATTGTGAACATATCATGGATTCAAAGGTAGGACAATAATCTTATACCTCATGTGTGAATTTCATTGTATGTGTTAAATCCAAAATATATAATAAATATTGGTTGATTATAAATATATATTAGGGAACCATAATATTATATTTAAAATCATATAATATTTTAATATATTCTTTTATCACTTGTATATTAACAATTTATTGTTAAAACAACAATTTTAGGTGAAAACATCACTGTTATCCATTTATTGTTATATTTGTTAAATTTGATCCTTTTAATTTGATCTTCGATTCAAATATATATAATTATATCCATTATATAAATATAATATATATTAATTTTAAATGTATTTAGATTAATCATCTAACATTAGTGGTATAAAATTATATACATTGTTCTCTGAGATGGCTGGTCGAACGTATGTATGAACTATGTTTACTTTTTTCATGTTGGATAAAATGAAAGTACCATAAATATTAATTCATATTTATATAATAATTATTATTTCAGATATATCATGTATAGTATTCAAAAAATCATATTTAACATCCTTGTAATATTAAATTTAAAACATTTTACATCACTTCTTGGATTCGTTAGTCCACACATACACAAAAGCGATGTTATTATTTTCCAACTGGTATGAAGGTTAAACATTATGGGGGATATTATATTTATAGAAGAATGGAATGATCATAGATAAATAAAATATTAATTTAATTTTACTTCACAATGTATCATATAAAGTGTAAGTGAAAAAGGAATCACACCACTTCGCGAGGTGATAGTCCTCCTTATTCATGAGTGACGTTATCATATCCCATATAGAATGGAATATAAGAAGGTAAACATGATATCATAAAACATAAATTTTTATAATTTTATAGATGTATAGATGACCGAAATTTTTTCATTCCCATTTGATGAATTTGGAGATAGATATGGGTCATTACACTAAAATAATAACATATTCATATATATATTGATTGAATTATTTATTATATTTTCTTATTTATGTAAGGTTTGAAGTATGTCGAAGAAGAAATATAAGAAGTAAACATGTGTAAGAATTTTACTTCTTATTTGGAGAGCCTCTTTGGGTGTATACCTATATCGCTGATATGAGGAATTCCAAAAAAACAATAATGCCTATAAAATGTTAGGAGGGATGTAAGAATGATATGTGTGTATCTCTTTGATTATTCAAAGGTATTTTGAAGTGTTAAGATAGGAGTACGTGTGGTGTCCTTTTATAAGAGGGGGACATGACAGAAATGTAAATCATTATATTATAAAATGTTACTGCTAATTATATCATGCCGAAAGCCCGAAAAAATGGTTCATTATTAAACCTTAATGGTGATACGGTGTTAATAATTCAAAATAATTGGTATTAGAATCGTTTTAATTCATTTTTATTCCTTGTCTTATTAATTTAAATGTTTGGTATACCCATATTTACCTTAACCTCATTTATTAATTATTACTATTATCTATATTAATAAATGTAAAAAAATAATGTTGAAATATTTATAAGAAATAATATTTTTTATTACATTTATGGAAACCATTTTTTCAAATTCAATTCACTGATTTTTCCAAAATAAATGTAAAATTAAACTGTAGATGTGGTTAAATAGTTGTTTTCCCATGTGAACATTTTAAAATTTAAAGAAAGATTCTATATAAAAATTTAATTTCAATTTATTTTAAATGACCATAATCTAAGAAAAAATAATATATTTTATCTATTTTCAATTTAAAACTTATTTTTAATATAATTTATCTTTATAAATAATATAATCAAAATGGTTGTTTTTAATTGGAATCAATACATATCTTTTTCAAAAAAAAATATTTTTGTATTTTTTTTAAATTATCATGAATATATATTATGGAAAATTTAATTTAAAATATTAGGTTTATTTTTTGAAATAAATTTTTTGAATATGGATTTGAAATTATTTGATAAAAGTACGACTAGACTGCATTTTATAGAAAAATAGTATTTCAGAAAAAAAATTTATTTTTCATTGAAATTGATGTCATTTTATTTTTAATCAATCGATAAATGTTTAATTTATTTTATATATGTGTAAAAAATATATTTTTTAAAATTATATTAGTAATATTCATAACTGTGAACATGGCAACAAGGTTATAATGGTCAAAATAGTAATTTATAGATTATAGGTGTTCCATAAAACATGGTGTCGCGTGCATTGTATGGTATCAAATAAATTGAATTTATTTAAAAATTATCATATCATAAACAACCCAGGAGATACATTCTCCCCTTATATTGTATTATCATGTCTTATGTTATATGTAATATGATGTTCCACTTTTAAAATCACACAGTGCTAGATGTTTGATCTTTATGGATAGTTTTACTAATGAAATTTCAGTAGCCATGGTGGGGGTGGTGGTTCTGATGTAACGCCCCAACACAAGATTCCCAAAGTCAGTGCATTATTTTAATAAATTGCCATGATTACAAGGAATCTTGTCCCAAAAGACAGATCTGTTTTTCAATCATGGAAAATAGATAACATACATGAATATTACATTACACTTTCTAACATACAAATGAAAAACAATCATTTGAGAATGTCATTGTTCCCTTAGCATAACCCTGCATCTCAAACATAAAATACTTCTTGGCATCCTGGGAAAATAAAAAATAAAAAAGTGGTGAGCATAGATGCTCAGTAAGGGTAAATAATTTAGAGTAAGCTATAAACATTTAAGGGGAAATGCGTAATAGAAACCACAACCTTTTAGAACATAAACATAATCATAATACAAAAAATAAAAATTAAAAGTTAATACATAAACATGCATATGGATATTCTACTAGTCAGATAATGACATGTAACAATTAATTTCATAATGAGGGATTCTATAGTACCATAATTTAATTTTTGTGTTATGGCCTTGTGCCCGGACCTAGGGGCTAACTATAACTGGGCCCAAACCCATAGAGCCTCTATAACAGGACTCCAAAACTAGAAAGCCTCTGTAACAGGACTCTAACCCATAATGCCTCTTTTTCTGGAATCCAACCCAGAGAGAATCTATAACCGGTCTCTAACCCGGAGAGCCTCTGTAACTGAACACCAACTCGGAGAGCCTCTATAACGGACTCCAAATCAGAAAGCCTCTATAACCAGACTCCAACCCGGAGGTTCTGATGTAATTGGACCCCAACCCATAGGGCTTAATTTTACCGGTCCCCAACCCAGAACATAGTAGTCTAACACAGTCATCATAAAAAAAGTTTGAAATATAAAATAAACATTCATATTAAAACTAAAATACAAAATGGAAATACTTTACCAATAAACCATGAATGGTATAAAAATAACACATCCACAGTCAACATTTCATAAAACATTCAATACAATATGGAAGATTTTTATCATTATAAATCAACCTCAAATAAGGTTAAAATCCATTAAAGGATGTTGACATAGATAAAAATGATCAGTAAAATGATTTGAGAAAAATACCCCTTTTTCATGAAATTATTTAAAATTATCACAATTTATAAAGGTAGTAATTTAAAAGGGATGTTTAAATCATACATTCCCATACCACATTGAATCTTTTTAAAAGAAATATCATTTCAAAACATTTATATCCATATATATAAATCCTTAAATCATTTTGAAAACTTGGACATTAATTTAAAGGGTTCAGAATGAAAAATCATTAAAAAAATAAAAATGATGATATAGTTAAATAGACCCTACCATAAAACCTTAAAATATTCCTTTTTTAATAATTTATATAAAATATGGGTATCTATGACAAGTATTTCACAAAAAATACATACACATGAACAATCTCAAATAATAATTAGATTGAGGAAATAACCCTTACCTTTTTGTAATTAATCGATTCGTATGAACAATATTAGATAACCACCAAACAAATCATATAATTTCATGAATATAAAGAGAATCATGATAATATATATCAAATGGTAGTACACAATACACCACTTGCAATAAATAAGTGGTGAACAATGGAAATATCACAGAATTAAAAGTGAGGTATGGAACCCCTTACCTTGTACATTCCTTTATTTGAGGGTACGTTTAACCTCTTGTATAAAGACCATAGTATACTATAAAATTATTCCAGAACTATATCGTTATTTATGATATAATACAAGATACATTTATGACATTATACTACCCAATTAATAATAATTTCCATGTTAAATTAATATTTCGGGTAATAATCGTGTTCCTTAATGTACGTATTTTACTTGTTTTCCTTGATTGTATCACTTAGATCGGGATTTAAATACTTCCATAATATAAAAAATCATATTTATTTAGTATATAAATATGTATAATAGAAATATATATATGAAATATAAACCACCGTTTATGGAGAAGGTAAACCGTACGTACAGATAAACGCTATTTCCGATTTCATATCGTATTGAACGGAACTAAGTGAATAAGATATATGTAAGTACATATACATATCTCTATCTATAATATCCATATTATGTCATATATTACATAATTATTAATGATATATATTTTATAATCATCATTGAATGAAGAACGTGGAAATGAATCTCATCGCATCATGGAGACGGTAATCCATACATACGCACGAGTGACGATATCATTATATCGATGGAGAAATCACATGTAATTGGATGGTATATCATATATAAAAAATAATTAACAGTTTTTATTTATTATTTACATCAGTTATACTGATTATTATACCCATCCAAATAATGATGTGTTTGAATAACCAACTACACCACAACATGGAGATGGTAATATATACATACACACATATGGTGACTTTGTGTTTTATAGGTTGGATAGAATAATGAATATGGTAGTAATATTTTTATAATAACATCACAGCATATAGATGATATTGGAGTTACTATTTTAGAGTGTAAAGAACAAGGAATGACGAATTTGAAGAAGAAATGAACCCAAAAGAATTGATGGAATACTTACCTCTTCTTTAGGATTTTCATTTTGATTTGATAAAAATATGCTCCATAGGTTGGCTTTCTGGCCAAATGAGGCCTCTAGAATTAAGGTATTAAAGTAGGATGGATATTTGGGTAGGGTTTTTCCAAGAAAAAATTCTTTGGAGATGTTAAATTAAGAGAATGGGGAGTGCCCTTTTATAAGAGAGGTGAGGGTCACTTTAAGAAATGATTGAAATATTATTTTATAATAAAATAATTTTCGGTTTCTAATGGCTCAATATTGATTTATTTATAGGCTATGGTGGGGATGGGTTGAGAAAATCTTATACAATAAGTTTTAGATAGGGTTAGGTGAACATATTAACCATAACTTTTTTATTTAACTCTTGGTTTAATAGTTTGACATTTACCATGTCTCTTTCAATTTTTATATTATATGGTTAATACACTTACTATAAAATTACAATAGAACCAAAATTTTTTAATTAATGTCATATATATTATTATATATGTTTTTTGGATGAAAATTATATTTTATTACTATTATATTAATTAATAATATAATATTTTTTAAAATAACTATTTTATGTCAATTTTGACACTATTTGGCATTTGATTTTTGTTAAAATCATAATAGCATGATTACGTCAAAAAAGTGATTGATTCAACCCTAACATGTCATATTAACCGATATAATTAGTTTAATTTATCAGAATACTCAAATTACCTTTATATGGGTATTTATAATATAAATTATTTCAATCTTTTATTAATAATGTAATTATTTCATCATCATTGTGTCATAAATAAATGTAATTATGTAGTGTCTAAAATATAAAAATAAAATACCATTATGTAGGAAATATTTTTTACCTTTCTAATGAATATTTATAGTCTAATTTATCTTATTTCTAATTCTATAATAAAAATTTTTTAGTTATGAAAACTTGAATTTATTACTTTTAACTCTTCTTTAATTTAAATAACAATAAATGCCCTAATCTAATCCAAGTAGATCTAAAGGATCATATTTTATTCCTAACTTTTTTATGGTCGAATTACACATATCCAATAGAATTAATGCATGATTTATGGTAGTTTGGTATTATTATAATATTCTTTTAACCATGAATTACCCTATTTACCTTTAATTTTAGTAAATAACAGTTTAAACGTTACGATTTACCAAAAATTATTTTCAATATATTTAACCACATTATAATTACTGATATCAACTGTTTCTCTCATATTTTTGAATTAAATTTCATAGAAGTGGTAAAATTATGTTTTATGAAAATTTGCAAATGCACATATGAGGTGGGTAAAAGGCAGTAAAAAGATAAATAAAATATTTATACATATAAATTATTATAAACTGATGCCATTGAATTAAATAGAACTTATATAGATATTATTTATCTGTTTTGACCTAAAATAAATATAAATAAAATAAATAATTATTTAAAAAATAAGTCGATTTTAAACAACTCAGTGTTTTTCACTATTCATCAAAAATTTAATGTATTCAGAAAAAGGCAAAAAATTCACCCTAAGATAATTTTGTTATTCCAAATTTAAAAAATAATTTTATTTTACCATTTTCAACTCATAGATGTTTCATTAATTACATTAAAATTAATTCCCATTGTCAAAACCAAAAAGTAAATTTTAAAAAATAATTACTATCAAAAGATTGACACTTGTTTATGTCCACTTTCAATGTAAAATTACATAAAATGACCATAATCTGATTAAATGGAAAAAATATAATCTAATTATAATTCCAAACCATTAAAATGTTTAATTCAACATTTTATGTTATTTTGATTAAAAATGTTTTTTCAGTTAAAATATAGTATTTTTCATTATTCAACCAAATATGAATGTAATCAGAAAAAACACTGAAAATTTATTGAAACTAAATTATTATGTCTCGATTATGAATAATATGTTTATTTTGTAAAATGTAATATATTAAAGTTTCAAATATTATATTTAAAAAATGGTTCTCCATTACATGATTGTAAATTCTCATTTTTTGAAAAATACATACTTTATCTAAAAAACTGAATTGGTTCTTAAATTATTTCTATGAAACTGATCATATGCATTCTATAATTATAGGGATTATATAATTTTCAAAATTCCATAAATAATATTCATAACCACTTTTTAATGGTTAGTTTGGTATGTCATGGTGCGCTTGAACTCAGTGTTGTGTGTAGTGCAAGTTATTGAATTACATTGATGAAATAACGTACTCTAAAATCATGGGGTGTTACATTCTTCCCTCCTTTAATAAATTTCATCCTCCCAATCATAAATTGTTTTTCGAAAATAAAATGTTGAAAATATAAAATACCTTTGTGGGAAAACCCACTTCGGAAATTGGGTTAATAATATTTTGTCATAGTAAGAGGAAACTGGGAATGAAAGAGTCACGACTAAATTAGGATCTTGATTAGGAGAAAATTGGTGGATATTATAGACACATAATTAGAGGGAAAATGTAAATATTTTTAGGGAGTGATTGAGGTCATCAGTTTGAAACATTGTAGAATTGAGGGACTCAAAGCCATCAATATATGATGATTTAAAATATCATTGCTTCAAAAAACCCGAGGTTTTAGGATAACATATTTGAGTTGTATGATCCATTTACTAAGGTTTAAGAATAAATTACTTCATAAAATAAGAGAATAAAGAAAATGTATACATTACAAGTAGAGTTCCATCATTTATCAAATTTCTACGACAAACTCATCATTCACTCTAAAAGATAACAGAACTAAAAAAATATATTTATCCTACTTGTATAGGGTTCCAAAAAAATGAATTTATAATTCACATATCAGAAACTTGTAACAAAATAAACTACATTATACAATCTATGGACTTCACGTAGTCCAGTTCTAGGCGATAAATTCTAATTGCACTATGGTTGTGGGTTCCATTCCCATAGCTTTGTCTGACGTGACGGGTTGTCACACGGTCTGTGTGTTGTCCTTTTTATAAAATTCCAAAAATAACCTTAACTATAGTATCTAATTAAAAAACATAACCAATTCCAACCATTAGAATTATCCTAAATACTTCTATACAAACTCACAACCCAAAATTTATAAGGAAGATAAACACCATGAAGATCCTTTTTTCCATATAATAGCATATGAACACCTTCATCATGTATTATTTTAAATCATGGTTACACCCTGAATTACCATAAAACCTTATTGATTACATTCATGACCCCTTACCCTATATATAATACTGAATAAATTCATTTTATATAAAAATATTGAATATTACAACAATGATGAAATAAACATACTATTAATTAGTTCTAAAGAAGTCAAGAATATCCACTATAATTTATCCAAATCAACCATCTCTTATTCCAAAATCCCTACCTCATTATCAGAACCATATTAAGGATTACATTTCCTTAAACCATGTAATTTTACAAAATCTATATCTTACTATTAGGTCACTTTTATTAGAAACATATGATCTCAAATCCTCAATAAAATAGTGCTGCAGTAGAATCCTTATTTATCTCCATAATTCAAATAATCAGTATATTATTGATACAACACTTAAATGAAATAATTCTACAATAAAAACATAATAACAGTAGTCATTCCTCTTTATATTAGGTAGTATCTTAACTTTATTATTATCCAATATCATCATTTAAGGTATACTCTGATTACTGGGACATTGATTTGTGTAGTATCCCAATGCCCTGCAGATGAAGCATTGTACATTTGAAGCCGTTTCTTACTCTTGTATGAAGGTAAATGGAGTACTTTTTCTCCACACTTATAAGAAACACACATTACCTTCAAGAATTTACCAAGGTGATTCTTTCCATATTTATAACATTTGGAAAAATACTTCTTTTCCCTCTTCCCATTATCCATCGTTCTCTTTTCCATCCTTTTCTACTCTGGCTTCCCTTCAAATCCCCGGGACTTAGAGAATTAAATACATAACTTATTAACACATGATACTATTTCTTCATAGGTTTAGAATACAGTGGGGACTGTTTCCCATATAAATTTTTGCTTAATAATGTGAAATATATGATCCTTCTTACTCTTTGGATCGTACATATTGCTTGAGTTCACATTCCTTCTACTCGGTGCCATTTCAATATAATGGCATACAATAGGTTATTTTATGAATAGAAATGAATCCTTAAAATCTTGTAAAAGACCTAACGTAAATTGAATATTTTATAGATATAATCCATTATCATGAAAATATTTTCCTTGAGGAGTTATATACACATAAATCCTTTATAATTATTTGTAATGAAAATGATAATTATTCTTAGAATATCCCCTAAGAGTGGCGTACCCATGACTGTAGCATGGCACTTTTTCGTGCACCAGTTCCCATTTGAGTCTAGCTCAAAGAGGTGTTTTGATGATTTGCCCCTAGTTACATCTATGCTAGATCCACCTCTACCTACTCGTATCCAGATCGGGATGTATTTGACTGGAGAACATGAAAAATATATATATATGCAAAATTCTTCATAGTTCTTCTATATTAATTATCAATGTCTGTCTTTGGGTAATATGCTTTAACCAGAGTTTATCTAAATATAGTATCCAAGGTTATTGCTAAATTTCCTATGAAAATAACTATAACGCCCTAACCCTAGATTCGCCGAGTCGGTGCATTGTTTTAATAAATTTGCATGATTACAAGGAATCATGTCCTGAAAGACTGATCAGTTTAGCAGTCTTGGAAAATAGATTACAAACATGAACGTTACATTACACTTTCTAACATACATCACAAAAAAATAAACCTTTGATAATTCCATTGTTCCCTTAGCATAACCATACATCTCAAACATAAAACTATTCTTGGGATCTTCAGAAAATAAAACATAAGAATGAAGTGAGCTCAGATGCTCAGTAAGGGTAAATAATTTTGTAGAAGCTATAAACATTTAAAGCAAAATGTGTAATTGAAACCATTGACTTTTTTAACATAAACTTCAATATAATATGGAAAAAATAAATAATAAATTACTATATAAACATGCACATTGATATTCTACTAGACGAATAATCACATGTAATAACTAATTTCATAATGAGGGAATGTATAGTATCAGAATTAAATTCGGTGGCAAGGCTTCGTTCCAGGACCTAGTGGATAACAGTAACCAGACCCCAACCAGGAGAGCATCTATAACCGGACTCCAAACCGGAGAGCCTCTGTAACCAGAATCCAACCTGGAGAGCCTCTGTATCTAGACTCCAACACGAAGATCCTCGGTAACCAGACTCCAACTCATAGAGCCTCTGTAACCAGACTCCAACCCTCAAAGCCTCGGTAACCATACTCCAACCCGGAGAGCCTCAATTACGAGACTCCAACCCAGAGGGATGCTGTAACTGGACCCCAAACCGGAGGGCTTACTATTAGCGGTCCCCATCCTCGAACATAGTTTTCCAATACATTCATCATTATAAAATATTGCAATATAACATAAACATTCATATTAAAACTTGCATACGAAATTTCAATAGTTTTTCCATAAACAATGAATGGAATAAATATAACACATCCACCATCAAACATATCACAAAACATTAAATACAATATGAAATATTTTTATCATAATAAATACACTTCAAAAAAGATTAAAATCCATTAAATTATGTTGACATAATCCAAAACGACCAGTAAAATTCTTTGAGCGAAATACCGCTTTTTCATGAAATCATTTACAATTTTTACAATTCATAAAGGTATGTGTTTAAAATTGATTTTGGAATAAATGTTTTCAAAACGACTATGAAACATTTTAATGTAATTATAACACCAAAAAAATTATTTCCTTATAAATAAATCCTTAAAATCATTTTGAAAACATTGACATTAATTAAAATGGTTTAGAAATATAAAACATTAAAAAAAATTATGATCTAGTTAAATAGACCCTCCTATTAAACCTTAAAAGATTCCTATATAAATAATATTTATAAAATATCAGTATCTATGATAATCATGTCCCAGGAATTACTTACAAATGAGCAATTGCAAATAACAATTAGATTGAGGAAATAACACTTACCTCATAATAATTAATCCAGTCATATGAAAAATATTCAATAACCATCCAATGAATCATATAAAATCATGAATAAAAATAGAATCATTAAAATATATATCAAATTGTAGTACAAAACACACCACATGAAATAAATAAGTGGTGAACAATGGAAATCTCCTGAAATTAAAAGTGAGATAAGAATCCTCGTACCATGTACTTTTGTTTAGTTGATGGTATGTTTAACCTCCTATATAATGTGGTTGTATGTTATTAATGTATTCAATAACCATATAAATATTTATGATATCATAAATTATTCATTAATTACTTTATACTACCCATTGAATAATAATTTCCCTGTTAAATTAATATTTTGGGTAATAATCTCTTTCTTTATCATACGTGTTTTAACTTGTTTTTCATGATTGTTTCACTTAGATTATTATTTTTATACATCCAGAATATATAAAATCATATTTATATAGAATATAAATATTAATAATAGACATATATATGAAATGGGAAACATTATTTATGGAGATGATAGACCGTATGTACACATAAACGGTGTTTCCATTTTCTTATCGTATTGAACGGAACTAAGTGAATATTATATATGTAATTAAAAATATATATATATATATCTCTAGTATCATTATTATGTCATATATTACATACTTATTAAGGATATATATTTTATAATCATTGTTGAATGGTGAACGTGGAAATAAATCTCATCGCTTCTTGGAGACGGTAATCCATACGTATGTACGAGAAATAATAGCATTATATTGATGGTGAAATTATATTTAATTGGATGTTATATCTTATATACTTAATATTTAACATGTTATATTTATTATTTACATCAGTTATACTCATTATTATACCTATCAAAATAATGATGTGTTTTAATATCAAACTATACCACAACTTGGAGATGGTAATCCATTCGTGCGCACATATGGTGACTTTATCATTTATAGGATTGATAGATTAAGGAATATGGTTGTACCATTTTGATAATAAAATCTCATTATATAGAAGATACTGGATTTATTATTTTAGAATTGAACCAACAAGGAAATATGATGTCGAATAAGAAAAGAACATGAAAGAGGTGATGAAATATATACCACTTCTTCGAGTTCTTCCGTTGGATTAGATAAAAAGGGCTCCATATGAAGGATTTATGACCAATGGAAGGAAAATATGATGAAAGGAAGAAATTTTGTAAGATATTTGCGATGTTTTTGGCTGAGAAAAAATGCTTTCGAGGCGTGAAATTAATAAAAGGGGAAGTGCCTTTTTATAAGAGGTCCGGGTCACATTAGGAAAATCTTGAAATATTATTTTATAATAAAATTATTTTCAGATTATAATTGATCAAAAAATACTATATTTAGAGGATAAGGTAGTTATGGGTTGAAAACCTCTCAAACAATATATATTTGACAGGTTTAGGTTATCATAATTACCATAACATCTAGATTTAACTCTTAGCAAAATAGTTTGACATTTACCATGTCTCTTTGTATTTTTATAATTTATTGTTAATAAACTTACTATAAAATACCAATCGAACACAAGATGGTTCATTAATGTCATATATATTATTATATAAGTATTTTTTCTGAACCTTATATTTATAGAACTATTATTTTATTTAATAATTTAATATTTTCTTAAAATACTATTTTATGACTACTTTAAAACTATTTCGTATTTGTTTTTTATTAAATTCATGACAGAATGATTTCTTTGAAAAAAAATTAAATTTATGAACCATAACATGTCATATTAACATATAAAATGAGTATAATTCATCATATGTCTCAAATTAAATTTATTTGGGTATTTATAATATCAATTATTTTAATATTTTATGAATAAGGTAATTACAACATCATTTTTGTGCAAAAAATAAATTTATGAATTTAATGTCTAAAAATGATAAATAAAATACAATTATGTTGGAAATAATTTTATATTTCTACTGAATATTTATATTTGAATATATCTTATGTATAACCATATATTTAAATTGTTTTATTTATGAAAACTAGAATTTAACACTTTTAAATCTTCTTTAAATTAAATAATAATAAATGTCCAAATCTAATCCAAGTGGACCTAAAGGATCATATTTTATTCATAAGGTTGTTTTTGGTCGAATTAAACATATACAATATAATTAGGACATGTGTTATGGAAATTATGTATTATTATAATATTCTTTTTACCTTGAATTACCCTATTTAACTTTAACTGTGCTAAATAAAAGTAAAAAGTTATTGTTCACAAAAAATTATTTTCATCTTATTGAACAACATTTTACTTACTCATATCAACCGTTTCTTTTGGATTTTTTAAATTCAATTAGAAAAAGCAGTAATATTAAGTTTTATGAAAATTTTCAAATTCTCCTAGAAGGTGGGTAAAGACGGTAAAAAGTTCGATACAATTTTTATATATCCAAAATTATTATAACCTAACTCCAATGAATTAAATTGAAATTATTTAGCTATTATGTATCTATTTTGAGATAAAATAATTTTAAATATAATAAATAATTATTTAAAAAAGTATGTTTTAAACAATAACTTAGTGTTTTTCACTATTAATAAAAAATTGAATGTTTTTAGATAAATACAAAAATTTCATCCTAAGATAATTTTGATATTCCGAATCCAGAAATGAATTCTATTGTACCAATTTAAAAAACATTAAAGTTTCTATAATTAATTTAAAATTAATTCTCGTTGTCAAAATGTATTTTTAAGAAATAATAACTATCAAAATATTGACAAATTGTTTATGTCCAATTTCAAAGTGAAATTACATACAATGACCATTATTGGATTAAATGGTAAAAATATAATCTAATTATAATTACAAAACATAAAAATCTATAATTCAACACTATAAATTATTTTGATTCTATTTTTTTTCCAGTTAAAATATAGTATTTTTCACTATTCAACGTAATATGAAAGTTATCAGAAAAAACAACAAAATTTTATTAAAAATAAACTCATATGTCCCGATTCTAAAGAAGATGTTTCTTTTGTCAAATTGAATATATAAAAGTATCAAATATTTTATTTAAAAAGTGTTCTCCATTAGAAGGCGGTAAAATTGCATTTTTTTAAAGTACTTATTTTATCAAAAAAATGTATTTTTTCATAAATTATGTCTATGAAACTCATAATATGGATTATATAATTATATGGATTATATAAAGTTCAAAACTGAGTTAATACTATTCAAAACCGCTTTTTAACAACTAGTTTGGTAAGTCGTGGTGTGCTTGAACTCAGTGTTGCGTGTTGTGTAAGTTATTGAATTACATTGAATAAATAGCGTAATATGAAATCTTGGTGTGTTACATATGAGTATATTTATATCACACTAATATTGACTATCCTCGGGTTTCTATACCCTAATACGATTTTTTTATTTCATTCTTGTTTTATCATGGATGGATTATGTGATTTTATGGGTGATTGGGATTCACATGTGGTGAGGATTGTTCTTTTTATGTATTTATCTCCTTTTAATATTTTATGTGATATTGTATCAGCCTTTGGTATAGAGTTATCTATGTATCATCATGTATTTTTTTATTTAAATTATTAAAATATTATTATATATCTATTTTAATATTCATTTTTGGGCTCATGTATTATATATTATTTTTCTAGTTAATTTTATATTTTTTGTGATGGTTATATCATTAAAATTAGATCTAAAGGATACCCAATAATTATTTTAGAACATCTCAGTGGGAGAACCCATTCATAAATTGTTGAGAAAATTTGGGAATTTATTAAAGTGGAAATACAAGGATAATATATTAAAAATGTAAGTGAACAAGAATACAAATAAGGGTAATGGTACAACGAGGAACATTATCATTATTCAAGGGTTCTAGGATTAATATTGAGTTAATATTTTAGTCTATAATAATATTTTTGGTCATGATTGGTTTCATGATTTAAATTCATCAAAATTATCCCCAATTTAGAATGTTTAGTGAGGTCTACATATTAAACTTCATATTTCAATTTTATTAACCATTTTTTGTCTCTCATTATTTTTACAATTCTGAGTTTTTACATAGTGTCCATATTGGATTTTTATAGGGTCATGAAGTATTTTCATGTTTTTTTATGTTCGTTTGGATATCCTTATAAACTACATGTTTAACAAATATATTGGTCAAAAATATAAAATTTAAATTGTTATATGACTTTCCAAAGTTCCATCTTTCCATGAATCTATATTGGTTGTCATTCCACATCCTATTTGGCTTATGATTTTGGATTCTCTTGTGTAATATCCAACATCGGGGGTGTTATGGTAGTTCTAGTGTAATGTTGATATTGTGGTGGTGATATTTTTGAATTTTGAGTTTTTTTTTTGTTGAAAATAGTTTTTTTATAAATAATGTCACTATTAAAATAGTTTTTGACTATACAGTATACATGGGGATCACTTATTAATTTCATCTTGGATGTCATATAATCACGTTTTCTTAGAAAATATGTAAATATTATTTAAAACATTTATTTATTAAATTTTTTGGGTATGTTAAACACTATATTAGTTGATTTACTAATGAGGACCTCAAAATTTTTTAGTATCAAAATAATATTATTCCTAATGGTGAGGATATTTGGATCCTAGTAATTTTACATTTTAAAATAGATTATTTTCGATGAATAAAAATAGTGTGGTAAATGAGATGAACACTATATGAAATGTGAGTGGAGTGATTTGGATTTTTTTAGTGATTTATTACTGAAAAACATTTTTAGATTACACATTATATAATGAATGTGGGATGTCAAATTAAATATTATTGTTTCAAAAAAATTATTGTCTTTAAATTACCGTTTTTAAATGATTTTTCATTCATTAGGGAGTATAGTTTATTTTAATAAAATATGCTTTTCGGAATGTGAGAATTAATTTTTTAATATGGGTTTTAGATTATTTTTTACCTATGTGATGGGTCTGACTAAATATTTTAATACGTGTAAAATGGATGACTTAATTTTTGTTTTTGTACATATATATAATTCCTCCTTGAATGATCATGAGTCAAAAAAAATGTTAATGTTCCTCAGTATTTAAAACTTCATTTTACGATATTTTAAAAACTCTAATGGAGTATCAGTTCTTGTTCCAATTTTTAATAATTTAATGTAATGTTTGTGAACTGTTTTTTATGACATTTCAATTGTTTTTTTTGGTGGTAGAAATTTTTTAGTACTTTTTCATTATGATTTCGGATAATTATATCATTTTGGTTGATATTATTTGTGTTATCCTTTAATTCTTATTTTTTATTCAATCTTATAAATATAGTTTTAATGAAAATCTAGTTCCATGTTCTCCCTTGTGACTTTAACAGATTCTTTGGTAATGTTTTCATAATTGCGGTATCCATGAATGGGTTGTGTATTGTTTTTAAGATTGAGATTGAAATTGGGGTTTGTAAATCATCATATAAGGATAATGTTGATTCTAGATTTGATTACAGACTATATGTGGTTGGTTAAAATATGGTTTTTTTCAATGAGTCACTATCATGGGTATTACATTGAAAATTAATTTTTTGTATGATTATAGGTTAGTGTTAATATAATTTCTCGGAAAAGGAACATAATTTTTCACTAAATTAAATAGATTATGTGATATGTTAGGGTATATGTAATATAGTCCATTGAAACCTAATTTATATGGTTTTTGGGGTTTTGGATCATTTTTTAGACCCAATACTTTGATATTAGATATTCATTTCCATTGGTTTTGTCCATGTGAATCATGGGAATTAGTTTCTTCATAGAGAAGATCATATTTTCTAATGATTATGGATTATGTGATGGGGTGAATTCCATATTAAATTTGTAGAATCACAATTGACATGGTTACAATATCTTTTTAGGAGTACTCAATTGAGAACAGTCCATTAATTTAATTCCAATTTGGGTAGATCATATTTGGTCTCTTTTATTTTATATATTTTTTGGATTCATATACTAGATTCATGCAATATTATTCCCATATTTTTAGTTTTATTTATGGGTTTATTGAAAATAAAACCAATATGATCCCATCGTTATCATCGATACCTTTGAGTTCCCATTGATCATTGTACATTTTGTATTGTATTGGGGTATTTTTACCCATATTATCCCTCAATTGTTTGACATGGTTCATTCTTTTTATAGAGATTGATATGTGGGGAGAATTGGTGTACACTCATTTCAATATTAGTATTAATTTTATATGATATTATTCAATCATTGTGTAATTTAAATCTATATTATTATTTATCAATATACATGGAAAATAGTGATTTTTCTATTTAGGCACTGATTATTTGAATTTGTTATGTTATCATATATAGAAACAATTATATAGATATATTTAAAATATTTTTTGAAGTAAATGGTTGGGTCTCAAATGTAGAACATTATTTGGTCCAAAATGAATAAGGAATAAGGATATCAATTCTGGTCTTTCCGGTGATGTTGTACATAAATAAAACATCAAAAATACTTGAGTAAGTATAAGACCATAAGATTATTATGTTCATAGTATTTCAAGAGGGGGTTTTTAGTTTTCGAACATGGTTTTTAATCTATGTAATGATATTGTTTGTGGTTGGTTTTCTGATTTAACTTCCACCACTTTCCCCCCTGTTTGGAAAATAACATGAAAAAAATATATTAAACATTATTTTAGTGAATTAAAAATGTGTAACATTTAAACCCTTAATATTTTTGAAACTAGACTCCATTTTTAAATTATTGTTTTTCTAAATAATGATTCACTTTTGTTGAAATAAATTGTTCATAAATTGTTAATCTCGAACCTTATTGTCTTTTATTTCAAGACGGTAGTCCCTTATCTCAACAATTTTCTCCTCCTCTCATCTTCCCTTAAACTCTATCATTGTCTTTATTAATCGTATTAACTCTAACTATTTTATTTTTATAGATTTCTGTTTCTGGGTATTATATTTACATATATTATTTTTTAAGGTAGAATAATTATTTTTAATCTATTTCTAGTTACTCTCTATCATATAAAATGTGTTTCAAATTGTTCCTGCTACAATGAGTCTCGTATTTATCTGTAAAAAATTAATAAATATAATAAGTTGATATTATGTATTTAAATTTATATTTATTATAATAGAATAATTTAATAAACCAATAATAGTGTTCCCAAAAATTTCGCATAATTTATTTTCATTCCATTTACATTTCACATTCCAATGTATTGTAAAAATTATCAGCATTCACCTTATAAATGGATCAAGTATTTTTAATATAGATCCTCATGAAATATTATTTTCATATAAAATTCATATGTTATATAATGTTCTTTTATTATATTATATAATTAATATTGATATAGTTAACAAGATAAGTTGTTTTTAAATTTTATTAAAAGAATATAAAAAGGGGTGTGAATGTTTCAAAAAAATATATCCTCATTAGCTAATTTTAGAATACTATTAGTGTGGTTGTTATGAAAATTTTTCTAAATGAATTATTTGTACCACAATACCTCTAGATGTTTTTTTCTTATTGAGGTATCATGTGGGATAATGTTTTTTATGTGGATTTTATGGTTGAGAAATGTTTTAATGAATACATTATAATTATAATAGAATTAATTTTTTTATTACTATATTTGAAATTGGTGGATGTTGTTATATTTTTTAATGTTCATATAATGTGTGTTTTGATAAATATTTTTATTCAAAATTTTAAATGAAATTATCATGGTTCATGAAAAATATTTTGTATTCTACAAAACATTTGTGATGGATCAATCGAAAAATTTAGTAATTTTGTTTTGTAAATGTGTGAGACACTCATTGATCACCTTTAGAATAATGATATATCCAAGGTGGATTGTGATTCTATATGTCATGATTTATATTTTTATTTTCATATAAGTGTGTAATAATATATCATCATGTTTTTTTAAAATAAATTCAATTTGATACATATGATGGTTTATATATCCTCTAATCTATTTGGATTGTAATGTGATACATTTTTAGATATTTCATGGCATGTATGAATAAAATACACAGTTTTCATAAATATCTTATTTAGAGAATGTACCCTAGATATATCTCATTGGATAAACCAATATGGGTAGCGGAGATGAGAAATAATCATTTCTAATCAATTTGAATCAAGGTATCATGGAAAAAAAGTATTTATTTATACTACAATGTGAGTAATGAGGACAAAGAAAGGTTCAATAATAATATTACATTTTCTATATAATTATTTTGTATTATTATTTCTAGTTTCCAATAATTATTCTGTATATGTCTATGGACTTATTAATAAACCATAGGGGATTTAATTTCCTCATACGGTTTCATTCTCTAAGATTGAATTATTATTTACACGATTTTTAGTTATTATCTTGTACTTTTATTTATTGATTCATTGGATCCAATATGGGTTACATATACCATCTATTGTTTTTTGAATTAATTTGTTATCATGTTATTTTAAAATGCTATTATATTTATCTTAATGATGAAAAATTAATCGGTTATTTCATAAATTAAATTTAATAAGGTATTTTAAAAATTAGTTTTTAAGAAAGTTATGGAAAAATAGACAAATATTATTTCACATTCAATTATATTATTTTTATGAGAATAATATATTTTAGTGAAATTAATTTTAAAAAAATTTATGTACAGTATTATTTTTTTGAAAATTGATAATTTGGGTAAGCTTATATGTTTCAAGTTTATAATATGGGATAAATAAAGCATCTTAAAACCGCCATTTTTCATGTTTCACCAAATAAACATTAGAAAAAATATTACAAAGGTTATTTCCATAGTCTAAATAGATGATGAGAAGATATATTGTTTACGTCACAGTAATATAGATCTTATATAGTTCCCTTATATCTCTATCTGATTAAGTAATTAGGTTTAGGATCCCCTAAAGGTAAATGGTAAGTGTGGTGAATGACTGAGAGTCCCTATAGGGGATGTTGAAGCTATTATTTTCATTATCCTATTGTTTTTTAAGATTTCTTGTCTTCAATTTTCAGCAGATGTCTATGTACAAAATTTGGCCCTATTTTACATAAATATTTTATTTATGCATGTATTACTATATTACTATTCCATATATATTTTATTATTTTATTTATTTTAACAATTTGTTTATTTTATTTTGATAGATTGGGATAATTCATTACCATTTTTACTTCATGATATCTGGAGGCATTATTCAAGAGATTAGTGATGAAGAACAACCTTAAGGTTATTTCAAGACTTGGTTTGGTACTAGTTATAGAGGTATCCATATAATACTTCATCACAATCGTCCATGAATCCTCTCATGAAAATGAAAATTAATAGTATTGAATAGTATTGGTAAATATATGAAAACAATTATTTTGTAAATAAGTAAAATTACATCTCATTTTCATATGGCTCTCTAACTAAGAAATTCATAAGACTAATTGTATTTATAAAAAACATATGAATGAAAGATAAACAGCTTCCACTTACCTTCTAGTTTTTTAATCTCATTACCTAATTTAAAATTTCATGTTCTATCATCCTATCTATAATTAATATTGTAACCCATGAATACATTACATATATCGTTACATAAAAATGTTTAACAACTGTATGTCGAGAATATATTTAAACTCGTGTGTGGAGCATTGTACCTCAACTAAATATAACCATTGCATGCACACTATTGGAAAACTGTAATCATCATTACCAAATAATGTTATATTTTATAAACTAATTATCCTATGTCAAACTCATTCAAGTATATTAAATCGTAGTGTAATCATATCATTAATCAACACGTACTCTACACAATTTTCTCTGACATCTAGTACAAGACTCCAACTCAGACTAGAACATTCATAGATAGGTGAAAATAAGAGGCTATAAATATTTTAATCACCAACATAGATATTGTGGTTAAAACCATTACCTGAAAAATTTTGAGATCAGATTCTTAACCAACATGAGTAGTAATTTCAATTAAATCTAAAAAAATAGAAATAAATATCATTAAAAACCATAAAATGTGAAAAATAGAATTTTAGTGACTCATTTACTCCTACCATCTAACGTGACACCAAATTTAACAATTATGGAATATAAAAATAGTTTTTATAAATTACTATGTTCATAATGATTCAATAACATTTATAACATTCCCTTGTAATTATAAATTTATACAGATTAATTTGTTAAATTTGTTTTAACATTATTTTAAATAGATTTATTCCCTTATAAAGAAAATACAATATAATTTCTATGATAATTTCTATATTTCAATCTCATTCCCCTTAAATCATTAATCTACCCATCCCATGGTTTTTTTTTAAAAAAATTAATGTAAAAATCATTCAAATATAAGGAACATGACTTAAACATTACATAATCTTGTGTTTTAATCATGATTTTACTTCCCTTCATGATTAGTATATTTTTTAGGTTTATAGAATTAGATAATTATGCCAAAACTCCTACATAAGCACTCAAACAATATAATGTAGTGACTTATACACAATATCCATTTAATTAAAATAAAAAACATTAAAACAAAACATGTTTTTGTTTTCATGATAAAATCATCACGACATTCATCTTGATTTCCTCTTTTCCCTTACACATCCTTATACACTGTTATAAATATTCTAAAACATTGGAAAATAAATAAAAAATCATAGTAAGTGGATTATAAATAATGAATGAAACCTTTATTCCTTTAATACAACCAAACCCAGCAAAATATTTTCACAATGTTATACATTTCACCCGAAAACAAAATATATTTTTCTCTGCTTACAAAATCACAAGATTCATGTAAAAAAATATAAAAAATAAATCATAATGTTGATATAGGGAATCATTTCAATATAACTCTTAAAAATACTATTTCTATTATATATATATAGGGAGTAAACTTCAAATTTTCATTTTGATAATTACAGTTGTATATTCCCTTAACATCATTGTAGAAACCTTACATGTTAATTATGTCCCTAAACACAATCTATTGTAGAGATATAAGAGGCTCACCCACCCCCAGTTTTTCATGGAACCACATATCCTTATAAATAATACCCATAAACCATGACGTCGACATAACACATAACTATTACATAATATTAACATCCTTGAAAAAATTACATTACTATTTTTGAAATCTCTTTTTATTTTTACATAGTTCAGCACTTATTATTATATTTTTTACCATTGGGGTTGAAGCCTCATTTTTGATAATAATGAAAGTTTATATCTATATAATTTGGTATAGGGGGACCCATTACATAGCCAATAGGCCTAGGGGAATGAAATCTAATATACATGCCCCAAAATATTATTTTTTGGCTCAGAGATCCCATTAGTGAATAGTACTTCTATAGTATATGGACTGCTACTTTATCGTCGCTACTACAGTTCCAGCTATCGTTCCTCTCGCATTATAGTGTCATGGCTGTTATAGTTCCACAATTTCTAAAGTACTGCTATAGTGCCACGCTCTAGTGATGCTACAGTGCCCCTAAAATTCCTCACTAACTAGATTCGATCTTGTGTCTTTTGGATTCCATCTAAGAGCCTTTACCACATTGGTATAGGATCATTATCACTAAGTTGTGCACTTATAATTGATTACATATATTATGAATATAATATTGGAAACATGGGTAGGATATTTAAGAACATTAAAGTGACATGCAATTGATATATTTCATTTTTCCATATATGATATAAATTATTCCTTAAATATTTTGAAATAATATCATAAAAAGTAACTTTAAAAGAGGACAATTAATGCAATGTCAGTTACCTTGAGTCCAAAATGTCATATTCATTCTTAATCAAACGGAATAATAAAATTCAGTTAATTATAAAAAAAATTGGATATTTTAATTTTTTATTATTTATATTATTTATCTTATTACAAATTTAAAATAAATATTAATTTATTTTAGATCACGTTTTATGCTTGGATAATATTCAGGACTTTAGTCCAAAATAACTATGATATGATGCCTATATTAAATGTGGTCATTATTAAATCATCACCAAAAAGATAATCATGAAATAATGATTTCTTTTATATAAAAATTCTACTTTTAAATACATCCATATCATATGGATATACAAAATTAACTACGTTACAAATGTGGAGATAGTCATTTGTACGTACTCATGAGTAACATTTATGTTGTTCAGTAATCATTATTAAAAGAATGTAAATATAATTTTAGATTTCCAAAAAAATCATAATATAATTAATATAATAATAATATATCAAATTTTTAATATATATTCCATGTGATGCTGTTGTGAAAATGAATCTCATAGCTTCATGGATGTGATAATTAACATGTATGGCCTAACGACGTTATACACTTTTTTGTTCATTGAATTGTATGAAACAAATGATATATTTTCTTATAATAATGATAAATATGTCATTAATATTTAATATATAAAAAATTCAATCATTATTACTTATATTTTTTGATGGTGATGAAAAATGAATTTAATGGGTTTGAGATGCAGTACTACGTCATAAACATGATGGACAAATTATATTCCCATTTGATTGATGTGATGATTGATTTAGGAGGTTATATTAAGAAAATAATATATAATAAAATTTATTATAAATTTGTTTTTATTTAATAATGTTTTAATAATAATTCAAGGTTTTTTAAGAATAACCAAATCAGATATACTAAATAAAAATTTATAAAATTCCATTGGAAAATCTCTTTTATAACACATAAGTACCACTGAAAGAGGCCTTGTGACTATTAAAAGTGTTGTATATGTTTTTAGGGATTAAATTATGGTAATTATTTATATATTTACTAAAACATATAGGTTTTTAAGTATCCAGAAATTAATATATAATTTTTCCCTTTTATTCGATATGGGAGGGGCACTCTTAGAATTCATGGAACTATTAAATTAATATTAATTAATTTTCAATTAAAATTGGATCAAAAATAGTAATTTTAAATTATATGACAGTTATGGGTATAAATACATTAATTAAATGAAATTTATGATTGTTTATAAATTTTTTAGTCCTTATTGACTTGCATGAACAATTATTTATCCAATTTAGCACCTATCGCGAAAACATAAATTATTTCTTATCAATGGTTTATATTATTACTATAAAAATAGATGCAAACCATAACTGAATCAATTATTTTCTTGTAGAAATTAATGAAATAATTTTTTAAAAAAACATATATTTTTATTAATCTTATCTCATTGAATCAAATATTATTTATTTAAAATACCCTAAATGTCAATTTTAACACTATTTATTACAATAATTTTTAAAAATATTATAAAAACATGATATATTATAACAATTTATTTAAACACCTTAATAGAATACAAATGGTGTCTTAATATTTTATAGATGACATAAATGAGCTTGAATTATATTTATTTTAATATTCTTCAAATCATTTAGTAGATATTTACTTTAAAAATACAATTACTATATCATATTTATATAAGACATTAACGTGATTATTTCCCACAAAAAAAATTAAAAATATAAAAATAGTTATTTTATATTATATTATACAATTATTAGTAGACCATATCTCATAGATTTCCCCATAAAAAATATTTCACCTCATAAAAATTAGAGTTTGATAAGTTTGGATATTCATTGATAAAATATTATAAATTTATTATTTCACCCAAATGGATATAAATGGAATCATAATAGATCAGTAATTATTAATTGATAGAGAATACTCATCTATTAAAATTCAGTTAAATTTTTTGGTTATTTTATAATATTTATAATATTGTTTTTACACCGTAATTACCTGATTTACCCCTATCCTTGCAGAAAAAAATTACAAAAGATAATATTCATATAAGAATAAAAAAGGGAAATAAATAAAAAATTGACTTTATCATTCCAAATTTCAAATCCATTTTTCAAAATTAAAAACACATAATTGTATAAAATTAAAACAAAAACAATCACTTAGATGGTGCGCAATAAATGGGGTTTAAATTCAAATAGTCCAAAAGATTGAAATGTTTTTATATGCAAATTTAATATAAAAATTATTCTAATTACCAACATTGGAATAAAATATTTACAACTGATCTAATTTTACATAAAAACATGATATAATTAATCATTATAAATTATTTATATTAAAATTGGTTTTATAATTGAAAATCTATATTTTTCACTATTTTTCAAAACATAAAACATTGTATAAAGACCAAAAAATCAATCAAAGTACATTTTTATAATATAATTTAAAATAAAATCTGTGTATTGTAAAATATAATTAATAAACATGCAAAAAACTAGTTCTAAATCATTTTCTCTATTGAAAGGATACATAATTACCTTGATTAAAAATACATCTGTTATGAGTAAAATTTGATGTGGTTTTATATAATAACTAGAAAACACAAATGCTAAAAGATAAAAATTATATTAAATTTAAAATATTTTATTTTTTAATATAATCTAAGAAGATATATATATATATTTATTAGTACATTAGGTTTTCTTCACATTTAATTTGTTTTCTAAAAAACATTTCCATTTATTTTAAAATGTTTTTTTATATGTAATTAATCATTCATCATAGAAATAATTGAAAAAAATTGAACCATATTTTCATAATTAAGGTAATAATTTTCATACCCACAATTCTAATTAATAGGGTAATATGTTGAAATTTAAATAATAATATTTATTTTTTCTTTTATGCTCAATTTGGTGTATCAAGTATTTTTAAAATCATAATGTTTCCTTCTGAAAATATTATAATTTAAAATTATTCCCCCAACACATTTTAATAAATCATTTCTAATTTTTTTTTACTTGGGATGGGAAATTAGGGGTTTGAATTTTCAAAATACAGTTTTTTTATGACTCAAATTGTATAAAAGATTAATGAAACAGACACTTTTAAAGAATGAAATTGAAGTACATAGATCACATAAGATAACACATTCTAGGATTCCATGTTGGATTCATGGACATGGATGATAAAACATACTATGAAGTTTTGATTGGGAGTGATATAAAACATGGTCCTGGGAAAGTGAACTGTCAAAAAACTATTAATCTGTGATGGGTTAAAAGTATATAGACCCAAACAAAAACAAAATTTTATCCTCATATGATGAAAATACCTAAAAACAAATTCCTTAGTCAAACGGTATATAAACTCTGAAATTTACTAATACCTTAAAAACTAATGTCAAAAATTAATGTCATGACTCAAATAAAACTAATACCTAACATAAAAATTAACCCAACTAACCAACTCCGCAAAAGTCATTAATGACACTATGATCACAAAAAATATACCTAATGGGTTAATAAAATAGATAATAGAGGAATGAATTTTTAAAAATATTAACCTCTGCAACATTTCCACCACTTCAATAAATAGTCCATGATCAACTAAAAATGATGTAAAATATTTTTCTGCAAGCTTTTTATTTAAATCATTCTTGTTTAAACTCTAGGTAATCAACTATGGACTCACATAAGTAAATCTAATTAACTCTAGTTCACAAGGTTTATACTAACCATCATTTGATACCAACTTTAGGGAACTAACCCCCAAAGACTAGGGATGGTGTCTACGAACATAAAATTTGCATGATTTAAAGGAATAAATTCCAATAAATGAAATAGTTTAGTTTTGTTGGTAAAGAAAATACAAACATGAGTCTTGTATAAAAAATGAATAAACTAATTATAACTTAATTATTATTCATTATTTTAGGATTATTTTATTTATCTATGATATCCATACATAATATTCATTGTACACTACATGAGATCCTATGGAACTTAAACATAATATTGGTGAGCTCAAATGCTCAGAAAGGGAACTGTACAATAGTAGAAAAAATGTATAAATGAGAATATTATATATGGAAATTTAAATAACTGATAAAAAATGCAATGTGTTAAATAAAATATTAAAAAGTGAGTAAATAATATGGAATGTTAAATAACAGAAAATAATGTCATTTAATATGTCAACAAAAAAATAAATAAATCCATAGCTAATGTAAAATAAAAAGTCTCATGTGCAACAATAACAGAATCTAAATTAATTAAATGCTTCATTATCATATGCTACATTCACTACTACTAACGTGGCCTTTATCAGCAATAGAAAAGGGGATTAACATCACATAAATGTTTTGTTAATAGAGGCAAAGATAAAGGGGATCCCATTTATTAGCGCTTAGAACAGCGCCGATAAAGGCCACTTTTTCATCGCAAAAATTAAAGCACTGAAAAAATGTTTTTAATCAGTTCTATTTTTAGTGATGATAAACGATGCCTTTTAACAGCACTTTTTTAGTTCTGAAAAAAGTAAAAAAATGTAATAAATAATATATAATGTGGGGGATATTTTACATCACTAGACCTCCTCCCCCCCCCCCCATTATGAGCACTAGTTGGGACCCCCTCCCAACTCTACCATGCACTGCCCTTTCTGGCGCATCCCCCACATGCCCATGTGCCCCTCCTTTCTTCCACCCAAACTCAAACCTGCAACCTCCCTCTTATGCGCATGCACCTTTAGCACTAATCCATTTCATTTTTTCTCTATTTAATGATATATCTATTTATATATATATAGTTTTATTTATTCGTATATTAATATAGATTCATATTTATATAATTATATTTTGTTATATTAATACATATATATTTATTCATATATTAATATATATATACATATATACATTAGTATAATCATACGTATTTAAAATAATATATATTAATATTTTTTTATACAGTAATATAGATACAAATTAATACAAATATATTTAGTTATATTAATACATATATGTTTATTCATATATTAAAATAAATATATTTATTTGTATATTAATATATGTTTATATTTATATATATATATATTCTTATCTATATTCAAATATTAATTTATATATATATATATATATATTATAATTTTTTATTCGAATATTTAATTATATATTAAAATATTTTTATATGATTACATTTAAATAAATTTATAAAATATGTTTTTTATTTGTGTTTATATAAAAATAAATACATAGATATATATAAAAAAACACACACACATTTATATATGAATAAATACATATATATGTGTAGTTGAAAAGCCATAGAATGATATAATTACCATAACATCTAATCCAGAAGTCCATTTCAACTCCACAACTAATCATATCATAGAAAATAAATCAATATTCGATATGATATGTGGTACAGGCCTACCAGACATCCGGATCAGAAGATATACCTATTTAAATGTTAAAAATCAGGGTATCCTGACTGAAAACATAGTTTTGGAGGCCTTATTGGACTTTATGGGCCTTTTAAATGTGATAGAAGGTTCCCTTCAATCACAAGTGTGTAAGATATGGCACAAGCTTTGATTTGATATAATGTATTGTTCAAACGGACACTCGGATCAAAAGTTATGGCCTAATGATTTTTGAGTTCCATTTTCAACATATTTTATATCTTTTATTAGTTTTAATTTATTTTTAGTGTCTTTAAATTATTATTAAATGATTATTAATCGATGATAATTAAAAAATTATTAACTAAAATATTTTTTAAAATATTTTAAAGCTATTTTCAATAATGTTATTATATATTAAATGTAATAGTCTATTTATAATTATCTAAAAAATATTTAAAAAGTTTATATTATATTTATTTCAATATAAATATTCTTATATCAAAATATATTATTTTTTATGATTTTTTCGAAATATATACATTACCAGCTCCAGGAAAAAGAACTGATAAATCCCCCTATCAATGCTACTATAAAAATCCCTAATAAAGGTGTCCCCTTAAACTACATTCATCCCAAGACACTATTGATGCATCATGCGACTTGCATTAAATAGTACCCAAACCATAGTGTTTTCCTTACGTGGTTCCGTTATTGTGAAATTCAAGACACAACTATTCCTTATATAGAAAAAAATCACATACCATATAAAAAATATAAATCATAAAGAATACATAATTACCAATTTTTTCCAAACTAATTATATTGCATTCAAAGTAAAAAACATGGGAAAATGGAATTTCATTTAGCTAATGAACATAACATTTTTAAATGATATGTTTAATTAGGGGAAATTCAATGTTAAATAAGAAATTGAATATTGAAAGGGGAATAACATAAGAGTCATTGTACAAAATATCCATACTCTAATTGGCCAAATCAATCATAAACCATCCAAATTACGAATAATGATGGTATACATTAAACATATGCAATTCGGAGTAAACATAATGGTATAATTCAGTTTTTAATAGAAATACTATAAAATTATCTTTTAAAAATATTATGAGGGAAAAAAATTATTTTTGAAACACAATTTTGAAAATCCATTTCATTAAAAATCCATTTGGAAAATAATTTCATTAAAATAGCCCTTGGAAAAATAAAAATGAATCATCAATGAAATAATGGATGGAAAATTTGTACATTCCAAACGTGGTAAGAAAAGAACATTCCTTTGGTATGGTTAATGGTTAGAACAGTTCTTTTTTCA
The DNA here is from genome assembly GCA_963277665.1 of Viscum album. Lineage (NCBI taxonomy): Eukaryota > Viridiplantae > Streptophyta > Magnoliopsida > Santalales > Viscaceae > Viscum > Viscum album. The sequence continues at coordinate 523,117,360 of OY728160.1, forward strand.
GAAATAGATAAGATGATTTCATTGAAAAAATTTATAATATTAAAAGGGGAAATTTATTTAGAAAATAGAATGATAATGGATAATAAAATTTCTAAAAACATTTTCATAAATTAGGGCTCTCATAAGAAAAAATATTGTTTGACTAATAATATATGTTAAGTCAGGTGTTATTAAAAAAATTTCTAAAACATTTTTTGTACCAAAGAACTGAAAAATGGCACTATTACATGAAAAATGACCTGATTTACCATTAGGGAAGAAAATTATGGTTTTTTCGAACAATATTCATATACTTTTCATTGAAATTGAAATAGAATTCAAAGATCATTAAAATTATTCATGAGGAAAATAATTATAAAACCTTCCAACGTCTCCCATACCACATTAAAACATACTATATCATAATCCTCATGATGTAATAAAATAAAAAAATGGTTTTAAATACCATAAATTTAAATTTAATAATGATGTAATATTTTTAAAGTGGAAATAGACACCCAATACAAAATAAATATGCAGTGAATTTTTCATTTATCTCTAGGATATAAAAAATTAAATGAAAATCAATTACCTTGTGTTTTTTAACGGTGAACTCCATTGACCAAATGTATTAGTGTTATAAAAAATTTCTCATACAATTAAAAATAATTATAATCCCATATCTAATCTTATTATAATATCTCATTACTCATTTTCTAAAAATCATTCTATCATTTTATCATTTTGTGTATTTATTTTCATGTTTTATGAATATGTTTTGACTTGTTACATATTATTCATATTAATTAGATCATTATTTAAAACTAAAAATCATGTAACCTATGATTTGAATCTCAAATTAATTCTGTATATACGTATTTATAATAATCCATATTATTTTGAGATTGGAAATTAAATTCACTATTCATGGATATGGTAGGTTGTATGTATGCAGGAACACTACATTCATTATAATTATGAATTTAAAATAATAAAAATTAATATATATATATATATATATGATAATTCGATTATCATATATTTATATCATATATGTGAAATGTATTTAGTAAAATCGTCATTTATATCTTCCATGTGTAAGGGCCAGGATTGGCACGGTTCGACCCATTGTGTGCTTCCGAGGCATGTGGAGGTCGGAGGAGGGTCAGAGGACATCTGGTTGTGTTTGGAAAATAATAGATGAAGAAGGGATCTTTCACTTCATGTAAGTGGGCTTCACACTATGTAAAATAATTTCACTATGTACCATAGGGTTCATAAAATGTAGTTGTTTCGTGGGTTAAAAAATAACATATAATGAAGAGGTGATGTTTTCTTATAGAAACTATCCTCTTGGTATTACCCGATGTGAAATGGGATTACACACCTTCTAATCCTTTGATAATGTATGTTTTAAAACATTTCCATCTCCTTGTGTTTGTTAAAATATATTGCTATTATGGAACTCTTTAATCATTAGGCGACTCGGTGACCTCCTCTTCAATGTTTTGGGGATTCATTCAGTATGGATTGATTCATAAATCCGTCCTTCAATTTCTAACAATCTATCATTGATATGAGTTATGATCTACCAATGTTCTTGTTGTTTCATTGAACTGCTTCCCCCAATTTCTCCTCTTATGTGATGGTACCTGATCCTCATAATTCTAATGGTGTTTTCTCTCAGTTTTTGTTAGTGCGGTGGTCTAGTGGTGTCCTCAGCTATATGGAATTTTTGTGTGAGAGGTGATCGGGATCTATTGAGTTGAACTATTCTCATTCTATGAATTTAGATGACCTTTTGTGATATGGGATTTATGTAATCACTATTTATTGATATTAAATCATATATTTTAGCATTATTTATCCCCTAGGACTCTAATGTAATTGAACTAATTAAATACATAAACTTTATTAAAGAATTTTTTTGATCAGGAAGTAATGTTGTTTCTTTATACCATGGAAACAATTTACCTCTATATTTAATATATAACAATATATATATTCATTTCTTAGTTTAAAATTTTTTCCTTGATGGAAATTCTTAATGAATGTATAATCATAATCGATTCATAATAAATTGTGAAATTGGTTAAATAGACATGTTTAATGAATCGAGATGTTGTTAATTCAATTTGATGATAATTAACTTGAGGCCTTCATGAATGATTAATTGAATTGGTTAATGAACCTGCATAATATTGATTTTTTTTATAAAATAACTAAATACTTTTTACATTAATTGAATAATTAAATTGTCCTATTTTTTGATAGCTTGTTGTTTATGTTTCCTATAGTATGATCATGGGAATAATGAATTTTCTAATTAATGATTTATTTAAAACTGGTGCTGGGATAAATATAATTCCTTTGTAGGGCATGAGTTTCCCACATTCTGATAAAGGAGAAGTGCCTTATGATTTGTATATGTGATATCTCTTTTTGTGCGAAGGTTTAATGCCTTTCATTGGGGATGAAATCCCTTTGAAATGATTGTTCCTGCTACTTGTGATGTGATCTGGGAATGAGGCTTGTGTAATGTGGGGAAGGGAGGCCTACATGTGATGTGATCCTGGGATGGTTATGATAGGGGCTGTTTTGTTACATGGGGAAGGGAGGCCTGGTTTTTTGGCAATAGTTCCAACCTAGTGTAGTGAGATACATTTGTCTATGCATGTGGTGTCGGAGAGGTTACTGGATATTTTTGAAGGGTTTGATGTTGTCCTTACTCATAGATATGACAGTTGGATGCTTGTTGAATCTATTTTTTCTTCATTATGTTCCATAATATTTTAGGTAGCTGGTTTTTCTTACACTCCTTCCAAGTAAAGAAACGATGAATGTTTTTCCCCCACATTATTTCCATGTTTATATTCCCCTGGATGGATGGGTCTAGGCTTCTGTTATGGGTGGAAAAAACATGGTGTGTACTTCATCTAGTCAGTATTCTAAGCCACTTGTATTTGGTAGCATAAAACTATTTCCTAGAATTCCAGTAAATATGGAATGTGGTAATTATTGTTAATGAAATGAATAAATATTTCACCCTTTGGGTTGGAGCTTGTGATAGTGAAATGTGGAGGTTATAATTATGATAATTCAGGAAGTTGATTTGGTCATGCCTAGTCGGACAGTGACTTCATTATGATGTTAATGAAATGAAATGAGACATAGAAACGAAAATGGTAAATTAATGATTAAATGCTTAATTAATGTAATGTGAAACTAATAATAAGGGACAATGTAACATAATGTATTTTTTAAATGGATGTGTTCTTGTAGGATTTCTAGTCTTAGTAGTGGCAGTTGGGAGTCCGAGAGATAGTAGTTGTAGTCGATTCTATGAATATGTTATTCCAACAGTGTGGTCTTTAGCTATATAATATCATGTACTTTTTTTGTTTGTGGTACTCCACCCTATCAGTTAGGGAAATTAAGCCCCAAAGGATTCTTGGCCCTATGGTGATTTCCCCAACATTGTTGTGGGAGGATGGATAGATGGCAACCCCTTTGGACCAGATCATTTCTCTTGGTAGTTATTATGCTGGTATGTATAACGGCCAGTTTTCCCCTTATATGTGTGTTGAGGGATTTTCTTATTGTGGTTATTAACACACATATATTAAGTATATAGATTCCTAAAGGATATAATAGGTATAACATGTAAGGTTTTTGACATCTTGATAATCCTTACTCAGTGTATGAGATGTAATTTCTTGAGGTATAACACCTAATGTGTAATAATCATTATTCAATATGGGTTGTCTACCAAAACTTCCTATTACATTAGTTATGTGGATGTGGTGGTGTGATTCATGAGTGTCAGTTGACTCATGTGGTGCACATTGTGGTACATCGCCCAGGTTTCTACTGGTAAGCCTTTTTGGAAAGAGATTCTATGGAAATGTGATGTTGGGGTAGAGTAGAAAACTAGTGTTGACGTGGTAGTGTCATACACATGATATTAATTAGTATGATATATTCTCATGTATGTGATACTTGGTCAGAATATCCATGGTATGTTTTAGAACATAGTATACCTATTTCAGTGATGATTTATTTTCACTTGTTTTTCTCTATACCATAAGATACATTCGTTATTTTTTCACGAGTGTCTATGTTGAGGAACCTTCTCTGTATATTATTATACTCACCTAACATATATATAAACAACTTTTCTAGTAATTTGGATCATGATGGAGACTATTATTGTTACTAATAACTTGTGGGTTGCAAGAGATGATGCACTTTTTGGTCGTTGTCTTTTTTAATTCCTTTTGGTACCTGGAGTTTCACATTTCAGTTATAGTACTTCTAACAATACAGTACATTTGTGTGCTTGGGGTTTTTTAGTATTCTAAGAATGGGTTTGTTGGTGTCTATGCTTTTTATGATAATGTTTAAAGTTAGGCACATGCAAGGATAACTAAGATGGTAGGGCAACAATTCCAGCTTTTTTTAGCAAGGGCCTTAAATAAGTGAGCCCAGATGATACATGGGGTTTTAGGTCCCATGTGATCAGATGCATAGAACTTTATCCTTATAGTGGCTACTAATTAAGGTGATATTGGTTTTAGGGTAATGACCTAGGAATGGATCATGCCTCATTCCACTTTGTTCCTCTGTTTTAATGTAAAAACCATGGGATAAGTTATCCTAATGTGAATAAAATAAAACAAATAATTAAGGTTTTTTTCTTTCATATTTCACCTATCAGAAGACTAATTGTTTTTTATTTTTCATGTATGGATCTTGGTCAACTTCTTTGGGTGGTTTTCATGGATTATGTTTAATAGGTTGCACCAGAAAATCACTATAGAGTGGAAGATAATGATTAACACACCTAGATAATGAAACTTTGACCGTTTAAACACAATAGACAATAGAGGTATTGTGTATCTATTTATATCAAAGTCAAACAATACTTTTCAGAGTTGGATGAGATAAAAATTAATTCAATACATTATTAAAATAAGCTTAGGGTGTTTTTGGTTGTGATGGTGCTTTGTCAGGGAATGAGGAAGTGGGGTTTCTTGTTCCTCGAAGATCATGTGGATTTGAAAGTACCATGGGAGGAATTACAAGACCATTTTATAACTGGTTATATTTCTTCAACTACAAAGGCAACCAGTCGTCATGATCATCTTAAAATATTGTGGGGGATCTCTAGTGTGTGAGTGTTTGGAATCTGTTTCAGGAGACTTATGTGGTATGCTTTAGACCTATTGATAGATGAGGAATCCAGATTGCGAAATTTCATCGAGGATTTGTATCCTGGGATATACGGCCAAGTCACCCTATTTATGCTAAATACGTATCTTGAGGTTGTGGAATGAGAATTGGTCATCCAGAGGATTTTAGTTAGAATAGGATCCTTAGGATTAGGGAGTCATTTAGAATCCTACTGAAGAATATATATGGAACGAGGTTCTTATTTGTTACGAAATAATATATTTGGATCATCCATCATTAGGTATCATCCCTCAATGTATCATTTACCCTATGGAAGAGGCTCTCATTCCTAAGCTAAGGGATCTAACACTTGTATTATTTTGAGGATACAGAGGCCATCAGTGGTGAGATTTCCTGAATATTCTAAGCATTAAACATGCCCCAACTATTTTTCTTCATGTTCCTCTATTTAGGATTTTCCTTAAAAGGAAGTTGTAGTGTGATGCAGAGGTTTTTTATCAGTAGATAGAAGATGGTGTGGGAAGAGGACAAATCTAGGATGCACTCCTTCTTCAAAGAGAAATGTGTGGTCATGGAGATGGTTGTCATTATGGGCATTGATGATGGGGACAAGGTTGTGGTCAGTTTCATAATTTTTACATTATCATAATTAGGAGAGCAATACATTTTTTGAGGTACCCCTTTCATGAACTATACTTCGGTTCATGCATTTTCTGATTCTAAAGGAATAAACTACTTTATATTACCCTACCTTGTCTATAATTTGGTAATTGAAGTGGAGATTATTATATTTCCCTTATAATTTAAAATAGTAGTTGGAGTTCAGTAAGTCATTATTGATGTATGTAGAGACTATGATATAGTTTTGGGAAGCACCACTTTGGGTGATATTTCATATCATTATGAATATAAACATATGATGTCATCCTCATAATGGATTTATTGTATTTTTTGTTGGCTATTGTGGATTTATTTTGGATTTGGGTAGTGTTATTTGATGTAGATGGAGAATTAAAATAGCTTATTTGATAGAAAAAATACTGGATGGGTCAGAGTCATGTTCCTTTCTTGTAATCCATAATGGAAAATCCTATCCAAATTTCATCAATGGTTAAACAGTTGTAATTTCCAAGGGACATGGTTTAGTACCTTGATGTCTTTACAGAGGAGTTTTTAGTGTTACCCCCTCCACAATAGATCGATTTTTGTATCAAGATACAACAAGGTGGCTCTCCTATCTCGATGTATACATATTGGATGGCCACTTCTGAGTTTTGAGAGATGCATGGATAGTTATTTGGTATATTCAAGTGATTTTCTATTCATCTAAGTGCACACAATGGGGTTCACTAGGTTATTTCATAAATAAGGATAATGGTAGTTTTTATTTTTGAATCAATTATCATCGCTTGAACCATGAAATAGTAGAGAACCAATATCTTCTTCAACCGCTTGATGATTTATTCAATAAAATAAATGGTTTAAAATGGTTCATGATGATAAATTTGTGGTCAAGAAATCATTAAATGTGAGTAATGGATGGGGATATTCGGAATATTGCATTCCACTATTTCCATGGACATTACGAGTTCATTGTGATGTTGTTATGTGTAATGAATTATCTAGATGTATTCATAAGGTTAATGAATTTTGTGTTCCATTAATTCTTGGATAATTTGTTGGTGGTTTTCATCGATGATATCCTTGTGTACTCTATATCTGATAAAGAGATTGCAGATAATTTGTGTTCCATTTTTGGAGTTCTTCGCTGTGAGAAGTTGTTTGGGAGGTATCCAAAGTGTGAGTTTTGGTCCGTTTCATGGGTGATGTTTTATCCTAGAAGGGTGTATCCATGGATCCCCTAAAGATATATATAATTGTGTTTTGGTATCCCCTAATATAGTGTAATTGGTGAGATTTTTTCTTTCTCTTGAATGTTATTGTAAAAGTTTCATAGCCAGTTATCTTTGGTTTTGACTCCTATAACAACATTTAATTGAAATAATCACGAATTAGTATGGAATAATTATTATTGTGCATCATTTTATGTATCTAAAGGAGATATTGGTATGTACTGTTGTTTTTTATACCTATATAAACAGTTTAGATCATGTTTTTTTTATGAAAATATGCATCATTTGTATGGATGTCTTCCATTGTATCTGAGATTGGTGGTTTCTTCTGTGACTCAGAAGAAACATCACCATGAGATTTACTATTCTACCCACGATCTGAATTTGGAGGTTGTAGTTTTTTCCCTGATTTTTGGATACATTACCTCATCTATGGGGGATTTTTGGTAATCATCAATCAGAAAATACAATGGTATGTATTCTCCCAACTTGATTTGAACCCACATAAACATCAGTTAATGGAGTTGTTAAAGGATTTCATCATCATGATTTCATATACACCTATTAAGGGAAATTTTGTGTATGATTCATGGAGTAATAAGTCACATAGTGATTCAGTGTGTGAATTAAGTGATTCCTATAGTGTAATAAAAGAACATTAATAAATACATCTAGATGTGAGAGAAATTGCGGGAAGAGGTTGTCATTTTTTGATGATGTTGTAGTCATCTATTATGAACGAGGTGGAAGACTGATAGTTAGGGGATCTTGAGCTAGAGTTCATGGGAGACAGATTTGTTTATGTCAAGGTCCCTAATGTTTGGTCTAAATATGAACAAACCTGTGTTTTTTTTGGGATGACTTTTGGTTTATTTTGCGATATGTGGGATAGTTCTCAAAGAGTTCTATATTCCTCCCTTATTAGTACATCCTAGGGTGATAAAGATGTATTGTGCCTTGAGATGTCTGATTTGGTGGTCTCTGATGAAGTGAGAAGTTATATATTATGTGTATCTATGTATGGTCTTCTATAAGGTGAAGGTCAAGTACTATGTTCCCCGTGGATTTCCCAAATAGTTAGATGTTCCTTAGTTAATGTTGGAGTACAGCATAAGTGATTTTTTTACTATTATAATATGAACTCACAGAGGATATGACTCTATATGTGTGATCGTAGATATATTTATGAAATCATCACAATTTACGACAGTCAAAGAGTCGATCATAGTGGAGGTTTTATAGAGGCTGTATCTAGAGGATGTTGTGAGATTCTGTAGGGTCCCAAGAATGATCACTTTATATTGAGAACCTTTTTTACATCCAGGATGTAGAGTGGTATCGAACATGATTCTTGTTATCATCTATTCCTTATCAATGATTTCATACATGATGGGTGTTCAAAAATAGTGTATCATCCACATTTGTAAATACATGATTCAATCTTATGCCATGGATTTTTGAGGATTGTGGGTGAGGAAACTTACCCTAGTAGAGTTCAATTACAAAAAAAATTCACTCCAAAATTTATATGGAACTATTTCAATCCTTTTATATCTTACCATTCAATTATGCATTATATTTTACTAGGATTAGAGAGTTTGTAATAATCTAAATAGAACTAGTATATAATATGATAGAGATGGTAAAAGTGAATCATGAGCGGATTTTGGTTGTGTAGGATCGTCATAAATCCTATGTCAATCATAGGAGGAGTCCTTTGGAGTTTGACATTAGAGATCGCATATTCTTAAAGGTGGCTCCCATCATGGGAAGCAATATTCTAGTCATTGGACTAATCATTCTCTCTAGTTTGATGGGATTTTTGAGGTTTTGACTCATGTTGGAGTCATGGAATATCAAATAGTGATCCACCCATTGATGAGGAAAAAACATGATTCTTTTCAAATGTTGTGGGTCCATTTTATTTTCCTATTTTCTCCAAAATCATCGATTGGGGAAATATTTATCATAATGTTGATACGACCATCAATGAGTATCCAATAGACATATAGGACTGACAACAGAATGTGTTTTCCGGGCAGGATATCCTATTGGTTCGTGCCTTGTGGGAGCATGGTGGCGTGGAAGAGAGTACCCGGGATCATGAGTTGCTAATTCACATTTAGTATCCTAAGCTATTTAATTTTTAGTTCTTCTTTTGTCACATTATACAGATGGTGGGGGTATACCATTGTTTTAATGATATGGATTCCTCTTATTTCTTATTTTTTTCTCTCTATATCGACAGATATATACCTTTGTAGAATTCCTTGGAGATAGTTGTGGATGTTTTGTTGTTTTTCTATTGTTCCTCTAGTGTGGCATAGAGATCCTATGGCGAAGAATGCATTGAGAGGTATCTTGTGGCATGGATGTTCAGATGACCCCTTTCTATTTTCTCACTGGGGTTGATTTTGGATTCTCAAGGGAAAGAAATGTGTCAGTGGTATCATATGTAATGGTGTTAATCTAAGTGGATCCTCCCATTCCAAGTTTTTTAGGGCTATGGAGCTCAATAGAGGATTACAGAAAGTGTGGAGGTGCTCTGGTGCTAAGATATTTAAGTAGGGAACATTCATGGCATAATAGTTGTTTTCACACTTTGTAGAAGTATTTTAAAATGTGCAATAGGGATCACATTGCGTAATTTTATCATGGGTTTAAAAATAAAATAATATTAATAGTAGATGGTTTTTTCATTGTATACAACCTTGAGGTATTAAATGATGTGAAATTGGATTAAAAATCATTTAATCCCTCAATGATATATTTTTTAAAACATTTACAACTTCTTGGGTGTGTCATAACATATGGATAATAATCTCTCTATCAAAACTTGGTGACCCGGAAACCACCTCTACAATGTTCTGTGGTTTCCATCAACAAGGATCGATTCCCGGCTCACTCTTCGATACATAGAAATCCATCATCGATCAAAGTTATGAACGACCTCTATTATTTTTGTTTCATCTCTCTGTATCCTCCCATTTTTCTTTTCCATTTGAGGTCATGTGATCTCCATGTATCTTTTGGAGTTTTATCTCAGTTTTTATTTGTACGGTTGTTTTGTGGCATCCTAGTATGGATGAGGTTGTCACGGGAGAGGCAATTGATATCCTTTATGTGGACCTATTTTCATGAAAATAATATAGATGATCATTTAAGTTAGGTTGTTAGTGGATTATCTATTCATTTATGTGCAACCGTAAGTATAGAATGATATATCCCCTAGGATCATAATGAAATTGACTTTATTAATTTCCTGAACCTGATTAAAGAATTGGTATTTATCGCATTGTGATATTGTTGTTATATACTGTGATAATGGTGAGCCTCTTGATTTTCCAGATAGAATGATATCTATAACATTCTTTTGTAATCATTTGGCGGTTGATGGAAATTGGTAAAGAACATAATTCTAGAATCAATTGATAATTAATTGGTTAATTTCACAAAGAGGTTAGTTTAATGAATCTGGTAGTTTTTGTTGCAATTTAATGATAATAAAATTGAAATATACATGAATGTTTCATTGAATTGGTTAAATAACATGAATATTGATGAATATTGATGATAAAATAACTAAAAGAATTGTAGATTAATTAACTAATATTTTTTTGACAGATTCTTATTAAGGATTCCCATAATTGGAAACATTGAATTATAAATCAGTTAATTAATGATGAAAAAACTATTCATTTTATACAAAAAATAACTTTATAGGGAATGATTTTCCTTCTCTCTTATAATGTCCAAGTCATTTATTATTTGGATCCATGAGAATACATTTCTTGTGAAGGTTTAATTCCTTAATTTGGTTCTGAGATCCTATTGCTATAATTTCTCCTGCTTCTTGTGATGTTCTCTGCATATAAAACATGTGGTATGTGGGGTAGGGAGGTGATTATGTTAATTGAGCCTTGTATAGCTGATCCTGGAGGGATAATGTTGTATGTAGGTAAGGGAGGCCCATTTTTTGGTAGTAGATCATTCCTAGTTTGGTGAGATGCATCAGTTTATTCATGTGGTTTCATGGAGGACAGTGGAGATGATGTAATGGGTTGATGTTGGGATAATTGTTGATATAGAAGTTGGATTCTTATAGAATCTATTGTTTTTTAATCTTATTTACTTTTACCTATGATTGAGGAATAATTTCTTCCTTCTCCCCTTCTAAGGGAGTTGAAGATACGAGGGGTATTCAAAATTCATTCTATGTGTTGATTCTCATGTTTTTATGGGTCTACACTTCCTCTATAGGTTGAACAGACTCAACTAGTAGTTCATTTAATCACTTTTTGTTACCCTTGATTTTGGTAACATATAATTTATTCCAAAAATACCTGAAAATATTGAAATAGGTAATGATTTTTAATAAAATTAATAAATATTTAACCCCTGGGGTTGGATCTTTCTAGGATAGAATGCTAAGGTTATAAATATGAGAAATATTCTACATAGTTTGGTAATTACTGTTGGGAATGAGACTTTATTACGATGCTAATAAAATGAAATGTGGATATGATAATAGTTAATTAAGTATTTAATAATTAATTAACCTAAAGATAAACTAATAAAAATTGAAAGAGTAACTTAATGTATCTCTTTAAATGGTTATTTTTTATTGGCTATATAGTCATATTAGTGGAAAGTAAGTGTCTGATAGACGTTAGATATAGTTTACTCTAAGACTAGGCTATACCCATAGTGTGTTTGTGAGCTATTTTATGTCATGTAATTTCATTATTCAAAACTCTGTTCCACCATTGTAGAAATGAAAAATTACACCCTAGGGATTCTGAGGTAGGCGGGTTTTTTCCCCTAAATCTAGGTGGGGGGATATATGGATGAATATCCCCAATGGCTCCAATCTATTCTCTGGGTAATTACCTGTACTGTTTTTCATGGAGGTCTTTTTTCCAAGTATATGTATGTAAAGGATTGTAATAGATTTATTTTATTCATACACATTATTCTGGATATAGTTTCTTAAAGGAAACTCTAGGTATAATGTGTATGGGCTATGAAGACATAGGGATCCTTACTCAGTGTATGAGTATTGTTCGATTAAGTTATAATACGTAATTTATGATACACATTATGTGGGTTTTGGTGGATCTAATTACTACTTGGTTACTTTGGTTATGTGGGATTGGTGGGGTGATTCATGCGGTCAATTTTGATCCATGATGTGCGTGTTGTGGTGCTTCACCCAGTTTTCTTCGGTCTAGCCTTTTGGAGAGATATTCTCAGGATGTCTGATGTTTGGGAAGAGCAGAAAAGAAATGGGAATGTTGTAGTGGGGTACCGTTGAAATTTATTTATAATATTGTATTCTCTTGTATGCGATACTCCGAGAGGGTAGCCATGTTGATGATGTGAATTTAGTATACTTGTTTAGGTGATGAGTTAATTAAACATATTATTTACAATTCTTTTGCGTCATTCATAACATTTGAATGAGAGGGTCTAGAGAGTTTCATATTTGGTATACATTTAAAGTAACCTTATGTATATATAAACTATTATTCGGGTTAGTTGGAGCATGTTCGAGATCAGGGTTATCAATACAAGCTTTGGTTTATAGGAGCTGTTTGGGCATTGTGGTCGCTATCGTCACTACTTTATTTTGATAGTTGTAGTTTTTCCTTTCAGTTTCAGAACTTGTTTTATGAAATTAAATTTCATTACTTATTTGTATTTTATATTGTAGTTTGAGTAGTTTTTGGTTGGTTTCAGTCTTATCTCTCATTCACATGTCTTCTCTTAGAGATTAATGATGCTATCTACAGGTTTATTATACCCATGGTGTCAGTCACCAAACTGACATCAACAATAGGTGGGAATTAGGGGTTATAATATCCCCTATCCCATTTCTAGACCAGGTGGGGTACACTTTTTGGGGATTTGTTCATTACCCCATGAAATGTGTTAGTGTATCTCAAGACATTGCGGATCTGGCAGTCCACACTTCCACAAACGATGGTATCATATTTACACACCCTAGAAATTATAAAGGAATGCGTTTTAAAATTAAAAAATAACATTAAAGAAATAATAAATATCAAATGTATCATATATAAATATTTTTTCTATACAAATTAATAACCATGAACGATGGTAAAGGAAAAAACCATCATCGTGTGGCAGGGCAATAGTTCACTACACACGAATTATACATTTCTTACCCATTTGATTGAAGTGAGCATAATTGTAGTCCATAAAAAAAATAAAAACATATCATTATATTTAATATTTTATTTTTATAATTTCATCATTCAATAATAAATGTTCTGTATTGGAGAATGAAAATGTAACTAATTCCCTTGAGAAATGAGGAATGAGGCTACCTCTTATTTAGGTAACTCCTCTTGGTTTGCACCAAATGGAATTACATGATGAATTTTTTGAAAAGGTGAGGATTCAAGTATTATGGGAGGTATTTTTGGGGTATATTTAGAAATATTATGATTTAGATAACGTTTCTTTACAAGTCGGACGATGTGAGAGTTGTGAATGCATTTTTATAGTGGACAAGAGTTTCACTCTTGTAAATTTTTTAAAATGCAATTCCAGCCATGTTTTTACAATTTCAAGTAGAATAAATAATAGAAAAAATTATTTCCCTAGGAGTATGGGGTTAATATATTTCCATACAATGGAATTTGGATATGTTTCAAGGACATTATATACCTTATGTTTAAGCTAAGATCAATATTAAGATACTTTTTCTCCAAATAATTGTTATTAATTTTTAATACTGTGAATAATATTTTTGGTCAAAAAAATATTTTAAAATTATTAGAAATAATAAATTAGGGATGTTAAAAATATTGAAACCATTTTTTAAAATTCAAACCAAAAAAGAGGTAGAAATTAATTTAAAATCTATCTTGCATACGGGACTACAATGTGTGCATTTAATGTAAAATCATTCGGTAAAATGATAAATTTTTTTATCAAATTTAAACTTTAAATATATTATAATGAAAATAATTGGATTAATGGATGTAAAATTTATCTATTTTCAAATAAAAACATATCAATAATATAATTTTACTTAATAAATTAATTGGGAAAAAACATAATTGAATTAAAATTCCGTATTTTTTACTATTAATCAGAAAATGAGACATCACAGAAAAAATAACCAAAGGTAATTTTATGTTTATATATCCAATATTAAGTTTATTTTTAAATATAATATTTATATATTTTATAAAAACTCGATTTAAATTAGGTTTTCTATTAAAAAGGAATTAAAATTCCGATTTAGATAATATTGAATCTTATGAGAAATGACACGTTTTCTCTTATATTATGATAATAAAATATATATTATGAATTTTAAAAAAATTGAAGTTAATATGTTATATATATATGAATATATTACATTAATATGAATCATGAATTATAATTAATTTTATTTATTAGGATATAATAATCATATGAGATTAATAACAAAAATATTCCCTCTAAAATCAATTCGTTGTTAAATTCATTTATAATAAATTTATTACCTATGAATTCTACTATATATTTTTATATGTTACATAATACTATTTATTTCAATTAATTTAATCTTCATTTCAAAAATTTTTATAAAAATTAATAGTTTTTTGACAATATATTGTTCAGTAAAACTCAGTCATGCATGTGAAGTAAGCCATCAATATAATTTGTTCCATATGATGCATGATAACTTATTTTTCTGTAAACATCAATAAATTCAATATATTTAATTTTTTAAAATATTTAATAATTATAATTTAATAATATATTATATTCTCAAATGTTCATCTTGTTGTGTGTCATACGTCCAATTAAATATAATTTTTTAAATTAAAAAATTTAGGGTGTTATATAGGGGGTTTTATGTCTTATTATATTCAGCATAAAAATACAGCATGAATCTTATATGGTTTCCCCTATTTGATGAACCCACATGCACAACAATCTACTCAAAAATTGGAACCCATCACTAATCCACTATTTAAATTGTAGATTTAATATTTAGTGTTTAATTTAATCTCATTATGATGTATCTAATCTAAATATGTCAAAAAATGCATGTGATAAAGGGTTACAATGTTGATCAGTCTTTTAATGGGGTGTTTTTTAATATTGGTGAAGATTACGATACCCTGGTGAATTTTAATTATTTATTTATATTAATATAAAAATCATAATAACAATTAAATAGGTTTTAAATTTTAATTTTTGGAGTATCTATATTAATCTTTACACACAAATTAATTTAATACTCTACCTAGTTTAATCCTTCCATTTTAGACTTATCGATTGTATGAGATGTCACATTTGATGGACCATTTGACTGAAATTATTTAGTTATTAATTAAAAAACTCAATAGTTAAATGACTAAAACTTATAAATATGCTTTATCACATTTGATATTACCCAATTCCTAATGTACACAACCTTATTATATAGTTTCATGAAAACACCACATTCCATATTAGAATATTGCCTCATACTACACGTTTTGATGCTTCAATTGTAGAAATTTAATTATTTTCCAAAAAATAATATTACAAAAACTATTACATATTATTTTTTATCTAGATTGATTCTTCCAATGTATAGTTCCGAAAAATGGTATACGCAACCTATGATAAACTCCACATCCCGGACATAATATCTGCCTAATATTTAAAATTAAATGAAACATTTTGATGATATTATATTATTTTTAATAAATTATTTATTTGTAACATCATAAAGATAATATTTTTATTTCATCTTCACTGGTAATTTTAATGCCTCAGAATGTAATACCAACTCAACATTTGAATCTAAAAATATTCAATTGAATCATACAATGTGATAAATGGTATTTTACCATTAATAGAGTCCTTTAAAACATTCATTATGTTATTCCAATCGAAAAAAAATGTTTCATATAAGACACTTCTAAATATTTAATCTGATAGTTTTTATAATATTTTATAAAAATAGGATATTATAGACAATAATACATTGAAATGATTAAATTATGAGATATTCCCATAAAAATACAACTCTATTAGAATATTCTCATAAACTACATTGTACAACATGTTGAGACCGACATGTTACCTCTTATATTGATACCTAATGGTGTCCCCAACCAACTGACCAACTATCCATTGGGTTTCCTAGATAATTGGTTATTCACAATATATCTAATTTTGATTCCTGGTTCCTCCCAGAAATATAATTTCTGATGAAACTCACATTCTATAATCTCTCATTACAGTAGTAGAATCCTCCAACACATTACATGAATGATTTCTCGAAACAATGTTTAGATGTTTTTCCAAAACGAAATTTTCAACCCTTTACCAAAATTAATGTGTCTTATTCTCAATGCAAATTCACCTGTGAGTGTTATTTTCTCCCATAATATGCCTAGTAAATTATTGAAATATTCCCTTAACATCATGAGAAAAATTCACATTATTTTTCTCAACTCAATACTAACAAAATAATGTGATAACTCATGTTGAATCTCATCTACCTAACCTCAATAAATACATAGCATGTCCAAATTATTCAATTCAATCACTCCAAACCATGGTTCCTACATCATAAATACATAGGTGATCAAAATTATAAATCCTTTTTGACTCATTTGGAGTCTCTACCAACCATTTTCCACCATTTTTCCATTTCCTGATAAACATCATACCCCTAAATTGAATAACTATTGATTTTAGAAAAGAAACACCAGGAAGAATTCAAGGAACAATATCTATCCATGAAACTATTATAAACAATTAATATAATTATATATAATGAATAACCCATTTCCAACATTTTTATTATCACATTATTCACATCATTTCACCTATTTACAATGTTCCATGACAACATTCAGTCCACCACCATTAGTGATTCATATATGGGATGAGATTTCACACCCTTTAAAATCATTATGAATGAAAAATATTAATCATATTTTATCCCCATAAATATTCCCCAGGATTCCAATCATAAGAATAAAAAAAACATGTTCGTACCATTAAAATACAAATTTTTTACATGTTTGTAAGAATATTTTTTTGGTCGATGTGGATTTTTCTTTTGACTATTTTGAATAAGGGACCCCAATTTTATATTAGATAATTTTTATTTTATCATATTAATAAATATATGTTATGATTTTTATGGATGGATTTGATGATGAGATTTATCTGGAATATAGTCCCCTCAATGAATCCCCAACATTAATACATTGGATGAGTTGCCTTTTGGATATCTGTGTTATAGTGAAATCAATTTCAATATATTAGAGTCCAGGTCAGACATAGATGGGATCCTAAAATGTTTTTCACATTATATATATAATAGTGATTAAATAATAATGATTTAATTTTCAATTATTTATTATATGAAACCCAAGGATAGAAAATGATTATCCAC
Organism: Viscum album; assembly: GCA_963277665.1. Taxonomy (NCBI): domain Eukaryota; kingdom Viridiplantae; phylum Streptophyta; class Magnoliopsida; order Santalales; family Viscaceae; genus Viscum; species Viscum album. Next base: position 523,134,808 of record OY728160.1, read on the forward strand.
CAAAAAATCACGTGGCCTAGCCCAGGTTGCACATAACCATGATGTATGGAATAAGGAGTGTGCATTTGACAAGAAGTGTATTTTGGAGTAGGTCTATGTAATATTAGGGAATGATATTTGTAATGTCCCGGACCTTTACAGTCCATTCCATTGTGAAAATATGGTGTTTGAGGTGTTCTGGGAGGTCAAGGTGACTTATCCCCATCACTTTTCCAATTATTCCCCTTGTTGTGAACAGTGCATCGGTATCCTTCTGTGAACAATAGCATTAGTGTCCCTCAGTGATCATTTCCAATGGTAGACAGTTGTGATCAGTGCATCAGCAACCTTCTATGAAAGGTAGCATCGGTGACCCTCGGAGAATAGTTCCAATGTTAGTCAGTTGTGAAAAGTTTAACAATAACCTCTCTTTACTTTACAAAATTTCAAATTCTATGAATAGTTCCATCGGTGAACAGTTCTATCGGTAACCTCTAACGGTAACCTCATTTTCCATTTACAAATTTCCAATTCTATGATGAGTACCATCGGTGAATAGTTCAATCAGTATACTTTAACAGTAACCTCTCTTTCCTTTCCAAAATTTCCAATTCTATGAATATTTCCATCAGTGAACAGTTATATTCGTAACCTCTAAAGGTAACATCTCTTTCCTTTGCCAAATTTTGGGTTATTTGAACCGTGTTTCTAGAAAATTAGGTGTACAATGTCCTATCAGTGGGATTCGAATGGTGAGGTTCATGAATAGTGTTTTATCAGGGAGGTTCTAAGAGTGAGGTTCATGAATAGTGATCTATTGGCGAGGTTCATGAACAGTGTTCTATCGGTGAGGTTCTAATGGTGAGGTTCATGAATAGTTTTTCTACTTTGTCAAATTACGAGCTCATGAACATTGTTTCCAGCTTCCTACAGTTTCTCTTCTTTGACATTTCCTTTTATTTAAAATGTATTTAAAGCCTTATTTTAATGACTCTATGGCTGATTCAAAGGCCATAACTCCTATATTATTTACTCATAAGGATCATGATGTTTTCACATGGTCAAACTGTGTGGTTTAATGTGATCCACTTTTAATGGGAAATTAAGTGTTTCCTAAAACGTTTCTCTATTAAATCTTCTAAAGGGATGGGATATCTTCCTCCAAAAAAATTTCACCTAGTTCTCGGGTGTTACACACTTGAACATCCCATTCCTCCTCATAGGATTTGAACAATCAATCTTTCTTCGTCGGATTGGTTCAGCTCTATTTTAATGAAACAAAGCTGTATCGGTCAATCATCAATGTAAGGTATGTTTTATCATCATTCTCATGGGGTTCATTTTCTCTTGTTTATCCTTTCCATTTTATAGCATGTAATATTCATACTTATAATGGAGTTTTCATGGGTTTCATTTGGTGCAGTCGAACTGTGGCATCCTTGGGTGGATGCAATTGTCACGAGAGGAGGATCTTGACCCGTTGGGTGGACTCTTCTAATATAAATAACATCAAGAACCATTTGTGTTAGGGTATTCATTGCTTCTTTATTATTTTACTTGAAACTATATCGTTAACATGTTTTATTCCATTGGATTCCATTGTAATTGATATAATAAAAATTTGAACCGGATAAATAAATTTTAATTGGTCATATGTTATTACCTCTTCTTCTTCTATATAGTGTGATTTCTATGCTTGATTTGTTTAGCTATTATTTCTTGATGGAAATTTGTAATGAATGTAAAAATAAGTTAATTGACAATTGTTTGGTTAGAAGATAAAGATTCATGTAAATGAATCTGGTTCTCCTTGTTGTAATTTGATGTTAATCAAATTGGCGCAGCAAGAATGTTTAATTATTTTTGATAGCTTACTAAATTTGTTTCATGAATTTAGAACCAATTAGAAATAAAATCAAGATGGATTATAGAGATGATTTTTTGATAATTCCTTGAAGGGTATTGAGTTTCCTCTTTATTCTTAAAGGGCCAAGAGCTCAACTGTTCAGATGTTTGTTTTCATGTTGCTTGTGTTGTGATGTGAGCGTGGATGGTGGTTTTAATTTGTGGGGCATGGAGTCATTTGGGATGTGGATGAAAATGATGCCTAGGGTGGTGATATGCAACAGTTTATTCATATGGGTGTCTGGGAGGATACCAGGGATGATTGACTTGGATGGATGTGATTGTTGGCAGCTTTCTGTTTCTTATGGGTTGATTATCTACTTTCCTTTTCCAAACTGCTCAAGGCAGCTGGTCTTAATTACCCTTCTTCCAATAGCGGAAAATACATGTGGGGTATACCATGTGGTTTCCATGTTTAGCTTATAAAGGAAATATGGGTCTATGCTCTTACTATAAGAAACAAAGACACGACGGGTATTACATATACTCACCGTGTGGAACCCCCCTTGAGTTTAGTACAATAGATTTTTTTTCTAGAATGACTGGGAATATTGGAATGTGATTCGGTAATGAATAATTGAATAAATGTTGTCATCCCATGGTGTTGGAGTTTTCTGGAACATAATTATGAGGTTTTAATTTTGATGGAAATGTGTAATTTGGGTGTGATGCTAATGAAAATTACTGTGGAATTGGTATGGGTAAATTAATGTTTAATGAATTAATTAGCATAATGTGAAACTGATTAAAAGGGAATAAAATAATAAATTAAATATTTTTAAATGGTTGGGTGCTCATAGGATACCTAGGCTTTGAAGTGTATGCCTGGAGTCCGAGAGATGTTAGAAGTAGATGAGACTAAGACTAGGTTATGCCCACAGTGTGGTTGTGAGATATAGTATATACTGTAATTTTTGGGTATCTATATGCTACTCCACCATGTTAGTAGGGGAAACTGACACCCCATGGATTCTGAGCGCTGGGCTGTGTTTTCCCCAACATTCTAGTCGGATGATGAATGGCAGACTACCCCCTTTTGTCCCCACTCTCTTCTATGGGTAATTATTTGTGTTGGTTGGACCAACTATTATTTTTTCCCATATATGTGTGTTGAGGTCTGTAATGTATTTTGGTTATTCACACACACATATTATGGATATGGTTTCCTATGGAATATTACAGGTGTAATGTGTATAGGTTGTGATGGATTGAGAATCCATACTCAGTGTATGGGATGTAATGGCATGTGGTATAATACCTGACGTATGATATACATAATGTGGGTAGTGGCTTCCCTAGAAACTACCTAGTTACTTTTCTTACATGGATGTGGTGGTTTTGTTGTATGAGGTGCATGTTGTGTTGCTTCACCCATGTGTCTACGGGAAATCCTTTTTGGAGAGAGATGCTCCGAACAAGTGACATTATGGAAAAGCGGCAATCCTGTTGGGAAGTAGTAGTGGGTTACCTTTTATATTCTTTATTATATGATAAATTCTTGTGTACATTACGTGGTGAGATTATCCATGGTGATGTTTGGAACATTGTATACATGTTTAGGGGATGAGTTAGTTTCACTTGTTGTTTACTCGGCTTTAGCCTACTTTCATTACTTTTGCACACGAGGCTTCAGGGATGATCCTATTGAGTATACTGTTATACTATCCCCATGTATATATAAACTAGTTTTTAGGTCACTTGAACAATGTTGGAGATCAATCTGGTTTCTACGAGATTTGGGTTGCAGGAGCTGTTTGGGATTGTGGTTGCTGTTGTTTTTTACATTCTATTGGGTATTTGTAGTTTTCCCCTTCTAGTTGTAGTATTTTTGCATGAAAGTTTATATATGTACTTGGGATTTCTTTTATCGTACTCATTGAGTTGTAGTATTTTTCATTTTCATTTTTATTGGAAAATTACATATATAGAATTTGATTGAAAATGTATTTATTGTTTTATTATATTGAATTTCAGAAGGATGACTTAGTCGATAGAGATAACTCATAAGAGTGAATTATACATGTGAATAAGAAAAAACAATATAATATGAAGGGATATGGGGAGGGGGTTATATTTTTGACAAAGAAATTTTAAATGAATTCACATATACCATTTTGTATAATTGTAATAGGAAACATAAAATTCACATCACATTTAATTGGTGAGAACTCCAATAAAATTATTGTTTTTTTATTAATTGAATCATTAAAAACATATATTAATCATTTTTTATTAGAACATATTTACTATAGATATTTTTATTGTATTTTTCCTTAAAATATATTCACTTCACTAATCATTAATTTATATTTAAAAATAATGTTAGGGACCTCTAATAAATGTGGCATGGAATGAATCCCAAAAACAATTCGTTGGTGTATGTTTAACTATTTTATTCAGACTAAAATTATGAAAAAATAACATATAATCAAATTGATAAGAAAGTATATTTCATAAAAATCATCCATGATCAATACATATCGATTATTTGACAAATATATTGGAAAACATTTAGTGTTTTTTCTTTGACTGTGATTCAAAATGAGATTATTTCATCAATAAATAACAATAATTTTTCTATAATTTGTGTAAAATGTGATGTGGAATGTTAATAGAATGTATTAATATCAAGGGTGTTCAAAAGTATGAATCTAAATTCTATAATTTCACCAATTTTGAGGGAAACGTCCGAGGAAGTCATTTATCATGAATAATGTCAAGATGATATGAAATAACAAATAGGAATATAATAAAAGATTATATACACCTTGTTCTAACATGATGAATAATGGAGGATAAAAAATATCATTGTTATATAAGGAAGAAAAAATGTACATTTTTTCTACTCTATATTCATGTATGGAAAAATATTCGAATACAAATCATGATCAAATTGAGAAAAAAATATAAATGGGGTTTTGGTTGATTTACCAAAAATAAACATGATATTAAAACTAAATTGGATTTATAATATTAAAAAAATGTGTATGGTAAATTAGAGAGTATTATATCTAATTATGTGTGAGTGGAATAATTTTCAATTTGAGGGCATCATTGTTGATGAAACATATTCACGAATATCGTTACATGAATCTGTTACATTTTTTTTGTACTAATGGATTTCAAATGTATCAAATGGAAATAAAATCATTATTAATGAATGGGGATCATGAAGGGGAATTCAACATCATTAAAATTGTGGTTTTAACATCAATTAGGATTCAAGAAATGTCTTCCAGCAAAATGAATCAGTATATGTATGAAAAATGATCCATGGTATTGGAAATCACTGTTAGATTAGTCCCTAAGTAGAAATGGATATCATCAAATAGGGGAAGATAAAAATAAAATTATAACGAATCAGTAAATAAATTAAATAACCATATAAATTAATGTTGGAAAAATATTTTTTGGAGGATCAAATGAAATTTATTACCACAAATATTTTGATTTAATGTGGCTGAAAAAATATATATCATATTTAGTTTGTCAAGTGTCACTTTTTCATTGAGTAACTAGTGAATCACATGAAGATAATCTGATTTAGCTCCCAAAATAGAAATTTTATGGTGGGTTTGAAAGGATTTCCATGGTTTGATTATAAACCAATAATAATTTGGTAGAAACAAACATGAAATTATATAAATCTATTCATGGTAAAAAATGTGATAGTATATTAAAAATTATTGGTATGAAAAATTAAATTGTTGAAAATGATATAATTTTTTGTGTGAAAAATTTCTATTTGATTGATATCATAGTTTCGAAAAAAATCTATAATATGGAAATGTCACAAATACATTGATATATTAAAAAATTGACGATTTTGGGATATTTTATTGGCGAAATTAATAGAAAAAATTGGTGGTATGTAAATATATCCATTGGTTTGGATTTTTGTAATATTTAAAATATACCATATAACCCATGCCAAGAATTGGAATCTCTTGCATTTCCTAGAAATTTATGAACCAGTATTACATATTCATAAGGACTATAGTTGTGAAATAAATGTAGGTGGCTAAATATTTCAATAAACTGATAAGGATTCAACAATTTATTGAAGGAAAGAGTAATACTGTGTTATCTACTATTTTAATAATGATTGTCAAATATTGTTCTATTAACATTCATAAAAATATTATTCAACAATAGATAATGATGTATATAGAAATGAATAAACATTTAATAAGGGATAAAGTGTATTAAAATGTTTTAATGATGGAATATGTTTTGATATTATATCATGTTTCATATGTAATGATAATTGTTTTAACAAGATAAGATTTCAGTATACATTAGATGGTACTTATATTCGAACTAAATCCACCCCATTCGATGTACTTAAATATTCTAACCCCTTCCCTTATATTAATTTCATCAATAAGAGGATATTTTTATTTACTATATACATGTTAATTATTTATAACACTTATTTTTTGTGTCATGAAGGAATTTGTTTTTTGGGTTTTCAATGAATGGGGTAGATGAAATGTATATATTTTTGGGTAATATCCACTATGTGAAGAGAAATTTGTTTTATATGTTTTTTAAATGAAATTTGTATAGGTTTTCACATGAAATAAAATTATTTGTTATCATATAAATAATATGTTATTAAATATTTTTTCTTACATGATGAATTTTCACAATATATATTAATTATTATTATTAATGAATGAACGAGATACTCATTAATTTCAATGAATTAACATGTTACTCAGGTGTGTAGTGATATGTGGTATGAGTGATGTGATTATTTAGTATCGTTTGGAATTGTAAACAAACCGAACTATGTATATTTTTGTCAAGAACCCATTAATATATTTTTGTAGAATATTTTACTTAAATCACTGATGTTGTTTTCTCTAGTGATTCAGGGATGAGTTTAATAGAATCATGTTAGTCCTCCTACCCATGATGTTCATGGAAGCTGTCAATGATTTGATATGTTTGGAATACAGAACCCGGGCCAAAAAACATGTTTCATTTTAAATGATGAATTTTATTTCAGTAGTATGAAACATATTGTAGTCAAATACTCTATAAAAAATTTAATGAAGTTATTTTACCAAATCATCAAATCTTATCCACGTTTTATAATCAACAGTGTACCCAAAATTATGGTCATAGGGTATATTTTATCCAACACCATTAAAGGATAGAACATTATTATCCTCTCTATTTGTTAGTGATAAATACCATGTGACACATAAATAAGTTGTTTTACATGTGATGTGGGTATGTGAGCACCAACACTTTTAATAATGATGAATGTTAATGCAGTATATATTAATGGAATATCTCTGAGAGGTGGGGCTTAGTCTCCAATTTCCAATGAAAAATGATAGGTAGTATTCAATAAATAAAATTAGTATTAATATAATTTTACAAATAATAATCAGGACTTCTCAAATATCACTATATTTATATATATATATATCAATTTATGATGTGTTATTCAAAAAAATTTATTGACACCACAACTAAATGAACCGTGATGAGTTAGAATTTCAAAATAAATTACAATGTATCTATTTCACATTAAAAATTTGGATGTTTCTATATCATGTATAGAGTGATAAAGAAATATTTTTAGAATATTACACACCCACACTAAAAATAATAATTAATTATGGAGGACTAAGATTGAAATGAATCAAATATATCTAGGACATCTAATTACTAAAGGATACCACAAGATTATTTTCCCTAAAATTTTTATAGAGTCAATGAGTTATAATACAATCATATCGAAAAACATGAACCACTAAAAGTATTAATACATTATATTTGTGGGAATTCCCATCTATATTATCCCATGAAATAACATTGTACAACATATTGTAGTAGGAGTATAGGATATGATGCACAAAACATAGTGAAAATAAACATCAAATTATTCATAAAAAAAGAATAATTCTACACCACAATTAAATATAACATAACACAACCATGCTATTTTAGACTAGTAGTATTTTCTAGAATAAACTAAAATTGGAGTTATTGGTTCAACCTAGAGTTTTCTAATTTATATTTACTAGAACATTATGATACCATTTTTCATAGGAATTTTGTTTATAAATTAATGATGATGGATATTCAATCCTAACCATTAGATTGAAAATATTAGGGATGAGCGGCCAAAATAAAAACAGAGATATTCAGAGGAAATAAAAGGTATTTTTTGACAATTTGAGAGAAAATTAGATCTTGGGAATTCAATTAGATTAATATAACCACAACAAAATAATAAGAAAAAAAGATATATACTGTTTATAGTATATTTTTTGATTCAAAATATTGTGAATATATTCAAGGTTGTTAGAAGGGTGAAATTATGTTCTTATCTCTATTGATAGGTAGTATATTTTCTAATATTTATTGATTAATGAGTTTGAGGGTTAGCTTTAACACTCTATTATTTAACCAAATTATGTTATATGAACAATTTTTTGACCCATCACTCCCATTCCAAAGTTTGGTGATAGAGAAACAAGTCATTGTCTAGTGGAAGTTGCTAATGATCCCACATGTAAGACCTTGCTATTCTAAGGGAGTTTTGGAACTACCATTTACATAAGTGGTCCCTAGTATCAACAGGTCTTATAAAATAGTTTGGTCCTATCATTTTTTATGTAAGAAGTTCCAAACACAGACATTATGACCTACAACACCATCAACACTTCTAGAAATGGATTTAACCAACTGATGTCTCTATAAAATAAATTATTTTCACTAGAAGTGTTTCATTTTCATTCTTCCATAGCATCACATATAATAGATCAAATATTTCAATTAGTTATTCCTCATGTAAGTGATCATGTTTCACATTCATAGCATATGAATATATTATGCATGATGATTATAATAAATTCATCAATAAAATTCATATCAGAGAAAAATAATTCCCTCTTGATTGGTATTGAGTATCTAGTATGTGGTACGCTATAATCCCAATATGATCATGGGTTTTTAAGGGAATGATGTTTTTATAAATCAACTTTACCTTCGTTGAAATTATAATAACGTACATCAATAGAGATATCTTATACAAGTCAGTTTGAAAATTTTAAAACTCTATAAATATTTAAGGATTTTATGCTTTACATTTTTTATAAATGTGATACTATATTCATATGTGGTTGAATAGTTTTAATTATAAATATAATTTGTTTTACAATATATGGAATTATAATTTTTCACTCTCTAAATTATTCTCATCATGTTATATTTTTATATGAATTTCCATACAACAACTCATATGGTATCATTATAATGAAATAATATAAATTTTTGTTACATGTTAAAGAGAAATTGGTGAGTTATTTATCCCAAAGTAATTTTTAAATAATCAATTATGATTTCATCATATCCTATATACTATGATTTTTCCTCAAACACTTACCACTATACTGAGGAAGTTATGTTGTGAAAATACTCAAATCAATATAAAATTAATTTTGTTGCATTCTCCAAAACCAAAAAGAACAAATTGGACCCTAATCAGATATAATTTATAAGGATTCTCCTTGTACACATTCCACTTATTTATAGTTGTTATAAAATATACTCTTTCATCATTCTAAAATTTAGTGACATAATAAAATTTTGAATAAAACCCAAATAGAATTATAGGTGAATTTTATTTTTTATGGTCATATAAATCAATACAAGGAAATTTTATACCACTTACTTTTGGTTTTGGTTTTGGTTTTAAAAAATAAATGGAATTATAAGTTACATACATAAATAGTTACCATACACTTCCTCAATATATGTAATCTTAAATTTCTAGATTAATGTTATCATATTTTTATTATTTAACTAGATATATATAAACCATCTAACCTCATATAAATACTGATAATAAATAGAATTAAGTGTCATGACAAATTCCCTATAATGTTATGGTATTAATGAATCCCAATGCATTGATGAAACCCTCTTAACTCCATATTTGTCAATACTGGGCAGTACAATAATCATTAAAATTTTTGTTAGATTCATATCTACTTATTTTTTAATCATTAATATTCATGTTGATAAATTATGGGGTCATTATTAGGAAGTGACAATATTTCTATCCTCCTACTATGAATTCTTGATTCATTATCTTCCCATACATGAGTATTAGTCATTATCAAAAATATTCATTTATAGAGTATAATATTCCATGCTTAGAGCATCATCCACATTGTTATGTTATCCCATATGAAAATTGATTGACCAATCATAATATTTTATGAACAATAATAATCACATTGGATCATGTTTTAATCCATCAATGTGAATATATATATCAACTTATCTAATGGTTAATATATATACATCACACCATTCACCATATATATAATTCACTAATTCCTTAATATAATGATAACTCCTTCCAAATGAAAATCATGTGTTGGGTAATTTTTCTCATGAGTCATTAATTAATTAGAGTCATTTTAAATTAATATATCATTATTTATGATGTTGAATCCTAATTAAATTTTGGATTAATTAATAATATTTAAATCATTTTTCAACTGAAGGGTAATAAACGTACATGTATAATGGAAAAAATCATCCTTGTTTACATACAAAAATATTATTGGAATCATAAATTACTCACAAACGGTAAATAGTATCTATGAAACATACAAAAATAATGGATTATAGTTACGGTGGTTATTCAATTCCATTTAAATATAACATCTATTAACAATGTATCAAAACATTACTATTCTAGAAATTACATTACCCATGAATAAAAAATTATACATTAATTGATTTTTCTTTCTAGTAATGAAATACTGTGTATCGTTTCATGCTTTTTTAATTAAAATACACAACATATATTCAATCTCTTCATTACTAATACAGTATAAGAAATAATTTTTAACTAAATATTCATTAATTTATCCAATTAATTCAAATATAATATGTCCAAAAAATATATAGATATAGTTGGATAACTGATATGTTGAAATCGAGTCAATATTAATACATAGTTTCCATAAAATTTGATGACATATATTTTTTTAAATATCATCTATTTTGACCGTTTAGAAATGATGTATATGAAAATGGTCAGACTTAGAGAATTATTAATCTACTCCGAGTATATTAAATATATAAACCTTTTGACATATAGGATATTTGTTTTCTTCATGATTTTTTTAGCATTATATTGAATAAAAATATGTATTGATCCAACCTTTTATTTTTCACGGATGATTTCTTGCCTTGGAGAAGCATTCATAAAAATGAAAATCTCTCCTTAATTCACATGATGTTTCATTTTTAAATCCTATAATAAAATTTTGGATATTCATTAATGTATCATTTGGATAATGATATATCGAGGTTAGATTTCGATCGAAATAATTTCCTCATACATTAGGGGAAAGTGGTGATATTTTTCAATAAATACATCATTATATCCTCTTGAATCATTTATGTTATCTACATCAACTAATACACTGATTATTTGGACAAGAATTCAATATTATGTTGTTTCATCTCCAATATAATAGAATTAAATTCTATGTGTATTTTTTGAATGTTGATATATTGATACATGATAACATAATTATTCAAAATAATAAATGGGATCCCCATTAAACCTGAAAATTATATGTTATTTATATAGGGAAATCCATTAAGTAATTAATTTTATGAAAAAATATTGATAATTAAGAATATTTATATTTTCTAGATGTTTCCTTTCTTAAATATATATCATTTAATATTTATATATCCTATACAAGTTCTATGGGGAACAATGAGTTTTAAAAAATAGTTCAAAATGAATTACATAAAGTGGAGATTCCATGGACCTAGAAAACATATGTAATGTAAAATAATGTAACAAAATAAATAATAAAATATTGGTTTAGCATATCAATGAAGGATAAAAATTTTACCACACGTCATATCATCATCATGATCTACCTCAATTGTTCTATTCCTCAATAATGTTCTTTATTCCCTTTATTAGTATATTTTATTTGAATATGTTCATTAATAGATCAAGGGATGTTGAATTTTCCCATATTATTTATAAAATATATTAACATGATTCATAATAGTGTTTTTGGATCATTACATAGGCCCTTATGATTCTATATTGTGTTTGTTGGAACCATTTCCTTACATTAATAGTTGTGTAATTAGGGGCCAATTTGATATAATAAAAATAATTCACTGATCTTTTGTAGGAATTATGTAGGCTCCTACAACCCAAAAAAATTGATTGTAGCTGGTTTAAAAATCTTCAAATATGTGGAATACCATTATTTTTTAATATATATTTCATGATTTTTATTTACCCATAAATATTAACCACTCCCATTTTCAATATCCACCTCTAGAGAATATAGAAATAACACTTCATATAATAGAAATTATTAATTTCCTAACACCCGCCAATGATATAGATTTTATCCAATAATGAATTGGTTTCTATTAATATTAGATTATGAGATACAAATAGTTTTTTATCTCATGGATTATACTACTTATGCTCTAACTCAGTCATCCTAATTTTTATTCCCCACCCCGATTTCATACTCCAACCTCATAGGATGTTTTTAAAGAAACATTATAATGGTGAATGAATTATTGAACTCCAATTACACTATATTGTATATATCCACTATATCTATTTTTTCTTTTTGAGTATCCAATATTAGTTACCGAGTCCAAAAAAGAGAAAAAAATACAACCTTTTTGTGGTTTAATAACATGGGAACAGAAAATTACAATCACATTGATCTATTTCCACACAATTTTTTGAGTAATTTTTCCTTTCATGTATGGTGGATCAGTTAAAAAAGTAAATTAGTGAATAAATTTTTTTTACATTTGTGATGTCAAAAAACTTATATAAATGATTTACTAACATACCTAAAAACATCAGCAACTGAGGTGTATATAAATTGGTGGTGTTTATAAGTGTTATTAATTGTTGGTGTTTACAAAAATTCTTAATTTATAATTATTTCTAAATGTGTTTAATTATATTTAACTCATTTATATGTTTTTTAGAAACATCGATTAATTAAAAAAAATCGATTTTTTTTAAATCAATGTATATTTTTTAATTAATATTTTTTGGTAATTTTTAAAATTATTGTGTTAAATTTGAAATTAATTTTTACCCCAAGTTTTTTAACAAAAGATCTTATTATTAATTCATCGGGCACACATGCCTCTAATTGAGGACTCCCCAGACCTCCCCTATATATCCCCACAAGTCCAAGCATTCCCTAGACACCAGCAATCATCTGTAGGGCTATAGGCCACACATCCCTTGCATATTGTTTTTGGAAATAGACACCAAAATATAAATTCATTTTTCAAAAGAATTGAACATTGCCCCAAAATCCTCTCAATCAATGTCTAGTGGCTAACCAATGCCAGTTTATATTATATTATTTAATTTATATATATATATATATACTGAAGCATATGAAGAATTAATATTATATAAATATTAATTTATTAATATATATATTTATGTTTATATTATATATATGTTTATGTGTGTATATATATATGTGTCTATATTATATCATATTATAATATATTTATATTTATATTTTTATATTTTTTGTTTATATATGTGTGTGTGTGTGTTTTTAATATTATATGAATATATATATATGTGTGGGTTTATATTATATTAATATATTTGTATTATTTTATATTTTATATTGTTTAGATATATATTTTTATATTTACTATTTATATTTTATGTTTTTAAATATGTTTATATTATTTATGTGTGTGTATGTGTTAATATTTTAATGGTTTTTATATATTTGTGTTTGTCTAGGTGTGTTTAAATATATTTTTCTTTGTTTAGTTATTTATAATTATAATTATATATAAATAATTAGTGGCATTATAAAACACTAGAATAAATTTAAGTAAAATCGACTAGTTTTTTACAGTGTGACAATCTTTAAATTTTATATGTGGTTTTATATAAATATATATAAATATATATTTGAATATTTATATTGGTGTGTGTGTCTTTATATATATATATAATTTAATTTATATGTGTATATTTTTATATATATTAATATATATATATATATAATTATAACTATGTGGGGAAATTATCTATATAAAAAAATATATTTTTATAGACGTTTCCTTAAAAAGTATATAAATTAGTCACGTATTTCTGGTATAGTCACCAATTTAGGGACATATTTCTTGAAAGATCGTAAAATAGGTTTTTTTTAGAAAACATTTTTTTATTGCTGATGTTTTGAAAAAATATTCTCTAAATAGGGATTTTTCATGATAAAAACTCACTAAATTTCAAATTCTTGGGTTTTTCAAAACATCACTACATTCCAATTTTCATATAGTAGATTTTTTACAAGTAAAAAATTATAAAATTATTCTTCATCAATTTTGATTTACGGTGTCAACCTAGATTTTTTCATTACTTATATATTTTGATTTTTTGGTGAACCTAAAAAATGATATTTTATAATGAAAATCCTATCACATTTGGATTATTATTGGGAAATAACTTTACTCACAATAAATTGCATTTTTATCTAGGTTTATATATAATCTAAACTATTATTTATATAATGAAAATGGAAGGTTACAAAATATTACACCTAAAAGAAGGTAAACACGGAATGAATATTCATTGATAATTTTACCATAATTTATAAATTTGTAAGAATAAATATAGATTATTCATAATTATCTTCCCTTAGTATATATAGTTCAAATATTTTTAAAATCATTATAATGTTCATAAAGAGAATATTATTTAATAAATACATATCTCCTAAGAGTTTCAATCCATATGTGCAGTTTAGCCTCTTTGCAGCGCACCATGTGATGATTGAGTAAAAAAAATAACATGACCATTTAGGGTTATTAACCATAGTTACATTGTTTCAAGAGCCTAAATAAATATATATTATCCATATATAGGATTTATTTCTTTCATTACCACACAATCACTACATTAAAAAACATCTATAAATTAGCCAATATATATTTATATCTCAGACTAATCTCTTGGTTTTCAATTAATATTACTACACAAACCAATAAAATACTAAACACTCATGTGATATTAATTATGGATACCAAATCTATATAAATACATTTATATAAACATTTTAGAAATGAAATTTATCTAGTAAGTTGCCTTACAAACTGGTGCAGTATAGGATTTATTTATTCAAGGATTTGTAACATAAAAAACATTTTTTACAACACTAAAAAATTTTATTCACTGGTGAATCATTTTGGAACATATTTTGTATGCCTTATTTTTAAAACTCGTCATCATAAGAAAATTTATTAAAATAAAATAAATGGATGAGAATGTATGAAATGTAAATTTTTGAAAAAAATTTCATCAAATATGAATAAAATAATATATAAAAAACCTTGTTAGATGATAAAAAACATATAAATTTAATGGATACTCATAATTTGTAAGTAAGAATCAATTGATATAGAACAGTAAACTAAATTCATAAGATATCATCATATAAACTTAATTTAAAAAAAATAGAATGGAAACATTTAACGTAATCATGTATACTATGAGACTAATATCATAATTAATATCATTTTAAAAAAATTGTATTTAAATAGAATAGGGAATCATTACATTCAATTGAAACACCATTATTGCCCAAGCATGTAAGAAACAATTAAATACATAAAAATTAATTCCTCGCAATACCAACAATTGTAACCAATGCATTGGAGGGATATATATGACCCCAACAATCATAATTTATACCATAATTTTCAACATGAAAATTATTCAACAATTATTTCATGATGAAACTATGGAAATAAATTGGTTTTATAAAACCCTTAATTGAATATCATACATTTATAATAAAGAAAATGAAAATAAATATGTTTCATAAAAATTATAACCAGAAATATTTTTACAGTTTATAGACTAAATAACCAATATAGAAAAATGGGTTTATATACTTCTCTAAATTATATAAATACAGACCTGAAATTAAATTGATTAACAGTGAGAACATGATCTCCCAAAAATTCAACAAATAAAAAAATGGTCGGATAAAATTGAAACTGAACAAAATTATGTATTGAAGATATTGTTTAATAAAAGGAAATTTTCAAAAATAACGATATTTCATGAAACTTTTGTTTGTAATTATCGATGTGAATAGAATATTTACTGGTATCTTTTTTAAATTCATCACATATTCTCTTCAAAAACTATGAAACAAATTCACGTTAGTGGATTTCAAAAAGAACCTACATTTTACGAAATATAAACAATATTATTTTTTTAAAATGTAAAATTTTGTCATCATAGTGGATTGAAATTCAGGAATAAATATTATAAAACAATAGAAGAATATTGATTTACAAAATCCCTACTAGTAATAATGAATATTGAATCTAAACCCCTTAAAGGAAATTATTTTTAATAAATTATTAATTACCATCAATAGTAAATAGATCATGATAAAATATATTATCGGGGAACTACATAAACCATACAAAATTAATCATTTTGTATAATAAGAAGTATTTCTCAGGTGAATAAGGATTGAGATAATAATCCATTTCCTCAAATTCAAGCACATTTGATGCTACCATAGCCAGATGTTTGAAAAATAACGATCATATTGGATTTACATAGTAATATATATTAACATTTATAAATATAATTCATAATTATCCTCAATATGAATATTAGTTATTTATTATCCATTACCAATATAAGATGTGAGTAAATTTAAATGTCTAGAAATAATTTTTTATTCATGGTGTTGCTATTTATTCTGAATGAATAGTTCAACACTCTCATCTCCTTAATTATTTAAAATTTTATTTTTTTTAATATCTATAATATTATAGTTTCATTCTTTTTGTGTTATGGTTATGACAAAAATGATATGATTGTTGACAAGCACATTTACTTGACTTATATATTACTAGAATTTATATCACAACTAATGTGATTGACATTAACTGTACCACTCCACAATAAAAAACAATTATTTATGTATTGATAACAAATATTATAGATATTTTTATTTTTATTTTAATTCATTTTATTAATATTTTTTATTATTATAGTTCATTAATAAATAGAAAGAAACAAGATAATACCATTGTGGATGAATTATTTATTATTATTGTCAATTCTCATGGGATAATATAATCATAAAATAATAATGAAGAAATTATTAGATAATATTTTCAATGTTGAATCATAATTTCAGAGATTCTAAAAAATAATAATGAAACTATTTGAATGAATAGATGTGTTACATCATAGAGGTAGTAGTCAACATAGAACTTGGGTATCATTTTCAAATCATAATTAATGGGATTGAATAAATGTGGGAAATAGTTTATACATTAAAAATAATTATTTTTGATATATCATAGTACTTTACCAATATTAAAATTAAAATATATGAATCCATTTGGTGGTGAAAAATGGATGTTTCTTCTTCATTGATTTTAAAGTGTGCACAATACCAATAAGATTGTTTCATTTCCCTTAATACAAAAAGGGGAAACTGGGTCAAATTTTTAACATTAGAATAATTTCATAAATAACCATATAAATATGATTATATAGGATCTAGAAAATCAGAATTTTAAATTTGGGACAGATATGGAATGATTTTATAAGTAAAATGATTACCACATTGAATGCCTTTCATTTTACTCTAGGGAATCCCCATAAATTGTGTTCATTTCCAATCAATTCTTAATAATTGTCCCTGAAATAGGAAGATGAGCATATGGGATGTAAATATCTAATATTTTATGTTGATTCTAATTATTTTGTGGTTATGAAGTGGCTATGAGAGCCACCTTCTATCACAACCCGCCTTCACCAAAAAGAGGGAAGGGTCAGCAGATTGCCAGGCCCATCCTTCGTTAAGTTGAAAGATAGATAATAAACCCCGATACTCACCTTTAAATGGTCACGTAGTGGCGACCAACACCAAGGGTATGAAATCACACAATAAATGGAAGGAATTACCCTTTTTATTTTAATAAGATCGGGAGAAAAGATACTGAATCCCAAAACACCAAAACCAGAAGTGCAAGTAGAGCTGAAAGTAAACCATTCCCGTATGCATGTTCAAAGGTAAAAGATACGAGTCACAAAACTCCAAAGGTGAAAAGATACCAAGAATGAGAAAAAAAACAATAGAAACTACCCCAATGGTCCAAGCTAGTACGGTTCCGCACGATCTCTGAAGTCCTCCTGGAATCCTGAAAGCAGTTTTATATATGTAGGTTGAGCATACAAGTACACTCAGTAGGGAAAACCATAGACTCTCGTGAACAAGTGAGGAGACATTCTAAGGCCTCATGTAAAAAGAGATAACCAAACACCTAACAAGGTAAACTATCCACCCAAGCCTTATCAAGGCACACTCCCCAAAAAACGCAAGTCAGGTAAAGTATAGTAATAGAACATCAATATTTTTCTTCCTCGCACCACTTTCCCACTGGTTATTGAATACATGCTATGCATCAAACCAATCCCGGCATTCTTACCGTAGTCCCACTGCCAAACGCCGCCCGCACACACCTGGGAGACAACCACTATCCCGCCAGCAGACACCTGGGCCACAACCACCACACACAACCATACCCGCAAACACCTTGGTTAGAACAACTACGGCCATGCCTAAAGACACTTGTCCCTCATCCCGAAGACACTTGGGAAACGACCTGCCCACAAACACCTGGGACAACCACCGCAACCACCCCGGCCGAAGATTCTTGGGCTAATAATATACCTCAGGCCATCACATCCTTCCCAAAGATACTTGGATATCTGGGAAAGGGATCAGAAAGGAGATAAAAACCAGCCACTAATAGAAGTGTTGGTAAAAACACCCTCCCCCATGAAATGGGGGTGTTCGACACTAAGTGCTTAACATGGGTGGGGAGCGAATAGGAAACATAAGAACAACAAAATATATGTATAAATAACAAAGAATAAATAGAACCTAGGGTATTCAATGAAAATCCAAGCACAAGCATGTAACACCCCAAGATTTCATAGTGTGTTATTTCTTTAAAATAATTTAATAACTGGCACTACATGCAACATCAGGTTCAAGCGCACCATGACTTACCAAACAAGCCGTTCAAAAAAGGTTATGAATAGTATTAACTAAATTTTAAACTTTATATAATCCTTATAATTTTAGAATACATAATATCAGTTTCTTAGACATAATGTAACAAAAAATTCATTTTCAGTATTGCACTTTTACAAACTTTTAATAGTGAACCCCTTTTTGAATACAATATTTTAAACTTTTTGACTAAATGGGGACATCAAAAATTTAAAATGAAACATCCCAAACTTCCACGGTACGCTTTCCTTTGAATAATACAGTAGCGTGTGTTGTACGTAACTTCGAGTTTTAACACACACCACAACTGATCAATCTATCCATTATGAATTGTAATAACTACTTTTTGAAATTTTATCTCCCAAAATTTACTTCATTTTGGGATTCAGAATATCGAGTTTAGCCTAAGGTGAAATTTTGGTACTTTTCGGATAACTTTAATATTTTGATGAATAGTGAAAATTACTAAATTTTAATTATAAACAACTTTTTTAATCAAAATAATTTATACTGATAAATTATATTATTGAGTGGGTTTAAAGTATAATTAGAATATATTTTTACAATTTTATCCAATGGTGTTCATTAGAATTAATTTCACTTTGAAATTGGACATAAACAATTATAAATCTTTTGATATATATTGTTTCTTAAAAACACGCTATTTGTTGTGACAACGAAAATTAATTATAAAATTAATTAATGCAACTTATATGATTGGAATTTTGTAAAATAGAAATCGTTTCTGAATTCGGAATATAAATTATACCTTAGGGTGAAATTTTGGCATTGTTCTGAAAAACTTCAATTTTTAATGAATAGTGAAACTACTAAGTGGTAGTTAAAAAACTGAATTTTTCATAAAACGTAAATTTACCGCTTCTGTGAATGGAATTTTGAAAATCTGAGAGACACTGTTAATATCAAGAAGTAAAATTTGGTTCAATGAGATTAAAAATAATTTTTGGTGAATAGTAACTTTTTACTTTTATTTACCACGGTTAAAAGTAAATAGGGTAATTAAGGGTAAAAATGATATTAATATTACCCTAACACATTTTGCTAATTCTATTGGACAAATGTATATCGACCAAAACAGCCTTAGGAATAAAATATGATCATTTAGGTCCACTTGGATTAGATTAGGACATTTATTATTATTTAATTCAAAGAAGAGTTAAAAGAGTTAAAATCAAAGTTTATTTAATAAAACATTTTTAATATAGGGTTATAAATACGATAAATTCAATTGTAAATATTAATTATAAAGCTAAAACGATTTACTACATATGGATATTTTATTTATAATTTTTAGACTTTAAAAAAGTTAATTTACTTATGACACAATGATGATGCAGTAATTACCATAATAGTTAAAAATTAAAATAATTGATATTATAAATACACAAATAAATATAATAGGAGAATTTTTAGGACTTAAACTAATTTTATAGGTTAATATGACATGTTAGGAGTGATGAAATTAACTTTTTTCGAAGTAATCATTCTGTTATGATTTTTACAAAAATCAATTATTGAAAAGTGTCAAAATTGACATAAAAGAGTTTTTAAAACAAATATTATATTATTAATTGATATTAAATTCATAAAAATCTAAGGTTCTGACAAGAGACGTATATCATGATAGGTTCATCATTAATGGACCACTTGGGGGACTTTGGGATGTATATGGTTTGTTTATTAACCATATAATATAAAAAAACAAAGAGACATTGTAAAATTGAAACTAATTAACTTAGAGATAATAATTAATGATAAGGTTATTATAATGACCCAAACCTGTCTAAATTATATTGGTCGAGTGGTTTTAGACCTATACCCACCTTAACATTTAAATAATCAACTTTGGAGCCATTAGAAACCGAATATGATTTTATTATAAATTAATATTTCTAGCTTTTCCAAAGGTTCCCCTCACCCCTCTTATAAAAGGGCACTCCTCCTTCTCATTTACTCACATCTTCAATGCCTTTTGGTTCGGCCAAAATCTGCCCAAATACTCTACCCAATTCCCTCACTACAACCTAGAGGCCTTATTTTGATCAGAAAGACAACGTATGGATCCCTTTTGATCAAATCAAATGGTAGAACCCCAAGAAGAGGTAATGTTTTCACCACCCCTTTTCAAGTTCCTTTCTTCTTCCACTTCTACTTTCTTTGTTATTACCATTATAAAATAATAACTCCAGTATATTATATATACTGTGATGTTATTATATATATGGTACAACCATATTCAGTATTCTATCCACCCTTTGAATAACATGTCACCATACGTTCGTACGTACATCTTACCGTCTCCACGTAGTGGTGTAATTGTTATTCAATATATTATTATTTGGATGGGTATAATAATGATGTGTAACTTATGAAAATAATAAATATAAAATGTTAATGATTCTGTATATATGATATACCATACATTTATATATTATTTTGATATCAAAAGGATGATATTGTCACTTGTGCGTACGTACGGACTACCGTCTCCACGAACGCGATGAGATTCATTCTCCATCGTATCCATTCAAGTATAATTATCATTTGATGATTTAAAAATGATGTTTAAGGACTTTATATCATTCTGGATATGAATAAGATACAACCTATCCAGAACAAACACGTCTTATGTAACAAAACATATAATAGAAAATGAGTAAGTTAACAACCGAAACGATGATAATTTAAGATATTATTAACAAATCAATGTTAAAAGATCATATATGATATCATATTAATATATATGATTTTTGTATAATTTAATAACAATTATTTCACCATTATATAGGATTTTAACCTACCCCAACCAAGGAAAAGTACAAGGTAAGGGTTATTTTACAATCTCTTCATTATCCGAGGTTGTTTATACGTAATAATCTACTGGGATCTCTTTATCATCCACATCCATGTTTCTTAAAAATGTATTTCAAAACATTCTTACTATTTAAAAGAATATGGGTTAAAGTCATTTATACCCTTGTTTGACTTTTATAAGAGTTTTGTAAAGGAATCTTTCGGTCATTTTCCAAACAAGGTGCTTTTAACCTTTTTGATAGAATTAAGGTAAGAATGTTTTTTTAACTTATACTGCAGGTGCGGTTATTTTCAACCGTTATAAAATCGTCGAAGCTTCCCTTACAAGCTTATAAGAATATTTTCAAAGAAAATTTTTTATTTTATAAATATATGAGTCTTAAATGATTTCAAAATAGAAATAGATATTTCTCTAAATAGAGTTTTGATTTCATCTATGTCAACATCTTTTGATGGATTTTACACTTATTTGATGTTGATTTATTATGATACAAAACTTCTATATTGTATTGAAGGTTTTGTGATATGTTTGACTGTGGATGTTGTATTTTTATACCATTCATAGTTTATGGTGAAAGTATTGTCATTTCGTATGCTAGTTTTAATATGAATGTTTATGTTATGTTTAAACCTTTTCATATGGGAATGAATTAGACTTAATATGTGACGGGTGGAACCTTCTATAGCTCCTCGATGCATCGGTAGGTCTCATGAGACAAACTAGTGTCTTGTAACAAGGCCTTGGCAAAATCTTATTTGTAGTTTTAGCATGAGGCCTTGGCTATGTGGTTATGATAGTCTGGCATTATGCATTCCATCATTATGCAGGTGGTTATTGATATTGCATTTCATTATTCGATTAGTAGAATATCTATGTGAATAAGTAAATGGAATTATTTCATTTTACTTTTTCCATACTATGTTGAAGTTCAAGTTTAAAAGTCTTTTGTTTTTGTTATACATTTCCTTAAATGTTTATTCTTATTTTTAAAAGTTTACGCTATATTGTTATCCGTACTGGGCATTTGAGCTCACCCCTTTTCAATGTTTTATTTCTCCCAGGATGTGAAGAAGTAAGTTATGAATGAACTGCAGGGATAGTATGTGGGGATATAAGTGTGGAATATGGAGACTATGTTGTGGTAGTATTTTTCCACTTTATGATGTAATACTTTATGAATATATCTATTGATTCCATGACTACTAAACCAATCGGTCTTTCGAGATTTGATCTTTCATGTGATCATGCCAATGTAATGTAATAATGCACCGACTCTGGGTAACTGGGGTCGGGGCGTTACAGTTGGTATCAGAGGAAGTTTAGTACAAACCTTGGAAGCTAGATTTAGATAAACTTATATTAGAGCACGTAGACCTATGATAAACTTTGAGGATTAGTATACATGAACTTCATAGAATTTTGGTATTGTAGTGATTTTATAAGTTTCCTGAGAAATACATCCCTGTCTGGAAACGAACAGGTAGAGGCGGCTCTGGCACAGATGTACCTAGGGGTAAAACCCGAAAACACCGCTTTGATCCAGACTCGAACGGGAACTGGTGCACGACAACGGGTCTTACTGCACTCTTGGTTACGACACTCCCGGGGGATATGCTTAGGATAACTCTCATTTTCTTTACAAACCATTATGAAGGGTTTATGAGTATATAATTCCTCAATGGAGACATTTTTATGATTATGGATTATATCCATAAACTATTTAATTTATGTTATGTGTGTTACAAGTTTGGGATTAGGTATTGTTTTTCATAAACTACTCTAATGTATGCCATTGTTTAGAAATGGCGCCCAGTAGAAGGAATGAGAACTCTAGCAATGCACATGATACAAAGAGAAAGAAGGATCATATATTTCATGGTTTTAAGCAAGAATTTATATGAGAAATAGTTTCGCATGTATTATCATCATATGAAGAAATATTATCATGTGTTGATAAGATAAGTAATGTGTTTACTGAGTCCTATGGCTTTTATAGGAAGCAAGAGAAGAAAAGGATGGAAGAGAAAAAGATGGATAAAGGGAAGAGGGAAAAGAAGAATTTCACATATGTGATAACTGTGGAAAGAAACACCCTGGAACTTGCCTGAAAGGAATCAGAGTTTTTTATATGTGTGAAGGAAAAGGGAACAAAGTACGTGACTCCAAGGGTAAGAAAATGGTTTCAAATGTACAATGATTCATTTGCAAAGAGTTTGGACACTACGCAAACATATGTCCCAGTCATCAGACTATGCCGCAAATGATGCTATTGGATAATAATAAAGTTATGATACTACCACAGATGAAGAAGAATGATTAGAGTTCTTATGTTGATTATTTCATTTGAGTTTTGTATCAACTATGTAATTGTTATGAAAATTATGGAGTATATAAGGATTCTACTGCAGTACTATTTCATTAAGGACTTGAGATTGTATGGAACAAAGAAAAGTGACTCAATAGCAGGTTACATTTTTGGAAAATATACGGTTGAGAGAAAGATAAACCATAATATGGTTCTGATACTGAGGTAGTGATTTTAGAATAATACATGATTGATTTGGATAAATTATATTGGATATTCTTGAATATCGTGATGCTGATTAATGATTTGTATATCACATCAATGTTGGAGTTTAAAACATTTTTGGATTGATGAAGCATATCCAGCATTCTATATGGAATATGGGAGCATGAATGTAATCAACAAGGATTATGGTAATTCAGGATGTTCCAGTGTTTTAAAAGAATACATGATGAAGGTATTAATATGATATTACGGGGTAAAAAGGATCTACATTATGTTTACTTTACTTATAAATGTTGGACTGTGAGTTTGGACAAAAGTATTTTGGATAAATTCTAGTTTGAGATTAATTTTGATTTTCTATAAAAGGACAACCCGGAGGTCAGGCACCAACCCGTCACGACCGGCAAGGCCGCATGACTTGAAACTAAAACCGAAGCGCGACAAGGGTGTATCACCTACCACTGGCCCACGAGATTTCCTGGATTAAAAAATTTAGTTTTTTTAAAAGATCTGTTAGATGAATTATAAATTCATTTATTTTGGAACCTTGTACAAATAGTATAAATAGAAATTTTTTTACGTTCTATTATCTTTTAAGGTGAAAGATGAGTTTTTGGTAGAATCTTATTAATGGATAAAACAATAATTATAAAGTAAGTATATCTCCTTATGATCTTAGCCAATCTCATAAATAAATTCCTCAACATTAAGAAAAGGAACTTTGAACAAAAATGTTGTCCTAAATGGTACCTTAGATCATCATTAATTTATAGCTTTGGGATTGTTGGCATTTTCATAGCCATGTTCTCTACCACTCTCCATTAGATAATTGATGGTTAGATTTCCCTTCCATATCCATTTTTTCTTACAGAGAACCCTAGTATGTGTAATTTTTGGTAATCTTCATAATTTCCACTTTTATTTTAAATAGATGCCTCACTAAATCATTTTTCGATGAGGGATTTCAACTAAGATATTTGGAAACGTCAAAAATGTGTTATCCTAATACCCTATGTCTTGTTGAACCAATGGTATTTCAAATTATCATAGATTGATGAATTTAAGACCTCAATTTTACACATGTTTATGATTGATGACCTCAATCACTACCTTTAAATATTTACGTTTTTCCTCCAATTATATGTCTCTAATTTCCACCAATGTTCTCCTAATCGAGATCATAATTTGGTGGAGACCCTTTCATTTCCCTTTTCCTCATATTAAGACTAAATTTTAGTAACTCAATTTCTGATGTGGGTTTTCCCACAAATATATTTTCTGTTTTCAACCTTTTATTTTTGAAGAACAATTTCAAATTGCAAGGATGAAATTTATTGAAGGAGGGGAGAATGTAACACCCCAAGATTTCATAGTGTGTTATTTCTTTAAAATAATATAATTACTGGAACTACACGCAACATCGTGTTCAGGCGCACCATGACTTACCAAGAAAGTCGTTCAAAAGAGGTTATGAATAGTATTAACTAAATTTTAACCTTTATATAATCCTTATAATTTTAGAATCCATAATATCAGTTTCTTAGACATAATGTAAGAACAAATTCATTTTCAGTATTACACTTTTACCAACTTTTAATAGTGAACCCCTTTTTAAATACAATATTTTAAACGTTTTTACTAAATGGGGACATCAAAAATTTAAAATGAAACATCCCCGGCTTCAACGGTACGCTTTCCTTTGAATAATACAGTAGCATGTGTTGTACGCAACTTCGAGTTTTCACACACACCACAACCGATCAAACTCGCCATTGTGAATATTAATACCTACTTTTTGAAATTTTATCTCTCAAAATGAACTTCATTTTTGGTTTCGGAATATCGAATTTATCCTAAGGTGAAATTTTGGTACTTTACGGATAATTTAATATTTTGATTAATAGTGAAAATTAAAAAAATTTAATTAAAAACAAATTTTTTAATCAAAATAATTTATAGTGATAAATTATATTATTGAGTGGTTTTAAAGTATAATTAGAATATATTTTTACCATTTTATCCAGTGGTGTTCATTAGAATTAAGTTCACTTTGAAATTGGACATAAACAATTATCAATCTTTTGATATATATTGTTTCTTATAAACACGCTATTTGTTGTGACAACGGGAATTAATTATAAAATTAATTAATGAAACTTATATGTTTGGATTTTTTTAAAATAGATATCATTTTTGAATTCGGAATATCAATTATAGCTTAGGGTGAAATTTTGGCATTGTTCTGAAAAACTTCAATTTTTGATGAATAGTGAAACATTAAGTGGTAGTTAAAAAACTGAATTTTTCATAAAACATAATTTTACTGCTTCTGTGAATGGAATTTAGAAAATCCGAGAGACATGGATAATATCATGAAGTAAAATGTGGTTCAATAAGACGAAAATAAATTTTGGTGAATAGTAACTTTTTACTTTTATTTACCACGGTTAAAATTAAATACGGTAATTAAGGGTAAAAATGATATTAATATTTCCCTAACACATTCCTAATTCTATTGGACAAGTGTATCTCGACCAAAACAGCCTTTGGAATAAAATATTATCATTTAGGTCCACTTGGATTAGATTAGGACATTTATTATTATTTAATTTAAAGAAGAGTTAAAAGAGTTAAAATCAATGTTTATTTAATAAAACATTATTAATATAGGGTTATACATAAGATAAATTAGATTTTAAATAATAATTAGAAAGATAAAATTATTTTCCACATAATAATATTTTATTTATAATTTTTAGAATTTAAATAATTTAATTTACTTATGACACAATGATGATGCAGTAATTACCATAATAGTGAAAAACGAAAATAATTGATATTATAAATACACAAATTCATATAATTTGAGACGTTTTAGGAATTACACTAATTTTCTAGGTTAATAGGACATGTTAGGATTGATTCAATTAACTTTTTTCGAAGTAATGATTTTTTTATGATTTTTACAAAAATCAATTATTGAATAGTGTCAAAATTGACATAAAAGAGTTTTTAAAACATATATTATATTATTAATTGATATTAAATTCAAAAAAAATCTAATGTTCTTCCAAGAGACTTATATCATGATAGGTTAATCATTAATAGACCACTTGGGGGTCTCTTTGATGTATATTGTAAGTTTATTAACCATATAATATAAAAATTAAAAGAGACATTGTAAAAGTGAAACTAATTAACTTAGAGTTAATACTTAAAGATAAGGTTAATATAATGAACCAAACCTGTCTAAATTATATTGGTTTAGTGGTTTTAGACCTATCCCCACCTTAAAATTTAAATAATCAACTTTGGAGCCATTAGAAATCGAATATAAATTTATTATAAATTAATATTTCTTGCTTTTCCAAAGGTGCCCCTCACCCCTCTTATAAAAGGGCACTCCTCCTCATTTCTTCACACCTTCAAATCCTTTTGGTTCGGAAAAACTCTGCCCAAATACTCTCCCAACATCCATCACAACAACCTAGAGGCCTTAGTTTGATCATATATCCAACCTATGGAGCCCTTTTGATCAAATCAAAAGGAAGAACCCGAAGAAGAGGTAATGTTTCCACCACCCATTTTCAAGTTCCTTTCTTCTTCCACTTCTTCTTTCTTTGTTATTACCATTCTAAAATAAAAAATCCAGTATCTTATATATACTGTGATGTTATTATAAATATGGTAAATCAATATTCAGTATTCTATCCACCCTTTGAATAACATGTCACCATACGTGCGTACGTACGGCTTACCGTCTCCATGTTGTGGTGTAATTGTTATTCAATATATTATTATTTGGATGGGTATAATAATGATGTGTAACTCATGAAAATAATAAATATAACATTTTAAGGATTCTGTATATATGATATACCATCCATTTATATATTATTTTAATATCAAAAGAATGATATTGTCGCTCGTGCGTACGTATGGACTACCGTCTCCACTAACGCGATGAAATTCATTCTCCATCATATCCATTCAAGTATATTAATCATTTGATGATTTAAAAAAGATGTTTAAGGACTTGATATCATTCTGGATATGAATAAGATACAACCTATCCATAACAAACGTGGCTTATGTAACAAAACATATAAAAGAAAACGAGTAAGTTAACACCCGAAATGACGATAATTCTAAAATATTATTAACAAATCAATGTTAAAAGATCATATATGATATCATATTAATATATATGATTCTTTCATAATTTAATATAAATTATTTCACCATTATACAGGAGGTTAAACTACCTTAACCAAGGAAAAGTACATGGTAAGGGTTATTTCACAATCTCTTCATTATCCGAGGTTGTTTATACGTAATAATCTACTGGGATCTCTTTATCATCCACATCCATGTTTCTTAAAAATGTATTTAAAAACATTCATACTATTTAAAATAATATGGTATAAAGTCATTTATACCATTGTTTGAATTTTATAAGAGTTTTTAAAGGAATCTTTCTGTCATTTTCCAAACAAGGTGCTTTTAACCTTTTCGACAGAATTAAGGTAAGAATGTTTTTTTAACTTATACGGCGGGTGCGGTTATTTTCCGCCGTTATAAAATCGTCGAAGCTTCCCTTACAAGCTTATAAAAAAATTTTCAAAGAAAATGTTTTATTTTATAAATATATGACCCTTAAATTATTTCAAAATAGAAATAGATATTTCTCTAAAAAGAGTTTTGATTTCATCTATTTCAACATCCTTTGATGGATTTTACGCTTATTTGAAGTTGATTTATTATGATACAAAACTTATATATTGTATTGAATGTTTTTTGATATGTTTGACTGTGGATGTGATATTTTTATACCATTCATAGTTTATGGTGAAAGTATTGACATTTTGTATGCTAGTTTTAATACGAATGTTTATGTTATGTTTAAACCTTTTCATATGGGAATGTATTGGACTTAATATGTGATGGGTGGAGCCCGCTATAGCTCCTCGATGCATCGGTAGGTCTCATGAGACAAACTAGTGTCTTGGCACAAGGGTTTGGCAAAATCTTATTTGTAGTCTTGGCATAAGGCCTTGGCTATGTGGTTTTGATAGTCTCGCATTATGCATTCCATCATTATGGAAGTGGTTATTGATATAGCATGTGATTATTAGATTAGTAGAATATCCATGTGAATAAGTAAATGGAATTATTTCATTTTACTTTTTCCATACTATGTTGAAGTTAAAGATTAAAAGGCTTTTGTTTTAGTTATACATTTCCTTAAATGTTTATGCTTATTTTTGAAAGATTCCGCTATATTGTTATCCTTACTGGGCATTTGTCCTCACCAATTTTCTATGTTTTATTTTTCCCAGGATGTGAAGAAGTAAGTTATGAATGACCTATAGGGATAGTTTGTGGGGATATGAGTGTGGAATATGGAGACTATGTTGTTGTAGTATTTTTCCACTTTATGATGTAATAAATTATAAATATATATAGTGTTTCCAAGGCTACTAAACCAATCGGTCTTTTGAAATTTGATCTTTCTTGCGATCATTCCAATGTAATGTAATAAGGCACCGACTCTGGGTAACTGTGGTCGGGGCGTTACAATGCACACTCGTCCCTATTCATAGGAAGAACATTGCTCACAGCCGAGTCACAACTCACCCCACAGAACCAATTCCAATTTAAGCAATTCTTGCTTCCAGGATCAAGTCATCTAATTTAAAAAAAGTTATGCACTACTAGGCTACTATCATCATTAGCACAAACCAAGGGAAAAAGTTACAGCCAACAACAGTCTAATCATTCACACCCAGTTCTCTTACAATGTCACAACAACAAAGGGATAAGGGAGATCCCGTGAAGTACTGGAACCAATGAAAACCCCAATACATAGCCCCATGTTCCAAAAATCAAAGAGCCAATGGTTTCGCAACAACAGAGGACCCCACCACAATTCGTGATATATGCAGAGTAATCACAAAGCCTCAAATTCACAACTAGCGAAATTATAACGAGAGGGGATCCCATCCACACCTGCATCACCCCAGCAATCGGCCCACGATAGAAACAACCAAAATGCTACAACTAACACAAGGCAGGCCTATGCAGGTATTTTCAGATTTAAATCATTTAACACACTCCATGGTTTAAATTCCACTGAGCATTAAACATTGTTATCACAGAAAAGATTGATCCTAGTGCTTTCAATTTATTTAACTGATTATACGTAATTAACCAATTCCATGATATGGTTCTTTAAATATCCAAAAACACAGAGGTTCATTACTGCACATGGAAATACCACCAGTGGACATGATTTTCAGTGATAACATGCTCGTATAATTCACAATATATATTAACAATAAAAGATCACAGCTGGTTATCGATCACCCCCCACCTTTCATTATTTCAAGGTCCAATAATTATCTTCATTAAGTTAGGTTTCATCAATTTCCACAGATACAAAATCATGCCCACCAGGCATGATACACAGAAGGAGAGGGGAAGGATAAAATCCCTACTTGACGGATCAAGGATCAGCTTTATGTCCTCACGTGGAAACTAGAAAATTGGAGTGGCAGTAACTCCACGGAATGTGATCAAGGAAAACTTTGCAATAGGGGTACAGCTTGTCGGGGGGAAGGGTACTCCGAGTGCAGGATGATCGAGAAAAAGAAACATAGGGAGAAGAATTTAGGTTATTAAGGCTGAGATACAGCATTCTTGGGACTGTTAAGATAGGGAAATAAAAACTTAAAACCGTGTAAGAAGCGGGATCGTGGGTTGACCAGGCACCTGAGACACCCCACACGCTACATAAAGGTCCCCACCTTTCGGGGTGGATTAAACTGATGCACACCTCATGGTTTTTCATTTAAGGGGTACAACACCAATCATTTAATTTAAATGGGAATCAATGGGCTTTTAAACATGCTTAAAGGGGTCAAAACATGGTTTAAAACCCATTTTTTTCAAAAAAGAATCACTTTTGGAAAACCCGTGGGGGTAGGCGAGAGCTACCGGTAGCCATGAGCTATCAGTTGGCGACAGCTACCTGTAGCCGAGAGCTACCAGTTGGCGAAAGAGAGTGGTATCCGAGAGGTACCGATTGACGATAGCTGCCAGCGGCTGAGTGATACCAATTGGCGAGAGCTACCGGCAGTAGAGAGCTACTAGTTGGTGACAACTACCGGTAGCCGAAAGCAACCAGTTGGTGACAGATACCGGTAGCCGAGAGCTCCCGATTGGCAGTAGCTACCGGTTGGCGATAACTACCGTTTGGGGATAGCTACCATTAGCCGAGAGCTACCGGTTGGCGATAACGACCGGTAGCCAAGAGCTACCGGTAGCCTAGAGAGATACACATAGATGAGAGCTACCGGTAGCCGAGGGATACCGATACACCAAGCCCACTGGTAGGATAGGTCTACCTATAGGCAGAGGCTACCAGTGGGCCAAGGATACCACTAGGAGTCACCGAGAAGCTGGGATGGCCTTCCAGACCACCCAGAACACCTCAACATCAGATTTTTACCAAGTAACGGACCCCAAAAACCTGGGCCATTACATCATATACTTCTCAAACTATTCTCATCCCCAAGAATATTAGAACAAACCAGAAAGGTGAAAAGTGTGGTCCAAAAAACCACCCTGTAAATATAATTCTTAGGGGAAACCCCAGAGTTGTTTGAAAGCTGGAACAGAACCCTTCCCCTACATCCATGAATACTCCCCCATGATTTATAAACCATAAACATTCACAACAAGAACAAAAATGACACTGTCCAACACATGAGTTAGGGAGTCCCCTCCTACATGTCATGATATTATCTGCTATGGGTAGCACTGTCTCGCCCACATGGGTTTAATTGCATCTACATTAATGCATCCTGATTACCAGTCTATTTTTCCAATCATTACACATTCGTACACACGCACACAGAGAACAGGGAATAGATCATCTAATATCTAAGAAAAACAAGAATTTCATATATTAAAGCACAAGGTACAACATCTCAACAAAGCACAGAACCAAAAACAACCAGGAAGTCCAAACATCTCTAGGTACTGAATGCATAACTAGGCCTCCCACTCCCAAGTTGTAACACCCCAAGCATCCACGATATGCTTCTCTTTCAATAATGCAATAGCTTTCTTTGTATGCAAGTTCGAGATTCTAACACACCGCGCCCAATCAAAATAGACATCAAGAATAGTATTAGAAACTTTTGGAAATTATATAAATTTTATATTTAAAATTGGACTTCATTTTTTTATTTGGAAAATAAAAATTATCTGAAGTTGAATTTTTTGTAATTTTCTAAGAACTTCCAATTTTTTATGAATAGAAATAATAATTAAAAACAACTTTTTTAATCAAATTAATTTTTAGTGGTAAATTATATTATTTACTGGTTTTAAAGTATAATTAGAATATATTCTTACCATTATATCTAATGGTGGTCATTAAAATTAATTTCACTTTGAAATTGGACATAAACAATTGTCAATCTCTTGATATATATTGATTCTTAAAAACACGCTATTTGTTGTGACAACGAGAATTAATTATTAAATTAATTAATCAACTTATATGTTTTTAATTTTTATAAATAGACATCATTTTTGAATTAGTAATATCAAATATATAATAGTGTTATTTTTTGGTATTTTTCTGAAAAACATCAATTTTTGAGGAATAGTGTAACCACTATGTGGTAGTTAAAAAAACTGATTTTTCGTTTAAATGAAATTTTACCACCTCTATTATTTCAATTTCAAAAATCCAACATACATAATTGCCATTAGGAAGTAAAATGAGGATCAATGTGATTAAAATAATTTTTATTGAATAGTAACTTTTAAGTTTTATTAATCGCGATTAAATGTAATTAGTGTTCTTTAAGGAAAAAATGATATTATAATAATATAAAATTACCTTTACACTTGTCCTAACCTTATTGGGTGAGTCATGGCCGACCAAGAAAATCCATGGGTCAGCTTGGGGACCACATGGAGCCACTTGGGTAAGAAAATGACCTTAATAACATTTTATTTAAAGTAAAAATAAAATTGACACAAACATGTGATGTTTTACTAAAACAATTATTACATAGGGTTATATAAGTTAACATTTCAACTATAAATATTCATTCGAAATCTAAATATATTTCCTACATCATGCTATTTTTTTTTATAATTTTTATGAGTTAAATAAATTTATTTATTTATCACACCATGACGATGCACCGATTACCTCATTAATGATCTTTTTAAATAAAATGGAAAGATATAGTAAAATATAAGACACACACCGGTCTAAAACCTATTGGATGGGTATAGTCCGAACACTTATCACCTTATCCTTGAAATATATTATTTTGGGGCCTTTAAAATCCGAAAATAATTTCATAACAAAGTAACATTTCATGACTTTCCAAGAGTGCCCCTCCTCTCCTCTTTTAAAAGGCCCCCACCACTACCACCTTATTCACACCTTCAAATCCATTTGGCTTGGCCAAACTCTTCCCAAATACTCTCTAAAATTCCCTCTATTACTCATAGAAGCCTCACATTGGGCAAAATTCTTTCCAAGTAAGCCTTTGGCTCAAACGAAAAAGAGTTACCTGATTTTAAGGTAATGTCATATCGTATGTTCTTTTGTTTTATTTTGCTTATCCAACCCCTTAAAAAAATTATTCATTTATTTCGTAAAAACACCAGTATATTCAATATACTAGAATGTTTTTATTTGATTTATTTGATTTATACTTACACACACCTTCATTTAATGGTTAAAGAACATACTGTTTCTGTGGGTGGTGAATTACTGCCTCATGAAACGATGATTGTTCAATATTATTTTAACACTTTTCATGGTGGCCTTAAGATGTCACTATATTAATAAATGATAAATATTATGTTTATTGTTTCCTTATGCTTCTGTATTTTACATTTATTTCATACCTATATGATTTCCATTATGGGCAAACATGATAATTTCATTTTAGGAAGTGCAGACTACGACCCCCTCAAAGTGAATTAAATCGTTAATTCCATATGTGGGTAATATAAAGGATGGAGTTAATGATATTATATATTATATTATACTAGAATTATAATATAACTTTATATCATTATGATTTCATTCCATTAAATACGTAATAGAAATGAAAGTAGCGTTCATGTGTATGTACGACTTACCGTCTCCATGAATGGTGCATTTCATTTCTAACCTCTAAATGTTATGTAATATTTTAAATGCATTTATATACTAGATATATAGGATATATATGATATCTACACCAAGAATATATTTCTGGATATAATGGATAATTTACCACATGAACAACTTGTAACAATAAGAAGTTTATTTTTGACTCAAGTAACAAAGATCGACAAAATGACTGTTATTAACATAAATAATTTCATAATGTTGATTACATAGTAATAAGTGATATAAAAAGAATAAGGAACATGAAAAATTTTCTTTAGAAAGTAGATATTACCTCTAGTTTGATATTTAGGAGATTAAAGAATGATCGAGTCAAGTCGGACACGAGGTAAGGGACTTCGTCTCAATCTCCTTTCATTGAGGCATATTTTGTTTTATATACAATTTTCTTTTATACAGTGTATAAACCCCTTTTACTTTTACTCAAAAGGAATAATTTTATAATAATCATTTTTAATAATGAAAAATGGAATGTTTTTTTTTTCGTATGCGGTGACAATGACTTCTCCGCCACCGTTACCATTATTTGAGTTTTGGCTTCCTCTACAAGCCATAACTTTTTTAAATGAATAATAAATACCAAGTTTAAATTTTCTTTTATTTTGGTATTGAAAATGGTTGTTATAATGTTATTATTATAACAGTGTGTTGTATTGATATCTTTTGATTGACTTGTGGAAATGTTATGTTTCCATTATACATGTTTTATGTGATACGATTGTGTTTTGGTTTATGATATGTTTAAAACATTTCATATGAGGAATGCATTGGACTTAATAAGTGATGGGTGGAGCCAGCTATAGATCCTCAATGCATCGGTATGTCTCATGAGACAAACCAGTGTCTTGGAAAGAGGCCTTGAAAAAATATTATTTGTAGTCTTGGCACAAGGCCCTGGCTACGTGGTTATGATAGTCCGACATTATGCATTCCATCATTATGAAAGTGGATATTGATATTTCATGTGATTATTCGACCAGAAGAATATCAATGTGAATAAGTAAATTGAATTATTTCATTTTATATTTTCCATATTATACTGATGTTCAATTTTAAAATGCTTTTGTTTTAGTTATACATTGCATTAAATGTTTATGATTATTTATAAAAGATTCATCTATATCGTTATACTTACTAAGAATATGAGCTCACCCCTTTCTATGTTTTATTTTTCCTAGGATGTGATGAAATATTTTATGACTGACCCGTAGGGATAGTCTAAAGGGGATATGGGTGTGGACTATGGAGACTATGTTATTGTAGTTTTTAAATTTATGATGTAATGTAACATTTATTAATGTATCTAGTGTTTTCAAGGCTACTAAACTAATCGGTCTTTTGAGAGTTGATCTTTTGTGATCATGCCAACGTTACGTAATAATGCACCGACTCTGGGTAACTGGGGTCGGTGAATTACAGTTGGAATAAGAGGTAGTTTATTAATATCCTTGTAAGAATGATTTAGATAAAATCTTATAAGAGCACATTTCCCTAAGATATACATTGAGGATTAGTATAGAAGATCATCATAGAATTTTGGTATTATAGAGATTTTATTAGTTTTCCGAGTAATAAATCCATGTTTGGATACGAGCATGTAGAGGAATCTTTGGCACATACGTACCTGGGGGTAAAACCCGAAAATACCACTTTGATCTATACTCGAACGAAAACTGGTTCACGACAATGGGCCTTGCTGCACTCTTGGTTACGAAACACCCGGGGGATATGCTTAGGATAATTAAAGATTTCTTTACAAACCATTATGAAGGGTTTATGAGTATATATGCCCTCAATGAAAACTTTTTTTATGGATTATAACCATAAATAGTTCAATTTATGTTAAGTGTTTTACATGTATGGAATTATGTATTTCAATTAATAAAAATAATCTACTTTAAGACATTATTTAGAAATGGTGCCTAGTGGAAGGAATGGAAACTGTATCAATGAACACACTCTATATGGGGATTTCCCTCCTGCTCAAGATAATTATAATGGAGTTGGTGATACAAATGGTGTCAATCAGCTTATCACCATACCGGGACAACTCACTCATGTTATTAATAATAACCTTACTCATATGGAGCACCCTGATCCGCAAAGTGGAGGATCAATGTTAGACCGCTTCATGAGGCAACTACCACCAACATTCAAATGGAGTAAAAATCCGTTAGTATTTGTCCAATGGATAAATTAAATAGAGAAAATGTTACATGCCTTGGGGAGTAGTGAATAGAAAAGGTTATCATGGCAGTTTACTGCCTCACTAGAGATACTGATCAATGGTGGTCATTGATTCAAAACACAAAGGAAGATGATGAGGTATCAAATATGGAATAGAGGGAGTTAAAAGAACATTTCACAAAAAAATACATTCCTCGTGGCCATCAAGCATATATGGAAAGGAAATTTCTAAGTTTGAGGCAAAAAGAGGATGAGAATGTTGCAATGTAGGAGTATAACTTTACAAGGATAGCACGGCATGATTATGATTATTTATGTAACCCAAGAGGTAAGATTGATCGTTTCTTTTATGGGTTAAAACCATTTCTCTGTCAAGATTTAGTATCACCATCTTTCTTAACATACGAAGATATAGTCTCGTGTTCGATCAAGACAGAAAAGGAATTCTCTAAGTCTTATGACGTCAAATTAAAGTAAGAGAAGAAGAGAACAGTTGAACAAGAGATAGATAAAGGAAAAAGGGAAAGAAGGATTTTCCATTATGCGATAATTGTGGGAAGAATCACCCCGGTACTTGCCTAAAGGGAATGAGAGTTTTTTTTATAAATGTGGATAAAAAGGTCACCAGGCTCGTGATTGTAAGGGAAAGAAAGAGGATATCAATGTTGAATGCTACAATTGTAATGAAATGGGGCATTATGCAAATGAATGCCCCAAGCACCAAGGAAACATACCTCAGAAAAGACCAAGGTATCAATGCCAATCTTATTATGTTACTACAGTTGAAGTGGAATAATTATTTTATTTGTGTTGTTGAACTCAAGAACTATATTATGATTATAAGAATAATGTGATATATATAAGTATTGTACTGCAGTACATGTTATTTTCATTAAGGTTTTAATATGATGAAGGTAATCATATTTTTAGTATGTGGCAATAAGAGAAACATTACTTTGTTTGGGGAATCTGATAAATTGATTTTTGAATTTAGAGACCTTTTATAGAAAGTCTAGATAGAGGTATTTTGGATAACTATAAAGGTTGGAATGGATTAAGTTTATCTTTGGATAGTATTGTTTAAGGTTAAAAAATTTCTGAATATTATTATTGTAATATTATAATATTATAGTTTTAGGAAAAGGACAACCTGCAGGTTGAGGGATAACTCGTCGCGTCGGACAAAGATGTAGGAATCGAACCCACAACCATAGTTCGACAAGCCTTTATTACCGACCACTAGCCTACATGAAGTCCCTGGTTATTAAAAAATAGTTTTCCTAATCTAAATGATAAGTTTAAATATTTTTAAGCTTTTACGATTAGGATAAATATAATATTTTTGAGTTCTATTATCTTTTTGAGTGAAAGATGAGTTTGTGGTGGAAATTAGTTGAAGGTTGAAACTCTACTTGTCAAGTATATATATATATATACATACCTCTCTATTATTATATGAATAAATTAATTCTTAAAATTTAGGAATGGGATATTAAAAAAATGTGTTATCATAATGGATTATGTTTTGTTGAACTGATGATATTTAAATCACCATTGATTGAAGGATTTAAGGCCCTCAATTTTACACTAGTTTCTGATTGATAACCTCAATCACTCCCTAAAAATATTTACTTTTTTCCACCAATTATATCTCGCTAATTGCCACCAATTATCTCCTAATCGAGATCATAATTTGGTAGTGACATTTTCATTTCCCTTTCCATATTATTAAAGAAAAAATTTATTAACCTTATTTCCGATATAGGTTTTCCACGAAGGTATTTTCTACATTGATCCTTTTATTTTACAAGATCAAATTCAAATTTCAAGGATGCGATTTATTGAAGGTGGGGAGAATGTAACACCCCAAGCGTCCACAATACGCTTCTCTTTTAATAATGCAATAGCTTGCTTTGTACGCAAGTTCTAGATTCTAACACACCGTGACTAATCAATATAGCCTTCATGAATAGTAATACCCACTTTTTGAAATTATATAAATTTTATATTTCAAAATTGAATTTATTTTTGTATTCGTAATATCTAAATTATCTGAAGTTGAATTTTTTGTAATTTTTTGGGAACTTCCAATTTTCTATGAATAGAAAAAAT
Source organism: Viscum album (assembly GCA_963277665.1). Classification (NCBI taxonomy): domain Eukaryota; kingdom Viridiplantae; phylum Streptophyta; class Magnoliopsida; order Santalales; family Viscaceae; genus Viscum; species Viscum album. Next base: position 523,173,714 of record OY728160.1, read on the forward strand.
ACAAAAAAACAAATTTTTAAATCTAGATAATTTATAGTGAAAAATTATAATATTGAGTTGTTTTAAATTATAATTAGAATATATTTTCACAATTTTATCCAATGGTGGACATTAGAATTAATTTCACTTGGAAATTGGGCATAAACAATTCTCAATCTTTTGATATATATTATTTCTTAAAAACACACTATTTCTTGTGACTACAGAAATTAATTATTAAACTAATTAATACAACATATATGTTTTGAATTTTGTAAAATCTTCATCATTTTTGAATTAGGAATATCAAATATATCTTAGTGTTAATTTTTGGTATTTTTCTGAAAAACTACAATTTTTGATGAATAGTGAAACCATTAAGTGGTAGTTAAAAAAACTGATTTTTTATTAAAATGAAATTTAACCACCTCTGTGATTTGAATTTCAAAAATCTGACATACATCATTTTCATTAATAAGTAAAATGTGGTTCAATGGGATTAAAATAATTTTTGGTGAATAGTAACTTTTAAGTTTTATTAATTGTGATTAAATGTAATTAGTGAATTTTTTTTGTAAAAATGATATTATAATAATATGAAAATAACTTTACACTTGTATTACCCCTATTGGGTGATTAATGGCCGACCACGACAATCCATGGGTCATCTTGGGGACCCCATGGAGCTACATGGGTAAGAATATGACATTAATAACTTTTTATTTAAAGTAAAAATAAAATTGACACAAACATGTGTTGTTTTACTAAAACAAATATTAAATGGGGTTATATAAGTTAACATTTCGACTATAAATATTAATTGGAAATTTAAAAATATTTCCTACATCATGGTATTTTTTTATAATTTTTAGAAATTAAATAAATAAATTTATTTATCACAACATGATGATGCAACGATTACCTCATTAATGAACTTTTTAAATAAAATGAAAATATAATGTAAAATCTCAAACATACACATGTCTAAAACCTATTGTATGGGTATATTTCAAACCATTATCACCTTATCCTTGAAATATATCATTGTGGTACCTTTAAAATCCAAAAATCATTTCATAATAAAGTAACATTTCATTTCTTTCCAAGAGTGCCCCTCATCTCCTCTTATAAAAGGCCCCCACCTCTACCACCTTATTCACACCTTCAAATCCGTTTGTCTCACCCAATCTATACCCAAATACTCACTAAAATTCCCTCTATTAATCCTATAATCCTCACTTTGGGAAGATGTCTTTCGAAGGAAGCCATTGGATCAAATCAAAAAGAGGTACCTGAATTTAAGATAATGTCTTCTCTTATGTTCTTTTATTTTATTTTGCTTCTCCAACCCCTTAAAAACTTATTATTCCTTTATTTCGTAACAAAAACAGTATAATAAATATACTAGGATGTTTTTATGAGAAGTATTTTATTTACACTTACACACACCATCGTTTAATGGTTAAAAAAAACATACTGTTTCTGTGGGTGGTGAATTACTGCCCCACGAAACGATGATTGTTCAATATTCTTTTAACACCTTAATTGGTGGCCTTAAGATGTCACTGTATTTATATATGATATATATTATGTTTATTCTTTCCTTATTCTCCTTTATTTTACATTTATGTCATACCTTTATGATTTCCATTATAGGTAAACGCGATAATTCCATTTTAGGAAGTGCGGACTAACGCCCCCTCAAAGTGATTTGAATCGTTAATGCAAAATGTGAGACTTATAAAGGATGGAGTTAATGATATTATATATTATATTATAACATAATTATAATATACAATTATATAATTATAATTTTATTCCATTAAATACGAAATATAAATGAAAGTAGCGTTCATGCTTACGTATGGATTACCGTCTCCATTAACGGTGCATTTCATTTTTTACCTCTAAATTTTAAGTAATATTTTAAATTAATTTATATACCAGATATATAGCATATATATGATATCTACATCATGAATATAATTCTGGATATAATGGATATTTTACCACATGAACAACTTGTAATTATAAAATGTTTTTTTTACTCAAGTACCAAAAATCGACAAAACGACTGTTATTAACATAAATAATTACATAATGGTCATGACATGGTAATAAGTAATATAAAGGAATAATGAACTTGAAAAAGGTTCTTAAGAAATTATAAATTAACACTAGTTTATTATTCAGGATATCAAAGAACAATCGAGTCAAGTCGGACACAAGGTAAGGGACTTCGTCGCAATCTCATTTCACTGAGGCATATTTTGTTTTATACACAACATTATTTTATATGGTTTATAAACCCCTTTAATTTTACTCAAAAGAAATATTTTTATAAGAAGAGTTTTTACTAAATGACAAATGGAATGTTTTGTCTTATGTATGTGGCGACAACGACTTCTCTGTCGCCATGACCATTATTTGGGTTATGGCTTCCTCTACAAGCCATAACTTTTTTTAAATGAAAAATAAATACCAAGTTTTAATTTTCATTTATTTTGTTATCGAAAATGGTTTTGATAATGTTTTTATTATATCAATGTGTTGTATTGATATCTTTTGATTTAAATGTGGAAATATTATGTTTCCTTTATGAATGTTTTATGTGATACGATTATGTTATGGTTTATGATATGTTTAAACCTATTCATATGAGGAATGAATTGGACATAATAAGTGACGGGTCGAGCCCGCTATAGCTCATCAATGCTTTGTTTTTTCTAATGAGACAAACTAGTTTCTTGGTACGAGGCCTTGACAAAATTTAATTTGTAGTCTTGGAACAAGGCCCTGGCTACGTGGTTATGATAGTCTGGTATTATGTATTCCATCATTATGAAAGTGGTTATGGACATTGCATGTGATTATTTGACCATTAGAATATCCATGTGAATAAGTAAATGGGATTATTTCATTTTACATTTGCCATATTATGCTGAAGTTTATGTTTAAAAGGATTTTGTTTTAGTTATCCATTGCATTAAATGTTTATGATTATTTATGAAAGCATCCACTATATCGTTATGCTTACTTAGTATATGATCTGACCCCTTTCTATGTTTTATTTTTCCCAGGATGTGAAGAAATATTTTATGACTAGCCTGTAGGGATAGTCTGAAGGTGATATGGGTGTGGAATATGGAGACTATGTTATATTAATTTTTAAATTTATGATGTACTGTAACTTTGATGAATGTATCTAGTGTTTCCAAGGCTACTAAACTAATCAGTCTTTCAAGACATGATCTTTTGTGATCATGCCAATGTTACATAATAATGAACCAACTCTGGGTAATTCAGGTCGGGGCATTACACAAGTTCTTTCCTCGAGGATACCATTCCTACAAAACACACGAACAAAAGGGATGGTTCATCCATGAAGAAATATCTCCATACGATCCTCGCTCTTCATTGGTCGTTCTATGAAGGTCACATCATCTTCGACATCTAACTCTCCCCAATCGATGATGTGGGAGTCATTGGGTATATATCGACGAAGCAGGGTCACATGGAATAATCTGTGTATCCTCAGTAGCGGCGGTGGTAGTTCTAGCTGATAAGTCACTTCACCGACCCGCCGCAACAATTTGAAGGGTCCGATGAACCTGGGAGAAAGCATTCTTCCCCTACAGAACCTCCGCTGCCCACACTGAGGGGAGACCTTCAAAACATGTGGTTCCCGACCTCGAAATCCTAGGGTCTCCTCCAATTATCATAATATGACTTATGCCGGTCCTGATCTTCCTTCATCCTTTCTCGTATAAGCTGAACATTCGTTGTCGTGCTCTGCACCACCTCCGGGCCAAGAAGACTTGCTTCCCCAACCTCAGTCCAAAACACGGGTGAGCAACACGGCCTTCCAGATAGGGCTTCAAATGGAGCCATGCCAATGGTAAAGTGATGGATATTATTTTAGGCGAACTCTACCCGAGGCAAGTTTCTCACCCATGATCCCCCAAAGTCTAGAATACATGCCTGCACCATGTCCTCCAATGTCTGGATGGTGCGATCTATCTGCCCATCCGTCTGGGGGTGGAAAGTAGTGCTAAGACATAGCTGGGTGCCAAAACCAGGCTGCAAACCCCTCTATACTCGTGAGGTAAAACATGCATCCCTGTCTGAGACTATGGAACTCGTAACTCCATGAAATTTTACTACATCATCCATGTACTTCCATGCTAGAACGTCCACTACACCTGACTCCTTAATCACCAGAAAGTGAGATGACTTCGTCAAGCGGTCCACTACTACCCAGATGGCGTCACAGTCCCTTTCACCTTGGGTAGTCCCGTGATGAAATCCATCGAGATTTCATCCCACTTCCACTCGGGGACATCTAAAGGTTGCAACAACCCACCTGGAACACGGTGTCCAGCCTTTACTTGCTGACACACTAGGCACTAGGCCACAAACTCTGCCACTGCTCGCATTACTCCGAGCCACCAAAGTTTCCTCCTCAGACCCTGGTACATCTTGAAAACTCTTTGTTGTACCTCTAGGGCTGAGTTGTGGAACTCAATAAGAACCATTCCATGCATCACCTCTGTAACAAACATCTTCCCCCAGAATCGCATCCGATTTTGACCATCTTTCATCCACCATTCCAGAGCATCACCCTGGTCAACTCGGTCGCAAAACACTTAACACTCTGGGTCTCCCCAATGAGACTCCTCCACTTGCCACAATATATAAGACCGCACTGTCATCTGATACAGACAACCTCTACCAATATCCATCCCCGCATCGAGGTGCAAGGTAGTCGACTCCTCCATCGCCTTCCAATCGTCTGCCAGCTCTCGGACCGCATCCTTCTGCAACCTCCTGCTCAGAGCATCGGCCTCTACATTCTCTTTTCCGGAAGTGTAGGAAATCTCGAATTTGTAATCATGGAGGAACTCCATCCACCTTCTCTACCATAGGTTTAGGTCCCGCTGGGAAAAGATATACCTTAATATTTCGGGATCCGTGAAGACCATAATTTGTTCCCCGATGAGGTAATGCCACGACAACTTGAGTGAGAAAATGACCACTGCATGCTCCAGATCGTGGGTAGCTTAATTACGCTCATGGGGGCATAGATTCCTAGACCTATAAGAGATCACCCCTTGTCACTGCATCAACACACATCTGAGGCCTTTCCCTGAAGAATCACAAGACACCTCATACACTTCCCCTTCTTCTGGTAGTCTCAGCACTGGGGCACTAACCAACTTTTCCTTCAGATAGCTGAAGGAAGCCTTGAACATCACACTCCACACTAAAATCTGGTCCATCTTGGTCAAGGCCGTAAAAGTTGTCGTAACTTGAGAGAAGTTGGGTACGAACCTCTAGTAGTAACCTGCCAGCCCGGGGAAACTACGAAACCCTGCCATCTTCTTGGGTGCATCCCAAGAAACAACCGCCTAAACCATTGATGGGTCTACCGATACCCATTGCTCGGACACGACGTGCCCATGGAAGTGAACTTCTCGCATCAATAACATTCATTTCGACAACTTCCCATAGATTTGGTGCTGTTGGAGGACCTCCAAAATTTTCCTCATTAGCTCAGTGTGGTCCTCCTCGGATCTTTAGCCGATCAGGATGTCATCAATGAACAATACTATGAACTGATCCAGATACTCCCAGATGATGGAGTTCATAAGCCCCACGAACAGAGCTGGAGGGTTCGTAACATCGAAAGGCTTGACTACAAACTCGAAGTACCCATATCTGCACCTGAAGGCCATCTTCGAGATGTCTCCCTCCTTTACCCTCAACCAATGTTACCCAAACCGCATGTCAATCTTCGAGAACCATTCTGCTTCTTTCAGCTGGTCAAAGAGATCATATTTCCTTAGAGGAGGGTAGCGATTCTTGAATGTTACCTGATTCATCCTCCTGTAGTCTTTGCACAGCCTTAGACCACCATCCTCCTTCGCAAACAACACAGGAGTACCCAACGATGATGCACTCAGTTGAACAAAACCCTTCTTCATCAAATTGTCAATCTGAATCCCCAACCCCCGTAGCTCCGATGGTGTCATCCGGTAGGGAGCCATCGAAATTAGATGAGCACCAGGATGCATGTATATCCCAAACGTGATATCACATTGAGGTGGTAGAGTCGCCACCTTCTCAGGGAAGACGTATGTAAACACAATGATGATACCTAGTACCTCCACCATCTCAGCATCCACTGACTCTACTGACAGCTCGGCTAACAAGAAGATGAGGGTTTCGTCTCTCCTGTTTCCCTTCTTTCCACTCTACTCACTCGTGAAATTACCACGTCGGCCGCCCAAGTATAAGAACACAACCCTTCCCCAGAAGTAGTCGATGATGGAACATATAGAGAACAGCCAGTCGATGCCTATTAAGACATTGTATGGTTGTATCTGTAGTAGTAGTAGATCCCTGCGCAACTGATGTGGCCCGATCATCAGTCTGCATCCTCTAAAAATATATTACAAGTCAGTATAACCTCCAACTTGTGTGCTCATCACCATGGGCACAAGAAGTCTCTCAGCATCTTGACCCAGAGCACATGCCAGACCGGTTGCAACAAAGGAGTGTGAAGCTCCGGTATCAAACAAGGTGTAAGCAATGGTACTGAACAAACTGATCATACCTCGAACAACCTCCGGTCCCGCTGGAACTGTTGCCTCCAAGGCATGCAACTGTCCACTCCCAACTCCTCTACCCCTCGGCTGTCGACCACCTCCCCGACCATGCCCTGGTCGATGTACCTTAGGAGCGTCATGAGGTCAGCTACCCCCTTCAACATCCACCCTCGAATGAGCGGAAGTTTGCTTCCCCTGCTACTGCTTCGCGTAGGGCCTAGCTGGAAGCTGCTGCTAAGGCGGCTGCGGGGCATGTCCGCCACTGCTGTACTGTACTCAGTCCGAGCACTGATTTCGGAGATGTCCATGGCTCCCAAAGATGAACCACCTTGGTCCAGGGCCCGAAGGGTAAGGGAGAGGACTGGGTGACCAGAACTAGAACTATTGAGGCCTACTCCATGTTGGTCAGAACCTAGAGGGACCAGATGCTGGAGGTATAGTGCTGACGGCCAATCCCTTTGACGGGCCTAGCTGAATCCCCTCTCGTGACACGCTGCCCAGCATGTGCATCCTCTCCACCAACACTTCCTTCTTCTGGACCTCCAAGTATGTCGGAAAGGTGAAGGGGGTAACAACGTACTGGAGGGAAGGTCAGAGCGCCTCCTCTAAACGTCTCACCTGAGAGTCCTCATTCGGAAATAGGTATGGAGCAAAATGGAGGAGATCCTTGAACTTTATCCCCACCTCCCTTACTAACATACTCCCCTACTAGAGGGAGAGTAGCTCCTGGCTCTTATCATTTTCATCGTAGAAGAGAGGAATTCCTCCCAGAACTCCTTCTCGAAATCAACCGATAACACCTCATACTTTCTCCTCTCCCTCAGGTAGAGCATCCACCACTGACGCACTGCTCCCGACATTTGGATCATGGCCAGATGAACCCAGAACTCAGTCGGACCCCAGATCAAGGTGAAGGCTATCACCAGCTCCTCTAGCCAGCCCTCCGTCTTCATGATAGAGGTGATGCCCTTGTACTTCTTTAGGGCCTGTCACGAGAAGGCTCAAAGCGTCTTCTCCCATTGCTCATGCTCCTCCTCATGATCAGCCCTCTGTTGATCGGCCAAGTCAACCTCCTAGGCCTCGATCGCCCATAAATCTCGTGGTTGTCTCCCAGGTTCCATAGCTACAAGGTAAACGAAGAATTCCTAAGCCCGTGTAGTGCATAATATTGTTCTTAAAACTCCCAAAACTTATTATTTATTTCAAATTCCCAAAACATCCCAGAAACCCGAGAACACAAGTGATTATGATGCATGTACTGTTCCTGGGGTTTCTACCCTACAATCAGTGTGGTCTCACTTGGTTTTTCGGTAGGTCCAGAGTCCTTGCATCAGATAATGGAGGGTCCCTAAAATCCCATGTCCTAGCCGGTCTTCCCTGGCCTAATTGACGCACCAAGGTCACCCAACACTGTTGCCCTACCATCCCATGTGATCCTCACTGTGCCTAACTCCACACTCCATCCTATCTCTGAACCCAAACCTCTGATAACATTCTTTCATGACCTGCCTTCACCAAAATAAGGGAATGGTCAGCAGATTTCTAGGCCCTTCCTTCTTTAAGTTGAAGGAGAGATAATGACCCATGAAACCAGCCTTCAATAGATCCCGAAGTGGCGACCAGCACTAAGGGTATGTAATCACACCATAAATGGAAGGCATTACCATTTTTCTTTTAACAGTATCGAGAGATAAGATAGTGAATCCCCCAACACCAAAACTGAAAGTGGAAGTAGGACTAAAAGTAAACCATTCCCATATTCATGTTCAAAGGTAAAAGATACAAGTAACAAAAATAGAAAGGTGATAAGATACCACGAAAAATGAAAACAATTTCAGAAACTACCCAAAATATACAAGCTAGTATGACTCCACAGGATCCCTAAAGTCCTTTTGGAAACCTGAAAATAGTTTTATATACATAGGGTGAGCATACAAGTACACTTAGTAGAGAAAACAAAAGATTCTCATGAACCAGTGAGGAGACATTCTAATGCCCCATTGGAAAAAGAGGTAACCAAACACCTAACAAGGTAAACTAACTACCCAAGCCTCACCAAGGAACACTCCCCGAATAAAGCAAGTAAAGAAAACTATTGTAATAGCACATCGATATTTGGGGACCCCGCGCCACTTTCCTTCTGGTTATTGAAGACATCATACGCATCGATCCAATACTGCCATTCTTACCCCATTCCCACTGCCAAACCCTGCCCACACACACCTGGGCCACCACCACTCTCTCCTGCAGACACCTAGGCCACAACCACCACACACAACCATACCCACAAACACCTAGGTCAGAACAACTATGACCACGCCCGAAGACACCTGGGCCTCATCCGAAAGAAACATGGGAAACAACCTGCCCGCAAGCACCTGGTCCAACCACCGCAACCACCACGCCCGAAGATTCTTGGTCTAATAATGGACCTCGGGCCATCACAGCCTATCTGAATATACTTGGGCTATCTGGGAAAGGCAACAGGGAGGAGATAATAACCATCCACTAATAGAATTGATGGGAAAAACACTCTCCCCCATGAAATGGGGGTGTTCGACAATAAGTGCTCAACTTGGGTGGTGCGTGAATAAGAAACATAAGAACTAAAAAATATATGTATAAGTAACAAACATTCAATCCAACCTAGGGTTTCCAAATCCAATCTAAGAACATTCACACTCGTCCCTATTCATAGGAAACACAGTGCTCACAGCCGAGTCACAACTCACCCCTAGATCCAATTCCTAATTAATCTATTCTTGCATCAATGTTCACGTAATCTAATTTAAATAAAGTTCTGAACTACAGGGAAACTAACATCATAAGGGAAAAATAAGGGAAAATGTTATCGCCAACAGAAATTTAAGCATTCACACCCGGCTCTCTAGCAATGTATCAACAACAAAGGGATAAGGGAGATCCCTATAAGTACTAGAACTAAAGAAAACCCCATGATATAGCCCCATGTTCCCAAAATCCAGGAGCCAATGGTTTCTCAACAACAGAGGATCACACCCCAATTCGTGATATAAGAAGATTAATCACGTAGCATCAAATTCACAAGCAGTAAAATTATAATGATAGGGGATCCCATCCCAACCTGCATTGGCCCAGTAATCGGCCCGCGAAAGAAACAACCAAACCGCTACAACCAACACAAGGCAGGACCATTCAGGTATTTTCATATTTAAAAGATTTAACACACTCTAAGGATTAAATTCCATAGAGCTTTAACAGGGGTTATCACAGAAAAGGGTTGATTCTGGTGCTTTTAATTTATTTAACCAAGTATAATTAATTAACCAATTCCATGGTACGGTTTTTTAAATATCCAAAAACACCGAGGTTCATTAGTGCACAAAGAAAGTCCACAAACAACCATGATAGTCAGTGACCCCACGCCCGTATAATTCACAATATATATCAATAATAAAAGAGCACAGCAGGTTATATATCACACCCCCCCCACTCATTCATTAAAGGTCTATTTATTATCTTCATTATTTTAGGTTTCATACATTTCCACGGACAAAAAAGCATGCCCACCCCACATGATACATAGATGGAGAGGCGAAGGATAAAATCCCCACATGAAGGATCAAGGATTGACGCTAACTCCTCACGTGGAAATAAGAAAATAGGAGTGGCAGTAAATCCACAGAACACGATCAAGGAAAACTTCGCAACAGGGGTACAGATCGTCGGGAGGAAGGGTACTCCGAGCGCAGGATGATTGAGAAAAAGAAATGTAGGGATAAGCCTTTAGGTTATAGAGGCTGAGATACATCATTCCCGGGATGGTTAAGATATGGAAATAAAAATTAGAAACCATGTAAGATGCGGGATCTTGGGTTGACCATGCGACTGAGACACCCCACACGCTACATAATGGTCCCCGACCTTCAGTGTGGTTTAAACTGATGCACACCTCATGGTTTTTCATTTAAGGGTTACCTCACTAATCATTTAATTTAAATGGGCATTAATGGGCTATAAAACAGGCTCAAAGGGGTCAAAACAAGGTTTAAAAACCAATTTGCGAAAAAAGTATGAGCTACTGGAAAACCCATGGTGGTATGTGAGAGCTACTGGTAGCTGAGAGCTACCGGTTGGCGAACACTACCAGTAGCTGAGAGCTACCGGTTAGCGACAGCTACAGGTAGCCGAGAGAAACTGTTTGGTGACAGCAACCTATTTGTGACAGCTACCTGTTGGCGATAGCTACCGGTAGCTGAGAGCTACTGGTAGCAGAGATCTACAGGTAGCCAAGATCCACCGGTAGTCGGGGGATATCGGTACCCCTAGGTCACCGGTAGGCTAGGTCTAGTGGTAGGACAAGGCTACTGGTAGGCCAAGGCAGCTGCTCGGAGTCACCGAGAATCTGGGATGGCCATCCAGACCACCCAGAACACCTCAACATCAGATTTTTACCAACTAATGGACCCCAAAAACATGTGCCATTTCAACTTTCATACGTTGCAGGGATGTATTTTTTGTAATTATAATAATTTATTACAAAATCAAAACTTGTTAAAATTTTCACGATTCTACAAAAATGAAAAATAATTTCTTATAGATGATCTATCATCATTATAAGAATTAATAAATAAATTATAGTCAAGTATTTAACAATTTACTTCTTTTAATTTTTATCCAATCCATCTTTTACTATTTCTTTGACTATGGTAAATATTTTTTTAATGGTAAAATATATGTTATACCATAAAATTAAATTACTGGTACAATAAATTTAGGACATGTAATTATACATATTAAATTTATTTTATTTTATTTTTTTCAATAAATAATTGATATATATTTTAAAATAATATATTTATAATGTTTTAAAATTATTTTACAAAAATATAATTCTGGCTAAAAAATATCATATATATGTTTTTTAATTATAAATCAATTTATTTATGTAATGTTTTCCATAGTAAAATAAATTATTAGATTAGAAAATTGTTTCAAAATTTTCCATTTCATGATGATATACCTATAATTATTTAAAGATATATTTTTATAAAGCGTATATTTTCACTATTCACCAACAAATATATTATTATTAAAATACTGAAAAGTAATATTATGAAATTATTATCATAATAAGTAAATAACTAGTATTTGATTTTTTTTAATTCCTAATATATATTTTAAAAAATTAATATTATAATAATGTTCTAAAGATTGAACAAAATATAATTTTTATATGAAACTAAAAATTAGATATAATTATTACTCTTATAAAATTGGGAATAATAAAAAATATAGAATAAATGAAAAATATTTACTTTATAAAATTAATCTTTTTTATAAAAATATATTAATAGATACATACCATGACTATTATAAAAATATGTTAAAATGAATTTTCTTTTATAATATGTTTATAATATTTTATACCCCCTTAAATATAATTTATGTTATAGTTAAAAATATTTATTTCATTTAAATCTCCAATAGTATATTCAAGTTTTTTGTTACATATGAAGTAATAACAACAAAAAACCTGCAATCCCAGATTCTATGTTAAAATCTATAATTGTACATTCCTGACTATGATCCTATAATTCTGACACAAATTTTTCCATCAAGACCTTAAAACATTAAATGGAAAACATTGATAAGATACATTATGGAGGTTCATTTTTTTCTAGAATTATTTAATGATGAAAAACTACTACATTGACAATTCAAATGAATTTAAATGTACATTTCACTAATTTCTCTATGATTTTAGTATTTCAAATAGATCATCAACATCATCCTTATGTAATCCTTTGACGAAATAAACCATTTTAAATCATTCTTTAAAACTATTTGAAAAGGAACTATGAGAAGTGTGTTCTTAGATTCCCAATAAGGGTAAATATAACCATTCACAATTGAGTGTTATCTATGAGAATAAAAGTGTATAAGGTTATTATGAAATAATAAGAGTGAATAAATCATGAAATAACTCAAAAAATCAATAATCATATTATCAATTATAAAAACATGGAAAATGAATGTGTTATAAAAAATTAACAACCATGCCCCATGTGATATCAATCTCGATCATTAAAAACAATATAATCCAATCGAAGATATATAATAAACATAGAGGTTTTCATGAAATAACATTATACATTTCATTATTATAAATGGAATTACTGTGTGGTCCGCCTCCAAACATGTCACTCATACAAAAATAATGACCATACAGTAAACTTCCATAACTATGGAATTGGAGGGCTATCATGGACCCACCTATAGTTGGTTTATCACATAACCAATTGTCATTGGTTTATCATATAACCACAAAACATTGTATTATCATGAAACCACATGTCATTATATTACCACTTACCATATATAAAATTTCGAGGTACCATTACATAATCATAAAACTTAAAATTTTTCATTTCATTAGAAAATATTCAGAATATCCATTTTCTCTTTTATATCATGATAAACCCATTGAAAAAAAATTTATTCTAATCCAATCTATTTGAAACATGATTAATATGAAGAATATAAATGTGTTCTATAATAATATACTTTAAACATGATTATCCATAGAAAGTAAAAAAGTTCTATATGATTGTATTTGAAGATGATTAACCCATGGAAAAGAACTGGGTTCTATAACAATCACTTAGAAACATTCTTAACACATAGATAAGAAATTGGCTTTATAAAAATCATTCCAGGACACGATTGACCCCTATAAAATTAATTCGACTAAAATATCTCTAAATCATGATTATCCCATGTCAAAGAATTGTGTACCATTACAATTTCATCAGAACATGATTTACCCCTGAAAAATAAGTGGGTTGCAAAAAATTTATATTTTAAATATTATATATCCGTACAAAGGAAACTTGTTCCATAAAAAATAACCTTGATAAGATTAATCCATGTAAATGAAATCGTTTTTTATAATATTCTTTTTGAAACATGATAAAACTGTGGAAAAGAAACAAAATTCCATAAAAATATCTTTGGATTACGATTAACACATGAAAATCAATTGAAATAATTAAAATTAACTTTAAAACATGATTAAGCCATTGAAATGATATTGGTACAATAAAAAATATTTAAAATATGATTGAACCATGGAAAATAAATGCGTTCTATAATAATATATTTGAAACATGTCACAACCCGTCCCCCAGGGCCCGTGATGGGACTACCCCAAACCCGCCATCCATAGGCTAGGGGATGGGGACTAGCATCGATGGCGTGTTCCCAAAAACTGGGAAGGCAATGATTTTATAAAATGTAAACAGATGCAACTAAGAAAACATCAAGATACAAAATCAAGAAAACTAAATAGTAAACATAGTGAGTACAGAAAGGAAAAGGGGCCATAAAACAAGCCAAACTAGATGTACAGGAAACTAGAAGTACAAATAAACTAGAACAGCTCATGTGACCACCCGCCAAGGATCCTACTTGGAGGTTAGGTACAGCTCTTGAATGGTTGTCTCTACGGTATGCCTCATACAAGGTCCACATCCGATCTACCTCCAGTCCTGTTACTCTCATCCTTAGTTAGCGATGTCTATCATCTACACTAAACACAAAGTGGTGCAGGCATATCCCGTGAAGGGGTGAGTATACTGATACTCAGTTGGGACCCCGAGACCCTCAAGGTCCCGCAAAATCCACCTAGGATAAACTAAAAAGATTGTAAACCAGGGAAAACCCTACTTAGGTATATACCCATACATATAAATATGTTATAAAGTATACCCATCTCAATTGTGGGGAAACACTATGTCCAAATCAAAATCCAAAAGCTAAACTATTCCACAAAGGAAGAAACGCCATGAAGGTATGTACCACACAGGTACGCCACACATAAGAATACTAAAAAGGTGCTGACTTAGCTCATACCAGGTATAACTTTGGTATAGAAGTACAAATTATTTGATTTAACTACTGAATCATTATACGCTATTAAGAGGCTCTACTGCTGACCCACCCAAGATCGCTTAGTGCTGGCCGATATAGGATCTCTATATGATGACCCATATAGGAGCTCTAGGTGCTGAACCACACAGGATCTCTCAGAGCAGACACACACAGAATTGCTCAGTGCTGACCCACACATGACCTCTTGGTGCTGACCCACATAGGATCGCTCGGTGCTGACCCACACCGGATCGCTCGGTACTGACCCACACCGGATCTCTAGGTGCTTACCCACACCGTATCACTATGTTCTTACCCACATAGGATCACTCGGTGCTGACCCACACATGATTTCTCGGTGCTGACCCATATAGTTTGGCTCATTGGTGAGCCACACAGGATCGCTTAATGCTGACCCACATAGGATCGACATTTATTCTTCACATCATAGCTAGCTAATGGGGTTCTAGAACTAAGCTTGATCTTCTCCAGGAGGGTCATCTCCTCAGACCACTGGTCGATACTCTAACTAACACGAAGTCACACAAGAATGTATCCCAAAGGACTTCCATATCATAGGGGTCTCAACACAACAGACGGTGCATCAATCAGATGCCCGGTCTGTAAGTAAACTCATTTTTAGACCCGAGGGACCGGTTAGATTCGTGCTCGATCCAACCCGAATATATCCAAAAATTATCGAAATATCAAGAGGGGAATACCAAAGGGACTGACTCGATCCCAGTTTTACTACACCATTGACGGTTTTTCAAACGGATGTCTGGTGGCAACGTTATGGACTATAGAGAAAAAATCTCGTAGCTTGTCTGAGTTCATTCCAACATTGTCAAACCGACCTGGCCCGACCCGGCCTCGGCTGAACCAACCTAGTTTAGGTTGACCAGACCCATTGGGACCAGCCCGGTGCACCAGGTATGGCTTGTCCCACACTGGGCAGTGTGGGGGCCGTAGAGCGGCGCACGACCGTGAGGGTGGTGCATAGGCGGCGAGGGCAGCAAGGCTGTGGGTGCAGGGGAAGAGGCTACGAGGGTGGCGAGGCTGTGGGGGCCGTTTGGTAGCAAGGTCTGTAGGGGCTGCGGAGGGCCATGTGGGCCACGGAGGGCTGATGGGTGGTGAGGCCGCATGGGTCGCGAGGAGGTTAGGTCGTGAGGTAGTGGAGGGCCGTAGGGCGGCAAGGCCGCAATGTCCACAGAGGGCCACTGGGTGGAAAGGCCATGGGGGCCACAGAGGGACGTGAGGCGGTGCAGCAGCAGAGCAGCGGAGGCCACAGACGGCGTGATGTCATGGTGCGGCGGAGGCCGCAGGGAGGTGGAGGACGCGGGGGTTGCGCCGGCGTGCCGTCACCTTCATCAGGGCCGGCAGTGGTGTCATCCACCATTCTTATGCCCCACCTAGGTTGGTTTCCATCCTCCACTATAATGAAAAATACAACAATTAAACACAAGATTTGTAGAGAGTGCATACCATTTTTGTTTGGCCCGCACTATCCTCGTTAGAGCTGTAGAAAGAAGCTATAAACTCTTCATGATTTTATGATTAATTACCAAGAACTAGTAAGGGGAAGAAACTTAGACAACAACCATATCTCTAAGGTTCATTGATGTTGGAGGGAGAAAGAATTCGATGATGTTGATGTTTTTCGTGCCAACCACAGACCTCTGATCCCAAGCTTGTTCGTCATCTCATCATAGTTGAAGACGTTCCTTCTTGTCAAGAGCATTTTTCGTAGGAGGATGAGTTTCACCAAGATTATTCAAAGCTTCTCCCTTTGGAAACAATTTCCCCTACTCCACCAATATGAGGAAATCACCAACTTATTTATTGAAATTATGTAGGCTAATAATGTTGTCACAATTAAAAATGATGACATAGATCATTAATTTTTGGACATCTCTAACAATTAAATGGGATGTTGGAATATTTAATTGTATCAATTTAATTGGCTCAAATTAATTGTCCAAAGTAATTAGGGAAAATAATTAATGGGGAGTTGAGTGGTTTCTCCCCCATTAAGATATTTTGGGAGGTCCTCGCCATTAATTTCAAATTGGGAGGTTTTAAATCTAGTGGTCCCCACCTTCATAACACTCACATGAGAGTTTTAGGCCCTGGTGGTCCCCACTACCATAACCCATGTGGAGGGGTTTCAGAAATAAAAATTTTAAAAAAATTTATTTTATTTTATTCTTTCATGAAAATCACAAAAATTATCCTTCACTCTTGACACCCTATGATCGATTTGAAGGTCTCTTTAAGCGAATATCAGCGCTACAAGTTCAACGGTGCCCTTAGATTTCAATTCCATGCACCGGTTCAAAAGTTACAAAAACCCATTAACATGTTTACTCAACGTACCCAAAAAATGCTCAGAAATTCATTTTGGGCACACTTGGACATGGAATCACGCGCAGTCAATTTTCGAAAACTATTAAATCCCTAATAATAAATAAAATTATGTGGATATTCCTGGTCTTTACATTCTTTCCACCTTGTGTCTTTGCATCCCCGCAAGCCACAACTAAAATGGAGGGAACAGGTGGGGGTACTGAGCACACATCTGAGCCTCTTGCTCCCATTTCCCCCCTTGATATTCCCATTCTACAAGATAATACGCACCAAAGGTATCGACCGCCCATGAAGGACCCTCTCCGGTCGATCATCAATATCAACTAGTCCCTCTGAAAACATTACCCCTTCTTCGATGTCCAGTTCTCTATGATAGATGATGTGAAAAGGGTCATTCACGTATCTCCTCAGCTGGGATATGTGGAAAATTCCCTACACCAGGTGCAACTGAGGTGGAAATTCTTATCAGTAAGCCACCTTGCCAACTCTATTAAGGACCTAAAAAGGTCTGACAAACCTCGGAGAAAACTTTCTGCCTCAGCCGAATCTCTGTAATCCTCGTCGTGTTGAGACTCACAGAAAGGCATGGTCCCCATCCTTGAACTCTAGAGGTCTCTATCTCTAGTGCGCATAAAACATCTGCCAGCTCTGTGCAGTCTTCATCTGCTCCTGGATGACATGCACCTTCTTCGTGGTAGCCCATATCATCTTTGGTCCTACAATTGTTGTCTCCCCTGGGCCAGTCCCGCAAAAAGGTGATCTGCATGGTCACCCGTATAGGGCCTCTAAAGGTGTCACCCCAATGGTGGAATGATAGCTGTTGTTGCATGAAATATCCACCAAAGGCATGTGACCCTCCCAGTTGTGACCGAAGTCGAGGACACAAGCACATAGCAAGTCGTCGAGGGTCTGAATGGTCCACTTAGACTGACCATCCATCAGAGGATAGAAGCTGGTGCTCAAACGAATCTGTGTCCCGAAAGCATCATGAAACACCTTCCATAGCCAGGAAGTAAAACATGCATCACGATCGGAGACAATCGTCGAGGGTACTCCATGTAGCTGCGCAATCTCCTGTACATAGAGGCCTCTCATTCTCTCTACTGAACACTTATCTATAATCAGTAGGAAGTGGGCCAACTTGGTGAGTCGGTCAACGATCACCCAAATCGAGTCATGATCCCACGATGTACGTGGAAGTCATGTAACAAAGTCCATGGATATCCCATCCTACTTCCACTCTAGGTCCTCCAAAGGATGAACAAATCCTGCTAGTACCTGATGCACCACTTTCACTTACTGATAAGTGAGGCAATGAGAGACAAACTTTGAAAACTCTTTCTTCATTCCTGGCCACCAGTGGTGTCTTTGGAGATCATCGTAAATCTTTGACACTCCTAGTTGTACTACTAGAGGGGATGTGTGGAACTCCTTCATCACTTCCTCCTAAAGTGACACGGGTACCATGGTACGTCCACTTAATAGGATGAAGTGCTCCCCACCTTCAAAAAATTCATCAGGTCCATGCCTTATGGATATCTGAGCACGTCGAGCCTCGCTGTCAGCGTCCCCTTGCCGTGCCTCCCTAACTCAATGAAGAAGTGGGGGAGTGACTGTAACAGACTGATGAAAATATTCTCCATCATGATCCACAAAGTATATCTATTATGTGGATAGTTTCTATGTCCACTCACCTAGCAGCTATATACCAGACCTCCTACTGAGTATATATACTACAACATTCCCCTTCCTATGAGTATAGACTATCTCGAAGTCATAGTCCTAGAGGCTCTCAAGACAATGTTGTTGTATCTGGTTTAGGTCCTTCTGAGAAAAGATATACCTAAGAATCTTGAGATTAGAGTAGACTGTAAAATGATCACCCAACATGTAATGTCACCACATCTTCAAGGTGAAGACCACTTCTAATAACTCAAGGTCATAGGTAGCATTGTTCTACTATTGTTTTCTCAGATTTAGAAAACCATATGTGATCACTGCTCACTCCTTCATTAGGATATATCTGACCCCGGTCCCTGATGCGTTGCATTAGACAACATACCCTATGCCCTCCCCCGATATCCTCATGATTGGTGCCACTAGTCAGCCTCTGCCTCAGCTCCTGAGAACTCCGCTAGCATCTCTTCGTCCAAACGAAGGGTTTCACCATCTTCATCAACACTGATAAAGGTGATGTAACTCTGGAGAAATTGGGGACAAACCTTCGGTAGTATCCAGCCAAACCCAGGAAGCTATATACCTCTGTCACACTCTTGGGTGGCTCCCAAGCAAGTACCGCTTCAATATTTCCCGGATCTACTACAACTCCAGCCTTCAATATGACATGTACCATATTGTGAACCTCTCAGATACAGTACTGGAACTTCGACAGCTTACCATAAAGATGGTGCTCTCAGATTTTGAGCAGTACTACCTACAAATGATAGGCATGCTGCTTTTTAAAAGTCAAGTAGATCAGAATGTAATTGATGAAGATTATTATGAAGTGATCAAGGAATGGATGAAATATCATGTTCATGAGTCCCATGAACACTGTTGGGGAGTTGGTTAGGCCGAATGGTATAACCAAGAACTCATAATGGTCGTAATGGTATCTGAAAGTTGTCTTCTAAACATCCTCGTCTCTTAATTTTAGATAGTGATAGTCTGATCTGATGTCTATCTTCCAGAACCACCGTTCTCCCTTTAGTAAATCAAAGAGGTTTTCAATCCTCAAAAGTAGGTAATTATTTTTCTCAGTCACCTAGTTCAGGCGCCTATAGTCAACAAAAGGCTCAAGCTCCCATCCGACTTCTAGGTGAACAAAATCAGGGTTGCCCATGGAGAAACACTAGGTGGAATGAACCCTTTCCCATATAAGTCCTCCAGTTATACCAGAAGCTCAAAAAGTTCTATGGGATCCATATGATAAACTGGTGTAGATATAGCTGTAGTCCTTAGGTACAATTCAATGTAAATGTCCACCACTCTGAATGGTGGTAGACCCGGAACATCATCAGGGAAGACATCCATGTACTTGTCCACCACTATAGGATAACTCAGACTCTCCACATCAACTTCTTTGAGAGTAAGGCTAGCCAACTAATGAGTGATCGTCTTCACTCCCCTCTAGGTAAGTCCATCATGTGCGGCGAATGAACCATTCTTGCCGCAGAATTTAAATCGGGTCCCATCTGTGTGAACACACCGCACATTGCACCTAATACAGTCAATCTGAGAATGGACTGTATATTATCATTCCATGCCCAAGATGACATCATAAGGCCTCGATGCCGCTATTAGGAGATCTCAGTCGAAGATCTCGCCTCCAAGAGTAAGATCTCACTGCTGGCACCAGTGAATAATAGTCGAATCCACTCTTGTAAGAGTATATAGTCATAAGTATTGAGCAAATGGATCCATTGGATCCTCTGAGATCCGAAAGAGGGAATGTCAATAAAAGAATGACTGGAACCTGTGTCTATAAGTACTACAGCTATGGTGGAGTTGACACAGATTGTACCTCATATCATATCTGGAGAACTATGGTCATAGGCCTAAGCTACCTAGAGCTGAGATCGCCCCTGTCCACCTACTATTGATGGTTGAGGTGTACCACCTAGTGTTAGTGGATGTAACGTCTTGAATCATCGCCCACCATCTGCTGCACGACTAGATCCTCTTCCATGTCCGCCTGCTCTCTACGAACATCCTCAATCGAACCTCTATCTCTGCCAGGGTAGTCCTTCATCCTCTGTAGATCATTCGTACGGCGGGTCAGGCAATTACAAGCCAAGTGACCCTACCCATCGCATGTGTAACATTGCATCTTCCTCACATGACTAGGTATGGCTCGACTGCCCCTCACAACCAACCCTAAATCATGAGGTCGTCCACCTGTAGGTATGTTCCTCTTGGAACTCTACGACATCTGTATACTTCTAATAGCAAAAAACTCGAATACGTGATGTCTAGTGGTGGGTCTTGCTAATAGTGACTACTCAGCAACGAAACACTGCACTGTGAGGGCTCTCTAACACCCTCACCTCTGTTGGAATTCTAAGAGAAATCATCAAATCCATGATCTCTCACCTGAGCCCCTGCTAGGCGGTCTGGTCCCTAAAGAATTGGAATCACACCGTATCTGGGGAGTAGAGTGTGAGGTCAATGAACATTACTGAGTACTAAACCACACTCATGCTACCCTTCTGCAGATAAAGAATCTCATGTATGCGCAATATGCGAAGAGTTTCTAGAACAAACTCTTCCAGAAACATGCTCTCGAAGAATGCCCAGAGAAGAGTCACCTCATCGTGAATCTAGATAATCATGCTCCACCATAAACCTGCTACTTCTTGAAGAAGATTAGCAGCACAGATCACCATGAGATCGTCTGATGTCCCTACTAGTCGTAAGACTCTCACCACGACCTCCTGCCAATCCTCAGCTACCTATAGGTCCGTCTCTCCCCTAACACATGGTGGCATCAAGTGCTGGAACGTGTGAAACATGCTCAAGTGGTGTTCACCCTCTACTGGTGGGGCTGGTGGCATTAGCGGCCCACCGGGAAATGGTACCGCTGGTACCTCTGCTGGTGCCTCTACTGGAAGAGGGCCCAGCACTGAGGCTTCAACACTCAGTGGGATATCTGTGCATACTATATCTTTAACCCTAGATAGATTTCAATGTGGAGGAATCCTGAAATGAAACAGGTGAACCACTGTCAAAATTTTATACCCAGTGAGGTGACTCAAATAGATCAGAAAGAAAACTCTTTAAAACACACAAGTAATCAGTCTTTTTGTGCACTGAGTCAAAAATCAAATGTTTGGGTCTTTTTTTATGGATACGTAAGTCGTCGCACCAAAACTAGAATCCCAATACTGATAATCACAGTCACTACACATAACATTATTTATGAAAAAAAATATATCAAAATCTAATGTTCTATGGTAGAACCGACACCTCTGATACCAATTTTTCACGACCCATCCCCCGAGGCCCTTTTCGTGACTACCCAAAGCTCGCCATCCATACACGGGGGCTGGTGACTAGAACCAAAGGCGTGTTAAATAAAACATCGAAGAAATTTCCTTTATAACCTATAAACACACACAACCAAGCACACCACAAGATACAAACTGAATTAAACTAAATAGTAAATAGATTGAGTAAAGAAATAAAAAAGGGCCAGAATTCAAGTCCAACTAGAATGTACTAGAAATTGAAATTACATATATAATGGAATAGCTCCTCTAATCACCTGCCAAGGATTTTACCTAAAGGGTGGGTACTACTCTCAAATTGCAACCTTTGTGGTACGCCTCATCTAAGGTCGAGGAACCTCCAGTCTTGGTACTCTCATCCTCAGTCCTCTTTGTCCATCGTTTGCACCAAAAACAACAAGGTGAGGGCATAACCCATGAAGGGGTGAGTATAAAGATACTATGTAGGGACCATGAGGCCCTCAAGGAATCACAAAATCCACGAATGATAAACCACAAAGCAGATAAAGAAGTGACAAACCTACTTAGGTATATGCCCATACATATACCTAATTTGTCATGTTTACCCATTTCAATCATGAGGAAACACAGAGTATAAATCAAAATCCCAAAGAAAAAATATTTCAAAAAGGAAGGAACACAACAAAGGTAAGTACCACATAGGTACACCACACATAAGAATACCACAAAGGTACTGACTCAACTCAGACCAAGTAAAACTTTGGTAAAAAAGTACAAATGATTAGATGTAACCACTGAATCATCCTACTCTGTTAAGAGGCTCTTTTGATAACCCATATTGGATCTTTCAGTGCTAACCCAAATAGGATCTCTAGATGATGAGCCACATAGTATCTCTAAGTGCTGACCCACACATGATCACCCGGTGCTGACCCACCCAGGATCGCTCGGTGTTGACCCACATAGGATCACTCTCTGCTGACCATCACAGGATCACTTGGTACTGACACACACAGGATCCCTTGGTGTGGACCCACACAAGATCTCCCGGTGTTGTCCCACACATGATCACAATTCATTCTTCACATCACAGCCAGCTACCGGGTTCCTGTACTAAGCTTTCTTATCTCCGGGAGGGTCCACTACTAAAGCCACTATTCGATACTCCAACTGCCACAATGTCCCATAAAAAAGAATCCCAAAGGCCTGCCATGTCATAGGGGTCTCAATGCAACAGACATGGAATCAATCAGACTTCTGGTCTGTACGTTATTAGCCATTAAGTCCCGAGTGCCTGGTTAAATTCGTGCTCGATCCAACCCGAGCGTATCCAAACATTATCCAAAACTCAAGTGGGGTATACCAAAGGGACCATGTCACTCCAAGGTTTATAGTGACATTGAAGATTTTTCAAACAAATTCCTATTGCCAATGATATGGCCGGAATAGCCAAAATCTCGTAGTTGTTCTGGGTCCGGTCCGACTTGGTCGGATAGACCCATCCCGACCCAGCATAGGCTGACCCAACCTAGTTTGGGTCGACCCAGCCTGACTCGTATTAGGACGACCCGACCTGGTTTGGGTAGAAGCAGCCTGTTCGGTCTGGCCCAGCACGTGCTGGAAGGCATGGGGGCCGCGGAGCAGCATGAGAAAATTAGGGCGGCGTGGAGGTTGTGAGGGTTGCAGGGAGGCCACGAGGGAGGTGCAGAGGCCGTGAGGGTGGAATGAGGGTAGGTGAGGCCACGAGGGGGTGTAAGGGACACAAGGGAGGCAAGGCTCCAGGGGGGCGTGAAGGGCCACAGGGCGGCGAGGTCATGGGGGGTGCTTAGGGCCGTAGGGCGGTGACCATCGTGGGGGCCACGAGGCCGCAAGCCAGCGAGGTGACAAGGGCTACAGTGGGCCACAGGGAAGCAATGACCACATGGGGATGTGAAGGTACATAGTTCGTCTAGGCTATGGGGGTGGCGAAGGGATGTGGGGCACTGAGGTTGAGGGTCCACGGACGGTCGTTGGGTGGGGAGGCAGTGGGGGCTACGGATGGTCGCGCGGTGGCAAGGCTGCGGGGCGATAGAGGGTTGCGGGACAGCGCGACCACATGGGCTATAGAGGGATACTGGGGGGGTCAGTCCTTGCTGCCACAGAGGGTCAAGGGGTTGCAGAGGCCACAAGCAGGGGTTTTCGTGGGTGGCTGAGGCCGCGGGAAGCACGTAGGCCGTGGGATGGCGCTGACGCGCCGTCACCTTCATTACGACTGGCGCTGCTGCCAGCTACCTTTCTCGTGCCCCATTGAGGTTGGTTTTTATCCTCCTCCATCTCGGAGAACACAAAAATTAATCACAATATTTTTGGAGAGGTCAATAAATGTTTGTTTAGCCCAAACATTCTGCGTTAAAGCGGTTGCAAGTGGTTATAACCTCTTCTTGATTTTATGATGAATTACCAAGAAAGGGTGAGGGGAAGAAATTAAAATATCCACCCAACATCAATGGTTCGTTGATGTTGGCATGAGAAATAATTCGAATGTGTTGACGTTCTTCGTGCCCTCCACACACCTCTGTTCCCTGGAACATTTGTCGGTTCATCGTAGTTGAAGATGTTCCTTGTTGGCGAGAGCATTCTTCTTTGGAGGATGAGTTTCTCTACAATTCTCCAAAGCTTCTCCATTTCCCAACAGTGTCCTCAAATCCACCAAAATGATGAAATATCCGTCTTATTAATTTAAATTATGTAGATTAATAAGGTGGTCACAATAAAAAATGATGACACAATTCAATAATTGTTGGTTGGATCTAACAATTAAATGGGGCGTTTGCATAATTAATTGTATCAATCTATTTGGCTAAAATTAATGGGTGAAATGAATTAATGGGGATTTTATTGGTTTCTTCCCCCATTAAGAGGGTATGGGTGGTCCACTCCATTAATTTAAAATTGGGTGGTTTTTAATCTATTGGTCCCCACCTTTATAACATTCACGCAGGAGTTTATGCTCGGGTTGTTCTCACCACCATAACCCATGTGGATGGGTTGTAGAAAAAAAATTGTTAGAAATTATTATTTTATATTATTCTTTCACGAAAAGCACTAAAATTATCTATCACTCTCGACTAACAATGATCAAGGCGAAGGTCTCCTAAAGAGAATATCAGCACTACATGTTCAATGGTGCCCTCAGATTTCAATTCCGAGCATGAGTTAATAATTAACAAAAACCAGCACACAAGTTTACTATATGTACCCGAAAACATAAGCTTAGAAATTCATTCCTTGCACACTGATTCTTTGAATCACACACCATCATTTTTTGTGGACTTGTAAAATCCTCATTAATAAAAAAAATAACATGGAAATTTCAGGTCTTTACAAAACATGAATAACCTATGGAAAGGAACACGTTTGATATCTTACACATTGAAAAATGACTCACCCAATGAAAATAAATGGGTTGCAAATAAATACCATTGATAAATAAATAACCAAAATAAGAGAAATTTGTTCCATAATAATGACATTGAACATGACTAAATGATGTAAATGAAATCTATTTCACAACAATATATTTAGGGCATGATAAAACTATGGAATTGAAATGAGTTTCAATAAAATTTAATAGAAGTAATAATAATCCATCTAAATAATTAATGCTTATGAAGTCAATAAATTATATACCTATTTTATGATAGGTTGAAATATTTTTTTTTTGATTTTGATGAATGTAAATTCCATTAAATTATAATTAAATATGTTCATGTGGAAATAGTATTTACACACACCGAAGTGTCCTATACCACCATTATATATTTAGGTTTCAAGACACATGAAGGAATAAAATGAAATGAAACAATTTATATAATTATAATATAGATATTCATGATATATCATTTCACATGAAAATTCAATAAACCTCATAGAATAAATACTGGACTATAACATACTAGAGGTATCAAAGAAAGAAAATTATAACGAAGTCCATTACATGTTTGGTTACATTGAAATCGTAAAAAATATTAATGAAATATATAAAAATGGATATGTGAACCCTCATAAATTTCTGGGTAATAGTCATCCAATATATTCATGGTCATTAATTACATCACACAACAATAATAATTTGTAAATAAAGAATAATTCTCATATAAATAAATGTTTTGCTTTAAATCCCCATTCAACAATAGTAGCATCTAAATTAGAAAACCCAAATGTAAAAAAAATAAAATAAAATATTTAAGTGAAATAAATATTAAATAATTCATTAAATAGTTTATAAAAATGTTATATATAATAACCAAACAAAATAAGTAAGCATTGATTATGATTTTATCTCATAGATGTAACAGGTTAGATAAAATTATTATACCTCGAGTTTGATTCAACATGATCATTCTATATCATCTGGAATAATTATTTTATTTTATTTTATTTGTTTTGTGAAGAAAATTCCTATTTCTATTATTACATTTATTTAACTCATAAAAATGTTATATATAATTTCTAAATAGATTAATTTTATGTATCTTGTTTGATAATAATTTTTCTTATGTTTCAAAACTTCCTTTGGTTGGTTGACTATGGTCAGTGAGGTCATTATGTAAGTGTATCCCAATTAATTATCTTGGTATAATCATTATATTGACAAATAAAATATATTTTTAAAACCAATCATTAATAATGGTTAATAAATTTGATCTAATGTTGCAATTATGTAGATGATAGGTTGTCCATATGCATGAGTAATATTTATATTTCTTCAAACAATACCATTCATTGATAATTTTACCATAATAATTAGTGTTTATGTGTAGTAATTAAATATAATAATAGTTATATAAAGAATAATATATGGACATAACCAATAAATTCATGTTGTTTGAACATAATTTTCTTCAAAATGGGTGGGAGGTGGCATCATTAGGGTTCACACATGACCAAGACAAACCTGAACATCAACAAGTGATGCTTGACCAAAATTTCTAATAGGAGTTCAATTTAGTGTACATTACCACCTAGTCGATGTTGGTTGAGCCACCCCATGAAACTACAACCATCAAAAACATAATCCTTAGGGTGTATGTAGGTTTAATAATGGGTTATGTGTCAAGGTCTTAATTACATTTTTTTTATATTTTATAAAAAAAATTCGTATTCCATCAATTGTAATTTAAGAATATTTTTCTTAATATAAGTTATTTTTAATTGAGATTAATTTGATAAAATGGTTTTTGGGTGAAATAAAACATAATTTTATTTCTCTAGAAATTATATATAATTCTATAGTAAGATCATGTATAATAAATAATATTTATTTTAATCAAATATCCTTTTAATATAGTCTCACCTATGTATAAATGATTAATTAATTTTTTACCATAGCTTGAAATGTTTTATAGGTTCTAGAAATTGTACTATTTCTTAAAAACATGCTTGAATAAATAAATAATAAAATTTATATTTAAAATCTAAAAAATTCATATTCAATGATTTATAATTGAAAATTTAACATTATATTTTGAATCAGAATGTTCAAATTATGATAGGGTGAATTTAGTTTAATTTTTTAATATATAATATTTTTCATGAATAATAATAAAATAGTTTTGTGTTTTTAGTAAGTCTTATGACATAAAATTTCTGTCATAAATGATGTAACAATGAATAAAATAAAATAATATAGCGAAAATATGTTGTTTTGTTAATATTAATTGTTTTAATTTATTTTCATAATCTTATAAAACTATAACAGATCATTTAATGGCTAAAATTGAAAAATAGGTTTTTGAAAACATTACTTATGTTAAAAAATATATTTTCCAATGCAAATTATGTTATAAATAATTATGTTTAGTTCTAGTAGATTAAAATTATATTATATTCTTCACAAATTTCCAAAAATGTGGTTATAAACTACGTTTATGACAATGGGTTTTTCATTATTCACAAAATATATTTCTAAGGCATATATTTTGAAATTATTAAACAAATCCAACACATTTCAACAAATACCCTCCCATTTCAACTATCCCCTTCACTCGTAATCCATAATCCAAGAATTTTTATGGATTTTCACACAAATTGAGTACCGCCATGGTTCCATCAATCTCACATGGTCCCAATCCTCATGATTTGTGAGGGACTCTTCAAGGTAATGGAAAATCATCACTTACCTTCTCAATTCATGTTCCCTTTTCATGTGGTGTGTATTATAACATCAAAACTATGTTCTATTATATTGTTTAAATTATCCAATTACTATGTTAAGATTCTTTTCTTAATGGTAGAATATTTTCCTCACTCATTTTACCATTTTTTAAAATAATGTTTTATACCCATCATGATATTGAGTTTATATATCAAAATTTATCTCTTCTCCTTAAGAGGTTATCTTTTATTTTATTAGTGTGGATACGAAAACCTTTTTCTTTTCCATTTTTATTCACCTCTTTGTAAAAATTATTTATTTAATTAGTTAATTTACATAAAATAAACCCATATTATCTTTTCATGGGATATAAATTATGAAATGGTCATATCTGCAAGCACTTTTTTATGCTATGATTTTGATAAGAAACACATTCTTTATTCCACTAGTTTTATTAAGGAAATTATTAATAATGATCAATGAGCATCACATTAATTAATTAATATGTTCGGTTCTCCATGATAGTTCCCCATTTCATTGGTTATTTAATTTAATCTCTATATATGACATATTTTTTGATTCCTTATTGAATAACCAAGGTAATTTCCATTTATGACACCTAGGAGATAAACCACGGTTATATTCTTATGAATGTATCATCTAAATTTTATAGCCACATTAACATTTTATTATTAATTTCTTTTATTATTATTATGTGCCTCTCGGTAATTAATTATCATTATTACTCATGTTCTTATTGATGTGTCACAAGATCACGTGCAATATATATGCCTGGATTATTCCGTTAATGCGCTTCAAGATCACCCATTTACTTTGATATATGTCCCTTCGATATGAGATTCAAAAAAAGTTACCCAAAGTGAACCTATAAGGATTTATTTCATGTGGATTTTGAATAATTATTCACATATTCATTTATTATGAACCTTATTCCCTTGAAATTAATCATTCATAGGTCAAATATTTGTATAATTTAATAATATGTTATATAATAAAAAAGGATTTATTCTATTGTTGGTATTAGAGGACATTTTTTTTGGAAATAGTAGACTTGAAAATATCAGGAAAAAACATAGGAACAATTATAAATATAGGAAATAATCGTGGAATTTTTGTGAGAATTATGTATATGGTGTCTAATATAATATATAACCATTTGGATGATAAATGTTCATGTGGATCTGTAACAGATGTACCTAGGGGTAAATAAAAAAACCATCCATATATAATCAAATAGGAACTAGTTCATGAAATCTGTCATTGTTTAACACCTCGTTTGACACTAGTAGAGGATATGTTTGGTTAATCAGAATCTATATATGAATCATTTTGATGGATTTAGAGAAAATGTAGTTATTATTGATGAACAATTATTTTACCCTGAAGTTTTAAGAAATAAAATTCCATTATAATTATAATATTTGTAAAATAAACACATTTCTCACTCTGGATATATTCATTTAAAAATAAATGGACATAGGAGGAGCTGTGTAAATGATGAGTGAAAATGATGATGAACTGATATTGTATCATTGGATGATGGATTGTAAAACTTCATGAGGATTGTGAATAAAATTACTCAAATTATGAACTATAAAATTAAACAATCCATGATATGAGATTCACCATGAATATAACAACATTCCATTGGGGATTTTATGTATCAATGAACACCTTCTTTCAATAGATCAATCATCCCATTGATTTCTAAAAAATAAATAAGCTCTATAGAAAGATCCCATTGTGTATTCCATTACAAAGGGATTGAGTAAGTCATCCTTGAAATGGAATTCTTAGATTGAGAAGATGATTAGTGTTGGAAAATGAATAAAAATATGATACAATGATATCTGATTAATTCTCTTGAGTGGGAAGTGTACCGGAGAATTGTATTCAATGAATATTTCCCCCATTGGATGTGAATTAAATTGAATTATAAATTTCTATAACTGAAGATAAAGGGAAATGAATCAGTGGGAATTTATTAGATGAACATTATGAGATATACTTCATAAACCTATTGATTTTTTAAGGATCTTAATGAAGAATTTAATAGCTTCTTCAACGGACAGTGACCGTATATATTGAGGAATCTAGAAAATTGAGACTCCAAATGAAATGGAAGATATTGTAGAGTGCTATGAAGGTTGAATTGGACTTTGTCGAGACACAATGTTTACATAGATTGAATCAAAATAAGAGATCAATAGATCCAAACACATGGATAGTAAATAATTATGAAAGAGATGAAAATAAAATGAAACATCCCTCGTGTGATAAATGTGGGAAGTTGAATTCATGGAACTAATTAAAATATTTTTAATTGAGATAAGAATTTGTAATAGATGACATATATCTTAGAAATGTCATTGTGAGGTTGAATCCAAAACTTTTCAACACAAATGAAAAATGGAAGATGGTGTAGACCTGACTAGATGTTCAATGCTTAATTTTGGACAACATGACAAATTTTTCAATCAATAACTATATTAGAATATAATGTTGAGGAACCACCACCAAACTAACCCTAGACCAGGGAAAAATGGTCGGGAAAATCCAATCATGAAATCTGATGTAGAGGATCCAAATTATATAGTGGAAGGTACTCTCATTGTTCTCTAGGTGTAAGCAATAATATTTTTTAATATAGTACTGTATATTCCATTACTTAATCATTATTTTAAAAGAATATAGAATCAATCCATGAACTTCTAGAAGTAGAGATTTCTATCAACACTCATATTATGATTATCGTATCAAAAATATTGTTTATAAACTATAAAAATAAAAAGGAAAGTATAATATCATTAAAAATGGAGGATTCATTCCCATTGTTGAATTCATATCCAGGTTGGGGATGTGATGGGTCACAAACTACAATTATAAGATCAACTATAGAAGAAATTAAATTTCAGAATTCTTGACTTAAAACATATATAAATTATCTAAATGAGAGATATCCCAGCATGATATATCTCTGGAAGAACCACCAATAGCATTTTATATAGAGACCATTAGTGAATATGGAGAGGGAAATGAAGGAATAAAGACAGAGAGTGTTTCCATCATTTAGGAATTCATTATAATTTTATTAGAATAGTAACATGGACCTCCCCAGGAAAAGAGTTAGAGTAATCCATTAAACTTATACATGTATCCAAGACGATAAAAAATACCCTATATAAAATGGAAAATATTGAGTTAGATGAATTAAATAAACAACTTAAATATATTCTGATGATTGGATTTAACTAAAAGAATTTACCTCTATGGGGATCCCTTGTTCTCCTTGTGAATAAGAAGTATACATCAATGATTTTATGCATTAAATTTCTTGAAGATAATGATATTATAGTAATGAATAAGTACCATCTCCTAAGGATTGTTGATTTATATAACCAACATCATGGGTATCAATTATTCTCCAACATTTACCAACAATATGGGTATCATCAATTTAGTATAAATAATGAACATATTTTAGAAAATAACATCACAAAAATATATAGAAAATATGCATTTTTAGTTATTCCCTTCGGTTTGACTAATACATCTACTATACTTCAATATTTTTTGAACAGATTCATTAATGATTACCTTGAAAAATTAATGGGCATTTTTAATTAAAATATTTTGAAATATTCTAAAATTCATGACTAGCTTGACGATCATCTACGGGGTATACTAATATCACTATGGAAAGAGAATATTTTTTGAAAATTCAACCAATGTTATTTATTGTGCCAACATGTTTAATTCATGGGGCATATTATAAACAATGATGGGATGTCACTTGACCCTATAAACAAAATGGGTATAGACGAGTAGACACATTCAATAAAAATAGTTGATATTCATAGTTTACTTGGTTTTGTATAATATTATATGAGGTTTTGAAATATATTCTCATATGTTTTTAATCCACTATACAGTTTAAATTAAAAGGGGATACATTCATTTGGACTAAGTTGTGTGAATCAAATTTCTAATAAATGAAGATATTAGTTACTATACCAGTATTACATAAACCCTCAGTCGATGAATAATTTCTAATATATAGATATTACACTCTAAAATGTATTGGATGTGTACTTTGGAAAAATTAAAATGT
Source organism: Viscum album (assembly GCA_963277665.1). NCBI lineage: Eukaryota > Viridiplantae > Streptophyta > Magnoliopsida > Santalales > Viscaceae > Viscum > Viscum album. The sequence goes on from OY728160.1 coordinate 523,205,814, forward strand.
GATGGCTTAAAAACCTCAATAGTTATATCTTGTTAAAAGAGTTATCCTATGCATCATCTAGACCATGGTAGAACACAGTTTTTCAATAATGTATGAAATAAATATTTTTTATTTATAAATAATTATTTTGGAAATATTAAGGATTTCTATATTTTTTACTAAAGGATCTGAGGGTTTATAGAACTTTGTTCAGAGCCTTGAACCCAACTTTTATTGAAAGATGGCTTAGTGAACTGTATAGAGTAAACCTTGTGGGATTTCTGTACGGGTTTCCAAAATTTGTGGACGGTTTTTTAGGTATAGTTCCATCTCTCATAGTTGGTTCATGGCCATGTATCCTATCCTTTTGGATGCCCCCCTTTTCCCGTGTATTCTTGCATGTCTTGTGCACATCTTGATCAAATTATGTGAAGGATATTTTTTCGGGCATATCCATCTCACATAGTTTGTGCATGATTTGAAAAATCTTGTGATTAAACCATGTGTAGGCTTAAATCACGTGTCAAATTTCCAAAATACCCGTAATGATATATTAATTCAACCCTTCCTCCATAATCTAATAACCCTTGGGATTAACAACTTTTTATCTCATTTTAGAGAATATTGAAGGCCAATGCTAGGGATCAAGAGATCTCCTTCATCTGATAACTGATTGATCATTTGTTAATCCCATTGGATGTGAAATGGTATGTACTCAATCCCTCTTAAGTAGTTATTCTTCTCTCTTTCTAAGAACCTTGGTATTCTCTTATGAGTGTTTTTTCACCTTTTCTTAGATCTACTCCGATTCCAGTAAAATCAGGGTTGATGGTGGTGGATAAGGATCGTACAACCCTAAGATGGGTGGTCTATCACTCGTCCCTATGGATTGTTGATTTTGGAATATTCATTTGGGAGCCACCAATATCATCAAAATACATTTCTTAAATTTACATGTCATGATTATACTCGTTAGATTCATATGGTTATTATTTTTCCAAATATATGATTAGTTGTTAGTGGATATATCAACAACTCAAGCCACATCATGTCTAATGTTATGCCACAATTGGGTTTTATTATATTAGCAATTTCGAGCCACCGTTCAAGTGTTCCCTTTCTTTACCTTTCTAAGTGTGAGAATTTTTATAATAAATGGCATGTTATTAATGTGAATTGTATAATGTCATGTAACATGTATTCTCACCACTTGACCTACCTATGGTATGTTCTTTGAAATGATTTTTAAATTTGAAATATTTTATGGTAATTATACTAAGTATATAACATGGCTCGATAAAAAAAGATTTATTAGTGATTGCATTTCTCTAGAACCACCATCCATATTGATGGAAGGTATTGGAGTGAACCTAAATAATTGAATATACCGTAATTTATTTTAAAGACATGATTAAGAGGATGAAATGAAACATGAAATATAAAAACTAAAATAAGACAAGGATTGCACTGAATTAATGATTAAAATAATACAATATCAAATTGGAATGGACTAACTTGGGATTTCGTGGGATTTGGAGAGAAGAATACATTGAGAATCATGAACCCCAATCCGATTCAAGGATGTAGTTTGCCTAGTTGGATACCAACATAGAATCTAGTTCTTTTCTATTACTTGGAATCCAGGTATACTACAGTATAATCCTTTACATTTTATAGGATATCTCGAATACATTACTTTGATCCAGAAATGTCCAGTCTGTTCCTTGGTCAATGATCATAAGGCTCTTTTTCATGGCACCATTTCAACTTGGATGATCACCTTGGACTTAATAGGTACCTTATTATGGGATTCCATGGATTATGATCCTTGTATTACACACTTAACCCATAGATAGACTCATATACTAGTGAGTTAGTGTTCTGTGAGATCTATGTTTCCTAGGTTATTACCCTGAAACTCCCTCAATCGATATCATTTTCAGGTTACCTTGTTATCTTTTGGTAACTCCACTACATGTACTATCGCGAAGTTATGTAAGTGATGGATTTTCCCCATGTGATTTATGAACCATAATTGGAAATTAATTAATTAATTAATTGTTTACAAGTTCTGACAACATCTAAGGGAAGAAGTTGGTACTTGGATATTTAGTTATATTTGTATACTTGCTTTGCTTTATATATGCATTTCTGCACACAAATAAATTCCATTACAAGGGATGGATGTTATAGACACAATTTGTGGCGGAACATTTAGATTTCTCTCACACACTCTCTAGGTTCAGTTTGGTACTGGAAGTATATTACATTGTTGTAGTTGTTGACAATGGGATGCGCAGGGCTTCAAAAACTTGATTGATTTAGGGTAGGTTTGAGATTGATAGATGATGACCAAGTTGGATCTCATGATTCTTATTGTAGAATTTGTTTTCTTTTACATTGTGTAGTATGTTATAGCTATTGTATTTTATCAATGTTTTCTTGTTTTCTAGTGACATGACTTTACATAATCATTTTTCCAATTGATATAGTTATTATTATTCTAATTTATTTATTGCATTAGTTTGATTTCACTATTTGTTTATATTATTTATATTTCATTGGATGTTTACAATTAGTTTATATTCCTTTAGTTGTGATACACTTTGATAATGATGTAATATTCTTCCAAAATACACACCCTAGTTCCTCAATACTCATTTGATGCCTCTGGAATTTATAGATATCGACTTGAGGGTATGTGTCCAATCATGCTTGTGGAACTCTTGAAGTGGCATTTAGGAATCGTATGTGACAATGGGGCATCATATCTAGTTTAATTTCTTTTTTTTACAATTTGGAGGTAATATATTGGAGATTATTAATGCTTTTAACTTGGTCATAGGCCATTCTTGGACGTCGCGAACCTATGTTTGGGTTAAAATCCATGTTTCCCAAAATGAAATTGTTGTTCTATTTTGCCTATTATAGTTGATATTATTTTACCATTAGTTGATGTGCATGTTGTGTGGTGTTGTTTATTATTATTCTATTTGATGATATTATTTCATTCATAGGATGATGATATGAGGGAAATGAGCATTGCAACAAGACTCATTATAAGCACCTAAAATTCACATGTCATGCATATTTCCATGCCTTATCAGTGCATTTCATTACTTTTAATTGAATGATATGCCGGTTCCTATAGTGTGATGATGTTATAGTTTCTTGTACATGTAATACTATTGGTTTTGATTGAGTGATATCCTATCTCAATTCATGTGGTGTGTGGGCCCTCATGGGCGGGATAAGTATTTTACCATGTCAAGCCATTATACTATAAATTAATGGGTGTCATTACTGGTGATAATGTATGGGAAATGACTCATCTGAAGTGGCAATCCATCGTGTTGTGAATATGGAAATCTAAAAAGAATTGAATGCACATCATTATCCCTCCGTGTCATGTTTTTGATAGGTAAATGAGTGAACCTTTAATTTAAGTGGAAAAATAAATGAATCATATACCTGATCACCTACCTATACATGGCCATCTATACTAGTAAATTGGTAGTATAGATTAGGTTTTGAGTTTTCAAATGTTTTTCATCTGTTAGTGATGATATCTCCATGCTTCTAGGAATGTTTAGAGGCGTTTTGAGGAATTTTTAGACCAATGCCACCATGACTTCCTCATGTCGTTCAACAGAAAAGTGATGACGACCGTTCTCTAGAAAAGGTGGGACTATGGCCATTCTAATCTCTAAGAGTGCCACTTGAGGCACCACCTATTGTACCAGATCGGGGCGTTGATTCTAATGCATGTGATAGTTTCATAAATCTAATGTAGTAAATTCATGGTGCTCCATAGGTTTCCCCTGTGAAATTTGATTTGACCCTCGAGTTTTAGCAGTTCCATCCTACTACATTTTCAATGGATGGAGGCTCTCAGACTGCTGAGTATGGGATAGAGGCCATGTAGTCTATCTTTGAGCATCTGGAAATTCCTCAATAACAGAGAGTCAAGAATTTTAAATACATGATTTGGGAATCATCCAAGCATTAGTGGGGTGTGGTTACTTAGCCTGGTCTAATTAGATCTTGTTGAGGGTAGATTTATATACTGCATTCTACTATCATATCATTCCCCAAGCACATAGAGATGACCATGCCAGATTGACCGTGAATCTCGAGCACTGTTCTATTTTAGTAATGGAATATTCAATATGTTTCAATACTTCACATTTTTTTCAACACTTGTAGCCAATGATGAGATTTCACGTGCTATACATTTTGAGTTTGGGCTCTAGTATGCCATCTGAACCCATATCATTGTATTTCACTAGCCAACCATTTCTGCAATTGTTGAGCAAGACCTTATCACTGAGTCTAACCTAAGGAATGTAACAAGTATCATGATTAAAATATTAGTGTTACACTAGGACAGTAGTTCATCAAGAGGGAGGAATTGTTCCCTTGTGGTTTCCCATTAAGGAAGTGGAATTTATAGATTGCAGTTCTATAGCTCTGTGGTGTTCCATCAGTGTGGAAGATAGGGGAATAAGAAGTCCCAATGTGAGAGAGACCCTATAGAGTGTTGGGCATGTGGATATTTTGGTCTTCCTCATCATTTATTAAGTAATAATCCACCAAGATGATGTGCGAAAGGATCATAATCGACTACACATACAATAGAAACTTCATTTGCGCCACGTGATGTGGGGAGTTGAAATGTCACCTGTTAGTCTAGTTGAGGAGGTGGTCGCAGCTGTGGTAGTTCTCCCCTAACCACAAGAAGTGCTAAAAAATATCTCATGATCATAGTAGACCATCAGTTACATAGGTCCATGGATGAATTCAGTTTCATAATTTATAGTCAATACCATAGGATTTATCTATGGGATCATCTACAATTCAAGGTACTATAATAGTAGGCCCCACTATTGTATATTCTTTGTTTGAAACTTGTGATTAAAACTCTTTCATTTATGTGTAAATTTTGGAATTACATAGACCATTGATATAATATCACTATTGTGTAATGACCCTTGACACACAGTTTGGAATAAGGATGGAGGGAATATACCAGTCGAAGGACTATCACCTAGTTGTTGGAAGTAAAACATTCTTGTGGAATCTAATTTTTCATGAGGTGACACGGTTCGATGAAATTTTCAGGATGGACTAGTTAGTCTAATATCATGCCTTTTTAGAATGATATTAATACATGGTCACTTTTACATCACCAGAAGTTAGGAGTTATCTTTTCAATGGTGGCTGGGATGCCCATCCAGGGAGATCTGGAATGAATAATAATGAGCTACGTGGAGTGACCAATTATATTTAAAATCTCTTCATAGTGGAATAGGGTTTTCTACAAACGGATTTCCCTCCATTAGTTGATCGTTTCAGGGAAGTCTTTTTCTGAGGACATTTTTGGATTAACTCCTAAGAGAGAGAGGTGAAGTTTATAGTTGATCTTCTTCTTGAAATAACTCTAGTTTTATCCCCTTGTATATTATGGCACTAACTAAGATTCAAGAGCTCAAGCAATAGATAGAAGACCGTGATGCCAATAGATTATACAGCATAGTATATCCTCTTGGGGTTCACCTGTTTTTTTTCTAAGAAGGTATATGGAACACTTCTTCTTTGTGTGGGTTACAGATGGAAGAATCATCTTATGATAAACAATCGGTATCCACTTCCACGAATATAATATCTATTTGACTAGATTCGAGTAGCAAAGGTGTTCAATAGATTTGACCTGATATCAGGTTATCATTTGGAGTGAGTCAAACCATCAGACATACCTCATACGACATTCCATTGTAGATATATTCTGTAAGAGTATCTGGTTATTTCATTCGGTCTTACAAAATCGTCATCCATTTTCAAGGCTTTGATAAATAGGATTTTCCACACCTAGTTAGACCCTATAGTCTTCGAATTTGTGGAAGACATCTTGGTGTATTCTCACACTCGTAACAACCATGCCAAACATCATGATATGTTTCTGAGTACACTGAGAGAGCATAGGATCTATGTCAATCTAGCTAAATGCGACTTCTTGATCAAAAATATCCACTTATTTGGACATATTATTTCAATGTTAGGAGTTTCTGTTGACCAAAAAAAGGTTCATGTTGTAGTTTCTTAGGACCATCCCATGAAAAAGTTTGATATTAAGAGTTTCATTGGGCTTGATATAAATTATAGGAATTTTATACATGACATGTAATGTATTTATTCACCAATATATATACATACAATGATGGGTGTTAATATATTGTGGTCAGAAGCACAAGAGAAATCATTTCAGGAATGAAAAGGAAGGATCGTCTCGACAAAAATTCAGATTCTTCAATAACCAGGAAAAGGTTATATCGTGTTCTATGATGCATCATGCATTTTTCTAGGAGAGTTTTTATGTACTAAGGTGATTAATTTATGTATTGATATCGGTAGTTGAGGACAAATGAGAGAAATTACCCAACACATGACCTTGTGAAAGTATTTGGTGTCTATGAATTCTGTTGTAGGAGACATTATCTGTTGGGTGAGCGATTTTTTGTGTATAAAGATCACAATATACACATGTATTTATTTTCCCACCATGAATTAAAACTCAAACAATTTATATAGGTCGAATAACAACAATCCTTTCATTTTTAGTTGCCTCTATTCCTAGAAAGGGAAATTTAGTCACTGATGAACTATGTCAAAAAAATCAAATAGTGATCAAACAGGAAGCATGTGATGAATTGAAGTTAATGTACATATTTTATGATCATCATCTAGAGTTTGATTATAGCCACAAGATTTCCTTCCACTTATCCTTAATAGTTACCTCTTCTATTCTTCAGGAGATAAAGAGTGTGCAGTTTTTAAATCCTAATAGTTTGGTTCTCTATGAGAGCATGTCAATATATTACGGACATCCAAATTGGTCTATGGATAGACAAAACAACCTGTTTCTACGTGGATATATGTGGGTTCCTACAGATATGATGGATGATTTGATGAGAGTTTTCAATTCTTATTAGTGGGAATTTCATCTAGGAATCTCGAAGATGTATCGAAATATGTTACGCTAGTATTGGTGGCCTAGAATGAAATGTCAGATTGCAAGCTTTATCACTAGGTGTTCCTCAAGTCAGTTGGGGATGGTAGGGCACCAGAGACATGCATGATTTTTACAGATGCTTCCAATCCTAGAATGGAAATGAGAATATGTTGTTATATATTTCATAGATAGCTTACCTAGGTCTTTAAGGCTTAGAAATTCTATCTGCATAGTCATTGATCGACTTTCTAAATCATCCAACGTTATTCCTCTTTTGGAGAATATCATAGTGGATGAGAGGTTATGATTATATGTTTGTGAGATCATATGACTACACAGGGTCCCATTTACTATCATTTATTATTGGGATGCTAGATTCACTTAACAGTTCTAGAATGGTATGCAAAAATCTATTGGGACTCATGTGATTCTATGCACAAGTTTTCACCATCAGACAGATGGACAGTCATAACTGATAATACAAGTCATAAATAATATTCTCTAAGCATGTGTCCATGATTTTGGTGGTTCTTTAGAGAATAATATCCCTCTACTCATGTTTTCATATAATAATAGTTTTCAGGTGACACTCCAGATGGATTTTTTGAGGCCTTGTATAGTTGGACGTTCTATTAACCATTATGCTGGCTAAAGGGATGTCAGGCAGCCCTACTAGGTCATTATCTTGTTCATGAGACATAAAAATTGTTTTTTCTAATTAGTAATAATATGACTACTACTCTGTCTATATAGAAATATTATGTCAATCACCATCCATCATCTCTTGATTTGATTTTTAGGATCGTGTTTTTTTTCAGGTACCACCCAGGCTAGGGAAAAGACAGCAAAGGAAGCATGGAAAGATGTCTCCTAATTATGTTAGGTCGTTCAGGATCCTAGAGTGAGTTTGGATGGTAGCATATCATTTACTACTACATTTGAGGTACCATTCCATGAAATATGTCTTTCAGGTCTCATATATCCTCCAATATCATGTTGAACTATCTCATAACATTGATCTTGGTAAATTTGAGTTAGATTACGATGGTACCTTTGAAGAATATCTAGGACTCGTCGTTGACTAAATCACGAAGGCTATATGAGGAAAGTATGTCCCTCTCATATTGGTGTTATAGATGCACAATTGAGTATTGTATGATATATGCTACAGGAATGATGACGTACATTCCCTATGGCTACAGTTGTTCTCATACAGTGTTTCATTACCCTTAGAAGGATAACTCGTGGTGGGGGGAGTTCTTTTAAGGGGAAAACACTATAAGAACCTAGTTTTTCACTCATGTATGGATCCCATATTGTTTTGGTCCAAATATTTAATTTGGACCTAATATGGATGCCTAATGAGTTTGTAAAGGTTCCAAGCGTGTTTGAGGCTTGTTCAGAGCCTAGATACCATCTTTTATGGGGGAATGGCTTGGTGCATAGTTTAATGTAAAGCGTGTCCGATTTCAGCATGGATTGTCTAACCATGCAGATGGTGTTCTTTTATACAGATGCATATCTCATGGTTGAAACATTGGTGTGCGGCCTATCTATGAATATTCCCCCTTTTTCCCAAGTATCCTTGCATTTCTTGCACATCGTTTGATCAAACCATGCAGAGGATATTTTTTCAGGTTGATCCATCCCACATGTTTTCTTCAGGGTTTAACAAACTGTGCAGATAAACCTTTCACATGCAAAAATATTGTGTATAATATTCAAAATTTCTGTAATGATCTAGTAAGCCTACCCTTCCTCCATAGTCCCTGAACCATCATGATTGACCCCTTTTCCTCTCATTTTCAATCGTTTTTAAGGATAATGTTGTGGATCAAGAGATATTCTCCATAAGCATCTGATCCTGCATTTTTTCGTCATGTTGGATTCACAATGGTAAGTGTTGAGTCCAGTTTATCTATTATTATTCTCACTTTCTCTCAATCTAGGTATTGTAATGCTAGTGTTTTCAACATTTCCTAGATATACTCCAATCCACAGAAAATCAAGGGTTGTCACTGGTGGAGAGGGATGGTAAAACACTAAGGTTGGAGGTCTATACCTCATCCCTAAATTTCATTGATTTTAGAATATTTGTCTGGGCCCCACCAATTTCATTGGAATCAATTTCTTAAATTTTCATTCTATGATTACACTTTCTAAAATCATGTGGTAATGCACTTTCCAAATATGGGATTAGTTGTTATCGATTACACCCAGAAATCAATCTGCCTTATGTATATAGTTAAAAAACAATTGGGTTTTTGTGTTTCGGCACATTTGAGCCACCATTTTGGTGTGCCCTTTCCTGACCATTCTAAGGGTGAGACGTCTTATAATAAATGGAATTTTTATTAATGATAATTTCATAATGTCATGTACCATATATTCTCAAAAAATGACCTACCTATGTTAAGGTATTTCTATTTATTAATACAATTGAAATTGTGGGATTCCATGTACATTAAGTATATAACATTCTCTTATAAAAAAATAATATATTAAAGGTTACTTCTCTATAGCACCCATTTCAATATTGATGGAAGGTAGCATAGTGACCCTCAATTGTTGAATATATCTTCATGGAAAATAAAGACTGGATTGAATGTTTCCCATACTACTTGGCCTATACAAACTAATAAAAGATAAGGAATGGACCTGATGAGTGATTAGATTGTTAAAATATTAAATAGGAATGGAATATCTCAGGATCCCATTGTATTATATTAGTAGAAAACATTGGCACTCAAGAATCCCATTATGATTCAATGAAACAATATTCATAGCATGATACCCAACTAGAATCAGATTCTAGTCTATTCCCCACATGGTAAATATACTATCATAGCATCCTTTAAATTGTTACTTGATATTTTGGGTACACTCTTTGTATATATAATTGGATAGAATGTTCCATAGTGAAAGCCTATAGGGCTATGTTTTTTCTAATTCCCAATTTACCTTGGATGATAACCTTAGACTCGGTAGGGGCCTTATTATAAATGATTTGGATTACACTCCTTTGATTACATTCTTACCCATTTTATTGTCTCAGATACCTCTTATTTAGTGTTCTATGAGATCTACATTACCATGGTTATTACTCTGGAACTACCTCATTGGATATCTTTTTCTGGTTACCTTTTTATGCAATGAGACCTTGATTACATATATGATCTGGAGGTGATGTCAATTCTAGCTATGCCACACATGAACTATTTACATTAAAATGTAATTGCATAATTAATGAACTGGTTACAAGTTCAGACACCAGCAGAGGGCAGAATAAGATACATGGGTATTTAGTTATATTGTAATGCTTTCAATACATTATATATGCATGCCTAAGCACTATTATATTCCATTACATGGTACTGATATTATATAAACCATTGGTGGTGGCCCCCTGAGATTCTTCTCACACCCTCTACAGCATCGTTTGGTACTCAGAGTAGATTACATGGTTGTAGGTGTTTATAAAGGGATGCATTGGGCTTCAAACACTTTATCTCTTACTAGTATGATAGAGGTTAATAGTAAATGACTATGTTGGATATTAGGAAGCTTATAATAGCCTTTGTTTTAATTTTTTTTGAGACATGTTATAACCATTTTCTTGTATCATTGATTTCTAGTTTTCTAGTGGCATGTCATTACATCATCATTGTTCTAGCTGATATAGTTATTATTATTCATGTTTATATATTTCATCAGTTTAATTCTATATTTTATTTATATTATTTATATTGATTTTTCTATTTTTTATACCATTATATTTCATCTGATGTTCAAAAATATTCTAATGAAGGCATAGTTTTCCCCCAAACACACCCTAGGCACTTGCTGCTGGTCAACTTCCTCTGGAATTCAAAAAGATGTGCTTGAGTCCATGTAGCCCACAGGTCTTGGGGAACCCGTTAAGTGGAATCTAGGATCCTAATGTCATAGAAAAGGATATGGATATTTATCCATGTAAATATAATGACATTATCATGTGGGGGGAATGTGATATATATATATATAGACCCCCAAAGATGTAAATATATTCTCATGAAAATCAAATTGAAAATGATATAAAGGATATGTTTGAACATCTTAAGGACTTTGACTATTCAAATCATTATACAATTCGAAGAGGAAAAAACTTTTGGATACATTATATAGGAAATAAGCAGTTATACTGGTAATGATAGAAAATCATGTAGTTCCACTAATCATGGAACTACTAATGTTGGAAATGAGAATCATATGGAAAGGTATATCATCAACCCTATACCAAATTATTTATCCACAATAGTTAGTTGAGAAGTACAATAAATCAAATCAGGGGTCCATTGATAGAAATGAAGATAGACACTGTGAAATAGTAGGTGTTTCCTAAGTTCAATATTGATCAAGATGGTGTATTGAAATTTTTTACAAGGTTATATGTTTCCTAAATCATTGATATTAAGAAGTATTTTAAAGATAAATCTCATAACAAAAAATTTTCTATATGTAATGGAAGACCAACAATTTATAGTGACATTATTGATCATTACTGATGGGATAACATATGTATTGATTTTTCATACTACACTACATTGTACATGGTATTTTAGTATGTTAAGGTGCAGTGATAACTTTTAAAATGGGAGTTATAACCACTTCAAATTCCCGGATTGAAGTGGAAAAATATCACTGTGGACTTTTCCTCTAGTCTCCCAAAGACATCAACTGGAATCATTGTGATGTATGCCATTTTGGATTGATTCACCATTATATCCTATTTGATAACCATGCTGATATATTTATATATTAACCAACTACCCAAGAGATAAAAAATGTATGTGGTGAGGTATCATAGAGTGCCATTTTCTACTATTACTTATAATGAACCAAGGATAACATATAAATTCAAGAGAAATATTTAACTTGATATGAGTATTGAATTTAATTTTCAATATGGCCTATCACCACTAAACTGATGGCTAATCTAGAATGACTATTTATATGCATAAGGATATACTAAGAATAATCTCAATGTAATTTAATGATGTACGTGATCATCACCTCCCATTAATTGACTTCTCATACAACTACAGCCTCCACTCGAGCATTCAAATGGAACCATATGAAGATATATATTGGAAGCGATGTATAACACATACATTTTGTACAGAATTTGGTGAGAGAATGATTCATTGGCTTGATATTGTATAGGAGATGAAGAAAATTTTCATACCTTCTAACTACAGAGAAAGGCTTCTCGGAGTGGAATGAACAATTACATAGAAAAATATTAATTGTACATCATGATTCATGTTGGAGATGACTATTTTCCTTCAGATATCGCTATGTAAGAGAGTGATGTAGTTTTGGAAGGAAGTCATGTTTACCCCTAGGTACATTGGCCCATAGGAAATCCTTAATCACATAAGAGTTGTGTTCTTCCAACTAGCTATTTCACTAAATTTATTTCAATTTCATGATGTCATATACGTATCCCCATATAAGAAATAAATACATGATCCATCACATTAAATAAATTTGGAGGTGGTGAAACTAGATAAGGACCTCACTTTGGTGGAGAAACATGTGCAGATATTGGAATATAGAGACATGGTTTTATGTTTCGAGACTACAAATATTTTAAAATTGTATTTGAGGAAAAAAAGTATGAAGAACCGATGTGCGAACAAGATGTGACAGTACTGTAGAAGTACTCTAACCCTTTCATATCTAGGAGATTGTGTTGAAATTTTGGGGATGAAGTTTTTTATCTGCGGGAAGAATGTAACAACCGAGATATTATAATTGAAATTTGTTTTAGAGGGAACCAATAAATTTATATTAATAAAAAAGAACAATTCAATAGTCTTCTTTGGTATCAACAGAAATTCCATGCACTTAAAATGGTAAAATAATATAAATAAAAATAACTTAAATGGGAAAACAAGGATCAACCCAATCATCTAAAATCAATGCCCCAACTACAAATGATATAGAATTAAAAAAATTAAAAATAAAATCAATATCTTATGGAAATAAAATTATATCCATAAGTGTAAATTTATTGAAATTATATTAATGGAGGGAATTTATATTTATAGTGTATAAAGGGAATTGTGATTGTTGGGATTTGGTTATTATCTGAATATTAGTCTATATAAATGTTTGAAACTATACCATTGTTTGAAATTAATCTGATTATAATAAGTGTGTTTAATTTGAAATGAAAAATGATAGTTGATAATGAATGGAGAATAAATGGCCTTAACCAGAAGAGTTGTGTCACTAAAATCCAATTTTTGAAAACATGGGAAGGAGGTAGAGATACTGTGGTTCTCCCTTGACCAAGAACAAGTCGATTTTCAATATGTAATGGTGGAATGAAATCTGTTATATTTTAACCTCATGTTCATTAATATTACCACTTGGTCAATTTTATATAATCCACCCCATGAAACTAAAAATATAAAAACCTCACCTATTTTGTGTATGATGGTGTAATGAGGGGTTATGTGTTTAAGAAATAATTATTTAATTTTTATTTTAAACATTAAAAATAATATTTTTATTCCAAAAATTCTATTTTACAACTTTTTTTATAAAACAAATGTTTGATTAAGAATAATTTAATAAATTTCTTTTTAGATGAAAAGAAAACAGAATTGTATTTTTATTGAAAATAAATATAATTTTTTAATAAAATCAAGTATTTGGAATACTATTTTTTATTTATAAAATATCCTTTTAAAAGTCACCAATGTTTAAATGATAAAATAATCTTATAATGTCCAAGGAAAATTTTTATATGGTTAAGAAATTGTATTAGGACTTAAAAACAAATATTTTCAATTCAAAAATAATTATTATATTGAAAAAGAGAAATTATCATACATATAAGATTTTTTTGGAAAATAAACATTTTTGGAATATGAATATCAAAATTAAATTTTATAAAATAATTTTTTTGTAAATAGTAAAAATAATTTTTTTGGAATTTTTATAATTTATGATATCATATTTACGTCATAATTTTTTTATAATTAATTATACACAATTAAAGATAGAAAAAAATTTACTTTGTTAATATTTATTATTTTATAATATTTTAATTGATTTTTAAAATTAATGTGACTCTACAAAATCTAAAATGTCAGAATTGTTTTTTTAAAACAACACTTTGGGGAAAAATTACTCTTCCAAGACAAGATAATTATTTAAAATACATGTTACATTAACATTGATAAAAGTAATAAAAAGTGTTTCTAAAACATTCCAAACCATGGGAAAAATAAATGGGAAGGCCAAGGGTTTTTCATTTTCCACACCCTATATTTCGAATGCCTATATTATGAAATCATTAAACAAATCCCCCATGATTTCTATAAAGACCCACAAATTTTACATATCTACTTACCTAAAAATCCATCATTTACTATATTCTTCTGATTTTTACTCCTACGTATTCCCCCATGTTTCCCTCCATCCCCAAAGGTCCTAATCCTCGTGATGTAGAATTAACTCTTCATGGTATGGTTAAATCTTCACTTCTCATTTCCATTCATGTTCTATTTTCATGTAGAATGTCTTCTGACATCCAACATTATTTTTTCCCAAATTATATTATTGATTTATTGTAATATGAGTATATTATAAATGTGAAACCCATGTCCCTTCATATTTTATCATTTTATAGAACATTGTTTGATACCCATTATGTTAATGAATTTTCCTCTCAAAATTTATCTCGTCTCTTTAGGATATTTTATTTTATATTAATTTTGTGGATAATATATCCTATATATTTTCCATTAGTATTCATATATATTTATGAATGTTTTATTTTATTCTTGTATTTACACATAAGGGACCCAAATTTCCTTTAAATGGGCCAAATATGATGACATTATCATATCATTACAAGTTTCGGTATGCTATGATTCTTATTAACAACAGGTTATTCATTCTACGTGGGTTACTAATAAAAATATTTATTATTTTATGTGTGGTTAAAATTGATTAATCCCTATGAGGGGTGAACCCTGATGGATATCCAAATCCATGGGTATTGAATTTGATCTCTAGAGATTACCGGTTTCATAATACCATGGTGAATAACCTTTTTAATTATCATTCATGAAACCTTGGTGATAAATCATGGTAATAATCTAAATAATTTATAATTTAAATTTTTTAGCTACATTTAATTGTTATGATTCATGTTATTATTAATATTATATTCTTTTTACTCAATCATTATCATTATTCATCTTATTGTTATTGATATGTCTCAAGATTAAATGTTATATGTCCCAATTATCAATTTTCTTACTAGGAATCATGCTAGCTACTATCCATTGTCATATGTCCCAATAATTTGAGATATATAAAAAATATCCAAGGGATACCCCATTAATATTTATTTAAATTGTTTTTAGAATAATTATTTATATATTCATGTATTTTGTACCTTATTTCCACAAAAGAAAGCCTTGAAATTTTCGCTATTTTCATAATGTAATTAAAATTTCTATAATAAAAAATGAGGGATTACATATTAGTATTGAAACATCTAACAAATAATAGATCACCCTCATGATCAACTATGCATAAGATCCACTAATTCCATGTTTTATAATTAATTAACATTAGATACAACAAAAACTAACTCTCTAACAATGCATTAATAAAAAAAAGGAAATATTTACCAACTATAAAAAATATTGAATATCATAATCTAAAACAGACACCTAGAAATTAAATTGGGACATATATTAAAACATTTAAATCTTATAAATTTTTTCAATGATCATAATAGGGTAATGTATTTATGTACATTTTTAGGATTTTGTTTTAGTTTTTGTATTGGGTCATCATCAATGAATATTGAAACAACAAATGAATAGAAAAAATATATTTAAAGGGTCACACCGAATACCTTAACAAGGAAACAACACCTTACTAATAGTATAAGACCATATAATAAATTTTATAACTAAATAACAAATCCCACACTAGAAAAATTTCATCATCTAGCCAATGTAGAGTCATCATCAATATGATGAAAGGGGAATACTAATTAGTTCTGTAGGATGATCCATAAAGACATGGTGATAGAAAATGCATACTATAGAATGATATAGTAGTAATTATTCCGATAATAGTTTCCCAAGATTATTGGTATCTTTTTTAACTATATAGTTAACCAATTCTAGAACTAAAAAACAATTATTTAATATGGTTCTGAAATATTTATCTCATCAATTTATTTTCATAAATCAACCAAAGGCTCCTCCATCTGCAATTATATTAATAAAAAAACATGTAAGGAATTTATCTCCATTTTAATTATTACTAACTACCAAAAAATTATTCATGAATGGTCTAGGATGATAAATATAAATATATCATAATGTGAACTTCTATTCAAAATAAAAAAAACCATTGTCTTCAAATATTTAGTATATTTTCATTTTCCTCTTCTCTTTGAGTTTTCTCATTCCACGAATTTATATCATAATCCACCACTTCTATATTCCCTCTTTGTCTTAAATATTGTTTCATTCATTACATATTATAAAAACACATGATTTTCTATAATGATATTATTAAAAAAACCAATTTCTTTTTCATATCATTCATTACGTTTACAGCACCATTACAGTGATGGTTTCAATTATAACTAGTGGATTCCACTTCATATTTAGTTTTATTAATTCAATTAATACCTTATGAATCTGTCAATATTAAATTCATGGTCATTGTTAATGTCATGGGAGAAATTATACATAATCAGGCATTATATAGGGGAGCATATATATGGGCCATTACTGAATTATTGTCGAATTAAATTATAAATGTTCACCTTCTAATTCTTATATCTATTTTTCTAAATAATTAGTGATTATTATTATAATTAATTATTTTTAATTTTTTTACATTAGAATAAGAAGATTTAATTAAAATTTAATTTATTTTTTAATATAATATTACTGTATTAAAGGTAATGACCAAATCTATTTCCATTTTACAGTAACAAAAATTTATTTTACTATAGACTATCTTGGATGGATTTTTTTTCAGTAAATTAAAATAATAATTATTTTTCATGATCTATTCCCTTAATTTGAAGAGGGATTATTTTTTAAAATCTAATTTTTTAAATGCACAAGTTTCTAACAAGGGTAATATACTTGTTTTGAACATTATATTTATGGTAATAACTATAGTGATTTGAAGACAAATATTTAATCATTTCATAGAATACTTATTTATTATATATAGAATATATTTATTCATAACTATAGGAATACTGTTAAAAATATTTAAATATGGATACCCAAGGATATTAGTTAATTTAAATTATATTGAAATGATTTTGACACATTACATTGAGTATTATAAAAAATAATTTAATATCATATATTCATGAGAAATTGTCCATAAAATCATGAAAAACTAATATTTAACTCATGAATGATCAATTACTAATAAATATACTAGTCTGGTTATTTGTAGGAATGATTTTGATAGTTTTAGTACGTTTCATAATGAATCTTTAACTGTGATGTTTACAAGTGTTACTAATATACGAAAAGGAAAAATTATATTGTTGATACAGTTATTCAAAAAAAACATGTCTAAAATTACTTTTTTACTGCATATTTTTTGGGAGGATAATTTAATGGAAGATCAAGAGGCTTATGATATAAATAATATTTTTTTTACATATATCAAAGGTTATCTCATTGAATATAAGAACATAATGATGTGACATTCTAAATATTATTCCAATAGTCCAAGGATAATATTGACAATACATTGATGAAATTAATGGCATATATTACAGTGGTGATGATATCGATTATCTTTATCAGAAGATGAAGAAATTCACCTAAAAATGAAATATTTAAAATGTGTTAAAATGAGGATAATAAATAAAAATATATGTGTTGTTCTTAAATTTCAAACAGGATATACATATAATAGTGAAATTCCTTTTTATCAAAATGAAAAACAATGAGAATTAAATAGAATGTTAGATAGGCATCAATGATTCAACCTACAGATCATACTTGGTTTCCCACTCCTCGCTATAATTAATCGTTGAATGATCCAATTATATCATTATTCTATTGAATTTATGTAATGAATTAAACTCTAACCCCTCTTATTCGTCCTCTGAGAATATCCAATGTTCTATATTTTCATTTATTCAATAATTACATGAAGGTTTAAAATATTCAGATAATGAACATGAATATCTTTTTTGTACAAAAATCAATGTACTTAGAGAAACAAATATAATCCTATTCAGAATAAAAAATGACAAACATTCAATATAAAATGATGAATTTTTTAAAAATTTAAATGATCAATCGATTGTATATGAGTTAAAATTGAATATATATGTTCTCAAATAATTTCTCTGCAAATTTTCCAAATAAGAAAAAACTTATAAATAAAATATTGGTATAAAAATCCCATGAAGATAATAATGTTGTAATTTTTTCATCATATTTCTAGTTCTTCAATATTGGTGTCTTTTATAAAAGGATTCCCTCCAAAAAACATATTTATTATTACTAAATGTTGAATTTAATTTTAAAATTTAACTAAAAAATCTCAAGATAATGAATTCTATATAAAATTTAAAATTTTTCCAATTTTAGATCACAAAAATCAATTCTATCGAAATCTTGGTATCAAAATCCATCATAGATAAATTTTGTGGAACCAAAATCTATGTTCCAAAATCATTTATTTCATAATTAATATTTAATATACTAATGGATTAAAAGAAAAATTTTAATATAGTATATATATAGTGGATCATCTTAATACTTGGGCAGTAACAAATTATAATATAATAACCATGAAAAACTCAATTATGTATACAAGGATTTTATGGAATATTAATGAAGTAAAATCCTCCAAATATGTACAAATAGTTTGATTAATTTCTAAATTTTAAAAAAGATTTATTTTTTGATGTAATAAATATACCTTTTATATGGATTTCCCATTTTTTATTCACCAATTATATAATATCATTAAATTATGATTCTTAAATTTTTTTTGAATGTAAACCATTTTTTATTTCCTTTTATTGTCATTATATTAAAATATTTTTTTAAAATCTATTTCATCTAAAAAATAAAAATTCATGATAATTTAAAATAGTTATTCATGGATTTACGATATATATTTATTTTTTTCTTCATACATAGACATTTAATTCAAAACTATCTTCATCTAGTATGATATTTTGTGAAAGTTCATTACAAGGATAATGTTGTATGTGAATGACGCAAAAATAATAACCAATATAATACTTATTTTAAAACTATTAAAGAGGTATCAATATTTAAATGACATAATTTTTTAACCAATATCATTTAGGAAAAATATATTTTATGATTATCAAAAACAAATCTTATTCATTTGTTATTAAAGGCGAATATAAAAAAATAAACATTTCAGTTCTCTTTGTACTCAAAAATTTGGATTAAAATGAATTCATATGATTTACCAAGAACATAAAATATGAATAAGAGAGAAAAAATTAAAATCAAATTAATCATCTATGAGAGACTGATAACAGTACTATTGATGAAAATTTTTATTTAAATGGTTGAAATCATACATTTTTTTAATTCAAGAATAACATAAAAATGGTGTTGTAGAAACATAAAATTGATCTCTCAAAGAAACCCCATGATCCTGATGAAAAATATATAGGTACCCTAAAAACACTATACCGTATGATTGTAAAAATAACAAGTAAAATGATAAAATTTTTCCCAATAATACCCATACTAATAAAAATTTCTTACTAACATTTGAAAAATAAAATTACAAATTTTATCTTTTTTAATGTGTTTGAATATAGATGTTAAAATCATAACACTGAATAAAACCATATTATATTTGTTAAAATGTTCTATAATGAAATATGTAATGGGTATCAAAATTCATGAATACATTATTGATTCTCCCATAATAGAAAAAAACCATTTAACAATGTATTCATATTATTTTGAAGAAAATCATCATAATCTTCAACCCAGTTCTGTAATGTTAAGGACAATTATGGATCGTTTAATTTTAATACTATAACTCTTCAAAATGATCATTTAGAATTTGAATATACCTTTACTAATTTACATAAATAATCATTAAAATATTCAACCCTGTGAAAATAATTATTGATGACCTATAAACTAGTTTTTTGATATAATTTCTACATTAAAAGTTGTTTGGAATTCTATATTGAAATATATTATAGTAGATCAAAACAAAAATTATTATATTTAGAATAAATTTTTCATGCATCAAAATAATAACCTATTATGGTGGAATAAAATTTGGATGCTTATTGAATGAAAATACAATCATTTAGCTATTGGTAAAAAAATATGGTTTTAAGAATCAATTAGATAGTAACGGTAAAATAGCCTGTTAAAATGTGAAAATCATGGAAAATATTCAAAGTCAATAATATTACATTTATTATGTTTAAAATTACACACCATTTTCTAATATGTATTTTAATTTATTATTGAATGATTTTCCCCCATTAAATTATCCAACATTTTCAAATTTTTATTAAATTTTATTTTATAAATGATCCAATTTCTAAAGCTATTGTTACGGATGAACCACGTGGTTTTTGAAATCAGCATTTTTTATTTTCTATTAATGTTGTAATATCCTTTTTTTAAGTAACCCTATCATATTTTGAATTATTTCCTTTTTTATTAATATATTTGAAAATGGAAAATAATTTGTTGGCTTACAGATCTCTCAAATATAGTTTATAAATTATTTTATATAATGAAAATACAATAATTAAAATCTGAATATTTTTTCCAATGGATGGTGATATAGAAATATAAAACCCTATGAATATATAATATAATCCAGAAATTGAAAATATTGTTTAGCATGTTAAAAATAACATTTATTAGATAATGATTTGGGGTATTTTATACCTTACTAGATCCCAGAAAAAATTTATGTTTTAATTCATTGTGATCATTTTCATACACATCCTAATGAATCACATTTAAAATAACATTACATAATTATTTTTAATAAAGTATTCTAATAATCATGAATTATATTATCCACATGGAATGACTTTTAAAATTATATGTTTTTTTAATCGAGATTTATAGGGTTTAAATAAGACAGAATTCATAAAATTGGAACACGTCCCTATCTTAGACATTACAAATTATTTTCTAATGTTGAAAAAAGAATATCTAGTCTCAACTTCTATAATGGAAGAATGATATATTTTTGAAGACAATTTTTATAGAATGATTTTATCGATGAATATTGATCTCATAGAGTATGAAAAAATATATCATCATGTTTCAATTATATAAGATACTTATAATTCCGTTAAAATATCATGAAATCTATTTTAGTGTAACAAAATAAATTATATTTCAATTCTAGATAAATTTATAAAGACCAAATATAATTATATATAATGTTATAACATTTTATTACTAAATTTCAATTATTCTATATAATCTATACACCCATTCCTTTTTAATGCCTCTATATTGTTATGTATGATAAAAATGGAGTTCCATTAATTTATTTTAATTAGATAATTGATTATTTTTTACCTTTTAGATCATCAATTATTTTGAAAATATATTAATTTACTTTAGAACATTTTGTTATCTTTTTACAAATCATGTTTTTTATGTTCATACATATTATCTGATTCATATTTTATGTCATATATAAATAATAATTATGGTTTATAACATTTTTTTAATCACAATGAATTATTAATGTAAATTGTATATGGGGTAAAAAAATTAATGTATATTAAAAACTAAAAATTCAATAAATGAATAAAATAATTTCTTGATTCAAAGGGATAAATTATTTTTTATATGAGACAAATGATAAATTATTAAAGTGGATTCTATATTCCTAAAAATGATGATATAATAAATGGCTCGGTCTTGATTAAAATATAATGGTTTCAAAGGACATTATGGATCCTTTTTAAGGGTGAGGTATTTTCATCCATATAAATTATATTTCTAAATATTTTGAATTTTATCACTTTTTCTAAATCTTCATTTATTATTCTTTACCACCAACTTCTTATTATTTACTTTAACCATAATTATTTTTTTCTGTTCATCATGATGGTTTATATTTTTTAAACACTAGTTTTAATTCACTGATCAAAGTCTCATTAGGTATTCATATCCATTGTGATATTAATTTTTAGTTATTGAGTTTTAAAATCCTCAATGTATGTTTTTAGGCCAAAAAATTAATACAAATAAGTGTGGAGGGTCACTTTGAAGTCCCTAATTGGGAAAAAAACAAAATAACATTGTTATAATACCACGAAATAATTTTTAAAACCATCAATTGTATATATAGTGGCATGAGTTCCCCAAGATACATAGTAGAGTGTCACATGCCAACCAGTAGTAGTGGAAAACAGAACTAGTTATTTGGGTATCACTCAATCAACTAATTGGTACCCAGTGACAACCCGATAGAGGCAATAATAGTGTGTAAAACAACATATGTCTCATTGGATGGCCATTGAGATCTTCTAAAATTCCATAAGACTCGATTTGAAATTGTAAAAATGAATTTAAAATTTGTCTAAATTATAATACAAAACCCTTTAGTATCATGACATAATCTTGTGCTCCTGTAACTCCTACTAAATATATAAATAGAAATAATTTGATGTATGGATCTCAATAAAAATGAATCATTAATTCCTCCTAATTGGTACACGATTATTCTGTGATGAATAATTACAAGACATCATCTATATATCTTCACTTCCCATTCAAATGAAGGTAGTATTTATTCAACATAAACAATATTACTTGTACAACCTCTTCTATTATATAATTTCCCAACATTAAGGGTATTTTATATGGATAATATTTTATCTTCTCCCAATCTCCACATTTCATTCATATTATTAATATCTTTTAAATATAGTTTAGTTTCTTATATATTTTTTGTAAAAAACATATTATTTTTTCAACTCATTCTTTAGGATCTCAGCATTGTTAATGTGAATATTTTAAACTAATTTTATCCATTAAAACTAATGTATTCTTCTGTTTTTTATTATTTAGGTTTAATTAAAAATCGGTGATTTCATTCATTTTTATTCACTAT
The DNA here is from genome assembly GCA_963277665.1 of Viscum album. Taxonomy (NCBI): domain Eukaryota; kingdom Viridiplantae; phylum Streptophyta; class Magnoliopsida; order Santalales; family Viscaceae; genus Viscum; species Viscum album. The sequence continues at coordinate 523,228,978 of OY728160.1, forward strand.
AGTTTAAATAAATAGAGAAATGTTACCCTATTAATAATTATTTATCATAGGATATGAATGGGGGACATGGAAGGAAAACTATCATAATCCATTATAATAAATCATTTATTTCTATTTACATGATATATTTATAAGAATGTTTCATACATTAAATTATTTTGTTCATTATTTATCTTCAATGTTTTATTATCCAAATGATTTATTATATAACAATATTATCTATTACATATAATAATTTCGACACTTTTTTATGGAAATTTACCCTCTCCTAGTATATACCATTTTTCACAAACATTGAAAACCCATGTGATTTTCTCAATGTTTGTTCACTATCATCCAAAAATCAATGATGATATACTAGGAAAAATAGCATACTTCTAATTAATACTCTTAATGAGAAAATTTACCAATATCTATTTATGGAAATAATTCAACACAAGGGACTACTAAATGAAGAATATGAAATAAATAATTTATTAATTATATTGAATTAACATAAATTTACACTATCAACCCAATTCAGATATGGGCATAAGAAATCTTGATGAATGGTGTTTACCAATGTTCTTACCATAAATGAAATATAATTTTTCATATCATTTATGTAACAAAAATGATTCATGAATTGGATTGGGGGATTAAATACATATGTTATGTCTTATATCCTTTGTCTAAATCAAGGATTATGTAAAATTAAAACTATTTCATTTCCATGTAACTCAATACCCACTAGTTCTTATCTCCAAACTCTATTCTCAATCTCCAACGTTATCATAGATACTGCACCTTTATAACAATCACTCAATTAATACCCCTCAAGACATGGATACTATGATATGGACATGACCATTTATTCACACATAAAATTTGATATATGATAATGAATATTATCTAGGGTTTAGATTAAATAAAAATGGGAGGAATTTACCCCCGTGTTCTATTATTGGAAAAAAAGATTTGTTCTGCTAACCAACATTTTAATATAATTGAATATTCCATCCCAACACATTATTGTAATTTCCTAAGAAGAAACAACATAAATGTATTAAATTAATTCCTATTAAATTTATAGAAAACTATAAAATATATTGAGAAACCACGGAGAGTTATTGCAATAATTAGTAGTTTTTATCCAATTCCTACAGACCTTAATGATTGTATATATATATATTTATTTATAATATTTGAATACATGTATATTCAATAGGATAATAAAATTTAACGAAAATTATTATTAAATAAATGATCATATAATAAAATAATGAATAAATAAATTAAAGAAACATGATACAAGTCCATATAATACTATTTCAAATCATAAAAATTATCACTCACTATGTAACACAAAAAAGTAACCATGTTTATATTCTAATATATATGTATTATTTTTATCTTACATCCACTTACCCATTTCTCATTCCATATGATACCTCAACATCATATTTACAACTTTCACAACTATTCTAAAAGTTACAATCCACCTTAATTATATATAATATACCTCATCAAATCACGTCCATTAAAAATAGTTAGTCTAAAGGACATTGAAATCCACGATTCATCCATTATTACAACTACCACAATATCAAAATAATGTATACATGTGGGAAACCATGGTAACAAGATTAGTATATATATCACTTCTATATACATAAAAATATATATCCAACTCAAATATGTATACAAAATGAGAATCAGAACTACAAAAATAGGCAATTATCAATTTCGACAAGAAATTTTAAACATGATAATCCTAAAAATCGTCATATGTAGAAGGGGGAAGGGACGTTGGAGAAGAATTAATTATAATCCACACTAACTGAAATGAATGTAAAAATCCTAGACCCAAGAAATTTTTGAGTTGGGAGTATTGATAAATCTGGTGTTGAAGGGTAAGAAATTTGAAAATATATTAATAAATTTCATGAAATGCAACACAAATATAAACTGAAAAATCTTATGATCATCAAATTTTCATATGCCACAGGAAATGTGGCTACTAATAATAGGGCCTATGTGACATGATATTACATATAAAAACAACAATCACTATTGGACATCATTAACATTCAGTAATTTTATTTAACTTTTATTAACCATTCATTTTAGATCAATTCTCATATTCTAGATTAATTAATTTCATTTTATCCAATATAAAATGATTTATAATTTTTATTGGAATTTAATTATTTTCATTCCATTATCAAAGGATCATTAATACATTCATACTAGTATATTTATTATTCAATTTTTCTAACATTAATACCCATATCATTCATTAAATATCAATTCCATTCCTCATTTAGTATAAAGGCTATTCGAATGATCATTCAAAAATACTATGAGGAGATTATATAGTAGTTCATATGTAGTAAGAGAAGGTGAAAACCAAAAATAATAATAATCCTTTTCATAGAAATCAATCAAAATGAATAAAAACCAATATATAAGGTAATTAATTCTAGGTTACACCCCATAAAAAAGTAACACATCAATAAAAATTAGACAATAAGTAACAAATAATGTATAATCTATGTTAATATAACTCCAAAAATTCCTATAAAACTATACTCAACAAATTGAAAGAAGCATTACCCACAATAAAAATACCACAATTTCAATATTTTATAAACCAAAACAAACACGTAAATTTAGGAAAATGGACTTCAAAATTATAAAAGAGATACAATAAATATAAATACTATATTGATACTCAAGTGGAAGACCTAGCCCAAAATCATTGTTATTCAATCCGTTAAAAAGGAATGAGAATCTAAATATTTATGAAATTATATTATAAGACATTTTTTCCACCATAATTGTATTTGAACTCATTTTTGAATAGGCATTGTCATTATGATACCAATCATTAGTATATATTAATTTTATCAACCATCTGTAAATATGATTTATGAAAAATGTTAACAATACGATAATAGATGGAAGAAATGTAATGAAATTATCATTACTTTTTTACTCATCAATGAATCAGTAAAAAATTTATGGTTATTAATAAATTTAATTAATATTAACCGACTAAAAGACAAAAAAAATTACATAATGTAGATAATAAAATATTTATAAAACAAAAAAAACACATCATTAATAAATCATTAACACGTATCACCACAAACACCCCCATAAATCTTTCATGATTCCTATAATTATATTCATTTGATTTTTTAAACTAAGAATCCAATAATACAATTCAAGAAACATTAAATGTTCACATAAATTTCTGATGTTAAAAATTATATTTAATATTTAGAATTTCAAGCCTTATTGACAAATAATTGAGGACGAATGATCAACCACCACTAAACATGATGGAAACAAATGAAAAACCTATCTTCAATAAGAAAATAAGAACATTCTTGAAACATCAAAATGAAATAATAAAAATCTTCCAAAATATACATTTGTAATTGATTATTATTAGAAAGATCAATATAAAAGGATAAGGAAGAGTGAAATGATCCACTAGACATCATTCCTATGATACATTTTATTGATATAATAAAATAAAAAATATAGTGTGTAGTGGGTGGGATAAAATCTAACTAGTATTCCTAAATAGATAATGATAAAATATAAAAGGAAGTAAAAACCATATTTTAATAAAGGAAAACATGAAGGTCTCCACTATATCATAAAAGAGTGATATATACCCATTGTGTCTCTAGTCATTCTGATATCCTATTCTATAGTGTTTGAATGAGAATATCCCATAAAATTTTATATCAACTGAATACCATTATAATTGATGTTAATTATCAATATTTGTTTAACAAAAAATTATTTTATGATATTTTAGACTTCCATCAAGTGACTATATCCTCCTACATTGGCATTAGAAAGAATCTATCACTATTATTACTAAACATGATATTACCTTTGGTGTTGTGATATCTATCTCACTATTTCCTCCTCTCATATGAGCCAGGACTAAAATAAATCTCACAACCCCCCATTTACAACACTGTGAGAATTTGTAAAAAAAAATTATTAAAATTTTAATGTCAAAAAATCAACTGATGTTGTACGATATACTAAATCTTGATGTCCTCCCAATTTCTCATAAGTGGAAATTCCAACCAAAGACAACTTCAGAAATGGAAATGGTGTGAATTTTTAGCTATAAAAAAATAAACACTACATAGAAACCCTAATATTTCAAATTCCATAGAACGACCATCAAATCATGTCCACACCATGCTCACAAATCAAATCATATCTACACTCAAATGAATGCATCTACTAACGGCACATATTTGTGTTGTTTTATTGGAAAAATATTCGAGTGTTGTTTTTATAATTACACCAAACTCATTATCTCCACTTCCATTCCATGTTATATTACAATAGAGGGATTAGGATAGTTTTAACCCTATAATATATTCTAAATATCTACATATCATCGATGGTATAACAATATATTCGAGATTAAAAACATTAATTATATTCATTTACATTTCTCACTATATTTTTTTATATGTTAAATTTCTATCATTAAATCAAAAGGTGTGATCATGATGATAATAATCATAGAATTTCATGATGTTAAAAAATATATTATTGTTGTAATTTTATTTACTTATTAATATAATCCAAATTAATTTCACATATTTTTAACATTGAATGTAATAAATCATATCTTATTCTGTAGAATATTTTATCATATCAAAATGTAGTAATTTTCATTTATGCCTAGTGTTTTTTGAAAGATAATTATTCATTTCACTATTTATTTATGAGAATAAAAAATTTATAATTTATTTCAAAAAAAAATATTTAAATTATGTTTATTTGTATATTATTTAAAATACTTTTCATTACGCATTGATATGATGTCATAATCTCAATCCTGTTGTATGATAGAAATATTGAACTATGTATTACCTTATTTAATATAATATTGCAATCTTAATTGAACTAACATCCTAAATATAGAACTGTGAGGGATGTTACAGTATATAATCCTTTTATTATTCAATGTTTCATTGAATACTATATAATAAATTTTTTTATAAAATTTAATTTTACCACACATATCAATATATATCATCATATCACTACAGTTTTGTTTTAGTATATCTTATGATTAAATAGACTCGAGAACTGAGATAGTTCAATGTATATCTTTTTGTATGGGGTTTATCATCTGTAGTTCAGATATTGTATATTGAGATATCATGTTGAACTATGTCATTCTAGAAGAAAAATAAACCAAATCATAATCAATATATATCAATTACAATATATGATAGATATCATGTAAACATGTTCTATTCTAGGGCATGTCACTCATAAAGAAAAATATGTCCCTATAATTTAATTTGGAATTGATGCAAGTTTAAAATTTTTATAATTTCACATCTAAATTGTAATCGATATTTTTTTAGGAATATTACGATTGACAAAAAATGATATTTACCTTATTAATAAAACATGAAAAAAAATTAATTTTATATTTATTATAAATAACTAAAAAAATCATAATGAAAAATTTATTAAATAATTACTCAATAATGATAATTATTAATATTAATATTCCATTATTAAATTACATGGAATGAAATAATTTTGGTATAAATTGTTTATTTAGTGATAATAAGTGAAATATTTGATTATAATAAATTATAGAATAGTGAGATAATGTATATATATATATATAATTATGATTAAAATTTTTTTTATATATTTAATTTGAATTCATTAAATTTATAAATAATTATTTAAGAAATGGTTTGTTACATAAAACATGGTTTTTTAATAATTGAAATTATTAGGTTTTATATAATTTATATATGTGATATTTAGAATTGATTTTTTATTATGAATGTTATAAAAAATTAATAATATATCTTATAATTTTTTACTTGTATGTGTAAATCCATAGAACAAAATATTAAAATGTTCATATATAAATTTTATACAATTTGATCATATTTTTGTGTCACTCCCTCGATTTGTGACAACTAAATGGTTACCAAACCAAATCAGTCTCTAAATTGCCTCCGACATTCCTCACTATATGCCAGAGGCATCCAAAAAGTATATAGGTTATATAATGGTATGGTTAAAAGACTGCATCCTTATATTGGGGAGCGATAATAGTGAAAATAATGAAATTTACACACACACACACACACACACATATATATATATATATATCAATAAATTACTAAACATACCCATCACCATGTTCCAACTTGTTACCAATTTCCATAATATATTAAAATGAGACAATGAGACTTGAAGAAGTCATACATAAAATGAATTGTCATATAGAAAAATATGATACACGAATAATAATGTTTATACTTATGTAAATTTCTCAATATTATTCTTTGGTCTTATACATGTTCCAATCTCCTATGATCAATCCTAACATTCAATACCATACTCTAGTCAACTGATTCATTTAATTCTTCTACCATACATCCATAAAATTTTCTCGGGAAAAAAATAGGGTCAATCGTAATCTGTTTATGACTCATTATACAAACAAAAATAGTGTCAAAAAATATGAATTGCATAATAATGTGTAAGTTTATAATATAACTAATATAATTATAACATGCCATAATAATTAAAATATTTACCCACCATTGATATACAATGTGAAACATGAGGTAATCCATTCATATTTCACCCTATATTCATTGCCTCTATCAATTGAACATTAGATAAAATAAAAAAAACCTAAGATGAGTATCCAATGTTTTATAAATAATGATTCATTATGATTAATTAGGGGTGGGGGTTTCCAAGTCACTCTAATATGAGATTTAAAATTATTAAAGTGGATTTCACCATGGAACTCCAAATCAATAGTATTAATGAATCTAGAAGTGATTTCTTTTATGTACTCCACACGAGGAGTCATAATGAGTCAAATGAATTTTTACTAGACGTAGTAAAAACCATGACTTATTATTATAAAAGGGGGAATATCATAATTAAATCAAAAAATTGTTTTCATTAAGATTTTGTGGGGAATTTCTCATGGCATTCAAAATCATGTTCCATAACATGATCATTATGTATTTTACAAATGGAATCCAAATTGCAGGATATAATAATTGTACATGTGGTTTTTTCGAGTAAATCCAATTCAAGAGTAATATTGAGTCCATATGGGATTCTTATAGTGATCTCAAAGTTGTACTCCATAGTAACTCTAAGTCAGATGTCCCCAATGAAATCCAAATTTTGAGTCATAATGGGTTGAAGGGGGATATCCCTATAGAACTCCAAATAATTAACCATAACCATCCCATTGGTGATAGCCTTATGGAGCTCCACTTTGTGATACAAAATTAGTACAACGGTGATTGGACATAGGTGAAACTAGCCAATTGTCATAAATCTTAAATACAATGATATCACTCATAAATCACTTTAATATTATATATATATGGAAAAACAAATATCAACATGGGTATAGGATAATCATGCACAACCATCACATCTATGATCACATAAAAAACATTAAAATTTATTCTCAAGGCCCCTCAAGGGACACATCTTTTATTTACTATCTACTTTACCGAAGTTAAGAAGACCCGATATGGTGTGAAATTGAATTATCTAAACACACCAATGGAAAAAATATCACATTTTGAGATTTCCAAAATCATGATTTATGAATAAAAAAGTATTACCTTTTTTAAGATAATGGTATATTGGTGAAACAAAAATTCAGATAAAAAAATAACACATATAATAATTATGGGATGAAAATAAAGTCCATCAATTCCTTGTGAAATTTATCTCTGTCACTATTAACAACATTTACAATCTCGATTGATGAACCTAAATAAAGAAAATGTTATCTGTAATATATTATGTTTTTTATAGAATGTACGAATGTAATTGAGATGAAGATATATATCCAGTGTTTGTGGGATTAGACATTCTTGTATGAAACAATCTCTATTCACTATATAGCATTTAAAAATGAAATGTTATAATTATTTCTATTGGAATATAGAAATCACCAAAATCACAATGTGTCTAACGGTGTTGTGTTGGATATTAGAGTTCCCATGAAAGTATGATATTTTAAAACTCAACAAATACATTCCCAGACAAGGTTCATTCCCTGAACATTGGGTATTTCATGAATATGATGAGGGTTAAACTGTCTGTTTCTACCTCTCTTGCTTCATGGAGGGAACCAATTAATCATTTATAAAAATTGAAAAAAATTAATCTCTCATTCTATCATTCCCTAACCCTCCATAAAAATTATTAGATCCATATTTTGCCCCCAAAACAAAATTTAATATGTAAAATACACAAGTCCAATGGAAAATACCATAATTACATTACATAAAAGTGATAAATATTCATAATCACCCCCACTGTATAACAAATAATCATAATCGTAGCAGTTAAGGCATTATTAGGCCATATTTGAAACAAAACTCAGACCACAATGAACAATATTTATACATCCAAACCCATGTTTCGAATTGATAATTACATATTTCAACTATACACACTAAATAGGAAAAACCTAATAATATTATTAATTTTTATGATTATCAATTATGTAAATGGAAATCTATATAAAAAATGCATCTTCCCCAAAAAAATATCATCTGTGTTGATCATGTGACAATAATAAGGTAAAAAACATTAAAAATATTATATATTGGGGAAATGGTGATTTAAGATAATCTTTTGGGAGATTTTTATGAATTCTTTCACTTGAATAATCTTGAACCCCATATCAAATGACCAAAATACGTTTATTTGAACATACCCTACCAACTAGAATGTAGATACCATGAACTCTAAGAAACCCATAAGAGAACCTGATAATTGATCATGAGATGAAAGAATTTATTTCACCATTAATCATATGATATCAACCAACTATATGTGATATCTAAGCACATCCTAGTAAATTATATTTTTTTGAGGTATTAGGTTATAGATTATACATGAACAATAATTTTCCACCAACATCACACCCACATAGAGATTAAAACATATCATACTATATAACCCCTTGTAAGGTGATATATATATAAACACATGATATTTTTTTATAATTCTATTATAGTGTATTGATTCTTATATAAATAATTAATTTCATAAAAACAAGCATACAACTTATCCACTAGCATCTGAGTAGACCATTGAGACTATTCAAATATCTACAGATGATTAGAAATTCTCAGATTCAATGATGAATTAGAAACATCATTCAATCCCCAACCATGATTACTTAATCATAATCTGTAGCACATTACAGTCTCTATGACCAAATGCATGAACCAATATACATATATCATTCTATTTGTGATAATTATAATATTATAACCAAACCATCTCTTCAATAGAGAACCTAACTGACCATCTCATTATCACGTTGAATAACTAAACTAACTCCACTATATCAAGGGTATCAAATTTGAGACAAAATATAATATATTTCATCATCTCACCTGTCATAGACTATGTTGGAGTCACATCCTTTCCAACACCTGACCTCGACCATCTCGTGGACTGAATGGAATTCTTAGTCCCTATAGGCTAGCCACAAGTACCTGGGAATCAACAGTACAACATGTGAATTATATCACCCATGTAAATAATCAAAAGAATGAATTATAATAAATAATCCAAAATAGAATAACAAGAACCAGACAAAACATAACAAATTTCAGATTCATTTTTTACATCATTTAATCAAAATCAAAACGTGCTACAATAAAAGAGAACACAACACTATTTCAAAAACAACTGTTCAACAAGAGTAGCATCATCTTCAATCCACCACAACAACACCTCAAAGGAAATACCACTTTCATCCCAAACAACCATCTTGATACATAATTCATTTACCTATTTCAAACAAAACCATGTCTACATACGCACAATAGTTATATAGGGGGTGATACAAAACCCAACATGATACCACCCAATAAAAGTATTTCATCCAAAAACATTATATCATAAATTAATATGAATGTTTTATAAAAGGGGTCAAGATGAGTTTTTTTAAATCATTTTAAATGAATACATTGTTTTCTTTTCAAATAAATTTCCAATTGAATTGTTTGTAGACGGTAAAATCAATATATCAAAAGAGAAATATGTCATAGGAAACCCATATAGTAACTGGATCAATGGGACAATAAGTACATCATATCTCAGTGAAAATTCGAATAGAAACCCCAACCAAAAGAGTTCATATGCATGATCCATTAAGAGGGGACACCCTAGGGGCCTAACGGTCTCCAATAATTAATATTTAGTTAGTGCGATCATCATCAATCCTGAGAGAAAAATTTGGGATGAACCACTTGTGATTCACCTATTGTAATAGTCCTAGTCTAGCCACCTTGATTCGCATGTTTCCCTTTGTGCTCAATTTTTATTCCATGTCTCACATATGATATCACTTTCACATAACAAGATTTCAAACAATAAAATCATCCATGATAAGTCACAACATTCAAAACCCAAACCACTTTTAAATCACAATTCACACCAAAAATAATTTAAAACATTTTTCTCACCACACCAACAATTTATTTTCATCATTTATAATTCTTATAACATGTTCAGGAAGAAAAAATTGGTTCACACAATATATACACCCAATTTTCTTTTTATAAAACATGTTCAATCCTAATTCATATCAAAACCCTTCAAAACCCATTTTACAACAAAAAAACAGATAACACATTTAATCTCTCAAGAAATAATATTCAATTCATCAAATAATGTTTAATCATAGACCCACCTACCTCAAATGAAGAAAATCCTATTATCCAGTGAAAACATTCTACTACACCTCAATAGATCCAATGAGAGGAACGATCGAACAATAAACATCAATATTAAACCCTAAAAAATAGATCTAACCCTAAATATGATATGTAACCCACTGGTGGATTGAAGCAATAAGAATGAAGGGGGAAACCATAAAAATATAGGGGAATCTTGAAAGAGATCAATTACTTAAGGGTTTCTTGAAGAATAAAATCTAAACCACCCACCAAAATAGAGCCCAAGGGAGAGTGGGGCAGGGTATCGGGAGGCGTTACTAGGGTAGAAAATCATGACTTGTGAGACAATGGGTGTTTTGTGGATAAATTTATGGAAAAGGTAATTGTTCAAATTTTATTGATCTGGACAGGACACAGAGTTCTACAAAATGGTTTTCGAAATTGTGCAGTAACCATATAGTCACCACTGTCTACAATATAAATGTTTAAAAATTAGTCACATGTTTTGAAAAACATTTTTCTAACCATTAATATTGGATTTGACCAAAAATGACACCGTGAAGCACTACTTAATGGTCAAGGAACACGTTTTCCCCTAGTTGTGCAAAAGACATTCGCCACCCTCTTTCATATCCATATTTTAAATATTTCTCAAGATTCTCACTAGAAACACAAGAAATAATCATATGATAAAAATAAATATAATGAAAACCTAAAATTTAAAACATATATTTAACAATTGTCCCCACCATGAAATCTAACCGCCGTTGAATGTCATCCCGAATCTTTATCGGATAATAAAAATAGAAACCCTTTTCGAACCAACTACTTCCACTCACATGTATAATACTCTTCATTACCATGTGACTAATGTATTCAGACTTATAGAATATACATTCCATAGAGTTTATTTTGTTATAAATCTACACTCTAAAATTGTTGTTAAAGGATTGAAAAATACTACTCTATTTCAAACTCTTTGCAATTAAACACATTAGATATCTCAGTGTTATAACTTTTCAACTGGGAGATATGAAACACATCATGAATTGATGTCAACAGAGAGGGTAATGATTACATATATGATACCTTCCCAACCCACTAAATAATTTCAAATGGTCTAACATACCACAACGTTATCATCAGTTTCATACCCAATTGATGATGACCCTAGCATGTTTTAAAATTCAAGACCACCCATTCACCCATATGAAACTTGTAGTATCATTTTATCTAATCATCATAAGCCAAGTGGATGCTTTAAGATTTCAATAAACTCTACCTAATTCAGTTGAACTTCTAATTTTTCTCCATTACTAAGATTAGTTATAATAATGAAGCATCACCTACCAGGACTGAGCACATAGTTGACTGATAAGGTCGAAAATAAATAATCTAAAAAATGAGCCATGAAGATTGAGGAATCATATCTAATTTTACATGAAAACTAGACTAGATGAATATTGTTATCCCATGAATAGCTTAAATCCAACACTCATGGTTGGGTCATGTTTTCCAAAACCTTATTTTCACATTATGTTTGACCAACCATATGGGGATGTTTTTTCATGATAAATTTCACCTATGACCCCAATTCCTTCTGATGGACTTCCCAAAACCGAGAGAGATAATAGGGTCCTATACGTGAAATAATTGATTATGACACACCATGAACTCTCACAACCTATTGAACATAAATCTTGACCAAATCATTCACCTTTTGGGAAAATTTGATCAAAATGATATGAGAATACTTGGCCAAATAATTTATCACTAGACAAATATAATTTTTTCTTCATGGTGTACGGGGGAAGACAGTAATATATCCCATGATGATCTCATCCAACATTCATGTATGAAAATGTAGTGGTTGTTGTAAATCCAATAGACATTAATGTTATGCCTTGACCTGATAACATTTATAACACCCAACATGAATTAATTAACCTCCCTCATCATACCAAACCAGTAGAACCACTGATGAACATCATATTACGTAATGGTAGCACCGTAGTGAACACCCCACTAATATTTTTGACTAATATGTATTACAACCTTTCTCAATGAAAATGAAACCACACAAATACCCTTGATGAAAAATATTCCATTTTGATATTACAACCAATAACATGTAATATCCCCACCTGGAAGAATCTTCATAGGCTACTGACACAACTCACCACCAAAAATTTCCCACTGAATCAGATCCAGAAGATAATGATCTTGTTGCACACTAGCTAAGAGCCCAACTCAACTGTTCCCTTTGGCCTCCAATGCATCAATCAAAAGATCCCTATCGAGGTCCTCTCATTAGCAGACTATTTCAAACCCTGAATTGGATCCTATATTCTATTGGGATTAGTCCAAACATTACCATTATGTGGGGAATTGACTGCATCAACATTTTAACAAAAAAGGTACTCAACCCATCAATGATGCCTAAAACTCAAATTATTTTGGGAGAAAAATATAGGTCAGTTTATTTTGATCATAATAGAAAAAAATATACCAAAAATGATAATGATGCCACATCTTAAGGTCATTCCTACCAAGTAAAAATTCAAATTCATGGTTCATGTAGTTCCTTTCATGTGGTCGGAGTTTCTAAAATTCATACTCTACCACATTGTCACTCTATATAAGCACACATCCATGAGTGTTAATGGCGAAAGATAGCAGGGAGAATCCAAAATAATTGTCTTTAATATCTCTCTAGGCCTAGAAATATTCATATATCAAAAACAATTTATATCTATTCCCAAAAAATGACTACACTAATTTTTTATGGACCACAAAAACTCCTTGCACCGAAATCACATGACCACAAAACATCACCCCCTCTCTTAATGGTGCATTTAGAGATTTGGAATCATGAAAATGAATTCAATGAGTTCCCAATATGATATAAAAATGCCCCTCATTCTGGAAATTAGATTAGGAAAACATGGAATTCATCCAAAAATAGCACGAAATAGTAATTTATATATTTGTGGCACACCTTATTCATGAGCACCGTGAAAATAAATGATAGTTTTTCAACAAAAAATGGCATGATTAAATACTCAAAATGGCCATATCAACTTCGATATACAGATTTTAGGATATCCACCTCTTCCAGTATAATATGGTGATAACCAGAATTCAATTAATTTTTTGAGAACCACCTTCCCCCATTTAACTGGTCTAACAAGTTATTGAACCAGTGAAAATGATATTTTTTCTTAATGGGTACCTTCCTCATATTTCAATAATTAATATAAAACTACATAGAATCATTGGCCTTTATTACAAACAACATGAGACTATCCCTATGTGATATTTCTCGGAAAATGAGTCCATTGGATTCTATATTTTTCAGATGTCCCTTTAATTACCTAAACTCGAGTGGTGCCATACGATCTGGGTGAAGATATATCAGTTGGGTTCGTAGTTCCATGTCTATAGAGAACTCCACATCCTGATACAGAGGAAATCCTAAAATTCGATCAGGAAATTCCTCTTCGGACTCGTCCACCATGTGATGATATCCTACCCAACGAACACCCCCACCATTCTACAAAAAAGAGTGATGATAAAAGAAAAACATAATTTCACATTCTTATAACTAGAGGTCTAGAACCACCTGATCAGGGATCCCATTCGCCAATTAAATCCTAGGTACTCCCATCATGTTCTATAAAACTCACATTCGACCTATAGTAATAGATGTGAACCTAAAATAATATCATCAAATTCATAAAGTGGATTATTTCAAATATTTCCTTATCGTGGATCAGTAAATACCATTCAATAATGACCCCTTACACAGTGAGTGCACAAGACGGACACATGATACCTTGATCATTATTCATGCCCACTAACATCACCAACTCCATAACCGAGTGCATATTCTTAGTTGTAAAAATCAAATCAGGAAAAATTGTGGATAGAGATAATAGAAACAATGGAAAACGTTTATATAAAAACAATAGTCAAAGAAAATAGAATTAAAAAGGTACATCAGACTATCACAGGTCCCACCCCTAAATCTACTAATCCTCAATCCATCACATGATGATGTCTCATCTCAACTTGTGATTCAGAATGAACACTTGATTGTGGATGTTACATGAACAGAATCTTCTTATAAGATGACCCATCCCTTCCCCCTCGACCGCCAAACTGTGATCTCACTCTCCTTGATGGCTTTGATTGGCCTGACATCCCCCTATAATTCACATATTCTGCACCACTCTAAAGAAGGCGTGAATTATTATAGAAATGTTGCATGTTTCCCATAACACCCCATTAATGATAATGTTTGGGATGATGTGTCATCATAGGTCATAGGTTCCATGAATTACCACGATAGTGGAACCCAATGGGAATTTCTTCGGGAGACACATACAGAGGTTGATGGGTTGGATGGCGTGAACTACCACCTCCCTTATTCCCCTCCTCTTCCTACTTCCTCTTCTTCTCAAATGAACTACCACTTACAGTTTTTTGACACATCCCCCAAGGAACAAAGCCAATCATTTATGATAATCTCTACCAAACAAGAATGATCATCAACTTAGGTAAAAGTTATATTCCTAAATAGAAATACCTAAAAATATATCTATTGGCACAACTGACTATTGAACTTATGTGCCTTTATCTTAAAATTTAAAATATTTTTACCGGCGTACCAAACTAGCTCAGAAAATTAGTTGATGTACTCCATCACGGAATTTTCCCCCTAATAAAAATAAATGAACTATTAAGATATAGAAATGGCCAAAATATCAAGGTAGTATTGCTCTTCAAAACCAACTTTAATGACCTTCCACCCCAAATGATCGTTCATTCCATCTTGTACCACTGATTCCCTCAACCACTAATTGGGACCTTCTTTCAAGAATGACTCATTTTCACCCATATATCCTCAGAAGACTAAATAAATTCAAACATATATTCATTATTTTTGGGAAAATATTCTTCTTCAAATGGTTTTTTGAAACCTATGAAGAAAGGATGTTTGTTCATAAGAAACACCCGATCTTTTTATTTACAATACCTGATTCATCTTCGTAGACATGATAAGGGATAGTTACTTCCCATTATCCTGAGTCTAGAACAGCCTTAAAAATAGCTTTTAAAAGTCCAAAATATATTTTTAATGGGGAAATATCTTTGGCATCTTCATATTGTTTTATAGGAAGACTATGGTGTTGAAATATTCCTCACAAGAAATAATCACAGTAAAACCCATCAATAAATCCAATATAAAAAATTTCAGCAATGACAACAAATACTAACATTCCATAAATTAAAACAAACCCAATTCATCACAATATCATGAAAATCAAACCACTCCACATCCACCTAGTGTCCACACACAGTATGTATTTTTCACATATCTTATAGAGGAGGAGTAAAAAAATAACTACATCCCAGAGAGAATTTATTTCTATTATGATATGTTATGGTCAACCACCCAACTCCCTATAATAACTTCAAGTCCAAATAATAGTAGCCCCTATCTATCCAGATTCATCACAAACAACATGACCCAAAAATATGGGGACCTTATTTGATACCATTTTATCATGAAACATCCTAGAATGCCATACAGTCTAACACCGAACACTGCCCTTCGCAACACCTGTAGGGAATTTCAGATCCCCATTTGCTGGAAACAAGTTCCTGGGTATCAACAATACAACTTGGTAATGATTTCAACCATTTAAATAATCCTAAAAAAGTAACTATAATAAATAAACCAAAACTAAATAATTAGAACCAAACATGGAATATCAATGCTAAGATTTAAATTTTACAGCATTTAAACAAAACCAAAATGTTCTACAACAAAAGGGAACAAGAAACTATCCCATAACCCACCAAAAAACAAGAGGAGAATCATACTCATGATGTCACCACAACACCTATAAAGAAATACCACTGGCTTCCCTAACCTCCAACATGATACATCCTTCCTTTTTCTATGTTTGAAGAAACCAAATCTATATACAGCTAATAGTGTATGTAGGGTGTGAGCCGAAGCCCAGTAAGATTCCACAGAATTAAAATATTCTATTCCAAAACAATATAACAGTAAATAAAATGGAATTTTTACAAAAGTAATATGGAATAAATTTTATAGAATAGATTTAAAATTAAATAATTATTTATTTTAAAAATAAATAACCAAGTACACCGTAGGCCCACAGAAAGAGAAATATCACAAAAGATCACTATATCCAGAGAATACCTATTATTCACTGGCTCAATGGGACATTAGTTACATCATATACCATTGAAAAGTTGAATAGAAACCCTGACTAACTGTCTTCTCATTTTTGATCCATAATAAAGAGACATCACATGGGCCTATTTTTCTATAATCATCGTTGATTAGTTTGTTTCTTCATTTTCAATCCTACTAGATCAATCCATGATGAACCACTTACGAGCCATCTTGTGTGAAACTTCAATTATGACCACCTAGACACCTAGGTTTTCCTTCATTCGCAAATTTCAGTCGACATATAGTATAAAATATCAGTTTCATGAAACTATATTTCAAATAATTAAACTTGTCCTGATAAGTCACTACTTTCAAAACCAAACCCACACTTAAATCCCAGTGGACACCAAGGCTATTTTAAAAAATGTTTCACACCACTTTCACAACATATTAAACAGAATTAATAATTTAAATGACACCTTGTTAGTGAAAAAAGAGTTCACAGAAGAAAGACACTTAATTTTATTTTGAAAAATAATTTTCATGCATTTGAAATATCGAAAACCATAAAAAACATTATTTTCAACACACACATATATCATAGAATCGAATCAAATCGTCAATAAATCATTAAAAAAAATTCTTAATCCTATAACTAATTTCTTAAAAATAAATAGCTTTTACAATCGGGTGAGAACCTCTAACAGCACATCAATCGATCCTTAAAGATGAAACATAAAACCATAAGAATCAGGATAAAACCCTAAAATTTAGATCTATCCATAAATCAGACACCTTACCCACTAGATTAGTGATAACCTAACTATTACATAATACGAAAACCCCTATAATGGGGTCAATAATGAGTCCACATACTTGATGTTTTATGGAACAATCCATATAAACTACCAATGAAAATGAAACCCAATGGATAGTGGATGAAGAGAATGATCACCCATGGTATAAAATTTTGAGTTGGGATAGAATGGGTTTTATGGGGTTAAATTCAATGAGAGAAAAAGGTAGATGTCTTACTTTAATGACATGGATAAAATGAATTGTTTTCCCACACTGTCATCCTTACCATTCATCTACCATAGAGTCCCCACATTCCACAAGAGACATGTCACATGGTTAGTCACACGATTTGAGAAACAGTGTGTTAACCATGTGTTTCGGCTCTGTCAAAGAATGAATCCTCGGTGTAAATTTTCCTAGGAAATGTTTATTGTTTCTCCTCAATATGCACAAAATTCGTGACACCAGCTTCCAAAGAAATATTTTCAATTTTATTCAAGAAAATCAATGAAACCCAATTGAATAAAAATTTTATTAGAATAAGTACAATATTTACCAGAAAACAAGAATATAGGTGGGACATCACAATTTATTTTGGGATGTCATATCTAAGCAATGATATCGCAAAACATAATTAAACATGATATACTAATCAATGGTACTCACTCTATGACTTTTCATTTGAAAATTTACCCATATCATGTAGTCATCAAATTGTGATCATATTAAATAAAAATAATTTCATTACATGAAACCAATATTTGGGGGAAGCCTACATTATATATCTAACCAGGCCTCTTATTCATATGTGATTTAAAAAATATATAATCTTCATCATGTATTTTATATCAAAAAAAATACTACTAAATATGTATATAAAATCTCTAAAATGAACATCACACTATAAATTCGGCTTTTCTATATTACCAACTGTTGAATATCATTATTACCGATCAATTAGAATTATAATTCCTAAATCCCACAATCATCTAAAAACTAGAACTCTCCAAACCATCATGTATCATAAGAATAATTACTCACCTTGGGAAATTTTCAATACAAAATTAATACCACGACTCCCACTTAAACTATTTTGAATCATATATGGAATCTCGCATTACACACCAGGTCCTATGAGATCTAACTGATGATGAAAAAATAACATAATATGAGTATATAACAATATTATATTTTTCCAAGAATTAACACTATATCATTTATATTTTCTAAACTATATTTTCATAAAATATAAGAAAATAATGAAATGATAAATGGTTTTTATAAGATTTGTAATACAATTAACTAAAAATATTTGTCTTTATTTAAAATTACACATAGATCTCCATACACCCATATAATATATAAAACAAAAAGAAATATCTTATGGAAACCAATAAAGAAAAGGGTAGGCTAGAAATCCTTGTAATGAAATAAACATGGTAATAAAGCATAAAATGGGATCCAAGAGCCATGAAATGATGTCAAAGAGAGGATGATCAAAATCTATAAGATATTGAATAATTAAATAATGTTATGTGATCATAATCATGTTGAAATTTCATAAAATGTTATATCATAAATATAAGTCAAGAGTCATTCCCAATACGAGTATCATAAAGTGGTAAAATTCCCATAGTGTATTATGTTCAATCTCTAAGAAATTACATAATATATCTTGGGATATAATGTTTTACCAAATATATTAGTGGGATATATAATTTCATTGAAACACTTATCCTAAATAAAAATCGCATATGCGTGTTCCAGATGATAAATATAAACCGACATAAATCATAATCATGATCAAACCCATTTGATGGAAGTATGATTCAGAAGCCAAATTCATGGAATATTTGAATGATAAATAATTTGGATTCCCACGAATATAATGAATTAATTAATTCGTATATTTATATTAATTTTGATTCATTGTTCATGATCATTAAGATGAAATAGTTATTTTCTGTGATAAGGATCTATGTGATAGATTAATTAAAACCACCCACTTTAGTAAAGCTTCATGTTATAAAAATGGTTATTAATAAACGAATAAATACCTTATAATTTATAAGAATACATTTATATATTCTATAGGGTCCCCCATAAAATAAATAATTTTTTTATAATTTTTTATAGAGAAAAATTTTAGAGCGTTGATCCAAGACATGAGACAGGAAATATAGAGGTTCCATTAATATAATTTTATATAATATTTGGAATTTTTAGGTATGTAAATTAATTTAAAAACTCAAAAATAATTTTTTATCAATGATATATATTTTAAAAAAATATAAACATATAAAAGATATGTTTATGAAGATAATATTTTAAAAAAATGTGGTAAAATCAAAACAACAAGTAACTAAAAAAGAAAATGTGATAGAGAAGTTTCTGTAAATAATGTTTAAATTCAATCTACACATGCATATAAAATATTGCATTATCCAATTGTTATTATTATAAAAATAAAAACATTAATTTATGCATCAATATATATATTTTTAATGTTTTATTTACATCATGTTTATCTATTTATTACATTGTTTTTTTAATTCGATTTAATGGTGTATGTTAATCAATTTCATAGAATAAGTCATGGAATGTTATCAATGGATTATTTTCCTTAAAATTGTTCTAATCTGTTGATAAATATAGTATAAATTCCATTATTATTTTATTTCTAATTTATTTATACATTTAAAAAGGTCTCTTATGTATGAAATCAAATTATAATACCTACCTTAGTTTGTTCTTTTTAAAGATAAAATTAACATTAAACTTTTTTTTAATATGAATTTTTGAGTATAAAATTTAGTCATTATATAAAATTAATAATTTAGTAAAAATTATTTTATTTATTTCATATAGGTTCTATTTTACTTATTTTAGTCATTATGGAAAATGAAGGAGAATCATGATCATATAGAACTAGTATTCTTCACATATGCGTAATGTTGTTAGCATTTTTTGGAATGAGTTTAAATTAAGATATTAAATTGATCTTCCAATAATATTAAAACATAAAAAATAATAATTATACTAGTATGATATTATAATCATGTATATAATTATATTTGTTTGTTAGAAGAAGAAAAAAAATTAAAAATGTGGATTAGAAAATATTACCTCTAGTTTTTTATGTTTTCTACTATTCACCATCTTATGGATACTTCTATTGGTATTTTGGAATGATAAACCCTTATAGGACATGGTGATATTGTTCTCCATGTAATTTATAATACTATGAGTAGATATTGAGTTCATATAGATGTTTTGATATGTGGTGGGTTGGTGGTTCTTTATAATTTAATAGAAAAGTGTTTTGGCCCATATAAATCATTAATATAATGAGATCACTTGATTCACATGTCATGTGTATTAAAAGTGTATACTAATAATTATTGATAATTTTTATGGTTGATAAAAAATTAACCACCCTTTTCCATGTATTTTTTCATCATTCCCTTATATCTTTCTACATTATATTTTTTAATTTTCATTTTCTGGTATCTACTGAGGTCATTAATTCATAACTATGTAATTTAAGTATAATGAATATATGTAAAAAGATCCCTCTTAGATAATTTTTACATACAAATTTTAAATATTATATGAAATTTATGAAATAAAATATCAGTGTCTTTTTTAAACTAATTTTAACATTAACTCATGAAAAGAAAAAAACCCTTCTAAAAAAATGTGAAATTTGATCCCTATATATTGTGTTTAGGTTAAAAGTATCGATAATATTTATTCTACATAATTTTTTTAGGTTGTAATAAATATTTTTTAACAATATAGTATGTTATGAAATCCTAATTAATCCATGAAAACATTTTATTAATATAAAGAGAAAGAAAACTTCCATTGGAATATTTTTTTACAATACATAGAATTTGGTTTATTTGTCAATGTGTTTTTATAAAATTCATAATTTTATATTATAAAATATATTATATATAGTAAATCTGTGTTTGAAAAAAAAATATAATTATTTTATAGTAATATCATAAAATGTAAAAGTATTCGAAAAAATAACATTTTGAAATATTCACATAAACATCAATTATTTTCTATGAAAATAAAAAATTTATATTATTAAAATAATTTGTAGATAAATAAAAAAATAATTTATAATAATTAATTTTGATTTATAAATTTATTATTA
The DNA here is from genome assembly GCA_963277665.1 of Viscum album. NCBI lineage: Eukaryota > Viridiplantae > Streptophyta > Magnoliopsida > Santalales > Viscaceae > Viscum > Viscum album. Next base: position 523,250,906 of record OY728160.1, read on the forward strand.
AATTAAAAATTCAAAATGTAGTTTTTCATTATCTAGACCGATTAGTTTGATAATAATAATATTGGTCTGATATAATTTAAATCTTTTAATGTTCCATGGTTTTTAAGAATTTCATGTTTACATGTATGATAAGATTATATGCAATATATATAAAAATTTGAAATAATCACAAATATCCCAAGTCATTAAACAAATAAAATATTTTAACATAATTTTCAACTACTTCCATCAACATAAAACCTCATTGGTGGGGGATTCACCAATGTTAAGTCACATTTTCATTTTTCACAAACTCAAACAACAAAAAACGTCTGTGTTTCAAATGACCTTTTAGGAAGAATAAATTGATTGATATTATACAATTTTTCAAAAATCATAAATTATAATTTTTGATATTTTCTATATTATAAATTATAAACTATAAACAAGAACACTTTATTATTAACTATAGAGACCTCATCTTTTGAATTACTTGTAAATTTTTCATCCAATTCTTGGTATAATCTAAAATTTCTAGTAATGTATTATATCTTCTACATTGAAATAAATATTTCAAAAAATTAGGGATCCACTCCATCTTCATAATCAATGATTGAACATGGCATCTCACACAATTCCTCTATATCCCCACATATGGTAATCCACTAATCTTATAGAAAAATCATATCCTTAATTCAAAAAAAATGAGAGTAGTTATTGAGTATTAGACACCAATATTATATACTTTTACAACAAATTATCCTAACAAAAATTTATATTTATGGACTATAAACATAGTTCCCAAAAATAATCCCATTAACCATAAGAGGTCATCAAATGTATCAAACGTGTATATTTATCTTTTGTCATGTCCTTACCTTAGGAGTCCTATAACTTACCAAACTCAATACCACATTTAATTGGATTCATCAAGATCCCTTTATCAAGATACCTCAAATGATATTAAAATATATACACATAAATTAACACATTGAGATCTCAAATTTATTTTTATGATTTGGATACACAAAACCCCCTATAGTGTGTCTTAAAAACACCCCTCAACTATTATAGAGAAATTGATTTTCTTGTTTTCCCCATTATAATGGTTCAAAATATATCATATCCCTAAACATACATACCCCATATAAATATTAAATAGTTAAAAAAATTTATAATCTCCATGTATAATATTTTGATTCTTAACCCACAATTCCCATGCCGAGTTTCCTAATAACTCAGGGACCACCAACTACCATTTTAATGCCACCTATCAGAAAAAATATAACCATATTATTTAATCATTTATAAAAATTGAAAAAAATTAATCTCTCATTCTATCATTCCCTAACCCTCCATAAAAATTATTAGATCCATCTTTTGCCCCCAAAACAAAATTTAATATGTAAAATACACAAGTCCAATGGAAAATACCATAATTACATTACATAAAAGTGATAAATATTCATAATCACCCCCACTGTATAACAAATAATCATAATCGTAGCAGTTAAGGCATTATTAGGCCATATTTGAAACAAAACTCAGACCACAATGAACAATATTTATACATCCAAACCCATGTTTCGAATTGATAATTACATATTTCAACTATACACACTAAATAGGAAAAACCTAATAATATTATTAATTTTTATGATTATCAATTATGTAAATGGAAATCTATATAAAAAATGCATCTTCCCCAAAAAAATATCATCTGTGTTGATCATGTGACAATAATAAGGTAAAAAACATTAAAAATATTATATATTGGGGAAATGGTGATTTAAGATAATCTTTTGGGAGATTTTTATGAATTCTTTCACTTGAATAATCTTGAACCCCATATCAAATGACCAAAATACGTTTATTTGAACATACCCTACCAACTAGAATGTAGATACCATGAACTCTAAGAAACCCATAAGAGAACCTGATAATTGATCATGAGATGAAAGAATTTATTTCACCATTAATCATATGATATCAACCAACTATATGTGATATCTAAGCACATCCTAGTAAATTATATTTTTTTGAGGTATTAGGTTATAGATTATACATGAACAATAATTTTCCACCAACATCACACCCACATAGAGATTAAAACATATCATACTATATAACCCCTTGTAAGGTGATATATATATAAACACATGATATTTTTTTATAATTCTATTATAGTGTATTGATTCTTATATAAATAATTAATTTCATAAAAACAAGCATACAACTTATCCACTAGCATCTGAGTAGACCATTGAGACTATTCAAATATCTACAGATGATTAGAAATTCTGAGATTCAATGATGAATTAGAAACATCATTCAATCCCCAACCATGATTACTTAATCATAATCTGTAGCACATTACAGTCTCTATGACCAAATGCATGAACCAATATACATATATCATTCTATTTGTGATAATTATAATATTATAACCAAACCATCTCTTCACTAGAGAACCTAACTGACCATCTCATTATCACGTTGAATAACTAAACTAACTCCACTATATCAAGGGTATCAAATTTGAGACAAAATATAATATATTTCATCATCTCACCTGTCATAGACTATGTTGGAGTCACATCCTTTCCAACACCTGACCTCGACCATCTCGTGGACTGAATGGAATTCTTAGTCCCTATAGGCTAGCCACAAGTACCTGGGAATCAACAGTACAACATGTGAATTATATCACCCATGTAAATAATCAAAAGAATGAATTATAATAAATAATCCAAAATAGAATAACAAGAACCAGACAAAACATAACAAATTTCAGATTCATTTTTTACATCATTTAATCAAAATCAAAACGTGCTACAATAAAAGAGAACACAACACTATTTCAAAAACAACTGTTCAACAAGAGTAGCATCATCTTCAATCCACCACAACAACACCTCAAAGGAAATACCACTTTCATCCCAAACAACCATCTTGATACATAATTCATTTACCTATTTCAAACAAAACCATGTCTACATACGCACAATAGTTATATAGGGGGTGATACAAAACCCAACATGATACCACCCAATAAAAGTATTTCATCCAAAAACATTATATCATAAATTAATATGAATGTTTTATAAAAGGGGTCAAGATGAGTTTTTTTAAATCATTTTAAATGAATACATTGTTTTCTTTTCAAATAAATTTCCAATTGAATTGTTTGTAGACGGTAAAATCAATATATCAAAAGAGAAATATGTCATAGGAAACCCATATAGTAACTGGATCAATGGGACAATAAGTACATCATATCTCAGTGAAAATTCGAATAGAAACCCCAACCAAAAGAGTTCATATGCATGATCCATTAAGAGGGGACACCCTAGGGGCCTAACGGTCTCCAATAATTAATATTTAGTTAGTGCGATCATCATCAATCCTGAGAGAAAAATTTGGGATGAACCACTTGTGATTCACCTATTGTAATAGTCCTAGTCTAGCCACCTTGATTCGCATGTTTCCCTTTGTGCTCAATTTTTATTCCATGTCTCACATATGATATCACTTTCACATAACAAGATTTCAAACAATAAAATCATCCATGATAAGTCACAACATTCAAAACCCAAACCACTTTTAAATCACAATTCACACCAAAAATAATTTAAAACATTTTTCTCACCACACCAACAATTTATTTTCATCATTTATAATTCTTATAACATGTTCAGGAAGAAAAAATTGGTTCACACAATATATACACCCAATTTTCTTTTTATAAAACATGTTCAATCCTAATTCATATCAAAACCCTTCAAAACCCATTTTACAACAAAAAAACAGATAACACATTTAATCTCTCAAGAAATAATATTCAATTCATCAAATAATGTTTAATCATAGACCCACCTACCTCAAATGAAGAAAATCCTATTATCCAGTGAAAACATTCTACTACACCTCAATAGATCCAATGAGAGGAACGATCGAACAATAAACATCAATATTAAACCCTAAAAAATAGATCTAACCCTAAATATGATATGTAACCCACTGGTGGATTGAAGCAATAAGAATGAAGGGGGAAACCATAAAAATATAGGGGAATCTTGAAAGAGATCAATTACTTAAGGGTTTCTTGAAGAATAAAATCTAAACCACCCACCAAAATAGAGCCCAAGGGAGAGTGGGGCAGGGTATCGGGAGGCGTTACTAGGGTAGAAAATCATGACTTGTGAGACAATGGGTGTTTTGTGGATAAATTTATGGAAAAGGTAATTGTTCAAATTTTATTGATCTGGACAGGACACAGAGTTCTACAAAATGGTTTTCGAAATTGTGCAGTAACCATATAGTCACCACTGTCTACAATATAAATGTTTAAAAATTAGTCACATGTTTTGAAAAACATTTTTCTAACCATTAATATTGGATTTGACCAAAAATGACACCGTGAAGCACTACTTAATGGTCAAGGAACACGTTTTCCCCTAGTTGTGCAAAAGACATTCGCCACCCTCTTTCATATCCATATTTTAAATATTTCTCAAGATTCTCACTAGAAACACAAGAAATAATCATATGATAAAAATAAATATAATGAAAACCTAAAATTTAAAACATATATTTAACAATTGTCCCCACCATGAAATCTAACCGCCGTTGAATGTCATCCCGAATCTTTATCGGATAATAAAAATAGAAACCCTTTTCGAACCAACTACTTCCACTCACATGTATAATACTCTTCATTACCATGTGACTAATGTATTCAGACTTATAGAATATACATTCCATAGAGTTTATTTTGTTATAAATCTACACTCTAAAATTGTTGTTAAAGGATTGAAAAATACTACTCTATTTCAAACTCTTTGCAATTAAACACATTAGATATCTCAGTGTTATAACTTTTCAACTGGGAGATATGAAACACATCATGAATTGATGTCAACAGAGAGGGTAATGATTACATATATGATACCTTCCCAACCCACTAAATAATTTCAAATGGTCTAACATACCACAACGTTATCATCAGTTTCATACCCAATTGATGATGACCCTAGCATGTTTTAAAATTCAAGACCACCCATTCACCCATATGAAACTTGTAGTATCATTTTATCTAATCATCATAAGCCAAGTGGATGCTTTAAGATTTCAATAAACTCTACCTAATTCAGTTGAACTTCTAATTTTTCTCCATTACTAAGATTAGTTATAATAATGAAGCATCACCTACCAGGACTGAGCACATAGTTGACTGATAAGGTCGAAAATAAATAATCTAAAAAATGAGCCATGAAGATTGAGGAATCATATCTAATTTTACATGAAAACTAGACTAGATGAATATTGTTATCCCATGAATAGCTTAAATCCAACACTCATGGTTGGGTCATGTTTTCCAAAACCTTATTTTCACATTATGTTTGACCAACCATATGGGGATGTTTTTTCATGATAAATTTCACCTATGACCCCAATTCCTTCTGATGGACTTCCCAAAACCGAGAGAGATAATAGGGTCCTATACGTGAAATAATTGATTATGACACACCATGAACTCTCACAACCTATTGAACATAAATCTTGACCAAATCATTCACCTTGTGGGAAAATTTGATCAAAATGATATGAGAATACTTGGCCAAATAATTTATCACTAGACAAATATAATTTTTTCTTCATGGTGTACGGGGGAAGACAGTAATATATCCCATGATGATCTCATCCAACATTCATGTATGAAAATGTAGTGGTTGTTGTAAATCCAATAGACATTAATGTTATGCCTTGACCTGATAACATTTATAACACCCCAACATGAATTAATTAACCTCCCTCATCATACCAAACCAGTAGAACCACTGATGAACATCATATTACGTAATGGTAGCACCGTAGTGAACACCCCACTAATATTTTTGACTAATATGTATTACAACCTTTCTCAATGAAAATGAAACCACACAAATACCCTTGATGAAAAATATTCCATTTTGATATTACAACCAATAACATGTAATATCCCCACCTGGAAGAATCTTCATAGGCTACTGACACAACTCACCACCAAAAATTTCCCACTGAATCAGATCCAGAAGATAATGATCTTGTTGCACACTAGCTAAGAGCCCAACTCAACTGTTCCCTTTGGCCTCCAATGCATCAATCAAAAGATCCCTATCGAGGTCCTCTCATTAGCAGACTATTTCAAACCCTGAATTGGATCCTATATTCTATTGGGATTAGTCCAAACATTACCATTATGTGGGGAATTGACTGCATCAACATTTTAACAAAAAAGGTACTCAACCCATCAATGATGCCTAAAACTCAAATTATTTTGGGAGAAAAATATAGGTCAGTTTATTTTGATCATAATAGAAAAAAATATACCAAAAATGATAATGATGCCACATCTTAAGGTCATTCCTACCAAGTAAAAATTCAAATTCATGGTTCATGTAGTTCCTTTCATGTGGTCGGAGTTTCTAAAATTCATACTCTACCACATTGTCACTCTATATAAGCACACATCCATGAGTGTTAATGGCGAAAGATAGCAGGGAGAATCCAAAATAATTGTCTTTAATATCTCTCTAGGCCTAGAAATATTCATATATCAAAAACAATTTATATCTATTCCCAAAAAATGACTACACTAATTTTTTATGGACCACAAAAACTCCTTGCACCGAAATCACATGACCACAAAACATCACCCCCTCTCTTAATGGTGCATTTAGAGATTTGGAATCATGAAAATGAATTCAATGAGTTCCCAATATGATATAAAAATGCCCCTCATTCTGGAAATTAGATTAGGAAAACATGGAATTCATCCAAAAATAGCACGAAATAGTAATTTATATATTTGTGGCACACCTTATTCATGAGCACCGTGAAAATAAATGATAGTTTTTCAACAAAAAATGGCATGATTAAATACTCAAAATGGCCATATCAACTTCGATATACAGATTTTAGGATATCCACCTCTTCCAGTATAATATGGTGATAACCAGAATTCAATTAATTTTTTGAGAACCACCTTCCCCCATTTAACTGGTCTAACAAGTTATTGAACCAGTGAAAATGATATTTTTTCTTAATGGGTACCTTCCTCATATTTCAATAATTAATATAAAACTACATAGAATCATTGGCCTTTATTACAAACAACATGAGACTATCCCTATGTGATATTTCTCGGAAAATGAGTCCATTGGATTCTATATTTTTCAGATGTCCCTTTAATTACCTAAACTCGAGTGGTGCCATACGATCTGGGTGAAGATATATCAGTTGGGTTCGTAGTTCCATGTCTATAGAGAACTCCACATCCTGATACAGAGGAAATCCTAAAATTCGATCAGGAAATTCCTCTTCGGACTCGTCCACCATGTGATGATATCCTACCCAACGAACACCCCCACCATTCTACAAAAAAGAGTGATGATAAAAGAAAAACATAATTTCACATTCTTATAACTAGAGGTCTAGAACCACCTGATCAGGGATCCCATTCGCCAATTAAATCCTAGGTACTCCCATCATGTTCTATAAAACTCACATTCGACCTATAGTAATAGATGTGAACCTAAAATAATATCATCAAATTCATAAAGTGGATTATTTCAAATATTTCCTTATCGTGGATCAGTAAATACCATTCAATAATGACCCCTTACACAGTGAGTGCACAAGACGGACACATGATACCTTGATCATTATTCATGCCCACTAACATCACCAACTCCATAACCGAGTGCATATTCTTAGTTGTAAAAATCAAATCAGGAAAAATTGTGGATAGAGATAATAGAAACAATGGAAAACGTTTATATAAAAACAATAGTCAAAGAAAATAGAATTAAAAAGGTACATCAGACTATCACAGGTCCCACCCCTAAATCTACTAATCCTCAATCCATCACATGATGATGTCTCATCTCAACTTGTGATTCAGAATGAACACTTGATTGTGGATGTTACATGAACAGAATCTTCTTATAAGATGACCCATCCCTTCCCCCTCGACCGCCAAACTGTGATCTCACTCTCCTTGATGGCTTTGATTGGCCTGACATCCCCCTATAATTCACATATTCTGCACCACTCTAAAGAAGGCGTGAATTATTATAGAAATGTTGCATGTTTCCCATAACACCCCATTAATGATAATGTTTGGGATGATGTGTCATCATAGGTCATAGGTTCCATGAATTACCACGATAGTGGAACCCAATGGGAATTTCTTCGGGAGACACATACAGAGGTTGATGGGTTGGATGGCGTGAACTACCACCTCCCTTATTCCCCTCCTCTTCCTACTTCCTCTTCTTCTCAAATGAACTACCACTTACAGTTTTTTGACACATCCCCCAAGGAACAAAGCCAATCATTTATGATAATCTCTACCAAACAAGAATGATCATCAACTTAGGTAAAAGTTATATTCCTAAATAGAAATACCTAAAAATATATCTATTGGAACAACTGACTATTGAACTTATGTGCCTTTATCTTAAAATTTAAAATATTTTTACCGGCGTACCAAACTAGCTCAGAAAATTAGTTGATGTACTCCATCACGGAATTTTCCCCCTAATAAAAATAAATGAACTATTAAGATATAGAAATGGCCAAAATATCAAGGTAGTATTGCTCTTCAAAACCAACTTTAATGACCTTCCACCCCAAATGATCGTTCATTCCATCTTGTACCACTGATTCCCTCAACCACTAATTGGGACCTTCTTTCAAGAATGACTCATTTTCACCCATATATCCTCAGAAGACTAAATAAATTCAAACATATATTCATTATTTTTGGGAAAATATTCTTCTTCAAATGGTTTTTTGAAACCTATGAAGAAAGGATGTTTGTTCATAAGAAACACCCGATCTTTTTATTTACAATACCTGATTCATCTTCGTAGACATGATAAGGGATAGTTACTTCCCATTATCCTGAGTCTAGAACAGCCTTAAAAATAGCTTTTAAAAGTCCAAAATATATTTTTAATGGGGAAATATCTTTGGCATCTTCATATTGTTTTATAGGAAGACTATGGTGTTGAAATATTCCTCACAAGAAATAATCACAGTAAAACCCATCAATAAATCCAATATAAAAAATTTCAGCAATGACAACAAATACTAACATTCCATAAATTAAAACAAACCCAATTCATCACAATATCATGAAAATCAAACCACTCCACATCCACCTAGTGTCCACACACAGTATGTATTTTTCACATATCTTATAGAGGAGGAGTAAAAAAATAACTACATCCCAGAGAGAATTTATTTCTATTATGATATGTTATGGTCAACCACCCAACTCCCTATAATAACTTCAAGTCCAAATAATAGTAGCCCCTATCTATCCAGATTCATCACAAACAACATGACCCAAAAATATGGGGACCTTATTTGATACCATTTTATCATGAAACATCCTAGAATGCCATACAGTCTAACACCGAACACTGCCCTTCGCAACACCTGTAGGGAATTTCAGATCCCCATTTGCTGGAAACAAGTTCCTGGGTATCAACAATACAACTTGGTAATGATTTCAACCATTTAAATAATCCTAAAAAAGTAACTATAATAAATAAACCAAAACTAAATAATTAGAACCAAACATGGAATATCAATGCTAAGATTTAAATTTTACAGCATTTAAACAAAACCAAAATGTTCTACAACAAAAGGGAACAAGAAACTATCCCATAACCCACCAAAAAACAAGAGGAGAATCATACTCATGATGTCACCACAACACCTATAAAGAAATACCACTGGCTTCCCTAACCTCCAACATGATACATCCTTCCTTTTTCTATGTTTGAAGAAACCAAATCTATATACAGCTAATAGTGTATGTAGGGTGTGAGCCGAAGCCCAGTAAGATTCCACAGAATTAAAATATTCTATTCCAAAACAATATAACAGTAAATAAAATGGAATTTTTACAAAAGTAATATGGAATAAATTTTATAGAATAGATTTAAAATTAAATAATTATTTATTTTAAAAATAAATAACCAAGTACACCGTAGGCCCACAGAAAGAGAAATATCACAAAAGATCACTATATCCAGAGAATACCTATTATTCACTGGCTCAATGGGACATTAGTTACATCATATACCATTGAAAAGTTGAATAGAAACCCTGACTAACTGTCTTCTCATTTTTGATCCATAATAAAGAGACATCACATGGGCCTATTTTTCTATAATCATCGTTGATTAGTTTGTTTCTTCATTTTCAATCCTACTAGATCAATCCATGATGAACCACTTACGAGCCATCTTGTGTGAAACTTCAATTATGACCACCTAGACACCTAGGTTTTCCTTCATTCGCAAATTTCAGTCGACATATAGTATAAAATATCAGTTTCATGAAACTATATTTCAAATAATTAAACTTGTCCTGATAAGTCACTACTTTCAAAACCAAACCCACACTTAAATCCCAGTGGACACCAAGGCTATTTTAAAAAATGTTTCACACCACTTTCACAACATATTAAACAGAATTAATAATTTAAATGACACCTTGTTAGTGAAAAAAGAGTTCACAGAAGAAAGACACTTAATTTTATTTTGAAAAATAATTTTCATGCATTTGAAATATCGAAAACCATAAAAAACATTATTTTCAACACACACATATATCATAGAATCGAATCAAATCGTCAATAAATCATTAAAAAAAATTCTTAATCCTATAACTAATTTCTTAAAAATAAATAGCTTTTACAATCGGGTGAGAACCTCTAACAGCACATCAATCGATCCTTAAAGATGAAACATAAAACCATAAGAATCAGGATAAAACCCTAAAATTTAGATCTATCCATAAATCAGACACCTTACCCACTAGATTAGTGATAACCTAACTATTACATAATACGAAAACCCCTATAATGGGGTCAATAATGAGTCCACATACTTGATGTTTTATGGAACAATCCATATAAACTACCAATGAAAATGAAACCCAATGGATAGTGGATGAAGAGAATGATCACCCATGGTATAAAATTTTGAGTTGGGATAGAATGGGTTTTATGGGGTTAAATTCAATGAGAGAAAAAGGTAGATGTCTTACTTTAATGACATGGATAAAATGAATTGTTTTCCCACACTGTCATCCTTACCATTCATCTACCATAGAGTCCCCACATTCCACAAGAGACATGTCACATGGTTAGTCACACGATTTGAGAAACAGTGTGTTAACCATGTGTTTCGGCTCTGTCAAAGAATGAATCCTCGGTGTAAATTTTCCTAGGAAATGTTTATTGTTTCTCCTCAATATGCACAAAATTCGTGACACCAGCTTCCAAAGAAATATTTTCAATTTTATTCAAGAAAATCAATGAAACCCAATTGAATAAAAATTTTATTAGAATAAGTACAATATTTACCAGAAAACAAGAATATAGGTGGGACATCAAAATTTATTTTGGGATGTCATATCTAAGCAATGATATCGCAAAACATAATTAAACATGATATACTAATCAATGGTACTCACTCTATGACTTTTCATTTGAAAATTTACCCATATCATGTAGTCATCAAATTGTGATCATATTAAATAAAAATAATTTCATTACATGAAACCAATATTTGGGGGAAGCCTACATTATATATCTAACCAGGCCTCTTATTCATATGTGATTTAAAAAATATATAATCTTCATCATGTATTTTATATCAAAAAAAATACTACTAAATATGTATATAAAATCTCTAAAATGAACATCACACTATAAATTCGGCTTTTCTATATTACCAACTGTTGAATATCATTATTACCGATCAATTAGAATTATAATTCCTAAATCCCACAATCATCTAAAAACTAGAACTCTCCAAACCATCATGTATCATAAGAATAATTACTCACCTTGGGAAATTTTCAATACAAAATTAATACCACGACTCCCACTTAAACTATTTTGAATCATATATGGAATCTCGCATTACACACCAGGTCCTATGAGATCTAACTGATGATGAAAAAATAACATAATATGAGTATATAACAATATTATATTTTTCCAAGAATTAACACTATATCATTTATATTTTCTAAACTATATTTTCATAAAATATAAGAAAATAATGAAATGATAAATGGTTTTTATAAGATTTGTAATACAATTAACTAAAAATATTTGTCTTTATTTAAAATTACACATAGATCTCCATACACCCATATAATATATAAAACAAAAAGAAATATCTTATGGAAACCAATAAAGAAAAGGGTAGGCTAGAAATCCTTGTAATGAAATAAACATGGTAATAAAGCATAAAATGGGATCCAAGAGCCATGAAATGATGTCAAAGAGAGGATGATCAAAATCTATAAGATATTGAATAATTAAATAATGTTATGTGATCATAATCATGTTGAAATTTCATAAAATGTTATATCATAAATATAAGTCAAGAGTCATTCCCAATACGAGTATCATAAAGTGGTAAAATTCCCATAGTGTATTATGTTCAATCTCTAAGAAATTACATAATATATCTTGGGATATAATGTTTTACCAAATATATTAGTGGGATATATAATTTCATTGAAACACTTATCCTAAATAAAAATCGCATATGCGTGTTCCAGATGATAAATATAAACCGACATAAATCATAATCATGATCAAACCCATTTGATGGAAGTATGATTCAGAAGCCAAATTCATGGAATATTTGAATGATAAATAATTTGGATTCCCACGAATATAATGAATTAATTAATTCGTATATTTATATTAATTTTGATTCATTGTTCATGATCATTAAGATGAAATAGTTATTTTCTGTGATAAGGATCTATGTGATAGATTAATTAAAACCACCCACTTTAGTAAAGCTTCATGTTATAAAAATGGTTATTAATAAACGAATAAATACCTTATAATTTATAAGAATACATTTATATATTCTATAGGGTCCCCCATAAAATAAATAATTTTTTTATAATTTTTTATAGAGAAAAATTTTAGAGCGTTGATCCAAGACATGAGACAGGAAATATAGAGGTTCCATTAATATAATTTTATATAATATTTGGAATTTTTAGGTATGTAAATTAATTTAAAAACTCAAAAATAATTTTTTATCAATGATATATATTTTAAAAAAATATAAACATATAAAAGATATGTTTATGAAGATAATATTTTAAAAAAATGTGGTAAAATCAAAACAACAAGTAACTAAAAAAGAAAATGTGATAGAGAAGTTTCTGTAAATAATGTTTAAATTCAATCTACACATGCATATAAAATATTGCATTATCCAATTGTTATTATTATAAAAATAAAAACATTAATTTATGCATCAATATATATATTTTTAATGTTTTATTTACATCATGTTTATCTATTTATTACATTGTTTTTTTAATTCGATTTAATGGTGTATGTTAATCAATTTCATAGAATAAGTCATGGAATGTTATCAATGGATTATTTTCCTTAAAATTGTTCTAATCTGTTGATAAATATAGTATAAATTCCATTATTATTTTATTTCTAATTTATTTATAGATTTAAAAAGGTCTCTTATGTATGAAATCAAATTATAATACCTACCTTAGTTTGTTCTTTTTAAAGATAAAATTAACATTAAACTTTTTTTTAATATGAATTTTTGAGTATAAAATTTAGTCATTATATAAAATTAATAATTTAGTAAAAATTATTTTATTTATTTCATATAGGTTCTATTTTACTTATTTTAGTCATTATGGAAAATGAAGGAGAATCATGATCATATAGAACTAGTATTCTTCACATATGCGTAATGTTGTTAGCATTTTTTGGAATGAGTTTAAATTAAGATATTAAATTGATCTTCCAATAATATTAAAACATAAAAAATAATAATTATACTAGTATGATATTATAATCATGTATATAATTATATTTGTTTGTTAGAAGAAGAAAAAAAATTAAAAATGTGGATTAGAAAATATTACCTCTAGTTTTTTATGTTTTCTACTATTCACCATCTTATGGATACTTCTATTGGTATTTTGGAATGATAAACCCTTATAGGACATGGTGATATTGTTCTCCATGTAATTTATAATACTATGAGTAGATATTGAGTTCATATAGATGTTTTGATATGTGGTGGGTTGGTGGTTCTTTATAATTTAATAGAAAAGTGTTTTGGCCCATATAAATCATTAATATAATGAGATCACTTGATTCACATGTCATGTGTATTAAAAGTGTATACTAATAATTATTGATAATTTTTATGGTTGATAAAAAATTAACCACCCTTTTCCATGTATTTTTTCATCATTCCCTTATATCTTTCTACATTATATTTTTTAATTTTCATTTTCTGGTATCTACTGAGGTCATTAATTCATAACTATGTAATTTAAGTATAATGAATATATGTAAAAAGATCCCTCTTAGATAATTTTTACATACAAATTTTAAATATTATATGAAATTTATGAAATAAAATATCAGTGTCTTTTTTAAACTAATTTTAACATTAACTCATGAAAAGAAAAAAACCCTTCTAAAAAAATGTGAAATTTGATCCCTATATATTGTGTTTAGGTTAAAAGTATCGATAATATTTATTCTACATAATTTTTTTAGGTTGTAATAAATATTTTTTAACAATATAGTATGTTATGAAATCCTAATTAATCCATGAAAACATTTTATTAATATAAAGAGAAAGAAAACTTCCATTGGAATATTTTTTTACAATACATAGAATTTGGTTTATTTGTCAATGTGTTTTTATAAAATTCATAATTTTATATTATAAAATATATTATATATAGTAAATCTGTGTTTGAAAAAAAAATATAATTATTTTATAGTAATATCATAAAATGTAAAAGTATTCGAAAAAATAACATTTTGAAATATTCACATAAACATCAATTATTTTCTATGAAAATAAAAAATTTATATTATTAAAATAATTTGTAGATAAATAAAAAAATAATTTATAATAATTAATTTTGATTTATAAATTTATTATTAAATTAAAAATTCAAAATGTAGTTTTTCATTATCTAGACCGATTAGTTTGATAATAATAATATTGGTCTGATATAATTTAAATCTTTTAATGTTCCATGGTTTTTAAGAATTTCATGTTTACATGTATGATAAGATTATATGCAATATATATAAAAATTTGAAATAATCACAAATATCCCAAGTCATTAAACAAATAAAATATTTTAACATAATTTTCAACTACTTCCATCAACATAAAACCTCATTGGTGGGGGATTCACCAATGTTAAGTCACATTTTCATTTTTCACAAACTCAAACAACAAAAAACGTCTGTGTTTCAAATGACCTTTTAGGAAGAATAAATTGATTGATATTATACAATTTTTCAAAAATCATAAATTATAATTTTTGATATTTTCTATATTATAAATTATAAACTATAAACAAGAACACTTTATTATTAACTATAGAGACCTCATCTTTTGAATTACTTGTAAATTTTTCATCCAATTCTTGGTATAATCTAAAATTTCTAGTAATGTATTATATCTTCTACATTGAAATAAATATTTCAAAAAATTAGGGATCCACTCCATCTTCATAATCAATGATTGAACATGGCATCTCACACAATTCCTCTATATCCCCACATATGGTAATCCACTAATCTTATAGAAAAATCATATCCTTAATTCAAAAAAAATGAGAGTAGTTATTGAGTATTAGACACCAATATTATATACTTTTACAACAAATTATCCTAACAAAAATTTATATTTATGGACTATAAACATAGTTCCCAAAAATAATCCCATTAACCATAAGAGGTCATCAAATGTATCAAACGTGTATATTTATCTTTTGTCATGTCCTTACCTTAGGAGTCCTATAACTTACCAAACTCAATACCACATTTAATTGGATTCATCAAGATCCCTTTATCAAGATACCTCAAATGATATTAAAATATATACACATAAATTAACACATTGAGATCTCAAATTTATTTTTATGATTTGGATACACAAAACCCCCTATAGTGTGTCTTAAAAACACCCCTCAATTATTATAGAGAAATTGATTTTCTTGTTTTCCCCATTATAATGGTTCAAAATATATCATATCCCTAAACATACATACCCCATATAAATATTAAATAGTTAAAAAAATTTATAATCTCCATGTATAATATTTTGATTCTTAACCCACAATTCCCATGCCGAGTTTCCTAATAACTCAGGGACCACCAACTACCATTTTAATGCCACCTATCAGAAAAAATATAACCATATTATTTGATATCAATAATCCTAAAATATCTCACTCTTCCCACACTAATGCCTAAAATAATTATCCACCCTGTCAACACCAAAAATTTAATATCATATACCCATGATCTACACAATCAATATATATTAATTTTTGATCACCCATAAAATTGGGAAAGATATCCATATGATCTATCCACATACAACAAAAAATAAAATTTCAAATGAATGTATAGAGATTATAATCCACCATATAAGTCATATAAATTCATATCCTAATTAATTTTAATCAAAACAACTAGAAAATTATCATAGACCCTTTATTTTGAACCATTGGTATAGTTCCCAAAAATATGGGTATGGGTTATAGAAATGATTTTGGTTACTGTGGTGATATTGGGATATCAGTATAGCACTAAGCAATACCCAATGTTTCAAAATTATATACCCATGATATCAAAACTATGGGAATTGGTGTATGTTGTCGTGTCATTAATCTTATAACCATGAGTTCAAAACTGTTAGTATAGGTTTTAAAAAGTCATCGGTCACATGTTTCGACCCCTCAACCACCTATATACAATTCACGGACCAAACCACTACACCACATTGGATCGTATGTGTAAAAATATATATTTACATATATTTATATATAAATATATTTTTCTAAACAATGGTTAGTGGTGGAAAACTATGGAAATATGATCTACCGTAGTAATAATTTGTTGTATCATAGAAATGTTTTCTCTCCTTAACATGGAAAATATATACCATCGATTTTGAAAAACCATGGGCATAGCCATGACCTACACTCATCAGTTTTTGAGAAACACGGGTATAATTTTTTTTTAAAAACATATACTAATGGATTTTTCAAGATGGTGGTTAAATGATTGACCTATACCCATGAATTTTAAAAAAATGTGGGTATAGGTTTCCAAAAAATCCTTATACCCACGTTTTAAAAAAAATAATTTGTATAGGGTGATTTTTCAGTAGTTCACTCATGTATAAGAAACTCATCATAAAACATCTATCAGGATTATCATGTCCATGGAACCGATAATTCATTTTTTATCCCACACCCATGTTCTCCATATTTGTATCATATATATGAAATGAATATAGGGAAACACCCTACTACAAAGTCACATCAATCAGCACACAAATAACAAGATCCACCATTTACATGAAGAACTATCTTATTGAAAAGTAAAAACCTCTAGGTTTTACACACTCACATATATATATACATATATAAATCACCCAATAATACACTTAACTACAAAATACACTATAATAATCAATTAAAATTTCTTAATAAAATGTTCTAGGGCTAGACCCATCACTCACAAGTCTATTCAGTCCCTATAATGCATTGGTGATTCATAAATATTCATTTATAATATACCCTTGAAAAATTATTTTAGAAATAAACCCTTAAAAGACATTAAAAGTAATAGTACATCTTATTTCACACTTTTTGTGTTCAAAATAAATTCAAAATAGGTATAAAAATCCTACTATTATATACATCCAACATCATTTAAGTCACACAATCTATGTTTTTTTAGCCTTATATAACCATTTTTTTATGACCAAGTAAAGTATAATTGGTCCTACCACATGCACATAAGATCCATTTTATTATAAATTTTCATTGTAAAATTAATCAATTTTTAAACAAATTAATTGTAGTTATTTCAAATTAAAGTTATATGGATTTAAGGTAAACACAATACAATTCATAAACTAATTTAATTTACATAATTACACATAATAATTATATTATGTGATCATGTAATAAACATTTACCCATTTTATCTATTGGTCATATAATATTCTAGAATAAATTTATTAGAGAAAATACTTTATAAGTTACACGTGAAAATTTTAATATCCATTAATATTTCAGAATATATATAATAAATTAAGGCTCATCACAAAAATGATATGTGAATCATGTGTTCCTATTATGATACATAACCTCATATGCCAATTTAGTTCTCGATATCAAATAAATGTCTCAAAATTCATGTTTCACCAATCATGTTCTATAGTAGTGGGGAAATTTGTAACATCCTCGACATGAGAGACACTGGAAGGGTGTTTTGAGTCATGTTGGCCATGTGACCTCAGGTGCATCTCTTCAAATTCCAAAGGATACCAACCAGTAGTAAAGTTATTTTTATAACTTATGTGGGGGAGACTGACCTCATAAGCGATACGTAATACTCAGCTGAGGAAAAGATATCTTTTATAAGTAGCATTAGCATATAAATTAAAAAAACTATAGTAGAAGTAATTAAATTATCTCAACTGAATAAATGAAAAGTGTGGAAGATGATAAATCAAATCATATATCCAGTGTTGTTAAAATATAATGTGTGTACAAAAATAATATTACAGAAAACAATATTAAAAGAATTATTTAAAAATTGTAATGAAACAACACAATGAACAAACAATATCATCTAGAGCATAGGATCATCCCTCTACCCCCAAGATCCATCAAAATGATAAAAGAAATTATGCATTTGAAGTGAAATAATTCCTTGTATCCATACATACAGATGTATTGTCCACTCAGGTACCAAATGACACCCAATTAGGGTGTGAGATATATTCCAAGTAGGAAGACAAGCATGATTTCCAAACCAATACATTTCATGCTATAAAAAATTATGTGTGTCAATATATGATAATTTAATTAAATTAAATAAAACCTAAAATAAGTATAACAAGGTCTGGGATTTCAACAACACTCGTCAATAATGCTTTCTTTGGCCAAAATTAGAAATCTAAATAAAGTACCTGTAATAAGAAGGATGTATATATATATAATGGAATGAAAAATATGAGGCAGACAAAAAAGTAATGTACCGCCAAGATTGTGCATTAGTGTGAGAATAATTTATGATTTAGGAAAGTGTGCATAAATATACCAAAAAGGTATCACCATTCATAAGTAAGCTAATGATGCAACAAATGAAACCATCCACCCACTAACATTATTATTATATTAATGTATATGATTGTATTTTGACCTTTTATTGAAGGTATTTCTATGGTACATCCTTCAATTTATCCAATACCGCCAAGCCCTTCAATTGAAATCTTCACAAAGACCAATTTTTGCTCAAGCAATTGTTTTTTCACGACTCTGCCTTGGGTATCATAAAAAAGGGGATGACTATCACCTGATGAATAGAATTGTCACTTCTCCAATTTTTCATTCATTTATTGTCCCATAGCTATCCAATATCTATGATGAGTATTTTCAAGACCCAAGGAAACCCTATTCTTGAAAACACTAAGAAATCACCTCCCCGTCACATAGTGTGGTAACCAATCTAGAAAAATGAGTCGTTACGTTATCCTTAATATTAATCACATGTTGTCTCACCACCATTAATTCAATTAGATTTAAAAGAAAAATATATCACATAGTAACCATTTATAATTATGATAATAAAAATAACTAACAAAGAGCCACGTAATTCCAGATTATTTATGTTAGGTAGTTGCAGTCAAATCAAATTATTAGTAAAAGAAGAAAAAAAAATGAAATTTTCTCTTTTATAATAGCATATCACTGTAACTTTTTTTATAAACAAATAATTAGGAATAAACATACCAAAATACCTCCACAATTAATGATTCATTATTATCATGAATAATTTATTTGATTCAAAACACAACCAAAGAGCTGTCGCACAACACATTAAATTAGTAAATTAATTATTTGAGGCTCAAAAAATTTAAGCCAATATTGTCAGCACACCCAAAGGGGTTCCCAATGATGTGTCAACAAATTATACAAAATCTAGTTCATCTCAAAAAAGGTCCCACTATTCATCCCATGTAATTTGATTAAATTATAATAGAAAAAAATTGAATATCGATGGTAGGAAATGATGACTAACACAACGTGTGATAAAAACATACCAAGAAATTATGGGATAGAGAGTACTAATAATAAAAGTGGATATTACATTATATGGTGACCCTTGATTTGACCTATAAGGGGATAAAATAGATTATTTTAGAAATAACGCATTTTTTTGGTAAAACCCATCCTTGGGAGATTTTATAGAATAGAGAGGATGAGATCCTATATTTCATGGTTCATCAAGTTAGCATTACAGAGAGCTTCAAAATTCATCAAAAATGTGGGGAATTGATAAGGGATGAAGGTGCCTCAAGCTTCCCAAGGAGGAGGAGGAGGTGGAGGTGCACCACATATCTAGGGGTGTGACGCACCAAGAGGGAGGGATGAGAGGAAAAGGGAAAAAAGGAAAATAAAAAAGGAAAATTGAGAGAAAAAAATAAATAAAAATGGAATTTAAATAAAATTAAATAAAATAATAAAATTAAAATAAATTAAGGGAATGTAAAAGAATTCATAAAATAGATTAACCCATTTAAATTAATTCCCCTCTTCTCAAAAAACATTAATTTTAGACTTAATTTTTATCCCCTTTTAATTTATTTTTATTTATGTAAAATTATTTTTATACCCATATAATCATTTTTAATCAAAATCCTACTCTAAGGCGCAATGAACTATTTTACATTAAAAATATATAGTTTTTTAAATAATTTTAATAGCTGCCTTGGACCCATAATTGGGTGTGCAGAAACATGCCCTTGGTTTTTTTATGTATTGGGACTAAAAATGTAATCAATCCATACTATGATTAAATATGGGATGTTATAGCCTCCCCACCCTAAGTAAACATGTCCCCAAGTTTCCCTTACAGGGGTAGTGGAACATCATTTGGGAAAGGCTATTGCTACTCAGCCCGCACATCGGAATCCCACTCCCATGTCTCTTCTAGAACAGGTCAATTCTTCCATATCTCCATGAGTAGAGGAACAGACATCCCTCAGAAGTAATTCCTACTTTGATCGATTGTACTGATCAAAATCTCCTTAAAGGATACATCTACCTCGACCTAGATTTTGTTAGGATCAAATATATTAGACGAGATTGGATAATATTGTCAAAGATTATATGTATGATAGATTTTATACAATACATAGTACATATTATGTAAAAACAATCAAGAAGCCACCCACCCAACTCTATCCACAATATTGAATAGCCTGGTGTATCTCAGTGATAACATTCCCTATCTCCCGATCTGATTGTGACCCAACCCTAACAAACCATGCATAATGTATCTATGTACCACCTTGAAATCGAGAGGACTGTGATGATGATCATTATATGATTTATATCTGAATTGACTGATAAGAATACATTTCTAAATCATATTAACTTTCTCACAAGTCTCTTGAGTGAGGAAAGGACCCATCAAAGAAACCTCATCTACTTCAAGATAGCATAATGGTGAATGCCATTGTCTACTGTAGAGGACCTCACATGGAGTCATTTTAATTGTCACCTAAAAATGTTATTATTGGTAAATTCATCTAGAAGAATATTTCTCTACCAAGAACCTTTGAAAACAAGGACACATGCCCATATTATATCGTTTAACTCTCATATGGAATGCTCATACTACCCATCACTCTAGGGGGGACATAAATTACATTGGAGTACCAATGATCTAAGAATATTATGTAACCATTTCCAAAACTCAAATGTAAATCATGTGTATCTATCTTAGAAAATAGAATATTTTTTCCATGAAGTTTCAATATCTCGTGAATATAAATAATTCATAACGCATCAATATAAAAGGTCACCCTTGTAGGTAGGATGTCATAAAAGTTGGTCAATCCATCGACATTCACCCATAATACATCATATCCCCCAAAGAGATCACTGAAATCATATAATGAAATTAATGGGGATTTTTTTTCTATTTCCACTCTTTAATGAATATAGGTTGTAGGAATACAGTAACTCCTTCGTGCTTTGCCTTCGCCAATTGATAGGTAGAGCACTGAGTGGAAAAACCAACTATCTAATTTTTATACCTGACCATCAGTATTGAAGACACATGTCTCTGTATTTCCTGGGAATTCCTAGATTAACTAACCAAATAGAGGTATTGGATTCTTTCATCGGCTTTTCCCAAATATCTGAAGTGACCCATACACATCCATGATAGAGAAAAGGTACACTGCCATCAATAAGCCATCCTTGGGGCATGTTCTCTTCTGTAAAGCTTCCCCTCAATACTATTCCCTCTAGATCAGATAAATGGTTCACGTAGACTTTCTCTAGAAGAGAGGATTTCACTATAAGAGCTGTTAGAATTGGTTCTCCATGCATTTCTTATACCTCTAGAATCATCTCATAAAACCAAGACATCGTCTTCCCCTCACAATTGGATTCATGGATGGCTTGTGTCTGCATTTTGCGTCTCAAAGAATCAACCATGAAATTTCCAATACTAGGGGTGTAAAAAATATCAAAATCAAATTATTTAGGTATTATAACCACCTACGCTACCTAAAATTTAAGACCCTCTATGTAGGGATATATTTCTATATTTTATGATATGTGTAATCAACAAACCTCTCTCCCAACAAGAATTTTATCCATAAACGTAAATAATGAACCACAACTACTAACTCAAGGTCATGTGTATGATAGTTCCACTCATAATTTCGTAGATGGTGGCATCTATAATACCTGATCAATCACCCAACAGAAAAATTGCACCATATGTTATTCCAAAATCAAGACATTAAACTATATGAATTCTCTCTATATTTGGAAGAATTAACAATAGGGGTGAGGTTAGCCTTCCCATTAACACCCATAAATATTTTTCATAATATTCTAACTACATGAATTTTACACCCTTCTTAGTTGGGGATATAAGAGGTGCTACTAAGAAGTAGAAATATTGGATAAATCACCTGTAATATCTAGAAAAACCCAAGAAACTACTTATCTCAAAAACATTCGTGGGATGCTCCCATGATACTACATCCCTCAAAATTTTTAGTTTAATTGATATGCCTGAATCATATATTATATGACCCATGAAGTGAACCTTGTCAATTCATAAGTGTAATTTTATGATATTTTACAATAGTTGGTGCTTTCTATGATTAATTATAATGATCTCAATATGGGTTTCACGGTTGTTTCTAGAGCACGAATACACCAAGATATCAGAAAAACACACCATAAAGGAGTCAAGTTATGGGTGAAAACTTAAATCTTCAATGCACTGAAGACTGCTATTATGTTTGGGAGGCTGAATGGAATATCCAAATACTTGTAAAAGACATACCTTCTCAATAATTCTATACATGGTTTGATATATTTCCTCTCATGCATTGAGTGGTACCCCAACCTCATATCAATCTTGGAGAAAATAGTTGCTCCTCTGAGTTGGTCAAAGTGGTCTTCTATATGAGGTAATTGATATAGATTCATTACCATAGGTTTGTTGATTCGATGATAATCCACACACAATCTGAGGGTACCATCCATCTTCATTGTGAATAGAAATTTTGAACTCCAAAGAGATGTTCTTTTTCTAATAAACCCATTAGCATTAAGGTCTCCATGCTTTTTTTGGGGGTCATGTAGCTCAGTTGGATCTATCCTATAAGGAAGAATAGAGACCAATGTCGCACCTAGAAATACCTCAATAATTACCTCCACATACCTCATGGATGGTAAGATATATAGATTAAAAGGGAAGGCATCCTTTAAATGATCCATGTCAGGAGGTAATTCCACTAGTTGTGATTCCTAATCACTCATGAAGAGAATTGATAATTATGTTGTCACTCTTCCTAGTCCAGCACATTTAAATATAACTTGATCTTCTTGTATTTCCTATTCTCCATTGTGATGATATGTGTCAGACATAGTGTTTGTGAAGAAAACAAGACAGTGACAAGAATCCATGTGGTCATGATATGGTTAAAGCAATTAAATACTATGAGTGATGCCATATCAAAACTTACGGAGGATGTAAATATTTAAAAGGAAATAGAACAATGACCATTCATGGAACTCGTGTATTCAATATCTTATATCTATGAGTGTAGCTTTGAGAGACCTGACGTCACAAATGTACTCGATTGTAAAACCTAGGCCTCTAATAACAAAAATAGATAAAAAGAGTGTGATAAACCGGTATCAAAAAAGCAATGAAACTAATGTAGAGGATACTTGAATAGTACCTCTAACTGTATTTGTTCTTGGACTCTAATCCTCTACTGATGGGTGAACTATGTATATAAAACCTGAACCATTCCCCTTATATGATTCTGGAGTGGCCAGAGAAGGTTCACTCTACTCAAACAGATAGTTCTTAAATTTATTTACTCAACCATGGCCTCCAAAATTACCTAGAAATTATTTGCATGTGGAAAATTCATTTATATTCTATTGTGGAGACATATATCCCATACCTGATATATGTTCAAGTTTGGATCCTCTCCCACTAGATTTTGACGATAAATAATGGATGAAATGATGAAGGTGATCCATCTTGCCACAAGCACATCACACCATTGGGTTTCTCTTGTACAGGGGCTTCTTATGGATGATCACTCTATAATGATGGCATATGCTAGTTTTGTTAGAACCTGTCATCTGGCTAGATTTTTCCTCTAGATAACCTTTAAAGTGGAATTTCATACTGCCTAAATAACTAACACCCTATATCAGAATTGAACAACCATGGACCATAGGATTAGGTTCCTTGACATTTCTTTCATAAATTAGGACATGGTTCATGATCTATGTAACATTTTTCCAACGAAATACATTCACCTCTGAGTGGATTCTATATATGAGTCCATCCTTAAGGCATCTCGAAGTTGTGTGGGTTTCACAGATCATGGGTGGGGAACATTTCTTAAGCTCTATGAAATGAGTAGAATACTCTAAAAATATCAGAGACACTGGTTGAATATGTAAGAATTATATTGCATTATCATCTCTCATAGTTTGTGGAAAGAATTGATTTTATAAATATATTTTAAAGTCTTCCAAATCCATATCTCTGGTTTGCTGCTCCTGAGAAATAACATCCCACAAATGCATGGTGGAATCATGAAGAATGTTGACTATAATAATGACGCTATGCTCTAGAAGTGTCTCAATATGGTTGATGAAAGATATCATGGACTCTATAAATGACTATATATCTTGAGAAACACCACTCCCCGAGAAAGTGGGAGGGTTATACTATATAATGTACCTTGTTTGCTCTGCCCTGGATGGGGCATTTCAAAGAACATTCTGAACTGACTACATAAACCTAATGATAATTTCCCTAAAGTGAGTGTTAGTTCCCATCAGAAGATCGACAAGAAGTGGTACCACTAGAGGCACTACGCATTGTACTATAGGTAACCCTATAGGAGGCACTATAGTAGGGACTTATGGTGGTTTGGGACCCACCATCTTTGGAATTTTCTTATTGAAACTCTCCTAAGGTATGACATGAATTCGTCAATGTGGAGTTGGTCAGTAATAGAAAAACACACACCATTAGACATAATTTAATAGTAGAAGAGGAAGATGAGTATATATTCTATATGGTGGGTAGGTACATAGATTTCCTCTAAGCACTACACAACAGAAATCCCTCTCCAAACCCGGTTCTAGATAAGGAAGTGAAAAAATAAAAAGATCACTAAAACAAGGCCAACAACGTATTTCCCAAGTAAATTCATGTTCACAGCTATCAACTATCAAAAATTTATATTTAAAAAATAGTCACTTCAATTTTTTGTACAACTAGGCATAACCGAACACAAATGAAAATAGTAAAATACACACTAAATCTATATAGGGAATTACAATATACATGGCCTTTTAATCACTATGGTGCCTAATATGATGGACAATAATGCATTTACCTCATACCATCAGTCTGCAATGGTAAAAACAATTATCTTAATAATAAAAATATCAATAACAATAAAAAAAGTTAGTCACCCAATGTTGAAACCATATAAACAGTTACGGGCATAATATATATCTGCAATCCCAACCAAAGAATTATTATTTCCCCTATACATGTGTTAGAAATGTCCAGGCATAGGGTAAATTCCCTATTCCTATTTTGTATACTCCAATCTAAGGAAAATAGTAATAGAAAAGGAAAAAATAACCCGCTACGATATGACATTGTAATTTCCACGACTAGGGAGCCACTGGAAGGGTGCTCCAAGCCAATTTGGCCACATTGCCTCTAACGCAACCCCCAAAATTCTAGACGCTTCCCACTATCATAAATGGATTTTTAATGTGTCTATGGGGGAGACTATTCCCCCATAGGTGATAAGTAATACACTATGGAAGAAAAATCAATTTATAACTAGTAGTAGAAAAATATAAATATAAAAAACTACAACTAAAGAAATTAAATATTCCCAAATGAATAAATCAAATGCGAGGAAGCAGATAAATCAATCAAGATACACAATGATGTCTATACTAAAATAAATGTATTGAAGGTTGGAATATAAGAATGAAATCAAATCTATAATGAAATGACACAAAGTACAACAACTGCATATCGAGCATAGTATCAACCGCGTTCCCCCATGCACCATCCAAAATAAAAAATCATTGAAGCATTGGGAGTGAAATGCTTCCTTGAATCCATTTATATAGACATAAAGTCCAATCTGGTGCCAAATGTCACCTGAGTAGGGTTTGATATAAAATCGTAATTGGAAAACACCCACAATTTCAAAACATTTATATTTTGTATGGTATACAAAAGTAGAATTCCAATATATGATAAATGAATGCCATTATATAAACAAAAAATAACTATAACAAGGTCCGGATTCTCAACAACACTCATCTGTACAACCTTCTTTGGGATAAATTGAAAATGTGAATAATTTACCTGTAATAACTAGGATATATATATATATATATTTACGGGGAATTATAATAAAATGCAGAAAAAATGTAAAATATTCCTAAGCATGTGCTTTATCTTGGGACTAATTTAGGTGTTAAAAAAGAGTTAATCACGATATATTATGGTATCACAAGGAGCCCAAAGCATCATCATATAAAACTTTCAAGACATTATCATTATTATTATATTGATGTTTAATGTTGAATTTTTAGCCCACCAAAAGTTATCACTATGTTACATCAATTAATTTATCCAATACGACTGACCTCATCCATGGAAATCTTCAAAAAGACCATATATCTCAAGAGGTATGGTATAATCTTGAGTTAGTCTTAGGTATTTCACATAAGGGGTTGAGTATGACCTGAGGCATGGTGGAGACACATTACCCACTGTTCCATCCACTATTGTCACTTAGGGAATTGGTATCACTCATGAGTATATAGAAAACCCATGGAAACCAACATCAATAAAATATATAGACATCACCTCCTCGACGCATAGTGTGGTAACCAATCGGGAATGTAGAGTCCATGTGTTTTCCTTAATATGTAACCCATGTTGTCTTGCCATAATAAATTTAATTATATATCAAAGAATTATATATCATAGTTTATGCATATATAATTATAGTTAACCAATTTATCCAACAAGGAGCTGAGCACTTCCTGATCATTCAATCCAGATAGTCATAGTGAAATCATATTATCAGCAAAAGCTAAAAGAATGTGCATTTTTATTTTATAAAATCATTTCATGGTAAGAATATTTATTCAAGGAAAAAATTAGGCATAAACAATCCAAAAACCCCCAAAATTCATGGTTCATAATTATCAAAAATAATTTATTCTATTTAAAATTCAACTATTGAGGGGTCACATAACACATGATATTAATAAATTAATTATTTGAGGTTAATGGAATTTAGAACATTTACGTCGGCACACCCAAAGTGGTATTTATTGATATTGAAAAAATTAAACAATTTCTTTCATCTCAAACATGGTTTCAATGTTTCAGACCTGTAATTCAATTAAATTAGAATTGTATAAATTTAAATTTCTTCATTAAAGACTGGAGTGTGACAAAACGTGTGTTCTAAAAAACAAAATTAAATAATGTGAATGATAGTAGGAACCCAACCACATAAATATAGTGGATCCTATGCTTCATGGAATCCTTTGATTTGACCTATAACATAAGAAAACAAACTCTTTTAGAAAACCCCAATTTTGGGTAAAAATCATCCAAAACAGAATACATGATAGAGAGTGGATGAGATCATAAGATTCATGGTGTGTGAGGTTAGCCTTATCAAGTGCTTCACATCGCATACAATGAAATTGAAAATAGAGAAGGGACAGAGGTGAAATGATCCTCAGAAGGAGGAGGAGGGGGAGGTACACCACCTAGTAGGGGGTGTGACACACCAAGAGAAGAGGGAGGAAAGGAGGAGAGATAAAAAAATTAACGAATGAAAAAGTAACAGAGTAAAAACTAAAATGAAAAAATAATGTATGAAAGAAAATAAATAAACAATAATATAATAAAAATAAAAATGGAGGGGTAAAGAAAAATAATTAATAAAATTGGTTAACCCAATTCAATTATTTCCACTCTTCTCCAAATGATTATATTCAATTTTATATTATTATACCCTTTTCATTTAGTTTTTATTTCCTTATAATTATATTTATTATTTTTAATCAATTTTTACCTGAATGGAATCCATGGGAGATATGTAATATTTTTCATAAAGCAATTTTAATTATTATAATAATTTTAATAGTTTTCCAAGACCTGCAATTGGGTGTGATGGTGTTCCCCCTAAGTCTCTTTAATAATTTGGACTAAAACATATAAATAGTCTATACCTTGATTATTGTCACGAAGTTGCAAAATTAGACAATAGTAAAAGTGATAACATAATTTGAAATCACATCCCTATAAATGTTGAAAATACTGATAAATGAGATATAATATCCCATTAAAGAGTTATATTCAATGTTCCGACATCACACTATTTTGTGGATACATCAAAAAAAATAATTAGTCAAATGATAAGTATCTTGATATCCCTATGTGACTCTGCCATTTTATAAAATTTCTCCGATCATTTAACAATGCCCCAAAGATCCAATGTGTAATTCGGTTTAAATACCAATATTCTAAAGGCATACTACTTTTAGTGAGGGTCTATAGTTGGTAGTTTGGGAGACTGTACATGTATATCATAGTTCGATTATAGGGTAAAATATAAAAACACTTATAGATCACGGAAATGTAGTAAACAGACCTAACTGTAATGAACAAAGGGTATCCTCAACCATTTATATATATTAACTATTTCTTTAAGATTTTATTTGTAATATATACCATTGAAGGTCTAATAAAAACAATACACTAAATATAAAAAAAGTAAAAAAAATGAAAAATCAGACATATGATCATATTTCAAAGCCCAATCCCAATCTCCCATGAATTATTCTAAATATCATAATCAACATATATTCATAACGAATATTATAATTTTTTGTTATATACTAATAACATCACCAATGGTGAAAAATAATGAATTGATTACGGTGTAAGTACCAATAGTAGGCCACCACCAATGATATCTAAAATTTATTCCATTATCTGTATGTTATAAACATTGTTGTGTATATTAATGTACAGGAAAAATTTGACAATCAAACCAGTCATCTATCCTTTGGTTCCATAGTGATTCTCATGTATGACAAAACAATCTTCATATGATGTTACATGTCATAGTGACTGATCATTATTATAAAGAAAACAATCCTAAGGATTCTATCTAATGTATTGAAATTTTCTTGTCATAATTAGTACAAGTTAGTTTCCAAATGGTCCTCCAATCTATGAGTTATAATGATACAAAGTGGACTTTTCCAAATGGACTAAATATTATACATCCTAATAACTCCCTATGAGATTCTCTTGAGCGAATCCAAACCATGAGTCATAATGTTTCAATGGGGGATTGTCTCGAGGAACTATAAACTGTGATTCATAATGATTCATAGAGGAAATTATCCATTTTTATTCTAATAGTGCTTCATAATGGGTCAATGTGGAAATTCCACAATTCATTCCAAATTCAAATCCATACTTATCCTATTTGGGACAACCCTAAGGAACCCAAAAACAAGATTCATAACAGTTTGAATGGGGAAGGACCCTAGCCAATCTGATCCTCGAACCATTATGTTA
This sequence comes from Viscum album, assembly GCA_963277665.1. NCBI lineage: Eukaryota > Viridiplantae > Streptophyta > Magnoliopsida > Santalales > Viscaceae > Viscum > Viscum album. The sequence continues at coordinate 523,281,240 of OY728160.1, forward strand.
TTAATAGAAATTTCCTAAACACATACCAAAATCCTTTTTTCAGGACTCTAAGATAGATTTATCCAAGAAAAAATAATCCATTAGAAAAAATGAGTCTGAGGGGGGACATCCCAAATGCAATGAAAATCCTGAACCATAAGTAATTCATAAGGTAATTACCAAAGGAAGATGAATTAATGAGTAATGAGGGAAATTTCAATTAAATTCAATCGTAAATCACCTTAATTCAATTATAACTAATCTTACATTATAAATTATGTTAGTTAATCGTTGAGAATTTCCTCAGAATCTATATTCATGAATAGAAGGTTGAAATTTAATCCCAATACTTCTTTAAGTTTCCATGTTTTATTTTTAATATCATTTCCCTTGTTCAAGAAAATTCCTTGGGTGGCCATAGTCATAGTCTAAACACACTATTATAATTATAATTTCCAAAAAATTATTAACATTTCCTAATGTGTGGTAATAAATCATTTAATTGTTTTCAGGGTCGACTGATTTTTATTGGACAAAAACACACATTTCACCCATCAAAAAATTAAAATAATAGATTGAGTGAATAGGTTCATAACCACCTACATCATGCATAACATAACATAGTCATCCTAGGTGAACAATTAAATTATACCTACTGAGCCCAAATTAATAATATATTGAGGCGGGGAACATTATATTTTGTTTCTAGTGTATCAGGATAAGAAATTTGATGGTAACATATAAATATATGGAATGAACAAGAATACACATACCTGTTGAAATACATAAAAAACACAATGACATTGTTACACCATGTAATGAAGTAGAATAAGCTTTTGAAATTTAGAAATCACTAAAATAATGCGACAGAATTATGACTGATATATTTTTAGGGGACATGTAAAAGTATAATATTGTAAAAAACCCAATCATTATCCTCAGAAATTTTTAATGGGATTATAACTAGTTCACATCATAAATAATATATGGGATGTCTAATTTCATTCAACCTCATTTTATTACTTCATGGACCGTTGATTGAAGACAAGAATCATTATAGCTACAATACATCCACTTATATCCACTCATAATCCCAATGAATATTCCCCTTGGAAATCTATGATCCTAAAAAAACTATTTTCTTTATAATTTCATCATTTCAAAAAATAAATTAAATTTCATTTCAATATTGAAATGGATTGGGTTTACAGTTTTTATTTTGAAAATTGATTACTAAAAATATATATATACATGTAATATGACTACTGTACTTGTTTTTTATGAATTTCCTATAATTATTTACCTCATGTCTAAATATATGATCATTTTATTTGTTTATGTTAATTATATTTTTTAACTCATTAATATAAATTATTTATTATGAATTTTGAATTATTATTATTTACAATTAAATCCATCAACTTATTTAAAAACATTTAATTAAGTAGTTACATGCTAGGTACACTAATTAATTTTTTCTACATTGAAATTGGTTTTCCTTCTACTGGGAATAAGAATATATAATTTTTTTATTTTCATCATATAATGTATTTTAATTTTTATGAAAATGAGTTCTACAAAGTTCAAATTATATTTTTATGATGGGACACTATATTGGACAACTAACGTGAAAATAGGCTTACACCTTGTTCATAGAATTAGGGTTTTTATATTTATAACTATAATAATTCTGTTCATTGGAAAATTAATTTCACATATTCTTAAATACACTACCGCATATTGTATCACATACCATAATAGAAGGATGTATTTTTATATGTATGAATATTTATGTCTTTAGATTTTGGTCAATAAAAAAAGTTAAAAGTTGTTTACAATGTAAATTATTAACATATTTGGAATAAGTATATATTTTTAGATGGAATAGGATTCCAAATTGAAAAATTAGATTTATTTTTATACATGATGATAAGAACATGATATAATATGTTGACATTAAATCGCAAGAACATTATAACAATCACAATCAGTCAAATGATATACTATTAAAGACCTCAATCATCTAAATACATATTCTATACTAATGATCAGTGACAATATATTATGTTATTTAATGAATGAAAATTGTGAGTTGTTGATAATTGTAGGGTCCTTATATATTTGGGTATTATTTTTCTTATCCATATTTAGTGTATCATTAATATAATTATTTTAGGAAAATTATGTTGATACTATCTAAATGGTAGATTGTAAAAAATGTTATCGGATCAAGTATATAGAATTAATATATGATATTATTTAAATGAAATTTTAATATATTTACTTATAACATACAAATATATTCTATCAATGGTAATATTTTAAAAAATATAGGTTTTTTCTCAATAATGGATATGGATTATTAAAAAATTATTCCTAATTAGTTTAATATATATTATGAAAATATGAATGTTAATTGTAAATCAATAATTACACTAATTTTATAAAATATTTTACTATATATAAATAACATCACCACCATTGTGTATATAAATAGATCAACCCTGTGTAAAATGAATAATTTTAATTTTATAAGCATTAAATAAATAAAAATCTTGTTATATTATAAAATTATATTTATTAGAAGGAGGTATTCCAAAACTAAAAATGGAAGAAATTTTTTCAGTACTTATGTTGAAAGGATATTGATAATAATAAAATTATTTATTTAAGTATTCAAATGAATTTGGTTATGTATTACTTACAATTAATTCTTGTGTTGAAAATTATACAGGAATTATCGATTGAAATATTTTTACCATGTTAATTCATATATTTTTTTGATTCGTTATTTTCTAAAATTAGTAATAATATATTAACTAATATATATGTTTATTAGGTTCGATAATTGTATATTGTGTATAATTAGTTATATTTTCATGCTAAATGAAGAAATATTAGTTGTAAATTACAAAAATATTCTTGATGTTTTTGACAAAGGACAGTAAATCCCAAAGTCATTATTCAATATAAAACATTACTCCAACAGATATAATGATCTAAAATACCTATATGAACATAATAAAACTCAAATGAATATATAATATACATATAATAGATATTGTAACCAAAACGTTGATTTTTAATAGCATATGATATAAAATATATATTTAGAAATATCTCTATAATTAAAAGTATTCAAACTCAATCAAAATGAGGAAGTTTTTAGATGGAATTTAAATTAAGAAACTATATTTTGATGAATACAAATTTTTAATATAAATGAATAAATAAATATCAAATATATCCACGTAAAATATTCATACCTTCTTGTTATGTATTTTATAAAATAATTGATGTTGTTTATGACTGGGGTGATTAAATGATCACAATGGGAAAATGGATTAAATACACATTCATTATGATTAATAAAAATCAATAACATGATTTGGAATGAATAAAATTTTAAAAATTTATTTTATATGTTAAAATATTTCTCCAGATATTTTTTAATATATAAGGTAATTTATCTCAATTCCATTAATGAAATATTTTGAAGAGTACATTAATATTTTTAGAATAATTCTCTAAAAACATATATTACCGTATATAGCATTGAAAAAATTCGTATTTACTAAAAAAATGAAAAATATATATTTTAAGTATCGATTAATTATTTTATGAAAACAATATATTATCTAAAAACATGTTTATATTAGTTTTTTATGAGGTTTTTAGTATCATTAATGATTATATATAGTAAAAAATCATATATTTTAATAATATATATCACAAATCAAAACATATATATATAAATATAAGATGAATAATGGCACAAATATTTGATAACATATCCCCAATATTCAATCATGGAGTTATAATTATTTTAAAGGATACTGATTTAGTTAAATGAAGTTTCATAGATACATGGGCGTATCACCAATAATGTTATTGAATTCCATAACATAAGGATTCATTTAATTATCAATGGGTGCTAGAACATATGATGAAACATGGTGAATGTTGTTTAATTGAAGATAGTGAAAATTGGAATAACCTTCATGGATTTAAAAATCAATTTACACTGGTAATATGATAGATCATATAAGTTTGTATATCCATCCTAGTTTCTCTAGGATTATTGAGGAACATCAACCATATAAAAATAAGTAGGTTCATAAGAGACATAATGTTTCATAAATCTATTAAAACCACTCCATATACAATATATATATATATATATAATAAAATCATAGTGTTCTAGAAGATGAAATAATATTAATGAGTATGTGGTACCAGATTCATTCCCTCATCTGGTAAAGTGGTAGATTGATTCACTTTTCCTATGAGGTTCTATATCCATGTACATAACATTCATTATATTAGGTGATACATAATTTGGAATATTATTCATATAATTTTTCTTATATATTTCATAAAAAATACCCAATGTATATGAAAATATATAAATATTTCATGGTACAATCCCTAACTCTGTATATATAAATGATATTTTCTTTATGAAACTAGTTTCATACATCTTTAATCAATTACGGTCGATCAAATATTTCAAAAATAATCATGATGAAATGGCCTATACATGTCCCCATAGATGGATTAATTTAAATGAAAAATAATATGAAATCTATATTCCATGTATGTAATAAAATCATATCCACTTGCAACACATCATTGCTACAAGAAATTCTTAGTTGTACATTGTGATAACCCGGATATACACTAATTAATCTTTCAAATAATGTCCAATGCAATTATAATCATGTTAATTATATATAGACAGATAAAATAAAATTTTCCATGATTTTGAGAATCTAATAAACATGTAATATAATTGTCATTTTTTGGATAAATCATATTTTTCTTATCCATTAATGTATGATTATATAGTCATTAAATATATTATATATAACTCATCTAGAATAATATTACATCTAATGGGCCTCATCATTTTTACATAAAAATCATTTTTTAATCAAAATTTAATGTTAATGAATTTCCCTATTATTTTTAAATTATTGAAAAGATGTCATCACTCGTCATACAATTTTGAAATCCACATGTTGGTTATGAGACATAACAGGACATTATTAGAAAAAAATCTATCAACCACCTATTTATCATAATAACATTCATTATAATAATTTTATTCCATTTAAAAAATTTCATATGTTATATATCTAAGAATCATTAAAAATAATGATTTATAATAAGTATAAACAACTAATTTTATCAAGGACTGTATGAAATTGCATGAGATATAAAATAGGGGTTCAAACCTCATAATATGTATCCTCATTAGAAGTCATGAATCAATTCATAATACATCAAATGTAACACCATATAATTAGTATATGATTTTATTCTTCATAAAAATAACAAAACATCATAAAGAACGTGATTCATTATGGGTAATTGATTAATTATAACTCAATATTGTACTTTTAGTGGGTATAGTATATATCTATCCATACCTTTCATTCAAAAATATCATATCTTATGAAATGAAGATTCCATTTATTACATTTATAATCATGTTATGATATTATTGGTTCAATGTCTTTAGAAACATGGAAACATGGACCAATAGTTCAAAAGATAGCAAACTTGTCAGCTTATTTTTCCTTCACAGCTAGAGTTTTTCTTATTCACATCGGAAAAAATAAAAATATTCATATTTAATGGGAAATAATTCCATGGAATTTTTTTATTAAATTAATTAAGAATTTTTTGAGACTGAACTCTGAGAGGGCATGTGATTCCTATGCATGGAGTGGCCGGAATGAAATTTTGGACTTTTTAAAGTTTATCAATTAAACATGCAAGAGGGGTTTTCTATATTGTGAACCTACAATCAAATTAAAAATAGAGTGGCACTGTTGAACTCAGAACATTGGGATTCACCTAGAAAGTGAAAAACATTTTCTAGAATTGGCCAACATTGGAAGTTAGTTATTTCCCGTAAATAAAACAATTAATTAACAATTAGATTATTTTAAAATATTTATAACTTCTGTATGGTAACTCAGAATAAAAATTCCAGAATAACATTGGGCTCATGATGGTGTGTTTCCCTAAGGTGGAGATTCACATTAACCGGTGTGGGTCTAAGATGAATGTTAGTTTTTGATCTTTTTTAAGCGAATTAAAATGGAGTGCATGTGTGGTTTTGGAATCTTCTAAACGAGGGCCTTGATTAAAAATTTGAGGGCACCATTGTGTCTGGAATTGTGAAATTACCTAATAAGTGACCTAACATCAACTAGCACGGGTCGACCAGAAAATAAATTCTTCATAATTTTTATGATAAAGTTAAAATAAAATAATGGGGCTGTTATTTTTTATCTTTACAATTTTAAAACCATTGTAGGGAAATGATATCTAATTAAATTTAACTGAAAAACTCTTTCATTAATGAAACATTGTAAAAAATTGTAATGCAGCCTAACAGAAAATGATGAATCACGATTCACAACCTAATGGATTTGTATAAACCCTAGCTCGGGCGGGGGGGATCTGGATTTTATTGAGAAGCCATGAAGAATTATTCAACGAAAGACAATCATCAACAAATACAATTCAATGAATTGAAAAATGGATTCATTTCAAATTTAGATAAATGACGATAACCCGGATATGGGATTTAGATCACACATGGATGAATGATGACAATGTCTAGACATTCTTCATCACTGAAAGAACTAAATTGTGGTAGGGGTTGTGTTTTGTGATTTTTATTCCACGTTCATAAATTTTATGGGGAACGATGATCAAATCACAAACTATTTGACCTGTGGAAAATCGTTCATGCATGAAGGTTTTTATCTTGTTTGATCCATTTGAATTAATAATCCATTTTTTCATGTTTCAATTTTTCTCTATTTAATTCTTCATTTTGGATCAGAATAACACCGTGGCCAATGAAGGAGGAGGTTAGTTCTTATCTTTGTTAATTGAATTTTGTCCTTTCTTCTTCTCACATTCTTTGTGTTCTTAATAGGAACATAAATGAGGAATTCTTACGCACCAATTTCTTGGCACAACAAATTGAAAAAGGATATTTGAAACCGTGATGTCCGAGTAGAGGTTCGGTGATAATGGTGGTGGATAAATAGACTTATCACTAATTATGGATAGAAGTGGAGTTTCGAACCATCTGCATTGAAGAGAGACCCCTAAGGACACCAAAACACCCTCAGAATCGAACATCGGGACACTGAAGTGCGCCTAGTGGTCCATGGAAAACACTATTGGGTGTCCGGCACCGGCCATGTGCCGAATGGTAGGGCATCACTCCATGATGGAGCTGGCGGCAGCAGCCGCGTGAAGGATTTCACGGCCTCCGGCTGCGGATGAGCTATAGCCACATCGATGGTCGTGCTCAGATACCCCATCATGTACACAGACCAGTTGGTGGAAGTGGTGGCACCAGCTAACGCCTCCTTGTTGTAAGGGGATACGGCTATGTCATGTCCAAAATGGGGGATCCAGCCTACTAAGGTGGGCCGGGAAAGCATGGGTGGGTTCTACCTAGCCGGCGGGCCATACGGGACCCAAGGATCAGCTGTTCAAGCACAGAGGGAAATAACCATGGCCCAATAGGCCAAAACTGTTGCCATGTAGGCTAGTCCCAAGGCCTAGTGGGCGAGACCCTTGGCCCATCCAATCCGTTTGGACCAGACCAACACCCAACTGGCCCCAATTTCACAAGAAGTCTTGTAAAATTACTATGAAGTGTCTGTTTGACTAATCGTCTAAACATTGAGACCCTTAGGACAATAAGGTCCTTTTGAAATACTCTTAGAGAGATTTTGAGGAAGTTATAGGATGAAATATTCATTGGAAGTGTATGCCCTCCCAGTAAAAGTAATCTTTGGGAATAACCGGGGTGGTTCTTATAATGAGATGTTTAGGACGGTTACTCACTTGATGACTCAATGCACCTATACTCCATATACGTCTACATTGGAAGATACGGTACACAACACGTTTTGGATGTGAGATTGTTTTCCTTCGAGTAGTTTCCTCCGACATTGTTACTCCCCTATATGATTACAACACAGGTTCTCAATAATGTTTGTAATGGATGAAATGGTAGTCCCCTTCTGTCCTACTGAGTTGGTTCTCTATCCTTGGTGTTGGTAATACACTATTTTACAAGGGTGCGGGTCTTCCTTATATAATTCATATTTAGGCGGTACTCTCCTACTAGGTATAGAAAGGGTCCTATATTGTAGGAGTCAGTACTCCCCTCTCGTTCCACGATGCATGTCCTCTTTACACAGTCCTACAGTAGAGTTAGTACTCCCCTGACATGGCTGGGATTTCATCCTCTTTCCTTGGGTCGGTACTCCACTAACATACTATGGTGCGGGTCCCCCATAGAGAAGATACTGACAAAGTCAGTACTCCCCTACATTATCAGTGTTCGGGTCCTCTAGTCACTGAGTGGAACTCTCTACCTGGGTAGGGTGTGGGTCCTCAATATATGAAGTTTTACTTACCCATAGTTTCATGGTGCAGTTCATTCATGAGTATTACTCCCATATTGGAACTAGGGCGTGGGTCTGTACGTATGGAGTCATACCCTCAGGACTTCGAGTTGCATAAGTGAGCAGGTCCTCCGTTGGAGTTGGAGAACCCTCAACTAGTGGACACAACTGTGAGGATTGCACCCCTCCACCTGATTTGAATTATACCTAGATAGGAGTTAGTGCTCCCTCAATTGTAATGATCTGACCCTAGTTACCCAGAGTCAGTGCATTATTACATAACATTGGCATGATCACAAAAGATCATGTCTCGCAAGACCGAGCAGTTTAGTAGCCTTGGAATCACTAGATACATTCATAAAGTTTATATTTACATCATAAAGTGAAAACTACAACAACATATTTTATCCACACTCAAATCCCCTTATACTATCCCTACAGGTCAATCATAAAATAATTCTTCACATCCTGGGAAAAATAAAATATAGAAAGGGGTGAGCAAAAATGTCCATTAAGTATAACAATATAGCGGAAACATTCATAAAAAACATAAACATTTAAGGAAATGTATAACTAAAACAAAATCATTTTAAACTTGAACTTCAGCATAATATTTCATAGATAAAACGAAATATTTTCATTTACTTATACACATGGATTTCTACTAGTCGAATAATCACATTCAATATCAATAGTCACATTCGTAATTATGGAATTCATAATGCCAGACTATCATAACCACATAGTCAAGGCCTTGTCCCAAGATTACGAATAATATTTTGTCAAGGCCTAGTTCCAAGACACTAGTTTGTCTCATTAGACCTACCGATGCATCGAGGAGCTATATCTGGCTCAACCCGTCACTTATTAAGTCCAATGAATTCCTCATATGAATAGGTTTAAACATAACATAAACATTCGTATTAAAACTAGCATAATAAATGTCAATACTTTATCCAGAAACCATGAATTTTATAAAAATAACAAATCCACAGTCAGACTTATCACAAAACATTCAATACTATATGGAAGTTTTGTATCACAATAAATCAACATCAAATAAACTTAAAATCAATCAACATATGATGACATAGATGAAATCAAAACTATTTGAGATAAATATCCCTTTTTTTGAAATCAATTAAAAGTCAAATAATTATAAAAATAAAGATTTACAATGAAAATATACATATAATTTTATATGGGAAGCTTCTATGATTTTATAATGGCATTAAATAGCCACACCTGCCATATAAGTTAAAAAAAGACATTCTTAACTTAATTATGTCGAAAAGGTTATAAAGGACCTACTTTAGAAAACGACAGAAAAATTCCTTTAAAAACATCTTCTGAAAAGTAAAAAACAGTTATAAATGACTTTAAACAAAATTCTATAAATTATAAATAATTTTTTCGAATACATTTTTAAGAAACATGGATGTGGATGATAAAGATGTCCCAGTAGATAATTATGTATAAACAACCTCGAATAATGAAGAGATTGTAATATATACCCTTACCTAATTATTTTCCTTGGTTGTGGGTATGTTAAAATCTTTAATAATGGTTAAATAATTTTTATTAAATTATACAATAATCATATACATAAATATGATATCATATATGATCTCTTAATATTTCTTTGTTAATAATATTTTATTTTTATCATATTTTCATGTGTTCACTTACTAATTTTATTTTATATGTTCTGTTACATAAGTTGTGTTTGTTATCAATAGGTTTTATATTATTCATATACATACTGAAATCAAGTCCTTAAACATTATTTTTAATCATCAAATGAAAATTATTCTTGAATGGATACGATGGGGAATGAATCTAATCGCGTTCGTGAAGACGGTAGTCCGGACATACGCACGAGCGACAATATCATTATTTTGATATTAAAATAATATATAATTGGATTTTTTATCATATATAAAGAATAATTATCATGTTATATATATTATTTACATTAATTACACATCATTATTATACCCATCCAAAAAAATAATGTATTGAATAACAATTACACCACGACGTGGAGACGGTAAGCCGTACGTACGCACATATGGTGACATGTCATTCAAATGATGGATTGAATACTGAATATGGTTGTACCATATTTATAATAACATCAAAATATATAGAAGATAGTGGAGTTATTATTTTATAATGGAAATAACAACGAAATAATAAGTGGAAAAAAAGGAACTTGAAAGAGGGTGGTGAAAACATTACCTCTTCTTCGGGATCTTCCTTTTGATTTGATCAAAATGGATCCTTATGTTGGCTTTCTGATCAAAATAAGGCCTCTAGGTTGAAGTGAGGGAATATTAGAGAATATTTGGGTAGGGTTTGGCCGAGCCAAAAAAATTTGAAGGTGTAAATTTGAGTGAAGTGGGAGTTCCCTTTTATAAGAGTGGTGAGGGGAACCTTTAGAAAAAACAAGTAATATTATTTTATAATAAATTAATATTCGGTTTATAATGGCTCCATATTGTATTATTTAAAATTTATGGTGGGTATGGGTAAAAATCATTCAACCAATATTTTATATATAGGTTTTGGTCACTATATTAACATTATCATTTATAATTAACTCTTAGTTAAATAGTTTTACATTTACCAAATCTCTTTGTATTTTTATATAATATGGGTAATAAACATAATATAAACTTCCAAGTGACCCCCCAAGTGGTGCATTAATGATAAAAATTTCACGATACAATTCCTTTGGATGAACCTTATATTTTTAGGAATAGAATATCAATTAATCATATAATATTTTCTTTAAAAACTCTATTATGTCAATTTTGACATTGTTTGATATTTTGTTTTTGATAAATTAATAACAGAATTATTACGTGAAAAAATATTCATATAACCAATCCTAATATGTCATATTAACCGATAAATTTATTTTAATTAATAAAAAGACTCAAATTACATTTATATGTGTATTTATAATATCAATTATTTTAATATTTAATTAATTAAGTAATTATTGAATCATCATTGTGTGGTAAATAAATTAAATTATGTAATGTATAAAAATTATAAATAAAATAAAATTATGTAGTAAATCATTTTAGATCTCTATTTAATATTTATAATCTAATTTATCTTATGTATAACTCTATATTAAAATTTTTTTAGTTATTAAACATAGATTTTAACTCTTTAAACTCTTCTTTGAATTAAATAATAATAAATGTATTAATCTAATCCAAGTGGACCTAAATGATAATATTTCATTCCTAAGGTTTTTTTGGTCGAGATACACATTCCCAATAAAATTAGGACATGTGTTAGAGTAATATTAATATCCTCTTTACCCATAATTAACCTATTTCTTTTAATTGTGGTAAATAAATGTAACGAGTTTCTGTTCACCAAAAATTATTTATATCTTATTGAACCACATTTTACTCCTTTATATTAATTGTGTCTCTCATATTTTCAAAATTCAACTCACAGAAGTGGTAAAGGTTTGTTTTATGTGAATTTTCAAATTCTTCTAGGATGTGGGTAAAAAAAGGTGAAAAGTTCAATAATCTTTTTACATATCTAAAATTATTCTAAACTAACTCCAATGAATTACATTGAACATATATATGTATTATGAATCTATTTTGACCTTAATTAAATTTAAATAAAATAAATAATTATTTAAATTAAAATTGAGTTTTAAACTATAACTCAGTGTTTTTTAACAATTCATCAAAAATTGAAAGTTTTCAGAAAAATTCCAAGAATTCACCCTAAGATAATTTCGATATTTTGATTCCAAAAATCATGTCCATTTTTAAGGATAAAATTTATAAATTTTTAAAAGTGGGTATTACTATTCATAACGGCTACTTTGATTGGTTGTGGTGTGTTTTAGAACTCGAAGTTGCATATAACACACAGAACTATATTATTAAAAGAGAAGTGTTCTGTGGAAGCTTCTGATTTTACATTCTCCCATCCTTCAATTAATTTTGTCCTCAGAATTTCTAGAATACTACCACATTAAAAGACTCGGGTGATTCTTTATTATAAGATCCTCAGGTTCCCACATTGCCTATTCTATTTTATGGTTTCTCCATAGAAATTCTACCAGAGGAGTCGTCTGGTTTTTCAGCACTTATTTTCTTATATCAAGAATCCTGACGAGCTCTTCGCAATAAGACAGATCGGGTTCAAATTATAATTCCTTGTATGTAAGTACATGTGTTGGGTCAAGCATGTATTTTCTCAATAATGATACATGGAACACATCATGTACATTAGAGAGACTTTATAGCATTTCCAAACGGTAAGCTACATCCCAAATTAGTTCTAGAATTTCAAATTATCTGATGTACCTGGGACTCAGTTTTCCTTTCTTATCGATACGTATAGCTCCCTTCCATGAAGATACCTTTATGAAAACATGATCTCCCACCTAAAATTACGGATCCTTCCTTTAGTTATTATCATATCTCTTTTGCCTACTTTGAGAAGCTTTGATGTGGTTTTGGATCACCTTCATATTTTCCATCGTTTCCTACACTAGTAATGGGCCTATGAGTTTTCTTTCCCCAACATCTTCCAAATATGTTGGTGTGAGACATATCTTTCTATATAACGCTTCATATGGTTCCATCTGAATACTTGAATAGAAGCTATTGTTATAGGATAATTTTACCAGAGGTAAATATTGATCCCACATACCCTAAAAGTCTTGTTAGCATGATATCAACATGTCATATAAGGTTTGAATAGTCTATTCTGATTATCCATCAATTTGAGGGTGGTAGGAAATGCTCAAATGAAGTTCAGTATCCAAGTCCTTCTGAAGACTCTTCCATAATCTTGAAGTAAAATGGGGATCACGATCAGAAACAATCGATATGGGTACTCCAAGAAGTCTCACAACATCATTAATATATAGTCTTGCTAGACATTCAAGGGGTAGATCTTCTCTTATAGAATGAAAATGTTCTCTCTTGGTAAGACGATAAAAAATGACCCATATTGCATTGTTCCTTCTAGGAGTCTTTGGTCATCCCATGGAAAAGACAATCATGATATTATCTCATTTCCACTCAGCTATGGGAAGAGGTTTCATGACTATTCCAGGTTGTTTCCTTCCATCTTTCACTTGTTGACAAACCATACATCTAGACTCAAAATCCGCAATCTCCATCCTCATGTTGTCCCAAAAAAATTCCTTTAAATCCTTATACATTTTGGTGCTACCATGGTGTATAAAGAAATCAGAACTATGAGCATCGTACAACAATTGCCTTTTTAGATTAGGTATATCGGGAACACAAAGTCTCCTCCCAAATTTCAAAATTCAATCTTCATACACAATGTCACACAATCTCCAATAATTCACAACTTTAATCTTCTTTTAAAACTCTTCATCATTGGTTTGAGAACTCTTTATCCTTTCTAGAAAATATGGTTTAGAAAACATTTGAAAATCATTGATCTTTAAACTTCCATAGTTATTCCCATATACAACTATACTAGATCTATGAAAATAGGATCCCTCTCAATTCTCATATTGTTCAATACTACATCATCTTTTCTAATCAAAGATTCTGCCACCTTATTTTCCTTCCCTATGAGGTAGGGTATTGTGCAATAATAATCAATGAGTAGTCCAAGCCATCTCCTTTGCCTCATGTTGAGTTCTTATTGTGAGAAAATATACATCAAACTCTTGTGATCAGTATAAATCTCACATTTTTCACCAAAGAGATAATGTATCCATATATTCAATGCAAAGATTACAACAGCTAACTCAAGATCATGAGTAGGATAGTTTTTCTCATTAATTTTCATCTGTCGTGATGCATAGGCAATAACTCTATCATTCTTCATAAGTACACAACCAAGTCGTTTCATTGATGCATCACTATAAATAATGAACACTTCATTCCCTAATGGTAGATCCAATATAGGAACATTGATTAATATTATCATCAGTTCTTCAAAAAATTCTTCAAACTCTTTTATCCAAAAAAATTTAACCCCTTTACGTGTGAGCATCGTTAATGGGTTAGCCAATTGGGAAAAATTCTGGACTAAATGCCGATAATAACATGCTAAACCAAAAAAACTGCATACCTCAGTTATACTTGTTGGGGATGGCCATTCTTGGATTATCACGGTCTTAGAAGGATCAAAAAAGATTCCATACTCAGAGAGAATACGGCCAAGAAAAGAGATATCCTGAAGAAAGAATTCACACTTGCTAAACTTCTCATATAATTCATGTCTTTTAAGAGTCTTCAGGATAATGCGTAAGTTATTTTCATGGTCTTCATAGATTTTGAAATATAAAAAGATATAATCAATAAATTCCCCTACAAAATCATAGAGATAATCCTTGAAAACTCTATTCATTAGATCCATGAATATAAAAGTTTCATTAGTCAGCCCAAAAGGCATTACTGTAAACTTATAATGCCCATACCTAGTTCGAAATGTTATTTTTAGAATGTCTTCAATCTTCACACACAACTTATGGTATCCAGATCGAAGTTCAATATTTTTAAATTATTGAGCTCCAAGGATTTGGTCCAATAAATCATCAATATGTGGTAGGGGATACTTGTTATTTATTTGTATAGCATTGATCACCCTATAGTCAATACATAACCTCATAGATCAATCATTATTCTTAACAAAAAGGATAGAGGTTCCCCATGGAGAAACACTAGGGAAAATAAATCCTTTATTACTCAATTCCTCTAGTTGTCTCTTTAGTTCCACTATTTCCACAGTGGCCATTCTATAAGGGTTCTTCAATATTGAACGTAATCCAGGAATTAAATCAATATAAAACTCAATTTCTCGTTCTGGAGGGTGTCCAGGTAAATCATTGGGAACCACATCAACATATTCTATCACAATAGGTACATCCTATATTTGAACATTCCTTTCTTTGACCATAGTTATTTCATTCTCTTCCTCCCCAGTAATTGAATTTAGTTGAGCTATTGGGGTGGATCTAGGTAAGAATGAGGTGGTAAAGATTCTTCTCTAAAGATAAGGAGTTCCTTATCATCATCATCAAAAATCATAACCTCATTCTTCTTACAATAAATCTTTGCATCATGGTCTGAAATCCAATACATACCAAGGATGAAATCAAATTCAATCATGGGTATGACAATGTGATCAGCAGATAAAGAACATTTATATGCCCTAATGGGGACAGACCCACAGAACATTGTAGTAAAGATACTTCCCTTAGGAGTTTTAACTAAAAACTCCCTTGTTAAATCAAATTGGAAATATCAAATTTTTATAGAAAACTGGGAAGATATGAAACAATGCGATGATCCAGAATTAAATAATGCTTTTTGTAAACTTGAGGAAACCATTAAATTACCCACCACCACATCTTTAGGGGCTTTTACCTCAGTAGTAGTGATATCATAAGCTTGGTCTTGATCTCTTGGCCTTTTCTGAGGTATGTTCCCCTGATTCATTGGAAATTCATTTACATAATACCCCATCTCCCTATAGTTGTAGCATTGAACATCGGTGGATTCTTTCTTCCCCTTGAAATCATGACCTTGGTGGTCTTTTTCACCACACTTGTAACAGAATCCCATTCCATTCAAGAAATTACTGCGGTGTTTCTTCCCACATTTATGATAGGATTGGTAATCAACTTTTCCCTTATTCCCTTTATTTAATTTTTAGAGTGATCAGCAGTTCTTTTCTTCTCTTTCTGTGCTTTAAAGTCGTAAGACTAAGAGATTTCTTTTTTTGTCTTGATAGCACATGAGACAATATCTTCGTATGACGATAAGGATTGTGATACTAATTCTCGATGAAGAAATGGTATTAGCCCATCAATGAAATGATCAATCTTACTTATTGGGTTACG
This sequence comes from Viscum album, assembly GCA_963277665.1. NCBI lineage: Eukaryota > Viridiplantae > Streptophyta > Magnoliopsida > Santalales > Viscaceae > Viscum > Viscum album. Next base: position 523,297,551 of record OY728160.1, read on the forward strand.
TATATAATCTCCATCATACCTTGATATCATTGTAAAGTTAGCCTCGTATATTGCGACATTATCATTCTTCTTTTCTCTCAAACAAAGAAATTTCCTTTCCATATCTTCTAAATGGTCACGAGGAATGAATTTTTCTATGAAAAGATCATTGAACACCCTATATTCCATATATGATTCTTCATCATCTTCTTTTGTGTTTTCAATCAATGACCACCATTGATCAGCATCTCTAGTGAGGCGGTAAACTGCCGTGATAACTTTTTCCCTTTCCCTACTACCCAAGGCAAAGAATATTTTCTCTAAGGAATTGATCAATTACTCGGCTACTAAGGGATTTGTACTCCCATTTAATGTTTGTGGTTGTTGCCTCATAAGGAGGTCTATCATTGATCCTCCATGTTGTGGATCAGGGTTCTCTATATAGGTAAGATTGTTATTCTTAACCTGAGTGAGTTTTCCCAGTATGGTTATTAGCTGATCAGCACCAGTTGCATCACCAGCTCCACTATAATTATATTGAGTTGGAGGGAAATCCTCACATGGAGTGTGTGCATTGATAAGGTTTCCATTTCTCCCACTATGATCCATTTCTAAACAATTTCATACACTAGATTAGTTAATGAATCGCTATACTTAAATCCAAACTTTTAAAGAACTTAATAGAGATTGAACAGTTTATGGATACAATCCATAACCATAAAAATGTTTTCTTTGTGGAATTATATACTCATTAATCCTTCATAATGGTTTATAAATAAAAATAGAATTATCCTAAGCTTATCTCCCAGGAGTGTCGTAACCAAGAGTGCAGTGAGGCCCGTTGTCATGCACCAGTTCTTGTTCGAGTCCTACTCAAAGTGGTGTTTTTGGGTTTTACCCCTAGGTACATTTGTGCCAGATCCACCTCTAACTGGTCGTATCTAGACAGGGATGTATTTCTCGGAAAACTCAAAAAATCTATACAGTAACAAAATTCTAGAAAGTTATTGTATACTAATCCTAAAATTCCATATTAGGACTATGTGCTCTAATCAGGGTGTATCGAAATCTAGATCCCAAGGTTTGTACCAAACTTTCTCTTATACCAACTGTAACATCCCAACCCCAGTTACCCAGAGTCGGTGCATTATTACACAACAATAGTGTGATCGCCAAAGATCATGTCTCGAATGACCGATTAGTTTAGTAGCCTCGGGATCACTAGATATATTCATAATGTTTACATTTACATCATAAAACGAGAACTAGAATAACATCTTGTCTCCACACTCATATCCCCTTATACTATCCATGAAGGTCATTCATAAAATACATATTCACATCCTAGGAAAAATAAAACATTGAAAGTGGGGATCTCAAATGACAAGTAAGGATAAAAATATAGCCGAAACATTCATAAATAAACATAAACATTTAAGGAAATGTATAACTAAAACAAAAGCCTTTTAAACATGAACATCAGCATAATATGGAAATGATAAAATGAAATATTTCCATCTACTTGTTCACATAGATATTCTACTAGTTGAATAATAAAATGCAATATCAATAACCACTTTTATAATAATGGAATGCATAATTCCAGACTATCATAACCACATAGTCAAGGACCTATGCCAAGACTAAAAATAAGATTTTTTCAAGGCATTGTGAGAAGTCACTAGTTTGCCTCATGAGACCTATTGATTCATCGAGGAGCTATATCACGCTCCACCCATCACTTATTATGTCTAATGAATTCTTCATAAGAATATGATTAAACATAACATAAACATTCGTATTAAAACAAGCATACAAAATGTCAATTCTTTATCCATAAACCATGAATGGTATAAAAATAAAACATCCATAGTAAAACATATATCAAAACCATCAATACTATATGGAAGTATTGTATCATAATTAATCAGCTTCAAATAAGCTTAAAATCCTTCAAAGTATGTTGACATAGATGAAATCAAAAATATTTGAGAGAAATATCTCTTTTTTTTAAATCATTTAAATGTCACATAATTATAAAATAAAAAATTTACTTTGAAAATATTCATATAAGATTGTATGGGAATATTCTACGATTTTATAATTGAAGAAAATATCCACACCAACCGTATAAGTTAGAAAAACTCATTCTTACATTAATTCTGTCGAAAAGGTAAAAAAAGACTTGTTTAGAAAATGACGGAATGATTTATTTATGAACATTTTATAAAAAGTCAAAAAAGGGTATAAATGAATTTAACCCATATTCTGTAAAGTAGAAATAATTGTTTGAAATACATTTCTAAGAAACATGTATGTGGATGATAAAGAGGTCCTAGTAGATAATTACATATAAACAACCTCAGATAATGACGAGATTGTGAAATAAACCTTTACCTTGTACTTTTCCTTGGTTCAGTATAGGTTAACCCCCATTATAATGGATAAATAATTGTTATTAAATTATAAAATAATCATATACATAAATATGATATCATATATGATCTTTTAATATTGTTTTGTTAATAATATTTTAGTATTATTGTCTTTTTAGGTGTTCACTTACTTGTTTTATTTTATATGTTTTGTTATATAAGCCTTGTTTATTATCCATAGGATGTATCCTATTAATATATAGAATGATATCAATTCCTTAAACATTATTTTTAATCAAAAAAATAAAAATTAGTCTTAAATGGATATGATGGGGAATGAATCTCATCACGTTCGTGGAGACGGTAGTCCGTACGTACGCACGAGCGAGAATATCATTCTTTTGATATTAAAATAATATATAATTGGATGGTGTATCATATAAAAAGAATCATTATCATATGATATTTATTATTTACATGAATTACACTTCATTATTATCCCCATCCAAAAATAATAATGTATTGAATAATAATTACACCACGACATAGAGACGATAAGTCGTACGTACGCACGTTTGGTGACATGTCATTCAAAGGATGGATATAATATAAAATATGGTTGTACCAACATTATAATAACATCACAATATATATAAGATACTAGATTTATTATTATAGAATGGAAATAACAAATAAATAAGAAGTGGAAGAAGAATAGAACTTGAGAGAGGGGGTGAAAACATTACCTCTTCTTCGGGTTATTCCTTTTGATTTGATCAAAAGGGCTCCTTATGTTGTCTTTCTGATCAAACTAAGGACTCTAGGTTGAAGTGAGGGAAGTTGATTGAATATTTTCTCAGGGGATGGCCGAGCCAAAGGGCTTTAGAATGTGTGAATTAGAGAGAAGTGGGAGTGCCCTTTTATAAGAGGGTTGAGGGGAACCCTTGGAAAAGTAATAAATATTATTTTATAATAAATTCATATTTGGTTTATAATTGTTCCAAGGTGAATTATTTAAAAGTTAAGGTGGTTATGATTCGAAATCCTTTCAACCAATATATTTTAGACAGGTTTCGGTCACTATATTAACATTATCATTTCTATTTTACTCTTAGATAAATAGTTTTACATTTACCGTGTCTCTTTGTATTTTTATATTATATGGTGAATAAACATACTATAAACTTCCAAGTGTCCCCCAAGTGTTCCATTAATGAAACAAATATCATGATATAATTCTTTTGGCCAACCCTTAGATTTTATGGAATAGAATATCAATTAATCATATAATATTTTCATTAAAAACACTTTTATGTCAATTTTGACACTATTGGGTATTTTGTTTTTGATAAATTCATTACTGCATTATTACGTTGAAAACAATTCATATAACCAATCCTAATATGTCATATTAACCTATAAAATTACTTTAATTCATAAAAAGTCTCAAATTAAATTTATTTGGGTATTTATAATATTAATTATTTTAATATTTCATTAATTAGGTAATTACTCCATCATCATTGTGTGATAAATAAATTAAATTATGTAATTTCTAAAATTTATAAATAACATACAATTATGTATCAAAGAAATTTATATTTCTAAATAATATTTATAATATAATTTATCTTATGTATAAACCAATATTAAAAATGTTTTAGTTATTAAACGTAGATTTTAACTCTTTTAACTCTTCTTTGAATTAAACAGTAAAAAATGTCTTAATCTAACCCCTGTGGACATAAATGATATTATTTTATTCATAAGGTTGTTTTTGGTCGATGAAAACTTTTCCAATAGAATTAGTACATGTTCTATGGTAATATTAAAATAACTTTATCCTTAAGTACCCTATTTACTTTAACTGTGGTAAATAAATGTAAAAAGTTATGATTCACCAAAATTTATTTTTATCTTATTAAACCACATTTTACTCCTTGATATTAACCATGTCTCTCAGATTTTTGAAAATACACTCACATAACAGGTAAAATTTTGTTTTATGTGAATTTGAAAATTCTTCTTGGAGGTGGGTAAAAGACGGTGAAAAGTTCCATAAAATTTTTATATATATAAAATTATTCTAAACTAACTCCAATTAATTACTTTGAACTTATATAGGTATTATGTATCTATTTTTACCTTAATTAAATTTAAATTAAATAAATAACTATTTAAATAGAAAATTGGTTTTAAACTATAACTCAGTGTTTTTTCACTATTCATAATAATATTGAATGTTTTCAGAAAAATTCAAAAAAAATCACCCTAAGATAATTTCAACACTATGAATCCAAAAATGATGTCCATTTTGAAAGATAAAATTTATAAAATTTTTAAAAGTGAGCATTACTATTCATAACGGCTAGAGTGTTTGGTTTTAGTGTGTGTTAGAACTCGATGATGTGTATATCATAGCCTGTTGTATTATTAAAAGAGAAGCGTACCATGGATGATTGGGGTGTTACAATCTCCCTTCCTTCAAATAATATTGTCCTTGAAATTTCTAGAATACTACTGCATTAAACGACTCGGGTGATTCTTCATTATTAGTTCATCGGGTTCCCATGATGCCTCTTCCATTTTATGGTTTCTCCATAGATCTTTTAACAGACGAGTCATCCAGTTTCTCATCACTTGTTCTCTTGTACCAAGAATCCTAATGGGCTCATCGCAATAATATAGGTTGAGTTCTAGTTCTAATTACTCATAAGTGCACGCATTGGGCCAGGCATATTTTTTCTCAACAGTGATAAGTGGAACACATCATGAACTTTGCAGAGACTTTGTGGAATTGCCAAATGGTAAGCTACAGCCCCAATTCGTTCTTGAATTTTGAATGGTCCGATGTACATAGGACTTGGTTGACCTTTCTTATCGAAACATATAACTCTCTTCCATGGAGATAACTTCAAGAAAACATGATCACCCACCTGAAATTCTAAATCCTTCCTTTAGTTATCAACATAGATCTGCTGCCTACTTTGAGGTGCTTTATTGTGGTTTTGGATTACATTCCCTTTGTCCATCGTTTCCTCCACTAGTTCTGGGACTATGAGTTTTCATTCCCCATAATCATCCCAACAGGTTGGTGTGAAACATCTATTTCCATATAACTCTTTATATGGTGCCGTATGAATACTTGAATGGAATCTATTGTTATAGGAAAATTCTACCAGAGGTAAATATTGATCCCACATACCCGGAAATTCATGTGAGTAGGATCTCAACATGTCTTCCATGGTTTGAATAGTCAATTGTGATTGTCTATCTGTTTGATGGTTGTTGGAAGTGCTCAAATGAAGTACAGTATCCAAGGCCTTCTGAAGACTCTTCCAAAATCATGAAGTAAAACGGGGATCACGATCAGAAAAAATCGATTAGTGTAATCCATGATGTCTCACAACATTATTTATATATAGTCTTGCTAAATGATCAAGAGGTAGATCTTCTCTTATAGAATGAAAATGTGTTGTCTTGGTAAGATGATAAACAATGACCCATATCACATCGTTACTTCTATGAGTCTTTGGTAGTCCCATGACAAAGTCCATTGTGATATTATCCCATTTCCACTTTGGTATGGGAGGAGGTTGCATGACTCCTCAAGGATTTTTCCCTCCAACTGTCACTTGTTGAAAAACCATACATCTTGACACAAAATCAGTAATCTCTATCTTCATATTGCCTTACCAAAAATGTTCCTTTAAATATCTAAACATTTTGGTGCTCCCAGGGTGTATAGAAAAATTACAACTATGAGCATCATCCTAGATTTCTTTTTTTAACTTAGGTATATCGAGAACACAATGTATCCTCCCAAATTTCAAAATTACATCTTCAAACACAATGTCACTCAATCTCCCATCATTCACAGCTTTAATCTTCTTTTGAAACTCTTTATCATTGGTCTGAGAACTCTTTATCCCTTATAGTGCATGGAAACCATTTGAAAAATCATTGATGTTTCACATTCCATGGTTATTCACATATCCAACCTTACTAGATCCAAGAAAATATGATCCCTCTCAATTATCATCTTGTTCAAAACTCCATGATCATTTCTACTCAAATCATCTGCCACCTTATTTGCCTTCCCCGGGTGGTAGTGTATCATGAAATCATAATCCTTGAGTATTTCAAGCAATATCCTTTGCCTCATGTTGAGTTATTTCTATGAGAAGATATACTTAAAACACTTGAGATCATTATAAATCTCAAATTTTTCACCATATAGATAATGTCTCCATATATTCATAGCAAAGACTACAATAGATAACTCAATATCATGAGTAGGATAGTTTTTCTCATGAATTTTCAGTTGTCATGATGCATTGGCAATGACTCTATCATTCTTCATAAGAACACAACCAAGTACTTTCTTCGATGAATCACTATAAATAAAGAACATATCATTCCCCGATGGTAGAGTAAATATAGGATCATTGACTAATATTCTCTTTAGTTCTTCAAAACGTTCTTCATACTCTTTTTTTCAAACCAATTTAACCCCCTTGCGTGTGAGCTTTGTTAATGGGTTAGCCAATCGGGAAAAATTCTGGATGAAATGATGATAATAACCTGTTAAGCCAATAAACCTGCATACCTCAGTTCTACTCATCAGGGCTAGCCATTCATGGATTGCCTTGGTCTTAGAAGGATCAACGAAGATTCCATCCTTAGAGACAATATGGCCAAGAAAATATATCTCCTGAAGATAGAATTCGCGCTTGCTAAAAATAGCATATAATCCATTTCATCAAAGAGTCTTCAGGAAAATGCGCAATTGATTTTTATTTTCTTCATAGATTTTGGAATATATCAAGATATCATTAATAAATACCACTATAAAATCATCATGATATTCCTTGAAAACTCTATTCATTAGATCCATGAAAATATGGGTGCATTAGTCCGCCCAAAAGGCATTACTGTAAACACGTAATGCCCGTACCTAGTTCAAAATGCCATTTTCAGAATGTCTTTCCTCTTCACACACAACTGATGGTAACTAGATAGAAGGTTAATCTTTGAAATGTATTGATCTCCATGAAGTAGGTCAAATAAATCATCAATGCGAGGTAGGGGATACTTTTTCTTAATTGTTATAGCATTGATCTCACAGTAGTCAATACATAACCTAATTGATCCACATTTCTTCATAACAAAAATGATAGGGGCTCCCCATGGAGAAACACTTGGTAAAATAAATCCCTTATTACTTAATTACTCTAGTTGCTTCTTTTGATACACTAATTCTACAGTTGCCATTCTATAAGGGGTTTCGATATGGGCCTTGATCTAGGAATTCAATCAATGGAGCACTCAATTTCTCATTATGGAGGATGTCCACGTAAATCTTTTGGAAACACATCAACATATTCTCTCACAGTAGTTACATATTCTATTTGAACATTTCATTCCTTACACATAATTAACTCATTCTATTCATCCCTTATAATTGAATTTAGTTGAGCTACAGGGGGTAGATCTATGTAAGAATCAGGTGGTGACGATTATGATCTAAAGATAAGGTCTTCCATATCATCATCATCATAAATTGTAACCTCCTTCTTCTTACAATAAATCTTTGCATCATGGTCTGAAAGCCAATCCATACCAAGGATTATATTAAATTCAATCATGGTTATGATGATGATATCAGCTGATAAAGAACATTTATATGCCCTAATAGGGATAGATCCACAGAATTTCGTAACTATGATACATCCCTTAGGAGTTTTAATAGACAACTCCCTTGTTAAATAAATTTTGAAATATATAATTTTATTTTCAAAATAGGAAGATATGAAAGAATTCGAGGATCTAGAATCAAATAATGCATTAGTTAAACTTGAGGAAACTATTAAATTACCTTCCACAACATCTTTCAGAGCTTCTACCTAAGAATTATTGATATCATAAGCTTGGCCTTTATCCCTTTTCCATTTGTGAGGTATGTTACCCTGACGCTTGAGACAATCATTTTCATAATGTCCAATCTCCCTGCAGTTGTAGCATTGAACATCGGTGAATTCTTTCTTCCCCTTGCAATCACGAGCTTGGTGGTCTTTTTCACCACACTTGTAACAAACTCCCATTCCTTTCAACCAAGTACCGGGGTGTTTTTCCCAAATTTACTATAGGATGTATTTTCAGTTTTTCTCTTCTTCACTTTATTTTCATTTCCAGAGTGATCAGCAGATCTCTTCTACTGTTTCTTTGCATTAAATGTGTAAGACATAGAGAATTATTTTTTTACTTTGACTTCACATGAGACAATATATTTATATGACGAGAAGAATTGTGAAACTATTGATCAATAAAGAAATGATTTTAACCAATAAAAGAAATGATAGATATTAATTCTTGGGTTACGTATATAATCTCTAGAATACATTGATAACCTTGTAAAGATAGCCTCAAACGTTGCGACATTCTCGTCCTCCTATGGTATCAGACTCAGAAATTGCCTTTCCATATCTGCTTGATGGTCACGAGGAAAGTATTTTTCTATGAATAGTTATATAAACTCCCTCCATTCCATATTTGATACTTCATCATCTTCCTTTGTGTTTTTAATCAATAACCACCATTGATCAGAATCTCCAATGAGGCAGTAAACTGCCATGATAACTTTTTCTCTTTCACTACTCCCCAAGGCTTGGAATATTTTCCCTAAGAAATTTATCCATTACTCAGCTACTAAGGGATTTTTACTCCCATTAAATGTTGGTGGTTGATTCCTCTTGATGCGGTCTAACATTGATCATCCCCATTGCGGATCAGGGTGCTCCATATGGGTAATGTTATTATTAATAACCTGAGTGAGTTGTCCCAGTATGGTGATCAGCTGATCAGCACCAGTTGCATCACCAGCTCAACTATAATTATCATCAGCAGGAAGGAAATCCCTACATGGAGTGTGTTCATTGATACAGTTTCCATTTCTTTTACTAGGTTCCATTTCTAAACAATGGCATACACTAGATTAGTTTATGAATCGTAATACGGAAATCCAAACTTGTAAAACACTTAACATAAATTGAACAATTTATGGATATAATCTATAACCATACAAATGTTTTATTTGAATAATTATATACTCATAAACCCTTAATAATGGTTTTTATAGAAAATTAGAATTATCCTAAGTATATCCCTTGGGAGTGTCGTAACCAAGAGTGCAGCAATGCCCGTTGTCATGCACCAGTTCCCGTTCGAGTCCATCTCAAAGTGGTGTTTTAATGTTTCACCACAAGGTACATCTATGCCAGAGCCGCCTCTACCATCTCATAACCAGATAGGGATGTATTTCTCGAATAACTCACAAAATATCTATAATACCAAAATTCTAGGATGTTCTTATATACTAACCTCATAGTCCATCTTCTGTTTATGTGCTCTAATCAGAGTTTATCTAAATCTTGCTCCCATGGTTTTCACTAAACATCCTCTCATACCAACTATAACTCCCCAACCCCAGTTACCTAGAGTCGGTGAATTATTACATAACATTGGCAGGATCAAAATAGATCATGTCTCGAAAGAACGATTTGTTTAGTAGACATAGAATCATAAGATACATTCATAAAGTTTATATTTACATCATATTGTGAAAACTACAACCACATCTTGTCTCCACACTAAAATCCCCTTATACTATCCCAGCAAGTCATTCATAAAATACTTCTTCACATCCAAGGAAAAATAAAACATTGAAAGGGGTGAGCTCAAATGCCGAGTAGAGATAACAATATATCAAAAACTTTCATAAATAAACATAAACATTTAAGGCAATGTATAACTAAAAAAATCATTTTAAACTTGAACATTAGTATAATATGGAAAAGATAAAATGAAATATCTCCATTTACTTATTCAAATTGATATTCTACTAGTTGAATAATCACATGCAATATCAATAACAACCTTCATAATGATTGAATGCAAAATTCCAGAATATCCTAACCACGTAGTCAAGGCCTTAATCCAAGTCTAAAAATAAGATTTTTTCAAGGCCTTATGCCAAGACACTAGTTTTTCTCATGACACCTACTGATGCATCAAGGTGCTATAGCGGGCTCCAATCATCACTTATTCAATCCAACGCATTCCTCATATGAATAGGTTTAAACATAACATAAACATTCGTATTAAAACTAGCATACAAAATATCAATACTTAAACAATAAATCATGAATGGTATAAAAATAACACAAACATAGTCAAAAATATCAAAAAACCTTCAATACAATATTGAAGTTTTGTATCATAATAAATAAACTTCAAATATGCTTAAAATCCATCGAAGGATATTGACATAGATGAAATCAAAAGTATTTGAGAGAAATATCTCTTTTTTTAAATCATTTAAAAGTCACATAATTATAAAATAAAACATTTACATTGAAAATATTATTATAATCTTGTAAGGGAAGCTTTGATGATTTTATATTGGCGGCTAATAGCCACACCCCCTGTATAAGTTAAAAAAATAAATTCTTACATTAATTTGGTCGAAAAGGTTAAAAAGGACCTTATTGGGAAAATGACGGAATGATTCCTTTATAAACATATTATAAAAATTCAAAAAAGGTTATAAATGACATTAACCCATATTTTTTAAAGTAGTAAGAATTTGTTGAAATAAATTTTTAAAAAACATGGATGTGTATGATAAAGAGGCCCCAATAGATAATTACGTATAAACAACCTCGGATAATGAATAGATTGTAAAATAAACCCTTACGTTATACTTTTACTTTATTGAGGGTAGGTCAAACTACTACATAATGGTTAAATCATTGTTATTAAATTATAAAATAATCATATACATAAATATTATATCATATATGATCTTTTAATATTGCTTTGTTAATAATATTTTAGTATTATCGTTTTTTCAGGTTTTCACTTGCTCGTTTTATTTTATATGTTTTTTACATAAGCCTTATTTTTTACCCATAAGATGTTTCTTATTAATATCCAGAATGATATCAAGTCCCTAAACCATATTTTTAATCATTCAATGAAAATTTGTCTTGAATGTATACAGTGGGGAATGAATCTCATCGCGTTCGTGGAGACGGTAGTCCGTACGTACGCACGAGCGACAATATCATTATTTTGATATTAAAATAATATATAATTGGATGGTGAATCATATATAGAGAATCATTATCATGTTATATTTATTATTTAAATGAATTACACTTCATTATTTTACCCATCCAAAAAATAATGTATTGAATAACAATTACACAACGACGTGGAGACTATAAGCCTTACGTATGCACATATAGTGACATGTCATTAAAATGATGGATAAAATACTGAATATGGTTGTACCATATTTATAATAACATCAGAATATTAATATGATACTTTAGTTATTATTTTATAATGTAAATAAAAAATATAGAAGAAGTGGAAGAAGAAAAGAACAAGAAAGTGGGTGGTGAAAACATTACATCTTATTCAGGTTCATCCTTTTTATTTGATCAAAGGGATCCTTATGATGGGTTTCTGATAAAAATAAGGCCTCTTGGTTGAAGTAACGGAATTTGAGAGAATATTTCGGTAGGGTTTTCCGAAGTCAAAAGGCTTTTATGGTGTTAATTAGAGAGAATGGAGAGTTCCCTTTTATAAGAGGGGTGAGGGGCACCTTTGGAAATGCTATAAATATTATTTTATAATAAATTAATATTCAGTTTATAATGGCACAAAAGTGTATTATTTAAATATTAATGTGGTTATGGGTTTAAATCCTTTCAACCAATAGATTTTAGATAGATTTGAGTCACTATATTAACATTATCATTTATATTTAACTTTCAGTTAAATAGTTTAACATTTACCATGTCTCTTTGTAATTTTATATTATATGGTTAATAAAGAGACTATAAACATTCAAGCGACCCCCAAGTGGTCCATTAATGATACACCTATCATGATATAAGTCCTTTGGCCTAACTATTTATTTTTAGGAATATAATATCAATTAATCATATAATATTTTAAAAAAACACTTTTATGTCAATGTTGACACTATTGGGTATTTTGTTTTTGATAAATTCATAAAAGAATTATTACATCAAAAACAATTCTTATCAAATATAATAATATGTCATATTAACCTAGAAAATTATTTTAATTCTTAAAAAGTCTAAAATTACATTTATTTTGGTATTTATAATATCAATTATTTTAATATTTTTTTAATTAGGTAATTACGCATCAACATTGTGTCATAAATAAATTTAATTATTTAATGTTTAAAAACTAGAAATAAAATACCATTATGTAGGAATTATTTTTAGATTTCTTAATAATATTTATAATAGAATTTATCTTATGTATAACCCTATATTATAAATGTTTAAGTTATTAAACATTGATTTTAACTCTTTTAACACTTCATTGAATTAAAAATAATAAATGTCCTAATCTAATTAAAGTGGGACAAAATGATAATATTTTATTCCTAAGGTTGTTTATAATCAATATACTATTGTCAAATAGATTTAATACATGTGTTAGGGTAATATTAATATCATTTTTACCCTTAATTAACCTATTTACTTTATACCATGGTAAAAAAAAGTAAAAAGATACTATTCAACAAGAATTATTTTTATCTTATTGAATAAAATTTTACTTCTTGATATTAATAGTGTCTCTAAAATTTTCTGAATTCCACTTACAGAAGTGGTAAAATTATGTTATTTGTGAATTTTCAAATTCTTCTAGGAGGTGGGTAAAATACGGTGAAAAGTTCAATAAAATTTTTATATATCTATAAATATTCTACACTATCTCAAATGAATTACATTGAATATATATAGGCATTATTTATCTATTATTACATTAATTAAATTTAAATAAATTAAATGATTATTTAAATAAAAAATCGGTGTTAAACTATAACTTAGTGTTTTTCCCTATTCATACAAAATTGAATGTTTTCAGAAAAATTCAAAAAATTTACCCTAAGCTAATTTCGATATTACGAATCCAAAAATGATGTCCATTTTGAAAGATAAAATTTATAAAATTTAAAAAAGTGGGTATTACTATTCATAAAGGCTAGTTTGATTGGTTGTGGTGTGTGTTAGAACACGAAGTTGCATACAACACACGCTACTGTCTTATTAAAAGAGAAGCATACCGTTGAAGCTAAGGGTGTTATCTTAATGGATCGAGGATTGGGCGACTCCTTAAAGGAGCGACTGAGGTATTAGAGGTTAGACTAAAGTTGTGCTCCCACAACTGAGGGTAGGGATGATGAAAAAGCCTCTTTAGTTGGGTTTCCATAGTTATTCATTGGGTGCAATCCTATGACGACTAGACCTCAAGTGCTGGGAACTATGTTTAGACCTAGTAAAATGTTTCCAATGAATCATGTTCTCTCTAATTTACAATTCGGAATGGCAGGATTGTACCTGATAGAGGGAATCTCATAGTCATGTGACATTAGGGACGGATGAACTCATGGGGTGTGTACTCCACGATTATGTGGTATGCTTCATTCGTCTGTGAGAATCCTAGTACGAGCTATAAGGTTGGACATTATGATTTTATTTGGATGAGATGATTATATCTTAGTTTTCTTGGTATATGTATGGGAATATAATTGGGTAGAGCTATGTGTGATTTTCTTTGTCGTTTCACTCTTTTGATTTCCCTTTATGGTTTTGGGGTCCCCTTCTGAGTATTGTTTTACTCACCCTTGAATGGCCTTTTCTTGCACGTGTCTTGTATTTTGCAGACAACCAACACTTCGACAAAGTCTATGGAGGACCAGGACCAAAGGTGTTCTGTGAGATCAAAATGAAAGGGTGTTCTTCTACAACATCAAATAGCTACCCTTCACCTACTATTAAGGTACGCTTCTCGGTGGATAAGCATCAGCGACATAGAGTTTTACAGATGATCTATTTTTCTTTTTGTGGGATTGTATACTGGACAAATTTTAATACATTGTACATTAAGTTTTTTGTACTCTTGTTGTGGCGTACTTAGTGGTTCCTTGCCATATTTTACCATTCTATACTTTTTTCTAGATGTGATTGGGTGTGCATGCATAAAAGTACTCAAGAAAATGCCTCCCACTCGTGTAATACTACCTTCAGAACTACTCTCCAATGCCTTTCCACTGGGAGGTTGGATTTTGGTTGTCATGACATGATCCCCGATGGACGAGTCATGACAAATTGGTATCATAGGTTGTCGGTTCAACCTCAAGGACTATGTGAATGTTGTTTTTTGTTTTGGGAAATAGTGTTATGTGAATCGAGTTTGTCGTTTTTTCCAGGGAATGTAGTGTTGGTGGAGTGGCTGATATATGCATACACCAGGACTCTAGACATATATTTTCTGACTCAGTGCATGGAAACATTGGTTGTTTGGAAATAAAGGGTACATGCATAATATAGGGATGTATGTGCTTTCCATTAACTTCACGAGTCCTCTCTCCATATATACTCTTAATACATGGTTCATCTTGATATATTTCATGATACCACCACAAGGATAGCAATGTAGGGTTCTAAAATGTGATCACAATGAAAATCCACCCCGAGTCGAGGATTCAGTTTAGGAACGGATTATGAGGCATTACGTTCAGGTGGTGCACCAACGATTCCACCACCCACCGATTTGTAGATTCTTCAAACACTACATGTAAAGTATGCCCGTAGGCTGAGTGCACTAAACAAGTTCTAGAGTTAGAGACCTCCATAATTCAGAGGTGAGAAAATCCTCAGGTAGTTGAGGATTAGAATGAGGCGGTTACACGATTCGTTCAATTAATGAGCACACCACCAGACTAGATGTTAATCCTATATGTGACATTTCTAGAGGGATCAGTCAGAAGATAGTTAATATTGGTGATCCATATGCATTGGGAGTCGACCCTCACATGGATAGACTTCGATCAACTCTTTATAAAGGAGTTATTTGCAGATACATTACGCTTTGTGTGTATATAAGAGCTACTGCACCTTTGGTAGGGCGGCATGTCGGTATCAGAGTCATGAAAAGAATCATGAATCATTCTCTCTACTCTAAATATATGGTGCATGACCCTTACATCATAGAATGAACCTTCATGTAGGGACTACAGTGGGAGATTTTTTCAACATTGATTCCCATTAGCATTCTGACATATGCTGGGGATCTGGAGTGATCCTTGGTGGTTGATAGATTCATGCTGAAGGAGAATATGGATGTGAACAATATCATAGGTCTTGGGGTAGAGGTTTCTGATGGATCTAGTATATGAATGGTGATAGGATAATGACATAATAGACATACCCATGTCAGAACATAGTCATGTGGGTCTGTAGTGCATGAGAAGTTCCTAGGAGTATATTAGCCACAGGAGAGGTGTTGTTATGCTTGAAATTGATGGGGATATTTGAAAATTGATTCTGTGAACCAATGTATTAGTAGGGAGGGAGTCGGAATATGAGCCTCCTTGGTAGGTACAACTCTTGGAACAAGGAATTCTGCAAGATAGTGGGCAAGGAAGAAGAACTAGAAGAGCTGCAGGAGGTGCCAGGCAGTTTTCTGGTCTTCAAGCACCACCCCATTGTGTTCTATGTCGATCTTAGGAATATAGACGACATGTGAGAGGAAAGATACATGTGATCATAGCTTATTACCATGAAGCTTCAAAATAAATTAGTGGTACGGTCGATATCATTCATTTTAGAATATTTTTTATATAGGTATTGGTGCCTGTCATATCCCTTTTCTATGAGTTTTTTTTGGGACTTTGAGTTTTTGGTTTGACCATTGACTTGACCATCATGATTATAGACTCCTCTAAGAGGTGACCTGTTGATCACACTTCGGTGTGGATAGTGTTACCAGACTCTTAGATGTGGGATTTGTGGTTCTAATCTCTTAGTCATGGTGGTGATGCCTTACGAAATCATTCTGGATATGGACTACTACTATTTATTCCTAGATTGAATGTATTAAGAAAAGGATGTAGTGTTTCTGTAATGGAAATGATGGGTTTTTCATTATGGTAAAAGGGAAAGATGGGTAGAAGATAGAGGAATCTCATAATGTATCATGTTTGGGATTGTTATATGGTGACAATTTAAGACCACTGTAATTTTTTTTGTAGTGTGGAATGGTTTAATAACATCCATGCTTAGCTGGGATTCCACTAGTTGGAGTAACAGTGTTCTTCTTTGGAAAGTTGTGTGGCCGTTGGATGATGTAGACATTGAGCCTAGTAAGACACAATGTTTTCTCTTGGGTATCCATGTTCAGTTCATAAATACCCTTTCGTGTTTAGCATTAACCACAAATGTGTAGCACTTGTAGGTTCTTTAGCACAGTTCATATATTGATGGATGTGAACTGTGGGTTTCTATCTATATCTACGACATGTTTACAAGAAGATTAGACACAATACTCCATAATTGGATATGGATCATAGTTCATGGTGGTTTTTTTATTTTCCGTAGATAATGAAACATGTACATTTCATTTCATGATGATGAAATAGAGATATATGGACATGAGAGTTTTCTATATCATTGATTCCTCGTAGTGTGTGCTTCTAAGAAGCATTAGGACCATTGATGAACTCAATTTTCTTCCTTTGAGAATAGGCTTTTTCTTTTCCGGGGCAAAAGTCCCGAAGGGGGGGGGGTAACGTGTTGTCTTTGAATTCTAGGGAATTGTATTAAAATTAATTGGGGTTTTTATGAAATTAGTCTCTAAGAAAGCACGTAGTTATATGGCCGGGAGTGGCTGGATTGAAATTTATACATTTTTTTGTTTATTAAATAAATTTGTGAGTGGGTTTTTCTATCTTCTGAACTAGTACCCGTATCGAAAATCTGAGGGTAGTATTGAGCTCTAAAACATCAAGATTATCAAAAAAGGGCCTAATGTTAGCCGATGTGGGATAAAAATGTAAGTTACTTTTTCCTTAAATTAAATAATTAAGTAACGATTTTTTTATTCTCAAATCCCTATAACACATAAATCGTAAATCAAATTGGAAATCTGAGTGTACTGTTGAGCTTGTGAGGGCGTGTTTCTTTTTGGGTAGAGCATAACCTCGACCATCATAGGTCGAGGGGGAAGGTTATATTTTTAGTTTTTTTATGAAATTTAAAAATGGTGCACATGAGAGGATTTGGAAACATCTAAACGGGTGTCTGGATTGAAAATATGAGGTCATCGTTGCATCTAGAACAACAACATTACCTATGAATGGACTCTACATTGACCAGAGTAGGTCGACCCGAAAAGATAGTTTTCAGACATTTTAAGAATAAGGTAAAATAAAATAATTTGGATGTTTTATTTTCTTTTTTATATGTTGATGATATTATAGTGAAAAAATGTATAATGTAATGAAACTGAAAAGTTGATTCCTTAAAAAATCAGTGTAAAGACATTGTAATATTGTGTAAAAGAAAATGATAAATCATGATTTTCAAAATTATGGGTTAGTAAGGACACAAGGTCAGGGGGATGCTAGATTTTGATTAGAATACTTGAATAATTAATCGATTAATGATAATAAAAAATGATGACAGATCAAATAATTGACGAACATGATTTGGTTCAAGCATGAACGAACGACAACAATGTGGATACACTCTTCATTAGTGAAGGAACTAAATTGAGGTAGGAGTTGTTTTTTATGTTTGTTCTAACCCATTATTAAATTTAATGATGAACACTAATCAACTCACAATCTTTTTGACCTATGGATCATCATTCTGGTAGGAGTGTTTTCATTGGTTCTTTCCTGTAGAATTAATAATCCATATTTTCAATGTTTTAATATTTCTCTTTTTAAAACATCTAATGGGAGAAGAATAATTCCATGACAAATGATGATGGAGGTTTGTTCCTATCATTGATTTGTATATTTTATCTTACTTTTTCCTAGATTTCGTTGTCTTCTTCATCAAAACATGAATGAGGAATTGTTGCCTGGATGTTTTTGGGCACAATGAATCCAAAATGGAATTTCAATATCATGATGACCCAACAGAGGTGTGGATACAATGGTTGTAGATGAATTGACTCAGCTAATGGATGGAATCAAATTTTTTTTAATACCCCAAGTAGTTACGAGAAAACTATAAGGACTCTATAACACCCTTCAGATCGATGAAACGATCACTGGAGTGAATCTGGTGGTCTTTATAAAACTCTACTGGGCCAGGGGCACCAGACGCATGCTTGATGGTAGGGCGTTGTGACACAGTGGAGCTAATAGTGGAAGCTTCTCAGCTTCTAGGTGAAGGAATCAGCTACCTAAATCCATGACATGATTTGGACCTACAAAGCGAGCTTATCCAGGAGACCTATTCCACTATACAGACTAATTGGCGAATATGGCAGTGAAAACTATCACCACCTTGTGGAAATAAGCCATAGTTATGTTTCTTACAGACTGGTGGAGAAAGCCCACGATGTTGTGCCATGCAAGATCGGGTGGGCTACCCCCAGCCGACAGACTAGGCCGGACCTAGGATGGGTCGGGCATGACCCTTACCAAACTAGGACCCATTCAGAAAAATCAACGTACCATTCAAAAATATCATATGTTTGACGATCCATCTACAGGGTTGTGACCCTTGATATGAGATGGTCCTTTTGAGATACTCTATTTGAGTTTTTGAGGATGTTGTAGGATGACCTATTCATTTCACGATTCATACATCCCAATACCTGGAGACTTTGGGTAGAACTTTGGAGGTTCATTTGATGAGATGTTATGATGGTTTCTCCCTTGATGGATGAAGGAATGGTTAGTCCTTATCTACCTTCTTTGGTAAAGACTTTTCCCATAACATTTTGTGTGTGGGTCCATTTTCCATTGAGTGGTTTCGTTTGAAAATGTTACTCCCATATAAGATTAGTGTGCAGGTTCGTGGAGAAGTTCATAATGTAAGATTTGGGACACCTCGGATGTTCCATGGAGCGGGTCTTATATCCTTCATTTGGTACTCCCATAAAGGACTAGGGATTAGGTCCTAAATATCAAACACATATAGAGTAGGTACACCCCTACCGGGTTGGGGCCAGGTCTACTATTGTAGGAGTCAGTACTCCCATGGAGTTCTTGGGTGTGGGTCCTCCATACACAGTGCTACGGTAGAGTCAAAACTCCCTTGGTGTTATAGGGAGTTGGTCCTCTAGACTGGGTTTAGTGCTCTTCTATTGTACAATGGTGTGGGTCATCCAAAGTGAAATAAAAAACAGACAATGTTGGTACTCCCCTGCAATACCAGGGTGCGGGACCCCTAGTAACTGAGTGCTACTCCCCTACAAGGTAGGGTTCATTTCCTAGATATATGATGTTTTACTCCCATTTCGATTCATGGTGCGGGTCATTCATGAGTAGTAGTCCCCTATTGTAACCAGGGTTCAATTCCTCATTTATGGAGTTGTACTCACCCCATAATCATGTAGAGATGGGGAGAGAGTCCTCCATAAGGGTTGGAAGTTCATTGATTATAGGACATAGTTTGGAGGAGTGGGACCATCCACTTATTGTGAATAAAAAATAGATATGACATAGTTCTCCCTTAATGAATTGAGGCACAAGACACTTGTTAAATAAGAGTCTAAGGTATTGTAGGATAGTCTCGAGTAGTGCTCCCTTATCTGAGTATAGTCACAAGGAGTGTGTCTCTTCATACGAGTCACCTTATTCTTGCATTGGGAACATGTTTGTGTCGACTAGACCTCTAGTGTCAGGCACAAGAGGTGGACAAAGTATAATTTTCCTGATGGAGTACATTTTCATGGATGTGCCATTTGGAATTTAAGAATTGTACCCAATGGAGTGCATCTCTTAGACATGTTTCATTAGGGATGGATGAACTCTTGGAGCATGAACTCCAAGTTTATGTGTTATTATTGAGCCTTATGTGAGAATCCTAGTACTAGATATAATGTTTAAACTTATGGGTTTTAGTGGTTGAGATGAGTACATAAGGTTGTTCTTCATATATGTATGGTTATATAGCTATGCAGAGTTGACTATGTTTTTCTTTGTGGTTTCCCTATTGTGATTTACATTTGTTGTTTTAGGGTCACCAATTGAGTATTGTTTTACTCACCCGTGTATTGGATTTTCCTTCACATGCCATGTCTTTTACAGATGACCGATACTTTAACAGAGTCCAGGGAGGACCAGGTCTTGGTGGTGTTCGATAAGATCAGATAGATAGTGTGTACATCTACAGCTTCATACAGCTACCCTTCTCCTACACTATAGGTAGGATTTTCGGTATATGAGCTTCAGGGACATGGAAATTTACTTTTGTTATTTTTTACATTTGGTGGGCTTGTATACTGGCTAGGTTTTACCACCTTGTACCTTTATTTATATTGTACTCTTGATGGGGAATTCATAGTTTTTTCAAGTAGGGTTTTACCTATTCATTCATTTTTTGGTATGTAGTGGGTGGTGTATGTGTACATGTACTCATGGAAATGACTCACACATGGGGAATAATGGCTTTGGAGGTAGTCTATATCCCCTGGGCTTTGGGAGGTGAGCTTGATGAAGTCACGACATGGGCCCTGGGGGACAGGTCGTGACACCACATCTTATGGTAAAATGTAATAAAGGTTGTGCTCATATACTCAGTAAGGGTATAATATAGTGATATATATCATCATTTAAACAAATCATGATCACGAGGATTTGAGAAAATGAGAATTACCATTTTAAATCAATCAATATAATTAAGAGATCATAGTCATGGATCATATGATAAATCATTGAGGTTCATAAGTCATGATTCATAAATGGAATAATGATACTGAGCCATGAAAACATAACATTTGGTATAATATCAAGTATTAAAAGATTATAATAATTCATGGAATAGTCATAACCATAATAATATTATTTCAATACAACCCTCTAATACATTCTTCATGAGATTGCATTTAGAAATTTTCTCATGTATATGCATTGGGAAAGTGATAACCTCTTGTGTACCATCATTAGGGCTTGGTATAACATCACATGTGCCCTTCTTTCAGGATTAGGATAACCTCTCAGGTACTCATCGATATCATAGATAATTAATAATAACATAATGCATTGGATGGGCTGTGTTATTTTGTGTCCACCCATCACATAATCATAAATCCAATCCTACGATTGTCATATGATCAAATTCCAATTATTGATAACTTATCCAATGTAAAAGAAAATGGGTTCTATTGATATTTAAAAATAATTATCAGAAGCCATAAAAATAAAAAAAAATGTTGGATAATTTGATTCTAATACTATTAAATCATATTTAACATTATTGTAAGTCATCATAGGTAATAAATTCCTTCAAAATATCACTTTATATTTCTCCTGAATTATAGTAATTTAATTTTAAAATCAAAAAATACAATCCAAAAAATATCCAAAATATTAAATGAGATATTTTCATTGAAAATAAACCTAGGAACATATAAAGAAAGAGTCATAAAATTTAGTTTCCAAGACAATGATAAATTTCATTCATGACATTTACAATAAAACAAAGAGTACATTCACATATTCTTCGAAAACACAAAATTGCCTCATTGTAAATAAATATAGAAGATTCCATATGAAAAATATGTTAAAATTTAAAAAATGCATAAAAATAAAATTTTTAATTCATTTCAGAATATTTAAAACCCTAATGATATTTTTTGGAAAACATTAACATGAAATAGATATGATTTTCTATCGAAGATTAAAATAAAAACATGGTTCCCTTCTCTTGAGTACATAAAGTGGGGAAAAATGGAAACTAAGTAATTTATATATTTAACCATATAAGAATAATTTTCCTGATGTTATTGAGTGATAAATATTATCTTCTCATCATCAAAAAGATAATCATAAACATTCTATATACAAATGATATTATAAAATAAATACATTACTGTTAGTTAGAAATCATACAATGAAAATTAGCATCAAATATAATACATTTAAATTAATTATAATACAATTATATAATCATTTAAATACATATTATATCATTTATGAAAATTTTATATCTTGAAAACAATTATATATTAGAAATTCCATATTAAAATAATTATTTCAGGGTAATCTAAATTACATTTTTCATGAGTATTTTTGTTTGATTGTAATGGTAATTTTAAATTTCTCATAGTCTGATAATATAAATAATTTCCCTCATGAAATAAATATGATATATATTCTTTATTAGAATATAATGATTCATCTATAAGTGATAGTCGTAGTATATTGGAATAGAGAATTAATGGAGTTGATAAAGCATTATGTACTCATGAATGAACAATTCACCTTTAGAAAGACTAAACAAAAGATATCTAAATAGTAATTCAACATTAAATATTTGTTATTACATCATATATATCAAATTATATCATTAAATCAATATGAATTACCATCAATATAAAGTTGAATAATAAAACGACTCACATTGCTTCTTGGATGTGGTGGTCTGGATGTACGGATGTGTGATGTTATCAATTTCCAACAAGCTGGATAGTAATAAGGTAAAAATCATATTTTGAATTTAAAAACATAATAACCTGATAAATATTTTATAAAAAATTAAAACACATCTTAAAAACAATTCATAAAAATAGTGATGGAAAATTAATTATTTCACTATGTGGGTGCAATTTTCTACACATAAACAAGTGTGATACATTCAAATTCGATTTTATTGAAAAGAGGTTTTATAATGGTTGTCACATAATTTTATAAAAAATATAATATATATATATATATGAAATTAAATATATAAATTTATTATTAATAACATATATTTTTGATTTCATAATTATAAAATTGGTTGAAAATGTTAAGGTTGTATGATTAAAACCTCTTCTATAGGCCTCTTGAAGATACCTTCATAAGGAACCTTGAAATTTTTTTTTTGAAAAAACATATAATTATTTTGTTGTTTTTCTTAGAGGAAACTTTAGTAGTGACTGGACAAGCTATATGGATTAATATTTTAAAAAGAAAAGGGATAATTGGAAAAGTAATAAAATTGAGGGAAAATAAATAGTTAGAATTTTAAAAAAGATTAAATTATAGTTATGTCATTATGAAGAAATAATTCTGCAAATGGAAAAATAATCATGTTAAAAGATAATAATGTAAAAATTTCTTTAGAATATTATATTTATACAACTTTCGGTTTCAAATTAATAATTTTTTTTTGATTAACCCCTTCTTTAACTGGTTTTAACCTTAACTATAGTAATTATTTTTTCAAAATTTATGTGTTATAACACTAAATATATGATAAAAATTGTCTCATAAATTATGTATTTGAAATTTTATTTACCATTTCTCATCCAACTTCCCTTTTTTTGATTTTATTGATTTTTATATAATTTTTTGACGATATTATATAACATAAAATATCAATAATTTCATTATTGAAACTATTCATTTCTTTTGACATTATATAAATAAAGGTAGTTCTGGAATTCGAATAAAATCTAATAAAAAACACTATCATTTATAGTTATATAACAAATCCTGGAAGAAAATAATTCACATAATATTATTATTTTAAATACTACAAATATCATTAATTTTTTTCAAAATAATTGAAAAATTCTATAATCAGTGTTATGTAAGTATTTTACATAATTATTCATTAAATAAATAATTTAAATAATTTACAATGATAAAAAAATTATTATTTAAAATATTCCTTTACAAATAATCCTATCCACTTTATAACCTTTTGTAATAATTTTGTTGATATTTGATTCAAAAAGGTGACATTTTATAAGTTTGTTTTATTAAAATAACATTAATATCATTATCAAGGGAACATAGAACCAAAATGACATATATTCAAATTGTAGGTTTTTTTGGTCATATTTAATCCATATAACAAACTAAATAGAATTTTAGGCTGATTTTGGGACTATATCTCATGATTTTAACCATGTTTTACCTATTTCACCCATATCCAAGTGAAAAATATTTACCATGATTTATATTCATAATGATAACAACAGAAAGGGTGTATTTTCTATATTTGGTCTACCAGATTAGGTACATGATATATAATTTTCATAATTCTCTTTTTATATGTGTTATAGAAAAATCTTAAGAAATGTTCCCATATAGTGATGAAATCTTTTTTTATTATAAAAATGCATATTTATAAATCATAATAGATTTCTTTATATATCATGATTAAAAAATCATATGAATACAAAAAAACATTATTAAATATATAATATATAAATATCTTTAATATAATTCACCACTAGAAATTATTTAAATTTAATAATATTGAAACCCATTAAACTTGTGGAAAAAATCAGAAAAAATATCTTTTACATTGAATTAAATTTTATTTTTGATTATAATCAATTGATAACCACTGTATTCATATCAAGAAATTTCTAATATAAATTTTACTAATTTATTTTTTAAAATTCATACCCTCAAATATATTGGTAATGAGATATCTATCGCATTAAGTATTAATATTTCAATTATATAATGTAGTTTATTTAAACATGGTGTTGCATATAATTAATGATATAGTGAAAATAAAATTTATTTATAGAACCCATATCAGATATTCTTAGGGTGATATGTTCTACCCTTTAACCCTGTGAAATTAATATCTCCATAATAATCATGTCCCAAAAATATCAAAAAAATGTGGATATATCATTTTCATCACATCCCCTAGTTTTAAAGTAGATTTAAATATTTTATAATTCGTCATGAGAACATTTTCTAGGATAGTATACATTTTTCATATCACATTATCTCTATAATCAAATGTTTTAACATGTTTCTCAACATATTAAATGATATTATCCATTGTTAAGATCACTCATTTCTATACATGTGGTTCATCAAGAATTATACATCCCTACAAGAGATACATGGAACACAAATTGAACCTGAGTGAGGTTTGGTGGAAGCACCAAGTGATAAGTTATCATCCCTACTCATTCAAGAATCTATAAGGGGATAATTTACCTAATTTTAATATTTATTTTTATTCCAAATGACATAACATTCATCAATATATACATTAAATGAAATAACATTTCACCACCCCTAAAATCCATATTTCACCGAGGGTTTTCATGAAATCATTTCCTTCAACATTGTCCTTCCATAATGTTAGAATAATGGATATGATAATCTCTTCCATATCATGATAAAACATATTTCCAAATAGAATAATTTCTCCATTATTATCCCAAAATAGTTTATTGCTAAATTTTATTTCATATAGGTATTTATAAGGATACAAATGATTTCTTGATAAAATAATTATTTATAATGAAATATAAACAATGGAATGTCATTGATTCTAACAACCATTAATGTAGATAGAATAATCTATCAACATAATATTAGACTTTGAAAGGATCCCTCAAACTAAACAAATATCTTCGGTTGATATCCTGTATTTAAACACAACTCTTTATATATAGACCACTAAAGACTTTACCCAAACATAATGGTATGTTTTGGATATCGATCAATGAAAATAAAATGTGGAACTACCTGAAACATTATTATCTTGATTATTTATATTCATTAAAAATGATAAGCATAGAAATTATCCATGATTTCAGTGAATTGATATAACATAATAAGGTGATCTAATACATCCCAAATAACATTATTATTATAATAATTGTTGGTGAAATCGATGGAAGAATCAGTGGTTATGTTTTCCCATTTCCAATCTATAATGTTTAATTGTTGTAACAACCACTTATAACTCAAATTCTACGTATTAAATTTCTGATATAAAAATTATTGGGATAAAAATTGACAATTTAGACTATCATTTTTCCAAAATAATCTCTATATTAAATTTAAGAATCTTTTTACATTAAGGATGAAAACAGAATATTTTTCAAGATACATCATCTTACAACACTTCCATCAATTCTATTATTAATAGGACACATACACAGTTCCTAAAACATTTTATTCCATCATAATATTTGTTTAATTATTGAACATTTATAACCTAATTCTAAATTTCCACATATTTTTTTAATGTATTATTCATCCTTACATGGATTGATATTTGGTCAAATATTTAAGAAAGACATCCTTTATCCATGACATTAAATATTTAAAAATCCATCATTTTTTTATCGAGAAAAATATTAAGCTTTGATATTTTTGTCATGTATAAGATATAATGTTCCTTTAAATATACATATTTTCCTTTTTTTCTTAGCCATGGTGGTAATTAATTCTTAATGCCTACACTGGGATGCACACTTTTACCTGTTTGAGGAGGACACACTGATTGTTTCCCCAAATTCCCTCTTTCCAATGGTGGGAGACATTTGAGGCTTATTCAGGGTAATTTTCACCTTGAATGAAACAGGATAATGGGATGTTGGTTCCCCCTTCTGTGGATTACTCCTCGGAACTTCTCACCCGGTTTGGGTCTCCCTTATATTATAAGATGTTGTTCGTGAAACTCTTCACATTACTATATCATCATGGGCGTTGGTTAAATACAATGCTTTTTCAGGGCATTCCAAGAAATCCGGTAAAGGTAGAATCCTTCAGTCGAGGTACTAGTCATGTTGGACATCACTAGAATGTCTAGAAGCTGGAACACTGGCATGTATGAGATTCTTCCCCTTTTTATGGGGCTTCTCAAGTGCGCAGAATCCCGATGAATCCCTCATTGAAAGAAGGTAATTATATTCCATGGGCATGTATCTGAGGTTTTTATTAGCTTCCCATGATTAAGACAGGGAATTACGTGGTTTTAACATCTTGTAGGGATGGATCTGAGTGATCGGAACACTGATTGGTGTGGATCAAATAGGGGAAACCCTTGGATAGAACACTGATGTTAGGGCTAATGCATTGTTAGGTAACTGATTACTACAAGGGGAGTGAGAAAGTGGGTGGTATGATCTCACCGGGATGTGGCGACCCATATAGGAATGAAGATGTATAATGGATGGTTGAGTGGAGTGGGTGGGAGGAACAAAATGGAACCATCATGATGGTGATACTATGTCATGCATTAGCAATGAAGAGGATTCCTACATATCCATGATATATGGAATCAAAGTTCATGTAGTTCGTTTGGGTGATGGGACACCTTAGGAGGCAACCCATATGGATGAGGCACAGAGGAAATGAAACATCTGGGTTGGGGAATGACCTTCCTAAAACACATAGGCTCAAGGAAAATACTAGGATAAGACACGGGTGATGGGCCTGAACCTTAGGGAGGTTTCTTATGCACCTTTCCTTGGCTAGGATCAAAGTCAATGTAGTTCAAAATTGGGTATATAATCGGTGTGTGCACAGAGGACAACAACCCAATGATATATTGGGTATTACGCATGCTTAATAGCCCATGTTGGTCTGATACCACTGGGGTGTACAAGACATGTGGGTCCAAATGAATGGGACGAAAATGGCCTACAACTAGGTTGGTGATGAAAATAGCATACCACTTAATAGGGATCACGATGGATTACTTTTGGATGGGGATCACAACGGCGTAGCACTGGATACGGATCACAATTGCTTACTACTAGATGTGGTTTACAATATCTAACCACTGAATATGGGATAATTTAGTGTCATGTGGGACAAAAGGGCATACAATTTAACATCATGAAGGACGAGGGTGGACTAACATGTAGTGTTCAGGACTGATAAGATTTTGGTTTGAACCTTTGGGAGGCTTCCTATGAACATTTCCTTAAGAATGATCAATGTCCACGTAGTTCAGATGGTGTTGGTGAGCCAACATGAATGGGATGAGACCATTGATTTTTGGGACTGAACCTCAGTAAGGATTGCTATTTATCTTTCCTTGGCAAGGATTAAGTTCGGAAAGTTCGGGAAATGGAACCAGTTTAGCAGCATGCAGGACGATGGTGAACCAACGTGAAAGGGGTCAGGTCAAATGGGTGATGGGCTTGAAACTCTGGAAGGATTCTTATGTACCTTGGTTAGGAAAGGATCGAAGTCTATGTAGTTTGGAAATATTTGTTGGGATTACACTCTAGGGCATCCTAGATAAGATGCCATGGTTGATGCATACTCCAATCCCACGAGTGTCAAGCTTGGTTTGAGAAACAAGTGGAAGAAAAGACTTGACATTCACATCATGAAAGATGTGTCTGTGGGAAGTGAAGTGGGGATTACACATGGTAAGTGGACTAAAAATGAAATATGGGCTTTTGTGTGGTTCACATCCAAAAGATGAAACCAAGTATTACACGTGGTTAGTAGCCTAGGGAGATGAGATCGGGACTTACTCTGTGATACAGCCTGGGTGGTGACAAATCTCATATAGATAGAGATGTGATGATGAAGTTCTCGGTGCCCATCCCACCCTCTGGTCCTTAGCACATGAGAATAACGGAGGAGTAATGGTACAACCTCTTGCAAGAAATTCTTGGTTCTAACCCCACAATGGTTGCCATTTCTCCATGGACAGGCACCACTCCGACAAAGAGGATCTCATTCCATGTGAGGAAGATCCCACTTCCGCGAAGATGAGCAGGTGTTGGAGATGACTTAGACGAGGCACCCTGCATATGATTCGTGGGGTGAGGTCACAGTTTAACGTCATGTGCTTATGAAATTGTTTCTTGGGAGTTTAATGTCATGTAGCTTGAATGAGGTGGGTTCACTCCTCACCCATTGGAAATTCATAACTGATACCCCCCCCATCCTTGGGGAAGGGAAGTCAAAATCATTGTTTTGAGGAAGGGTGTCATTGAGAGATCCAATGAGGGGCCCATGTTAGAATGGCTATACAATGGTCCAATAGTCGTTAGCATGCCTATGTGGAGATGCATGATGATAAGCAATGAAATAGGAAGTGCTGCCCAAGAGACATTGAAATCACTTCATTCAAACTAGGTGGGTCACACAAGAAAAGGAGTTACAGAGCAAAGGGGTTCATAGGAAGAATATTTGCGAAGCTCTGGTTCTCGATGTAGGGGAGGGGCTTCGCGAAGTGGTATGCTTCGTGACGTGAAGTGGCCAAACCTAGTCATAGAGAATATGTACGTATTGAAGGTGATTTGTTAAGTTGAATGTCTTTTGAGGAGAAATTATTCGTGAAGAAATGGTGAACTACAAAAACATAGAATTGTTATGTGATGTGCTTCGGTATGCATTGTCACCCCTTCAATGCATATTGTGTACATGTGCATGGTGGGAACTTAGTAAATCATAGGTTCTCCATGAAGACCCGAGTCCACTTGGGGATATACTTCCTTCGTAAAGGCTTGTGGGCTTTGGGAAGTGAATCTACCTTTGAAGAGATGTTGAATTTAAGCAAAGGAAAAGAAACTTCCGGATGATAATGTATCTTGGAGAGCTCACGCTTCACAGAGGATAAATTTCTTCACAATTTGAAATCATAGGAGAATGTTAAAAGGATCCATCCTTTGGGGTCATGGGGAGACTGGTATTTATAGGAAACAAGCTCTAAAAAGAATATATTTCTTGACGTGAAGACACGTGGTATTTTTCCGTAACCGCATAGCCTCCCACCTATTTTCTCTGTAGCAGCATCGCAAATGTCAATCTGGTTCTCAGAGCCTCCCCCCTCCTAGCTCTATAGTGGCTTCCCAAATGTCAATCTGATTCAAGAAGCCTACATCCTCCTTACTCTGTAGTGGCATCTCAAATGCCAATCTAGTTTGCGGGGCCTTTCACCTCCTTGATCCATGGTGTCTTCGTAGAGGGGGTAGCTTTGCATCGGTCATGGTGTTGTGGGGCACCATGTATGAGATTTGGGAGGAATCCCCAAGGGCTCAGAATTTTCGCTTCCTCTTCCCAAATTTTGGTGCCAACGAATTCACCCTCTTAGTCATGGATCTGAGGAGAAAGCGAGGTTCTGAGTATGAGGGTTAATATCCCAAACTCCTCAGACAATTTAAAATAGGTCTCGTGAATCCGGCTTGTGAGGCAATGGGGTTGCATGCGAGGTGAGAGATCCACGATTCTTTTCGTGGTCGGATGCATCACAAAGCGAAAAGGGTCATCGCTTATAAATAGAGTAGGTTGTCCTCTGTTTTTTCCTTTCTCACCTCCATGATTA
Source organism: Viscum album (assembly GCA_963277665.1). Taxonomy (NCBI): domain Eukaryota; kingdom Viridiplantae; phylum Streptophyta; class Magnoliopsida; order Santalales; family Viscaceae; genus Viscum; species Viscum album. The sequence continues at coordinate 523,328,020 of OY728160.1, forward strand.
AAAATTTAGCACTCTGGATTACTAAATCACAAAAATACTAAAAGATTTCTCTCTGTGAATTCGGCATTCCACTTCCTGGTGCAGAGCGAGTCTTCGAATCCATAGTGGTGCACACAGCAGTTTTCTCTTGAATGCCGGGGAAAGACTTCATGATCTCTCTGATGGTGCCATGTTTCGAAAATGGGGTACGCAAACGAGCTTCGAAAAAGAGATCCATAAACCAAAAAAATGTCTAAATATCAAAAACTGAAAGGCTCGCCATGATGCTTCCATGGAGGATCCATGAGAACCATGCCGAGATGGGGGAAATGGAAGATAGTTTGGGTATAGGGGAGTTCGTACGAAGCCATTCTGACCATAATTCATTTGTAGAGATAATTTTAGGGAGTCAGAAGGACTATCCACTCTATAGGAGGCTGCCTCTATATAGATTCGGCCTTAGGGATGATGTCTTCATCCCTGAAACATGTAGGGACTAGCCAGCTTATAGGTTCAAGAGCATTCCATTCCAGTACCAATGTTTTAGGGCTGATGATGGACATACATGACAGGACTTCATGAATGTCATCACTGACTATCAATACAATAATGTGAATAATGTTGATAGGAAGGGGTTGAAACTAGAGGCAACTCCCCCTTTGTACCATACAATTTTGAAGGAAGCCTTGGGGAACCCAAATAAGGGGTTGTCCAATGAGTGGGATCTATGCCAGGGCAGAAAAATCATAGATGACTAGTCCTGGACCTACTAGGTAGGTTCCTCGTGATAAGAGTTCGGAGTAGAGCTAAATAGATTGGCCCTGTATAAGGAGGCTTTGGCCTCCCTATTCCATATTAGTCAACTTAAGCAGCTGATGTTGTAGTTTCTGAGCGGATGGTCTTGAGAACCAATAACTTCCCTTTTATCGATAGAGAGGTCAACATCAGTTTATGGGACATTAATCATATCTCATGGGTCCCAATAGTAGGGGGTGATGTATGATGAGTTCCTACCGATTATGTGTGCATGGGATGATCTGGAGCAGATTCCACCACTGGAAATGGCATTGATGGACCTAGTGCCGAGACATGACAAGCAGTCGGTGAGGGGCTTCCATTTCAAACGATGGTTCATGATGTTCTTGAAATTCCCACAAAATAGGAAGTTCACTATGAGGCCTCAGACTTTCCTGATGGAGGATCAACGAGGAATGGAGCACATGTACTGGTGGATCTTGAAGGATATCCAGTGGAATATGTGGGGATTCAATGTCAGTACTGAGCCGCAGCCGGTAATAAGGTTGGAAACATTCATTGCAGCACTAATTTGTGGTTGGATCTTTCTTGTGAGAGACATGAACATGGGTGTGTGACCGATCATGTTTGTCATGGCATCAATGTTGGCAACAAGGGGATGTAATAACCTTGGGATTTAGATGCTCAACATGCTATAAAGGACATTGTTCCATATCATCAAGGGGAAGAAGGCACAAAAAATATGTAGTCTATTCCACCACATGTATGGGTGGATAGCGGCGCATGTCAGTGGGATCTATGAATTCATGAACCCCATATCCCCCCAGGACTGAATTTACACCCATCCATTCTGATTAATGTGGGGATATTTCTGGCCAGGCTGACCATGAAGGTGGTACTGAACTGAGTCTGGAAGGTAAACAAGTTAAATTTCCACCCATTCCCATTACCAACAGATGTGTTCACTGATTACTTTGGGGGAATATAATAGAATGGGTCCTAACTTTTGGACTTTTGGGGTGGACTACTGGTGGAATGGGTGCATTGCGAGTCCCTTTGTGAGTTGTACACCCCTCATCAATTTTCATGGTAGTTTCAGTGCATGTAATGACTGGCCCCACGAGCCTATTTGGGGGTGAACTATGAGGATCACCTGTGCATGATGGGGAAGATGTGGATAATGTTCACATTGGAAGATGAGAAGATTTGGAATAATATGCCTCCACCCACAGTCGTCTTTGAGCTAGTGAAAGAGTATGCCATGAGTTGGGAGGCGTCGTACGCTGGGGAAATGCAGAAGATGCCAACAATTCGGTCCAACAATGGGGTGCCTTCTCCAACCTCAAGGTTAGGGTCGGAAGGTAGTGAGAAAATATCATGGTGTTGGGGTTGTAGTGGTAGCGAGACCTGCACTAGTCGAATGGGAAGAAGTTGTGGTTCCAGCGGCAGCATCAGACTCGATGGTTGTAAAGAAGTAGAGTCATCCAAAGGGGAGGCCCCAAAGGGGATTACATATGATATCAAAACGGGCTCCAGGGAAGTGGCTACACCATATATACATGCTAGAGAATGATGTATTCTCGAAATCATGGGACATCTGGGATGTAAAACAGTAATTCCACAAACCATTCGAGATGTGGCAACACCTAGAATATCTCAAGATGGATTTTGTTTTGGTATGGTCTCTATCAAGGCTGGCTTTGCAGTATTACATGCAGAGGCAAAGTAATACCTAGCTGGTTTGGAGGACTTCATACACTCCCAGGGTGCCCCGAGTCCAATGATAGATCAGGTAATGGTGATGATGCATCATACGACCCCTATGCAGTTGTCAACTTCTTAATGGATGGATTTCATCCCTTTTCTGGATGAATCGGATGAGCCCTCCAGGCGGGAGAAGGACGGTAGAGGGAGACCATTGGAGGATGATGAAGTTAGTGATTCCGACATTGAACATGAAGTGTTTGTAGAGAATCTCTAGGTAAAACTTTGACTACCTTCCCCGTGATATGATTTTAGGTTACTTTGGATTCTTCACTAGAATTTTAACTATACAAGAGGGCTTTATATGCAAAACCTACTCCCACCATACAGTTTATGCAGTAGTGGGGCCTTCCGGATCTATTCCCATGGCTATAGTGATTACCATGTATAGTGGGGCTGGGACACCATAGGTGGTTGTTCTGGTGTTTTCATACATACCAACAATATATGGAGGGCCATGCCTCAGGGTCCAAATAGAAATCAACCCATAATGAGACTGAAAATTTGATCTCTATAAGTCTCTTTCACAAAATTCATACCTGACACCCATTGATCAGGTTAACTAATTTCCATGCACTTCTTGGTATGCACAGTTCTACAAATTGTGTGGACTACCATAGAAAGGTTATTTAGTACTATCAAAGGTGTGTTTCCTTGGGGATTGTTGGTGGTCGTGGAAGCGGATGACCAAACTAACCATGTTGTGGTGCTCCCAACCATTTATGGGACAGTTAGCAAGAAATATCCTGAGATCATTGAGCAGGGATCTGGTGATGAAGATCTATCAGACAACATTGGTCCTTACATAACCTATCAAACATTAGATGCATACCATGCTGATGAGTTCTTGGGGGAGTCCCTCGTGTATGAGCTCGCTGACCCCACGGATCAGGAAAAGACGACCTCTGATGAAGAGGATAGCACAATTGCACATTATTGGCCATGGAAAATGATTAAGAGATTCATTGGTGATACCCCTCAAGCCCAATGGATAGACTATCCAGGGAGGCATGATTCTCGGCTGCGTGAACTAAGCGTTGGGGGAGTGGATTCCCAACATCCTCACATGCTTTCCTAGGACCTCAAGGTAGAGAAGATTTGGGAATAACATTGTGGCCTTGGTGTGGGATGTCAGTAGAGAAAAGAGGTGAACATGAATAGGCTTCATGGGGAGAAAATTATTTTCAACGGCTGCACATCCGAGAAGATAAGCATTCCTCTTTCCCCACCGCACAATCTAATCTCAGATTGTGGATACAGGCGCACCTGGGAATGGCCGAAGAGAAGATGAAGAAATCCACCATAGAGATGGATTTTTTATAGAATGATGAGGAGTGGGACACGATTGTGGCTAACAAATGGTACCCCATTACTTTTGAGGATGAGTGAGAACTGAAGAGGTGACAACAGATCCTAGATACCACGATCCAGAGGGTGGCGGAGAAGCAACATTCTATTAACGAGGTATACCCGTCTATGGGTGGGGTTGGTCCTCGAGTACTGTGATGCATGTAACTTCTGAAAACAATATCATTCTTTTATTATGTTTTCTAGAAGAATTCATGATTCCAATTATTAGCTTTGTTATGTTACAAGTATTTCACATTTGTGAAACATCTGGTGACCAATCCCTAATCTCACATGGGTCGGTACCGATTCAATAAAAAATGGATGACCACCATGTTATTACATCTGAATATAAGAGTGAAAACCATGCTTCGGGCATCTAGGGATTGAACAACTAGTGTGGATTTTTGGGAAGAATGAGAGTGTCCTGAAAGGAGAATGAAGATCTCAGAACAATCGATGTGTCATCTTCCCAATGTGCTATAGTTTTTGTGTGGGGTTAAACTAGGTGCGTTGGAATTAATCTGAACACATGGTAGTGGAAAGTGTGAATCATGATACCAATGATTCAAAACAGAGTATGGATGGAGTGACAATGAAGGATAACATTATACCATGTTTGAAACACAATATCCTTATTGTGTTAGCCTGAAATGGGAGTAACAAATGGGGACCAACCAATGAACATGTTTGGAACAGAGGTCCACACTCGAAATGTCATCCATTAGTCTTCCAAAATGTTAGCCTAGGATAGTGGGCGAGCCATAGGTTGAGCGTCCATACTTTTAGGGGGTTCTTTTAGACATGAAATAGGAAGATCTTCCAAATAAAGGGCATGAAAATGATGGAGGGTGTAGTGATTGGTTGTATGAATGGAGTCCAATACTCCAAAAATTATCCCACCATGGTGGAAATACATTAGGTGGGTGAATCTGTCTGATCAGGGATAAAACATACCTCTGAACATGACCTCTCATGTAAGGACCTATAATGCTCTGTAGCATTATTTCATACCAAATAGGATGATTGACATGGAGTTTATCGTCATACTGTGAGAATGGAGCACAATGTATAAACTTCATACTCCTTGGACTAAAATCGGGGTTGAGAGGCCATATGGGTTAATGACCCTTGGTCTGGGCCCGTGGTGGAGTTCCTAGGCATTTCTATATATCCCATAAGGGTGAGAATCAATACAAACATAGTTCTTAATCATGGAGTGGCTAGAGGCCAACACTGATTGGGGAAATCCTCTCTGGCAAGGGATATGGTGCATCATATGATTAACATGGGGAATCCTGAACACGATCAATGTAGAACCGAAGATTAATTTAGTTTGTTAAAGACATGTATACCACAAAAGGGAATGTGTGGTGTGGTACATACCATGAAGTGAATGAGGACCTTATGGAACCACAACACACCACATTCTCCAAGGACAATCCTTAAGTCAAGGTACCGAAGGTGAAAACTAGGTTGGGCCCAAGACATGCTGTTTGGCAGTTCCTACATAACCCCTAAGGATGGAAATCAAGACACTCAAAGATCTATGAGTGCAGTTTAACGTGATGTGGGATGATGAAAGGCTTGTGTGTCCTGGCTGCGCAAGTACACGTCCTACCAAATCTACTAATCCCCTTTGAGTCGTGCTCAATGTGGGAAACAATGAGTAGTGATGGGAAATTCTTAGTACCGAGAGGCACACAATAGCGACAATGGGACGTTGGGTGAATGACGTCCCCATAATACTTCCCCACCTATATAACACAGCTAGAAGCACGAAGGGGTAAAGCCGAGTATGTTGGAATCCCAATTGATCATAAGGAAGATGAAAAATGTGAATTATGATGCTCGAGATCTGGACCACAATGATGGTAGTGTGACTATAGGGGATAATTGTTGACTGTGTTCGAAACACAACATCCATAACGTGTTAGCTTAGAATAGGGAAAGATAAATGAGGGTCAACCACTGACCATGTTCGAAACCCGGGACCTATCAAAAATCTCGTATGAGGTCCTCATGGACATTGGAAGAGGATGAGGATCCAAATGACGGGCTCATGAAGCTTGGACATGGAATGAGGGAACGTCCCTATGAAAATTTCATACTTTGGGCTCTTTGTATCAATACATCCGAGTATGACAATAAGACATATCCGATAGATGGGATCGAGTCCCTTTCCAATGACATGGGTCCTGGGGTTGCTTGCTTCTAGCTTAAGGTCGTACGATGTGTCATACACTATGGGACAAACAAGCTTTTGCGACGGGATTAATTCACATCGCAAATAGTCTTTCCCAGAAGTTATTTACGAAGGGGGGTTCGTTCTGTCGCAAAAGGTAATGTGCGGTTTGGCGCGGGTTGCACGCCAAAGCGCAGGAAGGTTATTTGCGATGAGGGCATCCCCTTATTGCCAATAGTGTGTCGGTCGGAGGAAATTTTCAACGGGTCCCGTCGCAAATACCAGCAGCGGTAAAGGGTTTTTTGTGACGGGATGTTGTCTCACCGCAAAAGGTATATCGGCATGCCACCTTTGGCGATCGGGGCTGTCCAAAATACACTTTTTACAACCGACAACAATTAATGCGGTTGATGGTATTTCCGACGGGCCCCGTCGCAAAAAGTGTTTTTTGCGACGTGAATCCAGTAAAAAATAGTCCTTTCACAACTAATCTAACCTATATATACCCCCCTCCATTTTCATTATCTTCCCCTCATTTCTCACTTCCTCTCTCTCTCTTTATACTTTGTTTTTTGAGTGCAAATTCTCTGAGTTAATTTTTTTAGGGAGAATATTTGATGTTGCTTACATCAAATGGATATCATGTTTAAAGGTAATTATATTTTATTTAATTTAGTATTTATTTCTTTTTTAGGTTAATTTTAATTATTGTTGATTAGTTGTAATTAAATTTGATTTAAATTGTTTTGATATCTGTATTAATTTTTTATAATAAATTGAAATTTTTAATACTAATTCTTAATAATTAGAAGTAATTAATAATTTGTAATAATTAGTGATAATTAAAAATTAATAATTATTAATGACAAATAGTATAGTTTTTAAATAATTACTCGTAATTAGTAATTAGTAGTAGTAAATTGTATTTTTAATATCAATTAACTCTAATTACTAATAATTATGTATAATTTGTAATAGTTATTTCAAATTAGTAATAATTACGGGTAATTAGTAATAAATATGAATAATTATTAATAAATAGAATAGTTACTAATAAATATGTATAATTAGTAATAAATATGAATAATTAGTAATAAATTAGAATAATTACTAATAAATAGGTATAATTTGTAACAAATAGTAATAAATACAAGTAATTTGTAATAATTAGTAATAATTAGTAATAATTAGGAATAAATATGAATAATTAGTAATAATTAGATTTAATTAGTTTTAATTAGTAATAATCAGTTATAAATAGTAATAAATAGTAATAAATAGTAATATAGGAATAATTAGTAATAATTAGTAATAAAATGTAATAAATAGTAATAAACAGTAATAATTAGTAATGATTAATAGTAAAAAGTATTAAATTGTAATAAATAGGAATAATAGGAATAAATAAGAATAAATTGAAATAATTAGTAATAATTATGAATAATTAGAAATAATTAGGAATAACTAATAATAATTAGTAATAATTAGTAATATTTAGTAATAATTAGTAATAATTAGGAATAACTAGTAATAATTAGGAATAATTTGGAATAATTTGGAATAATTAGTAATAATTAGCAATAATTTTTAATAATTTGGAATAATTAGTAATAATTAGGAATAATTAACAATAATTAGGAATAATTAAGAATAATTAGGAATAATTAAGAATAATTGGGAATAATTAGGAATAATTTGTAATAATTAGCAATACTTAGTAATAATTAGTAATAATTAGTAATAATTAATGATAATTAGATATGATTAGAAATAATAAGTAATAAATATTAATAAATAGAAATAAATAGTAAAAAATAGAAATAAATAGTATTAATTAGTTCTAATTTGTAATAATTAGTAATTAATTGAAATAATTAGTAATAATTACTAATAAATAATAATAAATAGTACTAAATAGTACTAAATAGTACTAAATAGTAATAAATAGTAATAAATAAGAATAAATTTTAATAAATAGTAATAAATAAAAATGATTATTAATAAATATTAATAATTAGTAATTATTAGTAATAATTAGTAATAATTAGTAATAAATAGAAATAAATATTAATTAGTAGTAATAATTAGTAATAAATAGTAATAAATAGTAATAAATAGTAATAATTAGTAATAAAAATTAACATATAGCAGTAAATAGTAATAAATAGTAATAAATATGATAAAATAGGAATAAATATGAATTAATAGGAATAAATAAGAATAATTATGAATAATTAGGAATAAACATGAACAATAAGAAATAATTAGGAATATTTAGTAATAATTAATAATAATTAGAACATAATTAGTAATAAATAGTAATAATTAGTAATAATTTGGAATAATTAAAAATAATCAAAAATAATTAGGAATAATTAGGAATAATTTGGAATAATTTGGAATAAATATGAAAAAATTGTAATAATTAGTAATAATTAGTAATATTATGTAATATTTAGTAATATTTAGTAATAATTAGTAATAATAAGTACTAATTAGAAATAATTCATAATAATTAGTAATAATTAGTAATAATTAGTAATAATAATTAATAATTAGTCATAAATAGTAATAAATAGTAATAATTAAGAATAAATAAAAATAAATAGGAATAATTATGAATAATTTGGAATAAATAGAAATAATTAAAAATAATTTGGTAGATTTAGTAATAATTAGTAATAATAAGAAAAAATTAGTAACAAATACTAATAATTAGTAATAATTAGGAATAATTAAAAATAATGAAAAATAATTAGGAATAATTAGGAATAATTATGAATAATTTGGAATAAATAGGAATAAATACGAATAAATAGGACTAAATTGGAATGAATAAGAATAATTATGAATAATTTGTAATAATTAGTAATAATTATTAATAATTAGTAATAACTAGTAATATTTTGTAATAATTAGTAATATTTAGTAATATTTAGTAATAATTCATAATAATTAGTAATAATTAGTAATAATTAGTAATAATAATTAACAATAAGTAATAAATAGTAATAAATTGGAATAAATTGGAATAAATAGCAAAAAATATGAAAAAATGGGAATGTTGGTCAGAGTGGATACTCAAGTGGGGGGTTAATTGAGTTCCAATAAAAATTGTTGTTCAAAATAATTCTTTTAAAATCCCCCAATTTAAAAACACAGTTAAAATGTTGTGAATATATATAGAGTGTAAATGTTAAATCAGTTTCTCAAAGATTAATTCGGACTCAATTGACATAATCTAAAGATTAAATGAACTTTTGAAACTAACTTACAGGTTTACAATAATTATAAACACTTGGTAATTTAACTATCAAAGTAGCTTTAAAATAGTTTTGTATTTCAAAGTAATAGTAGTGGATTATGAAATAAATATATATAGAATGATTATGACATATACTAAAAAGCACAGTAGAGATAACCAAGATGTTCAGTCTCATACCGAGACTTAGTCCTCTCAACAATTTATATAAATTGACCCACACACTGGATCAGTGGTAAACAATAGTATACTATTATCCAGGTCCAAAGACCTCTACCAAAATTCTACGTGGGAAACACAAACAACATCACATAGGCTGTATAGGTCTTACTCGACCTCCACCACTATCCATAGTGTGAAACCAAGCATTATTAAGTTTGAGTAAGGATTTAAGAATCCTCTAGTTTAGCTTAGGAGACAGTGTGTGTGTAAAATAATTATGGTACACACACTACTCGAAATGTAATGATAGAATCACTAAAGAAATCGAGAAAGTGTTTAGAAAAGCTTTAGTGATTGGCAGTGTAGCTCTAGACTCATTATATTTATCAGATAAGCTTCTAAGTCCTTCTCTGGTTTTTGTTCAGAAAACACAGTATCGTTTTCTTCCTTGGTTCCAGGTTCAGCTTCAGCTTACCAGCTTGAGTGCATGAAGTGTTTGTTGTAGTCCTTCACTCAAGATGCAGCTTGTGTTATTCTTGAAAATGAGTAGCTTCGTGTATGTCCAGTGTTCTTAGAGTATGGATTTAGCCTTTCAAGAATACGCCATGTTTGAATGATGGTCAACCCTTTTCTTTTTCACCCATGTGCCTTCGTAGTTCCTTGATGCTTGTCATATTCACACCCAGTGTTCTCTACTTCTCATCACTTTCATTATATTTAGATAGGTGTTTATCTTACCTTTTATAGATTTTAGCTCTAGCAAATTGGAATGATTACCTTTTTAATGGGTACTAGGTACAGTTCCCTAACATGGCAACAAAGATCGCTAAATAACATTTAATGCATTAAAAAAATAAAATGTAATTGTTATATTAATAATGAAATAGTATTGAGAGTAGAGAGTTTGACTATTTGGTCAATTTGTAGCTCGTGTTGGTAAATGTGTACGGTGGACTTTGTGTAGAAGGTCCTTCCATCAGTAGCTCTTTCCCTTACATCGATAGCTCTATATACCAGTGACTTCATTCCATCAGTTGCACTAGTTTCATCGCTAGCTCGATGTATTGGTGATTTTACTTGTATTGGTAGACTTACTCTACCGGTAAATATCTGTGAACTAGCTCTATCGTTAGACTTATGACTATCGGTAGCTCTTATACATCAGTAGCTCTGGTCTGTTTGTTAGTTGGTAGCTTGATAGACTGGTTCTTTCGGTAGACTTGGTGTCTGTCGGTAGCTCTTGTACATGTTGGTGACCTTTTTGTATCGGTGAATCTATCTATCGGTAGACTATGTCTATCGGTAGACTGAGTACGGGTAGCTCTTTATCAGTAGCTATACGCATATTTGTCACTTAACACTTGTCTGTTTTATGAAAAACATATCTGAATGGGTTAGAAGAACTTCATAAATCATATCAACATAGTTTGACATGGATTAAAATATATTAGGGATAATTTTAATATTATTATCAATTTGATCTTAGATTGAAACAATTAATATATAGAAAAACATTATATTGAGATTATCAAAGTATATGAAAGCATAATTGGGATTATCATAGCTGGTGATGTCAACAATCTCCCCCTTTTTGATAATCACAACCTGTGATATTATCAATTTAAAATAGTGAGCAGTTGTATCAGAGGATATATCATTAAATGTAATTAGCTCAGAGAAACAGTATGTTATCAAACATAATGGTCAAAGGTGGAAGAAAAATTGATAGTATCAGAGATAAAACTAAATGTATTGATATCAGAAGTAAAATTTAGTGGCATAAAAGTTAGAGAAAATGGTATTAGAGAATGAAATGTTATAGTATAAGAGGAGTAAAGCTTGATAGATTTTCCATAGATAAAAATTTCTCCCCTTTTCTTTAATATATCTCCCCCTGGTTGAATATTTCTCCCTCTTTGATACTTAGAGAGTATTTCTACCCCTTTGTAAAATCATGGTAAAATATTTCTCCACCGTTGTGATAATAAAAAATTGGGAAATCATAGAGAAGAGGAATAAAAATAAAAATGAGAAAAGAGATAAAAACTGGTTTCATTTCATGTTCCAGATAAGGGACAAAGAAATAAACAAAATATAATGGATTCATATAAAATTGTCAAGCCATGTGTTCAATCCACATCCGCAATGTGTGATTTTCCATTGGGACTAGAAGAGGATTCAGGTGATGTGGTTGGAGGTGAGGACTTAGGAATCCCAAAAATGATCATTGGAGGCTGAGCCACAGAAACTGTTCGTGTTCTGTACTAAGGGGATCATTGAGTGATCATAGGACTGAGGCTTCAAATTGATTTAGCAAGAGTTATCTAAAATGGAGAATCAGTAGAGGCAGAGGCTGGTAAGGCAGGAGGGAAATCACGGGCCTAGCATCAACATGCAGAAAAGGCAGCAACAGATTTCTGAATTCCATAATTATTCCTCCTCCTCTCTTCATAGCAGATATGAATTCTTCCTTGTTCCCCATATACTTTTCCAATGCTGGATTCAATTACCTTAGCTTGCTAACTTGTTCTCTGAAAGCTTGATTATTAGGAGGAAACTTCATATTTTCTATTAGAAGATTGAAGTGATTGTTGAGTTGATTCTTGGTAAAAATGATAGAGAAATAGAGGTCCACCTTATCTTTCACTTCTTTCTGAGAGGAAGAAGCATCTCTCATGTAGTCTTGGACTATCTTTATTGTCTCTCTAGTAGAATCTCTGGTAGAAAGAACAACTCTGCTCAGCTCGGATGAGTCTACAGAGCAACTGGTTGAAGCTAAACAAACCTCCTCTTTCATCACAGCTTGAATTTGATTCAGATCCACTGAGTATTTAGATGCAACAGAACCAATAGAGAAGGTTACTATGTCATTGATGTTATTTTTCAACCCACTAATCGGATTTTGAACATGAGAGTCATGGGTTTTAACGTGATCTTTCATGGAAGTTTTAAAACATTCAAACACTGAAACCATCTGGCTTACCACACTCCTGACAGAGGCTAAGTCCTTGTCTGCTTGGGATTTTGAGATCATGTAAAAGTCTAAAGAAACAACAGATTCCATTAGTGTTTCAAGATCTGCTTCATGTCTAGAAACTTGAGTCTGGAAGTCTTTAACTTTTTCTACTATTTCTGCCATGATGATTGAAAAATTACAACCTATAGAGAGTTCAAATGATCATTCCAACGACTTAGTCTCTTCCGCAAAACAATGCTTTATCTCAGGAACTGATTCATTAAAATATTCTTTTATCTCATCCTTCATGGATTCCAAATCATCCCTTGTGATCATATCAGTAGGTGCAACTGCAGTGGGTACTCATTCAGATGTTAAACTAACCACTGAGTCAGTCATGATCTATTTTACTAAAGATACCATAGAATATTCCATATTTGTTACCTCTTCCAAAAAATTGTCTTAACGTTTTTCTTTAAAATATCTAGGTCAGGCATTCAGACCACATCTTGAGGTAGTAACTCAGTTTCAACATCATAAGTAATCTTAGGTCTATTCTGAGAAGCTTCATTGTCAGAATCAGAATAGTCTAAACCATAGACTATAAAACATGGGTCTTCTACCCAATCTTCAATTCCAACAGCCACTATAACACTTCCAACATTTGTTTTATGGTCCCCCTAAATTGGTGCATCCTCAATTAGGATGACAACATTCTCATCATCATCATAAGGTCTTCTTTTCTCAGGATAATCTTCCGCTATCAATTCATTCTCTGCAATAACTGGAGGGTCCTCTGAATTAGGTACAGCTTCTTCCACTTCTATCGCATCCTTAGTAGAGACTAATGATTGTCCAATCACTGGACTCAAGATCAAATCAGATGATAGAGATGCTTCAATTTCATGAACATCTTCTTCATTCTCTACAGCAGCCACTTCAACATCCTCTAAAGCAGCCTTTTCATTATCTCATTTATGTTGATCTAGATATTCAGAAGTTGGGCTAGGAGGTATGTCAGGGTCTCCTCCTTCATCAGTAGAGGACTCTTCCTCTTCTAAATCATCACTGTATTCTGGCTCCTTGTCATCAGGTCCTAGACCTGGATCCCTCACATCTTTGGGTCTTGAAGGATGATACACATGATTAACTTTTTCATACACCTTCTGGTAATCATTGACCCATTCTCCACTCCAAGGGTTCCAATTGATCCTCATGTATTTGTAGACTGTAGAAGTGATACAAAATTTATTCCTTACTACCATTGTCTCCTCTTGATACACAGCTACCCCTTTTACCTTAATCATCACAGAAATTAACTTAGCAAAGAATATGACATTTGTCTTTGATTTTGGCCTTGTCATGTCTTCCATTTGGATCTTCATCAATCTGCATAGATTAAATTTTACACAATGTCGTAAAAGAAGCAGAAGATAGATATTCTGATATCTAAAATTGGAAAAGTCTCCTCTCCATTGTTTCGAGACTTGTTGCACAATTTTGAACAGCAATCTGTTCTCTCCATCCATTTCAACAGCAACTACATGTCTTTGACTTCCATCACCAGTCTGCTCTTCCAAATAAGTCTCGTAGTCGAAAATATCACTGGTAGGTGGCATGGATCTCTATACATATCTAGATACCCCTTTATGGGGAACATTTAAGCACTCATCCCATTCAACAGATGAAAATGATATCTCATTTCCATTCACCAATTAAGCTACTCGATTTTCATTCTCAGATTTTTCAAAAGTTACAAACTCTTAAAACTGTTTCACTAACTTCGAAAAGTAGGGACCATGGTTGTTCGAAAAACACTCCACCCATTATTTATCTTCAAGTACTTTGAGCACTAAGGATTTTCTAGCCAGTAACTATTCTACACACAAATCCTTTTCAGTCACAATAACTCGATTTTTCATATGAGGATTTACTGGTCGTCTTCCTGATCTTGTCCTGCTAGAACTTCCACTTGCTTCTGGCATATACTATTGCTTATTTGCATTTAGCTCATCAGAAACATCTCTAACAGCAGGGAGTTTGGTTTTTTCCATCTATGATTCGATAGATTTAGGGTTCTCTATGGATTCGAGAGCTAAGGTTTGAGGGTAAAGTTTTGAGGCTCAGTGGATTTAAAAGTAGCTCGGACATTAGTTTTATCATTTAGGAATCATAAAATAATTAAATAAACTAAAATAACAGAAAAATGATTTAGATTCTAGAGGTAGACATAAGTTTAAAACAACGCACTCATCGGTAGGGTCTATAAGTGAGAATTCCTATCAGTAAGGTTACATCGGTGAGAATTCTACATCGATGAGAATTTTACATCGGTGAGAATTTCACCTCGGTGTGATGTTTACATCTGTGATAATTTTACATCGGTGAGAATTTCACATCGGCGAGAATTTTACATCAGTGAGAATTTTACATCGGTGATATTAGCTACAGATCAAGGTTAAACATACCTTACTCATGTCTAATGTAACTTAACCTCTCCGAACTCAACTGTTTAGTGAAAATATCGGCTAATTGATGTTCAGTACCAATAAACTCAAGAATAATATCACCCTTTTGGTAATGATCGCTCATGAAATGGTGCATTACATCAATGTGTTTGGTCATAGAGGGAGACAGAGGGTTCTTCGAAATTTTTATTGCACTAGTGTTGTCATAGTTGATAGAAACATGCTTAAATTCATATCCATATTACAAAAGAGTGTGTTTCATCCATAGAATTTGTGCACAGCAACAACCAGAAGCTATGTACTCTGCTTCGGCAGTGGACAATGCTACAGAATTCTGCTTTTTACTAAACCAAGATACAATGGATTTTCCCAAAAAGTAAAATGTTCCTGAAGTGATTTTTCTAACCAACTTGCAACCAGCTAAATCAGCATCTGAAGAACTCATTATATCAAAGGGTTGTCATTTTGGGTAAAACAACCCTATGTTTACAGTATGTTAAAGATACTTAAATATTCTTTTAACAGCTAGTAAATGAGATTCTTTTGGATTGGCTTGAAATCTTGCACACATACACACACTAAACATAATATCTGGTCGACTAGTAGTAAGGTAAAGTATGCTTCCAATCATACCTCTGTAATTGGTTTGATCCATTGGTTTCCCAGTTTCATCTACATTTAATTTACACACAATACTCATAGGAGTATCACTTTCCTTAATACCATCCAAACCAAGACGTTTTAAAAGATCCTTTTAATATTTACTTTGATTCAAAATTATACAATTTTCATTTTGGAAAACTTTAAATCCAAGAAAATATTTGAGTTCTCCCATTAAACTCATTTCAAATTCACTTTGCATACTCTTTGAAGTATGAGTACATAAAGAGTGTTTAGAAGATCCAAAAATAATATCATCAACATATATTTAAACTATTAAAACATCTTTAGAAATTCTTTTAATAAAAAGAGTTGGATCAACAATCACTTTAGTAAAACTTTTTTAAATAAGAAAATTACTAAGTCTATCATTACAAGATCTTGGAGCTTGTTATAAACCATATAGAGCTTTAGAATGTTTAAAACATTATTTAGAACATGTGGATTAGTAAATCCATGTGGTTGTTAACAAAAACATCTTCGACAATAAAACCATTTAGAAAAGCAATTTTAACATCCATTTGATATAACATGAAACATAGATGAGCAGCATAGACAAGTAAGATCCTAATAGCTTCTAATCTAGCTACAAGTGCAAAGGTTTCCTCATAGTCTATAACTTCCTCTTAAATATATCCTTGTGCAACTAGGCTATCTTTTTTTCTAACTTTGTTTCCAGATTCATCAACTTTGTTTCTAAAAACCCATTTAGTGCCTATTGTTAAAGTGTCCTTAGGTTTGACCACTAATTCCAAGAAATTGTTTCATTCAAATTGATTTTACTTTTCTTGCATATCCATTACCCAAAATTCATCATTGATAGAATCATTGACATTTTTAGGTTTTAGCTTTGAAAGAAAGGCTTGATGTTCAATCTGGTTTCTTAAAGAAGATATAGTCTGTGTCCCTCTATCAATATTACCAACAATAGTATCCAAAGGATGATTCTTTAGAATCCTTTTTGATCAAGTAAAGGTAGGACTAGAATTTTTAGGTTCATTTCCAAGTTCAGGTTCAATAGAAGCAGATTCTGAAATATGTCCAGAACTGGATATTTTTATAGAAGGTTCTTTAGATTTATCATTAAGGGCCAGAACACTCAAATCATCTTCAATATTTTCAAGAGAGGTTTTAGGCTCATGTAGATCATTTTCATCAAACATGATGTGAACATATTATTCCACACATTTGGTTCTTTTATTAAAGACTCTATATTCATTGCTAGTGGAATAATAACCATGAAAAAATCTTTCATCACTTTTAGAAGCTAACTTTTCCAGATTATCCTTTGTATTATCAATAAAAACATTATTGCCAAAGACTCTAAAGTAACTAACATTATGTTTTCTATTATTCTATAACTCATATGGGGTCTTCTTGAGAAATGTTCTAATTAAGAATATATTGATAATATAATAGGCTTTATTCAATGCTTCATCCCAAAAGTAAATTGGCATGTCATATTCGTTAAGCATGGTTCTATCTATTTCTTGAAGGGTTATATTCCTTCTTTCTACGTCACCATTCGGCTAAGGTTTCTTAGGAGCGGAAAAGTTGTGACTATAGCCATTGTGTGAGAAATAAGATTCAAACTCTTGATTTTCAAACTCATGGCCATGATCACCTCTCAGGGTTTTAATCTTAAGTCCACTAAAGATTTCTGCAGATTTGGAGTGTTTAACAAATTAAGAACAAGCTTTACTTTTGTGAGAAATGAAATATACTAAAGTATATCTAGAAAATTCATCTACTAGGACATAGACATAGTTCTTCACATTTATACTAGAATCTCTTGAAGGTATAAAAAAGTCCATGTGAACCAACTCAAGAGGTTGAGAAGTTGAAACATCATTCATTGATTTAAAGGAAACATTATGTTGCTTTCCCTTTTGACAAGGATTAAAAACTTTGTCATTTGGGAATTCAAGTTTAGGTAGGTCTCTAACCATGTTCATCCAAGTCATATTTCTAAGTGAATAGATGTTTCAGTATCCTAATCTTCATGCCACATCCAGGATTCATTATGAAAATCATTTAAACACGTAACATTTTGTTTAGATAAAGCATTTAAATCAATAGCATAAATATTTTCATTTATTAAATCAAAAAATGCTAAAACATTCTTGGAATTAAAAAAATTACAAGAATCATTTTCAAATTTCACAATAAATCCATCTTCACATAACTGATAAATACATAACGTGTTATATTTATGTCCATCAAAAAGTAGAACTTTAGAATTTAAAACTAAATCAGTGTTACCAATCTGGCCTAGGCCGATGATTTTTCGTTTAGAAATATAACCAAAGGTGACTTGGCCTCCATCAACCTTTATTAAGATTTTGAAGCATGAATAATCTCTAGACATGTGTCTTGAACAACCACTGTCCATGTACCATACCTTCTTGTGTGAAATCTTCAAACATGTTTCCTACAAAATAGGTTTAGATAGGAAATGATTTTGGTACCTAGATCTTCTAGGATCCAGATATGATAGAAATCAAAGCTTTAGGTACCCATATTTGTCTTATGGGTCTTATATAATTTACAGAATAAATATATTTTTAAAGATAATTTTTTTTGATCTATAACCATATGAATAACTAGTTGAAGCATACGAATTTCGAGAACTAGAATAAGCATAATTTTGTCCAGACTTAGGAATAAATCGGGTTTTAGTGAACTGTGTCTTTCTCGGTTGGTATCCCAAACCAGTAGTGTATTTAGGTAGAACTTTCATACCTAACGTTTGAGTTAGAGTATCTTTTCCATTTGCGAACTCTTCTAAGTCCTTTCTAAGTTTCTCATTAGACATTTTTAATTCAATATTTTCCTTTAACAGTTGCGCATTATTTTATTTTTCTATATCAAAGGATGATTAAGCAGTGACAGGGGGAGAATGTTGTTTCCTTAATGACTTATATGTGTCTTTAAGTTCATTACATGTTTCTTCTAGTATATTGAAGTATTCAAACATTTCAACCTTAGACATATTTTCAGAAACAGAATCAGATACTACATCATCTCCCGAATAATAAGAATTTAAAATAGGAGTATCTAAAGTTACCTCTGATGTGTTGGTCATGTAACACATGTTGGAATGATTCTTCTCAGAATCAGAAATTTCATATTCACTTGTGCTATCTTCCGAAGCACTCCAAATATCTTTCATAGGTTTCTTGTACTTCTTGTCCTGATAATCAAATTTCTTTTTGAATTTCAGTTTTGGATAGTCTGCCTTCACATTTCCTTTCCTTTTTAACTCATAGCAGACTATATCATCCTCCTTGTCAGGATTTTTCCAAACCTTTTTCCAATATCCCTTGTTATCATACTTTCATTTGTAGTTAGATTTCCTGAAGAATTTCTTCTTCCTATAAAATTTATTGAATCTCCTTGCTATTTTAGCCATTTCAGCATCACTGTCTGAATCATAATCTTCACTAGTTGAACTTTCAGTTTGTACATGTATTTTCTCATTGAATTTTCTCTTAGAAGTAGTAGACTTGAAAGCTACGGATTTTCTCTTAGTTTCAACATCTTCCTCATTGTTCACCTTGAGTTCTTCTTCATACATCATTACTTTACCAATAATCTTCTTTACATGAAGTGCTCCAATGTTGCATGACTCTCTGATTGAAATAGAAGTGCCCCTCCATCATTCTGGCAGACATCTCAGTATCCTCGTAATTAGATTCTTAGCTAGAACAGCTTTTCCAAGTGAACTCATTGTATTGACTATCTCATTGAACCTGAGATACATATGAGAAACAGGTTCATCAGTTATCATTTTTAAATTATCATATTTAATAGTATAAGTATTCAATATCATTTCGTTAACATTGTTTTTTCCTTCATGAGTAACACCCAAAGTACCACATATATCATAAGCAGTTTTGCAAGCAGATATTCTATTAAACTCTTCGTCTCCTAAATCATAGTACAAGGCATTCATAGCATTATAATTATTATTGTAAGCAATATTTGTACGTTCATCCCAATTCGTTCTTTCAGTTTTTGGAATTTTATATTCAGACTCTATAGCAGTCCAGATATCAAAACCCATACTTTCTAAATGAATCTTCATTTTATGTTTCCACTGGGCATAGTATGTTCCATTGAAGGAAGGTGTCATGTTGGTAACAGCTCCCTCTAGTCTATTGTCCATAACTAGATTTTAGAAAAGAAATTTTAAAGAGATAAAATTTAGAACTAACAAAAATTTAGGATCTTTAAAGATTCAACTAAAATAACAATTGTAAAAAAGAGTATGTCAATATACCTTTAACCAAAAAAAATCTTTCGATACTAAATGATGGTCAAAGTGGATACTCAAGAGGGGAGGTGAATTGAGTTCCAATAAAAATTTATATTTAAAATATTTCATTTAAAATCCCCCAATTTAAAAACAATGTAAAACTGTAATGAATCTATATAGAGTGTAAATGTTCAATAAGTTTCTCAATGATTTATTAGGTCTTAGTTGCCTTAATCAAAAGATTAAATGAACTTTTGAAACTAAATTAATGGTTTACAATAAGTATAAAAACATTCTAATTTAACTATCAATGTAGCCTTAAAATTGTTTTTTATTTCAAAGTAATTGCAGATGATTATGAAATAAACATATATAGTATGGTTATGAATTAAACTAAAAAGCACAGCAGAGATAACCAAGGGGTTCAGTCTCATGCCAAGACTTAGTCCTCTCAACAATTTATATAAATTGATCCACACACCGGATCGGGGGTAAACAACAATATACTACTGTCCAGATCTAAAGACCTCTACCGTAGTTCTACGTGGGAAACACAAAAAATAGAACACAGGCTGTCCAAGTCTTACTCGACCTCTACCACTATCCACAGTGGGAGACAAAGAGTTATGAAGTTTGAGTGAGGATTTAAGAATACACAAGTTTAGCTTAGGAAACATTGTGTGTGTAAAATAAACAGGGTATGCACACTATTCAAAATGTAAAGATAGAATCACTAAAGAAAGTGAGAAAGAGTTTAGAAAATCATTAGAGATTGGTAGTGCAACTCTGGACTCGTTTGATTTGTCAAATAAGATTCTGAGTCCTTCTTTGGTTTCTGTTCAGAAAACAGAGTATCGTTTTCTTCCTTGGTTCCAGGTTTAGTTTCAGCTTATCAGCTTGAGTGCATGAAGTTTTTGTTATATTCCTTCCCTCAAGATGCAGCTTGTGTTCTTCTTGAAAATGAGTAGCTTCGTGTATGACCAGTGTTCATGGAGTATGGATTTAGCCTTTCACAAATACGCCTTTTCTGAATAATGTTCAGACCTTTTATTTTTCACCTATGTGCCTTCTTAGTTCCTTGATTCTTGTTGTATGCACAGCCAGTGTTCTCTACTTCTCATCACTTTCATTATATTCAGCTAGGTCTTTGTCTTCCCTTTTATAGCTCTCAGCTCTGGAAAATGGGAATGATTACCTTTTTCATGGGATCTAGGTACCATTCCCTAACATCGAAACATAGATCATTAAATAAAGTTGAATGCATTAAAAACATCAAATGTAACCGTTATCTTAAAAAAGAAATAGTATTGAGAGTATATAGTTTGACTGGTTGGTCAATTAGTAGCTCGTGTTGGTAAATGTGTATGGTGGAATTTGTGTAGTAGGTCCTTCCATCGATATATCTTTCCCCTGCATCAGTATCTCTATATACCAGTGAATTATTTCCATCTGTTGCTCGAGCTCCATCAGTAGCTCGATGTATCAGTGACTATACTTGTATCGGTAGACTTACTCGGTCGGTAGCTATCTGTGAACTGGCTCTATCGGTAGACTTCTGTCTATCGGTATCTCTTATTTATTGGTAGATCTGGTCTATATGTCAGTCAGTAGCTCAGTAGATTGGTTCTATCGGTAGACTTGGTTTCTGACGATAGCTCTTGTACATATCGGTGACCTTTTTGTATCAGTGACTCTGTCTATCGGTAGACAATTTCTATCGGTAGACTGAGTACCCGTAGCTCTTTATCAGTAGCTATATGCTGATTAGTGACTTAACACTTGTTTGTTTTATGCAAAACATATCTTAATGGTTTAGAAGATCTTCATAACTCATATAAACATAGATAGACATATATTAACTTATCTCAGGGATTATTTTAATATTATTATCATCTTGATCACAGATTTAAAGAATTAATAAATATAAAAACATTAGATTGAGATTATCAAAGTAAATGAAAGAGTAAATGTGATTATAAAAACAGGTGAGGTCAACAAGGAAGAATTTTAGTTGAAATAAATTTTAATAACTTTTAATAACTTGGCACAATTTCCAGTGGATTGAAGACACACCTTTTGCTCGATGACTCTTCTTCTTTCAAATTTCACCGACACAATTTTTTTTGAAAATATTGATTCTACGTATGAATATCCAATCTTGTATGCATGATTTTGAATATGCATTTGTAGGACCACATTTTTCATTTTTTGTTCAGGTGGTAACAGTTGAAAGAAGATGATTCATAGAAAAAATGTGGCCTCTTTTGTCTGACGGCACATTTACATGCAACTTTCTCACACATAAATCAAAATCCAGAATCTCCTCAAACGTACGCATTTTCATTCTCTTGCATACGAGAATGAATTTTCCTACCTCCGAGCAGATTCTTCATTGTGATTTATTTTTGAAAAGTTGCAAGTAAATGATCCTTCGGACAAAATTGGAGCCGTCAATCCAATAGAAATTATGTCACCAATAAGTATTGGTAAATATTAAAAAGAATTTGTAATTATTTGTCATTATTTTAGATAGTGTTTTTATAATTAAAAATTATTCAAAAACAGTAATGATATTGTATTTTGTTGAAAAATATAACACAAGGAAGTAAACAACAATCATTATTAGATAATCACACTAGGATAAATCAGCGTAGAAATCCAAACGGTTCTGGTTTATATCCGGTATATATTGGGGGAGTTGAAACTTTCTTATCATTTGCATCATATAAACTAGAATATTTTTTAGAAGGAACAATAAAGTGTCCTTATAAAAAATGTGCTCTAAGAAAGTTTGGCACATTTGACATGGTTGGGGGATATCTCTTATGGTTTAGTTTTCAACCAGATAATGTTTCTGTGTATCAACACGGTGAACAATGTTTTAGAGAAGATACAAATAACTATACCTCTGATCCATCAGATTTTCAAAATTTAGTATGTGATGTTGTAGGTCCATCTGTTCAAAAAACTAATACTCAAGATGATATTAGTTTAACTCCTGAGTTGGCACCATCCAAATTTTATGAGTTGTTGTGGTCTGTTGTGGATACATTATATACTGGTTTCAAGATATGAAAATTCTAAAGGGTTGAAAAAATTATGGATATTAAATCATATAATGCAATGTCAAAATATTGTTTTGATTATATATTTTATTTGGATAAAACATTGTTACCTGAAGGAAATGTGTTTTCTGCAAATTACTACGAGAGAAAGAGGCTTCTCGTAATCTAGGCCGTAGTTATCAGAAAATTCACGCATGTCCAAATGATTTCAGCTTATATTATGGTAAAATTAATTGTTGTATTGTTTTCCCACATGTGGACAATCGAGGTATAAATATGAAAATCTAGGAAGGTCTGGATCAATTCTAGTAAACCAGTTGAGACATTTCCCCCTTACACCTAGGATGTAGCATTTATTTATGTCTCAGAACACAATGTCAATGATGTCATGGCACCAAACCAAGATTTCAACTGATAAATGCTTGAATCATCCATATTATGGTCATTCATGAAAAAAAATTGACTGTCTGCATCCATCATTTTCTTTAGAATCCTGAAACGTCTGATTGGGTCTTTCTACTAACGGTTTCTATCTGTTTGGTTCTTATGGTAGTTCGTATTCATGTTTTCCTTTCATTATTAATCTGTACAATTTATCTCCATGGATGTTGATGGAGGATCCCTATGACTTTTTGACCTTACTAATCCAAGGACATCTGAAAAAAATATTGATGTTTATTTGAAACCGTTGAATGATGAGTTAAATGCATGGTGGAGTAATTGTGTTAGTACAAATGATGTTGCTGCAAAACAAAATTTCCTTTTAAAATCGGTATTGATGTGGATGATTAGTGACTTTCAGGCATATGGCATGTTATCTGGCTATAGTACAGATGGTCTAAAATCATGTCTTTACTTTATGAAAGACCAAAAATCATTTATTCTCATTAATGAAAAAAAATGTTCTATTTTGACTATCATGGCATATTTCTTTAATCAGATCATCCTTATCAGAGGAAAAAATCTCATTTCAGAAAATGTACAATTGAAAGAGATGAACCTCCAAAAATGATCTCAGGTATAGAGTTAAAATTAGTAGTATTTTCATTACCTATAATCACATTTGTGCCAAGTGTAAACCAAAAGAAAATTCATGGATTTAAGAAACAACATAATTAGATAAAACAAAGCATTTCTTGGGATACTCTATATTGGTCTGATTTGTGGGTCTGCCACATGTTGGATGTCATGAATATTCAGAAGAACTATATGTATAATTTATTTCATACAATTATGGATACACTTGGTAAGACCAAAGCTACTGTAAAGGCATGATTAGATATTGCCCAAATTTGCAGGAGACCAAAAGTTGAACTATTTGAAAATATCAGATCACCAAGGTTAATGAAGCCAAATAAATCTTATACACTATCCAAAGATAGATTCATATTATTTTGTTAGTGGATTGAATATTTCAGACATCCAGATAGATATGCTTCTAATTTGGGCAGATGTGTTTAAAATGGTTATATTATAGGATTTAAAAGTCATGATTTTCATTTAATAATGGTAAGAATTATGTTGAGTGGATTCAGAGGTTTTCTAAATTCTATGATTTGGGATTCGATAACAAACATATAATATTTTTTTGAGACATTTTTGAAACAAAAATAGACTTCGATGTGCTAAGATAACAGGATGAATATGTAGCTATAATTATATGTAAAAAAAAATTCTATCGGCTTTCTTTGACTCAATGGATCATCTGATATTATATTTTCCATAGGATGCTAAATGTGAAGGTCTAGCAAATTATTGATGGATGTACCCATTCATGGTATGCATGTAGGAATTGATGAAAAATTACGTAACAATGCACTAGTTGAAGGCTTAATTGCTGAAGCTTATTTGCAAGAGGAAATTAAATTTTCTTCTCTCTCATTATTTTGAATCTCAATATCCCTCAAAAAAAAATTCATAGGAAAAAATTATAGGAATGTTAATGATGAAATGGAATATCAATTATCAGTTTTTAATATGCCTTATCTTAGTTTCATTGGGGTTCATAAACAATGTCATTCAGATGATGAACAACATAGAGCTCATACAAATGTTCGACTCATCTATGAAAAAATGACATCAAGTGTATTGCGAGGGCTTCTATCACTTATTATATAATTTATGTTTCAGTATGTTATTTTATTTTATTTATAGGTTATATGATAATCATATCAAGAAACAAATTTCACAATTTACAGCAACTGGTCTTGAAGAATGCAGAAAAAAATTCAACAATGGTTTCAAAAACTAGTAAAATAAATAATTGATTGTTTAATATCAATTTTGTTTATTATTTTTTATATTGATAATTGTTTTAAAAAAATTTAAGTGACTCACCATGATAATAAAATTGATAAGAAACTGTGTATATTGAGTAACCCACCATCCAAAAATGGTTAAAACATATAATTCATAGGGGTGAATAGTTTTCGATTTCATACACGTGCATATGGAAAATCAATAAAAAATCAATGATCAAGGGATTTTTCATGAGAGGATCACATCACAGAGATACTGATGTTGACTTTTATGGTATCCTTATGAAATTAAAGATTTTTTTTATCTAGGACATAATTACATAACGATGTTTAAATGTTTGTGATTGGACACTAAGAGAGGTTTTCATGTTCATGCGACTCATTGAATTGTTGATATTAAATAAAAAAGTCTTCTTGTAGTAAATGAACCATTTTTACTCACTCAACATGTACGTCAAATATAGTATGCAAAGTACTGTGGTACTTCAAGAGAATTGAGTGATTGGTGGAGAATAATAAAAATGAAATCTTTTGAAAATTAGTTTACTCAAACTGAATGTGGGTCCGCTGAAGTGGAAGGAATATAAATTTTTCAAAAGACTTCTCAAATTCAAGATTTTCACAAAGAGACTTGAATATCGATGTTGACCTCCACAATTGATGATCGAGATGACGAAGATGTTAATTATGTTTCAAATGAATTTGAAATGACAAGTGATGATGAAACTAAAACTCCTATGGATATTGATGACGCTGAGGAGGAATATGAAAACATTGAAATTGATAGCTATGGATATGAGGATAAAGATTGACCTTGACACATTAAAATGATGGTTATAATGATAACTAATAAATATCTATATATAATATTTATTTTCAACTATCTACAAACAAAAATCATTTTGTGTTTCAAATGGATCCTGATCTATTTCGCGAGTTGTAGGGGGCTTATTTACATTTGGATGAGGGGGATTTTGGACCATCTGACCCTCAGCCTACTGACAGTTCAGGGGGTATGCGGAGGGGGCATGATCTTTTGCGACTGATGATTCCTGACCCTATCCCCGAGTGATGTCCACATCTAAGATTCAATCCACACACACCGAGGTACGGTAACATGTATATTTTAGTTAGGATTAATTTATTTATTTATATATATACTAATTGTTTGATTATTTATTCCTTTTTCATAGTTTTGTGCATGTAAATATTGGACAGGGGGGTGCTATTTTGTACAATTATGTATCTCAGCCATGGATCACATGGGAACATATTTTCATGGATGTGTGATGTGACATGTTCAATCATTGGATGGTACATCAATAAATAATATTTATTTTGTAATTTATCTTATTATTAACATGATATTATAATTTATTTTTAGGGTTTATCTTATCACATCGAAGATAGCATCCGTGTTGCTATCCAGGTGGCCTGGCAGTTGCCTTTGTGTGAATGCTTCTACCAATTTGAGAACAATTTGAGAAGAATGACCATTAAGAAAGAATTAGTGACAAAATTTTGTGAGTTGTGTAGAGCCCACTAACCAGAGTACATTTTATCTCACATTTGGGATGGATTATTCTTATACTGGTTGAGTGGTAGATTTCATAGGAGATATTCAGTGAGACAACATAACCGGGGGAGACAGGAGGTGACACATCGAGCTGGCAGCCGTACATTCAGTATGCATAGAGATCATCTGGTAAGTATATATTTTAAATATTTTATATGACTTTAAATATAAATAGTTTATTTTATATTTCTGTAGGTGTTCGAGAATCCTGATATTACATAGTTTGATGTTTATTGGAGGATGTACAGTGATCCAGCCACTAGAGTGATTAGAGGTGATTTCCAATGTCATATTGTGGTTGGTATTATTTTTTTCAATTTGAAAATTAATTTTATATAATATTTTTACTATTTTAATTTCAAATTGTAAATAAAAGAATCATATGAGGAAACGACCTCTCAGACACAGGCTGAGAGTAAGGCCGAGATGACGTATCAGATTAGTTCCCACCATTTTGATTAGGCGGCATAGATTCATGCGACATAGTATGGCTTTGAGAAGGGCTGAGTAGTTAGTATAGAATCTCATTTGACTCTTGATACATATTATGGTACTATTGCGATGTCGGCGTCTAGCCTGAGAGGAGCTTGCGGAGAGGCGTCATCATCTGCCTCACAGTATCTGGAGTAGTTGCGAACTAAGGCTGAGATTATAGAGAGTTTGTAGAAGCATCATGAAGAGAAGTGTTGGCAGTAGTGGCAGCATCACGAGGAGGAGATGTGTTGATAGAAGCATCAGCAACATCACGAGCATATGGTGTACATGCGTCGTCTGACTTGTAGTTTAGGGATGGAGTTTCCTCAATCATCTCCTACAACTCCTCCACCTCCTCTATAAGATTACCCCCTTTGTAAATCATTTTTATTTTAAAAACATTTGAATTCAAGATTTTTTGTAATACGAACAATTTATTGTTTATGTCTTTTTATATTGGTGTAAATATTGCATAATTTAAATTTTTATTTATTTTTAATATTTTAATATTTATTATTAGTATTATATTTTTCAATATATGTTAATTTTACTAATAATAATAATATTTCATGGTTTTTTATATTTCTTTTTTAAATATTAGTAATTTTAATAATTTGCTAATATTTTATTATTTTAATAATATTAATATTAATTTTTATTTATCATAATTTTATTAAATATATATTTTTAGTATTTTTTAATGTTTTTTTATTTTACTAATAATAATATATATTTTTTATTTTAATAATAATAATAAATTTTTTTCATTAATCATAATTTTATTAAATATGTTTTTTATTATGATTAGTATTTGTAATGGGACCTTTTACAATGGGCTCTCATCGTAAATAATTTTAATATAATTTTTTATTAAGAGTATTTTCGATGGGATGACAGTCCCATCACAAATACTAATTATGAGAAGCTCGTCACAAATTTTTTTCTATATTTAATGTATATAATCGATGTTTTATTTGCGACGGGCCTGTCACAAAAGGTTTATTCTTATATATAACGTATATAATAAGAGGATTATTTGAAACAAGAAACTTTAATGTCGCAAAAACTATTTTTTTTATTGGGGCCCCATCGCAAATACCTCTAACTCCATTAGTGATAGGGGGCAGGATTTAATGGATTTTTCATAGGGAAATGAAGTATCCAAAACCCAAAATGTAGCTCCATAGAGAGATCTTATTTTGGGGTCATAAAACATGGACCAGATTGGGAAAAGGCAGTGGAGGCAAATGGTACAGCTATTTCAAATCCCAACGTGGATGAGAACCCAAGAGGTACTCTCCACATCACATGTTCCCAAAAGAGGATGGGCCAATGGGTTAAATGGTTGGGGCAAGATTTTATGTTCCGGGTGCTGGTCCCAAAGGCCAGATTCTTGGGCATTCCTACGTATCAAATGATAATGTAAATCAAGTCATATGTTGTTCTGGAAGATGTCATACAGTGTGATGTCTTGTGATAAGGACACTGAGTGGTCTTAATTTTTGGTCATAGAGCTCCAACTATAGATGGAAATGAGGGAGGGAGACATGTGGTTATTAAATTACTAAACCCGACGTGACTGAGTATAGTTGGAGTCTATATCACCACACTATGTTCCCTAGGAAACTTCTAGGTTAGGTGAACAAAAGTGAAATTTAGGCTGGGCCCGAGGCAGTGTTTCAGGGAATTACTATGAACCCCATGACAGTGAAGATCAAGTCACACATAATTGTTGAAGTGGCATGGAAATATTCCAGTACTAGAGATAATAAATCCATGCGGTTCTGGAATCTGCACCAATAGAAGTGGGATTTTATAGATCTAGTTTGTCATTTAGGATGAATGTCAATGTTTTTTTATGAAGTGATGGACCAAGGATAGAGAGTCCATGAGTTTCCACAAGAATAGAGCCAAATACCTTCATTGAAAAATGGTTTTATGGGAGGCTGATACAAAACATGATGTCCTCTTGAATGAGGACACCCAGATGATGTGCCGTTTTTCATCGTGCGACCAAGATGATAATGTAAAAGTTTATGGTTTTCTGGGAGGACCATATAGAGTTTAATGTTGTGCAGGATGACAAATAGTTTAATCTCTTGCAGGATAAGAGGTAGGAGAGACTAGATTCATGAAGGGGAGTACATGGTGCGACTAATGTAAACCCGACATGAATGGGGTCACAAGCCCATACAGGCCACACCATCAAATCCTATATGATTCAGGGCCTAAAATGATGAAGATAAGTTATAATTAGTGTAATTTGAGCTGGACCCCAAAGACACGTTTTTTTGGGAATTCCTACATATCCCCTGGGCATGGTAATCAAGCATGATGTATTTCTAAAGAGATGACGTATAAGGATATCTTAGTTTAAGGTCGTAGAGATCGGACCATGAAGAAGTGAAACACTTCTAAGTAGGCCCAAACCTCGATCCATTCTATAAGCCTAAATTAGTCAAACTCGGTATAGGAAACAAGGGCAGAATAGGTCTTTTCAACACATGGGATACACGTAAAGGGTATGTCGGTACAGAGCACTGAATAATGCCTTACCACTACTTCATCCTACTAACATGAAAATTTTCACTAATGGATAATACCAAAAGTGTTAAAATTCCACTAAGACATGATGCGGTGGAGAATGATGTGTATCCTAAAACTGGCATTTAAGGCTTGCTGGGGTCATGATGATGATGGAGGATAAGTGTAGACCGTGTTATAAACATAACATCGATAACGTGTGACCTGAAATGGGAACAACAAATGAGTGTTAACCATTGACCATATTCGCAATGCAAGAGTTGTATCAATTTTTTTTTTTAAATTCTCGAGGATGTGGGCCTGTAATGGTGGGAGAGCCCTTAAGACAAGCATCAATTCCATTTTGGGGTCACTTTAGATGTGAATAATAATGAAATCCATAATTAAGGGGGTCACAAAGCTTAAAATGGGTGAAAGCATGTCCAGGTAGAATCTGGTAGTCCAGGTTCTGGACAAGAGTACTCTTGGTCCGATTAGAGAATCACAGAAGATGGTTGAGGGACCCAACATAAGAGTATCCCAGTCAAAAAGATGAGTGGAGGGCTAATGAGTGATGGGAATTAAGGAGAGGTAGGGATGTGGTGTGGTTGATACAGTCCCAACGTGTATGGGGAAACAAGACCATACCACCCCACATACCCCTCCCCTAGAAGGACTCAGGCCAAGTGTTCATAATGATAAATAGGTTTCAAATAAAAGGGGTTGGACCCAAATAATAGAAGTTTGGGAATTATTATGTATCCCATAAAGATGGAAATCAATCCACAAGTAGTTCTCAGGAAGGATGTAGTGTACTTTATCGTCATACAGTAAGGATGAAAATTGGAGAATGGTACCCAAATGGGGGATGTGTACGCCGCGATGAGTACCCTAAGGTGAATGATGGAATAATCCCATACCACATCATACAATCACGAATTAACAGTTGGGACAATGGTCCGAAAAGGTTTAGGGCCTGAAATGGGATGTCCTAACCAATTCAACAGTATAACATATTGCAGTAAGGATGATGGTGCTCTTAATTTACGGTCATTGGGCTCAGACAATTGATGCCTAGTTTAATGGAATATGCATGGGAAAACTAAGTGGATATGAAAAATATTTGTGTTGGAATAAGCTCTCAAAATGAAGACAACAATAGAGGATAATAGAGACTATTTTCGCAACACAATATTCAAATTTATGTGACCAAAGGTAGGTGGAAAACAATTGTGCACCGACTATTAATAGCATTCCCAAAAAGGGACTTGTATAAAATTGTCACTCGAAATCCTCGAGGACATTGTCCTGAAATTGTAGGAGAGACCTTGGAACAATATCTAAATTTTTCGAGGGTCCTATTAGTTATAAATAATGAAGGAAACCCATGTGATGGGTGTACAATGAATGTCGTAGCATGTGCTTGCTGAAAAGATGATAAATGATGGAGGGATGTCTCAAGAGGATATGTGTGGAATGGAAGAACAACCCGATGTGACTAATGATGTGGTTCCATACCACACCACACAATACTAATTGTGAACAATGGCCAGGGGGACAAAAGGGTCGAGGGACCTGAGGCCATGAGTCCCTGTAAACTATATAAATGTGATCCCTCATGAGGGTATTTCCTTAACTTAGCTTTTAAGCCCACAGAAGTAGTGCTCAGTGTGGGAAACAAAAAGTATGACTGGAAAATCCCCAACGTATAGTGGTATGACACCTGGAGTAACACCCCTACCCAAGGCAGACTAATTCTTTAAGAGATAGCAGGGAATAATGAACCAGTACACTCAATATTTGGGAAATATGGTGGTTATGACAATGAAAATGTATAGTTGTTCACTAGGTTCGAAACTCAACATTTATACCGTGTTAACTAAAATAGGAATAATAAATGAGCATCGACCACTGACCATATTCACAAGTATGATACTTATATAAACTTTTCATTCAAGGTCCTCGAGGGTGTTGGCCCAAAATTATATGAGAGCCCTTAGGCTAAGTATCCACACTGTTCGGGGGACCATTCAGATGTAAAACATGATGGAATCCTAAATGATGGAGTGCCTGGATATAAATTTTCCCTTGCAATTTATGGTAATACAAGATAGTGAAAGAATTTGAGATCTCCAGTTAATGGGATATATGGTGTGGTCATGATTGATCAGTCATAATGGAGAGAATAAGTGGGAACCACACCATGATTTCCGACCTGAGAGGAGATTTTAATGTTTTGGCTGGGCCTATAGACAAAATGTCTGGCCATTTCTATATATCCCATGAGGATGGGAATCAAGCCATACATAGTTCTTGAAGGACATTTATATTCACATCATGTGGTGAGGATTAGGGAGAAATAAAAGAACGTGGAGGGGATCATGGTGCGATCATCATAATCCCGACATGAGTTGGGATAATGAAGCTAACACGACACCATGTTGGATTTTCCAAGAGAATAATACCTAGGGGGATAGTCAGAGAGGAAAGAGGGGGAGGGACTCCAGATGAAGAATCCAAGCATTCATTCGTATACTTTGAGGATGGCAATGAAGCCATACATAGTTCGTGCTATTTAATGTTTTACAGGATGACACAAAGTTTAATGTAATGCAAGAATTAATAGTTTATGGTCGTGTAAGACCATATATTGATTAAAAAAATGTTGGACGATATTCAATTTGATTTTATGATGGACTTGAAAATTCATCTACTCAATTAAACATAATGTCATACAGGAAAAGTGTTGAAATAGTATTATGTCCTTCAGTTCGGACAAACAAAACACTATAAAGTGTTTTTGTATAGACAGAATAGTATAATGTCATGTTGGACACGACATTTTAATATCATGTTGGACCCGAAAGTTTAAGGTCATGTAGGACCATAATATAGTTTAGGGTTGTGTAGGACCCGTTAGTTTATGGCCATACGGGACCATACTATTAAAGGTTATGTGGGACCAGAAAACTCAGGATAAGTGTTTCTAGAGGATCTTGGAATTTGTGTGAGGAGTTATATGCTCACCATCCAAGGTAATTATGGATATGCGCCATTGGAGTAACCCCTATGAATGATTTTAGTTCCTTCCCATTTGGGATCTAATTTATTTAGTTTTCTATATGGTATCATTGGTGTTCTTAGGGCTAGGACAATGACTACTTGAAAAAAAAGAGTAGAGGAAAACTTTCTTATTGAAAGCTCTAGATATCATGTGCTGATGCCTTTCAAAATTGTGTAGGGCACAATTTTTGTTCTCATTGAGTACTTATAACTTAGGTAGATGGATTTAAACTATGCTATATGGAACGTGTTGATCATATATTGTTTTTTTAAATTAGGTAAATTAAATCATGACGGGAAGGACAACCACCGTTCAGTACACCTGGGATTAGGGGGTCGCCAGGGGGAATTACAAGTCATTGTCTAATAAGCCCAGAGGGAATTGGGGAGCTTGCCCGGCAAACTCCTCTTGTTCTGATAAACAATTTTCTATATAATTATTGAGAGGGGTTTGTCAAATTCATTGATTTTTCCATTTTCATACGCTTGATTATGAGAGGTATGGTTAGAACATATGTTGTACGTAGCATATAATTTCATCAGCTCAGCTTCCCGGAATTTTGTGTCATCATCAGTGAGGATAGCGTGATGGACTCCAATACCATAGATGATGTTGGAGCTCAAAAAGTCAACGATGGAACGATCCCTGACCTCCTTGAGGTGAAATTCCATTTCCCACATGGAAATTAAATCCACATCAGTTAGGATGAACCTACACTAGAAAGCTGATGCTAGTGGATATGGTCCCACGACATAAAGTCCACATACGGAAAAGGGGCAGGATTACTCGGTAGTGTGGAGAGGCTCTGGTGGCCTATGTATAAAGTTATCATGAATTTTTCAATCATGTATCCTTTTGGAAAACTTAATGCAGTCATGGATCATGGAGGGAGAAAAATATCTCAGTTTCTGGATCTAGTGAGATAGTTACGACCCTGTTTGATGAGAACTGCGTGAACCGGTATGAACCACAAGCATGATTGGAGAAATATCAACTCCTGGAATGTAATAGAGGAGAACCCCATAAAACTCTCACTTGTAGAGGATATAATAATGACCATAACCTTCCTGGAGAGTGAATTGTAAAGCGCGTGCTCGAACTGATCTACCACGAGATTATGATTTTTCAGATACTCGACATTAGAGGTTTTCTAGTCAAGAGTTACCTGAATCATTTCATAGGATGGACCCGGGGGTCCTAATGTGGTGGAATCGGTGGTAAGGTGGCTCCCATGTGGGATATCATATTTATCTAGAGTGATACGAACAACAACTCTCCGGTGTTCCAAATGGATTATAAAATCATCTTGTTTGGGATCTTCATGTGATGCAGCTAAGCTCGCCAAGGGGTCAACTTGACTATTCTGGGACTGAGGGACATGAGTGTCGTCTGGTCAAGATGGTAACTAGTCCATAAACTAGAGGGTGAATTCCAATAGTCATACAATCTCTAGATTTCTAATGACATAGTCACTCTTGAGATTCTTGAAGATTAGTTTGGAGTCCCCTTCCACATGTATGTGGGGAAAATCAATCTCAACAGCCATCTCAAGGACAATAATGAGATCCTGATATTACGCCTAATTGTTGGTGTATCCTACTGATCATTGGATTGAATACGGCAGAATGGATTGTGCTTGGGTGATGATGAAAATACACTTGCCTTATCTTCTGAGCCATGGGTCATTATGACTTTTTCTAGTGGGGCTCCAAGATAAACCATCAATGTGAATTTTACCACACAAAATGCCTTGGTCTACTAATTGAATCACCTAATTGGGAAAATCATGGTCCAGTGATTGGTCTGCAAGAGCTGGATGGGTGGAAAGGATATTTTCCAATGCATTCCCCTTAACAGCAATCTGAGGAATGAACATGATGTCAAACTACTGGAGAATCATTTCCCACTGAGCCGGAGAACCTTTCAACATTGGGTAATTCTGGATGTACTTTAGTGGATCCACCCAAGACATAAAATTTACATTGTGGTGTTTCAAGTAATGTCACAATTTATATACCATGAATACTAGTAAAAGGAAGTACTTCTCAATAAGGGAGTATCTTTTCTTCATGTCATAGAGAAAGCGACTGAGATAATAGAGACTATTCTATATCCCCTCATTGTTCTTCCGGAAAGAAGGGTACCAAGGGATCGTTCGAGGGTGGTCACATAAATAACCACCAACTTTTGGAAAATGAGTGTCATTATAACTAGAGGATGAAATAGTTATGACTTGATTTCCATGAATGTAGTATGAAATTCTTCGTCTCACTTGTAGACAGTTCATTTCATCATGAGCCGATAAAATTTCATGCACTTTCTGGCCAAATTCATGATGAATCAGCTTTTGTAGGACAAGTGGCCTTGGAGTCCTCAAAGATCCCATCTATTTCTCTGAGGTGACAACTTTCCAATGGAATTAATCTTATCTAGTTCAATCTTGACGCCCCTGTATCTAACAATGAAGACAAAACACTTTCCAATGGTTACCATGAAGTAAATCATTAGTGTGTTCATCTTCAGGTGGCGGGAACAAAGGAATATGAACACATTCACAAAGTATTTGAGTTAGTACAAACACTGGTGATATTTGACAACAATATCTTCCACATAACACTCCACTAGTGTCCCGATGAAGGGATTAAATATGCAATGCATAGCCTATTTGTAGGTGGCACCTACATTATTTAAACCAAAGGGAATGACTTGGTAATAAAATTTCCATGTGGTGCCCTGAAGGATGTAGACTTCTCGTCCTTGGGTTCTACTTGGATCTGGTTATACCCAGAGTAAATATCCATGAAGAAGAGGGGTTGGAATCCAATAGTGGAATCAATTAAAAGATCTATCACAGGAAGGGGAAAATCATCTTTCGAACAATGAGAGTTGAGATCCTAGAAGTCAAGGAAGAATATGACCTCTATGATATTTTTCCAAACTGGCACGATTTTGGCTTGAAATTTGGGATACACGTCCTTATTAATGATATTGGCTATGATGATCTTATCATCATTGGCCTTTACAATGGCACAATTAGAAGGGTGCGTCTTTCTGAGAGGCTGTTTAATCCAACGATGACTTGCTGGGAGATCGAGGCGGTGGACAATTACCTAAGTATCTAGATAGGGAATATCATCATATATCAAAGAAAATACATCATGTTGTTGTTTAAGGAATTGCACATAATGTAATTTCCCATCAAGGGGCATGTCGGCGCTGATCAATTGGTGTTTCAGGTCCGCCTCGTTATCGAGGTTTACCTGTATAAATTCATCGATCTTGGCGGAGATTCCCTCCTCAAAGGCAGATGGAATCCTCTAAATCCACTTCTTCAATTATGGAGGATGGATATTGGGTGAGAGTAGGTGCCCCTAAGTCGAAAAATCCTAATGGAAGGCTGGTACCATCCTGGGTGGTAGTGGACACTGCATCGGGGGACTCCTATGATGCCGAAACTATAGAGATGAAGGTTGTTGATCTAATCCCATCTGGTTTTCAAACCAATGTGAAACACTGGATAATATCAAGTCAATAATGCTATGTTATCTTGAGCCGATTTATCCCAGCTGGCCAGAACATGTAAGTATGATGTATTGCTATCGCGGTGGGGCAGACATCCCGATACTTAATAGAAGTAGGGGATCTAGGATCACCGAAGCCTGATTCATATAAGAGTACAAGGTTATATTCTAGCATTACATAGACATGGGAATATTCTCCCCCTCATTCCATAAACACTGAATCATTTCCTCATTTCCAAAGATGATTCCTCGAATCAGTGTATTGTGATGATGTAGGCCTCATCCAGATCAGTCCATGGGTCGGTTGCAGCAGTAGCATGCTCAACCTCATTAACCTAAATCTTCATTTCCTTACTCATTTAATAGTCAGCACCCATATAGCTATCTTAACAAGAGGAAATGGGAGACATGTCACATTGGTGTTATCTCACTTGTCCATAAAGGGAGGACATGCGGCAGTGATGATATGATTAAATAATTGTTTCATGTAGGTGGAGCCATGGCCTAACCATCAATGATTTGTAAGTAGGGTCCTGCGAAACAACCATGAACTTGGTGTTCTCAACTAGGACACTGAATTGGGTCTTTAGGCAGATTATTCTTAATGGTGTCTGTTCCATCCTATCATAACCTTGAATTTTTTAGGTGATAGGGAATCAGATCATCTTCAGACAACCAAAGTTTTAACTGTGTCCGAGTTAATAATAGGTTGATCCCTGAGCCTTTGTCAACTACATAGAGTCGAACCTCCATGCCAATAAATTGGACGGTGATATATATATTGGTTGAATGGGCCATTGTATGGGGGATCCTTCATATTATTTAGTAAATGATATTATGTCATGGCACTTCACATGCTTGACCGCCTCACCATAGAAGGCTTTTGTGGCTGCTACCTCCATCTCAAATTAGAGGGGGCTTCTTAAAGCTTCAACAAGGGCCCCAATAATTTTTGTTGATAGGTGAAGGGCCTCAATGATATATAGCCTTGATGGATTAAAGGCATGATGCTTGATGACATGATACTTCGATGTGAGGCATGAGCTTCTTCCTACAGGAGGCTGTTCTATGAAAGGAGGTATTGTGGGCACTAAAAGCTAGATCGATGGCTGAATAGTGCAGGGAATATTCCACTACTCACTAGACAAAGAAGATGGAGTGACCATCATATGAGGGCCTGATGACTGAGACCAGTCCATAGCGGAGCATGGATAATCACGACATGGATGAGGTGGCTTTTTTCTGATCCTACAACACCAACAGGGGTGAAGACAGACCTGGTTACACTAAATGAGAAGTTTGTGCATGGTGAGCTCTACACTGGGTATGCTGCCTAGTTTCAATTGCATGAATTTCCTGGCTGGAATTACGAACTAAGTAACTTTGGAAAACAATATAGCCATGGATCTTCTGTCTCTGGGGATAACTGGAGATGTTGGGAGGATCCACCTAGGTCACGTCACCGTCAGAAATAATGTAGGGTTTTCCCAACTCAATGTTGTTAACCGAGGAATACCCTTGACTGTTACTTGAGGAATCATCACTACTTGAACGATCCTGTGATGAATTTTCATATCTAGAGGCATGAAGTTTCTTATATTATGGGATGATGATGACATTGGTGGAGGACTTTGTTTTTTACTCCTTTCGATGATGATTTCTCTTCAGATAATGGGACGGTTGAGAAGACGATACAGATGTTGTATCTGCAGCTTTCAAAGGATCTGGTCGTTTTAGGTGTGCACAGATAATACCATGGGAATGGGAGACTATTTTATGATCCATCGGGTTTTCATTCTTCTGGGACCCATGGTTAGAGACCTGATTCCACCCACCTTAACCTTCACTGTTGTTGTATGGCTTCACAATGACACATTACACCAATGATGGAGCTGGGACTAACTGGACAATGTTGTTATCCAACTGGTCTTGAAGCCAGTCTTTAAAAACATAGCACTGTTTGAGGGTGTATGCTAGGATATGTTGATAGGGGCAGAAATTCGGGCCATCAACGGGGTTTTCATTTTCTAGCCTCATGTATTCAAGAAAACATAAAATCTCATGTTCTTTGGAACTACATAAATAATCAAGGACCTCATCCTCATTGAATATGTAGGTCTGTTTACCCTATCTGAGAAGGGGGCATGGGAGACTGACCCTAATGAGGGGATTGTGCAGCCTGTCAAGAAGGTGGATCCTAGGTGGTGGCAGCACATTGCACAAGGGAACCTGCTGGTTCTCAAGTCATCACTAAAAGGCCGGAGGCTACATCGGAGGTGGAGGGCCTCTACGAGGCTGTAGAGGTATCTCCACCACTAGTAACTGTAGTTGTATGGGGCCCTATTTTTTCACCACAGCGGTAGGCTTAGGCCTATAGGATCTTCTCATTAGGATTGAAGGATATAATATATGTGCTTGGCTAGCCTTTTTAAAGGCATATTCTAGGTGCTGGGACATATCATAGATGTCTCGAAATCCCCTTGGGTAGTTCTAGGTGATCAGAGAAGGGTCCAATTCTATCTGGACATTCCCTAGGCACATCGTCAGCAATTTCTCTAGAGTGAGTGGATTATCAAGGGATTATGTGATCCCTTTAAACTGGGAGACAACGTATGTAACGTGCTCATCATGACTCTTATTGAACTTTAAGTGGTCCGCAATACACGTCTTCTGAGTGGTGGAATTGAACTAGTAGAGAAATTTCTTACAGAGGTCTTCCCAGTAGGCTACTGTTTTGATGGGTAGCTGGTAGTACCAATCAAATGCATGCTGTTCCATTGTCTCCATGAAACACTACATCTTGGTAGCCTCCTACTACACCAGAGTTCCCAAAAGGTGTCCACAAAATGAGATAAAGTGGACTATATGTTGTAGTAGTTACCCTATCCCATTTAAGGGGGAAAAGGAAGGATTTCTGAAACCCTAGGGTGTCGGCATATCATCCCTCCATACCATATATAGCTTTCCATCAGGAGGTATGACCATATGTTATGTTTTTAATGCTTCAAGTTGGGTGATGAGGGCCTCTATTGGATCATTAAATCGTCTGTTCTTGTATTGACGGGGATCCCTGACCTCCAGTGCTTTGGGAAGTTATTCAACATGATATATCGGCCCAACGGCTCATGGAGCAGCTGCCAGCATGACCTGCAAAGCAGCTGGGATAACATGAGCTGGGTCCCAGGGGTTGTCGCTCCACACCGGTGGATTGACATACACATTCCAAGCCCGTGTTTTAAAAGTTCCAGCCTCATCCCAATCTGTGTGGGAAGGATGGTTAGTATCACCTAAAGGAAATTCTCCGAGGGTAAGTTTTGACTGCCCCTACTACCCCAACAGAGGATCATCGTATTATGGTCGTCACTCTATAGCATGTTCATCAAGGAGGTTGTTGACCATTTTCTTATGCTCTGTTAGCTGCTGATTCAATGCAGATTTCTTGAGATCGAATTCCTCTTTCTTCAATGAGCCAGATGATTTAGAGGGTTTGATGGCTCTGAGGTTCTCCTTATCCTTGTTGGGATTTCGGCTAAGGACCAATGCATCAGTGGGCACATGGATACCCTGAATATTTATCTATTGGAATGTTATCCTTTCCAATTGATCCAAGAAGTTTGATACTCCCTCAAGGGGTACATCCTCTCAAAGAAGCTCTAGCTCATTCTCACCCACGATAGGTCAACCATGTTATCTACAACCCTTCTGAGAGGCATATCCTTTATTTCACCTTGAATATTGGGCTGGCTTCGGATGGAACTTAAAGGAAGGGATGCATATTGTTTTCCCCAATCCATGGATTAGTACATGGAGAGAATCCTCCTAGATTATCTTATAGTGAACTTTAAAACTCTAAACTCATCATTGTTGGAGGGTCCTATAGAGGCTGTGTGACTCAGGGTACGGGGCCATGGGGAGTGAGGCTAGATCAACTAGATCAAATTGTTGACCAATTTCATTGATGTGTTCCTGACTGTTGGGGTAGGCCACTCATCAATGAAGAAGAAAGAAATGAGTCACCCATAGGGGTTGGGGAATGAATCCAACCTCCTTCTAGGTGAGTGCATCTGGTGCCATGAAATTTGGCACTATAGACAGCCTAAACATCTCTAGGAAATTTATTGCTACTTGAATTTCCCACACACTTCTTGGTCCTGATTTAGATTCTATCCCTAGGTTTCC
The DNA here is from genome assembly GCA_963277665.1 of Viscum album. Classification (NCBI taxonomy): domain Eukaryota; kingdom Viridiplantae; phylum Streptophyta; class Magnoliopsida; order Santalales; family Viscaceae; genus Viscum; species Viscum album. Next base: position 523,368,477 of record OY728160.1, read on the forward strand.
CCACTCATCATCTGGGGGAGGTTGGGGAACTAGTAGCAGTAATGAGGCAGACCGCTGGGATGGTGGGATGGTCAGAGAAGAATACGGTGAGTGATATAAAAAACATCCACATCTCAATCTATCGTATGATGAGTGTAGTGAATTAGCCACCACATCATGGTAGGAAGGGATAGAGACCACAATTTTTAGTGCTGGGACTAGGGATACTATCAATTTACCATGCTTCTTCTTTTACTCCATTGTTCACCAGAATAGCTTTATGTGATATGTGGTAGAGGTAGAGAGTTCTTATAGTGATAGTGGTGGTGATTGCATGGCCGGACCATGAGGTAGATGCCAAATTTGTTTCCTCTTATATGTATTTGTAAGGGGAGGTATAAATTTGATGGACCTCACATTTTATAAGGATGTTACTGATACGCATTGTTCCTGCCCTGACCCATGACACAGAGGATCGCGGTGAGTGCTCCATCCATGAGTCATATTCCACCTCAGAATCTGAGAAGAAGACTATTTTAATCTTGATATGAATCTTCCCTAAATTATTTTTATGGTACCGATTAACCTACCACCTTCCCCAAGGTGGTTCATTGGGATTCAGTAGATTTCTGGGGTGAGGAGGACCATCGGCTATACTAGTGATGGGGCATAGATGATATCCACTTTTGTGATATAGGGTGTGAGGAGAACCTGGGAATATGTCCAAGGGAATACAAGGAGGTCCTCTATATCCACTAACTTACTAGCAGATGGAATCTTTGAGGAATGTGTTGGAGTGGATAGGACATCCACTAAAGCTAATAAGATAATTGGTTGGACCTCAATGTAATACCCCAAGATTTCATAGTGTGTTATTTCTTCAAAATAATTCAATAACTTGCACTACAAGCAACACCAAGTTCAATCGTGCCATGACTTACCAATAAACAAGAAATTAAAAAGAGGTTATTAATAGTATTAACTAAAATTTAAACCTTATATAATCCTTATAATTTTAGAATCCATATTATGAGTTTCTTAGATATAATTCAAGAACAAATTAATTTTCAGTATTGCACTTTTATCAAATTTTAATAGTGAACCCTTTTTAAATACAATATTTTAAACTTTTTGACTAAATGGGGACATCAAAAATTTAAAATGAAACATCCCAAGCTTCCATGGTACGCTTTCCTTTGAATAATACAGTAGCATGTGTTGTACTCAAGTTCGAGTTTTAACACACACCACAACTGAGCAAACTAGCCATTATGAATAGTACTACCTACTTTTTGAAATTATATATATTTCATATTTCAAAATGGACTTCATTTTTGGATTCGGAGTGTCGAATTTACCCTAAGGTGAAATTTTGGTACTTTTTGGATAACTTTAATATTTTGATGAATAGTGAAAATTTCTAAATTTTGATTAAAAACAAATTTTTTAATCAAAATAATTTATAGTGATAATTTACGAATATGAGTGGTTTTAAAGTATATTTAGAATATATTTTTACCCTTTAATACAATGTTGGATATTGTACAAAATTTCACAATTAAACCGAACATAAACAAGTATCAATCTTTTAATAGTTATTATATCTTAAAAACACACTTTTTGTTATAATAGGAGGAATTAATTTTAAATTAATTTCTGCCACTTCTGTGTTTTGAATTTGGAAAAATGGATTCCATATTTGGAATCAGGATGTTCATATTGTGTGAATAGGTAACTTTTATTTGTAGACATTTTGAATAATTACTGCGGTAAATATTTTATTTACCATGGCTAAGGGTAAATCCGGTAAATAAGGGTTAAAAAATAATATTATAATAATAATAAATTACCCCAAAACGTGTCCTAACCTTATTGGTTGATACATGTTCGACCATAGTCATCATTGGGTCTATTTGGGGACCCCATGGAGCCACTTGTAGGTGAAAGAGACACTTTATTTTAATTAAGTTAAAATGTATTTAAAAATGACACAACCATATATCTTTTAGAAAAATAATTTTTACATAGGGTATTATATGTTTTATTTTCGACTATAAATATTAATTTGAAATATAAAAAGATTTCCTACATAAATATATTTTATTTATAATTTTTAGACATTAAATAAGTTAATTTATTAAGGACACAATGATGATGCAGTAATTACCATATTAGTGAAAAATTAAAATAATTTATATTCTAAATACACAAATAAATATAATTTGAGACATTTTATGAATTAAAATAATTTTATAAGTAAACATGACATGTTATAAATTTTTTAATTAAATTTTTTCGATGTAATCATTCTGTTATGAGGTTCACAAAAATCAACTATTGAATAGTGTCAAAATTCACATAAAAGGGTTTTTAAAACAAATATTATATTATTAATTGATAATAAATTCCTAAAAATCTAAGGTTCGGAAAAGAGACTTATATCATGATAGGTGTATCATTAATGGACCACTTGGGGGTCTCTTGGATGTATATAGTAATTTTATTAAACATGTTATATAAAAATACAAAGTGACATTGTAAAAGTGAAACTAATTAACTAAGAGTTAATACATAAAGATAAGGTTAATATAATGACCCAAACCAGTCTAAATTCTATTGGATGAGTCTCTTTCGACCCATCCCCACCTTAAAAATTAAATAATCAACTTTGTAGCAATTAGAAACCGAATATGAATTTATTTTAAATTAATATTTCTAGCTTTTCCAAAGGTTCCCCTCACCCCTCTTATAAAAGGGCACTCCTCCTTCTCATTTCTTCACACCTTCAAAGCACTTTTGTTCGGCCAAAATCTGCCCAAATACTCTCCCAACATCCCTCACTACAACCTAGAGGCCTTAGTTTGATCATAAAGCCAACCTAATGAGCCCTTTTGATCAAATAAGAAGGAAGAACCCGAAGAAGAGGAGGTTAACCTACCCCAACCATGGAAAAGTACAAGGTAAGGGTTATTTCACAATCTCTTCATTATCCGAGGTTGTTTATACATATTAATCTACTAGGATCCCATTATCATCCACATCCATGTTTCTTAAAAATGAATTTCAAAACATTTTTACTATTTATTAGAATATGGTTTAAAGTCATTTATACCCTTGTTTGACTTTTTATAAGAGGTTTATAAAGGAATCATTCTATCATTTTCCAAACAAGGTTCTTTTCAACCTTTTCGACAAAATTAAGGTAAGAATGTTTTTTTAACTAATACGGTGGGTGCAGCTATTTACCGCCATTATAAAATTTTTAAAGCTTCCCTTACAAGCTTATAAGAATATTTTCAAAGAAAATGTTTTATTTTATAATTATGTGACTTTTAAATGATTTCAAAATGATTATTTTAAGAATTTTAGAAAGGTACTCTTTATCAAAATCCAAATTTTAAATGTTTTAAAGATTTATCTTTCTAAATCGTTTTAATTAATGTCAATGTCTTCAAAATGGTTTTTAAGGATTTATTTATATGGACATGAATGTTTTTAAAATGTTAATTCCTTTCAAAAGTTTCAAAGTGGTATGGGACACTTTGATTCAAAAATCAATTTTTAATTACTTCCATTATAAATGAGGGACTTTTAAATGATTTAAAAAAAGGAGAAATTTCTCTCAAATAGTTTTGATTTCATCTATGTCAACATCCTTTGATGGATTTTATGATTATTTGAAGTTTATTTATTGTGATACAAAACTTCTATATTGTATTGAAGGTTTTTTGATATGTTTGACTGTGGATGTGCTATTTTTATACCATTCATTGTTTATGGTGAAAGTATTGACATTTCATATTCTAGTTTTAATACGAATGTTTATGTTATGTTTAAACCTTTTCATATGGGAATGCATTGTACTTAATATGTGATGGGTGGAGCCCTCTATAGCACCTCGATGCATCGGTAGGTCTCATGAGACATACTAGTGTCTTGGCACAAGGCCTTGGAAAAATCTAATTTGTTGTCTTGGCATGAGGCCTTGGCTATGAGGTTATGATAGTCTGACATTATGCATTCCATCATTATGAAAGTGGTTATTGATATTGCATGTGATTATTAGATTAGTAGAATATCCATGTGAATAAGTAAATGGAATTATTTCATTTTACTTTTCCCATAATATGTTGATGTTCAAGTTTAAAATGCTTTTGGTTTGGTTATACATTTTCTTAAATGTTTGTGCTTATTTTTGAAAGATTCCTCTATATTGTTATCCTTACTGGTCATTTCAGCTCACCCCTTTTCTATGTTTTATTTTTCCAGTATGTGAATAAGTAAGTTATGAATGACCTACAGGTATATTATGAGGGAATAATAGTGTGTACTATGGAGACATTATGTTGTTGTAGTAGTTTTTCACTTTTTGATGTAATGTAAAACTTTATAAAAATATCTAGGGTTTCCAAGGCTACTAAACCAATCGGTCTTTCGAGATTTTATCTTTCTTGTGATCATGCCAATGTTATGTAATAATGCACCGGCTCTGGGTAACTGGGGTCGGGGCATTACAGTTGGTATCAGAGGAAGTTTAGTACAAACCTTGGAAGCTAGATTTAGATAAACTCTGATTAGAACACATATATTTAAGATGAATTTTGAGGATTAGTATAGAAGAACATCCTAGAATTTTGGTATTGAAGAGATTTTGTGAGTTTTCCGAGCAATACATCCCTGTCTGGATATGAGAAGGAAGAGGCGGTTCTGGCACAGATGTACCTAGGGGTAAAACCTGAAAACACCGCTTTGAGATAGACTCAAACGGGAACTAGTGCACGACAACGGGCCTTGCTGCACTCTTGGTTATGACACTCCCGGGGGATATGCTTAGGATAACTCACATTTTCTTTACAAATCATTATGAAGTGTTTATGAGTATATACTTCCTCAAAGGAGACATTTTTATGATTATGGATTATATCCATAAACTATTTAATTTATGTTATGTCTTCTACAAGATTGGGATTAGGTATTGTTATTCATAAAATAATCTAATGTATGCCATTGTTTAGAAATGGTGCCCAGTAGAAGGAATGAGAACTCTAGCAGTGCACATGATACAAAGAGAAAGAAGGATCACATATTTCATGGTCTTAAGAAAGAATTTATAAGAGAAATAATCTCGCATGTATTATCATCATATGAAGAAATAATATCATTTGTTGATAAGATAAGTAAAGAGTTTACTGAGACCTATGGCTTTGATGGGAAGCAAGAGAAGAAAAGGATGGAAGAGAGAAATATGGATATAGGGAAGAGGGAAAAGAAGATTTTTCCCATATGTGATAACTGTGGAAAGAAACACCTTGGAACTTGCCTGAAAGGAATGAGAGTTTGTTATAAGTGTGGAGGAAAAGGGCACAACGTACGTGACTACAAGGGTAAGAAAATGGAATCAAATGTACAATGCTTCATTTGAAAGGAGTTTGGACACTACGCGAACCTATGTCCTAGTCATCCGACTATGCCGCAAATGATGCTATTGGATAATAATCAAGTTATGATACTACCACAAATGAAGAGGAATTATTAGAGTTCTTATGTTGATTATGTCATTTGAGTGTTGTATCAAAAATGTACTTGTTATAATAATTATGGAGAATATAAAGATTGTACTGCAGTACTATTTCATTAAGGACTTGAGATTGTGTGGAACAAAGAAAAGTGACTCAATAGAAGGTTAATTTTTTGGAAAATATATGGTTGAGAGAATGATTAACCATAATACGGTTCTGATACTGAGGTAGTGATTTTATAATGATACATGATTGACTAGGATAAATTATATTGTATATTCTTGACTACCATGAAGCTGATTAATGATTTGTATATTCCATCATTGTTGGGGATTAAATTTTTTTTGGATTGGTGAAGTATATCCAGCATTCTATATGGAATAAGTGAGCATGAATATAATAAATATGGATTATGGAAATTCAGGATGTTTCAGTGTTTTAAATGAATACATGATGAATGTATTAATATGCTATTATGGGGTAAAAAGGATCTACATTATGTTTACCTTCCTTATAAATTTTGGACTGTGAGTTTGGGCATAAGTATTTTGGATAAATTATAGTTTGATATTAATTTTGGGTTTCCATAAAAGAACAACCCGGAGGTCGGGCGGCAACCCGTCGCGACTGGCATGGGCGCAAGACTTAAACCCGCAACCGAAGGGTGACAAGGGTGTATCACCTACCACTGGCCCACGAGATGTCTGGGATTAAATAATTTTGTTTTTATTAAAAGGTCTGGTAGATAAATTATAAATACGTTTATTTTGGGACCCTGTATGAATAGTATAAATTGAATTTTTTTACGTTCTATTATCTTTTAGAGTGAAATATGAGTTTGTGGTATAAATTTATTAATGGATAAAACTCTAATTATAATGTAAGTATATCTCCTTATGATCTCAGCCAATCTCATAAATAAATTTCTCAACATTAAGAAAAGGAACTTAGAACAAATTTTTTTTCCTAGATGGTACCTTAAATCATCATTAATTTATGGCTTTGGGATTGTTGGCCTTTTCATAGCCATGTTCTCTACCACTCTCCATCAGATAATTCATTGTCAGATTTCTCTTCCATATCCATATTTTATTACATGGAACCCTAGTTTGTGTTATTTTTGGTAATCTTCATACTTTCCACTCTTTATCTTAAATAGAGGCCTCAGTAATTCATTTTTCAATGCGGGATTTCAACTAAGATATTTTGAAACATAAAAAATGTGTAATCCCAATACCCTATGTTTTGTTGAACCGATGGTATTTCAAATCATCATAGATTGATGAATTTAAGGACATCAATTTTATACTTGTTTGTGATTGATGACCTCAATAACTACCAATAAATATTTACATTTTCCCTCCAATTATATATCTCTAATTGCCACCAATGTTCTCCTAATTGAGATCAAAATTTGGTGGTGACATTTTCATTTCTCTTTTCCTCATATTAAGACTAAATTTTAGTAACCCAATCTCAGATGTGGGTTTTCCCACAAATATATTTTCTATTTTCAACCATTTATTTTCGAAAAACAATTTCAAATTGCGAGGACACAATTTATTGAAGGAGGGTAGAATGTAACACCCCAAGATTTCATTGTGTGTTATTTCTTCAAAATAATTCAATAACTTGCGCTACACGCAACAAAGAGTTCAATCGCACCATGACTTACCAAAAAAAATCCATTCAAAAGAGGTTATGAATAGTATTAACTAAATTTTAAACTTTATATAATCCTTATAATTTTAGAATCCATATTATGAGTTTCTTAGATATAATTCAAGAACAAATTCATTTTCAGTATTGCACTTTTATCAACTTTTAACAGTGAAAACTCTTTAAATACAATATTTTAAACTTTTTGACTAAATGGGGACATCAAAAATTTAAAATGAAACATCCCAAGATTCCACGGTACGCTTTCCTTTGAATAATACAGTAGCGTGTGTTGTATGCAAGTTCGAGTTTTAACACACACCACAACCGATCAAACTAGCCGTTATGAATAGTAATACCTACTTTTTGAAATTATATAAATTTTATATTTCAAAATGGACTTTATTTTTTAATTCGGAGTGTCGAATTTACCCTAAGGTGAAATTTGGTACTTTTTTGGATAACTTTAATATTGTGATGAACAGTGAAAATTACTAAATTTTGATTAAAAACAACTTCTTTAATCAAAATAATTAATAGTGATAAATTATGAATTTGAGTGGTTTTAAATTATATTTAGAATATATTTTTACCATTTATTACAATTTTGGTCATTGGACATAATTTCACAATTAAACCGAACATAAACAAGTATCAATCTTTTGATAGATATTATATCTTAAAAACACGCTTTTTGTTTTAACAGCGGGAATTATTTTTAAATTAATTTCTGCCACTTCTGTGTTTTGAATTTGGAAAAATGGATTCCATTTTTGGAATCAGGATGTTCATATTGTGTGAATAGGTAACTTTTATTTTTAGACATTTTGAATAATTACTGTGGTAAATATTTTATTTACCATGGTTAAGGGTAAATCCGGTAAATAAGGGTTTAAAAATAATATTATTATAATACTAAATTACCCTAAAACGTGTCCTAACCTTATTGATTTATACATGTTCGACCATAGGCATCTTTGGGTCGATTTTGGGACCCCATAGAGCCACTTGTAGGTGATAGGGACACTTTATTTTAATTATGTTAAAATGTATACAAAAATGACACAAGCATATATCCATTAGAAAAACAATTTTTACATAGGGTTATATATGTTGGAATTTAGACTATAAATATTCATTAGAAAGATAAAAAGATTTCCTACATAATTATATTTTATTTAGAATTTTTAGAAATTAAATAAGTTAATTTATTATTGACACAATGATGATGCAGTAATTACCATAATAGTGAAAAATTAAAATATTTTATATTATAAATACACAAATAAATATAATTTGAGACATTTTATGAATTAAACTAATTTTATAAGTTAATATGAACTATTAGGAATGATTTAATTAAATTTTTTCGAAGTAATAAATCCATTATGAGTTTCAAAAAATCAACTATTGAATAGTGTCAAAATTGACATAAAAGAGTTTTTAAAACAAATATTATATTATTAATTGATATTAAATTCCTAAAAATATAAGGTTCGGCCAAGAGACATATATCATGACTGGTGTATCATTAATGGACCACTAGGGGGACTCTTGGATGTATATAGTATGTTTATTAACCATGTTATATAAAAATACAAAGAGACTTTGTAAAAGTGAAACTACTTAACTAAGAGTTAATACTTAAAGATAAGGTTTATATAATGACCCAAACCTGTCTAAATTCTATTGGCTGAGTTTTTTTCGACCCATACTCACCTTAGAATTTAAATAATAAACTTTGGAGCCATTGGAAACCGAATAGGAATTTATTATAAATTAATATTTCTAGCTTTTCCAAAGGTGCCCCTCACCCCTGTTATAAAAGGGAACTCCTCTTCTCATTTCTTCACACCTTCAAAGCCCTTTTGTTCGGAAAAACATTTCCCAAATACTCTCCCAACCTACCTCACTACAACCTAGAGGACTTAGTCTGATTAGAAAGCCAACCTATGGAGCCCTTTTGATGAAATCAAAAGGAAGAACCCGAAAAAGAGGAGGTTAACCTACCCCAACCAAGGAAAAGTTCAAGGTAAGGGTTATTTCACAATCTCTTCATTATCTGAGCTTGTTCATATGTATTAATCTACTGGGATCCCTTTATCATCCACATCAATGTTTCTTAAAAATTAATTTCAAAACATTTTTACTATTTACTAGAATATGGGTTAAAGTCATTTATACCCTTGTTTGACTTTTTATAAGAGGTTTATAAAGGAATCATTCCGTCGTTTTCCAAACAAGGTGCTTTTTAACCTTTTCGACAAAATTAAGGTAAGACTGGTTTTTTAACTTATATGGTGGGTGTGGCTATTTACCGCCATTATAAAATTTTCAAAGCTTCCCTTACAAGATTATAAGAATATTTTCAAAGAAAATGTTTTATTTTATAATTATGTGACTTTTAAATGATTTCAAAATAAATATATTAAGAATTTCGGAAAGGTACTCTTTATCAAAATCATAATTTTAAATATTTTAAATATTTATCATTATAAATCTTTTTAATTAATGTACATGTCTTCAAAATGGTTTTGAAGGATTTATTTATATGGACATGAATGTTTTTAAAATGTTAATTCCTTTCAAAAGTTTCATAGTGGTATGGGAAACTTTGATTCAAAAATCTATTTTTAATTACTTCCTTTATAAATATGTGACTTTTAAATGATTTCAAAAAAAGGAGATATTTCTCTCAAATAGTTTTGATTTCATCTATGTCAACATACTTTGATGGATTTTATGATTATATGAAGCTGATTTATTGTGATACAAAACTTCTATATTGTATTGCAGGTTTTGTGATATGTTTAACTGTGGATGTGCTATTTTTATACCATTCATAGTTTATGGTGAAAGTATTGAAATTTCGTATACTAGTTTTAATTCGAATGTTTATGTTATGTTTAAACCTTTTTATATGGGAATGCATTGGTCTTATTATGTGACGGGTGGAGCCCACTATAGCTCCTCGATGCATCGGTAGGTTTCATGAGACAAACTAGTGTCTTGGCACAAGGCCTTGGCAAAATCTTATTTGTAGTCTTGGCATGAGGCCTTGGCTATGTGGTTATGATAGTTTGGCGTTATGCATTCCATCATTACGAAAGTGGTTATTGATATTGCATGTGATTATTCAATTAGTAGAATATACATGTGAATAAGTAAATGGAATTATTTCATTTTAATTTTTCCATAATATGTTGAAGTTCATGTTTAAAAGGATTTTGTTTTGGTTATACATTTCCTTAAATGTGTGGGCTTATTTTTGAAAGTTTCCTCTATATTGTTATCCGTACTGGGCATTTGATCTCACCCCTTTTCTATGTTTTATTTTTCCCAAGATGTGAAGAAGTAAGTTATGAATGACCTGTAGGGATATTATGAGGGGATAATAGTGTGGACTATGGAGACATTATGTTGTTGTAGTAGTTTTTCACTTTATGATGTAATGTAAAACTTTATGAAAATATCTAGTGTTTCCAAGGCTACTAAACCAATTGGTCTTTCTAGAGTTGACATTTCTTGTGATCATGCCAATGTTATGTAATAATGCACCGACTCTGGGTAACTGGGGTCAGGATGTTACACTCAATGATTGTTTCCCCTTGTAGTGTCAGTGTGTTGAGGGTCCTCATACTGGTCAAGCCGAACACGGGTAGGTTGCCCGCACTAGGTGCCAATGAAGCAAGGCTGACTTTCATTCCTATGATTTATGGGATGGGGAGGACCCTTTCCAGCCCTTGTAAGGACATGGGAGAGGCCCCCATGCTGAGATTGACAGGATATGTAACATCTCCACATTTTCAGCTGGTGGCTGAAAGAATGACCCCATACCCAATGTCATGATCATGGAAGAGGTTTCTTTACTGAGTTTCACTACCGTGGTGAGGACCCCCATTTGAACTAAAGGTGGAACGGGGAAGACCTCAATGTTTATCATAGAAGCACGAAGGACTTGAATTCTCAATAGTGGTGGTATGGGGAGGTCCTGCGTACAGGGTGTTACCGCTGGTTGGTCTGAGGTGGTTTCTCCTAACACCGCTGACCAGAATAGTTGACTCGGCCTACCCATGGGGTGGTTGGGGCCATAATCCTGGACGAGTGTATGAGGAAACCAACTAAAAATAGATATGTGGCTGATTATATACATTGATAGTGGTCCGTCACACTGTTGTAGCTGATGTTGATGCCCATTAGATGGCGTCCTCCTCGACATGTTCTTGACGCTGGAGACAGTTCAGCTGGACTGGGGATAGCAGTGTAGGCACATAGCTTACTAGATCGTTGACTAATGGGATTGGGTGGGGATGCTGGATTTGCCTTGTGGGGGCCCTCCTTTTTGGCCCCTACAAATGGATGGTAGTCTGGCTGGCCGAAACATCCCCCAACTCATCGGTGTAAGGGAGGACGTCATCGAATCACTCTAGGGAGAGGCTCACAAAATGGTTCTATACTGGAGTAGGGAGCAGTGGCTCCCTAAGCAGCCCTTGGGGGCATTGGTAGCGATGTGGCGTAGATTACTTTAAATACTAAAGGCCCATAACCCATGTCTGGATAATCCCCTCCTCCTCATATCAGCAAATGAGGTATTTTATCATCCATTGTTGAACGAACTCAGAAGGGGATATGAGGCATGGTCTCCAAGTAGTTTTGGGTATGGATTCTATCACCAAAGCGGTGGTACCACATGAGATTTCCATATTAGCAATTCCCTTGCTCCTGTATCCCTAGGTGGGTGGTGATTGATTAACTCTTGTGAAAGGTTGGGTCCTATAAGGAGGGGTGAATAAACAATTACTGCTGCAAAAGGGAAATCAACATCCTGTGTCCCAACATCATTAAGTCTCCCATGGATTGTACGATCGATCCACGTTGACTACGTCGCAAATCGGGATGTACAGTTCTTTAACTACCTCGAAATCTGGCGAATTTCATATCAGGACCACTGTTTTCAAGGTGGGTCCCAACACTGGAAAACTAGATCCAATGACATGCTACTCTACTGATGCCTCAAACACTACTAATCTCCACATTGAGTTGATGAACATTTAGGTATGGTTCACCATTTCTGTTTCTGGTGCTGACGTTTCAGTGAAAACATCCGTCTATTAGAGTATGAAATATTGATTGTGGCCCCACAATCCCAATTTCCAAATGCGAGCGGAATACATCACTTATTCAGGGACTTTTTCTCCTTGATCGAAACAAGATAATTAGATGTTAGTTCCCCCTTTCATGGATTTATCCTCAGAACTCGTCACCTTGTATGGGTCTCCCTTATATAATAATACATTTTATGTGAAACTCTTACTAGTTCCATGTCTTCATGGACGTCATTTAATTACACTACTTCATTCAGGACATTCCAAGGGGTCCGGTCTGGGCAGCAACCTTCAATCGAGGTAGTAGACATGTTGGACATCAGTGGTGTGTCTAGATGCTAGAGCACTGGCATGTCAGGGTTTCTTACCATTATTATAGGGATTCTCAAGGGCACAGAAGCCCAAAGAATCCCACATTGAATGCATGGAATTATATTCCATGGGAATTTCTCGGAGATTTTCCTTAGCTTACCTTGCTTAACACAGGGTATGACGCAGGTTTAACGTCAAGAAGAGATGAATCAGACTAATCAGAACACTAACTGGATTGGATCAAATGGGTGAAACAAATGGAGGGAACACTAATACTGGGGATAACGCATGGTTAGGTAACCTGTTACTATTTGGGAGATTGATAATGTGGGTGGCATGATCTCATTGAGATGTGTTGGACCAAATTGGATTTAGGATAGATTATGGATAATTGATTAGGGTGGATGGGGGTAATGGAATGTAATTATCGTTAAGGTGATGGTAGTGTTGGGAATGATACTCAAAGAGACTCCCTACATATACCTATGATAGGGAATAAATGTACGCATTGTTCGGTGGGGTGATGGGACACCTGAGGAGGCAACTCGTATGGATGAGACCTAGTGGAAGCAAAAACCTCTTGTTTGGATCATGACCTTCTTGATACACATATGCTCGAGGGAAAGACCTATATGAGACATGGGTGATGGGAATGAACCTTATGGAGGTGTCCTACATACCTATACTTGGTACTAATCAAAGTCCACGTAGTTCAAAATGGGGCAGGAAATCAAGTTGTGGACAAAGGACAATGTCCTGATGATATAATGGGGATTACGCGTGGTTAGTAGCCTGAGTTGGTCTAACGCCACTGGGGCGGAACTGAGATGCAGGTCCCAATGAAAGGGACGAGAGTGGCCTACCAATGGGTTGGGGATGACAACATCTTACCACTGAAATGGGATCAGAAAGGATTACCACTGGTTGGGGATCACAACAGCTTACTTCTTGATTTGGATCACTATGGCCTACCACTGGATGGGGTTTACAATTGCATACCGCTGAATTGGGAACAGTTCAGTGTCATCCAGGACAAAAGGGGCATGCATTTTAATGTCTTTTAAAATATGGGTGGACTGATGCAGAGTGGTTAGGATCGATGTGAGTTGTGCTAGAACCTCAGGGAGGCTTCCAATGTACTTTTCCTTTGCAAGGATCAAAGACCACATAGTTCAGATGGTGTTGGTGAGCCGACATGAAGGTGTCCAGACCAATGATTGTGGGGATTAAGCCTCATATAAGCTTCCTATGTACCTTTCCTAGGCGAGGATCAAAGTACATGTTGTTCGAGAGATGGATGTATTTTAGCATCATGCAGGATGATGTTGAATTGACATGAAGTGGGTCGGAGCAAGTAGGTGTTGGGCTTGAACCTCTATGTGTCCTCCTACCTACCTTGCCTTTCCAAGAATCAAAATACATGTTTTTCATAAGAGCTATTGGGCCATACACTCTTGGGTGTCCTCCAGAGGATGTAATGGTCGATGCTTACTCTAAGCCCACACGAGTCATTCTCAATGTGAGAAACCATAGGTAGTAATAACTTGATGATCGAGTCATGAATGGTGCATCTATGGGAAGTGGAGTTGGGCATACACGTGGTAGGAGGATTAAAAAGAAAATAGGGGATTATGTGTGGATCGCATCCCAAAGAAGAAATAGGGGCTTACACGTGTATAACAATCCAAGGAGATGGAGATTGGGACTTAATCCAGGAAGGAGGCCTAGTAGAGACAAATACTAGAGGGAGAGGGACTGGATGATAAAGGTCTGGGTGCCCATCTACCACATGTTCCTTGGCATAGAGGAAGAAATGAGGAGTAAGGTTACTACCTCATGCATGAAAGGCTAGGGGCATACACCAAGATGGCTGCCCCTTCCCCGTGGAGGGGCGCCACTACGACATAAGGGGTGTCATTCCATATGAGGAAGATCTAACTTCTGTGCAGATGAGTTGGCGTAGATAATGTCCGAGACGAGGCACCCCACATATGATACATAGGGCGGTGTGACATTTTAACATAATGTGATGATGACGGTGGGGATTTTCAGTTTAACTTCCTACAGCTCAGACGAGGAGAGTTCACTCCGCACCCCTAGGACATACATAAATGATACCTTCCCAACCATGAGGATGGGAAGGAGTCAAAAATGTCTCGGTGAAGGGGTGTCATGGAGATAACCAATGAGGGGCCCATGCTAGCATCGCTATGAAAAGAAGAAATAGTCGTTAGCGTGCCTATGTGATAAATCCTGAGGTGAAGCAATGCTATTGGAATCACCTCCCATGGGAATTTGAAATCACTTCATGCAAACCTGGAAGGTCCCACAGGAAAAGTAGTGGCAGAGATAAGGGTTCATGGGAAGAAGCCTTGTAAAACACTAGTGCTCCATGTATGGAAGGGGATTCATGAATGGGTATGCTTCGTGATAGGAAGGGGCCTAGTATAGGCATAGAGAATAAGTTCATATGGAAGGTGATTTGCGAAGTGGAAAGGAATTCACGGAGCAATGGTTCATGAATCAAGGGGTCCCTGTGGAACGTAGCATTTAAAAGTGATGTGTTTTACAAATCTTAGTGAAACCACTTTATAATAGGGTGTACATGTGCTTGGAGGGTTCCTCGTGAAGCAAAAGTGCTCTGTGATGACCCATGTCCCCTTAGAGATACACATTCTTCCTGATGTCCCGTGGGATTCGTTAATGGAATCCCCCATTAAAGAGGGGTTGAATTTATGAAAAGGAAAAGGAACTTCACGATGCTAAAGTACCTTGAAGAGCTCAAGGTTCAGGGAGCATAAATTGCATCGTGATTTTAGATTTTAAATGGTGAATAGTCGGAGGATTTGTCTTTTTGGATTGAGTGGAGCACAATATTTATAGGCAAGAGGCGCTGTGAAGCAGGCTTGTTGGGCATGAAGTCATATGGAATTTTGTCATAACCGCAAAGCCTCCCACCTCCTTGCTTAGTAGTTGTTTTGTAAACCTCATTCCGGTTCTCGGAGCCTCAGATCCTCCTTGCTCCGTGCCGGATTCAAAAATGACAATAAGGTTCACATAGACTTGCACCTCCTAGCTCCGTGGTGTCTTCAAAAATGTCAATCAGGTTCACGTAGCATCCCAACTCTTTGCTTTGTGGAATCTTTGCAAACGTCAATTTGGTTCATAGAGCCTCCCAAATCCTTGCTTTGTAGCGGCTTTGCAGAGGTGGTAGCTTCGCGTTGGCCATGGTGCTGCGAGGCTCCAATGAAGAGCATCGTAAGGTATCCCCAAGGGCTTCACATTTTCTCCTACCCTTCCTAAATTGTTGATCATACAGTAATGTTTTATATAGTAATATATTTTAACCACCTCCTACATTTGTCTTCATAAAATATTCTTCTCTTTATTAGTGAATATATAATGTATTCAATTAAGATCTGTACAAATATCACAAAAATACAGATAAAGTAATGGCCTCAATTTATTTACTTCCAAAATTATTATAGCTAACTCAAAATCAGAAATTTTTTAACAGTTCTTTTGATCCATAGATTTTATGGATCCGTTTGTTATCACCACATCACTAAGACTATGGACACATCCTAGTACTTTCATGGATTCATCCCTATATCTCACAAAACATTCTCAACTATAATGTAGTGAAATAAAATTTGTGTTAAAAAATAGTTACTTTAGTTCCGTGATATTTTATTGACATAAATCAATCAATATTATATTCGATCCAGTATATGTTACAAGGTTGTTGAATTACAAAACAACTAAAATATATTTAAATAGAATTTGAAATTTAAAATTATTCTTAGAAAACAAAAAAAAAATATATTCACTCTTATAGGTCTAGTCCAACAAAAAATAACATCTATGTTTGATGGATCAACTAATATTACCTCAAATGAGATTATTTGACCAAAAAATTTGATGTTTCATATCCAAAATTCACACTTAGAAATTTTTTCATGCATCTTCTCCGTTATAATGGTCTTCCATAAAACTCAAAAATGATCATCGTGGTATTCCTTGATCATTTTATATATAATAATGTCATCTATAAAACTAGAAAACTAATATAGTTATTCTCATAAACCCATATTCCTTAATTTCATGAAGATCGATGGGGAATTAGTAAGACCAACTACATCACTATAAATTCCTTATTTTCAAAACATGAATGAAATATCTTCATGGGTACATCTTTCTTCATGACCCCCAAATTAAGATATCTGAACTAATTTTCCATATTAAAATGTATTGAGATCAATGAAGTTTACCAAAAAAATCAATAATATATGAAAGATAATTACTGTACCTAATTATGACCTTCTATAGTTCCTGATAATCAGTATAGCATCTCATACATCAAAAATTCATTTTAAAAAAATAACATGTTCTCCGTAAGTTGAAATCATTGTTCGAATCAATTTATTTTCAAGATTTGTCTTTATTTTCCAAAAGATTTCTTTGTAACACAGTATGTAATGTTCTATATGGATTCACTAAAATATGTGTATCACCGAGGATGATTTAAATTGAAATTTCAATATTAATATTTGATAGAAGACTTGAAAAATCACCAAATGACATATAATACTTCCCACAATATAAATATAATCAATATTCAGTTTCATTGTATCCATATGAGATAAAAACAACTTTTTATTAGAGATCACTGACAATATAATAGATTTGATTTCCATTATATGTTAATACTTATTTCCATAATCATAGACAATTGTATTTTAGACCAGAATATAAAATTTCACTTCCATTTTAGCATAATTTTTGTGGTGTTTATGTAAGGAAATACATTCCAAGTCTATGATAACATAAAATATGGATAGAGGGGGAATTGTGAAATTTATAGGAATCCCATAATTTTGATCAACAGTCATAGATGAATCATAAACAAGATATGTGACCATATTACTAATTTGAGTTGTCAATTATAATTCTAAATCCAATCAACTAGATGGTATTATTTTATCCATAAAAAATATTTCAAATATAAAATTGTGTTTGGAATATGAATGATTTAAGACATTTTTATATCAACAGTGTATCTTATGTATAACTTTCACTGCATTATTATTATACCCCACATATGAAATATTGATTTCATTAGATTTTTATTTGTTCTTGGGCTAAGGAAGTTGATGAAGTATAACATCATTGCTAAACACCAGGGTTTAAAACATCTTATCATAACACACATAATCCTAAAAATTTTATATTTGGATCACGGGTGGTGTATTTTGTAGTATTTTTATTCCATAATTTCCTTACTTAATCACATAAAGAAATCATTCAATATCCTGATAACCATCATTTCACTAAATAAATAAATATAATATTCCCCTTATTTCTATTTCCTTCCTTTCACCATAAACACATTGATCATAATCTAATTCTCATATTCTGTCCTCCCTGGTTTTTACTTTTATAATTTTCATTAAAATATGTCTTCCTTTTCATATCAAAACCTTGATGTAGATTGACAACTCAAACATTCATTTATATGATCATATTACATAGATTTATTTTTACATTCCTATTGATACCCCCATATTTATAATGAAAAATTATAAATTGGTTTTAGATAATGTTATAATTGATCTATTGTACATAATATCTTAATGATATTTTAAGAAACATACCTCAAAATTATTCTAAAATATTACTAGGAATACCTTATGGATTAATCATCCTGTTATCATTGCACTTGCGATTCCTTATACATTTTAGGATTGATAATATAAATAATGATACTACTTAAAAAATAATTATAAACTAATTACACCCAATAGATTCAATTTATTCTTGTTTCATTTTGTTTATGAATAGATACCACTATTTATCTAATTATCATTTGTAATTATAGACAATAAAAATGAATTTTTCATGATCTAAATACTAGATAATTTAAAATACACTTTTAATGGTTCTCAAACATTACTCAGTAACTAGTTGATAGAAAAACACACTAAAATATTTTGTCGTTTCCTCATGAGGCACTAAATAGATCATTGTTCCCTGTATTTCTCATTTGTAATATTATCAATATTAACATATTGAGAAATTTTTTTGTTTATATAAATAATATTTTTCCTTCTTTCACCCATAAAAATCATTACCAAATAAAGAAAATCATTTCATTATTTGTCACATTCTAAATTTACGTGGTTGTTTAGGTTCCGTAAATTGAATAAATCAATAAATAATATTGTGAGTAATAATAATAATATTGGGAAACCACGTAATAATGAAAAATAAATTACATGAATTATAAATAATAGAACCTTCTTTTTAATCAGTGAAACCATATGTTAATCCCTGGTCATTCAGGATCATGATTTATTCACCTCTCCAATAATGGATAATAATTATAATTTGAATTATTTCCAAAATATTACTCAGGAGTGTCAAATTAGGTCCATAATAAGGGTATACTCACTATGGACTTTAATTAATAAAAGTTTTTACTAGAAAAACTATTTCCATTATTATTAAAACTAGAGGAATTATTTCAAAACAAAATCAACTTATAACATTCTGATAATGATGTTTTTCTAGGAAAACCCAAACATCCATCATTAATATAACAATGAAATTTCCATATATATATATAGAGTTATTATAATGGTTATATTAGTGTTTTATAAATATACATTAAAAATTCAATTAGACATTACTCTAAAAATAACTCTAGTTATCCATACATTTCCTGCATAAATATCACATCTAATTAGATCAATATTCCATTCATAAAAATAAATTTCATTCCATTATCAAATATGTTTAGTTTAATTGGAATCATGGATATATTATCATAAGTTTCATAAAATAACAAAATCATCTTTTACTGAATCCATATCAAGTATAAACCCCGTTTGACACATCGAATATAAATAATAACATCTTATCAGGGGGGAAATAAAACCTAAAATGGGTGGGGTAATATTCTTAGTAAGGGTATATAAAAGATATATCATTTATCACCTATACATAAGATGAACATATTTTGTATGATAACATATTCTTAACCTCTGAACATAATACCAAAAAAATAATAGATCATAAACATAAGTCATGGTATAATCCATTGATGTTTTTAATAGAAGAATAATAAATGGATGGAAAATATCCATGAGAATATAAAACTAACATAATATAATGACATAAAATAGTGGCATAATGTTGGAAATAATTATAATCAAATAATATAATTTCCATTCCTACCCACTAATAGTGTTATAATAGGTTAGTCTTTGTCCAACTGACTATATCTACAAAATATGATTTAGTTAAAATATTATGTTCCCATGTTATGGACTGTTAAAACCTTTTATATACCAAATATCATGATTGGGATTATTTCATTTATACTTATTTTTCTCATATTATTTTAATATATACACAACGATGTATATGGATAAATTACTCTAGGGCCACTGATCACATAATAATAAATTCGTTCATAAGAATTCCACATTATTATAAAAACACTCTCCATAACTTATCCCATAAGAAAATATATTGGATTCATTAATATTAATTAATCAAAATAGAAAACCAAATAGGGAGAGAATAAATATGGTATCATTGGTCACATCCCCTATAATTCATAATTAAATTCAACACATTTTATCATATATGAAAAAATAAATTAAATTATCAATGGTTTATTTGATGGCATGGAACATTTTTAAATTTTGAACAACATATTATAAAAAAAAAATTCTCAAATCATAGGGAGAAACATTTCATTAAAAAGGGACATTAGAAAATATTATATTTAACAAAAAATAATTGAGGATTAGTGATTATTAGAAATTCAATTCATTCCCTTTTCAATAAATAGTATATTTAATTTACATATTTTTAAAAATTCAAATTAATATCATTCATAAATAGACAAGTAGTTTCCTTTTAATCCATTTTAAAAAAATAATGAATAAAAATGACATTAAACAATCATAATACAACAATTTTAACATTCCTAGATAAATTTTTACCAAACATGTTCATTGGATAAAAGGGATTTTATACCAAAAGGATAAATAATATTTATTTTTTCATAGAAAATTCCTTTTATTATTATAATGTTATAGGTTTGGAAAATTAATGGAAAATACACAATCTTCTAAAATAACTATAGATGAAAAAAATCATTATTTTCAACGGATATATACCCTAAAACTTCCTCATCATGAATATTATCATAAATAGGCATGATAAACAATGATATTGAAACATAAATCACTAACCCAGTGTTTGACTTTATTTGAAATTTCCTTAAACAAATAACTACAGTATTTAAATTTATTATAATTATATATCTAAATCATATTCATATTTATAGTATCATTTTTTATGTAAATTACATTAATCATTACATAATCATGAATTTTATTTCAAGAATGTGTTCTCTTGCATTGAGGATCTTTTCAAGTTTTGAGTTTTATATAATTATGGGATAACTCAAATATTTCTAATCATATATTCAAAATGGAGACTTTTGATCGATGTCTATATTTTTTAATAATATAAAATATCTTAAATAAAGCATGATTTATTTTAAGGAAACATCACTAGAATATTCAAATTGACTTAATTATATCATTTTACCAACATTAAATTCTAGGATTGTTTTTTAAAAGACGAGATGTGGGAAAAAATATTAGTATTGGGCATAAAAAAATCTCTATTGAAAAAAGTTCAAACCACTGGAACAAAATTTCATAAAAGGATACATTTTTACCCTAAAAGGGCATCGTATTTATTAAATAAATGAATATGATACATTTTTGAGATAAAAAAATTTCCCAACAAAATTATTAAAATTAGTAGAAATGTCATATAGGTATCATGGGACATTATAATATTATATTTATTATAGATTACAAAGATAACTATTACCAATTAAAATATCAATGATGTCGACATAATATATAATTTCCTATAGAGTATACAAATTAACCAATGCATTTGAGTGAAATCTAGGTACAACCATTAAATTAGCTATATCAGGATGACATGGGAGAAAAAATTTGGCTCAAACATTCATATAAACTATTTATAATTACTACATCATAATTATTACTTTCAAAAAATTTAAATCTTCATCATAAATCCCTTGAAAAACACTTTTAAACCAAGTTGGCATACTTCATTAGATTTTAAAATACCATTTTCCTTTAAAACACCATTTTGGATACCAAATTTATTATAAAAAGGGAAGTATGGGTATTATTTAAAAATAATTTTAATTCATATCGTTGAATGAAAAAATCAAATATTTTTTATATTGGAGATAAAATACATTTTAATTGTGTACTTTAAAATAGGGAACTCATTTTTTCAATTATAATGAATGTGAAGCATTATATAAAATGATTAATTTTTGAAAACCACTGAATGAATGAAAAAATTCCCTTTATATAAAATTTATGATAATATCATTACATTTATAAAAAATATAAAAACAAGGACATTGATGAAAAATAATTGGAAGGATATCATTAAAAGAGTATTTTAATAAAAAAGTACCTTACATTTAGTATCCACTGAATCATAAGATAATAAAAATAATATCATTAATAAAATCATTGAATGTAATGATAATAGAGAAATTAGTGACTTATAATGTCAAATTGTGTTGTATATAGAACACATAAAAGAATATATGTGGATAACATCAAATTATGTCGCAATGAAAGGAATGTGGCATGGATTCCCTAACAATAAATTTGAAAGGTCATGTATGTTCTCTATATTCCAAAATAATAAAGATAATATAATTATATACTTTATTATGAAACTATCTAGATAGAATTATTCTTCCCATTTTATATATTTTTTTATACACTAATATTTTATCATTTTAGTTCATTTAATATTTTTTAGTATCCTTCTTATATAAAAAAATGAATTTTGTAGGCTGAATTTGGTCAATGAGTTATTATTTGAACATATAAAAAATAATAACCATGTTATAACTTTTTTTATAAATTAATCATACATTTAATACTATTAGTGATTCATTATTAAAGAAATGTCAAAATTTTAGACCATGGAGAAAGTAGGCTATATGTATGCATGACTAACCATTCCATTTTTGAACAATCAATATAGAAAGGTGGTTAATAATATTTTATACGTACCAGATGTCTATAAAATAGTAATTTCATTTAAATAACATATATACATATATACTATCCATATGGATTTTCTATTAAAAAAACAATCATATCTCTTTATACTGGTAGTAATCCTCATTTATGCATGAATGACAATATCATTTTTCAGTTAATGGAAAACTATTAAATAGAATGTTATTTATAATTTTAATAATGGTAAATATTTCATTATTATACTATATATTATATATATATCACATATATTTATTATCGTCATACATAATACCATTCATTTAATGTACTAGTGGGAAATTTATCACATTGCCTCATGAAGAAGAAATCCACTATTCACATGAGTAATGATATCATGTCCTCCATGAAATAAAATTTACGATTCTGTATATGATATATGAATTATAAAAAATCTTTAAAATAATATATATATATATATATGTTAATTATATTATTAATAAATGTAGTGATAAGTGATGATGAAAAATAAATGACATCGATTTGCGAGACAATAATCCACCGAACACATGAAGAATGAATTTTTTAATTTGATTTAAGTGGAATTCATCAAGGTTATTCCACTATCACAACAAAATATAATTATTTGGGAGGTAATATTGTAAAAAAATCTTCATAATTTATTAATAATTGATGGTGTTGGAAGAAAAATATTTGTTAAGCGTGATAACTCTTCTTTAGATAATGACCATAGGTTTGCACTCAAATACCATTATTGATGGATTTAGAATAAATCACGGGTATCTATACCATGGGTATGGATGTCAGTAATATATTTGGGTAGATATTTTATTATAAACATGTCTCTAAATTTGTAATGTGGAGTAGAGTGTGGGTGGCGTTTTATAATTTTGGTGAGTGGTGCAGTTCTAATTGTTGAAAAGAAAAAGTGATATATACTTGTTGAAGAGAAAAAATTATCCAAAATTTAAATTTATCAATAATTATGTGGGGTATGTTCGAAATATTTATATAAAATAAATTTTATACTTTTTATTGGTCATTTTAACCGTTATCCTTTTAGTTTACGGTAAAATAGTTTTTACCTAAAATGTGGTAAATTATTTTTCATAAATATTTTTATGTAAAAATTAATATTTAAATATTACATAGTTATATTTATTCATATTAAAAATATGGAATCTATATTTAAAAATAAAATTCATATAATTTAAAGAACTTAACTTATAATTAATCCCGTAAATGCAGTGAAAAAAAGATTTTCAAGAAGTGTATCTTTTAGGAAAAAGATGATTTTATAATAACTTTATTAAAATTAATAATTGATATGTTTTTCTAGATTAATATTTGTAAATATATAATATATAAATTTAAATTATATAAATAAAAATTATTTATTAATTTAATTAATCGAAAAGTCTAATCATTATAGAAGTTAAAAAAATCCATAAACACTCATTTTAAAAACTAATAATGAATATATACTGAATTATAATTTAAAGATGATTTAAATTTTATTATTTTTATTTATTATACTAATTAAAAATTATGTAACATAAAATAATATTCAAAACATAATTGGCCTTTTATATAAAATAATTTTTTGAATAGGACTGTCATTTTTAAATATATATAAATATATTTATCAGTATTCACCAAAATAGTCAACAAAATTAAATATAAATTCATCACCACATCTTAATTATTTTATGCTAGATTTGAAATAGAAATTTATATTTTATCTATAAATTTAATGAAATAAAATTTCAAATAAAACCATATATTGAAAAATATTAATTAAAAAATTTCATTTTCATTTTTTATAAAAAACATCATATTTTTATATTGAATACTATATCCTAATTATATAATATTAATAAATATAAAAATTGCATAATCTAATTATATCTTGTATACAAAATTATTCACCCCTTTTAAAATTTCTTCCTATTATTTTTATTCACATATTAATCATGTGGGGATATATATCCCTTATATCGTTTTGAGATTCCCATATTGATTCTTCAACAATAGGGGATTTACAGAAAACCATAACATGATGACTTCCATTATTAAAAAAAATATTTCTATAGTAATGATTCCAAAAAATAATTAACTTATAACAATGATTCTCATCCAACTAAACCACTTTAAGGATAAAAACATGATATGATTCAGGCGCATATTTCCTTCAAATTTAAACATAAAAAACATTTAATATATGGGAAAATAAGAGGGAATGGCACACAATATGAGGATATTCCAAATTTTTGAAGAATGTTATTTGTAAAAATGAACCATATATTTAGAATTCAATATTTACCAAATAAATAGCACTTTTCCTTGGATATTATTTAATAAACACATGACCACATACAATAAAATAATCATATTTCCTCTAGTTATATTAGGAAATGTTGTACCTTCTCTAAGAAAATGTCATATGTTTCAGAATCAATTATACATTTTCATTAATTTCCACTATTAAATTTAGTACCATATGTAATGAATTGACCTAGGATACTCCCAAACCTCACACAAAACCCATTGTGTTACATACCCGAAGGGAATTCCCGATACCCACGAGCATGTGACAAGAACCCGAGCATTTAATAACAGAACAGAAGGAAACAATTTCACCAAACATGATTAATCCCATGTCATATATGTGTTAAAAAAATGAAGGATACAGAGGTATAATAAAGGAATACATATTCCATAATAGTAAAATTATAGCATAAATGAACAATGGAAAAAGTATTCAAGTCTCCAAATACAATTCAAAATGGATGGAAAAAAACCAAACAACTACTCCATGTTATGGGATGGAAAAAATACCACCAACCCACCACCTGCCACCTAATTCTTCCTGATGCAAAACTCATAGCCTTACTGCTGCACCTTACATGTCCTTTCATTAGATGTCATACAAATCTATATACACCACTAAAGAGGTTCAAAGGGTTTGGATTAATAGGCTTTGAAGTATCCCACCTAGGTGTTCTATATCAATTGATGCTATAATAATTATTATATACTAATTTTTATTTAAACGATGCATGATGATAGGAAAAAAGGTTTTATAAAAAACTAGGAAAAAATTTCCCTTTACCATAGTTCAAAAAAAAAGAATGTAAAACATTAATATAATGTCTACATCAGAAATCCATGTCGTACAAAAAACATGTAACGTTCTGACCTTAAATTCCTATAGTCGGTGGATTATTTTTATACATTGGAATTCTTACAACGAATGAAGTCCTAAAAGACCGATCAGTTTAGTAGTCTTGGAAAATAGATTACATACATAGACTTTTCATTACACTTTCTAACATAAAACACAAAAACATCCTTTGAGAATTCCATTGTCCCCATTGCTTGACCGTATATCTCAAACATAAAACACTTCTTGGGATCCTGGGAAAATAAAACATATGAAAGGGTTGAGCTCATATGCTCAGTAAAGTTAAATAATTTAGTAGAAGCTATAAACCTTTAAGAAAAATTGTGTAATAGAAACCACAACATTTTTAAACATAAACATGAACATAATATGGAAAAAAAATAAATCAAACATTACTATATAAACAAGAACATGGATATTCTACTAGTCTAATAATCACATGTAATAACTAATTTCATAATTAGGGAATGTATAGTATTGAAATTTAATTTCGATGTCAAGGCCTCATGCTAGGACCTAGGGGATAAATATAACTAGACCCCAACTCAGAGTGGCTCTATAACCGGACTCCACCCCAAGAGCATCTCTAACTGGACTCGAACCCAGAGAGCCTCTATAACCTGAATCCATCCCAAAGATACTCTGTAATCAGAATCCAACCTAGAGAGCCACTATAACTGTACTCCAACCCGGAAAGCCTCTGTAACTAGACTCCACCACAGAGAGCCTCTTTAACCAGACTCCAACCCTGATAGCCTCTGTAACTGGACCCCAAACCGGAGGGTCTCCTAAAACCGGATCCCTACACGGACTGCTTACTTTTACAGGTCACCAACTCAGAACATAGTAGTCTGATACATTCATCATTAGAAAAGGTTGATATATAACATAAAAATTCGTATTAAAATTATCATATGAAAGATCAATACTTTATCCATAAAACATGAATGGTATAAAAACAACGCATCCATAGTCATATATATCACAAAATTTTCAATACAATATGGTAGATTTGTATCATAATAAATCAACATCAAACAAGTTTAAAATGCATTAACGGATATTGGAATAAATGAAAATGATCAGTAAAATGCTTTGAGAGAAATACCCCTTCTTCATGAAATCATTTAAAATTATCAAAATTTATAAAGGTAGTTATTTAAATGGTATTTTTGAATCAAAGATTCCCATACCACATTGAAAAACTTTAAAATAATATCATTTGAAAATATTCATGTCCATTTAAATAAATCCTTAAAATCATTTTGAAAACATGGACATTAATTAAAAGGGTATAGAATGAAAAATATTAAAAACTTTTAAAATGATGATCTAGTTAAATAGCCCCCCCCCCCATAAAACAATAAAAGATTCCTTTTGATATAATTTTTATAAAATATTGGTATCTATGATAAGTATGTCCCAGAAAATTCTTACACATGAATAATCTCGAATAATAATGAGACTGTGGAAATAACCCATACCTCGTCATAATTAATCGATTCATATGACTAATAGTAAATAACCCCCAAATGAATCACAAAATTTCTAGAATATAAATAGAATCATAATAATTTATATAAAATTGTAGTACAAAATACACAACATGTAATAAATATGTAGTGAACAATTGAAACTCATGGAATTAAAAGTGAGATAAGAAACCCCTTACCTTGTACTTTCCTTTAGAAACATGTACGTTTAACCATTTTTATAGAGACCATAGTGTGTTATTAAATTTTTCTGGATCTATATAAGTATGTATGATATCATACATGATTCATTTATGAATTTATCCTACCCAGTTAATAATACATTCAATGTTAAATTAACATTTTGGGTAATAATCGTTTTCTTTATCGTACATGTTTTAACTTGTTTTTCTTGATTTTATCAATTATATCGGGATTTAAATACTTCCAGAATATAAAAAATCATATATATTTAGAATATAAATATGTATAATATACATATATTAGAAATAGAAAACACCGTTTATGGAGACGGTAGACCATACATACACATAAACACTATTTCTATTTTCATATCATATTGAACGGAACTAAGTGAATAAGATATATGTAAGTACATATATATCTATAATTAAATAACCAGTACCATTATTATGTCATATATTACATACTTATTAATTATATATAGTTTTTAATCATCGTTGAATGGTGACCATGGAAATGAATCTCATCGTGTCGTGGAGACAGTAATCTGTACGTACGCACGAGCAACAATATCATTATATTAATCGGAAAATAATATGTAATAGGATGGTATATCATATATAAAGAATTATTAACATGTTTTATTTATTATTTAAATCATTTATACTCATTATTAGACCCACCCAAATAATGAAGTGTTTGAATAACAAACTACAACACGACGTGGAGACGGTAATCCATACATACGCACGTATGGTGACATTGTCATTTATAGGATGGATAGAATAATGAATATGGTTGTAAAATCTTTATAATAACATCATAGTATATAAAAGAGACTGTAGTTATTATTTAAAATTGAAACAACAAGGAAAGAGGAATAGGAAGATGAAATGGACTAGAAAGATGTGATGCAATATTTATCTCTTCTTCAGGTTCTTCATTTAGATATGATAAAAAGGGCTCTTAAAGATGGATTCCTGACCAAATTATATCATTTTTGATTAAGTGAGGAATGTTGGGAGGCTATTTGGGTTGGGGATGGACATGAAAAAATGATTTTGAGGATTGAAATTAATATAAGGGGAAGTTCCCTTTTATAAGATAGGTAAGGGTCACTTTCGGGAAATGTTGAAATAATATTTTATAATAAATTTATTTTCAGTATTTAATAGCTAAAAAATGATTTATTTTGAGTCTAAGGTGGGGATGGGTTGAAAAATATCAACAATAATGTTTTAGACGTGCTTAGTTCACCATATTAAGAATAACTTTAACATTTAACTCTTAGTTAAATAGTTTGACATTTACCTTGTCTCTTTGTATTTTTATATTATATGGTTAATAAAAATACTATAAAATGACAATAGAACCCCAATTGGTTAATTAATGTCACATATATTATTATATAAGTTTTTTGGCCGACCCTTATATATTTAGGACTATTATATAAATTAGTAATATAATATTTGTTTTAAAGACTATTTTATGTCAATTTTGACAGTATTTGGTATTTGTTTTTTGTTAAAATCATAAAAGCCTGATTAAATTGAAAAAATTGATTGAATCAACCCTAACAAGTCATATAAACCTATAAAATAAGATTAATACATCATAAGTCTCAAATTAAATTTATTTTGGTATTTATAATATCACTTATTTAAATATTTTATTAAAAAGGTAATTACTGCATCATCATTGTGTTGTAAATAAATTTAATTATATAATGTTTAAAAATTATAAATAAAATACGATTATGTAGAAATTTTTTTAGATTTATAATGAATTTTTATTTTCGAATTTATCTTTTTTATAAACCTATATTAAAAAAATTAGTTATGAAAACATGAATTTAACACTTTTTACTATTGTTTATAATAAATATTAATAAATGTCATAATCTAATCCAAATGAACCTAAAGGATCATATTTTATTCATATGTTTGTTTTCTGTAAAATTACTCTTATACAATAGAATTAGGAAATGTGTTAGGGTAATTTGGTATTATTATAATATTGTTTTTACTTTGAATTACCCTATTTACCTTAAACCGTGGTAAATAAAAGTCAAAAGTTACGATTCACCAAAAATTACTTTCATCTTATTGAACAAAATTTTTCTTACTTATATCAACTGTGTCTTGAAATTCAATTCAGATAAATGGTAAAATTATGTTTTATGCAAATTGGAAAATGCTCATTGGGGTTGGGTAAAAGACAACACAAACTTCGATTTTTTTTATATTTATAAATTTTTATAAACTAACTAAAATGAATTAAATTGAACATATATAGGTATTATAAATATATTTTTACTAATAATAAATTTAAATAAAATAACTAATTATTTAAATAAAAAGATGGGTTTAAACAATAACTCATTGTTTATCACTATTTATACAAAATTGAAAGTTTTCAGAAAAATACTAAAAATTTACCCTAAGGTAATTATGATGTTATTAATTCAAAAATGAATTCTATTTTACCAATTTGAAAACAAAGAAGTTACATTAATTAATTTAAAAATAATTCCCATTGTCAAAACAAAAAATTGTATTTTTATGAAATAATAACTATCAAAACATTGACAGTTGTTTATGTTTAATTTCAAAGTGAAATTACATAAAATGGCCATCATTAGATTAAATGGTAAGAATATAATATAATTATAATTCCAAACCATTATAATGTATAATTCAACAATATAAATTATTTTGATTTAAAAAGTTGTTTTCAGTTAAAATATAGTATTTTTCACTGTTCAACCAAATATGAAAGTTAATAGAAAAAACCCCAAATATTCATTGAAACTAGATTCTTATGTACCCATTCTAAAGAAAAATGTTTATTTTGAAAAATTGAATATATAACTTTTTCAAATATTATATTTAAAAAGGGTTCATCATTAAAAGGCAGTAAAATTTTATTTTTTAAAAAATACTTCCTTTATATGATAAAATGAATGTGTTCTTACATTATGTCTAAGAAACTCATTATATGGATTCTAAAATTATAAGGATTATATAATGATAAAAATTCAGTTAATACTATTCATAACCACTTTTGAATATCTATTATGGTAAGTTAAGGTGTACTTGAACTCCGGGTTGCGTATAGTACATGTTATTGAATTACTCTGAAGAAATAAATTACTATAAAATCATGGGGTACTACAACACATGTAGAAGAAAAGGAATCAGTTTCAAGGATCAGCATAAGTCATACTAGTAGGCTTATTTTACCACATCAAATTAAGTGCATAATCTAGTTACTATAACACATTCCTTGGAATAAAAGTAATTTCAAATGAGTAAACCCCATGAAAATGTCAATAACATTCCAATAAAACAAAAAATGAAATA
The DNA here is from genome assembly GCA_963277665.1 of Viscum album. Classification (NCBI taxonomy): domain Eukaryota; kingdom Viridiplantae; phylum Streptophyta; class Magnoliopsida; order Santalales; family Viscaceae; genus Viscum; species Viscum album. Next base: position 523,399,400 of record OY728160.1, read on the forward strand.
GAGGGAATCCCCATGATAAAACCATCTAATAATAAAAAACCAAGAATGATGGCCTCATGATAAACTTCCCACTAAAGTACTGAAGTTAACCAATGTAGTGATTTTCACAAATAAATTTCAATGTTTCAAAAGTACCCATTTCATTTTAATTCATCATAAATATGGAAACCCCATTTCATTTTCAAAAACATTTTTCAACATATAAAAACAATCATTCAAATGTGATAAATCAACTTATTAATAAAAATTAATTTAGGCTAGTGATGGAACCACCAACCTCAATGCTCAGGTTACACACACCCTCAACAGAATCAACAAAAAACGAAGCCCACGAACACCAATTGAGATCCTATAATATAATCAAAACCTCAAAAATGATCCATATTATTAAAAAAGGGTTTGGTGGAATGGAAAAACATCACATACCTCGAGAACAGATCTCCACAATACCACAAATAAACAAATAATAACCTATAAAATGATATCTCCCAGAGGATCTAGAAGAAGTCATGAAGAATCACCAACATATTGAAATATATTTGATATGAAACCCTTGGTCATCACTCATATTAATAGAAATTAAGAGGTAGAAAGATCACTTAATTGGATAGATAAATAATATCAACAATGAAGATAAAATGTTGAATAGATCAATCTAGATGCAGAAGTGCCTCCTAAAATTGCTTGTGAAGAGCTCTAGGTCAAGACCCAATGGCCTGTAGAAAGAAACTAAAAACAAAATAGTCACTTTCCTTTTTCAAAAATTTGATAGGGCTATTACATGATGTTCAATACAGTTACATGGAATGATGTTCATGGTGTATAACTAAAACAAAATATCTATCACCTTAGATTAAAAAACAATTATTTAATGAATTAAAGACATTAAATCACTCTTCGTGATGTGTAAAAGTTCACACATTGAATCCCCTTTCACAGAATGTTCGCGAAAACTAATAGATGTTTTGTAATGTAGTTACACAATGGGAAATCCTCATCCAGCCAACAGAAATGGATTGTTAAAGCAAAAAGTCCAATAAATCTCATGCATCATCATTATAGGGGTCATTTTAATGCCTTCTCTATCCTATAAAATTGGTGTGAAAAAGGAGAACAATGCTTATGTCAAGAATGTACATGAATGATAGTAACAAGATGTTACTAACTCCCAACCATAAATACTTTCCATCAGCGTGAATTCATATGGATAGTTTAATCCTTGGAAAATGATGTGTCCATTTCTCCACCATTAACGATTCATGTTCCCAAGTCTCATGAGATTGTGATCCTAATTTCATAATAACACTGAAAAATGAAATCTACTTCACATGTAAGACATTCAATTGTGGGTGAACAAAAATAAAAAGTTTCAAAAGAAATTTCTAGTTCTAACTCAGTTTCTACCCAACTCAGAACCAGAACAAGATTAGGATAGTATTTCCTGACCCATGACATGTGGAAAACATCAAGAAAACCTATCAAATGTACAAAAAATGTTAAACAATAAAAACAATATTCAAGATTCTCTATGTCCTCCGAGGGTCCAACATATCTCAGATCCATCATTCATTATTTTCCAACTCAATGGTGACCCAATTGAAGAGAAACATTCAAGAAAACCCAATCACCTATTTAAAACACTAATGGTCAATGTCTTTGATCCACATACAATTTCTGTCAACTTTATGTTGTCTCCAAATGTCAATGTACATCTTGAATATCCATTGATGTTTTTTGAACCATATTTAGACAAACTATATATCCAACCTCATCCAATAAAATAAGTGATCTGTACTGGTGACTGTACAACACCTCATAGGGATCCATTCTGATTAACGAATGATAACTATTGTTATAAAAAAAAGTTTACCAGTCCCATATTGATATCCCATGATTATCTAAAATCCCGGAAACATGGACATTAAATATCTTCCAGGATCTGAATAACATCCTCCATCAGACCATCTATCTATAGATAATAACTTGTAATCAACATAACTGAGTTCACATTACCTCTTAGAGACTCTTACAGAACTGTGTGGGAATCCAATGATTCGAATTAGAAATAATTTCATATGGATACCCAAGTATCCTCATAATCAATTACACATATGACATACTTATATATTTAACTTTATTTGTGTTTATGACAGGAATGAAGCAAGAGGACTTTTTCCACTAATCAACAACCACCAACATATAATTACTATATTGGGGATTCTGTTGTAATCCAAAAAAATCAATGGATAAATCATTTGATTTCCAAATTAGTATCGAATGATGATAATGTAAACCAAAAGGATTCAAGTGATCTTCCATTATCCATTGTCATGTTTAATAGTGAGACACAAACTCCACGATGTCACTCTTTATATCAGGATACCAGAATCACCACCACATTTAATAATACATCTTTTTAGTTCTTAGAAGAATAACCGATTATGATCAATGAAAATCAAACAAGACGAAATTTCTTACAAATGTTAGGATGATAATAAATTTCATAAAGTGGAAAATTCCATCTAAATAAGTAGACCATCTATAAAAAATATCCCCAACATAAAATCTTATTCATGTCCCCTAAAACACATCATCCTACTTCCAAATATGAAAAGTTGATTCTAGGATATGTAATGATAACTAAAAACAAGTTAGAACCTTTCCTAAAAAATCCTTTTTAGAACATAATTGCAACTAAGCTAAAATCCTTAAATGGTTCCACCTCTCTATAGACTCGAGGAAAACCTTTTTTAGAACATTCAAAAAATTAGTTTCTGAAATAACATTCTAATTTTCTAGGGTGTTGGTGATATCGAAGTCAAATGGCTATAGGTATTATTCCCATAACTTGTTTGTGATTTGAGACTTTATATAAATGGATATAGCTGAGAATTATATGAATGGAAAAGGCTGTGAGGTTATCCACAAAATGATATAACCACCAACATTTGACCACATTCATCACTGAGGAAAGATATAATCTTGATTGGGGTGATATTATTCATGTGGTCGAAGATGAAGAGAGTTTTAAGATACCACATGGTCATCCTACTTAAGAACACAACCCAAAAAAGTACCCGAAACATCACAAAAAACCACATATACCTTACCTAGATCAGGTAAGATCATAATAAGAGTTGATGTAAGATGTTTTTTCAGTTCCTAAAAAAACACTAACACTTCACATCTTAAGTAATTTTCATTACATTGATTGTAAGATTAGTCAAATTTGATTTAAGCATAGATATATCCTTAAAAAACCATCATTAATAACTAAAATGACAACAAAAGCACCATATCTCAAAGAAATTCAGTGGTTCCTATTTTGACCATACATGATTCACCTTCTCAATATCAACGGATAATATATGTTCATTATCATGTGCCCTCAATACATCACTTATTAACTCAGGAAACTACAATTTGAATGATTTTTAAAGAGGTGTTGATTTATTATAATTTCTATAACCAAACTTATATGATGATAATGCTTATGCTAGGATTTTGAATAATCCCAAATAGCATCCACAAACACTACCAAAAAATATTTACAGACTGATGGAGTATCTTATTTATCAAATCCAATAGTTTTTTTTGAGTTTTAGTCAGACCAAAATTCATCACATGGTATTAATAATGGTCATTCCTACTCATGAAAGTTGTTTTTGGTATATAAGATTCCAAATCTCTTAGCTACAGATAACCTGATAGGTGATCAATCATATAAATTCACATTCCCCCTTTTAACTGATCAAAAAAACCTTCCATAATATGAAAATGATACTTGATCCTAATCGTCACCCACTTCAAACTCTGATAGTCTGCATATAACCAAATGGAACTGTCTACTTTCTTAGTAAAGAGTATAGTGGCTGCCCAAGGAGAAACACTAGGGAGATGGAAACCCATTCCCAACAGCTCTTCGAACATCATCATAATCTTGTTTAACTTAAATTTTTCCATACATAATTAAGGTAACCATATTGGCTATGTACCACACACTAGTTCGATAATAAATTCCACCTCTCACTTTAATGTTTGACTGGAGAAGTCATCATGGGAAACATTTAGAAAGTCTCAAATAATAATGGGAATATATTCAATAGTTAAAAAAATCCATAGGATCATGTGAAATAGTAGAAAAAAATATGATGAGATATGGGATGGATGTTCTTGCATGGCCAGACCTCAGGTCTTAATCCCCCTGAAAAACCCCGGATTTCCCATCGGTATGATTAAATGAAACAGTTCATTGATAAAAATTAACACCATCTCAATAAGTGAGAAGCTAATCCATACAAATTATGACATAAACAAATCTCAATAAAAATAAGAATGCCCTAGACCAACTTTGGATAAGAAATCATTAAAAAGAAGAAAAAAACTAAAAAACTGCCCATTCATCTTACCGCGAGGTGTCTCCTACTCCATTGTAAAATGAAAAAGTTTTGTGGGATGTTTATGAAAATTATCAAAATGTATAGATATAAAAGAGTGGGAGGGAATAGTAACAAATAAAGAAATTACTACTAAAGATGAAATATGTATAATGCCTCACACTATTGTCAGACCTACATCGAATTACACTAGAGACTCATCTACTACATGAATATACATCACTCTTAAGGCTTGTGGTTATATTACTTCCCTCTTTGAAACTTTTGACTAAACCAGAGTAGCCATTGGAGCCAATGAAACATGACCATTATTAGGAATAGTCATATCCTGATAGAAGAACATTATGTGACCAATACATTTGTTGTTATATTATGTCTTTATAGACATAGGTCATGAAAGACATGTGATTATTCCCTTCCCTTACTGATAAAAAGTCATAGGAACATTTCCATTTGTAATGAATGGTGTAGAGGAGGCTCACTACTCGGACTCAACTCCACCACTTCCATGATGATTATGCCACTTATTTTTTTCCAATGCTATCTACTTATACTACCAATATATGGATAAGAAGAGTTTGAAAAATAAACCTTTACATCTATATCTATCTTCTCCATCCTGGCTCTATCAACCAACATCACATCGGTAGAATGTTTCAACATGAACACCTATGATCTGAAATCCAATCATAAACCCTGTTGGTTCTTTTGACCCTTCAAGTGGTCATTCCATACAATATCCAAGAGAAAAATGGAAAATCTCAGCACATTGGTGGGTGTATAATGAATATGAATAATCTATTTGTTTTAATGGTAGGAACTCCATAGGATGTTTTAGCTCCATGGAATCTAGAAAAAACAGATAAAAGATTAGGGTTTTGTAATGCATACAACCCAAGTCCATGTGCTTGTATTCCTGGACTATTGAATCCCAACATCTCTTTCCGGAACCATTTATCTTGAACGCTGAACATTTCATCTAAATAATATTAGGTGCTTCCAGAAATTAGAATATTTGACTGATCATGTCCATCCATTCTTCCAACTACTGAGGTTAAAAAATTCCCTTATAGGATTCTGGATTCTCATAAAATATTTACGACAATATCACTCTCTCCTCGAGTTAATATTTCTATCTAAGGATAAACATTCTAAACATATAGTACATCCTGATCAATAGCACAAACTACTCATACTATAGTATCAATGTGATTCTAATCTATTGGTGGTTTTATATGAGGATAATCATTTTCACCCTTCTGAAGAACCTCGGGAATATTTCACAGTGGCATATTGTTGGACACGGGAACATGAGAACAATCGAACAACATAAAAAATATCAATTCAAACATGAAAACCCATAAGAAAAAACTCCTATTTAAAACAAAACTCAACACTAGAGATGAACACCTAAACATTCCAAGGAAACATGAGTCTAGTTATGATATGAGTTGGACAAGAACATGTCGAAACATACATCATATTCCCTAAAAACCCTATCTCTAGTATAAAAGAAGTCCCAATACATGGAGTTTTTAGTAAATACCTCCATGGATACAAAATTTATCAAACTGGCCCGAGTAACCATCAATATTGGCACCTCTAACCATGGATTTACATACCTGAAAGGTATTGTTGATCTCCAGGGGCTAGTGACAAGCACCCGTGAATCAAAAAAAGCACCAGAAAGAATAATATCTCCAAACCTAGTCAAACGCATGTAGTATATATGTATACACAAAATGAAATTGAAAATGAAAGACTAGATGAATATATATCCCCTAAAATATCCATATCAATTTTCTTTATAAAAATTTTCATTTTCCTATTTTAAATAAAACATGTCATGATAATCAATAGAGTATTTTTGTTGAAAACTGGGAAAACATTTCTTTTCTTCCAAGTTACAATTAATACTATATATAACATTCATATCTAGGCTAACTCAGATAGCCTAGTAATACAAAATAGAAGCAGTAGCTTATACATCGGTACCAAGGATCATTATTAGTTATACAATAATGCTACTCATACCACAATAAATCATGGAAAATATTCAGTTCCTAGAACACAGGCCCAAGAATAAGAGGAATACACCATTAGTAAACCCATAAAAAATGTTAACATATATCCCCTATAAAAGCAGTACTAGAAAATAAATGAAATAACCATGAGAAAACACCCTAATATTCAAAAAACAAGAATTACATACTCATGTTAATCCTTCAAGATATGTAACTATGGTAATACATTTTTTCATTTGTAGAAAGAAATTTCAATGTTTCAAATGTACCGATTACATTTTCATTTATCATATACTAGGGAAAACCCATTTCTATTTAATAACTCTTTTTCAACACACACAAATAGTCATGAAAATTTTGATTAATCAATTTTTAAAGCAATAGAAAATATGGATTATTATCCTAGCCTATTGATGGAACCACAAACCTCAATGCATGGGTTGCACATTCCACCAACAAAATCCACCAACAAAAAAACCAAAAACAGTGGAAGGTACCCTAGAATCCAATCCACATCTCAATATTGATCCAACATAGAAAAGAAGGGTTCATTGTAAAGGTAAAATAATACATAACTCCATAACAAACATCCACTGCACCACAATTAACTATGGAATGGCCTCTGAAATTAGATCTTCCAATGGATCTAGAATAATACATAGAGATTAACCAAATAAGTCCACTTGAACAAATAACACAACCCGAGGGCGCTACCATGATGAAATGCAATGTATAATTGTAAGGATCACTTACTTAGAGAGATGCAACACAACCACAACGAAGATCCAACAACGATGAGGTTGATGTAGATGGAGCAGAGTCTCCCAAATCACAAGGGAGGAGCACTAAGTCTATTGAAAATGGCTTGGAGAAATGAACCAAAATCGAAATAGACAATTAAAATTTCTAAAAACTACACATGGTTTATTACTTGATGTGTAATAAATTTTCACCCCATAAAATCCATGATTTTCAAGTATACTAAAAATCCATCTCCTTAGATTAAAAATTCATTATTTAAAGAATCCACGGTGTGAAACCCATCATCATGGTGTGTAAACTTTTGCACCATGAATTACCTTTCATCACATGTACCTTGAAACTATTATACGTCGTGTAAACTTTTTACACTTCATTGTATCCACCTTTATCTTGTAGAATAACAATGTTAATGAAAAAAATTCCAGAAAATCTCAGACATCACCATTATATGTATCCTCACAATTATTTAATGATCATCTAAAGATACTAGGAAAATGAGAACAATTAGAATACCTAGAACATACCAGATAGATTGTAACGGGATGTTACAACATAAGTTTCCTTCCTCATAAATCATCAAATAGAACATCATGTCAACACCGCTTTATATATAATTCTTCAGATCATTTCATATGAATAATAGAATGAAAAATATATTTATAATAAAACACGACAAAATAATTTTTTTGATAAAAACATAACCTATATTAAATTGCTCAAGAACAATACCTTTCTTCCATGGTCTCAGTTATTTTCATTGAATGTCCATCAAATTTCTGATGAACTGTTTTACTAAAATTTTATTCACTAACCCTTGATTTTTGATATTATTAATGGAAAACATTGGCTAATTAATCATGGTATAGTTCAATGGTAATAAGAACTCTAGGTATTGTGACAATTTCCTCGTGATATATTGTAGTTTTTGGATTAAATTACATAGTAAATTTGAATGGTAATTATGTATATAGATTTTATTTATCAATCAAAACTAACCCAAAATTTTTTTTACCTCATAACATCCATTGAAATCACAGCATGAAGTCCAATGATATATTTTCCCATTTTATCATGTAATTTTAAAATGTTAATTTATTTAATTTATAAATTGGAATTCTTATTTAACCATATTAAAAGTAAATCATTTCATTGTAATGCTCACATTTTAAAATTACAAACAATCCCACCAATAATACTCTTGAAGATATTTTCATATCATATTGATATTAATGAAATGAAAACAGTGAATTATGAGATTGACCAAACAAATCTCTCTTCAACTGGTAATCAAAAGAAACATATAACATTTATCAAAATGTTATAACTACTTATTATTCATTATTAAACTCTCTCATCCTTCCATTATTATCATATTCTACCATTTCATTCTAAATAGTATCCTATTTTTCATCATCCCTAATTATTTTAGATAAATATGATTGTACTAACACATAAATCAATATATTGGAAGTTCATGAATACACACCATCTAGAACAAAATTCATGAAATCATTAACTAGATGAACTTATTCCAGATATTAACAGGTTAAAGTTGAATTTTTTTCTAACACAATGTTTTAGGCACATTTTTGGATTTCCAAGATGAGAATGAAACATGAGATCATAATCCTTGATCAATTACATCCATCTTCTTGGCGTAATGTTTAAATTCTTTTTTTGTATAAATATACATATTTTTTTACCTATACATTTCTCACATGTTACTCCATATAAATGATTCCAAAACATTTTTTAATCCAAACTTCCAACAAATACATAGAGATCATGGATTGGATAATTTACCACATTACATTTCATATGAAAGAAAGAGTATGAAATGACCTGATCATTATGCATCAAGAAACACCTTATTCCATTCATAAAATAATCACTATAGATCATCAATTCACAATCTCTAGAGGGAGAATCCAATACTATATAATTCAAAAATATTAATTTTAATTCTATATTATAGTCATCATAATATTTTTCCACATAAATTTATCTCATTATCAATTTAACATATCTAGTGGGAAATAACACCACGAAATTATTTCAAAAAACCACTTTTAGTAACCCAAAAAACAACAATATATATTAATCACTACAAATTTTTCATTTAGGGAATATATTAAAAAAATTCTTTAACAAGTTCAATAATTTCTCTATGTTTATAAACAATTTTCCCAACGAAAATAAATTATTTGATCCGAAATTGACACATAATAAATTATACATGTGGTTTATTTCAATTAATGTTTATAAAAATAATCATAATGTGTGATTCATCATCATCATTAGTTTTATAATTTACCATATTAGGATGAATATAATAATCCAAAATTATATCAAATATACAATAGAATATAAATTCATAAGGTCTATAAATATAGCTGACACCTTTTACAACATAAATAAAACATCTACAATCTAATAATTATGATATATATTCTGAAATTTTATCTTATAACTATTTTCCCCCATCACATGTTGCTAATGGTACGCTTACCCAATATCAACCTTGGAAAAATACCTCTCACCTATAGATAATTAATAATTTCAAAGATTAGTGGAAAAGGATACATGTTCGTAATAGTGATGTTATTAAAGGATCTATAATCAATGAAAATCCTCATTTAACAATGGTTATATTTGTTTAAAAATATTTTCACCCTAGATTTATGAGCTATGTAAATTGAAACATTTATCTAGAAACAAATATAATTTATTTTTTAAAATTTTAGATGTTATAAATGAGAAATTTTTATGGGGATTTTGAAATTATGTTAGCATGAGGAACAATGTCAAGAATACATTTATCCCCATGATCAAAATTAAAATAATATAAATCCCCAAAAAATATATATATAGACGAATTCAATATTGGGACACCAGTACAAAGAGTAGCTTCTTTGATTTCAGAAACAATAGTTGGATATACTTTGGATTCTTTTGTAGTCAATTTTAAATATATATGGTATGTTATCAATGGTATGAAATAATTTAATAAATGAATCTATATTCTAAAATATATTATATCATGATAAAATAAATCATATAGATTAAAAAGATGTTATAAAAATCCATTCTGGGTAGTTTAATGTCATTCATTGGAAACGCCATCTTATTATTGAAAATATGCTGAATCCATCAATTACTAGTTTTTAGAAAAATTATACATTATTTTTTCAACCAAATTTAAAACAAACATTCACGGGGTGACATTTCCATTTTCTGTTCAAATTTATAAAAAATATATGAATTCAATGATATAGTATAAAATAAGGTATTTGAATAATTTAATACACATGTAACTTACCCTTATAATTTTAATTTTATATCCAAACATCATCGGTATTATCAGATTGATATTTTCCATCACATGTATATATCTAGTTTTTATGATTTACCTTCTAAGTGTTATCATTAGACACAAATTAGAATATTGTCGAAACTCATTGCAATTGATGTATCATACTACTAATGATTTACTATTTTGATGATCATTTTCTTTATAGTCCCAATCCATATATCAAAACAGTCAACATCACTAACACTTCTCATAATTTGTATGATATTCTCCAAGATTTTGTTTCACACACTTATCACAATATGGGATATTAATTTTTAAAACTCATGAATTATTTATGGATATGTACATGTTTCCTACCAACAGTACCATTTCATAGAAATTCATTCCTGGGGAACTTTCATGTTAGAAAACACCATATCAACATTATAATCTAAAGGATAAATTTTATCATAAATTTTAAAATCCCATGTGGCCAAATGAATCCATAGTATTAATATAATTCCATAATATAATATATTAATTTTAAAATATCGTTCCAGAATAAAATATTTTTATTACTTTTAAATTATTATCAAATTAGTTTCTTGCACAACGATAGAATCTTTATCATTTTTCCTCAAACCCAAAAATTATTTCTCTATTTAATTTTTTAAAACCATTGGCAATCATTACTCATGGAAAAAATCTTTATTTTCATCCATTTACATGGAATCAAGTTCATATTTATATATATTATTTTTAACCGGAGAAAAAAACCAATCATTTTCAACATCAATGAGATAGACAGAACTAGTTAAATTCCAATGAAATTAATATTTCATTAATTTAAAACTCATTTAGTTGTAATTGTTTAACCATTTAGGATCCACTACTTATGATATTCCATAAAAATTTAGATGGTTTCTCTCTTGAAATTTTACACTATATACATATTCATCTCAGTAAAAATCGTTTTCCCTAACAAATATACAACAACCAGGTATATCCTGCATCAATTACAACATCACTTCAAAAAATATTAGTTTTAATTCCATCAATTATGGGATATAATTTTGGAAGGATATGTTATTCTTAGTGTTTTCATAATATTGATTCCTCCTACCCTCTATATAAATGATCTAAAATTGACGTATTTTTTATGGAAACAACTCATAATCATTAATTGATATATCATTTCAACAAATAATTATGGTAAAATCATTCAAGGAAACTATATTATAATTATCATAACATCTTAAATTATTTATAAATTTCCATTAATATAATATAAAATTAACAATAATTAAACAATATATAATCCTGAATATTAATTCAAAAATTCATTCTCGTACATTTAAAGACTATATTCGGTTTATATTTCTAGTTGTGTAGTTCATAAACCATACAACATATGACCATATTTATAAAATGTGGAGAAAAGTAATCAAAATATATTTATACCAATAATATATTATCATTAATATAAAAAAAATTTGTGATAAATATTAATGAATATCAGCTTCACTTGTTCTTCTCCCTTACCCATCCTTAATTCATTTGAAACAAAATTCCAAATCAACAGATATGAAATAAAATCTATGTAAGGTACATAAAAAGAGAAAATCATTTGTCTAGTGAAAATCATAAAAAACATACGAAAATCAATTTCATAAAATAATTCCATCTTATATAGAAACCAGATCATTTTTAATTTAATAAAAATCATTATGTTAACTATTTAAAATAGAACTGTTTAATTTTTTTTTTAATAATTTAAAAGCAATGTAGGTTTGATATGACACAATCATCAACAAACGAATACACCACAATTATAAATTATTAAAAAGAAATGTTTTACTTCTAATATAATTCTATAGAGGACATATTCATTAACTATTGAATTAGAAAACTATCTAGGTGGACCCATTGTATAATCTATATTGGGATCACGCATTGGCTACAATGGGGTTCAAAACAATATATAAATAATTTATATTGAATATATCATGCATAAAACATCTGAATCATAAATCTTTTCAATGTTGAACTTTTATAATACTATTTTAAACCATTATGAGATACTCATTTTGATGAAAAAATAATATTTTTTCATGAGTACATTTTATTTAAAAAGAAACATTGACAATGGAAAATAGGAAATTTATTTTTATTAAAGGGTAAATCTATTAGAGAAAATATATATTAAAATTTAGGTTATGGTGGTGGGAAATAAGTTGTCATTGTATACATTAAAATGAAACATTGTTTTTTTTGTTTTCTGAAGGGAGTAAAAAAATTGTAATTGATTTCTCCTTTAAAACAAATTTTGGATTGAAATAAAATTATTTTATGAAAAATTAATGTATACATAAACAAATTTATGAAATAAATTTAAAAACATGTTCATGGGAGAAAATCAAATCGAATAAAATAATAAAATATTGAATTTTAGTTAACAATTATTTTCACTATGAAAACATTAATTTCACATTCCCTATGAATTAATAAGATAAAAATATATATAAATGATGATTACAATAATATTAATTATATATCATGTCATAATGGTTTATAATATATTTTTCTAACTTCAAAATAATCCTCAACAAATCGAAATTGAGACGAAGTCCCTTAACATGAGTATGATTGGTCATGCACATTTTTATTATCCTGAACTATAAATATATTTAAATTATTTGATTTTATATTATCCTTTTTCTGGATTATTATTCATTAAATTTTTTCTCATTCCATTTTATACATTATTTTACCATTTATGTTCACATAACACGTTCTACTGATATCTACCTTATTTTCCAAAAATGACTTTAGTATTTTTACAATGAATGAAGAGTTCATTATTAAAAAATATCCATCATAATAATTATGAAAGTATTATCATTTTTATATATACAATAATAATTTTTTAACTATTTATGAAATATTTTTATAAAAAATTAACAATGTTAAAATCATTCAGATTGTTAGACATACATGTACTTAAGTAACAAATAAATTATTTAAGGATCATTATGGAATGAATGAATGTAATATTTTTATTTAATCATATTTGTAGAAATATTATATATAACATATTATTTATTTATATATACATATATATATCATCCATGTTATGTCTGGATGAATAAAATAATGATATTACTTCGTGGAGGAGCTAGTCCACACATACACAAAAATAGCATAATATTTTTTCAATTAATGGAATGGTAAGAATAAAAATTATAAATTATGATTTTTGAATGGTAAATATTTCAGGAATATAAAAATTATTTCTAATACATCACTGATTTCAATTAAAAATATCCCAACTACCTTCTATGCAATAAACTGGTGAATAAAGCATCATATCATTTTGAGAGATGGTAGTCCACTATATAGTGGGGAGAAAATATCATATGCCCCACTATGTAAAATATAAGTCATTATATATGATATGATAATAAAAGAATAATAATTATATTAAAAATATCACATATATATATATATACATTACTTCCTTTAGTATAATACTTCTTGATAGGAGATGAAGAAAAATGAATGACATCAGTTTCATGAAGAAGTAGTCCACAATACACATGAATGATGTTTTTATTTACCATTTCTAATAACAAGAGATGGTTTTATGTAATTAAACTAAAAATAATATATAATCATATTTTAGTTACTGCTGTAATCATTTCATTTTAATTTAAGAGGCATTGATTAGGGTGGAAGAAAAATTAAAATTAAAACACATCGGTTTGCACAATACCACATATTCAAACAATCATAGTACATTGGAAAAAAGCCTTAAATGGATGGTTTTTAGATCAATATAGTGGACTTTGTAATTAAGATGGAATTATGGAATTTATTTTAGGTCTTGTATGAGAAAAATGGATTTTATGTTATGAAGATGAGGGGAGAGGGGATTTCCATTTATTAGTGAGGCGAGTTGTGCACTTCTAAATTTTAAAATGAAAAATAGATATATGTGTTTTCAAATTACATAAGGATCGATAATGAACCATTCATAATACATAGACAGGAAAATTATGAAATATTTCCATAAAAATATTTTCAATAATTTTATAGTTCGTTTTAGGCAAGATCATTTTAGTCAAATATAGTAATAAATCATTTTTCACCTTATCACCGATAATTGTTTTATTGTTTTTCATTATTCATAATGTCAAAAATTTATGTTTACCGTGTTATATAATATAAATTTTATTGATTCAAAATATTTAATCCATTTAAAAAAAATCATTCATATAATGTAAATTATTAAATATTAAATAAATCCAACAGAGGAGCTAAAAATCGAGGTTCTTCATAAAGTGTATTTTTCTGGAAGCTAACACTTTATATTAACAGTAATAGAAATAATAATAATTATATGAATTAAAAATAATATTTATATATATAATAAATAAATTTTATTAAATATATTCCTCATTATTTATTATTTTATAAAATTAAAATAGTGGATCATTTTTCATTATAAAAAACATCAAAAAAATGTTTTTAAATCCAAAAAAAAGAACCTATATTAAATGCAATATAAAGATGACTAAAAGGTAATAAGTTCGAATAAATATAATTAAATAATAATTTCTTAAATTAAATAATATTAACCACATAATTGGTAGTTAAAAATAATTAATTTCTTATTTTAAATTAATTTTTAAAACAAAATCAGTCTTTTTCACTCTTCACCAGAAAATGAATACTTTTTTATGAAAAACACACAAATTTCACCCTATGTAAATTTTTTATTGAAATTATAAAAGTAAAAACCAAAAATTTATATTCACGTTATATCATTATGAAATTATATTTTTATGTGAATCAATATAAGAAAATATTTTCTCACTACCAACAAACTGTATATTTTTTAAACATTCATATTATCATCAAAATTAATATAACAATTTAAGTCATATATATATATTAATAAACATAAAAACATTTAATTTATAATTTCATGGGTAATAAAATATGTGATACCATTAATATATTTCAACACCCATATATTTATAATTCATAATTAAATTAATTTTCTCAAGGTGATAACTATTTCATTCTTCAAAAGAATTTTGGTATGATAGATTCAATCAATTAACCTTAATCATGTTTACATAATCACAAGAATAACAATTATTATAAAAATATAATATATATTTACTATATATATATATTTATCCATATAATATATATATGTGAAAATTAATTACATCATTCTTTGCGATGATAGGATGCATGTACACATGAATGTTGTTTTAAAAAATAGATGAATGAAAAAATATAAAAAATTAAGATATATTTTATTTAATGAAAAATTATTATATAATTTATATTATATAAATTTGATAAATATATTATTATTTAAATTGATGTAAAACAAAAAAAATTAATCACAGCATTATGTGTAGGAGTTTTTCCACACATATACTAAAGTGACAGTATCCTTTTCCAATGGATGGGAAGGTAAAAAAAATATATGATATTATAGGTCTAGAATAAAATTAATTTTATAATTATCATATATAAACTATAAAAACTTCATTATATCCATCCATAAATTATAGATAAATAATATATATTTTGTTGCTACAATGAAGGAATAGTATACCCATATACACTAACAATACATTCACTTCCCATTTGATGGAAAACTAGATAAAAAAGAATAGTTCAACTATTCTAAAAAAATTATACATTTCTTATACTGATTTGGCTATTTTATGATTTATAAAAAATATTTATATATTTAAAAAGAATAAATATATTGAATGTATCTTTATAAGGATATTACCTCCTCATTTTTATTCCCTCATTAGATCCCCTCTTAAAGATACATCTGAGTAGTCTTTAAAAAACTATAATGTCAAATTTTTATCTTGGGTAGTTTATAAAGGTATTTTATAAGGTTGATTTCAAAATAATTCATTAATTTTTTAGTGATTTAATTTATAATTAATGTTCATTTATAATGAAATTAATTATGAAAAATTGAATTACTAAAAATTTTAAAATTTAAATATGTATTTCTAAAAAAATCAAAAAAATGGATAAAGAATCAAAAATAGATGATACAATCAAAATATGAAAAGTATGAAAAAATTTATTTAGTATATGCTGTAATTTTTAATGTTATTCTCATAACCCATTTTGTTTAGATATTGAAATTGTCTCTGGTAATAATATTTTTAATATTAAAAAAATAAATTTTTTTCCAATTATCAATTAGCTCATAAATATTCATGATATAACAATTTTAAAAATTTAAAATCATTACTTTCCTCTTTTATGATTTATATGATTCCTAAATTATTTTAATAAATTCTATTTATCAAATTATATAATTACTGTAATTTTTGATATTATTCAATTAGTTTGACTTTAAAGACATCCAGATATTAATGGTATTCAAATATACTCCTTTTACAAATCCCTATCACGTTATATTTAACTCAATTGTTAAAGGAGTAATGTAGTGAATCCAAATTGTATTAAATTTATTATTTATGGAAAATTTTATTCTATTTTTCAGTTAATTAAAAAAATAAAATATTTTTTATTTAGAGCAATTTATGTTTCTTATTAAATCATAGAAAATTATATACAAATTACTAAGATAGAAAAATTAATTCTTGTTTTAAATATATATTTAGAACCAGACATATAATGTTTTCATCATTGTATTATAATGATAAGGATATTAAATCCTAGATAGTAAAATTTTGGAATTTTTTATAAATAAAATATTATTAATTTCATTATCATGGGATGATTGCCCCAAAATGTATTTTATTGAAATATGGGATTTATATGGTCGAATATATTTAATCAAATTTACCAATGGAATGTTTTAGTTTTTTAATAACCCTGATCCTGGTAGCCTAGATCCAGTTGTAACATTATTACATTTTCTTAATATATATGGAATTACATCATAAATCACCAAATTTTTATATATCCTTGGTTAAATTTTCACATACATGAAATTGATTTTTAAATTTAATATATAAAATAAAAAATTTGTTCACATTTAGAAATAAATTATTCCTCATAAGGTAACCAAGCATAATAATAAAGAAACATTTTTGTGTATATTGGAGAGAATAAAATATTTTAAATGGGTGAACATAGATTCTATGTAAGGGTAAATATTTAACAAAATACATAGAATATAAATAATAATAACAAATTTGGAAAGGTAAATAATAATATCAAATTTCATTTTATTATTAAGGTAGTAATTATATTTTAGTAATAAATAGTTATTGAATAAAGATATATTAATAATCATATGATCCTGAAACTTATCATTGGATGTCTTAACTAATTGAATAATGACTTGGAAATAATTAAAATATCAATAAAATGACGGAATGAGTAATTTTTACCATCTGAAACTTACATTGAATACCTTCAAAATATATCTTACATCTAGGGTAGAAAACCTCCTAATTAGACTGAATTTTGTTCCTGAGACATACGGATGCATCGAGTGAATATATAACATTAGGGAACACATATTGCGTACTATGTTCAATGAATTACTCAAATGAATGGGATGAAACATAATATAAATAATCCCACATATTTAGAAACTAACATCTAAAATGATTATCATAACCCCAATCAAATAAACATTATTAAAAATATTCTACTTTCTTATAGTGAATGGTAATAAAAATGTACATTTATATTAAAAATAATCATTTAAAATTGAAAGAATTAATAGGGATGATATCAATGAAAAATATACACATTAGATCATAAGTAGATTTATTATTTTTTAAAAAAATATAAATAACATAAAAATGACATAAAAACATTTATTTAAAAAATACAATCTTCACATTGCATTTTTTTAAAAAAAATCAAAAAATATTTTCAAAATAATTTCTAATGAAAACTAAATTTCATTAAATTTTAATTTTTATTTGAAACAATTTAGTTTACCTGATATTGTAATATTATATTTTCAATGTATATGATATAGTAATTATTCTATTTACATTTTCAGTAAAATCCAAATGAGAATTATTTGAAAATTACTGGAAGTATCTTTTGAATTTTTTTTGGAAAATTATTATATGAGTTAAATTGCCTTTAATAAATAATTTATATACTGTGATAAACGTTTAAAAAAATTAGGAAAAATGGTGTAGAATAAAATTGATATTTAACTGAAGTGGGAAAATATGTCAGATTTTACTAAAAAAAATTTGAAATCATTTTATATTCTAAATCATTCTGAAATTGTAATATTAAATGATTAGTTCATAAAAAACTATCCAATTTGGAAATATTTTGGTATTATAATATAAATACATAATAATTCTCCCATAGGAGACCTAAACAAATAAAATCTTGAATGGTTGTGATGTTGTAAAATAGATATGTTACACTTTGGTAAATTTTGAGTCATAGGACACAATTAGGATATTATGTCAAATGGAAAATTATTTAAAATTATATGAAATATATATTTGATATATCATATCAAAATGGTAATTATATAAACAACACAAAAGAATAAGTTTATAATTCTTCGTATGTCTCACGAAAGTAAATGTGATATCGGAAATTGTAACCTCATGTTCAACTGCTTTCTTATGTGTCTAACCCTAATATAGTCTCAATGTTTTCTTATTATAAATATATTATATATCCAAAAAAATATATCATATACCATATACTATTTTCTTATAGTATTGTATCAACCACTTATGAGAAATTATTTGTTAATATCACTCTCTCGGGTAATAATTTCTTGTTTTTTATATGTTTTTGTTGAATAATTTTATTAATTTTAATTTTATAATAGTAAAGTAATATTCAAAAAATATTCCATGATAATAATTTAATATTTTTTCAAATATATATTTATTTTCATCCAATAATGTTAGACATTGAAAATGGATTTCATCACTCAAAGAGATGATATGCCACTAGTATACGCGAATGTTAAATAATTTTTTCTTGATGGATAGAATCAATGGAAAGTAAATATTAATTATAAATTATAGAATAATTATTATTTAATATATATAATTTATATTAACAATAAATCCTTTATACCATATACGTAAAAATAATATAAAAAACATTTCATATTGCTACATGGAGTCAGTAGTTTACAGATTCGCACTCACAACGTTATTATTATTTGAATGAATCGGATGGTAAATTGGTTGATGTGATTTAATATTTAAATAGATATTTATATATAATAAATATAATAAATATTAAAAAATATTAACCGTAACAAAAATCAAGTTAGGAACATAAGAAATACGAATCACATTTCTTTGGGATAATGTATTCCTCCGTAAATAAAATTGATATTATTGTATCCCCCACATACTGAAAAGTAAGTAGGTATATTTTAAATGAAAATTAAATAATTAAAATAATTTCAATAACACATACAATTATCTTAAATACATCATTATATCGAAAATCAAATAGAGGAGATGGAATGAAAATTACATTAGTTCGTGAGGCTATAGTCCGCCCTACACACGATCAATGGATTCGTTTCCCATTTGATGGAAGTGGAGATGGATATGTGTTGTTCAATTAAATAAATGAAATAATTGTTTATAGGATTTAGTTTTTATTATAAATTCATATTATATTTTTTAAGGATATTTATAATGAAAATAAACAAATATGTATGTTTATGGGGTTGACCTCTTCTTGAGAGACCCTCATTATGTTAATATCAAAAGCCTTATTAAGAGTGATTAATAATCAATGAAATAAATATATTTTTATTTAGAGGAAATAAGAAAATTATTTGGGTATTTACCTTCCTAAATAATTAATTTGTATGTGTTTTTAGTGGAGGAGAGCAGGGGCCATTTATATGTGGGTGTGTGGACACACATTGAATTTTTGAAATGCTAAATTGATACCAACATTTTTCTCATTAAAAAAAGACAAATATATGGGTCATTAATGATTATTATCGATGATAATATCTAAATATTTAACTGAATTTTCTTCAAATATCTTAGTTTGTTTTCAACTATTATCTTTATAGTTTCATCCCCATCCCTAGTAAACACATTTTTACCTTAACCATGCTTAAAATTTTACATTTCTTTCACTACTAAGTATGATGAAATTTTATTTTAACTTTTATAGATAACATAAATTATTTTTATTTATAATATGGAATCAATTTTAATAAATTGAAATCACCTTATTGGTAGAATAAATTTAAAAATTAATCCATGTATGTGAAGAAAGAGACGTTTTCTAAAAAGAAACGTATCCTAATTATAAAATTTTTAATAAGAAAATTTTACATTAAATTGTTCCCAATGACATAAAGTAAATAAATTTTAATATAAATGACCTATTTTTTATATATATAAAATTTATAATATAATTTTACTTAGGATAAATTTTAAATGAAAATGTAGTATTATGAAAAATAATTCCTGATCACTATTAATCAAAAAATTTAATCATTTAAAAAAATAATAAAAAAATAACTCAACGATACTTTTTACAAGATGTTTAAAAAATAATGACTATTTTTTCCAATAAAATACAAGATTTTGGTAATAATTAATCTTAAATTATGTGTGTGAAGTGTGAAAATTCATGTAGTTAGACAAATATAGTTTTTCTGAAAACGTTTTAATCTCTTTGAAATGGTAATTATTTTATTTTGACTCACTTGATAACCATTGAATTGATTTTATACATGTTTAAAAAAATTATAATTTAGTAATTAGTATTTATATTCAGAAACATAACAACTCGATAATTATGGTTATTTTTCTATAAAAATATTTTAAAAAACTATTGTGTTTTATTCAAACATGGTATTCTATGCATTGTAATCTCTAAAATAAATTGAATTTATTTGAAAATAAATATTTTGTAACATATGTTGGTGTTAAGTTATCTAATATTAATTCCATTTCATGTCTTATAATCTATCAAAATTTATGCTCCTCTTTTAAAATCACATGGATTTATAGGTCGGAATATGAATCCTTATCTCAAGGTTTTATCCCTTATTTACCCATTTTACAAATAAAATGTTGATAAATATATACCATGGTTACTATTAAGAATTAAAAAAAATAAATTTGATATAATAATAAAATTTTAATATCCTAATTCATTATATGGAATCAATTTTTCATTACTCAAATTTAATTAGTATATTTTATTAAAAAAAATTCTGTAAAACATGCTGAATCCTTGTTTTATAAAATTACATTTTTTATATTAATACTGGTTCTATTATTTTTTTCATTTTTAGTTAAAACTTAAAATTGAATATTAAAAACAATTATTGAATATATATTATATAAATTTCATAAAAATAATCTCCCAATGGTGGTTAATTATATATATTAAGATATAATCACAATACTCCATTAAAACCTTATTTTGAATAACATTTTTTCATATTCAATAGATTTTATTTCCATTTTTAATCAACATTTAATAAATTGATTCATTTAATACATGTGTAAAACATAAAGTTTACAAAATTTATTCATTCCTATTAGACCACACAAGTTTGACTACAGGGTAATAACCATCACATTAAAAAAGAAAATATAAAAAATATGGCACATAAAATTTAAAAATATATTTGTATTTAAAGAACGATATGAAATTCTAAAAATTTATTTATAGAAAAAAAGATCATAAAATTATGACGTTTTGTATATTAATTATACCATTAATTTATCAAAAATAAATACTATATTAAAATTTCTTTTATTATAAAATCATGATACCTAATTCATAAATTATATCGATCACCAAACAATCTACTATATTGAGAACTAATATGACATTATGATGTTGTTTCATATTGCCTTCATTAACGGATCTACTTAATTGTCGTATATAATCATTACTGAGATCCTTATTTTTCCCTCTATAAAATTTATTTTTTAATATGCTATTTTGGATCTATTATTTATGGCCATTGGTGACACTATTTTTTGTTATCCTTAGAAAGAGCTCTATTATTTTTATGTCAGAGATATGTTACTCCATGAATGAAAGTAGCCACCTCAAGTACATATATGTAATCACTGATACAAAGAGATCTATATGCATAATCAGAGGAATTTATCAACTCTTCTAATTTTTTGAGAACAATATATTGTATCTTTTAGAATTATTTCTTTTTTAATGCTACACCATCCATGGAAAACATTAAATGTGGCTAAGATCTCATATCATATTTTTAAAATTGGGGGCTAGAATCAAGGTGAAATTTTACAAAAATAACATCCTCTCCTCTTGTGACATTGATAAAATTAGTAGTTCATCTAATGTATATTTTTATGTTCACAAAATCAGTCTACTATCTCGCAAAAATATTTGATTTGTATATACTGGTTATTCTAAAGGAATAATATGATACATGTCGAGCACTATACATTTCATATATGATTAATGTTTTAATATATGCTTAAATAATAATTTTATTCCATTATAGATACTTATATTTATCTTAAATCATCAAAATATGAATTATGGGTAATATATTTTAAAACCCTTTTAGAGTCCTCCTTGATAAGCCATAATATCACACTATTTGTATTATTGTTTTGACTCAGTTGAAAAATCCTCCTAGATATATCATTATATATTTTCATTTCTAATATGTGAAAATATCATCCATGTATTTTATTTAGATTCCAATACATAGATATATCATCATATATTGTAGTATGTTCATGTAATATCAGATTAATAGTATTCCATCTATATAAAATATAAGAAATAATATATTCATCCAAGTAATGCACTTATTTAATCTATAATCATCTACACAATTATGAAATAAAACACATTGATTACATCATTGAATAATATTTTATTTCTGTAATAGTATTTATTAAATAAAAAATTATCTAATTGACCCTTAATTACTTAGTTTTTTAATTTAAAATTACACATAAGATTGAATAGAAATGTAAAAAACATAGATGAATTCAAATTCAGTAATTTTTTTTGGAATCCAGGTCATTTATACCATATAGAAAATTATTTTTTATGTTATTTAATATTCAAGTGATCATTATCATTATAATGAGTGAAAATGATTTGTTATATTAAATTCATTTTATTTTATTAAGACCATATGAATCCAAAAATTCATTTCAATTATATAATCAATAATCCATTTTATTATTTTTTAGTAAACACAACATTCATATTATGTGTCTCAAAACATTATATACATCCACCACGTTGAAATTTTTTTTGATTTTGGAATACATTTATTATTTTATATCATTAAGCATTTTTTCAAAATTTACACAATTCATTGAAACTTGATAAAAATTATGATAATTGGATAGTTCATTCACACATGCCAAGACAAATACATGGGAATCTATAAAGTGAATCACATTGGACACCATATGTCCTTAACATATTGATCAATTTAATTTGAAACCTATAATTTTCCTGAAATGTAATAAATAAAATATGGAAAATAAGGAGAATGTTTCGGTGGTTATGTTATGTAATTTTTATACATAAAAAACAATGAACTGCACAATTCATTAAAAAACACCAATATTATATTATATAACATATTTAATTCACCCCATCACTCTTTGTTCATAAATATCCAATTTAATTTAATTAAATTTAATTATAATCCGCTAATATCATCAACCCCAAAATTCAATAGAAATTAACATGACCAAAAATATTGGAAAAAATTAATACTATGTTAACATTGAGACATCCAATCAAAACACCTTTATTTAATTGTAAAACGAAATAAAAATAATTTTCAATTAAAAATAATATAATGATATCCTCTATTGAAATGAGAATTATTTGAGATAGAGGATTATTCTTGAATACTTCAATTTTATCTAATGTTGATTAGAATTGGTGATTGATGTTTCCCTCTCATGGTTCACAAATCTTTGGGAACATTGTCTAAGTAGAGATAAATCATGTTCCCTAGAAATTTAACGTTAAATAATTGATAAAAAATAATGGATCATTGTTTTTTTATCGATTAAAATTAAATAAATTAATGGAGTGTGTCTTAGATTGACAAGGAATGTATCCCACTCTTTGATAGTGGAGTTCTATTTATGGATATGGTTATCAAAATCAACGGATTAAATGGGAATCACCCAATATAATATCCAATTCTATATAAATGATATATGAATTAAATTAAAATTAGTATATTATAATAACAATGTTTTTAAATTAAAATTGGATTATACATGCATAAAATAAAAGATACTCTATGTAGATGTAGGATGCACATTCCTTCATAGAAGATATAATTCCACAAGGTATTCCATTTTACATTTTTCTATGGAAGTTTCTTAGTAGAAAAATATCATAAAAAATTTCTAAAAATATATGCTCAACCCATAAATTTTTTGGAAATATCATTTAAATAGATCCTAGTAGGATTATGGTTTGAAATTTAAACAAGGAAACATACAAATTCTGCATCACATAATTTTTCTATCATGAGCCAACTTCTTGACTGAGTAAATCTTTTAGTTTGATTATTCAATCTTATAAATAAATGAATGTAATTAAATCCATTATTATATAGAAACATTTCACCACTTTTCAGAAATAAATAAAAACTTTGTGTCATAGAGAGTAATGTGAGGTCCAATATGTCGAATCTTGACAAACTACACAAAAATATATTTTTTAAGGCCTCTAAATGTATGATCCACCATATATGGTATTAATGAAAAATGTTTAAAACATACTGAAGAATACAATTAATAAAATTTTAAAAAATTTCTAAAAACACAAATTTTAATGAATAAATTCTAAAGGGGGTGTTAGAAGTTTAAAAATAGAATATTATTTCTCTTCATAATTTCAATCTCAAAAACCTTATTCCCTATAAATCATTTTGTTAAAATAATTTTTATGAAATTATATCATATACAAAAAAATATTAAATAAAGACATTTCTTATCATATCCCATACAGTTACCATGTTAATGTCTAAGAAAAACCCATTTCATGTAATCTAAAAATTTATTCATATTCAAATTTATCATTTAAGGATAGAAATATGATGATATAATCTATAATATACCTTTAATATTAAGAATTTATTAACATAATATTAGTAACTCAATATATTAATTCTATTGGTTTTTTTAAATGAGGGTTGAAAATAGGTATTTCATGAGAATTATTTTTAGGTGATCATTTTTATCATGATTAATAAAAACACTTTTGAAACTTTTTGGTATGATTCTATGTATTAATAAAGGGGGTTTTTAGGGTTAGAATATGGTTAGAGAAATCATTCAACTAACTTTTAATATGTTTGTAGGTATAGGTGTTTTACACTAGTGGATGAACTATTTAACAAAACCAAGTTGATTTTTGTTTAAAATAGAAAACAACCATACATGGTTGGTGAATAGTTTTTATAACCATATGGAGTAAATGATCAGGGATCGTAATGAAATTCTATTTTTTCCTTTTTTTTCTTTTTTATTTTTTAAACAATAACCAATAAAATCAAATTTTCCTTCAACTAAATTATTTTTTATAGCTATGAATACTTCTTCCTTGGGAATCCTGGTGATTTCAATTTATTATTGATGGATATAAATAGGGTATGCTTGATTCATTATCATTTTTCCTTTTTTTTCATTGATCCTTCTAAATATCATCTATTGTCTTCTTATGGAACCTAAGGTGATGTGCTTGATATGTATATGGTGTTTGAAATAAGATTGATCTACTTATTGTAAATTTAGGACCAGGAGGACATTATCCACACTTTCTCAAACTTCAAATAAATATTCTCTAAGTTCAACATTTGTTGTTTAGTTGGGTGTCTCTACATTACAGTTTATTATTACGAATTACATATTTTCTATTTTAATTATTTTGTGTTATTCATATAATTTATTTATTGTTTATTTCAATTAATTTTTTAAATGAACGATATTTTAAAGGAGGTTTTCTTTAAAAAAAATTATATGCACACCAAGGGTTCGATAAATTTATTCAATAATTATTTTTTTTAATAAAAAATTTCTAGGAATTTAAACTAATTAGATTTTATTTGATTATTTTTTCTAAATTTTTAGCATTTATCTTTAATTTTTTTGTTAATACATAGTGCATCGGATAACCTAGCATGCTTCAAGAGTAGACATGTAACTCATAGTGTGTATAATTCCACATTATTTTTTCATCACATTAGTGTGTATAATTAGACTAGAGTATATATCATTGGGTTTCATCGTATACCACGATTTGGTGAAACTTTTTTGTGTGTGCTATGTATACACAAAATTTATATCCCAAACAATTTAATTTTTCATTTATGATTGGATTTAAACATGTCTCATTCTGTCAGGGTTATTTTCCAACATTCATTTACATTAGGGATTGAGTTATGATTATATTGATTAAAAACATATCGTATAGTGTCCCCATGGAAAATATTGAATTTTATTTCATGATTATCCCATATACTTCTCATATTCAATGTCTTGGTAATAAGAATGGATTTTATGAAAATGATTGGATGATTTATAAATGGTTTTTATTTATGAAAATTTAAGGCTAAACTATAAGTGCTATATTTCTAAAACCAATTCATTCTTATTATTAAAATTTTTATATATTTTGTAGTGATAGCTATCTAGGATTTTCTTCCCGAACTAAACATTTTCATTTGGATATTATTGTGTTTTTTCATTATTCAATGAAATTAAAGGTGTATTGTGGCATGTTGGAATATCTTATTGTATTTTCCATTATTCAAGGATGGTTTGGAGTTATTAGTTGGTAACATGGATACTCCTTGGTATTGTATTGATAGCTATTTCAATTTTAGACAGTTTTTCATGGATTATATTTCTATTGGATGGTATAAATTTTCATCCATGTTATACTATTTTTTTCTAATTTTTTATATGATCCTTAATTTATTTAAAAAATTTCGTAATCACCACAATGGGATGGTTGTAATCATGTGGATTATCATATTGACCTAGGATGGTTTATTATATAATTGTATCAAATGAGAATATCAATTTTTATCTGTAATAACATTTCCTAGGATTTGAAATGTTCCATGGGTAGAAATGAGTTAGGGTAGCCATGATTCAAGAAGTATGTTGACTATGTTCCCTATAAATATCACTTCCATGAAGGAATTTTAATTACAATGGGTGGTTAGAAATTATTTATCATCTTTTATAGATGTAGTTAGAATTCATTTGAATGAACTATATTCAGTGTATATTTAAATCTAATAGTTCCTTTTATAGTGTTATTTCTTCAAAATAAAATTTTTATTGCATTAAATTAATGATGTTTAAAGGTATTGAATTGACGTTTTGATGTTGTCCTGATTATTTTCTAAATTTTCATAATTTTTATTTTTCAAAATTGTTTATTAGAATAAAAATCCGACAAGTTCACTTATTAATCTAGGTTAGGAAACTATGATATTTAATTAATTATAATATTCACCTATAAACCATTCTTTAGTGGAATATGTCATCCCAAAAGTTCATACTCAAGGTAAATCATGTGTTCAGAACCATAGAAATGTATTAGATCATGGCACATAATTCCCTAAGTATCATCCCCATGTTTTATATGGTTATAATGTCCTCCATTGAATTTTAGGTATTCCTTGAGTGGATTTAGAAGATCTTCATCTTCATAAAGGGTCTTAAGAAAACTATGTTGGGATATTCCATGTACATTCTTGTGGGGTTGGGAATAAGATAGTGGAACTCTATTTTTCATGATATATTGCTTGTGGATATTTCCTAAAATTCTAACAAGAATATAATAAACTAAATGATTCACCATCATATGTTAGTATAATATGGATGTTCATATATCTATAAATGGTCTGGGAGGTGATGTGACACAATATCTATATATGGTAGTGTGTTCTAGAGGAAGATAAATCTTGGACTACTGTTTTCAGTGTTTTGTTGTTTATTTCATCAATTATGGTGCATGATTTTTTTGATAACAATACAACTAATTATTTATATCATCATACCAGATTAATTGTTGTAATTTCATTCAGATATTATGATGTTCCTTTAGGATATTTTCAAAAACAATGTCACATATTCTGAACACAGTTTCACTGGAGCTGTGTGTTGAGTGACGGTAAGTGATTTTGAGATGATGTGGGACATCATTGTTCTTCATTATAGCTTCTTTGATTTAGGACATAGAATGAATTTTTTGATCAAAATTAAGATCATTTTACATTGTTCTTATCAAAGTGTTCTTTTTTTTAACTTTTAATGTGGTCATTCTTATATTTTATTGTGATTTAAATTTGATGTAATGATGGTTGGAGCATGTTTTATCATATTCTATGGTAATTTCATGCTATTTTCACATATTTTACTTGACTCTGTTGAATATTTTATCAATTTATTCTTGTTATAGTTTTTTTTTGGAAACCCTAGTGTTCATTCTATATGATCATTCTTATTTAACACGATAAATACTATTATATTTTACCTTTGATACATAAATGGTATGATTCTAATTAATATACCATATTATCTAATATAACATGTAATGTAATGGGACATAAATTCTATCTTGTGAATCACAAGGAAAAAGTATTTATTTAGTCTCATATGTCACTATGGGCCTCGCCTTCCCTATTTTTATTGGAGGGATATTAGATCCCTAGACATTATATTTATTATAAAAATTTAAATTATGTTACCATCAAGAACAAATACACATTTCTATGGATTGATGATATCATTAATCATCAATGAGTAGATCATTGGTTGTATAATATTTACCTTCGGTTAGGGTACCATCAATTAAATGTTCCAAAAAAGGATATAACTACGAAATCATTCAGTATCAGGTATAGAAATTATCAATTTCTAGTTATTTCATTTGATATCATCCATTCTTCCATTGTATTTATAGTTTCAACGTACCAAATCGTTCTTCTATTCATGGAATCTGTTTCTTTTGAAGTCATGTATGATATTTTATTTTACTCCTTGTCCGAGGAGGTACATATAGACCATTTAAATATTATTTAAGAAATGTTGAGGGAACATCATATGTATATAAATATGCTTTATTGTGAGTTTTGGATTTGATATGATTTCATTATATGGATTTTCATATTTGAGTGGGGGGTTTATATAGATCATTATATGACATACAAAATTTTAAACTATGAATACCCTACAAGTAAGTTTCATATCATGTGGTTCATATGATTTGATGTTCACTATATATATTTTGTTCATGATTTCACAAATATGACATCTACATTAACAACTTTACAACCTAAGGGTGTATTGTTTTATTGGAGTGACATATGTAAAATATATTTTGAGGAACAAATGGTGTGATTTAATTCATACAAGTTTTGATACTTCAAGAATTGTGTTCAAGTTATATGTTTTTCCTTAATGCATCTGGTATGGGAGTATGATTTTTCTTGATGGATGTGAAACATGGATTTTCCAATGGATCATGAAAATTATTCCATAATGACATGTACTACACTAAACCTAACATTTAGTGGTCATCTGTTATGCATAAACTAAAAATAGTTCACCAATATCACTTTGGGAAAATTTTATAATTTATTCAGATTATACTATCTTGGAATAAACTTCTACACATAATAATATAATATTAAAACTATGATTCTTGGTGTGTATCATCATAACATTGATTTTGATATTGAAAATATTCCTAGAAATGAAAATTTTTCCTATGATTCCTTTAGAGAAGAAACACCAGCCCGATCCATGAAGGAATCAGTTGAGGTTTGTTCACTAATGAGTTTGTCTGATGTGATGAGACTGCAAGTGAAAGTGTTTGGGTGGAAGAAATTGTAGAGTTTTGTGAAGGATGAATCATCATTTGATGAAGAATTTTGGGTCATGTAAGTTAAATATTTGAGTTCGGAAACATTTTTAATGGATTTTATGGTGGGGAGACCACTAGTGAGTTGTCTTTGTATCCCAATATAGCATTATGAATTTTACATATGATGATAGATTCGATTTCTATGAGGTATGAGTATATTTATTTTAAAAAAGGTGTGGTCGGTCTGTGTTCCATTGGAACACAGTAATTTATCCAGAATTGAGAATTAGGTATATCTAACATATCATAAGTTAGTTAGTTGTTGATTTCATACCATGCTTCCTAACATAACATAATATTTTAGTAGAACAAACCATACAAACTGGTGTGTTACTTGTAAAAAATTGGGATGTAATTTACATATTTCATCCCTGGTTTAAAATTAAATCCTAGTTGGATGTGTTTGGTCTTGGTAATCATTGATGAGCATATGATATCATCCCACTTTTTAAATATCATAGAGAAAATGAAGTTGTAACAACATAGATACTTGTTTGTTTGAGAGAATGTAATAATTCATGGGGTTTTATCTATGAATACATTTAATAGGGATATTATTTTTACATTTATTTTTGAATAGTTTTCAAAAATCATTTGTTTATTATTTAAATTTGTCCATGGGATAGTATACATAGATAAATGGACAAAAATAGGGAGTTACCCAGGTTAATTAGGGTGTCTTGGGCTTCCATACTTGTTTTTGGAGGACCATGGGTAAATATATTGGAGAAAGTCAAATTTACTTATAAAATGGTTGTTAGGATTATATAAGTATATATACCTATGAATCCAAGTATTGAAATTAATGTATATCTCCCCTATGTTAGCATTATTTGGGTCTATATTCCCTAGATATACAGAATTTTGTTTTAGAGTAAACGTAAAATGTGTAGTTTATCAACAAGAGGACTGACATTGGAAAAAACAAATTTCATAAATAATTTAAAGATCATAATATTCATATTCTATTGTACAAGTTTGGTGATGTTTTTTTCTCTAAATGATTCACCTCACTTGGGGTATAATCGATTCGGTGGGTAAGTAATCTTGACAGTGAGGATGGTGGTCACCTTTGTGATCATGTAGCATCTGGGGAATATAGATAATTAGTTGGACGTACCACACTATTTGAATTTGATACTATATGGGTTTCATGTTTCAAATCTAAGAAGGAATAAACCAAACCCTTTCCCCGATATTGAATGTGTTGTAGTTTATTTTTATCCCAATACTACCATTGTTGAGATGCCAATCGATATTTGGTGTTTTTAGGATAAGGTAATGGAAGGTAAAACAATTTCATTGGTCTTAGTACAGTGCTTGTATAGAAATGATATCCACAATTTGATGGAGTGAGATCCATTGATGACGCATCAATGTACTTCTCTATTTTATATTATAGGATATTGAGGAATATTTATGGATTAAAATCTTTCATGGTGGGGAGAGTTATAATTCAAACTAGATATATGGTAAATATTATTTTACATTTTTTGGACATTACTGTTTTTCATGAGGATTCATGGGTAAGTGTGTAAAAATGGGGAATTTAGGATAAAAAAATACATGTACATGGTTGGCCCACATTTAGTAGAAATGGTTTTAAACCATGTGTTTGCATTTATTTTGTAACAATGGGTATTTTAATGATATTATAATTATTAATAAAACTATTTGGATCACATGGGAAAATCATGGGAGAACTTGGTATCTCTGCTAGGGGTTTAAATGGATGTATAAAAAGGGTGTATAGTCCCTCTAAATTATGTGGATTTTATTTTAGAAACAAAATTTGCATGCATATTTGGTACACATGTTCTCTAATTGTGTATCTAAAACAAACATGGATCTATGGAACTTAAAAATTTTGGGTTTTACAATTTCTTCCATAGTAATTATTATTCATAATAACCCAATATTATAATTTTTCAAGAAAAAACTCATCTATATTTGTTATGAGGCTTCGACAATTGGATTGTTGGTGATTCCCCTTCATTATTGATGTATCTCATTATGGTATGGTACATTGTTCAACCAGATTTCATTTTCATTTTAGATCCTCAAATGATCACTTTTACTCTCACCCAGTGAAAACCATGGTGAATTTTTTTCTAGATCATAGGGTGTTGGTAGTATATTGGATCTTTTCATATAGATATTAGGTCTTGAGAACCTGATATAATCACTCATAACCACTGTTTTCATAGGTGGGTAGTTTTACTATTTATCTTAAGGTATGTTCATATATATATGGTAAATTATATAAATTTCATTTATTTTTCAAAACTAATTTAGGTTAGACTTTTACTTGAATTGATTTTTGATTAATTGTTTTAGAAATAATTCATGTTTTTAATGTGTGTTTGATTTAAAATGGTTGGTGAGTATCAAGTGATTGATAAAATTTATTAATTTAAATTTTGGTTTTGAACTATGTTTCTAATCACATATGAAGATTATCCTTAAATTTATTTTTATAAATAAATTTTGATCATGTAATTTAATTTGGTTTTGTACAATCTTAGAACATTAATTAACTTTTGGTGTATCCAAAATAGACATGTCACTCATAGTGTGAGTCACTTATGGATTTCATTACATTATCAGGTGTAATTCCAATAGAGTCTATACTTGTTCGATCCACCATATTCCTGGATTGGGGTTATATTTTTGTATGTACAGTATATATACCAATAGTATAGAGCCTAAAGGGTGTGATTTTTGTTTATAAATATATTACCACATATTTAATTGTGTCATTTTTATTTTCGAATATTATTTCTTAGGATGGCTTGTGTGATTATTTTATTTCATTCTTTAATATCTTAAGGTGATTTGAGGGATTAAATTGAGTATGATTTCATGATTAACAAAAATAAAATTCATTTTCATTTTCATGTAAAATTTAATGTATTTTATGAAAAAAATGATTATTTACAGATGATTTTGATTTATGAATATGCATAAAAAATCCAAATTCCTTTTTAATTATTGAAATGCATTATTCTTGGTGAAATTCATTTTTTAGATTATATGATGGAATGATAATGGGATTTTTTGTCACACCATACTTATTCTTCAGTTAGCTATAGACATTGTTTTGAAGCATTATGGTAATGAAATTGGTGGCATGTGTTTTATAGAATCTATTATTGTTTATGAGGTTGTAGTGGGATTGTTTGAAGGAGATAGTTGGTAACATGGATATATTTTTTTCTTTTCATTAAATATTTGCTTATTTTTATGTTTTTTCATGGGTTTTATATCTATTTTTCATTTGATATGTTCTTCCAAATATTACATTGATTACTTTTTATATTTGTAAACTATTAATTTTATATTTATCTTCTTGTACCTCAGCACATATTTATGACACAAGTCATGTAGATAGTCTTCATTCTCTAATGTCATTTTTTATAGAAATAATAATAATATTTATGTCAACGTCAATGAATTTGACAACAAATACCTCATAAATTTATCAATATATTGTCATTTGAGGTCAATGATACTAATTTGGTGGAATGTTGTGTTGGGTGATGTTTTCTATAAAATCTCTATGTGTGTGTGAAAATAATTTCATTCTTATCTCTCCACACATTATAATTTATATTTAGGTCATGTAATCCATTTCTATATACCTAATTCTATTCCACCATATATTTTTGACCTCATTTGAAATAAAATACCAAAACCCTATAATTTATGATTTCATTCAATTAAATCCTTAAGAACAAATGTAATATATCACCACATGTTCTATATTAAATCATCCCCCTATTTATTGATATTTTTATATATTTTTATGATTTTTTTTACTTTTTAAAACAATAATATATTGGTTACATGAACTCAATAATAAATTAGTTTTTTAACTCTTTTAAAAATTTATTTTCATTACATAGACATCATTTTTTCAACCACTATTTTAAATTTTTTTTTGTTTAATATTTTGGGTTTTTCTGAATTAATTTAACATCTGATAAAATGTGATAGATACTAGATGTCATTGAAAACATAATTTTCATTTAAAATATATATAATGTTGTATTTATTTTTAAATCTCTATTGAATGTAAAACTATAAAATTCATATATCATATAATATATGTTATGTAATTTGATTAATTTTTTAATTTTATTTTCATATAAATACCTTTTAAATTTGATAACATTATCTCTTTTGAAAACAACATTATCATTGAATTTGGGGGTTTAATTTGAATTTTTTTTTTTCTATTTCAACGATGTGAATTTGTAAATTTTGATTCCATAATGGGAATCGAAGTAATTTTTATTATCTAATCGTGGAAACATACTTTTTTACCGTAATGAATATTTAAAATAAGTAATCATTACATACCATAGTTAGGGAAAAAGTGGGTTTATTGAGTGTTTAAACTAAAACAATATGAGTAAAAAATGACTATAAACTAGTCCAAAACACATTTTATGGAAATAGTTAGTCCTAATAATGCCAATTTCTCAATAAGGGTGCATTTTGGAGTTTATTTAAAACGTGAAAATAGTGTTACATGAAATTTTCTGTTGTGGGTGCTCTCAAATGATATTTAGTTTGGGGTTATTTAGATGTAGCAATGTGGATAACATACCTATTCTCTCAAGAGACAGTAATTACAACAACTTAATAATGGTCCTTAGAAAATAAAATAAAATAATAAAAAAAACATAAAAATGATAGCGAGGGATTATTTTATATTTATAAAAGAATAAGAATAATTATTCTAGATGAAAATTTTAATTTATTTTTTCTTTTGATTTTTAAATGAATGATGATTAACAAAGAAAAATGATATGATGTTTTTTGGAAAACTATTTTTATAAATTATAATATATCTAACTCTACATCTTCAAAAATTAATTAATCATTTCCATTTAATATTAATATCAACTTAATCATGATCCATTATTTTGTAAAATCCCAAACCCTATGAGTATTAACTTTACCAAAAATATAAAGTGAATTTAACCCTTGGAAAACATCAGAACACACAATTGCCTCACCCTGATTTGATTGATTTTATATGGTTATGTTATGGTCAGTGGTAAATAGAGGAATATTTACTCTCTTGAAATTATATTTAATTTAGAATAGGGATTATTCAAGAACACTACAAATTTATGTTGTATGTATTTGTATTTCTGATTAAGGTAGTGCTTCCACAATTAACACAATTCCTTAGCTCACGTGATTTAATTGTTCAATTGATTTCAAGGATTCATTTAAATTAAAAACTAAATTAATATATCTCATTAATTGAATTAAATTATATCATTGATTCAAAATAAATGAATGAAGAATGATATAGTTCGATTGATTACATAAAAACGACTCTTCCAAGGGCGGTGTAATCTTCGTAGAAATGATATGCAATTGAACGTTTTTAGAAAGCGTATAACACAATATTATTTCTACTATTGATTGCATACCAATAAAGTAGAATATGACGATAAAAAAGAGAAGATACAAAATATTTATTGAAAAAAAATTAAAATTTCAAGCATGAAAACACCAGAATGCATAGTGGAGGTGGGAGAGGATAGCCATCTTGGAAGAGATCCACGCATAATGAGTTACTTCTTCCAAGAGTATTTAAATGCATCCACGATCTAACCTTCTAGAAACACCTTCCAAAAACCCTGATCAACCAAACCAAATAGTGAAAACACCGATTTATGAAGTTGTGTGGAGGCTAGGTTCAATGTTCTTTCAAGTGTTAATGGGGAATCTCGACCAAATATTTTAAGCCAACTTGTACCACCCATTTAACCACCAATACTAATGAACTAGATATTCTTCAAAAATAATGAATTTTGAAAAATTGGGTTGGATATAGCCTCTAAATATTTGGGCCTAATACAAGCTCTTATGAAGAAGATATGGCCCAAACACTATAGTGATGTCCAATCTGGCCAGTCCAACCCACCATGGAATTCATCTTCCATTTAATATATCCAATGGAACAATTAAGCACAAATGTCCTAGACAAAAGTAGTAACCCATTATGTGAGGAATAAAGTTAAAATATTTCTAGTTCAAATGATAAATATAAAAATATTTATCTTTGAAATACTATAGTGCACAATAAAATCTAAAATTAGAATTTCCATAATATTTCCAAACAATGATCTAATACCAAATATTTTATAAATAAATTTTTTTTAAACAATGTGTGGAAATTTAAATCATTTATTATCAATAAAATATTCAATAAAAATGTGTTTTATCAACTCCCATACACTTACCCCTTTTTCACTCCTGGGTAAAAATTCATATCATGTAATCAAAAAAGATCTAAAAAGATATTCATATTCACACTAATCAACCCACATTGTATCATAAGAAAAGTAAGATTCACATCAAGATTCATTATCAATAAATATTAATGTTATTGTCTCATAAATAGTGCTATAAAATACAGTTATATTCATAAAACTAATCATATAAAAAAAGTCATGGGTATACCATGCCACTAATTATCTACGTGTGTGTGCGCCAACCATTCCAAGATCATAAATCCACCATTTATTCAATATATTCAGGTCATGTAAAACAATTCATTTTACCTGGATTATTTAACTAAACTAGTACTACATACCTTTTTAATCAAATTTCAATATTCACTCACTTAATAATTCCCAAAAGTCAACACTTAAGCTCCTGACCTAGATATCCCCTTATTTTGTACATTTCATCACTCCCCTCATTTTTTATGTTTCATTTAAAAAAAATCTCACACTCAACTCTAAACCCATTTTGATCTCCTCATGAAACTAATTTTAATAGTTATAAAATGATCAATGTTCGATGAAGAGTAATTTTTGACTTGTACAATACATAACCCATATTTGTTTTGGGGGAGTACAATAGTGGGATAATATGTACACATGCATAGATCAATTTGGTATGGCAATGAATCTGATCAGATGATAAACAAATGTTTGGATCATCCAATGAATTTTTTACCTAACTTTATTATACCTTTAACTGAGTAGGAACAATTTCTCAAGTCATGGTTGAGTGAAAATTTTTGTGGAGAAATCAATGAAACAATTTACCATAAACAAATATCACAAATAATGATATCAAAATGTAAAATTTTTTATAATGAAACAACCATTCTTATCATTGACGACTTCTATTTTTATAAAAATAAACCCTTGATGATAAAATCTTACTCATGTCTATAATTCTACTAATGAATTTTGAAAACATGTATTATCCATTTGTTTCACATGATAATGTTAAATGATATATTTGTTTCCTTTTTATTGATTTTTTCACTTTTTTTGTTTTTTCTTCAATTGTTTTGAATATTTAAAATAAATTAATAGAAAATACATGGAAAACACACAAATGAAAATCTTAAATATCTACCCCAAAATGTTGTCCCTCTCTCACATATAAAATATTTCATTGTCCTTAATGTGAAATTATGATATGTATATGAAAATGAAATATATAATTTGAAATAGGACAATGAATATAATAGTGAAAGGGTTAGGAACAACATGATTTGATCAAGTGATGATTGGGTAATGCAGTGTCATAAAAACCACTGCATGAGTTGGAATTCCAACAATGTGTTACTTAAAATGTTGCACATTTCCTTTAAGGCTCCATCAAATGTCCTCTTGTGTGATCTTCAATTCCTCATAAGGGAAAAAATTAGATAAAATATAAAGACTAAACCATCTATAACACAACATACTAAGCATCAGCTTCAGTAATGACTTATAGAGAAGAAATTTCTCTCCAACAAAAAATTCTTTTTTCAGGATCATTTTATCATGAACTGGTTTGGATATTTCATTTTGGATACATGAGTACTCATATGAAGATAATAGAATATCCTCAAGCTCTTGAATTTTCATCTTCTATTGAATTCTATCTTGGGCCAAATCCATGTTGCATTTCTTTATATACTAATAATCTCGATGCTCAACCTCCATAGGTAGATGACATGATTTCAAAAAAAAATAGTCTGAAATGGAGACATACCGATGATAGTTTTGTATGCTACCCTATATTCCCATTGTGCATCATCTATGTGTGTGATCCAATCCATCCTATTCAGCTGCACATTTTTCTCTAAAATTTGTCTCAACTCACAATTTGAAACCTCAGACTGACCATTTTTTTGGGTGGATAGTGTTGTTTTTTGTATCACCACATTCTTTCAGTGGAGGGAAGCCAAATTCCGATTGCAGAAGTGTGTCCATTGGTAACTGATGATATCCTTTGGTACTGAAAACCTACAAAAAATATGTAACTTGATAAAATCCACTACATAATGATAATCATCAGTCCTGTTGGCCTTATCCTCTAACCATTTACTTATATGATCAACAAAAAATATATAGAAACAACCAAATGAACAAGAAAAAGGGTCTCTAAAATCAATTCCCAGAACATCAATAATTTCAAAAATTAATATATTATGTTGGGGAATCTCTTGTATCCTTGAAATGTTTTGATTGTTTTGACAACGAGTGTCTGACTTATAAAAACACGGGCATCTTGAAGTAATCTAGGCCAATATTATCCAGAGTCTAAGCCATTCCTTGTTGTCCGTTGGGGTCCAATGTGTCCTCCACATGATATTTTACAGAATAAATTCAAAACAGACTCAATCTCAAGATCAAAAACACGGCTCCTAATAAATTTATCACTACACAAGAGTTGGAGGTATGGGTAATCCCAATAAAAAAAAACACGACACAGTTTTTAACTTTTGTACTGGACTTTTCTTCATATTTTTTTGGAATTTCATAGGCCACAAGGTAGTTAACTAAATCAGCATACCCATGATTTTTTGCTGAGAGTGAATAAAGATGCTCATCATGGAAAGTGTCCTGAAGTAGTACCATGTCCAAGGTGTCAGCCTCTAGTGTGGGTTATCCTACTCATGTGGTCTGCCAGCTTGTTTTATGACCCCTTCTTGTCCATTATCTTAATATCTAATTCTTCAAGGAGGATCATCCATTAGATTATAATGGGAATTGCATATGGTTTATACAAGAGGTTCCTCATAGCAGGTTGTGTAATTTTATTTGGCTAAATCCAATGTCCTCCATGCATAAGAAATCACATGTGAACGTCCCTCTACCCTCTAAGATAGGAAAACTCCAACAACGAAGTTGGAGGCATCACACATTTCCTGAAAATTAATCTCCCATTATTTGGGATGAATGATTGGAGGAGTGTTTAGAGATATTTTTATCTCAACAATTGTAGTCCTTCAAGAATCATCAAACATAAAATCATAATCCTTTTCAATTAATCATGAAATAGTAATATTAGTATTTCTTGAATCTTTGATTAAGCATAGATAAAATCTTCCATGCCCTATGAATGATATAAAATCACACACACATGAATGATTAGGTGAGGATGAAACAATATTTACACTATATCTATCTTCACCTATCCCTTTTTTGACACTATATGACCTAAGAAAATTCAATGATCTACCGTAAAATGACACTTTTCAAAGTTCAAGACAAAATTATTCTCATTACAACAATTCAACACCATTACCAAACTAGATTTACAATCATCATGTAAAGTCCAAACCTTTTTAAAATTATCTATAAATAAATCCTTTCATGTCTAAATAAAAACACAAGAAATACTCACCATGCATCTTGGTATGGTACTTAGGGCATTGCAAAGTCTAAATGGAATCCTTTGGTAGGAAAATGTACCGAATGTAAATGTTAATGTTTCCATATCCTGGTCTTATAGAGATATATAAACATAAATATATCTAGAAAATCCATCCAAGAATGAATAATGTTTCTTCCTATGTACCCTTTCCGGAATTTGATCAATAAATTGGACGAGGAAATGGTCCTTTCAAGTATATTGGTTTAGTTTCCTATAATTAATATAGACACACCAACTATTTTGTACCCTCATCCGAACTAACTCTTCTTTATCATTTTTAACAATAGTAAAAACTCTTTTCTTAGGCATAACTGGAATAGGACACACAAACATGGAATATAAAATGGGATTGGTTATACCTTCCTCGAGAAATTTTTCATATTTTTTTTAAACTTCCAAAAGAGTTGGATTCCGTCTCCTTTGTGGAATCCTAACTTTGTATAGCCTTATCCCCCAAAATCATCATATATATTCAAATGGATGGGTTAATACCTGATATGCCAGCCAAGGTCCACCCAATTCCGTTAATTTCCCCCCTAAAAATGTTCAAAAGTTTATCTACATTTTCAAAATAGATATTGTTAGTAATGATAATAGGTAATTTCTCACCACATACCATGTATGAGTATTTCAGATTAGGTGGAAATGGCTTGAGTTCCAATAAAGGGGTGATGTGTGGATAGAGAAATTGAAAAAACTGAAATATGCAGATAATGAACATCGATATGATAATATACCTCATAAAAACCAATAAATAAAGTATCTAACCCATAGTAATACTAAACAGCCATGACATAATTAGAGTGACATGATCAAAATCCATAAATGAATCCATTTAGAATTCAAATCTATGATATTCGTGTGCATTTGAAACAAGTGTGGAATTACTCATAGACATCAATCTATAACCAATAATCCTAATCTCTATAATCATAGAACAATCAAATTCAGTGGGTTTTTTTTTGGTAGTACAAAATGTGAGAAAAAAATGAAGAATGGTCCTCTGAGGGGTAATTCATGGGGTCTATAACATTAAATATAATAAATCCTTCTCCAAATTCCATGGAAAGTGTACCCTAAATGTAATTTATGATCGTTTATGTGTTTTTGAAGAAGGTTATACCATAAATAATTGGTGAATGTGAAATTACCTGATCGTCCTCCATTTGAAGCACATATAAATCTTCTAGAAAGATCATGTCTCTTACCCAGACAAGTACATCCTCAAAGACTCATGCAAGATATGTCGTAGCTCTACTCACCATCTTCACCACTAATCTCATCGATTTCAACTCACAAAATAGTAAATAAGATAATAAATAGTAGGGAATCACATTTATGGAAGCTTATAAATCACAAAGAGAATCTGAAAATTCCAACTCACCTATGGTGCATGGGATAGTGAATGTAACTGTATACTTCCATTTTGTTGGAATTTCATGAGTTGGTGTAATGCATGGTAACACATTCCTTCGAAGAATATTCCTCTCATTTCCCATGATTCCTCTTCTATTGGTACAATATTCTTTTAAAAAATGCATATAACATATGATTTTTTTGATGGGGTAAAGTGGAGGGATGTTGATCTCTACACATTTGAATGTATCAAAAACATATTTTTTTCATAGCCTCTTATTCTATATTAATTATTTGTACAACCATGTTTGAAATGGGATGGGGTTTAAGAGGTACATCATTAATCATTTTCATACCTTTATCTTTCTCTCTTGGTTTCTCAGTAGCTAGTTTGGAATGGGGCTTCTCTGGTGTCAAGGTAAATCTTGATGGAAAGATATGTGAATATGTATCAGTTGTTTTTTACCAACTTCAATATGTGATGGAACTGACATTCCCTTTAGTGTTTAGAGTAGGTTAGGAATGGATATTTCTAAAGTTATTACTTATCAGTTCATAGAGGGCTGTGGAAATATAGATCATGTATGTCTTCAACTCCCTCAACACTAAACCACGACTCTTCATCTCTTTCTGTTCATTAAGGGAAATTTGTTTTAAAATTTCATTAATGTTAGAATCTACCATTTATTTGGGATTACATTATTGTTGACTTGTTAATTATTTATCTTCATATCTTCTTTTGGGTTGTTGGAAACCCTTTTGGTATGGTTAAGGCTGTTGGGAGTTTTGTTTAAATGGGGCCCTTGTTGTTGTCAAAAGGAATAACACATTTCTAATTGATCCTTCCACCCTTGTTTGTATGATGGTGAAAATGAATAAAACATCTTGTAGAGTTGTGGATGTAGTTGCTGAGGATATTATCTCCTCGGTAATACCACTGCAGAATCCACTAACTCTTATAATAGTGGAAAATAGTCATTTGGGTGGTCTATTTCAGTGAAAATTCCACATAGCCTCATAGGAGTGGGTTGGGATGTTTTTTTAGCTAAATAAATTTTCCTCACCATATGGTAAAATATTCAAACATATCAATCAATTCACCCCCAAGAGATAAATGACTCACCTGATGTACTCTCCTGACATGTGGTGTACCTCAATAGCCATTTT
This sequence comes from Viscum album, assembly GCA_963277665.1. Taxonomy (NCBI): domain Eukaryota; kingdom Viridiplantae; phylum Streptophyta; class Magnoliopsida; order Santalales; family Viscaceae; genus Viscum; species Viscum album. Next base: position 523,442,023 of record OY728160.1, read on the forward strand.
TGTCTTCAACTCTAATGCTCCTCCAACCATGGAATCCACCATGATTCTCTCCATATATGTGATTCCTTATTTTAAGTATTAGATGAGGAGTTGGTCACTGATTTGGTGATGTAAGAAGCTTACACACAACTTCTTAATTCTCTCACAGTTGTCATTCATTGGCTTCCCTTGGGATTTCTTGATTTTTGACCTCACCATAAAAATAAAAGTGGTCCTTGATGCTAGAAAGAATCTTTGGAGGAAAAGAAAATTCAAATCATTCCAACAAGTTACATATTCATGTTGTAAATAATACATACAATATTTTTCAGGTCCATCAAGAGAGAATGGGAATGCTCTTAATTTTATTTGTTATTCATAAACATTTCATGGCATTGATACTGAGAAAACCCCATTAAATTATTTTAAATGTTTGTTTGGATCCTCACTAAATAATATATGATACATTGGATGATGATGAATTAACACATATTTCGGTTGAATGTCCTATTTTAGATTCGGGTATTCAATGTAATTTGGATGATAATGAATATCAGGTGCATCCAACTATCGAATGGTTCTATTAAGTGAATTGTTAGTGTTTTCAGTTATTGGTTCTTATTTTATTTTAGATAGATAAGTATTTATAAATTTCAATGTTTTTAGCATTGGGGAATTATTTTAATGGTTGAATGTTGAAACTTCTCGTATACTAAGAATTTATGAATGAATCTATAAGGATACAATCAATCTATGGGTCAGGATCTAAGTGATCTTCGGGATTAGATTGTGTCATAAAGAAATTAAAGATAAAATATATATTAATAATAGTGGACCATAATAAAAAAAATATTTAGTTTTTCAAATAAAAATATAACAAGCGTGTAAGAGAAAAAAACATGAGAAAGGGGAATGAAGAAATATATATAAGAAGAAAATAATTAAATGAAAAATAATATAAATACCTTTTATTGGTTGAATAAATTACTTTTTCTTAGAAAATGGTGCCAATTTGAATGTTGTTGTCATGTGTGCTCTCTAATGTAATTTAGTTTTGAGTTATTTAGGTGCAGCAGGGTGGCAGACCTATGTCATCTCTCAAGAGGGTGTAAAATTAAACAACATAATAACGGTACATTGAAAATAAAATAAAAAAATAAAAACAGAACACTTAAAAATTATGGGGTATTGTTTGATATTTATAATAGTATAATAATAATTATGCAAGAAAAAAATTTCATTTTTGTTTTTAATTTTTGTTTTTGAAATGATGTTTTATTAACAAAGTACAAAAAGATGATTTATTTTGAAAAATATTTTTAAAAATTCTAATCGATCTAAATCTACCTATACCATCATTCATTAATAATTATCATTTAATTAACATCAGCGTAATTTTTATCCATTAATTTTTTAAATATCATACCCTTTAGGAATTTACTTTACTAAAAAGATGATGTGAATTTATCACTAGGATAACTTCAGAAAATGAAATCACAAAAACCTTCTGGGATTAATGTTCAAAAGCCAGCTTATGGTTAGTGGTAAATTATGGATCATTTCCTCTATTGAAATTAGAATCAATTATGTATTGGGATTAAATTTGAACACTCAAAATGTATCCCCTATAGTTTTTTATTACCCATTAAGGATGCACTCTCACAATTCCAACAATTTTTAACCCCTCATGATTTCTATTAATTGTAAAATTGATTGATTAGATTAAATTAAATTAAAAACTCAATTAATATATCATATTATGTAAATTAATCTAAATGATTGATTCAAAATAAATAAATTAAGAAGGATAGTGGTTGATCAATTACTAAAAAAACTACTCTTCCATGGGTGGAGTAGTCATCGTGGAAACATTATGCAAGTGTAAAGGTTTAGAAGGGGTATAACCAAATCTTGTTTCTACTCATGATTACAGCCCAATGAAGTAAAATATGAAGATAAAAAAGATAATATATCGAATATTTATTGAAGGTAAATTCATATTACACGAATTAAAACAATGAAACCAAAAGTTTATGTAGTATATGATCGTATTCTTGGAAGACATCTACACACAAATCCTTACTTCTTATAGGAGGATTGAAATGCCTTCTGGATCCAAGTATTCTGTCAAACCTTCTCAAAAACACTACCATGCATCCAAAAGTGTGAAAACACCAAATTATAGAGTTTTGGAGAGGCTAGGTTCAAATTTGGTTCTATTTGGAATGGGGAATCTGATCCTAATATTTTAAGACAACTTCCACTGCCCATTTATCCTAAAAAATGTGTGAACCATATGTTATTACATAATAATGATTTTTTCACAATTGGGTTGGCAATATCCTTTCAAAATTTGGGCCCTATCCAATATCTTATAAATAAGATTGGCCAAATCACTATAGTGATGTCCAGTCCGGTGGGTCTATACTGACTTTGACTTCATGGTCCATTTAGTGCATCCAAATGCACGATTTAGCACCAATTTCCTCACAAAAATTTGTTACCCATTACATCCAGAACACATTTAAAAAATTTCATGTTCAAATAGTAAAAATAAAAAAATTTATCTCTAAAATAATATAGTGCACTATAATGCTTAAAACTGGAATTTCCCTCAAATTTACAAATAAATGATCAATTCCCAAATATATTATAAATAAAAATATTTAAACAAATATGAGGATTTTTCTTCATTTGTTATCAATAAAATATTCAATAAAATTTTTTTTAGTATGCATTTTTCATTCCAAAAAATAAAAGTGTGCCACTCATCTCACATATAAAAGGCCACTTAATCTTCTATACTATTCACCGGTCCAAAAACATTCAGATCGTCGAATAAATTCCAAAATCGTTTAATTATTATCTTAATCCAAATCTAGAAGCCAATTTTTTTTCTCAAATCCATCCTAGGTAGAATTTGGGTATAAACCAAAGAGCTTACCTGAAGAAGATGTAATGTTTTTCAATAAGCATTATTATTTTGTTTATCCCTCCACCTAGTTCAGTTATAATTAAAACAAGTACTATAAAATAAAATCCTTAAATTACCTATAATAAGAAGATGTTATGTAATTTTAATGGCTTAAAAAAATATCCACTTGAATTAAAGGGGATACTAAATCGTTGTTCGCATCTATAGTTGACAATCGCACGACAAATCAATGTTATTATTTTTACATAATAACCTCTCACTCTAGTTTATAATGATAAATTAAATATATGAATATTATATTTATCATATTATAATATTTATGTAATTAATATCACATACACATTATAAAATTCCATTCACTGGGAATATGATAACTTCCTTCATGTGTACAACAGATATTCTCATTACGAAGCTATCTAATTCATTAATACAATATATGCCATGTACTAATAATTTTTTTAATGAAATTATGTTTTATATATGAAATAATAACATTCCTATAATTTTAATGTATTATCTATCTTTCTTTCTATCATCCCACTGAGAAAATTTAATCAATTTTCATGCGTATGTACGTTCTACAATCTCTATGAATATTGTATTCGATTTTCCTAAATTAAAATTTAAATATTACTCTAAATACATTTATAATCAATATATATGATTTATATATCATGGTAATAATTAGGTATATTATTGAAAAATGAATAATTTTATAGTAAATACATTTAAAAAATGAAAACATAAATAATATAAAAATATTTATTTCCCGAAACTGGACCCCAAAATGGAATTATTAATAAAAAATTAATAAAATATCATAAGTAAATCATATATTATAATAAATATATTTATTTATTTGTGTGTGTGTTTCGTTAATGTAATTTTTTAAATTATATTTATTATAGGTGAGTCTTGAATTTGTTCAACCGAAGTTGAGACATAAGGTAAGATATTTTCGTCTCAATTTACATCCTTAGTGACATATGTAATATTATGAAATTATCTCCATTTATAATGTTTATATAAATCCCCATTAAAATATAATGTGTTCAATTTATTTATTTTTATTTTATTATAATTTTCATTTATATTTATTCTTTCTTGGGGTTATGATTCAATTTTACCAAATTGGTTAGGGTTTTATGTTACAATATCATTTTTTATTGGAACCACTCATCATAATGATTTTTATAATGAAATATTATGATCTATATCTCAAAAATAATAGGTATATTATTCTTCTATTTTTTCTAGGGATCTCATTGTTTCCCTTCATTTTTCTATATTTTTTAGTAATGATTAAATTTTTTTTAACAAAAGCCTTCATTATATCTCCCTTCTATCAATATTTTCTCTAAACACTAGTTTAAAAAAAATTAAATAATATATTATTACCATTATCCAAATGAATTATAATAAGTTTTATAATAATTTTAGAGATTTCAAAAAATCCTTTTAAATAAATATTCTTTTCGATTTCCAAACAAGTATCATTTAGCTATTACCAAAATGTAGAAACGATTATTTCTTATAATATGTATAATATGAATGAAAATTTTTGGATTTGATAACCATTATTTTCATTACAAATAAAATTATATGTTTTTATGTTCATATTAAAAGAAAAGTTTTCCAATAATATTTTAGTAAATTTTAATGTAAAAATTAGTGATTTTTAATGTAATAGTATTTTCCTCAACAAAAATTCAACGTGATTTATCATTGGAAATCATTTTTCATATAACATGCCATAAGTTTATATTAATTATTATTTAATGTCTATATTATCCTAGGATACCATTCTTATTTTTTCTCTAATTTTATTATGTTTTGGATAATGTTATATTTATGAAACCCATTTATCATTCATTCGTTATACCAATATAATATTATTATAAAACGTTCTTCTAATTTAATTGTTTTATCTATAATGAAATGAATAAATAATTATGAAACAATTTTCTTTTCATTATTTTTCTTTTGTAATTAAATGTTTATAAAATAAATTTCTCTTTAGGGTAACTAATATGATGATTTTTTTAATGAACTAGTGGTACATATGTTTTTTAATTTTTATTATTTGATACACATAAACAATATATCACTCCAATGCATTAGGGAATGATTCTTATCATATGAGATAAATAATACTTGGATTGGTATTTAACCTAGTTTAGTACGGGAATATATCCACTATTATAGTTTTGGGATAAAAACATTAATACAATATGATTTAGTGAGTAAACTCATTCCATTATGAGAGTATTAGAAATTAGCAATGGAAAAAAATAAATAATCAATTTTATATACATCTATGTATGGAAAAATTCAATATATTATGAAAATGTTAATATCTAATGGATCATGATTTTTTATTTAATTATTTTTTATGTTTTATAAACTGCTAGAATTTATTCCATGACACTTGTTTTTTATTAATGATTTTATGGGTTTAGTTTTCAAAAAAATTTCTTGTGTTATCATTACCATATATCATTGATAATTTTATTTCATTATTGTTTACCCTTGTTGTGAATCTAGTATCATACATTCTAATGATTCCATCCCTAATGATAAAATGAATAATATTTGGTATGATATGTTTAAAAGGGTTTGTATTTCTGTTGAACATAGTGGAATATGGTGTATGTCACTTATGTTATTGTTTTTTATATGTATATGATTCCAAAGACACTATAAATTTACATTCTATAGTAGTGGGACTATGTAATGTAATGAATATTTTTCTAAATTGATTAATATAAACGTAATGGAAAACATGGAACTTAATATTTTTATAATAGGATATATTTTTTCAAATAGAAGACACTATTATATGAAAACACTATTGATAACTCTTACTTTATGTATGAGGATGAGTCTAAGGATGAGTCTATGTGAAAGAATATATTATTTATTTTTGGTAAAGGATAGAGTGTGTGTTTTCTTAAAAAATTCATCCAAATATAAAAACTACAAATGGATAAGGCTCTGAAATAGAGGTACCTTGGGGTGATAACTCATCTAAATCATCATTATTCATGAATCTATCATCATTTGGTGAATCACAACGGACCTTGTTGGAAAAATAAGTTGACACTACTTGGGGAAGTGCCTTTGAAATTAACAAACACTTTTCAAAACGTCATGAAAATTTTATATAGAAATGACTATATATGAACATCGATAAACTAGAGGTGTCGTTTATTAAAAATAAGGAAGAATGATTTATACATTATATAAGTGACTTTTCAAGGTTATGTCATTATCCACTATGATTTCTGTTTCATTTACTAATTTTTATCATTTTAGTTAATGAATTTAACCTCTAAAAACTATATTAATTATAATTGTGAATGAATATTCATTTATTTTTCTCTTGAGTAGATAGCAAATTTGATAGTTTCCAAGAAAAATATTTTTTCTACACTCACATTAAATTATCCATATATGAATAATTGTGAACATCCAATCAAGTGATGGAGGGGAAATATTCATATAGTCCTTTATGAGGCATTTTCCAGAAATACAAGTTAACATGGTGAAATTGAATCTGTGGAGTGAGTTGAGATTAAGTGATTTTTTAAAACAAAATACAACCATTATATACATTAAAATAAAAAAGTTTTATAATGAAATCCTTGAGCTGAAATATATGTATGATGAATATTTCCGTTACCATGACATCAATTTTACAAGAATGTTGAGGTACAGTTAAGGAATTGTCATTCTAACTGAAACTGATGTTTATAGATTCTTCGATTGATTAAAACTAAGACCCCAAAGGCATTTTTCATAAGCTACATCATTACATATGAAAAAATTATTCAACGTGATATCAATTAAGAATATCATATCATTGTTACCCATTAATCACAAGGGATTGATAAGAAAATGATTATCTATGTCAATGAAATCTCTAAAAACCAGGGATAGTAGAAGGTGATCTGTCCTTCATGGACGATGTGTGTAATGAAACATGGATGTATTTTTTATATTTGGAGTATTAATTATTTTAATTGGTGAAAGTAATTTTATCATTAAAATTATTGAAATATTTATGGAATGAATTTATATAATGATGTTAATAGATAGAAATATACATAGAATTAAAAACCCACATTCTAGTGTTTCAAATTCCAAGAGTACATGAACTATTCTTACGAGTTCCTATATATGAAGTTTAATGATGATGATTGATGTCATTAACCTATTAAAATTATTTAAAATGTGAAATTAATGCAATAACTGATTCAAATTTCGGTTCTGATAAATACATGGTGGATAATATACATACCATCCACTGTATAATTTTTAATTTCTTATTTGACTATAAATCTACATATTCTTCTATATATGATGACTTTTATAAGGGTATAAATATTTAAAAAATTGAATAAATTATTAATTACAAGTGAAAACCCTTACTAGTGTGATGATTAAATCCTTTTTACATGATTCCTCTCAAGTTGATTCTTGGGAAAATGCACTTCCTTTAAATCGTACCTTTATTCTTTTGGTCGAATATGTTGTTATCATTATCATGGAATTTTATATATATAACTAAATAACACATTAATTTTCAATGGAGTGAAGTACCTTCATATAATCCAAATTAATATAACATATTACTTAAATGTGACAATAAATATAAAGTTACAATATAAATCAAATTAGTATAGGGTTTTTTATTCTCATTCTGAAGGTGTGTTTATCTAATATGGTTTAGGACAGACATGTAAGTCTTGATTTTATTATTGTGATTATTTTTATTCTACTCTAGATGAGTTTCGTACAATTACCCAAATATATGGGGTTCAGTTTAATGTAAAACTCATATTGGGTGCAAGACCTGTTTTATGGACTCTTTATAGAATGTTTGTAACTGAGTTTGTAAAAACTAACGAAGAAAATCCTACGGAACCTTGATGAAGATTCATTAATACATGTGTGTCACGATATGGGTGATACTAATATATTGTTTTAGAATATATATATATTGATGAAACTCTTTAATTATTACTCATTAATGAATATGATCAAAATGGATTACATGTATTATATACCCCATATTGATATCATGTTTGATCAACCATATAGATCTAAATACTTTCACATGATTAAAAAGGAATTATGAAATCATCAATTGAGTTTCAAGATATAGGATATACCCAATATATAATTTCATACATGGAATAGAAACTATGTATTTATAATGATTATATTTGGTTTTACTAATTCCCTTTCTATATTCATGTATTTAAGGAATAGGTTCGTAATAGATTAACTGATTTGTTTTTGGTAGTATTTATAGATGAAAATATTATCTATTAAAATAGAATTAGAGAGACTTAATATCACATCATAATTTTACTAAAGACCCTATGAAAGTAGAAAATATATGTAAAATATATACACAATTAATTTGGGTTCGAAAAGGTCTAATTTTTTTGTCATATGGTCTCTTGAGAGGGTATAACAATAGTTCGATAAAATATTAATGTTATTTATTTTTTTCCAAAACCAACCATGGTGATTTATTTCTATTTTTTTGATGGATTAAATAGATAATATTAATGTTTTAGGAATAATTTATCACTATTACATAATCTAATAACTGTTTTTTTCGGGAAGGGATCCATGTTCTTAGGGATATAAAAATTTGATAACAGTTATAGTGAATTGATGAAATATTTCTCATAAAATTATTTCAATAATTACCCTATAGTAAAAAATGGTTTCTAAAATAAATATAAGTATCTATGAATGTATTGGGATGTGTTCTTCCAAATATTAAAATGATTATAAATTTTGTCTCAATAATATTGATAGTTCAAGTTCAAGATTTACAAACTCAATATTTGGAGTTAGGTGTTGTAATATTTTCATTAATGATATAGAGGAAATATCATTATGAAAAGAAGTGGGATATATAAAGATATTAAAAGATATAAAAATATATTTACAAAGAAGTATTTGAATATGTTCTAGTGATTATTGTTTTATATGATAAAATATTATAACTACTCAACATATTAACACTATACCAAATTGAACAAGGTTTTTAATTCCTTCCTTGAATGAGAATAATGTTTTCTTATTTAACATGAGGATCACAAAAGGTCTAATATTTCAATATTCTCAAAGGATGTATCTAGATATCCTAAATTAAGGGTTCAAATATTTATTGGCACAAAATAATATTCCACAATCTATCAATGTGACTAATTAATTGGAACTGAAGGAAGAAGTAGATAAGAAAAAGATAGTTCGAAATTTCTATAAGTATATCCTCGATCATTATGAAATTATAAGGTTTAAGAATCATAAATGCTTTACTTCCATAAATTATTTTAATAAGGATTTGTTAATATTTTATAAAATTTATTTATTCTCCATTCATCCTTAATGTAAAGGAGATGTGTATACTTTTAAAATAGTTATTTCTATTGGGATATAGTTAATGGAGAGATTATGGTGAGTGTATATAAGTTCTTGGTTTGTTTGAATGATAATGTTGAGAGATAAAATTTATAGGGGATGTTACACAAATTAAACATAAAAATAATGGAAATGGTATTACATAACCATGTATGTTTTTTGTTGGATATCCAATACTGTATAATGGGAATAATTATATATGGTTTTTTGTTGATCACAATAAAAAATCAACACAAATCATCAATATAGTTGATTATTTCCATCTGAATCTTCCTTCCATGAATGATATATTAGAATGATAATGTTTCTTAGAGTACCACATTCAATTTTTTTTATTAGGATCTTATGTTTACCTCAACTTTTAGGAGAATTCTTTATCAAGATCTTGATACAGATTTGAGCTTCATCAAAAAATATCATCCTAAAATGGATGGTTTGTCAATGAAAAAAAATTAAAACTCTGTATGAAAATTTAAAATCATTTTCACAGGATTTTAAAAATGGTTCGGATCAACACCTTACTGTAGTTGAGTATTATGATGATAATAGGTTTTACTCAATCAGTTATATGGTTCTTTATGAAGTCCCCTAAGAAATGAAACGTAGAGATCCAATGTTATAGAATGATGTCTGAGAAATATATATATTGGGATATAAATTTTTTAAAAATTGGAAGTGAACGTTTTATCCATTCAACAACCATTCATAAAAGTATAAGGTCGAAAAAACATTTATCTGAAAAATATTTTATGTTTTCTCTAATTTAACGATTGTGATATGTTATTTCAATGAATTTATCCATGGAATAATTTAATGATATTTGGAAAAACGTTAAAACTAATTCCTAGTTATATTGGTGCCTTTAAAAAAATTTATTATGTCAGGACTATATACAACTGATTATCCCTTCCACCAACCCTCTCTCATGTTCAAGATATGTTCCATGTATCTCTCTCTTGGTAGTATATATTATAGTCGTACCATTTATATAACTCTTATGTCACACCACTATATAATTATAATTCTAATTAGGGATTGATATTAGAGATAATGGATTATATAGGGATTGATATACTAAACATTACCACTCACGTGTTCAAATTTTTATGGTTAAATAACCTGTTTGAGGAAGCTTTTTGGGAAATTGAGGATATGAATAGTCCAAATAATCATTTTATATTACTATTAGGATGATGGAAATTAATTAATGAATTTAATATTAAGGTGTTAGAATGAGATAACATAAATTTTAATGAAATTATATTTGTGAATAAATTATATTTAATTGATATCTTGAGTAACATGATACACAGAGTATAAACAGGCCAAAACAAACTATTAATATTTTTATGTCGAAAACAAATTTATTACACAAAGGTTATTCACTGTGAAATGAATAGGAATAATAAAAATTAAAACAATTATTATAATTTTTCAATATAACTAAACCTATCAATTATATAGGTATTTTTTGGGAAAATATTTGTATGTTAAGATATAATATTTTGGAAAACATTTGTTATTTATTTATTTTTGGGATAAAAAAATTTATATTTTGACACTTTTATTAAATTAATATTTTAAAATAAATATTTTAATTGAAATGAACATTTTTGAAATTATCATAATGTAGATTTAGATATTTAACTTAAAAGATTAATTTTTTAGATGAATAGTGAAAAATTAAGTTTTTTATAGAAAATCGGATAATCATTTTAATAATTTATAATGATATGTTCTTAAAAAATATTTTTAAATGTTATATTAGTTCGATTATATAGAAATTAATCCAATTTGTTTCATTGGAATCATATCCCTTTTGGTTTTATAGAGGTTTAATTTGTAAACATTTCTTCATTTTCTCTTTGGAAATGTGTTTCTTCATCACGTGTAGTGGTATAATTTTAAATAAATTTCATAAAATTATGGGAATGGAATTTAAAAAATATTATTACATATTTTTCATAATATATATTTATATAATCCAATAATTCAAAACAAATTTTTAACCATTAAAAATATGAAAAAAATATTATTTATCATCATTGAGGTAAAAATCAATTTACCAGTTGTTAAACTATAAAGACTTGGGATAAAACTAAAATAAAAAATCTCTAACTTTTTTTATTTCAACTATTAGATATTATAATGTAATATTACTGATAAAGGTTAATTTTATTTATTTTTCCATTTAAAAAATATGGGTACACCTATTTCAATCCAAAACTATACAAGTGTTCCCCTCACATTAAATATATATTACACCACATATATTATTTTCAAAAAACTTCCATATCTATTTGGTTCATCCTATACATTTGAAAATATATTCATTATATCCCAAATATAATATTATAGGGCTTATTTTTCTATGAAAGGTATCCAATGAGGGATTTTAGGGTATGCCAAAGGAGGTAACCAGAATAAGAGGAAACATTCTGCGACCAATAATTCCATTTTATTTATTGCATTAATAATAAATATTATTTATCAAGAATGATACAATAATAATATAATCATAATTATTTTTATATGTTTTTATTTTCTTGTTTTTATATTCAACTATTTTAGCTTCCCGTAAATGGGATACGAAATTATCATTCGTGTGTAGGGTAGAATATTGTCACACTATCTGATATTATTCATTTTCCATCACCTTATATAAATAATATATTTAATTAGGGATGATATATTTATACATGATAATTATGATATTACTATATTTAGTTATTTTTTATATCACATATAACAAATTATTTTCTTTTTTGTGGATATACCATAATTTCGCTCATATGTGTGGTGGACAACAGCCCTGCGAGGCAATATAAATCATTCACACAATAAATTGAAGTAAATAAGGATTAATTTAGTGAATATATTTGTTATATATGGTATGAAAATTATTCTATAACATTATCATATTATTTTTCTTTTTATCTCTCAACCTGTTAATAAAATGGAAATAATGTTAATTTATACATATGACAGAACGTATATATGGATGGTTAATTTCATTTTCTACATCTATCCATAATATATCAATAGAAAATAATATATATTTAATATATATGATATTTATATCATTTTTTACATTAAAGATTTTATGGATCTATGATAAATGTAATAGGAGAAAACAATTGATTAAAAAAGAATAAATTTATCCTCCCTTTTTATTCTCATTATGTTATCAAGAGTTCAAAATTCCCATTTTATAAAATATCATCTTTTTTTATTGATTTAGTCAAAAAATTACATTTGAAACCATGCTTTCTGAAAATATTAAAATATTTTTATAAAATTTAATAAAATATGTATTAAATTAATTCTTATCCATTAATTAATTTTTAATTTATTTAAATAAAATAATCTTACCATTTTCAAAACATGACCCAATTAAATTTTATTAGGAATGTGAAAGGAATGTTGGTTTTAACATGTATGATCTGGATGGAAGTTCAATTGTGCTATATTAATTATTTTATTATAATAATAATTTATATGTTTTCAATTTTATTTTAAAATAAAAAATTTCCATAAATTTTATGATTTTTAATTTTTTTTTAAATTTGATTTTCATATAAAGGAAATATTCCTCAGGAAACATTCCACATGATATTTTAGTAAATGTTTTTTTCCTTATATGGATATATCCATTGATGTTTCTTATTCTTTAATAGGTATATTAATTAAGGATACCATTATTATTTTTTCACTGAATGATTAATGTTTATTATGAGGAAATGTTTTTGAAACATGTTTCTCTTACACAGGTTATATCATAAATATGATTATGCAACCCAAATATTTTCCCATCGGTTTTACTATGATGAATTAATAAAGTTGTAATGATAAAAAAATTTATTACCAAGTTTATAATGTGATGAATAGTTTAAGAAACCAATTTATTTTAATCGGTTCAGATTTGATTAATGATTTATGATCTTGGGGAACATATTTTAATGATTTTTAGGATGTGATTATTGATAGAAATATCTTCACACAATGAATTTGGTAATGATTGATATTTGAAGAGATAAACATGACTGTAATGTGGAGTAAACCTAGTTCATTAACGTAATTTATCAGATATGATTATTTTGGGATTGATAGTTGACTACTATGATTATTTAGGGAGTGATCTCACTCCACTATTATAATATTAGTAATGGTCTATGAACTATTGATGCAATGATTATATATACATATATATATATATATTTAAATAAATGAAAAAAAAAATATTTTTTTTTGGATTTTTATTTCTCTCATAGTTCATGCTCATTAACACTATTATGACTCATGAATTATGGAGTACCATGACTTTCTCCATGAATCATATTTTAATATATGATTTGGATGATATTGTTTTCAAATTTCATTAACATGTTCTTATACCCTATGCTCTTGGTATATTTATATCTCCCTTTTTTACCCTACAATAAGTCAAAGAACACCATTTCATGTGTTTTCTTTCCCCAAAAATATGATTTATGTCACTATGTATGTTATATTTGTTAAGGGATCTTGTTTAGAAGAACATAGTGGGAGATTCCAAAACTCACATCCAGAGTTGTAGTTTATGTGTCCAAAATTACAAAGAAATAATACCATTTAGCTTCAAATGCATGTGTTTATGTATGGTAATTAATATTCATCTAATAAAATTCATTATAAATCTATGAGATGTTTGGGTCTTTAAAAGTCAAATGAAATATGTGTTGAAATTTAATTGGGATTCAAACTATAACCAATTCCTTTAATCTAACAAATAATAGGCTTGTTATAATCCAAATATGTTTTTATATGACTGTTCAATAAGGGATACAACAAAAGAAGAATGAATCTTTGAGGTGTACTTCATTGAGTCTATATCATTAATTCTTAGAACATAATCTCAAATCCCAATGGAATGTGGACCCATACATAAATTTATAAATTTTAATTATTGTTTTCATGAATGAAATACCTACGATATTTGTACCATGACTGTAATATCATGGATATTAATAATTTTTTTGTTTTAAAAAATCAATATGCATTTTGACTATAGTGTTAGATTAAAAATAATTAATGTAAAAAATGGTTCTTATAAAAATGTCATATTATTGAAGAAAAATATAAATATATATATTTGATTGCATTTTATAAAAAAATTCAATTTTTTTTTATTATTAGTGAATATTAAATAATGGTTAACATATTAACTAAATAATATATCTTGTTCATGAATTAATAAATTTATTAAAGAATATTTTAATGTAAATAAATAAATCATAATTATTATAATAATGATATATCGGATATAAAAGTATACCAAATTTATAACTTATGGGTAATATAATTTGAAATAAATAAAGGTAATATGGAGTTAAAAAAATAATTATAAAAATATTTTTAAATTTAAGTATTTTAACTATGTGATTTATTTTGTAAAAATTCATTTAAGAGATAAAATATTCATATTCATATATAGGCCATGATAAGGATTTGAGTATTTTAACTATGTTATTATATGGTATTCTCTATAAGACTCACACACAATCAATAGTTGTGACTTGGACATTTTTCTCAGTATAGGCCATGAAAAGGATTTTATGTTCAAAAAAAGATGTATAAACAACAAGATAAACATAAATTTAGTATCTCGACCCAGGTGAAACACACTACTGCCCTGATCCGGCCTGTCTCAAGAACTCAAGCATTCTTTTCCATATGAATGAGACTACCGACTAGAAGTGAGTGTCTAATAAGTCAATCATAGAGAGATTATACCTTATTTTGTTTTAGTAAAACACCATTGAATATAAATAAACAACATATGGAGTTTAATTAAACATAAACATTACCAATAACTTAACAGACCAAATGTAATAAATACAATATCCAACTGACACATAAAAAAATTATCTTATATTTTATGTATCAACTATCTAAAATGAAAAACATAAATAATGACCCTAATGACTCCCATGAACTCCACTAACCACATCTGGTTCCCTTATTAAAGATCTATTTCAAATCATTCAGCAAACCCATGGCCTTTTCCTTTAACCTATCTCTAAAACACAAAGTATATTTTTCTACTTATTAGCCAACTTGAGTAGGGTGTGAGTACAACTCAGTAGGACACCACCAATGGTGTATACAAAAAATTAAATCAATAACATGTGTATACAGTTTTCTAAATACATAATTACAATGTATAAGTAATGAGTTGTCAAATTATAAATTAAAATTTATTAAACTACATAGATCG
This sequence comes from Viscum album, assembly GCA_963277665.1. Lineage (NCBI taxonomy): Eukaryota > Viridiplantae > Streptophyta > Magnoliopsida > Santalales > Viscaceae > Viscum > Viscum album. The sequence goes on from OY728160.1 coordinate 523,457,637, forward strand.
TCGGGTTATTGATGACACTTTTAGCTCAATACCTCATTCACCACATGTCAAAGTCTGAACCCTTCTACAAAACCAATTCTTAATTAATTAAATAAATTATATTAAACTATCCATTATACTATAATTAATAAAATGGGTGACTGTAACCATAGACCAATGTCAATAATTTGGGTGTCTAGTATCATATCTACAACCCTGTGGGCTTGGGAAGTACCAGACCACGTCCCCCCCACTTATATATATATATATATCTTTATATCAGTACGAGATTTTGAAGTAGAAGACCATGTTCCAATCACACACACACACACACACACAGATATATATATATATTATGATAAACTTCGGTAGAAGAACCCCATGCCCCTCACATGTGGGATTTTTGATGCATTAGACTGGCCAAAAACATATTTATCAACACATTTTCAACATAGGATTTGGAATGAAAATATCATATCACAATCATGTATATCATACAACCATTTATATCAAAAATATCACATATCACATCAATAATGATTAATCACCATTAATCCTTTTATCACAATTAACCAATACAATCATCCATTAATTAATTCAAAACTTAATTAATCAAATTACACTAATTAATTCAAAAATTAATAAATCATTCTTCAATTTTATATTGAATAATTAATTCCCCAATTAATTAACCACAATTAATAATTACAAAATCCCCTTAACTTAATTCGATAATTAATTATACAATTTATAAAATATTAATATTGTAAAATTAATTAAAATATTTATTATTATTTTTTTAATCCCAATATCTCAAAATTAATTCCATTATTAATAATTTTTGTTAATAATCGAAAAACCTCGTAGATTTCTAATTAATTAATTTACCACAATAAATAATTAAATTTATAAATTTAAATTTATAAAAAACTCTATATATTCTACAACATTCACATTTTTATTCATGGTCAAAACAATGAGAGTTGAATATTACACCACCTACCTTGATGTGTTAAAAATAAATTCATAATGGAAGTCATCATAATTGGGTAGCACAAAAATGTTGATCTAGGTCCATGTTTCCAAAAAATAAGTCAAGATAAAAAACAAGATCTCTCTAATTCCAAATATAGATCTGCAATCCCTGATCTAGATTAACCAAATATAGATCATGATCTAGAAAAATAAAAGATTAAATGATATAAATATAGTGATAAATTGAATGATAATGAATGATAAATAATCCAGATAAAATCCACATACTAGTAGAGGGGAGGTTATTCGATCTTGGATTTGGATCGAGATGAATAAAGGTTAATAGGGCTAGGAATTTGTTTAGAGATCTTCAAAATCATAATAGACTACCAAGGGATAGGTGAGGGAAAATATGGGTCAGATATGGGGTTTGAGGTATTTTAAAAATAATTTTAGATCTACATTAATTGTAGATCATGTTTTTCTAGGAAGAGGCTCACGATTTTCACTAACTGGGTGTCGACTATTCTCCTTGTTTTTTGGGGTTCATGATTTTTCTTTTTAGGGTGCATGGTTTGTGAACCCGTGTGTCATCCATTTGAACCCTTACGGTCCAAGGCTGCACAGTATCATGGGTCAGGTGCATGGTTTTCTCTAACTCTGTGCAAACAATGCCCATCCCATTTTTCTCAATTTACACAAAAACACACCAAAAGGTGAAACCTAATCAAAAGGTACATAAATAAAAAAAATTGCCTAAATTCAGGGTTGTGTCAATGCTAGAAATTTTTTTTATCTTATAATCTCCCCACATTTTAACAACTCGTCCTTGAGTTACACTCGCAAAAAATCTCTATGATTAGAATATAAAAATATTAGGGCACTATTAAAACATATATTCTTCTGTTTTCTATATTTCCTCCTTCAAATTGCAATGATGCCAAAAAACATGAATTCTCAACACAATATTTCCTAGAAATAATTTCTCACTACGATCTAGCATGCGTTTCAGATTCTACCCAAAGGATGAATCTATCTCATGGTGAACCTCATCCACATTGATCACATTAGATTGGTCGGGGTGATAGATTCATAGTTTTGATATAGGTAAAACATCATAAATAGATTATAATATTTATGGAGAAGATAATCAGTATTCCGCTGGCCATATTCTCTCTAATACCTCAAAAGGTCCTACAAGCATGGGAGCCAACATGACATGTCTTTGTAGCCTGCGGTGACCCAGCATAAGCAACACCCAATGGAACACACAATCACCATCTATAAACACTTGAGGTCATCTCTTTCTACCACGATAAAACATATTCATAATATGATAATTTTCTATTCATTTGTGAATCATTTATACCTACTCTAATGCCACCAAAATGATACCTGGTCTGAAAATATTGAATCACTAGCCTCCTTCCAGTACAACGGTGATCTATATAAAATACCATAAAGTTCATCGTATGGATTCATACGTATTGTATCTCAATAACTATTGTTAGTAGATAATTCATGTAAAGTTAATCTCATCTCCCATGTCCCACAATTGTTAAGGACACAGGCTCAAAAATATTCTCATGCACCTATATAGCACGCTCCAACTGCGTCATGTATATGGGTGGAAAGATATACTAAATAATACTTATATACAGAACACCTTCTTCATCCCCATATAGTAGATTTATTTAAATTTGGAGTAATAATCTGACACTATCTTTAAAGGAACCCCATGTAGAGGAAGTATCTCTTAAACATATAAATCTCCCATCAGAAACACTGATAAGGTTTGTATGAAGGAAATAAATGTGTTACATTCATTAGTTGATCAACAATATCCCAGAAATATTACTTATTCCTAAATATACATTGAAGACCGACCACTATTTCCAGATTCAAATCATCCCACATCTATTTCACAAAGGGAAATGGCTGTAGAAAACCTCGATTCAATTGATTCTCTATCTTCACTAATTTAAACGTGTAGCATCACTTCACAAAAAATGCTTTCCCTTCTTTTATGCATGGCCACAAGAACTGATATAATAGGTCATAGTACATTCAGTCAGACCTAGATGTACAACCTATATTAGGGTTTTACATTCAACCATCATCTTTTGTCGCATGATCACAGGAAAAAAAACCCAATTCATCATGTATATGATCACGTCTTCATCTGTCAAACTATATGAAGGTTTCCCCCCAACTTCATTGATTCCTCGCAATGATAAACATTATAGATCTTCATATTGTATTTCCCTAATCTATCTCAAATGTGTTTACTCTACTGATACTGATATGAGATTCATCCTCACCTAACTCACTTGAACCACCATATGCATCTCATCCAAAAATGTAATAAACCTCCACTCTACAATAGACTCATTTCCTGGATGAGTATATGTTTTTTTTCTTATAGCATCAACCCCACTGTTTCCATTCACAATCATATATTCTAGATCAAAACCAAATGACCAAATATACTGCTCCTACCTCAAATACTATTGATTAAATTCCTATTGTGAGAACATAATCATTATTCTATTATGATCGTCAAACACCTTAAATGTATCAACCAATAGAAAATTCAACCAACCCATCAAGTCATGCACTTCTATATCCAACTCAAATTTTTGGGTTGTGAACTTCCAATCATGTGGCCTTAATTTCCAAGTCCCATATTCTACGACTCAATCTCCCTTCATCAACATTTTTCGGAGTCTAATCTAGAAATCATCACAATATAACGTAAACTCCTCACCCAGCTCGCATAAGATCAATATCGGTGCTGATGTTATGTGATTATTCAACTCTTGGAAGGTATTCTAAATATATTCCAACCATTAAGACATTACCCCATTCTTGGTTATGCCCAAAAGTGGTTCTTTCTAATGGGATAATTTTTTGATGATTATTTGATAATATGAATCAAACCTTATAAAACTAAAGATATCGAATATGTTCTTGGGATTCTATCAAGAAACAACTAAATAATACTTCCTAAGGTCAACCAGCACACTTTCCTTTAATATGATGTGCCTTGGGTTATTTTATAAATCAATGTAGAATTGAATCTTAGATAGATTAGCATCTAGATGATTCTCTCTCTATGAACTTCAGATTATTTCATGATGTTGGGAATGATCATCATGATTCATGGAGTACACCAAGATGTGATAAATTAATACTAAAAAAACTAATTGTGGTCTAAGTGGATGATTACATACATCAAGGATATAAAAACATCTATGGTGTTTATTAACCCAAATGTCATTAAGATGAACACATATAGGTCATACCTTCAACTAAGGGTATTCATTAGTATATTATATGTCTGAACTCTTAGTTATTTATACCTTGATGTCAAGTCAGTCTATGAGAATTCATAAGCTCATATAAACTTTTCAAATAGATTGTTGATATGTGGAAGCGGATAATGATTCTACATAGTCATTTGGTTCCCCATTTGATAATTGACACACGAGAAAAAACTTGAATATGCAATTTAAAAAAAACATTGATGAACCCCACGGTGATGTACTTAGTTAGATAATCTCCATATCATTTAACTCTACTTGCAATATTTTGAGCCCTTAAATATCGATCGGTGCCATTATTTTTAGTGGAATAGATATCAGTTCAGACCCCAACATAAGATCTCTAGTGATTTTCACTTCCATATAATGTGGAATCCCTTAAGAAATATATAGGAAAACATCATGAAACTATTCCACCACTAATTGGAATATATGAAACTTTAATCATCTTTCATATAATTATAAACTAGTACCCTAGGCTATGATCTCTCATAATTACTGAGTAATTGGGCATGCATGGCCTTCCTGAATATCATAGTCTTCTAATGAATATAATTTTCACGCTTTTGAGAGTTAAAACTCACTCTCATATGGTAATAATCAATGTGATCTCGGTATGCATGTATCACCACTCGGTTTGAGGTAATTAACCATTCATTTATTTATTTTATGTATATAAATATTTGGGGTTATATTTTATAGAGTTAGGATATCGTTTGGAGGGTTGGGCGATTTTTTGTAGGTTCCGGGTTGATGCATAGTTGGGAAAACAATGAAACACCTCTAACAAACCATTAATTGAAAGAGTGGTGGAAAAGGGAACGTGCACAGGGAGATTATGGTTTTCCAAAAACCTTCCTCCACTATGGAGAAACCTTTCACTTTGAGAAAAAAAATTATTTTGAAAGTTACTTCATCATGGTGGGTGCATGGTTTTAAAACCATGAAAGGGAACAATTTGAGGTGTATCTTTATGGTAATGGTTGTCACTTGATTTTCACAAGTATTTCCTAACCTTGAGACTAGACCATGCGCGATAAGAAACTAAATCCATAAAAAGGGGATCTATGTTGGCCATATGTTTTGATTCCTCATTTTCCCCCAAATCAACATAAGCCTGGATTTTACCTATCAATGGTTAAAGAAGGTTATCCCATTAACCTGGTGGCAATATGAAGGTTTCTATATCTATTTTGAAGCCATGTTTTTGTTTTACATCATTATTCTTTGTAGTTATTGATGGTTTTTTAGATATACTTACCTCTTTCTCTTGGTTTCATAGATATACACACGTTGTTGGTAGTTCTAAGGATCTTGATGGAAAATTTGATAAGATTTGTCTTGATTGATTACAGTGGAATAGATAAAATGTGGTTTCAAGAAGATTTAACCTCATTTTGTGATGTTTTTTCATACTTTTTATCATTTTCACCAAAACTATCTATGTAGTTTTATTCACTCTCAACTCCTCTATTCAGTAAAGATTTATGGTTTTTTATTGAATTTGTTTTATTATGGAAATTATTTGTATAATGTTCTTTGGTTCCTTGATTTAAAAATGTTTAATTTATGATATATCTTTTTATATTTTTTTAAATAAATTATTTAAAATGTTTTAATTAAAAGGTATTTTTTATATAAATGGTTTGAATTTTTTTTGTATAAATTGTTTTAGAATAGATGGATTTTGTGTGAGTTTATGTTAGACATGACACTGAATAAGGGACATATAGGAGTGGGTTACAAGGTATGTGATCCTAGATACGGGGAATGTGTTTTTGGGAAAAAGTGATTATTTGATAGCTTCTCATGTGTATGGAACTTTCAAACAAGAATGAATGTCTGGGTGTGTCTTGATCCTTGGAATGTGTTTTCCACAAGAGAATTTTAACAATTAAATTAATTGTATATGCGCTTTCCCTATAAAACTGATTAATGTGGATTTTGTTTATGTTATTATATATACAATTTTAGAAAATTATCAATATAAATATTGATAATATGGTCTCTCTTAGTGGTGTGAGTAGGGAATTCCTTAGGGAAAACCTACTGACTTTTAGTACACACTCATGCTTTGGATCATTGGTTTTATTGAAGATATCATCTATTGGTATATTGGTAGATGTAAATATCACACATCATCAGTAATACCTCATTATACATGGATATACGGTTTAGTTGGTACTTGGAGCATGTGGAAATTTTGGGTAGTGTGGATGTTTTTTTAGTTTTATTACATTTTCTTTCGTTGTTTACATTCATGCTGGTAATATTCTATTATTGTAATCTTTGAATGATATTGATATATATTAAATGGTGGAGATATCATTCATTTTTTTCAAGCACCATGAAGTAGTTTTTTAAGTTATGGATTAAGTTTATCTATTTACCCATAAAGGAAAACAATCCACCAAATTGAAAATGAATACCTACAAATTTATTGATAACCTTTGCTGTCGTTGGGACATAACACAAGGAGATGTTACCTTCCACCTCCTTATCAAGCCAATAAATAAGGGGTTTAATGTTAAAACATTTATCATCATGGTCATTCCAAATATTTTTCTGGAAGAGGACATATTTGACATCATTTTGGTTTTCATCTTGTATTTGAATTCATTCTTTTCTATTCCCTGATTCAGTATCATAGAAAGGATTTGGATTATTCAAACAAGAAATGAAGATCATAAAATGATGTGGCATACCTTTTTATATGCAACATCATTTTACCAGGGCATTGGGAATATAAGTATTTTTTAGACAATTATAGAAATTGTAATCTCATTGCCATTGGTTTAGCCAATGAGACAAGGACGACATGCATTAAATGAATGAATTCAAAAAAGGAGTTATTATTTCATTTTTTGTAATGATTTATGATTCGGTGAAATGTGGAATTATATTTTAAAAAAAATTGATATTTTTCCAATATGAATGATTTTAGAAGGAAAATGGTTTTGGTATTTTGAAATTGGTTTGATTTTCCAAATCATGTTTAGTTTTTTTCAAAAAAAATTGAACATGATAAATGGTGATTTTGAATTCATTGTTATGATAACATGATGTGGTTGAATTTGAAATATAAAGACATCAATTTCAGGAGAGTGAGACTAATGGTGTTTCTTCTCTATATAGATATGGAACTCGATAGGCATATTGGGAACCAACTAGAATAAGATTTATAGAAAATGGTTACACATGAGCCGTAGGTGAACCAACAGTTGGTTTTGAGTATTGTCCCTGAGAATTAGGTTTTTTTCATGGAATACATAAGTGGTGATCCAAGAAAAGTGGATCATTCTGGCCAATTGAAGAATAAGAATCCACTCATCCTTCGGGGTGATTTAGAATAAAAAAAATTCGAGGTGTGGCTAAAAAGGTAACATGTGTCTTTTGTTTCATCAATACACAGGAAGAGATGAAAGTCAATATAGAGACTTCAATGCTAGAGGATCTTGCACGTTAGTGGTGGGACCTAGCAGTGTAGGCTAAAGTGGATCAATGACATGGTAGGGGGGATATTGAAGCATTTTTCAATAAAAATTTCTATCCTAACACTTTCAAGATACAAATAATGATCGATTTATTTAGTATGAAGTAGGAAAATCAATCTTTCTTAGATTGTGCAGATAAATTCATGAAATTTATATGTTTTTCATCCAACATTGTGGCTAGTTCATCTTTGAATGCACGAATCATTAAATCTAGGTCGAGATAAGAGATTCTCTTGAAGATAAGGGTTCATGATAGGAATTACACAACACACAATTTCGAGTTACCTACAGTCCTCCTTTCTTTAAAGACATGGATTCACTACCTCTTTGGTGATAAATTAACTATTTTTACGAATCATAAGTGCGTGAAATAGATTTTCTCAAAAATATTTTCAAATTAGAGACCAATGATATGGATGGATTATCACCAAATGTTTGAAATTGACTTGATGTATACACTGGGAATAAGAAAATAGATGGTAGATTAATTATGAAAAATTTAATACACCTAGTTGGAAAAAATAATCTCCGGATGAGTTGTAGTTGATTCCATTCATAGCCAACATGAGTTTGTAATATGAATACTGAGGTAGTGTGGTTGTTTTCTTCCCTATTTCATTTATTCTTAATTTTTTGAGAAGGATAAAAATTCATAGATTTTGATTCATAATGTGTTGCAATGGGATCAAAACTCAATGGTGGGGAGACCATTGATGGATGAAAGCTAGATGAGAGTTTAGTATTGTGGTTTAGAAAAAATATATTCATACATATGGTTTTTCACAAACAAATACTTCAATACTAACATCATTCAAGATGAGTTTTTCATCTTGGAATATAGATTATTCATATAGCATTGAAAGCGTAGTTTTGGTAGATCATCATGAAATGAAAGTGGTGTGAGTTTTTTCAAGGAGATTAACCTTTCAGAAAGTAAAGGCAAAGAATCAATGACAAGAAGGCTCGTTACACTCTTTACCCTTCCTTATTTGGAAGATGGGATCAGATTTATTGGAATTTTATTCCATCCCTAACTGGAACAATTCAAAAACATGAATCCATATGGGTGATAGTGAATAATTTCACTGAGTCAACTCATTTCATTCCAATTTTTGAATCTCATATGGTGGAGGAATAATCATGAATATATATCTGGGAAGTCATAAAGAGGCAGCGTATACCTGTTTCAATCGTATCTGGTGGATATATGACTTTCATATCTAATTTCTATAAATCCTTACCAAAATCTCTCAGGGTATAGCTAACCATGATTACGACATATCATCCTATGATGGATGTAAAATATTAATGGTTGATAAAAATTATAGAAGACATGTAGTGGGATTGGGTAATGGTTTTTTTGTCTCATGGGAAGGGCATGATCCATTAGTGGATTTCGTTAACAATAAATGTTATGACGACATGACATAAATGGATATGTTTCAAGAATTTTATTGTTTTTTGTCATTATATACTATGTTGGGTGGAAAAGGGTGAGACTTCAATAGATGGATGATCCATGTCCAACATACAATAAAGAAGATTCTGTAAATCAGGAAAAGTATGGAAATGGTGCAGAGTTCTTAATAATCAAATGAATATCATCATCAATGGTTTTTTTATTCCCAGTCAGTGATCATATGTACTTGGAGATATCTACAATGCTCAAAAATAAACATTTTTGGAAATAGTGAATGTTATCTTTTTAATAAATAGGTCATTTTGAGATATTGGTATGGGTTGGTGAGGTGTCATATCATTTTTAATTCCCATAATGGTTCTGTGTAGTGCATAATGTGTCATTGTGTCTCTGTTGAGAAGTGACCATCCTGATCCTGACCATGTGATCAGATGGGATCACAATAACAATGATAAAGTTTCATCGTTTATGCACATTCCAGTATAGATTATTGATAGGAAAGAGAAAGTCCAACATGGAAAAAGCATTTGTCAACTATGGATTTTCTAACAAAATTGTCAAACATTAATAGAGACATGGGAATATGAGAAGGAAATTGAAGAGAAATTTCCAAAACACATTCATGTCAATGATGGTTGTCTATATATTGGGGATTTAATGACCAATGATGGAGAGAATTTTGAAACCCCACCATAACATAATTAACCCAACCCTTATATATTTAATTATATAATGTGTTGGGGTTAAGATAATGAATGTATGTAGAGAATTTGGTGGGTTTTGGAGGATTTTATATAGGTTCATGGTTGGTTTATGATTTTGGAAAACCATGAAACACCTCCATGAAATGTTTCACAGTTATACTGGAGAAAAGGGGAAGTTGCAAAACTATTTCTTAGTTTTTGAAAACTGTGCATCCACCAATGAAAAATCATGTAATTTAATAAACGAATTTGGTGTTTTGAGATAATGGATTCCAAAATGTTGGTCCATGGTTTGTAAACCCTACAAGAAAACCTTGTGAGATCCATAAATAATGAATTTTTTAGCACAGGATTAGTGCACGATTTGACTAACTGTGAGACTAATCCACACATGGTAAGAATCAACATCCTAAAAAAGTTGATCGGGGTCATCCTTGTGTTCTAATACCTCATTGTTTCAACCAAAAATACCTATGATAGTATTTTTTTCCTTTAAATGGTTGAGGAAGGATTAATTATTGATCATATGTCAATATAAAGGATTATCATGGTGACTTGTTTCCATATTCTTTCCGTAAGTCTTCATTGTTCATTTTTCTTGAGGGATTTCCAATATCTACTTCACCCTCTCTCTTGTTTTGGTATATATCTGACAACTATGGGTAGTTATAATGGTATGTATGAGAAATATAATTATATTTATCATGGTTTATTATTGAAGAAGTGAAATAATGTGGGTTCATTTATTTCTAACCTAGTATTCTTATGTTTCTCATGATATTTATCATTTTCAGAAAAATCTTAAGATAAGTGGATTAACTGTTGACTTGACTATATTTTACCTGAATGATTTATTTCAAATTGTTTTAACGTAAGGATATTTATTGTGATATTTTGTAGCAATTCATGTTACAAATACACTTTAGTGACAATTTATTCTTCTAATGATGAAATTGTGTAATTATTGAAATTTTCATTGCATAGTGATTTATTTCCTTGTTTTTTAAATATTTATTTTAATGTATGGCCTTGATGGATTTTTGAAATGGAATGTTAGAATGGATTTAAATAATCATGTTTTTCCTTGAAATGGTTTGAAATTGTTTTGGAATACATTTTTTCTGATCAGTACTTGTTTGATGTGCCCTTGAATAAGCGACGTTTACTAGTGGGGTTGATGGTATATGAGCCAATATCAAAGGAGTGAATTAGTGAGACACATGGTTATTATAGAGGATACATCACATGAGTACAAAACTCTCAAACAAGAATTCGTGTTGGGATGTGTTGTGACACACAAAATGTGTATACCAAAATATAATGTTAAATGATTTAAATAATTTTGTGTGTGTTTTCCTTGGAAAATTATTTTGTGTGGAATTTGTTAATATTTTGATATAAAATATTAAAGAAATATATATACATAAATTTTTGTAACATGTTTTATCCTAGTGTTGAGAGTAAGGTAGTCATCGGGAGGAATCTACTAAATTTTAGTACTCACTCATGATTTGTAACATTGGTGTTTTAGAAAATATCATCTATCAATAAATGAGTATAGGAGATGCATCAGACATATTTAGAACTACCTTGTGATATATGAATCATTGATTTAGTTGGATAATAGAGCATATGAATCTTTGTATTCATGTTGTTGTTTTTGTGTTTTACTATTTTTTCCTCCAGTATTATCATTAATGTTAGTTGTCTTCAACAATATTACTCATTGGTTGGTTTTGATATAAATTAATTTTCCATGTTGTATTTCATTTATATCATCCATCATGTATTTTTTTATCTAATTATCATTATTGGTTTGTTTTTTAACATAAATTTAATGCAATCCAATATATTTTAAATGAAGACCACAACATTTATTTTGATCATTTGTCATCTTGGGGACGTCACATAAGGCCAATTATCCTTCCACTTCTTTCTTAAGCTAATGAGTTCGGGAAGGACATTACATTTTGACTAGAAAGTCCATAACCATAATTATTTCTAATTGTTATATATCAAATATATAGAGATTCCAAAGAAAGAGTTACTCCCTAACATTAAGAGAACATCCTTTTCAAAAACAGATGTCTCTAGACCGCACTCCCAATGGTTTATCTATCATCACAGTTCAACTCATGAACTCCATAACCATGCTCAAACCATTAACATGTTCAACATATATAAGGGAATGAGAGACTAAAATATCAATAAATGAACATGATATTGTATAAACTACAAGAATAGTACCACCAATTTTTTATGGTCAAGCCTCACTCTCTACATTTTTAGGTTTCACCGAATGAAATTGTTGTTCCCCTCTTATCGATGATTTTTTAACTGACCTGATGTCACAACCCATACCCCTGGGCCCATGCTGTGACTACCCCAATCCCCCCACTCAAAGGATAGGAGATAGATAAGAGAAATAAAGGCTTTTTCTTGGAAGTGTTAGGCATTTTACAAGTACTTATACAATAGCACACTCACAAACTGTGGCCAAAACACTAATAAGGAAAACATGAGATCCACTAATAAAACCATAGAATTTAGAAGTACAAGATGTAATTAAAATTTGATTGAATAGAAACCCATAAAATTAAATGAACATAAGTCATTGATTCGCTTCCAGAAGCCATGGGAGTACGCCTCCACAATTCGATGTCACGAGACACTACTTGGTAATTGACAAATAAGGTCTTTTTCAAAGTTTCAGTCATATGAAAAAGACACATAATGTGTGGGCGAAGCCCATCTAGGGGTTATTAAGACAATGCTTAGTGGTTACTCCATAACACAAAGAAAAACCACAAATTAAAAGGATGCACTATGAATTTCCAGCACATATAGGTATAACCAATTATATAGAAAGCTAGATTTTCAACTGTAAAGCTGAACATATTGTACTACTAAGGGATGCATCCCTGATGAGTCACTATGGTTTTTCGGGCCACATAGATCCACTAGTCTGTCAGGGCACTAAGGTATGCTTGCCTACCCGGCCATTGAGGTCGGCTTGTTTATTGGTCCACTAAAGTTCTCTCGGCTACCGAGCAACAAATTTATTCTCATTGACTAGGGAACAGATGTTTGGTCATATGCGGGGCCACTAAATTCTTCTTAGCTACTAGGCCATTGAGGTATTTTCATAGAACATGACACTAAGGTTTTATCATCTACAAAGCCACTTCAGTCTACTAGTCACTTCTTTCACTTCACATCATGCCGCATGTTTTACACTCGTAGCATGTTTGATTATAATAAAATATACAACTTCATCAATTGGTGATAACTGAACCATAATGGAAACTCTCTTTGACTATTTACAATGTAAATCCTCATTTAAAGGGTCCTAATGACACAAATAGCTCTTCAATTGGACATACAGTTTGGAATTTAGGTATGTGTTACTAAAAAGGGGTTGGTGGGTTTCAGGTATTATCTGACCAAGCCAGTCCATCTTCACTCAGAACAATTGGCCCAACTCTGGTCTGAATCAACCCAGATATAAAGCGTCCCACATCCGACCAAGAACGGGTCTGACCTGGACCTCTAAGTCATGGCTCCAGCCTTTTGGGTTGTCGCGGGTCTGACCCTCTTCCTCTTGCCCAGTCTGCTATTAGCTGGCCAACCTGCTCTAGCCGAGATGCAGCAGGCGCACCGTGTCTCCCTCAACCCCCACGGGTCTCCATGGTGTGCACCTCTATTTTCCATGTGGGTCATGGCCCTCTAACCACGTGACGTGGCACAAGTCACCGAGTTTTCTCAAGCTACCACCGCAGGATTGTCTAGGTGTCCCGATCCACCACTTATGACTTATGATGGGGGAAACCTCGCTGCTACATTTCACAACCTTCCTATAATACCATGATCATCGATCCACAAGACCTGGGCACCACCTTTGGCCCCAATTGTAGACTTTTTCAACCACTATGGTGCATCAATGGTCTTTTCCACGGGCAACCGGGTCTGCTTCAGGGGTCTGTTTTCTGATCCTCAAGTGTATTCGTGATCCTTGGATCAATGTCGTCACAACTACATTATCAAAGTTTTCATGTATTAAATTTGAGGGGTCAGTCATGAAGAACATGTGAACTCCCATGACTGAGGTATCCAGGACTTGTTCATGTCATCCCAATCACTCTATGTTGTATTTTAAAACATGTTGGAGAAGGATTTAGGATTCCATTAAGTATATACCCAAATCAAAAACCTCTTGATCTAGTAGCCCTTCTACAAGAATAAATGACCATTTGATCAACATGTTACTATATTGATCCACATTTTTTTAGAAATAAATAATGATCAAACAATTTCATCAAGAATATACCCCTACCTCAACATTAGATTGAATGATGGTGAAGATATCATTGTCGTGTTCATCACTCCATATTCCATCCTTAGCTGTCGTTCATTGTTCATAGCATGCCAATAAGAAATATCTGAGTGTTTATATTGGTCTTAGATCATGCCATCTTCCCTTAGATAAACCCTTAAAATTAGGAAACACATAACTGAGATTCTATTACATTGTGTTCCAACATCATTACACTGTTTAATTTATAAAACAATAGTTTGGATACACATGGGTTGTAATTTTATTAAGTTCCAAAGAAATTTGAATTTAAAATAATTCATTATTTAAGGTTTATTTTATTTCCCTAAAGAAGAATATTTTATTTTATTTTTATGTAAAAAATCTAACTTTTTCACTCAACTGGAACCGGTCGAGGTTAATTCATTTCCTTTGAAATGTATCCACTCTAGTCATAATGGTGCCATAAAATTTTTACTATGACACCGTTTTTGATGTTTCAAAAACCGAAAATGTGTTCTATTTTAAATAAACATAAATCAATGTTCACACACTTATTATATGATCATCTGACCTCATAATTATGTGTCGTCTCATCATGTGTATTTGAAATAATCCCATATAAATAACGAAAATACATTTATTTCTAGGAAATTAGATTACCCCCACCTATTGGTCTTAACATCCTCGTAATCCAAAAAGGGATAATTAAAAATTGGGGTTCTAATAAAGGATCTAAGCCTCCCACTCTCAAGTTATCTTTTGGAGAATCTCATGCTACCACATAACACAATTCAATGGAATCGACCTTCCACGAATGATCTTCCCCTATAGATCCTAAATCTATATTGAAGACTCCACAAATGTCACCTAATCATCAATGTAAACCATTATCCATTCGGTGAGCTACGTTATATCATGAACATATCTCTTCAACTATGATACGTGGAATACAATATGCACATAGTGAATTTGTGGGGGATGATTTATGTGTTACACTACATTGAAACTCTGCTCATAATTTGGAAAGGGCTGATAAATCTCAGAGACAACTTGACACCTTGTCCAAATATCCACCATCCCAATTATGGTGAGACCTATAGGAACACAATGTCTTCCTCCTTGAACTCTAAATGTCACCATATTATCTCAACATAATATTTTGGTCTTCTTTGTAAAGTTATAATATATTCTGAGATGACATATACCTTCTCAGGGGTATCCCATACCAAATCGGGACCCATGATTATAGATTCAGTTGGTATGTCCAGCATGATGGTGATATGAATGGTCACCCATACAAAGACTCAAACAGTGCCATAACAATGCTATAGTGGAATCTGTTGTTGTATGAAAACTCAACCATTGGTTGGTGAACCTAGCAGTTGTGAATGAACTACAAGATGAAAGCACAGAGCAAGTCCTCTAAAACACAGATAGTCTTCTCTTTCTAACTATATGTCTGTTGGTGGAAAGTTGTGCTCATGAAAAGGCGAGTCTCAAATACCTCTTACAATCCATTCCACAACTAAGATGTAATGCATGATGATTGATATGCGATTATTCTCGATGGGACCCCATGGAGTCGAACTATCTCTAGTACATAGAGGCATCCCATTCTCTATAAAGAACCTAACTCTCAGATGTGTAGGAAGGGATATGACATGGTGACTTAGTCATCAGTCACCCAGATGGAATCATGCCCCCTAGATGTGAAATTTGAACCTATCCTGTAATCCATAGATATACCATCCCACTTCCACTCTGGCACCTCAAGTGGCTCAGTTAGTTCTTCTAGAACCTAATGCTCCTCCTTCACATGATGAGAAGTGAGGCACCATGAACGGAACTCTATCACTAAATTCTTCATCCTTGAAAACTAGTATTAATTTCAGAGGTCATTATACAGTTTTTCCACTCTTGGTATTACCATAAAATGGGTGGTGTGGAACTCCCTCGTAAACTTTTCAAAAAACACCATCAACATAATAGTGCACCCATTTAAAAGGGTGATGTGCTCCCCTCTTATCTAATATCCATAACAATATTGTTTTGAGGATAACTGATATTATTAGGCCTCACAATCAACATCCACAAGTTGTTCCTCCATAACATGTTGTAAGAGTGGGGGAGTGATAGCCACCAACTGATGATGAGAATCTCTCTCCCCATCCATGATGGATATCTACATTGAGGCTAACTTCTCTGACACCTCATTTAGAAAATACCAACCAGATATCCTCCTAAGATCATCCACAACAACATTCCCATCCCAAGAGTATAGATTACCATGAAGTCATAGTCCTGGAAGAACTCTAGTCACATCCACTTCCTCAGGTTCAGGTCCTTTCCGGATAAGATATACATATGAAATTTGTGTTTAGAGTATATTGTAAATCTTTCACCCATCAAGTAGTGTTGTCACATCATTAAGGAAAAGAACACTACAGCTATCTCTAGGTTGGGGGTAAAATAGCTCTTCATGTGCTACCCATATGTCATGAACTATAGGTGATCACTTCTTGACCCTACATCAGGACTTAACCCATAACAGTCTCTGATGCATCACAGAATAATAAAAACCCAACACCCTCCTTTGGTAGTCTCAAGATGGAGTAAATTTCCAGTCTCATCATATGCTCCTGGAAATTATATTGGAACTTCTCTGTCCACGTGATGGGTTCTCCCTTACAGGTAAAAGAAGATAACAATACTACTACCCTAGAAAATTCCGGCACAAACCTCTTGTAGCACCCATCCAAATCCATGAAACTACATACCTTAGTCACGCTCTAGTGTAGATCCCAAGAAAGTGAAACAACTATCTTTGTTAGATACACTATAACAAAAGATTCTAAAATTACATGTCCTTGAAAGTGGAAATATGGAATCTAGAACTAAAACTTCAAGATCTTCCCATAATGATGGTGCTCACAGAGTTTATCCCGGACTATCCGTTAGTGTGAAGTGTGATCCTCCTTGGATGTCGAGTACACTAAGATATCATCAATGAAGACCATAATGAATCAGTAAAGGTTAGGCTGGAATATCCTATTCAATAATCCCACGAACACTGTTGGGGAATTTGTTATGCCTAAATGAATAACCTAGAACTCAGAGTGGCCTTACCAACATCTGAAGGATTTATTTGGTACATCCTAATCCCTTACATGGATCTAATGATATCTTGATATGAGGTTTATCTTCAAGGACCATATCACAACCTTCATTTAATCGAAAATATCATCAATCCTTAGTAGTGGATAATTTTTATTCACAACAACCTGGTTCTTGCCCTAAAAGTCTATGAACAAACTTCAACTCTTGTCGGCCTTCTTAAAAAACAATATTAGGGATCCCCACAATGAAACACGAGGCCTCACAAAGCCCATCCTCTGAAAATATTATAGTTATACCTTCAACTCACAATAATCTGCGAGAAAAATCTGATATACTGGTGTGGATATCTATGTCATCTCGGGGTACATATAAACACAAAATTCAACCTCACTATGAGTGGGTAAACCCAGTTCTTACATAATAATGATGTCTTCAAACTCATCCACTTCTATTGGAATGTTTGGACTCTTATAATACACTGCACTAACGGTGAAGCTAGACAACTGGTGAGTGATCGGCTGCACCCTCATCTTTGAATGTATCTTCTGTGATGAAAGGGATACCTTCTCAATGGTGAAGGAAAACCTGGTCCACTCATTATAGACACACTACAGATTATGCCTAATATAGTCAATCTAAGCATGAATTGCAGATATCCTATCCATACCCACGATGACATCATAAGGCATCAATGTCGCTACTGTGAAATCATAGTGGAAGATCACAAATCCTACTGTAAGATCAAATTATCATCATAGTTGTGTATTAATAAAATCCCCTCCTGTAGGAGTTTCAAATTCTAAGGATCGATCCAATGGCTCCACCATAATCTCTCAGCTCCAAATAAGGAATGGGGTTAGGATACAGTCGCTGGCACCTATGACTATAAGAACAACAGTTAAGGTGTAGAGGACATTGATCGTAACTCTTTTCATCTATATAGTGTCATGTTTATAGGCCTCTGTCTATTATAGATATCATAACCCTTGTCCACCAGCTACCGAATCCTATGTTGGACCACTTGGGGTTGTGGGTGGTAGCACAATGAACCCCCCCACCCACTACTCTCCTAGCTCCCCTAAAATTTTCTCCCCCCAAGGGACCACCCTAATCGAACCTCTTACTCTTCCTTGGATGACACTCAACCATCTCTAGGTCTTCTGCGTAGTGCGTCAGAAAATCATTAGCCATGTTCTCATACCCACCACATGAGTAGAAAAAACTACCCCTCTGACAACTCCTTACACCCTCGGGGTCTTGTACCGCCGATCTTGCATCCTGGGGTCATCCCCCAATATTTTTGGCCCACTTGGTCCCTCATGTCTGCTAATAGTTTCCCACATTTTAAGACTCCACCACATGAGGTCTACTTGTAGCTACCCTTCCAGGAAGCTCTCTACAAGTACGGATTTCTCTAGTACCTCAACCTAAGTAGGCTTTCTAAGTGATATTACGGACGCCCTGATCTCCCAGCGTAGTAACAGCTCAAAATATCAAGACCTGACGAAATTTTCTTGCACCATGTTCATTGAGTATCAATAAATCACTTAAAATATCACTGATTAATCTACGACAATCATGGCACATTGTTATAGGTGCAATATCTTCTTTTATGCACCCTGAGCACAATGTTCCTATAAAGAACTCTTCTAAAAAGAGGTTATAAAAGTATATCTTGTAGAGGGTCACCTCATCGTGTGTCTGGATCATCAATCTCCACCATCTCCCCGTTGATCCTTGAAGAAGGCTGACAGTTAAGATCTCCATAAGGTTTAGAGATTTCATCACCAGAAAAAAGACTCCCATAACCTCCTAGATCCAATTATCTTCCACATGGGGGTCAGATTCACCCATGAATCTAGGATGTCTCTTCCTCTTGGACTCCTGTAAGGTACTAAGACTATGTGAATCCTATAGATGTAGCACCAATTCAAACTCCGGACTAACAGGTGCAGGAGACATTGGTTCACCCCCGGTGGGGCTATCCCTAACATTGGTGTATGAACAGAGGCCTCATCACTAAAAGTATCATCCTCGGGTCATGCACTGGAATCCTTGTTGGCAGACTGCTCGCGACATCCTAAAAAATATCATGATCAACCACAATCAATATGGTAAACCTGGTGAGTTTAATAAAGAAGGATATGATGAAACACTAAAAATACTATATGATGCATGAAACCAGTGATTTCATGTACCGAGTTAAAAATCATAATTCAGATTCTTGGTGAATGAATAGATAGACCGCAACCCCAACAGTAGATTCCTTGAGCCAGAATGTAACACCTCGAAATTTTATGAGATATATTATTTTTAATTTCATTCATATCATCTGTTGTACTCTAATCCAATATTATCTTGTAGTATATGAAACACTGTATTAGCTTACAGTATATGCAACACTATTCTTGGCTCATGATACATGCAATTTCATGTCCGTTTTGTGGAAATTATTCTATGCAACATTAAGTATAGATTTTGTTTAATGTATAAATGAAATAAGTTTTTATTATGTTATAAAAAACACCAAACAGAGAATTCACTACACGCAACCCTGACTTGTCTTGCATTACACGCAATCACAACCTTGATGGCATGTGTAGTACATAATATTGGGTTTCACTAAACAAAGACATATTGTTATAATATTATTATGAACTAGCCATTATTTATAGTATTAAATAAATTTTTAATGTTATAACATTATTATTCATTTTACACATTTTCTAGAACATCTAGTGAGAACAAAAATAAATTCGAGTAAAATAAGAATATTTCAAAAAAATGCATTTTTGCTGCCTTTTGATGGCGCACCCTCATTAAATATAGTTTTGATATGTTTATAAGTTCAATTTGACAAAATCAAAGATTTATTCAGAATCATGATATAAAAATTTACTTTGTATAAAATTTTCATAATATTCTGATAACTTTCATATTTTAATGAATAGTAAAAACACGCTATATTTTAATTAAAAACACCATTTTTCATCGAGATAATTTATATGGTTAAATTATAATAATTAATAGTTCTAAATTAGAAATAGAATATATTTTTACCAATTAATATAATTCTTATCATTACCATTAATTTTATATTGAATTCATAGGTAAAAACATTTCAATCTTTGTCAATGTTTTTACATTAAAAACCCATTTTCTTAACAATGGGATTTATTTTAAATTAATTACTACAACTATTTTGTTTTGAATATTGAAAAATGGATTACATAATTTGATTAAGTGGTTCCTAATTATTTTAATAGGTTACTTTTTTTTACCTTATGAATAATAATTACGGTAATTTTTATTTACTATAGTCACGAGTAAATTGGATAATTAAGGGTAAAAATAAGATTATAAATGTACCAAAACACCTGGAAAAATTCTATTGGATGACTCAAAGTCGACCCATATCTCCTAAGGGTCGTAATGGATTAATTTTAGGGACTTTTTACCATGAAAATAATTTAATTATTATTAAAACCAATGAAAGTGACAAAATGTCACTCTCTTAAATATTATATGTATAATAATTTTAATTTAGGGATAAACTTCATGAAACCTCAAACATGAATAGTATCTAGAATTTTAATAACATTATATACATCATTTGAATTTTTTTAGTATTTTTAGAGATTAACAAATTATCATTAATGGTTACACGATAGTGATGTTGAAATTATTTTATTGATGGAAATATCAAATAAATGGTTTTAAAAATATTAAAATAAATGTTATATTAACAATTTACTATGCTCCACTAATTTTCTAGATAAATATGACATGTTATGAATCTATTAATGCTTTTTTTTCGAATATATCCTCTATGTTGATTTTATTTAATTTGAAATAAATGAATAGTTTCAAAATTGACACTATTGTAATTTTATAAAAATAACATATTATAAAATTGTATAAAAATTACAAATTTTTTTAAAAATTATAAAATTAAAGTCATATGGTCTAAAATATCATCAATTATCTAATTATGGATAATTATTGGCACATTAGTAAATATTTATATCAATTTAATATTTACAATATTATTACCACAAATAATATTAAATAGATTAAATAAGGATAAACCAAATTGAAAATATTTTGAAAACATGTACAACATGTCTAAATTTTATTTTTTTGATGAGATTACAACCCTATCTCATATAATATTTTAATATTAGTCATTTTTCAGGATTTTAAGTGGGGTTTCATTTTTTATGAATTAATATTTTTGAGGTTTCCAAAGGTTCCCCTCTTCTCCCTTATAAAATGGCACATCCTCCCTCTCCTCTTCACAACACATTGAGCCTTCAAGATTGAAAAAACAGTGACGATTTATATTCTAAACATTCCTATAAACATTATGGAGGTTTTGGTCTTCACAAAATACCATCTCTAGTCCCTTAAGGGGAAGCATAAATGAGGTGCATCGAAGAAGAGATAATCTCTTCTACCGATTCATTCAAGTTTCTTTCTTCTTCAAATTAAACTTCTTTCGTTATTTAATTGTAAAGTAATACAATCAGTATCAATAATATACTTATATAATATTATAAATTGTAAACAACCCCATTTCACCTTCTATTTATCCTACAAAAAATGAAATCTTTGTGCGTGCTTACATACGAAATATCGTATCCACACCTTGGTGTAATTTGTTTTTCTCCCACAACCTTACATGGATGGGTATAATGGTGTAAAGAATAACTACATATATTTATTGTAACATCATACTAATTCTGATATATAAAATCATTCACTCCAATTCTATTTAATAATTAAGGGAAATATATCTTCGCTCGTACGTATGTACGGAATACCGTATAGACGAACACGATGAGATTCATTTTCCAAGATTAACCATTAAAATATTATTATAATGTGTATATATAATAAATAATCATGAATGATATTACTTAATAATGATACTATATTTATGTACATTTATGTTTCATTTACTTAATTTTATTTAATAAGGAAACGAAAACAGCGTTCATGCATACGTACGGCCTACTATCTCCATGAACGGTGTATTTCATTACATTTATTGATCTATCATATATATTTATATAATGAATATATATTTTCATGTTTTAAAGTCTGGAATTATGTAAGTCATGACATGAGTAATATCATGAAGAATAAAAAATCGAAACACGTACGATAAATGATACGATTTTACCCAAAACCTTGCTTTAACATGGAATTTATTAGAAGAACGTGTAATATAATGTAATAAGTGAACCATATATGATATCATAATAATGAATATGATTCTGTAATAATTCAATGAAATTATTTAAATCATTATATAGTAGGTTTGGAAACATACGAAGCATATCATACATAAGGTAAGGGATAACTTTTCCAATCTCGTTTTTATCTTAGATTGTTTATTCTTAAGTATTTACTAGGTTTATATTTATTATCCATGTTCCTATTTTCTAAAAATGGTTTCATGTATATTTAAATTCCTTTTTACCCATTTTTGACTTTTACTAAATGGTGTGTAAGTAATCTTTCTTTTTTCACCATATGAGGTACTTTTTGACTTTCCTGGAAAAAGTACAAGAAGAATGCATTTTTAACTTATACGGCAAGAATGGATTTTTACAGTTTTATAACGACTTATTTTCATGAAGCATTATCTACATGGTTTCATGATAATTTTAAAAAAAAATCATTTTATTTTAAAATTGCATGACATTTTGTGAAAAAAAATGATTTTTAAGAAGAAAAGATATTTTCCTAGTGAATTAATTTCAAGTGTTTTATTAAAACCATTTTCCATATAAGATGACATTATATCATATGTGTATGTTTCAAGTATAAGTTCTCTATGTTTTAAATGGTTTCACATTTTGTATGATGAAATGATATCCATTTGTTTTATATGGATTATGTTATAATGTGATGATGTTTATGAAACCCATTTTACTCTTTGGGTTGTGATGAATGATTTATGTTTATTTTGTGGCACAAGTAAGAATGATTTCATTATGAGATGGGTGGGACATATATATCCCTCCAATTTATTGTTTAAAGATTTATATATAATGAGATAGACATTGCTGGAATTGTAAGTTAATCTTGTTTAGTGATACAAGACTTGAATGAGGAGTGAACTCGATTCAGAAAGGGCCTTTGTCCACTAAGATAGTCTTGGCAGCAATACCTTGGCTACTATTGAAATGATATCATGTTCATAATGGTATTCCAGCAATACATGTTTTCTTCCCATGCTATTTTATCATGATTTATGCTCCTTTATGATCTATGCCTTACATACTACCATGATTTGATTCACATCTCATGATTTTGATGATTAAAAGTTATTTTCATGTTTTGAAGTTCAAATGTATATGGTTTGTTTTATTTTCTCCATGCTTACCCTTACTGCACATTTGAGCTCACACTTTATATGTTTTCTTTTCCCAATGATATAACGAAAGGTTTTAGTTAAGAAAAAAAGGGAAGATATTTATTTGAGATGTTGAAGATATTTCACCAAGATTAGAAGACCGTGTTCCATGTTTCCAAAGAAACTAAAATATTACGTTCCTTTGGTGTCTATTTTTGTTATATATTAAGTATTATGCAAAATTAATGTAATATCTAGGTACGTAATGATTTGGTTCTCTACATTTGGTATCATAGGAAAGGTTTATTCAACCTTTGGAAACTAGGATGCGATAACTTTAGTGAGATCCCTAGAGATATTTCTAAGGTATGTCTAGGGATGTCCCTACGGTTTTGTATAACTATAGGTTACAGTCCTAGAATTATTTTGACGATCATGAATAACCTAGGGTGAACATAGGGTGTCATGGATTAAAGAATGTGTGATAAGTTATAAATCCCATAAGTGACTTTTTATGATTATGTGGTTCCTTATTATTTTAACAGTTTCTTACACCATAGTTTTTGGTTTTAGTCAATAGAGGGAACCATAAAAAATTGGGTCAACATTGAATCTAATGGACAAGTTGGTGACTATGAGAAACAAAATTGTGAAATTCCTAGAAATAATGATTTTGTTATTATGCCGGATCAGTATTCGTGATATATCATTATCAAGGTGAACATTAGTGGTATTATTAATTCATCAAATAAGAGGAAGATGGAATTTTATGCATATTTGCATGGTGAGGATCATAGAGAAAAAAAGGTTGAGATTTCTAAATAAGGGAAGAAGAACCATGATGAATACATCAAAAGGAGGGGAAGATGTTATCTGTGTGGAGAGAAGGGTCATAGAGTGACAGATTGGTATGGAGTTCACTTTCTTATCTGTGGAGAACAACGGAATTACCCAACTGAATTCCCCAACCTAAGAGTTTACTTATAAATCAAGCAATGAATTATTCCATGACAATCATTGAGGAGGATGGATTTAAGTGTTTATGTAATGGTATTCATGAATAATGTTGTTAAGTTACTTTTATGGAATATTGGAATATCTATGTATTCGTCCACTGTGGTTTTCAATAATTTTATGGTACGAGTAACCATGAAAAGTGATTGAAATATTTTTGTAAAGAAGATGAAATGTGTTCCATGAAGGGATAAGGAGAAAATAATTTGTATGATAGTATTCATGAGATAAGGAATTATATAAGGACAAAGTGATATTGTGTTTTGAGTGTATCAATATTTTGGGATTTTGGTATGTGGAATGAGTTAACTTTTGACATCATTCATGTTTTCACTAAGGTTCAATGGGTATTCATTTTTCAATAGAATACATGATTAAGGTATTCACATGTCTGGAATGTGAAAAACAAGATATATTTTATGATATATGGGGGATAAATGATGGTATTCACATGCTCAGTAGAATACATTTCTAGTAATAGTTTTCATTATTCTATGATCATAGACAAAAGTATTTTTGATAAGCCTAAATATTGGAATGAATTATGTTATACATAATATAGTATTGTTTAAGGCTAGAAATTTTTTTAATATTATTGCAGGAATGTTATAATAGTGTAGTTTTAGAAAAAAGAAAACAAATAAGATGGGTGACAACCCATCGCGACGGACAAGGCTGTGGGAATCAGACCCACAACCAAAGTCCAACAGGCATTTATCGCATAAAACTGGCTTACAGGAAGTCCATATATAGTAGAAACTAGTTTTATTTTATTAAGCGATATGATAGATGAAGTATAAGTCCATTTTAGAAACCATATACAATTAATCTCACCATATATGGACTTATGTATATAACTTTTTCTAACCTTACGTTTGAGGCAGATGGAATGACCTATCATTCTATCGCATTAACTGATAACACTTCACTGAAGACAAATTCAACTTCATTTATTTAAGAGATGAAGAGGAAACTATTCCAGTCACAAACAACAGTGAGATTATACAAATATCAAGTAAGTATTTCTTCTAATTGAAATTTTTCAACTTTTGGGAAATGATATTGAAAACCAAAAATGTTGTCCTATTGCTCTTATATCCGAGGAATCATATGGTACCTTAGATCATCAAAAATTTATGGCTTTGTGATTGTTGGTTTATTCATATCCATGTTCTCTACCACTCTCCATCAGAACATGTTGGTTAGATTTCTCTTCCATATCCATATTTTCACATATGTTCTCCTATGTGGAAACCCTTTAATGAGTTAGTTTGGCTAACTGTTATGTTTGATACTTCGTTTTTTTTAAATTATGTTTTAGTATTCATATTTACGATGTGGGTTTCTATGAACGAATCTTTCAAGAAGTAATCCATTTCTAACCCCGACGAATTTCAAGGGAAAAATTCATTTTAAGGGGGGTAGAATGTAACACCCTGAGATTTTATGAGATATATACTTTTTAATTTCTTTCATATCTTCTGTTGTACGCTACACCAAGATTATCTTGTACAATATGAAACACCGTATTAGCTTGTAGTAAACACAACACTATTCTTGGCTCGTGTTACACATAATTTCAAGTTTGTTTTGTGGAAATTATTCTACGCCACATTAAGTACAGATTTTGTTTAATGTATAAATGAAATAAGTTTTTATTATGATACAGGCTACACAAAATGGAGCTTTCACAACACATAACCCTGACTTGGCTTTCATTACACGCAATCGCGACC
Source organism: Viscum album (assembly GCA_963277665.1). NCBI lineage: Eukaryota > Viridiplantae > Streptophyta > Magnoliopsida > Santalales > Viscaceae > Viscum > Viscum album. The sequence continues at coordinate 523,484,078 of OY728160.1, forward strand.
TTGATAGCATGTGTAGTACGCAATACCAAGTTTCACTAAACAACGACATATTGTTATAATATTTTAATGAACTAGCCGTTATAAATAGTATTAAATAAATTTTGAATGTTATATCATTATTATTCATCTTACAAATTTTCTAGAACATCGTGTGAGAACGAAATAATTTATTCGAGTAAAATAAGTATATTAAAAAAATGTCATTTTGTCGCCTTTTGGTGGTGCACTGACATTAAATATAGTTTTTGACATGTTTATAAGATCAATTTTACAAAATAAAATTCTTATTTGGAATTATTATATAAAAATATACTTTGGATAATATTTCTATATTATTCTGATAACTTTTACATTTTAATGAATAGTAAAAACATGCAATATTTTAATTAAAAACATCTTTTTTCATCGAGATAATTTATATGGATAAATTATAATATTGAATGATTTTAAAGTATAAATAGAATATATTTTTTCAATTTAATATAACTTATGTCATTACCATTAATTTTATATTGAATTCTTAGGTAAAAACATATCAATCTTGGCAATGTTTTAACTTCTAAAACTCGTTTTCTTAACAACAAGATTAATTTTAAAATAATTACTGAAACTTATGTGTTTTGAATTTTGAAAAATGGATTCCATATTTGGACTCAAAGGGTAAATTTTTTTTAAGAGGATACTTTGATTTTTGTGACATTATGAATATTAATTACGGTAATTTTTATTTACTACAGTTATAGGTAAATCAGGTAATTAAGGGTAAAAATAAGATAATAAAATTACCATAACACATGCCAAAATTAAATCGGATGACTATAAGTAGAGCCATATAAACTAAGGGTTGTAATATATTCGTTTTTAGGGACTTTTGACCATGAAAATAATTTAATTATTATTAAAAAAAAAGAAAGTGACAACATGTCACTCTCTTAAATCTTATAAGTATAATAAATTTAATTTAGTCACAAACTTCATGAAACATAGAACATGAATAGTATCCAGAAATATAATAAAATTATCTATATAATGTGAATTGTTTTTAAAATTTTATGGATTAAATTATTATCATTAAAGGTGACACAATAGTAATGTGGAAATTATTTTATTGTTTGATACATCAAATAATTGTTTTTAAAAATATTACAATAAATATTATATGAACTATTTAATGTTCTCCACTAATTTTCGAGATTAATATGACATGTTATGAATCTATTAATTCTTTTATTTCGAATATATCCTCTATGTGGATTTTATTTAAATTAAAATAAATGAATAGTATCAAAATTTACACTATTGTTATTTTACAAATAATACATATTATAAAATTTTTTAAAAGACACAAAAATATTTCTAAATTTTAAATTTAAATTTATGTAGTCTAAAATTTCATAAAGTATCCAATTATAGATAAATAACATCACATAAGTAATTATTTATGTCAATTTAAAATTTAGAATATTATTACCACAAATAAAATTAAATAGATTAAATAAAAATAAATCAATTTGATAAGGTTTAAAATAAATTCAAAACATGTCAAAATTTTATTGGTAGATTATATTACAAACCTATCTCATATAATTTTCGAATATGAGTCATTTCTGGATGTTTTTTAGTGGGTTTTGGTTTATTATAAATTAATATTTATGAGGTTTCCAAAGGTGCCCCTTTCCAAAGCTGGAGTACACCTCTGTCCACTTTGCAGGCCATTTGGGACTTGGTTGAATTTGCGGGAGGGCTTTGCCTTTGGGAGGGACCATGCTTGCATGGGATCGCCGAGTGGTCCTGCATTGGGGTTGGTAGTGTTTTCTTTGCTTGGTCGGGTCTGTTTCTGGTTTTCTGCTTGGGTGTTTTTGTTGTATGCTGAACCTTTCGGTTTCTCACTTTTCCCACAAAAGTGTTTTCTTAATACAAAAAAAATAAGTTTCAGGTCTATTATAAACATCCCTAGAAACATTTTGGTTGTTTTATTTTTCTCAAAAGAAAAACTCTAGTCCCTTAAAAAGAAGCGTAAAGAGGTGGGTCGAAGAAGATGTAATCTCTTCTACCGATTCTTTCAAGTTTCTTTCTTCTTCAACTTACACTTCTTTAGTTGTTTCATTATAAAGTAATAAAATCAGTATCACTAATATACTGATATAATATTATAAATATGAAACAACCCAATTTCACCTTCTATCCAACCTATTGAAAATGAAGTCATTGCGCGTGCGTACGTACGGAATACCATCTCCAGGATGTGGTGTAATTAGTTTTTCCACCACCACCTTACATGGATGGGTATAATGGTGTAATGAATAAATATATATGGTTATTGAAACATAATAATGATTCTGATATATTATATCATTCACTCCAATTCTATTCAATAATTATGGGAAAGATATCATCGCTCGTGCGTACGTACGGACTACCATCTCCACGAACACGATGAGATTCATTTTCCAAGATTAACCATTCAAGTATGATTATAAATTATATATATAATAAATAATCATGAAATTTATTACATAATAATTATACTGGATTTATGTACATATATTTTTCATTTACTTAATACAATTCAATAAGGAAACAAAAACAGCGTTCATGCGTACGTACGGCCTACCGTCTCCATCAATGGTGTATTTCATTCCATTTATCGATATATCATATATATTTATATACTGAATATATATTATCATTTTTTAAATTCTTGAATTAAGTAACTCATGATATTAGTAATAATATGAAGAACAACAAATCGAAACATGTACGATAAATGAAACGATTTTACCCAAAATGCTACTTTGACATGGAATTTACAAAAAGAACGGGTAATATAAAGTCAAAAGCGAACCATATATGATAACATAATAATGAATATGATTCGTTAATAATTCAATAAAATTATTTAAATCATTATACAGTAGTTTTGGATACATACGAAGCATATCAGACATAAGGTAAGGGATATCTTTTCCAATCTTGTTTTTATTTGAGATTGTTTATTCGTAAGTATTTACTGGGGTTATATTTGTCATCCATGTCTCCGTTTACTAAAAAACGCTCATGTATTTTTAAATTACTTTTTACCCATTTTTTACTTTTACTACATGGTGTGTAATGAATCTTTCTTTTTTCACCATACGATGTACTTTTTGACTTTTTCGGTAAAAGTACGAGAATAATTTTTTATTTATATGGAATGAATATATTTTAACGGTTCTATAACGCATTATTTTGAGGAGTCATACTCTACAATATTTCATGACTATTTTCAACAAAATCAATTTCTTTAAAATAATTCATGACATTTTGTGAAAAGAAAATGATTTTGAAGGAGAAAGGATATTTTTCCTCAAGAATTCATTTCATGTGTTTTATCAAAACCATTTTCCATCTAAGATGACATTATTCCATATGTGTATGCTTCAAGTATAAGTTCTCTATTATTAAAATGGTTTCGGTTTTATTATGATGAAATGATATCCATTTGTTTTATAAGGATTATGTTATGATCAGATGATGTTTATGAGACCTATTTTACTCTTTGGGTTCTGATGAATGATTTATGTTTATTTTGTGGAACATGTAAGAATGATTTCATTATGAGATTGGGGAGACCTATATCTCCCTCCAATGCATTAGGTAAATATTTTTATCTCATGATATAGACATGACTAGAATGGTAAGTAAATCCAATTTAGTGATACAAGACTGGAACGAGGAGTGAACTCGATTAAGAAACTTTTTCCACTAAGATGGTATTATCAGTAATGTGTTGGCTACTATGGAAATCATATAATGTGTTTAATGGTTTGCCACAATTTCATGTTTTCGTTCCATGCTATTTTATCATGATTGATCTTCCTTTATGATCTATGCCTTACAGACTACCAGGAAATATTTCACAACACACGATTTTGATGTTTGAACTTTATGTTCATGTTTTGAAGTTCAAATGTATATGGTTTGTTTTATTTTCTCCATGCTTACCCTTACTGAGAATTTGAGCCCACCATTATATGTTTTCTTTTCCCTAGGATATAATGAAATGGTTTAGGTAAGATAAAAAGGGAAGATCATTATGGGAGATGTTGAAGATCTTTCACCAACATTATAAGATTATGTTCCATGATTCTAAAGACACTAAACTATTATGGTCCTATAGTGTCTTTTTTTGTTATGTAGTAAGTATTCCACAAAATTAATGTAATGTCTATGTACTTCAATCGTTGGTTCTCTACACTGAATTTCTAACTCAAAACATTCAATATTGTTTATCAAAAACAAAGCCACATAACCTTGTTCTATAAGGTATAACCAACCAACTCTGATAGCAATATTTCATGACATATCCCCTGAGGCCCATTTCATGACTACCCCATGCCCGAATCACAAAGGCTATTGGCTTGAAACTAGAATTGAAGGCTTTATCATGGATGTGTGAGGCATTTTATGGGTACATGTACACATGCACACTCACAACCCCATCCTGAAATGGTGAAAAGGAAAACATTCATGCTACTAAGACAACCATTGAAGGGAGAAGAAAAAGATTTTTGTAAAATAGTCCGGGAGACAAAGAAAACAAAATACATGATATAAATAATTGAGTACATGGTCTATAATAATCTATCTATAGAAAAACCTAACTGAAGGGTAGGTGTAGTGAAGTTTATGAAGCGGTAGGAGTACGCTGTGACTATCCGATCTCACTTTGCATCAACTTGTCCAAGACCACCATGGGCACTGTCATGTATCAGTCGTCTGTACAAGACACGACACATAAAGAAGCGACCTCTGTAAGGGTGAGTATCTCAATAAACAGTAGGTCCCCCAACCACCAAGGAAAAGTACACAATATGAATTTTATGCTCTCACTGGTATAACCAAAAGTATAAAAATTTAGATTGTAAGTCATAAAGATGAACATCTTGTATTGCTGAGGGAATGATCCTCAATGTGTCCCTGAGGTCTTTTGTTTCATTGAGTTCTACTCATATAATGGGAATCAGAGGATTGCTCGACCCCTAGGCCACTGAGTTATGCTCTTCTACCAGTCCACTGAGGTCGGAATGACAACCGGGTGGTTAGCTTGTGTACTAAGTCACTAAGGTCTGCTCATATGACCTGACACTGTTGTCTTCTCACCTCTCATGACACTAAGGTCCACTTGTCTTCCACGAAACTATGGTATTATTATCTACTCAGCCCCTGAGGACTCCTCGACTACTAGGCCATTGAGGTCCATTCATAACTTCTTTCTTGTCACAACCATCTGTAGGATTTCCCCTAAAAGTGTGTTTAATTCTGGGAGAATCTACTCCTCTATCTATCATTCAAGACTCAACATCTATGGAATCTCACTTATAGTATGTCTAATGGACTGATTCTTCTGAATGGTCCCAACACCATAAATGGCTCATCAATCGTTCGTATGATTTGGTGGTTATGTATGATATACTAAAAAGGGGTCAAATGGGTCTCGGTCCGGTATGACCTCGTATGGGATCCACCCAACCGACCCGGGTCCCCCGACCCAACCCAAAATGGCTCCTATGACCCAAACCAACTATATCCCAAACATGGTGTGGACCTCTTCCTCTTGCACATCCACCTATGAGTATGGCTGCCTGCTCTGGCCAAGACGGGGTAGACACACCTCATCTCCCTCAAAAACCCATGGGTTTCCATGGGGTCCATAACCATGGTCTATGTGGATAGTGTCCCTCAAACCATCTTACATTGCATGGATCACCATGTCCTCTCACGATGTCGTTGTCACCATTTTTGGTGGACCGATCCCCCACCGGTGGGCCACCTCGCTGCCACCATGCACTGCCTTCCCACATTGTCACGCCAATGAAGATATAGAACCCAAGAACCACCTATAGCCCCCAGCAGCATAAATTTTCCACCACCATGACACACAGTTCCTTATACACATGTCTGGTTCTAGAAATCACTTTTTCAAGCTAACTAGTTTACTCCAGTGGTCTTTCATCTGATCCACAAGTGTTTTCATGATCATTCGATCATCATTGTCACTGCTACAGAATTAGAGATATCTTATCACCGATCTAGGGGTTCATTCACAAAGAACACAAGAATGCTCAAATTGGAGGGATCCATGCCTTTTTAGTTTCATTATGATCCCTCGGAATTAGAGTGTAAAAAATGTTTGGGGATGTTTTAAGATTCTATCAATTATATCCCCGAATAAAAAAAACCCAAGATCATGTTACCCTCTTATGAAAAAAACCAACCACGGATCAACCTGTCAATGTGTTGATCCTTATTTTCGGTATAGAGAGAAATAATTGGGAAAAAAATTCATTAATAATAAACCCCTATCTCAATGTTTAATCATTCTTTGGTGAAGATCATATCGCTATGTCGGTCACTCCACAATCCATCGTTAAGTGTTGTTCATTGATCATCTCTTTCCAACGCCAAATATCCATGGGTAAAAAGTAGTCTGAGATCATGATAATGATCCAATATTGGATAAACCATTAGAATCAATAAATTCTATTAAGTTATTTTGTTATGTCACATTATCGTTTTGTTATAATGTTTTATTTGTGATACAACATTTCAATTACATTGGGGTTCTGATGTCATTACATTGTAATGAAATTTAAATTAGAAATTAAATATATATTAAGATTTATTTTATTTCCCTTAAGAAAAATATTTTAATTTATTTTTTTCTTAAAACACCAAAAAAAATTTCCATCAACCCTCTTTGATTGAGGTTATGTCCATTCATAACTATAGTCATCATTACATTCTCAACAGTGCCCTCATATTATTAATCTGAGCAACTGTTTAGATGTTTCCAATATAGAACCAATGTGTTATTTTAAATAAACTTAAGGAAATGTCCAAACACTAATTTGGGGATCACTATGAATCAATATCATGTTTCTCGTTCTCCATTGGCATTGAAATAACCCCATATAATTTTTTTAAAAAATTCATGGAATTTGGGGAAATTACACCTAAGTTTCACCACTCAAATGATGTGGGTTCTCTTTCCAAGATTAAAAACATATAATATAGCTACCTTCTTGGCTAATAGGACTCAAACTACTATTCTGATAATCTGTAAATGATCCACTCTCCACACCCTAGTTCTATCTGGATCTTCATCCCATAACATTCCATCTCGGGTTCCTCCACAACCTCTATTGTTTTCCAATCTTACTATAAGCTAGAGACATAATTGGTTCTCACGGATAATGTTTTTGAAATATTCATTTCATAAAAAATTGGTGGAAACTAGAGTTTTATTTTCATATGTATTTGGACCCTCCCCATATATACCCTTATTTTCACTAATCTTAGAGATATTATCAGAATGAAAATTCTTATTTTTAAAACGTGCTCTTCTAGTCCTTGTAGAAGAAATTTCATATCCGCCACTAGAAGCCTCCTTTGGGTTCCCCCATCGATATTATATCCTATATTACCACATCAAAAAAATTATTCAGCATAAATATATTCACATGGGACTCAATTTCACATGTATTTCCTTCTGTAAAACCCTTTTCCAAAGTAGCATCATCGCATACCAATGCTAGAAAAAATCATTTTTAATCTATAATGAATCCAACATATCCCATTACAAACAAATTCCCCGGAGCCAAATTCATTATCCCATATTCTCTCTCCTCCAACGTATCTCTATAAAAAGGTTCTCAATGAACATCTCCTCAAAGAACATCCACTCCATAGTCTCCATCTATCCATATTGAGTCTAATTATACCAACAACGGATAACTTTTCGACATAACATGTATGCTACTAACATGACCCTCCATTCAAAAGGAGTCTCCAAGTGGACATGTGTTCTCTTAATGGACATGATCTAGAACTCAACTACCACAAGTATCTCCTCTCCAATAAAATTCATTTAGTGATGCATATAAAACACCCTAGTAATGTCATACATGCTCTTAAAAACCCACCCATGGTCCCATTTGATGATTTTCATAATTTGAGTAAATTTTTATCAAAACAGCTCCAAATCTTCCTCACACAGAACTATCGATGCCTAATGTTTCAATATAGGTAAACCATCCCCGTCCTTATCCTACCTCCATCATCTCAACCAGAATTATCAATGAAGAATATATCTATAATTCCAATCAACCTCTTATGACTCATAAGAGAACATAAAAAAATTAAATTATAGAGTAAAATCATAATTATTCACAATATGTATTTCCCCCAAGTCTCACCACACATTGAAAACTGAGGTGTTATTATTAAACATAACCATACAATACTTATGTCATGGTTAATATAGGTAAACATATTTTCATCTCATGTTTCTCATTTAGACTCCCATTTATTCTCAATTTTGATCATTTTAACATTTTAAAATTCATATAGGGAACTATTTTTAATTTAATTTCACATGTAAAGAAAAACAATCATTGTTTAACTTCATACCCATAAACCATTTTCCCATGCCCAACTGGCCCGAAGGCCTTTTTTATTTATTCATTTTTGATAAAATCACTTTCAAGGGATGAAGGGGAACCCCTGCAAGGCCCGTAGGATTATAGATTGCATGACATTTGGGTATTTAGATTAAATATCCAGACTATAACTACATGGAACTACTCTTCACCAGATTCTAAATTATGATAACAGCTCTCCACCTTTGCATGGCTGATCGACTAGGTTTTCCTTTCATGCATAAGGTGGTCTCGATTGCAACACCATACCCACTCTTTCTTCAACATCTTTTAGCTTCTGCTCTAGTGAATTCTCCTTGACTTGAATCCTCATATATATTTTTCTCCTTGTAGAGTATTTCTATCCATTAAGACCAATTTTAGGTGGCCTAAAGGCCTTGAGGTCACCAGAAAGCATTACTGACTCAAAGGTCTTGGGTGTCGTGATGTCCTTGATGGACCCGAGGACCAAAACAATGTTTAAAAAGTACAAATGGATGAATAGTTATGTCCTCTATAGTATCGAACATCACACGTTACAGTACCTTCTACAGTGTCTCCTACAGTCTCACTATAGGACCCCGACAATATGTATCCACCCAGTTTTAAACTCGGGTCTCATGGATGTGCTTGTCGATTCCTCACCAACTGGGCTGAGGCCCTTGTGCAACCAATTTTTCCATGGATTCATAAAATGAAGCATGTCACCAACTAATCATTAGTGACTAGAATGTTGCATGCATACTCTAGTCTCATACCATTCTGGGCTTTGGGTAAATTCTCATAAATCATTATAATAGTTATCATAGAACAGAACATGTACAACACCCATGGTTATATAACATTCAACCCCAATATAAAACAATATTAACAACAATCACACCCTGAGTGCTTGGGTTTTCTATCATATATGTGTATGAAATGCCCATGCATGAGATCATTACCAAGACCATTACTCTCCATAGTCACATATCAACCATTCCCCAGTAGTAATTATTAATAAGAAGAAAACATAATTGGACATTTGATACCACATTGTAATTTCATGTCCTGAGTGCCACAAAGTGTTGTCCCAAGCTGGTCAGTCACAAGACCTTAAGCATGTTTACCTATACATGATAGGATACAGATATGTATTGAAGGTATAGTAATTGAATCATGGGGAGATTATTTGATATTCTATTGTAGTAATACACCAAAAAACAAATATAATATATAGGAAGAATAAATAATCATAAGCATTAACAATATCTCAATTGAATAAATGAATGAAATACAATATCCAATATAAATAGAAAACATGTCATACTAATGTAGGCTTCGAGTGTCTAAAATAAAATGTGAAAATAAATACCATGATGACTCCAAAGAAGGACATGAGCAATGTCTCATTCCCTCATCCATGGTCCATCATAACTCAACCAACCACCACAAGGCCTTTTCAATTAACTTGTCCAAAAAACAAAAAGTCTCATTGGGTACCGATCAGGTATCCAGAGTAGGGTGTGAGTACAATTTAGTAAGCCATCACCAATAGTATCTAAAACAATTATAGTAAATAACATTGGTATGTAGTTGTATAAATAAAAAAAATACTATTCATAAGTATATAGTTTTCACATTATCAATTAATCTTTATTAAAACACATAGACCGTCGGGTTCCCGAGGACACCCATACCTTAATACCTGCCTCAGCCTGTGACAGAATCTAACCCATTCCACATTATCAATTCACATTTTATTAAATAAATTGTATTTCATTATCAATTATATTTATATTATTAAAATTGTTGATTTGATCTAGAGTCCAATACAAGAAATCTGGGACCATATCAACATGTGTAGGACCCCGTGAGATTGGAAAGTAGTAGACCATATACAATATTTATATATATATATCATTATGAGTATTAAAATAATCAGACCATGTCACGGTCTCCCTCTCTCTCTCTCTCCCATAGAAACACACACACACACACACAAACACACACACACATATCTATATTATGATGTGCTTCATAAGTAACCAACCATTCCCCACACATTTGGGATTTTAGAATAAGTATACCATGTTTAATACACATGTATCAACAATTTTTCACCATGGTATTTGGAAGTAGTATACAATGTCTCAAACAAGTATATCAAACAATAATTTATATCATATATAGCACATAACACAATAAGTGTGATTAATCAAAATTAATTTTTTTTAATCACAATTAAACAACACAATACTATATTAATTAATTCATAAATTAGTTAATTCAAGTCCATTAATTAATAAATCAATTAATTAATCATTCATCAATTTTACACCTAGTAATTAATTCACATGTTAATTATACCTAATTAAAAATTTAAAATATCCCATAAATTAATTCAACAATTAATTTATACAATTTATACAATCTCAATATTCTAAAATAGATTCGACAATTAATTATCAAAATCTAAATCCATATATGTCATAACTAAATATCCAATTATTTATTTAATTCAACAACCCCCAAACCATTGTGTTTCTTAATTAATTAATTGACTACATTAATTTATTATGTATAGTAATTTCAATTTCTAAACAACACTAGAAATTCTACAACATGCATATATGTATTCATGATCAAGACTAAGGGATTTGAATATTAGGCCACCTACAATTATTTTTGACAATGATTTCAAAATGGAAATATCCAAAATTGGGAAGCACAATGATTTCAATCTAATTCTATGTCTCAAAAACATAAATCATGTTCAAAAAAATAAGATCTATTTAATTACATATCAAGATCCACAAACCTATATCAATATTCAGTAAATGAAGATCTATATTTAGAAAAAATAGAGATTTAACCTTATAAAAATAATGAGGGAATGAAGGAGATTGACCATGAAATATTTGCGATGAAATCCACATTGTGGGAGAAGAGATGATATTTGATCCGGGATGCAGATCATGAATAATATATGTTTGGAGGGATTATAATTATTTTTGATAGCTAAAATATAAAGAAAAGTTTTCTAAGGCTGAGCGATGGTTGAAATTGGTGGGTTCTGGGGTTCTTGAGGGTTATAAAATTAATTTTTGGGATTTTTTAAATTTATTTCATGGTTTCCTTGGTAAAGGTGCATAGTTTTCCATAACCGTGTGCCAACCATGTGCCTACTGTTTTATGGGAGCACGGTTTCCCTTTAAGGGTGTAGGGTTTTTTACATCATACACAAACCATGAAAACCCACATTGTCTATGTCTGCACAACAACCTAGGTAGGGTGAAATTTTTTCTCTAACCACATTCCAATAATGAACAACACAATTTTCTTAATTTTTTTAAATTTCTACCAAAACACACTCCAGTGTAAAATTCAATTGAAATCTACTTAAATAAAAAAACATATACCTAAATTCATGCCCAATTCAAATTTTGAAATGTTTCGGATCATATAATTCTCATCATTTATAATATAATAAGCTACAACATGATATATCCTCTATATTTAAATGTGAAAACAAATCATGAATTTAACTATAGTGTTGTTGAAAGATAAGTGGTATTCCATACTACAGATTCTTTTTATTATCATAAAGGTCCCAATAAAGTTGTTTTTATAGTTTTAACTAATTGTAAAAATATATTTCATGCCTTGGGATATACACATAGAAAAAACATTCAAAGTCCACAAAATATATAGGTTTTCACTAATGGTCACCGTATAATTTTTATCAGTTATACCCAATCACAAACTACATTATGATCAACCAAACCCTCTCTAATACTGCATGCATGAGAGTATGTCCAACTAGTGATGAGTCACCTAATAATAAAAAGGATATATTTGAATGAAACTAATATGTGTGAAATACCTAAAACTTATCCATTTAGATTTATCCATGAAATATATTACTAATGTAGAACTCCATGAGTGTAATATAATACCACTAAAAACCCCCATCATCGAAAACACATTCCCAAAATAATTCATCTGAATGTAAATATTCTACTTTGAATGAAGATCATTCTATGGATGTTATTATTCCATAAAGGGAACATTATATCCGAATTAATTTTGACAGCCCTTCCAGAATCATGAAATGGAACATGAGTCTCGATCAGAAATGATACTCTTTAAAAAAATTTAAATAATTTTTTATCATATATAGATACTTCCCTATTAATTAGAGGTTTTGTTCATTGAAATATGAATCAAGTGTTATACCTCCATTTGTTGATCCCTGATCACCAATACTATATCATTTTAATATTGTATCATGATTAATACACTCTTGAACTCTATGATGAAATCAACTCACTTGAATTCTTATATATGAAATGGCTACCACAACCCCACAATCCTTTGAATCTTGGTAACCACCTAATGATATTTGATACATCACTCCATGTCTCCCCTTACCATGTTATTCATCCATGGAAAAAAAATTAATATTGGGGTTCACTATAAATCTATTTTATACTCTAATATACCACCCATCTAGAAACATGTAATTCCATAATAAAATACTAATAGAAGAACATAATAAACCCTACATGAATATGGATATGAACAGAACCACTAATTACAAGAGACTATCATGATGGTGGATCCACAAAACACAATACAACCCTCAAACATGAACCCTGTGGAATAGATAACATCTCTATCATAATCTCATGATGGAATATGGGAATAACTGAAGCCAAATCTAGATTCAATAAGGCCTGAGGCACCTAAATATTTAAATTCATATCATTAAATGGTTCCATTATCCACTACTCAAAATAGGACCCCTACACATTCTCTATCTTCATTTTATGATAATTCACAAGCAATGAATTTTCCATTTAGTATAGTAAATTCTAACTCAAATATGAGAGGGTAATGATTCTCGACAAATCTCATTTTCTAATGGTTGAGGATCTCATGTGGAAATTTGTTCTTAAGACCCTTGTAGTCCTGATATACCACAACCCTCTTACCCAGGAGATACTTTCACTAGAACCACTATGTTGTTATGAACACAAAATAATAATAAAAGTGAGTTGGGTAATTTCTCTAATGATTTCAAAAAATTTTATATCTATATGAAACCAAAATATCGTCTTTCATCAAAACTAATATATGTCTCGCACTGGATACATACATGATTATTTTATATTCTAGACCCAACATAGTCTAGTTGATGATTCATAGTGAGGTAATACTATTAGTTTACTCACATATAGCCTCACTAATGTCATCTGACCATGGAGACATCTCCCAATTATTTGTTATTCTATACATCAATGCTTTAGGGTAGATAAATTACAACCTAAAGAACTTATAATTACCTTCAAGATCGAAAAAAATATCTTAATCATGGATATATTTTATTTTTTCCTGATATTAAATTTCTTCTAGTATATACAGGTCCATTGAAACTGTTTCAACTATGATTACATTATCCATGAAGTCCAATTTTTCTTTCTAAAATTGAAATATGATATATTGTAATAATATTGTTTCTATATCAACATAGTAAAAAAAATTCAATATGGATTACATGATCATTTTAATATTGAGGGTAAAAAATTATTTCATTGATATAGAACACCACAAATTGATCTAGAAATAGATGAATGATACAATTTATTAAGAGCATGAATACTTATGGTTCATTTTAATGAAAAAAAATAATTAAAACAATATCATAAATATCATAAATATGTTTGAATGTAGAAAAGGTTATTCCTTATTGAATCAAACTAAAATGATAGTATTAAGAACACAATTTAATATTTTGTAATATACTGGAACACCGATGCAGATCGAGTAGATCACTGATACCTATAATGTGATTGAATTTCACAACAATAATCTAGTTTAATGTGTATTAATACACACTCAATGAAATGTTTTGGTCAATTATATTATATAAAACCAATGGATAACCCCAAGTAGTATTTTTTGGTTATATGATTTTCCATATAAATGGATACTGCAACATTAATTTCCTCTCAATAATATCCACTGGTTCAATCATATAAAGTGGAATATAATATAGTTCAACTTCTAGACTAACTCAACAGTGAACTAGATCTCTGACATAGGTTGCATGGAAGAAAATTCACTAATGACATACGACAATGGTATACATATGGAGGAAAATTTCCATCATAACTCCCAACATTATCCATAACATGTCATTATATATTCTCCATGAGAGGGGAAAAGATACACTAAATTTTTTTTAATACCAGTTTGAGGATCCCATTATCAAAAGTGAATACATATTATTCATTTTGGAGAGGGAGTAATGCCTCTTTCCCAATTACAGTCTATATTACCATAGTAAAAATCTACCCAATATCCTACTATAACACAATTTCACCTAACCACTTATACCACCAATTGATCTAATTGGATTGCCATATATTTCTAGGGAACTACACTTTCAATGTATGATTCCCTCTGAATACACATTGAACGATTGTTCATTGGTCATAATCCCATTTTGTCTCACCCCAAAAATGATTTTTGGCTATTTGAGATTATATAAAGTCATGAAATTATCTTGTTTCAATCCAATTAAATAAATGGATATATGACATAATATAAACACCTCTTGTAGTGGAAGGTCCTCCATGTTTTTAGGTCGGACTAGACGATATATAATTAATCTTACATGCCCCAACATCGGGGTCCCTACCAGAAAAATGTAATGATATTTTATTCGAGATATATGTATTTTATTGGTTAGTAGATTTCATACCATAATCTGGTTCTGATCTAAATGATCATCCACCACTCATCGTCAAGTGGTTCCTACCAAACCAATATAGATATTCCAAACTACACTAAGCATGAAACTCCAATACATGGAATGTTTACCGGAATTACCTATGTGAAATATGGATAACATATAATTTCTACCGTTGGACATGGTCCTTAGGTGGATATCAACTCATATCGCTGCTCCAAGGACTTCTTCCCTAGTTGTAAATGTCATAGTAGAACTTCTTGCTGCTTGTGGATGTGTTCTCGAACCATCTTACTGAGACATTAAACCCGCCACTCTAGGTAAATTCGTGTTCCCTTTCATTATGATAGTATACTTCATCATTTATTTTACTCTTCATAAGAAAAAGACAATCACCTTTGACTAGAACTCATACCTAATCTCACCTGATATGAGCTTCCCCTGTATATCTCATATACATCCAAGGATGGGTCAATATTCTAGAGGATATTGAATCATACAACATATCCCATACCTAAAATTATCACCTACATTAGATTCATAATGTCTCATTTTTTCTCTCCCTCATCATCCCATAATATATTTATCAAAGTATTTTTTTGATAAAGTTCTTCTAGGTTGTTTACTCTTATTATTCGAATAATTCGTTTTTTTCTCCACCAACAATTGGACAATACCTAGAGTGTATTTATTGATTTATTTACCCTAAATTATGTGGGTGTCTCAATTTTCATTATTTTTTTTACAAAATCTATCCAAATTTTATTTACCTATGGGGCCTCCATCCCTAGTGAATGTGTGCGTGTGTTATGGATGGAAATATCTAGTAATGTAAGACATCAAAGGCCGGATATGAGATGCCACCTACCTCATTGATCACATTAACCACATGAAACTATATCAAATATCACCATCCATGTTGTTCCTCATAAACAATAAATGTTTTTTACTAGCTACGTCATGTGTGCATTGATTTCCAATCCCATAGCATCGAACTCAAACATGGAAGATATGTATTTTCCCTAAAATGGTAAAAAAACTCCAAAAATCATAAGATATATGATAATATAGAAATACTAAGGTCAAGAACCCAATATATATCCATGGAAATATTTTTATTCCACAACATAGAATAGTAAGTGAATTTTGATGTAATAATACTTCCATTTATTCCACTCAATAGATATGTCATTAAATTAGACTTCAAAAATTAAATTCATTGATATGTCACATGAGTTAAAATTTACATAGAATGAATAGTGAAAGTAAAAATTATTCCCTAAATTCCTACAATGATATATCTATACTCAAATTAGTCTATGTTAACCCAAAAGTAAAATTCCACAAAATAGTGACATCACACATCATTTAAATCAATCGGGGTGAAATAAAATGAAAATAGTATCCAATGGAAATCATAACAAAAAATAATATCTCTTGTAACATGTGTTTTCCATAACACATGGGTTAGATAATCCCATACATGATGCCATTTTCACAGCAGGACTTTCCCACATCTACTAAATACATCCACCAAATAATAACGAAACTGAAAATTCATATGCCCTGATACCAGATTTCCATGTCCCCATAATGGTTCTCCCTCAAGTGACTATGTTGTGTCAGTATGACACTGCATGTGCACCTTCCCATATTATAGAGGCCTCTGAATAGTAGCTAGGGTGTATAGAATGTAGTGCAGAGACTATACCATTGAGAACAAATGGAAATATCATTGGAAATAGTGTAAAAACCCATATAATTAGCTAATATTTAATTATCTATAACTAAATGGAACCAAAAATATTTAAATAATGAACAACTGAAATAATAATAATAATTCATTTCATGAAATAATATATGATAATATAAAATTTATTTTATGTCACATAAGTAAAATATTAAATATACTCATAAAAAAGTCCCAAAAACTTCAATCTGGAGAACTATGTGGGGGTATCATCTCAGTGATCCAATTTCATCAAACAAGTAATCAATTAGGTATAGTTCCCCAATGTCTATTTCCATCCCATTGTTAAATAATTCTTCTCCTGTACCAAATAGATCCTGAATTGGATTTGAGTATATTTTAGTAGGATGAAAACTACATTGTCTAAACAATTTACTATAAATATATTCTAGAAATTGAATAATAAAATTGGTAATTAATTCATAAATTAGTGTACAACATAAATTAAATATTTTAGCCCTCAGTACCTAGGTTTATACCCATGGTTATCCAAGCCTGCATCATCATGTTGTTAGATATCTATAATAAGAGACATATCCCCCTATATAAGATGGATCTCAAATGTCATTCGAGAATTATCTTTCTTGGGATGAATCACACATATCATTGTTCAAATAACCATTTATAATTATCTTATATATCAAGTAAAAAAAATTATAGTATTCCATTTGAATTCCAATTTAGGGAACCTTATGTGTTGTCAGGTTCAAGAACATACAAAGAGAAAAATTATCGAAATCATAATAAGATCTATTAAAATTATGAAGCTACAAAATCAATATTTTTTCGGTTAAAGGCCATGAAATAAAAATCTTCTCATAAGACGTAGTTTAAATTTCCATTTTTATAATTAATTTTTTTCATTGAAGAATTAAAACCGTATGTGTATTCCCATTCAATAGTCAATTTTAAAATTTATCACAAATTTTAAAAGACATAGTGCATTCAAATTCAGCAAACATTCAATAAAAAAAAGATATCATAATTAATAATTAACGATATTTATATACCATAAATCTGAATTACTAATTTTTAATATATTAGTAATAATTATGTTTCACTTGTCAATTTTTTGGAATTGCCATTTCTACGGAAGGATAGAAATATTTCATCATATTATTATACCTTGCTGATTATATAAAAATTAAATAATTTCATTTTAGGTGATTATATTTTATTATAATCACCAACATTATTTTGTAATATAAATTCAAAAAGATAATCCTATAGTAAATAACTTTCCAATTAATCATTGGGATAAAGGTTCCACAGAACAATGTTCCATGCTGATTTTGATGCTTTGAACACCTCTCGTGTAAGACAAAGCCCTATTTTCAAATATAATAAACCGAATGAGATGCATAAAATGTATAAGAGTGTGTATTTAATTAATGTTGTGGATTAATTTCTTTTTAATTTCTTACACACAGAATGATGATGAGGCCAAGGTTATTTCAAATAAAATAAAAAACCAAACTGAAAGTAAGGATTTCATTTTATACAACGACCTTAAGAACAAAGATAAAGAAATCCAAATTAGAGCACATGATCAATGGGAAGAGAAAATATTCCCTTTTGGATGTGAGAGATCAATAATTTCATTTTTGTATGGTTTTATATTAATTGGAAAACCATGATGAAATATAATAAATGAGAGGAACTCCCCATTTCATTTTTTTATATTAATGAACAAATAATGTGGAATACAAATTGTGTTTTAGATCTATGGGGAGTCTTGGACAACCATCAAGATTCAGAACTCATGTATTTGGAAAAGATAATGTGTTATTTAGTGATTAAAATTGGTTTAATGTTATTAAATATCATATCATTCCCTTACACATGATGAAGATACCAAAACCTTGTGTTAGTGAATGAGAACTACCAGGTAGCTAGTGGCATTCTTTAGCAAGGTTGCATTCCTATGAACCCCACAAGTTGGTAAAGGGGTGGGGTCCCACCATATAAATAGTGGGATACATGTAGGTGACCCTCTCTAATTAATTCACACTGTATATCTAGTGGGTCTTATCGTCTATCGAGTGGGGTTCTTATTGCCTTACCAATCCACTAGAAATTCTATGTGCCATCCAATAGACTCAACTAGCTACTCGAGGGGACTCAACTACCTTGATTTTGGATTTTCAATTTTCTCCAAACATGAGAACAATCTATAGAATAAATTATATGCCTAAATAAATATTCAATGATACCTCAAAGACCCCTGAAAACACTACCTGTTGCAATGATTAGGGCATGAAATATGATCTTCATTGAGGTTTTAAAATAAAAAATTTAGTTCAAATAAAAAATAAAACATACCATAGTAAGAAAAAATTGAGAACATAATTGTTTCATAAAAATTTATTTTGTTGTATAAATGGGGTCATTTTATTAATGGATATTTGAATTTAAATTAATGTTCTCTTGACTATTGATATAAATATTTTTTATATTTATTGTACTCAACTCTATTTTGTGACCTAGGAAGACATGAATAAATATGTTTAAAACATATGTTCATTTTAGGTTGTTATGAATTTACACAATAAGTATAGTGGCCTTGAGAATAAAGGTTTCTATTTTTTGGGAGTTTCCACTCTTTTACAATATATAGGTAATTATTTGTTTTTCTAATTTTGTTCATTTATAGAACAAGTGAATTATATATGGTAGTATCTTTACAAGTTCTGTTTGACCTTGGTCCACCTTAGGATTCTATGATTTTTGATATTCTTTTAGCAATATTTTGGTGTTAGTTATAATTACATTGCTAATTTTTTCTTTATAAAATTGTTTTACAGAGTGTATAAAACCATCCAACCCAACATATTTGTTTTAGGGAGTGTTTAACGAACACGTTTTCTTCATTTTTAATTGATCAATTTTTTTAATAAGTTGTATTTATAAGGATTGTGAAATGGAATAAATTTAAACTAAAATAAAAAAATCTATTAAAAAGAATTTCTAAAAATCATTAAATGGTTTATCTAAAAATAAAAATATAGTGTTGGTTAGTAATATAATGGCTATATTTTTCCCATGTTTTTCTAATTAATGGTGATTCTAATAAATAATAGACATGAATTTTTTTATAAAATTCATTGTATGGTATTATAGAGATGTAATATTGAGATATTATACTTTTTTCTAGATGGGTAGATAGGAAATATCCTTCATTTTATTGAAATATCAAATTTATAGACCAGTTATTTTTTTGTATGATGATAAGAACTTATTAATTATAATGCTCAAATTAGTGATTTTGGTAAATTATTATCATCGTTGATGATGATATTTATAAACAAATGTTTGGTTTCCATTCAAAATTTTATAATTATATTTCAATTTTAATCACCAATTTTTATATATCAGTTATTTCTCTTGTAAATATTCAACTCCCTATTTATTTGGGTGTATATATAGAATCATAAGAATGGATGTTTTTTGATATGTAAAATTATATAATGTTCATGATTTAATTTATTTAATTGATTGATTACATGTAAAAACATGTCAATGTATTTTTGGGGTCCCCCCCATGTTTAAAAAATACCATAGTTTTTTGGGGACTTTGAGTTGAGATAGGTATTTTAATAATTTCTTAGAAATAAAATCCATGATTAGTTTGACATTCCATTTATTAGTCACAATAAATATGACTTGTAGTAGGTTCAGAGGTTGAACATCATAAAAATATTAATTTATTTAAAGTTCATGAATAATGTCTACATATCATATTATGGTTTACAGGAATATAATGTTAACTTGTTTATGGAATGAAGATTTCAGATTTTTAATTATTATTATACTCTATGTAATAGTGTTAATTATGGGATATATAAAAAGGTGATGGTTTTTTTAGGAAAAATAGGTTTTGTGGATTACAAGATGTTAGAGTGGATTGAACACATTGTAATACCTACAAGATATGGTTTTATGGTCCCATATGATTTATCAATTAGTCATTCAATCGCATCACTCATACATCTTAACTTAGAAGATCTACCATGAAATTTTCCAGACCACTGATCCATCAAAATATTTCATTCCAAAATGGATCATTATTTTTGTTCTAGTTCATTTTTCCATGTGAGTATTCCACTTGTTTCTTCTTTATTTTTTATCACATTATCCTGTTGTATGACAGTTGTTGATTGTATAACCCTGAATCTTGTCAGACCATAGCCAGTTTATACTATAATTACATAGTCATAATATAAGAGGATTTTCCACTTGAATGACTGGTCTATATAATAGTCATCCTAATCAAGATAAATACATGATTCGTACATAACATTTGAATGAAAAAAATATAATATATGTTTTTTTGAAAATAATTACATTATTCCATATATTATATCCTTTTATATACTTCTTACTAAACCTAATCAAATTATTTAAAAAGGAAATGAAATAGGGGTGAGATAAAATGATTATTAGGGGTTATTATGATGGGAAAAATAATGAATCAATTATTATAATCAATATATAAAGTAAAACAACTAAAAAAACATTCCATGTAATCAATAAAGTGGGTGGGAGTACTTAAACAATATTTAAAGAAAAATAATTAGACACACATGAAATATAAGTTAATTGATAAGGTATAATCAATATAAAAAGTTAAATAAATAAAACTTATTATATTTAAAAAATAATCTAAGGTTAAATTAACCCATATATTTATCATAGTGAAAAATTCATGGATAGTTATAACAATTTCAATAAAAATAAATTCATAATTATTGGACTTCACATTTCCTAGGTGAATGATAACAATGCAGTCAAGACATTTGATAAGATAGTTGAAAACATAATGGGTGAAAACCAAAATAAGGCTAGCCAACCAATTCATCCAATGAAACTACCAATGCACTGAGGGGTATCAACAACCAGGCCCTACCATTGTCATATCTATCCAATTAATTCGTCCTATATTTAGTATTAAATTTAATTAATGAACAACGTTCCTTATAAAATATCTGTATTGAGAAGAAGATACATAATTATCAATATTTATCGAGTTATTTAAATACTAGTATAGTACACACATTAGGTAAAAATTGTATTCTATTTCAGAAAAAAATAATATCTATAATAAATGATATTGATATTTAAAGAATATCTAATTTTTAATGATCATCATAAGGTGAATAATTATAGGGCAATCCAATGAAAAAAAGAACCCAATAAATTAATTCATATAATATTATTGGTCAGAATAACCATAATTCATCCAAATAATGAATAATTATGATTTCAATTGGACATATACCCATTAATGTATGACAAAAGGTTCGGTGTCATTGATGAAATAAAAATACAAAAAAATATATTTTAAAATGATCTTGTGTAAAATAAAATTCTAGTTTAAAGAATTTTTTGAAAATAATATTAATTGTAATTAACTTTTATAAATAATTTATTTAAATATATATTTTAAAAATAGTAGAGGATGAATCTAACCAATGAGAGTAAGTAATTTCATACAAGGTAAAAACATTCATTTTTCATGGTAAAATGTTTTGAAACGTGTCTTGTT
The DNA here is from genome assembly GCA_963277665.1 of Viscum album. NCBI lineage: Eukaryota > Viridiplantae > Streptophyta > Magnoliopsida > Santalales > Viscaceae > Viscum > Viscum album. The sequence goes on from OY728160.1 coordinate 523,506,568, forward strand.
ATCAATGAGAAAAGACGATTCCATAGATAAATATTTAAAAGAAAAATGGGGAATTTATTTATATAAAAATTATATTTAAATCTGTCTAATAAATTACTAAAAACATTTTAACATAACATTTTTTTGAGAGAAAACTATTCTTTGAATGAAGAGATAAATGGACTTGGGTTTTCATAAAAACATTTTATAAATAATTAAACAACTAAATATTGTGAAATTCGTACAATTGATTAAAAAATATCATTAAATACTATATTATAATTAAATTAAAGGGTTTATTAAATAATTATTATATAATTTCTATAAATTGAAATTCAATAATGTATAATCACGAATAGAACAATATTATGAAATAAACCCTTAAAAACATTATGATGAAGTTTCATTTAATCAATGAATTAATTAACTAAATAAAATTTAAATCAACATAAAATAAGTGTAAATACATAAATTGATAGTGAAATTTCTTATACATATAATCAATTAATATTAATAACTATGAGGAAATATTATAATTCCATCAAATGGAATTGATTTATAAAATTTCATTACCAGTTTATATCTTTATGTTCAAATCCGCTTAGAAAAAATAATTTGAATTTAAACCCCAAATAACATGATTAATTAATTATTCATGATAATAAATTTTAATAGGGATTTATATAAACAATATTAAATATACTATGTGGATAAAATTACAATGTGCATTAATTTAATGAAACTAAGACAGAATCCATTTCCATACGCTTTCATTTGGTTGATTACTATATAATGAACTATATAATGCTTTTACGAATTTTTTTACCTATTAATGATATGAATTAACACTTATGATATCATATATTGTTCTTCAATATCATTTTATATCATATTCATTAATTTTTAATCTTTATTTTCATTGTCTTGGGTGTTATTTACCTTAATTTATGAGTATTTTTTACTTGTTATTTTTTCCCTATTACATAGATCATGATTTAATTATCACCATAACTTAAACCATAATTTATGTATTATAAATAATTAGTACATAATTATTTATAAATACATATAGAATTAGAATATATAAATTAAATGCACTGTTATAATAGACGGGAGTTCGTATGTATGCATGAACAATGATTTCATGTTATGGTCATATTAAAAAAATGAAAAGTAAATATAATATATGTATATTATAATTAAATAATAATATTTTTGTCATATATGTCACATATTTTTGTTAATATTGATATTTATATGTTTTATTTATAGCATTAATGAATCACAACACTTTCATGAGGCAGTAGTCCATAGTTCTCCAATTGATATTATAATATTCCCACAAAATAGAATGCATGTTGTTATGTAATATATAATTATTATAGAATCATTAACACATTATTAAGATCATATAAAACATATCTACACTATAAATCCATCATTATGTCCTTCCTTCAAATTTGGTAATGGAAGAACGAACCACATCACATTCCAATGCGGTAGTCCACCCTCTAACGAATGATGATTATGTATCCCATTAGATGAAAGTGTGTGTAAGTGTAGGTGATACCATTAACGTAAAAAATATAATTTTATTTTGGATAATTATTTAACTATACGTGAAATATATATACTGGAATTAATGAGTGGAAAATGAAATTAAATGAAATTTTTCATTAAAGAATGATGTCTCTTATTAATGATACTCCATTCGTTTTAAACCAAAGTACTTACTTGGATTGATTTATTCCAAAATTTACGATTCAATTATTAAGGTATGTATGTTGTAGAGATATTTTGGTTGTGTTATGAAGATAAAAATGGCTTGATTGGTGTGAAGAATTGTGAGTGGTGCGTTCCTTTTTATAGTGGAAGAGGAGTGGAATTCGTCTAAATATAAATAGGTAACATCATGGGGATGTATCCATTACATCCTAACTCTTAAATAATGAAAATAATTATATAAAAGGTAGGATATAGTCTAATTGTTTAGAAAAAAATTACATTGTAATTGATTCTAGTTCATTTGGATAGTTTAGATTACATCTCAACCACTAAGTAAACTACTTTTTACCTTAATAAGAGAAATTAATTTTAATTTATTTCACTAATATTTTTTTGTTAAATACTACATTGAGATTGTTAGAAATTAAAAACTATTTATATTCCAAACATGGGATCCATTTTTTCCAATTTTAATCATATAATTTTTTGAAATTTATTTGAAATGAAACACAAATAATGAATGGGAAAATGGGGTTTTAATTTGAAAATGATCTAAATGACACTATGTTTTATGTATAAATTTAAAATTAAAATGATTCCAATAATTGAAATTTTTTAAATGTATGTAAATTTTTTTTATAATAATTTAAATTATATATAAAATATAATTTATCACTATAAATTATTTAGATGAAAAGGATGCTTTCAATTAAAATTCATTATTTTTTAAAATTTATAAAAAATTAAACTTCTGAAACAATACAAAATAACCACCATAAGTTAATTTTAATGTTCTTATACAAAAATGAGTTATATGTTGACATATTGAATTTATAAAATTTTATAAATTTATTTTTAAAATAGGTTCTCCATTAAAGGATGAAACAACCCTTATAAAAATTCATCTTTTTATTGGTAAATTTTGTTTTGATATTATAAAATACCAATCGAATATATTAGAATAATGTAAAAAATAATTTATTTAATATAATATATATATATATAATAAAAAACACTAATTTTAATTTTTATAAATTTTTAAGATGAAATTTATTTGTGAACATAAAAATTGTTTTTATAAAAACATTTCCTCTAAATAAAATTGATTCTTATATTCATTTATAATTTATTGATAAAAATGAAATAAACATTATGTTTTTATATGTTTTTCATCCTATTCATATGATCTAATTTAATTTTTGTGTTATATCTTATTGTATTAAAATATAATATTTTAATAATGTATTTTTGTTTGGTAAAACCCGGTCTTTCATGAAATATAAGATATTAAAGAAAAAAATTTGAGTGGGATTTAATATTACATTTTATTCAGTGAATTGAATTAAATAGTGTAGGATAAAAATATATTAATGTTTTTAGTTGGTATATTTTCTTCTATTCATGCTTTGGGGTGAAAAACGTTCTATTAAATAAAATATATTTATTTTATAATTTCACAATAATACATTCTCCCCCACCATAATTAAATTACATCATCTCAATTTAAACATGCTCTTTGTAATGTTTGGGTTGATATTTGAAAATTCACTTAATTAATAACATAGATAGTACATTATTTTAAAAAATATTCTCTTAATAATAGAGAATGATAAGTAAAAAACATCATATGAAATAACACATGTCTATGTTTAAATAGAGGATATCATTAGTGGAATGTGAAAATATTCACTTAGAGGAAAAACATAAATAACTACAGGGAGTGGTTGAGAATGTTGTTCACTAAAAATTTGAATGGACAATGTTTCTTTGAGGGACTGAAAATTATAAATATATTATGATTTAAATGACCTCATGTTCAACCAAAATTAGTATACTTGGATAATTTTTTTCAAGTTCATTTGTCACATTTTTGTAGTTATTTTAAGGCCTATGAATATTTGGAAATATACATAACTGAAATATAAATTTTTCATGAATAAAATTTAATTTCATTTTTTTATTTGATAATTTTCTAAAACACCTCTTACTTCAATAAATATTTATCCATAAATTAAGATTTTTTCCTAAAGCACTAATATAATCCTATAATAGATTTAAGGCCCTATAAAAAACTGAAAAGTTTATTACTTTATCTATTACTATTTTCCAAATACAATATTTGGAATACATTAATATATAAATCTAATAATTAACACTTATATTTCTTCATTATTATTTATTTGTAAAATAATTTTACGAAAAATAATAAAATATTAACCGGCACATTGTGTAGATCAGTTGTAGGTGTTATACCATCGTTATCCATCGACCATGGGTTCATGTCCTACCACATTTATCAATATTATATGTTATCAACAAGAATTTAGATCACCCTTTTCAAAAAACATAATTTTATAATTTCTATAATGCTTCAAACAATTATGATGATCATTATTGAATGATGGTTACTAAATAAATTAACTTTTTCACTATGGATTTCAATGAATTTTTTTCCAAAATTACTATTATACTATTTGACTATTATCAAAATTTTATTAATGATCATATTAACCTAAAATTTTGAAATACCATTAAAAATATTTCTTTAAAATAAAAAGTAATTACGAATAAAAATACATTTATAATTAAACATTTAAAAATATAATGAGGTTGATTGATTCTATTATAACATCTTTAATGTTTGAATACTCCCATTAAGGTAAACCAAAAAATGATTTTAAAAACCTAGAAATTATGGTAAATCATTAATCTGATATTAATTTTATGTTATCCATAAATATTCATTAATTAATAAAAATTCCCCTCTATAGTAATCCTCAAATTATATATTAGGGTCATGTTTCCAAATATATTATTTACTAAAAGATGTTCCCTATTTGGTTATTAATCTTCATTGGGAACAAACTATAGATCCATATCCCCAGACAGATGATAAATGGTGTATAACACCTTTACATTAATCTAAGATACAATTAAATGAAATTTGAATGTTCAATCCATTTTTATTATTTTTTAAATAGATATAAAATGAGTCTGACATTATATTTGAATGCACAAATTATAATATAATTTATTTTTAAAATAATAAATTTATTCTATATATAATATCCCAATATATCATTCTTAGTAAACGCATTGGAATCCTGAGGAAATGAAAAAAAATAACGGTGAGATCAAATATTCTCTAATGATTATGTATTGTGAGAAAAGTTATTAATCAATAATACTATGGAAAGTTAAATAATTTTACAAAAATTCCATGTAATTTAAAAATAGATAGGCAGTGTGAACAAAATATGGAAATTTAAATAAAATAATAGACATGGAATTTGTATAAAGTGATTAGTTATAATCATTATGGAGAGGTAGAAAACTCAAAACCATTACATTTAAACAATAAAATTAGAATGAAATGCCTAAATATGTTTCATCATTGAAAAAATATCATGTTTTATTATAACTGAATCAGAATGAAGAAGTTCTTAAATATTGGATTCCATGTTTCCTAGGTACACGAAACCTTTACCAATAACACCATTCACAAGATTTTTTTAAAGATACAGTTTTAGAAACCCCTAATTCAAGCCTTGTAACTCAACCCATGAGACTAAAGATGCATTGAGGGGTTAAATTTAGCTATTCCAAACCAATATCATACATATCTAAAAAAATTACCATATATCAAATAATCAATTTATTTCATGAACATTGTTCCTAATCTAAGATCTCTATTGAGTAAAAGATACATATTTGTCTACATTTACCCAATAAATCAAATAACAAAAATGGACACACCATATGTTAAAAATGTAAATTGTTTATAAATTAATCATATCTATGTAAAAATATACAGATAATCCATATAAATTTAAGGTTCACTGATAACAGAAAGGTGAACAATTCAAGGGGTATTTAGTGAAGGAAAATATCTATCAATGATGCGACTATCAAAACTACTATATTTAAAAATAATATGAATCCATCAATAAACATAATAAATACAGTATGAATATGACATACACCCATTGGAGTAAGAACAATGGTTTTGTCATTGATGAAAAAATTCCATAAATAAATTGCTAAAAGTATTCTTTAGGAAAATATAGTTTTGAGTCTAGTGAAAAATTTGAAAATAATATTGATGGAAATATACTTTTTAAAACATCTTATTTTGGTGGATCTTATTAAAATTTCGAAGAAATAATATATAAAATTAAAATGGGTAATTCTATTAAAGGAAAATAGAATAATTATTTTTCATGATAAAAATGATAAAATGGTTATAATGTTTAAAAATTGACTAAAAGATTAATATAATAGAAATTTTAAAAAGTGGGGTAAAGATGTATTAATTTAACCATTCTAAAAAAGTTATAAATTTTTTTTAATTTTTTTTATTAGTCACCGTTTTCTGAGAAAATGGACATCTGACTAAAGAAAGAAATAGAGTCAGGTATTCATAATAACTTTTTATAAAACACGTTATATAAATACAATTATAAAATCATACTATTAAATTAAAATACCATAAGTAAATATAGTATAATAAAACTAAAGGTATTATTAAACAATAATTATATAACTTCCTTTAATGTAAATTCATGAATTAAAAATCTCAATAAGAATGAGGTTCTTAAATAAAAACATTAAATGAAAATAACATTAAACTCTGAATTAACCAATGAATTGATTATGAGTGTAAAATATAAGTCCACAAAATAAATTTTTAATAAAAAATATATATTAAAATTCATTTGGAAAATAATAATATTATATTAATGATAATGAGGATGAAATATAACACTATAAAAGGTAATTGAGTTATTATGTTCCATTACCACTTGTTAATAATAAGATCAAATCCTTGGAGATGAAATAATTTGAATAGAAATGAAAAATATAATTATTAATGAAGATATAATAATTTTAATTTTCAAAGGAGAAGTATACATACCATATTAAAGAATCTATTTCTATATCATTGTAATAATCCTCAGTAGAAATAAATTGAGATAGAACCCCTTACCATACACTTACCATTAGTTTAATGCTATTAAAACTATTTTATAATGGATTTAAAATGTTATTAAACTATTCAAAAACCATATAAATATTTATTATATCTTATATAGTTTTATTCTATCATATTATAACATGGTCATTAATAATATTTCTTTATTTTTATCATTTCTGGTGTTAATTTCATTAATTTTCGTGTTTGTTATGACATAGTATTTCGTTGATCTTATTAAATAGATCATGATTTATTAATGTTCTTAATTAAAAACATGATTTAATTATCTTATATTTTCATTATTATTGAATTTATAATAATCAGTAAAATTTGGATATTGAAATTGAATGCACCTTTAATGGAGATGGTAGGTCGTACATTCAAATAAATGTGCTTTTAATATTCTTTTCATTTAAATTAATGAAGAGTAAATGGTATATATTTATTTTATAATTAATATATAAATTATTTATATTATATTTAAAATCATTAAATTTAATTCATATTTTATAAATTTCATGTATAATGTGAATGAAATACATCGCTTTGAGGATACGGTAGTCCACACATCCAAAAATAATGTTATAATATTCCAACACAATGGAAATAAAGTTATTATTTATAATATAATAATTTCAAAAGCATCAATACATTTATGATATCATATATTACAAATATAAAATACAAATCAATAATAATTTCAATCTTATAATGGGTGTAATGGATGAATTAATGACATCAGTTCATGAGGTGGTAGTGTGTCATACACAAGATGGATAATTGTGCATACTTTTTTATACAAGAGTGTATAGGTTTACGTAATACATATAAAATTAAAAAATATATGTATACATTGTATAATTATTTTATTATATAATAAATATATATAAATACTTTAAATAAGGGATAAATAAATGAAACAATAGTTATCATTAAGAAAGATTAAAACTTATTCGGGTAACTCCTTTTGGTTTATACCAAAATCATTCCTTGGATTGATTTCTACACATAGTTAGAGGGGTGAGTGTCTTTTTATAGTGGATGAGAAATGGTGTTCTTATAAATATAAAATCCAAATCACTATAGGGAAGTTTCCCTTAAATAATGTTTCCCAAATAATGAAAGAAAATCTATAAAATTATTTATATGGTCTATATATTTCCATAATACGGGTTTTAACTTGTTTTTAGGTCATTTGTACCATTAAGATTTAACATTAACCTCCAAGTAATATTATTTTTACATCATTCATTATAATTATTTTTAATTGATTTCTCTGATAAATTTTTTAAAAAATATGTTTACAATACAATAAATTATAAATAAAAAGGTTGAAAACTATGGAATTTTTTTTCAAAATTATAATAATATATGTGGTGGAAATTATCTAAAAATTTATTATTTAGAAGGAACATGAAATAAGGGTTTAAAAGTGAAAATCAATATAGGTTCAGAATTATTTTATATCTAAATTTATCATAAAAATGATTCCAATGACCTAAATTGTATAAATATATGTTCATTGGTTCTAATGGTACTTTTAAACCAATAAAAAATATTATTTAACACCATAAATATTTTATATGATAAACTAGTTATCAATTTACATTTAAAATTCTTCAATGTTCATCAAAAAATGATACATCATAGAAAAACACTAAATCATATTCCTATAATAAAAATTAAATTAATATTTTTATAATTTATAATATTTTAACATATAAATTTTATAAAAAAACCAAAATTTAATTTACAAATAGGTACGCTATTAAAATGAAGCTAAACTTATTTTTGAAGAATACATCTTCTTAGAGGTGAAATTGTATTTGTTCTTATCTTATGTCTACAAAAAATATTGGATGAATTTGAAAAAAAATATTATTGAATGTTATATATATATTTAATTAATCTCAGTCAATAGTAGTAATTTATTTAATTTATTAGGGTAAAACTCATTCTTGAACTTGAAAATAGTTTTTATAAAAACATTACCTTTATATTAAATTGGTTCTTATATTCATTTATGTTAAATTGACAAGAAATTAATTAAATATTATGTTTTTATTATTTAGTTAATAATATTCATAACCTCAAATTCAGAAGTTGGGTTATATATTATAATATTATATACCAATATTTTAATAATATATTGGTGTTCTCTAAAACTCGGTCATGCATGTAATGAAAACTATCAAACAATGTCATAATTGTGTGTGATGAGAGATAACCTATTATTTATTGAATTGAACTATATATTATAAAATGTATGTTTTCTAAATACTCAGGATGTTATATTCCATTCTACTATTAGTTTTGTGTGTCACACATGCTATGAAATATAATATCCTTATTTTAGAATTTTTTGGTGTAACAAAAAACCTTTGATCTCCAATGTTTATTCTTATTATAACCTTGTTGATCTACTTTGAGATCAACCACTCTAGAAAATCTGGGCATCGTATGTGGTTCATTCTTTGATTTTATTTTGTTAGGTTTTGTTTCATTTTATACATTTAATTTTACACTAGTTGGATTGATTATGAGAATTTGAGAATATATTCAAGGAAATTTTTCATTATTGTGTTCTTAATCTTTTAGTGGATCCCATTATGGGTATTTTTGAACCAATTTTGTGGTAGGTGGTTCCATCTCTTTCATAAGTTTGATAAATTTTTTTACTCTATTTGTTTATTAATATTTATATAAATAAAATTGAATGATTGATTGTTTAATTGTGTGTACTGTAAGTGTTTTTGATAAATATAAATTTGTATCATTTTTTCATTGAATGAAAATGTGTTTTAAAACTAATCTGATATAGATATAGGAAACTATTTTCAATGAATGTTTTAGATTAAATGGTTTAAATAAAAAAATACATTTTAAGCCTTTTTAAAAAAGGGGGATGGTATACATTTTGTTAATAATCCATGTTTTATTGGAAGGTTCACCCATGGGGTGTAACTCTTTTTACGAAGGACAACATTCTATGGAAGTAGTATTGACATTTTAGGGCTTTAGATTAAGGTTTGTTTCTTTGATCCTTATTGAAATTCTATATAGACTTTAATGTGAAGTAGTAATTGGTTATGATATGATTAGTTTCCTATAATGAACCATTAGTGATCCATGGCATGATGTTTCTAGTGATTTTGTCTTGTATTTTATTATACTGAATTTCCATGTTTTTGACGTGATATGAGATACAATATTTTTTTAGTTTTAAATGAATTCATATATATATATATTATAATTGAACATTTTATACCTAGATTATTATTTAAATGTTCAAAAATAGAGACCTAAATGTTTTCCATTATTTTGAAGAAAATACCTAAATAGTTTATCGTGGCATCGTTTGATTAAATTTGACTATGTTTAGATTATTTTACAGAGTCTTGTTATTGAACATATGGGTGGGATATAACTATTAATTTTATCTCACAACATTTATACCCCTTCTATGGTGCATATCACTTTTTATGTATTTCTATGTTGGAAAAGGAAATGCACTATAGTGTGGATGAGTAGTTTTTTGTGAGATGTGTCCAGGTTTCTGGTGGAGACATATTTGGAGTTTTCTCATGATATCATATGGATTAGTCAATTTTGCTTTCAATTTAACTTTGGTTTTGGTCTTATACTTTATGATGTTATATATATATTTAGTTGTATCATTTCTAGTATTTTATTTCTGTAATTGAATTTGATTGTATCTTCCAATTTAACTTTCTAATATATATATATATAACCCATGTTTTTGCATCCCATTTGGTGAAATAATTCCCTCTAGCAATTGTTTGATGCATAATTTCTAGTCATGAGAACTTGGTGATCAAGAAAACCAAACAGGTTTGTGGAAATATGTGTTGGTCCCCATCATAACATGGTATATTGGTTATATTTTCAATATATTGGTATCAATTATGTTTTTTCAATGGGTTTACATGACATGGGACATTTGGTAGACTAGATATTTGATTTTCATGAATGGAGAGGTAGTTTTGTCTCAGTGTCTGGACACTTATTTCCATGATTATACTCATGTTATCATGTGATGTTGGTATGTTAGTATCTAGTTTTATGCTAATGATCATTACATAAGTTTTTTATTATGGGTTATTTCAAGGAAATAAGATTATTCTATTGTTTGATCATTTCCTTTTTTTTCAGTCGCATACCTCTAGTATGTACTCCATTGGTTCCTAAGGGGGATGAAGTGGATGCTCTCTAAGGGAATCAACGTATAAATCTGAATCATGTTGATGTTATCATGAGGTAAGTTTGTTATATCTAAAATAATTTATTAAAATTCCCTAATGTAATTGTTATTTTATGGAATAGAAATATAGGATATAGGAATCAATAAAAAGAGATATTTCATGAGAATTCACCATCATTTAATGGTATGATAGAATCTTAATAGGAAAACCTTTGTATAGAGAATATCGAGAATACCATAGACTACCTGGATAGAGAAAATTGTACCAATGTGATGGGTAGGGAGTTCATAATTGAGGGTCCTAGAAAGAAATGATGGTATTTAATTTTACATGAATATATATATGTGGGATTATACTAGAAGTGTTTCAAAACCATTTTAATTCAGCATTATTTTACTGAGATAATGATGTCATTGTGGTCCATGTGTCTCCTTCTTTTATATAATGGTGTAAATTTAGTGCAGCCAGCATTAATTGGTTTTCAAAGTGGAATTGTTTTTATCATGAGGTTGTAATAAATGGCCAGATAATGTATTATAAGTACCTCTAGTGTTTTTAAAAAATCATCTTAATCAGCCTCATATCTTCTACATAGTGGAAAATTTAGTGGTGTGTAAGAGAAAAAGAGAAATTTGTATGATGACTTACAGAATAGTGGATGTGGTTCTCACCAAATATTCTCCTATCCACCCTTAGTTATGTATAATAGTGTGCCTTTGTATTGAATATCTGTGGTAATATTTGGAACACCTGACATTATTTTTATAACCTATGAACATGTGTAGTAGTTTTGGATGTTATGGTCATCAGCGGTGTTTCTATCATACTATGTCAATACCTCATTATGTTTAGGGATAATCATCTATAAAGTCTTCTATAAAATATTTAGATACATCACATACTACAAATATTTATGAGCAATAATATGTGGTGAATCACAAACATGTTTTTTATGAGTCTTCGGTAGAGGTATGTTCATGTATAGTGACCATAATAGGTACCATCTTAATAGCATATTCAGTTTTGATTGCTTAATTTTACTCTCGTTCTTCCCACTCATTTATTTTGTCTATTTTTATGATACTCTAAAACATATAATGTCACTCATGTACGTATTTGGGTATATAGATACACATCATGGGAGGAGAAAAGGGATGTAGATTTCATTTCCTTCTTTGCTATCGATAACTGATGCAGAGTCATTATAGGAATTTATCATTATAAATCTAGAACTATTTAAGATCATCGTGGTTGTGGAAGGTCCTTTTCCCATTATCATGATGTTTTTTATAATCATAAAAATTTCTCATAATTTGTGTCTGGTCGGAGCTAACAGGTGCTCCAAGGATAGTGGGATTTGAGTTCATATTATGCAGGTTCATTACTCCAGAATATCAATAATTTTTGTCTCATGTAGTAGTTGATACCGATGTTTTTCTTCCACATTACATCATCCCAGTTATTTCTCTTAATTTAATAATTATCACTAGAATAATTCTCTAGTCATACTTTTTAGAGTGAGTTAGTGTTTATGATTGACCTTGTTCTAGGTATACATCTAATTTAAATTCTTTTTAATTTTTCGGAGTTAGGGGTGTTGAAAGAGCTCAAGATTTAGTTTGATTACCTGATTGAAAAGTTTTTTTTTCAAACATCTGTGTTTAATTAGGTATAAATAATTCTTTTTTCCAATAATTTATATTGTTCAATATGATTCATTTTTAATCATCAAATATTAAAATGAGTAAAGATATAGAAACAGTTTACAATTTCTCATGTAAAAAAACATTTGTACTATTTAAATGGAGAAACCTCTCTTTTGATAATTTTATCTTTGTTAGGGTAATCCTTATCTCATGGATTGGGAGTATTATATAATGATGATGGAATTAATATCTGGTGTGTCCATTTTGAGTATCTAGTGATTTCTTTTTTAATATTATTACAACATTAATTTTTTTATGTATTTGATAAATCATATCATCCATCGGTATCTCAACATTTTTGAGATTGTGTTCATGGATTACATTTTGGTTTATTCAAGATAGGATTAATAGAATGAGGTTGTTTGATTATGGTTCTAAAGTAATAAAGAAACTATGTTTTTATGGAAATAATATAAAATACAATTTTTGATTCTAATACATGATGTAACTATGACATGTGATTTCTATGAAGGGAATATCAGTAGATCCTAAAAAGGTAAAATATGAATTGTCTTCAGAATATCCATGGAATTTATTTCAAATCTAATGCTTCATTGTCATTGTGAGATATTATTGATCGTTTTTCATGAAATTAATAATGTTTGAGTCACTATTGATAACTCCAACCAGGAATGGGGTGAAATTTATTTTGGATGAATTGTTTCAAAATTCATACAATGATCTAAAATGAATTCTGGCATTATTTTTATTCTGATCATACTAGATCCTGCTAAGGGATATATGGTTTTTGGAGATTCTTTTGGTGATAATTTGGTTTGATATCCAATACACATAGAACATTATATGGCCTATGGATATTTACACATTATACCATGTGAGAATAATAACCCCAAAAAAGATTTATATATTTTTGAAGATATAAATAGTCATATATATATATATTTATCCCCCGATATTAATGGTGTGTGGATCATATGTGTTCATACATTGAGTGTTAGATCTATTTATTTTCTCAGAAATAATTGAATCTTAGAAAGTGTTTAGTGGAGGAATATATATATATATATGATCAACATCAATATTGACAACAAATCTGTAAAGGTAATTTCATTAAAGACATACATGGATGGAACATACAATCATAGGCTATTTGGAATCAAATGAATTTTGGAACCTTAGAGGGCACTCCACTTAGTTACACCTAGATGCTCTAGAGGATGTGGTAGGTATGGTTCTTTGTATTGTGTAGTTATAATTTTCTATATTTGATTATTTAATATAGTATGAGTAAAATGAAGATGATAATAGAGTAATTTGAGATACCAATTATTATAGTGAGACCATTTATGGATGCTCTCTCTCTTCAGATGGTATTATTAGTTATATGGATTATTTTTCATCCCAGTATTTGTAAGAAGATCATATTTTAATACTATCACTGTTATTTAATGAAATTTTATCTCAAAACTAATAATATGTAATATGACATGTGTAAATGATTCTAGTGGCCATGTATGAAGCGTGACATTACAGATTATCTATCTCGCAGTTACACCTAATAAAAAATAAATATAGAGAATCTGTAATATTCTATTTTACATCTATATCTTCTAGGATAGATTTTTAAATGGGACAAGGTATCCATGGAATATTTTATTAGATTACCATAGGCTCCACGAGGGAGAAATCCAATCATTATGGTGACCGATTGGGTGATAAAGTCATAGAACATGATATGGTATTTGTATAGGTGATTGTGAAGTTTCATGGGGTTATTATTCCATTATATCATATATGTATACTTGGTTTGAATATGGGCTCATTAAGGATACTGAAAAAGTGTTTGGAACACAGGTTTTGTTGATTAAAAAATATCATCCAAAGACGGACAATCAAATGCAACATTATATTCATGTCCTCGAAGATATGTTGTGTGCATATGTCTTTGATTTTGTAAGAAATTTTGATAGATAACTATATATTTTTTTTCTCTATTTTTTTAAAAAAATAATTAGTATTTTATTAAAATGAATCATTTTATGTATTTTTATGATAACCCATCAATATTTATTAATTATGGGGTGGAGGTGGGTGATTCCTCTTTGGTGGGGACAAGTTCTGTTTAAGTAGTTTTAGAAAATATTTAGGATATTCATCATTATATAGATATATATCATTGTTAATAGAAATATTATGTGGATCATAGATATCATTTTCTATAACCTTTAATTGGTTATGAGGTTTTCATGAATGTTTATCCTTGGATGGTTCTCGGTTACCTTACAAAACATGGAATGTTAGATCTTATATAAGTTAGACTATTTAAGGATCCTTCGAAGACTGGGAATATTTATTATCATCTGGATTTATATTTAATTTGATGAATATTCATAATATTTTCCAAATCTAATACATCAATGAATACCATCCTGTTCCCACGTAAATTCTGATTTGGGAATATATTGAGTTAGAGAAAGACATTTATTTTGTGGATAATCTATTTGAGATTGAAGAATCTCATGTGAGAATCATGTGTGGTATGATGATTACCTAATATATAGTGTTATCAACACATGTATTAGATTTCCATTAGACATGGGTGCATGATTCATTGATGAGGGAGTAATCAGAACACCTATTTTATGGAAACCATTCTTCCACATGGATTCTCAAGGATAGAAAGTCTTATGGTGGGGAGATTGTAACATCCATTCACCATATTTTTGGTATTTATATTCTCACTTTTTTCCTTGCTTATTTGTGTTCTAATATGAATTTACAATGATGAGGGATGTTTTTTATTGAAAATGAACTAATGTTCGGGGATGTATGTTTTTTGGAATTAATGGAGCTTGAGGGATAATATTTTAAAGGATTCATGGGATTATACACATAATAGGAGAATTCAATAGTTTTTTAGGTTTTGTTACTAAAACATGGTATTTCCAAGTGTTTGAGAGAATTAAAAAATATGAAACAAGTTTAAATTATTTATATTGTTAAATAGGTATATTTCATGTGTTTAGTTCTGAGAAATAATATATTACATTTTTTTCCTAATCTAACATGTTGTGTGAAGTGTTTTCTTGTCATGTAATGGGTGCCAGATAGAATCTGTAAACTTGTCAAAGGCGTGATGGTGTCATGCCCTAAATTTGTATTACACACCATTTAATTGTAAAAATTAGGTTTTTATAAAATATGTGACCTATTTTTTAACATATGTCGGTTTCATGTATTTCACAACATGAAAATTTAGAACATTCTTATTTACAATGGATCATGTTGTTTCCATCACCAATGAAATATTACTATTTCAATATTATATTAACTATATCATTCCTTTGATCTTGTTTCTAGCATCACTAATATAGATATCCAATTTAAAATGAATCAAATTGTTTTATTTTATTAATTTATAGTCGTATCATCACATATTTTAGAATTATTTCAGAATATTCCCTATTTTTTATCTTCGATCAATTTCCGTCCTTGGTTTCAACATAAATGAAAACATATCAACATTCCTGATTTCCTATTTTATTCGACATATTCTATTATTAAATTAAAAATATTATTTGTGATATTTTAGTGAAAACTAAAACTTATGAAAAATTCTTCCACAATTTTATTATGTGTGCCTGAAATTTTGAATATAAATAAATTCCTCTTGACAGATAGATCACTATATTTTTGTGATGTCTTGTTCAGACCCATAGTACTTCATTTATATTGAACTATGATACCACAAAACATAGTGGATATTTTTCATTTATTTTTTTACAAATTCTAAAATTACTTAACAACCCTATTGTTAGATGTGTTGTATAATTAATAATAGAAAAAAATTGTATTTATTTTTCACAAAGCGACAAACAATATATAAAATTTGGTTCATTTTTAATTTAAAATTATACCAAATTTATAAAAACTATTTTTAGAGATTCACTTATTGTGAATGACTATATAAAACTCTAATATATTAGTGGTTCTCATGGATTTTTTTTCATGTATTTCAACATATTTTGACAATAATAAAAGACTAGTAGTAAAAAATAATATTAGTATGGGAAGAACAAATAGAAAAATAAGTTTTATATATTAATGGACCTATTATGGGATAACCATGGGATGAATACATTGTCTTATAAAGTAGAGTATAAGTATTTTTAAAAGAATCTCCTTTATTATACAAGCTTTTTGATGAATATTTTCTTGCATTTATTTTAGGTTTCAATTTGTTTTGGTTCATTATTCATTAATTTGACCTCATGTTTAAAACACTTCATTTTGTGAGAAATAATCTCTTTTATAAAATATATTATTCTAAGATCATATTTACTTTTTAAATACGAAATTTAATGGGTATGAATTATTAAATATTATTTTTGATTATTTTTATGATCATTTACTATTTTGGATTTGACATCAAATTTGGCTTCCTTAACAAGGAGATTAATTGTATGGGATGATTAAAATTCATGGATCTTATAATAATAGTCATCATATATCATATATTACTCATTAGTAGACATATTTTATTATTATTTAGTTGGAATTTTGTTTTTAGGAAATACATGTTTCACGGTGTTCCCAATTATTCACTATTTTGGTGAGAACATCACACTACTCAAAATTTTAAAAAAATATTTCTAAATATAATCCATCCCAATTCAGTTTTATATTACATTCATGTTTTTATTGTATATAAAAATATATGTGGTTAAAATTTTTCAAAATAAAATTATATAAATATTTCATAGCCTCTCTATATTGGTTTTCAATTAATATAACATATACATACTCTTTATTATTCGAAAAATATTTTTAACAAGGATAAATCTTAATAGTTTTACTAAATTAACTATCACATTAATTATATTAAAATTGTTGTGTTTCTAATTCATTATTTATGTTTTCATTTTTTTATTTACCATTTATTTTTTTCTAATAATTAATGTCGTATATAAAACCACCATGTTAACACTATAAGAGATAATAACTGAATTTTTGATTTGAATCACATTGATGAGATGTTCAAAAATACAATTATTATAAATTAGATAAAGAAACCACAATATATATATATATATATATCTTACCATGGGAAACATTATGCAATAATATGACATGATATTCTAGAAGAATTCTTAGAATAACCACACATGGTGGTCTGTCATCTATGGTCAATATTTTTCAAAAGTCTATATATTCTAAACATCTTATTAACATATTTTTATTTTAATAACTATTATCTATTATGATAAAATGATTCTATTTATCTCCTAAAAAAATTAAATAATGAATATAATTTTATGTAATGAACATGGTATTTTTTCTATGTTCAACCCAATCTTGGGTATCGTACACCGTGTAATGACTATAGTCACCTGGTCACTAATAATCCATTACATTACAGAAGATGTAATAATAGTTTTGTGATAATTTTATACTACATTATGATATTACATATGTATGTTTTATCCATTTAAAAAATTATAGAAACAACATTTCTTGTGTTATTTATATTCACAACTCCTAGATCTCACTCCTAGATCTCAACTAATCGTTTACTACTATACATAATTAAAAAAATTATATTGGTGTAAATTAATTAATATGAACTGATCATATTCCCCACATAAGATATTTGTAAATATTTAACATATTCATAAAGATAATAAAAAAACATAGTCTCCTATAATATTTATTATCCCAACTAATATTCAGATTATAATTGATGGATTCATTAAACTCAATCTTCATAGATCTCATCAAATCAATTATTAAGTATAAGAACTGAAAACATGTCATCCATACTCAACTACGTTCCTTCATTCATTATTTATATTTAATAATTTTATAATATATATTATCACATGTACTCTTGTTTTTTTATAATGACAGAATTGATCTGACATATAATATGAGTCATACTCCTTCATTTTATTTTATTCAATGATTCCAAATCATATTCAGTAAGTATTAATGTCTCTTTTCTTATACATTGAGTGTTCTTCATTATTTACACATATTTGAAGGTCTATATAATATTTTTTTCACTATCTATTCTCCTCTACATTTTTATTCTAAAATCATTGAATTTTGATTTATATATTTTTAATATTTGAAATATTTTTAAATCATTGGATAGTTATTACCTATAATATTACACTACTATTAATATTTTTATTCCAATTATTTCAAATATTTATTTTTCAAAAAATATCTCATCTGCAATGGCATCAAAGAAATAAATATCATCAAAATAAAGTCACTATATTATATTTTAAAATAGTACCGTAATTATATATGTTTACATGATTAATAATGTTCATCACAAAACAGAATTCTACATGACACTATAATCCTTAAATTTAATTATCCATAATAAATATAAAAAATATTAATATAGATACTTCTTGGATATTTTTTCATGAAATTAATGGCTCTAAAATAGTGGAATGGGATTCATCTGGAATATCTAACTATTATACCATATTTTTTCTTCATATTACTCTACCAAATTCTATGATCCTCGTGAACATATTTTATATTGAACCATAAATAAATTTTATATATTTTATATACATTATAAATTAACAATAATCATTTCATTAAAGTTCTATAATAATTTTATTTCATTTATCCCTTAGTAAAATTATCTCCAGATTTAGTCATACTCATTAATCGATTGTCATTTTTTGAAATTAATCTTGATTGAATGAATATACATAATTAGGAAAAATAAATCATTTCTAGGTCATCAGTTACATTAAAATATTTTATAAATATTTTTATTTATTTCATAAATGATTATTCTTTTATCACAAATATTTTTTTTCATATGTTCATATTTGAAATTTGATGATTAATGAAACTGTGATATCCTTATTTTCATCTGATTCAATTTTTATAATTCAATGATTTAATAATTCCATCACAAATTATTATCAATGATTTATAAATAAATAATATATCCAATATCTTATGAATTATATATTTCCTCATAAAATTAATCCATGAAAACAATGTAATTTAATTCATTATTAATCTCAAAATATAAAAATTTCTTGATCATTAAGATATCATAATGATCCATTTCGAATCACGGTATTCATTGTGGTATCAAAAATTCCATTATACAATAAATTATTTAACAACAATGGAAATTTTTTTTGATCAATATTTATAGGGATCACATAACATCATTAAATAAATATTTCTATGTCATCATGATCCCTATAAAAACCATAAATCAGCCATATAATGAGAGATCATTTAATTCATGGTGGTATGTATCTTTTTAAATTTTCTATTCAATATCTCTGCATTGGAAAATCAAATGTTTATACGGATTATGTTTGGTCTATGCGGTGTTCCAATGGATAGTGACTTGAGGAATTGAAGAACCGATGCAATATATGTAGGGAAAATAGTTGGAACATGGTTAAAAAAAATTCTGAATACTCAAGTGACCATGATACCTTGGACATAGACTTAACACATGGTCAGAACATGGTCTTTCAAACCGTACATCTTTCCCAGGTAACTGTTTGACCTAGAGATCCATTTAATGTGGCCAGAAAATGATTTTGGAATGTTTTTTAAACCAAGTGTGTATACCGTTTTCCCCTATAATGAAAGGAAAATTTAAAAAAATGCAATTACATGTTTTAAAACCCTCACTCTGTTTTCACTCTTCATTTCCTCTCTTGAAACCTAGTGATTAAAAATATCTCCCATAGGCTACCAAGGGTCTTTAACCTTCATACCTAGGTCGTATGGATAACAATTTGTTGTTGATATATGATCTGGTAAAGTATAATACATCCCCTACTTATCTTTTTGGTTTAAGGATTCAATCCTGTTATTATCTCCATATGAGGCTCTTAAAATATTCTTTTCCAATGAGATCTATGAGTAGGATCTAAAGTTTAGTTGAATTGTGATGTAAGGAATCGATTAAGGGTGTGTTCTTGAAAAAAAAATTAAGGTAGCTGGTCTACATGTTATATCTCGTGGTTTAACATAGATTTGTTCTCGTGGGGCTGTGTTCTTGTTCTTTGCATAAGGTATTCTTGGTTTCATTTGAATGATTTGACATAATGTGTGTCTGAATAACCAATTCAACCCCCACATGATACCCACTGGATGCATGTAGGATGACTTGAAAATTTTGGGCCACTTTTGGGGTGTTTTGACACTCCCAAACATTATTAACAAGAATAATAAGGTGTGACATTGACTTGTGATTAGGTAGAGCCCTTAGAGAATGGGTAAATGGTTTAATGTAATAATTAAGAAAGGAATATGTGTAGATGCATCAATGAATCATGTATTGTATTAAAATATTTTTAGTGAGTTAGGTATGGAAAATAGGAAGTGGAAAAAATGTTTATATAATGTAAATGATCGATGTTTTACTATATTGGGGCATAATATTGATTCCAAAATATACGATATTGTTTGAGATATTCTTAATTATATTGGAAATTTTTTTATAATGTGTTTATGTGTGGTAATTGGAAAACTAATCATGGTCACATGGATTGGTATTGTGGTGTATTGAAATGAGAATCTACACCCAAGGGTTATAATGGATCGAGGCTCTAAACTCCACACTGCAATGCATGAGTTATTGATGGTGATAGAGATCAATTAACCTAATGTTTTCATTCCAACGAAAATGATGTTTTGCAGTAAAGATAATGTGGTTTTGTGATGTGTTTCCCTAGTGATATAGGACATGATTTATTCCCATATTCCAGGAAATTATTAAACATGCCTAATCCATTAAAAATATGAAAATGGTGAATTTGGCTCTCAGATGTTATAAGTATTGAATCTGAATTTAATTGTGGATTATAAAAAGGAAACCCTCATTACAAATGGAAAATTAAATTTCCATTAATTTATTTATAATTGTTAAAAAATAATATACATAATTTGTTTAAATTAGATATTTTTTATATAATGTTGGTGGTGTCCTACTGAGTTGTACTCACACCATACTCGAGTTGTCATAAGATACCCAATAAAACTACATGGATGATGGTTAGGTAAAGGAAAAAGGTATGATACTTAAAATATGAGACATATTTTGGATGTTTTTTGTTAATTTTTGGTACTTGGAGTCAAGAACATTTTTGGGATTCCACTGTTGACTTTATTTTGGATTTTTTTCACTCGGTACTCTAGTATGAAATTCCTTTCATATTTTGGGTTGTGGTTTGTAACTTGTTTTGAAGTTTTTATTTATGCATTTTCATTTATTATTATATGTTTTTTAATTTTCTATTTATTTTCTATTGGATTTTACTTTGGTAAAGATGGTAAAGTCTCCCCATGTGACTTTTAGACCATCAATTCTTGTCGAAAACCTCAAGCATTTAGGGATGCATGCATGAGGTCATGTGGTGACCCAGCTTGATGCACAAGTTTAGTGGACCTTGAATCAAGGATATTCGAAAGTTGTATCAGATAAGGTATTTTAAGTTACATACTATTTTTATATAGTATAAAATTGGGTGTCAGGGTGTCAGGGCGTGGAAATGAGCTCTTGATTTGGGGAATCTAACCTAGATACTAGGGGAAACCCATGTCACCCCAAGTGGGAATTTTTTTATTGTAATTCTTTGTTATAATTGATTTTATTTCATCGATGGGTGATGAACATGTGTTGTGATGTGACTATTTTATAATATTTTCTTATGGACGGAATTTCATGTGATTTTTCAGTCATGAATCATTATAGAAACATAGTTTTATAAAATACATGCATCATGTTAGGTGCACAAGGGATGTGTGTGTGGAGTATAAAGGGTAGGAAAAATTTGGTTTTAATGCAAGTAATTAAAATGGATTATAATGATATTATGGTTATTGGTAAAAGGGGTATGTGAAAATTCATATAACGATTAGATATGTTTTCTTGATAAGTGTAAATAAGTGAATCAAACTGCTGTTGAAGTACATTGTGAAATAGAAACTATTTTGAAATGAATAGAAGGTAAGGATTATAACTGTCCAACTGTGTTATCTTTTATTAGTTGTGTCCTTATTGGGGGTGGTTGAGGTTAGTGTTTACATAATTATTGATCCCATTCAGGTAGTGTATATGAAGTGGTTTTTTTATGGATAGTAATAAACCATTGCTTATATAATGTGAAAGGTTTATATTCTGGGTTCTAAATGTCGTGGTTGTCATTATAGAGAAATTCCCCCATGAAGGTGTTTTTTCGTTGGGCGACATGAGAATGTTTCCAAAAACACTCCTCCCACAGTAGAGCATGAGATCATGGTGATACATAAATATAGAGAAGAGTATTTCAATGATAACATTTCTCATTTCATTCAGATGATGGATTTGGACCTCGAGTTGGTTGAACCAATTATTTTCAAGTTGACCATGAAGTTTCAGCTACAACAACCTACGAACATTACTAAAGAGGAATGTATAGAAATATTAGATCTTTGGATAGATTGTATCAAGACTAATTTTGATAATATTTAGACTCTTATCAGGAAGTGCGTCAAGTAAGCAACCTCTTTGTTGTGTGGCCTAGAAAATTTTTGGTTGGACACCATGGTTAAAATGGAGCAAGTTGAAAAAATGAAGAAGATTAATTTCTAGGAGAAGATCCATAATCACATCAATCTGGAGACCTTGAGGTAGGATAAGGTCATGTAAATTTAGATTTTTACCCAATGGAAAATGCCAGTTATGGATTATTCTTTTCATTTTATTAATATTTTCCACTTCATTCACACACTAGAAAGAGACGAGGTAGTTATGGTGAAATTTTTTTAGGATGGCCTCAAACATAAGATCTAGTTATTGGGGATCAACTATTATTTGAAAAGTTTTTTTTGATGTAGTAGATGTGAACCTTGTCTTAGACGGGATCCCAAAGTGATCGTTAAGAGATGTACATGTGATGTCAACCGAACAGAAAACTATTGCATCATTTGAGAGATGGAAACGTCATATTGGGAATCCCCATTAGGGAGGAAGTGAATAGAGTAATCTAGAGAGGGGTCCGACCACTCAGGGTGGAAAATTGGTGTTATATTACAATTTTGGAATGTTGTTGAACATGTGTAGAGAGTATCCCCATCAAAAATTCAAATGATGAACATTCGTAAAGAAGGCATAGTGCATAGGTTCTGCATGAACCCGATATAGTAGAAAAATGATATACTTCAGTGGTAGATGTTGACTGTTGGCTATGGTTTAGTGACTCTATAACATGAATATTGTTTGAGCTCCATGGGCCATACCAATAGGGGTGGTGGGCATCTGACTCTCGAGAAAGATCATCCATACCAGCATGGTACTACAGTTCTAGACACTCAGGTTGGAGACTATGATAAAGAAAAAGGTCATATTTATGTAGTTCATTGTACACAAAAATATGGTGAGGCATCACCATCATCCGTTTGAGGTATGATTCTTATAGCCTCCATGCTCGGTAGTTCATTATTTAATACATGCAACACACACAGATTTGTTTTGGTAAAATTTGATGTTCTACAGGCCTTATGAGTTGAAAATTATTGTGGGGTTATGTCAATCATTTTGGTTGTGACCTGAGATTATTAGATAATGTAGGGATTTTCTTTGGATGTTGGATGGTATAGATTTTTGTGGTACTTATTCATCATTGAAATTATAGTTTTCGAAATGATATTGGGTATGTATTGGGTGGCGTTGTATAAGGCCCAAATTGATTGTTACTGATGTTGGGTGAAATTATATTCTCTAAAATAATACACTTATGTCATTTTTAGTTAGTGGGATGTTCAAGTAGGCTGCACAGGGCCAATTTATCTGCAGTTGGGGGAAATCACAAACTATGTGGTTTTCATTATGCTAGATTAAAGTGGAAGGGAACAACCATTATTTCCTCCCAATGTGGAAAAATTTTAGGATGTGTTTCTTATGGATTTCTTCGAATACCACATGATATATATGTTGAGTTTACGATGGAATTTCATCTTGGGATGTAGCAAGTTGTCATTCCACCATATCCAATGGCGATGATAGAACATTATGAACATGATTTTTAGCTAGAGGACTTTCAGTGAAATTTTTTTATCTTTCCTACTACATCACCTTGGGGATCTCCGATTATATTTTTTAATAAGGACGATGTAATATTGACGATATGTGTTGATTATAGTACATTTAAGTAGATGATGGTTGAGAACTGATACACATTCCTCTGAATCATTGAATTTTTGATCAACTAAGGGGTGATTTTGAATTTTACAATAACAATTTAAGAATAGTATATCATCACAAGAGGGTGATACCTTATGATGTACGATGGACAGGTTTATAGAGTAGGTATGAGTTTTATGAGAATGTGGTGATGATGTTTTTGTTGACCAAAGAAACAATTGTGTTCATGGAAATGGTGAACTATATATTCCACCCATATATGCATGAGTTCATAGTCATCTTCATTGATGAAATTAGGGTGTACTTCAGAACTCTTGATGATCCTTCCAAACATGGTCACAATGTCCCGAGTATACTAAGACAGTATTTAAATTACACAAATCTATCTAAATTATAGTTATATAGTGATATATTTCATTTCATGGGGAACATCATATTAGAGTTAGATGTTTTGTAGGATCCATTGAATGAAAAGTTTGTCATGTCTTGGGATCATCCCCCGAATGTTTCTGATTGTTAGAGAATTCTAGGTTTGGTGGGTTATTACCAATGTTTCACTAGGGATTTCTCATATTTGGAAGCACCACTCCTTGGTTTATCAAAGAGGGGAGTTAATATTTAGTGGAAAAAGGTAAGTGAGATTACTTTTAAATTTATTTGAATTGGTTGTATACCACGCCAATTATGATCATACATGAACATGGTAAGAGGTAAACCATATTCTATGATGCATTTGGTGATGAATTTGTGGAAATGATGATACGAGATGATTGATTTTTAGTTTATGGGTAAATATAATTGTGGCCTCATGAAATAAATTATCCTACTAATGACCTTGATCCAGAGACATTGGTTTATACCATAATAGGATTAGAGGATTATTGTGGGGTGAATGGTTTATGGTGTATACCAACAATAAAATTATTATGTACATTTTCTCCCAACATGATTTAAATCTTCTACTATGGAGGTGGTTTGAGTAAAAACAACACCTCGATTTTGAGATGGTGTACAAACTGGAAAAATGGAATAGTGTTATGGATGCTCTGAGCTGGATGACTTAGAATCATGCAATTTAGGAATCAAAATCTGAGTGGAAAATGATGGCCATATTTCAGGACATTAACTTGTATATACATGATGTGCATGGGGGAATGTCCCTTGAAACTATGTTAACTAATTAAATTCTTCTCAACTGGGTCAGAGCGATTCTACATTGAGGATCCTGAGTGTTCGGCTATGAAGGAATGTTTTAAAGGTAGGCAGTCACCTTCTTATTGTACTATTGGTTATGATTTAATTGATAATGTCTTCTGGTAATGTGGTTGTACTAGTGTGTATATGGGGAAATTTATTGAATAATATTCATGAATAAATGTGGATGGTGAATCTTGGTCTGACTCATATTTATCATGATATTCGTAGGTTGTATTTGTGGCCTGGAATGAAGAATGTGATTTTAGTTTTAGGGGAAAGATGTCATACCTTTCTGCAAGTGATGGTCGATCATTAGAACCCTAATGGCTGGTTGTCTTCATTTCATATTCTAGAGTGGAACTGGAAGGACATAATTATGGAATTTGTAGTGAGTCATTCGAGGAATCATCAAGAGAATGATGTAGTATGGGTAGTCATCGACTGATTGACTATGTTGGTCAATTTATTACCATTATAGGGTACCTACATGGTTGATCAGTTGGTTGAGTTATATGTTTGAGAGATATTGTCGTTTCATTGCATTCCAAGAACCATAGTTTCAGATTCTGATCCATCTTTCACATCATGCTTCATATGGATCTTTTTGAGAAAATATATGGAAGACCTTGTCGATCTCCATTTGTTTATTGGAAGCTAGGTAATCTAAGATGATGGGACCAAGTCTCATATAGGAGACGTAAGAGAATGTTTGAATTTTTTTGAAGTGTTTGTAAATGGCTCATAGTAGGAACAATTCAGGTGAAAATTAGAACTATAGACTCTATGAGTTTATGGTGGGTGATACTAGATTTCTTCTGGTGTCTCCAATCATGGTTCACCATCTAATTTAGAAATATGGATTGTTATCACCCATGAAAATAGAAACATTCAAGATCACGGAGAGGATTAGACCAATGGTTTACTGATTGGCTATTCTATAGTGGTAGAGTGACATGAATGATGTCTTTCATTCTTGAAACTCCAATAGTATCCACTGGATCCATATCATATGATTAATGTTGAGGATGTAGATTTGGATTATGATGCCTCAATTGAGGATAATATGGTTTTTACTATGGACTGTAGTGAGAATGTATTGTGGGGAAAGATTGTGCCCTTTGTGTGAGAAATATAGAAACACGGAAATGATAGGGAATAAACATAGGAGAGAGTTTCAGATTACAAGAACTATTTCCCAATCTATTTTCATTGACAACACAGTAATTTTTTGGAATTTTAGGTCGAGGATGATCCGTCGTAAGGTGGCGAGGTTGTAAGATCCCGAACATCATGGTGGTATGTCCTAGATTTAACATTGTTTTCAATATCTTATTTTTGTATAATGAAATGGTTTTGGGTAGTATGTTCGGGGTTAGGGGTGTTCCTAATGTTCATGACATGAGGAAGGGTATAAATTGAAAAAATATGTGAATGGTACATGGTTGGAACATAGTTAAGAATACTGTGAGGAGTTTATAGGTAATTGTGTGGCCTTGGAAAAAGGATTAATGCATGGTCAGCACACTATCTTCCAAACCATACAACTCGCCTAGGTAACTGTACAACTTATCTATCCTTGGAATGTGGCTAGTGCATGGTTAGCACATGGTATGTCAAACTATATAGGTAGACCATTATCCACTATGATGTAAAGAAAAATTAATGAAATTCCATTATTTGATTCTAAACCCACACACAATATTTTCCGGTAACTTTCTCCCCTAAAACCTATTGATGAAAAAGATTTCCTAAGGGATTCCAAGGGTGATTCTCCATCATCCATAAGCTGCCTAGATTGTCATTTGGTATGGATCTATGATCTGGGTACTTCTAATCTATCTCTGACTTCTCTACATGGTTTAGGGATTGCATTCGTTTCTTATATCTGTCCCAGTCTCTAAAGCCCTTTTATCTAGTGAGATCTTGGTTGACACCTTGATGGGTGGCTGAATCAGTATCTAAGGCTTCAGTTAGTATCTTTTTCGTGAAAATATTTGAGGCAGGTGGTATAACTGTTTTATCCCATGGTTTTTTAATAGATGTTTGCATGTGGGGTTATGTTCTTCTTCCTTACATGATGTATTCTAGGGGTTATTTTAAATACATTATGTAATGAATGTATAAATAACAAATTGAACCCCCTCATGGTCTACATAGGATACACGGAGGATGAATTGAACAATTTAGGGCCACCCATGGGGTGTGTCGACCCTCCCAAACATGGTTAAAGGAAATGTAAATTGTGACATTGATTTGAGATTATGTATATCCCGTGGGGAATGTGTAATTGGTTTAATGTGAGGATTGAGAAAGGATTATTGTTAAATATTCCATTGACTATTATTTTTTATTTCAATATGCGTTGTCATTTAGGCACGGGGAATGAGAATTGGCCAAAATAGTTATGTGTTGTAAATTATCAGTGTGTTAAGGGATTATTGAGTAATATTGACTCCCATTATAGTTGATATTTTTGAGTTATTGTTAATGATATTTGGTTATTCATGGTTGTAATTTGGTTATGTGTGGTGATTTGAGATGTAAGAATGTTCACATGGATAAGTAGAGTTGGTAGTTGAAATAAGATTCTACTCTCATTGGTATAGTTGAACGGAGTCTCTAAACTCCCACCCTCAATGCAAGAGTTATGGAAGGAGATGAAGTTATCTTCCCCAAATGGTTTCATTCTTCCTAGACTATGGTTTGGAGGTGATGATAATGAAATTTTTGTTATGTGTTTTCCTAGTGATATTAGACTTGATTTTTTCACATATGCCTTTCGTTTATAGAACATGCCTAATCCATTAAACTCATGAAACGGTTTAAGTAAGAACTGAGATGTTATACATAATGAATCAAAATTTAAGGGTGGATTATCATATGGGATACCTCATTACTATTGTCTACATAAATTTTAATTTATTTACTAATAATTATTCAGAAATTACATGAACTATTTCTTTAGACAATATATTATCTATACAACATTGGTGGTATCCTACTGAGTTGAACGCACACCCAGGTCGGGCCATAATTGGGTACCGGAGCGGACTCTACAATTTCGAGTCAGGAAAAGCTAAAAGGTTAGCTGTTCGAAAGTTAAGTCGGATCGTGGATGGGCATCAGTGAGGTTCTGGACGTGGAGTTTTTACCATTTTGGGGATTCCACTGTGTTCTTTACTTTGGGTTTTTTTCATAGTATTATTGATGACAAGTCATCCATACTGTTGGTTGTAATTTGTACCATGTTTCATTTTTATAATTTTTACTTAGGCATGTTCATTGATTACTCTATGTTGTTTCGGATTTCCTATATATTTACTCATGTAATGATGTTATAGTCTCCCAATATGACTTTTACACCCTCACTGTTAGTATGAAACCTCTGGCATATAGGGAGGCTCCCATGAGTCAATGTGGTGACTCATCTCGATGCAATAGTTTAGTGGCTCCCTGGTCGGGGAAGTTACACATAAACTTATAAAAATAATTTTTAAGTACAAAATAATTGCCTTTTTTTCAAGAAACCCTCACAAACTACAAGAATAATCCTTATAAAGCATATAATGACCCTTTTCATGTAAATAATGATCCTAATATATTTTGGTAGAATACTTATAAATTCATTCCATTTTCATTTTTTATCTTTAGTTATGAAATTAATCCACTTGAAATATTTTTAATCCTTACGTAAATTCAACGAGTTTTCCAATTTTCAAGTTACAATCACAATATTTCAAAAATAATAAAATAATTATAATGTCACTTCCCATTTACTCAAGTCTGAAGAATCACATTTAATCACATATTAACTGTTGTAAAATAGAAACTATAAGAATAATTCCAAATTAATTTAATGAATTTAAAATTTATTTTTAATAATTTAAATTATATTTACATAAATTACCATTTCCCATGTATTGCAACATCAATATCATTTACTCTATCATTCATTATAGAGAATTTATTCTCTAAATATTTTATCATTCATGGTTTAAAAATTAATACATAATTTTTTCATACATTGAACACAATGTATAAAAACATTAAACCTCCTTTAATCAATTTTCTATGATCATCATATTGTATATGTCTATATAAAGATTTAATGTTCATTATATATTTTGAAAACTTTATTTTACAATATCAACCAATATTCATCATTAATTCATAATAAGCTTCTATGATAATTATATGTAAATAGGTTATTAAATAAATTATCCTCACAAGGTATTCAGGGATATAAAATTAATTATTTATTCCAAATTAGATGGGAAGAATCATCATATTGGTAGTAATTATTCATCCCCAGTCACACAGAACTACCAAACACATTTAAATTCTTTCAAAACTATATTATAAAAATTTTCAATACATTTATTACATCATCATTGATATTACTCTAAGGTTGTTAAATTAACTAAAAGAAAAATGTAAAATCCATATATTTGAAGACACATTCACATTATTACATTAAATAGTGGAATCTCATTTAAAATATATTTTCTAACATACCATGTAAATTAAAATAAATGAAGTTAAATTAATATTAATTTCTTGACATATAAAATACATTATATGAAATATTTATAATTCTCTATGTCCAAACATAACTCTAGTAAACACATTTACATTATATTCTACAAAATATTTAATATGTAATTTTACAACGATAAACATTTATTTTAATAAGAAATATTATATATTATATGTTTGTATAGTTTTCCTAAAATATTTTTTATTCAATAAGTATATCATTTATTAGTAACGATAGAACAACACTTTTATTTAAAAAAAATATGTATACACTCAACTAATCTTAATAAAAATATATTATTTTTATGTTCTTCCAAAATTATGTAATATAAAATGATAAATCCAAAAACTTATTTATTTAATTATTTATCCAATATGGTTATTAAAAAATAATTTTTTGAAATTAATATATATTGTCTTATTGTTTAAAAGATATAGTAATATATGTCCCTAATTTAGTAAAATCATACATTTATTTATTATTTTACATTCCAATATTATATGTCATAATTATTTTCATTACTGTATCATTGAAAACAACATGAACTATATATCCATATATTGATTTTTATCTCCTCAGTATTAATTTCTGTTTAATGTATATAGTTGGTATCCTATACCCTATAAACAAGATAATTTATTTCTATAATGCATATAGATGACCTGGACGTCCTATAGAGGATAAAATATACGTAAATAAAAAACATAATATATATTATTTTGGAATCGTTACTGATTCATTTAAAGATAAATTGGAATTGATGACCTTCTATGGCTTCATCAAAAAATAATTACTTTTGGTTCCTCAATTTAATGTTTCTTCATTAACATTATGTATTATCGATATACAATCAATATAACACTTGAACATAGATATCATATTCTCTATACATCTATTCTAAATAAATTGAAATTAATAGGTCACACCTATTTTTTAATAGATTAAAATTGTGAAGATCAAACATTATCTCATAACATAATAATTTATTAAACTAATATTATCATTAAAGAATCCTATAATCTCACAATGTGATAGATATATCCAATCCTATTAATTGTTTGAGTGGAAATTTAAATTCCAGAAATAAATAGTCATATAATTCATTTTAAACCAAATATAACTCATTATATATAAATATATGAATCCAGATACACTTATTGAGTGAGTTAAACATGTAGTTACGATTGAATGTCTTTTTGTAACACATATTTAATCCTCTTAAGAATAGTCCACGGCATTAATAATCCTAGGAGTTATTTATACTAATCTGATCCCTTCCAATTTTTTATATTAATGTTATAGTTTATGATGATAGTTTTATTTATTTGTTATATAATCTTTTATCAGATGATGTCCATATTTTAATTAAATTTAATTAGATTATTTATTTAAAATTATCCAAATAAAATTACGACCCTATTCAAATTCATCATAACAGAAATTATTATATGATCTATATTTCACTAAATTATGGGTATCTAGGTAATTTTTCATTCTAGAAAACAAATATATTTGAAAGGATCAAGATAATACTATATATGACTATTTGAGAGTTGAGTGGACATAACTTTTCCCAATACACCAAATGGTTAAAAAAACTCAATTTATCCGGTATCGTTACAAAATTAGTTATATAATTAACTATTTAAAAATAAATATACCATGAACAAATAACCAAACAAATACTATCAAGTTATTAAATGTTATCCATATAAAATATAATCAATTAGGAACCATCTTTGTTGTGACTTGTCCCGTTGGATGATCGAGGTCTCGAATAGGACTTCCTTAAAATAAATGTAACTGTAATATCCCAGGTTAATAATGAGTAAGAAAATTTCATATTTATTAATATTTTTGAATTTAATATTAATTTTACATTAATGGGGATACTATGATTGGATGGAATACCCGATACGCAATAATGTGTTTCTTTGAAATCTTACGTTTCACACAATGCTGTGTTTTACTAAAAAATAATAAAATAATATTATTATTTTAAATAGTAGTTAATGCCTAGCCGTTGTAATGGTAGGAATGAACAAAACTAATTATAATATGATTTTACATGTATGTTAAAAGTTTTTACATTTCTCTAACAAAATTTAGATGCTTAAAATGTGAATGATTCTAATTATAAGAATAATTTATTTTAAAGGGTTGATTTACAACCCTATAATGGAGCACCCCCTTTAAATCTATTTTTGGCCACTTTTATGTATTATTTTTGATAAAATAATATTCCTATTGAGAACTGAGACATCAAAATTCACTTTGGGTAAATTGTTTTTATTTTTATGATAAAATTCATTTTTTGATGAATATTGAAAATAATGTTTTTTAATTCAAATCTGCATTTTTGTCTAATTTATTTAAATGGATAGATTATCTTTTTAATTGTTTTAAATGTGTAATTAGGTTATATTTTTACGATTAATTCCAATGGTGTTCATTGGAATTAATTTCTCCTTGAAATTTGACATAAACAAGTGTTAATCTTCTAATACTTATTGTTTCTTAAAAACACGCTATTTGTTTTGAAAATGGGAATTAATTTTAAATTAATTAATTAAACTTATATGTATTTAATTTTGTTAAATATAATTCATTTTGGAATTCTAAATATCAAATTTAACTTAGTCTGATGATTTAGTATTTTTCTGAAAAACATAAATGTTTTATGAATTGTGAAACCACATAGTAATAGTAAAAAAAACTGTATTATTCATTTAAATGAAATTTCACCTATTTTGAGAATTTAATTTCGAAAATCTCACATACATGTTTGTTATTAGAAAATAAAATGTGGTTCAATAATATGAAAATATGTTTTGGTGAAAAAGTAACTTTTGACTTTTATTTACTAATGTTAAATGTAAATATGGTAATTCAAGGTAAAAAGAATATGATAATAACACCAAATTATATTAACACTTATTGTAGCCCTATTGTATGAGTAACTAATGACCATTATAATCCTTGAGTTTATTTGGGGACCCCATGGATCCACTTATGAATGATAATGATATATTATTTTAATTAACATAATGTAAAGGCAAAATTGACATAACGAAAATCTTTTAGTAAATAAATTTTTACAAGGGGTTATATAAGTCATATTTTCGACTATAAATATTATTTGGAAATATAAAAAGGATTAATAAATCATGGTATTTTTATTTTTATTTTTATACATCAAATAAATTAAATTATATATGACAAAATAATGATGCAGTATTAAACTCATTAATAAATGATTTAAATAAGTATGATTATAAATATTAAAAAAACATCCAAAACTGGTCCAATTTTAATATAATGATTTTATTTCCACCATTATTCATCTTAAATTCTAATTTATTTTTTTGGACCTTTAGAAACCGAATATCATTATTTAATAAAATAATATTTTCACACCTTCCAAAAGAGCCCCTCCTCCCCCTTATAAAAGGACACCAATTCTAACCCATTCCTCACACCTCTCAAGCCCCTTAGCTCATCCAAAACCTGACCAAATAATCAATAAATATCCCCTATTACTCATAGAATCCTTAAAATATGCAGAAGAAACTTCATGAATCCTTTTTGGTTCAAACAAAAGGAAGTTGCCCAAATTAAATGTAAGAGTTTCTCTTAAATTAAAAGTTTTATTTTTTTTTATTTTACTTCTCCAACCCATTATACACTTTTTATTCATTTTTTTATAACAAAACCAGTATCATAAATATACTAGGATGTTTTTATAATAATTATTATAACAACACATACACACACCTCCATCAAATAGAATAAAAAACA
This sequence comes from Viscum album, assembly GCA_963277665.1. Lineage (NCBI taxonomy): Eukaryota > Viridiplantae > Streptophyta > Magnoliopsida > Santalales > Viscaceae > Viscum > Viscum album. The sequence goes on from OY728160.1 coordinate 523,540,856, forward strand.
TATTGTTTCTGTGGATGGAAAACTAACGCCTCACGAAGCGATGATTGTTCGATTATCTTCATCCACCTAACATGGCATCCAATAAGATAGATATATATTTATATTTTATGTATATTATTTTTATGTTTTACTTATGTTTCTTTATTATTTATTAATATCATAAATTTATGTTTTCCAATATGGTTAAACGTGATAATTTCATTTGAGGAAGTGCAGACTACCACCCCCACAATTTGATATGATTTTTCATGACATACATAGAACATATAATGGAAGAATTTAATAAAATTATTTATCATAAAATATTTATTATATTTTAATACAATTATAATAAACAAATGTATCATTATGTTTTCATTCCTTTAAATATAAAATACAAATGAAAGTAGCGTTCATGCGTACGTACGACATACTGTCTCCAGGAATGGTGTGTTTTATTTCATAACTCCAAATGATATGGTATATTATAAATACATTTACAGAGGATATATATGATATATATTATATAAATACATTTATATCATTCCATATATAATGTAATTTTGACCACATGGACAAATTGTAATTATAATAAGTTTATTTTTTACTCAATTTCTGATCTTCGAAAAAATATCCAATATGAACTCAACTAAATAACTTGTTGTTATTGAAAGATAATAAGTGAAATATAATGAATAATAAACTTTCAAAATTATCTTAATGAGGCAGTGATTAACATAAGTTTATTATTCATGAATAACACGGAACATACAAGTCAAGTAGGACATGAGGTAAGAGATTTCTTGTCTCACTTTTAATTCTGTGAGATTTCCATTGCCTGCCACTTATTAATTGCATTTGGTGTATAGTGTACATAAATTGGATATATATTATCATTATTATCATTATATTCATGGTATTATGTTATTAATTTGGTGGTTTTTAACTTTTGGTCATACGACTCAGTTGATTAAAATGTGGTAAAGGGTTTCATCTCACTTTTGATTCCCGTGAGTTTCATGCTATATTTTCCACTATTTCCTTTTGTATGATGTATGTACTGCCCATGATTTTACTCATTGTGTTATATAATTTCATTTATGAGTATTTAAATTTTCATTTTATGTTACTTCTTTCATGCGGTGTATGTTTTGAATGTTACAAAATCGGTAAGGGAACCTTTCACCCTTCTCTTTTTAAAAGACATCTTTTTGTTATGTCTTTTAATTTACATATTATTATGTTGGGATATGTTCTTAAATATCCTTATTGTTTTAAATTTTATGTCTATGTGAATATATACCCTTTTATATCATCAACTAATTTTATGAATTTTAATGTGACACTATTCGGCTTTTATATTTTTGCAAGGGAACTTCATAACCCAATTTCAATTCTTTGGAAAAAACATGTACTTCCTGAATATGTAATCCTATGAATATGTGTGAACGTCCTCTGATTATTTTACACTTAATATCCAATTATATTGTGTGTATTTATATATATGAAACATAATTATGTGATTGAATTATCCTTAATTTAAGGATACCGTCTTTATAGGGTATTTCATCTCAATTTACATTTCCATTGGGAATTCGTTGTTTTTATGAACCAATTAACTCCTATATGGTGTATATACTATCCTTTTTCATATTATATCATGAATATATTTATTCTCATGATATTATAAAGTTTTTACTAAATGGTATTTCTCAATTAGTTTTATTCAAGTGTCTCTCATTTTGTTAAAAAATATTTTACTAAAATTTCATTTTAAATGTTTAAAATATTTTTTATTCTAAATCATTATATTAGTTGTCCAGATTTAAAAAATGGATTTGATTATTTATTTATATGGGAAATAATTTTTTAATATTATAATTCCATTAAATTCTTCAAAGTGGTATGGGACACTTTGAATCAAAGATCCCTTTTTAAATGGTTTATGAAAATGGATTGATTATTTCAATATCTTGAAATAACTTCTGGTGATTGAAAATGAAGAGTTAATAGTGAAATGTTTATATTTGTAATATTTTATGTTTTATAATGGTAAATGGAAATTTTATGGGTGGGTACATGATAAACTATATGATGGTTGGTTCTGTGATAAACCAAGATGGGTGGTTACATTTTAACCTCAATGCATTGGGTATGGATGTTGATCGTATGATTATTCCATTTAGTAATATTTGTGGAAGTCGACTGTATGGTTATTCCACATAAGAATTTTTATGTCCCAGGTTACCTTTATATGTAATATGTTCTTTATATAGGTTTTATTTTAATATTTTGGTTAAAAATGTGTATGAAATGATCTTTTATTTGGTAAATCATATTTACTATATCATAAAGGGGAAAAGAATTATTTATGATAATGTTTTAGTGGCTTACTTGCTTTTTTGAAAATATAATAGTTTTCCTTCATTTTGTATCCTTTAATGAGCTTGTTATGGTCATCCCATGTTTTTGAAATGTTTTTCACATGACATAATATGTAATAGGATCATTCATGCGATCAAGTAAAAGTCATGTTGTCTTAAACATAGAACTAGACATGACTCTTTTTTTTCAATAGTTATTGTTTTGTGATGAAAATGGAAACTGAGTATAAGTTTATACATTGTATTTTTTTTAAATGAAATTCAATAGTTATGGCCTAATTCTATAAAACTCTAAACCTGAAAATATCCCTAATGTGAATTATTCATTTAATTCATCATTATGTAATGTTTTAAGGTTGGGTACTTATAGTTAGTATTATAGGTTGGTTTAGATAACATTATGGGTTATGGTATTTTTGAAGCATAAGTCACAAAACCAAAATGGTTAGCATTTCATAATGATTCTTAGTTATTTTGAACGTGTTTAAGATAAAATTAATAAGTATTTACACTCCTCATAAGATATTATATGATGATTTTACTCATATACTCATACTGACCTTTTTGGTTTTATTAAATGGATGGATCTAGCAGGCACCAAAGTAACAGTGGAAGTGAAGAAAAATGTGATGGTTTTATGAATGATCAATTGAATTAAATGAGAGTTACAATGATAACTCTTGTGTTTATTCTCAACCAACTATTTCGAGACATGATTGACAACCTGAACCTTGGTGATTTTTATAAGGAATCATATATGTGGGAAACAAATACATACGGAATTTCAGAAAATAATCATAAAGGTAGGAATGTTCAAAAACTGATGTGTCAAGGATGTGGATAGAAACACCTAGAAAATTTTTTCAAAGGGATATGAAGATTCTATATATGTGGGAATGGTGTTTTTAAATCAAGAACATGCCATAGAAAAAGGACACATCCAGTTGACTCTAAGAAGGGGAAGAAGTTCTTTTTAAGGGATCAATTGAATGTTTCAAATGTAGTGTGCATGGTCATTATAAAAATAGATGTCCTATAAAGATGTTTTTGGAATGAGATCATTAAGAGCATACAAATATATGTTTACAAATACATAATTCCATTCTACTTGAGGATAAAGAAATAGATAATGACCAATGAAAAGTATGGATAATTTCTTAACATATATTTTGACATTATTGAATCTTAGGATATGATTCATAATATTTTATAGTAAAGAAGTATTTAAAAATAAGTTTGTAATTATTGGTTGAAGGATCATGAAGAATGTTGAATGAGTAAGAAGACAAAATATACGTAATTCAAGAGTTATGGTAGATTTTAGGATGGTGAAATGCATAAAAGTACTAAGGCTCTTTTGATGATGGGATTACATTAGAAGACTTTTTATAGTATGTGTAACCCTGATGTTTGATATATGAAAATTTAATTCAAGGAATAATTATCTTCTCTTTAGTGGATATAGTTATAAAGAACAATTTGGGTTTATATCATCATTGAAATTGATGCAATTATAGGTTAATACATTTTGGGATGAAAAATGAAATTCATTAGATAACCATTTTCGTTAAAATTGTTATGGTTATTTTTGATGAATTTATCTCTTTCTGGGAATGTTAAAAAATTATATAGTTTTTGAAAACAGACAACATGCAGACCAGGTGACAACTCATCTTGTCAGACAAACCTGTGGGAATCAAACCCACAACCAAAGTGTGACTAGGATTTATCGCCTACCAATGGACTACGTGAAGTCCCTAGTTTGTATAAGTAATTATTTTTTTATATGATCTTATGAATAAGTTTATTTTAGGTTGTTTTTCGAAATTACAAACCTATCATAGATAATATGTGATTCGGTTAATTACACTTCAGTATGATACTTAAAAAGTAGTCGATGTTATTTGGAGATAAATGTTAAGATTTACTGTAGAAGACTATGGGATTAATTTCTTCTGAGTTCTGGTTTTCAATTTAGTTTCGAATATATTTAATAATTTAAAAAAATGTTGTTGATTGAATGGTATTTGTTGTATATAGGGTACTGTTTGTTGAATATTGGAGATTAGGAATAATAATTCTTTTTATAAAAAATTTTCCTTTTTGGGATTATATTATATTTTAATAACCATTTTGGTTTTGGTTATGGTCTAAATACATGAGAAATATATAGTTCATATTTTGTGAATTATGTGATTCTCTCGAAGACGATTATAGCGCTTTTAATGTGAAAAAATTCATCCTGAATACTCATAATTTGGGGAGAATATGAGTTTCTAAAATAAATCTAGTAAAGGATAAAATTCTATATGATAAGTATGTAAGATTCCTTATGTTTTTAGTTAATCACATAAATTAATTTCTAAAAATTATGTAAAGTAATTTAAAAGAAAAACATTATTCGTTAAATTTTCCTACTGGGGAATCCAAGACTGTTTACCAATGACATGTTTTTGATTTTCTAGTGGTTTACATTAACCTAACCATGTTTTCAATCGTACTCCATCAGAACTTGATGGTTTATTTTCTCTCCCATATCCATGTTTTCCTACATGGAATCATAGTATGGGATTATCTTGGGTGACCTTTGTAATTACCTTTCTTAATTTTGATGTAATGTATTTATTGACTCTTTTTCAGATTTTGGACTTTAAATTAAGATTCCAAGCACAGTTTTAAAATTTCGAGGACGCAATTTCCAAAAGGGGGGAAGGATGTAACATCCCAGTTAAATAATGAGTAAGAAATTATCATATTTATAAATATTTGTGAATTAAATATTAATTTTACATTAAAATGGATGCTATGATTTGATTGAATACCTGATAGGAAATAATGGGTTTCTTTGAAATCTTACGTTGCACACAATGCTGAGTAATACTAAAAAATAACAATATTATATTATTATTTTAAAGAGTAGTTAAAACCTAGCCGTTATAATGAAGAGAACAAACAAAACTAACTAAAATATGATTATACATGTTGGTTAAATTTTTTTATATTTATCTAACAAATGTTAGAGGCTTAAAATGTGAATGAATCTAATTTTAAGCATAATTTACTTTAAAAGATTGATTTACCACCTTTTGATGTCGAACCCTCATTAAATATAGTTTTGGTCACTATTATATGTTTTTTTGTGAAAATAAATTCATACTTAGAAGCGGGATATCAAAATTCACTTTGGGTAAAATTTTGGTATTTTCCATATAGAATTCAGTTTATTGATGAATAGTGAAAGTAATGTTTTTTAATTCAGATATGCCTTTTAATATAATTTATTTATAAGTATTGATTATATTTTTAATTTCCTTTAATGTTTTATTAGATTATATTTTTACCATTTAATCAAATTGTGGTCATTGGAATGAATTTATATTTGAAATTGGAAATAAACAAGTGTCAATCTTTTGATAAATATTGTTTCTTAAAAACACCCTATTGTTTTGACAACGAGAATTAATTTTAAATTAATTAATTCAATATATATGTTTTTCATTTGGTAAAATAGACATAATTTTTGAAGTTGGAATATAAAATATAGCTTAGGATTAATTTTTGGTATTTTTCTAAAAAGCTTCAATTTTTGATGAATAGTGAAACCACTTAGTAGTAGTTTTAAAAATTGAATTTTTCATTTAAATGAAATTTTACGTCTTCTTTAAATCTAATTTAAAAAATCATACATACATGGTTGTTATTAGTAAGTAAACTTTGGTTCAATAAGATGAAAATATATTTTGGTGAATAATAACTTTTGACATTTATTTATCATAGTTAAAGGTAAATATGATAATTCTTGGAAAAAAGAATATGAAAATAAAACCAAATTACCTTAACACTTGTCCTAACCTTATTGGATGACAAATGGACGACTATGAGAATACTTGGGTTGATTTTTGGTCTCCATGGAGCCACTTATGATTTATAATGACACTATTTTAATTAACATAATGTAAATGCGAAATTGTCAAAAACAAATATCTTTTAGTAAATCAATTTTTAGATGGGTTTATATAAGTTATATTTTCAACTAAAAATATTTTTTGGGAAGATAAAATGATTTACTACATCATAGTATTTTTATTATAATTTTTAGACATCAAATGAATTAAATTATATATTACACAATAACGATGCAGTATTTACCTCAGTAATAAATGAATTAAATAAATAAGAATATAAATATTAAAACAAATTCTAAAACCTGTCCAATTATTTTTGGATGATTTTATTTCGAACAAGAGTCATATTATCTTCGAATTTAATTAGTTTTGGACGTTTTGAAACCGAATTTCATTATATAATTAAATAATATTTTCACACATTCCTAAAGAGCCCCTCGCCCCCCTTATAAAAGGACACCACTTCTAACCCATTTCTCAGACCCCTCAAGACCCTTGGCTCATCCAAACCATGAAAAAATAATCTCTCAAGATCTCCCTCTTACTCCTATAATCTTTACCTCATACATAAGGCACATCAATAAGTCATTTTGGTTCAAACCTAAGGAAGTAACCCAAATTAAATGTAATAGTTTCTCTTAAATTCTTTTGTTTTATTTTGTTTTATTTTACTCCTCCATCCCACTAAACTCTTTTTATTCCTTTATTTTATAACAGAAATAGTATAATAACTATTCTTGGATGATTTCATAATATGGATTCAAACTACACTTACACACACCTCCATCTAATGGTTGAAGAACATATTGTTTCTATGGATTGCAAACTAACACCTCACGAAATGATGATTTCTTGATTATCTCCTACTACCTTACATTGTAGACACTATGATGGAACTATATTTATATTTGATCTATATTCTATTTATGTTTTCTTTATACTTCTAAATTATTCTTTTATACCATACCTTTATTGTTTCTAATACGGTTAAACGCAAAAATTTCATTGGAGGAAGTGCAGACTACCGCCCCCTCTAGGTGATATGATTCGTTCAGGACATACATGGAACGTATAAAGGATGATTTTAATGAAATAATGTAACATAAAATATCATCTGATATTTTACTATAATTATAATATACCAATTTTCTGTTATGTTTTCATTCCATTAAATATAAAATATAAATGAATGTAGCGTTCATGCGGACATATGACTTACATTCTCCACGAACAGTGCGTTTAATTTTTTACCTCCAAATGATGTGTAATATTATAAATACATATAAACTGAATATATATGATATATATGACTTATTAAAAAGTTATATCATTTTGGAGATAATGGACTTTTGACCACATGGACAAATTGTAATTATAACAAGTTCATTTTTGACTCAATTTCTGAAAATCGATAAAATATCCAAGATGAACTCAAATAATTAACTAGTTGTTATAGAAATATAATAAATGATATAAAATGAATAATAAACATTAAAAAATTTCTTTATTAATTATATATTTTCTTGAGTTTATTATTCATAAATAACACAGAACATACGATTCAAGTAGGACACGAGGAAAGTGATTTCTTATCTCACTTTTAATTCTATGAGGTTCCATTGTTTACCACTTATTCATTGCATGTGGTGTATTCTGTACTGACATTTTATATATATTTTCATATTTATCATTATATTCCTGGTATTCTTTGATTCATGTGGTGGTTATTAACTTTTGTTCATATGACTCAGTTTATTACAATGGGGTAAAGGGTTTCGTCTAACTTTTTATTCATGTCAGGTTCATTCTATATTTTCCACTATTTCTTTTTGTGTGGTGTATGTACTGCCCATGATAGTACTATTTGTCTAATATTAATTCAATTATGATTATTTACATCTTCATTGTATGATCCTTCTTTCATGAGGTGTTTGTTTTGTATGTGACAAATCGGTATGGGATCCATTCACCCACCTCTTTTTAAAAAACTTCTTTTTTATATGTCTTATAATTTACATCTTATTATGTTGGGATATGTTCTTATATATCTTTATTTTTATAAATTTTATGTCCATATGATGAGATATCATTTTTATCTCATCAACTCATTTTCTGAATTTTAATGTGACGTCGTTAGCCTTTCAAATTTTTGCAAGGGAACTTATAAACCCAATTTCAATTCATTGGGTTATACTTTTAATTATTTAATATGACATCCTATGAATATGTGTGAATTAAATATGGTTGGTTTACACATAATATCAACTTATATTGGGTGTATTAATATTTTTCACACATAATTATGTGATTTATTTATCCTTAATTTATGGATACCGTATTTATAAAGGATTTCATCTCAATTTACATTTCCATTGAGACATCATTGTTGTTATGCACCAATTCACTCTTATATGGTGAATATACTATCCTTTGTCATATTATATCATGAATACCTTTATTCTTATTATATAATAAGGTTCTGAATAAATTTTATTCCTAATTATTTGTATTCTAGAGTCTCTCATGTTGTTGAAAACTCTTTAACAAAAATATCATTTTAAATGTTTTAAAGAATTATTAATATAAATATTTATCTTTAATGTCCACATTTTAAAAATGGTTTTGAGTATTTATTTATATAGACATTAATGTTTTAAAATTATAATTCCACTAGAAGCTTAAAAGTGGCATGGTACACTTTGATTCAAAAATATCTTTTTAAATGGTTTATGAAAATGGATTGATTATTTCAATATCTTGATATTACCTCTAGTGATTGAAAATGAAATATTATTAGTGAAATGTTTATATTTGAAATATTTTATGTGTTTTGATGGTTCTTGGAAATTTTACGGGTGGTTAACTGATAAACCATATGACAGGTGGTGTTGTGATAAACTAGGATGGGTGGTTAAGTTATAACCTCCAATGCATTGGGTATGGAGGTCGGCCATATGGAAATTTCATTTAGTGATATTTTTCGAAGTCGACCGTATTGTTATTACACATATGAATGTTTATGTCCCAGGTTTCCTTTATTTGTTATGTGTTATTTATATGGGTTTTATCATAATATTTTGGTTACAAAATGGTAAGCATTGATATTTTATTTAGTGAAGTGTATTTACTAGTAAATAAAGGGGAAAAGTATTACTTGTGATAAAGTATTCATGGATTACTTGTTGTTTTGAAAATATAACATTTTCCCTTCTTTTTGTATCTTTTACTGATATTTAAATTCTTATCCCAAGTTTTTGAAATTTTTTCACAGGATATAATGTGGAATAGGGTCATGGATTGTATCAGGAAAAAGTCATGTTGTCTTAAACATGGAACTAGATACGGCTATTTTTTTCAAAAGTTCCTGTTTTGTGAAAAAAATGGAAACTGTGTAGAAGATTCTACTTTGTATTTTTTTTCAAATGAAATTTAATAGTTAAGGCTTAATTCTCTAAAACTCTAAACCGGAAAAGATCCTTAATGTGAATTATTCTTTTAAAATCATTGATTTTGTTATATTTACGTCCGGGTCCATATAATAACTATTTGAATTAAAAATAAGATTTAATATCTCTAAATCTGACTCATGTTATCCCGTACTTGTTTTCATGTGTCTATATTTTTTTATTTAAAAACAATTCCATCCACTAAATTAATAATGTTCACCAGCACTAATGTGACCATTTTATATTACCCAATATTATTGTTACTCATCAAGAGGTTTAATACATATATATTTAAATTATATAAATTCATCTTAGGTATTTCATAAACTAATTAATAAGATAATATTTAGAACTATGTGTCTTAGAAATCCTAACATGAGTATTCATAAAGAGAATGATAGCCACCAAAAACAATTCTATAATAAGAAACAAGCATCATAGTTTTTGGGAATTTAAAATAAGAGTTTTTATACCTATGAATTCTTAACTCAATATTTTTTTCAGTCATCATACCTTTAATACTTGATATACAGAAAATAAAAAAATCACTTATCTCAAGAAACTAACATTACAAATAACATGATCATCTTAGATGAAAACTAAATCTACAAATCATACCTAGTATATAAGACATTATATGCACAAATAATAGTCTCACGAAGTATATTAACAATATTAAATAAATTTTACAAAAAATAATTTTATAAAAATTATAAAAATAATGAATTAAAAGGAAATAAATTTTCAATAAATTTACATTTCACATAAATATACATGCGATAAAAATTTATGAAAAATAAATAATAAATTATAATAATAAGAACTATATAATTTATCTATTAATTATAGAAAATAAATATTCTTGATTACAAAAAAAAATTATTTTCAATTGGAAATATGAAATACATTATATTATTAATTATATGCTAATTTATTTTAACTTTTTGATATTAGATGAAAAATAAAAAATCTCTATTTCAATAATATGAATATCCAAATTTATAAAATGAAATTAAATTAATTTTTAATAATTCTTAATTAAATTTAAAATCATTCATTTGTTCTCTTTTTTTATAAATGAAAACCCTTAATATAATAACTATGGTTTTCTATGAAAATCCATTTTTTTGTTAGATAAGGAATCCAATAAGATTGGGTTAATGGTAATTTAATATTAACACTTTAAATGATGGAATTTTTATTAAGAAATTGTTTAGATGAATTTAATATATTAATTGTAATATGTTTATAGTAAATTAATTTGTAAAAAAATTATAAATTAATAAATTTCTGAAAAAAAAAACATATAATTTTGTTAAACCTATAAATTATTTAATCTAAATCCCTTATGAAGATATTTTAAAAAATATAAGTTATAAAACATATGTACCAATTAAGTATCAGTTGTAGGATATGATAGCTCAGTCATGGGTGATAGACAATACATATAATATCATCCAAAAAACATGATATATAATTTTACCATAATGTATGACAAATAATTATATTTGATGATAAATACAGAAATGTTAAATTCCATGAGATTCTTTATTATTGAACCCCATGTAATATAGCTATTGCCAAATAATATTACATGAATACATTTGGTAGGATTAATCAAAAATCAATAGAATCATAGTGTATCCCAATTATGATATCTTATATTGTAGGTCTAAATTAAATTTAGAAAAAACATACCAATCATATTTCATGACACGAATCATTGTTGGAAAATGATTTCAAAATCTAATATTTTTAAAACTATTTCATGAATCAAAATCTTTGGTTAGGGGTTTTATCCACTGATATGTTTCTATGGGATTATTCCCCGTTAAGAAATATTGAAAAATTCAATTAAAACAAAAAATCACTATTACATTATACCATTGACTATGAAATCCTTTGATGCTATAAATGAACATGTGTACCATGGGTCATTCAATAATATTATTGATTCCTTTTATATATGATTAGTAAATATAACCAAGGATAAATTATTCAGATAATCCATATGAATTGCATTAATGGATTTCACAAAATTATAAAAATGTATTGGGAATGATATTTTAATTTAAAATTATTTTCAAATGTATCATTTGAAATATAAAAGAGGAGAATATAACTTTTTAGAGAGAAGTGTTTTGTCTAATGATCACTTCAATATATCACACCAAGTATACTAATGGCCTAGATTACTAAATATATGATATAAGGTTTCTCTTTGATCCATTAATTTACTAAAATAATATAAATACATTTAATGACTTTTGATATGTTCAATATATTCAAATTTTATGAATAATCTCCAATCAATTTCACTATAATGAATAATTAATTAAATATTGTCAAATGTGTAGGAGAAACCCTTAATCTTGAGAAATAATCGTATTTATAGATGAATGATAATATTTGATTAATGTAACTATGAATAAAAATGTAATTGTATATAACTAGATAATTTATTATTATTGATTTAATTGAATCCTTAAATATTTAATATAGATAACAAATGGTATAATAAATTAAAAATTTATTTTCCCAACTCTAGGAGAAACCCTAACATATTATACAATATAAAATTTGGTTACTGAATTATTCCCCCATGATAATTAAAAGATTAAATCCTTATTGGTGGAAAAATGGAAAAATTTTATGGATTTATTATTCATGCATCAAAAATTTTGTTTTCTATAATAAAATAATATAAGATGATGTGCTATCCTTGAATGAATAAACTACTTTTATGGGTGATGTATGGAGTCATGTTTTTTAGGGTGGTAAACTCTTAATTATATTATATTTTTTTTGATGATTTGTTTTTTATTACAAATAAAGAGATTTGGATTCGTACTATTTTTTTAATTCCCAAAAAAATGTATTTTAAGATTTGATACATTTTCAAGAATGGGTTTCTATTCTCAATTGAATGTTACGATAGGGTAAATGTAAAACACTGTATTTTCAATGTTTATAGGATATATAACATGTTGCAACATAGTGGTGTGACATGGTAGTCTTTTGGGGGTATATCCACTATGTGACCCTAGATTCAGGCCCTATAAGTCATTCTAGAGGTTTTGTTGGTGGGATTTTACATGGGAGTTCACTACACTATAATATTGAGGCCATGTCATAATATTATCATACTTTTAAGAGGCATAAATGTATCCTTTTGGGTTATTCTGTGGAGGTGTGGCATGTGGGTCAAACAACCATCCTTTTAGTATAATTCTACCCCATAGTTGATATTCCACAACATAGTGTGTTATATCAAAAAGGGGTTATGGAATCATCGACATGGGAATCGTGTGGTATGTTGCTCATTTTTTTAAATTTCAATTTTAAATTTCAGTAGCAGTTCTTTTATTAACCCACCCATTTGAATACTCTAATTAGGTAACTCAAATGAATTTGAAAACCACTATTAAATATCTATTTTTAACCACATGGTGTTCAATTGATATTGGTGTTTCCAAACATTTTCACCAAATGAATTCTAAGATAAATCACCCTCTTCTTTCAATTATATTTTCATCTTGTTCTCACTTATGTTGTCCTATAAAGCAAAGGATTTTGATAAATGATATTTTTTCATCAAATTGAAATCACATTTATTATTTGGTAATTCATGTTTATGTTTTATATAAGTACTTGAATTAATATAATCATGTTTTTGTTACCATTTTCTATATTCTATATATCATATTGGTTTTTTCATTATTAATCCTATAAAATTTTCATGAAAATTCTATCTCTTTAGAGATGTAATTTTAGGATTTTTCATATCATAGAGCTATGAGAATTTTAGCAGTGGAACACAGCTTGTTTTATAATCATTTTTTTCATTATAGAGTTTATTGGTGAATTTTGAATCAACAATTCCATTATAGAATATTATTAATAATTACATTATTAATTACTTTAATGATGTCTATTGAAGAGATAGTTTTCTGTGAATTGAAATAATTATTTAATGAGCATTATCCTATACAGTTAAGAAAGGAATGGATGTAGATTTGTTTTCTAAGGTAGGTTCCCTTAACATTATTTTAGACAATTTATAAAATAGGGGTTTTATATTACTGTTCCATCATCATTACTATTGACCTTATATTTTGATGACTTATTGAAATTATTTCACATAATCAATGAATGAACGTACATCACCGTAATAGAATTCATAGGCCATATGTTTTCTAATATGTGTGATGGTGTCATTAGGGTCATGTGAGTTTTGATGGACCTAAATTATATTATTAAGCGTTGATAATTATATTTAAATTAATTTCCATTTTAAAATATGTAGTAATAAATGGTTTTACATAAATAGGAATTTCAATTTTAATTCATTCTATATTAAAGGGGTTTATAAATTAAATTTCAAAATGGTAGTGAGCATTTCCAAAGAATCAATTAATGGTATTTTCCCATGGTCGAGAATGAATGGAGTGGACATTGAACCATTTACAATCTTTATAAAAATGTATTCTCTATCATTTTTATATATAATAAATATGTTTTTAGTATGGATATGTTGTTGGTCCATTTTATCACTTTTTGAGGATTTATTATTTTCTAAAGAGTTTGTTATTATTATATAACTAGGTTATTATTGTTGTCTAAGTTGTCATTACACGAAGGTGTGTGTTATATGTATATCCCTCAGGTAACATGGATTTATCTATAAAATATATGTATTTAAATTATTTGATATAAATTTCAATCAAGTTATGATATGATAATTTTGATAGGATATACATTTGTGATTATTTTATTGGTCTCTATTTCCAGATTGACGAGACATTGATCCATTCAATGATATATTGGACTATCATGTTTTATGAATATTTTTATAGTTAGTAGTCATGGATGGAAAATGGGATCTTATGTATTGACTATTACATGACTAATAAGTCTTGAGGAATGTTATTTTGGACATTATTAGTGAAGTACTAGATTGTGATACTAGACGATAATGGGGAGATATGGCTGGTAAAGACCTAGATTTTCCATTAAATGTTTTTTATTATATAGAACTATTATGAGTCATTGTATTCTGACGGGATTTGATTCTGATTCCTGGTGTGCTCAGAAAAAAATTGTTAACATTTTTAAGGTACGTTCAGTAAAAGTGCGAGTGGGAAATCCATACATTATAACCGGGGATCAGAATTGAAATCTGAGGGCACTGTTGAACTCAGAGTGCTAGGATTCTCTAAAAGGAGTCTTAACCTTAAACATGGTGGGTTGAGAGGGGACATTTGATTTTTCAGTTTTCATGGAGCATTAATAAAATAAATCTAATTTATTTTAAATATCCTCCACCAATATTTTTGTTTTTGTTGCGGGGATAACAAGTGTTAGTCGAGCATTTAATTCAGGACATTAAATGTTATGTTACGAAAAATTTTGTAACAAATCAGCATGCAATTAAGGTGGTTCATAAATTACACTAATTAATGTACCTCTCTTAATTATGGGTTGTACTGATAACAACAATTATTTCTCTCTTTTTGAATTAGTTTTCAAAAAGTGTGGTGTTTTTTGGAGAGGAGGATTTTTGAGGAGTCTCTTGGCAAATAATGGATCTATCAGAAATAACTGAAGATCAACATTTTAGCGGCATCATTGTAGGCTTTCTTCAGAATCAAAGAACCTCGACTCATCTTAAAACATTGGACTCTCACCAATGACTCAATATGTAGGGTTAGGACATGTTTAAATTTCATGAGTTGTTAAATCATTTATCTTCTCCCTTGATATGATGCAAACGCGGAGGGCGCGGGCCAAAAGAACAAGGCCCAGTCCCTGCACCTCTTGTTCAATCATTGCATTCTACACGAGTGAATTTTCTGGTTTGATAGTACCAAAATCAGAGGGTCTAGAAGCTAAGGACATGACCTGGGATGCTCATTAGTTAAATAGGATAGAAAGACCGGCCACCGAAGCTCACATGGTGGCCCCTGGAAAACAGTCGGCATGACACTAGGGTGACGGAACCGACGAACTGCACAGGAAGGTGCTGGTGGCAGCCGGAACTGGCCAAACACAGAGGTGGAAATGCACCGTCACATATCGCATGAGGAGGAGGCTATGATAGTGGAGTAGGGTGACATGAATTAGCTGATTGTATAGGCGGAGCGGCGCACCGTCGCACGTCGCTAGATGTGGTCACGACTCGAAGCCGCAGCAGAGGAGGGACCCGCTCCCAATGGGTCCAACAACAACCAGCTAGCACCACATGATGACACCGCTTTAGATCCCGAATGGCCAAGTCTTTTTGAAAAAGAGATAAGAAATTTTTTCCTTCCATTAAGGGTGGCCCATCACCCCCCTACAGGTTGAGTCGCGCCCCCTACGGGTTGGGTTGTGCCCGCTTGTGGGCGGGGCTGCGCCCTCTTGCGGGTAGGGGTTGCTGCACTATGGGATGGGCCACTCCCCACTTATGGGCCTGTCGTTTCCCCTTATGACACTGCATGTGCACCATTTTGGAAGGGTCGCGCCCCCTACGGGCTGGGCCTCGCTCCTGCGGGCCGGGTCACGACCACTATGGGCCGGTCCGTGCCCCCCAGCGGGCCTGGCCCGACCGAGGCATAATGGTATGAGCCCTCAACAGTCCCGCCCTACCGTTCCGGATCAGACCTAGTGCATTATAGGGTGGACATAACCGGGTCAGGCCAGGTCGGGCCGACTGAGTCAGACTGGACCCAGAACCATCCAGGCCTCATTTCCCTTAAAATTCCATAACATGAAATCCAGACATCCATTTGAAAAACGTTCTATAGTGATGGGATCCTATAAGATTGAAGATCTTTTTTCTATACTCCACTATACTTTTGGAGAATGTTGGAGTACTTCCGGGTTGGATCAAATAAGAATCCAACCGTGACCTTAGTACACAAACTCTTTTCACTCACAGACCGGGCATCCAATTGACCCATTGTCTATTGTGTTGGAACCGTTATGCCACGGTAGTCCTTTGGATTACTTCTTTGTAACTATTAGTGGTGTTTATGGTATGGATGTTATCTCTTGGAGTAGATTCTATGGATCTCAAGAGCACTGGGTGCAGGGAATCTTGTGGCTCGCAGTCTTGGACGTAGTGACCCTCTATGGATCTCCATCATAGATACCATGTTTGGATCAACATCATAGCTACACGATAAGGACTAGTTTTAGAGTGGATGGTTGAGGATAAGCAATTAGAGACCCTGTATGGATCTCTATCTAGAAACCCTCTATGGATATACATTCTAGTTCCCCTATGTGGATCACAATTATATTGACCCCGTATGGATAAACATTTTAGCTACCCTGTATAGACTAGCATTAGCATGCCCCGACAAGGACCAGCCTTATGGTGGTCCGTCATAGAACATAATCTTAAATCTAGGAGTGGATTTATAACAGAACAACCTCTTTCTGATTGAGTGGTGGGGCTTCTAAATGGAATAAGATAATATTGCTTAACACTAATTATCTATAATCCAGATCTCTGAGTTGTATACCTAGTCTGAGCGGACTATTTCTTCTTGATTTGTGATTAATGTCTTCCTTTGTGGTTTTTCCTCTATGGGACACTGGGAGACCATCAAGGGGACTTTAGCTCCCTATATATTATTTTTATACTCACCCCTACAAGGGCTTCTCCTGCAAATTTTTGTGTCTTTTACAGATGAAAAACAACTTTAACCGTGGTTTGGGAGCTGTCACTGGATGGTGTTCAGAGGTAGACATTTTTACGTGAAGTGTCATTGTGAAAACTAACCATGAGTTGCACCTACACTTCGAGTAAGATCCTTCGGGGACGATTCTGATAGCTCTGGTTCTGTTTCTATTGTACTTTTTAGTTGGGCTTGTATTCCGACCGACATTACTTACAGTACACACCTCATTTTACATTCAGTACACACCTTTTTACTATTATAGTTTTACTGTGTGGGTTGTTCTCATTGTATTCATGAACTGTGTTTTTGTAGGTTTAAAGACAATGCCCTCATATTTTCTAGGGATATGACTTTAAGTGCTAGCCTTCAACTCCTGGACAATGGATGGCGGGCTGGGGTAGTCACGTCACAGGCCACCAGGGACTGGTCTTGACAAAGTGGAATCAAAGGTTTCAGGTCTACTAATGAAATAGGACTCTGATATTTTTTAATTGAGCAATTGTTTTATGTTTTTTGAGTGAGGTTTTCTGTTTGGGGAGTCCAATATTAGAGCACCAGCTGATGTATCCCTAAACCACGACCTTGAATTCTGATTTCTGACTCAGTGTACAAAAACACTAATTACGTGTTTTTTGGATATGTTTTACTTTAATCTCTTTTGATTCATCTCACTAGGTATTCCTTATTGATTATGGAACATATTTTTTCCTTTTAGGATTCTTCCACATAGGCAGACAACCTGGATTATCAAGAGAGTATATGATAACGACCCCTCGAGAGATGAGGTCTCAGTGCAGGGCCCTCATATAGAGTTTTAACCCTTGGGTGGTGAACCAGTAGCACCACTACAAGTTGGGTAGTCGTTTTCACCATCCCGCCCAGGAGATAGTGCACTCTTACTAAGTGTGTTGCATGAGTTTTAGTTGTGTATGATTCCGAGTTTCCTTGGTTAGACGGATCTGCAAGCAGCTGAGACTTTCTAGTGACTGTGGATAGATATTTGTTCCTATATGGGACACTGGCCAACTAGATGGTGATTCAATATATGATCCTTTTCTTGGGTACAATAGAGAGATGGTGGAGCGTGACGCTCTTGATACCTGAGTAGGCAACCCTCACCTGGGTAGATTTTGGGGGCTTCTTCCATGTAGAGTTCGTTCCAACGACTCTATGATCTGTGCATATACAGGATTTGCGACACATTCAATAGGGAAGCTTTATCGTGGCCTAGTACTCAGCGAGGTTCATCGACCACTAGAACTACTCTATCGACATGGTCTGAGACCCTTTCGTCAAGTACCATAACTTTGATCAGGGACTCCAATGAGAGATCAGAGATTTAATGGTATCTCTTAACATCGCGACTCATTACATAGTTCTAGAGAGATCACTCTTGTTGAGAGTCTCCTTAATGAGAAAACACAAAAAGTGAGGCCCACCATAGGGCGATATTTAGGAGAGTCATTTGCAGCTAGAAGTAGGCTGATGGCCCATAGGTCAAAGATGAGCAGACCATATATTGGAAGACCATGGGACGTACGGTCGGAGGTGTTAGGCTCATGAGATAGAGCATGCCAGTAGAGGAGCATGTTATGAATAATGTGTGGCGGTCAGGGTCACATGGCTTGTGAATATCTGACCAGAAGCACTGATGAGAAACAAATGGTTGAGATACAACTGAGGCAAAGGAAAAGATTCAAGCGGGGTGGTCCATATTCTATAGGTAGACGTGGTAGAGGAGCTGGTCATGCTATAGGTGGTGGTCGGAGATTCTAGGTTCTATAGCCAACACCTCCAAGTGGTCCGCCCCTAACACATGGATTAGGTGGATAGTGGCAACTGTAGATTCATTTATCTAAGGCCTACGACCACTGCACCCATGATATTATTCAAGGCATGATTGTTTTCAACTCAAATTTAGCTTCAGTACATATAGACATAGGTTCTAGTCACTCTTACCTTTCCATATCCCACCTTTGGAGCATGGAGATTCTGGTGGAGCTGTTGGCACGATCCTTGTTATTAGAGACTCCTAGAGTAGAAGATTAAACAATTACACACTGGTGCCGATAGTGTGAGCTTACTATAGGAGGCGAGATCTTCGGTTGGGATCTTCTAGAAGCATCTTCAAACCCTTGCAATTTTATCTTGGGTATGGACGGCTTATCTACAGTCCATGCTCATATTAAATGCATTAGGCGAAAAGTGTTGTGTGTCTGGGAGGATGGGAACATGTTTCCTAAACCAGCGAGAAGGAACCCTTTTCTATAGAGGATAGACATTCCGAGAGGAGGGTGAAATTGATTAAACCTTAGTTGGATAGCCATACCCTCAGAGTAGTTGATGTTGACTGTTCGAGCTATCCAAGAGTGGTGGACCAGTATGCAGATTTCATCCCTGAATATGTTTTGGGACTACCTCCTCGAAGATAGGTGGACTTATATATTGAATTGTACCCCGGGATGACACTGATATCTAAAAATTCATATTGGATAGCTCCTTTGGAGCTTTGTGAGTTATGGTAATAGTTGGAGGACTTGTAGAAGAAGGGGTTTATAAATCCTAGTGTTTCTCAATGGGAAACCATGATTTTGTTCACCAAGAAGGAAGATTGGAGTTTGAGGATCATTGAGTATTATCGACGCCTAAACCATGTGACCATGAAGAATAAGTATCCTCTTCCAAGGATTGATGATCACTTTGATCAGGTGAAGAGAGATCATTTGTTTTAGATGATAGACCTAAGATCAGGCTATCATCAACTCATGGTATGCGATGAGGATGTGTAGAAGATGAAAATCAGATGTTGGTATGTCCACTATGAGTTCTTGGTTATGCTATTATGCCTATCCAACGCCCCAACAGTGTTCATGGGACTCCTGAACATGATCTTCCACCCATTACTCAATCACTTCATGGTGGTCTTCATTGATGACATATTGATATACACAATGTTGGAGGAGGAGCATTACTATCATCTACAGATAAATCTAGATGTACATTGAGAGCCCCATCATTATGGTAAGATATCAAAGATCCATTTCTAGATATTGGAGGTCCAATTTCTGGTGCATGTTATCTCAAAGGCTGGAGTTGCAGTAGATCTGGTGAAGATAGATCATGTGGTTGCTTGGTATCCACCCAAGACTGTGACGAAGGTGAGCAGTTTCCTGGGGATGGCTGGGTGCAACCAGAGATTCGTATGTATCTTCTCAAGAGTTTCGACATCCTTTAAAGTATAGAAAATGAAGGGAAATCTATTGTTTTGGATGAAGAGATTCCAGTATAGTTTTCAGGAGATAAGGTAGTGACAGATGTGTACCCCCATCATGAGGCTACCAGAAGAGGGTGTTGGGATTGAAGTCTACTTCAAGACATCAGAGACCGAACATGGATGTTTCCTGATGTGGGATAGAGCAGTGATAACTTATGGTTCATGATAGCTAAGAAAACATGAGCATTACTACACTACCCAAGACCTGGAGTTTTCATTAGTGGTCGTCTCCTTGAAGATGTGGTCAGACTACATATTGGGAGAACGTTTTACAGTATAATCTGATCAAAAGGGTCTTAGGAATATCTTCTCTCAGAAGGATCTAAACCTAAGATAGCAGTTATGGATATAATTCCTCCATTACTATGACTTTTAGATAGTCTATACTCTTGGAAAAGGAAATGTGGTAGCATATGCACTCAGTGGGAGGTTTGTTCTACACATGCTGAGTGAGGTGATATAGTAGCTAGCTACATTGCTGATATAATTTGTGGATAGAAATAGATCATCATACCTCTAGTATATGATAGTCACTCCCCCACTCCTTTAGCGAGTCAGGGAGGCGCATCTTGGAGAAAATTACTGTGAGGATCGACATGCTCAGATATACTTAAGGCATGCACCTGGTAGATTTTTTATGTTGAAGAGAACCCCATCCTCTTCAGAGGACGTACCATGGTACCAGTGGTGCTATGGGAGGATGTGTTGATGGAGTTATATACATCCCCTCTATCTATATATCTTGGTGTGGAAAACATGTACTAGGACCTCCAGCGTCATCACTGGTGTCTAGGGATGAAGAAATAAGTGGTAGAGTTTGTTTGACGATGCCTCACTTATCAGCATGTGAAGTCACATCATCATGTTCTAGCAAGCATAGCCAACCAATTAGAGCTAATAGAGTGGATGTGGAATTTCATTTACATGTATTTCATGACAGGGCATCCATGTATGTCTAGGGGGAATGATTCTTTCTAGTTGATCGTTGACCGACTCAACAATCGTCCCACATCCTACCTATCTAAGATCAAGGATCTATAAAGGGATTGAGACGCCTCTACGTACAAGAGATTGTACACTGTCAAGGGGTGACATCGACAATATTATATGACTATGATGTATGTTTTATATCCCAGTTGTGGAAGGGATTACTGGAGGCATTCGAGACTCAGCAATGTTTGATAACTTCCGTTTATCCTCAGACAGATGGTCAGACGGGGAGGACCACACTAATACATGAGGAAATGCTTCATTCTTACGTCCTAGAATTTGGTTACAATTTTGAGGAACACTTACCCTTGGTGGAGTTCTCATTCAACAATAACTATTACTCCACCATCGGCATGACACCTTTAGAGGACTTGTACGGTTGACCATGGAGATCACCTCTATGCTAGACAGACCCAGGTGAGTCAGCACTTATGAGTCCCGAGTTGGAATGGGCTACAACTATGTAGGTGAAAATCATCTAGGACCATATGATGACTACACATAGTAAGAAATAGTCTTTTTTTTTATAGGAGATGGAGACCTTTGTAGTTTGAGGAAGGAGCCCATGTCTTCCGGCGGGTCTCACCTCGACGAGGTTTGTGGAGATTTGGCAAGGGAAACAAGCTATCTTCGAGGTTCATCGGACCCTTTCAGGGTCTCATTATAGTTTATGTGGTGGAATATTACCTAGTTCTTCACCCACAGATGCATTGAGTGCATGATATTTTCCACGTGTCATAGAAAAGGAAGTATATGCAAAACCCATCTCACATTATTGACTTTGGCGAGCTGGACCTTGATCATTGGGGATCGACAATAATGGGTCCTTCATGGATTATTGATACCCTTGGTGCATGTTTTTTGGAAGCATGAGAACCTCCTGGAGAGCACGAGGGAGTGGGAGGCTCAGATTTGTACTCAGTTCCCCCACTTCATTTCTTAGTCCATGTTGTGGTTTCCAAGGGAAAAAACCATAAGGAGGGGAGAATATTAAAAATCAGATTTTATATGAAATTTTATTAATTATATAGAACTATTATGAGGCTGAGTTATCTAGAGATGTTTTATTATGATTCACGGTGTGTCTGGATTGATATTTTAAAATTTTTTATATTACATTCAGTAAACATGCGAGTGGGAAATCCTAAAATCTGAATTTGTACTAGAAATTGAAATATGAGGGTACCATTGAACTCACAGGGCCGAGATTCGCTTAAGGTATCTTTAACCTCGACCACTGGGGGTTGAGAGAGAAAGCTAGTTTTTTTCCGGTTTTTTTGGAGGAATAATAAAATAAATATAACATATTTTATATATCCTCTTCCTCTCATTAGGTTATGGTGGTGTGGAACACAAGGGGTGGTTGGGAATTTAATTCATCACATTAAATGCATGATTACAAAAAATTTTGTAATCACTCTACATGAAATTAAAAAGATTCATTAATTCTACTAATTAATGAACCTCTCTTAATTATTCATTGTATGGTTATCTCTAATCGTTTAATCCTTTTTAATTTGTTTGAAAATTAGTGGTTTTTTTTAGAGCGGAGAATTTTGGAGGGGCCTTTTAATGATGTACACATCCATCATGTAAGAACTGAAGATTGTCATTTGAGTGCAATAGTTGGAGGATAGCTTGGGGATCGAAAAACACCGACCCATATTCAAACGCAGGACACTCTCCAATGACTCATGAGGTACGGTTTTGTCAAGATTAAATTTGAATAGTTGATGAATCATTTATCTTCTCACATGATGAGATACTAATGTGGAGGGCAAGAGCCAAACGAATAAGGCCCGGTCCCTTCACCTCTTGTTCAATCATTGCGTTCTACATGGGTGAATCTTTGGGTTGGATGGAACCAAAATATTAGGGTGAATATGCGAAGGAGAAGTAATGGGAAGCCCATAGGTGTGATCAGATGAAAAAATGGACCACTAGAGCACACCTAGTGGCCCATGGATGACCGTCGTGGCATCGCCGGTGCAGTGGCACATGCGAACCAGTCCTGTAGGCGGTGGCAGTGACCAAGACCAGTCTTCCATAGTGGCGGGGGCATGCCATCGTAGGCCGCAGGAGGAGAAGGTCACAGATTTTCATCCACAGTGTTTGAGCAGGGTGTCCGGCATCGGTCGACCATAGAGTCTCAGCAGCATGCCATCGTGCGCAGTTGGAGGCGGTCACGGTAGAAGATAGACCCGTTCCCTGAGGGTCCCACAGCTACCAGGTGGAACCACATAGCCCCAACACTTCAGATCCCAAATGATCTAGCCATTTGGAAAATGGGGAATGTGTTTTTTCACGTGCCAGCTAGGGTGGGCCCCTCTCCCTACAACGGGCTGAGTCGCACCCCCCCTAGTGTGTTGGGTTGCGCCCTCCAACTTGTTGGGCTACACCTCCCTCTGGTTCAGGCCACATGCCCATTGTAGGCTAGGATTTTCCTCACATATGGTGGGGTCTTTCCACCATGTGGGCCTAGTCGTGCCCCCTACGGTCCAGGATGTGCACCCCAACGGGTCAGGCAGTACCAAGGCCTGGCGGTCCGATTCAGTAGCATCCCAGCCCAACCGGGCCGAGTCAAACCTAGGCTGGTTCTGTTCGGCCCAGACCTGGTCGGGCCAGGTGGGTCCGACAGGGTCGGCCCGGCCCTAGAGCCATCTAGGCCCAGTTTCTCTTAAAATTCCATAACTTAAAATCCAGACGTTTGTTTGATGAACTGTCAGTGGCACTGTGATCTTCAATGATAGACAGTCCTTTTGGTATACTCCATTAGAATTTTGGACAAAGTTGGAGTATGGGTTGATTGGATGAAACCTAAATCAAAATGGGTACTCAATACTAAAATACCTATAACCCAAAGACCGGATGTCTGATAGATGCACAATCTATTACATTGGAACCCTTACGAAATGATTATCTTTTGGGATACTCCTTTGTGTAGCTTTGTGGGGGTCAAGGTACAACCTATATCTGATGGAGAGGATTCTACGGAACACAATCACCCCAGGTGTGGGGAATTATGTTTCTAGCTATCCTAGAAGTAGTTACCATGTGTGGATCAACATCACAGCAACCCTGTGTGGATCAGAATCCTAGCTACACGATTGGGACCAGTTTTAGAGTGGCCCCTTGAAAATCATCAACTCGCGACCCTGTGTGGATCAACATCGAGCGACCCTGTGTGGATCATAATTCCAGCAACCTTGTGTGGATTTTCATTCTAGATACCATGTGTAGATTATCATTCTAGACACCTTATGTTGATTAGAAGCATCATGACCCAATAATTAAAGGCTTAATAGTGCCCTGTCATGAAAGAGCGACTTACGTCCAAGAGTGGATCGATAATAGAAAAACTTTTTTTGTATGAGTTATGGAACATATAAATGGAATAAGATGATATAGCCTACAGATAATCATCTATAATCCTGATCTCTATGTTTTATACCTGTTGTGACCTGACTATTTCTTCATTCTTTGTGATTGAGGTCCTTCTTTGTGGTTTTTCCCTTGTGGATCTCTCGGTGATCTTCGGGGGGGGGGGTGGGCTTCGGGTCCCTAATGAGTATTTTTATACTCACCCCTGCACGTGATTCGCTCGTACCTGGTTGTGTCTTTTGAAGACTACAGATATCTTTGACTATGGTTTGGCAACTAGGACAGGAAAATGATCAGAGGTGGACCTTTAGACATGACGTTCCACTATGACGATCGACCGTGAACTGTACATACCATTCCGGTAGAAAACATTGAGGATTATTGTGGGTGGTGTTTTTCTATTGTTGTTGTACTTTTCAGTTGCTCTTGTATTTCATCCCCCTTTACATACAATACACACCCCATTTTACATTCAGTACACACCTTTTTACTACTACAGTTTTACTACATGTGTTATGCTCTTTTTATTATTGGACTATTTTTTTGTAGGTTTAAAGGAAATACATACTTGTTTTTTAGGGATATGCCTTTTGTTGCTAGTTTCCATCTCCTATCTTATGGATGGTGGGATTAGATTAGTCCTAGCATGAGCCCCATGGAATGGGTTCTTACATGGATTATGTCATCGACTGTCTATAAAAATAATATGTATTGTTGTGATGAGAAAAATGGAAGATGAGCCACCATTGGGTAAGAAATTATATTTCAGTGAATATGAATTTATTACCATTATATGTCTGTCATGAACTATCATAGATACCCATGTACAATACATCCTAATAAGGACCTATTATGTCTTGATTTACATTTCGGATCCCCATTGGATGGAGACTAGCCCTTGGCATCATGTTAGACATTAAAGGGAAAGATTATTCTATAATGGTATTATAAAAAAAGGAATATAAATAATAAATAGTCAGTATTAAACAGAATACTCAAATTGAAAATTACCAATATCCAAAATATAATCATTATATAATAAAACATATCCCATTGAATAACCCAACCTCCACAACACATATCCTCTAAATCCATTTGAAATAGGTGGATCATTTCTCCATCAGTTTCCACCATCACTCCAAATATATAATGGTCAAAAATACTTATCTCCTTCCTGGTGGCTCATTATCCTTCCCTATACTATGTATAACAAAATGATCAAACACTCAATGGAAGATCTATGGTGTCAGCTAAACAACATAGTAGGATCACAAAAACTTTTCCTTAAGAAATTCTATAACTATAATCTCTTTAATATTTGTATTAAAATAATATATGTTATGGTAGGTCATTTAATTTTTTTTATACAAAACATGTTTACAAATAAATAGATAGTAAAAATATAATTAATAGTCTTAAATAATTATTTTATTTAAAAATTACATATAAAATGACAGGCCTGAATAAGACGAATCTATAAAAAATGTTATCCATATTCATGTTAAAAAAGCATAGCACCAAGGTCATATTCCCTAGTTTACATTAATTATAGGATCATAGACCCTTTACCTACACAAAAATCAATAATGGATAAAAGTATGTGTTATCATGTCAATAATTTTTGGATAATATATAAAATCAATCAAATTCTGATTAGGTAAAATCATTCTGAATAGGGTTTCTTTGGATTTATCATCATGAATCTATTTCTATGGAGTATTTGTCCATGAATTATTCTCATATTCATTCAAAAACTACATTTAGTATACGTTATTAAATAAATCAGTCAATTAATTGTTATTAAATCAATCATTTCAAATTAATTCATCACTCACAGTTCAATTTTTCAATTTCTGTATATGCATTAATTATTCAATTACAAATGAAAAGCTAAGGTTTTAATAAAATTTAATTCATTAAAATCACTTTTCATTTTCATAAAGTTTATGGACGAATAAAAACAAATATTTCCCATTTCAAGATGTCTTTTTCGCCAAATCTACGCAATAATTTTTATGCCACCGAAAAATGGTTATTTTTTCAAAATTTTAAATCACATTTTAAATTAAACATTAAACCATAATGAATTAAAGTTACATCAATAAATTGAATAGTAATTTCAATTCAATGATGATATTAGGGTTTGAATTTATTGTTAAAGACATATAAATCCACCCTACCGATAACCAAATTATCAAAATCCAAAACGATAACATGAACAATGTACAATAAATGACGGTGACCAATGGGACTCATATCATCGACAAACACATCTATTATCATGAGAAGTGATATTAGAAGATAGTAAGTCCCCCCAGAGAACCTCTAACAGAAATGGAATTTTATTAGGGTTAAATGGAGTGAGTTTTTTTGACCAATGGGGATGTTATTATTTTAATAAAAACATATGGAATTTTAAACATGTTCATATTTTATCTAAGTGGGATTTCATGGATAACTCTGACTATGAATCCTAACCATGCACCCTAAATGGGCTTTAGTAAATCATGCATTGTTTAGACACACAGATAAATTAATCATTTACTAAACATGAAAGTACCTCCTATTATAGATTGAGTGGTGTGGATTGGGTTTCCAAATGGTTAGGACTAACTATGTACCACTTTCTATAGAAAAATACATGCTACATGATTTTCTTGGACAAAGAATATTGTTATCCCTAACTATGTTCCAAATGGTCGATTCCCGATATGATTCCAAAAAATATCAAATTTATACAACACTACCAAGAATAATATCCAATGAAACTATTTTAAAAAAAAAGATGAAAAATTATCTAAAATAATGTAATGTGATATTATATACTCCCCATTAAAAAAATCTCGAGAAAGTTATTCCAGATGTATCTATATCAAAGATATATGGCCACTACTCCATCATTATTGTCTCATGATCCAAAGTATCATGATAATCATTCCTATGATTCCATAACACACATACCAATGTTATAGGCATCTCAAGAAGAACATTTTTCTCAAAATCTAAATTTTTTATAGGATTCTTAGTCCTTGAATATTAGGTTAAAACCATTGACATCAAATATTATGACTTGGAAGGGGTCATAAATATACTTATGAATTTATGATACCCAAAACACATCATGCACTACTATAAAATATATTGTAAATAGAAATGGTAATACATATTTCTAACCACTTCAATTATCATAAAAGGAACCATAAATTGCAATATAATATTTGCGTGTTTTCAAATCCATTTGGGAGTTAACTAATGTGAAACAATAAAAAAACCTCATTAAAAATTGAAAATTCACAAGGTTGATATAAATAATCCTTATAATAATTTTATCATAAATGTTCCATAACCATTCTGGGATGAATCTACTTAATCGTTGTCCAATACTCTTGTACAAAACTTTATCAATCTATGGAAACATAACAAAAATAAATCAAACATAAAGGATATATATAAAACCCAATATAAAAAAAACATGAATGGAGCCACTTGAAATATATAATGATAGATGTTATTGTAGTCAGACTCATCTATTCCAAAATGGTATTTATAATATCCACCAATGTTAAGAACTTTGGTTGGTCAAATATCCTTTAGGATCTATGTAGACCATTCTATATGGAAATCCATATGCAGATATTACACCATTACCAATATAACCTAGGATCATGATTCCACCTACACGCCTCTCCAAAAATGAGAAGTGAATAATTGATCCCAATCATAGACTATAATATATGAAATAAAATTTCTTATGACAATATATTTCTCATAAAGAAATATGAAATCCCTAACTTTGGTTGTATATCAGATGTGAATAATGTTAGAATAATTATTCAAACAATTGATGAAATCCTAAATCTATTTTTCCGTAAATTGGTACTCCACAAGCCATACCGAAAGTCCCTATAAATATTATCTCACATCCTAGTATTCTTGGGAATTTAATGAAGAAAACAAAAATGTTTCCAATGTTCATACTAGACCTACATAAAGGTGTCATAGTGAGAAAAAATATTAGCAATGTCACCGAACAGACATGAACACTATACTCCTATTCCAATACAATAGATAATTTTTATGGTATCAGGGTGATACATCCATTGATAATCATGGAAATCCCCCATCTTATTTTTTATCATTGTAAAAAGGGTGATTTACCAGTTTCCAAAAAATAGGTTAGCCTCGTTCTATAAAATCTTTTTCGGAAAGGTCTACCAACCATAAATATAGTCTCTATTACTAATGAAATCATTATCAGTCTTCATATCCTTATGATTTATTTAGATAACAGATGAGTTAAAATAATCATTTTTCAAAAAATCCTAGTAAATTTCTTTTTGTACTGTGAAATGTTACTTTGTAATAAGATCCATAAAATTTCACTCATATAATTATTCCTTTTTGAAATCAGTTAGATGTTTTATGCTCAATGAATCAATAACAACATTACCTTTACCTAGGGTGCATGCAATGTGTAAATCAAAAGATTTTATATACTACACTCGTCGTACATGTTGAAGTGTAAAATATTTTAAGTGAACATTTGGATCATGATTCTTTTGTTAGAAATAATGGTCTACATTTCTATAAAAAGGTAACATAGTTAACTGTTAAAGTAATACATATTGAAAATTTATGAGAATATTGGTTTGGATAGTCTATATCTTGTGGAATAATATATCTAGAATTAAATGATTGCACATTATAATCCAATACATGAAGACCTCCAAAACATGAACTGGATGTATAAAAAAGAACACATAGTACTGGCTTTCCTCTAGAAGTTTCAACACTAGTGAATAAGTTAAAGGATGCTTCTACTAATGAAACGTACTATAGAATTCCGAATCCACAAATAACTCCCCACCATTCTAAGTGATAGAGGAATCCAAGGATGAAAACATCATCAAATCTCTAAAAAATCTTTAGTAGAAATTCACAAGTCTACAAAGCACTAAACCCTAAAAAATATTTTTCATTCATCTCATGTCATAATAGTATCCAACTACTAAGGGTTGACAGAAATACCATGTTTAGAGAAAACATATCCCAATAAAATCAATTCCCTAATCCATATACTACATTCTGAATGCTTAATGTAAGGTAATATATCTCTCATAATTTATATTAATGATCATAGATAGAACATATGGTCTTTATTTTTTATACTAGATTATTATTTCATCCACTAAATCACCAAAAATTAATCATGATTCCAATGTAATATCATTTTCATCATCAAATAAAAACTATATACTAATTTTTTATACAAAAAAAAAACAATGAATATATATCCATAAGAGTCATAACAATTATTGACAGTGGCAATTGGGATTTCATATTAGTTGATTCTTAACTTGAGGTAACCAGACCATTGATATATCTTCGATAGCCACATCCCCCCAATTCAACCATGGGAACAGATACCTAGTCATTACCATAACTTGACTGTATTTTATCTAATCAATAAAAAGTAAAAGTACCCCCTAATCCTTCAATGATAAAATAATTGGAACTCCCATTGTGACACACTCAGGTGTATGAAACCTTTTTCCATCATGTCAACTAGCTGGATCATGAAATCATTCAATTCTGAAAATTCCATAAAGAATTAAAGAATATAAACATGTATAGTGCTAGGTGTAAATGAATAGAAAACACTACATACTAATTAATTGGAAAACCTAAAAAATATTTTGGAAAGACCTTAGTTAACTGGATAAAATTGGTGGGAGATCACCACAGAAATATTACCCCTATATATAAGAGTCTAAAAAAATATTATCCAGACTAACTCAAGAAATGATAGTATGAACCCACTTGACATTTTACCCCACTCTCCTTAAAAATCATGGAACACCCCATAAATCATAGTATATTTTACACACTAATTATAAAATTAAATATGATCCATATGAGAAATTATTCGATGAATCCTAAAAAGTAATTCAATAGGATTTATGTCAATAATTACAAAGTCCCAAGTGATCCTAAAATGTGATGGAGATAAAATATAAGAGGGATATTAGAGACTCGTCTCAGTCTTCATTTCCTTGGGGAAAGTAGTATCCATCATGTTACATATATGGTCCATAAAAACTTTCTTTAAAATTAAAAATTCATTCTACTAAAAATAATGAAAATTTCTATAATCTAATAATGATGTTAGTAAAATTTATCTATATTTGCAGTACCTATCAATATCATCAGTCCTGGATTATCTTTATATATAAACTCTTCCAATATTCGGAGAAGCTTATTTTTTAATTCATATGGATGTGGCCAATAAATTATTTAATCATATAATTACATAACAATATATTTCTGTGATAATCATTCAATGAAACAATGGGTGGTTATGAAGATATAGATGAACATTGGAGTGTTTAATGAGAAACCACATGAACTACTGATCCTTGTTGATTCAGAATAAACTCATTTATAAATCCTATTCTTGACACACCAAAAGCATAAAAATGCCCCAAAGCTAGACCTTGTATACATTCTAGATGAAACATACCATCAAAAACAATTATGTGACTCATAATGATTTCATTCCCCTTTAATGGAACTTACCAAACTACGAATGGGAGTAATAGGTAATCTTATCAAAACTGACACACCAGCTTTGTTGTGTTCATCCATATATTATTTATCTATCATGTATTAATAATCCATCCAGTATAACGTGAAAACATATAATCAAATACTAGATCAAATACCCATATCAATATATTGAGCATTCATATTCTAATTTTTTCACATCCTTCGGTGATGTTTGATAATTTTTAATAATGTGGTTCATTTATTATGTGATGGTATTATCTCTTAAGTATAGGATTATAATTTTCATATAATTTTCTAAGATCCTCAATTCTATATAGAAAAAATTGGTAAAAATATCTATGAATATTTTCCACACAAAGTCGTCAGGTTTCATCAATGAAACCATTAAATCCCTCCATATCCTACATGGTCCTTTAGGGTTGAGTTTAGAATTATTCAACATTATTGAATCAGGAATTTAAACTAAATAAATAAGAGTTACAATATTATTAAAAAATCCTTATCATATTGAGGATCAGTAGATCCATGGAAATATTATTGGTTTTTTAATTAAATACTTGAGAATGATATCTCATTTCATTCTATCATGATTCCACTATATAACCCTATATTAGAAATATTGTATCTAATTATCCAAGATATTGTTTAATTTGCACCACTATCTCAAAAATATATTGGTAAAGTGTAGGATTATCTTGAATTTTTTCCTAGAATCTTCCTCATGTTGCCTGTTTAAAGTATTTTTTAAGGACTGATGCTACAAATCATCAATAGTTCTCACATCATCAATTTAACAAAATGATTATTTTTTTCAATTTTAAGATAATCAAATTGACTTTTAGAAAATGAAAAGTATCATATTAAATTATCCCACAATGAACATTTTTTCATACAACCATTGTATATTAATACTCATTATAATGAGAGATAGCTTTGAAATCACTGATAACTACAAATTTTTCTTGAACAAACGTCCTTATTACTTTCATGTTATCCCAAAGATTATAAAAAAATTAATTAAATACACAAAACCTAACTTTCATAATTTTTTTTCATGAACCATCCTAGATACCAAGGTATAATGATACCAGATCCATCCATGAAATAGGCCAATATTCAATACTTCTCTTCATCAGTTGGCGACTAGTACCCAGATTCATGTAAAAAATTAGAGGAAGTTTTTTTTTGGAAAAAAGGTCGTGTAAAAAAATAGAATATAAACAATGAAATTTTAGTATGAAAAAATTTATAAAGTGGAAATAAAACATAATAATAAATATAAACATCCCATGGTAAAACCCAATCCAATGGGAAAAGTAACATCCAAAAGATAAATTCTCTAAATCCTTGTGTAACAAGTGTACCATAACATCATGAGTCCCCACCATATATCTACATGCCTAATGGCCATGCATACCCACCACCTCTTTATATAACTATATATTTCCAGAAATATGGAATATAAAAGTCTATATGCACTTAAATGAAATGGTTGAGTGTAAGATAAATATCCCAGAGGGATCAACCGAAGTGTTTTATAAGAAATTATAAAATGATAACCTCTTTATTATTTTAATTTTAGAAATTCATGGAAAATAATAAAATTTTTTAATTTTAATCCAAAACAAACATTAAAGTAAATATATGGTAAACACATCAAAAACGGGGAATAAATTAAAAATTTATATAATTTTTTTTAAAAATTCTACGAAGAATAAAATTGTTCTATAAATAATGGATTCAATAATAATGTTATTGAAAACTAATATCTAAAGACATATATACATTGTTACATTAGTTAAAAGATATTTTATCCTCACACTACTCAATAATAAAATGTTACTTAATTTGGTGTAAATATTTCCCTAGGATCATTCCTACTGGACTAATAAATCAAAAAATAATCCAGGAAAATCAGCCCAATCTTGGTTTTTTAGAGTTATCATAACCAAATCATTACAAGCGAGTCAAATTGACAGTGTTCTTAAACAAATCACCCATTGAATTCACCAAATAACATTTGATTCAATAATTATGTCAATCAATCATCATAATTTTGATCAATTTAAATAAATTTAACATTTATATTTCATTTTCCTAATTTAATATTCAACATTTAATTTTCAATTTCAATATTAATCATTTTGTTTTCATTAATTTTTCACCATTCAAATCATTTTTAAATTTAAGATAATTTTAGAATAAATAAACATCAAATTAATTCATTAAAAAATATATCATTTCAAGAAACAAAATACGTAATATACCCATCAAATTCAATGGAATTGACATTGGGGTGTTTTTTAAATGCCCATTCCATTTTTAAATCAAATATAAAATCATATAAAATCATCAATTTTCCAATTGATTGAAAACATATTTTTGATAAATCTAGAAATTAGGTTTTAAATTGTATGGATAAGAATTATAAAACAAACTACCTTTTATATCATGTTCAAAATCAAAATCGATAATAGGATCCACGTGTGAATAATGAAGGTGGAGATGATCTAGGAAGAAAAAAGAGAATCATGATCCCTATTACCAGTGAACCGTTCTATAAAAAATAAAACGAATTAATGCACTCAAAATTAATATAATGAAAAATAGGGAAAACCAAAATCATTGGTTACTCCACATATTAGTGTGGTAAATGGAACTACAATCTGTATATCAATTCACAATAGAACATGTCTAAGGATCAATAAATATTTTTTAGAAAGACAAAAAGACTTAGAATTTTATCTGGTTTGAACATGGGTGATCAATAAATCAAAAATAAAGGTCGATATATTTTAATTAAAATTATATAGTTATTAAATACATACACTTCCATTTTCCTATTTAGATAATGACTCGTATTAACAGTTCACCCTACTATTATGGCCTTACTATTTTTCTAGAAAGGTTTTATTGATTAGATTCATAGAAGAACAAATAATATCTTCAACATGAAAAATACACTTCCATAGTTTCCATTTTTTTATGGGGTAGCCAAATGGATTATACCAACTATGAACCCACATCTAGTGCACCAAGACATGGAAACAATTTTTCATAGACAAACCATATGGTTTTCCAAAGTAGTGCTCTAGTAATGTCCATTATAAAATTGCATCAATTTTATTCAAGAGACACCAAAAACTCCAATGAACAAGTTACAGTCAAAGTAAAATAAAAAAAGAGTGAAAAAGTTTTTAAAATCATGAAGAGGGACGTTACAATGTCACGTCATGTATTCTTCCAAGGTTTAGAGGACACATTATTCAAAGTCATTAGGTTTAGACTTGAAAATAAAAGATTCCTGATGAATGTAAAAACTTTATAAAAAGGTATATATCATGTTTTTTTTTCAAGCACTAACCTACATAATTTCATTTATATTCAGATATTAATTTTCCACCCTACACTACACTATAGGATATGTGTATGTTAATGGTGGGATGTGTCCATATCTCATTTAGTGTGATGCAAAAGCATGTAGGTTTACGTTTCTTGGTATCATCATTATCACATGTTAAGCTAAATTTTATAATTTTTTATGAATTTGTATTATGATTCATAGTGGGTGTGATTGATTTCCCCAACATCACTTATTTATAGGTATAAATTTCTGAACAAAAGATTATATTTTGACACATAATCATACATTCTTCGGGTATTTCCACTAGTAAAATTGAATCACACACAACTTATGTGAAATATAAGGTTTCAATACATGTGGTAAGACCTTCTTGTTACATATTTGGATAGAGTAACAACAAATTTTGAGAAATCAGAGTGGTCTTATATATGATTGATTCCATGAATTTTCAATAACTTAATATTTTTTTTGAAGGCTACTGTATTTTAAAATATGTTTTGACCAACATGTATTAGAATATTTTATTATAATTATTTGGGATTCATGTTATGAAATGTTATATAGTTTTTAAACTGTTTTTTCATTTTTATAATCATTTAGATATATTTACTATTTCATGTTAGTGACTATGGGGGCCTTTAGTACTCCCATTTTTATATATAATTGATTAAAGGATGCATGTTATATCAAAAGGGCAGGCTAAATTTTCATTAGATTTATGCATGACCCTCAACCTTATGTTATAGGTCATAGTCTCCCCATAGCTACTTTTTTGGAACATTCAACAAGTAGGAAGCCTCAATCATACGGGGATTCGTACATGAGGTCATGTATAACTCGCTAATTAGGGCTCCTTTTTTTGATTTTGGATGAGGAAGTTAGTTATAGTATTAATGATTTTCTTATGATTGGGTTATTGTAGTTGTTAATCATTTAGTATGTCAAAAGTCAAGAGGATGACTATGATAAATCCTGTAAAGTATGTCATTAGGTGAATTCCATGATTCATAGGGATATCAAGTGAATGGAGAAGGATATCTAACATGAGTAAGGTTTTGGGATTGACATAGAGTCACAACATGGGGTTTCTAAGTCATATGATGACCAATTTGGAATGGATGAGATCTAGTGAGTTTATCTTTAATTGTGAATGTGGAATGCTAAGGGAATGATATAGGTTCCCATGGTATGTTTTGCTTGACATGAATACACTTTAAAATCCCTTATTAAATATTTTACCATATTATATAATCAATCTTTTTTCATTACATTAAAATTATTGATTATATTAATATTGAAATGATATTATTGTTTAATTGAATATGATGTGTGTTTTTTGAATCTGTATGCTAATGGTCTTTTAAATTTTGTACAATGAGAAAGAAACATGGATTTAAAAGGGAATATTTTCCGTATCAATTGGGTCTAATAAAAAATTTATGATTTTTTATTCCAAATGATATAGATTAATGGAAATATGATTTAAAAATCATTAAGAATTTTAGGTATTGAAAATTTTTAAAAGGAAATTATTTCTGAAATTTGATTTCCAAAGTGATTTTTGAAATAAGAACCATATTTATGAATGAGGGATATCTATGCTAGTGTTCATGGTGATTTGAGTTTGGGGATAGAACCATTTTTTTCCAATGGTTAATATAAAAAAACCTTTGAGTTTTTTTGTCTGTTGAAAAATAAATATTATTTTTAAATATTAAATACATATTTATGTAATCTAGGTTAATTGGATTTTATACTTGTTTTAGAGTGACACTAATACTTAAATTGGGTGTCAGGATTATATTATGTGATTTTTTTGATAGAATGAGGTGAGGATTATATGGGTGTTAAGTTTATTTTCCATTGTCTATGTGGTCTACATAGAGAAGTGAGTTCCCAAAATGGCTGGTTTTCTTATTTTCTAGTGGACTTCTAATAGAAATTGATGTGTTGTATGGTACATTAAGAAGGTATTCTATGGTTCATGTGAGATATACAGATGTGGTGGTCTCATGGGGTATTGATATATTTGTGGATCAAGGGGTGGGATGTGTGTTGGGTTTATGGAATATACTTCTTGATATGATTTTTTTTATTTCATCAGTTACACAACATGTGGTTTATTTTTTGTGTGAGATTTGTAATATATGGTGCACCATTAAATTTATTAGAACTCATTAAATTATAATTAATAGTGGGAATAATAGTTATTATTTTTATTTATAGATAATTAACTCATCGATGAGAGGATTTCATGGATATGGTTCGGAAAAGTCATTGATATTGGTGTTCTGGGTCTCTTGTTTCGAACACAGGCGTGTGTAGATTGATTACCCCATGATATTAAATATGGTTTCTCACATGACATTGGAATTGAAAATTGGGATTTATTTTTGTGGCGTAATAAAAATAAAACTCTTATAGTGGGAGAATTAACACTACTATAAGATAATGACCATTATGCCCGAATTATTTTGGGTGATGATGAACCATTCAAAAGAAAATTTAATAGTACTTTATTTCTAGTGACACATGAATACAACATTGGAATTCAGATGATATTTGGTATTTATTGGAAGTGTTATTAATATTCAGGTGTAGTGATAGTTTGATCGGGAATTAAACCTAAGCAATTGTGCTCTATCACAATGGTCTAAATTGTTTACATTGACTATACATCATATTACGGATAAATAGTAGTGCTGAAATTTAATTCAGTTTCAATGAACATTTAAATGCCCTTATAAATGTAGAATTTAACATGGGATCATGATCAGATATGACATATTAATGAACTCCATGCAACCTGATAATATAATTAATATAAAACTGAGAATGTTTATTTAGAAATTGAGACTCTAAAATAGGAATAAAATGTGAATATTTAGTAATAAATTCAATAATAACCCAAATCACATGGTTATGCAGATAAGATTCTAGTAATTGGAAAATGAAATACATGGTTATAAGTTCCCATTTCCACTCGGGCACTCGAAAAGGAAGAATCATCCCCTTAAATATTTTTTTTATATTTCTACTTGTTGAAAAGACTATCATCCCATGGTAATGTCCATAATAAATATTTCATTCAATCCCACCAACAATAAACATGTTGGTATCTATACATTTTATTGCTTATTGGATGAACTGGATTAATGGAAGATTGAGCCTCACTTAATACCTCTTTCTTCTACTATAAATTAAAAGGCACAAATAATATCTTCCAAAAATCAATATACACAATATTTTTCAATGCAATATTCTAGAAACACACTATTCTAAACCAATTCAACCGTTTTCTATTCCTTAAATCCATCCTTCAATGCTTTTTTAATTCAATCTGATATAGAGGAATGAATTGAAACCTAAAAAATATTGGACTTTCTTACTCAAACTACTTCTAATACAAAATTATACAAATAACTAACCAAATGGTAACATTTTAAATGTAATATAACTTGTGTTTCATTATTATTATGAGCCAAATAATTATCCACTTTATTTTCTTTCTAAGGATGGTAATGATTAAAGAAATCAAAATCATTAATCAATTATATAAATCCTATCTACCTCATATTCAGTTACATTTTCGAAATAATAAACTAGAATCTATTATGATCAATATATATTTCACATTTGGATCCATATATTTGATGTCTCCGAATTAATATAAAATTATAATAATTCCAAAACATGCATGTGATTACAAAGATCACACAGTTATAGTTGTTATGAATCATAAGTAATTACCTATTCATTCTACATCAGAATACAATAATGTCCCCCTAAATAAGTATCACTATAAATGAAAAACATTTCATTTCTTGAAGACTGGGCCAAAACTGGAGCACTCATTAATAACCTTTTTATACCCTGAAAAAAATCAAATTATCCTATGAAAATAAATGTAATCAATTTTTATGTTAACATATATAGTGTTGTAGACAAAAATGAATTTTTTTTATAAACTGTTACTAACATCCACCTTATATAAGAAAACTATTAATCTAATTTAAATTTTTAGGTATTTCCCATTCATCAAGAACTTTTGTTTTGAAGGAATTGACTATTATTTCACCCTTATATACAATGTTCCCATGAATAGAAATCTTTTTAACTAAAAAAGATTTATTAAATTCCACAACTAACAAAATTTCTTTAAGGGGTTTCTGGAGATTCATTAGATATTTTTCATGATAATAATAACTTTTTGAATAAACTAATACAGAGTCAATATAGAAAAAACAAAAAAAATAATGGTATTCATGGATGATCATTTTCTTTTGATCGATAACTGAAAAAAGATAATCTGTCAAATTAATGGTAATAACAAAAAACATATGACACATATATCTAGTACAAAAAGGTTTTTTTATATATTCATACTCCATCAACATTATATGAGGGTCCCCTAATCAAAGATCAATCATTGAAAAGTATTTCACTCCTGGGATATAATAATATAATTCAATGAAATGGGGCAATGGATACTTATTACTAACATTGATGGTATTAAATTCTATATAATTTATGAAATTCATTAGGGAGTTGTATTTAATTTTAACAAAAAATATCTCCACAACAAGATGAAGTGTTTTTTTGAATAAAACCATTATCAAGAAATGTTTGTACCTAATTGGTCAAAATTTTCGAAGTTATACATGATCTATTTAATAAGGGTTTTTTGAAATAGGTTTTGAATTATGGACTAAATCAATAGTATACTCAACCTTCTAATCATGTATTATACAAGGAAACTAATTTAGAAAAACATTAAGATACACATTTACCACTGGAAAATAATTAATCTGAATAATTCCATTATTTTCAATAATTTTTGGAAATAACATTCATTTCTATCATTTAATAGTTTCTACGAATCTTGATATTATACAAATTTTATGGGTTCATTCTTATTTAAAACTAAAACTCTATTTGAAAAACAACTTCTTTATATCTATAATAAATCTAATCAGGGTACAACGAAATCAAATTCTAATAAACAATAACATCAAATTCTAACATGGGAATGACCAAAAGGTTTTCAATTAAATTATTTCAATATACATTGATTCGATTATTCTTATAACTTATTATATTCCTTAATATATCCCCAACTTTTTACATAA
This sequence comes from Viscum album, assembly GCA_963277665.1. Taxonomy (NCBI): domain Eukaryota; kingdom Viridiplantae; phylum Streptophyta; class Magnoliopsida; order Santalales; family Viscaceae; genus Viscum; species Viscum album. The sequence goes on from OY728160.1 coordinate 523,580,942, forward strand.
GATATGAATTCATTTTGTGAGGTTGAATTTTTAAATCACTAAAAAATTTCTCATAAATAAAATAATTTCTATATCCCTTATCAGACTGAATATTAATATAATATTAATAAAAAATAATTATACCTAATTCCATTTCATTTGATGGCCCAACATCTACTCAAGAAGTTTCAAATGATTTCAGAACACCTTTATGCTTATTGTATGGATGCTTCCCATAATTTGGGTTCCTCAATATATACTCATTTTCATAATGAAACATCCCATTACATTTAACATAATTTACTGTTTATATATCATAATTTTTCCTACCAATTAAATAATATTTTTAATTTCAATTATGATGAATACAAAAAAAATTTATCATTATAAACTAATATTTGACATTAAAAGGAGTTCAGTCATTTTTTTATTTTCCACAATTCTCAGAAACTAAAAAAATTATTTTCATACCATAAAAATTATTTGATTTATTAATTCATTTTTCCTAAAACAGTGACAAATTTTTCTACTATATTTCAAAGAACTTGTGATCATCAGTTTAATACATTTACACTATCAACTTTCATAAAATATGTTTTTGCAAACTTTTGAATTCACAAAAGCCTATTAAATTAGATACTTTGGCATCATTCCTGAGAAAAAAAGATTGATTCTACTATCAAGATCCTCGATAAATGTTTATATCATACACTTATAAAAATGGAAATAATTTTTCACATGAAGAATCTAAATTCTCCACCAACCCCAATTCCAGGAATTTTTTTCCATCTAAATAAAAATCACCCTAAGAGAATATGTACCACTATAATTTTTTAATTCATCACATTCCAAAGAATCAATCTCATCAATATCCCTAATATTATTGAAAATAAGTAAAGACTTGTCATCTTAACCATCCAAATGGTTAATAAAAAGACAATCCATTTTATGGTCTGAACACCCCATGACTTTGAAAATATTTCCTCTGCATTTAATCCATCCATTAGTTTGCACTCAATCAATAGATCCAAGAATTTCAAGAGTGTTTGACTCAAAAAATGTACTAACCCTAACATATTCTTATGTTGTTGATCTAGAATAACACGTTCATGTATGATACTACCAATTATAGATAGTATCAACAAATCCATTATGCTCAGTTCTAATTCTCATCATTCCTGAAAATATATTATAAAAGATATAATCCTCTCGGCATCTTCCCTATTAAACATCCCTATTTCTTCTATGAAAAGCCATTCTGAATAGAGAAATCATAGATAAAGAAACATGGTAATTTTTAAATGCTATATTGTTTAAAAATAACCATAAACTAAAAAAATTTAAGGTTATTATATTATCATTATCCTAACCTATAATGTTATATACACCTTACTTGGATGAAGACTATAAGGTCTTGGCCATAAACATTACATATCAAGTTAAGTCAAATAGGATTGACTTTTATACACTCACAAGGATCATTGAGGTTTATTGTTTTATAGAATTATGTTATTTAATAATACATAGAAACTCATAAATTACAATATAGACACCTCTATGCAGTATCCTTTTTTCATAATATGAAACCATTAAAATAAAACATCATTTATTTCCCTAAAAACATCCAGTCGATAAACATGAATGATTCCATCCCTTTACCCATCCATAAAACCTATAAAAACACATCAAAACATTGGATGGAGATATGAATATTAGTAAGGGACAAAAATGGGAAGAAAGAAAATGTAATTCCATGAATGAAAACTTTTTCCAAAAGTGATAACTTTTACACATAAAAGAGACACTCTTTACTTTACCTTATGCAATCATAACTATACTATAATACCATATAAAAAATAACTAAATCATAGGGTAGTGTGTGGAATAATTTTCATATCAATATTAAATATAATTTTTCTCTCTCGGTATACATATAGTAACCATCGTGGTTATAGTATGAATATACATCGTCGTATATTCTAGTTAACTTTTTGGAGAAAACTATATAGTTAAATCCATAACTTTACCTAGTGATATGGTGAGTTGTAATTGGATCACATATACTCTTATTATCATTGAATAACTATTCATCCTAAAAATTTCCACGAACCAAAACATTATCATAAAATATAAATCATTTAAAAAAGAAACATTCATCAGGAAAATAACTATTCCATTTTAAAATATGTTTTCAATTTTATAAGACAAAACCTCATAAATTAAAATAGTTTATCATTAAATGATATTCAAATAATTCAAATTAATATTAATAGCATTAAATAATTATGAAATTATTAAATTACATTCATTTTTTCCATGTAAATAATAGTTAGTAAAACCATTAATATTTTCAAGGAATGGACGTTACTAATAACATATCATTGAAGCGATAATTAATAATATGAATGGAACATGTGTTTTCAATATAATGTCACATATTACAGCCTAAAATAATAGAAAATTCATTTCAATAATAGACCTAGGATGACATTATTATTTTGGTATAAGGTAAATAGAAGGAATGGAAACTATGTTATGAACTCCCTTACCTTCTGTTTGAATGTGTTCTTAGCATGTACATAATGTCCTAGTTAATCAAACAAGATTCATTAATTAATAAATATATATATTATTATTCATTTATTGTTTTTATGATAACATGTTAATAACATTTATTACCATTTGGATAATTTATATTTTTTAATATCATCATCCTGTGAGTTTTTTTTCATAGTTTTATTGTCAGTTCCCTTGAGTATAATAACGGGAGTACTTGATAAATGGAAGAAAAACTCCAAATGTATAAGGAAACCTTATTAAGATAATTAAATGATTTTTAAGAAAACCCATATATATATTAATTTTGATATTAGGGTGATCCATTTTCTAAAACATTAATTATTAAAGTTTTCTATATTTTTTGGTGGTTTTTTCATCCATTACAAAATAGTTTATTTATATTTATTATTTTGTATAATGATTTGACATTGAACATTAAAAATGTTATGATAAAATATTAAAATATTTTTTAACCATAATAATGTTTTTATGACATTTTTTATGATATTAAATGTAAATGAAAACTCATCATCTATGAAGGTGGTCATTCAACACGTCACAGATAATGTTTTCATTTCCATGAATTATAGTAGAAGGGAATGTGTTTGATGATGGATATTCCATTAACATAATAAAATACAAGTATATATATTATATTTCAGTAATAAATCAACCATTTATAGTGGAGTTGAGGATAAGGAATTATGAAAGAAATACAGAATGAATTAAAAAGTGAAATAAGATGGATTTTTCATCTTCGATATATTTTCCTTGGGAACCTATTAAAGACACGTGGTTTTAGATTTTTAGTGAGAAAATTATGTATTATACATGGGGAAGATTCATTGTAAAATAATTGGGAAATTGTTTTACAAACTACAAGGATTTGGAGTTTTGCGTAGAAGGGGTGGTGAGGGGTGGTATTTATAAGGGGAAGAAAGGGGTATTTTAAATTTTTTATTCATTTGTTTATTATTTAGGATCAAGACTACCAATAATGTTTGTTACACAGAATAAATATAGTAACTAGGGCATGTGAGTCTAATCTTATGTGTTCTTACCACATCTAAACATCATCCATGGCTCAATAATTAATTTATTTAATTATTATTTTAAATAATATTAATTACTCTATGTCGTTATTAACCAAAGCATCATATAATTTAGAAAAATTCAACAAAATTATCCTAATAATTTTTAAATGTTTATATTTCAAAAATAGATTATTTTTATAAAAATAATTTTATAAATATGATAAATATAATTTCATATTAAAATTTTTATTTGTTATGAAAATAATATTTTTAATATTATAAACCATTTTATAACACATTGAAAATTAAACAAATATTGAATAAAATTAATGATTTAGTTAAATTAAAAAATATATTAAAATATTAAAATATTTCAGAAAAAAATAATATAAAAAATATATATTAATTATAAATATTTAAATAAACATTTACATTTCAAAAAAACACCGACATATAATATATCATTTTTATAACATTTATTTACGTATTATATGATATAAATATAAAAAACTGTCACGAACCACCTTCACCAAAAGGAGGGAAAGGCCAGCAGATTGCAAGGCCCTTCCTTATTCAAGTTGAAGGAGGGATAATGTCCCCTGAAACCCTCCTTCAATAGGTCCCGGAGTGGAAACCAGCGCCAAGGGTATATAATCACTCACTAAATGGAAGGCATTACCCATTTTCATTTAATAGGATCGGGAGATAAGATAGTAAATCTCACAAAACCAAAACTAGATGTGCAAGAAAATCCAAAACAACCATTCCCATATGCATGTTCTAAAAGTAAATACCACAAGTACAAAGTAACTACAAGGGTAATGTACCAAAGAAGGAAAAATAGCAACTGGAACTGCCCCCAAAGATCTGAGCAAGTTTGTTCATGCGTGATCCCTGAAGTCCTCCGAGAAACCTGAAAACAGTTTTATATACGTAGGGTGAGCATACAAGTACACTCAGTAGGGAAACACTAACGACTCTAATGCACATGTGGGGAGAAATACTAAATTCCCAGGAGAAACAGACAACCAACACTATCGAGGAGTTCACCCATCCTGCTAATCAGCCACACTCAGAAAATAACGCAAGAAAAGTAATATATAGTAATAGCACATCGATATTTGGGTACCATGCGCCACTTTCCCACTGGTTATTGAAGACATCCTATGCATCACACCAATCCTGCCATTCTCACTGCAGTCCCACTACCATACCCTGCCCGCACACACTTGGCCCATAACCTCACGCAGTCCCACTACCATACCCCACCCACAAACACCTGGGCCACAAATGTCTCATTTAACCACTCCTGCAAACCCCTAGGCCAGAAACACCACCATCATACCTGAAGACACCTAGGCAAGAAGATCCACTGCCACACCCGAAGACACCTGGGCCCCATCCCGAAGACACTTGGGAAACCACCTGCCCACACACACCTATGCCATACCCACCACACTACCCCGCCTGAAGGTTCTTGGGCTAATAATGGACTTAAGGCCATCACATCCTGCCCGAAGATACTTGGGCTATCTAGTAAAGGGAGAATAAAGGAGCTAATAACCAGCCACTATTAGATGTGTTTGGAAGAAACACCCACCCCGTGAAATGGGGGTGTTCCGCACTATGTGCTCAACTTGGGTAGGGTCTGAATAAGAAACACAAAAACTACAAGTATATATATATAGGTAAAAAGCACTCTCCCAAGTTTAGGTTTTTCTTCAGCCTGCCTAATGAACATAAACAATACAATGACCAATTCTCAACTCACACCAAACCAAAACCCATTTATCCCATCCTTGTTTCATGTTCAGTAACAATTTTTAAATAAGTTTATACACCAACATGGGCAACTAGAAAGCATAAGAAAAATCCAAGGAAATAGGATTTTCAAACATCAAATTAGACATTCAAACCCGGTTCTCTTGTAAAGTCACAACAACAAAAAAGGGTAAATAAGATCCCTCAAAGTACTGGAACGAAAGAAAACCCCAAGATAGAACCCCATTTCCCCATGATCCAAGAGCCAATGGTTTCTCAATAACAGATGATCCCTCCCCAATTTCTGATATAATCAAGGTAACCACCCGACCTTAAATTCATAACCATTGAATCCATAACAATAGGGGATCACATCCCGACCCACATCGACCAAAAATAGTCCAATGAATGAAATCAACCAAACCACCACCACTAGCACAAGGCAGGAACATTCTAGTATTTCCAGATTTAAATGATTTAACACACTCCATGATTCCAACTTCGTTGTACATTAACCAGGGATGTCATAGAAATGATTGATCCTGGTGATTTCGATTTATTTAACCGGTTGTATGTAATTAAACAAAATTCCTTTACACAACCAGGGTTCAGAACCACAATACAATCCGTTTAAACATCACCCGAGGTAAGGGTTCATTAGGGCACAGAGAAAGACCACCAATGGCCATGGTTTTCATAAAAGAAGATCATAAAACAAAGTAGCATCATCGATCACCCTCCCCCCTCGTTCTTTATAGAATCAATTCATTATCTTCATTTATATTTGGTTTATCCAATTATACAGAATCAAAAACATGCCCACCCCGCATGATACACAAAAGGGAGAGAAGAAGGGGAAAATCCCTACTTTTTGATCAAAGATCGATGCTATGCTTAGGTGTGGAATTCCAAGGATAGAGATATGGATTGTCTGAACGAAGTGTACTCTTATCACAGGGTGATCGAGAAAAGAAGAAACCCATGGATAACCCTTTACTTTATAAGGGTCGGGGACAGTTGACATAAGAATGTGAAACCGCGTAAGGAGCGGGGCCGGGGGTTGACCGTGCGGCCCCACTCATCATTAAAGGTCCCCGCCCTTTGGGGCGGTTTAAACCCATGCAAACACCAGGTTAATTCATTAAATATTTTATTAAATGCCATTTAGTGGCGTTACTGGACTTTTAAACAAACATAAAGGGTAAAAACAGGGTTTAAAACTCGATTTACGCAAAAAGGAGTGCTACTGGAAAAACCCATGGGTGAGGCAAGAGCCACCGGTACCTGAGAGCTACTAGTGGATGATAGTGACTGGTAGTTGAGAGTTACCGGTAGGCTGTAGCTACCGGTAGACCGATCTACCTATAGGCTAAGACGAACGGTAGACCGAGCTACCGGTAGGCCTGCTACCGGTAGGCTAAGGCTACCAGTAGGCCTACCATTAGAATTTCACCGAGATTCCCAGACTACCCAGAACACCCAACATTATATTTTCACAAAGGAATGGACCCCCAAAAACCCGAACCATTATATCAAATACCACTCAACTGATTCTCATCCTTGTGAATCAAAAAAACCGAGAAGGAATGAGAGTGTCCGAACAACCATCTCGAAAGATACCTCTTAGGAGTAAACCTCTTTGGTAACTAAGAACACCTTCCTGTCATGAACCAAGAAATATACCATGTTAACTGCCCAGAAATGTGTATTGGGGAGTCCCCTTCCCCATGTCAAGATACTATCCGCTTTGGGTGGCACTGACTCGCCTACACGGGTTTAATCGCATCCACATTAATGCGTCTTTATTAGGGGTCGGGTCCTCCCCTCCCCATAGCTAGGAAATTTCACACACATTTCGAGGAAAGAAAACTGTGTATTTCATAGCAAAACAAGATAAAACGTTATACCACAATAGGTATAACAGAACATCACAAAACTCAAAACAACTCTGGGTACTGGGCACGCATCTATGCTTCCCTCTCCCACGTACTCTCATCAAGCCCACCATGTCTCCATAAAACACGAATGAAGGGAATGGTTCTCCCACGAAGAACCTTCTCCTCACGATCCTCGATCATCACGGATCTTTCCACAAAGGTCACATCTTCCTCGATGTCCAACTCTCCCCAGCCAAGGAATTGTGTATCGTCGTGCAAATACCGATGGAGCTGGGACACATGGAAGAAATCATGTATCCTCAGTAGTGGTGGTGGTAATGATAGCTGATAATCCACTTTTCCGACTCGCCACAACACATTGAAGGGTCCGATGAACCTGGGAGAGAGCTTAATCCCCTTTCCGAACCTCTGTTTCCATGCTGATGGGAGACCTTCAAGAACACGTTTTCTCCCTCATCAAACTCCCAGGGCCTCCTCCTGGTATCAGCCTACGACTTCTAATAGTCATGATCCACCTTCATCCCTTCCCGTATGAGGTGAACATTCTCTGTCATGATTTGCACCACCTCCGGGCCGAGGATGCATGCCTCTCCTACCTTGGTCCAACACACAAGTGTGAGGAATAGTCTCCCATACAAGGCTTCAAATGGGGCCATACCAATGGTAGAGTGATTGCTATTATTGTAGTAAAAATCTAATAGAGGCAAATGTCGCATACATGATCCTACTGGGTCTACAACACATGCCCACAGCATATCCTCCATGGTCTGGATGGTGCACACTGTCTGCCCATATTTCTGGGGATGGAAAGTAGTGCTAAGACGTAGCTGGGTGCCAAAAGCATGATACAATCCTCTACATACTCGTGAGGTAAACCATGCATCCCTATCCGATATTATGGACCTCCGAACTCCATGATACCGCACCACCTCACCCGCATATCTTTGTGCCAAATCAACCCCTGCACTCGACTCCTTGATCTCCATAAATTGAGTTGATTTCTTCAACTGGTCCACTACCACCCAGTTGTTGTCATATCCCCCTTGGACCATGGGTATTCCCATGATGAAATCTATCGAGATGTTGTCCGACTTCCAGTCAGGGACATCTTGAGACTGCAGTAGGCTGCCTGGAACTTGGTGTTCAGCCTTCACTTACTGACACACTAAGCACATGGCCACAAACTCTACCACTACTTGCTTCACTCTAGGCCACCAATACCGTATCTTTAGTCCCTGGTACATCTTGGAAACTCCTGGGAGTACCTCTAGGGGTGAGTTGTGGAACTCACCGAGAAACTTTCCGCCCATCACTTTTGGAACAAACAACCTTCCCTGGAAAAGCATCTGGTTCTGACTATCCTCCGTCCACACTTCCATAGCATTCCTCTGGTCAACTCAGTCATGCATCACATTGCACTCGGGGTATCCCCACTAAGACTCCTCCACTTTCTGAAAAGAAGACGAATTTACTGCCATATGATACAGGAAACCTCTACCGTTATCCATCAATGCATCCAGGTGTAAGGCAGCCAACTCCTCCATTGAATTTGTGGTGTCTTCCGACTCTCAGACCGCATCTTTCATGGATCTCGTGCTCAAGGAATCAGCCACTACATTCCCCTTCCCTAAAGTGTAGGAAACCTCAAAGTCGTAATCCTGGAGGAACTCCACCCACCTTCGCAGCAGCATGTTTAGGTCCAGCTCGGAGATGATAAACCACAAACATTGGTGATCTGTGAAGACCACAAAGCGGTCTCCGATGAGGTAATGTCACCATAATGTTATCCCAAAAATGACCGCTACAAGCTCCAGGTCGTGGGTGGAATAATTACGTTCATGAGGGAATATATGCCTAGACCCATAAGCAATCACCCCTTGTCTCTACATCAACCCACATCTGAGACCTTGCCTTGAAGCATCACAGAACACCTCATACGCCACCCCTTCTTCTGCTAATCTCATCACTGGGGCACTAACCAACTTCTCCTTCAAAGAGCTGAAGGCTACCTCTCACTGCTCACTCCACACGTAAACCTGGTCTTTAATAGTCAAGGCTGTCAAAGGGGATGCATCTTAGGATATGTTGGGTACGAACCTCTGATAGTAACACACCAGCCCAAGGAAACTACGCACCTATGCCACATTCTTGGGTACTGACCAAGAAACAACTGCCTCAACCTTTAATGGGTCTACCGCTACCCACCCCCCCCCCCCCCCACTCGGACACCATGTGCCCAAGGAAGTGAAAATATCGTTTAAAGAACATGCATTTTGACAACTTCCCATAGAGCTGATCCTGTCGGAGGACCGCCAAAACCATCCTCAGGTGCTCCGTGTGATCCTCCTCTGATCTTAAATAGATCCGAATATTGTCGATGAACACAACTATGAACCGATCCAGGTACTCCTTGAAGATGGTGTTCATAATCCCCAAGACACAGCCGGGGCATTAATTACACCAAAAGGCATGACCATGAACTCAAAGTGTCCATATCTGCACATGAACGTCGTCTTCGGGATGTCAACCTCTTTCACTCTCAACTAGTGATACCCAGACTGCATGTCGATCTTCGAGAACCACCCTGCCCCTTTCAGCTGGTCAAAAAGATCGTCTATCCATAGAAGAGGGTAGCTATTCTTGATCGTTACCTGATTCAGCCTCCTGTAGTCTATGAAAAACCTAAGACCATAATCTTCCTTCTTTGCAAACAATACTAGAGCACCCCATAGTGACACACTCGGTCGAACATAACCCCTCTTCATCAAATTGTCAATCAAAATCTGCAACTCCCGTAGCTCTGAAGGTGCCATCTGGTATGGTACCATCGAGATTGGGCGGGCACCAGGTTGCAAGTCTATCCCAAAATTGATATACAGTCGAGGGGGTAGAGTCGTCACCACCTCAGGAAAGTCGTCCATAAACTTGTGGATGATATCTGGCACCTCCACGATTTCGGCATTCTATTGACTCTATTGACAGCTCAGCTAGCAAAGAGAGGAGGGGTTCCTCTTTCCTGCTACCCTTCTGACTACTCCGCTCGCCGGTGAACGTAACACGCTGGCCCCCCAAGTCTAAGAACTCAACCATTATTCAGAAGTAGTCGATGACGGCACACACATAGAATAGCCATTCTATGCCTAAGATGACATCGTATGGTTGTGTATGTTGCAGTAGTAGATCCCTAACTGACTGATGTGGTCCTATCATGAGTCTGCATCCTCGAAAAACATATAACAAGTCGGTCTGACATCCTACAGGTGTGCTCAACACCGAGGGCCCTGGAATTCTATCGACATCTATACCCAAGGTATGGGCTATACTGGGTGCAACAAAGGAGTGTGAAGCTCTGGTATCAAACAAAGCATAAGCAAGGGTGGTAAACAAACCGATCATACCTCGAACGACCTCCGGACCTGCTGGAACTGCTGCCTCTACGGCGTGTAACTGTCCACACCTAGCTCCTATGCCCCTCGGATGTCATCCACCTCCCCGAACACGCCCCGGTCGAAGCCCTTGAGGAGGACCTTGATGTCGGCCTCCTCCTGCAACGTCTGCCCTCGGAGGAGCGGGAGCTCACTGCCCCTGCTGCTGCAGCTGAAAGGCACAGCTGAAAGCTACTTCTGGGGCGGGTGCTGGGGCTCTCCGCCACCACTGTAATGTACCCAGTCCGGGCATTGACTCCAGAGATGTCCATGGCTCCCACAGACAAAGAACCGCGGTCCTAGGCCCGATGGAAAATGGTAAGGACTAGGGGACCTGAATAGAAACTGATGCAGCCTGCTCCATGCTGGTCGGAACCTGGAGGTTCCTGATGCTGGAGGCCGAGTGATGACGGCCTAACCCTTCTATGGCCCTAGTTGGATCCTCTCTCATGACACACCCCCTAGAGTGTTCATCCTCTCTACCACTTTGGCCTTATTTTGGACCTCCAAGTACGTCGGCAGGGTAAAGGGGGTAACATCATACTGGAGGGAGGGTCGGAGCACCTCCTCTAAATGTCTTGCCTAAGACTCCTCATCTGGAAAAAGGTCTGGAGAAAAACATACGTGGTCCTTGAACTTGATACCCAACTCCCTCACTAACATACCCCCTGTTGGAGGGAGATTATCTTCTTTCTCTTTTCCACCTTCATCGTCGAAGAGAGGAATTCCGCCCTGAACTCCCTCTCGAAATCTGCCCATGCCACCTCATCCTCTATCCTCTCCCCTAGGTAAAGAATCAACAATTGACACACCGCTCCCCACTTATAGATGACGGCTAGAGGAACCCAGTACTCGGTCGGGGCCCGGATCAGGCCGAAGTATATCACCATCTCCTCTAGCCATCTCTCTGTCTTCATGTCAGTGGTGCTACCCTCATACTTCTTGAGGGTCTGTCGTTGGAAGGCCTGAAGCATCTTTTTCCACTAGTCGTCCTCCTCCTCATGATCAGCTCTCTGATGATCTTCCAAGGTAGTCTCCTGGGCCTCGATTTCCCGTACCACACGTGGTCTCCTTCCAGGTTTCATAGCTACAAGGTAAACAAGGAATTCCTAATACCAAGTAGTACAGAATATTGTTCGTAATACTTTTTGAACACCTTATTGATTACAATTACCAAAATTCCAATGGAACACGAGAACACAAGTCATTATGATGCATTTACCTTTCCTAGGGTCTCTACCCTTCAATCCGTGTGGCCTCACTTGGGCGTTTGGTAGGTCCAAAGTCCTTGCATCGGATCACGGGGGGCCCAAAAATATTGTGTCCTAGCCTGTCTTCCCTGACCTAATACACGTACCAAGGTCACCCAACACTGTTTCCCAACCATTCCTTGCAATCCTCACTGTGCCTAACTCCATACTCCATCCTATCTCTCAAACCTCGCCTTTGATACCATTCTGTCACTACCCTCCTTCACCAATAGGAGGGTAGGGGTAGTAGATTGATAGGCCCTTCCTTCTTCATGTTGAAGGAGGGATAATGACCCCCGAAACCCGCCTTCATTAGGTCCCTGAGTGACAAACAACACCAAGGGTATATAATCACTCACTAAATGGATGGAATTACCCTATTTCTTTTAATAGGATCGGGAGATAAGATAGTAAATCTCACAACACCAAAACTAGAAGTGTAGGAAAAGCCAAAAAAAACCATTCCCATATTCATGTTCAAAAATTAAATACCTCAAGTAAAAAGTAACTACAAGAGTAAAGTACTAAAGAAGGAAAAACCGCAACTAGAACTGCCCCCAAATGTATGAGCTAGTATAGTCCCACGCGATCCCAGAAGTCCTTCTAGAAACCAGAAAACATTTTTATATATGTAGGGTGAGCATACAAGTATTCTCAGTAGGGAAAAACCAAAGACTCTCTTGCCGAAGTGGGGAGACATACTAATGCCCCATGAAAAATAGACAACCAACACTATCGAGGAGTTCACCCATCCCGCTAAATGGCCACACTCACCAAATAACGCAAGAAAAGTAATGTATAGTAATAACACATTGATGTTTGGGTACCCCGCGCCACTCTCACACTCGTTATTGAAGACATCCTACGAATCGAACCAATCCCACCATTCTCACCATAGTCCCACTACCATACCCTGCCCGCACACACCTGGGCTATAATCTAATGCAGTCCAACTATCATACCCTGCATGCACACACCTGGGCTACAACTACCTCATGTAACCACACCTGCAAACACCTAGGCCAGAACAACCACTGTCAAGCCCGAAGAAACCTGGGCTAGAAGATCCACTGCCACGCCCGAAGACAACTGGGCCTCATCCTGAAGAGACTTGGGAAACTGCCTGCCCACACACACCTGGGCCATAACCACCACACTACCCCACCCAAAGGATCATGGGCTAATAATGGAATTCAGGCATTCACAGCCTGCCCGAAGATACTTGTGCTCTTCGGGAAATGGATTAGAAAAGAGCTAATAACCATCCACTAATGGAAGTGTTTGGAATAAACACACTCCCCCATGAAATGGGGGTGTTCAGCACTAAGTGCTCAACATGGGTGGGTCGCGAAGATGAAACAAAAAATCTATAGGTATATATATATATAGGTAACAAGCACTCTCCCATGTTTAGGTTTTTCTTCAGCCTGCCTAAAGAACATAAACAGTACCATGACAAAGTCACAACTCACACCAAACCAATACCCATTTATCCCAACCTTGTTTCATGTTCAGTAATAATGTTTAAATAATTTTCTGCACCTACTAGGGAAACTAGCAAGCATAAGCATAAGCCAAGGAAAGAGGACGGTCAAACATCAACTTAAACAATCACACCCGATGCTCTTGTAAAGTCACAACAATAAAAAGGGTTAAGGGAGATCCCTAAAAGTACTGGAACCAAGGAAAACCCAAAGATAAACCACCATTTCCACATGATACAGGAGCCAACAATTTCTTAATAACAGAGGATCCCTCCCTAATTCGTGATATAATCAAGGTAACCACCTGGACATAAATTCATAACCACGGAATCTGTAACTACAGGGGATACCATCCCCACCCACATCACTTAGAAATTGTCCCGTTAATGAAATCAACCAAACCACCACCACTAGCTCAAGGCAGGATTGTGCCAATATTTTCAGATTTAAAAGATTTAACACACTCTATGATTCCAACTTCACTGTTCTTTAACCGGGATTATCACAGAATGGATTGACCCAGGTGCTTTCAATTTATTTAGTCAGATGTACATAAATAACTAAAATTCCTTTACATAGTAAGGGTTCACAACCACAATACAATCCGTTTAAACATCACCATAGGTAAGGGATCATTAGTTCACATAAAAAGACCACCAACAACCATGATTTTCAGAAAAGAATATCATAAAACAAAGAAGCATCATCGATCATAGCCCCCCCCCCCTCATTCTCTATAGAATCCATTCATTATCATCATTTAGGTTTGGTTCATCAAATTCTACAGAATCAAAAGCATTCCCACCCCGCATGATACAAAAAAGGGGGAGACGAAGGAGAAAATACCTACTTGTTGATCAATGATCGATGCTAAGCCTGGGCGTGGAATTCCACGGTTAGTGATCTGCCTCGTCTGAACGAAGAATACTCCTAACACAGGGTGATCAACAAATGATAAATCCCACAGAAAACCCTTTATATTATATGGGATGGGGATGGTTGAGATAAGAATTTGAAACCGTGTAAGGAGCGGAGTCGTGGGTTGACCGTGTGGCCCCACACGTCATTAAAGGTCCCTGCCCTTTGGGGCAGTTTAAACCCACACACACACTAGGTTAATTCAAGAAATATTTAATTAAACACCATTTATGGGCGTTACTGGGCTTTTAAACAAACATAAAGGGTAAAAACAGTGTTTAAAACTCGCTTTTCGCAAAAAGGAGCGCTACTGGAAAAACCCGTGAGGGAGGCAAGAGCCATCAGTAACTGAGAGCTTCCGGTAGGCTGCAGCCACTGGTAGACCAAGCTACTGGTAGGTTGCCGCTACCTGTAGACCATGCTACCGGTAGGCCTGCTACCGGTAGGCTACGGCTACTGGTAGGCCTACCGTTAGAACGTCACCAAGATTCCCAGACTACCCATAACACCGAACATCAGATTTTCACAAAGTAATGGACCCACCAAAAACCCGATCCATTACAAAATTTACTTACATGGAAGAAATATTTTATTTATAATTTCATTAGTTACATTAATATTCTATTGTTCATATTTCAATTCCTAATGTTCACATTATTATTCCAATGGTATGGTTATCATTTCATTAATATAGATTCCTAAATTTATATAAATACCACTTATTTCACTATACATTTATAATAAATTATTGTTGTTATTTCAAAAGTAAAAACAAATTATTCGATAAGTACCTGTATTTTTTCAAAAATGATTTGAATATATGTTATATAAGATAAGATATAACCTATGCTAGTGTTCATAAAATTCTGAAAATGTGTGATTTATGAATGAAATCAAATGATAGGGATTAAATATAACATCCCAAAACCCACACTCATGGATCCTATGATCAGATCCATAACACTACATTTCTAGCAATGATGCTGATAAATTTTACCTGGTTTTTTATCTAAACCATTCAAAATCTAATGTAAGACATGGATCACATACATACTGGATGACCATTTAGGTTTATCGATTTTTATAATTAAGAAAAACACCTATATAATAATTTCACATGGAATTAAATTAGAAATTATCTCACATAACCATTCATTTATATGACACGTTAATAGATCATCATCATCCATGTGAAACCCCTTATATACATAACTCATTCAATATCATTTCATTAAATCTAGAGGAAAAAACATAAGAAGTGTGAGATCAAATTCTTCGTTAGGTTAAAGAAAATCTTAAAAAATTGAATGTAATAAATGAAAATAACCTGATAATAATAATCTGATGTCCAAATCAATGTGCATGGGTGAATAATAAAATAACTCATATACATCAATACATAGATCATTGAATATAAAAGTATTTAAAAGAAAATAGATATCAAATTCAATAATCATGAGCAATGTGATACGAATCTCAATCATGAGAGACTTTATATACCCAAATAAAGTTTCGAAAAAAATAATTTTATCTGAGAACAACTTCTTATTGAACTGTTATATAACTATTCGAGAACACTTAATGACTGGAATAACGAAATTCTCTTAATCTAATATAATCATTACCTAACTAATTAGAGATATCTAAAGAGTATCAACCTTCATATAAGCTATAATGGGATCACCCTACCCAATCTGAGTGCACCAATCATTTATAATTTCTATGAAAAAAAAAGTGAAAACAATGAATAGAGAACTCGATTCATCATAACTAATTTGAGACAGCCCTTATTCATTTCAGAAATGATTAACTTATTAAAATAAAAACTGTTCTATGAAAATATTTTTATAGCACAATTAACCCAAGGAAACAAAATGGGTTGTAGTACAATATCATTAATACATGACTAACCTATTGAAAATAAATGGTTCCATATAAATATATTTTGAAAAATATTATCCCATGGTATTGAAATGTGTTGCATAACAATGTATTTTGAACATGATTAACCCATGGAAAAATAAATGTGTTTCATAAAAAACACTTTCTAAAATGTATAACCTATGGAAAATAAATTACTTCCATAATACACTTTATCAAACATGACTAACCCTTGTAAATGAAGTGAGTTTAAATAAAATATAACAAAAAAATTTATAATCCAAAAAACAACTTATGGGGGTTGAATCAATAAAAAATATCCCTAGTGGATGATAATTAACGATAATGGTTTTTGATATTTATTAATGAAAATTACCTCAAAATAACATAAAAAAATTCATGTGGAAAATAATCTTTAAACATTCCAAAGTGTCCCTCATGACATTGAACTATTTGAATCATAACCCCCAAGGAAGAATAAAATTTTAAGAAATATTAAATAAAATGAAATTAAATAAATTCTTGATATGGTAATTAAATATGGTTATATATACACATCATAAATGAATTTGGCTTTAAAACATCAAAAATAAATTCCTAAATGAAAGGATGTTAAGATGAAGGCCAACAAAGCTTTCGTAAGATTGAAAGCATAAACCCCAAAAATAGAAGGCACTATAATGAATATGTTAACACCCATTAATTTAAGGGAAATAGTAATCAAATTAATTCATGTCTAGTATATTCACCACACAAATAATTAAACTAGTGAATATTACATATATCACATAGATAATTTTTAGACTATAACAACCCCTACTACATGAGTATCTTTTAGAGTAATGATGCTCATGAAATAATAAAATCAATTGAATATTTCAATATCATGTTATAAATTAAATTAGTAATATAACATGTAATTGATTTTCATATGTACCATTAAGAATACATAGTTCCATAAAAGAACAAGTGTCTCACTGAATAAAGTTTTGAGACTAAACAACATACAAAGATCATATCATTAGAGTGGGAATAAATGAGTCAAATAATTATGCGTGTAAAATATAAATAAAAAAATTGTTACAAAATTATAATACATTTAGAGTTAATTTGAAACATATACATGGAATAACATTACCCATTAAATATATGTTTAAACCAGTGAGTAGAAATTCATTTTTGAAACTCATTACCATGAGTCTGAATCATCAAACAAGTTCTTTATCTTCCTAAATAATATTTTTTAGATAATTTATTGAAATATATATAAATAATATCATATTTATTTTTAATTTAATTTGAATTATTAATATTTTATAAACCATTAAATAATCTATTGAGTTGAAGATGAATGTTTTCACCATTATCATCTTATGTGTCAAAAATGAATATGGTTTTTTTACAATGGTCAATGATAACATCATAAAAATATATATTGAAAAATATTAATTGAATAGTTAATATATTTAAAAAACAATAATAATTTTAAAAACAATCATGGTAGATAGGTATGAAAACTAAACCAATGTTACAACCATTGAGACAATAGGTCGTACGTACCCTTTAGTAGCATTCCATTTTTTCAATAATCATTTTAAAAATAAGGTATGTCAAATTTATCTTTCTGGAATGATAATAATTTCAATAATATTTAATCTTATATAATAATATATTTAATTATTTTTTATTAGAATTAGTCACATAATTTCAAGGTGGTGGTAGTCGAAACGTCCATGAATGATGTTATCACTTTTTCTATGGGTGAACATGTAATAATTAAGATTTGATATTATATTTTCCGATATGTAATTATAATTTCATTATTTTTAAAATATTATAAAAACCATATTAATGAAAAATAATATATGAAATATGTGAAGAAATGATTTATTTTTTAAAATAACCTAAGATATAATTTAATGGATTTTCTTAAAGGGTAAGTGTCATATAACAGTTCAGAATATTAATATGAATATTTTTTTCCATAATCTATGTTGGAGTGATATTATAGACCTTGTAAAATATTTAAAAATAATGAATTAATGTCTTAATTATATTATATTAAGCATGAAAAATTTATATAAATATTTTATTATCATCAAAACGATGTGTAGTTTGAGAAATTAGGGACTGCTATTAGGTATGGTATATAATGTTTACCCTAGGAGGGGTATTAAAATTGTATGTGTCAGAAATTTGGATGACTCACTCTTCAAATTAAATTATTCAATAATATTTAATCAATTTTTTATTAAAACTGTATATTATTTTCAAAATAGTCTATTTATGACAAATATGATATAATGTTAGGTCTGAGATGTCATGTTTATCATAGGTGGGTTATAGATTTTTTATGAGTCAGACGTTTGGATTTATCTCTTACAAAGAAACCCATTTTTATATTTAATTTTATATTTTAT
The DNA here is from genome assembly GCA_963277665.1 of Viscum album. NCBI lineage: Eukaryota > Viridiplantae > Streptophyta > Magnoliopsida > Santalales > Viscaceae > Viscum > Viscum album. Next base: position 523,599,551 of record OY728160.1, read on the forward strand.
CCATTTAAGATAATAATAATTAATATCTCCTAAATGGTGCATCATATGAAAAATAAAAGACTACATTTTGGTCCACAATAGGAGGGTTAGCCCTAAAAACGGTATGAATTTTATATGCAATGGGAACGTGGATATGTCCCTTATTTAAATTAACTTATTTAAAAATTATATTAAATAGTTTATATATTTTTTATTTAAAAATTGGAAATATGGGGAAAGGTGTATTCATATTCAAAAAGGTGCATCCTCCATTAAATATTCAGTGCATTTTTGTGAACCATCATTTCTTACATATTTTGAAAATATGTTGATGAAAATGATTTCCTATAGGGAATATATTCACTCTACACTAATCCATTAGTTTAAAAACATTTTTAAACAAGATATCCAATTGGTCCAGTGACCATATGTGTGATTAGGTTTATATAAACATTTGGTTGTTATTTCTACACTGAAATCACACTAATGATATTGTGAATGATCTTTAGTTAAGAATGAATTTATTCTATGTGGTTATTCCCAAATATGTGTGACCTCAATCCTCCTTCCCTAAACTGTTAAAAAAATATGTAAGTTAACCATGCATATTTTTATCTAAAGTATTATACACCTCATTTAGAATGTGACCCACAAATGCTGTATAATACATTGAACACATGACAAACCTATGATAGTTTTCATAACTACTAAGATAGCATCACATTAAAACATCAAAATATCTATATTTTTCTAAACATGACATTGATTCCGAATATAACATTCATGAACCAAAAATCATTTATCCTATACTGAAATTTTTAACATTACATTATTGGATTTGATTTTGATAAATATGACACACATTTTTACTTCAAAACATTACAAAATCAAAATGAAAACATATATAACTTTCATATTAGAGAACTTTTTATGTATACAGTTATATTGAATTAGGGAATTCTCTAATAAAAATAATTCAAATTACATTATATTATAATTTCATCCACAGAACCACTATTTTCATTATCACATTAATATATCATCATCATTAATATGAAAACCCTAATATACATAACTCGTTCAACATTATTTCTTTATAACCCGAGGAACTCAAAAATATAAATGACCAGATCACCAAATACGAAATCATGGAAAAGGAATAAAATACTATAATCAATAACAATGATCCATGTTATATCAATATAATCCCTGATAAACCTTAATAAACTACAATAAGTATAAAGAAAACATATTAGTATCCTGGAAAATAATCTCATTGAACCCCAACAAAACCCTTTATAACCCTTACAAAATGAAACTCACCATACCACCAAAATCCAATATGACCATTATCCAAAGATTTGGAGAGCTATAATGTGTCTCACTCTACATCTAATTATTATCAGTCTCACCCATATCTTTATGGGTGAACCCATTATTTATAATTTCCATGAACTGGAGAGTTAATAAATCACATATATGACTCAAATTATCATAACTCATTTTGAACAGCCTTTATATTTCTTCAAAACATTACCAAATCATATTAAATAAGTTTTTTCTATCAAGATATCTTTTAGTAATGATTCAAGCATGAATGCAAAATGGTTTCCATAAAAATCTATTTCAAACATGACTAACATAAGGAAAATAAATCTTTTTGATAACTATTTCATTGAAAAATGATTAAACCATGAAAAAGAAATGAGTTACATAGAAATATAATTGAATCATAATTAACACATATAAATTAAATTGGTTTCATTATAAACTCTTTGAAACATGATTTACCCATTGAAATCAAATGGGTTCAATGAAAAACAGATTGAAATATGATTTGACCAAGGAAAAGTAAATGATTTTGTAAAAATATATTTCAAAAACCATAATCCATCATAAAAAACGAATGAGTACAGTATCAAAAAATATCCCCAATATTGGATATTTAATGAAATGGGTTTTTAATTATTATTAATGTAAATTACCTTAATATATCATTCAAAACATTCATAAGGAAAGTAATATTCAAACATTCAAAAGTATCCAATGACACATTGAAACATTTGAATCATAAAGTTGGAGAGGTAATAACATTTAAAAAACCATTAAATAATATGAGAATAAATAAATTTGTTATATCATATGTCAAAAGTGATTTATATAAACCTCATAAAATAATATGTGTGTATAACGTAAAAAACAATGCCACAATGAAAGTATATTGAAATAAATTTCATTGCTACTTTGGTAATGGTTAAACTATAAGACCCAAGAAAGAGAGATCAAAAATGTATATGTAAACCCACTTAAATTTTATTATAATAATAATAATAACCCTTTATCAGAATTATATAGACATCATAAAAAAATTATGCGGTGAATATGGCATATTTCTCATAGAAATAAAATTGAGGCAATAAAAACACTAACAACATGATTATGATTTTGAATCATGATACTCATGAAATAATAAAATGAATATAAAATTTTAATATCATTAAATAAATTAAATTTAATATAAAACATGTCATATGGAATTATGAAAACCATTGAAAATAAATTACATGCATAAAAGAGTATGTGACTCAAAGAAGGACGTTTTGAGATGTAAACCCTTACATATATAACATAATTGATGTTAAAATAAATTAATAAAATAATTGTGTATGAAAATTTTTAATAAAAAAAATATAAGTTAAAATAGATAATGATACCCTTATATGTCATTTAACCCATATAATTTAAATAAAATAACAAATTAAATATATGTTTAACCCAATGAATGGAAATTGAGTTATGAATCTCATTACCTAGAGTTTGATTTTTCATTATTGTTCATTATCTTCTTGAATAATAAATTTATGATAGTTATTTAAATTATTTAAATACCTATTATATTTTTTTACTTTTATTTCACTAATTAAATTATAATATACCATTACATAATAAATTAATAGTATGTTATAAGTGTTACCAATTTCCAGCATATTTGTTAAAAATTACTAAGGTTTGTTGAATATGGTCAAGGAGTACATTATATAAACATAAAAAAAATAATAATAGATTAATATTTATCATATTTATAAATAAATTAAAATTTTTGTTCCTTTCATGAATGATGGTTATGAAAATTAAACAAACATTACAATCATGGAGAAGGAAGGTTGTATATACACATGAGTAATATTTCCATTTTATAATGATCCTTATTGAAAGAATGAACATAACATTTATCATTATAGAATAATAATTATCTACTAAATACCATATTAAATAATATTTTATACTTATATATGGAGTAACTATGATGTTAATGAAATCATATTGCTTCGATGATGCATTAGTCCACATGTCCATTAACAATGTTATCACTTTTGAGTGTGTGAAGAGTAAATAAATAAAATGATATACCATATTTCTAGAAAGATAATTATATAATAAATATAATAACTATTTTATGTATATAATATATATTCAATGTTTTTTATCTAATTACATTAATTGTAATACGTTAGTAAAAAACAATTCACACCAGTTCGTGTGGTAGTTGTCATCCGTACACACGAGCGATGTTATCATATCCCATACTGTATGAAATTTAGAATGTTTGAAATAGACATAATAACATAATATTAATTATATTGTTATAAATATCATAAATATAATTTATAAAAAATAAATACCTCTTAATTAAAATATATTAATGCTTGTAATGGATGAACTAATGAAATCATTTCATGATGCCCAATTTCATCGTGCACGCAAAATATGATTTTGTATCCCATTTGATGAAATATTGTGTGGGTTTAGTTAATAAATGATACATAACAACATATAATAATATTTAATATATTTATTTTATTATAAAATCATGATATAAAATTAATTGGAGGGGATTAAAATTAAATAAAACAAAAGTGATCGTTGAAGAATGATACATCTTCTTCGGGTAACTGATTTTTCTATTCACCAAACCACTTAAATGGTTTGATTTATTCCAAAAGTGGGGATTATAATATTATATTAGGGTTTCTTTATTTTATTTGAAATTATTTTGGATTAGAATAATATATTCAGAGGTGTGAAGATGTAGGCATAATGAAGGAATTTTTCAAGTGGAGAAGAGGAATTCTTGTAAATACAAATAGGTAAACACTATTGGGATGTCTCTCATACATAATATGTTTCAAAATCATGATTTTTTTTAAAAAGTATATATGGAATAAATATTTACATATAATGGGTTTTTTAAATGTTTTAAGGTCATTTTTATCATTATGATTAAAAATTATCCACTTAGTAAACTCATCATATGTTAATCACTATAACTAATTTCAATTTATTTGAATATAATTTTTATATAAAAAAGTAATCTTATCATAATATAAATTATATATTAAAATTATTAAAAATATTGCATCATATTTTTCATGTTATTTTATGATATTTTTCAGAATTGGATTTAAAATTAATTTTGTAGCCGTATTGGGAAATATGGTATTTTAATTAAAAATACTCAAAATAATTAAATGTTTTACAAAAAAATTTAATTTAATTTTTTTTGTGATAACACAAATTATATTAATATATTTATAATTTAACAATATTTAAATTAAAAAAATTAAAATATTGTTTAACATGATCAACATTTTATATGAGAATTCAATTTTTTACTTGATATTTTATACTCACTATTCATCAAAATATTAATGTTTTTAGAAAAAGAAATAAATTACCCAAGTAAGATTTTATATTAAAATTTCATAGAATGATATTTTCTCTTTAAACAATAATTTATTAAAGTGTCAAAATTCAATTTTAAGAAAATTCATTTATTAAAATGCAGTAAAATGCATTTTTGTACAATATAGTTTCTTATGGATAAACATGGATTTATTCTTATATTATGGAAATAAAACATAATTTATGTATTGAAAAAAATAATTATTCATTATATTACATATAAATTTTATTATGATTGTTCACTAATATTATTTAATTTAATTTTTGATGTTAAAATTATTTTTTTGGGCACAAAAATAATTTATTTGTAAAAACATATCCTTTATATTAATTTTTTTATTCATTTATAATTTATTGTATGACAATTAAATAATTAAATATATATTTATAAATCATATTTTAATAATTTTTTAATTATATTTATTCCCCCTATTCCATTTTTTATGTAATATCTATCATGTTAAATAATATAGTTATTATAATATTTTTTTTATACGACTAGGACTTGCATGTAACACAATTTTTCGAAAAGAAATTACATGTTATGTGTGATGCAAGAGAAACTATATATTGATTATAATTCAGGATAAACTATGAATTATGTAAATCATAATCAATTGATGAATATAAATTAATATTAAAAAATTTATTTCATAAAATCTCGAGATATTAAATTAAACGGATTACATTATTGGTGAAATTACAATTTGACCCTTATATTTTCTAAAAAAAATCTATTATATACTGGGTAATATGTTCATCCCCATATCTTCTTTATTTCTTAAAAATAAATTGTACTACCTCACCAAGGAATATTTGGTACCTAGTACAATTTCACCTTGTACTCCATCCATTCTCACAACTAATCCCCGACTTTTATCCCATAATTGTCACCAAAATGCATTTTCTACCTTCATAGTGTTAGATTATTCCAAAAAAATTAAATAATAAACTATGAAGGAGTTGACTAACATTTTATTATACATGTCCTCCAAACCACCCCACTATCATTTTTATTATCCAGGAGAAGCATCTAATACCTTCTATGGAAAATAATCGTAAACTCTAGATTTTGATTTCATATTTCACCCTTGAGGATGCATATGAATGATACATATTATACTAGTTCACATGTACCATGTTTGGTAAATTTTATCATAATATTTATTTTCGTCACTTAATGATAGCAACAAATTATTAAAAAATACAATATACAATTTCAAATTTTTCATTAATTTATTGAAAAATATGAGTAGGTTAATGAACATACATCCATAGTAACCCCAGAAGAAAATATTACACGTTTAAATGGACTGTATTTTTAATTATTTATTGTATAATACCTATTATATATTATATATAATTGTAAAGAGTAAAAATTTTCAAGGAGTGCGTTTTCTCTAATTTCATATATATTGTTTTCCAAATCAAGGAGAGTCATTGAGGAATAAATGTAACCTAATTGGAAATACTTTTTTCCACATCAAAGGAATAAATAAAAAGTTTAGTTACTTTTTAAAGAAGCGGGATGATTTTGGATAAATTCTAATTTTTCAATTTTCTCTTGAAAAATATGGGAATAATAAATTATTATTCCCAAATCATTTTCTAGGATATAAGGGAATGAAATCGTCATTTATATACTGCCTAAAATGGGGATGTATGAATAGATGCATGATATTTTTTATTTTTGTTAATAATTTACTGGTAGTACAAGAACATACCTTGATAAACCAATCTTTAGTATTTAATCACACAATATATAGTAGGGAATGTGAATGGTATACTCAGAAAGAAAAATAATATGTTTTTTATTTGTCATTCTTATTGTCCAGTATGTTATGTGAAATTTTGGGATTCCCATAAATTAATGAGTCAAAAATAATAGATATGAATCTATAAAAATACTAACAAGAACCAAATAGAGTTTTATAATATCATCAACATAGATATTTTATCATTCAAAAAATTTTAACACGAACACATTAAATTTTGATACTTTTTTGGAGGTCTATAACAATCCATATTGTATCATTAACTATCACAATGAGAGGTAATTTCGTTAGGAAATACATAGGGATTTAATCTAATTTGTATACGATATATATAGTATTATAAAAAAACTATTTAGTCTCTAGAACTCTGAGTTGACCCATTGATAGTTAATACAATAAGATAAAAATATTACAAATTTACATTTCATTCATGGAATATAGAATTACATATGAATTTCTTATTATATCATAGAAATCCTAATATGGAAAACACAATGAAGGTATTTGATCAATATATTTACTTTTTCCTCATTGATGTATGTAATTATTTATCATTCATAAACCTGATTAATTTAATATGAAACATACGAACATGCTTTGTAATTTTACCAATAATTGGGTCACTCTTGGTTGATGATACAATCCTAATAAATTGTCACTGACTGTGTCATTCGTTGCATAATCAATGAATTGAGATAATTTATGTATAAAAAGATATCATCTTATTTGATAATAATTCCACGTAGATATTAGTAACAATATAAATAAAACAAAATGAAATAATATCTTCTCATAATATTTTATGATATAATTTACTGTTGAGGCAATGAAACACCATATTTCCTCTATATTGAATAAAATGAATGTACAAATTAAAATATTTTTTTTATTCCAAAAAACTGTTTCCTCAAATTGATATCTCTCAGGGAAAAGATATATGTTATCATTCTATAACTATTATAAATAGTGAACCACTACCTGAATAAGTATTTCCTCTAGTTCCTTTGAGTAAGCACTACAATGGCTTTCATTGGATCATGGGTCGAATAATACCTATTATGTTTTAATAATATTATTATAAAAAATGAGGATACATCATGTTCCTATTTTATAACATGTATATGACCCCAGAATGTGCCAATAAAATATACATTGAAACAAATGTTAAATCTAGAAATTTCATTATAGGTTTTGTTGTGATCCAATTCATTAACTCTTAAAATAAAATCCCATTATCTTCTAATAATATAAAACAAACACCATTATTTATCAAAGTGAGTATAAGATCATCTATTAAATAAATTTACTGATTTAGTTTGTGGAAAAACTCGATAATTGATAATAAAATCATTACCACAATTTAATTACTTGACACATCTTATAACATTACTAAAACAACCTTTTTAGGTGGTAGATATAATATATCATACAACACATTTATATTCTAAAATCGATAATGGAAATTTAGTTAGATTTAAATAAATCTTAATCTCCCTCAATGTAACTACAAACACCTAATGACCCAATCCTTGTACATCATGAAGTCCGAAATATTTAATAATGTTATTTTAAATTAGTACCATAAGTGATATTGAAAATAAATTCAATTCATTGTCATCAGAGTTGTAAAAAATACTGGAAAATATTTCTATCTTAAGTGCATATAAAAATATTCAAAACTCTCAAGAAAAAATAAACATGAAATTTTATGGATTTCATTGGATATCATTTGGTAATGGTGATATCCTAATCTCAAAAAAATATTGAAAAAAAATTATTCCAATCAATGGGCCAGACATATCCATTATTTGAGGAAACATTTTATTTTTCATTAATTCTACCGAATTTAAAAATATATAATATAATCAATGACATTGGTACCATTTATATTTCTGGGAATATATAATTTAACCATCATATAAATATGTACATGGTCTATGAACACCCTTTTATTCTTGCTCCTCATTTCGATATATAAATTTCCTTTACATGATAGGGAAATGTGATATGAACTCAATATATTTCAGATTATTGTACATAACACCATCAAAAGAATTTCCTCATGATTAGAAGGTATACTAGAAAAATCCATATGAAACTCATCATGAATGAATCATGTCATAATGTTTAAAAATATGCCTCTTCTTTTACAACCTAGTTAACTAAACCATCATTTGATATCTAAGAACCCCCAAAATTCTCTTAGTCAAACTAAAAATAACTTGCATCGTAATCCAATTATTCAAGGAGAGTATAATTGGTTATATATAGGGATTAAATAAAAAATATTTATATAATGAAACAATGGAGATATTTTAACTATGTACACATATATAAATAAATAAATAATTGATAGATGGCCTTTCCCCAGTAAAAAATGATCAATTTCTTTTTAAATATTATAATCAAATGAGGGATGAAAGGATATCTCTTACACCTTATTATAAATATATAAATAATGATATAACTGCATTTAATCATCATAAATTACTCTAAATCCAAATATAAGAGAGTTACAAAATTACCTAAAATAATGTAATTTGAATATTTATTATCATAGAAAGAATAAATGATTGTATAATATATATTAATAGTACATATCATCATCAATATACATTCCGGTCTAGTAGAAATTGATTTACCATCTCAAAAAGCTATTCCAATTCATTTAGGGGTACCCTATAGCTATTATCCCTACCCTAGAGAACGTGATACCGACTTTTATTTCTATCACATGTGATAGTTACCACATCTAAATAAATTATACGGTGCTTACATACTTATAAATGTTTGTTAACAAGATTAATCTTCAATTTTATGAATCTAATCTAGTGATAGGACATCACTCACAGATTGTGTTTCCCTGTAGACTGTTTTAGGCTAACCCAACATACGATATTGGTGGAAATAAATCAACACATACTATATGATATGTTTATTGTCAAATCAATAATGAAAATAGATTCTAGAAACCTTGAATCTAATGAACTATGAGATAATGCACCCCATTATGACTTCACTTCTTGGATAAAACAAAACTCGCATCTTCTTAGATTCTCTTCCATCGATACAAAAAACTACCTTCTCCCATGATTCTATATGAAATGCTCCCAATCAAATCATCCTTTATCTCAACCATTTTAAATATTTAGAACATAATCATCACATCTTATATAAAAATGTATAAGATACTTTTATCTCAAAAATGAAATGAATTTATATACCCATGACTTCTCTTATATGTGGGGATGTTCAAAAAAAATTTAAATATGCAAGTGTATTAAATTATTGGAGATAAAATATGTTTGAAATCAATAAATAGTTAATATTTCAGACGATAAATTGTGTTATAGACGAAATTTTAATTGATTATATCATGGAATCCCTTCTAGTAAATCACATAATCAATATTTTCCTCTGTATTAGAATCCAACTATTAGTAGAAATCCCTATTAATATTAAATTTTGTTAAATAGACCCATCATTTCTCAAGAGTCTTGATCATCGTGAAGATGTGGTGAATAGGGTCCACCAATATTAATGTCTTTGGAGGGGATACATCAATCAAAAATTTAGTTGGGTGACAAAATTGGAAATATATCTTGAAATGTATTATTGATAATTTATTGCGTGGTTACTCCCTACACATTTTATAAATACATTTTTCTAATCCCTCATGAACAAGAGGATTGATTGATATCATTTTAGGTATATCGTGTTCTCTAGAACCTTAAAATAGAGCATAAAGGGTTTCAATGTAGAAGAATAATCAATATTAATGGAGAGAATCACAACAAATTACCTTTAGAATAATGTTAAATATGGTTTTTATGTCAGTCTAGTTTTTATCATGTCATAACAACATCCCTTCTATAATATGAAAATTATTATTAATAATTAAATTTAAAAAGAACATCCAAAAGAAAATATATAGGAGGAAATATTCATTTTGAAAAGATATTATTATGTGTTATATTAAAAAAATCTCATTAATATTGATTGAATCAATTGAATAAATGAGGTTATAATTCTCATTTATTAAATAAAATAAGAAAAAATTTATTTCATAATTGGGTAATAGAAAAAAATATTTTAAATATTCCAATAATATTATAAAAAGACATGTATTATAACAAAATTTGAATTAATATATATCATATGTATATTTTCATGTCTATCTAAATTCATTACCCCTATTGCGTCAGTAACATTAAAATGAGACCAAAGTAACAACCAAGATGAGTCGTAAAAGAAAAATTTTATAATATAATTATTTTTTTCCTTCATGATTATATGTTTCATCCATTACACCCACAATATTGCCTCTAATCCACTCATAATAAAATTCAGGACATCACATAAAAATAAATTATATAACTTTTTATATCCTATCCTAAATACCTACATACACACATTCAAGATTGGTAACAAATAGAAGACATGCCTTTTTATCAATAGACAATAGAATAAATTTCATGGGATAGTTGTTACATAAGTGGGATATGGGTTTTGAACATTAGAGTGAAATAGAAAAATCTCATTAATATTATATAAAATATGAAAAACCCTTTAGGTTTTTTGAGTAATTGAAACACTAAAATAAACCATCATAGATGTACTGATCCTATAAATTTATTATAATTTACATATGGCATAATCAACATGATATGTAGTCCCAAAAATTTAAAAAACCAAAAACTTAAATAATATTACTAGATAATAGTATCTAAAAAATTGTTCTTATAAAAAATTATCATTATATAATTTGACCATATGGAAAAAAATTTAATATCCCATAGTGGAAAACGTCATGTAGATATACAGAAATACCCTTTTGACCATTCCATATAAATACAAAAATATTCGTGACTCCAAAGACCATATAAATCAAAAAAACAAATTCTATAATTATTGAGACTCATTTTTATTGAATTCAAATTTATATGGACCATGTCAAACTAGGTAATCTCATATTCAAAAGAAATATATGTTGGTTTTTTGTATAATATTCTTTATCAATGTCCGATGTGATTATATATCATCCATGACCATAAAACATATATATATATAATCATTTTGAGTTTAGAAGCCATAAAAGAAACTATTTATAAGTCAAAATAAATCAACTTGTATTGAGGGTTTATTGGATGATAGTTGAGAGTCTATAAAGATATAATAATTATAATTTGACTAAAGAAACTCTATTTAGAATTTGGAAACTGGTGTTCATGTATATTGAAGTCAAACTCCCTAAATGATAGATGTTTCTAAGCAGCTGTAATGGTAAATATAGGTATGTTGGGGAAAATATAACCTATATATCATAGTGTATCCCAGTGGTAGATAATACTGAATTTAAAACAACAGAACCTATAAGAATTGGATACAAATGATGATGCAATGATAATAAAAAATTTTCAATAGGCGTACATGGTTCTGTTGTATCAACTCCTTCATCCTCTCCAATGAATACATCTTTAAATAAAATCTATAATTCATATCTTGGTACATTACTTTTTCCTTATATACAATCACTATGTTCATTCAGTAGTCAATATAGGAATAATCTTTGGGTGAATAGAACATTTTAAGCCACTATCAACATTTCATAATACAATCAACTCCATGAATGTAATGTATAAGAGTGTGTAGTAAATGTACATATCATAGTATAATTGAAATGTTTACATTTAACAAAAATAGATCTATAAATATATGAAATAGTACTGTGTAATATATGTGTACATATAATATAAAAAATATAAAATATTTGACTCCTAAAACCAATATAATATAATAGGCATGAGTAGTGTGAAATTTATGAGTGATGTGAAAAAGAATATTGAAGATAAATCACGTAAAACCCCAAAGTTCTTGTTAATGTTTTATATAAAAAAATTATACCATTCAATTAGACAGCAACCCAAGTACTATCTAAAACACACATAATGTCTTATGTTCATAGACATGGTAACATTTATATATACTTTATGTGACACCTAGTAGATAATTGAAGGTGGTTCATGTCCAAGTAAATCATGTTGAATCTAATGAGAAAAAGAATGAAATTTTAATTTTCTATACTTTTTAGGTGAAATTTCAATGTAATACAAATGGATTCCAATATAGATGACATTGTCCAAGTCCAATGATAGTATTCCACATGGTTGTTGTTTCAAGTAGTTGTGTGGTGCCAAATAAGATTATTGAAGGAAATCTAGGATAGGACTCCAAAGCTTTCTTGAGGAAGGTACACCAATAACTGTTCTATTTAGGCCCATAAATAATATTTTAATAAATTATTATGTAATCAATGGATATGTTATTTGACAATTTCATTAAAAATTTAATATACCCCCATTGAGTTAATTTAATTTTTAAACATTAAATTAGAGAAGGGAAGCATCTTTACCTAAAAAAATTATGTTAATACTGTTAAAAATTTTAGTTAAACGTTACCGAAGAGGTTCAAGTTATTTTTACATTTCATTTAAAAATATATTTTATTGATTTGTAGGATTCATGTTATCTGGGGAATTATCCACACACCCAAGGGTTAGTTTAGTTACAAGGAAATAATGATAGAAATTATTATTTATTCAAACCCACCACATGGGTTTTTTTTTCAAGTTGTGCACATCAACCTCCAACAATGTTAATGGGAATAATGGAATAAAATGATATATTCTATTTCATTAGGTCATGTTGGTAGAAATTTTTTTGGAATGTCATAGAATGTATGGAATTCAAAACAAGGTGGAAAAAATAAGAAACATAGTTAATTTCGGGGAAAAGTAATAACAATCCTATCCAAGATTTGTAGTAAAATATTCATCTATTATAGTCATTTGATCTCGGATATAATGAAAAATAATAATAAAACGGTAAATTTACCTAATGATGTGGTAAATTATTTTTCACAGAAATATTTCTTAATATAGATTATGAAACTATGATGGGAAATAACTAGAGAGTTTTGACTCCCAATATTTATCCATCATGATGACAAGAAAACTCAAATTAGAGTTTAGATGGATGTTATCTCTAATATACAAGATGTGCGAAGAGAGAGAGGCCCTTGGTAGATCGGTTATTCATTTGAGGGAGTATAATGGTGGATAAAGGGTTAAGGAATATTGGTAAAATTATTATTTCCACATTTTTATAGGTACTCAGAGTTGGATACATAGTTGGGAAAACTATGTGCCAACTATGTGATGGACACTATGAAAGTACATACACCATGCATAGATTAGCTGCAAAATTAATCAAACTATGTTCTATAATTTTTTCCCACTAAAATTTCTTAATTTTTCCATGTTTATATAGCCTCTATCTCATGGTTAGTATAACAATGATACTCCATTGATAAAATTCATGATTAAGTGGCATAGTTATTGTAAACCATGATCTAACTATGTTCATTTCCTTGTCTTGAAATTAATTAAAACACTAACACATGAACTATGCCTGAAAACTCAATATGACTACACGATCCCTTTACTGAGGTATATATAGACAGAATAAATGGTCTAAATTAAATTAAAAGGATATTTATCTAAACAAAAAACTATTATATTTAAACCTAACATCTTTATATAAACTCCTCCAATAGTATCCCATTGGTTGGTAGTTGAGATATATCTAAGTATGAATCTATCCATTTAACATGTATATTAATCTGCCACTACTTTTTATTTTCATATAAAATAACATACTTCCATTCCACATGAAAAATATGAATTCTACTACCAACAAGTTACTTTTTAAAATGATTAATGAAATGAATAATATACTGTGAAAAAGAAGAATTTTCATCCAAGTCAACATCAAAATATTAAAATACAATATAGGTTTAATAATATCAATAAAAATGTTTAGAAACATGGTTAACATCATGTATGGATTGGTACCACCAATGTAGAGATATGTGATTGGATAGTGACGTGACAATCACTAAGGTCTCTAATGGGTTGAAAGACTATTATTCTATCATTCCTTATCAATGAATCAATAATTTACCCAATCTAGATAGAAAAATCCCAATCCCTCACCTTAATCACCAAAGGATGATGTTGATGAAATCAATTGACTGGTTCCTAGACTGGGATATATCTATATTCAAATATTTCAACCCTAAATTCTCTAAAATCCCCTGAATGAGATGAAGACATATACATAGTGCCTATGTTACCTCTAACCCGCATATGGGTGAATAAAAAACAACCATGTAGATCATTATATGGATGGATATGAGTAGTAACTTGAAAAATATTAATATATGAGAATCCAAAATATAGTAACTGTTTTTCAATTGATTCTCCATAATAAAAGATGATTTCTCTAGGAAGGTCCTCTAATACTAGAAATCTATGACCCGGCTGGCTATTGTTCTAAGGTTGGTATCTTGTACTCAAATTTAGATATTAACCCAATTACATAAAAGACCCTTTCATGAACCAAGATGTTATTCTACATTCTATATCTAATATGATTTTATATAAAACCCCATGAAAAGGTATTATCATTTAAATATATCATCTTCCATGATCATCGACAGGTATAATCTCCCAGATATACAGAAATTGGGTGAACATTAATAAACTATACATTATTACCAATATATAATCGCATACCTAATGTAATTTTAGAAAATTTTTCAGGAAATACTTGTTTATTTCCCCCAATTTCCAATTAAGAATTGGTAATGATTCCAAATTTCTGTATGATGCTAGTGTTCCACCTTTACATTCTTATAGGTGGATCACCATTCAATGTAACCTCAAATCTCTATTTAAATACTAGTAAATTCATATTGGTGTCATTTTTAATGATAAATCATTCAGAGTACATGATGCACTAAACACATAGAATCTTGAGTTTCCCAAAAAAACCTATAACTTGTTTTAAGGAACCTATTTACACTTACCGATATAGTAGATCTCAGTTTCCTCAATGGTATAATAATATGGGGATTCCTCACATAAAATACTTTCTCTGAGGACAAAAACTTTGGGATATAATCATTTCAAATTATCAATTCAACACATATGTTTTGTAGCCACGTCCACATCCATATGAAATAGATTCTCATATAAATTTTAATCATTGATATAAACATTATAAATAAGAGTCATTGAATACAATTTTTATAAATATTTATTTAAGTAGTTATTGTTTTGAATATAAAATGATTTGTTCTCCTAGAATCTAATGTCTCTAACAACATAATGAGTGAACCAAAACTAATAACTCAGGGTCATTTGTTGGATAATTATGCTCATGAGTCCTAAAATGATGATCCCTATAGATTATTAATAATTACCCTTGTATTAAAATAGATCGTATCCTGATAGATGATATTTCAAAAAATAATTTATAACCTCTTCTAAGAAAAGGTATAATTATGGATGATGATGTCATCAACCACTCATTCAATTCATCAATGGAAATCACATATTATTTATTCAATGTAATGTTTAAACATTTCATGGTCATGCAAATATATTGTGTAGAATTTGGTAATAAATTCCAAATGAATAACCAAACATATCCAAATATTCCTATAAAAAACTATATATATATATATATATCAATTTTTTCTACACATGATCCCATGAAACAATAGTTGTCACCACATCCAGATCCATTGATACCCTTTTTTCTTGTATAATTTTACCATTTATATGATCTTTAAAAATCTTGAATTTGTATTCTTTGAGATTGGAATAAAATTTATTCCCTCTTAGTGTATTCATGATTATTTCATGTTGTTTGGAATGATCAAGTATTAGTTGAGAATAAAATAATGTATCATTAATGAAAACTACAAGAAAAAATCTAGGTATTTGTGAAAAATATAATTCATCAAGTAAATAAACACAATAAGAATTATTTTCAAAACCGATCAAATAACCAAAGACTCTTACAATACATACCAATTTAAGAATTTCATACAAGGTATATATGAGGATCTACCAAGAACCAGATGGTATCTTTGATCAAATCGATATTTGAGAAGGCCGTGTATCTTCTAAGAAACCCTAAAAATCGATTATTCATGGAAATGGTTACTATTTCATTATATTTAGATACATAAACTGCAAATTATATATGTGTATCATTCTAGTTCCATCTACCTTGTTGGATAAAAATGGGAAGTTAGAGGGGAAATACAAGGCCAGATAAACCCTTTGAAATCTCTGTCCTCCAACTATATCATGAGTTATTGAATTTTTTTTGATCAAACATGTATATAATAATTTACACTAGTTCTTTTACATGAACAATATTGATGGTGAATTATACCTATCTCTTCGGAGGTAGCACTAAAATATTTTCATTGAATGAATATCTGAATCGATCCACTATTTGTGGAAAAAATAACATATTGTACTCCTCTATCATTATGAAAATTATTTGAAATTTAGGACAACACACCTTGCATCCAATGATTAACATGTCCTTTATGACTTCCATGGATGTCCCATTCTAGGAAATGAATATAAATACCACCCTGGATTTATGATAAGAACATCCATCATGGGTAACTATTAATTTTGGATCCATATGGCACTATCCAATCAGTTATAATAATTATTTCATAATTCTTCATCTCAAGGATGAAAAGTTCCCAAAGGAAACAATAAACATCAATCTTTTGGGGATACACCTTGAACTAGATTAAATATTCTGACCATACATCCAATGGATTCTCAAGAATAATTTCCCAAAAAATTACTCAATCTCATTTCACACACTCTACATAATGACTATAGATTAGAACGAGAGTGAAGTTTCGTCCTCAAATATAGAAGACACAAAATTTGAGTAAACTAATATAATGTAAAGTGACATGGATAAAAAGATTCTATTTTTCTTAGCTGTCAGTTGCACTCCACATAATAATCATATTACAAAGCTCTATGTGACAACTTGACCACCCTAAGTAGTAATTATTGGTTAATGTTGTACAATGAAATATTTTCCTACTCATCCATAAATTATCCCTCTACATAATTGGTTTGTTGTACTATAGCATCCTTCCTGTAGAAGATCATTTGATATAAATTTAGAATTCAAAGTTGTTACAAAATAATTTCCACTCATAACGTTTCTAATATTCCTATAAACTTTCTTGAGATGGTCTATATTTCTAATTCCTCAAAACTCGGTTAGATCTCCATCACATTGAGGCTTCTAGTTACCGTTCCTTACACACTTATATAATCAAACCTAATTTCCGGTTTTTTCAACATTTTTCCAACATTTCTCAGGATAAATCTCAAAGTGATGATTCCATTCACTATATAACACAACACTTAAATCAGAATATAAACCACACATTCATGTACATTAAAATTCCCATATATTACTCATGGAATATGGACCAAGATAACTATAATATAAATGGTAGTCAAAAGTAATCTACTCAACTAAATTCTACGGGAATAGCTAATCCCATTCTCAAAATTAATTTCCATAGGCTTCGCATCACTGAAATTATTTGTTACAATTCACTAATAATCAATGAAAAATACTAACTATTCCATGGCTTCCACATGAAACAGCTCTAGATGTCTGTAATCTCTTGTTAAATTGGTTCTATATGTTTTCTAGATGGGTTAATAATAGAAAGAAATTTGGAAGTCCCTCTAAAATATGCCATATTGATTATTTTTCTATGTTAGAACATCAATACATTTCATAGTAGGACCCCAATTCATATAAACAATGCAATTAACATTCATTTCAAAAGCAATATCCATGTTCTCAATTATCAAAATTATGTCCTCTAACCATGTATGAGAAGTAGAGGGACACCATCCCAATAAATATAAGAGGTTTCTTTTTTGGGGACCCCTTTTCAACATTATGAATTTTAGTTCATGTTACAAATCTTCCACTATAAATAGAACTAGTTCTAGGAACTCTCTTTATAATAAAAACTGATTCACACTCCATTTATTGAATTTTTTATAATGGAGGTTTTATTAATGGTGAAATATATAGTGAATGTCTCACCACCTCATGAGAATGGTCCTAACTGCACTCATCACACTCAATCAGAGTCCAACAAGTAGGCATATGTTAATAACTCCAAAGAAATTACTCAAAAGAGATACATGGTAGAAATGATTTCTTACAAATAACCACATGAACTGGTTGAAAGTAATATGCTATCCAACTTCCAAATTCATGTGTCATATTATAATTTAAGATTTAATGTTTCAATCGCAATTGTTCCATTATGTGTCGTGTGAATTAAAATTTATACTGGAAAAATTTATTTAATTTGGAATGTGAGACCAAAATTAACAATATAAAATTCCATTCATTGAAATTATTTAGTATTCTTATACATAGTGGATGATTTAGGTGTATTAAAATTTTAATGTTATAAATACATAGCATTATAATTTACAATTATTGTTCCATATAACATCACACAACCATTTACAATCAGTCTTGGGATATAAAAAGTATACATATAATTTCTTGATTATTTGGATCATTATTCCCAAATTATAATGGAAAAAACAATAAAAAATATAATTTCTATATGTTTAGTGATAACCAACTAAAGTTTTGTCCTATTTAACTAATGTTTCATGGCTCAAAACATGTCAATATTGGTTTTATAAGGAGACACAAACATGATATAATGGGAAATAACCATATTCGTTTTTGAAAAAACATTATGTAACACATTTTTTACATCATTTTTTGGAATGCAAGTTTATAAAATTTATTGTTTTTTTAATGAAGTAATATATAATGAGACACAGGAAATCAAGAAATTTAGTTTTCATGAAATGGAATATACGTGTTATATAAGTCCCTACATACCAATAATGTTGCATCTGGGAATGATTCTATTCTATAATATCCTAAGGGTAAATAAATTATATAATATATAATATCATAAAACATATATTTCACAAAAAAACAAATATATTAAAATCGTAATGGTTATAATCATGAAAAATAAACCCCATACAAGGTAAAATGTCATTTTACCATTAATTTGAGTTATGAACTTCTTGGAATGACAAATTAACAAGATCTAAAATAACATTGTCTCATATCTAAAAACAAAAATTAGTAGTAAAATAGAAAGGAAGTCGCCTCTAATTCCACAATGGGATGTCTTGGACCCTCTTCATTAATATAAAACCAAACTCAGTAGTCCATAGGGGCTCAGGAAAGCCTCATTTTTTCCAAAGTCCTCAGATTTGTGAGATGGTATATGCTAGTATAATGGAAAGAAAATACCGTATTTATTGTAGCTTAACAAAGTGGTTGATAATAATAAGAGGAAAAAATTGACAAAAAGAATAATTACATAATAATGATGTTATAATTTTCAATAAATTAGTGAATATCCATAAATTTATTTAATCATGAAATACTATACATCATAGGAAAAAAATAAACACAAAAAATTAAATCATAATGGAATCATGGTAACTAGTATGGTCATCTACTCAAATTATAAATGAAAATGAATCATCTATAGATGGGTGATCCCTTATTCCTTACCTACATCAGTGTTATCTTCTCAAGTATAAATGATATTTTGAAAAGGTTGTGATTAGAACATAGTAGGCATCTACCAAAAGTTTCTTGTATAATAAAGCCTATGAATACAAATTGTTGCAGTGTGTAATATAAATTTATATATAAAATGATAACCACATTTTTGATGTTTAAATAAATCTCTTATAAGAATATAGGTTTAAAAACTATGGAATTTATGTGTATATATAAATTTGAACTCTAATTTTGGGGTTAAATACAATCCAATCTATGAATAAAGTTAGTTTTAATGTGAAATATTTGTGTGAGGGAAAAAATTAAAAGTGAATATTAACCACATGAAGACCAAAACAAGAACTCCTTAAGGATATCTATAAATGTATAATTTTAAATAGGACACAAACCCAAGGTATGTGGATGTGGATGGAAAGTTGATTTTATGGAGAACATATAAGTTATCCATTGTATAGACATGATGATATCTATAGGAGATAATCAATGGTCGTCTATGCTTGAAGAAATTAAGAATAATCTAAGAGTTAATTAAGACACTCTAATTTTAGGGAGTTTTCAAGTTAATCATTGATTACATACAAATGAATTCACATATATAATTCATTCCATGTATGGGGTAAAACTTATATGTCACATCAATGAATTAGGTGAGATCCTACAAGTTCACAGAAGAAATTTTAATTCATGAATCAAATGATTTCATGGGAAAGACCAAAAATATAATGGAAACATCATGGTTTATAAATAATATCACAGTAAAATAATATGTGAATAATATTCTTGTGATCTAAATGATCTATTATAAATTCAAATTATTCTATATGGTTAATTTAATGTGTAATCAACCTAATGGTGAAATGGAAACATAATGTCTATATAATTAATCTAACAATTATTTTTTTCATTTCACATAAAAATTAACCAAGTGGGTAATGTGATGTGTAAATTATATTTCATAATTTCTTTAATTACATTGTAGAATTCATAGTAGTAGTGGAATTACTAATGCACCCACTGGGTGGAAAATTTATGAGGAAAGAATATTAGTCATTACAATTTATTCAACCCCACCAAAAGGATATTTTTATGGTGCTGACATTATCCTCCCCTAATGTCACTCAGTATAATTGAACATGAATGTCTCATTATGTATGATTAAAATAAGGATTTTCTCATTTTAGTGGAAATGCATGGAATGTGAGGCATGAGACACAACAGAAAACAATATAAACACAAAGAAATTTATGGAATAATAATATATCACCTACCACAACAATGTAGTGGAATCGCCATCCAATATTTGACACATATATAGGATGGTATGATAGAAATTTAAAATCCATAAAAATAAATTCAAAATATGGTACATTAGATGACATGGAAAAAATGATATTGATAGAGAATGAAACTGAGAAATAATAAAAAATTAGTGTTAGATTTTACAATAGTTATCCAATTTAATGATGACACAAATTACATTGGAGATTAAATATATTTATCAAAACATAGATTAACTGAGAGGGGGAGCTCCCACGGTGGAGAAATTATTAATTTGAGGGATGAGATTAGAGGAAAACATAATAATGGATGTATTGGAAATAATTTTTATAGATTATTGAAGGGGATTATGTTCTAGACACATGGTTGGGGAAACCATGATTCATCTATTAAGCGAATACTACCCAATACATACAAATCACATCTTTTATCCTTATAGATCGGAATATAATATGTAAACCATGTGGGTTTTCATAGGAATTTATAGTTTGTTTTATTGACCAAGTATCAATAGTTCTATGGCTTTGTTAAATGTTCACCCTTACTTGACCATATGGTTTAGGTTCAGAATCATTGATTACGATGTGCTAACTATGGGACTAAAAATATCATTCAAAAAATAAGAATTAGGGGCCCCGAAAGATGACCCAATTATAATAAACCCTCAAAACCCAAATATAATCATTTAATAAGATAAAATTATTTTTTTTGAAAAAACAAATAGGATCTATAAATCTTTTTAAAACTATGATCTTATAAATAATACCAAAAGAACACAATAAAAAACTAAATAATAATAAAAAAATGACCGAATAAATATATATACTTTGATACATATTTTCTAGGTTAATAAATCATACAAGGGAAAATTGCATCTCCCATTGGAAAATAATATATATATATATATATATATATATAATAAGAAAGACAACCATTATAGTGATGGGAAACCACCTAAGTCATTTAAAAAATTGACTACCACATGATCCATATGCACATTACATTCCACTAATCTCTTGATTATGACAAATTTCATTTACCTTTTCCATAAGTTATCGGTTCTAGACACATCGTAGTGGGCCTCATAATGTTATGAATTTTAACTGATTTGGTGACCACCAAAATTTTTCATATATAGTATTCATAAATTTATATGATTATGAAAAAACTAAATACAATGCCTTCAATAATTAATTTGAGAATACAACACACCCAAACCCATTTTTATAAACATAATAAATAAATATATATCCAACGATGTTGTATTGAAAATATACATCCACATAATGTTAAACATAATTATAACTCTAAATTATATTAAAAATTATATCAATCCTTCCATAAATCCCACAATATATAACCAAACAGTAAAAATTCCACCATAATACTTTTCTGAAACATCCAAATTTTACTTTAATTCTCTTCCCAATATAACTTTCAATATCTAGAGAATCACCCTATCATCATGAGCCCTCTTCAATAAAAATTATGGCCACTGAAGTGCGAACCTGCACTATAAATATTTTTGACACCATAATCATATCCCACTTACTATATTGTTTTCAATCGATAACTACTAGAATAAACCACCACATGGGATACACTCAGTGGAAAAATGAAACGAACTACGCAAGAGAGTAAACAGAATGAGATAAAATCACCAATATTATAGGCCACACCATCAAAATAAATATTTACTATCCCTTCGTAATGTACAACACCATTAACACCATATTGAAAACCCCTAAGGAAATCACAACATAAAATACCAAATCTAAATCAAATACATATAAATATAAATATCTACTCCATAGAAACATTATTAAAAATTTCCACAATTTTAAAATTGAGACTACAATAGAAATCTCGTAGATATAATGTGTTCTCATCGTGATTATATTATCAATCTCACAACTGTTACATAACAAATAACTATTTATTACATGATTCATAACACATGGATAAACCTAAAATATATAGTGAGCACCAAATTTGATCTTATAGGACTCCACTCTCCTAGAAACTAATGTCCGAATAGTTTTAATAAAATTATTTTGGAAAATATGATAACATCTATTAAATAATGTGTATTGGTGACATATGAAAATATAGTTATGAATTTAAAATATTAATAGTTTATGAACTACCATCCATTCTAGAAGCTCTATTTAGATACATGTGGAGCATTATTCCAATATTAAATAAATGAAATGTAACATGTGAATTAATAGTGCAATGAGAACCTTATTCTAGATGAATCATTATAGTACAAGTCCAAATTTACCCACCCCCAATCAACTTAAAATATTTAATGTCATTTAAATAATAATTTTATGGTTTTGGAATCATTATTCTTAAAATCTAATACATGTAAAATGAAAATTTCATTCTAATATAAAAATTATTATTTTATTATACACATTGTGATATTTTTGAATGGTAATATATGAAATAACATACTAGAATAGTTAAAATTTATTCAACATATAGACACATACATTTTCTAGAAAATATATACTCATTCTTTAAAAATGTCAAACTTGATTTAGAAAAGAAATATGAAAAATATTTTAATCGAAAATTGTTATTTGAAACACAGATTCTATAAAAAATATTTAAATGAAAATTTAATACTATGTAAGCTGTTTTTAGAAATTACATTCATTGTTTTCAATTGATAAATTTCATAAAATCCGATATAAGTCCACAAAATAGCCAAAACTCTAAAACATCATTTAACACTTATAATAATATCAAACCCATAATATAATGGTAAATTATTTCTTCAAACACATGAAATAATTATTAATAAAATATAATCCCAATCATAAGACTAATTCCAATGGATTATTCATTTCCCAAAACTAACACATCATACACACCTACTAGTTCAAAATTCACTTGGCCAATGAAATAGAATACATGATTTACTATTTCAGATAACCCAAAACATAAAACATACCAAACATAATATATCTTATTTTTTTCCTATCATGAAATAAAACTATACAAACACTTAGAAGAAAATGAGTATCCCGATCCACACATTCTCTAAACCTCTTGATGAGACCAAACTCATCCCTCAATCCTCCACATACCCATATTAATATATCTACCAAATATAATAAATCAGTTCCTTCCATTATAACCCCATACTATAATTCAATGAATGTACATGTATATACCAAAAGTGTTTTTATGTCCAATGAGATTACTAATGAAAATATTTCCCTACACCCCACAGTTTACTCAACTATTTCAATTATCATAAACACTGACTCTATCTATAACAATTACTATTTTATTATTCCTAATATTTTGGAATTTTGTATACAATGAATTGAATTATCACATCATTTATTCTATATTTTTAAAATTCTCATACAATCCTTGATTTTCACTATGGATAGTTCATAAAAATATATCTCTCTGGTTCAAGTAAAACCACCTGAAGACTCTAAAAACTCTTTATATGACCTTCCATTTTTAACACCACCATATTACACTATATAAAAATATATATTAATAAAAAAATATCAAATATAAAGAAATATATAACAAGTTGGGATATCCACTAGACCATATACACCAAACCAAACTCATGTAACACATCACTAAGTAGTGCTCCCCTACTAATAGACATACTAGGATTAGTAACCACACATTATTCAGACATCAGATCACATATCAATATTGGTTGAGTATAATTCCACTAAGAAACTATAAATGGAAACACCACATATGATATTTTTAAAACTTTTAATATGTAACACACTTATAGTTTTAGAACCCATACCTATACTAATTGATCTAATTTGAATTATAGTTGATAATAAAGAAGGGAAAATTATTTAGGAATTTATTCAAAATTTAAACATTTAACCCTTCGATTTTATTCCTAGTTCCAAACAAAAATCATAATGAACACAGATATGTAATTTGAGTCTTCTTTGCAAGAGATAACCATGATTACCATCTACTATATCTCAGGAAAAAACTAACAATATAATATATTAAAATCATAAAATTGACCCAAATAAAGAAGAATTTATTTTATAAAAAACCAAATATATATCACATTTTCCTTGGTAATATAGACTTTATCTTGTAAAGATACTGGAAATAAACAAAAAATGTAAATCATCTTATTTTCCAACACATCCTTGGTTTCTAGTATACCATAACCTAATTAGATTCCACATTTTGTACATATATACAACACTTCATTTTAATAAAAACACACTATTGACATTGTATTGACAACAATGTTTGGTATTACCTCATAATTATGAAGCTCTATTAGAAGATTTTATATTCCCACTTTTCAAGATGAATCAATTAATTCATAGTCCAAAAATGAGCTATATGACTATAGTCATGACTCAATATATGTTGACCACAACCAACCAGTAGTGACAGTCTATTCTGTGATATTTTTGAGATTATACCAACTAGTGATAACAATATTAATACTACTAAAAAATACAAATAATGATATTTAATGATAATCAAACCCACATGAAAACATAATTCTATTATTTTTAATTCATATTTCCCAAATAATGAATCCAAAATAGAATAAATAGTATAAATAATAAGATTAGAATATATATATAAATATATATATAACTAATAAAGTCTACCATATATGTTTGAATGAATTACCTGATCCCTTTTCAATATATGTTCATCTAACCCGGACAACTATTAAACATTAGAGTTCACTAAACTCATGAATATCCATTTCCCTTCCATTATTAGTAATTCTTTAAGTCTATATATGTCTTTATGAGAATATGTAGTGCATGATTATCAAATTAGTATTCCCCAATGAATGGTGGTCGTTTTTATTATAAATATATAAACAAATGTCTAAAAAATTCAATAAATATTATCCACTAATTAATTACAACGCCTATTCCACCTATAATATTCATTTTATGGTGAGTAATTTACTCCATAAGACAATGAAATTGTTGAATGATGAATCAATGTCACACTATGAGTATTGTTGACTTATTATTCAATCTTCAATAACTCATACTATATATACACCTCAATCATCCTTACCATCAGAGATCCACATCGAGACCCCTCGGACATGTCGACATTATTATCCTCATATTTTTTTCAAAATATATCTATATGAATCATAAATAACACACTCCCATTTGACAGTATCTGTAACCACTAACTCTAGCTGATATGGTATGTACCTCCTCCAAACCAATGGTAAAAACCATTTATAAAACATGATTAGACAATATCGGTTACCACTTAGAATTAGGGGATAAGAAAAATCATGGTCCATGATATGTATAAACAAAACCCAAACTACCTCATCCACTCACCATGGTAGGATAAAAAATCATGCATCTAAGGCCCAATAAACTGTGAATATATAATCAATAAAATAATTATTAAACATAAATTATGTGATTTAGATCATGGGTTACATTTTACTACATTATAAGGTTATTTTAGAAATAGAAATATAGGTATTTTGTAAAATAATTACATTACTTGGGGATACTGGCATATACTGTCCTTATTTAAAAAAATATACATTCATATGTTTCAAAATGTGTTACATTTGAAGCATGATTTCTTCATTAAAGTCCAATTTAATTTATAAAAACATATATTTTATTATATTTATTACTCATCTTAAGCCCAATTGAAATTATTTTGAAAACATCTTATGAGATAATAAAAGTCATTGTACATAATATAAACATAAATTAATCCAATTATTCAAGACAAATACCTTAAAAATAAAATTAAAATTTATAACTTCTATAATAAGACATTGAGATAATAAATATTAAATTTCAAAATGGGATAATAATTCCTATGTAAAAGAAAACTATTGAATCCTATTAGTAGAAACATGATAATAATAATAGTTATCGTATGGAAAGTGGGAACTAATGAAAAATAAATTTATTATCTTTCACTATTTCATCTTAGAACCCATGAAAATTTAATTTTATACCATTAAAAACAGAATATGTTTTACTGTAATAATAACGAGAAATGTCTTATATATTAGTAAACAATTAAAAATGAAAACTTCAATGATGGGATGGAACCTTATAATAATGGAAGAAACATGTTATTATGTATAATAATATTTATTGTTAATATAATTTATTCTAGTTAAGAAATTTTTCATGATTAATTTATTAAAAACATTCTTCCCATGATGGAAGAAATTCAAAATTAATAATACAATTAGTACTAAATACATTCCATTTAAAATGATTTTAATGAAATAAATGAATAGTTTAATATGGTATTTACCATCCTTTTAATTATAATTTATATGATTCCTAAATAATTTAATATAACATAAATATTATGGAGAATTATTATTAAGTAATACTTAAAATTATTTTTTCAATTAAAAAAACATATAATTTTAATAAATTTAGAAACAAATGAGAAAATATTAATAGAAAATGAAATAGTTTTGAATAGAAATATATTTTTAAAAAAAGATTATATAATAAATCAGTGTGGTAGTTTATACACCACATAAAAAAAATTTGTTTAAAACTTCATATTTAACAATAAAAAGAAATTGAGAAGGTAAATTCCCTTTTTGTGAGTAGTTAATAATTTCATTCATATATAAACCCTCCTATATAAATTATTTTATTATTTTTCTACAATATTTAAAACCATTATCATGTAATTTTATTTATATTTACTATTATACAATTTTTATTAAAACAATTTATTTAGTCAGTATAATTATAAACATCCCGTTTGAAAATTTTAAGGCATCTTGTTTATAACCTACAAAAATAGTCAAATGTTAACTATGGTAAACTTTAAAAATATTAAATTAATAGAAAAATATTAATAATGTTTTAATAATTATATTTACACATAAAAAACTTTTTAAATCAAACTATGCATGGTGGCCATGAAACATGATATATGTCGTTGCATGGATATTGTCGACCATACATATAAAAGAACAACAATTTTATTTTTCCAATAGTTACTAAAGAAATAATTTGGATAACATTTTACATTTAAATAATCATGATTATGTTATAAATGTTTTATTTAATCATTATATTTGTTCAAATATCTATACATCCATGTTGTATAATAAAAATTATTTTCATCACTACGTAGAGGTTATATTCCACACTCTGAGAAGGGATACATTACCATCGTTAAATGGATAGAAGTGTTAAAATGTGGGATATATATTTATTTTAGAGAATAAACATTGATTCATAAAATGTATATATATATTTTATTCTTAATGTTAACTATCCATTCGATTTGATCATATGAAACAAAACACATCACTTCATAGAGGTGGTAGTCCACATGTACACATAAATGATGTTTTCATCTTCCCTAAGATTGAATTGAATATGGAAATTAGTAGTAACATAAAACTAGTATTTTTTTAAAATATTTATATTAAATATATTTTTATTTAAACATTATTAAATAATATTTAATGTGGTTGAATATGAAATAATGATGAAATAAGAAATTACAAATAACACATTTTTATTGGAATTCCTTTTCTCTCAAACACATTAATCCTTATAGGTTTGGTGTTTTAATCTGATGAAGACCTAAATGAAATGGGTATGAGTGTTTGTATGGTGTTTTTTATAGATTCTATAAATTATAGAGATAAAACTTTGTTATAATTTGAGATGTTAAGTTTCAATACTTTATGTGAGGGGAGGGGAAATCATTTAATATTTTAATTTTTAAAATTAGTATATAGTCATATTCATTAACATAAGGCACACTAGAAACCCATTTTATAACATAATAGTTTATATTATCATAATAATCTTTAAAAATCACATTTAGACATGTTATATATATATTATAAAAATCTCTTATTTTAATCCCATTTAATCAATTTTAACCTTAACATTGGTTACATAAAACTTGAAAATGATAGTGTTATTATATGATTAAAAATTTAAATAATACATATAATAAAATATGTCTATTTAGAATTAAAATTTTGAATAAATATTTTGATATTAATGTTCTATTTTTATAATACATCACTTATAATATTAATATGAAAAAATGAATGAAAAAACATTTTCAGAAAAACACCCAACATAATTATATAAATCATTTTACCTTAAAATAAATTATAAATTTAATAACAATGAATGTTTAATTGAACAATAAAAGAAATTTTTTCCAAAATTATGATCATGATATAACTTAATTTCTTCTTCCAACCATACCTTGAAATTAATGGATAAAAAAATTGCATTAAAACATTAAAAAGCATAAAATAATGTTAACAAAAGTCAGGACATGGTGAAGAAATTCAAAATAATGTTATAAAATACAAGATTGAATTATTTAAACACGTATTTGGTTGAAAAATATGATTTATATTATAGACCGTAACAGTTATAGAAAAATAAAGTCACAAAAGTAACACTATTTGAACTATGGTAATTTTGACCATTCTCCCAAAAACTAAAAATTTCATAAAAATCCCAAAACATCACCGTAATAAAAATTCACCATGAATAATAAAATAAATTATGAACTTTTTTCAAAATCATATATCTAAGATTCGGAAATTTAAATTAAAAATAAATCCATATATTTGTATGTAAAAAAGCTTAATTAAAAACAACTATTTCTTTTTAGACTAAAAATTAATATAGAATTATATATTAAACAATGAGAATAAAAATGAATAAAATGAATGAAGATAATTAAAAAGATAAAATTATTTTCATAATTACCTAGTTTTATATATTATACCCCATAAATAAGTTCCACGCTCAAAATTTTATCCATTATACAAACAACATCTTGTATTTTACCCTCATAGCATTTTGTGAGTCTAATGTTTATTAATCAATAAATAAAATCTTATATAATACCAATACCAACTAAATTATTTTATTTTAAATCACCATAATTCAAAGATCCAAAATCTAGAATTAATTATCCATATACAAAATATCTTCTTTTAATTGAATAACTTCATGTCAACAATCAAGAGAAGAATCTGTTTTGAATTTCATAAAAAATAAAACATGATACAAATCAAATATCGTAGATAAACTCATTGGAAATGATACTCAATGGGAAAATAATATATACTTTTCATGAATAATATATATAAAAATAAACTATGCATATAATATTTTATATCTTCTAAAATTCATAAAACATTTTCATTTTGGGATATTATGAAAAACATGATCTCCTACTGAAAACAAGAGATATTTCCACCTATGATCTAAAAAAATATTCCACCTTCTCATAGATATTCTCATCTCCCAATATTTCGTAATCACCTTATAAAATATTTATTATATATTTTCTTAACCTTGAAAAATCCATTTCCCCAACAACATCCAATCATATCCTATATCAACACATATTCAAATGTAAATACTCAAATGGTGTAATCCGTATATTAGAATGAAAATTTTTATTTTACAATAAATTAACTAGTGATATATTTTGATCCTACATTCCATGGTAGTTCAAATGGAAGTATAAAATGATATCCAAAAATGTATAAATTATGTGGTCTTATTATTCATTTGATTTTGTATAAAATGATGTCCTAATATTTAACTCATTACCCATAATATTCTGAAATCCAATATAAAATTATAATTAAAATATGGGACCAGAGTCAAATAAATTAAGGATAAGAACTCCATGTTAGAGGAAAACCTTTTCAATATAATGTATGAAATGTTTATAAAATTAAATAGTTTCCTAAATACAATAAAAATAATTTATTTTGTACAATAATCAATAATTTCCAAAACTAAATTATTTCCCCATGATCCCTTTGGTAATACCACCATGTAATCTCTGGATATATTACCCATTTTTTATTCTATAACTATAATTTCTGAATAATCCACTTTAATATATTTTAATCATTATTATCATTATAAAAATTGAAAATCTTCCTAGAAAAATCATATATACTGCCTTTTATTATTTTAAACCAATAATATTTTCAAATGTATCGGTACATCATTCTATTTCCATAGAGAATATAAAATGCTAATATGTGATATTAACATTAAATTTCCATAATTATATTAGAATAAAAATGAACACATAAATTCATTATATATTTTTTAAAAACATCCATTATCAAAATTAATACTATGAATCGTAAATTTTTTGAATGATTATACTCTTTTATAAAAACATTGATCATCATTACAAGAAAGCATAATTCTTTCTCATAGTGGTGACTATGTTGATAAATTTGTCCAAAAATAATCTTTCAAATCAAAATTTAAACGATATTTTTTACTAAATAATTCTACAAGGGATCTTATATCAAGTGAATCATTGTTAATGATGATAAATCTTTTTATGTAAAGAATTTAGGTATCATATTTTTTCTAAATAAGTGTCATTAAATAATGGAATCATAATTAATTATATATTTAAACCATATTCTAATGCTTTAGGTTCAACTCATTTAGAATAATTACATAATAACAAATATTATGGTCCGTATATATTTCACATTTTAACTATTACAAAATATGAAAATAATTTTTAAATCAATAAAAAGAACTAAAAAATAATGATCCGTCATAGGGTAATTTTTATCATGGAGTTTATGTTGGCATGAATAATATTTTTTTTAATAATTCATTAGGAATTAATATGGTAAAATATCTATTATAACTTGAAGCAAATAAAATAACAAATTCCCCATTTCTTTTTTTAGA
Source organism: Viscum album (assembly GCA_963277665.1). Lineage (NCBI taxonomy): Eukaryota > Viridiplantae > Streptophyta > Magnoliopsida > Santalales > Viscaceae > Viscum > Viscum album. The sequence goes on from OY728160.1 coordinate 523,631,622, forward strand.
CATTAAAAATGGATCACTAAAAAATATTCAATTCAATTCCTGTAATAATTCATCATATACCATTAGAAGTATTCATTTAACTATTTATCATGTTAGCTTAACTATTAGCTTATATATATGACTTTTTTAACATTTGATTTTTAATATCCCAATAATCCTTAGAAACAATAATCCCAATAAAGGAAATCTATAACACCAAAAATCACATTACATAATTTTCCCATTCAATTTTATTCAATTTAACGTCCATAAAATATAATTAGGTGTTTATCTAGGTCATCCTAACTTCCTAAAAACACAATTTTCATATTTAAATTCCATAATTTAATAATTAAAATTCATATTGAATAGTATTTACGTATGATCTATAAATACAGTGGGTATATTTCTCAACCGAAATGGAATGACCAAAAACACATAATGGAAATTACCTGACAGAAATGATTTCTCTGATAAATCATCTTCTATCACATTCAAATAATGTTAACAGAACCTAATATCATCATATAGAAAATAATATTTCTCACATATTTGGTAAAAACGAGTTAATCTTGTGGGGAAACATATAAATTTTCTAAACAATTATGTTATGGAGTGATCTATACTCAATTAAACACCACATTAAACCCTCGCTTTTATCATAAAAAAAGATCATGAATATGTATTTTTAATGGTTAGATTAAAATATTATCAAGAAACTAGAGATACTAGTTTTCAATTGAAATATATCAACACATTTCATTATATAATGTTTTTTTTGAAATTTTCATATTAGTTGGTGACAAGTGAATTGTAAAATAAACCTCCCAATCCAAAATAACAACCATAAAATTATAATGAAATAAAAAAATATATATGTATTCACTAATGGTAAATCACTAATATGAACTATTATTTTTCCACAGTAGTATATGAATTATATGATTCACTCCCCTATTCTATCAGTTACAAAAACCGAGGATATATTATCAATTACATGAACCCATTCATATATAAAAATTGATGATCACTCAAAAAATTAGTGTAGAATTTAATATAATGAAAAATATTATATGGTGATAATTATGAATGTAAAATTTTACTTAGAATAATATAAAACACTATAATAGACAAGGAAAAGCAATTTATTAAAATAAAAATCCATATATGATAATAAAATTGGTTTTAAATTAATTATCTTTTTTAAATACTACACCCAGGTGTTTTAAAAATAAGTACATCAATCATTTCTTGAGGGTTTATTCCCATTTTACTGTAAAATATCCAATAAATATATGAATAAATAGATAAAAAATCTAATAATTATTTTTCATTATCTTGATATAAATTTAATATACTTAACACTAATTTTTTTGAAAGTCTATAATTTGTTGTACTAGTATCAAAATTAATTTCTGCAACATTCTACATTCAACCATGATGATTCCAACCTTCTAAATCTAAGCTCAAACATGGAGTATCATAACTACCCTATTAGATTCAACTAAAGCATCTCACTACTCTTTGATATTCTATTTTCACAGTACTATCCTAATTAATACATCTTTTTGTTATTGTAAAAAAGCATAATAAATGTTCAATATACTTTTTAAATAAATTTATAATCCAAAAATTTGATGAAAATTAATTTAGTAATATTTTGAACATTTTGGGGGATTACCTCTAAATTACATGTTTTGAATAATTTTAAATTTTTTTTCAAAAAGATAGATTATTAGATTTTTCATCACAATGTATATATGTTCAAAAATCACCAACCTATTTTTCAATAGATAAAAAAAATTGTCATTAGGATAGTTAAATTCATAATTGGAAAATTGTAATTGTAACAAAAAAAATTGATCTATGTAAAATGTATAAAGATTAATATCATATTCTAGAATGGTATTTAGTTCATACCTAGAAATTCTACTGAACATTTTCAAATCAACATCCATTATGTTTTCATACTTATTATGATATCTAGAAATTTTCTTCACATTCAATGATGTGATCTACAGAAGAATAATTATAATGAAAAATTTCTTCAATGTGCATCAACTTAATGAAATCAATTTCATATTTTACCATAGTATTTTTATTCAAATTCCACCATTAATCAGATTCACCTAAAAACTATTCAAAATTTGTTATATTTTTTTGATCTATATATCCCGAAATATCAAATATGTTCTAATGTTCATTTATCCATTATATGAAATTCATAAAGTGTGATGTTCCGCAAAAAGTTTATATCAATTTATTCATTATATAGTCTAAAAATGAAGAGTGACTATGTAAATATTTTTGTTCAATCTCTTTTATGTGTTCTATTTTTAATAACCTATGTCCATAGAGTCAAAACAACCAAAAAATTTCCTCTTAAACCACTCTATATTTTTGTATAAGAATAGTATTGTCCCCTTGACTCATTCCTATATTAGATACCCTATTAACTCTATATATAATCATTCTGAATATATATGTATTAGATAAGGAAATATGGATGTCATAAAATTCTTTCAAATGATAATATTATGAAATTTTATTAATAATTCTATTCATCTTCAAACTAACCTATAATTTTATATATGATATTATATGGATATAAAATATAATTACACAAATCATAATAATCCAATAATTATATTATATATAGTGATTTTTGGGATTCCATACATTTGCATGAACATTTTGGGTTTATTTTTTAATAACTAGGAAAAACATTACATTATATTGGGAAGACTCACACGTAGTCTCTAATTTAATAAAAAAAATCTTATGTATATACTAATCATTCATTAATTTTTTAATTTTTAATTTAATAAAATTATGTTTAGTCGGTGCCAGATATCATAGTAATTCTAACATATCATTGCATCAAGAAAAAAGATAATCTTATCATGTGATGAGAAATAAATACATCATTGAGGGATATAAAAGTAAAATAAACTCATTATTTTACTAAAAAACTATAAAAACACATGATAATTTTTACCTCATTCAAAAATAAAACAATGAGAAAATAAATATATCATTTCAACGTGATACTATTCACCTCTACCAAATGGAAACAATTAATACCGATTATTAAAAACATAAAAAAATAATTCATCATGTGGCCTATGGGAAATATTGTGGATAATCATTTGAAAAACAAACGCTTTATATTTAATATTCCTTTTCCACATGAAAACAACTGATTTTTTGTAGAGTCTTATTTGTAAACATAATATTGGTTTCATGAAAAATCATATTCATAACATGATATCACTCATATATAATCAATTTTATAATAATTAAATCCTAGTTATTTGAAAAGGTGTAATATACTCGGATATACTTCTCATTTTTATGATTATATAACTATTCATTATGCAGTGAATTAGAGAACTATATTAGGCTCAAACATAACCAAGATATATATCAAGATGAAACATCATAATATATACTTATAAAGTTTCATATCATGAAAAAAATATTTTTATCATACACATTTGCATTATAAAAATCTTTTAATACGCATTTGAACCCAAAAGTGAAAACATTATATTTTCACATTTCATGAAAAAAAAAATTCCTTAAAACATTTTGAAAATTAAATTTAACTAATGAGAAGTAATATGATAATCTTATAAACAATATTTTATCTTTCTTTTGAATCTTGATGACGAATAACATCTATGAATTTGGGAAAATTTTCTAAGATATATAAATTAAAAATATTCAACTTCACTATTGTATAAAAGGACACACACCTTGTATATTAAAAATATTTTTTTAATCAATTTAAAAAATAATAAAAATTAGTTCAAATTGACCATTCAATTCCTTTTATGTGTAAATAATAACATTTATGAAACACTTATAATATCTCAAATATAGAGGATAATTATTTAAATTGTAAAAAATAAGATTATATTTTAACGAAAAATATCATGGAAATTTCATAACATTAAAAAAATATTGAAAAACAAAAAATGAATTGGATTTAAAACAAAAAAAAATTTCAATAAATAAATGAATTATTTAATCCAAAATTTAGTTCATACACCATAAAATATAAAACATGTGGTGAAAATCACATAAGTCTCAATGAAATTAAATTATGACAAAAAATCCACCATCCTCGAGTATCAAATGATTTCTTTTTTATGAATACCATCATGAGTGATAACATTATATTAATTTAAAAAACTCTCAATAATATTATTAATTTATATTTCATCATTATTAATTAATTAATTTTATTTCTTACAATTTTTTATTTAGTTTCATATTTTTTAAAACTCTTCCTATATGTTTTGAGGATTTCTGTTTTTAAAATGAAAACAAAATCAGTGCATTGAAAGTAGTCGTAGTTATTATTTTTACACTAACTCTATTATTCTAAAAAATGTTTAATTTTCATATATATATATATATATGGTAAATTCGTTTTTAATTCAAACCATTTATAGATTTCATGAATATAAATCAATGTTGTTTCAAAAAGACCATTATTTGTTCCAATCCATCAACATTTCCATTTTATTAATATCTATCATAAAATGGATGTAGATAATAGTTTACTATTATATAATCATAAATATGTTATATATATCATAATAATGAATTTATTCTATTCATGTGACTGTCATTTTAATATAGAGATAAAAAATGAATCATGTCACCAATTATAGGTTGTATACCAGAAATGTTATCAATTTCAATTAGATGGATGGGAAAGAAGGTGTGAATTATATTATTGCACAAAAAATATCAATTTTGATATAAATATCATATGTATTCATTTTTTACCTCATTTTATACTCCATATAGTCCTCTATTGATAAAATAAACGCATGGTTTCACTGACATGGTAAAAAACATGCACTTAAGAGTGACATCATCATTCCCCATACTTTAGAATAGGATATTAAAATGGATTTTTGAAATTTATAATAACATTTTATTATATTATGTATATTTATGCTATTATTACAATATGAATAAAAATTATTTGATTAAGGTACAATAAGAAATAAACGTGAAACACATTGTTAACAATTATACCTCTTATTTGGAAAAAACCCCTTTTCTTACTCTGTTATCATTCGAGAATTATTCATTGGGAGATCCCCTGACCTATAGGATGTGGCATGATGATTTGGGATGGGATTTGGAAAGTTCATGTTCAAATTATGGTTCACAATGTTTATTAATATGGTAGAGGAGGTTTCTCCAATTTATAAGTGACCTAAGGGACACTATTATCATTATTTATTATTTTAAATTAATATTAAGTCATATTAATCTAGAAATATAAAAAATGGAATCCCATTTTTAATTATAAAAAGGGATATTAATGAATTTTTAATGATCCAGAAATTCCATGTAAAATTTTTTATTATATGAGAAATTTACAAGTCAGTGAAAATTGACGACGTGTGATTCCGAGGCCTAGTGATCCTGGAATGAATTTCTGAACTTTTTTTTGGGTATGTTCAGAAAACATGTTGGTGGGTTTTTGTAAATTTTGTACTAGTGCTTGGAATTGAAATCTTCAAGAACTGATGAACTCACAACGCCGATATTCCCTTAAGGAGACGTTCACCCTGACCACAGTAGGTCAAGGGTCAATGTTTTATTCTGGGTTTTTGGTAGAAGAATAAAATAAAATAAAAATGTTTAACATTTTTATTTTTGTTGAAACATCCCATGTGGATGTTATAATGGTGGGGACCACATTAACTAATGCCTCCCACATGGGTTATAGTGTTGGGGAACAACCTAGCCTAAACCCCCCAAATTTTAATTCAATGGTGGGGACCACCCGACCCTTGAACCTCCCACGTAAATGTGGGGAAGTCTCTTGAACATCCCCCAATTTAATTGTGTCGCATCCTCTGATTAAATATTATAATTAAATGATGCAAACATAATGGTACCAACAATAAAAAGTTAAATCATATTTTATGTTGGTACCTCATCCTTTGAGAGATGATTTTTTGGGTTGGAAACGAAGAGGAGATAACTTGTGGAAGAGCTTCTCCGATGAAGAACGCCAAAAAATAACTCTTCTCCTTCGATGAAACTTTCTCCAAACTCTATTGAAGGATCTTCAATGATGAACAAACTAATGATCAAGGTAACACCGTCATCACTGACTTCATCTTTTTCCTCTCCTCACTGATATCATTGGAGGATACATCTTTCGATATCAATAAATTCCAATCTGTCACAACTGCAGACAATCATTAACTGAACCATCGAGGTAGGGGTGTGTTTTAAATTGATGGATGTTAATTTTCCTCTCACATTGAATCATTCTCCTTGAGACACTTTCTACCTCTCTAACATGGATGGTAAAGGCCAAACAAACATGATCCAAACACTCACAAAACTAATGGTTCTTTTGTGTGTTCTTCGCGATAGTGACGATAATGAGTGGTAGAGTATAGAACTGATGGATCTTGAGAACCGCGTTAGGCACCACGGCCAGCACCACAGACGGCCATGTAGAAGGCGAAAAAGGGAGGGAAACCAGTCAAGCCGGCCACCAGCGAAGGCACAGCGTGTCACCACACCGCATGATGGACCGTCGCAACACATCCCTCTGTGCCACCCCATGGCCTCGCCGCTTCATGGCCCACCTCGCTGCCACGCGGCCTCCACAGCATCTCAGGGCCTGGTCCCCCATGGCCTCGCGCCCTCCGACCACGACCCATTGTAGCCCTCTATGTCGTGACGTGGATTCCGTGCCATTTCACGGCCTCTCATCCCATGGCCTCATGCCCTGTGGCAACACTCCCAGCATCCACGCTACCTTGCGGCCCTCCGTGCCACCCTGCGGCCACCGCGCTATCCCGCGACGTCACGCCCCATAGCCTTGAACCTTGTGGCCTCACCGCCTCGTGGCCCCCGTAGCCTCCCGCATCCTCCATGACCCCCATGGCCTCTTTGGAATGCATGACCTCTGTGCTGCCCAGTGCGGCCAGGTCGACCTAAACCGGGTCAGATCGGCGCAAGCCAGTTATGGATGGGTTGGTCCGACCGGGTTAGACTAGACCTGGGCCAACATCGAACTTTTACTCATATCAGCCATAACAATGAAATGAGGATAAATTTGATGAACCATTAGTGTCTCTAAAATCCTTGAAGCGAGATGGTACCTTTGAGTATATCCCACTAGAGATTTGGATAAAGTTGAAGTATGGTCAGGTTGGATCGAGCACGAATTCAAAGGGGCCCTTGGGACAAAAAGGCTAATAAATCACAGACTGGGCATCTGATTTACTCACTATCTATTATGTTGAGACCCTTATGGGATGGATGTACATTGGGATACTATTTTGTGGGACTTTTTGGAAGTTAGAGTATCAACCAATGGCTTGAAGAGAGGACTCTCCCGGTGATAAGAAAGCATAGTTCGGGAACCCTGTAGCTGGATGTGACTTGAGAAATAGATCCATCGTGGGTATGTGACTGAGGGTCCTACATGGAACCACTCTAGGATTCCATGTGGGTCTACCATAGTGATCATGTGTGGGTGAGCACATAGAAATACTATTTGGGTCAGTGTCGATCGATCATGCGTGGGTCCGCCGAAAGAGATCATGTGTTGGTCAGCACCGAGCGATCCTATGTGAGTCAGCACCGAGCGATCATGTCTGTGTCAGTTACTAGAGATCATTTGTGGGTCTCCCTCTTAACAGAGTAAGATGATTCAGTAGTTACATCTATTCATCTTCACTAATGTACTTAGTTTATACCTTCTGCGAGCTGAGATTGTACATGAGCGGTACTTTACATGTGGTAATACCATGGTGGTATTTTTCTATGTGGCGAACCTGAGTGGTACTTACCATTGTGGTACTCCTTACTTTGTGGAACAGTTTATATTTGGGCTTTTGATTTGGACTATGTGTTTTCTCATGATTGAGACGAGTATACTTTATAACATAGGTATATGTGTGGGCATATACCTAAGTAGAGTTGTTAGTTGATTTCATGCCTTGTGGTTTATTCATTGTGGATTTTGTGATAACATGGGGGTCTTGGGGTCTATTCTGAGTATCGTTATACTCAACCTTACATGGGCTACACCCGCACCATGTTGTGTCTGGTTTAGACGACAGATAGCGTTGATTGAGGCTGAGGGTACCTAGACTAGACGGGGCCCGAAGCTGGAGCATACGACATGTCGTTCCGTAGAGGAGACATGGGGACATGGAGTGATGAGGAGGAGATATGTACATACACTTTAGGTAGGAACCTCAGAGGAAGACCCATTAGCTACCTTTATTTTTATCCAATTATACTTTTACTATTGCAGTTTGGATTTTATTCCGGCCCCTTTTTACTTTCTGTACTCTTTTTTCTATACAGTTGACTTGTGTTCGTATCATGCTATGTTATTGGTTGCATGTGTTTATAAGTTATAAAGGAAATGCCTTGCTGGTTATATGGAATATTCCTTTCAGTGCTAGTCTTTTTTCACTGGCCTTTATAAGGTGGGCATGGGGTAGTCATGGCACGTGCCCCGAGGGACGGGTCGTAACAAATTAGTATCAGAGAAGTCGATTCTACCATAGAAAATATGACTATGGTATTTCTTTTAATGGAAAAAGTGTTATGTGTAGTGAGTGTGGTTATCAGTTTATAGAATTCAATTTTGGTACGGTGGTCGACATATCCATACACCGGGACCCTGTCTTCTGATTTCTGACTCAGTGCACAAAAACACTGATTATGCGTGTGTGTGTTTTAAAGAGTTTTAATTGTGATATCTTTGAGTCAGCTCCCAAGGTATAACATACTGACCATGTCACACCTGTTTCATTTTAGAATTCGTCCACATGGATAGCCAGCTATGGTTCCAAGAGTAGTACACACTGATATCCAACCGAGCGATGAGGCTTCAGTGCATGGCCCTCTTCCGATAGAGGCACTAGCGTAGGCACCAGCGGTACCATTAACCATTCGCCCACTGATTCCACCATACCCAATAGCAGAGGGTGAATTCCAAATGAGCCCATTTCATGAGATCAAGAACCAGAGGCTACCCAGGTTTAGGGGGGAGATAGACCCATATGGTTTTGAGGATCGGTTGGAGGTCGTGGTGAGAGTTTTCCGACTAGTAGGGACACCAGCTAATGTTATTGTGATCCTTGAAGCCATACTTTTATAGAGATCCACAAAAATATTGTGGAACCTTGTTCTCCAGATTCGTAACGAGATGATTCTTCCTCGGGCAGACATCGACAGGCTGTTTCAGGCAGATATTGATCTAGAGACTCTTCACACAGTGTGCATACAAGAACTTCTTCATCTGCAGGAGGTCAACATGACTGTGGATCATTATTCAGTTAGGTTCATTAACCTCTCATGCTACTTCACATATATGGTGCGAGACCCATTCTTCAGGGCCCACACCTTCGAGTAGGGGCTAAGGCAACAGATCTGGGCTTCGATGATTTCCCTTAGCATTCCGACACATGTAGGGGTGTTAGAATGAGCCCTCCCTTTGTAGAGTTTCCTTGCTGGGAAGTCACCAGCTATGAGACACACCACTGGATGTCACGTAGTATAGTCCTTCACAGCCAGCATCAGACAGATGTCACAGAGGTCTAAGAGGACCATACCTACAGGTGGACGACCGCATGATTCAGGTTCGGTTGTGCAGGGCACACGAGAAAGAGCTAGTCATGCGAGGAGTGGTCCCTGTTACGCATGTGGCGAGTAGGGTCACATGGATTGTGACTGTCTGACCCAACTTATGGATGATCAGTAGACTATCAAAGGACATCCTAGGTAGAGACTAAATTTAGTCCAAGGTTTTCCGTAGGGAGTTGGTGGACATGGTCGAGGAGATGGCCATGCGGCTGGTGGTGGGAGAAGATTAGAGATGTTACCACCACCACCCCCCAGTTTTCCACCCCGACCATAGGAAGTAAAAGGAAAGAGCAGATCTCATCTCCAGGTAGCTGAGGCCTACGATAATGGAGCTCTGGAGATGATACGAACTATGATTTGTGTCTATTACACTTTAGCTGCAGCACTTATAGACACATGTTTCTGTCATTATTTCACTACCACTGCCCCTCATTTGGATCTCGAATATTCCGATAGATCTCTTGTCTCGTTCGTTATGGCAACAGACTCCTATGGGAGTGGATTTGGTGATTACTCACTGGTGCGGGTAGTGTGAGATTACTTTAGGAGGTGAGAGCATCAGCTGGGATCTCCTAGTTGCGACACCATGGTCTTACGACATCACCATGGGTATGGACTGGTTATCTACAGTCCATTCTCAGATTGACTGTATTAAGAGGAAAGTGTGGTGTGTCCACACGGATGAGACCGTGTTTACCTTCACTGGTGATATGGGTGCCTATGAAGCACATGATAGACATACCCAAAAGAGAGAGTAGACGATCACTCATTAGTTGGATAGCCTTACCCTCAATGTAGTTGATGTGGAGAGTCTGAGCTATCCTGTAGTGTTGGAGTAGTACGCAGATGTTTTCCCTGATTTTGTTCCGATTCTACCTCCTCACAGAGTGGGGGACATTAATATTGACCAGTATCCCGGGACGACACCAATATCAACACCTGCATATCGGATGGCTCCCGTAGAGCTTCGTGAGCTCTGGGTACAACTAGAGGACTTGTAAGGGAAGGGATCCATTCATCTTATTATTTCACCTTGGGAAGCATCATTTTTTATTTCCAAGATGGTGGATGAGAGATTAAGGCTTTGTGTTGACTATCGGTGCCTAAACCAGGTGACCATGAAGAAAAAGTACCCACATCCAAGGATTGATGACCTCTGTGATCAGTTGAAAGGAGCATGATAGTTCTAAAAGATAGACCTCAGATCCGGCTATCAGCAGCTTAGAGTACGAGACGAGGATGTTCATAAGATGGCTTTCAGATGTTGATACGGCCACTACGAGTTCTTGGTTTTTCCAATCAGCGTGATCAATGCCCTCGAAGTGTTCATGGGACTCATGAACAAGATCTTTCGGCCATACCTTATTCACATTCTACTAGTCTTCATCGACAACAGTATGATATACTCGGCTACTAAGGAGGAGCAGGACTATCATATTATGGTATTACTAGACAAACATCGAGAAAACCCACATTATGGAAAGGTCTTGAAGTTCCAGTTTTTATACTAGAGGTTCACTTTCTAGGACACATCATCTATGAGGCTAGATTTGTAGTGGATCCAGCAAAGATTGAGGCAGCACTTTCTTGGGAGCCACCCTAGAGTGTAACAGAGATACAGAGTTTCCTAGGTTTGGGTGGATACTACCGAAGGTTTGTGCCATATTTCTCCTGAGTTGCAGCACATTTATCTGCATTGACAACAATGGGGAAACACTTTGTGGGGTCAGAGAGATTATAATAGATTTTTCAGGAACTGAGGACCAGGATGACTAGTGCCCCCTACTTGAGGCTTCCTGAAGAGGGTATAGGTTACGTAGTCTACTTAAACACATTAGGGACTGGGAACAGATGTGTCCTGATGCAGGAGCGAGAAGTTATATCATATGGTTCTCAACTGCTGAGACAAAATGAGTAGAACTATGCTACCATTGACCTGGAATTAGCAGCAGCAGTCTTCGCCTTGAAGATTTGGGGACATTACTTCATGGGTGGGAATTTAATATTTTACTCTAATCATTGTAGACTTAGGTATATATTCTTTCATAATGACTTGAAACTAATATAGAAATGTTGGCTTGAGTTCCACTAGGGTTGTAACTTTGAGATAGTCTATAATCCTAGAAACCAGAACGTTGTAGCAGGTGTACTCAGCTAGAGATCTGGTATATAGCTGGTAGGGGAGGGGATATAGAAGATGGAAAGTTTGTAGATATCATTCGTGTAACATGATGGAGTAGCATTCCTTCAGTCTCTTACAGTCACTCCCATACTACTTCAGCGAGTTAGGGAGGTGCAACAAGGGGATGCTAACTGTGAGGCTCGATGTACTTAGATATCCACAGGGCAGGCGCCTGATAGATTTTCTGGAGGGGAGAAAATCTTCGTTTTCAGAGGATGTACCATGGTATCAGTATAACTTTTAGTGGAAGTGTTGAGGGAGTTCCACACATCCCTTCTAGCGGTACATGCAGGATTCGAAAAGATGTACCAGCATCATCGATGACAACACTGGTGGTCGGGAATAAAGAAAGCATTTGTAGAGTTTGTCTCTCGGTGCCTCACTTGTCTGCAAGTGATGGTAGAGTATCAGGTACCAGTAGTCTTGGTTCAGCCTTTGGAGGTCCCCGAGTGGAAGTGGGATGTGATATCTATGCAATTCGTGATAGGACTTCCAAGTACATCCAAGGGACATGACTCGATTTGGTAGATCGTCGACCGACTCACCATGTCGGCCCACTTAATATCGATCAGAGAGCAGGGTTCAGTATAGATCTTGTGAAGCCTCTATGTGCGAGAGATTTTGCGGCTAATGGAGTAAACTCAACGATTGTATCAGATCGTGATGCACGTTTTACTTCCGTACTGTGGAAGTGGTTGGATGTGGCTTTTGTGACGCAACTTCATTTGAGAAGGGCCTTCCATCCTCCGACATATATTCAGACTGAGTGAACCATTCAGACCCATGAGGACATGCTGCATGCCTGTATCCCCAACTTCGGTCGCAGCTGGGAGGATCACTTGCCATTGGTTGAGTATGCATACAACAATAGCTATCACTCCACTGTTGGGATGGAACATTTTGAGGCTTTGTATGGGTGACCTTATAGATCACCTTTTTGTTGTTCTGGCCCATGGGAATCAGCACTAATGGGACAAGAGATTGTACGAGCTACCACAGAGAAGGTGTAGATCATCCAGGAGTGGATGAAAACTTCACCATGCAGGCAGAAGAGTTACGCCGATAGGAGATGGAAACCTCTGGAGTTCGTTGATGGTGACCACATATCTTTACAGGTCTTACCTCGATGAGGTTTGTATAGATTTGGATGAGGTGGAAAGTTAACTTTAAGGTTTATCAGACCCTTCTAGTTCCACTGTAGATTTGTCGAGGTGGAATACCACTTAGCTCTTCCACCTTAGTTGCACTAGGTGCACGAATTCTTCCACGTATACTAGCTGATGAGATGTGTGCATGTCACTTCTCACATTATCGACCACGGAGAGCTAGACATCGATGATGGGGAACCATTTTCAAAAGTTCTAGTGGAGATTGAGGATCAACAGGAGCGGGTCCTTTGTGGGTGGTCGATACCTCTGTTGTGCATTCATTGGAAACAAGGGAACCTCTATGAAAGCACATGGGAGTAGGAGACTCGGATGCGTGCTCCGTAACACCACTAGTTTACCTAGTTTTGTGATGTGTCATTCTGGGATGCAAGCTCGGAGGTGGTGAGAATGTAAAGACTTGGAAATCCAATTTAATTTTTTTTAATTATATGGGAATTTTACGAGTTTGCAAAAATTGACGACGTGTGATTCTGAGGCCCGGTGTGCACATAATGAATTTCTAATCCTTTATTTGGGTAGGTTCAGTAAACATGCGAGTTTGTTTTTTTAAAATTTGAACCGTTGCTCAGAATTGAAATCTTAGGGCACCGATAAACTAATATCACCGGTATTCACTTAAGGTTACCTCCACCTCGATCATAGTAGGTCAAGGGTGAATGTTAGAATTTGCGTTTTTCAGGGAAGAATAAAATAAAATAAAAATGTTTAACATTTTTATTTTCGTTGAAACCTCCCATGTTTATGTAAAAAAGGTGGGGACCACCTAAAATAAAGCCTCCTATATGGTTTATGGAGGTGGGGACCACATTAGCCTAAACCCCCAAATTTGAATGCAAATACAGGGACCACCAAACCCTTGAACCTCTCCCGTATATGTGGAGATGCCACTTGAACTTCCCCCGCATTAATTGTGCCACACCCTCTAAATAATTATACCAATTAAATGATTCCAACTTAATGTTTCCAACAATTAAAATGTTAAATAATATTTTATGGTGTTACCTCATTATTTGAGAGTGTATTTTTGGGTTTGTAATAAAGTGGAGAGAACTTGTGGAAGAGATTCTCCAACGAATTCCGCCAGTGAAGATCTCTTCTCCTTCGACGAATCTTTCTCCAAACCCCATCGAACGATCTACAATGACGAACGAACTGATGATCGTGGAAACGTTGTCGTCACCGACTTCATCTACTTCCTCTCCACATCGACATCATTGGAGGATACTTATTTCAGGATAGGAAAACACCAATCCGTCTCATCTGCGAACAATCTTCAAACAAACCATCGAGGTAGGGATGTTTCTTAAATTGATCAATGTTAATTTTACTCTCACATTGAATCATTATACTTGAGCAACTTGAAACTACACCAATGAAGAGTATTCGGGCCAAACAACATGGATGACCACTCCTCACACCTTATGGTTCTTTTGTGTGTTCTTCATGATAGTGACAATGACCGGTGCTGGCATTTAGCACCAGTGGAACTCAAGAACATTGACCGACACCAAAGCCAGCTACAACGAAGGAAACAAACGGAGGGATGCCGGTCAAGCTGGCTACCGGGGAAGGCATAATGCATGATTGTGCCGCACGAACCACCACAAAAGACCCCCGCACCGCAGCCCTCCACACTTCCCCATGGACTCGCCGCCTTGTGGCCGCCACATCATTTGCACTGTCCCACGGTCTCACCCACCGCGCCCTCGTGCCATGTGTCCAGTATGCCTCGTGACCCTCTGTGCCACCATGCGGCCTCCGTATTGTCCCAAGGCCTCATGTCTAGCGGCCTCCTGTGCCGCATCCTCCTACATCATGGCCACGATGCGTCATGGCCCTCTGCACTGCCCTGCTGTCTCACTGCCCTGCGGCCTTCGGGCCTTTCCATGGCCTCACTCATCATGTCATCGCATATCGTGGCCCTTGGAACCGCCACGTAGCCTCACGCCACCACGCGGCCTCGCGCCGCCTCTATGGCCCCCACGGCCCCCATGGCCTCCATGCTGCCCAGTGCCAGCCGAGCTGGACCCAGCAGGCCGGACTAGACCAAGCAGGCTTGGTCAACCTGAACAGGGTCGAGCTGGATCCATTCGGCCGGGTCGGACCAGACCCAGGCCAACTTCGAACTGTTCACTCTATCGGAAACAAATTCAACAATGTGCGTACATTTGATGAACTGTCTATTGCGATGTAATCCTTGTAGCGAAACAGTACCTTTGAGTATACCCCACTGGGGATTTGGATAAAGTGGTATTATGGTTGGGTTTGATCGAGTACAAATCCAACTGGGTCCTCGGGACTAAAAGGCTAATAAATCACAATCTGGGCATCTGATCGAAGCAACATCTATTGCGTTGCATCCACGATGGCTTGGAGGTCCATTGGGATACTTATTCATGGGTGTTTTTGGCATTAGGAGTATTGACTAGTGGATTAAGGAGTGGACTCTCCTATAGACGATAAATCATAAAGCGGGAACCCTGTATCTGGCTGTGCCTTTGAGAAAGAGATCCTTTGTGGGTCTGTGATTGAGGTTCCCACATGAGACCTCAATATGATTCCATGAGGGACTACCCTATAGATCATGTGTTGGTCAGCACCTAGGGATCCTATGTCACTCATCACTGAGCGATCATGTGTGGTTCAGCACTGAGCCATTCTGTTTGGATCAGCACTGAATGATCCTGTGTGGGTCAGCACCATGCGATCTTGTGTGGGTCAGAACCTAGATATCCTTTACAGGTCTTCCTCCTAATAGAGTAAGATGATTCAGTAGTTACATATATTCATCTTTACAACGATACTTAAGTCATACCTAGTGTGAGATGAGTTCGTACCTGAGTGGTGATTTCCTTGTGGTAATACCTTGGTGGTATTCTTTTGTGTGGCGTACCTAAGTGATACATACCATCGTGGTACTCCTTCATTTGTGGAATAGTTTGGCATTGGGATTTTGAGTTGGACTATGCATTTCCTCAAGATTTATATGGGTATATTTGATAACTTAGTAATATATACGGACTTATACCTATGTAGGGTTGTCAGTTGATTTCATGCCTTGTGGTTTATCATGTGTCAATTTTGTGAGACCTTGAGGGTATCAAAGTCCCAACTATGTATCGTTATACTCATCCTGACATTGGCTATTCCAATACCTTGTTACGTTTGGTGCTGATGATGGACAACGCTGATCGAGGATGAGGGTACTAGGACTAGACAGGTCCCGGAGGTGGAGCATACAACAAGTCGGTACGAAAAGGAGACGGTCGGACGTGGAGTGTTGATAAGGTGATATGTACCTACCCTTTAGGTAGGAACCTCAGAGGATGACCTTGTAGATACCTTTCATTTTCATCAATTGTAATTGTACTATTACTGTTGGGCTTCTATTCTAGCCCATTTTCACTTTCATCACTATTTTTGCATTACAATTGACTTGTGTTATTATCTTTCTTTGTACTTGGTTGTGTGTATTTACAGGTTATAAAGGCATTGTGTTCCTGGTTATAGGGAATATTCCTTTCGGTGCTGGTCTCCATCCCTTGGCCTATAGAAGGCGGGCTTGGCAGAGTCACATAGCATGCCCCAGGGGAAGGGTCGTGATAGAATTTTCCACATCCAATAAATTTCAGATATTTTTGTGATATATTTTAGTCAATATGTCTTAGTTTAATCCCATTTATCCCATTTTAACATTTTCCATGATAACATTACTATTTACTATGATAACCAAATTATATGTCCCAAAAAAAGTTCCATATGACCAATTAAGGAAATTTTTATTCAAAATATAGAATACCTTTCATAATATTAGTATTTTATTAGTGCAATAATTACGATTTTAAATATGTATGAAAAACTCATTAAAATGTTTTTTTAGAAAAATAATAAATTTTGGCATAAAAATAAATTTACAATGAACTCTAGTTTACATTTTATCACTATGAATTTATGTTTTTATTTAATTATAAATGGATTTAATTCGGCATATCAATAAATTCATAATTTATATGAATAATATTTTCATACACATTAATTAAAATATATCACACTAGTTCTTAATATATATATATATATATAGAATAATAATAAAATATATGTTAATAAGTGTCAATCATGGTTTCTAAAATTTAAAATAATTTTTTAAAATATTTTATTTTACTACATCAACTCATATTTTCCAATGTTTTCCAAAATTATTATGTAATTTTAACATCATAATAATGAAATAAATGGTGTAGTATTTAAGAAATAAATTTAATATTCACCCAAACATGTTCTATTTTATAAAAACTCAAAATTTCGTCTTTAGATAAATTCAACATGGATATCAAAAAAATGAATTCCATTTTAAAAAAATTAATTTTTAATATCATGATATTTTTATTTTAAATAAGGTATGTAATTAATGAAATGTTATTAAGAGTAAAACTTTGGAGATATACATTGTAGAAGAAAAGACGAATAATATTCATATTTAAGATGATTTCCACATATCCACATTGTAAATAACACCTAAAATCTTATAAGTGAAAAACTTTGGTCACATAATTATTAAAAATAAGTCTTGAGAAATGATGTTAATTTGGGAAAGAAATTGAAATTTAAAAATATCAGACCATGTCCTGAAATATCCAACAGCATTCGATACATAGAATGTTTTTTTGATATTTCATACAAGATAGTATTTTACTAGTACCATAAAATATATCACTAAATTGATAAATATATATCTTTTCAAAAAATTCATTCTCATTGAAATAAATTCATACCCAATTTAGGAAAAAATCTTTCTAGGAATATAAAACTAGAAATTTAATACAATGTACATTGATTGTAGAGGAAATATATTATTATAAATATCATACTATAAATAGTTATAAAATATATGAATTGCTCAAATTACATTTTCAATGTACCATGAAATCTATTACAAAACCATAAAATTAGAAAAAATCAAATAGAAAATCATTTTTACCCTATAAAAATATTTATATCCTTAAATAAAGGTAGATTCTCCATGAATAATTTCTAACAACATATAATAAAATTTAAACCAGTGATTATGTGCGAACTTTAGTTTCTCATTACTCATCACAATATAAAATTCTAAACACCTCTACAGTGCCAATACTAATATTGTAGTTCAAATACCTCTCTCAATTCACTATTAAAAATAACTAGGATCACATATTATCAATAAAACCTAACCATTCTATCATATACAATCATATACATTATAAGAGTAAAAGTTATTTTTGGTAAAAATATAAAATATGTAGATCAAAAAATATAGTACTACCAATTAAATATAGAATTTTATCTAATTAAATGTGTAACCCTATCATGAGAATATCTTTGAATCCTTGTATGGTTCATATCAATCATATGGAACATATCAAATGATATGTTATAGCTAAACATGTCAACTATAAGATTTATTATGCGTATATATATTCAAACATACATATATAATAATTCTCCCA
This sequence comes from Viscum album, assembly GCA_963277665.1. Taxonomy (NCBI): domain Eukaryota; kingdom Viridiplantae; phylum Streptophyta; class Magnoliopsida; order Santalales; family Viscaceae; genus Viscum; species Viscum album. Next base: position 523,650,095 of record OY728160.1, read on the forward strand.
ACATGGATACTCACTCAATATATGGAGGAACTACATATGCATATATGAAATATTCCTCATTGGAGGCCTATTAAATTATAATAATACGGAATTTACAAATGTATCTATATTCCTATAAATAAAACAATCAACCCGCTAGATTCAGCATTTCTTATCTATGGTAGAAAAAAGATATATACATTTTTATGAATACCCTTATATAGCTAGTACACATGTAATTTGTCAAAATATATAATAAAATTAATAATACATTTATAAAATCAATAAGAATACAATATGGTAAATATATGATAATTTAAAAAAAATATATCAAAAAACTAATTTTCTAAAAAAATATTGTAACATTATATAATGTTCTCACATGAACAATTTTATTATAAAAGAATATTTTTGTCAAGAAAATTCTATAAAATATAAAAAACAGTGACTTTTATCACAATTTTATGATACAACACTTTATAAAAAACTATAGTTTCACTTCATGAAATTCCATGCAAAATTTTAATAGTTAAGATTGAAAATAGTATAATTCCCTTAAAAATATATTAATATCACTCATAATTGTTATAACTCAATAAAAAATTTATAAAATTATTATGATTAATAAAATTTCATTTATAAGAATAAGAATAATTTTTCTAGAATAATTAAGTAATTTTAGTTCATTCTCTAATAATGGTTACAAATTTAAAAATTTGTTTCAATATGAAATAACATTTTTAAATGGTGGTTTCAATTAAAACCATTTTTTATTTATCCATAACTCATCCCTATTCACGTACTATAGTCATACTGTATCAATATGAAATAATTTCTTCGTATCACCAACCTTAAACTAGTGACAATTCAATGCTCATTTCACAAAATTAAAATAGTTTTCAACACTAAGAAACTTACAGAACGTAATATATTACAATTAAAAAAATTTTATTTACCTAATTATAATGTAATATTATATTAATATAAAAATAACATAAAAATCCATACTAATTAATATAACATCATAATTACACTAGGAGAAGAATATGGAGAAAACAATAGTAAGAAAACCTTAACTTATCATCAATTAATGGAGACTTATGTGTAGAATCAATGAAATTCACATTATATATTTCAAAAAATCATAAATTTGATGATCATAATCTTATATAATAGCTCTAAAAATTATAAAAACTTAATATAATGATTAACATTATTATTTATGTATGTTTGTTTATGAAATTTAAGTTGAAAAAATAATTTCTTATCCTAATTTTCTAAAAAACTACCATTGATCAGATATGATACCTTATATATCCCATAATGTACCCTATTTCATAAATAAAGAAACCACAACTTATCTAGAAATAATGGTAACTTGTGATAATAATGTCCCAATACCAATCATATATTTATTATTTTTCTCCAAAATTACTCTCATCTGTCATTAATATGGAGCTATTATAGGAAAAAAATACTTTCTTCATCAAATAATGGGTGATATATACAAATGAATCTTTTTATCCTTATTAAATAGTAAAATATTGTGATATTACCTATTATCATGGAAAAATACCTAATAATGGACTTGGTGAAGGTTAGTATAAGGCCCCACCATAAACATTAAATAATGTTTTGTTAAGTCAATAATTAGGCTTTTATTTACATCAATGATCTTTTCAAGTTTATAGAATTATATAATTATACCGTAACACGTACATACCAAATCAAATATTACAAAGTAGGCACTTCTACTCACTATCCATTTTTTCCTTAAAACAATTTCTTTTAAAGAGAAAAATAGTTTCCTATCATGTTTCAACTTTAAAACTTTTCCTTGACCCCATCCTTCACTCAATCATTCTACAAGTCATATGAAATACATTTCAAAACATGGGATGATGTTAAAAATATTAGAAACTAATACAAAAATAAGATAAATTTTTGGTCTTGAAAAAACATGTAAACTATGAATACTTTAACCTAAAGTAATAATTTTCAACTTTAAGAAGTTGTAAACACACTTCACTGAATATAATCTCATTTCATACTATTCTGGTAATCAAAAAATTACCATAAAAATCATTGAAATCCCATATAACTTATAATGGGAACATGATACATAACCATAATTAAATTGAATAACCATACGATCGACTTCCAAACATACCACGAAATGGAATAACTATACCACTGACTTCTATAAGAAATGAATTTGAGGTAATAACATAACCACCCATCCTTGGTTTATCAAAGAACCATATGTATTTAGATTATCATGTAACCACCCATAATTTTTTTATCACATAATCACCTATGCAATGTCCAAGTACCATTATATAATCATTACAGATAAAATATTTCTATTATAACAATTTCTATAATAAAATTACATTTGGAATCACAATATATCATTTAATGATTTTCAAATACTCAATCTTATTTCAAAACCATTTTAAGTTTCAAAACATCAAAAAAGGGAAGAAGGGATTTATTTTTTTTATACACATTAATTTTTATAGAGGAATCGAAAAATACAATAATATTTATGGCTGCCAAGAATTCATTATTAGTGTATACGAGAAAAACATTCATTTTATCATTTGGTAAAGAAAATAAAATGGTTCGAATAAAGATATTACATAAGAAAAAATTGAATGAAATTAAAAAATAGTTATAAAAGTTCATATATTACACTTTCACATGAATATAACTAAATATTTAAATTAACATAATTAAGAAATATATTTGATAATTATGTTTTTAAACATTCAATGTGTCCCATTCCACATTGAACATTTAAATCATAATCATCACGAATTAATATATTTAAAACAACATTAAATACGTTTTAATATAAAAAAATATGTATATTAAATGTAATAGTGGATGTATATACCATTTATAAAATAATTTAGGTGCATATTATCAAGAAATGTCATAATTAAAGGAGAATGAGATGAAATCCCTTACATTGAGTTACATTCATCATGTATGTTCCGTATTATTACTAAATAAAAAACAGTAGATAATTTATACTTATGTGAGAAACGTTTTCATGTTCATTATACCTTTTATATCTCTTATTATCACATTATAAAAATTATATAATTAGTAATGTTCATGTTAGACATTTTTTTGATATTCGGTACTTGAGTCGAAAATGAACATGGGTTAACATCACTAGTCCATGTGGTCGTATGTCCTTCAGCTACAGAATAATATTAATTACATTGTTACCACTTTTTCTGGTCAAATATAATTTTAAATCATACCATTATGTATTGTTTAAAAAATGAACAATTTTATTTTCATGGAGCTGGTATGTTATACGTACACATGAGTGACATTTTACATTTGTCATTAAACATTTTTGAATGAAGTTATGTATTTTTTTTATCTCATAGATTGATCATAAAATCATTATTTTTATATTAATATTTTAATATACAATTATATATATAAAAATTAATGTAATGAATAAAAACAAGTCACATCACTTCGTGGAGGTGATAGTTCACACTAACACATGTGCACAAAAGACATCGTCATTTTTATACACATGAACAGAAAGAAATTAATTGAAATATTATTATCATATATCTATTAATATCTCATGAATATAAAACATTTACATTAATTACATCTTTATAACAACTCCATAAATATGGTTATAGAAAAATAATTATTTTGGTTTGTGGAGGTGATAGTTCACACGTACGCAAGAGTGATTAGTTATATTCCCATTTAAATGAAGTGGAGATGGATTTAAGTGATGATATTAACATAATAACATCTCATTATAATGATCTTACTAGATTTATTATTTCATATTTTACGAATAATATTTTCATGATGTTTAAGGGGAAATAAAATTGAAATACTCAAATAAAAAACATTGCCTTTCTATCGGATAAGCACCTATCAAAACATCATAACACATTTAAGGAGGGTGTTCTATATCAAATAAGTCTTGTATAATCTCGAGATTTAATTTAGTAAGGGTTTTGGGAAGATATTTTCGTGTTATGGAAGTGTGAGTAATAGATATAAATGGATCCCTTTTTATAAGAGAGGTGAGGGGCACCATTTGAATTATCATAATTACTATATTGATATAAATTCAATTTCAATTCCAAGTTGATCAAAACTCATTTATTTTGAATATATGATGTTTATGTTTCTATTTATAATCATAAAATAACAATTAGAAAGGTTTTTTATAATAATTAATCATTTTCTATTTTTTTACCATTTTAACTCTTGTTGTTTTATCAAGTAATTTAAATTTTGATTTATAAAAAAAATTCCAAATAATGTAAAATGACTAATTAATGTGTTATTAGTGAATGTTTTGGAGAAATATCTAAATTTTTTTGAATCATTTATTTTAAAAAAAATTATTGCATTTAAGTAGATATTTTATATTTTATGTTATGAATTTTGTCAATTTTGACACTATTCATTATGTAAATTGTTAATAAATCATAACAACTTAATTCCTAGAAAAATATATTTTGAAAAATATAAAATATAAAATCCACCAAAAAATATTCATTTATGGCATCTGATATTTCCAATTAATTTTTTTAATATTTTTAATATCATTTGTTTGATTATTTCTTTAATAAATCTTTTACTTCATTAACATTACGTAGCTATTTTATTTAATTATTTGTTTTGTAAAAATAATAAATAAATTTACATTATGTATGCAATATTTTTTATTTCTAATTATTATCTATAGTCAAATATAAAACTTACATAACCCCATATTGAAAAAATTTATTATTAAGAAACATATTTATGATGTCTTTTCCATAATATTAAATTAATTATTATAAATATCATAACCACGCCAAATGGGCTTTGAAAGGAAAATATTTCCACCCATGGATGGTCATGGTAAAATATATCTCATCCATTTGATTTTGAAAAGTGCTAGGGTAATTTTATAAAATTTTAATATTAATTTTACCTCTAATTACCCTATTTAAATTTAATCAAGGTATATAAAATAATAAAGTAAATATTCAACAAAAATTATTTGGAAGTTATTGGACCAATTTTTGTGTATATAGTATGACCATGGTTGTGAATTTTTTAATATTAAATTCACAAAATTTGTTAAATTAGGTTTAATGTTAATCCCACTAAGGGATCAAAAAACTAGTTTATAAATAAATTGTTGAAATGACCACATAGTTTTTCTATTAAATTTTAATTTGAACAAGAATACAATGAACAAAATTGAATTAACTGATTTAAAAATCATATAATGATAAATTAAACCCATGTAAATTAATAATCAATATATATATATATATATGTTTTTAGAGATTGATGTTTTAGATAAAAATTTAGTATTTACCACTATTCATTAAAATATGAATTCAATTAGAAAAATACAAAAAAATCAACCTATGTAAATTTTGATGTCCCAATTTCCAAAAAAAGATTATTTTATCACATGGATCATACAAATGTAGAAAAAAATATATTTAAAAAGGGTTCTCCATCAAAAGAAGTAAAACTACCTTTTAAAAATATTAGAGTATTTTATGCTTTAAATTAGATTTATTCTTATTTTACGCCTCTAACAATTAATGGAATAAAGTAAAAATAATTAATAACCTGGTTTAAAAATAATAAAGCTCTATATTTTCGTTACCTCAAATACAATGGCTATGTGATAACTACCATTTAAAATAATAATATTAATAATATATAATTTTTTATTATTCTGCATTTTTGTGTGAAATATAAGATTTTGGATAAACCAATTATTGTGTTTTGATTATTCTATCACACATAGAATCCCAATTAAAGTAAAATTTATATGTAATTTATAAATACAAATAGATATGAAAATTCTTATTCTATAATTACATGGGATTTTATAGTTATATTTAGGGGATACATGGTGATGTTGTAGGATAATAAGTGTTCTATGTATTGGAATAATTAATTGGAAGACTCAAGATCATTTAAATTACTCCTTTTTAGTGTTTTTATAATTTTTGAACATTTATTGAAACAATATCTTCACACTACATCATTCCTCGTACATTAGTCCGAGCATTGTAATATAAGATGTCTACACTTCTCTTGTTCTTTATTCATCTGTAATAATAATTGGTTATATGCAATTGATTCCATAAATGATTTTAATAATATCTGAGTTAAGTCCTCCCACATCATAGAGAAAAAAATATATTTTTTATATTAATAGATATAACTAAATGTATTATAATGTAATGTTTAATTTTTATATATTTGTGATGTATTTGTAAGATGTTTGTATTCATGTACCCATCAAGGGGTGATTTAGCATTGGAATAATTTATTTCCCCATGCCTCTATAATATATGGGTCTCATTATAGAACAGTTATTTCAACAATTTATGATTGATAAATTTACATAAAAATTGATTACTAAAAAAGATTTATATATCCTAGTTGGTTATATATATTATGTATAATATTTTTTACAAAAAATGATAATAGTTTTTGACCGACTGGCCCGAAGGACTACATTTTTATTGATTTTTGATTGGTGATTTATTTATATGTTAGTTTGAAATGTATTATTATAAAAGAATGATCAATTATCAGGATATTACATTATGAAGCTAAAAATTAATGATGATTAGAAGACAACATTTATATGAATCTATAGAATAATTGAGGAAATGGTGAATACATTTTGGGTAATTAATGGCATGAAATTTTTAATCGGATTGATGATCTTGGGATATTGTCATATCATAAACTAATAAACAACAGTTTTCATTGATGATATCAAATAATATGTGATTATAAATATTACCATTGTAAAACTTTTATGGGGATTTTGAATATCCAATGATAAAAATAGATATATTTAGTGGGATCAATTTTTTTTCTTTCTAGTTGATATTTATTTAGTTTTATATGTAATGTTGGATCATGACTTGTTTTAATATTTTTTGATAATTGACCCTGTTTTTTCATCAAAAACACAAATTAAAATATTTTATTTTGGTATTGTAGTTGATATTTAATTATATTACATATAGTCGAATCAAAATTTATCTCATTTCATGATTCCATTTCAATAATTAAAAAAATGAGTACTGATTTTTCTTATGATTTGTTCATTTTCTTGAAAAAAAATTGAATCTAAAGTGGAAGGAGATCACCAATAATTTTCATTATATTCTAGAACAATAACTCTAGTTCTATTTTTATTAGACAAATACCCTTATGGAAAAAATCTACATTATGATACAAGATATTGTATTGATCGCATAAGGGCTTATATATTACTGAAATCATAAGAATAATCATTCCATATAAAATCATCACGTTGTTGAGATATTTTATTCATTGATTCTTCAATATAATTTAATAATTAATCATTTATTCATGGACTTCTCATATCACCGTATTATATTTATTTTTGTTAAGTGTGATTTTAATTTTTTATTCTAATATGGATGGATTACAAAGAATATAATGAAATCATTATCTACAATAATATAATATCCCTAAACCTACACTCTCAAATATCATCCTAGAATCATATGCATTTTAATTTTAGATCTGATAACGATGATGGTGAAAAAAATTTCTTCATCCATATCATTCAATATAAAAATTAAATAGGTGATAACTAAAATTCTCAATGATATTTTAGGTTTATTATTTTTTATGACTAGAAGAACAATTAACATCAATATTTAATTTATAACTAGTTTATAATGATCAATATCATCTCCAACTATACTAATATTTTGATATTCCACATTTGGTCATCGTCTTCATCCCAATGAAACCCTTCATGATTTTAAATATTTAATATAATTCTTGTTATCTTGGGGAAAAGTAAAAAAAATATGGGTTTTATAAAATTCTCAGTATGGGTAATCATAATCACTTACAGATGACTGTCATCATTTTAATTAATATGGGAATAAAATTATGAATACATAATGATTGTTAATCAATATAAAATTAGATAATCAAACACATAAACATGCATAAATAAAATATGTAGCACGGAATAATTCATTAAATAAGATTCATTAGAGTCATTAATCATGAACCATATGATAATAATCTCAATGATAAGAAGAATTTATGACCAGAAAAGTCATAAATAAAAAATGTTTTCATCATCGAAACAATATCCTCAAAACCCATTTTAAACCCATGTCATATATTACTAGAGAAAAGTCAAATCCAATAGAGAAAACCATCAGAAAGAGTCTCCTTAATTTTTATTATTATAATGAATATCACACAATTACTTGGAGTAATATTTGGTTACACCCACTATATATTCTATAAAGGTATCACCCAATGTTATATAGGAACAACCATAATATATGTTATATCGGGCACCATCATGATGTGAAAATAGTTCAAAACATCAAATTATATTTATCACACACACCTATACATTTCAATTAATTTCCATGTTCCATTTTAGAATTAAAATTTTGGATTCCATCAATTGTCATTCATAATAATATTTAATGTTTTTTCATTTCTCATTTCCATATGGAAAAGAAACTAGTTCCACAAAAATCAATAAATCCATCCATAAAATGTATAATTATTATATCAATACCACATATCCTCAGTGGAGATTATGTCCCATAATTTTGTTTTCAGGGATGATGATTTGAAATACAATCATAATAACATTACAACTCTTCTTATGGGAAATAATTATATTTTCACATTGAAAATAAATAAAAATAAAATTCATTAAATATTATGTTAACAAATATCATTTAATAAAACATTATTAACATTTAATTTATTGTTTAATGGAAATAATTATCATGATGTAGGTAAAATATTTTCATTTTTTAAATGATACAAATAAAATATTTTACAAAAAATTTTGTAAAAGGGAGAAAAAATGACCCCTTTGGAATATGTTAAGAAATTTAATTTTTACCTATTCTTAAAATACAGTAAAATATCATATACAATTTATTTAGGAAATCAGTTTTTTTTTAATTTTAATAGAAAACATTTTAAAAAACATTGTTATAGAAGATATACATAGCCCATCTAAAATATACAAGATTAGTGTCACATAAAAATGACATTAATGATGTTTTGCCAATAAATTTGGGTTGAAAAGGAAATTAATAAAATAAAATTCATTATTAACCTGATTTTAATAATAAAATTTATTAAAAATATACTTTCACATTATTTCCTCTAAAAAACATTAAATATAAGAAATCCCAAAAGAAAGGGGATTGTGCCTTATTTGACTTAAATAACACTTTATTCCTAATCCCTATGAAATAATGACATTAAAAGATACATTAATTATCAGAAACCTGTGGAGTATCATGATATAACTTTTCAAAATTAAGTACATTCAAAAAAAATTACTATTTCAACATATCCTAAATGTATCTCTCCAAGTGTATCTATTTAAGAATAATAATCCTTTTAAAAACCATACAATTTAATTTGATAAATATTCAATGAATTGATAATTTGTATCAAATCTAAAACCAATAAAAAAAATTTAAATAAATAATAATATTATAATAATTCATTTCAAAAATACTCATTACATAAGAGTTTCAATGGATAGGTATTATATCCAAATTAAAATAAATTGAGGTAAAGATTCTTTAGCACTTAGTAATTCACATGTTAGTTACCGATGACTGAAATAATTGAATTAGAAATATAAAATATAATTATTTATTATTAATTAATGTTAATACATGTTTAATGGTTAGTATTTAAACAATACTTTATAATCAATTTTTCAATATGTAATATGAATCACCGAAATAAAAAATGAGATGAGAAAAATATTACCTTTTCTCCGACTTCATTGTATATCCATTTACTTTTATTTAATAATTTTAAATAGATTATAATATTTCCTAAAAGAAAATTAGTTATATACCTCATAATTAAACGATATATTTTGTTACTGCCAGATTACAATTGAATATAGCTAATCATTTTAGTCCCCATTGGGTGTTTAGAGGATGTTCAGTTCATTATTTTAAAACAAAATTGGGGTGTTGACTGTGGTACAAGGTGTAACTATTTTAACAGTTCCATAATATTAATAAATATATATTTATCATATTTATTATTTATATATACTTTTAATTTCAATCCTGGATGATGGTTATGAAAAATTAACAATATTACAATCATTGAGATGGTTGGTCAACAATACACATTAGTGACATGTCCATTTTTTAATGATCATTATGGGAAGTTTCTATGTAATAATTTGCCATTAAAAAATTATATTTATATCATAAATACCATATATTTTTTAAAATAACCCTTTATGTATCATCCATGTGATTTAGTTATTGAGAATGTTCACATAGCTTCGTGGAGGTTGTAGTCCACACGTACAGACGAATAATGTAATCATTCTCACTAAAAGAATGATAATGGTATTTTCTATATATATAATGATAAATAATTCTTTTAATTATTTATTATTTAATTTATATAACATGTATTTATATAATATATCCTTACTACCTTACTTCTAAAGTGTTAGTTAATAAATAATCACATCACTTCGTGAGGGGGTAGTCCACTGTACACACGAGAAACATTATCATATCCCCCAATGAATGGTAAGTAAAATGGTATATATTATTTATTTACTCCATAAGTTTAAATATTTGAAAACTATCATATATATATAAAAATAAAATCCATCTTTACAACAACTTGTGAGAGTTGAATATGGAAAATGAATGACATCAGTTCACTTGGAGGCTGTTAGACGAACATATGAATGATTATTTCATATCCCATTTATTTGACTCGGATGATAATTTTCATAATATCATTAACATTATAATATAAAATTATATTGTATATAATATAGCTATTTTAAAATACTATTATGAAATAATTTAAGGATAAGTAAGGATAAATAAAATAAAATCTCATGATTAAACACAATACCTCATTCTCAGACAACTTCATTTGGTAAGACAAAAATTACACATTGGATAGATTTATGATAAAACTAAGAGATCAGGATTGTAAGGAGGGATGTTAGGAATTAATATTGTAACGAATTTTCTAATAAAAAAAGGTTTTGAATTTGTGAATGTGATAAGATATGGGGTGAAATTTTATAAGTGAGGTGAGTTGAACATGAGTTATTTTTGAAAAGAAATTGGTGTACACTGTTTTTTATCTTACCAGACGTATAAAAAAAATACTATTATGAAGTAATAGAAATTAAAATGTCTAAATATTTATATCCAAATTTTTTTTACAATTTTATATTTCATTTAACACATCATCATTTTTGTTTAGCCCATGTAAATCAGTATCCAACTTAACTGTGATAATTTTTTTACTATTTCTCCTATTCATTAACGTAATAATTTATTTTTACATTATTAAAAAATTTAAATTAATATGAATCAAAATATTTTATCCATTATACAAAATTAAATTAACATATGTAGAGAATTATTATTTCAAATTAATCCCATACACTCAATGAAAAAGAGGGTTTTCAAGATGTGTTTTTATCAAAAAGCTGATTTTATTTTAAATGTATCAAAAATAATAATTATTTAACAAATATTAATTATAAGTTATTATTATATAATATATAAATTTAATTTAGTAGAAACTATATTAGGATTTTTAAATAATTTTTAAAGAAAAAATATTATTCACTTTAAAGATGTCTTATAAAAAATTGACTTTTTATCAACAAAAAGAAATATATATTAAAACCCCATATTAAGAATGTTAAAATAAAATTTAATTGAATAAATAAAACATAAAAAAGATTATGTTAATATCAGTGTTGCATGTATAAAATCTTATAAAACATTATTTTCCACACATTAAATATTATAGCACTAATTTCTCCACCTATTAAATATATTTTTACCCCACAATATTAACATCATCTTGGTTTTTAATTGTAATATGTTTTTAAATATTTTTTTGTAAACAATCATCATAAAAATTGATGCAAACATTCTTATAGAAATAAGTAAACCGAAATAAACTTTTATTCCCATAACTAGGTTTCTACATTAGATAACACTGGATGTAGGTTGTGATATAGACTTGGAAATAAAATTATAAATAATTATGGAGTGTTCATAGATCACTCTACATATTAATCTGAATGATCAATAGAAATTTAATGTCCTCAAAACCATAAATCTATTATAGGTAAAAGGACTATTGGTTCATGAAAAATTATTGTAATCATGTAATATTATTGTTTCAATTTAAATTTTCTAGATTTTATTAATTCTTTATAATCATGACTGAAAACGTTGTCAAATATATCAACTCTATTCATCATTTTTCAGGAGTATCATCATTCGTGGGTGGCTCATCATTCATGGGTGGCTCATCAGTTGTAGTTTTAGGATGTTATTTAAGAACTGTAAATGGGTTTTAGATTGAGAAAGATATTGGACATCACAAAGGATAATCGTGATATTTTGACAGTATTGAATGTTTTTGGTAATGTTTGTAACACATCAGAATTTTGGGTATTTTTAATTAATGGGTTTTATGTTATTTATTTACCTATTTAAATGAGACTAATAACATTATTGATAGTACTAAAATTAATTATAGAATATAAAACCTAAAAAATATAAATTAGTCTCATTTACAATGGATAGTTCATGAATGTAGTTCAGTGGGGATCAATTCCACAAAAGAGATAATTATTAGGGATAGTTAATGAAAGTGTTTTTGGGGGATTGTTAAAACTCAAAGGAAAATGGATTACATAACAAATGTTTCCAATGAGGCATAATAAATCTGTGAAACAAGAGTGGTCTACAAAGAAAGAGGTTAATTTGAAGTATTCACGTTTAATGATACAATACAGTTCGTTATGATTAAAGGTATTTCATAGAGTATTCAAGATAGCTCATTGATGTAGTAATGATGTTCACAAAGGGAATAAGTTATGAATATATGTGATCTATCCCAAACATTTTATTGTGGTAGTGAGCCATGGTTGATTTTTTACACTAGAACATTGTCTTTGTATACTCTTGGGATGTATCCAAGTGGGGGTGAAATAAGTAAAATCATTGTGTATCATGCATTATATCATTTATTCTCATATATTTATATGAGAATAATATATAATAGTGTTTGGTTTATAGAAAAAACATGATATTTTGGGTGTTGTTTTGTAATATATCATACCCAGTATAACCCTCCCCTAGGTAATTTAACCTAGTTATAATAACATTAAACAATTTATTTATATATACCATAAAAAATTTCTATCCAAAAATTCCATTGGTAACATTATGCAGTCATACCTTAAACCCCAAAAATTGTTTTCTAATGATTCGATCCTATAATTAATATTATTTCAATAATTTTTTGATGGATTCCATAAAACTTATTATTAAATTTTAAGAAATAATCCTTGTCTCTAATGTTATCTAAACCCTGTATTAATAACAAATATAAAATCCCTAATCCTGCACTCTTTGATATGGTTCTATAATTGTAAAAATGAAATTTTTATATTTGGTACTGATTAAGGTGGAAAACATTTTTCCATGTAAAATATAAAAAATAAAAATTAAATACTAGATCAATTACATTCTCAAGGAAATTTTAGGTTTAGATTCATTAATAATTAGATAAAATATCTAAAAGAAGGATTTATAAACCACATGTTCATAAAGATGAACATTATCTCCCACTATTCCATGATTTTAATATTATGTATAATTCCATCATCATCATCCTTATGAAACCCATGTATAAAAAATTCATTAAACATCATTGATGATAACAAGGGTTGAATAAAATATTAATGGTGAGATAAAATTACCTATAAGGGTCAAAATAAAAAATTAAAATTTAATTTCATCTATAAATATAAGATATGAAAAATTATTTTTTTGATTATGTCAATTCTCATGGGCATTACATAAGATAAATCAAGAAAATACCATACGATCAAATAATACTTGAGAGTCAAATAAATATTTTACAATGTCAGTGTTATTAGAATAAATAATCCGGAGACATATGATATCAATCATTAGTTTAAGAATATTCTATAACCACACAAAGTATAAATAATGTTAGTTGGTATCATGGAAATATTGTCATCATAACGCATTTCACACTCAGGTGAGAGATAACTAGATACCAGTTAAATAAATATGAAAAACTCATTTGTAACTCCCTTTTTCTTGTCCATTAAGACATAGAAGACAACCTAATACATTGGGTCCCTATCTGGGAGCAGCCATTATATAATCTATATTAGGCTCACCCATATCTATCTATGAGTTCTTTTATTATAAGTCATATCAAGATCACCAATGGGATATAATAGGGCTTAGATACCATACATTCTTTTTCCTCCTTACCTATTCATCACCTGTAACTTCCAAGTACCATTCACGAATAAGAAATTTAAATTCATTTACTATTAAATCATAAATATAATCAATGTTATATTATTGAATAAATGACCTAGGGAAAAGAAATGGAACTCATTAAAATATAAAAATCCATCCAAAGAATGTATAAAGATGGTATAAATACCACATATCATTGTTATGTCAATATATAATCAAGGTTTTTTATTGTTGAAGAATTTAAATAATAATGAATGAGAATTAAAACAATTCTTGAGGAAAATTACATATTTCACATTGAAAGTATCATTAAAAAACATAAAACTAACAAAAAAATTTAAATATCATATTCATTGAAAAAAATCATTGAAACATATAATGAAAATGTTTTTCAAAATAATTTCATTGACTATAGGGAATCTATTCTTGTATAAAATTTTAAATTTAAAAAATTTCTACCAAAATATTTTTAAGATTAATCCAAAAGTAACTCATTTAGAAAATGATAATAAATAGCCTTATTAAACCATTTTAAAAATGAAAATATATTTTTTGAAATTTAATTAGGAAAAAAATTAGATTTAGTGAATAAATATATTCGAAACATTTCATAAAAACTCGATATGGAATAGAAAGATACCCGATCTTGAAGAAATGACCATATCAGTATCACTTACGAATGAAATTAATGATGTTTCATCAATCAATTTTAGAGGAAATGGAAATTAAACATGGAAAACCCACTAATAACTATATAATAATATATTTTTTGGGTTCTAGAATATAATAACAAATTATTTAATGGAACATAACACTAAACATAAATAATCACATAGGGAAGGATATTGTGACATAAATCTATTTCGACTTTGGTAACTCGAAAAATAATAAGGTCCTTGAAATAATTAAAATAAATGATAAATTTAGTATTATTAAAATAATAATTTTGAGGATATAACATGTCATAGAATTATATAAAACTCAAAAATTAATGTAGTTTATTATCAGAAACGTATGTATCAATGAAATTGAAAATTATATATACTATGCATAGAAAAATCATACTATTTAATTTGAGAATTATTCATGAATTGGTTTTGTGCATAAAATAAATAAACATAAAAAATGTCTGTAAATATATAATTAAATAACCAAAAGTAATTTCACACATAATAATGACATAATAATGTACAATTAGAAGTATTATAACCCCTTGATAAGAGAATTAGTTGTAAAAATATTTACCACCTGATAAATTTCAACTATATTCCCCTTGAATATAGTAAATAAAATAAAATATAATAATAAATTTACTTAAGAATAATTCATTTCAAAACGTGTAAATTTTGGATTATATATTCACACAAAAACACATGTGTTGAATATAGAAAATGTCTCACCAAAATAAAAAAACAAAATAAGAAAACCATTTCCTACTCTCCAATGTCCTTGTATATCTATTAAATCATGTATAATATGATTAAATAAATTACAGGATTTTTTAAGAATCATATAAATAATTAATTCCATATAATTTATTTATTTATTTTATTTCATTATAATTAGATATTAAGATTTGTAATTAGTTAAGTCGACATCATGTGTTTGGTTGATGTTCAATTCATTGTTTCAAAATGGTTTTTGAAGGTTGATTGTGGAAAAAATATTCATAGTATAAATATATCCATAATTATAATCATATCATAATTATTCATATATGAATTTTTAAAACCAATCTTGGATTATGGTTATGAAGAATAAACTATGATATAGTCATGGTGACGGTAGGTCGTGCTACACAAGAGTAACGTTTCCATGTATCAATAATCTTTAAGAAAAGTATGTATGTCTCAATATATCATTAAATAATTATTAAATTATCATAACTCCCATATTATTTAACTAAATATACATTTATATATTTCAAATGGTATTTATTGATAAATAAAATTGTTAACACTCTTTGTGAAGGTGGTATTCCACAAATATGCACGAACGACGCTAGCATTTTTCAGTGTAACAATGAAAATGATATATTATGTTTTTATAATTATATCTCATGATTATAATAAATATTTAATGTGTATAATATATATTCATTTACATTACCCATATCACCTTCTCAGTATATTATTAGTGAAAAAATATAAAAATTTAATTTTATGGTGGTACTCCATCATGCACATAGGTGAGGTTATATTATCCCCCAATGAATGGAATGTAATAAGGTATATGTGATTTATTAACTAAAAAATTAAATATTATGTTAAATATATCATCTATATACTATTAATCCCAAATTATAAAAATCTATGAGTGGTGGATTTTGATACTGAATTATGTCGGTTAGCGGGGAGGTAGTACGTTTTAAACAAAAATGATTATTTTGTGTCACATTTGATTGAAGAGGGGACAAATTTAGGTTATACTATTAAAAAAATAACACATAATATTAATTAATATAATGGTTTTTATATATCATAATAATTTAATTTTTTTTTCTTATGAGGATATAGAAATAATATAAAAATGCATGGTGAAACAAGGCACCACTTCTCCAGACAACCTACATAGGTAAGAACCAAAAGACTTCATAAGATATCTTTCTGGTCAAAAAATTGATCTATTATGATTTTATGGATGTTTTTATTTTATTTGGGTAGGTATTTGACTATCCTAAAGGTCATTAATGGTGTTAAGTTGAGAGGATAGGGGGTTTCCTTTTATAAGTGTGGTGAGTGGCACACTTACAATTTTTTTAAACCAATTTCCCAATATTTTTCACATGCTACAAAGCTCCACAAAAGACAATTGTATATAAATAAATATTGTTTTATAAATATATTTTCATATAATATATTTATATAATTTTTCACATCCTTTAAATAATTATGTTATTTATCCCATGGTAAACCTATTTTCACCTTAAACGGAGTCATTCATTTTTACTATTTTCACAACAAATTATAGTCAAAAATAAATATAAAATATCAGATAAAATAAATTATTATTATTAAAAATATTAAATCTATTTTAAAAAAATTCTATTTAGATATATTAAAAAGAAATTATTTAAATTTTAACAACCAAGTGTAATAAAAAATAGGTTCAAATGAAGTGTATTTTTAAAAAAAATAGTAATTTTATTTTAACTATATGATTAATAATTATTATTTTATGAATATAAATTAATATTTTTTGAAATTAAATTAACAAATATCATATAAATAAATATTCATTAGGGTTTATTTAAATTAATTTAAATGGAAAAACATAATCCACGTTAATACTATTTAAGAAATTTCATGTTTTTTAAAAAATATAATCATGTCATAAAATCTAATGTAATGATTATTAAAATATAGACATGTATGTTAAATATAAATAAATATTGAATCTTTTTTATTTAAATGTATTTGAAACATAATGGTACATTGGAATTAATTTATTTACAGAAAATAAATGAATATTTTACAAAAATTTGTATTTTTTCAATTCTCTAAATAATTAATATTTTCAAGAAACTGAAAATTATCAACCAAAGAAAATTTTGATATTCTGATTAAGAAAATGTATTTTTTATTTGTATATTTAACTTTCTAACACTTCAAAAAAATAGTATTAATATTATTTTCATAAAACTAAATATCATTCATTTTTAAAAAACATTTTTTAAGGAATTAAATTGCATTACTAAAAATAGAGTTATTATTTAGTATGAATTTATCAACAATTTATACCGAGTTGGATATATATAAATATATATATATATATAGTTTTTAAATTATTTAGATAATAATATTCATACATAACAATTTATCATCTTGGTTATTACAATGATATATTTCACTAATCATTTATGCTCGGTGTCCCGTGTTGTATATGCTATCAAACATAATTTTATTATTTCCAAATATTGAGGTGTTTAAAACAATCCATTAAAATGGAATGAAGTTTTTAACACGCAATTTTTTAATTTATGTAGAAATTTATATCTTTATGATGGAGAATAATATTGTTTTGTGGATGAGTTGGTTTAAATGAATATAAATCTAAAGATTGTTAGTGGTGGAGACATTTTTCAACAAATGCATTTTCTTAGTATTCTATATCAATTGTTTATGTAATCCTATAATGGATATCCTAATATTTACTTGTGTTGATAACATATTATTAATTGTACGATAGAGTATGATTATTTTAAATTGATAATGTAAATTTGTTATAGTGAAAGATGTAACAATTCTATGTAGGGACATATTTGTGGGGCTTAATATATTTCCAAACATAATTTTTTATTGCATGTACCTTTTTATTTCATGATTGTGTATAATGTTTCACTATATGTTTGATTATAAATTATTCATTAGTAGTATATTTCATCACTTCATGTTTGGGAAGAAAGATAATATAATCGACGAACTATAGGACATGTATTAACATGTTTCCTTTGAAATAGGAGTTCCTTGAGAGATGAAATTATCATTTTTGTGTTTAATTATAAATGTATTTATTATCTATCCATTATAATTCAACCATTTGAGTCATTCTATGCCCAGTCATAAATATTACCTCAGTTCTGGACTAAGGGTAGTGAATCAATGATCATTGGAAATGATATAGTGAAGATTATGATGAGTAATTTTAATATTAAATTATAGCATATGATGTTTTTTTGGATTATTTTAGGATTTATATTTATTAAAGGAGGAAAAAATTAGTGGTTTATTATATTTATACTAGTTTGTGATTGTTTCTCCTTATCAATGATATTGATTGATTAGTTTAGGATATAATATTTCATTATAATATATAATACGATTCTTGTTTTAATATTCATCTATAATTTGGGAATATTATCCAGGGTTTCCAACTTAGATATATTAAGTACATTATATATTATTTTTAAGGGATCATTGAACAAAGCATCATGTTTATGAAAATATATATTTTTTGGGATGATCATGATAATGAATATGATGACTCGTTAAGAAATATATTACTTGAAATATAATTACATTAAGATGGTTGTTTTATCGGTGGGTTATTCTTTTGTTTTGTGTTTTGTAGAGGTATTATTGTGTATATAAATTCATAAAGAATAAAGAGAAATATATGTGGGACCGACATCAAGTATTTCTTTTGGAAATTTTTTATAGGGGGCTTATGATTTATCTATATATTCAATTGAAAAATAATATTTTTTTAATTTAAAATGTGTGATGGATATTTTTTATTGGAAATAAAAAAAATTAGATGTATCATTTTAGAGGTTACAGTTGTGTGTTTTCATACTGTACCAAAACATTTTATATATTAATTAAGATGGGAAAAAATTTACAAGAACAATATATTGAGTAAAATATTTTTATGATCTTATAAATTATGAATTTTAAGTCATAACAATTATGGAACATATTTTATAGGTAATTTATTAGGGATAATTTTATATTTTTATCTCTGTTGGTCATCATATAGGGGATGAGTTCTTAAAAATCCATGTTTTAATGGTTTTTCGTGGATAATTTTCTTCTAATAGTTCAGTGATCATGGTCCTAAAAAGTGTTTTTTGGTTTATTATTTCAATTATAGAACTAAATAATTCATTATATTACGTTATGTAATTAATGAGGATTGTTGTCACAAACCAACCTAGGTAACCCAGTGACTAGATAACCGAACCGAATTTGACGTTGCCTGAAGAGAATTCTTGATTCTCATGGGTTGAATACTACAAACCGGAATCATTCCAAAATTACTGATGGAATGAATTTTCCACAAACATTACTTAACTTAAACAACAAGTGAGTATGCATACAAATGATTATCAATATAGAGTAGTGTACAAAAAGTCAAATGAGAATAAATGACCAAAAGTATAACTTGATGAACCATATAATAGGTAGAATTCCCATGTCCTAATTGATTCAACTCACCAATTCGATTGATCAATAGATACTATAAACTCTATGTGGCACCCTTACCTTTCTCAAATTTAATATAAGAAAATCTATAAAATTCAGGAAGCCACATGTAAGGTGTGATCTAAACCGCTAGTATAATCACTCCAAGGATTCCATAATAATATTCCAATTTTAATTATCAAAAATATATTTCTATTTTAAATAAATATTTTTTTCATTTCAAACCCATATTGTAAGAAATCATTACATTCATTTCATATGATGGAAATACATTAAAAATTCATTAAATTTCATATGATAGAAAACTTCATAGAAATGGATAGAATAAACATTTTTATATAAAACAGTTTATATAATTAGAAGGAATGGTAAATAATTCACAACAAGTAATGGAATATATTTCAAATACAATAAAAGTGAGAAACATGGTCATATTACAAAAGGTATGATAGAATCAGGCTAATGGATCCCTAAAAACATGAAGGTGAATCATGGAAATATGTGTATACACATGCATACCACTGAAACATGAAAAAAGTGACTCATCGCCATCCCCTTAAAGATGTTACCTTTAGCAATAGGTTTTTTTATTTCTAAAGCATCAAACGATTGAAATACCACTAACTCAAAAAATAAAAATTCCATTATGTTATCTAGTAAAAACCAATGAATATAATTTTACAAAAAAGTGTTGATAATAAAATTTATCTTGTTATCCATTTTAGATATACCAATTTCCATTTAAAACACACACACATGTTTTTAATAAAGAAATAGTTTTTTCTAAAAAAAACCCAAAAATTTCTCTAAAAAAATTTTGAAGTCATTTTCCCAAATAAAAATTCGAAAATTATTCCATAAAATTAATTTCACAATATAAATTAGTCAATTTAATATTCACAATGATTCCATAAATTTCCAAAACACACCCTGGTTTAATGGAATTGGGGGATTTTCTCGTGTTGTAACCAAATCCAATTTCAAAAACCCAAATTTAGTCTATGGGGTTATTAATAAACCAATGAAAACCTAATTCATGTATCTAATTTTGAATAGAAAATTGATATCAAAATAGTCATTTTATGTTTAATTAAAATTTCCAATTGAAACGAAACCATCTACATCAAGATCAAACAAACATAAAATTACTAACCCAAAATGCGATTCCCAAAAAATAACATTGAAAACGGAATACAAGTATCAGTACATAGATTCAAGAAAAAATGTGTTTGATCCTCTAAAAAGCATTGAGATCTTAAAACCCATATAGAGGAATTAATATATAATGGGATAACGGTTATGGGAAGAGGAATCATGTTGAGAGAAAATCAAATGTGGTTCTCCTACCATCGATTCACATATGGAGGGGGTGTTGGGTGGCCAATAAATTCTTTGTAGTGCCTCAAATGAAGAAGAGGTCACTATCGGGTCATACAAGCCCATAGAGAACATAAATTATGGGTCCCAAAATTTTATAACATAATTTTAGATTACAAAAACATGTATGTACTATTTCATGGGTCGAGTCGTGTGGTTTAGAAAAACTATGCACACTAGATTTTAACACTCAATTTATAGGTTAATGGTTTATACTATGTGGGTGCATGGTTTTTCAAACCATATTCAATCCATTCAAAATCCCACTTCCTTGGTTTGTATGGTTTTCACTGGATGGGTTCATGCTTAGGGAAAGTCCTGCATCGATCGTCCGTAAACCTAAAATTTTCAAAACACTCTATATTTTCACCTAGATCAACCCCCTACAGACCCCAACAATGTATTATTCTATATAAGGGTCTGAAATAAATAAAAATTGTTATAGGTTGTTAAAATTTTCCTAATATAGAAAACTTTCATCCCCAGAAAGCCAACAAAGAAGAATTCATGAGTAAACGATGAGGCCACTACTCTCTCGATAGTTTCTGCCTCTTCCACATTTCATAATAATTATAACCATGCTTCTATATCACTCTAACAAAAGGTATCAAACTCCCATGGAGCACCTTGGTTTTAGATTAAAATATCCATATATGACGTTCAATCTTAGAAAAATCATGTTAAATATTAGGATCACTACATTTTAGAACATTAGATAGATTATATGGATACTCTAGGAGCAACGATACATAGAATAAGTCATGTATTGAGGCCAAATGTGGTGGATGTTCTAAAAGGTATGAAATAATCCCCGCAATCTCAAAATCCACAAATTTACCATAAAATTAAGAGAATGTTTAGCATACCACAAAAGTCAATATTGGCCCAAACATGGTGAAACATTCAAGAACAACCGGCCAAAAATTAAAAATTTCAATGGTATATGCTGATGATTAGCATAATAATTGTATCAACTCTATTTCATGAACATTCCCTAACGAATCAATTAAATTGTTTTTGTAATCTCTTTAACTAATCTTAGCCAAACAATGAATCATTCACCAATCTATGGCCAACATAACAAAATATCTACTAGGATGACCATATAAGGACACAAAAGGCCCCATTATTATCACATACTGGTGAGTATTATTATATGTAAACTCAAATAGCACCAAGTGATCATCCCGAGATCCAATAAACTAAAAGACATAGGTGAAAATAACATCCTAAATAATCTATATAGTTCTTTATTTTTGGTTATAATAATACATATTTTATGTCAGGCAAACAAGAGAAATAGATCTGAGTGCCTCTTAAAGGCCCCTCCAAAAGAGAGAAGTGAACTTAGGATCTCTGTTAGAAACTATAGTAGAAGGATCTTTGTGAAAATGAATAGTCTCTTCCACATAGATATTTCCAAACTCATCAACCTATGTGGTGTCATGAATGTGTATAAAGTTATCCAAATTACTAATCTTATCAATCCCAACCCATATCGTAATCTTACATATCTAGTTATGTTGAACCCCAAGAACAAATTCCATTGAATTCTCATCTAACATCCAAGTCATGATTGGATGTGGCTGAAGAAAAAATGTGGATTTATGGTGCTCATACTTATCCTATTTCTACTTATAATCATGAGGTAAAAACTCAACACTTCCACATATCATACATGGCCACCAAAATTTCCACCACATGGCACAAAACATCTTCATCGTTCAATGGTATATAAGGTTTCGGGAATTTTGGAAATCGACCGAAACTTCTTTTATTATTGAAAAATGAACCTCAAAATGATTTCAATATCATATTATTCCCTCTTTAGATAATGTCCACTCAACAACAATACCCACACCCAAAAAAGATGCCCTATTTATACAAAACCCATTATAAATCTTTTTTTCTTAATGAATCATCTTAATAAGATAATAGGACCAATAAAAACTAGCGGAGGAATCCGCAGTCCCTAATTCCCTTACTCCAATATGGAACTTTGAAAAAGAGACAAAAAGTTCCACCATCTAATGATTCATTCACAACTAGAGTCGGATGTCTTTTGAAAATAGAATGTGTGATGACATGACCTTTCCCTAGGGAATAGTTCATGTCAAAGTCAAAATATTATATGTATTCCCCACAAATCATCTAGTGAAGATTCAAATATTTTTTTCAAGAAGATATAAATCATGTTCTTGTGGTCTGAAAACATTAAAAACATTACTCTATAAAGGTAATGATTCCATCTCATAAGTGAGTGCATCACAACTACATGTTTATGGTCATTGGATAGGTAAATATTCTCGTTTGGCCTATGATGGTGAGATCCATAGGCAGTGACATGATAAACATTCATTGGAATGCATCCCAATCCTAAACCCAATTCATCATAGATTACCACCAAGCCCTAACCATCCTCTATATGATTAAACACCATCACAATAGTCAATAGTTGTTTCATATCACCAAAATAACATTGATACTTAGAGTCCCAAAAAACCATTAATCTCTTTTGAGATTGATCAATCGTTTGAGAAACCAACATTGATAAGTCCTTAATGAATCGATTATACAACCCACATAAACCCAAGAATCATCAAGTCTCAAAAATATTTTTTGGTTTCTTCCAAGTCATAAAATCATTCACCTTATCATGATCAACTATGATACGATGTTCCCACACCATGTGCCCCCATAATTTTACATCCCGAATCCATAAAACTCATTTTGAAATCCTTGAATAAATTTAGTGATTTCAAAAATAATCCATAATAGTTCTCGGATAATGAACATAATCATCCTAAGAGTTAGAGTAAATCAGGATGACATACATAAGGACCACCAAAAAATAATCAAAGTTCACATGTAAATACCGTTCATAAATTCCATAAAAACTATAGGATCATTGGATAAACAAATTATCATGACATGTTACGAATAATGGTTGTACCTACTAAAAAGGTAGTTTTCTGAATGTAAGAATAATTTATTCTCAACTGATGGTTTCTAGACCAAAGATCAGTCTTTGAAATCCATATAGTAATTTTTAAATTTTTTAAATGGATCATCAATCTATGGAAATGTGAACTTTTTCTTTATCATAACTTTATTGATTTTTTATAATCAATACCAAGGTGCAATGAACCATCAATCCTCTTAATATTGAGAATCAGTGTTTCCCAAGTGCACACACTTTGGAATATAAATCATATCTCTTTATTATCATCCAAATTAATCTTTAAATGCTTAGGTTTAGTTTTTTCCATGTGGGAAGAGGGAATTGACACTAGTTTAATACCATGAACTAAGTTGATAGAAAACACCACCTCTACAACCTGTGGGAGACTAGATAAGTCTGAAGTGAACCATTCAGGATACTCGATGAAACTTGGATGGAGATAACCAGTCAAATATTCTCACTCAAATTCAAAATCAAATAAAAATATAACTTATCCTACCTCTAAATAAAAATTTCAAGATCTTCTAAAAGTTGTGTACCATTCTACGTGAATGATTTGAAAAACCCAAATGGGGGTAACAAAGGAGACCCCTCAAAGATAAGAAAAAATTTATTCCTTATTAATAAAAAATCCATCATGAATATGATGTCAAGACATTGTATGACAAGAACTAGAATGCTCTAAAAAATCATGACCTCAGACAGGGAGAAAAGGAAAGCCCGACTATAGATACCATTATGTTTCTTTGTTCCAAAGGGTATAGTAATATCTGTCACATAAGAAAAACTCATCATAGGATTATTAAGTAGATTGACAATATAGGATAAAATAATCAAATTATATGTAATAGTGTAATATAGAGTAGTACCTAAGGATGAAGCTATAATAATGGTACCTCTCAATTTTTTTATTCATCCTAACTGCTTTTGGTGACTCTTCTTCTATGTAATGATTCTCGTTTTGGATGCATTTTTATTGAAACCATTTTTCTCTGAACCATCGGATTGAACTAAAGTTTTGACTATCGATAATGATCATGTACCACTATAAGGAGATGAAATGACATGGAAGAGCTTCTTTAAATGTTTAGATCATCCTCGAGGGCCACAATTCATAGGTTCCTTCGTGAAACCCGTCAATAAATGTCTTTTCATTCTGCATAGGTAAAAATCATAAGACATATTCCAGGAAGAAAAAAAAATTCTAGAATTATCATACTATCAACAAATACCATTAGAATCATCATGCTTCCTCTATCATTTGAAGGATATCACAAGGTATCTGAGAGAAAAATGAACTCCCTCCCACCTGAACATTCCAACTAGGTCTGTTTTGACCATTAAATCACTATTCAAAAAATTGGCATAAGAAAGAAGCTTCTTCAAGAATACTTGAGAATGAATTTCAAGATATAAACTGAGCTTCATTAGTGGACCATTAATATTCTTATTAGATTCTATCTTAGTTTAAAACTTCACATTCTATGTAACCTATTTTACACATTCTTCCATGGTCCTATCGGCCTGCTCAGGTTTGAAAAACTCAGTATCGTTGATCAATATCATTGAATTTGGATAGAATTGGGTCGTGGAATGAAATATTATTTATTTAAACTCTAATAACCCATGATTATGAATTGTCACCATTATGTCCCAACATCTACTATTCAGTCCTTCCATCATGAAGGAATCAATCATAACATTGATTTTTTTTCATTTTTGTCCAAGAACCCAAACAAATTATCAATCCTGCTCAACCATTCCTCAGCCTATTTACAATCATTTGATCTATTTAGTGATTATGGATTTTGGGTAATGAACTCGAGAGAATGATTCTATAAAATATCACCTTGTGGCTTCAAAACTGGATATGGAATGGGAACTCGTGGTGTTACATGTCCAAGATCATGTATAGCTTTTACAATCACCTAAACCAGACATTGGACACCAAGGTATTTTCTCTATGAGGAGCATCACTAGATTCTACATGAATTGGACTAACGTGACATATAGATGGAATTATTTTGTCAAAATTATGAGATAGGATTGATGAAATAAATACCATGAAAATAGGGAAACAAGGGATATTAATCACAATAAATAAAACAAAAAATATTTAGAGTTAAATATCTCCATATCTAAATTAAGGAAATAACTAGAACTATTCCTCAAGACATCTTTCCCAAACCACCCCTGGTGACATAAGGTTAATTGTCGGGAGATATGGCTTGGTACTCAAATAAAACTACCTCTTAAGTCTGGAAAGGAAACACCACTTCGTACTGACATCAATACAAGAATCTAGACCTAGATCTCTAATACCACATTTTCACAAACCATCCTAGGTACCCTAGTAACCTAAAAACAGATCCATCTCTGAAACATCCCAAAGGGAATTCCTAATCCCAATGGTTTGACGAATAGTACCTCGCATTGTACAAAAATGAATAAGGAAATTAATTCTCCCAAAACATAACGGAATCAATACAAAATGTCAATATACATAAAAAAATAAACCCCATAGTGAGTTTTGTACCATATGTCTTATAGGTATAAACATCCAGAAGTACAACCACATGTACATGAAAATTGGTTAACTCCCTAGGTCCTAATGGGATCAACTCTCCATGTCTAATGATCTATAGCTACTATAACATCCTTGTGCTACCTTACCCAAGCTTGAACCTGGAATATGATTATGTAAAAACAGCCAAATTCACATGTATCGTGTGAGATAAAATCCACATAGGGTCTCACCAACCATTTAATAATATCATTACACATGTAAATAAACAAAAAAATCATTCATTTTCATAAAAACAAGGTTAGAATATCAAAATCATATAAAAAATATAATGAATTAACTTTCAAATAATGGAAATACATTATAAAAATTAATTACAGTTAAATTTATGGAATATTTATAAACATTTGATTATATAAAAAATGTATATAAAATAGATTGTATAAATATAAAGCCATGTTATGTAGTTCACAACAATAAATGGAATATATTTTAAATATAAACATGTAAGAAACATGTTCATATACCAAATTGTTTGATAGTTTTAGGCTACATGATCTTCACACACTCATAAATGAATCACATATATATTTTTATACACATGTCACTTTGACAATAACCAATAAAGAGTCATCACCATCCCATTGGGGATGCGAACTGCAACACTAGGTTTGGTTTCAGTTATAAAGAGTCAAAAGATTACTATCCCAAAAATGAACTAACTATCTTGGCATACATGTACTCTAATATAATTCAATGATAAAATTTTATTCTAAAACTATTTAAAATACAATGCATATCATTCGCCATTTCCAATTTTCCAATTTCCATTTAAAATACAACACATGGGTTTTTAAAAATAACATGCCTTTTCCAAGATAACATCCAATGGTTTCTATGAAAACAATTTTGTGCCATTTTTTTAAAATTAAAATTTCAAATAAAATCCATTAATAAAAGTCAATTTTATTTAAACCATTAAATTTCATATTTTTACTATATGTTTCACAGACACCCATATTCAACTAAATTATGGGGTTATTCCAATTTCGTGGACAATAAGATTTCAAAAATCCAAAATTAAATTGGAATTTTTTAATCAATCTATAAAAATAAATTTAATTAATATCAATATATTGAGTTTAAATCCAAAAATTAAAATTAAATCATTCTATTTAGGGTTAATTAAATTGGCCAATCAAAATAGAACCACAATCCTTGAGATCATGGAACCTCAAAACATAAAAAATGAAATGGGATTAACTAATAATGATCATTGAAAATAGGGTATAAGAATAAATCCATTTATTCAAGATCCAAATATTTAGGATTAGATACTAAAAATAATTGAGTTGTAAAAAACCCTTGGGAGGAGAGAAAGCATATCAGGTGAAAGTGAATGGTAATAAGAAACCCACTGAGAGAAGATTGAATGTCATTATCCATGATACAATTCACCTATAGTGTATTGTAGATGGGCCAAGAACAACTCCTTTGAACATCCAAGGAAGATTAAATCTCTATAGGGTCCTACATGCCCATTAGGGACCTAAAAGGCTGTTTTCTGATGTTTATAATCTAATTTCATAAAAAACACTTTTAAGCACAGTTTCATTAGCAGAGCCCCACAATTTAGACAAAACATTCTCTCTAGTTGTGTTACCTTTAATTATAGTTCATTGTTTTAACTAAGTAGGTGAGCAGTTTTAAAAACCATGGGTTAACCATGAAAAAACCCACTACCTTGGTTTTTAATATTTTAACTAAGAGGGTGCATGGTTTGGCCAAACTGTGCACCAACCCTGCACAACCACAGAATTTTCAAAACATTCATTGTTTTCACTGAAACAAAACCCCATGAAAAAACCCAAACAAATATTGATTAGAATATGGATTTATGAATACCTGATTATAGTAATAATATGCTACATGTACTTATTCTTAAAATCATTGATACCCTTTTTATATTGGTAAAATAACCACATGAAATTGAGAATTCATCCACATAATTGTTGATACCTTAAAATATAAAATGTTACATTCAGGTTGGAACATTTTATTTATTTTCTTGTTGTTTAATATAGGGATAAAAGGAAAATATTCATGTTTTTATTTAGTGTAACATGGTTTTGGACAAATTTATATAAATTTAAAGGATTACAACCACACAAATTCCTGAATAATGAGGTTTGTCACACATTGATTTTTAGATCATCACTATCCTAAACAGAAAAATAATGTGGAAAAAATTCCATTAGAAGCTTTGATAAATGTTTAAAAATATTTTGGGACTCTATCACCAATAATTGGACCTCCATTATTAATTAAAACTCTAAGTGGTTGTTTGTCTTTACTTTTATAGATTTATTTTTATTTTTTTGGAAATTATGGTCAATATCAATATGGGATTTATTTTTCATAGTATAAGAAGATATCATTCATTTTATTTTGGATTTATTACCTTATTTCTTATTATAAATGTATTATAGTAGATTTTTGTGAATGGGTATATTTGGGGACTAATTTGAGGTTATTGGATATATTATATTTGTTTAGAGACCTTATATGTTAATAAGAGAATGATTAACATTTTTCATGAATTATAAAACATGATTTTCTAATTATAGATTTAGTTATGAGATTATTATTATCTATTACATTAATATTATTTATATTGTTTAAGAATAACTAAATTTTAAATTGATTAACGAAATAACATTACAATAAATAATTAATAAACATTTTATTGAATTATGAAATACATTGAATAATATGTGAAATATGTATAATTTATTAATCTTATTCAATATTATTATTAAATTCATATGGTTCTTATTTCAAACATTTAGAATCATGGTAATGTATATATAAAACAATTTTTTACTTATTTTCCTATAATTTTTTTGGATTATTAAAATTTGGATGTTTGGGGATTATATGTTTAAATTTCATGACATAAAATTTATTTCATGGTTATTTAAAGTGGTTTCATAGAAATTGTTTTATTGAAAGTGTGTTATAGTATTTAAAAAAATGAAACCTAAATATTCCAATGAATAAATTGATGAAGAGGAAGATGAAATAAGTTTTTATTGTCATTATTATAAATTATTATGTAAAATATTAAATTTAATGTTGTGTTGAATAAAATGGATGCATTTTTAGTATTAATAAAAATGATTTATACAGGAAAGAAATATAAATGTTGTTATAAATATAAAAATTTGTTATTAAAAAAAATATATAGTTTTTTATTTAATTTATTGACTATAGTATAAAACTATTTAATTACTAATAAAAATGGATAAATTATAATTTAATATTATTGTATTTTTGATGTTATTTTTTATTATGTGATTATAGTTGGAAATGGTTTTTTCTATGTATAATTTATATGAGAAAAAATATAATGTCATAGAGTTATCCTAGTGGGAAGTGCACATAATAATGGTATTCTGTGATATAATATACCTTTATATTTTTCATGATTTTATCTTAACCCATCATTAAATTTGGGTAACACAAATTATTCCATATGATGGTTTAGGTACATGATAAATCCCTATTATCTTTTATATAGTCCTATATATGAAACACTACTCTTTCATCCTCTCTTCCTTTTATTAATTTTTGGCTCGTTTGAGTTGTTTGTGGATGAAATTGAAATAGAATGATCATTTTTATATGTAATTGTAATAATTTTTAGTATTTGTTTAGGGTATGTGGTTTTCATATATGATGGTAGAATGAGATTAAGATACATAAATGGTAAGGGATGGTAGTGTTAGGTTTTATGTCATCAGGATGAAAGGGAAAAAATATTTTAGGGTAATTGGGTATGTGTGTTCTCATTTCCTCATTTTCATGATTTATTTTATAAGTATATTATATATATGTATATATATTAGAGTTATTATGTTTTTTGATTTGTTATAATTTACTAGTCATGTGATATGGGTATGTTTAATTTTTTATTATAAATGGATTTTATCTAAAAATGACACGTAAACAAGTATTTATTCTATGATGATCTTTTGAACTATAATTTTATCCACAACCCTACATCTCTATATAGTTTATCATGAATATCCATATTTTATTTGAGATTATATTTAAATAAAAGAACTCATGACATTGTGATCATTAGTAATTGGTGGTATTTCTTCCAATAAATAGGTTTTTTCAGTCTAATATTACATTAATGATATTTTTTTATTCTATTTCTTATTCCCTTGTAGGAGAAGTTTTTTTAAAATTTGTTATTTTTGTTAGATTTATGGAAGAGATTCTGCTAATTGGTAGACCTCACTAATATTAATATGATATTTGACCGTAATGAATCCAATTATATATGATTTATAACCTTGATATAGGATTCCAGTATATTTCATTTTTTGGGATGGGTATCCTTTACTATTACTACTGACCCTGTAGTTTTATCACAAAGGATAGGTTATGAAAATTTTTTATTAATCATTTTAATAAATTTATAATTATAGGTATCAATTGATAACTTTCAGGATATTTCATTAATTATTTATATAATTTTATTATCATATTGGTAAAAGATGTTGTTGTTATGGTTATTGAACACTAATATATACAATATGAATTCTATATCATGGGATTGAATTTCAAGACAATATCAACTTCCAATTTTTTCCCCCATGAGTTTATATGATGATTTTAACATATGACTTGAATGAAATTAAAATTAACTTATTAAAGATTACATATGAAAATAAACAATCAAAATATAACTACTAATCAATTAAAATATTAATGTTAGTGAAAACAATTATTTTCATATAGGAAAGTTATATCAAAAGATAATAAATCCATTAGAAATAAGAAGATCCAATGTTTACATAAATCCTTGAAGAAAAATATGAATATTTGAATACCCAAGTAGAATTCAATTACTGAACTATTTCCATCATTAAAATCATTTATAATTTTCAATATTATATAGGATTTATAGACCTGATCCAATATATCCCAATTTTGTAAATGAAAACTCTTTGAATATGGGTATATGGGGTGGTACCATGTTCCCAAATTAGAACATCATTGACTAATATATTTTTGATAGAAACATGTACCATTTTCCCAAATCATCTATTTGACCTAATGACCTATAATAATTCCATTTTATGACTTTATTGATTATAAACCTATAAAAACATATAATTTTATCCCAAAAAGGAAATTGATATCATTGAATATATAAAGCATAGATTATAAGGAACCTAAGAATCTATACAGGGTTAGAAAAATATTAAGTAGAAGTGAAATGAAAATATACTTTCATTGAAACCCACATTTTGTGATTTATCTAACAAAAAAACACTAAAAATTTATAAAATCGTATATCCTAAAGAATTGAGACGAGGTAAGAATATCAATTTTAAATTTTCTAACATAAATGGAAATATGTACTCCTTAAATCCTCAGTTGGAATTATTGAGGAATCTCTATCAATATTAAATAGTAATGTTCTGAGATCTATGGATCTAATTGTGACTGCATCATACAAAATTCTTTTGTATTCTAATGGATGTTTCTTTCTTATATACCATAGAATGAGTTAAACACCATCAAATAACATCATATTTTCTATTATATTTAAATACATTTTAATGTCATCAAAATTTAATATCATTCTCTAAAACAATCGATAATAAAATTCTATGAACAAAAAAATATATATGGAAAACTCAATGTAAAAATTGTGACCTGTGAAAACCAAAGATATGAAGAAGGATGAATGATTTAATGATAATACTAAAAATATATCCGTTTTTAATAATTGTAAATAAATAAAATGATATTTTAAAAATGAATTTTAAATTGATAATTCTTTTTATTTTAGATAAATATTCTTTTCCCTAGATTATTATAGATAAAATAATTATATAAGAACCACACGCTATTAGGAAAAATAATAACCTCAAATATTCCATGAGAAATTTTAATAATATATCTTTTTAACAACCACCTATTACACGAACGATTATGCTTCTCATTCAAATTATCTTCTGTTAATGTTTATTTAACAAATTTCATGGACATATTAAGTAAAAATAAAAATATATTGACCATTTGATAGAAAAACAAAAAAAAATTCATGTTAAAATCTATATTATATATAAATCATTGTCCCCTTTATAATGGAAAAGGATAAAAAAATATCAAGAAATATTTATGAATTAAAATAATATTGGGAAATAATATTAATGTAACTTCCCTTGGGTAAACACAGGACTTATTTCCCTTTAAAATAATCCTTAATAATAAACAAAAAAAACATAAATAGAGAGAAAAATATTTCTCAACATTTAAAACTAGAATTAAAAAAAGTATAAAAATATAAAAATTAAATATGAATGGATAAATCAAAATATTCAAATTAATCATTTAACTCCAATGAGTTATATTTTCTTAATGATGATGTTTCTATTGTATAAAAAACAAGATCCTCATATCCTCAAAGAGGGAAAAAATAAAAACTCTCTCATTTCTCTTAGGTTAATCAATTATTATAAGAAATTTTAAAAATAAGAAATTAATAATATTTAAAAATTTATATGGATATAAATATTTAATATGAAACATTAGTATAATAGAACATGAAAGTGTAAATGTTCTCTTTTTAGAATTAAGGAAAATAGAGTACAAATAGTATTCAGGATTTTGTTAAATTCATTTTCTAATAATTCCAAGAATCATAATTATTATTGTTAAAATAATATCAAATAAACATTTTTCATTTAATTTAAAATCTAAGGCTTTACTCATATATCTGATATTTATGAATTGAATTATAAATGACATTCTTCCATTAAATGAAAAAATATATAGTGAAAATTACCTCATACTGGATTTTTTTATTATGATATATTTTAGTTGTTTGATTATTATTTTTATATTTGAGTACAATTTTCAAATATTTCAGATCATTTTTATATAGAATCCATTATAATATTATATATATACAACACGATAAATTATAATAGTGGAAGATAAATACTTTTCTGTATATTTCATGATTATTTTCTCATAGTTATGATACTTTTTATATTAGAAAAAAATTAATTTCATTTAACATTGATCATATATATAAACAATTTAACACATAAAAATATAATAGAACTTCTAGGTTTAGAAATAAAATTACAATGATGATTTTAAATTCTAATAAAAATGAAAATAATAACCCCTTTTATTATGTTACTTGTAAAGAAGTGATATGAAAATCACTATGAATTATACATGATTGACTTGTTTAGTTCATAGGAAATGATGTATTACTATAATAAAAATAAATAACACTGGTTGTTAAACTCAAAAAAAATTAGTATCTTCTATGTCCAATAATATCGTGCTCAATATTTTCAATCCAACATGTGTTCTTCTATATCGATGAGATTCTTAACTAAATGATGTTTCAATAATTCCTAGTAAACTAAATAATCATCAATAAAATTTTATTTTTAAGATGTATATTAATAATATTTTATCCATCTTCAAAATATTGTTTTAGGATATTTTTTCCAAAAAGTAATTTTTTCGAAAAATAAAATAAAATATGTTATATAATTTCATTTAGTGAAATTAAAATTCGATTTCTTGAATTAAAATAATATTCCTGTAAATTTTATTTTAACCGTTACAGTTAGATTAAAAGGTGAATCATTTCAAAGAAATGATATAATGTAATGTGATCATCTGTTCATTCATATAAATATTGTTCGATATACCAGATATCATGGATTAATTAGAAACATGTTTATAGAAGGTATGAGCTTCTGTACTATTATATGAGAATATCTAAATGAAAAAAATATTATGAAAATATAGTATATAAACTATTTTTTGTTTAGATTGTTCCCTATATTCTGTAGGTTATCTTGAATCAATTAAAATAGTTGTTTTCTAACCAATCTTATCTCAATCCCACACAGTCGATGTTCCAAGAAAATATTTTTCTATGTTTTAGGAAATTATACATTGATAGTTTAGATGACATCAATTTAAACAATAATATTTTTTATAGAATATCATGATAAAATATTATGTATATTACATGCTACTAGAACAATTTATATGATTTATGAATCTGCAAAATTATTCATATCAGTCTCTCATATCTTGTTTATGTCTAAATAGTTAAATATTATTATTCAATATTTGGTCAAGAAAATTAAAATCTCTATAACCATGGGTTGTTATATGTAACAATACTAACTAAAACTATTTTGAAGAAACCATATTTTTTATCAATTTGATGTTCTATTATGAAAACCTGAAATAATAATATACAGTTGCCTTCAAATAATTATATGTGTTTGGAAGCATCATCCACATGCAACACTGAATATAGAAAAAACAAGGATTCGTGTATATAAAATATAAATATTAAATTATGACCATTAAAACCATGCAATTGAGTAAGTGTTAATTACGTAGAGTAATGGATTAGGGAAATAAATGAATAAGGAAAAAAAGTCCATTTATTATATAAAATAATGTTTATTTCTTTACCTAGAATGGATTATAAGATCATTTATTTTTTAGAAAAGTATTTCTTATAAAAAATAATTATATATTTATTAATTTATGTTTCAAGAAACATGTGACTAAATATGTGATATTATTGTTATTAATAATTGTTTAACAAAATTTTATTATTTAATGGAATTAAAAAAATGAAAATTATTGTTACTACTTGGAAATGTCTTTTTCGAATTAAGACATATTTAGATTATATTTTATGACTCTATTAAAAAAAATATATAGAAAAATTACATTCAAATAAATAAAAATGATCTTAATTTTATAATTTAATATTTCACAATAGAGTATGAATTATTTTTTTTCATTTTTTGAAAAGTTCACTTATAGTTTAAAAGCCCAGTTTTCATGAAACATTTCGTTTATAAAACATTATTTGTATATAATAATGATAAATAAAATAAAAACTACTTATGTTAACAAATATTGATCATATTATGAACATTTTGAGTTTCAATATATTAATTTAGATTCTAAATCCAATGTCCTACATTTGTTTAAAGAAATAAAAATGTGCTTAAAAAATATTTTCTATATTTTTATTGCATCCATTATTTTCATGGGAGATTTTATTTTTTCAATCCTTGAATACCTAATATCATTTCTTATAATTATTATAAAACAATTTATAAAATTTGAATAATTATTTAAAATATTTTTATTTTATATTTAAATTCTAATATTATAAAATTTATTTCCCTACAAATATTATCTAATGGTCAGTTGTATATAATTTAGAATTTTTAATTAATTCCATTAAAATATATAATTTATAAAATGATCTTGAATTTTTATTTATAACAATATTATTTTCTAAAATGGTCAATATTAATCAAATTCATTATAATTATATCCTTTTTATAAAAATACATTACCAATGTAATGATAGATTAGGTTATGGAAAGAATATAAAAACAAGATACCATAAAAAACAAAATAACTTATCAAAATGGGTTTTTTTGAGGTGATTATCTTCCCATAATAATTTTCCTCTCTTATTTGGTTTTAATTTTCATTTTCCACTTTTATTGAAAACATATGTTATTTAACATGTAACACTTACTCTCAATTCAACACTTCCCTTCATTTAAAATAATTTTATACTTCTTATAATTCATCAAAATTTGTTCCATAAAATTCCACCATGAAAATATTTCTTTTTTCACCTCATATATCCTTTTTATATATTAAAATAGTTATTTTCACTATGAATTACAACAATTCCTGTATTTCTATATAGACATCCATGAAAATTCAAGACCCAGATATGAGTATTATCAACTACATTACATTTATCATTATTTATATTATTATAAAATTATTCTACACACTCAAATGTAATGATATTTTATAATAACTATAATTAAATGATACTATATTAATCATATTATTATTATTTTTTCATTTTCATCATTCTTTATGCTTAGTAAAAAAAATTTCGTTCATTGGGTGGTCTACCCCATCAATGACTCAACATGTTTTTTTCCTTTCATTCCTATAAGAATGTTTATTGTGATGTAATTAAGGGATAAATAATTTTTTGTAATATATGTGCTATTATTACATATTTAAAAACATATTAATGATTTGATCAACAAAAGATCATTGTAAATTTAAAAATTAAAAATAATTGTAATTAACGATAATCTTGTATCCAAATTATTTAATCTTTTCAAAACCATTTCATCCTCATATACATCCATAGATATTTGATATATCACATTAATAGACACTAAATAAAATCATTATATATCTATTAAATTAAAATGAAAATAAAATTATCCTAACTTCATTCAATCAATCATGGTAGGTTCATCATTGGGTTTTTTTAACTACGTACATTAATATTACATTAAATTAATGCCATGGTAGACTCTGAGAACTTATATTCTATTATAAGATGATATTAATATGTAGTTAAGGATTTTATTTTAAATTTGGAAAGGATATATATATATATATATAATTTTAATAATAAGAAAAAACATCGATTAAAAAGAATCATCGAAAAAATATTGTTTTCGATTTCATCTGAAGGGATAAAACTAAAAATATAATGATGAAAAATTGTATCATATTAAATAATTTTAATACATTTATTCATGTCACCATAATTAAAATTTAATAATATAATATAGAAGATGAATGATTATGAAAACCACTATTATGGAGCTAGTACAAATATTCAAGACTATAAATACCTTAAGTATAAAATCCAAATATTCAAAAAGAAAAATGAAATTTTTTGAAAAGTATGAATGAAAGTAGATATAGAAAATTTCATGAATTGTGTTATTATAACTGTAATTTTTTTTATACTTTATGTTAAATTATGTTAATGTAATTCAAGAAATTTTATAAGTGCTTTTCAACTAAAATTCCTTCTTTTGAGATATGGATCTTATTATGCAACTAATATCACATTAATTGTGTATATACTACCTATTTGATATATTATAACAAAAAATTTGATATAATCATAGTATTTGAAATTCAATTAGAATATATCTCATTCACTGGGTTTTTATTAAATTCTTATCCATTCGCAACACTTTTCATGGTATAACTTATTAGTCAGTGAGACATGTTACATTTTATGAACCATGGATTATTTCTAGGATATGTTCGTTTAACATAGATATATTTTTATCATTATAATTTTATTTCATGGTATTTACTACGAAACTCAAGTTAATTTATAAATTTATATATTGAGATATTAGTTTCCATAGTAGTAGGATTTTTTTGTAACCCAAATCCCCATGTTTGAGTTCTATTTTTTTATTTTCCATGTTATTAATATATATTTTTGTTCTTCCAAAATTAAAAATTATTGTAATTTATAATCAAATATGGAAAAATTATATTATAATAATATTATCTTTGTGTTAAACTTTTTACAATCTATGTTTTCAAAATATTATTATTGATAATTTTCAAATTGTGTATCCATTTCCCTTTGATAAATTATATATTCATTTTAAATAAAATATTATTGAAAATTATTTTTGTGAATAATGTTTTTCAATGATGTTTCAAATATACTTTTTAAAAATAATATTTGTAAATATTATATATTTTCTTCAATTAGATGAATGTGAATTTTTTAACAATATAATTTTTATGTTTTTAATTTACTTTTATTTTTCATTTTCAAAAATTCAAACGAAATTAAGATTGGTATTATCCATCTATATTTTAAAATATTATTTTTAGAAAATGAACATAGGATACAAAAATGTGAAATTATTTATCCCATATTTGTTGGTATCCTTCATTAATTTTTATAATAGAATTTCCTTCCATGTATGTCTATATACCTCTATCATTTTTTTATATATTTTGGATATTATCTTTTAAAAATATCTACATGATTTATTTAGATTGTTTATTATAATTTAATTATACTACTAAAATAATTTTATACTCATTGATCTGTATGGTGGTAATGCCACATTTTACATAATTATGATTTGATGATGTTCACCTAGAAATAATTTTATTATATTGACATTGAGAGATACATATTCATTAATAATATTATTAATCAAATGTGTAATATTATTAGGAAGTTGACTATGAATTATATACCCATCATCCATTATACTCTAGATGGGTTCTGATCATGTTATACCTTTAATTAACATGGGAAAATTCAATGATTTTTTTTAAAATATCAGCTTCAATCATAGGTTTATTATATATTTTTATATCATTATAATAATATTTTCTATTATTTTAGTGATCCTAGATTAATGTTATGAATGTTCTTGAGGACTCTTATGACTAATACATTAGCTATAATCAGTTGATGGGAGGGGACTATAATTATAAATCTCATGATTATTTGATATGTATCATGAGGAAAAATAGTTATTGGTATTTTTTATATCCATGTCGAACTTATAAATATATCATAAATTTGTTCTCAATGATAAAAAATATTTATCGGAATATGGAAATGGAAATATGGTATTGATGTCTAACATTATGCATTACATCATAATGAGATCAGTATTATTGAACTTTATGTTTTCAGTTATTTTTATGGATATTTAATGTTTTATATTTCTTATTGTTTATTAATTCATGTCGTTTACCTATTCCAACCAAAATATTTATTCCATGACTCTTCCTATGTTACATTAGTTAAATTTCTCCATTTCTGATCATTTTTTCTTAAAAATTTTATGGTTCAATTCCAAAATATTACTAATAAATTTAGTTCAAATGAAATGTTCATAAGGATAACACATGTTAAAGAATTTAGGGAAGAAAATAAAGATGTATCAATAAATAAGTAATTATGTATATAATGAAAAAATGATCCTTTTTTCAAAATGGAAATTGGATATATCATTTTTTGTTATTTATAAATTATAAAAATATCTAATAATTAAAATATCTAACAAATTTAATTTTTTAATTAATTATTTTTGATTATGAAATTTAGGATTTTTAAATCTAGGGTTTTATAACAAGTATCAATTATTTTATGTATATTATTTTTGTATGAGAAAAATATTTAGATGTTTGGGTATTGGGTTTCACTATTGATATCAAAATAATGGTGTGTATAAAATTTGATATTAGGTTATTCTTTAGGATAATTTATTTTTTTATTGATTTTAGTAGTCATGTTTGATATTCCATTTGGATATGTACAAGAGATAATGTTAAGAAAATATTCCAAATTTTATTTGTAGATAACCATGAGAAACCATTAATTAAAACAATATATATAATAATATTTTCTGAGTAGCATCATAGTGCTTTTTATAGTATATATTATGAGGAAATTCCAATAAATAAATAACTATATGGATACTTCAATTAATATATAATTTATGGAATAAATTCACCTATAGGTAATCTACCCAAATCTTTTTAGTTGACTATTAATTCAATCATCTTTCATAAACTTGTTTTGTGGTCCTAAGACTATAAACTTGGAGCGACACACCTATGGGATGTACAATAATGAACCACATTCTCATTAATAATAGTTTTTATAGATTTAATTATTATTTTAAAAAATATATATAATGAAAATAATAATTAAAATAACAATTTATGACCAAAATTTGAAAAAAAGAGAGTTATATGTTTATAAAAATTTATAATTTTTTAGAAAAAAAATGATTCATTATATTGGAACTTTTGTGATTTATATTTTTGTATTAATTTTTTGATGTTTTCAAGACCGTATTTTAAATAGTATTTAGTTCAAAAGGGATCCTTAAAATTATACTAATAGATATATCATCCAAGAAACCTTTAAGTCTTATAACTGAATAAGGGAGAATTATAAAAAAATTATAATCTTATTGTTTTCATGTAATGAAGGAAATGGTGAGTTTCATTAACATACCTAACATAGTTGAAGTGATGTTTTCTTGAAAATGTTATATATTCTCCTAAATGTGTGGTATTTACCAATGAAATAATAATATACTCTATATTGTATGAGATTATATGGAACAAATATGTATTATTAAAGAGTAGTTTTACAGTAATTTTTTTGTAATATATATTCAATGGTATTAATAACATTAAAAGATATTTTATTTCAAGGTTATATTATTGGATTTAACTATTAGATAATGCAAGTCTAAATTATGGATAAGATCAAGGTTATTTATTTTTATGATGTAGAGATAATAAAGGGTTGATGATTTAAAAAATTTATTTAATGTTTCATCCATATCCTTGCTATTATTGATAATTGAATATATTTTTAAAAATTATTATATAAATTTTGGTATCATGAAATCTATGTACTGGTGTGAGTCTTTATGTACAAGGGGGATAATGATATATATAATTGTTAGTGGAATATATTATATTTCATTATTCAAATTTCATAGATGTTAAAATATGTATTGGCAAATATATGTTATTCAGAGTGTTTTTATTATGGTATATACAAACATGGGTATATTACTGTAATAATTATTAAATCTTCTTGATGAAGGATATGTTATATTTTGATAGTATGGAATTAAATTAGCACTTGTTTTTTTAATATTTTTAGAATATTCAAGTTAATTTAGGATCAATATTTTAATTATTCTTTCAAATAGTATTTGGGAACCCAACTCATAATATACAAGTATTAACCAATAATGATATATTTTATACTTTAGCTGATAAATTTTGAATCATTTTTGATATAATAGGTATTATCATAACTATATGGAGACATAACATTTTTATAAAGTGATAAATCATGAGGATAAATTTCCTTGTTATTAATTTTTGTAATTATCTTAAGAATATTATTTCAAATCTTAAATAATTGTTTTATAGACTTTCCTTGAACTATAAATAACTATGGGTATGGGGGACAATGTGGATATTACCTCAATGAACAACCCAATAGAATGGTAACTAGAGTAAGAAATAATGTGATTTCTAATAACCATTTATCAAAAAATATGATTATGTTTATGAACATACTCAAATTCCCAAACCCATTGAGGATGAGAAATGTGGAGTCCCAATAATTATCCTCTTAATAATATGATTAAAGAAAAAAAGAATAAAATTCCTATATATCAATATAATTGTTGAATATTTTGGTAATGTTTCGTAAAAGATGGTTAAATCCTATAAATTTTGAGTTAAGGGGAATTAAATACAAAAACGTGTAAGAAAATAGAGAAGTAATAAAAAAAATTCATTCAATTGAAAGATATTTGGGTAGTATAATACTCAATGTTCCAATCCAATATCCAATGGGGGTTATAGTTACCAACAACCATCTATATAAGGAAAATCCAATACAAATATGATTAATTAATCATATATTCATTTTTCAAAAAACATTTTTTAGAGACCTATGTAATAAATGATTTATAAAATAAAATGCATTAGGTTATATATATAAACCCCAAATATTAAGCATTTCTAGGGGTTGTAGGATTATATTAATTATTTATCAATATATTAGTATAAATTTATGAGAAGTTATCTGTGGTTTATTTGTCATTATAAATAATCAATAATGATTTTTAATATAGGGAAGTATTATTCGAAATCCTAAATAAACCCTAGAACATCTAGTGGTGTATGGTCAATTATGTGTTCCCTATAGATATTAATTTAATCATAAATTGTCTCTTTATTTTCATAAATAATTATAACTTATTTTTTGGATAAATATTAAATTCATAACATGATATTCTATTCAATGAAACTATAGGTTTATTATATTTGGATATATTTATACTTGACAATATGATTATAAAAGATATACATTGTCTACCACTTAGTCATTAAAAATTATCACTCTTCATAGACAAATCAAACATCAAAATTTCCTCATACATTCGAAAAAATGGATTATAATAAAGGGAAATATGAAATTGATAGGAATGAAAATTTGGGTATATATCAATGATCCTTGAAACCCAAAATGAGTATAAACTATATGAGAATATGAAGATAAACATTTGAAATCATACTCATCAATTCATAGTTGATAATCATTTCTCATGCTAAAATTCATGGTGGTTCATAAAACATGAATCATACATGGATTAAAGAATATGGGTGAGTAGAACATAATATTGGAAAAACATCATGTCATAAATGAGTTTCATATAGAATGGTAAAAAAATAATAACAAACTATTATTTTTAGGACATCCACCAAGACATTACTGACTTTATAGGCTTGGGATAATTGTAAGTGTACCTACATCGAGATTTGGATATCCTCCCATGTACCCTCCATTAAGATTATAACAACCTTTTGTGTACCCTGTTTTATTCCTTTAAAATACTCATGTGTATCCTTGGATATCACAACACATAAATCATTACAAAATTAATTAGAGGGATATATTATTATGGTCAAACAAAACACATAAACATAAATCCATTCATATGTATGCCACAATATCCTATCACCATTCATCATAACATAACCCATGGAATAGAAAATGGATTAATAGATGTTTCACCATCTGGGAAACTGAACACCCCTAAAATGATTAATTATCATATCATTTAATCAAATAGCTAGTAAATCCTTGTATCATCGATGGATGTTATCATTTATGAAAAACTCTTTTAAAATTTCTCTTGAATAATTCATAATGAAAATACCCATTTCATTTTTAAATTAAAATATAAAAATAATAATTTAAAAAAATTATAGAAACCAATTTCATTGAAAAAACATAAAATTTTTAAGGAATCTTTGTTGAATTGAGATTTCATGACAATAAAAATTCTATACTTGCCATATTTTTTAAAATAGTTCACTTTCTTGTTTTTTTAATTTCAAATTACCTAGTTCAAAAAAGATAAATTTTAAAAAAAAATTAAAAATTAAATAATGGGTAATAATTAAATTGGAAATATTAAACAAATATTGTATTTATTTAATGAAAACTATG
This sequence comes from Viscum album, assembly GCA_963277665.1. Taxonomy (NCBI): domain Eukaryota; kingdom Viridiplantae; phylum Streptophyta; class Magnoliopsida; order Santalales; family Viscaceae; genus Viscum; species Viscum album. Next base: position 523,694,232 of record OY728160.1, read on the forward strand.
ACATTTATGAAAAAATATTTTCAAACAATGAGAGAAATAGGGCCCGTTTTCGTTGAAAATGTTTTTTTTTGTGTCTTGAGAACTTGTTGTTAGAAAAATGAAAGGAAAACATGTATTAAAAAGGAATAATATTATTATTATGAAATAAAATGGTTTTAGCATGGAAGGATAATATTATTTCCTTCAATGGATATTTATTCATGAATAATCTTGGCTAAAATGAGTTTGAACCGTAAATACTTTACCCCTTGTTTGAATTTCTTCAAAGGCATTCTAACCTCCCATATAATAAATTTATACTTATTATAATTCTTTAAAATAGTAATTTATAAACTTATAATAGAATATATTATCCATGTGTAGTATTTTAACACCCCAATAGTAATAACCCTTTTTTAAAATAATTTTTTCTGGTTTTTTCTTTTTAATTTCTTCATCCAAATTTTAGTTAGGTAGTTCATGTTATTTAAATTTGAATAGGGTAACATAATTTGCAGAATATTAATTATGTTATAAATATCTATATTTTCATTCAATCTATCCTTATTACCATCTATGTAATAGGGAAATATTAAATGAATCGCATACCCATAGGGAGGTGGTAGTCAACACACTTGCATGAGGGGTTTTATCATTTTTCAAAGGATATCAGGGTAAGAAGTTGAACATTATATAATAATTTTATAATTATTATTATTTATTATATATAATATATAAAAATAAACCCATCATAATATCCATCCATGAACTATTATGATGGGAAATTATTTGTATCACTATGTGGAGGAGATAACCCACATATACACATGAGGAGTACATTACATTCTCGTTTGATTGAAAATATTATTGATAATGTTAGTTCCATCTTCATGAATAATTTTAATTATATTTTGAATAGTAATAAAATATTTAATTTTAATTTATAATATTTATATATGTCAGATGAATAAGTAAATTGGATGAGGTTGGGTGGGAATGTCACCTCTTCTTTGATAAGACTCATTTACATCCCTTCTTAAGAAATTATATAATGGAAAAATAAGAATAAATTTAAATGTAATTAATTTTTATAGAAGTTGATAATTTTTTTGGGTTGGTGTTTTTATTTCTATATTTTTCAATTTGGTGTAAATAAAAGAGAGAAATATTACATTTTATAAGAGACTGAAAGGACAAAAAATAATCAAAAAAATATTAAATATATTTAAATAATTAAGAAGAAAAAGGAATCCAAATGGAAAAGTATTTAAATAGAATGATTCTATTTTTGAAATATATTTGTCTAATAAAAGTTTTATATTTTTTAGAGTTATTTTTAACCATTTATTGTAGTTTAAGAATCAGTTTAACTAAATTAGATATTAAATGATGGAATTACATTTATAATACTATTGTGTTATAATTTTACTTATAATGTATGAATTTTCATATAAATTATATAGTTTTGACATTTTAAATAATATCTCATCCTAATGGCCCACTTTAAATATTTTTAATATTTTAAAAAATCTAAATATTTTGTAATATAAAATAATAATTGTCATTTTTACCCTATATATTTAATTTTACCAAGAAGTCAACAAGATAACTATAGAATTTTAATATAAAACATTCACAAATCCCTATAAAGTTATATATTTCTAATATATTTAAGCAGTATAATAATTCTGTAATATTATATTACATTAAATATAATTATACACATTTATTATATTATTTTATTAACTAAGTAAACAATTTTATGGGTGTTCCATGATAATTTATTGTAATAATTATAGGACTTGAAATTTTAAAAAAAATAACCACGATAAGATAAATTATATCTTATTTTATATTAACAATTATAAAAGGCCTTATCATCATTTTATACTTATGTGAACTCGGTTATATTTTTTTAAAGCAAGTGAGTGAAACCAAAAAAAATTATTTACATAAAATATTGTAAATTTAATTATCATTTAAAATTGAAAAAAACAAATAATTTAAAATTTGGTATTTAAAAGGAAATATTCCATGTATAACATAAAATAATGGATAGATTTAGGTGGATTTTAAGTCCTTATCTATTGTTTGTAACCATGTTTTACCCGTTTTATCTATTCTGAGGTCATTAATATTTATTGTATTTAATATCAATAATGTCCAAATATAAAAGTGCACTATATAATAATGTCACACATAATTCTTTTAATATAAAATCCACTTTTCAAAATTCGATTTCTCTATGTAGTAATAATTCATTTTAAAATATGTTAAGAAAATGTGAGCGAACACTTTTATTAGAAAAATAAAATCTGAAGCGTAAAACAATATTAATTATTATTATATTACTTGAAAAAATAATATATTTATGCTAAAAACATTATTCATTATATATAATATAAATTTATTTAGAATTATTATCTTATAGGGATTATTTAAATTTATTTAGATAATATCACATTATTTCCATAATGATGTGTTTCAAAAAAATGGCTTTTATACATTCAAATGATTTTCATTATCATTTAATTATATTACAATATATAAATAAATTTATTCATTTTTATAAATTAAATGTTTCAAAATTAAAATAGTCATGATAATACCCACTAATCCAATAGAATGGAAATAATTATCACATTAAATAATAATATAATAATAGTATGAAACATTTCATTTAAACTCACTATTGTGTATAAATAATTCTATCAAAGAAATACGATTTTCAACAAAAAATGATAACATAAAATATCATGGGGTTAAATTATACACCCAATAAAAATTCTCCCCTGAAATTCCATCAATATAATTCAATATGTGTGTGTCTGTGTGTGTGTGTCTATTTCACCACATCCTTGGGTTCCTAAGTAGATTAATTAAATTCTTAATCACTCAATATACTTTTATAAGGTTATTTGTTTCCCCATATAAAATTTTCCCTATTATCCATGATTTATACTATATTTGTTTCATATCAAGGATCATTCTATATTGGTACTACCACAAAATTTTTATAATGTAGAAGATTATGTTTGTATATCCTCAGGAGAGACACATGAAATACATTATGTTAATTAGAGAGAATTGGTGGAGGTGATGAAGGATAGTCTACCCTTTTTACTTGATTAATAATATCAAGAGGATATTATATATATATATATATGGCTCATATTTCATTTCATATTGAGTCTCATAACATTCTTTTATTGAGAAATTCATAGCAACACATTCCCACTAACCTCAAATTCAATATTTCACAGATGGTTCTCAACATAAATTTTAAATCGACACAATGATACATGTATGTGATTCTAAATTTATCTTTAATTATAAAACAATTTCATTGTTATCCTTGGTCATAATATCTATAATTATCAAAAATCATCCCAACATGTTATATTTCAAAATTTCAATATATATAAGTCTATAAAAATAGCTATCTCAATGCTAGATTAAAAATTATTTGATGAGGGAAAACTCAACTAGTGTAATGTATTTATCTCAAACTCCATTTAAATCCATAGAAAAATATTTCTTCATATTTTCAATTTATATGATAATTCTCTATAACTATAAAATGTTCTATTGGTGATAAGAATTAATGAAACTCAATTCTTCTGGCAAATCCTACTGATGTCGTTTCTGTCATGTCGAGGTAATCTACTAATCTCAATCAGGTACAATAGAATATAGTACCTCATAAAACCCTACATCGTATTTAATGAATATTCTATATATCAGTTCTATAGTGAAATATTATCTTATTATGATTAACTATTCTGACATTAGTATTTTTTCAAAAAGAATCCAAATACAATTATGGCTTTCAGACGTTTGGGGATGTCTACTGACAAAATCCATCATAATGATTTCCCATTTCAATTACCATATGGGTAAGAGTTGTGATATCCCATTATAAATCGGTATCTTAACCATAACATTGTGATTATCCTTGATTATAGTTTATAAAATCCTAATATTTCTTAATAACTAATATATCTAATAGCATAAGAAATGTGAAACACCAAGCATAAGCTAACCATGAAATATTAATATCCAAATACCAGTTTTATTATATATCTCTCAAATTATAGGCTACCAAAAGGATTAACTAATATTTGATATATATATATATATATATATTAAAAAATAACTAAAAATTAATTAATTCTTATTAATTAAAAAATAATTTTCTAGTAAATTAATTATATTATTCTAAAATATTTTTTATTAAAAAAGTATTTATTAATTATTTGATAAAAAGATTAAATTAATTCAAATAAATTTTATAAATTTTATTTTATTGATTTTATAAAAATTTTGAATCATAATTTCTAAATTATACTAATTTTAATTGTTTCGATTTTTCTAAAAAAATGATTTTCAATTCAATATTGGAAAATAATAATTTATATTAAAAAATATTTTTCCATGCAATTTAAAAGTTCCATTTTTTTAAATTGTTTAAATGTTAGATTAGTTTTTTTATTTCCAATAATCTATTTGTCAACATCGGAATAAATTTTATGGTTTATTTGGTTTTTAAATTATTTTGTCATTAAAAAAGAAATTATAGAAAAAAAAAATTATTCTCATCACTTTTTAAGGGTGTGATAAAAATAATAATGTAACCATATTCTATAAATTTAATATCAAATAATTGATTTAATATTATGAATTATGATATCCCATGTTTTAAAAAATGTTCCATTATGATTTAGTCATTGTGAATAGTGATCATATTAAATTTTGATATCATGGTAATGATAAAATAGTTTAATTTAGGGTGAAAATAATGTGAAAAGGGATAAAAATAAACCATATCACGAGCCTTATTTTTATTTTATTAAAATATTTCCATCATATTGGAAAAATAAATCTAATATAAAACTGTTTTTTTTTTCTATTTTGAGATGATTTTGACTTCTATAATATTTTATGTAATTAATGTTTATAAATTTCATTTTAGTTTTTTCAATAGGATTTATTAATTTAAATTGGGATAAACTGTTGTTATGCTCATTCATAAATGGTAATTATAAAGACAACTAATTTTTATCCTGTTAATTTATTTTTAAATTTCATAGATGAAATGATTTTCCTAAATGATAATGCAATATCGACGAATTTTTTAAAAAATTAATTTATAAATAAAAATTGATTCAAGGGCATTTCAAGAAATGTTTTATGAATGAAATATTTTTTTCTATAATTTTTTTGGACACATATATCATGATAAGGATATTTGAATTTATTAAATTCTAATTTCACTATTAAAATTTTGTTTCCATAACCAAATAAATAAATTATTCAAAAAAATGAAATTTATATTATTTTACAACAAATAACATTTTATTAAATAATTTACAATTAATAAAAATACTATAATCTTACATGATATATGGAAACAGCTTAAAATATCATCCATGTTCCATTAATTTAAAAATGCTCCATTTACATTATCAAACATGACCCCTAAAAACTAAGAACTTCATTATCAAGGTTATTTCCAAAAAGGATTAACGTAGGTAATAAATTGATAAGGGTGGGAAAAAACACCAAAATATATTAAATTTTTATTCCATTTGGATATATGTACTAATTTTTAGGAAATATTATAATAATATTATATTGGTAACATTACAACATGAAAAATAATTTATTACAATAAAAAATCCAATAATTCCCCTTCCCCCTCTTATAAAATGTCACATACTCTCCTATTTTCATCACCCATGAAAAAAAAGTCAGATTCTCCGATAGCTACTCATATTCCATCTTAATATCCTGTTACATAGTCTGTAGTACTCATTTTATCAACATTAACCTTATGTGTCTTAAGGATAAAAGAAAAAAACATTGTTCGAAGAAGCGGTATTGCTTTTACTAAATGTTTTAGTTTTATTTTTTCTTCTACCAAATTGAAATTGGCATCAAAATATAAAAATTACCATTGTATTTTTTTCATATAATGATGTTTTGTAATGTATATTAAACAACATATATCTTCATACTATTATTTTAAATTGGAAATTAAACTATCATTGGTGTCTATGGAGGATTACTGTATCATCATTCCACATCTCATTGGCTTGAGTTGAGGTGGAATTGCTACATGGATTTAAATGACATCCCCAAGGCATCAAAGGATGGAAATATATCCCAATGGTATCAATACAGTTGTGGGTGAATATTTTCCCATTGAATATATGAATACCCAACCAAACACAACTTATCAAAATAAATACTAAATTATGCATGATAATAATGTATACAACTCATAGTAAAAACACTAGAACTCCATCCCAACTTCAAGTAGAGTACTATAAAGGAATACTACTAACATCAATGTACACCATGGAAGACAAAACTGAGAAAACTCAAAGACCCCACGACATTACTCTATATTATATATCTAAATACATGACCATGTATCATGAAGCACCACTAAATAAGTGTGATTATTTACATTTACCTTGGTCCTGATAAAGAATGTCTGCAACATAACCAAAGCACTAAAGAAGTGGTGAGTAATGAAACATAGTGTTTTCCCCCATATTACTTCTAAAAATTCACCACTAGGAAAAAACATGATGACACATATATATAAAAAAATCTATATAAAACTATTTTAAATAGTTTTTATCAGAATATAAAACATTTACCTCAACAAAACAATTTTCAAAAACCAAATACTTTTACATGGAATGAAACCAAAAAAATCCTTTTAACAAATTCTGAATTTCACATTGGTATAACAAATTACATTTCAAATAACCCCACACACACAATCAAACACACAACTATGAAATATTGGTGTTACAATTGATTTTAGAACATCACATCCATAACTCACACCTTTGATGGTGGTACATCACAACCATTATCAAACCCATTCAACTCATGCATAAATAATTATTTCATCCATATTCCAAATAAATATTTTTGAAAACATTTAAATAAAACCAATATTTTATTATAAACACATTTAACAAGAATCAAAACCAATCAAACATTTTAAATCATTCTTTAAAATAAACTTACCATTTTCACATTTCATCAAAGCACCTAATTTTTTAAATTCCACAATATAGAACCAAATAGGGTTTCCATTAATCATTTCACAAAAATCACAATAAATTTAATACAAAAAAAGCTATTTTAAACATTGAATTATACTTCCAATAAGAGGAGTCATGGGTGATGTAATCTACCATGATAATTATGGAGAAAACAAAGAACATAAAAAAATTCCAAAAAAAACTTGTTTGCATCTCCATAAACCATTCTTATATTTCATTCCATAACATCATAACAACCACATATAATCATTATTAGCATTAAAAATCATAGATATATCCCCAATGTACTAGATATGTGAATCAATGATAGGTAAGAGAAGGATATCTAAGGGAAACTACCAAACTGAAGCAAAATGAAGACTTACAAAGACAGTCATGCTTTAATGCAACAGGAAAAGATTTAAAATTTCACTCTGTTTGATGGGAAAATACTCCACAGCATTTGATAGGAAAAAATAGAGATTTAGGGTGAAAATATTAGGATAAATGAAAGGTTTAGTTGTGAAAATGGTTGATATCCACTTTTACGATATCATATTTAACCCATGCACATTTTTTCTCGTTGTTTGGCCTATCGTACACTAACGGTGCACTAGCACGTGCCTCAAGGACTTCACATGGTAAGACAAAGAGTGTGATAATTGTTATAATTTACTTTATCCCACTTTTCACATTTTCTCCTTGGTGTTCACATGTTTTTTCCAAAATGTGGGCCTCCCTATTAGACCAAGTATAACTAGGAACGGTTTCCTGTAAGACTTTCATTGTATCCACAAACTATACACAAACTTTGCATCCTTAAAATGTAAAAACATGTTAAAAAGTCTTCAAAACCCTCCCAAAAGAACCCCAAAAAATTTACATTCTTAAGAAGAATATGGAACAAATTATTTAATTGGAAATAGTGGTGTTACATTCTCCCCTCCCTTGGTCGTTCTGTCCCAGGAAAGTAGAAAACCAACATTTCCCATAAACAGGTTGGTCCATTTATTGGTTATTTATTTCTCTCATTCCCATGTCTCTTCCTAATTCTGAACTTATTTCCCCAAAACTCATATAAGACCGATTCATTTTCTATGTCATACTTACTCTTACACTATCCACAATTAAAACAGTCACTTGAACCAATGAATCATCTGGATCTAGTTCTATGTGACCCCATGAAATCACATGGTTTGGGTTATGATCATACATCTTCAATTTAGAAAAAAAAATTATTCACAGTTCAGAACCATGGTGGAAATACAATTGGATATTCCACATTACCAACCTATTCAAATGTCTCAAAAGGGAGAATTTATATAGGATTTAATATTCCCTATTTTCTAAAATGGTAATTCCCCTGCCTTAGAGAGATCCTAAATAATGCATGATCACTCACCTAAAATGATCATGACCTTCAACAATGATCTGCATAAGAGTTTCTATGACTCCTTACCATCTCTATCCATTTCATGATTAACCTATTTTTATTTGTTCCTACTTGTACAAGGATCCATAAAACTACTAATGTCTCACCTATTTCCAAGAAAAATGTGAATAATAACTAGGTAACTCATACAACTCTTCTAATGTACCAAAATCTATACAATCAAAATAACTCTTGTTATACTAGCACTATTGTAATAGTATTTTCTCTTTCCATGATCCACAAAAATTCATTACACACGCTTGAAACATCTCTCCCATTGTTTGAATCACCCTTTCAGACTCCCCATCCATATGAGGATGATATGTTGTACTCATGGTTAAATGATTTGTAAGGGAATCCTATAAGTGTTTCGAAAAAATAAATGAACATCATATATCTATCTGAAACAATCAAAATTGGAATGTTATGCTTCTTTACAACTTATCGAATAACAATTTTAGATAAGTCCCCAACCAAATGAGATTCACGAATAGGGATAAAATGGGATGACTTTGTGAGTTGATCAACTATCTCCCATATAGTATCATGTTTCCAAATCATTCCCATGGGACATTTACAAGTATTGTGGTTATTTGTTCCTTTTTAAAAATTGGTATATGTATAGAATTTAACAACTGTAATGGTCAAGTATGTTCTACCTTAACTTTTAAAGAAGCTAGACATCTCGAAAAAAAACTCAGACACAATCCTTTTTATAACAACTCACCAAAACTATCCTTTCAAAAACTTATATATCTTTAGTATACTAAGATGAACTACCTCTCTCAAATGGTGTCAAGAACGAGTATGTTTTTTAAAACTAGTCATAGGTACGAAAACCCAATTTCAAATACACAAAACTGAACTCCCATCCATTTTTTATCTCCAAATTCTCTCCCCTCCGTTAATTTCTTACCCTGTAGAAACACATTCTAAATCAGACCAATACACCTCTTCAATAATCTACAAAATATTTTAAAATTAACAAAATAATAATGAAAAATAGAACATTAAATCAGTCTTCACATTACCAGTTCATTTCTTTTATCACTAACATCATGTTCTATTTATCTTATTCCTCTACAGCCAAATGATCATATGAATTTGTTATTAATGAATCCACAACTGTTATGATTTTACATTATGTATATATTATGCCAAATTATAACATTTTGGAGATAGTACATACATCATATTTTTATCAGATTATAATACCTTTAAAATAAAATATCTTTCATTCCCTATTGATCTGTAGACATAGTCAATTTCGCACCAAATAATTAACGATGCTATTTTTTAAAAACATGGACTATAGAAGATAACTCCAAAAAAAAAATTGCATTGTTCATCTCCAGAATATATAATTATATTGATATATAATACATATATCATTGAAATATATGATTCATCAATTAAATGAATACATTTTTTCATTCGTAAGAAGGAAAGGCATCACAAAAAATAATAATGTCCATATCTACTTCTGAAAGTTGTTTTTTGGAATATCCTCCGAAATATGCAATTATTGATATCCGGATTGCACGTCAATTTTGGAGAACCACTAATACCCCTTCAATTTGTTAGATAGATCATCAATGCGTGGATGTGGATAATGATTCATTATCATAACATGGTTATTATTACAATAATTCACACAAAAGAAAATAGTTGCATCCACCTTTTCGACAAACAATATCGGTGCATCCCACATAGTCGTGCTAGGATAAATGAACCCTTTTATTTATATCTCCTCCAACTAAACTTTCAGTTCCCTTTGTTTTATTGGTTCTATCAGTTAAGAATAAATATAAATATTAATGGTCCATGGTAGGAGGTCAATCAAAAAATCAACATTCTTATGAATGGAAGCCCTGATAAATTTTTGGGAAATAAATCTGGAAACTAATCAATAGCCACTAGAAAACTAGTATCGTTGATCTCTTCTATCGATATTGAGGTCAAATATGTGTAATGTTTGGAGAATGTTTCAACTACTTTTTCCTACAAGCCTATTTCACCGTCATTTATATTCTAGTATCCTTTAAATATTTTCATGATGATATCATCATTCATGAAACTATCCTTTCTGGTATAACAATAGATGTGAGCCTTGAACATTATCAACCAATCCATGCCCAGGATTATGTTATAGATATCAATTTCTAGCATTGATAAATCATATTTCAACTCATCTACATTAACAGTTATGTAGAATTATTTACACATAAAATCTAAAAATTCACTTTGACCATGATGAGTTTGACGTCTCAAAATATAAGGCATCATCTCAACATGTAACCCCAAAAAATAAATATCAGAAGAAGAATTAAATAAATGGGATTCACCCATGTCAATAAAGACCTATATAATGGTAGAATTCAAAATAATCCTACCTCTATCCATTTATGATCTCAATTTATCCTCCATGATAAATTTCTCATATCAATATATTTGATTTCTCATTGCACTATTCTCTTTATTTCAATATTGAGATTTCCATTGTGGTGGAATCTAGGTATTACATGAATCACCATGGATATCTCATCACATATGAAAAGAGGTATTATGATTACCTCGTCCCGTCAAAGCATATAACTTCTCTGATGCATGAGAAGTTTCCCAAACACCCTACCTTAGTGAAATTCAACAATAGCAATGATGATTCCCCATCTGATTAAAATTTTGAAATTATCTTGTTTGTTCCATACAATCAATCTTCAAGTGTTCTAAATAAATACATTGGAAACATAATTGATATCTCTTGGGTTTTGTAGGTATATTTAGTAATCTAACTATCTGGTTTTAAGTCCCACTCTCACCATAGAAATAGGTGCCCCACTTCTGCTTTCTCCCAGTATTAGAGTTCCTACAGTTTCCTATAGTTACCAATATGATCCGTCAACTGCTATCACCTAAGATGTACATTTATTAAACCATCAATTAATTAACCACATCTATATAATAATGTTTAAAAATCATGTCAATTTTAGAGAAGATCTTATTCCTCATCCCTGATTCAAAAATTATTCCCTTCAAGGACACACTGACAAAAATATTAGGTGAAAAGTAGAATAAATTCATTAATTTACCCACATGTTTTTTCACTCTATTTCTCTCTAGCTTCACATTGAAAAATTCAATCATCCTACCAATCCTATATGTTTTAATGTATAATTATTTGTTAAAAAATTACTCAAAATCCACCCATGTGATTATTTGGTCCAATTTAGCCAGAGCAACTATATCCCTCTACTTGAGTACAAGATCTTCCAGCATATACATCATTTTATTTAGATTTTTTTCCATTGTAATTCCATGGAAATAGAGGATCCCATTCATATTATTCATCCCCACAACAAAATGTTTTTGTTCAGGATCAACACTAATGATTGGTGCATTCTTCTTCTGGAACAATATAGAATGATCTAATTTCCCTAGTTCTTCCATTTGGTTACCTCTATCCATATTATGAAAGGATTGGACAAAATTTTAATCAATCTATTAGTTCACTAGTGGTTCAAGTGAAACCATGTTCTAAGAAGCCTCTTCTAATTATTTTTTATATTTTCAACCTTCTTCCATTTTCCATTAACAAAAAAACCATAATCCACACTACTTAGAAACATAAGGCTTAAAAAATTAATGTTATACCACATAATATATCATAAAATTTAATTCGAAAATATATCTTGGAAAAAATATAGGTAATAAAATTAAATATAAGGAAACCATCCAAAAATGATAGAAAATGATGACTTTTCAAGGAATTGGGCTTTAACACCCAAAGAAAAGCCTTCAGATCACTTCTAGTTAAATGGTGAAAGAATAAAAAGACTTTTAGATGAGTAAATATCTATTTAAGGCCAAAATGGAAGGGAAAATAAGTATTTTTGTGTAAAAATGAGTTAGATCCCCATTTATAGGATCTCACTTTAAAATCGTGCATGGTTAGTAGCACAGTTAGTAAAAATGTGTGATAACTATGCACCAGAATCTGCCTCAAGATGGACCTAGCATGTTTGGACCACATAGTTACACCAAAATTGTTCTAAATATGTCAAATCCCTATGTCCAACTTTGCATAGTTTCCTCTGGGTGGCCACATAGTTTGGAAAAATTATGCGCCTAACCATGTGCCTCCCCAGTAGCACATGTCTCACTATGTATGGTTTTTTTAGAGATTCACGGATAACACATATCATTCTCAACCCATAAACATTTTAAAGTGTCCCAAAAACATTCAAAAAGTCCTAAAGCCCCTCAAAAATCTCTCCCAAACAGTTTACATATATTAAAATTTTAAAGAAATGGTTACCTACTTTAAACTGTGGGTGCTAGAACTACCGCCCCACAAACTGATGTGATTCTTTTTCAAAACAAAACGTCTAAAAATTTGTTATAAGGATGTAAATGATTTCTATATATTATATTCATGACAATTATTTGATTCTTAATTTATATTACAACATCAATTCTCTTTGCATTGCATCCACAGAAAATTGATATCATTTTTTGTGCGTTCTTGTTGACTACCCCCTCCAGGATGAGATGTGAGTGATTTTTTATCAAAACAACACATAAGTGATATATATAATGTTATTTAGTGAAATAGTATTTTATTTGTGATATTTTGACTATTTGGTAAATAAATATTACCACATTCCTTATTTCCATCAGAATCATTGACAACTGCAAATATTACCCATGTGTATATTTGGATTACTATCTATATGGTTGTAAAGTATATAGTTCGTGAAAACAATTTTTCATGTTATGATTTTAAAGGGTGACATCTATATAAAAAATTTAACTATTACGTGATTTTTATTTTTTATAAGATAGAATGATGACCCATTTGACTATGCCAACCTACTAATTTCATTTTTGACAAATGAGTTGAATTTAATAATATTGTCTAACATGAACAAAAATAATTATTTAATTGAATTTTGAATTCTATTACATAAAATTAAATGAATAATGTGCATAAAAAATATTCAAACACATATAGGTTGGAACTATTTTAAAGATTCAAATCCTGAACAAATGAAAATTTTAGTTGTCATGGTAAGACAGATACATACCCAAGTATTGTATTAAAAATTAATAAACTCATTAAGACATAACTTGTTTCCTCCATTGACAACTTTATTCTGACATATAATATCATTTCATATCATTCATAGTATACTACATTGATTCTTAGGGACAAGAAACAAAATAACGGATGCTCAAATGCTCTGTAAATCTTATGAATAATTGAAATAAAATAAATAAATTAACCAATATGTAAATGTAAATAAATGAACACACATATCATGTAATCAATATACTGATAGAGATTACATAAACAATATAAAAAGTTAAATAACTGAACAAGCATTCCATTTAAAAATCTGGACAAAGCATAATCAGTATGAAATGTTAAATAATAGAAAACCATTACATTAAATCAATAAATTGTGAATGATGTGCATCTGTAGATTTTTTTTCATAGTGAAAATATCATGGATAATAATAATTTAATGACAATGAATGTAATGATTTATTATTAGATTCCTTTTTTTAAGAACATCACACATATACATTCAAGACCATTCCAAATATAGTTTAAAACCTACTTCATTAAATGCCAACTAAGGATGGTCATTTGGCTCATCCCATGATACTATCGATCCATCAACGATATATATATAATTAGGGAGCACCTGTGGCATAAATTTCCTAATCATTCCTCATATATCTAATAATCAAGTTAGTTCAAGAACAATATGCATTATCAAATTTTCATATTGAGTAAAACATGTGGATTTATAAATATTTGCACATATATAAAATAAAATTCAATTTAAACACTAAATATAAAAATCGTATACATCTTATAAAATATCCATAATATCCATGATAAACAATATGGATAATTGGAAGAAATCTGATAATAAATTGGTGTTTAATATTTCAATGTTACTACAAAAATAAATCAAAAAAGTTAATGTTAGTATTATACATGTCCAAATCAATCATAAGACATCCAAATGAAGAATAAATATTGAATCAATACAAAAAAATCCAAAATTGAGTAAAACTATATATTTTTTCATTAATTAATGGGAATAGTATAAAAGGGTAATTTATAAACATTATTGAGGTTAATATTCTTTTTAATTTTGAAAAAAAATTTGAAAAAAAATTTCATGGAAAATAAATATTAGAAATATTTTAATTAAAAATTATCATCTTTAACATTCTAGATAAGCCTTAATTAATTGAATATAAGTAATTATACATGTTGTATTAGTAAAAAAATATCATTTCATTTACAAGGTAAAAAGGCTTTTGAAGTGCCTTTTTCGGAAATTTTCAATAATATTCATCTGAAAAAATTTGTAAAAAATTGTTAAATTTACAATATTAATTCATTTTAAAATTGATAAAAAAAATATAAAAAATATTATATAAAACATTGTTTTTATAGAAAAATGGGTTCTCTAGCAAATGGGGGAAATGAAGTCGCTTTTCTTAAAAAAAATATGATAGAAAATATGGAGTATAGAATAGTGAAAAAATGGTACTATAAATTGAAATGTTAAATGAAAAAACAAAGCATACTAAAATGAATTGTTTTATTAAATACAAATTAAATAATTTCTTTTAAGTGAAATTAAAGTGTAAATAATCCCAAACAAATTAGGAATGGGAAATAAACCCATGATAAAACTATTAAATTAAAGTGAGAATAAGTAAATTAATAGATTCTGTGTGTCAAATTTAAATCCACATAAAACATGTCTAAATAAAAATATATAAATTAAAAATTATTTACTCACAAAATCTTGTAACGTTAATGACAACAAGGACATAATATTCCACAATGAAAAGGAATCAGGTTATGAAATTAATTAGAATTTGGTTATTATTAATTCGAATCCCATTAAAATAAATAATTAAAATTAAAACTAGAAATACCCTAAAGATAAATTAATTCAGGATATAATATATCCCAAAGGTCGTTGTATATACAAGACAAAATAATTAATTAATTAGTAATACATTTATCACATATATGTAAAATGTAAGATGATAATCTCTTACCTTGTTCTTCTTTTTAGGTGAAAGTCATGTGTACTCCAATATGATGGTTTTAAAAATATAATTAAATATATAATAACTATAAACATATTTAAAATATCATATATTAACTTCTTATAATATATTATTAACTATATTTTAATAATCATTCATTACGTTAACTATTTAGGGAGTAAATTCTTAGGTTTTTCAAGTATCATTGAACATGTTACTTATTGATTCTATTAATTATATCATAAATTAAAAATCTAAATACAGTAATCAATGATCTATATATCATATATACTCATTAAATATGTATTTTGAATAATCCATAAAATTTAGAGATAGGGAATAAAATTCATTGTTCATGGAGACTGTAAATCATATGTACACATGCACGCTACTTCCGTTTATTTTTTGTATTTAAAAGGATCATGATTAAATTATATATATTATAATTAAATTATAATATTTATGTCATATATTTTACATTAATTTATTAAAAAAGTCCTTAATACCTTTTATGAATATTGGGAACGAATCACATCACATTGAGAAGACTCTAGTTCACACGTCCACAAACAATGTCATCTTGTCACCATAAAATGGAAAAAATGAATTTATGTTTTATATTGAAATTCCAAAATCATAAAAACAAAATAAATAACTAATATATAATAAATAAACATTAATACATCATTATTTACAACCAATATAGGTGGTAAATGGAAGAATGACTGATAACAGTTCGCAAGGCTGTTGTTTGTCATACACAGGAAAAATGATTTTTTCCCATTTGATGGATGTGTGTGAATATTTAGGTATATTTATTATAATATAAACATGTTAAAATATTTATTATAACTTGGTTATTATATAGTCATGATATAAAAATAATTTTAGTGGTGGATAGGTAAATGCAACAAAACTAACTGTTGGTGATGGTTACATATTATTCTAGTAACTCTGTTATGTTTATTCCAAAAGACATCCCTGGTGATATTTCTACCAAAAGTGATGATTCAAATATGACTGGAGAGAATTTGGGATCTTATTTTGGCATATAGTTTGTGATTGAAAGGTATTCATATATTAGAATGGGTGGGAGGGTTGAGTAACTTTTTATAGTGGAGGGGGAGTGGCATTGTATTACCCCATGTTTTTGTTATGTAACCCTTACTTAATTATTTTCACGGTTATAATGTTATGGGTGATGAATGAGAGAGATGATAGAACATGGAATGACGTTTTTATGAAAAGGGGAAGTCACACGGGTGGCGCACTGTTTATTTAATTGTGCAGTCAAACAGTTTGTAGTTGGAACATTTAAGGTAGTGTCTCCTGCATGGATGGAGCATGGTTTGGGAGAAAGTGTGATGTGGTCCTACAAGGGTCTACCGAGGTAGTGTATAACTCACGTTTAGCACACGGTTTTTCAAACCATGCGAACTAACCATGCAGGCACCTATATTAGATCCTAAAAAAGTGGACCTCAAATGTTTTTAACTCTAATTGGCTTGTTTTACCTCCTAAGCAGCCATCACTTGGGATCACTCACCATTGAAGGTATGAGAACATCTCTCAAGCGTTTTTGAGGTGATTTGAAGGATTTTTATGGCAAATCCACGTCAGATTCTTGAGGAATGTGATCGTTCCTCATCATTCTTGAATGGTTTCATAGATCTAATTCTTTCATTCTCTTGGTATCATAGATCCATGCCTGTTATGGGTAGATCTATGCCTGTTATGGGTAGATCTAAGCTTGTGGATTCCAAATATGATGACATTTGGTCATGGTCATGCTAGGAAAATCGATCCATGGAGGGATCCTGAATAATCAACCATGTTATCTTGTGTGTTCTTTGTTTGTTGTGGATTTCATCAAACTCATCAAGGTAGGAGGCTTCTTTCTTTACTCCACTTAGTAAAACTGATTGGCATGATTTCAAATTCGATTTTTTGTTGAATTTATTATGATTTGGTTGTTGATAACTTGTTGGAAAGCTTCTTGTGTGATGGTTGTGAAATATGGAAAATTATGGATTTTGAACGAGTGCTTTGGTTCAGAATTTAAAAATAAAGAATTTAAATGTAATTTTTTTGGAAAGGATGACACAAGGTTCATATTAGATGTTGTAAATAAAAGGGAATTTTTATTGAATTGAAATTGCTTTTTTAATGTTGGTTTACTCTTTTGTTTTCAATAAAAGTACAATTTTATTTAAATGGTTTGAATTGGTTGAACACACTTGGTTTTTGACATTATAGTTGTGTGTGTTCATGGGCATGTGGACCAGATAAGGGTTTGGGGTCTCCCCCATCATTAATGGGATGGATAAGGGTTAGGGCTCTCCCCTGTCAAATGGTGCATGTGGGATAGATAAGGGTTCGGGGTCTCCCCCATCATTAATGAGATGGATAAGGGTTAGTAATCTCCCCCGTCATAGGGTTCATGTGGGATTGATAAGGGTTAGGGGTCTCCCTCATCATTAATGGAATAGATAAGGGTTAAGGCTCACCCATGTCAATTGGTTCACTAGGGATGACTTAGTTAAAGGATGACTCACCAATCGTGAGTTTAGGGAAATCCTGGTTTCATGCATGGTTGGTTGTGTGGATGTATGGAATGAATAGGGTATAAAAAAAAGAATATTCAGAGTTGGTTTTAAAGCTTGTTTAGTTATTTTTTTGGAAAAATAACTTTTTGGAAAAATTAGATTCAATTTCACTTGTATGCTTTTGGTTATAAATGGTTTTTTAAACTGTTTATATATTGTTATAAACTGTGTTGGTAAATTGTTTATTATAAACTATTTTATATAATTATTGATTACTATTATATCATAGTGTTGTGAGTAGAGAAGTCATTGGGGAAAACCTTCTATGTTTTATACTCACCCTTGCATTGAAACGTTGGAGCTTTTGCAGATTCTATCTTCCGGGACAAGGGAAATGGTAATGTTTCCCCCATGTTTATCACTACCTCATGATGTTTGGGTGGTTTGGTGATTTTGGAGCTTGAAGCCTGCGGAGCATGGAGTCTTTAGATTGTCTTGTTTAGTTTTTCCACTATGTAATTTGATAATTGGTTATTCTTCCATTGTTTATTACATTGATATGTTTTTGAGACATATGAAGATATTGGGTTGTATTTCATTTGTTCATGCATCATATAGTGATTGTTTGGTTATGGTTGGTTAGTCTATTTGTTTATTTATTAAAGGATAAATCATCCCCCACTTTTATTTGAAACCCTTATGCATTTATTTCCATCCTTTGACATCTTGGGGATGTTACTTAAGGCCTAGTAATGAGTCGTTTCACTCTCAAGCTAATGATAATTCGTGAGTCATGACAAATGGTATGAGCTTGTCGGTCCTTTCCTAACAAGTAGTCATCAATGTTATTATTTTGGGAGATGCAATCCCTTATTTTCTATTCCTTTTTTGGGAATCCTAGAAAGGAGTAGTTTTTTAATAACTTGAAATGTATAGCATAAATGGATGTTGTTAACCCTTTTATTATGAACATCAAGTTACCAGGGAGTTGGGTAAATAAGTTCTTGGAGACACTTCTAGGATTTAGAAATCTCATTGTCATGGGTTTTTCCAATGAATCGAGCATGACATGCATTATAAAGGAATGACTTCCCACTATGAGTGCATACATCATTTCGAGAAATGATTCATACTTTCAAAAAAAGTGTTCCTTTCTAAAAAGTACTGAATTAGATTTGAAATGGATGATTTTTAAAAAGCGAATGATTATCGTATTTAGAAATATTTTTAATTTTCAAATCCATGTGAAGTGGTTACAAAAAAATTAAAACATGTGAAAAGGATGTTCTAGAAAACAATATTGTGATAGTTAATGTCATAGAATTTGAAATTCTAAGAAAACAGTTTCTATAGAGTGAGATTATTAGAATTTGTTATTAGTTTATAAAAGGGAACCTGGTAGGTGTCGTCGAAACCAACCCACAGAAGAAGGGGAGAATGTGGTTTCACCTGAACCGCGTGTAAACTAAGAATCGGTTCAGAGTATTTTCCTAGCTTTTCATGTTTTGGACATAGGGAAACATAGAAATGGGCCATAACATGTGGATTATACCATCCAGTTCATGATGAAAAATCATCCTAATTTCACGGGTGATTTCGAACCCAAGATGGCGTAGGTGGTGCTTTGTAGGATGAATTTTATCTTTGACATCATCAGCACACCATCAGAGATAATGGTCAAACTAGTGATGTATATACTCAAGGATCATGCATTCCAGTGGTGGGATTTAGTGGTGCAGGCTAAATTGGATGACGGACTTACATGGGAGTATTTTGAGGAATTGTTCAATAAACAATCCCATCCTCACAAGTTCATGAACCAAAAAATTGTAGACTTCTTCATCCTAAAAAAATAGAGTCTCACTGTCACAGAGTATGATTCTATGTTCATGAACTTAGAATGCTTCGCACTAGATGTTGCATCAGGTGCCTCTTTGAAGGCACGCATCTTCGAATCAGGGCTACGATAAGATATTTGATCAAAGAATACATTAAGTTGTATTATAGACTATATAGAGATGGTGAACAGAGTGATTGTGGCTTTACATGATATCTAAGGATCTATTGGACTAGGCATTATGACATCTAAATAAAATGGGGGGAACACAACCTTTGGGAACAATAGGAAAAGGGACACTTATTTCCAAGGTGCAAGTGGATGTCAGAACCCGACGGCTAGATCAGAAATCCTTCCTCCATGACCCCAGAGAAAAGTAGGTTGTTTTTAATGTGGTTTTATTGAACACATAAAATGAGAGTGTACGGCACAACCCAGAGCATGTCATAATTGTAACAAGATGGTACATCTTCCGCGCTATTGTCGCAGTGCTCCAGGTTCAAGTGCTCGAGACACTTCTCAGTTGCCGCAAGCATCATATGCTTCAACATGACGAGGATAGTAGAATCAGTCTCATCAGTAGATTAGAGCTAGCCATGGTGGTTCTAGAAATACCATGACTCCTCAACTAGGGAAACCTCAGAAATTAAATAATGAGAACATTATAGTGAAGAAGAACATATATGGAGATGAGCAGATGATTGTAGATGATCTGTCTGGACCATCTACAGGGAGAGGTACAATTCTTTTGAATTATACCATTGTGAATGTTTTGTATGATAATAGTTCATCACATTCCTGCATTGCTTCTCATGTTGTTTACTAGCTATGTATAAACCTTGAAGTGATGTATTCTATTTTGAAACTCCAAAATACTCTTGGTGAAATATAATGTCAAGAATTTGTGTGTATTGAATGTGCTATATCTGTTGATAGAGTTGAGCTAAAATGGAAATTCTCGATGTTGGATATAGATATTTTTTATGTAATCTTTGGTATGGATTGGCTGACAACGTTCAAGGATAAAATTTACCACTATATGAGAACATTTAGTTTCATGATAGAGGACACCATCGAGCATCTCTTTAGAGGAGAGAGGATTGTAAAGAAGGGTGAAAAAAGATTGTTGGATCCAACGGTGGGAATGATCTCTTACAATTTGGAAGAATTGAATTCGGAATCAATTGAAGATATTGATTAAAATAGTTTTCCATCTATTTTAGATAATTTTTCAGATGTCTTTCCCAAGAACTTATCAGGGTTACCACCTATAAGGGAAGTGGATTTTAAAATTGATCTCCTTCCTAGGACTATTCCTATTTCCATTCCATCTTATTGGATGGCTACAATAGAGATACATGAATTGAATACAGAGTTATAGGAGGTGGAAATCTAGGGTTTCATTTGACAAAGTACATCTCCATGGGAAGCACCTGTTTTGTTCGTGAAGAAGGAAGGTGGAACTCTTCGGCCAGGTGTTGAATATCGTAAGCTTAACCAAGTTACAATAATGAATAGATATCCACTTCCTTGCATTGATGATCTATTCAATCAATTTAGTGGAGTTCATTGGTTCTCCATTATTGACTTGCGATCAGGATATCACCAATTGAGAGTTCAAAAGAGGATATTCCAAAGACAGATTTCAAAAGTTGATATGGCCATTATAAATATATATCCATGCCTTTCAGTCTAATGAATGCACCAACAGTCTTCATGGAATTGATGAATCAATTATTTCAATAATATCTGGATTAATTTTTGTGGGGTTTGTATATGACAATTTGGTCTAATCAATTACAAGGGATCGTCGTGAGGTGCACCTAGAAATAATGATACATATCTTGATAGATCATCATTTGTATGAAAACATTTCAATGTGTGTTTTTTGGATACAGGAATTACATTTCCTTGGTCATGTCATTTAGGAGAAAAGAATTTATATGGATCCTAAAAATACTGAAGTCCTTATCTTTTGGAAACCACCAAAGAATGTGTTCGAGAAATAATACTTTCTTGGTCAAGATGGTAACTATCGATGCTTTTTGTGCGATTTCTCACAACTAGCTTCACCAATGACATCTCTGAAAGAGAATAATGATATATTCCAATGGATGGAGGAATTTCAGAAGTCTTTCCTAGAACAGAAAGTTCAGATTACCTCGGAACCTATCTTGATCTTGCAAGAATTAGGACATGGGTATGTTGTGTGTTGAGATGGTTCAGGTACAGGGTTGAGTTGTGTTCTCAAAAAAATAGTTCACATGGTTGCTTATCGTTCAAGGGAGTTGATGGTGCATGAGAAGAATAACCCAACACATGATTTAGAGTTAGCTGTAGTCATCCATGCTTTGAAATCATGGAGACATTATCTCCTTGGTGAGAAATTTACTGGGTTTATAGATCACAAAACCTAGAAACACATTTTTTTTAATGTGATATTTGAATCTGATGCAATGTATATGGATAGATTATCCCCAAATATTTGTCTTTAACTTGATGTACACACTAGGGAAATGAAATTCGGTGGGGGATTCATTGAGTAGAAAATCATATGCTCTATTGGAGAGAGAAGTATCAGATGAATGGTAGTTGTTGTCAGTCTTAGTGAAGTTCTCATACAATAACAGCTATCAAGCCTCGATACGCATGGCTCCGTTTGAAGCGTTGTATGGGTGTCCTTGCTGTTCTCCCCTATGTTGGGTGCAAACGGGTGAAACATCACTAATCGGGTAAAGCCTTATCCATGAAACAAAAGTTAAGACCTAGTTGATTAGAATGAGGATGGGGACGGCTTAGAGTCATCAGAAATCTTGTGTATATCACTGTCAAAGACCATTTTTGTTCATTGTGGCTGATCATAACTTCTTGAGGATCTCTCCAAAGCATAGACATTTTCATTTCGGGAAGCAAGGATTGTTATCTCCTAGATACATTGGCACTTTTGAAATACTAGAATGAGTTGGATAGGTGGAATATCGGTTGGCATTACCACCATTGATCAGATCATTTCATAATGTGTTCTATGTATCTTAGTTGAAAAACTATCATCCTGATTCTGACCCTATGATCATATAGGATCATGTTGACCTAGAGCAGGATTCTTCCTTGATACATATCCCTATACAAATTTTGGATAATAAAGAGAATGTATAGAGGGGAAATGCATCGGTCTAGTGTGGGTTTTGTGGTACCATGGTAATATTTAGAAAGTGACATGGGAACGTGAGAAGGAAATAAAAGAGTTGTGGGCAAAGCTCTTTTAGTTGGGGGAACGTTTTCTACTTTCTAGTGATGGAAAGACCAATGGTGGGAAGAATGTAATACCCCCAGTTTTTGGTATGTAACCCTTATATAATTCTTTTCATGGTTATAATGTTAAGGGTGATGAATGGGAGAGTAGGGTAAACTTGGAATGATGTTTTGAGGCCAAGGGGAAGACGCACAGGTGGTTCACGATTTGTCTAACCATGCGACCAAACCATGTGTAGATGGAAATTTTTAGGAAGTATCTCTTGCAAGGTTGGAGAATGGTTTTGAAGACCGTCTGATGAGGCCTTGTGAGGTTCTATCGAGGTAGTTTCTAACACATGGTTAGTGCATAGTTTATCAAACCGTGCAAACTAACCATGCGGGCACTTAAGTGAGATCCTAAAAAAGTGGATCTCACACGTTTTTGCAACTAAATTTCTTATTTTTCCATCTACGAAGCCATAACCCGGGATCACTCCCCCTTTAAGGTAGGAGAAACTCTCTCACGAATAATGGTGGAAATCCGACGGATTTACTTAGTGAATCAATGCCGGATTCTTGAGGTATGTGATCGTTCATCATCGTTCTAGATCATTTTTTAGATCTAATTCTCATATTCTATTGGTTTATTTGATCTACGCCCATTATGGGTAGATCTAAGTGTGTGGATCCAAATATGATGATATTTGGTCTTTTTCTTTCTAGAAAATGAGATATAAAGTGGGTTCTTGAAGAATCAACGTAGATTTCCTTTGCATTCTTCGTTAGTTGTGATTTTCATAAAAACCATCGTGGTATGAGGCGTCATCCTCGACTCCAAACAGTAAAGCTGATTGGAATGATTCAAAATTTATTGTGTGGTTTTGAATTGATAGTGACTTGGTTGTTTAACACTTTTTGAATTCATATTGAGTGATGGTTGTGAAATTTGGAAAATTGAGGATTTTGAATGAGTTTTATGGTTCTTAATTTTAAAATTGATATTTTATAATGGGGATTTTTTTGGAAAGTATGGCATATGGTATTGATTATATCATTTCAATAAAAGGGAATTTTTTATTGAATTGAAATAGCTATTTATAAATTGTTTTATTCTTCAGTTTTCAATAAAAATATAGTTCTATCCAAATGGTATAAATTGTCTAAACGCACATTGTTTTTTACATGATGGTTTTGTTAGTTGAAGGGAATGTGGCATAGAAAAGGGTTAGGGATATCCTCTATCATTAATGGGATGGATAAGGGTTATGGATATCTCCCTTTAATGGGTTCATGGTGGATGGATAAGGGTTATGGGTCTCCCCCATCGTCAACTGGATGGATAAGGGTTAGGGATCTCCCCGTCAAAGGGTGCATGTTGGATGGATAACGGATAGGGGTATCCACCATCATTAACATGATGGATAAGGGTTAGGTCTCTCCCCCATCAATTGGTTCACTAAGGATGACTTATTTAATGGATGACTCAGTACTCGCGAGTATAGGGAGATCCATGATACATGCATGGTTGGTTGTGCAGATGTATGGAATGAATTGGGCCTGTCAAAGTAATATTGAGAAATTGTTTTAAATATTTTTTAGTTATTTAATTAGAAATATATATTGATGGAAAATTTGGTCTCAATTTCACTTGTATGCTTCTGGTTATAAATGGTTTTGAAACTATTTATATTTGGTTACAAACTCCTATAAAAAACTGTTTTATATAAACTTTTTTATATATTTGTTGCTAGCTCTTCTATCATAGTGGTGTGAGTAGAGTAGTCATTAGTGGAAAACATATGGAGTTCTATACTCACCTCTGGTTTGGAACTTTTGTTTTTTTTAGATGTTATCCTCCGGGACAATGGTAATGGTAATGTTTCAAATGTGTTTAGCACTACCTCGTGATGTTTGGAATGTTAGGTGATTTTGGAGCATGGAGCTTGTGGATCATGGAGTCTAGAGAGATTCTTAAGTTGTTTTCACACCGTGTACATTTAAAATTGGTTATTCTTCCATTATTTCTCAATTGGATGTGGTTTTGAGATACATGAAGATATTGGGTTGTCTTTCAATCATTCATGCATCATATAATAAATTTTTTGTTATGTTTTGTTGGATTAGTGGTTTATTTCTTAAACTGTAAATCGTCCCCACCTATATTTGAAACCCATTGGAATTTATTTCCATCCTTTAGCATCTTAGGGATGTCTCTTAAGGACTATTAATGACTCGTTGTACTATGAAACCAATGAGACCTAAAGGGTCATTACAGGCAATCTAATAAAATTTTTCAGAGGGAAGTCCACCTAGGATTTTCACCTATGAAGTGCCTCCAATAATGGTCCAACATAGATCCAACGTATTATAGAATCAAAATATTAATATAAAATGGATTTTATAATTGTTTATTGGAAATTTTCATCCTTATTTTTAAGTTTAATTCCTTGTACAAATAATTTTTCTCTTAGCCATTGTAATTAATTTTAATTCCTATCACTAAAATCCTTGGTCAATAAACAAAGTTAATCTTATTAGAAATTATAAATTCTTATTACTATAAATATGGAATACATTTTTTAGAATTATAATAACATAATTGATAGAAATTAATTTAAAATTGATCCAGCAGATGGGACAACTATGCTAATTTTTAATATAAAAATGATCAAGACTTTCAAATGTTTTTAAAGGAAAATTCAATGTGAAATTGATTACAGTGACCTTGATTGAATTTATTTATGTTTAATTGAACAAAATTATTTTTAAAACAGTTCAAAAATATAACTCATCCTTTTAAATAAATTTAATGAAAAAATACTTTTGAATTTTAACTCATTATTTTTCACTACTCTTCAAAAAGTTAAACATCTGAAAATAATAACAAAAAAAACCCTAACATACTTATATAGTTCATATTTAAGAAATGAATTTTATTTTTAAACAGTAATTTTATACAACATCGAAAATTTAATTTATAATAATATCTCCATTAGAAGGTGGTAAATTTTATTCATGGAAAATAGGGTTTATATTTTCATTTCTAATTAATTGATAACCAATGAATTCATAGTATATTTGTAAACCATATATTTTAATAATATTTTATGTCCTATTTGTAAAAACTAATTTAAAAAATAGATTATATCATTTTAAAAAAAATTAATAATATATTGTTACATGATAAAATAAGGCCTTACATGCAACAGAAGATATCGAACAGAGTCTAAGTTTTCTACGATGAAAGATAACGTGATATTGTATGAAGAGAAAGATTTGGAATATATTTATTTTATTTAAATTATCAAATTTAACATAATTTATCAAGTGGTTATATTGCTTTCAGCATTTTTTAATTTTTGTTTCAAACACAAGGTTGAATAAAAGTTTCTCTATTATAATTTTTATTGTGGTACATTTTCCACATCACAAATAAATTGCATCCACTCAATTTAAATTCTATATCATAAATCTAGGTTTTGACATT
The DNA here is from genome assembly GCA_963277665.1 of Viscum album. NCBI lineage: Eukaryota > Viridiplantae > Streptophyta > Magnoliopsida > Santalales > Viscaceae > Viscum > Viscum album. The sequence goes on from OY728160.1 coordinate 523,720,894, forward strand.
TTAAAACTCCTTTTTTGAAATAACACATAGTGAGAAGATTTAATAAAATATTACCATAATAAGAGATAAGAATAAGTTAAAAAGGAAAATGGAAGAACAAATAACTAAGTTTTTATGATGGATAACAGTTCAGAAAAGTGAAAATATGGAATTAGAGGAAATGAGTAAATATTTAAATGGGCTTATTGATTTCATTGATCATAAACTAGTAAATGATTTGTGGTATTTTGGGGGACCCAAATCCATAAGTCTGAGAAGATTTAAAAGGCCACAGGTTCAACAAAATTTAAAATATTAGGATAATAGTTTTTATGATCATCTTCCTAATGTCGTGTAATTATTGAACTACCAAACAATATAAAAAATATATACTTAATTGAAATGTTTTAATTTCACATTAACAATTAAATCATTTCGGTATTATTTAGTGAAATTAAAATACATATCTTACTCTGTGATGTGGATATCATAGAATGAACCTCTTTTTACGCACTAAAATTTTATTATAACATTTCATAATTCCCATAAAACAAGTCATTATATAGGTCCTTAACTATTTTTAAAAACTAATATGGTTGATATATTAATCTATAAACCTAAACAGTAACCATACTGGTTCCTGAGTAATTTTTTTTCATTAAAGTGTTTCACTAAAAATAAAGAAATATTTACTATGACATTGTGTAGGTCATTGTTTGGTATTAAAACCATCTAGTCCTTCGGTAATCAGTTCTATTAATGTGGTCTTGTTGAAATTTTGTGGTTCTCCCCCAGTATACAATTTTTCAAACAGTAAAACCATATTAATATAAATTCCAAAATATATATGATAGATATCCCTGAAATAAGGTTAATCAATAAGTAAGATTTTAACTGATATTTTCAATACAACCAAAATACAAGAATACATCATCCATATATTTCAACATAGTTCCTTCCTTGATATAGTTATCATCCCATTTAAAAGGGAATTGACTCGGTAATTCCTAGTTTCTATATAGTAAATTCAATTAAATATAAATAGATCATCAGTATGAGAATTATTTCCTCCAATATCATCTAACATTTCTCCGTGGAAATTCATTTCGTTGTTTCCTTCTTTCCCAAACATAAATTATTTATTTATTCCATTGAGACACTTTCCTAGGTGTCTCCTTCAACATTGATTTCATGTTGGAAATCAAGCCTTATTTTTTTTATGGTTTCCACCACTCACTCTCTTAGAAACCTCTATCATTTTCCTATTTTGTGAGTTCATATAATAGTTATGGTATTTGTTTTAATCATATTTTTGGAAAATTAATTAGGTTTAATCATTATATCTTTAACTCTTATGATCACCTCATTTGTTTTCTCATTATAACCATCTTCTCTTTCTTGTTTAATGTTAATATAATTCTTTTGGATTCAACCATTTACTAAAACAAGATAAAATAGTGTGAGAAACAATTTTCACATTGATAAAGTCATGTTGTCATTTATATGATATCTAATTTATAAAAACTTATTTTCAATCTGATGCACCATGGGTTTAACCTGGGTTGTTTATATCAATTATAAATTCTAAAAATTATTAACATTTTTTGAAGACAATGTGGGTTATCCTAAGTGTATCCCCTGTGATGGTGTGCAGTAAGGCATGTTGTTGTGTTCCAGGTTATACTCGAGTCAGGTCTGACGCAACTTTTCGATGTTGTTAACCTTAGGTGCATCTGTTCTAGCACCAAATCCACTTTTAGTATCTAGATAGGGATGTATTGCTAGGAAAACCACATTATCTATTAATTTCAAATATTATAGGATATTATTATATAATTATATTGAAATTATACCACAATTTTATGTTTTATAATCTATGTTTTTCTAAATATAGTACCAAAGTTTTCTACTAATCATTCATTGATTCCAAATTTAGTGCCCCTACCGAATAAGCCCTAAGTGGGTACCTACTAGAATTATATTGGCATGATTACAAGGAATGAAATCCTAAATTAATGAAGAGCTTTCTAGTCATGGTTATTTGGATACACAAATGAGTCTATTTTTACAAAACAATACATCAAATACAAAATAATTTTTTTCTTTTAAGGATAACAATATTCCAACATAGAATATCTTTACACATCTTTATGAGTATAATTATTGGATTCTAGGTTAATGGAAACAAAATATGGGTAAGCTGAAATGGTCAATAAAATTGAAGTACAATGGATACAAAAATGAATCAATTAATCAATATGGAAAAATAAATAAATGATCAAACATTCCATGTAATCAATAAAATGAGAGTGAGTGAATAAAAAATATGGAGAGTTAAAAAACTAAGTACACATTCCATTTAAAATAAGTGGACAATGAATAATAAATATGTCATGGAAAATAACTAAAAATGATTTCATTGAATCAATAATATGATAACAAAATTCATCAAAATATTTTTTCATAGTGAAAAACTAATTGTTAATAGTAACTAAATAAAAAATGAGGGAAATTCATTATTATTAGATGCTACGTTTTAAATATACTCGGTACCATTACAATCATGACCACTCTTAATATTTTTTGGAACATAACAGGTTAATAACACAAATATGCTACCCAAACTAACTCATCCCATGAGACTACTGATGTGACAAGGGGATATCTATAACTATGCCCCACCCATGTTGTCACTTTCTATGTAATTGCTTGTATATCAAATAATCTATTTAATTCATGAACAATGTTTCTTATGAAATATCTGCATTGATTAAAAAATTAAAATTTATCAATATTTTTCCATATATAAAAGATATTATATGAATATACTATATTTAAAAATGGTATAAATTTTTTTAACTAATAATATCTATGATAAATAATTTTGATAATTGGGGGAAATTTAATGACAACTGTAAATTGAATAGTTAGTGGGGATAAAAAATTTCATCATGGAAGTGAATTCCAACACATTCCTTGTATAAATAAATAATAACCCATCTAGAGGATGAATAAGGATAATATCAATTCAACATATGCCTTGTAGAATAAAATTATGGGAATTTCTCATTGATGAATGGGAATACTATAAACATATCTTATAAAAATATTCTTGAGAAAAATTACCTTTTCGTTTTGAAAAATATTTTTAAAATACATTTCATATAAAATCACTTTTAAAAAAAATCATTAAAAACTATTATTTTGAATATAGAGATTATTATTCTAGGAAATGGTGGTGGGTAAATCTATACATGTACCAAAAAAATACTTTTTAATTATTTTCCAAACACATTTAAGAAAAGTGAGAAACCAGAAATCACTTTCAATCCCACAAAACACATCCAAATCCGAACATGAAAACAATCACCCATATCAACCAACAAAAACTAAAAACCATAATCTATATACCCATTATCGCAACCAACTGAGGAGTCCTCCTCTTCGGTGGTCATTCCCCATTTAGAAGTCAAATTAAAACACCTCATGAAATCACCATTATAGTCCCGCCTCATATCAACCAAAGTGATTCACCCCAGACCATCTTGTTTGGACATGCTTCCTTGTTTAAAATTTTGGGTCACCCCATGATCTCTCTTAAAGGAGGCTCTAGTGAACAATGGTCGAGGAAGTTAAGAGTAATACTTACTTCCTTTTCTTTTTGGAGTAGCAGATGTGACTCCTCCATCCTCAGTCCTGGTTTTATCTCCACCTGGCACCATATCACATAAGGAGCGATGGACCATACCACCTCTATTCTTCTTATCACACCTTGAAAACAACCCCTTCCTCCAAAGGATGCTATTTTAGGTTGATTCCATGCCCTGCTCATCTCTTACTACCCTCTGATTAGGCATGTTGTAGTCAATCATAGACATATAGTTTCCTTCAATTATATCATCTTTAAATTCTCCTTTTCCTTTCCATTCAACAATATTCCCCAAGTCAGCAGATTTGCACTGAGGATAAATGGTATTCACCACAGTAGATTCCATCACAACATTTCAGAAACCCTCATGGTCAACGTCTCTTACCACGAAATCCCTCATAATTACCTCAAAGGTTTCATCCCGCTCTTCTGGAACAGAATTCAAACCCTCCTCTGCAAGTCCCTAAAACCTGTTACTCAGAGAATGAAAAGGATTAGGTGAGATACTATGTCCCCTACTATGCTGGTATATCCCAGTTCTTCCCAATTCCACTATTGAGGAACCTTTTTCACTTTCCTCCCTCTGTTCCCCCATCTCCATAACATCAATCTGATGATGATCCACAAAATTCTCCACAATATATGGGTCACCATTATTCTTAGAGCTCTGATTACTATAATTCTCTTGTCGTTTTTTCTTGATTGTATCAGGCACCTCCAGATTGTGTTGAGTCATTTTAACATCCATCAAGGATGAGCTAAAACCATTCCTATCAGAACCCTTGGCAACCCCTTCTGGCAGCTTCTAGACCAAAGGGCCCAATGACTGGGGACCCCATTTTCCCCCTCAACATCAGTTTTCCTCAACTCCAGACCCACCATTGGCTGGGTCACATGCGTTTTCCCCACTGCATCCTCCCTAATAACCAATGCATGGTACTCCCGATGCCGAGGCATCAACACCAGTGTTGATTAATCTCTTCGACATCTCTCTGGATGATGTCCCCAATGATTAAAAGTCAGGAAAAAATCACACCAGTTCTCTAAAATAGCATTCTCTTTACACACGTATTCCTCAACAATTGTCATCCAATCAAACTCAAACAGAACCCTAGAAGCATCCACGTCAACACATACACACGGGTTAATCGGATGGCACACCGCTTCAGTGTGGCTATCCGCACAGACATATCTACAAACAAGATTACCCAACATTCTTATAACAGAGGGATTCTAAAAAGGTAAGGGGAGATTAGTTGAACGGACCCAAACCACTACCAAAGGTGAATCCTGTTTCATATGAAAGTCAAACAACCATCGAGAAGGATGAACTGAATACCATTGAAACTGCTCTGAGATCATGACCAAGCCTTGATGAGGTCCTATTCCGACTCAAAATGTATCATATTATGATGCACGTCTAAAAACCCGACAGTCTCCCTTTAATGAAGATCCCAAGAGGAGAAAACAAAAATGTCAAATGTATTGACATATGGCCTCCTTTTTCTGAATATAGAAACTAGAGTAAGATTCAATAATGAAGAGGATTCTGTGAACTCGGATGTCGGAATCTAAAGCATAGGGTTTCCATCTAAAAGTTCCAGAACATTAGGTCTCATGAATGCTTTCAGGAATAATGGAAGAATGTTAGGATTGGAGATGGGCTGGAACGAATGCCTTGTTATCCCAAGGAATGAAGATTCCCCGTCCCCCGCAAAGGGGAGAGGAGCCGGTCCAGACGTCGTCGTTACCAGAGGAAGGAAAGAATCAGAGGGATTCATTAGCCACTAACACACATTTTTAGTAAATAAAATGGGTAAATTTATTCATGTAATACAAGGAAAAAAAACATTCCTTTTAAAAGTTAAAAAGGATAGAAAATTTCCTTGTTTATAAATACAAAATTTGATAACTATGATAAACATTTTTAAAATATAAAAAAAGTTCAAAAATTTCATTAATAATATATTTTGTAAGGGAGAAAAACATTTTGGAAAAACTTTTTATAAAATAAGGTTTTTAGTATAAAATATTATTTCTGACTATAGTGGGAAATGATGTGAGGTTTTATTAAAACATTTTCTAAATCATTTTGAGTACCAAAGAGCAGGAAAATGGTACTATTTTCTGAAAATGGAAATTAATAAAAATAAATAATGAAAATAAAATGTTTTATTAAATAATGATAAAATAGTTTTCTTTAATGTATATTCAATTATAGAAAATCCCAAACAAAATAATATTTTTTGCAAATCCTTGAAAATACCATAACGTTAACGTGAGAATCAATAACTTAATATAAAATGTGTGTAAAATTTTAATCCATATAAAACAAATATAAATAAAAAATAGATAGTTCAAATTTATTACACACATAATCTTGTAAAATCAATGATAATGCGGAATTAATATAATCTAATGAAAAAACATATTTATGAAATTCCATACAACTTGGTAACTTTTAATTATAAACCCCATAGAATAAATAATTCAAATTTAAACTCAAAATAACATGTAGATGAAATAATTCATGATATAATATATCCAAATTGGATTTATATACACTATAAAAAATATTTAAGTTGAGAATATGACATTTATCTCATAGATGTAAAAAGTGTGATGAATATCTCTTACCTTGTGTTTCCTTTAGGGTTTTCATACTTTATCCTTATATATAGTATTTCAGTTTTTGTGAATAACTTATATCATAAACATATTTATATTTAAAATATCATATATTAACTTATTTATAATATCTTATTTCGTATTTGTTTAATAATATTTCATTATTTTTATTATTTCAGTTGTTAATTTCCCAGTTTCTTAGAATGTTTTGACATGATACTTATTATTCCTGTTAATTAGACTATGATTTAATAATATCAAAAAATTTAAACATTATTTCAATATCAAATATTTTAATTATATATTTTTTTTATATCATACTAAAAATTTTAGAAATATAAAATGAAATGCACCATTTCTGGAGACAGTAGGTTGTACGTACACATGAACACTTCTTACATTAATTTTTCTGATTGAAAGGATTTAAAAGAAAATGAAATATATTTACACATATTAAAAATTTTGTTTCTTATTTATTTTATATATTTCACATAAATTTATTTAAACCGTCATTAATACATTTCTTGTATATCATGGATGAATCAAATATCTTTTAGGAGGTGGTAGTCTACACATCCAAAAATGATGTTATCGTATCAAAAAAATAGTATAGTCATGAATGTATGTGTTGTGTATGAATTTAAAGGGAATAAAGAAATTATAAATATCATATATCTTTAATAATATAAACTATAAATACATCATTATTTATAACCATAAATAGGTTGTAAATGGAGGGACAAACAACATTTGTTTGCAAGGTGGCAGTCCTCCATACACTATAATGGTGATTTTCTGTCCCATTTGATGGATGCGTGTGAAAGTGTTGTTATAATTATTATAATAAACGAATATCATAATATTTAATATACTAAGGTTATTTATATAAGAAATATATAAAAATAATTTAAGGTGTAGATAGGATATTGAAAAAAAACATAGATCGTTGAATATCAAGTCCTCTTATTTGGGTAACTCTATTTGATTTATACTAAAAGATACCCATGGGTCTGTTTTTACCACAAACGTTGATTCTATGACGAGTGTAAGGAATTTAGGAGCTTATTTTTCCTAATTTAGAGTCATCCAATTATAATGAGAGTTTTGAATATGTGGTATTGTTGAGTTACTTTTTAAAGTAGAGGAGAAGTGGCGTTCTTTTAAATTTTTTAAAATGAAATTCCAACAACATTTTCTCCAGGTCATGTTTCTCGAATAATATTAAATTTTAGAAAACATGGATTATAAGGTCAAAATAAGAATTTACAAGGTATTTTATACATGTTTTTAGGTCATTTTGGGCCTTATGATTAAGGTTATTTCCATTGTTAATATGGGTTTCTCTTAATCATGGTAATTAATTTCAGTTTATTTCAATAATTTTTTTTAAAAAACAAGTTAAAATTAATAGAAATGATTAAATATTATTATCTAAAATATTTCATCCATTTTTAATAATTCCAATCATATAAGTGGAAGAAATTAATTTAAAATTAATCATGTAGATGGGATAACAATGTTGGTTTTTAAAGAAAAAATGTTCAAAAGAATGAAACAATTTTTTTAAAAATTTAAATGTGAAAATGATTAATATACATATAAAAAAATAATTTATTTATTCTAGAACTAAATATTCATTAATGAAAATAAAACATATCATTTATCCTAATAAATAAATTAGATGAAAAAAAAAATTTGAATTAAAATTGTGTATTTTTTAATATTCATCAAAATGTGAAACTTCTTAAGAAATAACTAGAAATAACCATTATGTAATTAATAATATCATAATTAAAAAATGATATTTATTTTTACTAATAAATTTTATAAAATCTCAGAAAATTGAATTTAAATTATGTTCACTTTTATAAGGCTATAAAATTGACATTTGAAAATATTAAATTTTTTATGTTAAATGGGGTTTGATCATATCATATGAATAAAAACTATATTTTATAAATATAAAAAAAAATTCATTGAATATATAATATATTAATATAATAAATATCATTAAGTAAATTTAATTAAATTTATTTATTATAGTAAAATATCATTGTGAATAAAAATTAAATTATTTTTATAATATTCAATTGGTTTATGTTTGCATTTATAATTATTTTTTAATCAATGTTTTCATAATTTATTCATAAAAAAATATTTTCATATGTTATTTATTCCTATTGATAAAAACTATATTAATTTTTAAGTTATATCATATTATATTAAATAATAATATATTAATAATATATTCTTTCTTAGTAAAACTGGGTCTTACATGCAACCCAAACAATCTAAGAAAGTCTTGGTAGTGTGTGATGAAATCTAACTGGGTAATTCCAGAATTGAAATATTTAAAATATATTAAATTTATTTAAAATGTTAAATACAACATAAATTAGAGGTAGGTTATATTCACACCTATGTTTGGTATTGAATGTCATACATGCTATCTAATAAAAGATACTCATTAAGAATTTCCCATCAGTTACAAATTATTTTTAAATGTTTATTATACAAGATATAATTTACATATATTTAATGGAACGACTCAATGAAAGGTATTTCTTAGAAATTTACATTTATTGATGCATATTTTAATATTATAAACCAAATCTCTTCTATATGTTTTATATAGTTCTCTATTTAAATTTGATATCATGGATCATTAATAATATATGTTTTTTTACATTTAAATTATAATTCCATTATCAATTGGGATTTTTATTCACTGATACCATGCGATTTCGGGTTTTTAACTCAATTACCATTCATTAGGTTATACATCTATATTATTGATGTTGTAATGAATTAATTAAGTGTGAATATATCAATAAATTATTTTATGTTATATTTTCACTTATTTTAGGTTTTTTATATATGTACATATAATCCACTCATGGATTAACTACCACTTCAAAATTTATGATACTGAAACTATTTTCACTATCTCCAACTCATTTTCTTAAGCCATGTTTCCTAACACGAACCATGACTTTCCTGAATTGTGTACATATGAAATCATGAATGAATTTCGACAAGTCGATTCATTTATTGAATTATATATATAGATTCATACGTTTGTCTTATATTAAATAAATTTTTATTTGGAATCTACCATAGAATTTCTGAAATTTTCAAACAAATCGCATTTCTTTTTTATTTTGATTATGTTTGAGGTTCCCTTAGAGGAAATAATATTAATATATCTTCTAGAACCACATATATTTTCTTTAAATTTAGTTATGAATTTATTTAACATTTTTTATTTTACATTTCCTCCCTTACTTATTTAAAAACATCTATTAATTAGTGTATTAGTGATATTTATCTTGCATCATTTGTTAGATCATGAATTAATCACATACATATTATTGTTTTCCCAAAAATCAATATTGTTCATTTATTAACATAACTTATTTTATAAATTAATTTTAAGAGGTTTATGGAAGCCATATAATGTTTTTAAAGGTAATTTATTAATGCTTTTCATTTTTTCACTTATGAAACTCTTTAATATATTTTAGAAAATAATATTTTTTGTCAACATATTTGATATTAATAGATATTCCCACTATCCAAACCATTGTTTTTAGAGGAATCTTTATAAGTTTTTATTTTTACTTTTAAATGAAAAATCATCTCAATAATCTGAAAAATATTATAAAATATTACATTAGTAAAAAAATTTCCCCCACTCTTCAAATAAATGTTCAAGATATTCTTTTAAATTAATTTTTAGGTGTGTCCAAATCCGCAATTGATTATTATACATCACTAGGATTATTTTCATAGGATATCATCCATCATCATTCTATAAAAACCATCTATCAATTATTTTAAATATATTTTCCTGAAACCTATATCTTAACGTTGATTAAAAAATATTACTATGAAATGAAATTTATTACTAAAATATTGATCATGAAAATGAAATCATTCATCTGGTATATTCACAAATAGTTCTTGGATAATAATAATAATAATAATCTTTGAACCTGATAATGCTCTTCATTATGGGTGACTGTGATACACATTATATAATGGGAAATCCCAACTATTGATCTCATTATAATGAGTAATGTTCTTTGTCTTTTAATGCAAGATTGAGGGATTTAATCAGCCTTGTGTACACATTAGATTTAATTTTGATCTAATAATTTCTAAATCAATTTTAACAAGGTTATGAAGGTAATCTACCAAGATAACTACATGTTTTATTTATTATTTCCATAAGATTTTAATGTATTATGTAATAAATATGGATATCACATGAATCTTGATTAATGATTATTATATTATTCTTGAATAATATTAAAATATTTTTGAGTTGACTCATGTTTTATGATTCATGATTTCATTATAATGAAATAACTAATTTTGTGTCTATTTCTCCAGATTGATTCATCATACCCTTACATAAATCTCACTACCACTAATGAAATTGAATTTTTAATGCTTCTGGATACCAATATTGAGTTTTTGATATCACCCTTATTCTATTTTCTTTTCACATGGTTATGAAAAATGTCGTTAAATGATTTTTTTCCTAAAATATTTCATATGTGGATAATATTATTGGTAATATTTATATATAATTTTAAAATAATAAAACCTTAAAATAGATTAAAGTTTACTCATTTAAAGAAAAGGGTATGTTTATGTAACAATTTATATTAATACATTTAAACTCAAAATATAAATGGACCTTGGGTATACAAATAATAAAATATTAATTTTGATATTGTAAGTTATCATGGGTAATTTTTTTCGATTTTATTTGTAAATAGATATAAATTTTAAGATTTTTTGCAGCACTAGGTCCATGAGTGCAGGTCTTGAGCTATTACTATCACGAACCGAATCGGGTCATCATCCGGACCGACGCCCGACCCGGCCCGTGGCAAGGCCCGAAGGGCGTTCCCGATCCCCACGGGCTGGCACAAGTGCCCGGGTATCAAAATAAACTTTGGGAACGATTTACCCGAGTGAATAAATGTAAAGCAGCCAACCAAAGTAGACCAAACAAAAATAAAGGTTGCAGTCAAACATGTAGTTGACCAAACAAGTTTTTGGTTCACAAGTATCCAAAACCCAAATAACACTAAAACAAGATGACCAAAAACCAACCTATGGACTGTCGCTCGATGTGAGGACACTGCCTCTAAGCTACCACCAAAACGCCACGTAGGTAGTCTTGCTAACAACCTAAACCACTGCTCCCAAAAGCTGGACCCCTACCTGTATTAGATGTAAACAAGTCTACTTACACCCAAGGGTGTAAGTAGGGTGTGAGAAATTGCCCAGGAAGATATCACCAATAAAAGATTTCATGCACAACTATCAAAAGACAAACCACTTGCAATGCTAAAATAAAGAGAGAAAGAAGTGCAAAAGGAAAATGGTTTTCATAAAATGATTTAAAAGAAAGGCAGTTCAAGATAAACACATTAGGATATCAGTTCAAGTGACATATCACGTATTAGCATGCACGCAAGGTAACTGGTGGCACCAAGGGATCGGAAAGGCCCTATGGGTACTAGAACTAGTGGGATCCTAGAACATCGTTTCTCGGTGAAACGTGGCTTAGGCGGCCACGACCCTCAGATAACGTGGCTTAGAAGGCCACGAACCTCAGAACACGTGGCCTAGAAGGCCACGACCCTCAGATATCATATGTTTAGTTAGTGTTGCAGTCGTCAAACCTGCCAGTGAAACTGGGTCGGGTCATCTCCGGAACACTAGCTCACTAGTCCCAGTCTCCCCACCTAATACCCAGGCTTCCCTCCTTGTGCTCACCTAGAGATAAAAGTTCACATAACATGTCACATTAGCACATCGAGCCAAACGGGTCACCTGCACACTGATATCCTCTTTCAAAACCACACACACACCAAAACTTTTCTTTTTAAAAACTTAGACCACACTGCATACGCTTTAAATTAAACTAGATGCATAACTTAATGAAATAACTTTGTTATTTAAGAAAACCACTAAGAAAAATTATTTAACAGTTTTCAAACATGTCGCAAAAATTTTTAAAGGTTAAAAAGTCACCCAAAACCCCTTTCTATAATAAAACACATTCTGACATGCCAACACACAACCTGCGTCATCCGAACTCCCTGACTCACGCAATGCACAGTTTACAAATAATCATAAACAACCAAAGTGAGTTTCCGCGATAAAAGAAATGGACTTGCACCACATAAATGTACCACTGGAAAATAAAATGCGCATTTAAAAAGTAATTAAAACTAATTTGTCAATATGAAAACTAATTAGCATGGTGATGAAAAATTAAACCAGCACGCAAAAGATCACCAAAAGATAATTGCGTGCGGAATCACCTACCTCAAACAGGAATGGGAAAGGACACGGAGCAAGACTCCAGTTGCGCCGCGGTCGCACCGTCTTGAGCCGTCAACCAGGTCCTAAAGACAGCAGAACGCTCAACGGGTTTAGAAAATTGTTAACATAATAATAATGATGATAATAATAATAGAGACATAATAATAATAATAATAATAATAATAACATAATAGAATAATAATAATAATATAATAACAATAGCAATAATAATAGTAATGATAATAATAATTATAAATAATAATAATAACAATAATAATAATATTAATAATAAGAATAGCATAATAATAATAATAATAACAATAGTAGTATAATAATAACAGTATTATTAACTTAATAATAATAATAATAATATGATAATAATAATAATAATAATAATAATAATATAATAATATAATAATAATAATAACAATAATAATAATATAATAATAATAATATTATTATTATTATTTACATAATTATAATAATAACATATTAATATTTATAGTAATGATATAATAACTAACATATTAATAATAATAAAAAAAGAAAACATAATATCTTATTAGATAACTTAAAATAATAAAATAAAATAAAATAAAAAGAAAAACAGACATGCGTGGTGGAGGAGGTGCCGAACAGGGGCGCCAGAACGGGGAAGAAGAGGAAGAAAAATAAAGGGAAGAAGAAGGAGAGAATAGGAAGAGGAGAAGAAGTAGAAGATAAGAAGAAAAGAAGAAGAAGAGAAGAAGAAGAGGCAGGGGCGTGGTCCGGCGGAAGGTGCGGGTGAGCGGGTGAGGGAGAGAGCGCTGGCAGGGGAAGAAGAGGAAGAAAAAGAAAGGGAAGAAGAAGGAGAGAAGAGGAAGAGTAGAAGAAGGAGAAGAAGAGAAGAAGAAGAGGATAAGAAGAAAAGAAGAAGAAGAGAAGAAAAGCAGCAGGGGGGTTGTGCCGGCTGGGGGAGCAAGGGGAGGAGCAGGTCGGCCTGAGGTGGAGGTGTGGCTGATGTAGGTCCGGCGGGAGGTGCAGGAGCGGCGCAACAGAGGAAAAGTCCTGCGGGACATGGCTGGGGTGGAGGAGAAGAAGAGTGGGGAGAGGGGAGGGAGTGAGGCCGAGCGGGAGAAGGAGAGGAAGGAGAGAAGAAGAAAAGAATAAGAAGAGAAGGAAGAGAAATAAAAGAGAGAGAGAGAGTGGGTGGCGGCGGCTAGGGTTAGACATGGGGGGAAAAAATTCAACAATTTAAGATAAAATACTAATATTAAATATCATAATAATATTAGAAATAATAATATTGATAGTAATAATAATAATCAAAATCTTAAAAATAATAATCGCATCACAATAATAATGATAATGATAATATTAATAATAACAATAATAATAATAATAATAATATATTAGAAATAATAATAATAATATCATAATTATTATAAAGATAATAATAACGAAGATAATAATATAACAATAACAATAATAAAAGCATAAAATTAATAATAATAATAATAATAATAATAATAGTATCAATAATAATAACAATAACATAAATAATAATAAAACTGAAGTTAACATCTGTCGTTTGGTTTGTCCGCGCAACGGGCACCAAGCGTTGAAATGGCAAAGCTGCATGGCTTTTCCCATCCCCTACCCGTGCGTCGAGCGGCGCAAGGCCCGCGCGCGTGCACCGTTACCCCAACAGGCAACCCAAACCGGGTTCGGCTCATGATACAACCAAATAATTTAAATAAACCGGCAATTAATTTATGAAATAAAAATTTAAAATTAAACGTATACCTCAATAAAGTCCGGGCGTGACAATTCTCCCCACCATGAAAACTTTCCGCCCTCTGAAAGTCAGCTCAAAGCCTGATCAGAGAATAAAAATGGGTACTCCTGCTCAACCCATGACTTCTGCTCCCAAGTCTCGTGTTCATCATTCCCGTGCTGGCAAAGAACACGGACCAGAGGAATGGACTTTCCACGCAACACCTTTTCCTGAGAATCCACTATACACACTGGTCGCTCGACCATAGACAAGTCAGACTCTATCTCCAGCTCCTCCCAATTCAGCACATGCGACGGGTCGGGGTTGTACTTCATCTGTTGGGAGACATGAAATATGTCGTGAATCGACGTCAACTGCTAGGGAAATGCTAACCTGTATGCCACCTTGCCAATCCGCTCAAGAATTTCGAAAGGTCCGACATATCTCGGTGTCAGCTTCCCCTGTTTCCCCAAACGACGGTGACCCAAGCGAGGGGCCACTTTCAGGAACACTCTGTCCCCCACTGAAAACTCGAGGTCCCGCCGCCTCTGATCTGCATAAGACTTGTGGCGACTCTGAGCTGTCAACAACCGCTGCCTAATCAGCTTGACCTTCTCAGACGTCTCATGAACAAGACTCGGTCCCAAGAGCGAGCCCTCTCCTACCTCATCCCAACACAGAGGAGACCGACAAGGCCGTCCATAGGGCGCCTCAAAGGGTGTAATTCTGATGGAAGACTGGTAACTGTTATTGTAAGCAAACTCGACCAGCCCCAAATGGCTATCCCATGAGCCTCCAAAATCTAACACACAGGCTCGGAGCATGTCCTCCAGAATCTGATTCGCCCGCTCCGTCTGGCCATCGGTCTGAGGATGGTATGTCGTGCTCATCTTAATCTGCGACCCCAAAGCCTTCTGGAGGCCTCCCCAAAAACGAGTTGTAAAGCAGGGGTCCCTGTCAGAAACAATTGCCGACGGCACGCCATGAAGTCTGACCACCTCCTGAACATACAAGCGGCCCAGTTCCTCTACCTTCGCTATATCTCTGATCGGAATAAAGTGAGCAGACTTGGTCAAACGGTCAATCACCACCCAGATATCATTCCTCCCTCGATGTGTACGAGGCAAGTCAATGATGAAGTCCATGGCGACCTCATCCCACTTCCAGGTAAGAATGGGTAATGTCTGGAATAGGCCAGATGGTCTCTGATGCTCTGCTTTCACTTGCTGGCAGGTGTAACATCTGGATACAAAGTCGGCTATGTCACGTTTCATACCTGGCCACCAGAACTGACGGAGAACATCGTAATAGATCTTGGTGGTACCAGGATGGACGGCCCACTGAGATTGGTGGCTATCCTGCATCACCACCTTTCACAGAGACAATGGCACTACCGCACGGCCCTTGAAACATTTTGTCACGAACCGAATCGGGTCGTCATCCGAACTGACGCCCGACCCGGCCCACGACAAGGCCCGAAGGGAATTCCCGATCCCCACAGGCTGGCACAGGTGCCCGAGTATCAAAATAAACTTTGGGAACGATTTACCCGAGTGAATAAATGTAAAGCTGCCAACCAAAGTAGCACAAACAGAAATAAAGGTTACAGTCAAACATGTAGTTGACCAAACAAGTTTTTGGTTCACAAGTATCCAAAACCCAAATAACACTAAAACAAGATGACCAAAAACCAACCTAAGGACTGCCGCTCGGTGTGAGGACACCACCACTAAGCTACCACCAAAACGCCACGTAGGTAGTCCTGCTATCAACCTGAACCACTGCTCCCAAAAGCTGGACCCCTACCTGTATTAGAAGTAAACAAGTCTACTTTCACCCAAGGGTGTAAGTAGGTTGTGAGCAATCGCCCAGCAGGATATCACCAATAAACGATTCCACACACAACTATCAAAAGACAAACCAGTTGCAATGCTAAAATAAAGACAGAAAGAAGTGCAAAAGTAAAATGGTTTTCATAAAATGATTTAAAAGAAATGCAGTTCAAGATAAACACATTAAGATAGCAGTTCAAGTGACATATCACGTATCAGCATGCACGTAAGGTTACTGGTGGCACCAAGGGATGGGAAAGGCCCTATGGGTACTAGAACTAGTGGGATCCTAGAACTTCGTGTCTCGGTGAAACGTGGCTTAGGCGGCCACGACCCTCAGATAACGTGGCTTAGAAGGCCACGACCCTCAGAACACATGTCTTAGAAGGCCACGACCCTCAGATATCATATGTTTAGTTAGTGTTGCAGTCGTCAAACCTGCCAGTGAAACCGGGTCGGGTCATCTCCGGAACACTAGCTCACTAGTCCCAGTCTCCCCACCTAATACCTCGGCTTCGCTCCTTGTGCTCACCTAGAGATCAAAGTTCACATAACATGTCACATTAGCACTTCGAGCCAAACGGGTCACCTTCACACTGATATCCTCTTTGAAAAACACACACACACCAAAACATTTCTTTTTAAAAACTTAGACCACACTGCATACGCTTTAAAATAAACTAGACGCATAACTTAACGAAATCACTTTGTTATTTAAGAAATCCACTAAGAAAAATTATTTAACAGTTTTCAAACATGTCGCAAAAATTTTTAAAGGTTAAAAAGTCACCCAAAACCCCTTTCTATAATAAAACACATTCTGACATGCCAACACACAACCTGCGTCATCCGAACTCCCTGACTCACGCACTGCATAGTTTACAAATAATCATAAACAGCCAAAGTGAGTTTCCGTGATAAAAGAAAGGGACTTGCACCACATAAATGTACCACTGGAAAATAAAATGCGCATTTAAAAAGTAATTAGAACTAATTTGTCAATATGAAAACTAATTAGCAGGGTGATGAAAAATTAAACCAGCACCCAAAAGATCGCCAAAAGATAATTGAGTGCGGAATCACCTACCTCAAATAGGAACGAGAAAGGACACGGCGCAAGACTCCAGTTGCGCCGCGGTCGCACGGTCTTGAGCCGTCAACCAGGTCCTAAAGACAGCAGAACGCTCAACGGGTTTAGAAAATTGTTAACATAATAATAATGATGATAATAATAATAGCGATAACATAATAATAATAATAATAATAATAATAATAACATAATATAATAATAATAATAATATAATAACAATAGAAATAATAATAGTAATGATAATAATAATTATAAATAATAATAATAACAATAATAAAAATATTAATAATAATAATAGCATAATAATAATAATAATAATAAGAATAGTAGTATAATAATAATAGTATTATTAACATAATAATAATAATAATATGATAATAATAATAATAATAAAAATATAATAATAATAATAATAACAATATTAATAATAATAATAATAATAATATAATAATAATATTTTAATTATTATTTACATAATTATAATAATAACATATTAATATTTATAGTAATGATATAATAACTAATATATTAATAATAATAACAAAATAAAACATAATATCTTATTAGATAACTTAAAATAATAAAATAAAATAAAATAAAAAAAGAAAAAGAGACATGCGCGATGGAGGAGGTGCCGAACATGGGCGTCGGAATGGGGAAGAAGAGGAAGAAAAAGAAAGGGATGAAGAAGGAGAGAAGAGGAATAGGAGAAGAAGAAGAAGAAGAGAAGAAGAAGAGGCAGGGGCATGGTCCGACGGAAGGTGCGGGTGAGCGGGTGAGGGAGAGAGCTGCTGACAGGGGAATAAGAGGAAGAAAAAGAAAGGGAAGAAGAAGGAGAGAAGAGGAAGAGGAGAAGAATGAGAAGAAGAGAAGAAGAAGAGGAGAAGATGAAAAGAAGAAGAAGAGAAGAAAAGCAGCAGGGGGTTACGCCAGCTGGGGGTACAAGGGGAGCAGTAGGTCGGCCCGAGGTGGAGGCGTGGCCGATGTAGGTCCAGCCGGAGGTGCAGGAGCGGCGCAGCAGAGGAAAAGTCCAGCGGGGCGTGGCTGGGGTGGAGGAGAAGAAGAGTGGGGAGATGGGAGGGAGTGAGGATGCAGGAGCATGAGGGTGAGGCCGAGCGGAAGAAGGAGAGGAAGGAGAGAAGAAGAAAAGAATAAGAAGAGAAGGAAGAGAAATAAAAAAGAGAGAGAGAGAGGGGGGGTGGCGGGGCTAGGGTTAGACATGGGGGAAAAAATTCAACAATTTAAGATAAAATACTAATATTAAATATCATAATAATATTAGAAATAATTATATTGATAGTAATAATAATAATCAAAATCTTAAAAATAATAATCGCATCACAATTATAATGATAATAATAATAATAATAATAATAATAATAATATATTAGCAATAATAATAATAATATCATAATAATTATAAAGATAATAATAACGATGATATTAATATAATAATAACAATAATAAAAGCATAAAATTATTAATAATAATAATAATAATTGTATCAATAATAATAACAATAACATAAATAATAATAAAACTGAAGTTAACATCTGTCGTTTGGTTTGTCCGCGCAACGGGCACCGAGCGTTGAAATGGAAAAGCTGCATGGCTTTTCCCATCCCCTACCCGTGCGTCGAGCGGCGCAAGGCCCGCGCGCGCGCACCGTTACCCCAACGGGCAACCCAAACCGGGTTCGGCTCATGATACAACCAAATAATTTAAATAAACCGGCAATTAATTTATGAAATAAAAATTTAAAATTAAACGTATACCTCAATAAAGTCCGGGCGTGACAATTACGGTTGGTATTAGAGTGAGATTTATATAACGTGGATATTATGATATTTTTTAGACATATAATATTAATAGTTATGGATATCATAATGGGTTTATATGTTTATGGTTTCTAAAGAGTTCAAAGTATTAGAAAACCAATTTAATTTTTTAATTGATATACGCATAAGATGATTAAGATTGTTTTATGATACATTTTATTTGGTCGAGGTATATGAAACCTATAGGTTTAACAGGATTTACTTTTCATGATATAGTGCATCTAAATTTTCATATATATGTTTAATGGTTTATAAAACCATAATTATTTATATAATACTTAACATTATTTTGATGATTGGACATATTATTTATCAAGTAGATAACCATGTGATTGAAAATTGATTTTTTAAGTGATTAATGTTATTTCTAGAGAGGTTCATTATTTAGGTAATTATTATCATTATTAAAAATATAATATTATGGTTTTTTATTTGAAAATAATGGTTCAAACATTAATTTGGTATAATTTATGATTTTTATGTGTCTTTATATTGATAACAGATAAATATGTAAATGATTATCACATTTTCGAGGTTATATGATTAGGGGACATACATTTTTGTATATTTAAATATATGAGAGACTAATGTATTTTGATAATAAATATTAAATTAACAATTGGATGAATATATGATAAAATGTTTCAAATTTATGTGGTATGAAACATGTTTGGAATGTTTTGAATAATTTAATGGTTGGTAATTTATCAAATGATCTAAATTGAACTTTGGGTGTTATTGTTGAATAATTAGATATTAAAATGAATATTTATTAATATGGGAATTTATCATACCTTATTTAAACCTTTTTCACATATAAATATTTGACAAAAAACATAACATTATTTTTTAAATTTATATGATCCATTATATTCTAATTTTTGTACTTCATGAATAAAAAAATCTCCATATACACTACTCATTTAGAGAGATGGTGAGATTGAGAAAATTCATTAGAGGATGAAATAAATCATTCCATGATATTATATTTCTTTATGTACATATTTTAGATATTAAAACAAATCCCCAAATTTTAAAACATGATACAAAAAATATGATTCTTTTTTCATTTCTAATCAACTGATTTCCTTTTTCACACTATTTTGTTCTATTGTTTTGGGGTCACTAAATTTATAATCATCATTAAATTCCATGTGGTCAATGATATCAGTCACACTCAGTCATTCTCTAAACATTTTAGTTTCTCCTATGTCTATATTTTCACTTCACACTAGCATTCACCAATTTTAAAACCTATCCATGTGTTATTCCAAATGATCGCCATATTTCCCATTCCATATCTTTGAAAGGATATTTTATTAATCCTTTTTTTAATTTTGGTTATCAAGAAATATATTTTCAACTTTCAAGCTCTATATTTCTTGAAATGTGATATAATTTTAATGATTAAATTTATTGAAGGTGGATAATTTAATATCCTATTATTTATAAATAATTAAAATGTTTGACCTCATTCAATATACACAACACTGTTCTTAAACGAACAACAAAATATAATTATTTTAATATGACTCCAATAACCTAGACTTAAAATTTCTGGGTATGAATAATATTAAATTGTTTATTAAATATATATAGGTTTCTTAATATATAAATATGTATTTTAAAATTCATTGTGTATAATCACTCAATTTTTAGTAA
Source organism: Viscum album (assembly GCA_963277665.1). Taxonomy (NCBI): domain Eukaryota; kingdom Viridiplantae; phylum Streptophyta; class Magnoliopsida; order Santalales; family Viscaceae; genus Viscum; species Viscum album. The sequence continues at coordinate 523,741,676 of OY728160.1, forward strand.
TGTAACTTTACATTCAAAATTATGTTTTCTTAAAAAAAATGTATTCAATGATTTTTAGAGGAAATTTTTTAATTATTTTCATAAAAATTAATAAATTTTATTTGGTTAACACTACTCCATTTTATAAATCAATATTTCAAGAATTATTTTGACGTTTTTTCAAATTTTTTTAAATATTGATGTCCGAATAAATAGTCTAAAATAATATCTTTTTATTGAAAATCCTATTTTTGTTTCAACACTTTACAAATATATATTTAATTTTAAAATAGTTTATATGAAAAATTATATTTATTATATTATTAATAGTTTGGTTGATTTCATTGGGATAAATTTTATTGTTAAATTTGTTATAATGTCATTTTGGAAGTAAAATTTCAATTTTTGAAAAGCATGTTGTTTCTATGTTTTTATGGATGAATAATATATTATATTTCACAACTTGTGTGGATTTATTACATAAAATGTATTTAATATTTACAATCATGATATTAAAATTCAGAAAATAAACCATTTTAGGCATTATGAATGATAATTTTAGAAAATTTTGTTACCATGTTAAAGGTAAATAAGAGTAAATTAGGGGTAAGTATAATGATATAATTACTAAAAAGTAACCCGAAAACATTCGATAATTTTATTGGATGGTTATATTTTTTTCATAATCATCTTAAATTGAAATATAAAAATTTTAACTTCTATTCCAAAATGATTTGAATTTTTTTATTATTTAATATAAATCATTTTAAAGAAAAAATCACACACCTAGGTTTTTTATCTTAAAATTTTTGACATAGGGATATAATCTAATAATTTTGGATATAAAATTATTTAAAAGAATAATATTTTTATATTATATTAATTAATTTTATATATTCTGTGATGAAATAATTTTATTTAATGATTGAACAACGTTGACACATTATTCATTTACATGATATAAAAATAAACAAATAAAACAATGAAAAAATATTTCATTTCATATAACTTTAATGAATTATTATTTTTCAATAATATTTTATTTAAATATATAAATTTATTAATTTTAAATTTATTAAATTCTAATTGTTGAGTCAATAAGGTTTTCCTTATGACTTTTCCATTCCTTCTTGTTTTGAGAATCATAAACCCCTTATACTTAAGAAAATATATATTTTACCTCCATAAGGAAAATTTTCTTCCATAAGTAAATCTACCCTAACCTAGATTTTGTTATACGTAGCAATATTTTTACTTAAGTACAAAAACCGGATTCTTAACCAAAATCCCGGAATCATATAATGAAAGGTATTGGAGTATTCTGTTCCAAGGATCCAAATTCTGGATGTGAACTATAATGAAGTTCCACTCCGAATTATGGATATGAAATTTCATGAGTTAGACTATGAACTCTTAAGTAGTTTGACTCCGAACTCTTAAGTAGTTCGACTCCAAACTCTTATGTAGTTCGACTCTAAACACTTATGAAGTTCGACTCCGAACATTCATGAGTTCGACTCCGAACTCTTAAGTAGTTCGACTCCGAACTCTTAAGTAGTTCGACTCCGAACTCTTATGAAGTTCGACTCCGAACATTCATGATTTCACCTCCCATATCTTAAGTAGTTAGACTCCGAACCCTTTTGATGTTCGACTCTGAACTTTTACTAGTTTGACTTCGAACTCTGCATGTTCAAATTCCGAAATCTGGTGAATCCAAACTCATAATTTCTTTAGAAATTCAGACTCTGAACTTCTACAAATTTCTGGTTCCGAATTCGTATAAAACTGAATCCGAACATTTCTTTTTATAGACTGAGAATTTCATTTTGGTTAGACTCTGAACTTTTAATTTTCATACACTTCAAACTTAGTATGTCTTTTCCTTACAAATTCTCCATTACAAAATGATGTTGTGGATTTAGTTATATGTCGTTTGTTATTAAACGATGTCATCTATACTATTTCAAACAAACCGTTGGTTGAGTTACACGTGTACAGGTCCCTCTGAATATTTAGGATAATATGACCATTGGTGAGGGGTATGATAAAAACAATAAATAGGAGCTCATTTGAAAGAGCTCAATAACGATTTGATCAATCTAGAGACCAGACGCTATTATGTTGATTTCTAGAGAGAGAATATTTTCATGCTTAGTGCATACTGAACCACTCGTTCAGATTTCTTCATGCGACACCGAATGTTGTTGATTACATTGCAGGGCTTTCGGGTATAGGAAGACAGAGGTGCCGACTCCCTTAAATTTCGAGGGCTTCTTGCTGATGAAGATAGAGGTTCCAACTAACCATGAAGTTGAGGTCTTGCTGGGATAGCAAGACTGAGACTCTGATATTCGTATCAAGGGATTACCCTGGTGTGGGTAAGACAGACTTTCGTGAAAGTATAAATCAAGGGACCTTTATCCATGGTTGTTGGATACCCTTATCTTTGGGTTAAAAGAGTTATTGTTTGTTGCTTGTAGTTGTACTACTTGTTTTTCTGCATTATATTGTATTGTAAGAAATGTATAAAATTCTTGTATTTCCTTACACTAGTACTCTGATTCATTTAGATTCTATATGCTTTAAGGTAGAATCTCATATTATAATCCTTGGTTAAGTTTCAATTTTCGGATCCATATATCTAGAACCTATTATTCAGAATCACTTTCCTGATTCAAGCATGTGTGTGCAATTAGAAGTTTGTAACTTCATTCCTTATTCCAATTTCCAATTGGAGTTAGAGGTGTTGTGAATCTTCTTAGTTTAACATTGTTAAACTTAGATCTTTCCTTGCTTAAATAAATTTTTAAAGTGTACAATTCACCCCCCTCTTGTATATTGAGCACATACATCATTATTTAGATCCTACAATTGGTATCAGAGCTGGTCTCTAAAATACTTATACTCACATATAAGTTTTTCTTGCCCACTTTTTTTTAAATCTTCATCCTTGCTTAAAATTACTTTGTTCATTATTAATTTTCTCATTCCGAACATTGTTGTTACGAAATTTTTCTACTAAAAAATTTTGTTGCCGAAGATTTTCTTAGAATGGAAGGAATCAATGTTGGATCTATTGACAATCTAAATCCTACAAGAACACAAATTTTTGATGGGAATGATTATGAGTAATGGATAGATCGTATGAAGACTTTCATTATCAATGCAGGAGTGGATAATTTTGTTATGCATACTGGTGATTATAAAATTCCTGATAAGGAAGTAAGAACTCTAATTAACCAGGAAAATCATGAATATCAAATCAATTATAAGGTACACAATACCTTACTATCTTCAATGACTAGAAATATATACAGCCAAATTTCTTTTTGTGAAGCAGCTAATTGTATCTGGAAGATGTTAGAGGATACACACTTTGGCACTTCTAAAGTGATTGAAACTAGGAGAGCAATGCTTAGAGCTGAATACCATGGCATCAATTTTCTTTATGGTGAAAAAATTGGTAAAGTTCAATAGATATTTATGACTATATTGAACACTATTCAGTCTATGGGAGAGAAAGGTCTGGATGATGAATCACTTGTGGATAAGATAATTGATATTATTCCCAATGAGTGGGAATCCAAATGAACAGATAGTGATGAGAATAGGAATGTTACTCAAATTTCATTAGAAGAACTATTTGGAACACTTCTCCAACATGAGACATGAATGAGAGGAGATGCTAACAACATCAAGAAGAAGAACGGAAATGGTAATGTTGCTTTCCCTAAAACATCAAATGATATGAAATCCAAGATTCTTGAGAGAGTAACCAGATCCAAGTCTAAGAAAGTTATCATCCAATCCAAATCTAGTGAGAGTGAAGTCTCTGAAAATGAGTTAGCAAATCTTTCTCAAAGAATGAACAAGATAGCTGGCCAGAGAAATTTACAATCTAAGTATAATAAAAAGGAAAGTAAGGATAGAAATGATGGAAAAGTTACTTTTTATGAATGCAAGAGAGCTGGACATATTAGACCGAATTTCCCTTTGCTCAAAAAGAAAGAAAGGAATGAAAGGAATTCTGAATGGAACAGAAAGAAGTATTATAAATTCAATGCTAAGAAAGTTCTGAAAGCTAATTTCACCTAGATTTCCAGTGGTGGTGACTCTTCAGATTAATCTTCTAATTATGAATCTTCAGGACAATATAATCTTGGTCTTATAGCCAGATTATCTATTAACTATCATTTCTTTATGGCTATGGTAAGAAATTATGAATCATTGACCAATGTTTCTCTAAATTATAATGATAGATATATTATAACTCTTCAGATGAAGAATCCTCTTCTGATGAAGAAAATACTCTACCTACCTATGATGAAGTTTCTAGGTTTTCTGAACTTCTTGAGATTGAGAATTCCAAACTCAATAAAAAACAAGATAAGGAAAACTCAAGGAATAATATTCTTAAAAAAGAAATATCGGATCTTACTAATGATCTTGATAGGAGATATTCTGATTTTATAATTATTTAAAAAAATCTAAAGGAAGTGAGTTCTGAGAAGACAAAACTCTCTAAATAATTAGAAGAATTAATTTTTAAGAAAAGTGTTTTCGAGCCTAGATCTAATTCTAAATATATTGATTTTGAAGATAAAAACATGGTTATAAAACTAATGTCTGAAATTTTTTCTTTAAAAAAATTGTTTACCAAACTTTACCCATTGTAAAGAAAATTTTGATAAAATGTATTCTCAAATATGACCATTAAGAAACAAATCCGGATTTGGTTATACTCATGCAAAACAAAAATTAATAACAACTAAATTGTTTCACAAAGTGCCCCATTTTGTACCAAGAATCAATGTGGTGGTCACTAGGCAAATAATTTCTCTTTGAACAAAACCCAATCTCTAGGTTTTCATAAGGCTTATTTTTCTAAGAAGACGTGGGTACCAAAAATCATGTTATTTGGAAATCTCAGATCTAAACTAGTTGGGTTTCTGAAAATCTAATTATTTTATTGTTTTGGAGGAAGATAAAAAAAGTACCAACAACAATACATGGTACATGAATAGTGGATGTTCCTGGCTCATGACTGGTAACAAAAGATATTTTCAAAACATTATCAAGACAAAAGGAGGAAAAGTAACATTCAGAGATAATGCTCAGGGAGAAATTGTTGGTATAGGTAATATTGTTCATCTTGGTAAAACTTTGATTTCAAACGTTTTATTTGTTAAGGGTCTTAATAAAAACCTCATTAGCATAAGTCAGTTATGTTATGAAGGATACCTTGTGAATTTTAGGAATGAAAAGTGCTTAGTTCACAATTCCAATGAAGAATTTATTCTCTCAGCAAATAGGAAAGATAATGTTTACACTTTGAACGTAGAAGACCTTAGGATCCATGATTTAACTTTCTATAGTGCAAAGGAAGATCATTCTTGGTTATAGAATAGAAGATTAGGTCATTGTAACCTTATGATCTTATGTAAACTCTATAAGAAGAAATAAGTTAAGGACATACCAGAGCTTAGATTTTATTCTTCTAAAGTTTGTGATCCTTGTCAATATGGAAAGAAACATAAATCTAGTTTTAAATCAATTAGTGAAGTCTCAACAATTGATGCATTACAGTTGGTGGACATGGATCTTTTTGGTCTAACACAACCTGGAAGAATTGGAGTAAAATACTATGTGTTCGTTCTAGTTGATGATTACACTATATTTAGATGGGTCTACATTCTAGAAAAGTGGTCTGAAGCATTTTCTTATTTCAACAATTTTAGAGCCAAAGTTAAAATAATAAAAATATTCCACTGAAAAATATTCATAGTGATGATGGAGGAGAATTTCAAAATTCTGTTTTGAAAACTTTTATAGTAGAACGGTTATTACTCACAACTTTTCAGCACCAAGAACTCTTCAAAAAAATTGTTTAGTTGAAAGAAGAAATATAATTCATCAAGAAATAACAATAACCATGTTTATTGAATATTCTATAGCTAGAAATTTCTGGGATGAAGCTGTATATAATGCTTGATATACTATAAATAGAGTTTTGATTAGACCATTTCTTAATAAAAATCCTTATGAGTTATTGAATGGTAGAAAACCTAGAATTTCATACTTCAAGGGTTTTGGTTGCAAGGTATTCATCCTAAATACTAAATATAATCTTCACAAATTCACACCAAAAAATGATGAAGGAATTTTCTTAGGCTACTCTACAACTTCTAAGGCTAATAGAGTTTTCAATAAAAATACTTGTACTGTTGAAGAAACAGTGCATGTAAAATTTGATGAATCTGATCCTTTTGTTTTTAAATCGTCCCAACCAAAATCCTATGATGTGTTCTCAAAAATTTATTATCAACCATTGGTAGAAAATCCTTCTAAAAAGGAAAATGTTCAAGAAGAAACTTCTGAAACATTTACCTCAGAAGACATTCTACCCTATGTTGATGAACAAGTTTTACAAAACACAAATCAGGTGTTTCTTAAGAATCATCCCAGTGATAGCATCATTGGTGATGTAAATGGACATTTAAGGACTAGATGTTTCTTCATAAATGAAGTAGAACATCTAGCATTTCATTCCCAATTAGAACCAAGAAGCACTGATGAAGCCATAGGTGACGATGATTGGATCAAAGCCATGAAAGATAAACTAAATGAATTTAAAAGGAATAAAGTCTGGTCCTTGGTTGAAAGTCCTAAAGAAACTTCTGTTATTGGAGTAAAATTGGTCTTAAGAAACAAATGTGATGAAAATGGAGTCATTTTAAAAAAATAAACCAAGATTAGTTTCTAAACACTATAATCAGCAAAATTGAATAGACTATGAAGAAACATGTGCTCCAGTAGCTAGACTTGAATAAATTCGTATTTTACTTGACTTTGCAGCATTCATTACTTTTTAAAATTTTCAAATGGATGTGAAATGTGATTTCCTTAATAGTTATGTTCAAGAGGAAGTTTTCGTTGAACAATATCATGGCTTTGAAGATATAAAACAACATGATCATGTTTTTAGATTTACCAAAGATTTGTATGTCCTTAAACAAGCCCCACGAGCTTGGTATGATAGGCTTATATGATTTTTGCTTCAAAATAACTATGTTAAGGGAAATGAAGATCCAACTCTCTTTATAAATAAAGATAAGAAAAATGGTTTGATTGTTCAGATTTATGTTGATGACATCATATTCGGTTCAACTCAGCAATCTTTAACTAATTATTTTGAATGTCTAATGAAATCTAAGTTTTAATTGAGTATGATGGGTGAGTAATCAATTTTCCTTGGTTTTAAATTTTCTCACAGACCAGAAGGAACCTATATATCTCAACATAAGTATATTAAAGATATTCGTAAAAAGTATGGTAATGAAAACACTAAGAGTATATGCACTCCAATCGATACCTCAAACTCTCTAGATCATGATGAAGCTAGGAAACTAGTAGATCATGCATCTTTTATAGGTATGATAGGAAGCCTACTATACTTGATAGCTAGTCCACCAGACTTGATGTTTTTAGTGTGCTTGTGTGCGAGATATCAATATAATCCTAAGGAATCTCACTTAAAGGATGAAAAGGGTATTTTTCTCTAGCTAAAGGGAACCATGAATCTAGGATTATTTTATACTTCATGAAATGATTTTTTATTATAAAGTTTTCCAGATGATGAATTTGGTGGATATAGAGTTGATAGAAATAGTACATCTAGAACTTGTTATTTCTTAGGAGATTTATTTGTTTCTTGGTCATGCAAGAAGCAACATTCTATAACCCTTTCCACTGCTCAAGCAGAATATGTAGCAGCCGGAAGTTGATGTGATCAAGTGTTGTGGATGCCACACACACTCACATAATATGGCCTGAGTTTTTCTAAGACACAAATTTTGTGTGATAACACAAGTGACATTTCCCTATGTAAGAACCATGCACATCACTCTCGTGCAAAACACATATATATTAGGCATCACTTTCTTAGGGATCACAAACTTAAAGGAGATATCATTCATCAGTTTATCGGAACGCAAGATCAACTTGCTGATATTTTTGCAAAATATTTACCCTCTGAGTGATTTGAATAAATTAAACAAAAGTTAAGAATGATAACCGTAATGTAATCATTATTCATTAACTTCTTGTAGAATAATTCTCCTAACAGTAATAAACTCATTTTCATATAGGCAGCACATTTGATTGTTAGTATAACTAAAATTTTTGTAATCTTTTTTTCAAACTTTTTGTAACTAGAATTTTCGTAGTCAGTTTTTTTTCAATCTTTCCGGAATTATAATTTCCAGAATGCAAATTTTCGGAATGGAAACTTCTGGAATGATAATTTCCGGAACGGAATTTTCAGAATATTAATTTATGAAATGAAAATTCTCAGAATGATAATTTCCGAAATCAAAATTTCCGGAATGGAAATTTCTGGGATCTAGAACTTTTGTAGTCGGATTTTCGTACTGGAACATTCGTAATATAATTTTCGTAATGAACATTCATAATAAGTTTTTTTAAGAATATTACCAATTACAACAATCTTTATAGCCAATCTGAAAGATATGATTTTCTTAATTAAGTTTTCATAATCATATTTTTGCATGATGGTATCTTCATGTTTTTAAAAAAATAATTCGGATTCTGGTTTTCCTTAAATCTGAATGTTTTCTTTAAAACCTCAAAATATTGGAGTCATGCTCTTCCTTGTGGCAATGTTCTCAACCGTCAGATCATATTAAAAATATTTTCAACCATTAGATGGACTTAGGAAGACCAATGGTCACCTCCATCGCCTATATAAAGGGGACCCCAGGACTCTTCCCACATCGGTTTTTCAAAGCTTTCATGTCTTGAAGACCTGGTTCTCTTCTTAAGATAGGATCTGATCTTTGCAAAGCCATTCCGAATCTTTGAGATTTCTTCACTCCGAATGTCTGTTGAAGCAACATCTCATGAAATGTCAACTTCAAATCCAATCTAAAAGTGGTTAGTCTTCCGGGAAAGGTTGGTGCATCCGGATTTTTACAAGCATTATTCTATTATAACAAAGAATATCAGGTTGAATGGCTGGGAAGATATATGCTTGTTTAAGTCAGAGAAACAGGATCCGGTTTATACTGATTTGCTGATCGAGTTCTATGAGTCTATTTCCTTCCATATGGAAGATGGAATAGAGTGGATTTCATTGAAGTCTTATGGGATGACTTATAAGCTATCCCACACCAAGGCCGCGATCTTGGTTGGTTTGTCCTAGGAGGGGGAAGCTGGGCTTTTCTCACATAAGCTTCCAGATGAACAAGGAATATTCAACAAGGTGAAGGACTTAAAATTCCTTGGACTTAAGGATGCTACAACTGATAAAATTTCTCATCTCACTCTGAACAATAAGATTCTACAGCTCTGGGTACAAGTTTTTCTTGTACCAAGAAGAGGTGACAAAGATAATTTGCTGAAAAGTAATATATATGTCTTAGATTTCTTTGTAAAACTAAGAAGGATAAATTTGATGAGGAATGTCTTGATTATGATCAAGAACATCAAAGAAGGAAATTTGAGAGCTCAAATAATTATTTACCATGCCTTACTATCTAAGGTGATAGTACGGTTCTTAGAATCATTTATGGTTGCATGAAAATCAAAAGTCAGGAATTTTAAGCATATGCTGGTAAGTGATGAAACACTGAAGAGGATGAAGATGGGTTATTCTAGTGAATCCGGATAATTCTACCCTCTGTCTAAGGAAGAGGTTGAGGCAGATCAGAAAGATACACATACTCCAGAACCATCCAAAAAGGAAAGGAAGAAGAGGAAGGTTAAGGAAGTGGTTGTTGATAATGAAAACCCCAAGGCTAAGGAAACTCAGTCTGCTCCCCCCAAACCGAAGAAGCAGAAATCATATACAGATAAAGTGGCAGCCAAGTGGAGGGAAGATAAAGAGAAGAGGAAAGAAGGGGATCCACAGTTCGTATTGGACCCTGGAGAGGCTAAGGCCTTAAAATAAAGAGATGAAAAAGAGTTAGAGAAGCGGGAAAAAGAAAAGAATATGAAAAAGAAGTTGTCTGAAGCTGAAGTGGTGCAATATTTTCTCAAAGCTACATAGTTAGCTTCTTCAATGCCTTCCATTCTGGAAACATTCAGTGATGAACCTTCTTTACCAGAAACTAGAGCTTAGATCTATGCCACTCCGAAAAAATCCAAGGGTAAATAACTAGTTGAAGAAGCTGAAAAATAAGTTGTTGAAGAAGATTAAGAAGAAGACGGAAGTGAAGATTTGGATGCCCTGATTAAACAAGTAGAGGATTATAAAGATAAGGCAGAATACACAAAGTTAGTAACTCTAGGAAAGGGAGATGTGGAAGGTAGTAAGAATGATGATAATCAACAGTAAGAGGAAGAAAAAAAATGTCTTGTATGATGAGAATGAATCCTATGAGAGGAGTGGTCTTGAGGAAGGACATGAAAAGGAGAAAATAGATGAAGACCAGATTATTCATGTTTCTGAATATGAGGAAGTATCTCCTGATGAGGAACCAATTCTGAAAGCTGTTAAGAGGAAGCATGTTCTCATGGAGAAACCTATAAAAGATGTCATTGGGAAGAAAGAGGTTGGTGGTACCTCTAGAAGAAAGCTAGTTCAAGCTGAAGAAGATTAATCTCCAAGAAAAGTTTCTGAATCGGAGTCATCAGCACAATGTCATGATTTTATTTTTGAGTCTTTGAAAATGTTGGTGGACGTCATTCCAATATTTCACACCATTGACACTAGATGTCAAATGCTTCAACTAAGCCAAAACCAAAAATTATAGACACTATCCATGCTAATGGAAAAGTGTGTGAAGATATAATCGGAATAAAAAATATTCTTTATCGATTATGATGTGCATAGAATGTCTCACAGTAATGTAACAAAATGGTCTAGGAGAGTTGATGAAGACATAGTGCAGTTTGAATATTTCCAGGATGAAGTTCAAAATTCCTTTGACATAGAGGATAAACAGCATAAGGATATATATGAAAAGCTGGCCCAAGAGAAAAATTCTTGGAATCAACAGATCAGGGACCTGAATGGGAAGCTTAACTCAGTATCTTAGAATTAGAAAAGTCAAAGAGATATCCAGATTGAGTTTAAGGAGAAGTTGGAAAATCAAGATGAATTAATAAAGATGTAGAAAGAATCCTTGGAGGCTCAGGAAGAATCATTAAATGTCCATGAAAAAAAGGTAAAAGTCTTGGAGATGCAAGTTGAGGAAGACCAAGGAGACATGAAGAAGCTCAAAACCTTGTTAAAGAAGCTCATCCCAAAGCAAAAGGATGAAAAATTAACTCACTCTGATTCTTTGGTTGTATTTTTCTTTCCTTGTAATTTTTTTTACAAACTCTAATGAAATGTTGTTTGAATTATTGTATATTGTAGTGTTATTACTAACCATTCTAGTACCATATTTTCCATTCCTTTAAATTATTTTTGAAAATCACAAAGGGGGAGAAGAAAAATGAACTACTACTAAGGGGGAGAAGGTAAAAGAACCACTAAAAAGATGAGAAAGAAAATTTTAAAATATCTTTAAAGTAAGAGGGGTTTCTGACTTTGAAGTTTTTCATTCCCATGATAATGAAAAACCCACTCCGGAAACTCAAAATACAATCCTTAGAGTTTCAATGCCTAAGGGGGAAGTTAGTTGAATTCACATTCATCCATGAACAAAGGGAGATAAGTTTTAATTTCAAAGTCTATTGATATTTTTCAATGTCCTTATATTCTTTTTTGTAAGGATGTTTGTGCTTTCAAAAAATGGGGACATTGTTGAGTTAATAAAGCTTCCCTTATGACTTTTCCATTCCATCGTGTTTTGAAATTCACAAACACCTTACAGTTAAGAAAATGTATATTTTACCTCCATAAGGAAAATTTTCTTCAATAAGGAAATCTACCCTAACCTATATTTTCTTATACATAGAAATATTTTTTCTTAAGTACAAAAACTAGATTCTTAACAAAAATATCAGAACCATATAATGAAAAGTATTGGAGTATTCTGTTCCTAGTATCCGAATTGTGGATTTGAACTATAATGATGTTCCACTCCAAATTATGGATACGAACTTTCATGAGTTAGACTCCAAACTCTTAAGTAGATCGAATCTGAAATCTTATGAAGTTCGACTCCGAACTCTTAAGTAGTTTGACTACGAACTCTTAAGTTGTTCGACTCCGAACTCTTATGAAGTTTCGACTCCGAACATTCATGAGTTCGACTCTGAACTCTTAAGTAGTCCGACTCTGAAAACTTAAGTATTTCGACTCTGAACTCTAATGATGTTCGACTCCGAACATTCATGAGTTAGGCTCCGAACTCTTAAGTAGTTCGACTCTGAAACCTTATGAAGTTAGACTCCAAACTTTTACTAGTTTGACTTTGAACTCTGCATGTTCAGATTCTGAAATCTGGTGAAACTAGACTCCAAATTTCCTTATAAATAAGGACCCCGGACTTCTATAGATTTCTTGTTCTGAATTCTTATAAAACAGAATCCGAACATTTCTTTTATGGACTCCTAATTTCATTTTGGTTAGACTCCAAACATTTAATTTGATTACACTCCGATCATATTATGTCTTTGGATTACAAATGCTCTATTACAAAACTATGTCATGAATTTAGTTATACATGGTTTCTTATAAAATTATGTCATCTATTCTGTTTCAAACTAACTGTTGGTTGAGTTACATGTATACAGGTCCCTCCGAATTTTAAGGAAAATATGGTCGTTGGAGAGGGGGCAGACCGAGCCTATAAATAGGATCTCATTTGAAAGATCTCAACAACGATTTGATCAATCTAGAGACCACACACTATTGAGGTGAGTTCTATAGATATAATATTTTCATGCTTAGTGCGTACTGAACCGCTCATTCAGATTTCTTCGTGCGACTCCGAATGTTGGTGATTACACTCGAGAGCTTCCGGGGAAAGGAAGACAGAGGTGCCGACTTCCTTGAAGTTTGAGGCCTTCCTTGCTGGGGAAGATAGAGGTTCCCACTAACCATGAAGTTGAGGGCTTGCGAGGATAGCAAGACAGAGACTCTGATCATCGTATCGAGGTCTTACCCTAGTGTGGGTAAGACAGACTTGCTTGAAAGTTTAAATCAAGGTACCTTTATCCATGGTTGTTTGATACCCTTCTCTTAGGGTTAAAAGATTTATTGTTTGTTACTTGTAGTTATACTACTTATTTTTCCACTGCATATTGTATTGTAAGGAAAGTATAACATTCTTGTATTTCGTAACACATTTACTCGGATTCATTTAGGTTCTATATGCTTTAAGGTAGAATCTCATATTGTAATCTTCGGTTATGTATCAATTTATGGATCCATATACCTAGAACCTATTATTCGGAATCACTTTCCTGATTCAAGCAAGTGTGTATAATTTTAAGTTTGTATCTTCATTCCTTATTCCAATTTCCAATTGGAGTTAGAGGTGTTGTGAATATGCTTAGTTTAACATTGTTAAACTTAGATCTTTCCTTGCTTAAGGAAATTTTTAAAGTCTACAATTCACCCCCCCCCCCTTGTATATTGAGAATCTACATCATTATTCTGATCGTACACAAATTTCATTTTCCCCATGAATTTTTTAGTGGTAAATTTATCGAATAATTACAAAAATGATATTTATTTTATTTTATTATAAATAATATTTCATTAATTGATTTAGAATTATTTAAAATATTGTGATAATCCATGTGATATAGATATAGTTTAAAATCAAAATCAATGTCCAATTATAGGAAAATGTTCACTTAATGGTATATATTATGACTTGTAAATAGTAAAAATATAATAATAATGATAGTTATCAAAAACACTAATGACTTGTTAAACCTAAATGATAAGGGATAATACATCATAAAAAAATTTCTTTTTTGATAATGAGGATTCAGACTCAGTGTCATATTTTCTTCAAATCATAACTATTTTAAGTATTTTAAACATGGAAAATAATTTATATTAACTTGATAAATTAAGAAACTCTTAGAATGTCCATTCCATATCTTTGAAAGGGAACCTCCACTTCTCCTTCCTTCACGCATCACAAACAATTTTTTTCATCAAAACCATACAAAAACAACTTCCTAAAATATATTTTCATATTCAATATGTATTATTTTTGTCATAATACGAACCATACAGTGCTTAAGGTTCATTGCGATGGAGGTTGTCTGGGGAATAGGTTTATATTTGAACCAAATTTTTTGTTCTATTTATTCTTCTAACTCATTCAATTATTTTGAAAATTTTATTTAATTAAAATTTAAGTGTAAAATAAATAATAATATTTTTTATGTGAGTGGAATAAAAATATCCATCTAATCTTATAGAAAATGGGATACAAAACTATCATTCATGTATAATTTAGACTAAAATATCATTATCATGTGGAATTAATTTCTCATATCAGGATAATTCACTATAATAAGATGTATTTTATTATTATATATGATATTCTTGAGATAATAATCATTCTAAAATTACAATATATTATATACTCTATTATCATTCAACACATTGAAAAATGTCAATGTTGTTTATGTGTTTATGTGGAAAACCTCCTCCACAAAGTGATGTGAATCATATTCCATCCTCACATCATATGGATCGAATATATTTGTTTTTTTATATAAATAATTTTGTATTTATGAAATAATTATCATTCTATGAATTTTAAATTATACATATATTATTTCCATCATAATCGTTGGAAAACTGAAATGTTACTCATGCATATGTATGACTTACCATCTACATGATTGTAACATATTTAATTTTACCTCACCATCATTATATGATTGGTTTAAAATAATAAATTATGTAAAAAATTATTATTATTTCCTCATTATTATTCTACATATGATTTAATGATGAAATATTTTACCATATTCAACCTATTGAAGTCAATTTGTATATATGGTCCAAATAATTTCATAACATCTAACATGAACATTATGGATTAATTATGTGAGTATAACTGTTATTAAATAAAATGAAAATTATAATGGGAATGAAAATGTTTCTAAAACATTTAAATAATTCAAATATGTATATTATAATGGACTTCATGCTCATAAATGGATCTTCTTGACTTGTGGTAGAGGATTTCGTCTAAATATCCATAGAGTAATTCATATTCTAATTTTTTGAAACTATATTATTTTATATGGTATATTCAATTATCATTTTAAATTTATTATCCTTAACCATTATTAATTCATGTTATTTATTACATTTAAAATTATCTCCTCTAAGGGGATTTCATTTTGATGTTACCTTATTATAAAAGGTTACTTAACTAAATTTCCATTCATTTGATTTTACTTCTACATTATTGACATTACTATGAAATTATTATTTAACAATTGATCTCTATTGTTTTTTAATCTATATTTAAAATTTTTTATGTGGAAAAATATTTATGTACTTATTTTCACATAGTCGCATCATTGAATAATTATCACTTAAAAATATACAATCATTATAAGGGTTTTATTTTCATCCATGTAATTTTAATGAGACATGAATCATGTTATACACCATATATTCATTATATGTTGTACTTATTACCTCATTAATATGTTTTGAAAAAATAAACCATTTAAATCATGGGATTTATAAAGCCATATCACATCATTACTTTTGATGAATTTTTTTCCAAAGATAACAAAGCTGAAAAGTATTTATGTTTCAATATTTATTTTTTTCCAGATTGATTATGTTCAACATTCCTTTGGCGATAATAATTTTTTTTATAAACCAAATATCTTTCCTGTTATCTAGTTATGATTTTCATTTTCGTGTTTAGATATTATTTCGACACTTATTTCTGAAATAAAAAATTAGTTTTTTTAAGTGACATTTATATCATATAATATTCTAGATCGTGAATCTATCTCTTCCATTTTCAGGATTTATAAAATGTGTTCAATAATTTAATTTATAAAAATATATTTTCATAATATTATTTTTCCTAATCATTAAGATTTATTTGAAAGGTATGAATATGAAATGTCATAATGTGTTCGGAAAAAGTATCTTTTGAATCTTATTACCTAATGTCTGAAACGAATATTTGTTATTAATATTTATGGAATAAACAGATTTTCATTCCTTCATGCACATTATTGGTTCTAAAGGAAACCATATAAGTTTCAATTTTTATTTTACAATAAAAATGAATCACAAATAATTTAATATAGTTTATAATATATTACCAAAGGAAATTGATATTTTCTCCCATTTTCAATAAAAATAACTTATTTTTGTTTTAATATATTTTAATATCGTCCAATATCGTAGAATGATTCCACATGATATTTGGAATTATGATATTATGATACATTAAATAATTTTTTTCAAGATGATTAAGATAGTGTTTTAAAGATATTATCTGGACTCGTATTTCACCTCTAGAGTAAAATCAACACAATGTGTAATGCAAGCAGCTGCCAAAACAAGGAATATGAATATTAAATCCTTTATGTGTTATATTCATGAATGGTGCTTGGAACTTATTAATAGTGATGAGTGAGACCAATATAAGTATTTATTATGGGTGAAATCAATATGAATTATATGATATATTACTCGCCTCATAGATCAACAATGCAATGTGTAATGATCCATGTATTTTATTGGAAGAAGTAGCTAGTTATGTATTCAATTATCTCGGTTGAACTTTTCTAGATGTGAGTGGTCCGGACGAGGTCTTTGTGTGCTTTGTGAGTCCTCTCGGGGCGCTCCTGACCGGTGGTCACCTGAGCCGAGCTGGAACAGAAGGGACCATGGGCTGGGCTCGGACGGTGATTCACTATTTGGGTGCGTCGTATCAAACCGGTTGGTTCCTTGAAGCAGAAGTGAAATTCTGATTCAAAGTGACCCGCGCCATGGAATCAGATCTTCTGTATCTATGGAAGAAATTTTCCTTGATGGAAAAAGAAAAAACGTCGATTAGGGCATGAAGAAATGAAGATGTGCTGCTGGAAAAACACATGTCACTGCTGGTTGTGTGAAGATATGTGGAAAAAATCATAGTCATCCAGGGGGCCCTAAGAAACACTCTTTAGAATTTATGCAAACATGAAGCGGGAGAGGCTATCCGGGAAGTGGAGAGAAATATCCTTGTCGTTGAGTTCTTTAAAGACAAAGATAGAGAACAAATCCTCAGAGGGAGCACATGGTCCTTTGATAACCGGCTCCTTCTCAAGGAAGAATTTGAAGGTGGGGATGATTTTTATGACATTAACCTTACCTGATCCCCCTTCTGGATACGTATCAAAGGAATCCCTTTCCATGGCAGAACGAATTGGGTTCCTAGAGATATTGGTGATCGCATTGGCCAATTTATCAAGTGGGACTATTCAGACCCAATCCATTGGGGACCTGTGGTTCGGATTAAATTTGAGGTAGAATTGTTAGAGCCCCTAACGAGGGCCATGTTATTGAAGATCGATGATGCTCACATGTGGATATCATTCGAGTTTGAGAAACTCCCAATCTTCTGCTTCATCTGTGGACGTATTGTCTATCTGTAGAGGGAATGTGAAGTAAAGAAAAGGAATGAATCAGGTAATATCATACTTCAATATGGTCCCTGACTACGAGCCAAAACGACATAAATGGCCTTTATCCCATAGGCGGAAAAGCAAAAGGATAGAGATCCCTTCACGATGGCTCACATGGGGTGGTCAGAAAATGAGCACACTAAATTCATCACACTATGACCTCCATAGTTCCCCAATGAAAGCCGAATTCTCCATAGGGAAGAAGGTACACCTCCACATATCATAATCCCCATGTGAAATAATGAGGTTTTCCAGGAGAGTCGAAAGAAGAAGCAAGAAATCGAATTAGGCACAGATTCTACCCTCCCAAAAGTTACCCTCCCAACACCTACAGAGTCGGTGCCAATACCAGTGAACCCACCAAAACAAAGGTCGAACCCAGTGCAAATGTGTGCCCAAAAACCAGATCCTGACCCTGATCCAGAAACAGCCACATCAAACTACTGTCTACAAGGTAACTCTAGGATGACAGGAGTAATGGTACTAGGCCCCATCAACCGTCGAACTTGGAGGAGGACGCAATGTGATAACAGAGAAGGAAAAGTAGTTAATCCAATACCTGGGGAGATGAAATGACAAATCGAAACAAGTACTTCAGATGAAAGAAATCCAAAAACATGGAAAGCAGTGTGAGGAAATATGATCCTGGATGAATCAAAGGCGGAGGCGGGTACGTCCCAGCCCCGCCTAGAGCAATGATCATTTTATGATGGAACTGTCTTGGGCTTGGAAACCCATGAACGGTTCAAATTCTCCAGTTCCATTGTGCTCAAAGTCACCCTGATATGGTTTTCATGTCTGAAACCATATTGGAAAACAAGGACACCACTAGCCTTGCCCTGAAATGCAGCTTCCAGGGATGCCTCCTGGTTCCCCGACAAGGCCACTCCAGGGGTCTCTGTCTCCTACGGAAGGAGAATGTTGATGTTAGGATCTTATCCTTCTCCTCACACCATGTGGCAGTAGCTATTCATTGCTCCCATACCCCTCCGTGGACCGTTGTGGGTTTCTATGGTTTCCCAACCCACACTGAGAAGTGGTAGTCATGGGATATCCTTTGCAATCTGCAACCTGACCTGCCAAGCCCTTTTTTCATTGAAGGTGATTTTAATGAGATCTTGTACCAGAAGGAAAAAAGTGGTGTAGTTCTTCGACCCTCCTCGTCGATGTCTGACTTTAATGATGCCATCACTAGGGCGGATCTGGTCGATCTTGGATTCACGGGGAGTCCATTCACGTGGTTCGGGGGCAACATGGACGAAACCCGTATCACGGAGCGCCTGACAGATTTATGGGATCAACAGATTGGGTGAATAATTTAAGAATGTTTCAAATTGAGCACATGTCGCTCAATTGCTCGGACCACTATCCAATTCTGATCGAATGCACCCCAGGAGACTGCAACAACAAAGGAAGAAGCCCCTTTAGATTTGAAAGCTTCTAGACTAAAGAACGCAAATGCAAAGATGTGATCGATTCAGGCTTGAAGTGTGGACATGCAAACATTGGGTCAAATCTCCAACAAATTTCATCAGATCTGAGGACGTGGAGCAATAAAAAATTCTGCCAACCTGAAAGGCATTGCGATTTCCTCGAAAGAAAACTGTGCAAGCTTCTCAACCAACCCCCATCCGATTGCACTATCTCCAAAATCATCACCGTTCAAAGGGACCTAGATGCTGCTCTGCGAATTAAGGAAAGCTTCCGGGATATGCGGGCGCGTGACACCCACATTAAAGAAGGGGACTCCAAAATCCACTATTGTCATCTGAAAGCCTCAGCTAGGCACTGAAAAATATTTATCTCTTGAATCTAACATCCAGATGGTACCAAAGCCTTCGACAATGATGGAATCCAAGATGTTATCGCCAATTATTACCAGAATCTCTTTTCGGCTGGTAGTGTTATCATCTCTTCCAAAGTGGATGACTGCATCAGATTTTTAATCACCAAAGAAATTAATAGGCAACATACCAAAGATGGGATGGATGATGAGATTTGTCTGGCCCTAAAACATATCCTCCCTACAAAGGCCCCGGGCCCGGATGGATTCCACGCCATCTTCTACAAAAAAAATATTGGAACATTATTTGTCCTAACATTAGCAATATGATGAAGAATATCTGGTCTTGGGAAACAAGACTTTCTGAAATTAATGAAACTATCCTCATCCTCATCCCCAAAATCAAGAAACCCATCAGGGTACCTGATTTCAGACCTATCGGCCACTGGAATATCTCATACAAGATCTTCTCGTAGATCCTGGTTAATCAGCTGCGCCCATGGTTTTCTGATATCATGTCATAAAATCAATGTGCTTTCGTAGCCAAGAGACTGATTACGGATAATGCCATTATGGCCCACGAAGTGTTCCACTCAATGAAAAGTCGTTTCACCGCAAAAAGAGGAACCATGGCGTGGAAACTGGACATGACCAAGGCCTACAATAAAATGGAATGGCACATCCTCAAATTCAGGATGATGAATATGGGATTTTTCCTTAAGTGTACAGAGATGATCATGCATTGTGTCTCTTCTGTTTCCATCCGAATTACTGCCAATGGGGTTCTCACCCATGACTTCTCCCCAACCCGTGGTCTATGCTAGGGAGACCCTCTTTCTCGTTTTCTTTTTATCTTGGTGGCTGATGTTATTTCTAACCTCATGTCCAGGGCTACTTCCTCTACTTTAATTCATGGGGCAAAGGTATACCGTGCAAGCCCACCGGTTTCAGACCTTTTCTTCGACGAAAACTAACTTCTTTTCTCCAGATCTACCCAGAATGAGTGCGTCACTATAGGCCATGTGATCCAACAGTATGAGAGGGCCTCTGGGAAAACTATCAATCATGGAAAGTCAGAAGTCTCCTTCAGCTCTGGGGTCCCACTTGCCAAAAGAGATGAGCTTTGTGCCATTGCAGGCATTCATATAGATGAGAAGTATCAGAAGTACCTCGGGCTACCCATAGTGATCGGTCGATCAAAAAAATAAATATTCGCCTCTTTTTTGATAGGATAGAGAAAAAAAATCCATGGATGGACCTCAAAAAAATTTCCAATGCTGGAAAAGAAACCCTCATTAAGGCTGCCCTTCAATCTATCCCAAACTGCCAGCCGAAATCTGTGGGCAGAATGGGTTTCTGGGACCTCTTTCACTTCAATGATTCACTGTTTGCAAAGAAAGGATGGCGCCTTATTAACAACCCATCCTCTCTCTGTTTGCGAGTTCTCCATGCTAAATATTTCCCCCAAAAGGATTTCCAGGAATCCTCTCTTGGCCCCCATCCCAGCTTCCTCTGGAGAAGCGTCTGGAGCTCCCATAGCCTCCTGGAGAGAGGGATGGGTTGGAGGATTGGGAATGGTACGTCTGTTTCTATCTAGACGGACCCCTGGATGATCGACAAGGAATGCAAGAGGGCATCATCACCAGCCCAACCAGGGATCAAAGGTGCCACAGTCTGGTGCTTGTTTGCTGATCATGGGAGTGGGTGGTGCACGGAAAAGCTCCAATCATGGTTCAACGAGAAAGATATAAGGATTATCTAGAGTATCCCATATGTTTCGGATATAGGCCATGACCACCTCTTCTGGATCAACGACATCTCGGGAGTCTATACGGTTAAATCTATCTACTGACTCACTATACACTCTCTGTCTGATGCTAAGGAAAGATGGTCATGGGATTCGCTGTGGAAGATCAATGTCCCCCCAAAAATCTGCCACTTCTGGTGGCTGCTGTTCTCAGGCATCCTCCCCACCAAGAGCCTCTTTGCCTTCCGACATTTCTCTTGTGACATGTTCTGCCCCTTCTTGTCAGACATCCCAGAACCCCCCCCCCCTCCATTCTATCATCCAATGTCTGGGGGAAAATGAGATTTGGATCAAATGGGGCTCATCTACGGATCCTCCACTAGTTTTGGCCTCTATCCTCCCCTCGCTCCTGAGGCATTGGTGCTCTTCCTCCTCGATGTCCTTGGCGGGGTCGCTTTGCATCATGGCTTGAATCATTTGGGTTATTTGTAACGATGTAGTCTTCAACAATGTATCCAATGCTCCCGATTTCTGAATTGAATGGGTGTCATACTGGATTGAGGGTTGGCAGCATCACTCTGGTCAACAATTTCCCTCTGAATCCCTCCCCCCTCCTCCCATTGGTGTCTGCCACCGGAAGGGATCCTCAAAATTAATGTGGATGCATATCTCCCTATGGATGGTCCTATCAGCCTTAGTCTACTAGCCTGGGATCATTTGGGTCAAATCATCGCAGCCAAGCACGAATCCCATCGCGCTCTTTGAGAACTGGTTGTTGCCGAAGCCGCTTCCATCCTCACCGGGATGAAGTTTGCCAAGGATCGTGGATGGGAGAAGGTCCACCGTGAATCAGACTGTCTCACTGTTATCAAGACCATCAACTGCAATGACGACGACCTTAAATCATATGCTCCCTCATTTGGAAAATCCAATCTCTCTGTCACTATTTCATTTCCTACACATTCTCTTTCATCAGAAGGGAAGGGAACAATGCTGCCCACTAGCTGGTGGCCTCTGGCCCACTTGATAACATCTAGCTCTGGCTGGACCACATTCCGCCATGGCTTTGTGCTTGTTCTTATACTGATATCAGTTTTTAATGATTTCGTATTTTGATCAAAAAAAATTATTCATTGAATCTTTTTTTGGGTTTATGTTTTGATGGGACAGAATTTACTTATTATATTTTTATGAATCTTGATTATTTAACCATACCATTATACACATATTATTATCACTAATGACATTGAATTATTAGTTCTTATGTTTAACCTCATTGAGATTTTTGCTCACCAACCTTATGATTCTGTCTCCATAGGTTATGAGATTCAAGTTAAACAATTTCAGTTTATAGTGGATTCTTGTGTGGATATTTATTTTGTGATATGTTAAAGCATCATTGTGAAATATAAAAATCTAGGTATATATTCAAAATTACTCATTTAAAGACATGATTATTTTTATCTAATATTTTTTCCAAATTCACTAAATTTCTAAACATAAACTTCTCATTGGAATATAATTAGCTAAATATTTCGGTTTATGTTATATGTTTTTTACACATATAACTTAATTTCCATTAATTACTAAAATTGAAAAACTAGATAATTATGTTTTTTCCAACATATATATGTGTGAAAGTGTACTGGTGTTATTGAGATACGTACTCTATATTATCTCTCTTCCTTTGATCCCACTATTAGAACTCTTATAAAAATATATACATCATTGTACACCAATGATGAATAAATAATTTTGAATAATGTGGTCCATAGTACAACACTTTATCAAATTCTTGTTTTTGGGAACATATACATGGTTCCTAATCCTTATCATTCCATCATAATATAGGATAAATTCTGGAAAAAAATTTATAAAAATGTATAGTTACACATCTTCCTTCTATTCAACATTAATCCTCGAATTTATAAATGGATTTATAATCTTTTTACAAGTATATTAGTACTTCCATTTTATCAGTATTCATAGATACATCCATTGAAAATCCATAAATATTGAATCATTTACAGTCATCATTAAAAATAATATGGAATTATCATTTCAAATATTAGCATATGTCATATTGTTCTCCTTCATATGGTTGTAATATATTCAGTAGTCATACACAATAATCAGCTCAATTTATATTCTTTAGTTTATATTCAGATCATTTGAGTGAATATATACTTTAAAATTTTATGATCATTATATATATCATAACTTCCTCTATAAATATAATTCCAAAATATCATTTATCAAAAAAACTCTCCTACCCAACTTCAAATCAAGTATTTTGTTATTTTACTCATTAATATTCAATTATAATGATGAATAGGCTAACAAAATTTAATTATATGCGAGGTAACATCTTATTCTATTCTATAATTCATCACTATATATTTCAAACAGTTTTCCAGAAGCTAGTAATAAAATCATAGATTCTCCTACTACCCATATCTTTTGATCCTGAAAGTTTAATTTACATTTATTCAGATAATGGAACTTTCCTCCCATACCAGTTCAACATTTTAGTAGATATTAATATAGTGAAAAATTATCCACATAATTTAAATAATATTCATTGATACCATGAAAAATATAGATATGAGTAAGACTTTTTATTCTTGGCAAATTTTCAAAAACATTCAACTTTTCTGGATCCATCGATATTCCCTCATTAGACATTATATGACCCCAAAATTACACATTTTAGAACCAAAATTCACTATTCGTAAATTTTAAATACATCTTATCCTTTAATAAATATTTTGTTAAAATCCTAAAATAATCATCATTCTCAACCTTCCTCATTTTTTATATAGGAATATTATAGAATAAAGAAAACCACAAAAATTATAATGATAATTTGTAAACAGTCTACTCATTAATTTAATTAAGATAATGTGGGAATTAGATAGACCAAATAGAATCTTTATAAATACTTAGTGTCCATTAATTCTATGACATATTTCCCTTTTTTTATCCTGATTCTTAACACCAAATTTATGATATCTATAATGATTCTCAATCATAGTAACATATATTTCTCCATGTACTTGGTCAAACAAGTAATCAATATATATGTTAGTGGATACTAATTCATGATAGTGGACTCCTTCTGTTCATAATAAAAAATGAAGAGATGAATTGATCAATCATTCATCTAATTAAAATGAACATGTGTTGACTAAGGATACACATGTCGATGGATGAAATGATTGTTAATATTCTTCAAGAGTTTCTTATTCTATTCATCTTTATCAATTAGGGAGATTTAGTGGGGAGTATTTAAAATTGGTGTAGAACCATGTATGAGTTATATTGAGAACTCCACATCTAAACTCTACATTAGACAGGGAAACACTTATATAACGAAAACATACTTCAACACAATTTGGATATTTTTTATGTTGTGTTGATCTTCAACCATTGAAGAGGAAAACCCATTTTTAATATGAATCAATACCAATATATTGGATTTTTTCCATCGAATGAATATATTTTTATCACAATAATATATGATAAAATTATTTTTTTCAATATCAAAAAGGAATTCCCTTGAAAGAATATTTATTGGTCCATTCTGTAATTATAGTGAATTAATTCCCAAGATAACATATAAAGAATCTAGATAGAGGATACTGATATTTTTGAGAATCACATTGTTAAAAAACATGAACCAAATAATATGTAAAGAATTGATAGGCAATAATCATAAAATTTGTGGTTTTAATATATAATTAAAAACCTATTCATTTTTCTATTATTATGATTCTCTTATAAATTTCTAAAAATTTAAATGGGAGTTATAATCTAGAATAAAATTAGATATTATATATTCACGGGTTCTTTGTATGTGTACCTTTCACCATATCATTTTCATACCCATTAACACTATTATTGATCACATGAGGTATAACATTATCTTTGTGATTAATTGGTTACCTATCATCAAACATAATAATAAACATTTTGTATTGAGCACTGGTTATTATAATTTTCATTCTCCTTGCATTTGAATCACAATATTGTTTCCTTTTCATTCTATAGTAATTTTTCTCCATTATAGGATGTATGTTTTCCCATCACTTCCACATTTAATTAATAGATGAACTTCCATTAAAAACCTAGGTTATTTATTTGTCCCCTTAAGATAATTCCAAACCTATCACCATCCACATATTGAATATAATAGATGGTTTTTCTCTATCACTCCATGGTTTTTATTATTTTAATTATCATTGTAATATATATTTATTTAAATATACTAACATTAAAAATAATGGGTAACTAAAATATCTATTTCAACATTATATTCACATTGAATGATTTTATCCTAAATATTGACTTAATTTATTCAAAACTCTATTCATATACTTAGTTTTACGCCACTGTTAAATCAACCAGTCTTACTTTCTTGTTGAATGATAAAACCATATGATTTCATTTTATGTCAAATAAGATTTTCCCCATATGGTAGAATGGAATCCTCATCATTCTACCTAATCATATATAATTACTTATCTATTTTTAAAAGAATAACAGGAGTAATTTACATGTTAAAAATAACCTTCTATACTCATCCCATGATATAGTGTCAATTCCAACCTTTTTCTTTACGTTCTTGATCAGAGTCCCCAATTAATCTACTTCTCCATCCAAATGAAACATAACAAAAATGAAACATTCATTTTAGAAACACATGAAAATATAATTTTCATTCTAATGGTAATATTAAACAACTCTATAATTAGATCATTAGTATATTCACAAAAAATTTTGATATTCCACCATTAAGGATTAAACATAAAATTATTCCCCCCATTGAACATTTTTAATCTCAAAATGACTCAATGCATGATAATTTTGAATAATAATATTAATTTTTCATTTAATAAAACATTCCATAACATTTAGTTTTTTGGGAGGAAAATAATTTCAATTTTCATCACCTTTATCAATAACATGGTTCTGTTGGCAAAAAATTATTGTGTGAGAATCGTTAATCATTATCAAAACCTATAATAATTGAAAATAATTTATTGTATGTCTCAATAAATACTCATTATTCTCATTCTATGAATCTTATTTATGATATATGAAATACATGGTAACCATCTCTTCCAATCATTTATAATCGTTTATGATGAAAATGTGAATTCTCCGAATCATATCCTCTGTGAGTGTCAAACAAGGTATAAAGTAAATTAACACTCACTAAGAACAAGAATTATGGTTGAAATATACTTGACCATAACTATATAGATTTGTCACACCTATATTAAAATTTCTAATAAAATAACTTATAATATTTAAAATTTTATGTTTTTGAAGGAAAAATATGTACTCTTATTTTTACAATAACGTTAGAAATTCTCTTATACATATGATTACAATAATCATCTTTACAAATGTTTTATAATTATAGTTTTCAATGGTAACTAGTCCATTATCTCATAAAAAATATTTATAACCATAATCTTTATATATAATTATAACATATTATTTGATAAATATTTAATTAAGAACATTATGATCTATACCAAAATCATATAGTTTTAATGTCCTAAAAATCACTGATACATAAATAACATTTCAATAACATTTCTACAAATTCTCCCTCGTATTCCTTTATATATAGGATCCTAATTAGACAACTAATACTTAAGAAAATTATATCTTCCGGATATGAAAACATTTTTAAAGGTGATCTTAGATGCTTAATAAGTGTAAAAAAGGATAAATAAATTATAATTTAACCATATCCTGATTACAAAGTGACTGAGAAAATGATATTATCATTTTAAAATCATACCCAAAATTTCATATTTTATAAAAATGAATCATTTAATAAAACCTTACAGTTTTTGATACACAAATCCATAAGGGGTAAAAGATAACGGTTAATCATAACTTAATAATATCAAAACATCATATCATAAAATATTTTCATAAGGTGATGAATAATCATATTTCATGAAGTTTTATTTCATGGATACCTAGAAATGTATTAATAACAAGTTATTACTTGGATAATTTCCCTTGAAATCTCATTAGTCTTGGGATAACCTCCCATATACCCACACTATTAATTGGGATAATCTCAAATGTATCCTCTATCAATATTTTCATAACATCCAATTTTCCCGTTGAGATCATAAAAAATTAACAAATACCGAATGAATTTTAGAGTTATATAATTCTATTTCCACAGATCAAATAATCATAGTTCCATTCATATGTGTGAAACAATCTCATAAAATAATTCCTCAAATCATAGCCCATCGAAAAGAAGAAGGGTTTTATCTGTATTCCATTCTCATAACCAATAAATAAATCTAGAAAAAGGGATAATAATGATAACATTTGATCATATCAATATATAATACTGTATAATACCAAAATTGGCCATCATATATGAAAAATTATTTTAAATTATTACTGGAATTTTTCTAAAAGAATTTACCCATTTCATTTTTAAATAAAATATTAATATATAAAATTTCCCAAGTAATAAGGATTTTATTTACACTATCAATAAATTGTTATGTTTTTAATATAATTTTTATTTCATTGAGATTTAATGATGAAATAAATTTTTTGTCATTCCATGTACATTGAAATAAATATTCCTTTCAAAATTTTAATATAAAATTGAAGTATGCCTCATTTGGAAATGAAAATTTTATTACATTTAAACAACATCAAAAACTAAATCATGGGAATAATATATTTTTAACAACCATAGATGAATATAAAAATAAACCATTAATCAATTTTGAATAAAATATGAGCATGTACAAAAATGATTTTCGACTATAGAGGGAATTATTGTTAGGTTTCTATATAAATGTATTTTTTGATATTTGGAATCTTAAAAGTGACGATAACAAAAAGAAAAACAATATTATTAATAAATAGTAAAATTAAAAGAAAACTAAATGGATTTTTAAGGAAATGGTCATATAATTTCCCTCAATGGAAAATGAAGTATAGAAATACTGATTAAAATTAGATCGAATCATAAAACACTTAGATAAAGTTCAATATGCTTCAACAGATATATAACATTCTATATAATAAATTAATTTTTTTATATCTATAATATGTGCATGAAATTACTTATAATTTCATACATTATAAACTATTAATAATTTTACACTCATTTATTAATAAATCTTTAAAAAATCATCATTACTTTTTATAACTATTTCATTTTTAATGAGAATTTTAGTTCTATAGTTCCAATTAATATATATTAATCATGGATCAATAATCTCCAAAATGTTTTTTATGATAAAAAAACTAATTTATTTATTAAATATTTCCTTATTACCAACAATTTAATATTTATATTGAAAACATATCATATCTCATCATGCATGTTGTCATCCATGCATACTCATGAGGGAAGTTATAATTTTCTAATGTATTGGAAGGAAATAATTTAGATTTGATATTATAATTCCAAAATAATTATAGTTTCATAATTATTTATAAATTTTAAACCCATCATAATAACCCTCAATCAAATATGGTGATGAAAAACAATTTATATATTTACATAAAGGCAGTAGTCCACATATACACAAGAGCAATACATTCACATCATATTTCATAGAAAATATGGTGGATATATAAAGTTAAATAGTTAATTTAAAATTTTTGGATGTTCTGTATAATGTATTTTTTATTTTATGAATACTATGAAATAATTTTAGAAGTTAAAATAATAAATAAATTGAAATAGTTTGGCTAGGAAGATTACCTCTTCTTCGGTAGGCCTCCCCATTATATGTTCTTTATGAAACATGAAAATTTCAATTTATAATTGCATAAACATCTAAATTTATTCTGTATTATAAGAATAAAATTTTCTTGATCTTGGTTGATGTATAGTTCTCAATTATTAGTAAGGAAAAAGATAGTGGGTGTCGTTTTATAATGTAGGGAAATGACACACATAGAATTAAAAGAAATATTAATTAAATCATTGCAATGAAAAATTCTTCTAAATAGATATAGATATGAGGAGAATCGTAAAATGATTAAATATTAGAATTTAATAAGATTTAGATATTTTTATCTATCATTTTAGTCCATATCAATTATTTTAATGCCTTGGTTACCCAATTTTTATCTCAACCAGGAAAATTGATTTTTTACTTCGAAACTATTTTTATATTACATATATGATAAAACTATTTGACCATAAATGAGCATGATATGACACGTTAGACCATATATCATCTTATTTTTCCTCCATAGTAGTTTTTTTGATTTTATAAAAAATTAACAAATATTATTTAACCTAAAATAGCATTACTGTCGAATTTGAAACTATTTATATAATATTTCATTATATACATCAACATAGTGATGTAATAGGAATATAAAAAAGTAATAAATTCATAATATATTATAATTTTATAAAAATATAATTTAACATAATAATTTTTTCATATTTATATATATATATATAATTTTTTTTGAAATAATGTATTTTAATTAAGTATTAATTTTATAAATATTGTATCGACATTGCATAATCATTTACGGAAAATGTTGAATGAGAAAAAATGATTAATAAATTTTCAGGATAGAAAATTGTATTTATTATATAATTTAGAATATTTACAACCAAAATGATCCTCTTTTAATCCTTATGTAAAAATTTATAGTTATTAAATACAAGAGGGTGATATTTGGAAATTTCATTATATAAAATAATATAATTTTAATTATTAAAAGTAAATGTGACAACCAATACATAGAGTAAAATTTAGTATTTTGATGGTCTGATTTTTCCATAAAATTGAATAATGGTATTTTTTTGGATCAACTGGAGACTATATCTAATTGAATTAACTATACATTAACCATTTTACCCATATCTAGGTTGTAAATATTTACCAAAGTTTCTATACATATTCATAAAAAAACAAACATTTCCAAATTAAAAACATTGTATTCTAGATATGGAATCAATCTTCATGATTCAATTTGAATAATATTAATGAAATAATTTTATAATAAGTGTGAAAAATGTGAAAATCCATATTTTTAGAAAAATATAATTTTAAGAATAAAATTTGATATGTAATAATTTAAATTCTAGAAAAATAATTTGTTGAATTATATAAAAATTTACTGAATATATAATATATAAATTTCATTGAAAAATTCACCATTACTGATTAATTAAATTTATATTGATAATAACACATTATACACATAGAATGATTTTTCAAAAAATATCTATTTGTCATTCAAATTATTATTATTTTTATATATAATAAATTTATTTTTAATAAATTTATTTCATACATGTGTAACTCATACATTATTTACTGTTTAGTTATTCTTATTCATATCCATAAATATAAAGACTATGTATTAACAGTCACACTGAATAATAGTGTTTAAATAGTATAACATAGATCATTTAAACATGAGGTTTCATGAAAAGAAAACTATCAAAGAGATTAAATTTATTTATATAACCCCATGTAATAAAATCTCATGTTAATAAAGATCATATAATTTTCATTTTAAGGGAAGTATTTATCTATGGTGGGGAAGTATACCACCCCATAATTATAATATGTTATTTCCATTAAATAAGACGCACTATAAGAAATATGACCTATACCAATAGACCCATACTTGTTGTTTTAGAAGATTATTGGAATAAGTATTATATATGGCCACATATACAAAATATTATGGAAAAATGTTTTTATAGGTATGGTTATTAGCCACCTACAATACTTTTTTTGTAAAACTATTGGTATTGTTAACCTATAAAAAATGTTCGATCAAACTGTAGGTATTGGTATAGTTTTTATCCACCTATACCAATAGTTATATTAAAACATTGGTATCAGTGTTTAAATTATTATGTCATAATAAGAAAAATAATAATAAATAATTCATTAAAAATAATTATTTTTATACAGATACATAGGTATATATATATAAATATTAGATGTTATAGCATAGTGGTAAAATAATTTTATTATAAGATGTTGGTTGTGGGTTCAACACCCACTGAAGTAAATTCATTTAAATGTATATAATGACACAAAATATTCATTGAAAAAATTTATTGGATGTTCAATTCAAATTAGATATACTAATTATTTGAGAATCATTTTTATTTTTGATAAAAAAAAATTCTTTGGTCAGACAATTTTTATTGGTATACAACAACAAAACAAATCATTCAATGACCCTTCAATCAATATTTATAAGCTGTAAAATTGTTTGATGGTTTATAAAAATTGTTCCAAAAATATGGTGTATAATTTTTTCTAGTAGTGTCAATCTGGTCAATAGCTTACTCCACAAGTAACACGAAACCAAAAATGAAATTATCTTATATTAATGTAAATTATAAGTATTTATTTATAATCACTAAAACATATCCCTAAAATTAGTGTGATTGAGTAGGAGTAACTAACTTTCAAATTATATATA
This sequence comes from Viscum album, assembly GCA_963277665.1. NCBI lineage: Eukaryota > Viridiplantae > Streptophyta > Magnoliopsida > Santalales > Viscaceae > Viscum > Viscum album. Next base: position 523,773,256 of record OY728160.1, read on the forward strand.
TAACGGGAATAAAAGTTAATTTTATTGTGATTTATATTCAAATAGTTTTGAAAAAAATGGATTATAAGACCATTAATAGTAAATTAATGTTTTTGAAAAAAATAACAATTTTTATGATAATGTTTCTTATTTAGAAAATATAATATTATTTATTAAATAGTTTTTATGTAAATAATTATTTTTTCCAATTATTTTGGTAGTTAAAAATAAAAAATAATTATAATAGTTAAAATTTGAAAAACTCATCTTCCAATTAAAATGGGATTTCATTATGTTTTTTGAATTTAATAAAATAACAAATTTATTAATACTAAAGAAGGAAAATAAAAAGACCAAACATTTGTTTTTAATCTTTATTTAAAAATTTTGTTATTATCATTTTTTAATATTAATATTTTAAAAGTTAATTTTTTTTAAAAAATTATAGGTTTTATAAAACACATAATTTCAATTTCATTATAGATATATTAGAAAGAGTGGTTTGGTTTAAAATCATTTTAAGTGAATAAATATTAATCTCAAAAGTAATATTATACATTTTAAAGTATTCTTTAACAAAATAAATCTATTTTTAAATATTTTGTATCTAATAAAAATGTTACATTAATTAGAAAAAATGGTTTTTCCATTAATAAATTCTATTAAATAGTGATTTAGTTTTTATTTCCATGGAAGCCTCATATATCCATTATGTTTTTATATTAAATAAGTTTTTTTCATTAAATTTATTATCAAAAAATTATTTTTATATACATGAATTGTACATGATCTCGATGAATAAAATCAGCAACATTAATTAGATAAGAACCAATAATTGGTGGGTAGGTGTTAGAAGGGGTTTTACAAAGACTGGTGTAAGTTAATTTTTCATATATACTAATTCTAATCATAAGAAGACTATTTCCATAAAAACTTTTTTCATGTGATTGGGTGTGTATATAAAAATAATAAAATTTTAGAATAATTTAAATTTTCATAGAAAATATCAATTTAAAAATATTATATAAATGTATCAAATTATGTAAGAAGGTGAATCTTAATAATTTTCATTATAATTAAATATATTGTATGAATGTTTTTACCATGGTGAAGGTAAAATAATGTGAATGTTAAAATGATAAATCCAAAGTCTGTAAGATAGTAATAGTTTCCTCCAAACAGATTGTTTGAGGTTTGTTTCAACCAAAGCTTATTTTATTTTCAACATTAAACTATTTTTAGACTTAGTAACATGAATTATATTCATACATTACTAAAAATATAATGGTTACACTAAATACAACCCACTACATCTATTCTAAATGGGTAACCCTTATTCCACAATATGACATTCCCTTACATATAATTTATCTAAAAACAACCATCCGGTTTTATCCTCAAAAAACATTATGTAATTTAAAAAATCTTATGGTCACCATTATTTAGAATAGTCCTTTATTTAAAAGGGGATATCCATTGAAAATTCAAGCCCTTGGCCTTAGTATTATCAACAAATATGATTTTATCTTTAATTATTTTAATTAAAATTTATTTTACCCAAACCAAATATAATTATATTTTAATCCTTAATATAATTTGATTTTAATATATTAAGTTTGTGATCATTATTTATTCATATACCTAATCCACAATGAGAAATGAATCCCTCATTTAGGTGTAGTGCGGGACACCAGCTCTATGATGTAATATGATCCATTTTCCCCTCCGGAATATAACAACTCATATTTGGATGGTATTAATATAAAAATATGAATTTAAAGATATCATTAAGGTTATGGTATTAAAAATTTAAGTAATAAAAGTGTTATGTTAAAAAAGTGTTCATCTATAATTTCATCATTTAATATATGCATTCTAAGAGGATAATGTACTATTCAAATTATGTAATTTTTCTATATACATATATTATTCTTCTAAATCCATCTTATTTTATTATATAACTCCAATAAAAACAATTTATGATCGTTATGATTCTGAAATAGTGATAATACAATAAAACCACCCCATAATCATTCATTAAATCATGGTAGTTTCTATATGGATTCATTTGACCACATACATAAAACATACTAGATATTTTATAACATGTATGAGTATGGGAACCTGTTTTCATGTCTAATTTGATATAAAATTTTAAGTGATGTTTTTTATTCAAGTATGTATATATCAACATTTAATTAAATAATAATGAAATCACTCATCAATCAAAAGAATCACTGAAAAATACATGTTATTCATTTCATATTCAAGATAAAGAATAAGACACTCTAGAAATGGAAAAAATGAACTATAAATTGTAATCATAAGTATATGTATCCTTAACGACTCATAACTAATGAAATTTAGACGACAAGAGAATAGGTAGACAACTATTATGAATATATTATAACTGATAAATACAATAAAAATACATTATTGAAATTTTGAATATTTCTTGTAGATAAAATAAATTTATGAAGGGTACAAAGGATAATAGACAGTATGAATTTTATTAATTATGTTATTATGATATATATATATATATATATGTAAAACAAGATGGTATTGTACATTCATGGATGTTAGAGAAATTAAAAAAGGTCGTTCGTATCAAATCCTACCTTTGAATTTTATTGTTATAATCCTCCTAATTTATATATGTGATGACTGTATAGTACTAATTTGTGATATAATATCATGAATATCGTTTAATTTATGTTTTTTGATTATAAATAGTTAGACCTCTTTTTCATGGGTTTTTGAATAAATTGTCACTTAAGTCACAAGAGTTTCTTTTTTCTTAATTGTGATTATTTGAGACATGTTACATGTTATTAATGACATTTTCAGTGTATGGTTTATTTAGTTTCGATTGATATTTTCTTATCATAAATTTTTTAATATATAAGATTTAATATCTAAATCATGCACCCTTTTTTATGTGGAAATTGATATGTTTTTCTCCATAGAAGTAATGATTTTTGGTAAATCAAATCTCGTTGTATGGTTTATAATACATTATATTTAATATTTATCATACATGAATGGCTTCTCCCAATATCATATTTTATGTTTTATAACCAACTCCCTGCAAATATACCACAATGATAGGAGATATTTGATGACCCCTGAGTCTCGCCACCTGTTTGACAATATTTTGGAGACAACCACTAGGGGTAAAAAAAGCACACGAAATAGCAGGAATTTACCTCTATAATTAAATAATATCAAAAGATAAGATGAATAAAACACCTAGAAATACATTAAAAATATCAAATAAACCAAAAACATTCCACAATGCATGAATTAATTAACCTATAAACAAAATCTTCAAAAAGTAAAATTTACAAATGTAAAGCTAAAGTAGTGACACAATAACTATAAAATATCCACAGCTTGTAATTTTTTAGCTTGATCAATGTATTCCCTATAGAAACCCCAAAAATTAGTTTACATGCATAGTGGGAGTATACAAATATGCTCATCATGAAAACCAAAGTCTCTCATGGACATTTGAAATAAGCATAATTATACACGTGTGATAAAATTTGAAAACTAGTAGCACATAATTATGTCAACTATCTATCTCATCACTGCCAAATTATGCTTAGAAAATAATTCAACCCACGTATAGAATAAGTAGAATATCCTGAAAGGGTAATCCACACAACTTTCCCATGAATATTCCACTATCACACCCCAAAATCAAATGTAATGGTGCTACCATCTCATCTGAATAACTTATACCACCACACCACAACATGGTCACATCTCATCATACTTGAAAACACTACATCCAAAATCCCACAAAATGGTGACATCTCACCCAGAAACACATCGGCCACCAAATAACACTCATAAATTGAGTATAATTCTATTATGAATATAAAGGAATTCAACCTCATTCCCTCCTCCTACCTTGCACAACCCCTACTATAAGTGACAACAGAGAAATTTCACAACACTTATCTCATGAAATCACTAGGTATATAGATAAATAGCACGATCAAATAACATCTCACCAAAAAAAACACCAGAGATACCTCACCATTTCATGGTCACATCAAAAATCTCAAAAAAGTCTTATTCTATCACCTATTTCTATAGAAGACATTAATCCATCACAGTATGTGTATCTCTACTCTCAATGCAGAGAGAGAGAGAGGAAGTGATCCAATACCATCCACATAGCCTCATCACTATGAAATTAGGAAAAACTCCCTCGATTAAGTATATGTGTGTTCGCATATAGTTCTCAATGTGGGTGGGGTGAGTATATAAATCACAAGTAATATACAAATTTCTACATATATCCACACACAAGTTGAACCTAAGGGTTCACAAATGAACACTAACCAAATCAAAAAATATTCCCTTTCACTACCACCTCAAAATTAATAACACCACACAATCCACATATCTCTTTTCCAATAAATTCTTTTAGACAACCCATTCATTTCATTATTTTGAATTAAAAAAATTATCCTCAAATGTAATCATTTAAATGTCTGTTAACCATTTATATCCCATTAACCAAACCCACCCACACCCCTTTCCATCATTATCAAAAAAACATTTACATCCCTACCCATGAATCTAATACAATCCTAACACACATCATTAAAATATCATCATCTTTGATACACCATTGACAATTCTACACAAAAGTATAGCCAAAAAATGAAAAAAAATGTCTTTCCACGATTGAATGGTAAAATATCCACCACTTCACCTCCCAAAAAGCACAACAAAAAAACCATAGAATCACCTCTCAAAAAGTATATCTGAAAAAACACCATGGAACCGGCCCAAAATCATGGCCAAACAACCCCAACCTCACCACTCCATGACCAAATCCATAAATCCACCACCTTTCCACCCTAAACTCATAGAAAAATATCATTCACCAACTCAAAAACACATTACAAACACACATTGATACATAAAATACAACCACTTATAAAATTTCATTTTATATATTTAACAAATGGACTTTTATTATATTCCATATTATTCTAGGGTATTCATGACACAAGATATGATGTTGGGGAAAACATTTCTCCAGAAAAATTTAAGAGGTTAAACAATTTACATTTTAGGACTAAATCACAACAATCAAAACACACATAGTAGTCTAAAATCACGCCCTATAGTGAAAACAGATCCCCTAATAGACACAAAATTTAGTGGGCCATCAAGCCCATACAATCCATAATATTATTATAATATAAATTCCATAAGAAGAATAGAATTATTCGCCCTCTGCATTCAATTTCAATCATCCAATTCATTATCATTGATTATGAAACAACATCCACATCCCATGGATAATAAAGAATAAACCAATACCACATGGTATGTAATAATGATAAACATGGTATTTCATATCTCAAAGAGCCTTTTCTAACCCATGGCACACCATTGGGAAAATAAAATACACCCATAAACCACAAACGCACATAAAAAACTATATATCATCATATTTCACACAAAATATCCAACAAAATTAAACCCAATCACAACCCAACCCAAAATAACATAATCTTAGTGAATCCCCAAAAAACAACAATAAAACATAGTCAAAATAGAAATCACTCACCATAGATCATCAACCATAAATCCCAAGAACCAACAGATCGAAGCAGGAGGATCCAGGTGATAATACCTTATCATGGTTCTTAGGTATCATTAATAATTATTTGAAGGAAGCTTTATTTGTGAATGAATAATATTTTTCCTAGAGAAGAATTTAAAACATAGTATCCTATCCTTTTCATATTATGAAAATAGTACATTACATGTAATCAATGGGTTTCCCAAAAAAAAATTCTCTAATGATCATGTTTCCTTATCCATTATTTAATACACAACATGAATTCCACTTAAACATTGTGTAATTCATATTATTGATTCTCCTTTTTCCACATAAAATCAATGAACTATTCATTTAAATACTATGTGAATTACCTTTACAAATATTCTAAATAATACATGATGTGAACATTAGGAAGCATATCTGTTGTAGCTCAATACCCCACCAAAATCTATTGGATATATCCCCAGACACCCACAACCACCAAAATTGGAAAAGAAAAAAGATGTAAAAACATGTTCCATTACATCTAATACCTCACAAATGATTCTTTCCTTCCAGAGTCCAGAAACAATGTTGAAATGAAATGGGTCCAAATATCCACCCTACTAGATACCTCTTATTTAAATTGATATATCCCAAATTCAATCACAACCCAAACAGGAAAATATCGATATCCTAAAAAAACCTCAAAAAACTCATCAGTACACAACAACATCACTAAAATCATCCAACCAACGTACAATAAAAACCAGCAATAGTCACAAGAAAAAAAATTCCCTCTCCTAGACATTTGAATCCGAGAATTATATCATCAATTACATAATACTTTTACTCAAGGATTCTCTAACAGACCCATAATGGTTTAATCACATCATTGTATAATGGGTCTCAACTAATAATCTCGTCATTCCATTTTCATACATTGGAACTTTATCACACATAATACATCACAAACTGTGGAAAAAATATCATCCCATAAAATATAAGTATCCAAACATCACATCAAAAAAAACAATAGATCAGATAAAATGGGAAACAACTATAGATAATGTGAAAATATATGCACTTCTCCTTCACATACACTATCCTCCACACAATTATTCCTTCACAACACATGAACTACTAGAATATACCATTCATAAAATGAATTCTCTTGGATATTATAGATCTCTACTAGACACTTTACTACAATCATGTTATTTTCAATGTCAAATAATACTCAGTAAATGATTTGGGAGTCATCATGAAGATTTGAAAAAATCTATGAGAATTAAAATACAACATGGATCCTCTTAAGACATGGTTGAAAAACAAACTGATACTCCCCCTCACCAACTCAGCCAAAAATTCCAAAGTCCCCAATATACCTTGGAGAAAGCCAAATGTAATGAATCGATCATTTATAAATAAAATTTTGTTTCTATTAATGGCTTATAGATATTGAAAGCGCATGAACAAATTTTTATTATTAGGTGTAAATTACCATTACTATCATTAATATTGATAATAAATCCATAGAATAGTAATCACATGACTAATATAAATATATGGTTTCTAAAAATATATTTTCTACATGGAAAAAAGGCGAGTATGGCCTCATCTATTAAACTCTGGCCATATGAAGCACATTTTTCAGAGCATAGAAATGAGGTAGTGTTATTGGTCTTCACTCTCGACCAATCCAAATATGAGCTTCAGCACGTTAATCATAAATAGAATCTTCTAGTGAAAATTTTCTAGTTAATAGAGATTACCACATGTGTGATGTCATGCATGTCGCCCCAAGATTCTTTCACCATCGCACACCATACTCTATGCTCTTATGCAGGTGTAGTAAGGGGTTATGAAAGAAGTTATTATTTATTTATTTTTTAATACCTTTTTACAAATAAATATCTTATTCCATCAATTCTTTTATGAGAATAGTCTTACTGAAAAATTGATAAATTGTATAAACTATTTATTCAAGTAAAAATGATACTTTTGAGAAATATATACATCATAATATTAAAATATATTTTTTATAAATAATCTTATGCAAAAATTCTTATAAATGATTATTATATCAATTCTTTATCTATAAATATTTAGGAATCCTGTTTGGTATGAGTTTTATTTTTATACGATAAAATAGAAATTTTATTTTTTTTAATTAAACAATTTATTTTAATAAATTAATTAATTTTTGAAATAATTAATATTTTAATAAAATTTTATTATAAATTTAATTTTATTAATTATAAATGAGTATATAATTATTATGATGTCCAATGTTATTTTTATTAATAACTAAAAACTATTTTTTTTAAACCCCTTGAATTTTTTATATATGTCGATATTCATTTTAAAAGTGAAAATTCAAATATTTTGAAAATTATTTACATCAAATGAATATTATTTTTGGAATCAGGATGTTGAAATTATCCAAGAGTGAATTTTGTATAGTTCTCTGAGACATTCAAATTTTTGGTTAAACATTAAATATCCTATAAATAAAATATGTGTTTTATGAGGTCCTAAGGACCACAAAATTATGTAATAAATACTATATTGTGTATTATCGGCCCAATATATGATTCCACATTGAAATAATGTGATTTTAGATTTTTTTTATTTTTTTTATATATCCTAGTGAATCTATTGTGACATATAGAATACGTTATGATTTTAAAATCATTTCCTTGAAAGTGTGACGCACCTCCACATAAGAAAAGGAAATATTTTAATATATTTGGCCCTATTACATATATAATATTTTTTCTACTCTTATTTTTTAAAAAAATAGGTGAAAACAATGGGTTTTTTTGTGGTTTTGAATATTTAATTATATAAATTCCAAAACCTATGTTTGTGAAATATTAAAGAATTCCCCACTCATTTCCTATATAAACCCGCCCAATATTCCACTCCTATTTACTCAAAATACTTGTATCACTTCCATACTCTTCCCTCCTCCCTATAAAATCCTCACAAGTCACCCCAAGCTCTCAAGATACCCCTCTTCATTCTTTTGAAGTCACACACTCATATAAGGGTTTCCTTCCCCACAAATTTTTGTCCATGTTTCCTTATACTATAACACCCATCTATTTTATAATTATAAATAATGGGATATGGTTTTTAATCTCCCTAATATTTCCCTTATATTTCATTAATGGTGATATACCCCTTTATTTCCCATTAATCCCTCCCATGTAGTCCTGTTACCATGCCAAAATTCTGTAAGGGGTTTCACTTTCTTCATTTCCATTCAAGAATTTATTTTATATTACGCATCTAAATTCCATTTAAGATGCTGGGATATGATCGTAAATATAACTTATAATTCCCATTTCATGACCATATTATGAGATAACCTTTTATATCTCATATTCTATTTTTATAAATTTCCATATGATGTCGTTATGCTTCCAAAATTAAACCACAATTTTCAATGCCAAAATTATCGTGTATTTAATACAATTCTCATTTATCTATCAAGGGTATTCACATTTATGACCATATAATTATTTAGTAATGATTTAAATGTATTTATTATACATTCCTTGATCATGGAGTTAGTTATTATGTTGAATAATTCCATACATTATGATCTTTGTGGCACACTTATACATGAAATGAAATGTTTATAAAGGGTGTTCCCTAATAGGGCTCTATTTAATTGGGTAATGTTCAGTATGGTGATAATCCTTCTGAAATGAAGTTTTACTCAAGATAATTCAGGAGAAATTATGTTTTTTTTATATTCTAATCTATGTGCAATGCGGCTTGGCTTATACTAATATCATGTTGTATGTTATTGCCACATTTCCTTATAATGATGATCATGTTATACCATTCCTTTATTTTCTTGTTTCTCTCATGATCTATTGATATTTCTATTTACTATAATGTATTTTATTCTTCATGTTATGCCTTTTTTACTCCGTTTTTGGTATTTATATCTCACTTTGTTTTTATGTATGTCCATAGGTTATCTCATGCAATGCTAGGTATGGGGGAATGTTGTGGTCCTGTAAAATAAGTACTCTATAAAGATGTTTTATTTTATGTATTAAATTTTCATATAATGTTCCCTATCCCCAAATACATTATAACTCTCATTATTATGGGTTTTATTAAGTAAAATTTACTTTAATATATCATGATTAAAAGTGTTATAAATACCATGGGTTATAGTTTGTATCATATGATAGGTTGTAGTTATTTTTGGGAATATGTTAATAAAACTACAGTAAAATAATTAAAGATATGAATGAGTATAAACAATTATCCTTAAATATTGGTGAGAATAGAGTTTTTTTATCCCGAAAATACATCCATGTCTTGATATGAACAAGTAGAGGTGGCTCTGGCATAGATGTGTTTTGGGGTAAATCCAAAAAAACATTGCTTTTATATAGACTCGAATGGGAACTGGTGAAAGACAATTCGCCTTACTACACACTTGGTTGGACACTCTATTGGAATATGATTTTTTAAATTAATAATATTAGTATGAAAAATTATTTTGGGACTAGTAACAAATCTCAAAAGAATATACGTTAGGAAATAGATCAATCATAACATATATTGAATCCCACAAATTCATAAGTTTGGGAAATTAATATAATCTATAAGTTATCCATTTTTCATTGTATTCCTCTTATTTGTTTAATAGTTTAAGATACTCAGCACTAAATTTCCTTTTACTCTATATAATGGCCAGTAATATGTGGACACTGGCTAACAATCAATGGAATGTTCAACGAGATGAATGTTCTAATTAAATACCTAATCCAGTTGGAGAAGGAATTTCAAAATTTTCCATGATACACTCATAGTTAACTGAAGTTTTGAATAGAAATATGTGTCAGGACGAATGTCCACCCCCCCCCCCCCAATATTGAAAAATTCACAATTGAGAGATTCATGGTGCAAAAGACATATAATTTCTATGGACTATCTGAACACCTGATCACCGAATAATAGATAAACTCAATTAATATTATCTTCTCCATCCTTTAAGTTTATGAACAATAGAAAGTCCTTCCGGATGATTATCATATGGAGGTTGATGTTGATATATGGTAGACATTGATCAAAAATACAAATCAAAATGAAGATATTGAGACATTGGAATTGCAGGAATTATGGAAATGAAATTTAATAAATATTATCCTTTCAACCTATTACTTAATATGGTAAGGGTCTTACTTTACCTCAAGAACAAATGCGACGAATCCAACAGAGCATTGGAGGAAGGCTTCACAAGACTTGCATGATACAACTCCATCTTTTTCATTACCCCTGAATGCAAGTTTGACCACTTCATTTGTGAGATAAAACCTACCATACAGAAATCCCTAGTGATCCTTGACACTGAGAGCTATGAAGAAATTGTCTGATGTGCCATCAATGTTGAAACAGATGTCATCGAATCTCATGGGTAGGGATAAGAAGGAGAAAGTGGACTTTAATTATAGAATTCCAAAGGATAAATGTAACGATTCTATAAAATTCTAAAACCCCACCTTCCAAATGTGATGAAAGAATCTCCCCTGAAATTTCTTGAAGGGGATGAGTAAATTCATTAGTTGTGGAAGATAAGGGAACCTAGCCAATAACTCTCATCAAGAAAAATATGCTTCTGGGATTGAGTTAAGGAACTCCCTTTTTGATCATCAACACATTATTCATTACTAAAAATTCAATGAACTAAGGATCTTTTCAAACCAATTCCCTGTGACAAGGGTTTTCTGAGGTAACCAAAAACCTACAATGCTGGAATGACGAGCTTTTTCCATCATTACCACCGATGTAAATCCGAAAAATGATGTGGTGACTAGTACCCTAGTTATTCATTCAAGAATAGAGAATTTACTTTTTTATGGTTCTACACCATTTTTTATATCACAAATGTTTTTTAGAATAATCTGAACATGACTCCAAATCAAGGAAGTAGAGATATCGGTGAGAACAGAAAACGGGTAAATTATTGAATCCCATTAATATAACTCCTACACTATTATAATTTGTGGATTGAACTTCTAGGAAAACCTCTTCATACTCCCTCTGGTTAAATTTTATGGAATTATTGGCATGTATTGGCTTTCCTGATATAAATCCAACCTAAATTTCCATGATATTGGACTCACTCTCAATATGGAGAATCGACCCCTGATTCTATACAAGTGCTAGGAAGAGAATCCTTCTTCTTTAGCACCATCATCTCAATCATGGATATTACTGGCTTATGAGAAAGCCTATCTTACTCAGATGATTGATTCTAAGTAATTAACAATCCTCGAAGACAATCCTACTCTGAGGGAATTTGCATCTGTATTTCCCAATGAATTTCCAAGTCATCCTCTAAGAATAGATGTTGAATTCTTGATTGATCTCATACCTATGGCATTTCCATTATTCAACACTCTATATAGAATGTTTGTCTTGGAACACGAAATGATAAAAGAGGCAACTATAGAAGAATCTAGATAAAGCATTTATATGCTCAAATGATTCAAAGTGGGGTGCACCAGTAATCTCTATCAAGAACAAAGATGGGTCAATGCATCTTTTCATTGATAATTATTAGATCAACAATACCATGATAAAGAGAAACCAACCTTCTCCAAAAAATGATTACATGTTTTTTATGATATGTGAAGAACAATACTTCCCTAATGAAGATCTCCAGTCATTGTATTACAATATAAAGGTCAAAAGGAAGATATTTCCAAGACTGGATCTCATAAAATGTATAGACATTTTAAATTCATATTAATTCCTTTCAGACTCACTAATGCTCCAAAAATATTCATGGAAATTATGAATATATTAATTAGAGATTACCTCGACAATTTTTTTTTAGATATTGTATATGATATTATAATATACTCCGAAACCAAGGAGGAGGATGAAAAGTATCTATGCACTGTACTCAAGGCCAAACGAAAAGAGAAGCTCTATGAAATTTACATGGAGTGTGAATTCTTTTTAAATAAGTCTCATACATGGGTCATATCATCACATGTAATGGAATATATATGGATAATTCCATGAAAAATGCAATTGTGGGATAACTAAGGCCAACAACTATGACGGATATCTGATGCTTCCTTGGGTTATCGGGATATTATCAACTATTTTTGAGAAATTTCTCATAAATTTCAATCACTCTTACCAAGATAACAAGGACGTGAATCATGTTTTCCTTTAATTATGAATGTTATTAGACTGTCAATGATTTGAAAAGGAGAAATATCACTATGAATTTCCTCACAATACCCACCATTACAGAACTTTTCATGTTATTCGGTGATTCATCGAAGAAGGGACTGGGTTGTGTGTTGATGAAAAATGAAAAAGTAATTGCTTATGATTAACAGAATTTGAATGTTCATCAGTAGAAATATCAAACACATGATCTAGTTTTGGTTGATGTAATATTCAATTTAAAAATTTGGAAACATTAACATTTTACGGAGAAGTTTGTTGTAGATATGAATCACAAAAACCTTAAGTATATTTTCATACATAAATAGTTGAATATGAGGAAACAAAGATGGTTAAAGCTGATCAAATACTATGAATTCTCAATCCATTACCACCCTAGGAAAGGGAACAAGGTAGGCGGTGCTCTAAGAAGAGAGGAAAAAGTTATTCTATCATTTCTAATAATTGAAAAAGATCCATTCTTATTATAGTTGATGAATATGGACATGGGAATCATATAGAATAGAGAACCCTTAATCCTTTCCCAAATTATTTCTCAATAATTTCTTTTGAAAAGTTTAAAGGATGTTCAGAAATATGATCTAGGAATTCAGAAGAATGTGGAAACAATCTGAAATGGCAAATATTTAGAGTTCAATGTTAATGCAAAATGAATTGTGAGATTTCGGTCAAGTATAATTATTCCATAAAATCTATAGTTAATGAAAAAACTTTTAGATGATTTAAATAGTTCAAATTTCCCCATTCACCAAAGAAACACAAAGATTTATCGAGATCTATGAGAGAATTAATAGTGAGAAACCACAAAGAAAGAGATAAATTAGTGTACATCAAAGTGTCTGGTATGTCAGAATGTGAAGGCAAAGAGGCATAAGTCTAATGGGATGATGGAAACATTTCCCATACCAACATGGAAATGAGAAACATCCCCATTAAATTTTTCACTTGACTTCCAAATAAATCTGAAGGAAACAATTATATCTATGTTGTTGTGGATTGTCTTACAAAGAATGCACACTTCATTACAGTTCAGCAGGATTTCTCATTTGATCAACTAGAATTAATAGACATTGGAAAATTTTTGAGGTTTCTTGGTCTACCACTATCAGTTGTATTTGATTGTGATCCTTGATTTACCCCCAATTTCTACAGGATCCTTCAACATGCTCTGAATATTGAGTTGAACATTATTTGATCTTATCATCCTCAAACTGAAGGAAAAACTAAGAAAACTATCCCACCACTTGAGAACATGTTGAGGGAATGATCAATGTACATCAAATGAGGATGGGAGTAATATATTCCTCTGGTTGAGTTCTCAATTAATGAAAGTTTCCATGCAAGCATAAAAATAGCTCCTTATGATGCCATGTATAGGAAGAAGTTCAGATCACTATCATGTTGGGATAAAGATGGGGAGTGAATATTTATAGGTCCAGAATGGTCGAAGAAATGGGGGACAAGGTTAAGACCCTCCAGAATCACACTAAAGCTTCTCAGATTGGACAAAAGTGCAATGATGACACCCATCGAAGAGGCCTTGAGTTTGATGTTGAAGATATGGTTTTCCTCAGAATAACTCCATGGAAGAGTGTGATGAGATTTGGGAAGAAAGGAATTCTAATTCCATGGTACCTCGGCCCTTTTGAGATCCTAGACCACATTGGAGTAATTTCCTATTGACTTGTACTCCCACTGAACTTGTCTCAAGTATATGATGTATTCCTTGTATAACTATGGAATAAGTACATAAATGACACATCATAAATACACAATCTTGAGGTGGTTCCATATGAGAATGACTTCCCCTATGAAGATAAACCGGTGAAGGTATGAGAAAATAGAGAAAAAGTTATATGAAATAAGATGATGCACCCCATCAATGAGTTTTAGAGAAACCAAATGTTTGATAAAGCAACATGGGAACCTAAGGAAGTGATGAGGAAGAGTTACCCTCATTGGTTTTAGTGTGGGAATAGGAAATTTTGAGGGTGAAATTTCTTAATGGGGGGATGATGTAACGAACCAATCCATTATAAATAATATTCCATTTCAATTAATTACATATGGATATAGAAAACATATGCACTATTTTTTTATTATGCTTAAATTACCATTATGTACCATTACCATCGATAATATAATCATTTAATAGTGATCACAAGACATATATAAATAAATGTATTTTAAAAAAATTCCTTTTGGCAATGAAAAAGGAGAGGATGACCTCATCCTGTAGAAATAGATCAAACAATGTTCATTTTTCAGCGCTTTGAAAGAAGGAAGCGTCATTGGGCTTCACTCTTGACAAATCCCAAGATGAGCATGAACCTGTTAAGCTTTAATAGAATCACCTATGTGAGATGTTTATGTTAATTGAGATTACCAACCTAGCAATATTATAAAATCAACCACAACATTCTATCAACAGAACACACTTTACCATTGGGACTTATATGCGTTTTATAAGGGGTTATGTAACAAGGTACTATTTTATTATTGTGTGATACTTTATTATAAATGAAGGTCTTATTCAATTAATTACTTTAATAGAATAGTATTTCTTAATAAATTATGAATTTTATGAATTGTGTCCTTGACTAGAAACTGGCAATATTGAAAAATATATACATTATTATATAAAAAATAGGTTTCTATTACTAATAATAATTGAAAAATAATTCTAAAATATGATTATATCAGTTCCTTATGTAGAAATGAAGAAGAAATCAGTTTTATAAGAGTTATATTAATATACGATAAAAGAGAATGTGTATTTATTTAATTAAATATTATATTTTATGAATTTCGGGAATTTTTTAATTAATAAATATAATAATGAAATATTATCATCAAATTAGTTTTATTAACAACACAAGAGAATATAATTTTTATGATGCCAAAAGTAATTTTTATTAAGGTTTGAAAACTGTTTTTGCCGAAATCCATTAATTTTAAATAAATTTCGGTTTTCATTTTAAAAGTTAAAATTCACATATTTATAAAATTATTTAGATAAAATGAATATTATTTTTCAAATAAGGACATCGAAAATTTCCAGGAGTGAATTTTTCGTAATTTTATAAGATAGTCGAATTATTGGGTAAAAATTAAATACCGTATAAATAAATTATTTGTTTTATGACTTCCTAATGACCCCAATATGTTGTAATAAATACCATAATGTGTATTCTTGGCCCAATATATGTTTACCCATTAAAATAATGTGATATTATATTGGTTTTATAAATTTTATAAATCATTATTGAATCCTCCAAGACATATACGATATTTATTATTTTTAAATCATTCCCATTAAAATGTGACTCACCTCCACCTAAGAAAATGAAATATATTAGTATATTCAACTGTTTAACTTATAAAATAATTTTCCCACTTCAATTTGAAGAAAAACATTTTCCAAAACCATGGAATGTTTTGTGGGTTTAAATATTAAATTATATAGTTTCCGAATCAAATTTTTGTGAAATATTAAGGAATTCCCCTCTCATTTCTTATCTAATCCAGCCCAATATCCCACTTATATTTTTTGAAAATACCTGGATTATATCCCTATTATTCTTGTCCCTCCCTATAATCCACTCTAGGTACCCCATGATCTCAATAATCCCCTCTTCAATCTTTTTAAGTCACACACTCAAGTAAGGGTTTCTTTTAACCCTCATTTTTTACATTTTTACATATTCTATTACACCCTTTTATTTTTAAATTATAACATATGAGGTATGATTTCCCATCTACCCCATACTGACTCTATTATTTATTAATTTTGTGATACCCTTTTGGTCTCATTAATCTCTCCCATGTACACGGGTTACCATGCTCAAATTTCGTAAGGGATTTATCTTTCCTCATTTCCATTCAAGTATTTATTTTATATTATGCATCTAAATTAATTTTCATATGTTTGTATATGTTATTAAATGTCAGTAATATTTCCCATTTCATTCTTATATGACGAGATACCTTTTTCCATCTCATCATCCTTTTTTCGGAATTTCCATATGATGTCGTTATGCAACCAAAATAACACAACGATTTTCCATGCCAAAAATCATCATGTAGTGAATACCATACCCATTTCTTTATCATGTGTATTCATATTTATGACGATATAATTATTTATTATGGAATTATATATATTTTTTTAACATTAAATGATCAAAGAGTTACTTATGATGTTTAATGATTCGATGTTATATGTTCTATGTGCCACACTAATCCATGAAAAGAAATGTTTATAAAGGGTGCACCCTGATCGCGCTCCAATGAATTTGGTAATGTTTAGTATCACAATATGCCATCTTAGTGATGTTTTACTCATTCTAATTAATGTTTATTGAGTGTTTAATCATTCTAAACCACATGCAAAGTGCCATTTCTAATGTTAATGCCATGTTGTAAGTTGTTGTCACATTTCCATGTTATGATGATCATGCTATATCATTCTTTTATGTACATATTTCTCTTATGATCCATTGATATGTCTATTGCCTAACATATATTTTTTTTATGATGTTTTCCTTGTTTACTACATTATTTGGATTTTTAGCTCACCCTTTTTTATGTATGTTCTCATGTTATCCCATGTAATTCTTTGTATGAAAGAATGATGTCGTCAAGTAAAAGAAGTTTACAATAAAGAATTTTTCTTTTATATCTTATGCTATCATTTAAGGTTATTAATCCACCAGGAGACTATAAATATCGATATTTTGGGTTATATTAAGTACATGGTTTATAACAAATCATGATTAAATGTGAAATAAATACCTTGATTGTTATACCCACTCCCCATGAAAAACATCCACAACCCACTTCTATGGGAAACAATCCAGAACAAGTCCTACCTAACCTAAAAAACCATGGGCCTCATATAGCGATTGGAATAAGGATTTTTGTAGTCCTACATTAATTTTTCCTTCTCATAAAAAACTAATTCTTATTTATCATTCTCTGCACCACATTTTTACTAAGAACAAATTCATCCCCATCCTCCATCTAGAACATGGATAATGATATGGTCACACATGCAAGGAATTATAACATTCCATACGGATGGATGAGTGACATATTCTTTTTTTAATAAAGATAAACTAACCGAAAGTGTTTTACCCATCATCCAATAAATTCTTCGATGAATTCCTACAACATTTCCTCTACTATTTGGACGTTCCACTCCATCTTTTCATCCATCTCAGAGAGTAATGGACTTTTGTGGCATAACTATTGAAAAAAATAAAATAATCCCCTAATAACTCACAAGGTAAAATTTATGACCCAATACGAGACAATGTACCTGAAAAATCCATAAAAACATACCACCACATCCACTTACATAATATATAAATTATGAATTATTCCAGACTATTTGATCTCTAAGATGTGGGGTAATTTCCACAATTGGTCCATGATCAACCAGATAAAATCACATAACCCTAGTGTCAAGGTATCCATGTGAAATAATCCATTGAGGTGTCAACCCACATCCACTTAGGGGCATCCAAATGCTGATATTAATGATCAAGAACATGATGATTTTTCATTACCTACTATAAAAAAATCCTTCTCCACAAACACAACCACTTATTTTTTCATCACGGGAAACCAAAAATGTATTATCAAACAATGATAGATATTGGAAACTCATGGGTGTAACCCCAATGGAGAAATGTGAAGATCATGTAGGACATCCTCATCCATACCAACCAAAACAAACAACCTAACACAAAATATAACATGGTTCTTTTCATCCACTTCTCATCCCTAAATAGCATCAACATGGCTATCACGGTAGTGAATCTCCTCATCCTCTGATTCAACATAATCAAACTCCTCCACTTCCCACAATAGATAATAATTCATTTTCATCTAAAAAATACAAACTCTAATATCAACAAACATTTCTTATATTTTCAAGGCATCCAACTCAACCATTGATCTTCAAGAATTCCAAAAATCTTGAACCACATCCTTATATGACATCATTATGATATAATAATCCATGAAAATCCTTTTTTTTGAGATATAGGATATCTCAAAATCATAATCTATAAGAAACTATATCCACCTACACTACTAAAAGTTATTATCACATCAATAAAAGTTATGATTCGTGATATTATGATATATAAAGACTATAATGTTCCCCCTAGTGTGGTAATATATCTCTAAAACATTAGAGCATACACAACCTCTCTAAGAACCAGATAATGGTTTGGAAAGTTATGCTTTTCGAGGATTAACTACCTAGACCCATATCAGATCATTTACCTTTACTACATTAACACACATCCCAAAAATAGATGTGAGGCATCACAAAACCTCACAAACATCACATGCTTATCCAGAAACTGTAGAACTAGAGTGCTGACCAACTTCCCCTTCTACTGACTAAACCATTTATGGAACTAGACACTCCACACAAATAGTCCAATCCTTCCTAGTAAATAGGATCCATGGTTTAATAATAATAAATATAATAGGAAAACCCCAATGATAATATCCTATGAGACCAAGGAAATGATGAACCTATATCATTTTATTGGGTGCTTCCTAATAAACAATTGACTCTTCCTTCAATGGTTCCACTACCACAACCTGTTGAGACACCACATTTCCATTAAAATTTTCCTCTCATGTCCAATGTATACACTTGGATGGCTTTCAATAGATATGGTGACATAAAATAACATGAACGATAGATCTTATATGCATGGCATGTTCCTACTTTAACATCATGTAGATCGATATATCATTGATGGTTATAATGATGGGACTATATCATATCTCAGATAATAAGGTGTTATAATCTAGATAAACATGGGATAGTGTGTTCATAACACCGAACAACATGACTATAATCTTGATGTTCCCATACCAACATCTGAAGTGATTCTTCTAAATATCACTATGATTCACCTTCAACTGGATATATATTGACCATAGATTGATCATAGAAAAACAAATAACCCCTAGTTACTAGTTGAGAAGATGGTCTGTTCTTATAATAGGATAAAAATTCCAAATAGTCACATGATTCAAACTCCAATAGATCATAAATAGCCTCAAAATACTAAATTACTTCGTACAAATCTATAGTATATCACCCCATGGAGACACACTGATCTAGATAGAACCATATTACCTCATATTATCAATATGAATCCTCAACACCCACAACTAATATGATTTAATATAATAATAATCCAAATAAATTGATGATTCCCCCAGAAGTCTCTCTCAAACTAAATATGAAATTATGGGGGTATCCTCACAACCACTTTTGGGAAAAAGGAATTGACTTCCACCGTTACTATAGGGACCCCTAATATACCCACATTCACTAATATCATAGAAAATTCATAAAAAATTGAGTGAAGGGGATACACATGACTACATCCAACCTGAAATCAATACTCTCCTAAGAAAACCACATGTTGGTCATCCATATCCTAAAACACAGATCATCTCTTGAAGTATTCAATAATAGAACATACAAAATAAAACCAATATATTCTGAATATAATTTCATATCAATGTATATGAATAAGTAATGTATCTAAATGAGATTGATATGGCACAATCATTAGTTTACATCCTAGAAAAACATCAAACTAGATGATCTGCCCTTCGTTTGGTGTAGTCAACAAATTGGTAATGTTAATAATATCTACATATATTCCTAGAGTAAATACTAAAATGAGTGAAAAATTGATTTGGAAGAATATGAATTAGAAATAGAAAAAACGGTTCTAAAAAATTGATCAAACCATGGATTCTGTTTGGCCCCTTGCAGTAATGCCTCTATGTATGATATTTAGAGAAGTATAAGCCTTCTTTCCATACTACTAAAATAGTATCATAAGAAACTACTTCTAAGGATGGCACTAAACCTATAAACCTCACCCAAAATGATCTAATGGAAACACTTAGATCTTGTTTTGGTGATGTCTATAGACAACCCAAGAAACACACACTATCATAATATATCCTTGAAAATAACATAAACCACATGACCTATAAATAAAAAAAATCAATCTTTGAAGGTCAACTCCATATTGGTCGAAACCTCAAAGGCCCTGGAACCTGAGACCATCCACTGATTACTTTCCTCCTCATGAAACCCATTATTTCCTCACTTTTCTAAAACCTCCTTCTAATTGCATCCTCTCAATCACTGTTACCTTTATATCAACCTAAAAATATGTTGGAAACATAAAAAGAGTATCTCCATACCTGATAGATGGCCAGACTATTCCTTATAGTCATATAACAAATGGACTCCCCATATAAAAATATACATGGGAGAACAAGAATAGTGGATTTGAACATGATTCATTTCACCCACACTAACATACTTCTCTGATGATGTGAAAAAAACCTTTTTCATCTTCACTACACTCATGTTTGATAAATGAAACTATGCTCTTAGCTATTTATTAATGTCAACCCCTAAATCATATTCCTCCTACCACTATCCTAGATATATCTCCCAAAAAAATTCTAATGACCTTGTATCAGAATAACTATAAAACAACCCCATTATCCTTTTGAGTTATAAATCAATATAAACTCATTATAAGCACCACAATAAGACTCTATGTCAGCACATCTGGAACATTACCCTCAAATGTACCCAAATTTAGAGACTATAATGTTTTACATTTCATCTACAACTTATCATCCTCCTCAACCCGATCAACCCTTTAGTTATCAAATAGAACAACATGATGATCCTCTATTTCCTGAACCACATCAGAAAGATGTTCCAGGGCTATATCTTATTGTAATACAAAAATTTCCTAAACCTGAGGGTATGTAGTTTTATTATGTTTAGTTTAATTCACATTATGCATTTTTTAACAATCACCATAAAACAAAATTCCAATAAGAACATAAGTCATCATGTTTCTTGTACCTCTCATAGGTCTCTTCCCAAAAAATAGGTCCATCTCACATGGTTATTCAATAAGCATAGAGTTCGTGCACTAGATCACGGGGGTCCAAAAAAATTGGGTCCTAGAGGTTCTCCATGAACGATGGCATGTAACAATGTAAACTGAAACTACTTCTATACCTACCCATGAATTCTTCACTGTTCCTCACAACAAACTCCAAAATTTCCATTAAACAGCAGCTCTGATAAAACATATTCATCCCCCCCCCCTCTATGGATACCTCAATTAGGGGACAGATATAATTTCCCCCACCCCTCCCCTCCCACATTTTATAGGCCTCGTGTGGGATAGTATAACATCGGGTATAAACATATCTTGAAATAAGAGGCATTATGATCTATCAAAAAATAATATTGTGAGATAAGATGAATCAACCTCAATAAACTACATGATATAATATAACAGAAACCAAAACAATCCCAAAAAATCATGTATAAATAAAAATATTATTGATAAAAATATACAAATGAAAATACCCAAAAGTAATGCTAGGAGAGATATAATGACCCCCACCCCTCCCCTCTCACATTTTATAGGCCTCGTGTGGGATAGTATCACATATGGTATAAACCTATCATGAAATAAGAGGCATTATGATCTATCATAACATAATATTGTGAGATAAGATGAATCAAACTCAATAAACTATATGATATAATATAATAGAAACCAAAACAATCCAAAAAATTCATGTATAAATAAAAATATTATTGATAAAAATATACAAATGAAAATACCCAAAAGTAATGCTAATGTAGTGCCATTGAAATTTTTAAATCATCCAATCTTGTAAGTTCAAGTATGGTCTAAATAATCCTTTGGGAAACCTGAAAATATGTTTATATACATTGGGTAATTGTTAAATTATAATCATTAATAATACTAATGTGTCACATGTATAATTGAAAAAATAGTTATAATGAAACCATGGGGGAAAAGTAAAAATATGACACCTAAATAGTTCAACAATCTATCCAATGTTCAACAAATAATTATCAATATATAAAGACATCAAATTTAAATTACATAATAATAAGCATGAAGTTATAGGGTACTATGAACCAAATCCCCATGAATTTTATACTATAACACCATAATATAGTATTTCTTAGAGCTTCCATGTCTTCTATATTTATTATAATACTTCCCCACTGCACGGTCACATTACATCATTCTCAAAAACACTTATTCCACCACACCACATCATATTAACATCACATCTCTTCTAAAAACACAAGTTCCATCACATCACAACCATAGCCATAGTAGTATGGTATTAGTAATAATAATGATATCAAACATGTTCCCTCCTCTACTATGAATGACTCCAACCATAGGCCTCCCCAAAACATTATAACATCATGTATCTCTTGAAAAAACCTGGGTTATCACCCCACAACATGGTCCCATCACATTTTCCCCAAAAACACATTGGTGAAAACAACAAAAATGATCAAATCACATCTCAACCAAAAAAACATGGTCCATCACAAAGTGGACTAAAATTCATATGTCCATCACAACCTATGAATATATACTCACCTATAAGAGATATTGGGAAAGGGTGGGAATCCAACCATCCAACCTCATCATCTAGATGTTGGAAAAGCCTTCAACAAGTGAATATAAGGTTGTTGACACATGGTAATCAATGTTTGTGGGGTGAATATATAATTAAAATAAAATATACAAGGTTATACATAAATCCTAAAACAAAAACAACATATGGGTTTTGAACTGATCACTATCAAACTCACTACATCATCTCTTTTATGGCCACCTCCAAATGCAAAACACCACATAATCCATAATACAAATTTCAAATTTAAAACTAATCACATCATCCATACCATTCATTTAATTATATAGAATCAACCACATTTTATCACACAACCCATCATTAATTTATTTATTAAAAATTTCAATCCCCTTATCCAAAAAAACTATTCATTTCAATAATTATTAAAAAAATATTATATCATAACCCAAGAATCTAATATATGAAAACAACACATCTCATGATTCTCATTATCTTCATCATACCATTTCCTCGCCATCCCAACATCATGTCCAAAAAACTACTACCATGCCACCCCCCTCAAATAACCTATAAAAAACCCACCACCCCACAACCCCAAAACATAATCAAAACAACCACTACCTCACCTAACTGAACTCAAGGCCAAACAACCACCACCTGGCTACCCAAAATGAATACCCAAAACCCACCCCCAAACTACACTGAAAACACTTTAAACCAACAACCACCAAACTACTTTAAAACAGCGAAAAATATCCCCCACATAACCACCCTACATGAATGAAAAAACAACCACCACCTCACGACCCTAAAAGTATGACCACATATCACCTAAATTCCCCACAATTCATCTCAAACACACATCACTAACCTAAAACATGTTTCCATGTTAAAACACATCAATGGTTATTTTATATATTTATAAATTGGTATTTTATCACATTCTACATTATTTTATGGTTGGTTTCACACAATAAATACTCCTAATGAAAGCCCCAGGGTGTTAGCTGAGTGGTAATCGTTGGCTGTACCCCTCGCTCTCTATGGGAACTGGCGCAGGCTCGAGTCCCGCTAGACTCGGACATTGAGCCAATTACGCACTAGGTGATTCCAAGCCATTGCTTAGCTGGGGAGTGTGGAGATCCTGTGGGCATGGTCGGGGCCCCCCATTGGGAGCTGGTGTTAGAAACCCACATATTTCCCATGGGGTGTTAGCTGAGTGGTTGCCACTTATTGTATCCCTCACTCTCCATGGGAACTGGCGCAGGCTTGAGTACCTCATATCTCAGACACTATTCAAATTATGCACAGGGTGATTCAATTACATTATTAGCTGGGGAGTGTAGAGAATACCTAGGCTTGGTCAGGGGCCCCCGTTGGGAGTCTGTGTAATCAACCAACATTTTTCACATGAGCCTCAGCCCATTTGTTGAGGACTTGGAAGGTGCATCCAAGAGACCCAATATCAAATCTGGGTGGAGGCATATTTCTGAGGTACTGTAGTTGTACAGTAGTAGGCACAGTAGTAGGTATTGTTTGGTACTATAGCAGCAGGAACTATTCATTCATTTGGGCCACTGGGCCACCGATTTGGGCCTCGGGTCCAGCAAGTCTTTTGGGCCACCTAAGGCATTCAGACTAGTTTCTTATCAAGGAATTCGGCCCACCTCAAGGCCTTAGGTCCACCCCAAGGCCTTTGGGCCACTTGAACTCAGATGTACCAATTGGACTACAAGGAACAAGGCTTCAGATGAGGATGTAGGGCAGGCACATTCACATGAGTAGAGCTAACTGGATTTGGAAGAATGAGAGGGTATGACATTTCCATCGGTACCAAAACCTTGCAGCTTTGCATAGGACATCTAGCCGACCAGCCCAGCGAAGGTGGAGAGCCGATATCATGACATATGCTGGGGAGGATTAGTTCCAAGTTCTCTTGTCGGGGTGATTCACTCTAAGACCTATTAGTCATGTAATTGTCTATAAGACATTGGGCCTTGTAAGGGTTCCACCTCACCCCTTGAAAGGTTTATTATCAAAAATAATAATAAAAAATGAAGGCCTTTCGGCCATTCCGACTATACTATTCAAGAAACCATTTCATTATCCACATATAATTCGTTAGCTTGTTTATATTTGAGGGAGATATCACAATAATCACAACATATTCAAATGTTACAATAAATTTCATATATTGTAAAAAAATCCCCAAATGGAAACAATTTTAATATGGGCATCATGATCGAATAGTCCACCATTTCACAATATCATTATATTTGAAAAACAAACACAAGAATCATTCCAATTCCACATTTAATTTATATTATCCAATTATTTATTGTAGAATAATAGAGGGAAAACACATCTAGTAGATAATCATGAGAAAACACCAATTTACTAATTCAAAATAACTAGGAAAAGGTATTCCCTACCTCAATGAATCTTTTCCAACTCATTACGCACGATATGAAATATAAGAAACACCCACAAACCCCAACTACACATTAAAAATACGGGATTAACCTATACCATAGAAACAATCCATCAAAATGATACCAAAATATAACCCCAATCCAAAAGAGCATATAAATAGAAATTATGACAGAATTGGATAAGAGGAACCCACTGGGAAAAATGAAAGCACTCCCCACATAGCATCAACGAACAACCATTGGAACCAATCAATCAAAGCAGATGGAAGGGTACTAGAAGATCCTCAAATGGAGCCCAGATCTCATCCAGAATGTGGGGAAGGGAGTTTTTTACCATAATAGAAAATATATTCCTATAAAAAGGACATTAAAACATTGAATCCAAATCTTTTCACAAGTTTTAATCATTCACGACATGAGATCCACTGATTCCCAAAATATTTAGCTTTCAACGAATGTCACATCACATAATTCATTACTTTATAACAATAATTAATTGCACAAATATTAAGTGTAATAATTCTCAATGGTTCCCCCTTTGTAATATAAAATCTATGAACTGGTAAGCTAACTATTTCGTCAATAACTTTCACATTTCTTGTAAACGATACATGATACGATATACCTTCAATAGATCTTTTGTAGCAATATCCGCCACCAAAATATCATGAAACCTCCCCTAAAGAACTCCTACAAAAAAATTGAAAAGTAATTGGAAAAATGAACGGTGCATTAAAATATGGTAACATAAAATATGCATTCAGAAAATGATTCACTTAATCAAATGAAGTTTTATTACTATTTTAATAATGTTAGTTTTTTAAAATTTATTTTTGAAAATAATAATAACTATATTCTCCATCAAATTTATATGATTTATCGTTCCCTCCATATTTTATAAATAAAAAAACCTTTGTATTTTCAATTAAATAAAATATAATATAATATTAAATAATAATTATTTTCAATTAATTTTCACATAAAATATTAAATATTATATTTCTAAATTCTCATGTAAATTCCACTTATATTTTAATGTTACTAATGATTTCGAAAATCACTTTTATTTTTTCACATTAATGTTTATTTTCATATTCAAAATTATTTAAAAAATATGGTTTATGAGTCACTATTTATAAATTAATATATATTTTATTTGTTTAGGCTCTCTCAGGATACCAAACAATCAAATTAGTGATTTCTTCTTTGGTTGTATCATAAAGTCACGCATTTATAAGGATATACTATCATCTATTTCAAAAAACCTCTAGTTTACATTGTTTATTCTAAGGATATGATCAATTGATACCATTAACCTTCTTTCATTAGATATATTATGATAATTTTATTCCATAGTTGATATAGTCATATAATCAATGATCTATACATTAGTAGCATCATATTTTATATAATTCATATTGGATGGTGTCCACCAAGAAATAATATTATTCAATTAACTTAGTTGAATGTATTAGTATTCCTTATATTATATATTAAATATAGTATATTATTCCTATTTTTAAAATTCCTTATTTAATAACCCATCATCCACCTCCAGATGAGTTTCTATCATGTTATCTATTTTATTGAAGTGGAAAAAATTGTTAGCATTCATGAAAATTATTGACTACTAAAGAAATAAAATTCT
Source organism: Viscum album (assembly GCA_963277665.1). Classification (NCBI taxonomy): domain Eukaryota; kingdom Viridiplantae; phylum Streptophyta; class Magnoliopsida; order Santalales; family Viscaceae; genus Viscum; species Viscum album. The sequence continues at coordinate 523,800,650 of OY728160.1, forward strand.
ATATATTTATTTCTATATTTCTCAGTATATGTATTTCGAGGATTTTTGACTAATGGTTTCCTCAAGAAATGATATGAAAGGTATTAATAGCACTTAATCATAATGCATTGGAAATTATAATGTGATAGGTGGGGACCAAAATTATATTTTGTATCAATTCATTGACATGTCTCATTAGAGAAAACAATATTTGGTATTTGGGTAATTACTTTTAAATTCAATGATGTGTCTCGATTGTGATCTCAACTACATGTATTATGTCTAGAAAAAGTCCTCCAAAGTATTTTTTTCCTTGATTATGAATTCTTGAATTATAGGATTAGGATTATTAATATAATTGCATTCATTTATTTTCACATAACATAAAATATCATAGTTTCATGTTCATTATAGATTCATGGTTTTACCCATTCCTTCTATAATATTTATGCAATATATATCATGATTAATGTAGTTATATTACTCCATAACCAAGAATTTTATCATGAAACATTTTCTGTATCTATCTCACTAAGATATGGATAAATGTTGAAAAAATATAAATTTTTTATTTATATAAAATGTGAATGAATATGTGAGAGATGATTATTCCATATCAGGAGTTATGAAATTTTATAAATTATGTGAAAATTTTATATTTGATATAAAGAACCGAAGAGTAATCAGATTATATATTTTCATAATTATAAAAAATATTTAATTTAATATTTAATTTGGATATAAAATATTAAATAAACAATATTTATATTTTTAATTATGCCTGGTTATATATAAAATTTTATACATGGATTGAAAGAAAGTATAAAATTTATTTTCAATTGAGCACTAAAACATGGAGTGTGGGTCACGGGAATCATAGAATGTGAGAAGGATAGTCTATATTTTTATACATAGAATAAATTATAAATCCCAATAGATATTTCTCTCCATAATCAATTACCTCATAAAAATTATAACTTGTAACATCCCAACCAGACTTACCATCGAACTGGTAGGCAGAAAGGTTGTCATAGGACCACTAGCGCGTCTTCTCATATGCTAGATCATAACAACTAGTACATGCTATAATAATAGTCCTTGAGGAGAATATATCCTCATATCATGTTTTCCATAGCGGTATAAAAATATATAAATAGATGAAAAAAGCCGATGTAGATAGTATGAAATAATCTAAACAGTGGAAGACAACTACAATGTCTACTAAATGAAGGAAATGGCCAATAATGGTTTATTCAATGTGTGCATGTCATGGTGATATATATCTAAAAGAAGTAAAAAAAGTCAGCATGATTTACATCTTAGTATAAATATAATGAAAAGACTCAAATCCCCAAGGGAGATCTCCATGAGTATCCCAAACTTCTTCTTAGACCTTTGCTCTATACTCTGTGGTATAAAAAAAAGAATCAGCAATGTCTATATCCCTAAGAACATGAAAGTCTTCTTGGGTACCCCCGCACATTGGTGGCCAGAATTGGGTATGATATATAAAACATAGTAGGCTGGGAAAACTAATGTATAGCTTAATCAAGACAATTCAATACAATTAAATAGTGTGTAGTTATATCATAGGAATATCATAATGGAATAAATAACCAATATCCCTTTGAGGTTCCAATAAGAAATCTGGAGACAATGCCTTATTCATCTCATTGATTCAATATGAATCGGAATATGAACTATTAATTTATATTTAAAATTCTTAAATAAAATTCTGATAACATTGTTTAGTATTCTTCATTCTACCACATACTCTTGGGTTTAATCTAGGTCACATATTCATTTCATAAATCATTTGAAACATTTTTATCGGTGTAGAAAGCCATGTCTAGCTCATAAATCACATTTGTGGAAAACTCCATGTCTAACACCCATTATCCTATTCATTTTTTTACATTATTGGTGAAGAACTCCATGTCTAACACCTAAAATCCCATTAGTGTAGAACGTATTGTCTAACATCCAAAATAGCATTCCTTTAAATATATTATTGGTGCATAATGTCATGTATAACACCCCAAATCCCATTTAGTTACGTATATTATTGTTTTATAACGTCATTTAGAATATTTCAAATACCATTGGTGCAGAGGACTATATCTAAAACTAAAAATCCTATTGGTGCAGAATGCCTGTTTAACATCCAAAATCATATTTATTAATTATTTATTAAATTCATAATAATTTCCACTAATGAATTAAATAAATAATTATTCATCATCAATATCATTAATAATTAAAAAATTCCGTTAAAACCCTATAATAAATTATTTAACACAATAATTATCAAAGATCACAATCACTATTTATTAATTTATCAATTAATTAATCATCCAGCCCAAATCACATTCAACGATTAATTTTCTAGATTTAATTATCCAACATAAATTTCAACTCATAATAGTTAATATCACAATTAATTATGTTGAACAAACATCAAAAATCATTATCAATCCACTGTTAATTATCCCAAAAAAACCAATTCAATGACAACATTAATCTCCCAATTAATTTTCTACTTCACAATCTCAATGAAACTAATTAATTTGCATTTAATAACCTCAAATTATCCTAATAAATATTCATAATTGATCTCGTCATTAATTATTTCTATTACAATACAAAGAAATATAATTAATCCAAAAATTAAGTATCTCAACTTATCCAAATCAAAATTCATAATTACTAATTCATCAAAGTGCTTCAGTATGTAAAGGTGGTAATGCATCTCCTAGAAAAGAAACTATATTGGTTTAATTTAAATAGCTTATTCTAATAAGTAAAGAATAAGAAAAAACACATATTAGAAATCTAGAAAAATATATGAGTCTAATTAATATATTTTTAACAAGAAGGAAGTGCACCCCCATTGGAGGATTTTTATTAAAAAATGTTATCTATTAATATAACAAACCATTTAACTAAACTCCCAATTCATTCTAGAAATTTTAGTTAAATTAATCAAGAAAAATAAACAACACTCTAGTTAATTTTATCAATTAAAAAAATTTCAGAACCCTACCTCAAGGAATTGGTCGAGCCACTACATTCTTACTAAAACCGATCACTGCTTACATACTTGAACTTCAACTAAAGTGTGTCCACAAATTGAATTGATTGGTAAACCTTATAATAATAAAAGGAACCCAAAATTAGAGTTTTGAAGACCAAAGCACACCCAATTAATTAACCTCAACTCAATTAAAACATAAGCGTCTAGTTCAATGGGTGTGAAAGTAATTGTCAGGTATATATCCTTACCCAAAAAAATGTTAACGAAGAACTGAATCGAGCGGAACCGCCTCACAATCTACAGAGGTCATCAAAATTGGGATCAACGGGTCCCAAGACATCATTTGGGCCATATAGAATCCGAATAAATGAAGAAACCAAATTAAACACAAACTTATGATTTGAGCTTAATGGAAACCAAATGATAGAGAGTTGAAACGGCTGATGCAATGAACAAAACACATGGAGGAGGCCTTAACTCACCATGACGGACAACATTCACGAATATATCGGTATGAGACAGTAAAAAAAATATAGAAAAGTAAGAGGGGTAGTTCACCTCAAGGGAGGGGGATGTTTCCTGGTGCATCATGCCTCCCATAGTGGAAGAAGGGGTGTAGAGCCTCCCTTAATTAGTGCACTCTAATAATAAAATAAAACCCAAATATTACAAGAATTTATAATATTCCAATAATATTAATAACCATCATAATATTATTATTACCATTTTATAATACAAATCACTGATAAATCCAAAACTCCATTTTTAACACCATCTAATTAAATTCTTTTCAACTGAATTTCATTAATATAAATTCTCCAATTCATCATAATTTAGTTAAATTCTCTCAACATAAATTAATTAAATTAAAATGCCAAATTCAGCTCGTTTAATTAAATTCCTTTCATCTAAAATTATTTTAATCCATCCCCCATTTAATCGTCAATTAATTAAATTTATTTTAACATTGAATTTAATTTAATAATTTATTCTAAAATTGAAAATTGGGTAAACTGCATAGTTTAACTTGGACAGTCTAACATGCAAGGTGTCACTGACAATGGGTAGCCCGTGTGAACGTCACTTACAGGTCCGGTGCTCCCAAAACCCATTTATCCACTTAAGAATATCTTTGATTTTTTACCCATGCCTGGTATCAACACATTAAATGATCCCAACTCACTAAAGATAATATGAAACAAGGCTTTAAAAATGACCCATGTAGTAAATGAAAAAGATCAAAAAATCATATTTTTTCTAGGTTCAAAAATAGAGGACAATACAATCTACCCACTATAGTAACATCTCTACCCTGATAAGCCATCAAAATCTACTATAACATAATCCAACCCACTAAGGTTATAATGTCTCATTTGAATTGTCATTTTGCATTCCCAAATGAAAACACATCTTTAATCAATTCACAATCCCAACAACTTAATCCTCTAAAAACCGAATTCAAAGCTCAAAAATCACATCAAAACATCAAAATGATTCTATAACTGAGCCCACGCAACCACCTACTCACTATTGGAATCCACCAATGGTCTTTTCATTTATCGACCAAACTCCAAACAATGTTTATTTCCTTGAAATAATTCTTCAGCCCTCAAACCCCAACTCACCCTTAAACTAGAGACATTTATTTTAAATGATTCCATCACAAACCACATGTACATTGATGTCCTTACATAACTTATAGTGACATTCTCATGTTAGGCCATCATAAGGCTACATTAAAATTATTTCTCCCGAGCACAAAAAATGTGTATCCCAAAGAACCATGCATCCCACATCCAACTGAGATAAAAATTAATCATCCAACTAGATGACTTATTAAAAATTCATGTGGTGTAAGACTGACTCTCTATTAGTGTTTCCAGGATGAGGTCAAGATATGTGACAAGCTCTTTTAATTCAGAATAGTACACTAAGTGTAATCCCAGGTTGCCAAAAATATCAGTCAAGTAATCATCAGATGACTTTTTACAAAAATCTTAGCTTCACATGCATATGCATCATCCACCATACCATAATGCCTATATCACCCATGAAATATGTGTTCATTCAAATATTAAGACTAAAACTCTTCAAAAAATTAATATATTTTCAAAAATATTGATCATACTACCATCTTTCCTGAATTCATCGTTCCAAGAAAGCTACAACATGTGCACCAGAACTGATGTGACACTACCCACATTAAGAGTTTCCATCTTGTTTAAAGAAAAGAATAGTATCTCACAAGAATACTATATCAAAAACCCATTGAACACTTATGTGATGCTCCACAAACCCTGATTACCACATCAACATCTCATATGATAGAAGAAAATTTAAATAGACTGGCGTGTCAAAAAACCCAAGTCCCAAACATTCATCCGGAGCAGTGGGATGAACTTATAATAACTCCCCCAATCACACCACCCCATAGGTGACCTAATAATGTCTTAAAGTCACAAGATTACATGGTCACAATGAACTCAACCATTTAATTACATTTCTAAACACTCAATAGTACCACATATGTCAAGCCATAATACCCCAAGTCCACAAAAACCAACAGAACCCCATCTCAAAAAACCTTCACTTTGATGAAAACATTATGATTCATCTAACCTACTAAACCAAGAATTACTCAATGCTTGTTATTATAAAAATATTCCATGTACAATGACCACCCATCTAAACAATGGTGTCTTTTTAGAAACTCAAAATTCCTAATACGGAAAACTGGATGAGAATGGTACAAATGTCATAATATCACTATAGAAACATGGAATCTCAAGCACAAAGGGTGCTACCTATCACGTGCTAGTCCCTTACGAAGCATAAGCATCGATCCAATCTCTTAGTCATGAAATGATAATTTCACTATACTCAATATCACCATTTTATCTTATCTATTTCTAATATGAAACACCATATCAATAAATAATCACATCTCCATTCCAAGTCATATCGTCAAAACATTCAAATCAACCTTTCCATGAGTGGTCAAACAAAGTAAACCACATCAGTTTATTGTTTTTAATCCATCTAGATGATTCCATTCATCATTCAAAAATTATAAATAATATTAACCAACCACAAATACCTTATCACAATAAGGATGTTGGTTTTTTAATCAATGGTCTATAGTTAGAAAAGGAAATATATAACAAACATCCACTTTTAACAATTAATAATCATTTTCATTTCTTCATAAATAAAAAATAGCATCTGAATTCTATTTATTCAGACATTGACTTCCAAGGGTCCCATTTATTCAATTTGGGATCTTCAAAAAAACCATATAAAAGTTAATTTCCTAAAAACATGTCCCAACTAACCTTCATGGGTCTAAATGGTCATTTTAAAATTGTACCTAATCATTTCAATCAAAACTAAAATTTTTTACATTTATAACCTCTTCCAAAAACATTATGGTTATATAAGGCATAGTCACATGGGTGGACATTTACCATTCAATAAGGCACTCATACACCTTACCACTAGAATTTGGGTCCCATTTTTCAAATCCAAATTACATTTACCATTGGAAATTTATCATCCCATTTTCAATGGATCGAATACACGGGTTACCCTTTCCCAGTTATAAGGAACACATACACCTTATAATTGAAACTCGCCCTTGTCAAAAACTCAATTAATAAACTACCACTCATGCATCCATTCACACATAAAATCATCTCCATCATGTTATCATAAGAACTAATGCAAAGGCATTCTAAAACACAGGATCATGGAACCATAGTAAAACATGCTAATAATAGAAGAATCATGGTATAAAATCTTCTAAACATGTTATATAAGCATGAATATTAATTCATATTAAAACAAGGCATTACACCCAAGGAAAAAATAAAAATTAATAGACATCATACTAATAAAACTACATGGCTTGGAACTATGTATGGAATTTGAATTTCTAATGTCTTAAGATGATTCATATAATCAAAACATCCTTTCCATATCAGGCGAATGAAAATTTTATAAATAATAAAAAACAATAAGCATCAAAGAATACACCAGTCAACTGAGGTGAAATCACATCAACTGCAATAGCAAACAACAAAAACATCAATTTACAACCTTGACCACTAGGTCATTCCCCATGTGTGAGTTGATCACTCCCAAGCACATCTAATAATGAATAAACAACACATTCCAAGTCTCTTATATAACAACTAAAAATAGAAATACAATAAATTTTTTCTCTAAAACCATTTTTGATAGCCCAATCCAACCCATAATCGGGATATTTCCAAATTTATTCCTAGACCACATGGTTTTGATTTCCCTGGGCTCTGGCCATGATGAATCCCCCCCAAAAATGCATCATGATAGGAGAGGAATCCAGACCACCTTATAAAGGGGTTCTTTGTACTCATCCTCCTTTGATGTGGTATTTCTCTAACCCATTTTTGATGGCCCATTCCAACCCCCGATCTTGATATTGACAACATTAGGCCTAGCCTCCATGGTTCTTCATACCCTAGGTACTGGCCCTCAAGAATACCGTAGGATTATGAAACAAGATATGAGATGTATCCCCACCAGCTTATAAAGGGGTTATTCACTCTCCTACTCCTTCCATGTGGTATTACCATTACCCCCCCCCCTCCTAAAAGGGGACAACATCCTCACTGGCATATCAAATTTACACTGGATCTGATACCATTTATTAACATACTAACCTAGTTTACCAACAATCTAGTTGTCAGACTGCTCACCACATGACCGATAGCGCATATCCACATATGCCAGAGGTTGCCGACTAGTAGTGGGAGTGTAAGAATTGACAGTGGGGAGACTATACCTGCATAAAATGGATTGCATAAAATTATAAAAACATATAGATATATGTCAACAATGGAATTTGATGTAAATCAATAAAAAATAGTGGAATACATTTTTTATATCCACTAAATAAGGGAAATGGTCAGTGCTGGTTGATAAAATGCATGCATTTCACGGTAATACATATCTAAAGGTAGTAAATACAATAGTAGGTATTACATCCCAATAAGAAAATGGTGAAAAGAATCAAATCTCCAAGGGTGATATATATTGTCATCCTAGGATTCTTCTTGATCCATTATTCCTAACTCCCCATGTATAACAAATAGCAATAGAAAAGTTTGTGGTCCATTGAACAAGAAATCCTACTCTGGTACCCTAGTGTAATGGAATCCTGAATAGGGTGCGAGATATAAATATCATTAGTTCGGGACCACCATTGTCTAGCTCATTAAAGAAAACACAATACAATTAATCATTTTTCTCGTATGTCGAAGCAATAATAGAATTTAATAAATAACCAACAACCCGTCTTGGTTCCAATGAGATATCTAACAACGATACCTACTTCATCTCATATCTTGAATAAGAGTCAAAAGATGGACTACTTATTTATATTTGTAACGCATAAATAAAATTATTATGGAATTATTTAATCCTCTTTATTCAACCACAAAATCATAGGTTTAATCTTTGTCACTTATTCAATTAAAAAATCATTCATAACATTTGCATCGGTATAGAACGCCATGTCTATCACCAAAATCTCAATAGTGAATAATTCAATGTCTAAAACCGAAATTCCTGATCTAATATTTAACCAATTGGCATATAATCCCATGTCTAACACCCTAAATCTCATTGGAGCATAATTCCATATCTAACACTGAAAAACCATTGGTTCATAACATTAGGTTGAGTACTAAAAATCCCATTAATTTACTTATATTATCAGTGTAGAACTCCATGTCTAACACCCCAAATATCATTCATTTACATATATTATTGGTGCTTAACACAATGTCTAAAACCCCAAAATCTCTTCAGTCCATGACGCCATGTCTAAAACTGAAAATACAATTACTACAGAACACCATATCTAACACGCAAAATCTTATTCATTAATTAATTCATAAATTATTTAATCAAGTATAATAATTAATTCAGAAAACTAATTATTCATTATCATTGTCATTACAAATTCAAAAATTATTTAACTACCTAAATACTATTTGTTAGTTCAATAACATACTAATTACATAATTTCAATTAATTAATTCATAAATTAATTAATCAATCAACACGAATCACAGTCCCTAATTAATTTTCCAGAATTAATTATCCAATATAAATCACAAATCATAATAGTTAATATCATAATTAAAAATCTTGAACAAACATAACGACACAAAATTATTTCACCATAAATTCTCTCAACATAGGAAAATAAATGTCCTAATTAATCCCCTCATTAATTATAAATATCACTATCTCAAAGTATATAATTAATTTACATTTAAATATATCAACTTATCCAGCTAAAAACACATAATTAATACACTTATTATATATCACTATTACAACCTCAAGGTACAAAATTAATTAAAAAATTAATTATCTAAACTTATATCACTCGAAACTCATAATTAACAATTAAAATAATTGTTTCAACATTTAAAACATGTAATAAATATCCTAGATACGTAATATTATTGCTAAAATTCAAATATCTTCTTCTATATGGTAAAGAAAAATAAAAACATACCAGCAAGCTAAAAAACAAATCAGTCGAACCACTGCGTTTTTATCTTGAACGCAGTGCACCCCCATTGGAAGGGTTTTATTACAAAACATGATTTGATAATCTAAAAAACCATTTAACATATATATCAATTCACTCCAAAAATATAGTTAAATTTATCAACTATAAATAAAAAACTATTGGATTTTATAAATTATGAGACTTTGAGTACCCTGCCTCCACGAATTCGTCAATACAATGCTTTCTAACTCAAGTCGTTGTCCACTTATGTACATGTAGTTCAACTAATGTGTGTGAACACTTATAATTGATTGCAACACCTTATAACAATAAACGGAACCCAAAATTAGTTCAGAGAGGACTAAAACACACCCAATTAATTAACTGTAACTCTAATAAACTATAATAATCTAGATTAAGGGGTGTGAAACCAATTATGCAGAATATAGCCTTATCTGATAAATGAAGGCGGTGAACAGAATAGTGCCGAACAACCTCATGTTTTGAAGGGGTCATAGAAATTGGGACAAAAAATTCATGAGACATTATTTGAACCACCTAGAATAGGAAGAAGTGAAGAAACTGAATTAATCCAAAACATATGGTTTCAGTCTAATAGAAACTGGGTGATAGAGAGCCGAAACGGCCGATGTGAAGAAAAAAATTCAAGGAGAAGGCCTTACCTCAACGAGATGGGAATCATTCATGAAAATATTGGGAGGATACGGGTGTGAAAATTGGTTATTGGAGGAGGGGTTGTTACTTGGTGCATCACACCTCAAGTAGGGAGAGAATTTGAGTGGTACTTCCCTCAATTTTTCCAATCTAATAATAAAATAAAACCCCAATACTTATAATAATTAATATAATAGTAATAATTATATTGATAATAATAAAATTATTTTTATATCTATTTAATGTTACACATTATTGATAAACCCAAAACTTGTCAGTTAACACAATCAAATTAAATTCTATTCAACTAAATTTAATTAAAGAAATTCTCCAAATCATCATTATTTATTAAAATTTCTCAAAGTAATTTGATGAAATTAAAACCCCTAATTCATCACATTAAATTAGATTCTTTTCATCTCAAAATAGTTAATTAAATACTCGATTTAATCATCAATTAATTAAATTCCTTTTAACCAATAAGTTTATTAGATAATTTTAAACAAATCCTTAAACTGGGTAAACTACACAGTTTAGCTCGTACTTCCTAACCTGTATGGTTTGACTAACTGTGAAAAGACTGTGGTAATGTCACTGTATGGTCTAGAGCACCTGATGTAACACCCCAGGTAAATAAAGAATAGACATTTTCATATTTATCCATATTTGTGAATAAAGTATTAATATTAATTTAAAGGGTTGCTATGTTCGATAGCATACCCGATACACAACAAAGAGTTTCATTGAAATCTTACGTTGCACTCTAATAATAAAATAATATTATTTTAAATGTTAGTTAACAAGTAGCCGTTGTACTGGCGGGAATGGATAGAAATAACTAAAATATGATTAGATATGTTTTTAAATGTTTATACACTTACCCAATAAAAGATAAAGGCTTAAAATACGGAAAGAGTTCAATTTTAGGGCATATATACTCTAATTTTCACTAAAGGTCCACTTATCACCTTTTGACGGAGAACCGTCATTAAATATAGTTTTGATCACTCTTATACATTCTTTTGGACCAAATATAACTCTTCTTTAGAATCGGGACATCAAAATTTACTTTGTGTAAATTTTTGGTACCTTTCTGATAAAGTTCATTTTTTTATGAATAGTGTAAAATGTTGTATTTTAATTCAAAACCACTTTTTAATCTAAATTATTTATATTATTAGATTATTATTTTAATTGGTTTTAAAGTGAAATTAGAAAATATTTTTACCAGTTAATCCAATGGTGGTCATTAGAATCAATTTCACTTTGAAATTGGACTTAAACTGGTGTCAATCTTTTGATACTTATTGTTTCACAAAAACACGCTATTTGTCATGACAGCGGGAATTAATTATTAAATTAATTAATTTGACTTATATGTTTTGAATTTTTTAAAATGGACTTCATTTTTGAATTCGGAATATCAAATATATCTTAGGGTGAAGTTTTGGTAATTTTCTGAAAAACTTCAATTTTTGATGAATAGTGAATCCACTAAGTGGTAATCAAGCAAACTGATTTTTTAGTTAAATGAAAGTTTACCACTAATGTGTATTGAATTTTGAAAATCCGACATACATGGTTGTCATTAAGAAGTAAAATGTGGTTCAATGAGATTAAAATAATTTTTTGGTGAATAGTAACTTATTAAGTTCTTAATCGCGATTAGAGGTAATTAGTGTAGTTTAAGGTAAAAATGGTATTATAAAAATGTGAAAACACCATGAAACTTGTCCTACACCTACTGGGTGAGTCATGGCCGACCAAGACAAGACATGGGCCAACTTGGGGACCCCATGGAGCCACTTTAGTTGGAAAATGACATAAATATATTTTTATTTAATGTTAAAGTGAAAATGACACTAACATAAATTGTTTTACTAAAATAATTTTTGAGTGGGGTTATACAAGTACAAATTTTGATTATAAATAGTCATTGGAAATATAAAGAGATTTCCTACATCATAGTATTTGTTTTATAATTTTTAGACATTATATAAACTAAATTATTAATGACATAATAATGATGCAGCGATGACATCATTATTTGACGATTTAAATAAAATGGAAAGATAATGAAAAATCTAAAACCTACACATGGCCAAAAACAATTGGATGTGTGTATTTCGAACCCTTATTACCTTATCCACGAATTATATCAATGTGATACCTTTTAAAACTGAAACACAATTTCAAATAATGTAATATTTCTTTACTTTCCAAAAGTGCCTCTCCTCTCCTCTTATAAAAGGCCCCCACCTCTACCTCATTTCACACACACCTCAAGCCTTTGGCTCGGCCAACCCCTGCCCAATTACTCTCTCCACATCCTTCTCCTAATCCTAGAGGATTCACTTTAGGCAGAATCCTTTCAATGGAAGCCTTTAGGCTCAAATCTAAAGGGAGTTACACTTTTAAAGGTAATTCATTCTCTCTTGTTCATTTGTTTTATTTTGCTTCTCCAACCCTCTAAACTATATTTATTTACTTATTTGGTAACAACACCAGTATATTCAATATACTAGGATGTTTTTATAAGATTTATTTGAGCTAGACTCTCACACAACTACATCAAATGGTTAAAGAACATACGGTTTCCTTGGATGGCGAAATTCTGCCTCCCGAAACGATGATTGTTCAATACTCATTTAACACCTTCAAGAGTGGCCATTATGATGTCACTATTTTTATATATGATATATAATATGTTTATGTTTTCTTTAAGCTTCTGTATTTTTCATTTTTGGCATACCTTTATGGTTTCCATTATGGGTAAACACGATATCTTCATTTTAGGAAGTGCGGACTACCGCCCCCTAAAAGTGATTTGATTCGTTAATACCATATGTGGGATGTGTTAAGGATAAAGTTAATGATATTATATATGTTATTATACTGGAATTACAATACACTCTTATATCATTATGATTCCATTCCAGAAAATATGAAATAGAAATGGAAGTAGTGTTCATGCGTACGTACGACTTACCGTCTCCATGAACGGTGCATTTCATTTCTTACCTCTAAATTATGTAATATTATAAATGCATGTATGTACTGGATATATATGACATATATGATATCTACATAATGAATACCATTCTGGATATAATGAACCGTTGACCAAATTAACAACATGTAAGTGTAAGAAGTCTATTTTTGACTTAAGAACCAAATACCGACAAAATGAACATTATTAACATAACTGATTACATGATGTTCATAACATGGTATAAAAGGAATAATGAACTTGAAAAAGATTCATAATCAAGTAGAGATTAACTCAAGTTTATTATTCAGGAGATTAAATAACAGTCGAGTCAAGTCGGATACGAGGTATGGGACTTCGTCTCAATCTCCTTTCATTGAGGCATAGTTTATTTTATACACAACTTTCTTTTATACGGAGTATAAACACCTTTGACTTTTACGTTTATTCAAAAGGAATCTTTTTTATATGAAGCGTTTACTAGACGACAAAATGGAATGTTTTTGTCGTACGTATGCGGCGACAACGACTTCTCCGCCGTCATGACCGTTATTTGAGTTTCGACTTCCTCTACAAGCCATACCTTCTTTTTAAAAGAAAAATAAATACCATGTTTTACTTTTCTTTTATTTTAGTATTGAAAATAGTTTTCATAATGTTTTTATATGAATGTGTTGTATTGATATCTCATGATTGAAATGTGGAAATTTTATGTTTCCTTTATGCATGTTTTATGTGATATGAATATGTTATGGTTCTTGGGCATTATTATGAAGACGGGTGGTTCCGTGATAAACTAAGGGCGGGTGAGCCCGTTATAGCTCTCCAATGCATTGGGTAACGTGAAGGAGTGAAACGTTAAGGTTTTTCCGAAGAGGTTTTAGGGAATATACTGTGATGGGTATTCCAAACGTAACCAAGAGGGTTACTCCCTACGTAAGAATGTTATGAATGCCTCAAGTTACCTTTATGTCTTATGATTTCTATGATTTATTCATGATTTTATGAGGTATGTTAAAGTGCCTATGTTTTATGGGTAAAGTATGATTTCATTCTTATGTATGTATGAACTCATGTTTCCTTTCCATTTTTTTTAACCCATACTGAGCTTTTATGCTCATCCCAAGTTTTTGAAATGTTTTTCACAGGTCAAGGGAAAGGTACATGATAAGATGATAGAGTCAAGGATGTGTCAAGAAATAATCCATGTTTTATTTTAAACGTGTTTCCATTGATGGCAATGAATAATACTATCTTTCTGTAACCACTTTGTTTATATGTGGAATGTAATGCATGTTTTATGATCTAATTCTCTAAAACTCTAAACCTGAAAAGATCCTCAACGAGTAATCTTGTAATAACTCGTGATTAAGTATGGTTTAAGGCTGGGGCCTTATAGTTGGTATCAGAAGTCGGTTTAGACAACTTTAGGGATTATGAGTTTTTGTGAGGCACATGATTAGTTCCTATAACTATTATTTCAGTTAAATCCTTGTTTTATAACTTTTTTTAGGTCAAGTAAAGTCAGTTACGAATGGAAGGAGGAGGATCTCAAACGATATTCTTATCTCTCCCTGATGACATGCTTGCAATAATTATTGCAAAGTCATCCTCGGAAGATTGTGAAACTTTTTCTAGCATACAACTCACTTGAAAGCATTTGTTTGAAATATCAAACACCTCCGCTATACCTCGTTATCATCGTGGATCATGGGTTGTTTTTAGAAAAATACTATTTTCACAATATTCTCATGTTTTCAAGAGTGGTAAATATTATCAAGGTATTTTCAAATATTTTACCTTATCACAAGAATTTGAAGCATATTATGATTTTAAAAATGGTGCTGAGGAAGGAGACCCTTGCGCAACCTATTTATATTTGCTTTTAAAATATAGTCTCACATCTCATACTTATGGTATTTTAAAAGGACCAATGATAGAAAGTTTCAACTCAATTTCGGTCAGACTATTTTTTAGAAATCATGTTTTATCAGATGTTTTGGAATTATATGTCCTACATGATTATTTTCCAAAACTGTTTTTCTGTGAACACCCATATGACCCATGTTGTGTGAGATGTATTTGGATGGAGGAAGCAAATGATTTTAAAGGATCTCTAAATCATTGTTGTAATGCATGGGACTTCTACCTACGTGAACAAGATGACGATGAAACCGAGTGGACGCCATGATCAAGGTATGCTATTATGAGTTTGTGTAAGAAACCTAGAAAGAGTTGAAAGTCAACATGACAAGTATGTTTCCTTAAGATCAAAAACTAAATTCCTAAATGAAAAGTAACCTAAAAGAAAAATGTTGTCTATTAACTTTTACTACTAGGGAATCAAATACTATTTAACCCATCACAAGTTTGTGATTCTCTCATGGTTAACTTTCTCCTAAACATGTTTTCTATCACTCTCCATCAGAAAATGACCCTATGTTTTCTCCTCCATGTCCATGTTTTCATACTTGGAATCCTAGTATGGTTTAACTCGGGTGACCTTTGTACTTATCTTTCTTTATTTTAAAGTGATTGTTTTACCGATCCTTGTTCCGATGTGGGACTTTCAAGGATGTTACCAAGCCCAATTTTAAAATTGTGAGGACACAATTCCCAAAAGGGGGGAAGGATGTAACACCCCAGGTAAATAAAGAATAGACATTTTCATATTTATCCATATTTTTGAATAAAGTATTAATATTACTTTAAAGGGTTGCTATGTTCGATAGCGTACCTGATACACAACAAAGAGTTTCAATGAAATCTTACGTTGCACTCTAATAATAAAATAATATTATTTTAAATGTTTGTTAACAAGTAGCCGTTGTACTGGCGGGAATGGATAGAAATAACTAAAATATGATTAGATATGTTTTTAAATGTTTATACACTTACCCAATAAAAGATAAAGGCTTAAAATACGGAAAGAGTTCAATTTTAGGGCATATATACTCTAATTTTCAATAAAGGTCCACTTATCACCTTGTGATGGAGAACCGTCATTAAATATAGTTTTGATCACTCTTAAACATTCTTTTGGACCAAATATAACTCTTCTTTAGAATCGGGACATCAAAATTTACTTTGTGAAAATTTTTGGTACCTTTCTGATAAAGTTAATTTTTTTATGAATAGTGTAAAATGTTGTATTTTAATTCAAAACCTCTTTTTAATCTAAATTATTTATATGATTAGATTATTATTTTAATTGGTTTTAAAGTGAAATTAGAAAATATTTTTACCAGTTAATCCAATGGTGGTCATTGGAATCAATTTCACTTTGAAATTTGACTTAAACTGGTGTCAATCTTTTGATACTTATTGTTTCACAAAAACACGCTATTTGTCATGAAAACGGGAATTAATTATTAAATTAATTAATTTGACTTATATGTTTTGAATTTTTTAAAATGGACTTCATTTTTGAATTCAGAATATCAAATATATCTTAGGGTGAATTTT
Source organism: Viscum album (assembly GCA_963277665.1). Classification (NCBI taxonomy): domain Eukaryota; kingdom Viridiplantae; phylum Streptophyta; class Magnoliopsida; order Santalales; family Viscaceae; genus Viscum; species Viscum album. The sequence goes on from OY728160.1 coordinate 523,817,357, forward strand.
TGGTAATTTTCTGAAAAACTTCAATTTTTGATGAATAGTGAAACCACTAAGTGGTAATCAAGCAAACTGATTTTTCAGTTAAATGAAAGTTTACCACTAATGTATATTGAATTTTGAAAATCCTACATACATGGTTGTCATTAAGAAGTAAAATGTGGTTCAAATGAGATTAAAATAATTTTTTGGTGAATAGTAACTTATTAAGTTCTTAATCGCGATTAGAGGTAATTACTGTAGTTTAATGTAAAAATGGTATTATAAAAATGTGAAAACACCATGACACTTGTCCTAAACCTACTGGGTGAGTCATGGCCAACCAAGAAAAGCCATGGGCCAACTTGGGGACCCCATGGAGCCACTTTACTTGGAAAATGACATTAATATATTTTTATTTAATGTTAAAGTAAAAATGAGACTAACATAAATTGTTTTACTAAAATAATTTTTGAGTGCGGTTATACAAGTCAAAATTTTGATTATAAATAGTCATTGGAAAGATAAAAAGATTTCCTACATCATAGTATTTTTTTTATAATTATTAGACATTAAATAAATTAAATTATATATGACATAATAATGATGTAGCGATGACATCATTATTTGACGATTTAAATAAAATGGAAAGATAATGAAAAATCTAAAACCTACACATCGCCAAAAACAATTGGATGAGTGGATTTCGAACCCTTATCACCTTATCCACGAATTATATCAATGTGGGACCTTTTAAAATCGAAACACATTTTCAAATAAAGTAATATTTCATTACTTTCCAAAAGTGCCCCTCCTCTCCTCTTATAAAAGGCCCCCACCTCTACCTCATTTCACACACTCCTCAAGCCTTTGGCTCGGCCAACCCCTGCCCAATTACTCTCTCCAAATCTCTCTCCTCATCCTATAGTATTCCCTTTGTGTAGAATCCTTTCAAAGGAAGCCTTTAGGCTCAAATCTAAAGGGAGTTACACTTTTAAAGGTAATTCATTCTCTCTTGTTCATTTGTTTTATTTTGCTTCTCCAACCCTCTAAACTCTTTTTATTTACTTATTTTGTAAAAACACCAGTATCTTAAATATATTAGGATGTTTTTATAAGATTTATATGAGCTACACTCTCACACAACTACATCAAATGGTTAAAGAACATACGGTTTCCGTGGATGGCGAAATTCTGCCTCCCGAAACGATGATTGTTCAATACTCATTTAACACATTCAAGGGTGGCCATTATGATGTAACTATTTTTATATATGATATATAATATGTTTATGTTTTCTTTAAGCTTCTGTATTTTTCATTTTTGGAATACCTTTATGGTTTCCATTATGGGTAAACACGATATCTTCATTTTAGGAAGTGCGGACTACCGCCCCCTAAAAGTGATTTGATTCGTTAATACCATATGTGGGATGTGTAAAGGATAAAGTTAATGATATTATATATGTTATTATACTGGAATTATAATGAACTCTTATATCATTATGATTCCATTCCATAAAATATGAAATAGAAATGGAAGTAGCGTTCATGCGTACGTACAGCTTACCGTCTCCATGAACGGTGCATTTCATTTCTTACCTCTAAATTATGTAATATTACAAATGCATGTATGTACTTGATATATATACCATATATGATTTCTAAATCATGAATACCATTCTGGATATAATGAACCTTTGACCAAATTAACAACATGTAAGTGTAAGAAGTCTATTTTTGACTTAAGAACCAAATACCGAAAAAATGAACATTATTAACTTAACTGATTACATGATGTTCATAACATGGTATAAAAGGAATAATGAACATGAAAAAGATTCTTAATCAAGTAGATATTAACTCAAGTTTATTATTTAGGAGATTAAAGAACGTCGAGTCAAGTCGGATATGAGGTATGGGACTTCGTCTCAATCTCCTTTCATTGAGGCATAGTTTATTTTATACACAACTTTCTTTTATACGGTGTATAAACCCCTTTGACTTTTACGTTTATTCAAAAGGAATCTTTTTTATACAAAGCATTTACTAAACGAAAAAAGGGAATGTTTTTGTCGTACGTATGCGGTGACAACGACTTCTCCGCAGTCATGACCGTTATTTGAGTTTCGGCTTCCTCTACAAGCCATACCTTCTTATTAAAAGAAAAATAAATACCTTGTTTTCTTTTCTTTTATTTTAGTATTGAAAATGGTTTTCATAATGATTTTATATCAATGTGTTGTATTGATATCTAATGATTTAATTGTGGAAATTTTATGTTTCCTTTATGCATGTTTTATGTGATATGATTATTTTAAGGTTCTTTGGCATTATTATGAAGACGGGTGGTTCCGTGATAAACTAAGGGCGGGTGAGCCCGTTATAGCTCTCCAATGCATTGGGTAACGCGAAGGAGTGAAACGTTAAGGTTTCTCCGAAAAGATTTTAGGGAATATACAGTGATGGGTATTCCAAATGTAACCAAGAGGGTTACTCCCTACGTAAGAATGTTATGAATGACTCAAGTTACCATTATGTCTTATGATTTCTACGATTTATTCGTGATTTTATGAGGTATGTTAAAGTGCCTATGTTTTATGGGTAAAGTATGATTTCATTCTTATGTATGTATGAACTCATGTTTCCTTTCCATGTTTTTTTAACCCATACTGAGTTTTTATGCTCATCCCAAGTTTTTGAAATTTTTTTCACAGGTCAAGGGAAAGGTACATGATAAGATGATAGAGTCAAGGATGTGTCAAGAAATAATCCATGTTTTATTTTAAACGTGTTTCCATTTATGGGAATGAAGAATACTATCTTTCTGTAACCACTTTGTTTATATGTGGAATGTAATGCAAGTTTTATGATCTAATTCTCTAAAACACTAAACCTAAAAAGATCCTCAACGAGTAATCTTGTAATAACTCACGATTAAGTATGGTTTAAGGCTGGGGCCTTATACCTGAAACCCATTTATCCACATGGAATACTCCGTAATCCTTTACCTAAGCTATATATCATCATTTTAAATAATCTCACCCCAAAATATATCATCTTGATGTTTGGTTTTAAAACCACCCTATGTAGTAAATGAAAAATTTGAAAAAAATTTGTTTTTTTAGAAAATTTCATAAACATGGGACTCTGCATACCCTTCAGCAAAAAAATTCTTATTCTAGATAAAAATATTATTTTCACCAAAATCATTCTGGAAAACAAATTTAATATCCAGTATAGGGATATCCTTTATAATCATTTCATTATTCCAAAACAAATTCGATTTTATGACATTAATATATTCATAATTTTCATCAATCTACTCTTATCACCCATCATAGTATCTCTTTTTTCGAATTTTGATAAGGATGCAAGATAATCACATTTATCTCAAAGAGAAAATTTAAATTTGAGTTGATGATCTACCACATAATGAATCTTATATCTAGGATAATTTCATAATAATTTAGGAATTTTTATATTAAAATTAATTTTACTCCATGTCATCTAAATTTTTGAATTTTTTTAATTAATCTACTGGTATAATTCATCTTATTATCCTATATTTCATTAACATAATTTCTAATGGACGTGGTCCAATTTACGAAAATAAAACACATCATGCTTCAAAAATATTGTATTAATAAATTTCATTCTAACCTATTAAGTTGCCATATGGATCACATTCCCAAACTATAATATTTACTATATAATAAATATTATATCTTCTTTTCTGTAAAATTAGATATTCCGTACTATGAATGAAATAATAGAGATTGCATCAAAACAATTATGTTCGAATTTACTAAAATTATTTTCATTAAACAAAATTTTAAAAAATTCAATAAAATACACTATATTCAGATTGATTTGGTGTTCCACCGTTACAAAATTTTTAATGGGTCATTACTATTATAGGATTAAAAAAATTATCTTTCTAACATGATAACCTATACATATATATTTCAATAAAAATACACAACAAACCAGTATTCACAAAACATTGATGAAGTGATTTTATTAATCATGATATTTAAATTCAACCACACCACAAAATTTAATAGTAATTGGGGTCGATAAATATTATATAATAGCACTTTCATTACAAATAAATCAAAATTTAGATTAAAAAATTCTCTATAATGATCACTCTTTATAGTAAGTAGATGATTGGTTTTCTAATATCAAAAAAGAAAGAGAATTAATATTATATAGTGTTTTCAAAATACATACTAGAATATTTTCTTTGGTATAACTACTGTAATCGTCCAATAATGCGTGAATGTTGTCTTTTAAAATGAAAATTGCAGTTTGGTGGGCCAAATAGGTTTATGTGATCTAATTGAAAACCTATGGATATTTAGATTTCTTAGTGGTTTAAAAGTTATATTTTTTATTTTTAAAATATTTGAATAGATCCTAAAATATACTAGGTATTATGAAAAAAAAGTAATTTTAATACATAAATATTACATCATATTAGATGAATATTTAAAAAATTTGATAAATAGGACCCAAAGGATTTTAATTTTTTAGTTTCTTCAAGTAATAGATACACAATATTTTTAATTCATAAAATATCTTCAATAAATCCCATAAATATCATGAAATTTAGTAATCTGCATTGACCTATCCAAAAAAAAAACTTTATTCGTAACTTGGGGAACTGAAGAAGAAGAATGGTTGAGCATATATTATAAAAAGGGTGAACATGTGAGATTTGAATAGATGATCATATTAATATTTATGAAAAAAATTATTTTATGTTATCATGTAAATAAAATTAAAAACCAATAACTAATTTTCAGATGATCATAAACATGAATCATGATATAAATCATTGTTATTTCAAAATCCATGAATCGGAACTATGTGAAGTTATCAAAATCTAATAATTAATCATAAGTACATTTCACAAAATTTTAGCACTATAATCAATATAAAAAAATATATTATGACATATTTTTCTATCAAGAACATTAAATCATAATTGGTCAATCCTGAAAACGCCTTTCCATTTACATATTAAACATATCTAAGTGTTTCCCATATAGGATAATGTATTCCAACTTATTTCCCATCACAGATCAATCATAGTAACTTATTTCACATAATTATCTCACTAGAAATAAAAAATTACCCAATGAATTAGAGTGATATATAATTACGATCACATCTATTAAATAATGAAATTTGTACATATGAAATCTAAAAATAATAAAAAGATAATATTATCATCACATCATAACCAATGAATGGAAAATAAATTTCATTAATATTTCATCCATTTATCATACCATAACTGATGAATAAAAAATGTGTTTAAAAACATATAATCATCACAACCCATCTAGAAAAGTGAATAAGGATGGTTTCAATTCATAATATCCCAATCAATACATATTTAACCTCAAATGATGTTATAAAAGATATAATGTTATTTTAAATAATCAATGTAACTTTTCTTGAGGAAAATACCCTTTTCACATTTAAATCACATTACTATATCCAAAAAATCATAAATAATAGAAAAAAAAATTCATTGAAATGATCATAAAATAATTTAATGGTATTTTTAGTGGATTGAGTGATCATAATGGAAGTAAATTATGTTCATTCCATATAACTCAAAAGAATAAATTCTTTTCAAACTTTCATAAAATGTAAAAAAGAAAATCATTCATAAAATTAAAATAAAACTCATTTTAAACCAATTTTAAAAAATTTATTCATGGGTAATACTCAATTTTAATAATCATATTATAATGTAAAAAAAACATTCATTGGAAAATATTTAATGTACATGTATATGGAATAAAAAATTATTTTCAATGGAAGTGATAAATAATAAATGTATTCCTTAAAAACATTTTCTCGATATCATGACTATATAAAATATGGAAAATTAAATGGTAGATTTATTCGACATATGAAAAAAAACATGAATAGAATTTGTGTAATTATTGAGAGATGCATCATGAAATTACATTATCAGAAACACAACAATATACAATTAGGATAAATAATGAGATTGAAAAACTAGACCCTTACCGCATGGGTCACATTCAAATCAAAACATGGATAAAGTAAAAATACAATATATGGATATGGATATACACATAATATTTTTTTGGTAAAAGTATAAAAAAAATCATGGGAATTATATATTTATCATAAAATATCAACTTTTTGAATATGTAATTTGTCTCACTAAAGTAAAATTTATACAAAATTTATATACCTCAATATCTACATGATTTGAACAATCTATGTCCCCCATTACAATAATTTTTTTTATAATTATATAATATAATTGTTTAAATAAATATAATATCATTTATTACCCACTTATAATGTTTCAAAAACAATTTAATAGTAATTTCTTATTAAATAATTCATTTCAATGGATAAAAGTTTTGTTTTTTATGACAGTGCCATATTTGTAGTTTCGATTCTTGTACATTAATCATAGTTTAATTATCAAAAAAAAATAATGATATCATAAGTTTATATATTAATAATATATATATTAATCCATAATTGATAGATTTTGAAAATTGATTTACACCATTCATGGAGGCGACAATCCATACATATGCATGAAAATTCTTTTCAGAATTCAATGTATTGAAGAGAAGAATGGTATGTGTCAATTAGAATTAACCCAATAATTATAATAAAATATATATCGTATATGATAATTAATATTATCCTCATTTACATCCATATATATAGGAAATTAAAAATGAATCACATCACTTCGTAGAAGTAACAGTCCATACACACACACAAGGGACATTATAATTTTCCATCAAATTCGAATGTTAAAAGTAAGATATGGTATCATAATTATAGAAGTATATTTTTGTCATAAATATTATATATATATATATATATTTTTGTGTAAATTATATCATTTTATGATAACATTATATGTTGACATGGACAACAAATTATATCAGTTCACGAGGTTGTATTTTTTCATACACACAGTCAAGGATTTCAATTCCCATTTGACAGAAAACAGGATGGATATAGTTATTCCATTAACATATCAAAATATAATTATATATAAGATATTATTGTTATTTTTTATTATTTTTCAAGAATATTTGAAGATGGTAGAGGAAGAAAAAAATGAAAACATGTGGTTAAGGATCGTACCTCTTATTCACACAAACTATATGGGTTTATATCTAAATCCTTCCCAGTATGATATTATTACTAAAAAAGGGACTATTTATCATATGGAGTGATTTAGGGAAGGGATGTGGGTATTTCTTCATTAAACCATAAGGCTATTGAAGTGTCTAGTGGATATGATAGTGGGTTCTTCATTATAATGGAGGTGGGTAGAAAATTTGAAATTTTTAAAAGGTTTGGAATTATGTTAATACAATTTACTTGAAACATGGAAAAAAATGGACATTAATAATCATTATAACATATAAAATATAAATATTTCCATTAAATAGTTCCTATAAATTTATATTTTTCCTTTTGAAAAATATCTTTGTTGTTTAAAACCATGTAAACCTATTCTAAACTTATCTAATGCAAAATATGTGGTTTTATTATTCAATATGATCAATAATTAAATTTAAATTATTTTATAATATAATTTTTCTCATTTGAAAATGAAATATTTTTTCTCAAATTCAAATATATTTGTGTGATTTTTTAATTTTAAATTAATCCTGCAATCTCGACGAAAAACTAGTTTTCCAAAGAAAATTTCTTTTTATGTATTAAATGTTTTTTAATAAAATTTCTACATAAAAATTGATTACATCGATATAAATTTTATTAATAATTATATAAATGATCTAATTCATCTTCTACAATAATTTCAATTCAATATTTATGTTCTTAAAAATGATATAATATTTTTTTTAAAAAAAATTCAACGCTCATCAAAAAATTATTATTTTTATAAAATTATAAATTATTCACTTATAGATAATTTTGACATGATGATATAAAAAAATAAAATTCATTTTTAAAAATTAATTTTTATAAAGGGAAAAAATTGAATATAATTATTATAAACACAATGAAACTATTTTTTATAGAAAAAAAAATTTATGAATAAAATTAGTTCTTTACCTCATCCGTTATAAAAACATTACATAAATAAAAAAATTTGATTGATTATATAATATATATGTTTAATTATAATAATTCACTAATAGTGACTTCATTAATTTTATATGCATGAAAATCATCAAATGAAAAAAAATTACTTTATTAGAATTTTTTAACTTCCAAATTTTATTAATTATAACTTCAAATCAATTCATAAAAAATGATTGAAATTTAATATTTTTAATCCTTAAATTATTTATAATTTATTTAGTATTATTAATACCCTCTAATAAAAATTATAGTAGGTTACTATGAAATTAAAACATATTATTTTTATAGAATATAACATTACATTTAAAGTCGGCATTGTGTGTAATACATGCTATCTTAGAAATTAAGTTTATTTGAGAAAAAGGTCAGAAATTTTCTGTGTGATACGTTTTACCCCCCTTAAAAATAATTTTTCCCATGAAATTTTGTTACTGAACTACAAAAAAATGAGAAAACATCATCTTCATCATATAGTAGAATTCACAATAATCTTCCTCAAATTAGTTGTTTTTTTCCAAAACATTTACCATGTGGGTGGTCTTGTTTCATAACAATTTATCTATATGATCCAAGATTTATATTGGTTGTTAATCAAATGATATATCTGGATCCAATGTTTTGAACTCATTTTGTCTAACATATAAATGGCTAGTTGTGTACTTTTAAATTACAAACGCATGGAATAAATCAAGATCATAATTATGGTTCAATGGAATCTCCTACTGAAATGTTTTAATCGCAACACAATCAAGAATCTAGAATGGGAAAATATATAGAGGTATCAAATTTCTTCTTTTTCTGATTCTCATAACCGTATTCCATGGGAATATTTATATAAATTCTTTTTCACCAATTCAAACTCCATAAATAACCAACGATTATTGTCATAAAGATAATGTTTATTCTAACTACTCTTATGGGTTGCTGAATGGAATCGAACTTACCTTGTATTTCCAAATATAACATTGTTTCCAATAAATTTGTTTTCCCATATTAATCCCTATATGTTAGAGTTCTCTAAACCATACCATAGAGGTCCTCATAACGATACATTTAAATTCGTATGTGAATGATTATGTTGTAATAAAACATTACATGATTAAGGTGTTGGTGCCAACTACCTTTGAATACTTCTGAAAAAGATATAAATATATCATCCATGGATTTAATGGTTATATTATACTAACCATCTATATAGGTATGATAAGAAGTTATGAAACATAAATTTTGATTGAGAATGTACTAAAATCAGCTCTTAAACATTGAGCTAAAACTACAATCAGGATCAAGTATAATATAATGTGGTACATTATACTATCATACAACTTCATTAATGTATGTTTTGAAATTTGTTCACGAGATAAGTCTCCAATTCAAATAATGAAATTTGATGAACCCACAATTCCATTATCTAGGAAATATATAGTGATATGTGATTTATTTGGTTTGGACAGTCAAATGATAAAATCCAGTTTGACGTTTCCACATTTCCACTATAGTATGGGTATTGATTTTACCATCCATTTAGACATTTTTCTCTCACCCAAAACATTATAAAATACAAATAATAAATATAATTTTTCTTTAAATAATATCTTTAGTGTTTCCCCATAGAAATACTCTTTCAAATCTATAAATGTCCTCTTAGATCAAGGATGGAAATAGAATGGAGAACTATAATCCTCCTTTAATAAATTCTAGAAATATATTATGGATGGAAGACCTAAACAGTTGTTATAACTTATCATTAATTAAATATATTGGTTTAATTCTGGAGAATTTTTTAACTTTAACAATAGTTATACGTCTTTCATCAATGCCTATTTATTTATAACAATTATAGAATGTTGAAAAATATTTTCCGTAAGTTTATATTTATCACCTTCCTTCATGATTTCAAGACCCATTATTTAGAAATCTCTAAATATTAGGAATATTTTGATCCCACTCAAACGTAAAATAGAATGATCCTTTAATATCATATAATCTTCCATCATGTTCACCTACCATGGGTGGAATTGTATTGAGTAGTCATAGTATTTAATCAGTTCCAATCATCTTTTTTGGCACATATTCTGCTATTTTTTAGAGAATATATACCTTAATCCTTTATGATTGATATACATTCATATATATATAACATAGTTTTACAAAAATATAATGTCTCCCTATCATTATTAAAAAATTACTCCAACTTACTATAAATACTGAGTTTGGACATTTTTCATAGGAATATTTAACTATTGGGAGAAATAATCTATAACTATAGATTTATTCATGAGGCTAAATCAAACTCCCTTTGATTGATTCATCAGTATATATTAAAAACAATTTTTATTTTGGGTAAATGTATGTAAATATGTGAAATATATCCTCCTCTTAAATTATATTAAATATTTATTATTTTCATCTATCCAAATTAACTTGGAACCATTCCATGTTAACATGTTTAATTGATTGGAATTTTAAGATTAATTCAAAACAGTGTACAGATAAAATCCAATCAAACCATGGAGAATACAAATCTCAATAACCATGGTTGTTCTTGTACATTTATCAATAACATTAGACATTGAATTATACAACAATCTACCCTTACAAGAGATTATATGTCCCTTGAATGAAACATTATAATGAAAAAATTCACACTTTCCAAATTATTCATATTATTTCTCTTTCCTCATTTTCTTATGTATGATTCTCATGTGATTTTTGTTCTCTTCCTTGATCATTGAATACATATCTATAACAATATAATCTATAAACACAACCACATAATTGTCACAGTAATATCTAATGATGATATTCATTACATCCAGGAATATAATTGGTATATTTGTAAAATGAAATAGAATCACTATAAATTTGCAGTGTGATGCCTCATATTGAAGACTTTATTTAGTAAGTAATCACATTTCACCCTTAATAGATTATAAAAAGATCTATTAAAATAGTCTAAAGATATTGAGAAACTCATAACTAATATAACAAGTCTTCAATTTGGTATTAAGGATACTTTTTCAAGATTATGGTATTGATGGGTAATCAATAATCAATGAAGATTCCCATTGATCCATATTTATGACTAAAAAATGAACAAGATCGAATCAAATGTTGACATAGATAGCAGAATAAATTACTTATAAATATTCTCTTTGATTTAAATATTTAATTATTATAACTACATTGTATCCATATAACAAATATAAATTGAAATAGGTGTACCACAAAGTATGAGTCCCACTGAAAACTCAACTTCATGACTCAAATAAGGACCATGAAATTATTCTACAAGGAAATCAGAAAACTCTTAAAGAAAAATAATATTAATAATCTTGAGCTTCTCTCAAACAATCTAAAGTAGATATCCTTCATGGATATAAATTATGACCAACAACATTGAACTAATTTCTACTGAAATATTAAATTCATTCCCCCACTGATAAATGAAAATGGATTCATTTGGAATATAAAATGTAACTTCCCTTAAAAATTAATAGATATGGGATCCAGATAAGGAATTAATATCCATTTTAGGAATAAATTCAAATTATATTTAGTGGGAATCACAATATTTTTTAAGAATAACTTCCCCACAAACATCAATTGTTGATGAAATATATATTGGAGATATGAACATCATATCATTCAAAGTTTTCCCCAGTAACTCGGTATCAAATCATTGAGACGAAAATTCAATAGAATTTAATATATATATATATATATAATAGTAGAAATTTCAATAATAAAATTATAAATTATCATTTCTGGTGTGGATAATGAGTTTTTCTTTCACCACATCATTGTCATATAATTTTTTAGCAGTTGTGATTAACTGAGATTTCCTTTTTCTATTGATCTGAATAGGTTTCTATACCTATTATAAGTAAAATCACTAAATTCTTATAGTTGTTCGTATAATTCCTATACTCCTTCAATTTCATGTAGGTGTTAGTGGGTGTTTCCATATTTGGTATCGTCTTCTACACCATTTCAGAAAATAATCCAATTTATTGAATATCAATATTTAATGGTTTATGACATTCCATTCAAAATTTAAATAATCTCCTAATTATATTCTAAAAATTCCATTCATATTTTTTCCCACATTTCTTGAATGTTGTTGGATGGAATTTCATTCCACAGTTTTATTTATTTTGGTTTTTAGGAGACTCAATATTCCTTTTATTATGAAACTAGTGAGAGTGATTTGAATCTCCAATTATTGTTTTTACCTTTAGTCACATTGAATTTTTTCTTTATTTATACTAATGTATTTTTCCATAATTTATATTGAAACCATGGTTTTAATAAACCAAAAATAGATCATTTTTTCCAGGGTTAATGATTAACCCAATAGCATACCTTTAATTTATTTTAAAAAACTTCTTCATAAATACCAGTGGATTTATCTTATGTTTCCTTATGATCATGGAAATCAATATCCATATTTGTATAGATATTATTAGGTTTGTTCTTAATAAAATTACCTTATTTAACTAATCCCATTACAAGGGTTAAATTTTATCCACTTGTCTCATATTCTTAATAATGTTCCACTATTAATCTTCTAGAACCTCAAAATTATAATCATACAGAAATAAATGTTCATCTTATAATAAATACATTATTTGGATCATCTTCTCAATATAGAGAATACATTAATCATCCAATAGTGGATAAGAATACCAACTAAAAAAAGTTTTATTATTCCTCCTATCATACTCAACAATATGTTGTTCGGCCATTTTATATTTTGGAATCCTAGCCTTATTCACAGAATGAGAATGAATCGTGAACATAGAAAAAATATTCTATATTTTAGATCCAAAGTCATGTTTTTTATTATTTGGAAGATCATTTCATTTTATATCATATCTTTTTACAAAATTATATCTTATTTATTCATCCCGAAAATAAAACAAATAATCAAAGTATAACCCTCATGCTGAAATAATATTTTTGAGCTAATATATATTCATAAAATATCATTCATAGGATGTCCAATCCCTGATAGAATATTCTTAGTTTTTTTCTTTGGATTAACCTATGTAATTTATGGTCAATACAAAAACATTATGATATAAACATGAACATATATTTATAACCATTTTATCATCAATGGTTTATAATTATAATCTTCAATGAGTGAAAAAACCTAGTTCTGATACAACCTATTGTGACCCAATATTTTCATAAATAAATATAACATCTTTTAAATAAATCATCAATAAATATAAAAATTACATGGCCAATGACAATAAATTTTGATTTCAAATTCATAAATGATACATTATATTATTTAGTAATTAAATATCATCATCATCTCTGAAAAGTATCACCCCATTTACTAAAATCTATGGACATACATTATTATTGTATATAAATTGGTAGATGGAATCCTAGAAATGGTTGAGAAGATTTCTAAGAAAGGGTAAACATTTTAGATAATAATTAATGATCATATGGAAGAATAAGATAATAATAACATTACAAGACCATGACTATAAGTTTAAATATTTATAACCAATCTACCTATTATCATAAACATCTGTCATGGAATAAATAATTAACATTTCAAATGGAATGAATTATAAAGATTACAAATCAGAATAACTCAATAAATAACCATATGTTAATGTAATTAATCTGTGAAAAAAATAATGTTTACAAAAAATATCATATGTCTTGGATAACTATCAGGACAACCTAATCATAATATATTTGGAATCAATAATTGTTTACATTAGTGGACTATGCACATTTACAAGTTTCTCAAAGAATATAAGTCACATAAACTGGCTTCCCAAAGTGTATCAAGCACATTGACCAGTTTCCCATAGGGGATAAAGAACATAAACTTGTTTCCCAAAATTATCTCATGAGATATATTATTTTACCACCTAAATTTTAAGGCTATATAATTTCTATACCACCCATCATAAAATAAAATATATATATATGATACCCAATAAATCCTAGAATATTTTTCATATCCTCATTTCATAGCTTAGGAAATTAAAATGGTCTTCATGAACATTTCATTAATTCCTCGTAGATTATCCAGTGAAAAAAATAAAGAGGTCTAAAAAGAATCTCATCATCTTTAACCATTTAAATAATGTTTAAGGATTTTATCATAGGATCATATCTATAGAAAAATATAATAAAACTGAATGGATGTAATCATATATGAAATTTTATTTATGTATTCAATGTAATAGTTCCATATGAAATAAACGATTTCAATTTGAAATCACTAATTTATAACATAAAAATTTCCCAAATATTTGAGGAAAAATTTCATTCAAAACAACTTTAAATACTTTTAAATTTATATTAACATTATTGAGTGATTATGGTGGTAGGTAGTTTGTTTCATGTCGTATAATATGAATTAATTCTATCCATTTACACTTCTATGAAAATTAAAAAGTACGATGTTTTGAAAACCACAAGAAGAAACCCTCTAAACTATATTTTAAAAATATATACATACGTAAAAAATGACAATAAAAAATCATATTATAATTTTTGAAGCATTCTTGAAGAAAATATAGAAAATATTTATAAATATGAAAAAAGATTTTTCGCTATAGAGATTAAAACAATGTGACTTCTTTAAAAATATATTTTAATGTCTTGAAAAAATGAGGAGAATTAATATAAAATATTTATTAAATATATGTGACCATAAGGGAAGAATATTTTTTTTATTAGTAAAATTCATTATTGTAAAAAAAATCATAAACAACTATGAAAAATAATGAAATTTTAACATAAACCCCTTACAACATGGGTAGTTTTAAAATAAAAAACTCAATAATGAGGGAACACTAGATGTATGTGTAAATCCAAATAATTCCAATCAGGTGAATCCTTAATAAAATTAATGTTTCTTATATACACCTCATAAAAGGGAATATTTTTGAATATGGCATGTGTCTCCAAGAAGTTAACGTTAAACAAAAATACTTAACCTCTAGTTGCACTAGATTCAAAGGAAAACTATACTCTTATATAATAATTTAAAATATAATAAAATTTTAAAATACAGTTTCATAGAAACCTAGAATATAAATAATTATCCAATTATAATATATGGACATCAATTTATTATAAATTATTTACTAAAATTATCATTTTGAAGGTTAATAACTTCATTTTCGTGACATATTATTTTTGGTATTTGTGTTCCCTTTACAATAAACATTAATACATTGTCAATATAATTATAATAATGATATATATTTATATATATTATATTCATTATATATATATATCAAGACTCATCCAAAATCGATGAAGACATAAAAGTTAATTTCACCAATAATGGAGACGTTAAGTCATATATATTAATGAATCCTATTTTAACTTTTTAAATAATGGAACAAAATAAAGGTATAAATTAATTAAAATAGATTTCATCATTATTATATAATATATATCATATATATTTATTAAATATATCCTTATTTCCATACATTTATATCAAACATTAACTACAAATTATATCGATTCATTGAAGAGGTCGTCCACACTTAATCAAGAAAGACATTATCATTTTCCAACTAATTGGAAGGTAAGAAGGTAGATGTGATATTTCAATTAAATAGGTATAAATATGTCAAAAATATAATATATATATATATATATATATAAAACTATCATTGTATCTAGTCATGAGAGGTAGTCATTAAAAATGAATTACATCAGATCTTGAGATAGTAGTCCACCATACACACAACCAACTATTATAATTCCAATTTGATGAAAAAGGAATTGGATATAGGTTATTATATTAAAATAATAACCCAAATTTATATGGAATATTCTTTTGTTATTATTTCAACCTATTTGAATGTATTTTGAAGGAGGTAGAAGAAGAAATAAAATGAAAATTGATGATTACAAACTAGACCACTTTTTCAGAAAACCAATTTAGATTTATACCAAAATCCTTCCATGGACGTTTTTATGATCATAAATGGTTATCTAGTTTGTGGGGATATATTTATGAATTCTGTTTCGATAGGTTTTCTAGGAATCAAATGGCTATTAATGTGGGGGATATGATGGGATAGTGGGTGACCATTTTTAATTGTGGTGGGTGATACAGTTGTAAATTTTCAAAGTTTTACAATTATTTCATGTACCATTCATTGTAAAATGGATCAAAATTTCACCATTACTGAACTAAATTTTAAATCGGTTAGAAATATAAAAGTAAAATATAAATTATTTATCTTTATAGGTTATTTTTTGCCTTCTCATTTTAATATAACACTGCATAAACCTCAATCCACCTTAACCTCAATAAAATATATTTACATTTTTTAAAATTAATTATGAAAAATGGTTAAGATATAATTATTAAAAAACATATTTTATATTGAGTAAAAATGTTTAATATATTTAAAAAAATCAATTCACAATTTTTTCAAAATTTAATTTAAAAAATTAACCCTACATTATGATAAAAAAATTTCCAGAGAAAATATTTTCTCTCATATAAAATGTTTTTATATCAAAATTAAACATAAAAATGATTCTAATAAGAAAAAATGGAATAATATTAATAATATAATTTAAAATTTATTATACTTATAAATATTTTAAAATAGAATTGATCTATTAAAAATCACTACAAGAAAATAGTTATTAAAAAATAGTATATTGACTCTACATCAAAAATTTACTATTTTTTGAAATTTATCAAAAAAAATAAACTTAAGAGAATTTTGAAATTTTACTTTAAAATTTTAATTTTAAATTGTAAATAATATTTTCTAAAATAATAAAAATATTTATTTTAAAATAATTCCACAAAATTTGTTTGAACGTATATTTGTAAAAGATCAATTTTTAAACAAGAAAGTTTATTTATTCTAATTCAAATCCTATAAAAATATTATATGAGAGATAAATAATTTATTGAATATAAATTAAAATTTTTTCATCAAACCCATTCACCAATTGTAAGTAATTTAGTTTATTAAGATAAAAACACATCATGCACAAAAAAATATTGTTAAAAGGAAATTTTTGTTTCATTGATATTTTTTTATTCTAATTTCTTTTCTATTGATAACCAATGATTTACTTTTATACATATGAAAAAAATAAATTTTTCTTAATTTTGATAATATTATTGATACCGGAAATTCAAATGGTTATGTGATGACTATTAAATTAAATAATACTGTTTTAATATATTATAATGGATTATCGAAATAAGGGGTATCATATATTGAATGAAATAGAATAATTTTTATTTGTTTTAAAAAATATATATTCTGAAAAATAAAATGGTTTTATAATGAAAATATTGTACTGCAAATGATCCCACCATATTTCATTCCATGAAGGATTGACTATTTTATGAATGTTTTAGTTTTATAATCATTTATACTAAATCCATTAATAATCATATGCCACACTAAGACATGGTATGTTTTGAATATAATGTTTATTCAATGTTAATAGAGTAACACATATCACACATATCTATATAAATGTTAAGAACTCCATATGGAAATTTAATAGTAATTTTTATTCTAATTGTATATAGAGTAACTATAATATCATTGTTAACTAACTATAATTATTTTTTCCAAGTTTACTAAAAAAATATAAAATAATATACTATGAAATAAATGTTCCCCAGGACCTATAACCTTTATTTGTGCATTATCTAAAAAATCAAAAGTTTATATAAACACATCAACCACATTAACCTAGAGTCATTATATAATTTATTTGATTAGAACTAGATACAAGATACCTCATCCCAAAAGTCCATATAGTTATGTATTTATGAAGAAAAAGACATATAATTGATAGAAATTTAAATTTGGAATAAAATATAGAACTCAAAAAAAAATGTTTGTCATTAGTGAAAATTATTCCATGATATATTCTTTATATCCATATCAAATAAAAAAAATAGTTGTGATATCATGTGATTAGTAATGGTAAACAAAATAAAATCAATCAAAAATCATTAAGACGTAATCAATATAGAAATGTAAATAACTCAAAAAATATTCACTTAATCAAGTACATGACTGTCATGAATTGATAAGGCATACTCAAAATATAAAGGTAAATAACTGGACAAACAATCCATTTAATTAATAAACTATGAAATAAATAAATATAAATATAAAATAAAAACTAAATTCACCTAAATTTTAATGTTTTATTATTAGACGTCGTGACCCAATGTATCATGAGACCTCTAATTTAAAGACCTTCCAAAATACAGTTTAAAATCATGGGTAAAATATAATTAAATGTTAGGATGATGAGTTTCCATATTATACTACTAATATATCAATGGCATATATTATATTGTTCTAAACTAATCACTAGATGTCTAAATTTGTCCTCATATATCAAATAACAAATATAATTGATCAACTATTTGCCTTATTTTCAAATATCAATATTGAATAAATAATCATATTTATACATATTTTCCCATTCAAAAAATATCGAAAATCCATATGTACAATTTTCATATAGTTTATTAAATAATAATATAAAATATTCCTAAAATGTTTTAAATTTAAGAGAATTAATATATTTTATGAAGGAAAAATGATAATATTCCATAAAAAAGAGTAATAGAAATCCGAAAAGAATGGGATACTGTAAAATAGACTATTACCACATCAGAAACATTTAAATTGAACCTAATAAATTAATAATCATTCAATGAAACATTAAACATCTTGAATAAATATTTATTCGTGGAAAATACATCATAGTATTTGTATATACACGACATAAAATTTAATTGTTGCAAATTAATAAATATTCCTCCATGAAATAAAAATTGGGACAAAATCATCTACATCCTGCTTAATTTTTGTTTAACAACATTATAAATACTATATAATGGGGTTAATAATGTTATTAATTTATATCATAACCCAAATTATTTTTATAATATCAAATATTATCCCCTTAAACAAATTAAATCATGTTTATTAAAACTATTTTTCTGTATTCATTGTTTCATTGGTTAATTTCCATGTTTTATCATGTGTGATTTTTCATGAATATTCTTGATATTTTATGTAGAAAAATATTCTATATATTCATATTAATGTCATAAATCTTTTATTCAATCAATATAATCATTTTTAAAATCTTTTAGGATCGATTCACATTGACAATTAATCACATCGCTTCATGGAGAAGGTAGGCTATACCTATACATGAGTGATGACATCATTCCCATGATGGGTCAAAGGTTATGGAAGTTTATAATATATTATTATGTCATATATATTAAATATATTCACTATATATATCCATTTTATATTATTTTAAATCACTTGCGAGAAACAAATAACATCACTTCACGAGGTGGTAGTCCACTATACACCCGAACAACATTATAATGTTTTAAAAAGAATTAAATGTAAACATATATCGATTATATTATAAATATATAAGTATAATAACATAATAAATATTATATAAATAAATTAAATCCATCATTATATCCAAATATAGAAAACGATGAAAGAGAATGAGTTACAAAATTTCGTGAGGCAGTAGTCCATTGTACACACAATTGACGATTTTGATTAAAATTTGATGGAAAATGAGATGGAAATATTTTCTTCCATAGAAATAATAACATCCTAATATATAATAGAGGATAATTTTTCTAATATTGGAAGTGTTTGATAGTAATTAATGGTTTAAAAATAAGAATGAAAAGTAGGAACTATATTAATAATATTATTTTCTCTAAGTGAATCCTCATATAAATGCATTTTTAAGACACTAGGATAATTATTTTTGGGAATAAAAGAACCTATAGAATATGGATATGGATTTTGGGGATATATTTATGTTGTTTTTTTATGATCCAAATGTCATGGGAGGTAGAAAGATGTGAGGGAAGTGAGTTCCCTTTTATAATTGAGGATGAGTGGTATTTTTTTAATTCAAAAAATATATTCAATAATGGGAAGTCAATATCACCCCATGTGACTCAATTTTTTATAATTAAATGTTTTAATTTATTATTTTTGTCATTAAAACATCCAGCACAAAAAAATAACATGTTTTAATCATTTTCTTCCGTAGTATTTATGATTCCATACATTTATCATTTTAATTTTTCAATAAGGTAAGACGTAATTTTAAACAATGTAATTTATACATTATGAGAAAAATAAAATTATCCTTATTATATAATTTGGAAGAAATTATTTTAAATTTAATATCTAATTTATCAAATATAAATTTTAATTTTATTGAAATTTAATAATAATATATCAAAAAGTTATTTGAAAAATATAATTTTACCATAACTGTGATAATAACATTTTAACTATTTTTGGGATCAATATAATGACTATAAAAGAATTATTGGTCCTTGAATGTACCATATTTAATTATTTCAAACATGAAAAATATAATTTCGAATTATAATATTGTTATTAATTTTAATTATTTTAATATGATATCATTTATTTTAATGTTACATAAATGTGAATTTTGACATTTTTTATTTAGTTGAAGTAGAAAAATATTTGTACAATGATGGAATTTTAATATAATATGATAAAACATATATAACATGATATAATTATCTAAATAGTTAATGGAACAAAATAATTCATTCAATTTACTTAACCTTTAATATTTATAGTAACATTTAATTTAGTTTTTTTAATTTAAATAGTTTTTATATTGGCATTTTATTAGTATTTAATGTAATTATAGGATTAATAAAAATTAAAATATATATAATAAATAAATTTATTTAATTAATCTAATAATTATAACTATAGTAATTATAATCCTTCTTTTGTCCCATTGTGATCAACTAATTAAAATTTAAAAAACCAGCAGGTGACATTTTGTCTTTCAATCATCATAAATTATTACATTCCTCACATTCATAGAAAACTAGACCAAAAATCATAATGGTAGATAATATGTTGATGAGGGTATAAATATTCCTAGATTAATGTAATTGTAAAAAATTTATCATTTCATTCTTTATATTTTTAGTTTTACCTCACATTAAACATGCTTTAACTTTAGCCGTGATAATTAATTTTTACAATTATTATAAATCATTAAAAACAATTAAGTTTTCCTTCATATGTAATTTCAATTGACATTATTTAAAATATTTAATCCATTTATTAAAATTAAAATCACATAAGTGTAATATTTTATTTTTAAATTTAACTCGCATATGTGGAAAAAACGAGTTTTTAAAATATAAAATTTTCATGATGACTCAATATTTAAAAATCAAAATCCAAAAAGAAATTTATTCAACCTTCAAAAATAGTATTTAAAACAAAATAATTCAACTAATTTTAGTTTCAAAACAATATTAAATATAAATTTTACTTTATATTTATTTAAAAGATTCTTTTTTTGTTAAAAACCATTATTTTTTACTATTCATTACAAAAATAAGTTTTTCTACAAATTATCAAAGGTTCACACAAATATAATTTTTACTTTTAAATTTAAAAATTTATGTTTTTTCTGTAATATGAATTTTTTTCAATTGGTTAAAATTAATTTGGTTTTATGCTTTCAATAAGTAACTAAAAAAACATTAAAAGACCGATTTTTATAAAACCTTTCTTTTTCATACAAATATATATATTTTTATTTATACTAACGAAATAAACATTTAATTTTTTTAATAAATCTGTAAACCATATAATTTTAAAAATTCATCTATTTTTATTTATACAAAAAAACTTATCAGCTCAATTATTGTGTCCATGTTTAAATAATAATTTTTAATAGATAACCACATTTTGTTTAAACCTAGTACAGCATGCTTAAATAACTATCAAATATATTTAATTTATTTAAAACGAACAACATATGTATGTCTTGAGTCATAATTAATCTTATAATATTGGATTTTTTTATCGCAGACACTATTGAACCCAATTTTATTCTTTTCAATTCTTTTGGTGTTACATTCTCCCCACATTCAATAAATAGAATCCTCATCATTTTATTATGGTTTCCTAAGTCCAGGGATTTATTTTTAGTGATCCAAAGCTATTTAACTCCCACAAAATAAAAAATCAGTAAATGGTGAAAAGGCCATCAGTTCATTAGAGATGAATATATTTGGATAAATTTTATGAATCATGAACATTTTCCAAGATTTGAGTAATTATATTAATGTCTATGAATATAAGGAAGTGTTCAAATGTGATATCTTTATATTTTGTAAGAACTATTTCATTGATTGATTTTTAATTGACAAATGTCCACATCATCTCCTACTTCATTGAATGAATATTTGAAAATTAAATTTTCTTTTTTATAAATAGAGTAAACTAAATTATAATGGATCATAATAACAAAAAAAGTGTTAGAAGATATTCCTGTTATCATTACAAAAAACAAAAAGGCATGAAATGGAGACCCAATGTAATAAATTTGTAAAATATCAACCCTTAATGGATATATAACGATATCTTTTATAGGTAATCTTATTTTTTTATGCATTGGTTGAGTCATGACATTGGTGAATTTAGGTGAAATATAGGATATTTTGGAATGGTTTTTGGTAGTGGGAGTTTAGAAAATGGTTTTACCAAACATTGTAACCAACCCCAAAAACCCATGCATCCCGAGAAAAAAGGTTATTGAATTATTAGTGCATGGTTTGTCAAACTATAGACCCTCAAAGGATAATCTGTTCACCGATTGGGAGAGGTTTATGGTAAAGGGCCACACATTGGAAAAACACTTTTCCTCATATAGGGAAAATTTTAAACAGGATTTAATCCTATGAAAATTGATATTAAACTTCACAAACCCCTCATACATTACCCTAATTCAACCAAAATTGAACTTGAAGGTATTTTCTCTTTTTGGAGGATCACAGAATGAATTCAAGGGAGTATGATCTCCTCTATTGGATAATAAAATATCCATTTAATAGACCTTCACATCTCCTAGTAAAAAATTATCACCCTGATTGGTTTACTCCCTCCGATAATTCTATAATCTATTTAATGGATGTTTCCCGCTAATTATGATGGATATAGATCAATGTTTTTATATATCACAAAACATTCAATTTTGGATATATATTTTATCTATATCTCACTCTTCATTGTGTAATTTATCATTCGTCATTAATTTAGCGATTTTCATTTGCGATCGTCTACTAAAGATCTTGAGGTTGGTGGTGTGATTTAATAATCTCATAGTATTTATCAAATTACATGTATGTAACTGTTTAATTGGAAGTAAAATTATTAAGAAATTACATCATGAATATATTTGACTAATTGTAATTTCCATTGATAATTGAACAGTATGAATTCGTGGAAATAATAATTGGATGAATTAGACTAATTTATTGGATAATTAATTAATTGAATTTTGTGTTTATGGAATTGAGTGTATATTTTGTGTATTTAATTGGTTAAATAAATTTGATTGTGTAATTGGTTAATTGATGGAATATTGAATTTTTTTATAATGGGGATTCAAATATCATTGTCTTAAACATGAAGGTTAATCAATTATTTGAATAAATTTTGATAGATGATTTAATGATGAACTGTTCATATTATTCCAATTGATTAAAGTGAATAATTATTTTTCAATTAGGAATTCAAATGGTATATAATTATTTGAACTATTAACTAGAATTTTAATATTTATTAACATTGAAAAATTTGATATGTTTAATATATATAATTGATAGTTAAATGAGATGTGGGACATGAAATAATGCTCCAATACCTGAAGGGTTTTCTTTAGGGAGTTCTAGTCACAAATATAAGAATTTGATTATTAGTGTAAGGGACAGGGACTATGGATCTACATTCCCATGGGGAGTGGGATACTCACTAATGATCTAAATACTTATGTGGTGCTAGAAATGATGTTCTATGGCCATTTGATAGGAATTTGACTATTATTTTGAATGAAGGTGATATGAAATGGAATTAAATGGATAATTAAACCCCATGTCATAATGTATATCGAATTGAATATGTGATGTGGTTCAGAATCAGGTATGCATGATGCCAGTATTTATGGTTGGTGTGCCCTATAGAACCCATGAATTTATATGGTTAATTAATAAATAATAAATTGTGATAGCTATTTATATAATGAAATTTACATAGTCATTTATTCAACTGCATGCACTTTTATAAAATAGATATTGGTTTAGACACCATTGGCGGCGGCCTACTGAGTTGTACTCACAACCTACTCATTCTTGTTTAATGATTCCCAAATAGACATCATGTTTTCAGGATACGATAAGGTAAAGAGCCATATGTTAGATGGTTATGTCGCGATTGATCAGGGATGAGGGAACTATACATAGTTTCTGAACCCATTAGAGGATTTTAAGGTATTTTTCCTCTATTATTTCGATATATACTTGACATTTATTATGTCACGACATATTTACAATTTTGGAACGAATATTATATTCATGATTTAGTTCTACATGTAATTTTGTTATATTTTATTTAAGAATTCTGTTTGGTTATTCATTGTAAAAAAATTGTAGTTCTATTGTTAGGCATCATTGATAAAGTGGTAATAGTCTCCCCATGATCTATATTGGACCCCATCTTTTAGTTAGTATCATCTGGTTCATAGGGAGGAATGTCTAACATGAAGTGACCAACTAGTTTGGGGCTCTGATGTGTGGAACTTTGGTCGGGACGTCACAATGTGGAATCAAAGGGGTACACTTTTTATTTTTTTGTCTTACAATTTGATAAACGTAGATAGGATAATAGGATGAGTTGGACCACAGTTAAGATCTCATGCATGGGTGTAACAAACCCATATATGAGGGAAAATACTCTTCCTATAGTGGGATTGCAGTTATAATCATATGTTTTTCAATTGAATGTTATTTCACCTCGAGTGACACACTTGTTGTGTGATGTGATTCATGTTATGGATATTTTCTAGGATTTGATTTAGTTCCCAAAATTTCATGAGAATTGTGTAATTAGACATCTTTATTGGAACTGATGATTAATTGTGACATGCATCTTTTTAGGCAAGCATAGTAAATTCATGTTTTGGATTAATTATGTAATGTGAAAGTTCATTTCTATATTCTGTAAATTTGAAATGAAAATTTTCCTACTATGAATTCAAATTTGAAAAATTGTGAAAAAAATGAACTGACTTTCTAATTAGATACTTGAATATGAGATTGTTTTATACCCAATTTGATCCACAACCTCGATGAGTGATGGTTATGGGTAGTGTTAGAATCTTGGTTTGACAATGTGCTGGGGGCTGGGGGAATTACATATTATTGATTATTATACAACCCACTTATGTACATGTGAATGAATAATATATGTCATGTGTAATGTGTTTGGAATTGTAGATATTTCCCTCTATGGTGATGCTTGATCAGTGAATAATTGGATTTTATGGAAGGGGATGATAATCTAGTAGTTGAACCTAAGGATCCAATAGTGTCATGTGAGGAATCCAGAGAGAAATTTCATGAGAACATGTTTTTTTATCTAGTATATGGATAGTGAATTAGGGTGCGTAGGGAAGAGTATGTTAATATTGATATGGGATTTTCCGTTGTATAACCCTCTTCAAATCATTAGATAAGGTGTACCTAATGTGTTTGAGTTCTAGATTGAATCTATATAGATTATTCGTGATCAAATAGAGACTCCTACTAAGAAAATATTGAATATGTATGCTTATATATTGTAAGGATTAGATATGTGATGGAAAGTTATCCAGTTTTGGGATGAATAGCTTGGACACATGGTATGGAATGACTTCCAAGAGATGTTCCCAGAGCACTATTATCCAGAGACACTTATATGGGAGGGGAAAGCATTATTTATGAGGATGTATTAGTAATTTAAATGTGTGATAGACTATTTTGGGTTATTGACCAACTCACAGTTCTTTACTCCAATACTGGTAGGGGATGAGATATCTATAGTAATACATTTTCCGGATGGGCCTAAATCTGAAATTGAGTCCCATGTAAACCAATTTTTTTTAATAATCCTGGTGAGGTAGTTGATGATGCTCTCATGTAAGAGGGGAAGCAGAAGGAGTATTCTAGTGGAAGAAAAACATATTCTACTAGTTGATCAGGTTGTACATATTCATGGAGTTAGAATCGTCGCTACATAAATGTTTATCAGAGTGGTGGAAAACAGAGTGGATATAGGGAAGGATCATTTTCTATGTATCTCATCCAAATTATGTCCAATGAGTTTGGTAGTATATGTTTTATTCATATTCATTTTCCCTAACAACTGGTATATCTCTAAGAATGTGGTAGGGTCATACATATATAATGGTTCCATAGGAATATATGAAAAATGTGTAATGTTTGAGGAACTAAACAGAATTACAGTAATATAAGGTGGTCTTAAACCCAATTCCATTATTGAAGTTAGATTTCAAAATGAAATGGATATCAAGGAAGTGGTCCAAGCACTACTAAAAAGGATTCCCCATATCAATAGTGTGGTTCATCTCATGGGACATATAATTCCCAATAAGAGAGAGGGGCATGATCATTGCATGCAGTTCGGCCAACACTTGAGGATAGAGAGGACTGACAGTCGATAGTTATAGGATATATTACTGAATATTATATTCTTTATTGTTCCTTATTTGATATAGGGTCCTTTTATTCTTTTATATATCTACAATGTGTGAATGTGTTGAGTCTTAAGATATAGTTTTTTATTGGGGTTATGATGATCATTACACTATTGGGAGTAAGATCAATATATGTTTGTTTTTGTAAAGGTTTTTCTTTTGAGTTCCATGATTATCATTTCAATTGGGATATTTAAATTTTGTATATGTAAGGATTATAATTGATTATATTTATGGATGTGGTAGTTTAATTCTGATCCTACATGGATTTCTACTAAAGGAGAGTGACTTTAATCTCAATAAGGGGTGATAATTTTATTCACTATGGAATCTAGGATATCATGGAATGTTGTACGGGGAAAGTTCATTGGATAATGGGGGACCTCACTACCCAAGATGCTAAATTGTTTCTAGATGATGGGTTTGTTGAGCATGATGCATTTCCACACAATGTGGAAAGGTTCTAGGACAATTGTTCAACAGATTTTTCATACCTAACACGTGGGAGAGATGTGGAATTTGCAACCGAGATAATGTCAAGGGCTCAGTCAGCTTATATTCCACCATACAAAACGGAACCAATAGGGGATTAGAAGATCAAGACTCGATTGGATGTTCTGATTGATAATGGATTGTTCACTCAAGTACATCACCATCAGTTTCTATAGTTCTTTTTGCATTGAAGGATGATGGGACATTTAACTTATGTGTTGATTAAACGATGTTTAATCATATGACTGTGAAGAACTTCTACCCTTTTCTATATATAAATGATCTTTTTTCTAGTTCATATGGTATTTTATCTTCTCCAAGATTTTCTAGAGATATAGGAATCCTAAATTGATAGTTTTACCTTCTAATATACCGAGGAATAGGTTTTGAAGAAGGTGTGGCCTTTATGAGTTTCACATTGCGTCATTTGGGTTCACAAATAATCATGATGATTTTATGAACATATTGAAATGAATCGTGAACATGTTAAAATATTATTTTGTGTTAGTGTTTTTTGATGATATCTTTATGTAATCCAATACATATTATGATCATACCAAACATCTTGGCATAATCCTAAGTAAACTAATGGATCATAGTAAATAAGACATGCTATCTAAATGTCAATTCTGTATTGATCAATTAAAATTATTAGGTCATTATATCATGGAGGAAGGTGTTACAGTGGACCCAGAGAACATTCATGAAGTTTTTTATGCGTACAATGAATGATTTTGATATTCACATACTTCTTGGATTAGTGGGTTATTATTGGTAGTTCATCCAGGAGTGTTTTATTTGGTAGAACCACTTTTAAGATTTTCTGTGAAGGGGATAAGGTTTGGATGGTTGGAATAATGTTAATGTGCTTTCAAAGAGTTCAATAATTTGTTGACTAACATGAAAATCATTATCCTACCTTAACTAGGATAGGATTGTGTAGTGTTTTTTGATGCATCAGGGATCAGACTAGGAGAAATGATGATGTAAAATGAACTAGTTGTGTTGTATTGGTCACAATAGTAAGGGAAAAATAATCAAAATTACCCTACACACTACCTCAAGTTAGATTAATTGGTATATGATTTGATGTTATGGTGGCATTATCCATTGGTTAAGAAGTTTACTCTTTATATAAACTATAGAAAAATATGGTATTTCTTCTAATAGTAGCATTTGAATATCTAGAAGCATAGGTGGATAGATTATATTCGATAATTGAAATTTTTTTATAGCATGTACACCTAGGAGGGGAAACAATATTGTTGATTCCATGAGGATAAAAACACATACTCATGAAATTTTGGAGTCCTGTAAAAAGTAGAAGATGATCACTCTATAACATAAGACTTGTGCAGTGGGTTAAGATTGATAGGAGCAGATGACTCTCATATTTTTAACAATTGAGTCGACAATTTTGAGTCTATTAGAGATATAAATTATGAAGACATTGTGTGCTTGACCTTGAGGGAAATCTAAGAAAGTGGGGATGTACCATCAGAGTATACTATGTATGTGGATGATATCAACTATGTATAGGGTAATGTAGTTGTTACTAATTGTATACGAGAAGAGTTGATGTGTGAATTTTAGGACCTCCAGTTGACGGTGCATCTAGGATTGACCAAAATGTATCATGACATATGTTTATATTATTGATGGATGAGAATGTATATTGAGATAGTAGAGTTTGGAAATGATGTTAAACTTTTCAACAGGTGAAGGACGAGAATGAACAACATGGTGGTTCATTATAGTTTCCATAAATTCTAGAATAGAAGTGGGATGATGTTACTATGGAAATTATTGTGGGTCTCTAGTGGATGGATCAAAAGAATGATTATATTTTGGTGGTTTTTAGACTGACTGATGAAGGTTGAGTGATTCTAGCATATATGGTAGTACTTCTTAGTGGATCAGTTGGGAGACTTGTACATTCGTGATATTTTCCTTCTTTATGGGGTTCCATGGAGCATAGTTTTTTATCATGACTCACATTTTACTTTTCACTTATGGTTCTGTTTGGAGAAGTCTCTTAGTAAATATGTTTTTATGACTAAAAAATTATACTCATAGACTCATGGGTAGTCAGAATGTACATACATGTTTTTGAAGATATGATTCGGGCATATGTCCATGAAATGTTTGGGTCTTGGGAGAATCACAATGAATTGGTGGAGTTCTCTTGTAAGAATAGTTATCCGGAAACTATCTAAATGACAACATATGGGACCCTCTATTAAAGGCCCTGAAGATAACTTATATGTTATATAGAGGTAGGTGAGTCTGCGATATTGGTAATGAGTGTTGTGTAAGATGTGTTATAGAAGGTTCAACTAATTTGGAAACATATCTATAGGTTTTAGAGTAGGAGAAGTCATGTGCTGATACACTTCAAAGAATACAAGATTTTTTAGTTGGTGATTGTGTGTTATTACGGGTGTCTCCCAGATTTGTTCAACATAGAATTTCGAGGTAGGGAATGTTGTCACTCGATTTTTTTAGACTATTTGGGATTGTGGATATAGTTTGACTGATGGTGTACTGATTGGCTCATCCATATAGGTATAGCGGTATACATGATGTTTTCATGTGTCCAAACATTGGAAGTATCACCCCAACACTTCTCGTGTGATCTTTTTGGATGATGTTATGCTTGAGACCAATGAATCTTTTGAATAGAGTCAGATAAAATTTGAGGATCATAGTGAGAATGTGTTTATTGAAAGACAATTTTGATAGATAATGTATTGTGTTAATATGGGCAGGTTTTTTAGGAAATATAGGACAGATAAGAAGACATGTGAGCATAGTATAAAAATATTTTAAACACATAATATTATAGATGTAGGGGGTATATCATGAGGATGAGAAATTATATGGTGGGAATATTTTAATATCCCAACACTTCTGGATATATCTTGATCTCATTTATAGGTACCTTTTTTCTTTTTTCTCTTAGACTTCTATTGAATATTTTCATTAGTGTGTATGTGTGAAATGTATAATTTTTTGGAATGTTTTTTTGAAGTGCACCATTGGCACACAATTTTACCAAACCATATGCCCTATCATAGAAAACTGTGTAACCCAGGATTGAGTGGGATTTCATGGTTGGAAGGCTATTTGGGAAAACCTTGTGTCCCATGCTGGACATCATGTGCTTGTGATTTAATATATTAAATTTTTTTTTTGAAATTATATAACCATATTACATCACCCTAATTAGATCCAACACTACACTAAAGGATTTCACTAATTTTTAGAGGCTCACGTGTAGATTTCAAAGGGTTCCACTTTCAATTTTCTGAAAATTGAATATCCATTTGATATATCTACACTGCTCCTTATAAAATATTATCATACAAACAAGTTTCCTACCTCTCTATTTTTTCACTCAACTTTTTATCACATGGTTTCCTCTATTGATAATGGATGTAGATCAGGGGTATGATAAATAAAAATACATTAAATTTTAGATCTATTTTTTATCTATATCCCATTTTTCACTATGAAATTGATCATTCCTCTTTAATATTGTTTTTTCCATTTGTGAGCATCCATAAAAATTTTGTGGTAAGTAAAATAATTTGAAAATACAATATATTTGATCTAATTATGTGTATGTAACTATGGAATTTCAGTTTCGATGCTTAGGAAACTACATCAAGAATTTATTTGATTAAATATAACTTCCATGTCATAATTGAATGGGTTGAATTTTTGGAAATTTAATTTGTTGAATTGGATTAATTAATTGGTTAATTAATTATTTTAATGATGTGATTATAGAATTGAAGGGATATTTTGATTATGGAGTTGATCAATTAAATGGTATTGTGTAATTGGTTAATTGATGGAATATTGAACTGGTTGGTAATGGGAATTTATAAATGTTTGACTCAACCATAATGGGTTAATAGGTCTTGTGAATAAATTTTGATAGATGTTTTAATGATGAATTTTTCGTATTATTCCATTTTATTAATGTGAATAATTATGAATTAATTGATAATCAAAATGGAATATCATGATGTTAATTATTGAATAGTTGGTTAATGTTGATTAACCTTGTTAAACATCATATGTGTGATATATGTGATTGATTTAGAAATGAGGTGTTGGACATAGAATAATGTTCCAAATACCCATAAGGAGTTTGAAAATTAAATTTCAACCAAAATACATGATTGTAATTATTATTGTATGTGACTAATATTGTTTCTTTAAATACTAATGGGGTGTGGGATATTGACCAGTGTGTGGTATCTGGGTTGGGGTGTCACAACACTAATATCTAATACCACAATAGTTACTCCAAAATTTAAAATAATTCATTTCATAAATTTTTTACTAAATAACTCATCCAAAATATGGATCACCAAATATAAGGCCCTAACCTTAAACATTAAATAATCTTGTGTTAATTCAATAATGCACATTAATGATTTTTTTCATAGAGTTTAAGATAATTATGCTATAAATATTACATAAAAACATAAATATTACAATGTGGGAACTACTACTCACAATATATTTTTTCACAAAAAAAACTATTTATAATAAAAAATGATTTATTTTTCTTAAAAAATCATTATGACATTCATCTTGACTTATTTAATTCTCTAAAAAATCTTTATACCATATTGAAAACATTTAAAATACATTGTATGGTCATAAAAACTAAATAATTGTTATAAAATAAGGAATGGAACATTTATTCTAAAAATATTATAAACTCATGAAAACATTTCCACAAAATAATACTACTCACACATAAAATATAAGTTCTTCAATATACCTCATGAACTCATTAGATTCGGGATAAAATTATTAGAATGAATAAATAATAAAGGTAACTTATGTCATCAAATCATAGGTTCATTTTAGCTTCCAATACTACATAGGGAGTGACCTTTTTGGTTATATTGGGAATAACCATCATAGTATATTCCCTAAATCTCTTGGGAGAAACCTTACCATTTTACTCCATATTATTAACCAATGAATTAGAGATATATCATGCGAACACCTGCCCACGGTTAATCATAAAATCACCCATATACATAAACAATGCCCAAGAACCATAACATAATCATGACACATAAAATAAGTCCAAAGGGAAAAATAACATTTCCAGTTTGAAAAAACATTTTATTTTTACAATCCAAAAAATAATTAATTAAAAATTTTATTTAAAAAAAAGTTGTAAACATGAAATATAAACATTGATACATAATATCAACATGAAATAAATAAATTATATATGTGTTGTATATGTAAAAAAAATAACGTTTTTTAAATAATCAATCCATTTTTAAAACACAAAAAAAACATGAATAAAAATTGATTTTTTAATAAAACTGTACCGTACCACTTTGAATCTATTGAAAAATAAATAACATTTAAAAATATTCATGTGAATATAAATAAATCCTTAAATCCATTTTAAAACATTTACATTAATTAGTAATTTTTAAAGAATAAATCGTAAAAACATTTAAAATAATATTCCAGTTAAAGAGTACCTTTAAATTTTGAACATTTTAATTATAAGACACATAAAACTATATCATTTTACAAAACACTAAATAACACATGTATTTATATAATATTGAAATATAATTTTGAAGTATATTTATATAAAATTTAAAAAATAAAAAAGGGGAATATCATTTAAAAGTGTCTCAATGAAAGGGGGTTGAGACGAAATCTCTTACCTTGAGTCCGACTCATCATGTACAATATTTCTATTCCAAGATAAAAAAACTATTAATTTATACATTCTTTAGAACCATTATCATGTTTATTATTCCTTTTATATCTTATATTACCATGTTATTAAATTACATAATTATTTATGTACACGTCAGTTGCATTGTCTATATTCGGTACTTTAGAAAGAAATTTACTTGGTATGATGTCAATAGTCCATGTGGTCATAAGTAAATCAACTATGGAATAGTAATCATGATTAAATTATCAATTTTATAAAATAATTTCAGTTTTAAATCAAACAATTAATTATTGTTGTGAAAAATGAACAACATTATAATTATGGAGGTGGTATATCGTACGTATGCATGAGTAACATTTTCATTTCACATTAGTCATTATGTAAATAAAGTAATAATTATATTATATTTTACAAAATATTTTATCAAAATTAATATCATATTAATATTTTAAATATACATATATATATATCATACAAGTGATGTAGTGAATAAAAACTAAACACATCGCTTCATGGATGTGATAGTTCCCACATACACACTAATGTTGTTATCATTTTTATGTGCTTGGTAAGTAAAAACATAATTGGTATAATTTTATCTTATAATAACTAATATATAATTAATATCACATTATACAATTTATTACATCATTATAAAAAGTTCTGAGATATATTAATGGGAAACGTATTATATTGGTTCTTGGAGGCGATAGTTCACTTATACGCATGAGGTATTAATTTATTTCCCATTTGATTAAAGTGGATAAGGATTTAGGTAATTATATTGACATAATAACATATCGGTATATTTTTGATACTATAGTTATTATCTCACCATGTATGGAGGATTTTTAAAGGAAGTGGAAGAATAAATAAAACAGAAACACTTAAATTAAAACATTACCCTTCTTTTGGATGTTCACCTTTCTTAACAAAATAACACATATAAGAAGGGTGTTCTACAAAAAATAAGGCCTCATCAATGGGATTAGGGAATCTATAAATGGTTTTTGGTAGATATTGGTTGAGAAAAAAGGTTTTTGAAGTGTAATTAATAGATAATAAGAGTTTCTTTTATAGGATAGGGGAGGGCACTCTTGGAATTATAAAATTTTTTAAGTTAATATAAATTGATTTTTGATTCCAAAATAGTCCAACCTCATTTATTTCAATGATATTATTATTATTCCATTAAATACATTAATAAAATGAATGGAATGCATGTTTTTTATTATTTCAATCCTTATCTTTTTGTTTGAACCCCTTTTTACTCTTACCATTTTACCAAGTAATTTACATATAGAGGGTTAAAATATTTAACAAATTAGGCCAAATTACCAATAAATGATTAATTAATTACATTTATATAGCCATACCAATTTTTAAGTAGAATATTATATTATTATAAATTCTATATCATTTAATTATATATTTTATTTTTTAAAATATTAATTATGTCAATTTTGACGCTATTCATTAAATGACTGTTTTAAGATATCATAACAACTTGATTGCTTCCATAAAAGTACATTAAATCAATAATAACATGTCATAGTCATCAAAAAAAAAATTATGGCGTCAAATATTTCAAATTATATTAATTATTATATTATTAATATCATTTATTTATTCTCCCATTAAAACAATTTAATAATTCATCATCTTTAGGTCACAGATATATTTACTTATTTAATTCCTATAAATTATAAATAAATTAGAATTTTTTAGTTAATATTTTTATATTTATAATAAATATTAATAGTCTAAGATATCATGTACATAACCCCATTTAAAAAATTCGTTAGTATGAATATATATATTTAGGACATATTTTCCTTTACTTTAAATTAAATATTGTAAACACCATAATCAGACTCAAGTGGCTTTCAAAGGAAAACATTTCTACCCAAGGATGGTCATGGTCAATAATAACTTATAAAAGTAGATTAGGTCAAGGGTTAGGGTAATTTTATAATATTAATTTTACCTAAAATTGACATATTTTCCTGTAACCATAGTAAATAAAATACTAATGTTATTATACACCTATAATTATTTTCATCCAATTAGACCACATTATTCATATGAAGTGAAACCATGTTTTTCTATATTTGAAAATAATATTAAAAAATGTAGTAAAATTTTGTTTAACACTAATCCCATTGACGAATTGAGAGAACAGGTTTTTAAGTGAAATGGTCAAAAGTGCACTTAGTTTTTCAATTTAATTTTAATTTGAAAAAGCATCCAATGAAATAAATTTAATTGATGATAAAATTTTCATCTAATAATATCTTAAATATATATAATAGATAATCTAACAATATAAATAAATTAGATAAAAATGATGTTTGAATTAAAATTTAGTATTTTCTACTATTCATTTGAATAATAAATTAAATAGAAAAATACCAAATAATCAACCAGGGTAAATATTTTTGTCCCACTTCCTAAAATAATGTTTATATTTTCAAATATAACATATAAAATTGACAAAAATAATATTTAAAATGGTTTATCCAATAAATGGTGATAAAATGATTTTTTTAAATACTCATTTTATTTATAAAATTGAATTTCTTCTTATATAATTTCTAGAAAAGATATAGTATGAATTTTAAAATTCATATTTAATTTATATTTCAATAATATAATCCAACAAGGGTGATTGAATTATTTTAAAAAAATTACTCACACTTAATTATTTTTTCCTAAAAACACAACCATTATATTCAATTGTTTTTATAATCATTTAAAAAAATTCTAACCAATTAATAATTATGTGAACATTTATAAATCCTAAATTCATAATTTAGTTAATATCATTCATTCAAGTCATTATATTGGTTATGTGATAACTACAACTTTAAATAACATTATTATAATATATTTTTTTTCGATATAACTCTGTATTGTGTGAAACGTATGATTTTCGGGAAACACATTATTACATGTTAGGTACGCTAGCAGGCATAGAGTCATTTTTAAATTAAAATTACTATGTAATTAATAATTATTAATAAATATGAATAATTATAAATCTAAAATTATTTTTTCCTTAAACAATAAGGGTTAATCAATTGTGTTAATTAAATTTTGGTTCGGTAACTAAGGTTTCACATTTCAAAATTAATTCATTGAAATCACACATTGAAAAAAGTGTCAATAAAACTCCCACCTTAGATGAAATAAAGTGATGTATAGAGGTATAATTAGATAACACAAACTAGGATTCCTTGTAAGAAAACATGGATATTGAATAAAAACAAACCATCATGTTTTGATGGTGAGTGATAGAAAACATGATCCATAGATCATTAAAAATAAGAAAAGCACAAACATGGGATTGGTTAGACAACATTTTATATTGGAGGAGGAAAAGAAAACATAAAACCTTTTTATTTTAAGATACTTTTAATATATGTAATCAATTATTTTATTGACTGTAATAATAACATAAATGAATATATTTTCTTGACATGTATAGTTTCATCAATTAATCAAATACCACCAAAGTCATATTTTTTCGAAAATGATTAGTATTTAAAATAAATTTTTCATTCTAGAAGAACTAGATTCAACTTCAATATAAAAACATAATACAACAATGATTAATTATATTTTTATAGTCTATATACATTAAACATAACCAAAATTTCTAGTAAAATATATGATAATTGTCCAACATGAAAAAAACATTACGATCAAAAACTACTTCAATCTCCAAAATTCAACACAAATACCCAAAGATAAACATAAAACACTCAAAAAATAATCGTCCTTAAAATTATTCATTATAATCTAAAATATTATTGAATCTCAGAATTTAGAAGGATGTGATCACATAGTATTCCACGATAAATTTTAACATTTATCTTGAAATAAATTTTATCACTCTTAATGTATCATATTAAAAATTAATTACCCTAATTAAATATTCTTCATGTTATGTAAATAATTTCCATAGATAACCCAAATCAAAAAAAAATTTCTCCCTAAAATAATATATTCTTGAAACATATAATTCAACCATTACTCCTCCATTAAAATCACATAGTATTCTATTTACCATAATCATATAATGTTCCCAAAAAAGTGAATGTCTTCCAAAATAACTTTTTTCACCTCATCCCCAATTCATTTTCCAATAATAAGGATATCCATTTGATAAAACATAGGTTACCAAAATAAATATATTCTTATTCAATAAACTCATTTAACTAAAATAATCATTCTAACTTGGTAGATTACGTAGGATAGTGGTAGTTGATAAATCCTTGTCGCCCATCAGTTGTGGGTTCAAACCTCATGGATTTGCCAGATGCAACAAGTTTTCACCTATCCTACTAGTTGTCCTTTTTCTAAAACTATATTATTATAATAAAATTATAAATATATGATAATGTCCTAAGAATAACCATAAATTGTTTTTATCTAAAAGGTAATCTCATTGCTTTCATTTTTCTTCAAAAAATGTAATAACCCTTAATTACCTCAATAAACAAAAGATCATATGAACCCTAACTGTTATCCATTACATTATAAATATGACCACAAAATCGAAATCATCCTTGAATAAAGTATAAAAATACAACATTAGGGTTAAATATTAAAATTATAAAAATTCATCAAAATTACCCTCGTAATCAATAGATAATTATTAATTTTAATAATTTCTATATCTTTATGTACAACATAAAAATTAAATACTTTTTATGTGGTCATGTTAATATTTCAAAGTTATCATAATAAATTAACTATGAATTACCACCTTACCTCTTAATACCACATTCCTATAAATCAAATATATGGATTATTTCCTCATGATTCATATATATCAATAATATAATGTTTTATACTTTATGGATAAAAGATAATTCATACCATGAATAAATAATTAAAAAAATTCTTGATGTCCTTTTTATATTTTGACATGTTTTCATAATTTCAAAAAGTAATATTTAACTCTATATCTATTATTTCACCTTTTAAAATTGTTGAATGAGTTAAGATAATTAAATCTTATGAAAAAAGATATTATGACCCATAAAATTGTTTTATAAATGATTAAAATTTGGATAACTCAAACAAATTCATACAAGTTATTTGAATACTGTAAAAGGTATCGAAATCATTCAAATGGAGATTTTGTGATAATAGTTATGATAAAATATATGGGGAGGGATGATAAGATTTTTTAATATATCTTTACTTCCTTCATGAAAATTGACCATTAATCTTCTGAAAAAAATAATTAGTTATACAGGAAATTAATTAATAAAAGGAGAATCATCTATATTGAAAATGTAACTTAAATTATTTTATAATACTCTAATCCATAATCATAAATATATCTCTGTTTTTTTTGTTTTTATCCAATCCAAATATTTTACAATAATCCTACAAAAACATTCATATTATAATAACCCACTTGGTTTTAAGATATCTTTATTCTACACCTAGATAACATCTTAAACTATAAATTTATCTATATTATTCAATTGATCCCAACTATAAGGACCCTTTCATAAACATTACATAATCTTAAGTAAATTGAATAATTCACATTGAGGATCCTTTAAGGTCAAGCGTTTTATAGAATTCTGCAATTATTATTACATAACAACTCTAATATTACAAAGGGGAATCTATTACCCACTATCCATTTTTTCTCAAAATAAAACTAATTAAAATAAAACATGATTTCCTTTTCATGATAATAAAATTCATAAAATTCGTCATAATATAATAAATTCTATTATCCATATTTATACACTATGGAAAACATTTCAAAAACATGTTATGAACTCCAAAATAATTGTAAGGGATATAAAATAAGGAATGAAACTGTTATTCCATGAATACATTTATCTCAAGAATATATTTTCACAAAATCATAATTTTCATCCATAAAACATAAGTTCATTATCATAACTCATGAAATCATAAGCCTCTTGAAAAACATAATATAAATTATAAACATGAAAGGAAACTTGTGGCATCCGTATCATGCATACATTGTAGCTTCCAAAAATATATAGATTGTAGCCTTTATGGTTACATTCCTAATGCCCATCATAGTATATTCCCTATATCTTTTAGGATAAACCTTAACATTTCACTCCTTCTTATTACCTAATGCATTGGAGATAAATAATATGCTAAACCACCCTCGGGTTATCATGGAACAACCCATATACATGATCAATGCCCAGATATCATA
Source organism: Viscum album (assembly GCA_963277665.1). NCBI lineage: Eukaryota > Viridiplantae > Streptophyta > Magnoliopsida > Santalales > Viscaceae > Viscum > Viscum album. The sequence goes on from OY728160.1 coordinate 523,856,580, forward strand.
ACATAATTATAACACAGAAAACAAAAATAAAGGATAAATAACATTTGTACTTTTAAATCACATTTTAAATTATATGATAGAATCACCTAAATGAAAATAATTTAATTTAAAATAAAATGGAAAAATTGATATGTATACATCAATATATAATAGAGAAATGAAAAAAATAAATTATATCCATGGATTATATGATTAAAAAATAGTTTAAGTTACTAAAATAGTCAATCCATTTTTTTGACACAATAACAATATTTATAAAGAACATTTTTAAATAAAATTATCACATGAAACTTTAATACTTTTGAAAGAAATTAAAATTTCCAAAAAAATCATGTCCATATAATTAAATCTTTAAAAAAAATTCAATACATGTATATTAATGAGAATAATTTATAATAATAAATCGTTACAATATTTAAAACGATGTTTTAGTTAAAGACTCCATAACCATTTTGAACATTTTGATTATAAGACAAATGAAAGTAGACCATTTTACAAAATGTTAAATGACATGTGTATAGATATAATATAGATATAAAATTTCAAGTTGTCTATATATAATATTTATAAAACAATAAAATTCCAGGTCATTATAAAATATCTCAGTGAAAGGAGATTGAGATGAAATCCCTTACTTTGAGTCAGACGCATCACGTATTATATTACTGTATAATAAACCTAGGATAATTTATAATTTATTGATAATATTTTTCAATTTTTCATTCCTTTTATATCACTTATTACCATATTATAGAAATTACATAATTATCTATGATCATGCCGGATGCATTTTAAATTTTCGGTCATTTTTTCAAAATAAACATGGAATGATGTCAATAGTTATTGTGGTCATAAGTCCATCATATCTAGAATAATATTCATGGTTTAATGATTAAATTTATATATTAATTACATTTTAAATCAAACCATTATGTATGGTTATGAAAAATGAACAATGTTATAATCATTGGGGCGGTATGTCATTTGTACGCATGAGTAACGTTTTCATTTTTAATTTATCAATATTGAAATAAGGTAATAATTATTTTATATTTCCAAAAATATAATTTCATAATAAATATATAATTAATAATTTAAATATATATATAGATATATATATCATATGAGTGATGTAGTTAACAAAAACGAATCACATTGCTTAATGGATGTAATAGTTCACTTGTACGCACGAATGATGTAATCGTTTTTTATATCTAGGTAAATAAGAATATAATTGAAATAATAATTTATTATAATGATTAATATGTAAGGAATATAACATATTATCATTAATTCTATCATTATAATTAATCAGGATTGAAATTTATGGAAAACGAATGATATTAGTTCCTGGAGGTAATAGATTACACATACCCAAAAACGATTAATTCCTTTCCCATTGGATGAAAGTGGAAATGGATTTAGGTAATGATATTAACTAAATAACACCTAATTATATTGAGGATAATATATTTTTTATATCATCATTTTAGGAGGATATTTAATTAATGTGGAATAAGAAATAATATAGAAACACTTAATTAAAATCATTGCATTTCCGCCTGATAATCACTATTTATAACAACATAAAACCCCTAAGAAGGGTGTTCTGCCAAAAATGACACCCCAAGAATGTGAGTAGGGAATAAATTATGTTATTTTGGAAGATATTGTGTAAACAAATTATTTTTTAAATGAAATTGATAGGGATGAAAAATGTCGTTTCTTGGAGAGGGGAGGGGCACCCTTGGAATTATAAAAAGTAATAAATTAAAATAAATTTATTTTTCATTTAAAATGGTTAAAAACTAATTATTTAGAATATAGGAGAAATATGAGTTTAAATTTAATCATAAAATGAAAATTAAAAAAGTTTTAGTATTTTTTTTAATCCATATCATTTTATTAATCCCTTTTAACTCATACCATTTTATCAAGTGATTTACATTTAGAGGGTAAAATAATTACCAAATCATAAAAAAAGACCATTTAACGAGTCATTATTGAAATTTATAGATATATAACAACATTTAGGAGGTATATTATATTTTTATAAATTTTATTGCATTAAATTAAATATTTTATATTTTAAAATCTGAATTATGTTGATTTTTATAATATTCAATAAATGAATTTTTGAAAAATATCATAACATTATTACTTTGAAAAAACAGAATTAACATAATCCTAAAATGACTTAGTAAAACAAAAAAATTATGGACAGAATAAATTATTTAAAATAATATTTATCTTAATATGATTAATATCATTTATTTGATTCTTTCTTTAAAAATATCTATTAATGTATCGTATTTGTGTAGTAATTAAATTTATTTATTTAATTGATGAAAATTATAAATAAATTATCATATTTTAGTGAAAAATGCTTCATTATATTTAATATTAATAGTCTAATATATTAGTTATATAACCCCATATTAAATAAATAGTAAGAAGAGACATATTTATGAAATATTTTTCCCTTACATTAAATTCAATGTTGTCAATGTTATAATCTCACTCAAGTGGATTCAAAAGGTCACACATTATTCCCAATTATGTTTATGGTTGATGATAACTCATAAAATAATATTAGGATGAGTGTTAAGGTAATTTTATAATATTAAAATATTTATTTTTCCTTTGAAATTCATCTTGACTTACTGGGTAAAACCAACTATATCTATTTCTTAAAATTTTATTCACAAAATTTGTCAAATTAGTTTAAACACTAATCCTGCTAACAGATTGAGAAAGAAAATTAATTAAAATGCTTAAAATCTCGCATAGTTTTCCTATTTAATTTTAATTTTGAAAAAGCATTCAATGAACTAAATTTGATAAAACGATAAAAATGCCATTTAATTATACATTGAAACCTTGAAAATGTATAATATACTGATATAAATAAATTATATGAAAATGGAGTGTGAATAAAAATGTAGTATTTTTAACTTTTCATTAATAATGAAATTTATTAGAAAAATACCAAATATTTAACCAAAGTAAATTTTTATGCCTCTCTTAAGAAAATAAATATTATTTTTCAAATATAACATTTTACAGTGATAAGAACTACATTTAAAAAGGCTTTCCATCAAAAGATGGTAGATTTTTTTTAAAAAAAATACTTTTTATATTTATAAAATTGTATTTATTATTGTATCATCTTAATAAAACATATAAGATGAATTTTAAACACCATATTTAATTTCTATTTCATTAATATAATGAAAAAATTTCTGAGTTTTTAATTTTATAAACACATTTGTTTTCACTTTAATAGGTTTTCAAAAATACACTTCATTTATATTCAATTGTTTTTTGATTTTCATTTCTAATTAATTTTCTATTCAATGAATCATAATATAAAAATGTGTTATGTCAATTTTCAAAATTTATTTAATATCATTCATTCCCAATATTCTAACATTTATCTGGTAAATAAGACATAAAATAATAAAATTCTTATATATAATTTTTCTAGTATTAGTTAGTGTTGTCTACATCATTAGATTTCGGGGAAACTCATTATTGCATCTTGGGTACATGATCAGACATAGCATCTTTTTTGTAAATTTAATATCTAATTTATAATTATTAATAAATATAAATAATTATAATTCTATAATTACCTAGGATGTTTCATCCTTTGCCCCTTTTAGAAATTTACCCTAACAATTTTAAATTTGGCCTGAGTAACTACGGTTTCGCTACTCAAAATTATTTCATTGAAATCCCACATCAGAAAATGATTTATACAAACATCCACTTTAAAAGAAATAAAATGAAGTACAAAGGTCACCTGAGTTAACACATACTAGGCATCTATGTACGAAAAAATGTATAAGGAAGAAAAATGAAACATCATATTCTGATATAGTGTGATTGAAAACATATCAGGAGAAATTTAACAATCAAAAAACCACAAACTTCTTAAGGGTTAAACTATATTTGAATTCTTTGTTGATAAAGTGTATTGAAATGTTTATTTGTTTTAAGAACCTTTTATAATGTTAATGAATTATTTTATATCTTTTAATAAGGATATATAAAAATACATTTACCTGAAAAGTACAGTTTCATCCATTAATTTAATTCAACCACAAACTCATATTTTTATCCAAATGATGAGTATTTAAAATGAATTTTTCATGCCTAATGCATTACAATAAGGATCTATATAATCCTAAAATCAACAAAAGATTAAAAGAAATTATCTTACCTTTAGGCATTAAACACAACCAGACTGGTTAGTATAAGATATTAAAATTTTCCAAATTGATTAAAATATATGATGATAAACAACTTCAATCGTAAAACTTAAACACTAATTACAAAATATCATCATAGACCCCTCATAAAATAACCATATTTAAAATTCCTTAAAATGATCCAAACTATGATTTAAAACCAAACATCAGAATGATTAGATAACATAATCTTCCAAGATAAATTGTAACATTTATCTTCAAATGAAATTGATCACTCTTAATTTATAATACCCAAATATAATTACCCTAATCACATATTCTCAATGTTAGATTAATAATTTACATAAAAACATAATTTTCATAAGTCCATAATAAAATAATAGATTCTTCTAAAATATACCTCAACCATTACCCCTCTATTAAAATACCATAGTATTCTATTTACCTTAATCATATAAATTTCCCAAAATAGTGAACGTCTTCCAAAAAACATTTATAAATTAATGACCAAATCATTTTACAATACTAAGGATATCGATTAGATAAAACATAGGTTTCAAGTATCAAATTATTCTTATTAAATAAACTCATTTAACTAAAAAATCATACTAATAAAGAAGTTCATGTAGGCCAGTTAGCGGTGATAAAGCCTTGTCTCCCTTTTGTTGCATGTTCGATACTGATGGGGTTATAAGATGTGATGAATTTTAACAAATCATATGGTTTATCGTTTTTTTAAACTATATAATTATTATAACACTATAAAAATATTATAATGTTCTCAATGATAACCACAACACCTTTTAACCTCAAAGGAAATCTCGTAGCTTTCATTTTTCATCCCAAAATGTTATGACTCTTAATTACCACAAAAAAAAGATCATATGAACCCTAAAGTTTATCCATAACATTATAATTATTTCCACAAAAGAGAAATCATTCTCAAGTAATATTTTCACATGAAAAAATCATGTTACATATTACACAACTAAAATGTCTTCAAATGTACCCCATCATCAAAAGAGTATTAATAATTTTAAAAATTTCCAACTCTTTATGTATACTATAACTATTAAATCATTAAAATGTTTAAATCATAATATTTCATCATTATTCATAATCCATTAACTATATATTTCTAATTTATCGCTTGATACCTTATTACTATGAATCAAAAATATGGATTATATCCTCCTGATTCAAAAATAACTATCATATCATGTTTCATACTTTATCGATAGGAAGATAATTTGTACCTTGGATCAAAATTCATGTATCTTCTTGATGTTCCTTTTATATTTTAGCATGTTTTCCTAATTTCAAAAATTAATCTTTCACACCACATCTAGTATTTCACTTTTTAAAAGAGCTAGATGAGTTGATATCTTGAAATGATATGTTAAATATATCATGACCAATAAAATTGTTTTGGAAAATGAGTAGGTATTGGAAAACTCAAATAATTTCTTATCGTTTATTTGAATAATCAAGAAGTTTTGAAAATCAATCAAACATTATTTATTGATAATATTGATGAAAAAAGAGTTAGGGTTGGATAAAATGGTTTTGAAATATCTATATACTTATATATTGACAAATTATTCCAAAATTATTGGAAAATAATCAACCCTTAAATGTGAAATGAACGTTTAAAAAAACAATTCTCTATATGGTAAAGAGAACATAATAATATTTATAATAATCTAAGCCAGAAACCTACATTTTATCTCTGTTTATTTTGTTTTTATCTAATCCACCAAATTTACCAAAATCCTCAAAAAATTTCCAAATTATTATAACCATCTTGGTTATATGGGATCTTTAGTATACACCCAGATTATATCCTATACACTAATGTTATCTAATCCTTTCCTTTGATACAAACTATAAGCCCCTAGCCTTAAAAATTACATAATATTCAGTTATTTCAAGAATTTACATTGTGGTTGCTTTTAAGGTTAATATATTTTTTAATTAGTCCATAACTATTACCTAACAACTCAAGTATTACAGAGTCGACAATTATAATTACTATCCATTTTTTCACAAAATAAATGTCTTTAAAATAAAACATGATATGTTTTTATTGGTAAAAACATTAATAACATTCATATTGAATTCTTCATTTCTATAAACCATCCATATACCATGGGGAAAAATATTTCAAGGACTTGGGATGAGCCCAAAAAGCTCAGCAAGGTATATAAAATAAGGAATGAAACTGTTAGTTCAGGGATATTTTCACATTATTAAATTTTTTTCATAAATTCAAACTTGTGACCCATAAACCATAATTTATTTTAAAAACCTCATTAAATCCCATGATTCCTAAAATACACATTATAAATCATAAATTCTAAAGATAACTTTTGGAATCCATATCATACTTAGATTTTAGCTTCAAAATCTCCAATAGAAGTAACCTTTATTATTACATTTGGAAGAACCATCAATTTATATTCCCTAAAACTATTAGGAGAAACCTTATCTTTTAACTTCATTTAATTAACCAATGAATTTTAGAGCTATCAAAGACTCACATTCCCTCATTATATCACAAAACTACCCATATACATTAACAATTCCAAAAAATGATTGCTTAATCAAAACACATAAAACCAGAATAATGGAAAAAAACATTTCCTCATTGAAATCACATTTCATCTTTACAGGCCACACACAAATAAATAAAAACATATAATTTTTAAATAAAATGGTAACAATTTAAAATCAACATCAATACATAATATTGACATGAATGAAATAAATTTTGTGTGTGTGTTATATGTTAAAAAACATTCCATGTTGCTGAAATAATCAATCCGATTTTAAAACTCAATGAAAACGTTTAGAAGGAATAATTTTGAACAAATATTAAAATAAATAATTAAAACTTTTAATAGTAATTTTTTATTCAAAAAACTCATTGAAATATAAATAAATCCTTAAACCTATTTTGATAACGTGTATATAAATATAAATGTCTTTGAAGAATAGATCGTTAAACCATTTAAAATGAGGTTTTTATTAATGACCCCTTTACAATATTTAACAATTAAATTATAAGACAAATGAGAGTAGAACATTTTATAAAATGTAAAATAAAATGAGTATAGATAATATCTAGTTATGTAATATCAAAGGGGTTCCATATAATATTTATAAAATAATAATGGTGCATATCATCAAGAAATGCCTCAATGAAATGAGATTGAGAGAAAATCCCTTACCTTGAGTCTGACTCATCACATAAATTATTTAAATTCCCAGATAATATACTTTAGATAATTTATTATTTCATTATAACCATTTTCATTTTTTATTCCTTTTATATGACTTTTTACAATGTCAAAAAAATTACCTAATTATTTATGTTTATGTTGGATGCTTTGTCAATATTTTATACTTCAGTCACAAATGAACTCTGTATGATGTCAATGGTCCATGTGGTCATGAGTTCATCATATCTAGAATAATATTAATTTTGTAATGATAAATTTTATAAATTAAATATAATTTTAAATAAAAACATTAATTATGGTTATGGAATGATACCAACATTATAATCATGGAGATGGTAGGTTGTACGTACGCATGAGTAACATTTTCATTTTTCAATGATCATTATAAAAATAAGGTAATTATTATATTACAATTAAATTTTTATAATATCATAATTAATAAAATATTAATAATTTAAATATACTTATATATATCATACAGGTGATGTAGTGAATAAAAACGAATCACAACACTTTTTCTAGGGGATAGTTTACACATACGCAAGAATGAGGTTATCATTTTTTTGTTCTTGGAAAGTAAGACCATAATTTATATAATATTATATTATATGGATTAATATGGGATTAATATAACATATTAAGATTAATTAAATCATTATAACAGGTCATGAGAGATAGTTATGGAAAACAAATTATATCAGATCGTATAGGTGATAGTTTACACATATGCACAAATGATTAATTCCATTCCCATTTGATGGAAGTGGACATGTAATTAAGTGATGATATTATCATAATAACATCTTATTATATTGAGTATAATTTATTTATTATATCATCATGGTTGGATGAGATTTAAATGAAGTGGAAGATGAAATAAAATTGAAACACTTAAATAAAAACATTACCATTCCTTTGGATGATCACATTTCTTAACACCTTTACACACCTAAGAAGGGTGTTCAACCTATACTAAAGCCTCAATAATGTGTTTAGGGAATAATGTAATTATTTTTGTCATATATTGGCCAAAAAAATGTTTTATGAAGTGTATGTAATAGTGATGAAAATTCATTTTTATTGTAGAGGGGAGGGGCACTCTTGGAATTATAAAATGTTTTAAATTAATATAAATTCATTTTCAATTGAAAATGATTCCAAACTCATTTATATATATAATATTATCAGTATTGGTTGAAATATAATCATATAATAAAACTTATACATGTTTTGGTATTTTTTAATCCTTATTTTTATCTTTTTACCCCTTTTAACTCTTATAATTTTATCAAGTAATTCACACATAGATGGTTAAAATAATTACTAAATCATTCCACATGACCAATAAATGAGTCATTAATGATATTTTTAGATTTCTATAATATTTTTTCGGAATATTATATTTTAAAAAAAATTATTTCATTTAATTAGATATTTTATATTTTAAAAAATGAATTATGTCAATTTTGACACCATTCATTACATGACTTCTTTTATATATTATAAAAATTTGATTACCTTGAATGATATTATTTAAATCTCTCCAAACATGTCATAATAATCCATAAAATTAGTTTATGGAATCATATATTTCATATTTTATTTATTTTAATATTATTACTCTCAATTTTTTGATTTATTCTTTCAAAAATCTATTACTTCATCATCATTGTGTCGTTATTAAATTTTATTATTTAATTCCTAAATATTAAAAATAAATCACCATGTTGTTGGTAATATTCCAAAGTTTATAATTCATTTAATTGTCAAATATTTCACTTACATAACCCCATATTATAATTTTTTGGTAAGAAGAGACATATTTATGACATATTTTCCTTTACTTTAAATTAAATGGTATAAATATCATAATCACACCAAACTGTCTTCCGAAGGTCACGGTTATAGGAAAATGATGGTAATTGTCAATAATAACTAATACAATATTATTAGTATATGTTTTAGGGTAATTTCAATATATTATAATATTAATTTTAGCTTTAATTACCTTATTTAGCTTTGACGGTGGTAAATAAAAAACTAAAGTTATTATTCACCATAAATTATTTTGATCCTATGGGACCAAATTTTATATACTAGTTACAACCATGTATAGTTTTTTTGTAAAATTCAATACATATAAGTGGTTAAAATACTTTTAAAACTAATCTAATTTATTGATAGAGAGAACTAGTTTTTTTAGAAAAATGATCAAAAGTTCACGTAGTTTTTATATTTAATTTTAACTTAAAAATGAATCTAATGAACTGTAGAGGATTAACTAATATAAGAATCATCTATTTATACATTAAAACCATGTAAAATGATAATATAGCAATATAAATAAATTATATGATAATGTAGTTTTAATAAATATATAGTATTTTTTACTTCTCATTAAAATGTGAATTTAATCATAAAAATTCCAAAAATAAAAAAATTAAATTTCGATGTCCTGATTCCAAAAAAAATTATTTTTTCAAATGAATCACATAAAACTGAAAATAACACTATTTTAAAAAAACTGCAATCCATCAAAAGGTGGTAAATTTTCTTTTTTTAAAAAAATATACGATTTATTCATAAAATTTATTTCTTCTTGTATTATGTCTATAAAACAAATAAAATAAATTTTACAAATAATATTTAATTTATATTTTATTAATACAATCCCACAACTGGGATTTGATTATTTTATTAGCACATTTATTCCAACATTAATAGTTTTTCATAAAAACACCTGTTTTAAATTCAATTGTTTTTTTATTTGTAATAAATTTTCTAAACAATTAGTAATTATATAAACATGTGTAAACCCTATTTTCATAATTTAGTTAATATTTTTCATTCATGTCATACTAACAGCTATGAGATAACTACAACACAAAATAATAATATTAATAACATTTTTATTTTTGGTAAAACTCAATCTTGTGTGCAAAGTAAAATATCTGAGAAACCCATTATTGTGTGTCGGGTATGATTTCAAACATAGTGTCTTTTCTAATGTAAAATTACTATTTATTTCATAATTATTTATAAACATGATAAATTATTATTCTATAATTACCTGGGTTGTTACACCATATTCAAAGTTCAAAAAAATTGTATGTTATCGAATATATTACTCAAATCTAAACACAAAGTAAAAACCAAAAAAGATAACATTAGACATAAAATCACTAACTGATTTCAAGGTCACCAATATTATAACATAAGAATATATTAATCATTATTATCGTAGAATAAAAATCATATTTAGTGTTAAATTTAATCAATAATATTATTCTACGATGTTCATCTTTCAATTAAATCACTTTTCTTGTTCATTGGTACCATTCAACATATTGTCTCAAATCATTAATGAAAAAGTAAAATAATATAAAACATAAAAATTTCATAATTTTTATAATTTATAAAATAAATCTAAAAAAATATTAAATCAAAATAAAAAATATGTTTAATCATTCAATTCCATCCATAGTAATATCATAAGACTAATTCTGATCCAGTGGCTTCTTAAAATGTATAATCCTATTATTCTAGGTGAATTTGATTGCAAAGAGCCCCATATCCTTACAATTGTAACACATATTGTAAAATTGTGCTTTATTACCCTTGAAATATGATGATGGTGTCCCTTTTTCCCACAAATATATAAATATCACATTCCCATAAAGCAAGTATCGTGGTGTTTATTTACAAAATTATCACTCGGGGAAAATACTTATTTCCCTTCAACAGATTAAACATTTTTTTTCTCAATCACTATCTTTATTTGTTTCTTTCCATTATAGATATAGTACATTGAGAATTTTTTCTCTATCTGGAAATCACCGGATACCATTTTCTTTGAATATTATAATTTTTAAGAGACATGTTCCCTTTAGATATTTTCAATAAACCCATTTGTGAAACTATCATTCTAACACTTTGGACTATACTCATTGTTAACATTTCAATTCCTTATACTCTAAGATAATTCTAAATAACAGAATCCCATAGATTATGTCATACCATCATGAATCAAATCATATAATCCCAAAACTAGTGAAATACGTAATATAAATTAAAAATTTTATGCATGGTTAACCTCATAATCTAAAATTTAGTTTATTTGGGAATGTTTTCCAATCCTAAAAAAAATTAAATTCATTAATAATTGTTTTTTAATAAATTCTGAATCGGCCAGTTAATAACTTTTGACATTTTCAAATTAGTTTTGAATTAAGGCCCGTTTTTTCAATTGCATGTAATCCTTGAGTCAATCCCGATGTACCTTTTTTAGAGATATTACACCTAGGTACACCTATTCTAGAACAACATCATTTGATAGTATTTAAATAGGGATGTATTGCTAGATGAAGCACGTAATCCCTATCTTAACAAAAATTAAGGATTATATCCTCTACATAGACTAATTTTAAAACTAATTCATTATCTAAGAATATTTAATCTTTTTGTTCCAAAATATATTTTCCAGTGATTCTATTAAACTTCCTCATATTCTAACTATAAATACTATGACCCTAGTAACTTAGACCTGATTTCTAATTTATAACATTGACTCTAAATACAAGAGACCACATCCTACTGATCCAGACAGTTGAGTATTGTTTTAGAAAAGGATATATACATAATACTCAGTTTACAATTAGATTAAAATCTTGGACATAACAAATTTCAATTTTCATCACACTTGAAACAAATTAAATGAAATATTTTTCATATTGTTACACCAATAAATTATAATATGAGAGTATTGTATTCAATAACAGGTATGAAACAAAAAAACCATTGTAAATGGAGTATAATATCTAGATAATTTATTATATAATAAATATTTCAATTAAACTATGTTTATTATATTTCATTCAATGCATGAAACACTGAGATTATCTTCTGATATATGCACGATCATGTTTTATCGAACTAGAATATATTATTATTATTATTATTTGATATGATAATTATCAACTTCTTGTTTTAATAGAGGGTATTAATATCAAAATATGATGTATATAAATACTTATTTTACACATTTACGTAAATTATATGTTTATTAGTTATAAAATACAAATCATCTAAAAGAAAAAGAAAAGAATTATAAAAAATATTATGTTTTCTAAAATATGGTTTAATCATTCATTCCGTACATAATTTAAAATTGGTTTTTACATATTTAATGAAATTCATATATAAAATTAAACAACATTTTTTAAATTAGAAGAAATTTTTTTTGGGATAATATATGGGATTTTTCTAATATGTTTCTTTTTTTGATGAATAATGAAATATACTGAATTTTAGTATAAATCTCTAATTATGTCTAACTAATATATAATGTAATTTTTTTTGAAATTTTTTTAATAAAATAATTTTTATATTATATATATAATAAATCAATTTAGTTCATTTTATTTATTTTTCTATTTATTGTTGATATAAAAAACAGTGTAAACTTTTGAACGTTTTCACTTGAAAAAACATGTTCTCTAGGAATATCTGTTTCACGAACTGAATTTGGTCCCAACTAATACCATAACCAAATCCAGCACATTACAAGGCCTGAAAGTAATTTCCTACACCCATGGTCTTGCACAGGTTCCCGATTATCATTAATTTAGGGTTGAGAATGATCTACCTGAGTAAGAAATCATAAAACATTAAAAAAAATACTCAGAAATTTCAATGCAAAACAAGACATGAGAATAACCAAAAACTGAATACATGGTTTTAATTAGCGTAAAATTGGTCTAAATTTTAATAATAACAAAAGAAATTCAGCAATAATAACTCCACACAACAAGGGGCCATCACCCCGAGCCATCATCAAAACATTGCCCCATAGGAGGGGACCAACAACCCAAACCGCCTTCACCTGCGGCTTTTCCTCTACATAAATAAAAAATAACCTAGTATACTTAAACCCAAGGGCTTTAACTAGGGTGTGAGACTAATACCAATAGTATACCTCCCAAATATTCCAATGAGTATGCAATACAATGTGAAAAATAAAGCAGTTTTATGATGATAGAAATGTAGAGATAAATTCCAAGAAATGAAACAGTCGATTGAAAACAGTTTTCAAACTAAAAAATTCATAATGTTAGTAAATATTAATAAAAAATATAATATACTGTAAATTACATCTATAAACACAAAAATAAATGATAAAATACCATAACTCCAATGAGCACTAAAATAGGGAACACCCCAAGGAACTAGATAGTCTTAGGCCTTATGTACCTCGTACATCAATGAAAAAATAACTATATCAAAATAATTTCTCATGAACAAGCCACTAGAATGGAACATAACTATAACCTAGTAGCCTTTAAACATCATCCACATATTTTAGATAGAGTTTTCGTGATCCAAAACTCTATGTGAAATACGGACGAAACCCATCCGGATCACTTACATACTATAACATATCAACCCACCTTGGAACCCGAACATCCCCCATTGTGCTAAAACAATTATAGCACGCTGCATACATCTATTTTCATTTAATAAAACCACTAACGGTCACATAATAACAATACATTATCTATACATACATTAGACCACTTAAATAACCCAACTAAACATTTTTATTTTCAATAAAACTACGTCTCAAAATCTCACATTATTTTGCACCAAAAACCCCTTGAAATCCCGAATTATCACACCATGTTAAAACATATAAGTCACCAAAAAATAAATTTAAGACCAATAACTTTTCAATTAATCCAACAAAATATTAATAGGGCAGCCCCATATGAACCATGAAATTATTGTTTTATAAAACCTCCATTTTCACACAAACATGCCACATAAATTCCTTATGCTTCACAAACACCATTAAAAAAAGTTTTCAAAGCAGAAACAAAAGGATATTAACATTAAAAAAATGATTTTCATCTCTAATAAATTTCAAAAAAATCAACAAAGTAGTTATAGGGCACCCCGAAATGAACCAAAAAATATTTCAATGAAAACCCCCCAATTTAACCATAAAATTGCATTTAAAATTCATTTGATTTACAAATACAACTAAATCCAATTTTTTACCCAATAATAAAACGAGATAAACATGAAATTATCATAAAAATAGTAATCTACATCATAAGTTTTGCATGCACACGGAATCACCTACCACAAGAGTCAAAAACCTAAAATCTTGGTGCTAAAGTTCAACAACACCGCCTCTGCACCACAATGGAGTTAAAACAGACCTAAAATAAGAACATCAGACCATAAAACACAATATAAAACCCTATTTTTGAAACCCTAATTTTTGGACATTAGTAACTTCTAGAATAAGGGAAGAAACCCTTAGTAAATATTAGCATGAAGGAAGGACATCCACTTACATGAGGGATCTTGAAGAAATCTCACATAATACAATAGTATTTGAATTTCCAAACAGCTAAAATTGATGGTGAAGTTCAAATAAGGATGATTAGGTCATGTAGGAATTGGAATGGGTGGAAAAAGAGTTAGAAATGAATGTGTTGTGAAGGAATAAAATTATATCTTCAAATCAGGACGATTTGGGAAACCATATGATATTCTACCCTATTTCATGATTCATATGAGCTTGAAAGAGGGGGAAACGGTAGTGGGGTATCTAAGGGGTATATTGGATTTTAGTGAGAGGTGGAATCAGAAAATTTAAAAATATGAAAATGTTATTAAATAAACAATATTTGTTTTTAAAACTGGAAATTGTCTTCCGAGATGGCTCAATTCCTTAAATAAAAACCCATCTTCACCATGAATATAGATTACTAAAGGGTCCAAATTATTATGGTGATGATAATATGTTAGTGGTGGTCATTTTGAAAGTTTAATGGGTGAAAATTATTGAATTGTTAAACAGCTACAAAAGAAACAAAATAAAATTTTAAATCTGGAAACGGGCTCACGATTGGGCCCAAATCATGAAAACTCACCCATTCCTCCAAAAATGTATGTTGAACATAGAAAAAAACGAAATTTTGGAAATTAAAATGAAAAATACCTTTAAAATAAGTCATGAATGTGAAAATTATCCCCAATATAATGAATTCCTCCACCAGAAAGCCACAATAACTCCAAATGTAAAAACGAAGCCCAAACAATAAACCGAGATGGACACCTTTGCTAAGATTCCATGAACCTCCAAAAGACCAAAAAACTCTAGTTTATCAAACAATGAAAGTTAATACTCTAAAAAAACATACCCCACTTACCTAAAATGATCAACCATAATCAAACTAAATCCCATAACAAATCCCCTTAAACACTACTAGGCGATGCTCAAGTAATCCACCAGAAACGAACAACAAACCTGAATAACGCTGCCACAACCTTACTTAAACAAAACCATTGGGTGTGCCCCAGTCCCACATATACCCAAATAAAAAATATGTGTCTATAGATCCTCTAATGATACCACCTCCCATGATGAGTATCCCCACCATAAGAACAAAGCTAGTTTTCCCAACACATAATCGAGACACTAATAGGGGGAGGCCCGAACAGCCTCCCCATCATAAAGGTAGACTAACATTAGATTTTTTTTCCAATGAAACTTATTGAGACCCATAGTGTCTCTCCCCTAACTAATAACCATCCATATTAACTGACCATCATAGGCCATAAAATAAATACCCCCAAATATTATGAGTTGGCATAGTCGCATGGTTAGTCCACATAGTTAGGAATAACGGGTGCTAACTCTATGTACTATTATATACAAAGGGGAAGATTCACACGGTTACCTGGGATGAGGTTAAAAACCATGTAGCAACCAATGATGTAGCTAATATATCTTATCAAACTATTTCCATGGTAGGCAAAAAGTTACAACTAACCGTTAAACAATTGTGCTCTTTAATATGCCAAGCCCAAATTTCATCCTTCTCTTTAAAATTTCAAAGGGAACCCAATTGAATAACATGAACACATGTTATAACAGGGAAAATTGGTATTCCAACTTCAACCAAAGAACAAGAAAAACTATAACAGGACAACTACATTTTAGTTTTAGACTATTACCATCTTCCATACAAATTATAGTGCTTTGAACAAAGGACTGAATAACTCTGGGATTTCCGCTTACTACGCGCCAGCTTCTCAATGGGGCCTTTGGCTGGAGCTCAAAGGATTGAATCATATTCGGCCTCTTAGTTAGGCTTTGTAAACCTTTGAATGGAACTTCTTCTTACAATTCCATAAACAATGACATCGTGATCTCAGATGGTCTCAATGAGACATGACACCCTTCAAACCAAATTTACAACAACCCCTCATTTTACCATCACATGGGAGTAAAGGATACACACACGTCACCCCTTTTTTATTCATATGGGAAAAAATAAAATTAAAGGACACATAGAATCACCTACCTCTAGAACATAGTATTTTGGAATTCCCTGAAGGGGGACACACATCCACCAAAATAGAGACTCTCATAAGATTTCAAAACCTTTACCGTTATAGTCAAATGAACAAACGACATCACAAGGTGTCATTAAAAATAACCAATGAGGATAAAAGAAAATGAAAGGAGAGAGACCTAATGTTGAGTCCCTAACAACACACGATTCTAGCTAGCGACCATAACAACAAATATTGGCCATACATTCCACATTGGTGTCCAAATATGAAATCTTACTTCGATGATACAGAAAAATGACACAAAGGACCTTTGAGACATCATTCTACACTGATAACTATGAATTGAATTCAGCTTCAATTACTTAGGAAACATATAAAAACTAATGTTTATTTCAACCTCCCACAACCACTCTCCCTCCACAAGGGGATACACATAATTGAAAACGATAATGGGTAAACTCATTCTCCACAACTCAATAAGAATGTCCTTTTGTTGATCAATTATATGATCATATAATGGTGAATCACCTTGGTCCACACATGAATATATCAGTAACTCATTATTTGGGGAATAAACTAGTCCAAAAGAAATCCCAAGCACCCAACCTGGATAGAAATTTGGTCACAACATACTACAAACCAGAATCAAACACATGAGGGGAGCCACCACAATGGCCTCCCAAACCCTTCCTCAAAATAGACCAATTACCAATGGTTTCATTCCAAATTATCGATGAAACCCCACCCCAAAATCCCATTTAAACAAGAGGGATTATTAAACTCAAAACATACACAAATAAAATCCTGAAAACTCTTCAGCCATACCTCCCAAACATGCATCATCAAAACAGAACACTTTACTTTAAAATAATTCTTAAAAACATTGTTGGTGGATTTCCCACTTACTGAGGGTATCTCATGAGCCTCCCACATTCATGTTTACATTACACACTAGACACCAACCTCATATCCATCCATATTACCATATAAACCCATGCATGTGGTCACCCTTGATAACACCAAAGACCAAAACCAAACATTTCCTCTTTTAAAAGTCATAACATTTTATCCACACATTACCTTTCTCAAATCCTCAAATAGTAAAATCAAAACCCAAATTTTTATCTCACAAAAAGATTTAGAAAATAACCCATAATTCAAAAAAAATCACATTCATTCCTGGAACAACTGTTTCATAACACTTCAACCATTTTTCAAACACTTATAATTTCATGAAAAAAACCATTTCATAAATCTCCCTTTAAATAAGAACTCAACTCTTCTCATTTCAAAAAAATGTTCCAAAATTTCATAAAACATTTCAAATTATCCAAATTTACCAAATTGAAATTCATATTCAACCCCAATACATATATAATTGAACACTTAATTCAAATAAAAACACTTTCACAGGGTATAAAAAATTCTACTCGAAACACATTTTCAAAACACCCTTTAACATAATTCATACATTCAAAAGAGGTGTAAACATGTAATTTTCCCATTATAAATAAATATAAAATTTATTTCAATACATTAATAAATAAAACCTTTTCACATTACTATAAAATCATTCCAATGATATTCATACTCCTTAAAGTCATGTAATTTTTGCTTTAAAACTCATGTTCCCAAGATTGCAAAACAAAGAGAAACAAGAAAATTTGAGAGGAAACTAGTGTATGTGGGTGACTTCGTGATATGGCTGGAGGGAATATTACAATAATTTCACTATCATAGAGAGTGTTCTATGGAAATATCCTTAGCTTCATGTGGCTTGCACGACCCTTCGAGTTCACAGAGATCATTACCCCTACTCTCTTTTCATTTCCCCCAATCATCAATGAACCATGAGAAATAATAAACTCAAATAAAACCCAACATCCAATGTAAACATGAATCCTATCCCAAGTTGTTCTGGCCAAGCACACAACCCATTAGCATAATTTCATGTTCTGAAAATCCAAAATCAATACTATCCTGACTCTTCCTCAAATACATGACCCAATGAGTGAACCTTCTTTGATACCATTTTTCCACGAAGTGAACCTGGTCTCCACTAATACCAGCGCCAAATACAACCCATGAAAAGTCCTCAAGGTAATTAAATATCCCCTTGTATGGGAACAAGTCCTTAGGTATCATTAATTTAGGTTTGGGAATGATTTACCTGAGTATGAAAGTATAAAACATTAAAAACATTCACTAATAAGAATATGAAATAATCATGCCAAAATAGACATAAGAAAAAACCAATACAGAATACATTAATTTAAGTAGGTTATAAGAGACCCAAATATAAATAAAAATATCAGAAATTCTACCACAGTGACTCCATATTACAAGGGGTCATCACCCCCAAGTAGTCTCCACAACACTGCACCATATGAGGCGACTAACAACCCGAACCGCCTTTACACGAGGCTTTCCCTTTACCTGTGTCAAACATCACCAAGTATAATTAAAACCAAGTGGAATTAGTAGTGTGTAATACTAAGACCAATATGAAAGCTCCAAAATATTCCATCTAATATGAAATACTAAGTGAAAAATCAAGTAGTTTTAATATGTAAGTAAAGCTATCAAAAACTCCATGAAATGCAACAATAAATTGAAAATGGTTTTCAGATTAAAAATTTCAGAATGTTAAATATATTTAATATTACTTTTTATCTACTTTAAATTACATCGAAACACACCCTAATACAAGGGAAAATACCACAAATCCAATGAACACAAAAATCAGGAACACCCCTAGGCACTATATAGTCTCGGGCCCTATATACCTCATAACTCAGTGTAAAAATATCCATGTCACAATCCTTTCCAATGCACAAGAAACTAGTAGGGAACATACCCACAACCTATTAGTCCCCAAAAATAATCCATATAGTTTATATAGAGTTGTATTGATCCAAAATTATATGTTAAATAGGGACACAACCCATTCGGATCATTAGTGTACTAGTAGATATCCACCTACATAGGTACCTGAGCTTCCCCCATTGTGCTAAAACAATTACAACATGATAAATACATCTCTTTGAATATAATTACACCACTAATGGTCATATACAAGCAATATATTATCTATACACACATTATACCATAATAAACACATAGCCAGACACTTTGATTTTCAATAAAACAACTTCTCAAAATCACACATTATTTTGCACCCAAAACAACTTGAAATCCCCACTTTTCACACCATGTTCTCACTTATATGTCACCAAAACAGAAAATGAATTCCAATAACATTTCCATTAAACCAAAAAAATATTTATAGGGAAGCCCCATATGAACCAAGAAATGATAACTTTATAAAACCTCCATTTCCACACAAACATGACACTTAAATTCCACATACTTCACAAACACCATTAAAACCAAATTCAAAAAGTAGAAACCAATGGAGATAAACATTCAAAACAATTAATTTCACCCCTAATTCATTTCAATGAAATCAACTATGTAGTTAGAGGGCACCCCCAAATGAACCAATAAAAAATTTCTATGAAACCACCCAATTTCACATGAAATGGAATTTAAAATTCATTTGCTTTACAAATACCACTAAAACCAGTTTCTCTCCAATAATAAAATGCGATAAACATGAAAATATCATAAACATAACATTCTATGATAGAAGTATTTCATACACAAGAAATCACCTGCCACAAGTGTCAATAACATAAAATCTTCGTGCGAATCTTCAACCTCACCACCTCCCCACCACAAAGGTGTTAAAACAAACATAAAACCATAATATCAGACCATGAAACACAATATCAAACCCAAATTTCGAAACCCTACTTGCTGTACATTTGGAAATTCAATAATAATGGGAGAAACTCTTGGTAAATATGATCAAGACGGAAGGAAATTCACTTACTTGGGTTATTTTGATGAAGTCTCACACAAAACACCAGTATATGAATTTCTAAATATCCAAAAATGAATGAGAGGTTCAAAAAGGGATTTTGAGGTCCTGTAGGAATTGGAATGGGTAAAACACTGAGAAATGAAGGACTTATGAAGGAATCAAATTACCTCTTCAAATATGAATGATTTGAGAAACCCTATGACATTCTTCCCTATATCGAGATACATACAAGCACAAAAGATGGGGGAAAGTTAATGGGGACTCTCCTGGGGAACACGGCTTTTAGTGGGAGGTGGAATAACGAAAAAGAGTATAAAAATTATATGTTATTTAATAAACAAAATTTGTCATTAAGACTGGAAATGTCCTTCTGGGATAGCCAAATTACATAAATAAAAACCCTACTCCATCATGATTATAGATTTTAGAAGGGTCTAATTTAATATCATGATGTTAATAGGTGAGAGGGGGCCAATTTGGAAATATAATGAATGAAAAATATTGAAAACTAAAAGAGTTATAAAAGAAACAAAATTGGATATTAAATCTGGAAATGTTCTCATGTTTTGGCTCAAATCATGAAAACACAACCATTCCTCCAAAAAAAGAATGGAAAACCCAAAAAACAAATAATGAAAAATAAATTCAAAATTCCTTTAAAATAATTAATGTATGTGACCACCTAAATGATTAAGTTTAATTTAAATTATACTAATTATGTGAGTTGAATTTAACCAAATGGATTCAATATTTTGAAACCTATTAATTTATACTATCTAATAAGCTAAACATAATTTTTTAACATAATTAATAGTTAATAAATTGAAAATTAATTTTTGTGTAAGGTAAAAACTAGTTTACTTAAAAACTATTCACATAATAAAAGTGTGATAATGGCCCAATACTTGTACAATGACATTTTTCTGGAAATAATTTGACCCTTCAGGCCATAAGGATGATTTTATTGTTATATTCGTAGACTATTTCATAAAAGTGACCTAGAAAATAACTTAAGAAACAAAAATGATAAAAAGTTTCATTCATTGCCTTTAATATTTATAAATATTTCATATTATGAGAAGAATAATGTTTTCAATTATAAAACATATTTTGATAAATGGATATGTATATTTTTTCAATATAATTTATTTTAATTTTTTATAGAAGAATTAATTACGTTAAATTATTATGAAACACCAACATACAATTATTTACTTAATAATAAAATAAAATAAATGATATTAAACATATTAAAAGTGACCTAATTTCAATTAATTGTTTCCTTAAATTAATTTTTATATGAATATATCATTTAAAAAATATTATTAATATATTCAAATTCCTTATATTTTTGTATTTTTTAAATTCAGATTAAATAAATTATGTCAACAGTTATGTTAATATAATTTTATAATAAATTCTATTTTAGTAAATGATTTTAAATTACTAAATTTTTATAATCTTACAATTGTGTTCTCAAATTTAGTAAATATAAATTATTTTCTATTCATAGACAAAATTTTCTTTTATAACGAACATATTAACACCTAAATAGTAAAAAAATTGTTAAAGTGGTTTGGGTTAAAGGAATATTCTTTCATGTTAATCACGCTTCTGTTAAAAATAAATTTCAAACACACACATGTCTTTTTTTAAATTAGGTGAAATATTTAGATTAATGTTTTATATATTTTTAATTTGTATCCATTTAATTTATTCTTAATTGATAAATTACCTAGGCTATAAATTTAGTTATCTTAATAAAAACAAAAAATGTTAAAGTAAGAAATCATAGAATATTGGGAACAAAATTATAAAAATTACCTTATTTTGGTATGGTAGAGGTATTTATTGACCAATTAAGTTATAAAATATATTTTTATTTAATTTTGGGGCTTGATGTCGTAAGGGAGACATCCCAATAGTGAGCACTTTTGGTATTTACTAGAATAAAACTCCTCAATTATAAATGGGCATTAACTCTCCCCAATTCTATACACTTCCAAACCTCATTGGTAAAGACAATATATTCTGAAATCATTCCTCAACCTACATAACCTCATAATAGATTCCTTATTTTGGGAATAGATCCATCCTATGAGGGTTTAGTGAAATCCATGGAATATCTTCAAAGAAGAGGTAATTTTCTTCAACAAGCATCATTACTTTACTAATTTCTCCACAACCATCAGTTTAAATTAAATGATGATAATATAATAACCTTGATAACATACATATAGTTATTTGTTATTTTTTAGGGTAATACTTAAAACCACACAATCTTTTATAAAATCTATTATGAAATTATCGTACGTGCATAAGATAGACTATCACCTCACAATCTGATGTCGTTCGTTTTTCCATTACTACATCTCAAGGTTGGGTATTATGATTGATATAATGCATATATATGATATTTAAATTATATTTATACTTATTTATCAATAATATAATATACATATATATCTATATTTACCATCTATTTTTGAAGAGATTGATTAAATCTCTCAAGTGTATGGAAAACTAATACCTCATGAAGTGATGTGATTCAACTGTCACGAACACATCACATTGAAGGTGATAAACCTGATGTTAATGATTATTAGTGATATAAATAAAATAATTATTACATTTTATTAGATAGTTTAAATTATTTAATTATTATATAATATATATATATATATATATCTTTATATTCCATCCCCATTTCCCTCGTGTAAAGATAACATAGTTCATGTACATGTCAACTACCACCTTCACAAAGAGATGTGAATCTCAATTCATAACAAAATCTAATTTATAACATAAAAAAGCACGATAATTTTATTTTAATGATATTTTTATAATTATGGAAAGGTAAAATATTATTCACCTTTTTTCCATAATGATCATTGAAAAATGGAAGTGTTTCTCATGTGTTCGTAAGACAAATCTTCTCCCTGGACATAAGAGACTTCTTTTTTCATAACCATAATTCAGGATTATTAATAAAATAGTAATTTATTAAAAATTTGAAAATTATTCCTGGATTATTATTCTATATATTCTAAAACAATACAATAAATTCATGAAATAGAAATTTCATTACAAACCATGTATGTGAAAATATGGAAATGAACACCTGAAACAATGAAAATAATGAAATATAATTAACTAAAAACTAATGTAATAATATAATGGGATAATATATGATATTATAAATAATAATATCTTTCTTTTTTTTCGTTAATGAAATGTTTTAAACCACTAAAAATTTTTTTAAATCAAGCCCAATAAAATTGAAGCCCGAGGTAAGGGATTTCATCTCAATTTACTTTCTAATGATTTTTCATTTTCATTATGCCCCAAATAACATTTATATGGTTTATATACATCCCAAATTTATATTTAATATCATGAATATTTCATATATAATGGTATTTTTATTTTTAATATGAATTATTTTGTCAATGTGAATTAGACATGAAAATTACCTTTGGGTAAAAGTTATATTTCAAGCTAACTTTTTTTCGGATTATTAACTTTATATTAAAAAATAAATTTATTATAATATTTTTTAATTATATATTAAATATCTACTAAATTTTTAAATTCATGTGTAAAGGATATGATCATTTTTTAAACCGTATACCATTTTTACAAATGGTGGTTACTTTTAATTATATTTGATTAGTTGGGGAACTATTGATAAATATATATCATTTTAAAAATATTGGTATTTGACAAGACACGTTATTTATGAGTTAAATAAATTATATGATATATAAATAATTATTTAGGAAATTATGGAATAGGTTTGGGACTGGTAAATTTAATCCCCTCAATGCATTGGTAGTCTCATGAGATGAACCAGTTATCTAATTTAGATGGGGTTTTACCAAGCATTTTCTAAACGGACATCTTAATGGTCTTGATGGTAAAGGTATCGTGTACCTAAAAAATATGAATTCCAGAAATCAATCATTTCATTAATTGAGAATTAAATTATTATTATTATCCTTGATATTTTCATAGTGAAATTATATGTGGATTCATTTATTTCTCATCTTATTAATTTAATGGTGTGTTTTCCAATTATTTACCTTCTTATGTTGAGGCATCCTTATCTCACCATGATAGTCATGTTTTTTAAATGTAATGTCTCTATAATTATATATATTTATATTATTCTTATTCTTATTCATTCACAGAAACTTCTGAGGTACTTAACCCTTACTGAATATTTGAACTCACCATTATTTTGTTTCATTCCATATTGTATAAAGCATAATTCTTGGAATGTGTTTTCAAGGACATAGTTCATTTTTTTATAATTTATTGTATTTAATTATCAATTAATAATGTAAAATGTGTATTATGTATGTATCTTGATTTCTAAAACATCTAACAAGATCAGACATTTTATATTTGAATCATGTTTATATGTGAGTTTAATAATGTGTGATATGAGCTCTAGGGTATTGGGGTCGAGGTCATTATAGATGACATCTGATCGAGTTTAGTATAATCCAATTGAAGTATATTTATGAAAACAAAAAATTTGGAACGTAAAGCTAATTTATTCTTTGACGATATGTGTAGAATACTATCTTAATGTTTTTTAGGAAGAGATTATGTGTTTATAACTTGTGATACATCCATGTATGGATAATACAAGTGGATGTGGTTACTGAAGAGAGATACCTAGGGGTAATAAATCTAAAAAAGTCTCATTCGTACTAACTTGAGCATTACCCTATACCCCAAAATGGGCCTTACTTTCGCATGGTCTTATACTCGAGAGGGATTTGATTAGTATTATTCAAATTTTCTTTGTGATCCATTATGAATGATTTGAAAAACGAAAGATACTCTCCAAGGAACATGTTTAATATTTTTAGAGTAAAAAAGAATAAATATTAATTTATGGTCAGTGTTACAAAATATAAAAAATTAAAAATTCTTCAGGACATAAAAGCTAATATAATATAGGCCATTATTTATTGATGGTTTCTCTATGTTAGAAAGGTTTCAATACTCAGGGAAAATTCATATTTTTCCAAGTGAGTAAGACAATTTATTTAATATTAAAACTGAGAATGATTTGTATGTATTAGGGAATGTGATCAGGTTCTGACCAAAACCCATTCCTTGATAGAGAAACAAGTTCTATAGTGAGATTCTATGAGGTTGGATCGCATTTTATGATAGTGTCCCCAAATATTTATTAAGGATATTATTACAATGGAAAATGAGAAATGGATTATGTTTTAATAAATTTTATTTATGGAACTTGTATGTGGTGAAAAGGAAAAGGTTTCACTTGTATTGTATTTTCTCTATGAAAATTTTGATCAATTTTGTGATTTTATCTAGAATACAATGTATAAATTTGAAATAAAACTCATGGAATGGAATGATTTTTTGGAGACATTAATTGATAAATATTTCCCACATGAGAAAAAAATTTGATATGAAGTCAGAGATCCTAGTTTAAAAAAATGAGGAATAATGTGTTGTGGAGTATTAAGCTATCTCTATAATGGTAAA
Organism: Viscum album; assembly: GCA_963277665.1. Classification (NCBI taxonomy): domain Eukaryota; kingdom Viridiplantae; phylum Streptophyta; class Magnoliopsida; order Santalales; family Viscaceae; genus Viscum; species Viscum album. Next base: position 523,882,820 of record OY728160.1, read on the forward strand.
GGGATGTGGTATATTTCAGACACAACCTTGATTGTTTGATTGACCAATTTTTAAAGGATTTAAGCCAATTATCTATATAGAATAAGCCTCTAACTATTTTTCATCATGAGATGAAATATTTTTTTCAATAAATATATGGAACGAATTATCCATATATTATATATTCAAACAAAATAAATACTAGAAGAGTAATAATTAGAAAATAACAGATAAATTTAGTAAGGGAAAGAAGTATTTTCCCACATGTGATAAATGTACAATGAATCACGACGGGAAATTCTTTAAGGGATTGATAGTTTGTTATAAGTGTATAGAAAATGTTTACTAAGAAAATTAATTTAATTGAAATAAATAAAAATAATCTATTATGTGTTTCAACTGAAATGATAATGGGAACTCTGAAAATAAATTTCCCAAGAATCAAGGGAATATACCTTAGAAAAATCTAATAGATCAGGGTCAATCTTATGTTATTCTTATTGTCTAAGTGGAATGATTACTGTTATTATGTATTTTGATCTATGTAAATGTTTTAAAATTACTTTATTAATTATATTATGGTTATAATAATAATTTAATTTATATTTATTGTACTAAAGTACAATATCATAATGGTTTTTAAAGCATGTGTTGAACGGTACTAGGAAAAGTAATGTAGTGGAATATTGAACTTCTTATAAAACAGATGATTGAAGACTATAATATGCTCCAAATGTTGAGATCATGATTTTTAGAAAGAAAATAATTTTTTTGTGTATGCTATATTTGATGTTACTAAATAACATCATATTGATTGATCATATAATAATTTTTGAAATTTAATAAATTTAATTAAAAACGTTTTGGATAATAATACATTAGAAATGACATAAGGTTTACCATTAATGAAATGGTTCATATTTAGCCTTTTAAGTATATTTTGATATTGACTTTTTATATAAACATATGATAATTTATTGAAATTGGATAACAATTCTTTCCATAATGGTTTTAGAAAATAGTTTAGGAATAATGAATGCAAAGTAACTCTTTTTTCAAACTCATTATATGTAAAAAATGGTTATATGTGGTTCCTAAAAATAAAATATTTTTTATTCAAATTCATTACATGGTGTATATGATGAATTAAGAAAAACCAAATGTTGAAGAATTTATTATAAAATAGAAACATATCAATTAAGTATATTTATTAAGATTGTTGTACACTAAAATAATTACTCAACATAAAATAAAGGATCTCAAGAAATGTTATCATAGTACCATCCATTATGATTAATGAATAGAATCTCATATCATCAAATATTTATTTTTTGAGCACAATAACATTAAATTGATAATTTAAATTCTTGTGATCAATTACCCTAACCACACTGGTTAATAATGTTTTCTTTTTTTCCAAGCCCACGTTTTCTTATACCGCTAATGTTTTCATACGTGGAACCCTAGTTATATGTTATCCCATATGTAATTTTTACTTCCATGTCTACCTTATTATAAGGATATTTTATTAAACCTTTTATGGTATGGGGTTTTTCAAAAAATTAATTTTAAAATATTAAAACCTCTACTTCCGACATCATGTTTAAATTTCGAGGATCCAATTTAAGATATGTGTTGAGAATGTAAAAATACAAAAATCTAATGAATAAAAATTGTTTTCCATATCTTGTATGAAATGATACACCAATAATATAAGGGAAAATAAATTCCTAAGACATTATTATATATTTCCTCTTTAAAATAAATTCACCAATTTTATAGCTTTCAATATACGTTAAACTGAGTTTAGCTTGCATTACATGCATGACCATGTTTAACAGAAAAAATATATTATATTATTATTATTATTTAATATGAAAACTATATCCTAGATAATAGAATTTTAGGTAAGAATAGGATTCAATAAATTGTTCAAATATATAGTTTAACAATTTCTTTATTTATCTTATTGTTTTTAATAAAAGAAGATTCACATTAATGAAAAAGATATGTATTCTGAAAAATATTATTTTTACTAAAAGATGATTAAATATTTATTGATACAGATACATTGAATTTAATTATTACCAATTTTATATTATTTATATTAATAAAATTCATTTTGGTAATTATAATTCCAATATTATATAAGGTTGATTTCATAAAGATTTTTCTGATAAGTTTAATTTTTGATTAATATTGGAAAGTACTTAATTTTAATTGAAAACTACCTTTTTGTCTGAATAATTTATAATATAATATTATATTTTTAATTCGGTTTAACGATAAATTACATAAATTATGAACCTATTAATAAATTTTAGATCATTTTAATAAATTTCATACTTATCTTTTCTATAAATACATTGTAAACGTTTGAATATTTCCACATTAAAAAACTATTTTTCTCGCCATGTCTGTGGGATTAATTTTATATTAAAATTTTAACTTATGTTAGTCGATTCTTTCAAAATAGATTAAATATTTTTTATTTTCTTAATAATTAGTATCTATTACGGCCAACATAATTTCAAAAAATAATGATTACCTGGAAACTATTCAATGAAAGTGACTTATATAATATGTGAAGTAATGAAAAACACAAAAAAACATTCATTTCCTTAAATATTTATAAATAATATGTATATGGAAAACGAATCGTATGTTTAGTTACAAATTTTATCCAAATCATATACCATGGGATTGTCAATCTAGGTGTGAAATGGGCCCTTTACTTTTCACTATGTAACAATCGAGCCAAATCTCAATGTTCCTTTTTCATAGTTATTACCCCTAGGTATAAATATTCAAGCATAATCACCCCATGGAGTATCTAGTAAGAAATATATTTCTATTAAAAACTATATAATCTTTAGCTTACTAGTAATTTAGGATATTATTCCACCATATTACATATCCTAAAAGTCTATCATAAGGTTATTTTCCCAAATCTATGATTTCAGTAAACTAGTACTCATGGTTTCTGGTAAATTTCCTATGATAACAACTTCACCAACAACACCTCTATAACCTAGATTCAATGTTTAAATCCTTACATTGGCATATATAAAATTGTTTATAAATCAATGGTCTAATTATTTTATTATTTTTGGATAATTTGATACATTCATCATATACATTTTAAATTGGGAATCGAATATAATACATAGTAAGGGAAAAAAGTCACCATCCTTGATCCCATTGATGTAATTATTCTTCATAGATTTGGTAAAGGAATCATTTTGGATAATCCCCAAGTTCTTAATATGGTTTTTATATATTATAATCAATCATGACTATAAATGGAAAAAATCTTATGGATATGTAAATAATTGAAAACACATGTCATTTGACAAATAATTTGATCACAAAATGCATAAATGGATGAAAATAGTCACATGAGTAATAATAAATGAATTATCAATGAAGGAAATTATTAATATTAAATTTCATTATCATAGAAATCATAATATCTATACTATTAATATCTTCCGCCAAGACTGTTTGAAACTATGTGTAAAAACCAATTTAATTGGCCAACTCATTGGACTCATGAGGCATGTCGTTGGGTTGAGGGTCCCTACAATTTTATGGCCCACTAGTAAATATATTTATAAATCATTTCTCATATATCCGATGACTTATTTTATTCATGAAAAATATGTCTTCTCAATAAATATCCATATTGAGTAAAGGATTTGTATTTTTTTAATATTTCCCCAGTTAATCAAATAACATTCAAAGTAAACACCATATATAAAAATTTCATATGGTTCGGGAAATAAAAATATTAAGGATACAAAATAAATGAATATTTAATATAAATGTAATTTCCCACGAATACTATCACAAAAACTAGACTCTCTTAAGAGAAATTTATCAACCCCAGAAGTAATCTATTCATTATACTTGACTATCGATTCATCAGAAATATAGATTTATTTAAATATTTTCATGTTCATTGGAAGAATAAAAGTACTTAAATTTAAACATAAGAATAATATATTGTCAAAAACATATTTTTAAATACATTTAAAACATGTATAATAAGATACATTTTGTAAAATAGTTACATTGTAAGGGAAGCCCATTATTGTCATATATGTTAAAAAACAATCCTTTTGACATTTTTTCAAAAACATACCATTTGAAATAAAATGTAAACAAATTTATTTTATAAATATTTTTAATATTCAAGGATAACATATAATATCCATGATATATAATTTTAGTTAATGTGAGGCCTTTTTTAAACAATTTTGATAATCCAGGACATGGAAGGAAAATATATCTAAGTTAAAGTGAAATAAAAAATGTTTTTAATTTAATTTTTTTTCAAAATTCAAGACCAAAACAAAGAGTATTTGGAAGAAAATACATGAACTCTAAAAATATGTAGTTTATGAGAAAATTATTGGATCTTATAAATGATAAATGGCAATATTTCTTTGATAAAAGTAAAAGAAATCCCAAAAGAATTTGACATTGTAAAAAAAATTCATACCTCTTGTGAAACATTTAAATTGAAACCAATTGAAAGAATATAATCGAATTGAAAAATAATCATCATGAAAAAATATTTATTCATTTTAAAATATAAAAATCATTATTATATATTCCAGATAAAAGTTAATTGGGTTGTGATAACTAATTTTTCTCTAATGAGTGTAAAATGAGATATAATCCCTTACCTCATGAATAACTTCTGTTCAACATGAATTAAACAATTGTATAATAGTTTTCATATTTTCAATAAATTATATGAAAACCATATTCATATTTATAATATCATATATGGTCCGATTATATAATCTTAACAACAATTCATTAAAAATATTTAATATTTACCCTTATTTCGGCTTATAATTATCTTGTTTTCTCTTCTATGTATTATCACAGAAGTCATAGTTCCTCTGAGTAAGGTATTAATCCATCTTATCCAAAATGATAATAATTTGTTAAATAGATATTTTTTTAAATATATATTGTTTTAGAAACATCCCTAAATGTTCTAAATGGAAATTTAAGTACATCGCTACATGGAGATGGTAAGTCATACATACGCACGAGCGATGACATCAATCCCTTAATTAGTTAAAGGATAAAGAAATAAATGATATATCAATATTAAAATTTTTAAATCATTTAATATGTATTATATATGTTTATTATTTCTATCATTATGACTATAAATGTGAGTAGGTGATGGAAAACAACTTTTAACGGTTTGTGAGGTTGTAGTCCGCTGCAAAACATGAGGGATATATTTGATTCCCATTTAGTGGATAAGAAGATGGATAAATATTATTCCATAAACATAATAATATTTAAGTCTATTAGAGATATATTTTTATATATTTTTCAACATATAATTTAATGTTGAAAAAGACTAAATTAAAATGAAGTTCTTCATTAAGAAGATTACCTTTTAATAGGGAAACCTTCTTTTCTTCTTTTATTAGGGAGCCTAGGTTAGGTCTTTCATGAAATCTTTAACCATTATAACATGGATGAATACTTTTTGGGGATATTTTGGTAGGTCTTGGATGACATAAATGGCATTATATATGTGAATAAGTTATGGGAGGAAGTACCCATTTGTAATTGAGAATTAGTGGTCTTTTTATAAATAATACAAAATATTCAATAATGGGAAGTCACACTCATCCCAAATGCCACCAAAATTGATAAACATTTTTTTGGAGGGAATATAATGTTTAGAACCACCTCAAAGAATAAAAATAAACATGTTTTTAAACTTTTATTTCATCCACCTCTATGGTTATTCACTTTTAACATTTTAGTTTTAACCACAATAATTAGTTATTTTACCTAGGTAATTTATCCATTATGACAAAAATAAATTGATTCTTTTTAGAAACATTGAACCCAATAATTATATGTTTTTATCCAATTTATCAAATGAAAATAATATATGTGTCGAAATTTAATTTTAATACAAGCGAATGTAATGTTTAAACCCTCATTTATTCATAATTGAGGTATTCAATTTTTACCGTTTTTACTAGTTGTTGTAAAAAATATTAATTTGACGATGTTACCAAGTTCTAATTATACTAATTCCAAACATTGAATCCATTTTAACAAACTCAATTCACATAATTTGAAGAATTAAATTTAAAATTAAACCCACAATCGCGATGAAAATTTATTTCTACATAAATGCATTTTTCAAGTATTAGAGGATCTTATATTATCTATATGAATAGTAATAATAATTAGATGGATTTAAATTTATATAGTTACATATATAATCAATAAATTTCATTAAAATCACATGCCATTAAATTATATTTTAACTATATAATATGGATAGTCATTATCCCTTTTATAATAATTTTTTTTAATATTCATTTTTTAACTATTTTAAATATAATTAAATTCCATTAAATATAAAATTAAATTTAAATTTTAAAATGTTTATATAAAAATATTAGTGTAAAATGGTTTTTTAACCATTAAATTTTCATAATATAATTTAAGATTGATTACAATTTAATGAGGGTTATTATATCTATATATGGTCTTAAAACAAATATTTTATTCATCATTTAAAATATATTACTTTTGAAGTGTTACAAAAAATTAAACATTATTAATAAAACTATTCTTTGAAAATAATTGTTTCAACGTTATCATGGTCATTAGATTTAATCATAGTTATCATAATTTTATTCCCAAAATTGAAATGGCGCTTATTATGTAATATGATCATGTTAATATGATATATGAAATTCATTTTTATTGATTTAATTAATACATTTTATAAAAATTAATATTTAATTTCATCAAACAAGACATGTCTTCACAATAAAAAGTTTCTTATGTTTCTATAAGGATAATCCTATTTTTTAACCACATTAATTTTAATGACTTATTTTACTTAAAATTATATATAAATTATTTAAAAAATCAAAAACTTTTAATTCATTCTTTTATTTTTATAATTTATTAAAAGTGAATTTTTTATCGAATTCAGTATTTTCAAATTCACCTAAATCCAATTATTTATTAAAATTACTAAAATAATAAAATGAGACTAACATTGTTTCTATTTATAATTAAAATTATGTCAGTTGTATTAAATTAAAATTATAAAATTTATAATTTCAACTTTTATTAAAATAATTATAATATAATGAAAATATTTAATTGTTATAAAATGTATTTTTCAAATATTAACTATTATCATTATTATTTTATATCATTTATCAAAAAATGTGTTAAACAATTATGGTTATCAAATATGATTTAACATCATTTATCATATGTTTGTTGAAAAATAAATTTAAATCACATAAAAAATAATTCATTAGAGAAATAATTTTCTAAACAATAAATGATCATATAATTCATTTGAAGAAAACTAATTTATTTTCAATCATAGAAAAACGAGTATTTATTTTATATATGCCTATATTTCAGAAAAAATGTTACTCATATTCATTCTAGAAAATTCAATGGCTAGGTTTTAACAGTCATACATAATATTTATGATTTTATCTAATTATATTGCAGTTTCATTTTAATTTGGCATTATGTGGAGAGAAATATTTCAATAACATTTGTCTCATTTAATTTAGTCATTTATTTAAATATTAGGGTGTTATATTCTCCCATATTTAATAAATTTTCTTCTCTAAATATTAATCGCCAATTTAAAAATATCAATGGTTATCCATACGGTAGAAATTTCATGAGGTATCACCATTGCAAGCAGGAAAAATCTAGGGAACTCATATATATATATATATATCTGTCTATTGATTTTATTTATAATTAATTAATAATAACACCTCTCATTATTGGTTATTGAGATACATTTTAATTCTCCTTCAATATATAGTAAAATTTCATGTTTCAGGATTTCTAATGTTGGCATGAAATATGATTTCATATTTTGATAATTAGTGTATATATATATGAATAGACATAATATACATATATGTTTCCCATCCCACAAAATTCGTAAACTAGGAATCACTGGTGGGAAGATTATATAAAATGTTGAAGTCAATGAATAATGCTTCTCCCCATCATATGTATCATTAAGACCTATGATTAGGCCCCTATTGACCCTTTCTGGAGTAATCAACTCCACTATATCGGCCCCCACCCTCTCCAAAATATCCCCCACTCAGGACACTGACCCCAACAGATAATTATCCATCACATCACCCACCTGTTTCAGTAGTCCATAAACTTCCCACTCTAGGAATACCTCTCACCGGAAGGATTGGAGGGAATGGATTACTTGCAACATCCTCTATATGATGAACTTCATGTTCCAAACAAGGTCTTCCAGGACACAAATTGTTTCTTTCACATGATTAAAAGTCTCTTCTGATATGGTGGATAAAACATGATTCTTAAATTTCTCTTTACCTTATGGACCATATGTGGCCTCCCCCTTTTTCCGCCTCGTTTTTGTTTGTGGTGGTACTAGTGGTGGTAGCATGGGTTTTATTCAACTTCCAACATTAGCATGTTGGTCTTAACTTCTCCTGTATTATTGGGGAAAATTTATTGTTTTGTTCACATGTTGGGTGATGATGAAGAGGATCTATTATTTTATTCTACTAGTGTATTTATATTAAGATCTATCTATAGTGGTAGCTGATTTTTCTCCCCACCCTCATCCTTTTTTCAATAATGGATATATTGTGGTAAATTTGACACTAATTTAGTGAATAGGGTCTCAATATAAAAAATTTCAATACAATACTATAATTATGTCAATTCCATTTAATATGAGAAAAAATGATTCATATTCAAATAAATATCAACTTAGGATATATTAATCTTACAACTAAAAGTTTTCATTGATAATAAAACCATAAGGGTAGTTATTTAATACTAATTGAAATTTAAATAGATACACATGGGTGTATAGAATATGAATCCAATAATCCATCCATAACTTTTGAGTGTGGTATAAGTGTACCTTAAACCATTATTTTATTGACCAACTTATAGTGGTAAGAGGATCATAGGATTTCCCATGTTTCTTTGTCTTATAGGATATTGATGTTTATCATCCTTATTTTATAATAGTTATTTTTTTCCAAACAACATCTCTCATATCTCAACATATATCATCCACCACTCAACCTACACCATTCATAGAGCAACATAAGTAAATCTTTGATTGCATTTTATCATACTTATAATCCCCCAAATTAACTATAAAATCAATCCATTATAGTTTTTCATAAATAATTTATGATCAAAAAAAGATATCCCCTAGGTGTGATAGACCATTTGTGCATTTAGGCATCATTTTCGTTCACCAAGTGATAATTGAGTTAATACCCAAAAATCCCTTTTAGGGTAATTAACCCTATGTTTTGTTGGCCTATATTCTATAACAACTTTTAGTATCCTGACATGGATTTCATTTCTTAGAAAACCACATACTCACAAATTTCTTAACATTCATGATATTATCCTATACATAGACATATCCTAGTGTAATCACTAATTTTATCTTAGCCGTGTCCTCAAAATATAAAATTTTACATAAAATACCCTAATGATTCACTTATTCCTTTGAAATTATGTTTCGTATTAGCTTATCAATGTATAAATTTTCCATAAACAACCCTAACATATATAGTTATCCAAAAACATAAATTATTCAAATTGTATCACTACAGACCTACACTCTAAAATATTGTTCCTAAAACACATACCTTTAATACTGGATTTTATGCAAACTCGGGATCCTTGGACATAATTATTATATTATTACATGACAATAATTAATGATTCCATCACAAAAAATCCCATAACTTTTTATGTTTTGATATTTTGAATATTATGGGAAAAAATAATCTAATAATTTCTAGGCCTTTCTCAACTAAAGGATATTTTTCCAATATAATATATTTATATATATATATATATCCACCAAAATATTCAAAAAAAAATATCCAAAAATTCTATCATATCAAATATATTATGTGTAATTCTTTTCTTTATAACATGGTGTAATGAAAATTGAATATGTTGTCAGACTAAATAATCTATGAGGTAAAACAAATGATTGAATAATATATTTCATAAATATTATTATACGACTTATTAATCATAAAAATTACATAATAAATAGAAATAGAGATCATAAGATAACCATGAGAAATAATGGAAAGTAATTGATCACATGAATTATAATAATAGAATTCGTGGAGATAGAATAAATAAGGTGATATATATTAATATTATAATGAAGGCCTTAGATAAGAAATAAAAATAGCTATTTTGGATGGAGAAAAATATTATTCTTATTATCAATATTGTAGTCAATACATTTTTCTAAATTGGAAATGAATTCACTAAATATTGAAACTTGTTTCACTCATGAGACTTATTGATACATCAAGGGAGTATGAAATGTCCAGTTCCACATGTTACTTGTTTAAATCCAATGCATTCATTAAATTAAATAGTGATTAAACTATACATAATAAAAATTTATTATAATAACCAATATTGGAATAAATACATATGAAACACCAATACATTTTCACATGTCGAAGAATGGGATAATAGTATCATAACCATTATATAAAAAAAGGTGAAAAGTTAGACAGCACGTTGTCAAATTGCCTGAAAAATTATTAACTGTCCAATTTGGAAAAATAAATAAACATATTTTCAATAGTACCACAATAAATTAATGGAAAATATTCCAATATATGTACCCCTTAAGATTAAACTGTATGGAGTGATACTATATTGTTACATTAATAATTTAACAAACCAATCAATGTATATCATCTATGTGACCATGCTTTAATTCATGAAATAGAAAACTGGGTATTCTCAATGAATATTAATTGGAAATAAAGTTATGTCTATTCAAATTGGATGTATATTCAAGTTAAAAGAAGTGATGAAACATATATTGGATAAAAATGACATTAAATAATCAATCTATAGAAATAATGTGGCTGATTCAAGAAAACATGTCCCCATGAAAATGAATGAAACATTGAATGATGTTTACATAGATGAAAACATATCATTTTAAAATAGGTTTAACACCCCAAGCTTTCGCGGTATGCATCCCTTTGAATAATATAGTAGCATGAGTTGTACACAACTTTGAGTTCTAACACACACCACAACCAACAAAACTAGCCGTTATGAAAAGTAATACCCTCTTTTTGAAATTAAAGAACTTTTATCATTTAAAATGGAAATCATTTTTGGATTTAGAATATCGAAATTAAATTCGGGTGAATTTTGGGTATTTTTCAGAAAACATTCCATCTTTGATGAATAGTGAAAAAACACTAAGTTATAGTTTAAAACTGATTTTTTTATTAAAGAATTATATATTTTATTTAAATTTAATTAAGTTAAAAATAGATATATAATACCTTTATGAGTTCAATGTAATTCATTGGAGTTAGTTTAGAAGAATTTTAGATACATAAAAAATTTCATTGAACTTTTCACCGTCTTTAACCCACCTCCTAGGAGAATTTGGAAATTAACATAAAACATAATTTTACCGCTTCTGTGAGTGGAATTTCAAAAATCAGAGAGACATAGTTAATATCAAAGAGTAAAATGTGGTTTAATAAGATAAATTATGTTGGTGAATAGTAACTTTTTACTTTTATTTACCACGGTTAAAAGTAAATAGGGTAATTAAGGGTAGAAATGATATTAATATTACTCTAACACATGTCCTAATTCTATTGGACAAGTGTATCTCGATTAAAAACAACTTTAGGAATAAAATATTATCATTTTTGTCCACTTGGATTAGATTTGGACATTTATTATTATTTCATTCAAAGAAGAGTTAAAAGAGTTAAAATCAAAGTTTAATAACTACAACATTTTTATTATAGGGTCATTCAAAAGATAAATTAGATTATGAAAATTCATTAGAAAGATAAAAATATTTCCTACATAATGGTAATTTATTTATAATTTTTAGACATTAAATAATTTAATTTATTTATGACACAGTGGTGACGCAATAATTACCTAATTAATGAAATATTAAAATAATTGATATTATAATGATACAAATAAATGGTTTTTGAGACTTTTTATGAATTAAACTAATTTTCTAGGTTAATATGACATATTATGATTTGTTACATAAATTTTTTTCGAAGTAATAATTCTATTATGAAATTATCAAAAACCAAATACCTAATAGTGTAAAAATTGACAAAGAAGAGTTTTTAAAAAAAATATTATATTATTAATTGATATTTTATTCCTAAAAATCTAAGGTTCGGAAAAAGGACTTATATAATGATAGGTGTATCATTAATGGACCACTTGGGGGTCTCTTGGAGATATATAGTATGTTTATTAACTATATAATATAAAAATACAAAAAGACGTGGTAAATGTCAAACTATTTAACTAAGAGTTAAATATAAATGATAAGGTTAATATAGTGACTCAAACCTGTCTAAAATCTATTGGTTGAAAGGATTTCGACCGATCCCCACCTTAAACTTTAAATAATCGACTTTAGAGCCATTGGAAACCGAATATGAATTTATTATAAAATAATATTTCTTGATTTTCCAAAAGTGCCCCTCACCCCTCTTATAAAAGGGAAATCACCCTTCTCACTAATTTACCTTAAAAGCCTTTTGGCTCAGCCAAACCCTAACCAAATATTCTCTCAACTTCCCTCACATAAACCTAGAGTCCTTAGTTTGATCAGAAAGCCAACATAAGGAGCCCTTTGGATCAAATCAAAAGGAATAACCCGAAGAAGAGGTAATGTTTTCACCACCCTCTTTCAAGTTCATTTCTTTTTGAACTATTCTTTCATTGTTATTTCCATTCTAAAATATTATCTCAAGTATATTATATATATTGTGATGTTATTATAAATATTTTTCAACCATATTCAGTATTATATCCATCCGTTTAATGTCATGTCCCCATACGTGCGGACGTACGGCTTACCGTCTCCACGTCGTGTTGTAATTGTTATTCAATACATTATTATTTGGTTGGTTATAATAATGATGTGTAATTCATGTAACTAATAAAGATAACATGATAAGGATTCTTTTTATATGATATTACATCCAATTATGTGTTATTTTAATATCAAAATAATCATATTGTCCCTCGTGGGTACGTACGGATTACCATCTCCACGAACGCGATGAGATTAATTCCCCATCATATCCATTCAAGACTAAATTTCATTTGATGATTAAAAATAATTTTTAGAGACATGATATCATTCTGGATATGAATAATATACATCCCATCCATAACAAATGTGGATCACATAACAATTAATATAAAGGAGAACGAATCTGTTAACACCTGAAATGATGATAATACTAAGATATTATTAATAAATCAATGTTAAAAGATCATATATGATATCATATTAATTTATATGATTTCTTTATATTTTAATAACAATAATTTCAACATTATACATGAGGTTAACCTACCCTCAACCAAGTAAAAGCACAAGGTAATGGTTTATTTCACAATCTCTTTGTTATTCGAGTTTGTTTATACGTAATTATCTACTTGGACCTCTTTATCATCCACAACCAGGTTTCCTAAAAATGTATTTCAAAACATTATTACTAATTTAAATAATATGGGTTAAAGTAATTTATACCATTGTTTGACTTTTTATAATATGTTTATAAAGGAATCTTTCCGTCTTTTTCCATAAAAGCTCATGTTTATCCTTTTCGACAGAATTAAGAAAAGAGTGACTTTTTTAACTTATACGATGGGTGAGGATATTTTAGGCCGTTAAAAAATTGTCAGAGCTTCCCATAAAAGCATATAAAAATATTTTCAAAATAAATGTTTTATTTTATTATTATGTGACATTTAAATGATTTCAAAAAAATGGATATTTCTCTCAAATCATTTTTTTCATATTTTCAACATCCTTCGATGGATTTTATGATTATTTGATGTTGATTTATTATGATACAAAACATCCATATTGTATTGGAGGTTTAGTGATATGTTTGACTGTGGATGTGTTATATTTATACCATTCATTGTTTATGTAGAAATTATTGACATTTCATAAGCTAGTTTTAATTTGAATGTTTATGTTATGTTTAAACCTGTTCATATGTGGAATGAATTGGATATAATAAGTTATAGGTGGATCATGTTATAGCTCCTCGATGAATCGGTTGGTCTAATGAGACAAACTAGTGTCTTGGCATAATGCCTTGAGAAAATGCTATCTGTAGTCTTGGCACAAAGCCTTGACTATGTGGTTGTGATAGTCTGGAATTATGAATTCCATCATTATGAAAGTCGTTATTGATATTACGTGTGATTATTCGAGTAGTAGAATATCCATGTGAATAGTTAAATGGAATTGTTTCATTTTATCTTTTCCATATTATTCTGATGTTCATGATTAAAAGGATATTTTTCTAGTTATACATTTCCTTAAATGTGTATGTTTATATATGAATGTTTCCTCTATATTGTAATCTTTACTGGGCATTTGAGCTCACCCCTTTCTATGTTTTATTTTTTCCAGGATGTCAAGAAGTATTTTATGAATGACCTGCAGGGACATTATAATGGGATATGAGTGTGGAGACAAGATGTTGTTCTAGTTTTCACTTTATGATGTAAATGTAAACCTTATGAATGTATTTAGTGTTTCCATGGCAACTAAACTAATCGGCCTTTCCAGACATGATCTTTTGTGATCAGGCCAATGTTATTTAATAATGTACCGACTCTGGGTAACTGGGTTCAGGGCATTACAGTTTGTATCAGAGAAAGATTTTTACAAACCATGGGAGCTAGATTTAGATAAACTCTGATTAGAGCACAGAGACATAAGATGGAATTTGAGGATTATTATAGAATAACATCCTAGAATTTTGATATTGTAGAGATTTTGTGAGTTTTCTGAGAAATACCTACCTATCTGGATACGAGCAGGTAGAGGCAGCTCTGGAATAGAAGTATCTAGGGGAAACCCGAAAACACCGCTTTGATCTTGACTCGAACGGGAACTGGTGCACGACAACGGCCCTTGCTGTACTCTTGGTTACAACACTCCTGGGGGATATGCTTAGGCTAATTCTCATATTATTTAGAAACCATTATGAAGGATTTATGTGTACATTTTCTTCATGGAAAACATTTTTATGGATATGTAATATATATATATACTGTTCATTTTATGTTATGTTTTTTACAAATTTGGATTTATGTATTGTGATTCATAAACTAATCTAGTGTATGACATTGTTTAGAAATGGCGCCTTGTGGAGGAAATGGAAACTGTATTAATTCCAACACTCCATGTAGGGATTTCCCTCCTGCTAAAGATAATTATAGTGGATCTAGTGATATAACTGGTGCTGATCATCTAATCACCATACTAGGACAACTCACTCAGGTTATGAATATTAACTATAACCGTATGGAGAACCTTAATCTGTAGATTGGAGGATCAATGTTATAACTCTTCATGAGGAAACAACCACCAACATTCAATAGGAGTACAAATCACTTACTAGCTGAGCAATGGATAAATTCCTTAGAGAAAATATCTCATGCCTTGTGGAGTAGTGAAAGGGAAAAAGTTATCATGGCAGTTTACCACCTCACTAGATATGTTGATCAATGGTTGTCATTGATTCAAAACACAAAGGAAAATTATGAATTATCAAATACGGAATGGAGGGAGTTCAAAGAGATTTTGTTAGAAAAATACGTTCCTCGGGACCATCGAGAAGATATGGAAAGGCAATTTCTAAGCCTGAGACAAAAGGAGGATGAGAATTTCACAAAGTCAGAGGCTAACTTTACAAGGTTAGAAAGGTATGTTGGATACTATATATGTAACCCAAGATGTAAGATTAATCGTATATTCAATGGGCTAAAACCATTTTTTCATCGAGAATTATTGTCATAATCCTTCTCATCGTACGAAGATATTGTCTCATGTGCTATCAAGACAGAAAAAGAAATCTCTATGTCTTATAAATTTAAATAAAATAAAGAGAAGAAGAGATCATCTGATCACCCTAGAAATGGAAATAAATTGAAGAAGGAAAAAGTTGATTATCCATCCTGCAGAAAATGTGGGAAGAAACACCTCAGTACTTGCTTTAAAGGAATTGGAGTCTATTATAAGTGTGGTGAAAAAGGCCACCAAGATCATGATTGTAAGGGGACGATAGAAGATACTGATGTTCAATGCTACAACTGCAGGGAGATGGGGTATTATGAAAATGAATGTCCTAAGTGTCAGGGGAACTTACCTCAGAAAAGGCCAAGGGATCAAGGACAAGCTTGTGATATCACTACTGCTAAGGTAGAAGCTCTGAAAGGCGTGGTGGCAGGTAATTTAATTGTTTCCACAAGTTTAGAAAATGAATTATTTGATTCTGGATCATCGCATTGTTTCATATCTTCCCAGTTTTCTATGAAAATTAGATATTTCCAATTTTATTTATCAAGGTAGTTTCCAGTTGAAACTCTTAAGGGATGTATCATTTCTATAAAGTTCTATGGATCCTTCTCTATTAGGGCATATAAATTTTCTTTATCTGCTGATCTCATCATCATACCCATGGTTGAATTTGATATAATCCTTGGTATGGATTGGCTTCTGGACCATGATGTGAATATTTTTTGTAAAAAGAAGTAGGTTACGATTTTTGATGATGATGATAAAGAACACCTTATCATTAGAGAAGAATCATCACCACATGATTCTTACCTATATACACCCCCAGTAGCTCAACTAAATTCAATTATTGGGGAGGAAGAGAATGAAATAACTGTGGGTAAGGAATAGAATATTCAAATAGATTATGTACCTATTGAGAGATAATGTGTTGTTGTGTTTCAAGAAGATTTACCTGGACATCCTCCAGAATGAGAAATTAAGTTTTCCATTTATTTAAATCCTGGATAAAGGCCCATATCAAATACCCCTTATATAATGGAAACTGTGGAATAAGTGGAGCTAAAGAAACTACTAGAGGAATTGAATAATAAGGGATTTATTCACCCTAGTTTTTATCCATGGGGAGCCCCTGTCCTTTTTGTTAAGAAGAATTATGGATCTATGAGGTTATGTATCGACTATAGGGAGATCAATTCTATAACAATAAAGAACAAGTATCCCCTACCTCGTATTATTGATTTATTTTACCAAGTGTTATTTGACCAACAGCATGGCACTCAATAATTTTCAAAGATTGACCTTCGATCTGGATACCATCAGTTGTGTGTGAAGAAAGAAGACATTCCGTAAATAGCATTTCCAACTAGGTAAGGGCATTACGAGTTTACATTAATGTCTTTGGCTGACTAATGAACCCTCTATTTTCATGGATCTAATGAACAATGTTTTCAAGGAATATCTCGATGATTTTGTAGTGGTATTTATTGATGATATGTTGGTATATTCCAAAATCAACTATGACCATGAAAATCACTTGAGCATTATCCTGAAGACTCTTAGAAGACATGAATTAAATTGGAATTTTAGAAAGTGTGAATTCTGGCTTCAGGATTCCTCATTTCTTGGCCATATTGTCTCCAAAGATGGAATCTCTATTGATCCTTCTAAAACCAAGGAAATCCATGAATGGCCAGCACCGAAGAGTATAACTGAGGTATGCAGTTTTATTGGTTTGTCCGATTATTATTGGGATTTCATCCATAATCTAGCCTGATTGGATAACCCATTAACAAAGCTCACACGTAAAGGGGTTAAATTTTTCTGGACAAAAGATTGTGAATAATTTTTTGAAGAACTGAAGAGAAGATTATTCAATGATCCTATATTGACTCTACCATCAAGGAATGATTGGTTCGTTATTTATAGTGATGTGTTGAAGAAAGGACTTGGTTGTGTCCTTATAGATAATGATAGATTTATTTCCTATACATCACGATAGCTGAAAATTCATGAGTAGAACTATCCTACTCATGATCATGAGTTAGTACCTGTAATCTTTTCATTGAAGATTTGGTGACACTATCTCTATGGTGAGAAATGGGAGATTTATACTGATCACAAGATTTTGATGTATATTTTCTCACAGAATGTACTCAACATGAGGCGAACGAGATGGCTTCAACTACTCAAGGACAATGATTGCACGATACATTACCACTAGTGAAGGAAATTAAACTGGCAGATAAATTGAGTAGAAAGGATCATGGAGTTTTGGATAAGATGAGAGTTGAAAAGGATCCTATATAAATGGATCTAGTAAAGATGGATATGGGAATCACCTTGGAAGGTGAAACATAAATGCTTTTTCAAATGTTTTCCAAACCACCTTTACTAGAAAGGAGAAAGAGTTCTATGACCGATGATGAAGAGTTTAATAAGAGGATTAAAGTTTCCAATGATGGTAGATTGAGTGACTTTGTGTTTGAAGATGGAATTTTGAAATTTGGGAAGAGACATTGTGTTCCAAGTATTCGTGATCTAAAAATTTAATTGTTGTACGATGCTCATAGTTCCAATTTCTCAATACACCATGGGAGCACCAAAATTTATAGATATTTAAAGGAACATTTTTTGTGGGACAACATGAAGAAGAAGATTACTGATTTTGTGTCAAGATGTATAGATTGTCAACAAGTTAAAGTTGGATGGAAACAGCCTGTAGGATTCAAGCAACATATTCCAATACCTGAGTGGAAATGGGATAATATCACGATGGAATTTTTCATGGGACTACCAAAGAATCCTATAAGTAAGGATGCAATATGGGTCATTGTTGATCGTCTTACCAAATCAGCACATTTTCTTACTATAAGGGAAGATTTTCCACTTGAACGTCTAGTAAGGCTATATATTAATAAAGTTGTTAGACTTCATGGAGTACCCCTATCGACTGTTTCTGATCGTGATCCCCATTTTACTTCATGACTAAATAAGAGTCTTTAGAAGGCCTTGGATACTGAATTTCATTTGAGAACTGCCTACCACCCTCAAACAAATGGACAATCATAACAGACTATTCAAACCTTATAAAAAATATTGAGATCTTTCCCACTTGACTTTCAGGGTATGTGGGATAAATATTTACCTCTGGTGGAATTTTCCTATAACAATAGCTTCAATTCGAGTATTCAAATGGCACCATATGAAGCGTTATACAGAAA
Source organism: Viscum album (assembly GCA_963277665.1). Lineage (NCBI taxonomy): Eukaryota > Viridiplantae > Streptophyta > Magnoliopsida > Santalales > Viscaceae > Viscum > Viscum album. The sequence continues at coordinate 523,901,966 of OY728160.1, forward strand.
TAGATGTCTCACACCAACATGTTGGGATTTTGTTGGTGAAAGAAAACTCATAGGCCCAGAACAAGTAGAGGAAATGATGGAAAAGGTGAAGGTAATCCAAGACCACATCAAAGAAGGTCAAAGTATCTAGAAGCGCTATGCCGATAACCGATGGAAATATTTGGAATTTCAGGTGGGAGATCATGTTTTTTTAAGGTATCACCATGGAAGGGAGTTATAAGTTTTAGTAAGAAAGGTAAACTGAGTCACAGGTACATGGGACCATTCGAAATTCTAGAACGAATTGGGGATGTATCTTACCATTTAGAAATGCGGCCAAGTCTCTCCAGAGTTCACGATGTGTTCTACGTATCACTGTTGAGAAAATACATGTCTGACCTAAGGCATGTACTCACTTATGAGGAATTAGAACTGGAACCCAATCTGTCTTATTGCAAATAGCCCATCAGGATTCTTGATACAGGAGAACAATTACTGAGAAACTGGACGACTCGTCTGGTAAAAGTTCTATGGAGAAACCATAAGATGGAAGAGGCAACGTGGGAATCCGACGAACGTATGATGAAGAACCACCTGAGTCTTTTGATGTGGTAGTATTATAGATATTTCAAGAAAAAAATTATTTAAAGGAGGATAGAATGTTACCCCCCAAGCTTCCATGGTACGCTTCCCTTTGAATAATACAGTAGCGTGTGTTGTACGCAATTTTGAGTTCTAACACACACTACAACCACTACAACTAGCTGTTATGAATTGTAATACCCACTTTTTAGAAATTTTATAAATTTTATCCTTCAAAATGGTCTTCATTTTTATATTGGGACAATCGAAATTATCTTAGGGTGAATTTTTTGGTATTTTTCTGAAAAAATTCAATTGTTGATGAATAGTGAAAAAACACTGAGTTATGGTTTAAAACCGAAATTTTATTTAAATAATTATTTATTTTATTTCAATTTAATTGTGGTGAAAAAAGATACATAATACGTATATAATTTTAATAGAATTCATTGGAGTTAGTTTAGAATAATTTTAGATATATAAAAGTGTTATTGAACTTTTCACCGTCTTTTACCCACCTCCTAGGAGAATTTGGAAATTAACATAAAACATAATTTTACCGCTTCTGTGAGTGGAATTTCAAAAATCCAAGAGACACGGTAAATATCAAGGAGTAAAATGTGGTTCAATAAGATAATTATTTTGGTTAATAGTAACTTTTCACTTTTATTTACCATTGTTAAAAGTAAATAGGGTAATTAAGGGTAAAAATGATATTACTATTACCCTAACACATGTCCTAATTCTATTGGACAGGTGTATCTTGACAAAAAACAACCTTAGGAATAAAATACTATCTTTTTGGTCCACGTGGATTATATTAAGACATTTATTATTATTTAATTGAAAGAAGAGTTAAAAGAGTTAAAATCATAGATTAATAACTAAAACTTTTTTAAAATTGGGTCATGCATAAGAAAATTAGATTGTAAATATTTATTAAAAAGATAAAAATATTTCCTACATAATGGTATTTTATTTATATATTTTATACATTAAATAATTTGATTTATATATGACACAATGGTGATGCAGTAATTACCATATTAATGAAATATTAAATTTATTGATATTATAAATATAAAAATAAATGTTGTTTGAGACTTTTTATGAATTCCACTAATTTTCTAGGTTAATTTGACATATTAGGATTGGTTATATAAATTGTTTTCGAAGTAATAATGATATTATGAAATTATCAAAAACAAAATACCGAATAGTGTCAAAATTGACATAAAATAGTTTTTTAAAAATATATTATATTATTAATTGATATTATATTCCTAAAAATATATTGTTCTTTCAAAGGACTTATATAATGATATTTGTATCATTAATGGACCACTTGAAGGTCCTTTAACTATATAATATAAAAATACCAAGATACATGGTAAATGTCAAAATATTTAACTATGATTTAAATATAAATGATAAGATTAATATAGTGACTAAAACCTATCTCAAATATATTGGTTGAAAGTATTTCGACCCATACCCACCTTAAAATTTAAATAATCTACATTGGAGCCATTGGAAACTGAATAGTAATTTATTATAAAATAATATTTCTAGATTTTCCAGAGGTTCCCCTCACCCCTCGTAAAAAAGGGCACTCCCCCTTCTCTCTAATTTACAACTTAAAAGCCTTTTGGATCAGCTAAACCCTGACCAAATATTCTCTCAACTTCCCACACTTCAACTTAGAGGCCTTATATTGATAAAAAAGCCATCATAAGGATCCCTTTTGATCAAATCCAAAGGAATAATCTGAAGAAGAGGTAATGTTTTCACCACCCTCTTTCATGTTCCTTTCATCTTCAACTATTCATTCCTTGTTATTTCCATTCTAAAATAATAACTCCAGTATCTTTTATATACTGTGATGTTATTATAAATATGGTACAGTGATATTCAGTATTCTGTCTATTCTTTGAATGTCATGTCACCATACATGTGTATGTACGGCCTATCGTCTCCACATCTTGGGGTAATTCATATTCAATACATTATTATTCAGCTGGAGATCACAATGGTGTGTAATTCATGTAAATAATAAAGATAACATGATAATTATTCTTTATATATGATATACCATCCAATTTTTTATTATTTTAATTTCAAAATAATAATTATTGTCGCTCATGCCTACGTATGGATTACCTTCTCCACAAACGCGATGAGATTCATTCCCCATCGTATCCATTCAAGACTAAATTCAATTTGATGATTAAAAATAATTTTTAGAGACATGATATCATTCTAGATATAAATAATATAATCCCATACATAACAAATATGGCTCACATGACAAATAATATAAAGGGAAACGAATCTGTTAACACCAAAAATGATCATAATACTATGATATTATTAAAAAATCAATGTTAAAAGATTATATATGATATCATATTAATGTATATGATTCTTGTATAATTTAATAAAAATTATTTCACCATTATAATTTATTTTATCCTACCCTCAACCAAGGAAAATTACAAGGTATGGGTTTATTTCATAATCCCATCATTATCTGAGGTTGTTTATACGTAATTATCTACTACGACCTCTTTATCATCCACAACCATGTTTCTTAAAAATGTATTTCAAAACATTCCTATTACTTTACAGAATATGGTTTGATGTCATTTATAACCTTTTTTTACTTTTTATAAGAAGTTTATAATGGAATATTTCCATCTTTTTCCATACAAGGTCCTTTTTAACATTTTCGTCAGAATTAAGGTAAGAATGTATTTTTTAACTTATACTGCAGGTGTGGCTATTTTACGCTGTTATAAAATCATTGAAGCATCCCTTACAAGCTTATGAAAAAAATTTAAAGTAAATTTATTATTTTATAATTATGTGACTTTTAAATGATATCAAAAAAAGAGATATTTCTCTCAAATAGTTTGGTTTTCATCTATGTCAACATCCTTTGATGGATTTTAAGCTTATTTGAAGATGATTTATTATGATAAAAAACTACCTTATTGTATTTAAGGTTTTGTGATATGTTTGACTGTTGATGTGTTATTTTTATACCATTCATTTTTTATGGAGAAATTATTAACATTTCGTATGGTAGTTTTAATACGAATGTTTATGTTATGTTTAAATATGTTCATATGAGGAATGTATTGGACATAATAAGTGATTGGTGGATCCTGCTATATCTCATCGATGCATCGGTAGGTCTCATGAGACAAACTACTGTCTTGGCACAAGGCCTTTAGAAAATCTTATTTGTAGTCTTGGCGTAAGGCCATGACTATGTGTTTATAATAGTCTGGCATTATGGATTCTATCATTATGAAAGTCGTTATTGATATTTCAGTTGATTATTTGAATAGTAGAATATCCATGTGAATAAGTAAATGAAATTATTTCATTTTATCTTTTCCATTTTATGTTGAAGTTCATGTTTAAAAGGCTTTCGTTTTAGTTATACATTTCCTTGAATGTTTATTTTTATTTATGAATGTTTCCGCTATATTGTTATCCTTAATGGGCATTTGAGCCCACCCCTTTCTATGTTTTATTTTTCCCACGAATTGAAGAATTATTTTATGAATGACCTGTAGAGATTGTATAACGGGATATGAGTGTGAAGACAAGATGTTGTTGTAATTTTCACTTTATGATGTTAATGTAAACTTTATGAATGTATCTAGTGATTCCAAGGCTACTAAACTAATCGGTCTTTCGAGACATGATATTTTGTGATCATGAAAATGTTATGTAATAATTTACCAACTCTGTATAACTGGGGTCAGGGAGTTACAACAGAAAAAAATTAAGAATTGAATTATTTGATAACATGATTTAAATCCAAAAAAATCATAAATAAAAAAATTTAAACGAAGATAAATAATATAGCATAAATACCGAGAATATAAATCCAACTAAATATAAAAAATAAATGGAGGATAAACCATAAAAAAGATCTAAGAAACCATTTTTAACATTGATATAAAATAAAACCTCACATGTTACTTTTAAAATTAACTTTTAAAAAGGTAAATTAGGATATTTTTAAAAAAAATATTTTGAAAAAAATATCATTTAATGGATCCCTAAATATGTACAATATATTTTGATAGGAAATTTGTATCCAATGATAAACCCTTTGATAATGAAAGAAAATGAACTTTTTAAATACATTGAAAATACCATGGTTGGAAATCGACATCGTTTAACACAATTCTTTATTTCAAATAATTTTTTTAAATATTAATTTAAAATATAATTTTGAAAAATATTATGGTTAAATAACCAAATAAAATTTCAAGATGAAACATTATAACTAAATGATTAACAATTCAGTTACCAAAAAACCATTTAAATTGGTTATAAATTAATTCAAATCAAATATTAATGAAAACTAACTTATTTGGATTCATATTATACGTGGAAAAAAAACATGATAAATATAATTCCATGGTATTTTAATAAACCATAAAATTAAATATATATTATAAAACAATAACATGTATGAGGAGTTATTATTAAAGTAAATGATACATTGTTGCTTTTGTAATATTTTTATCAAACCCCCTTGAAAGAGAGAGATTATAATCGAACATAAAAAAAATGATTAAAAAATAATTCTATATATGATAAGTCAAATTATAAGTTTTTTCACCTTTTAAATGAAATAAGTCTCAAAATAAAAAACTTCTCTGAATGGAAGTAATTTGAGACAAAAATACCTTACAAATTTCAATATTAATTTTGTGTGTGCACCTAAATTCATGAATAATCAATTTACGTATATTAGATATCTTATTAAGAACCTTACTCTTAAATATTTAATTTAATATGGGTCACTAATTATCAATTTTAATTTATTTATTATATTTTTTTAATGTTTACATAAAATTTTAATCTGTGTCATCTTATTTTAGTAATTTTAGTGATCAAATTTGATATTTTACTATTAATTTTTGTACATAATATAATTATTTAAAATCATGATAATAAATATTGATTTTCTTATAGAATTATAGTAAAATTATTATTTATATTACCATATTCATCCTTGATATAGTTTAATAGAATTATTTTTGTTGGTGGTAAAATAGATCCAAACAAAAATATGTTGTATCCGGAGGGGTCAGTATGTATAAAGAAGTTTATAATATAAAAATAGATGTAAAATAATGATATTATTGACATTATTTAATTTTTTTAAAAAATAAACATTATGTGGAAGGTATAAATAGTGAAAATAAATATCAAAAATGATTAGTGTGACTTCATGTAAGTTGTAGTCCCTACAATGCACAATTGACCTTATATTTTCTCTAACTGTATCAAAATGTATACATACATTTTTTTAAATAATATAATAACACTAAATTTTATAATGTTATTTTTTTAATCATATTAATATAGTAAGGACTAGTTTTGAAGAGAAATATTAACATGAAAATATTAAGGATTAGGAAATACTAACTTTGGTTTATTGAACATTCTCTGAAATTCTTACTTATATGTGAAGGTTTTATGATTAAAAATTTATAATTTGGCCTTAAAAACATTATATAGGAATATAAAGGGAGAAAATGGAAAAAAATTGAAATAATTCGAAGGAATGTGTTTATAATGAAGGGTTTGAAGTGTCATCTTTTATAAGTGTAGAAAAGGGAACTTTTGTGAATACCCATTTACACTTCAATGTCATCATCACATTATACTTGGTTAAAATTCTCTGAATATTTTAAATACATTATTGGGGGTGATATTTATTTAAGGAAACCACAAAAATGTATTTAATGATATTTATAAGCAATTGAGAAATCATTTGTTCTATTGTTTTTTCTTTTAACTTTTCGGTTCTTACCTTAGAAAGAAGTTTTAAAAAAATTAATTTATGTCTACATAAAAAAGATAACCCTTATTAAAAATTTTTTGGTTCCATAAAATTAAATTTAATCTTGATTTAATTTATTTATTTTAATAAACTAGTGAAAATTAACTTTGAATTTAAACATTTTTAATAAAAAAATGTTTTTATAGAAAAATTTTCATTTAAGAATTATGTGTTTTTAATGTTATCTATAATTTGTTACCAATTAAATTTTTAGTATTATAATTATATATAAATATACTTCAACATAATATTGTATTATTCATTTAAAATATAATTATTTAATTTATTAGATAAAAACATTATAATATTAATGAAATAATTTTTCAAAAATAACAATTTTTCAATTATCATGATCTTTAAAATTAAACATAGTAATCATAATTTTATGAAAATGCAGAAGAATAACTTATCATATAATATGATAATTCTGATAAAAATTTGGATATACATTTTGTTTATTTGTCAAAAGTTATTTTTAACATATGAATATAAAAAATAGTTTTTAGAATAAAATATTACTTTTGATTCCAAAAAATATAATAAAATAGTTTTATAAAAACAAAATTGAAAATTTAAATAATAATTTTATCTAAAAAAATATATATATATATTATAAAAATATTTTTTAAATTTTTTAAATTGTTTCTTTTGTTATGATGATATATAAAAGTTACACAATTTGGAAAAAAATTAATTTTATCCACATTCATTTAAAAAATAATTATTTCAAAAAACCCAAAAAATTCAATAAAGGATAATTTTTTTAGGGAAAATCAATAAATTAGTTTCATTTTTGAATTTAAATTTCCAATATTTGTATATTCAAATTTTGAATAAAATCAAAAAAAATAATGAAATAACATTATTATTGGAAAATGTAATTATCAAATATTAACTGTTATTATTCTTTTTGTATATTATTTTCCAACTAAATAAGTGTTTACCAATTATAAATATAAAAATAATTAATCATCATTAATCATATGCTTCCTTAAATATATATTCATATCATATAAATGATCTTATTTATTATTTTAGATAAATAAATTTATTTTCATTCATACAAAAAGAGTATTTTTTCATTTCATATATACATATATATTTATATCATAAATAAATTACTCATATTCATTCTTTCCAATTAAAATGATATATTTTTATGTTCACACTTAATATTTATATTTTTTATTTAATAATATTGATTTTTTTACTTTAGTTTTGTGTTGGATATCAGATAAAATATTGATGAGATTTTTCTCATATAAAAAAATTTATATATTTAAATATCATCAGGTTAAATTATCCACCCCCACCATAAATTATTTTCATCCTCACAACTTTTATTTTAAACTAAATATATATCTAAATGTGTCTTTCGGAAAGAAATGGCTTGAGGAATCAGTATTACTAATATCATTATTGTAGAGAAACATTCATGTAGGCATATCCCTATATTAAGTTTCTTTACAACCATTTGAGATACATAACTTTCATTGTCGTCTATTATGAACAATTCTATTTTTCCTTAAGTATAAAGTTAGACATGTATTAATAGATTAATAGACTTTGATATAAAATAAAAAAAAATTATTATGAAAATTTGTATAGATAAAATGAATAAAAATACTAGAGATTTTATTATATCATCCCTCATGATTCTTCATCATGGTTGTACTAGTGGGGTGAAAATGTAAAATAATGAAGTCAAAGATGAATGCTTCTCCCCCTCATATGTCTCACTGAGGTCCATGTTTGGGCCCCTAATATCCCTTTTTGGAGTACCTTCATACACCATACCAGCAAGTTCCCTCTCCTAAATATCCCTCAAATTTGATAATATCTTCAATAGATAACCACCCATAACTTATTCCACATGTTTCACTTGTCCTTATACATCATGCTATATGAAAACCTCCTAGATTAGGGTTAGTAGGGATGGATGCCCCTACGTATCTGCTCTTGGTGAATCCTTATATTCCCAAATAGAACATTCCAATACCAAAAATGTTTCCCACATATTCATTATAGCCTCTCATTCTATGGGGTATCAAATCCAATTATTGAAATGATCCCAGGCTTAGGGCCACTAGGTAGACTTCTCCATTCCTACCTTACTATTACTTTGTGTTTTCCCAATACCATTAGAGAGGGTTTTTATTCTATTTCTATCATTGATATGGTGATTTTAACTTATTTGGAAACATTAGTGAATAGATGTACTATTGTTTCAATGATAGTTAATAATTAAGATGATCGACTGTAGTCTCCTTCCGTTATAGTGAGAATAACAAAGATTCATATTTCCCTAAACATCCAGATGGGATAAAATAATGTTTCTACTAAAATTTTATGCTGATAATAAAATTATCATGATATTTATTTTGTACTCTTTTATATCTACTTAGATACACTAATTTTTCTACATTAAGATAATAATAATTCTTCTATGATTCTTGATATGGGGATAAGATTACATTTTCCCTTAATTTTTCATCAAAAACTTCTTGTACTAAGAGAATAATATGCATTCCTTTTTTCATTATCTAAGAGGTTGGGGGTGTTTATCATTCTTTTTAGCTTATATAACTTTTATTTAAAACTATATCACTCAAATCATGACAATTATCATCCATATAAAAACCTATATCGTTATAATTTCAACCTTGGTTTCACTTAGAGTGGGTTATCTTACACTTCTAATCCCTCTAAGTGGATTGGATATAAATAATTCATGGTGGTTTATATAGAGTATGTGATCCACCAAATCACTCCCTTGAGTGTCTAAAACTATGTGTGTAGTAAGGAAATTTTTTCCTAAACTAGGTGATAATTGATTTAATAACCAACACACCCTTTTCTGGGCTATTACACAGAGGTACATTTGTACCAGATTTGGCATCCACATATAGTATCACGATAGATATGATATTTCTAGGAAATCTAAATTCAAAAAAATTTCTATTTTTTTTATTTTTTCTATACATAGTATTATCCAATGGTTTTCACCAATTTTATATCATCCTAATCCCCAAAATATTCAATATTACATCAAAAAACAAAAATATTTATATACACCTTTGAAAGTAATTTCAATATTAGATTATAAACTATCAAATTATCTTAAAAAATAATTACCATGAAATTTATCAATACCATGCTTTGATACCAATTGTAATTCCACATGACTACAAATCTAAATCTACGGCATAAAAACATACTTTTCTTACTTTCATTGACACAAACTATTGAATATCAAATTAAAATATCACATAATTACAATGCTTAATGAAAATATTTAATTATATTAATTCTTAATACCTTTTAGTTTTAGATATGGTGATATTTTATAGAAATCATAAACTATTAAATCCTATATATTTGTGAACTAAAAGATATCTTTTTAGAAAATAGAAAATACTTAATTGATATCATCTCTTCAATGCCTATTATATGTGCAACACAAAAGCAATCATGTTATACATATCATGTGTAATGGTTTCTCTAACAAATTGGGGAAATTAAAGCATAAGAATGGGTGATATGACACTTTTACTAATAGAAAATAAAACATTAAGATAATAATGGCATAAAACTAAAATAAATATGAATTTAGGAGTATGTAATCATCATAATTCGAAAATATACTAAAACATAGGGAATAATATTTAAATGAGTAATGAGGAAAATGAATACATCACATGGATTACCAAAATATAATACATCATCTTATAATTCATAATTTTGGATATCATGATTTTATAGTTAGTGCCTTAGTTGAGACATTGTTCCTATTATCAAAGATGTATCAAAAAAATATTTCATATCATCAAAACCATAGTCAATTATTTTTTAAAATTTGTAAAAAAACACCAAATACCTGAACATATTTTTCTCATGGGACCTACCTCTGAATCAAAAAGATTTATTATATTAGGATCCACCTATCACTTTTTTAGGTCCAATGTATTTATCATATGAGAAAGTTAGTAAAATGTAAATAATCAACTCTACCAAAAATCATCTCTACAGTAAAAACAACATATGTAACATCAATAGGTTTAAAAATTATGATAATAAAGATCATCTAATAATAAACAATCTTGAGAAATATTGTTGATAGTTAAACGACACATACTCAACTTTACTCTCTAATCAATAAACTCCTATATCACACCAATAAATATAAATATTTCCAATAGTACACAAATTAATAAATAGAATGTATTTCTCTATATGAAGAACTCAAGATAAATTTAAATGGATAAACAGTGTACAATTAAGTTAATAATTTTCCAAAAAAATCTACGTATATCTTATAGGTGAACAACATTTAACCAAAGGATTATAAGGTTGGGTATTTAAAAAGAAAATATTTTTGAAGAAAAGTTATTCATATTCAAAGTGGATGGGTTGTCAATAAAAATTAATTGATGAATAATATATTTTATAGAAAAGAAAATTACATTATCCATTATGAAAAATAGGTTGGATGGTTTCAAATGTACATATCCCAATTGTAACAAACTAAATTTAGAAGGATGTTTACATAGATGAAAACATCATTGTAAAAAAATCATCCAATGCTATTAAACAAAATAAGATTAGGAATTAAAAAGATTGATACAATGAGTTCTGTATGATAAATTATAAGTATATAATTTTATATGATAAATCATGTCATATAAATTCCATGAGTATTAATCATTTCTAGTATGAAAAAGAAAATCCATTTGAAAACATAATAGATAAGTTAGAAAATTCCTTTTATCATTAATGTAAAATATAACCTTACATGTTAATTTTGAAAGTAAATTTTTTGCAGATGAAGTGAAATATTTTCAAAAATCATACATATAACAGTTACCTCTAATTATGGATCCTTGAGAGATAACAAATTTTTTTTATAAAAACTGTTGATCCAAATGTAAAACATTTGATAATGGGAGAAAAGGAATATTTTTAATATTTTAAATATAAATTTTTTGAAAACCCATATAGTAAAACATTATTTTATATTTAAAAATAATTTTAATTATAGATAGATAGACTATCACATAATAAAATTATTTGGTGTAATTACCTATGAAAATTGCACGATTGAACATTTTAACTCAGTGGTTAAAAATTTAGTTACCAAAAAGAATTGCAATTGAGCTAACAATTGTTTCAAATTTCATTTGATAAAAACTAAATCTATTGAATTATAATTCCCCATTATTAACCAAAATTATTTAATAAATATACATTCATTGGTTGTAAATACACCATTTAATAAAAAAACATAGTGTATAACATACTCATGTCCCAAGGTGTTAACAATTGAGATAAGGAACCCCTGTGGATTTAGTAAAATTAAAAAAAAAACCAAGGATATGACATATAATTAATCTTAAAATACCATGATTAAAATATAAATCATGATATAATATATCTAATAGGTAGTTTTTTCTCTTTATAAATGTAATTAGGTTCATAATAAAAAAATTGAAAAAATAATGGAATTTGAGATGAAAATCCCTTACAATAATCTATATTCATTATGAACATTATCCTAACTTATTGAGTAATAAAATTAAGTTTATTAGATAAATAAATATGACTCATATTCTTATATATTTAATTTAATATTGAAATTTTATTATTTTATACTATTTATTTATTATATAAATTTTGTTTCTCTTTATGTGAAAATTGAATTAATGTCAGCTCATATTGGTAATTTTAGTAATTAAATGTGATATTTTAATAAAAATTTAAATAAATTATTTAACCATTCAAAAACAAGAATAATAATATTATTATTATTTATGTTTGTTTAGTCATCCATTGTAGAGTATTATTTCATTATTCATGTTTTTGGTTAAACCTACCTAAACATCAGACCATTATATACTAATGAGTGAGTGTCATTTATAATATAATTCAATAATGTCAATAAGGATATTTTTAAAAAATTTCTAATTTTTTTTTAATATTTTTAGATAAATAATGAAATTAGATATGAAAAATGGAATGTGTTACTTCATGTAAAAATAGTTTGAACAATGCACGGTTAAAATTATTCATTTCATAAAATGGACGGAAATGAATTAATGAAAGTTATACGTTAATATAATTAGTCTTCAGTGTTGTAATTATACAGAATCTTCCATATGTATTTGGTAAGGATATTTTTGTAATATAATTATTAATTAGAAAATTTTAAGGATTAAGTATTACTCCCATTGTGAATTTGAACTTTCTCTTGAATGCCTCCTTGAAAGTGAAGGTATTAGTATAATAAATTGATTCCGGAGGCATATTAAACTGAAAAATAATTATATGAGTATAAAACAATAATATTTTTTGGCATAAATTTAAAGGAACTTTGGTTTCATAATAGGGTTTAAATTTTCCATTTTACAGATGATGATAATATCTGTTTTCAGAATGCCCCTTAAATTTTCCACAATACCATTACATATAAAAGGATTAATGAATACAAAATTTATAAGTAATGAATTATTGGGTGATCATGGGTCAATAAATAAATTGAACTGGCCTTAAAACATTGCATAATCATGAATTAAATTCATATTTAACATTAAGGATCTTTTCATGTTTAGAGTTTTAGATAATTAGTCATTAACTATTACATTTCATTTCAAAAAAATAAAATGTAGACACTTCTACTCAGTTTCCATTTTCTTCAAAAAACTAAAACACTTAAAAAAAAGATTCAAGTCTAGTTCCATGTTTAAGATAGCATGAATTTTCCATGATCCCATCCTTGACACTATTTCACATTATGTCCTGCGAAAAACATTTTAAAAACATGGTATGAGCATTAAAATCTCAATAATGGATACACAAAAAGGAAAACTGTTATATTTTTAAAACATAAATTAAGCCATGAATACTTTATCATATTTAATACTTTTCCCCTTTATGAAGTAGTAAATACTCTTCACTAAACAAAAGATCATTTCTTACCCTTTTGTAACTAAAATATTACCATAAAACCCATATAAAGAACACATAACATAAAAATATAACCTCGGACATAAACATTCTTAAGTGGAACAACCATACGATCGACTTCCACAAATATCACTAAATATAATTTCCATACGGCCGACTTTCATACCCAATACCTTGGAGGGTATAATATAACCACCCTTCTTAGTTTATCACGGCACCGCCAATCATATGTTTTATCACGTAACCACCCCTCAAATGTCCAAGTGCCATCATAACACATAAAATATTTTAAATATAAACATTTCACTAATAATATTTCATTTTCAATCACAAGAAGTAATTTCAAGATATTGAAATAATCAATCCATTTTCATAAACCATTTAAAAAGATATTTTTGATTCAAAGTCCCCCATACAACATTAAATATTTTAATGGAATTATAATTTTAAAACATTAATTTCCATATAAATAAATACTCAAATCAATTTTTAAAACATGGACATTAAAGATAAATATTTAGAATAATAAACCAATAGAACATTTAAAATGATATTTTTCTTAAAGAGATTTTAACAAAATTAGAAACTCTTGAATACAAATAATTGAGGAATAACATTAAGTCAGAACTTTTTAATATCCTGAGAATAAATAGATTCATGATATAATATGACAAAGGACAGTATATACACTATATAAGAGTGAATTGGTGAATAACAACAATGAGGTCTCAATGGAATTGTAAATTGAGATGAAATCGCTTATAAAGATGGTATCATAAAATTAACGACAAATCAATCACATAATTATGTGTGAAAAATATAAATACACCCAATATAATTGGATATTGAGAGTAAAATAATCAGATGTCGTTAACACATATTCATAGGAGGACATATTCAAGAAGTACAAGTTTAACCCAAAGAATTGAAATTGGGTTAAGAAGTTCCCTTGAAAAAATATGAAAGCCTAAAGAAATCACTTTAAAATTCAAGAAATTATTTGATGAGATAAAAAGGGTATCTCATCACTTATACATTAAATTTACATCAACAAATATATAGAAGAACATATCCCAACCAAATAAAATGTAAATAAAAATAAATAACCAAAATAAGTCTTTTAAAAAGAGGAGGGTGAAAGGTTCCGTTACCAATTTGGTAACATACAAAACATACACCACATGAAAGAAGTATCATACAATGAAGATTTAAATACTCATAAATGAAAGTATATTACAAAAATATTACAATCATGGGAAGTACATACACCATACAATTGAAAATAGTGGCTAATATAGCATGAATCTCACGAGAATAAAATGTGAGATGAAACCCTTTACCACGTTGTAATCAACTAGGTCATATGACCAAACATTAATAACCACAAAATGAATAACAGAATACCATGAATATAATGATAATAATGATAATATATATCAAATTTCATTACACAATACACAACATGAAATGAATAAGTGGCGAATAATGGAAATCCCACGGAATTAAAAGTGAGATAAGAAATCACATACCTCACGTCCTACTTGACTCGTATATTCTGTGTTCTTCCTAAACAATAAACTTAAGTTAATCTCTACATAACTAAGATAATTTTAAATTTTATTATTCATTTTATATCACTTATTATCTTTCTATGACAACTAGTTAATTATTTGAGTTCATATTGTATATTTTATCGAAGTTCAGAACATGAGTAAAAAATGAACTTCTTATAATTTCTATTTGTCCATGTGGTAAAAATTAAGTTATCTCCATAATGATATAAATGATTTATATATCATATATATCATATATATCCTGGGTATATTTATTTATAATATTCCATATCATTTGAAGTTTTGAAATGAAACACATCATTCATGGAGACGGTAAGTCATACGTATGCATGAACGCTACTTTCATTTATATTTTATAATTAAAGGAATGAAAAATAAATGATATATTGATATATAATAATTCCAATACAATAACATATGATATTTTATGTAACATAATTTATTTAACTTCATCCTTTATACGTTCCATGTATGTCATGAACGAATCATATCACCTTGAGGGGGCGGTAGTCCACACTTCCTCAAATGAAAGTATCGTGTTTAACCATAATGGAAACCATAAAGGTAAGATATAAATGAATAATAAAGTAGAATAAAGAAAACATAGACATAATATACATAAAATATAAATACAGTTCCATCTTAATGGCCACCATGTTAGGTGGTAGGATATAATCGAACAATCATTGTTTCGTGAAGCGTTAGTTTTCCATCCACATAAACAATATGTTCTTCTCCCATTAGATGGAGGTGTGTGTATGTTTAGTTTGAATCCATATTAGAAAACATCCTAGTATATTAAGGATACTGATTTTTTATAATAAATTTTAATAAAAATATTTTTGGGGGTTGGAGAAGTAAAATAAAACAAAAAAAATTTAAGAAAAATTGTTACCTTTAATTTGTGTAACTTACTTTGTTTTGAACCAAAAGAAATTCTTGAAGTATAGTTTTCCTATGTTAAGGCTTCTTGGTGGAATAGGGGGATATTTAGAGATTATTTGGGTAGGGGTTGGATGGGACAAGGGGATTCAGAGGTGTGAGGAATGGGATAGAATTTGGTGTCCTTTTAAAAGGGAGTGGATGGGCTCTTTAGGGAAGTGTGAAAATATTATTTTATTATATAAGGATATTATGTTTATAAAGGCCCAAAACAAATTAAGGTCAACGATAAGATGATTCATGGTCGAAATAAAATCATCAAATAAGAATTGGATAGTTTTTGGATACTTTTTTAATATTTATAATCTTATTTATTTAAATCATTTATTAATGAGGTAAATACTGCATCATTATTATGTCATATGTAATTTAATTTATTTAATATCTAAAAATTATAGTAAAAATACCATGATGTATTAAATATTTTTATATTTACAAAGAATTTTTATAGTCTAAAATATGAATTATATGACCACATGTAAAAATTTATTTACCATAAGATATTTCTTAATGTCAATTTTGCCTTTACATTAAGTTAATTAAAATAACGTGTCATTATCATTCATAAGTGTCTCCATGGGGTCCCAAAATAGACTCAAGGATGATCATTGTTGTCCATTAATCATAAAATAATGTTAGGACAAGTGTTAAGGTTATTTGGTATTATTATCATATTCTTTTTACCTTGAATTACTCTATTTTCCTTTTACCGCTGTAAATTAAAGTCAAAAGTTACTATTCACCAGAAATTATTTTAATCCTATTAAACCAAATTTTTCTTGATAATAACAACCATGTGTTTCTATTTTCATAATTCAATTCACAGAATCTGTAAAATATCATTTAAATGAAAAAGTCAGTTTTTTAACTACAACTAAGTTGTTTCACTATTCATAAAAAATTGATGATTTTCAGAAAAATACAAAAAATTCAGCCTAAACTATATTTGATATTCTGAATTAAAAAATTATGTCTATTTTACCAAATTAAAAACATAGAATTTGAATTAATTAAATAAAAATTAATTTCCTTTGTCAAAACAAATAGCATGTTTTTATGAAAGAGTAACTATTAAAATATTGTCTCTTTTTAGGTCTAATTTCGAAGTTAAATTAATTACAATGACCCCAAATAGATGAAATGGTAAAAATATAATATAATTAAACTTTAAAACCAATTAAAAAGATAACTTAATCATATAAATAAATTAGATTAAAAGTCATATTTGAATTAAAAAACAATATTTTTACTATTCTTCAAAAATCTGAATTCTATCAAAAAAATACCAAATTTTTACCCAAAGTGAATTTTGATATCCCGATTCTAAATAATAATTTTATTTTATAAAAAATAGCATATAAAAGTGACCAAAACTATATTTATAGAGGGTTATCCATTAAAAGGTGATAAATCAACTCTTTATAGTAAATTATTCATAAAATTAGATTCATTCACATTTTAAGCCTTAAAATTTTATTAGATAAATGTAAAAACATTTTAAAACATGTAAAATCATATTTTAGTTAGTATTTTTTGTTCCCATAATTACAATTACAAGGCGTTAACTACTATTTAAAATAATAATATTATATTATTATTTTTCAGTATGACTCAACATTGTGTGCAATGAAAGATTTCAATGAAACTCATTGTTGCATATTGGATATGCCATAGAATCATAGCATCCCCATTAAAGTAAAATTAATATTTAATTCACAAATATTTATAAATATAAAAAATATCTCACTCATTATTTACCTGGGGTTTTACATCCTTCCCCCCTTTTGAAAATTATGTCCTCACAATTTTAAAACTGGGCTTAGAAACTTAATTTAAAGTCCCACATCGGAAAAAAAGTCAACAAATATATCACTTTAAAACAAAGAAAGAGAAGTAAAAAAGGACACTTGAGATAATCCCATACTTGGATTCCAGGTAGGAAAACATGGATATGGAAGAGAAAACAAACCATCAAGTTTTGATGGAGTGTGAAGGAAAACATGGTTAGGAGAATGTTAACCACCAGAAAATCACAAACTTGTGATGGGTTAAATAGTATTTGATTCCCCATTAGGAAAATTTAACGATAAATGTTTTTGTTTTAAATTACATTTCATAATTTTGAGGAGTTTATTTATGAGCTTAACTAAAAACATAAGGAAACATACATACTTGTCATGTAGACTTCCACCCTTTACTAGCATTCTAACATAAACTCATATTTTCTCCAAATGATGATTATTAAGGATGACTTTTCCACATTAATAGTTCTATAATCAACTTTGATTGAATCACAAAATCCATAAAAATATGAAATATATATTTCCCATGTATTTATACCTTAACCAAAACCAAAAAGGTACGTAGAAGATCAGATAATCCCCAATTATGTTAATTCGTTATAAAAAGAAATATTATTCATAATCTCAAAAATTCAACAAATAATACCCTAAGTTCAAAAAATAACATTCAATAAACAACATTCCTTAAAATTCCTCAATATAATCCAAACTAACATTTAAAACCAAAACTCAGAGGAATTTAATCCCATTGTCTTCCACAGAAAATCTTAACATTTATCTATAAATTACATCGACTGCATTTGAAGTCTCATACTGATGTGCAATTAACCAAATCACATATTCACTATGATAGGTTAATAATTTCCATAAATAACCCAAAATACACTTATTCATAAGATCATATAACTAAAAATAATTATTCATACTAATTAGGGACTTCATGTAGTCCAGTGGTAGGCGATAAATCCTATTCGCACTTTGGTTGTGGGTTCGATTCACATAGCTTTGTCTGATGCGATGGGTTTCCACGCAGTCAACGTGTTGACCTTTTCAAAAACTATATAATTTAATAACATTCCCAAAAAGAAATTAATTCATCCAAAATAACAATAACATATTTTAACCACAAAGGTAATCTAATAAGTATCATTTTTCAACCCAAAATGTATTAACCTGTAATTGCCTCAAATCCAAGGACCATATAAACCAAAATGGTTCTTTATAACTATATATACAAAACAAAAGATAATTATTATTTGAATAAAATTTTCATATATCAAACTTTAGGGTTACACATACTGTAAAAATTCTTCTAATGTAATCCCATCATCAAAAGAGCCTTAATACTTTTAAGCATTTCACCATCCTAAAATCTATCATAACTCTTGATTCTCTTATATGTTTAATTATTACTCATTCAAAATTATTCATGATCTATTAACCAATCTTTACCAACTTATTCTGAAATACATCTTTCCTACAACAAAATCATGAATCATATCCTAATATTCAATAATGTCAAAACATATGTTAAGAAATGATCCATACCTTTCATTGGTCATTTTTTGTTTCTTCATCCTTAATTGGAATACAATTAGGTATTGGTAAACATATATTTGAATGATATTGATGATACCATTATTGAAACACCTTTGTAGGACATCCTTCTATATAATGACTATGCACAGCACATTTAAAACATTCAATTGATCCCTCATAAAGAACATATTTCCTTTTCATTGAGTCAACAGAATGATTCCTTTTCCAATGGCAGGTTCTTGATTTATGACTTTAATTCCAACATTTATATCATCTTCCTGTCCCTTTGAATCATTTTCCAAGGTGTTTCATTCCACATCCTTGACACATAGTTTTTTTAACACACTTACCTTTATGATTATTTGCTGAAATTCTATATGGATTTGTTTCTCACGTATAAAATGCCTTATAAAAATCACCAAGGTTCAGTTTGTCAATCATGACTCCAGTTATTTGGTTGAGAATAACCACAAGAGTTATCATTTCAACTCTAATATCATTCAATTTCTCATTCATAAAACCGTTATAATTTTCTTCACATCCACTATTACTTTGGTGCCTGCTAGATCCAGCCAATTACTAAATCCAAAAATTTCAGTGTGAGTATATCAGTAAAATCATCTTATAATATCTTATGATGAGGGTAAATACTTATTTATGTTATCTTAAAATAATTCAAAATAACCATGACTCAGTCTAATATGCTAAACAATATGGTTATTTAACTTATGCATAGATAACACCCTAACCCCAAAAGTTTTCTAAACCGACCTCTAATACTAACTATAAGGACCCGACCATAAAAAATTACATAATCATGAATTAAATGAATAATTCAAATTAAGGATCTTTTCAAGTTTAGAGTTTTAGATAATTAGGCCATAACTATTACATTTCATTTAAAAAAATATAAAGTAGACACTTCTACTCAGTTTCCATTTTTTTCAGATAACAAGAACTCTTGAAAAAAAAGAGGCATGTCTAATTCCATGCTTAAGACAGGATGATTTTCCATAACCCCATCCTTGATCCTATTCCACATTATTTCCTGTGAAAAAAATTTGAAAAACATGGGATGAGCATAAAAGGATAAGTAAAGGATACACAAAGAAAGAAAAATGTTAGATTTTCAAAACCAAATGTAAGCCCTTAATACTTTATCATAAGTAATAATTTTCTCCTTTATGATGTAGTAAATACTCTTCCTTAAGTAAAACATCATTTCTTACCCTTTAGTAACAAAAATATTACCATAAAACCCATATAAAGAACACATAACTTATAATGGTAACATGGGAGACAAAAATTCTTAAGTGGAATAACCATACAGTCGACTTTCTCAAATATCACTAAATGGAATAGCCATATAGTCGACTTCCATAACCACTGCATTAAAGGTTATAAAATAACCACACATCCTTGTTTATCATGGCACCACCCATCATATGTTTTATCAAATAACAACCCTTAAAATGTCAAATTACCATCATAACACAAAAAATATTTCAAATATAATTGTTTCACTAATAAAATCTCATTTTCAATGACAAGTAGTAATTTCAGGGTATTGAAATAATTAATCAGTTTTCTTAAACAATTTAAAAAGTGATTTTTTAATTGAAGTTTCCCATACCACTTTGATGATTTTAATGGAATTATAATTTAAAAAAAAATTAATGTCCATATAAAAATGTACTCAAACCCATTTTTAAAACAGGGACATTAAAGATAAATATTTATAATAATAAGTCTGTAAATCATTTAAAATGATATTTTAGTTAAAGAGTTCTTAACAAAATAAGATACTTTTGAATACAAATAATTGATGAATAACATTTAGTCCGAACATTATAATTTCATGAGAATAAATTGATTCATGATATAATATGACATAGGATAGTATATACACCATATAAGACTGAATTAGTGCATAAAAACAATGAAGTCTAAATGGAAATGTAAATTGAGATGAAATCCCTTATAAAGACGGTATCCTTAAATTAAGGATAAATCAGTCACATAATTATGTGTGAAAAATATAAATACACCCAATATAAGTGTATATTAAGTGTACAATAATAAGTGGTCTTTCACACATATTCATAGGATGGCATATTCAAGAAGTACAAGTTTAACCTAATGAATTGAAATTTGGTTAAGAAGTTCCCAAGCAAAAATTTGAAAGCCTGACAGCGTCACGTTAAAATTAAGAAAATGAGTTGATGAGATAAAAATGGTATCCCATCACTTGGACATAAAATTTACATCAATAAGGATATATAATGACATATCCCAACATAATAATATGTAAATTAAAAGACATAACACAAATAAGTCTTTTAAAAATAGAAGGGTGAATGGTTCCCATATCGATTTGGTAACATACAAAACATACACTGTGTGAAAGAAGGATAATACAATGAAGATTTAAATACTCATAAATTAATTTCTATTACACAAAAAGTACAATCATGGGAAATATATACACCATACAAAAGGAAATGGTGGTAAATATAGCATGAATCTCACGAGAATAAAAGTGAGATGAAACCCTTTACCACGTTGTAATCAACTAAGTAATTTGTCCAAAAGTTTATTACCACCAAAGAAATCACATATAACCATGAAAATAATTATAATCCTGATAATATATATCAAACGGCAGTACACAATACACCACATGAAATGAATGAGTTTCGAACAATGGAAATCTCACAGAATTAAAAGTGAGATAAGAAATCATTTACCTCATCTCCTACTTGACTCGTCTATTCAGTGTTCTTCCTGAATAATAAAATTAATTTAATATCTACTTTATTAAGAAAATTATTAATGTTTATTATTTATTTTATATCACTTATTATATTTTTATAACAACTAGTTAATTATTTGAGTTTATATTGGATATTTTATCGATGTTCGGAACTTGAGTCAAAAATGAACTAGTAATAATTAACATTTGTCCATGTGGTCAAAATTACATTATCTTCAAAATGATATAAATGTTTTTTATATCATATATATAATATATATCCAGTGTAAATTTATTTATAATATTCCTTATCATTTGGAATTACAAAATTAAATACACCGTTCATTGAGATGGTAAGTCGTACGTACGCATGAACACCACATTCATTTTTATTTTATATTTAAAGAATGAAATCATAATGATAAATTGGTATTTATAATTCTATTACAATATCATATGATATTTGTTTTTACATAATTTCATTAACATAATCCTTTATACATTTCATGTATATCATGAACGAATCATATCACCTTGAGGGGGTGGTAGTCCGCACTTCCTCAAATGAAATTATCATGTTTAACCATAATGGGAACCATAATGGTATGATATAAATGAATAATTAAGAATAATACGGAAAAAATAAACAAAATATACATCAAATATAAATACTTATCCATCTTAATGGACCCCACGTTAGGCGGTAGGATTTAATCGAACAATCATCATTTCGTGAGGCGTTAGTTTTCCATCCACAGAAACAATATATTCTTCACCAATAATGTGGAGGTGGGTGTAAGTGTAGTACAAATACTTATTATCAAAACATCCTAGTATATTTAGGATTATGGTTTTGTTATAAAATAATGGAATAAAAAGATTTTAGGGGGTTGTAGAAGTAAAAAAAACAAAATAAAACAAAAGAATTTAAGAGAAATTGTTACCTTTAATTTGGGTAACTTCCTTTGGATTGAACCAAAAGGACTACTTGATGTTCCCTCTACCTAAGGTAATGCTTTTAGTAGGAATAGGGGGATATTGAGAGATTATTTGGGAAGGGTTTTGATGGGTCAAGGGGCTTTAGAGGTGTGAGGAATGGGTTAGAAGTGGTGTCCTTTTATAAGGGGGAGGGGCTCTTTAGGAAAGTTTGTGAATTATATTGTATTATATAATGATATTCGGTTTATAAATGTCCAAAACTAATTAAAGTAGAAGATAAGGCGACTCATGGTCGAAATAAAATCATCCAATAATAATTGGATAGGTTTTGGATATTGTTTTAATATTTATAATCATATTGATTTAAATCATTTATTAATGAGGCAAATAATGCATTATTATTGTGTAATATATAATTTAATTTATTTGATGTCTAAAAATGATAATATAACTACCATGATGTAGTAAATCTATTTATATTTACATATAATATTTATAGTCTAAAATATCTATTATATAAACCAATGTAAAAATTTAGTTACTAAAAGATATTTGTTTTTGTCAATTTTGCCTTTACATTAAGGTAATTAAAATAAACTGTCATTATTATTCATAAGTGGCTCCATGGGGACCCAAAATAGCCTCAAGGATGATACGTTTCTTTAATTACTCATCCAAAAACTTTAGGATAAGTTTTAATGTAATTTGGTATTATTATCATATTCTTTTTACCTTGAATTACCCTGTTTACATTTAACCGCGGTAAATAAAAGTCAAAAGTTACTACTCTCGAAATATTATTTTCATCTTATTGAACCATATTTTACTTACTAATAACAAAAATATATGTTGGATTTTATAAATTTAATTCATAGAAGTGGTAAAATTTAATTTAAATGAAAAATTCAGTTTTTTTATCTACTACTAAGTGGGTTCACTATTCATCAAAAATTGAAGCTTTTCAAAAAAATACCCAAAATTCATCCTAAGCTATATTTGATATATAGAATTGAAAAATGATATCTATTTTACCAAATTAAAAACATATAAGTTTCATTAATTAAGTTAAAATTAATTCTCTTTGTCAAGACAAATAGCTTGTTTTTAAGAAACAATAACTATTAAAAGATTGACACGTGTTTATGTGTAATTTAAACATAAAATTAATTCTAATGACCAATATTGCTTTAAATGGTAAAAATTGAATCTAAATAAAGATTAATGTAAATTTAAAATATAATCTAACCATATAAAAAAATTAAATTAAAATGTAGGTTTGAATTAAAAAACAGTATTTTCACTATTCCCCAAAAAACTGAATTTCATCGGAAAAATACCAAAATTTTACCCAATGTGAATTTTTATGTCCCAGTTCTAAATACGAATTTTATTTTATCAAAATGAACAAATAAAAGTGACCAAAACATGATTTAAAGAGGGTTTTCCATCAAAAGGAGTTAAATCAACCTTTTAATGTAAAATTTACTTAAAATTAGATTCATTCATATTTAAGCCTCTAAATTTTATTATATAAATTTTAAGAAAAATTAACAAACATGTATAATCATATTGTAGTTAGTTTTGTTCATTCCCACCATTATAATAGCTAGGTGTTAACAAATTTTTGATGTAATAATATTATATTATTATTTTTTTGTATGACTCAACATTGTGTATAACGTAAGATTTCAAAGAAACACAATGTTGCGTATCAGGTATACCATCAAATCATAGCATCCTGTTTATAGTAAAATTAATATTTAATTCACAAATATTAATAAATATTAAAATTCCTAACTCATTATTTACCTGGGATGTTACAATAAATCCTTAACCACATATTTAATCTTATTATTAAAATATATATGAAATCATTTATTCTTAGGTTTTTTACTTTTAAATTTTTTTTTGTTTTCACCATGGTAACTAGTTGTTGAAATAATTATTTTATATTTTTCTAAAAATATAAAATAACACTTATTGCAAAAAAAATTGTGAAAACCTACCTATAATCTATATTTAATATTATTAATTTTCTCAAAAATAAAAAATTAACTTTCTGATTAAAATATTTTATATATAGTTAAGAGGTTATTGTAAAAATTTTGTTTTAATTATTATATGTTCTGAATCTTATTTAGAATTGGATACAAATTAAATGTGTGTTAATATAATAATTTATAATTTTGAACATGACATTAGGTTATCAATTAATATATATTCATTTAATTTACGAGACAATAATTTTCCAATATTAATATAAAAATTCGTTGAAAATAACACTATTATAATTGTGAGGGATATTTACGTAGCCCTTAGTAATCATAATTTTAAAAATAAATTTTAAATTGACCGATATGGTTATGTTTATCTAGAATATTAACCCAATTATTAATTATTTAACTAAAACAAGTGATGAAAATTAATTTTTAACACAAGAAAATAAGTATTGTTTTAGAATAAAATATTACTCATATTTCCACAATGATATGAAAGGTTATAAAAATGAATTTTATTTTTAACTGATTTACATTACATATAAATATATATATTATATGTGAAAAGTGTATAAATTAATTTTATCTATTCATGTACTAGGATAATGTCATAAAATTGATAATTTTTAGCAAAATCGTTATTCTTCACAATTAATCTAGAACTCAATTTCTTATGAAAAATATAAAAAATCATCTGGAGATTATATCCAAATACATTTTCCATTTTTTCAAATTCAAATTATGAAATTTATAAATTAAATTTGTATATAGAATCCTAAAATATAATGAATATCCATGTTTATTATAAAATGATTTTTTAAAATATTAACTATTATTATTTCAATTTCATATAATCTTGTAAATAAATTGGTGTTAACAAATTATTAATATTAAATATAATTTGGCATAAGTAATTGTACATTCCATGAAATATAAATGTATATCTCATATAAATATAATCTATAGAAAAATACATTTATATCCCCAATGTGATCTTACTATTCATTTTTGGAAAAATAATTGAATTTCATTTGTATTAACAATTGAAATTTTTTATTCATACGTATATTTCATAAATAGGATTCTTAAATTCATTATATATAATTAAATGGATAAGTTTTAATGGTGGTAATTAATATATATATTTTTATCTAATTATATATACATTTCATTTTAGTCCCTTGTTTCATATAAAGGATGAAATTATATAAATTTAGAGCATTTAAAAGAAGTAATATATTAAAACCATGAGGTGTTATAAAAGAATGGAATGTTTTTTCATATGATTCATATAATCCTGGCATTTTCTATGGCGTATAATGATCTTCCTAAAAGTAAATTCCTTCAGTAAAAACAAAATTGATTTCAGAGAGTGATATAATCTATGCTATGATGTGGTAGGAAAATTAATTTGATAAATAAAATTTATTATTTATTGATTTATTAATAGATTTGAATTAGTTTTATAAGTGATAATTCGTTGATGATGACATATTTTATGGAATTCTACATAGTTTGTCATGCATGACTAATAAGAGGATGAATTACTTTGTATAAGGTTAGTATTAATGTAATCATCTACTCTAAGATGTAATATATCCTATAGTAGATTGATATTATTGTAAAAATGATACTCTAGGGAATATCCTTAATCACACCCTCTAATTAGTGGTAGAGTGAGATGATGGTTTACTTTAATTTCTTACACATAAATTAGCATTGATATAGATGATGAATTATGCATTTATCATCCTCAACTCATCCATTATAATAATCCAAAATTTACATAGATTCCTCTTATTTCTTTGATAATTATGGATTTTCATTTATTATAGGGGTTATAAGTTCAACTAGCATTCGAATTTGAGTTTTGAGTGCTGGTAGACCTCAAATTTCAATTTAGATATCGAATGAATGTAAGGTTGTTCACCTAGGGTTCATGAGAAGTTAGTATGGATATTTGGGATGGTTTGGTTGTTATAACAGACACCTAACTTCCTGTAGTATTTCTAGAATATAGGAATCCCTATTATACTCACTAGATATCAAGTAGTCCACTATGATATTTATAAGGATGGGAAGCCCTTCCATTTCACTTGGTTTCTCCCCCACTTATTTTTGTGATAATGTTTCTTCCCCAATTGGAAATTTTTCTTATAGAAATAAATATTTATTCCAATCCAAACCCCATTGTTTGTTAGCCTCTATCCCATGTCTGTTTTCACTTTTGTTGGATGCATTGATAATATTGAGGTAATCCTGAGTGTCTGTTTCCTTTCATTCATGGTTTCAATTATTACTTAGTTATTACATGATAAATTTAACTAATATTCCCTATTTTCATTTTTTCTGTTTAGTTTATCAATTTCACTAATTTCCAGAGAAAACAAAAACCAATATCAATCATGTTGACTCAATTATTCCTATGGTGGGTGGTCCTTTTAAGGTAACACATATTCACAATGTTCTGTCCAAGTACTTAGGTTTTCCTCCCATGTCATCTTTCATGGAATTTAAATCATTTACATGTGATGTTCTAGTATGTCATTATATAATGATTACTACCCTTTTATCATGTTTTATAACATTTGAAGGAGAATAGCTATTGAAGCACTTTGGGAATGAGATTGAACATTAGTTTCGATAAAAAAAAGTAATGTTTTATGTTTTTTAAAATTAAATTTAATATGTTGAATGGGTGGTTTTTATTGTTGTGTATATAGGAGTCATGGATTAATTTTATTGTCATTAAATGGAATTTTAATATCACTTGTGTTGTAAACTGAATAATGACCATAAATGTATAGATGTGTCGGTAAAAAAATAATAAAATTTGTTAAATGATAAATAGATTTTTAATATGGCTTTTTCAATAGTAATTAGTTCTGGTAAATTTCTAAATTTGAAACTGGTTTAGATTTTATGTAATGGTACGGGGTTTAATTGATGGTTATTAATTTTTTCATAACATAGATAAATGGTCCATTAAGAGAACATTGAGAGTTTATCCTTCATTAATTCATTACCATGTTAGAAGGTTTTTTATTGATTAATATGGAATTTTGAAATGAATTTATCTTGATAGGAATGTGTTTTCCAATGCCTTAGGAGGATTCCATGGAGTGTTTTTTGACCTAAACTTGTATGGAATATCATGAGAAAGTCAGACATTTCATAGTTGGACTTTCATGAATGCGAACATGTGATAAAACCCTTTGATTTTTGGAGGCCCAATGTTATAGGATTCCATAAGAAAATTGTTAGTCCACTTAGATTCATTCTAAAAATTACTTTCCATTGATCCCCCATGTGTTTAAGTAATTTCAATATTTATCAAATTCACTATATTAATGACATGAATTCTATTATGATACCTTACAATATTTCATAGGATAATGTCCACATGTTCGACCTAGTTACTTTCTGGGGAACACCTAGTCTGTAAGATGAAAATTACCATTTTTTCATTATTATAAATATCATAGATGGGTTCTAGAATTTAGATTGTTAGATCAGATATATTGAATTCCATGGGTTCCACCTCCCTTATATTACTTATGGGATTTTTTGAGTGGGAATTCCCAATTGAGTTATAATGATTCCATCAATTTTCAACGGTTATTATTTTCTTAATATACCATGTACCAATTAAATCCATAATGTTAACTATGATGAAAGACTCACCAACGACGGATTAATTAGTTATAGACAATTTTTAAGAATCATCACAAAGACAAGTCATCAGTTGATATTTAATACCATTTTATTTTAATTATTATATATTGGATTTTTAGTTCATTAAAATGGTATATTTTAATTTATATAACTCCTTTATACACTAATTATTGAAAATTTATTTTAGGGACTCCATTATTGGGGGCCTACTAAGTTTTACACACACCCTAATCAGGAATCCATGGAAATTAGGTACCTGAGAAGAAGAAAATTTTTGTAGGCATAGTTGAGGGAATGGCCTAATGATATTCTCATTTTCCATGCATCGAGTGGAATGTGGTTTTTAGGGATAGGTGGTGTTGGAATTTAGACAAAATTTTATTATTTTCATCTCTCTCTTGGTTATGTATGATCCTCACATTATGGATACATTTTTTGACATATGGTATTAATAAATGTTGAATCATGTGATACTGTAATTATTGTACTCATTTCCATTATCCTGTTTTAGTTCTTTATCTAACCAACCTGATGTGATTTATTAATATACTCTTATTATGAATCTATATATATGGTATAGTCTACTATGATATATATATAAACTCTCACTATGTTAGTAGCCTCTAGCATGTTAGGAGGCATGCCTGAGTTCATTGTGTACACCCGCTAAGGGAACTAGTTTAGTAGATTTTGGGTCAAGGTAACACAGAATAATATCAGTTCTATTTTTTATTTTTTATTTCCATTTTATTATGGTATATAGGATACTAGGAGTCTTTTTGGAACTTATTAATAAGTACAATATTAAAAAGTTAAAATCCCACACATTTAGGAAATCCAAATTTTCCATGGATGATACTTGTTTTTTTAAAAAATTTCTTGTTATAGTTTACATGATTTTTACATTGTGTGTTGGAATTTATTTGTGATGTTATTAGATTACAGGGTTTTTTCTCCATTCATGGTATGTAAGGAGATGGTGTGGGTGTTCATGAATCATGCTTCACATATAATATTATCATATCATCTTTATATTGTATATGATTGATATGTTTGTTATATGTGGTTGATGGAAAAAACTTGTTCTCCTTAGTTAACATATTTAATAGCTCTGATTTATGTTGAGTAATGATTGTATACGTCTTATTTATTTCTACCTCCAGTCTATATTTTACATGTAACCATGAGGATGGTTAATTAAATTGGCTACAACATTATATATTGTATTTCCCAACATGTCTATGGTATCATCTTACATAACCTATTATCAGGATGATTTATTGATATATATGTAGATATTAACGGATTAATGATGGTCATGATTAAATAAGGTTTCAATATAAAACTTTTATGAAGATATCCATTTCATATTTTTAATAAAACATTATTTAACTAATCCCTTGAATTTTTATAACCTGATGGATCCTAGAAAAATAAAATTTACTGCACTGTTAAGTGGTTATATTGTTTTAATAGGGTTATATTGAGAAACCAATAAATTATTTTTTTTAATATCTTCTCAATGGAGAAAAATTTAATCAACCATTATGATTGTGTAAATATTGATTAACCTTGTGAGAATTTATTATAAATACTGGTTTTGAAATGTACTAAACCAGATTGAGAATTGAAAAAAATTATGGTATATTAAATCATTATAAATTTTTATTTTTTTGGGAAATTATAGTTGGGTTAGACAAAATTATAAAAAGAAACTTATCATCTATTTTTTGTTATAAATTATAATGGAATTTTATTTAATATATCCTTTAATGTGACTCTTTTGAAATGATAATAGATGAATAATGAATGTTTTTAATGTTAAATCCTTAAATAATTGGATTTATTTTGAGGAATTATATTTTTAGCTCAATCTAATGTATGTTTAGTGGGACCTATACGGGCCTGTGTGTTTTCAAAATGAATTTTGATTTTGATTTTTCCAATAAAATGATTGTAAAAGGAAAAATGTTAATTTTCCCATAGAATAGGACCTTATATAATTTTTTTAAATTCAATTTTTGTCCTTATAAAGGGTTTTTACCATCGGAGAAAAGTGTAGGGAAAATTTGAGACGTTAAAATGATAGTAGAATTATTAAAATTTAAAAATAAACAAATTAAATATTAATTTATTCATGTAAGTTAACTAGGCCATATATTTGGAATGGAGCATCTTATTTTGAATCCACCTCTTCCATTAAGTCTATAATGGGATGTTTTTAAAAGGAGGGTAATAAACTTAGTTCGGGTATCGGGCTTGGCTACCCCCTTCTTTCACTTTTATTTTGTTTCTTTTCATTTCCTTATTTTTTTAATTTCTTTTCTTTTTCCTCATTTACTTCTCTCTTAATCCCATGGGAACCTCCTATGTTTCTTGACTAAGATATGGAATTGGGAGATGGATAATGATAAAGAGAAACAGAGAAAAATGTGTACTGTCATAAAGCTCTCAATGTGTTGGATCGATGTGCGGTAACTGTGGACTGAACATTTTAGTTAAAATTCAGCGGTCTCAACCCAAAGGTTGGTTATTTTTATGATTTTATGAAAGTCCCCTTAGATTCATTTTTACCAGTTTTTAAAACCCTATATTTATTTCTTATGGCCACTTATGGCCTGATCTGGTGATTTGGGGCTGAAAAGAGTTTGTTTTGGGCATTTAAGTGTTTTTTCAATCAGAAAAAATTGTCTATAAAGCATGTGGTTCAATGTGAAACATTGTGTGTTCTTTCCATTTTGGAAAGTTGTTGTTTTTTTTTCAAATTATTTAATAGGGTGTAAAGATAGTTTAATGTGACTCTATCGTGTAGAAAATTATGTGGCTAGGGATGTATGTGTTAGAGCACATGACCCTATAGGGTACACAACCGAACACTGTGTGGGTAACATGCCATGTATATGTACATGTATTAGCGAATAAAACTCTCAATCCATTTGAGGGACATGGTCTAGTACCCAATGTAGGGTACACGTCATATACCTATCATACTCTTTGTGTACCCATGGGCACATAGCGTGTACATCCACATCATAACCCTTCGTGGGTTTTACGTATATTTTTTTAATGGAGTCTCAATGGGGCCCAAGGTTAATCTATTCTTAGTATAGTTTCATGTATGTCACAATGGTTTGACATGATTTGTGTTTTGAGTTCCTGAGTGGTGTTTTAATCATTTTTTGGAATGTTTATGTTCTTCTTCTGATAAGTGTATCCAGTGTCTTCTAAGAGTGAGACCTAATCTATAATGATCAATGAGCTATCCCTTGTGACTAATCTGTTCATTGTTTTTCCTTGAGAACATCTCCCTTATGAGATATTTCCTTCTGGACTAAGAGATCAAGAGTTAAGTTGTTTCAATAATATTGTGTATCATTTCCCTACATATATGTATACCAAGAGGATCCCATGTATGATTCCTCTATCATCTTCTATACTGAGGATCCCCTGGGGGATTCCTTTTTTTTGAATTTTATCTAGGGATTCCTTTTAGAATACATCTAATAGTGTATCATTCTACGGATCCCATGTAGGATTCCATTACATTCTTATACAGTAATATATGGTCCCATGTAGGTCGACTTCACCTATGTGTTGTTTTGAGGATCCCATGTGGGGCGCTTCAGTCTTACTTACCGTTCAAGGTGTTGGGTCGGAAGAAAACACGGGAAGATGGCAAGAGGGGGGGTGAATTGCCTTTTAAAAAATTGATTAACAAATTAAAAATCAAAGTAAAGTGCAGCGGAAATAAAGAGGAAAGACACACAAAAATGATAACGGAGTTCGGCCAAAAACCCGGCCTACGTCTCCGCTCCAAACTCAACCGTTGAGAGATTCCTACCGCTTTCTTTTCAATGGTTTTAGCAAGAACCCCACTAGGCTTTGAGGTAGCACTAGGACCTATTACAGCTTGCTTTTATTGGTTTAGCAAGAACCCACTTGCTTTTGATGGTTTAGAAAGAACCCACTATCCTTCTTACAGGTGAAGGATAGCTCACCTATGACACAAGCCTTTTAAAAAGGAAAGGCTTGAAGAAACCTCTTCACACCTTAGTGGTGATGTGAAACCCAAAAGAAAGGGAGGATGAGAAAAGTTTGGGGTTTGTAGGCACAAACCCAATTTTAAGCTCAAAATAAATAAAGAATGAAAAACCGTAATGGAGGAAGTCTTGGGCGCCTTTGATTGATTGGAGATGTTGAAGGCCGCTTCCAAGCTTCTTTGAAGGAGCTCCTTGGATGTGGAAGTTGTTGGAGCTATTGGGGTTCCCTGGGAGGAAGTCGCCGGAGGTTGGCCGATTGATGTAAAATATGTCCGTAGGCTTCCGTATAGTTCTGGTTGGTGTCTGGGGCTTCCTTGGCCTTTATTTATTGGCATGGAACCCTAGGGGAGGCTTCGGAGCCGTTGGAGAGGTCTTCGGAGCCGTTGGAGGCCAAAAGAGAGTTGACTGGTCAAAGCCAACGGCTAGTTTGACTGGGCTACCGGCTGGCCGGTGAAGGGCCACCGGCTGGCCGGTGCCTTGGCAGAGGAGAAGAGCTTCTGCCCAGGCCGCACCGGCTGACCGGTGACAGAGCCACCGGCTGGCCGGTGGTGAGGCAGTAGCCTTCACTATTGGGGATGGTTGCCACCGGCTGGCCGGTGCTGAGGCCACCGGTTGGCCGGTGGTGAGTCAGTAGCTACCCCTTGAGTCTGGGTGCCACCGGCTGGCCGGTGGTGAAGCCACCGGTTGGCCGGTGGACTGAAATTCAGTCCACTTCGCCAGCTTTCTTGGGCCAATCCTTTGGCAATATTTTGCCTATCATCCACAACACTTAAAAACAATGTTAGACAAATATGAAAGTGATTGTGATCATGAAAATCAAAGAGTGTGGGGTACAACAATCTCCCCCTATTTTGATGATCACAATCACTTATCTAAGCAATGTAAGAGCTTTAAATGAAAGGCATGCTTTAAATGATAAATTGAAAATAAATACTAAGCATGAGTGAAAAGATTCTCCCCCAATCAATCAAGAAATTTCTCCCCCTTTGTGATTATCAAAATAGAATGGGGCATAAAACTTGATTGAGGGAGAAGATTTGAAAAACAAGATTGAGATTTGAAAATCAATTGAAATTTTTGAAATTGAAATGAGAATTTGAATAACAGTTTGAATTGAATGTTTTGAATTAAAAACAAATTGAATTTTGAAATTTGAAACCAAGAGTTGAAATTGAAAGTTGGAATCGAAAATTTTGAAATTGAAGAGGGCTTAAACGATCCTAACTCCCCCTAAATAAAAACAACAAGTCACTGGGGAGAGGAAATAAATTTTGGCCCAGAGAGACTCGCAAGAAGGGATTTTTCAATCCACACTTGTCTCATAGCGGGTCTTCTCCTATAGAATTCATCGGAATAGAAAATACTTTTGGGTTGACCATACCGGGCGTTTTTACAATTACATTCATAAATGAGGTGCCCGGGTTTTTTACAATAGTTGCAAAATTTAAAATCGGATCTCCCCCTTACAAAAATAGTGGGTGCCTGGGAGGAGGAAGCTTGGTTGGTGTAACCAAGTCCATTGGTGGTTCTAGATATTCGTTGGGAACCCAGGAGATTGTTCAAATTTTGTTCCCCTTGGGTTAACTTAGCTAGGGTCTCCCTTAGGTCTTTAATGGTTGATTCCATGGAATCAACATTTGGAAAATTTTGGATTTTAAGGGTGAGTTCCTCCTTCTCTTTGAGAAGTTGGTCTTTTTCGGAGGAATGTTTTTTGAAATTCTTTTTCAAAGAAACAAATTTTGAAGAAAGCTCATGAAAACCATTTTCTAATTGGTCTCTAGCGTGTTGGAGTTCTTCATAGGATAAATGATTGAAAGAATTTGAATTTGAAGAAAAAGAGGATGAGGAGTCGGAAAAAGTTACCTCATGAAATGCCATTAGGCATTTTGTACCTTGGTCGCTCGAGGTGGAGGAGGATGATGATGAAGAGGAGGTGTCACTCCATGTCGCCTTAAGGACCTTTTTCTTCCCTTTTTCCTTTTGCGTGGCCCGTTTCTTGTTGAGTGGGCAATCGGGCTTGTAATGGCACTTTTCGCCGCACCCGTAGCATTTTACCTTGAGCTCGGATCTTGCAGTGGGTTCTTGCCTTCGCGCCTTGCGAGATTTTTTCTTCTTGTGCTTCTTCATGAATTTTTGCATTTGGCGGGCGAGATTCTCCATTTCCGAGTCGCCGCTTGATGATGAAGAAGATGAAGATGATGATGATGAGGAGGAGCTTACTTCTTTTTGTACCTTGAGGGCGATGTTCTTTGGTGTCTTGATTGGTGTGCCCTCCTTTTGAGCTTGCCTCCTCATCGTGATCTCATAAGTCATGAGAGATCCGATGAGCTCCTCTACCGGCATATTTTTGACGTCCTTAGCTTCTTGGATCGCTGTCACCATTGGTGCCCATGAGCTCGGAAGGACCCATAAGATCTTTTTGACCATCGTTTCTGCAGAAATATTATCTCCAAGAGATTTTCTACCATTGCACACGTCAGTAAAACGGGTAAACATTTCAGAAATTGTTTCATTTGGGTGCATAGAGAATGACTCAAAATCCTGACGGTACATGTCCAATCGAGTGTCCTTGACTTTGTTGGTCCCCTCATGGGTAACCTCCAAAAGTTTCCAGATTTCATGTGCGGAGGTGCATGTGGAAACTCGATTGAACTCATTTCGGTCAAGGCCGCAATGAAGAGCATTCATGGCTTTGCCATCAAGCTCGAAATTTCTAATGTCGGCTTGGGTCCATTTGGATTCGTCGGGAGAGGAGAGGGTGTAACCTTGCATGACAATTTTATAAATGGGATATCCTATACTTCTAAGAAAAGTGGTCATGCGGGTTTTCCAATAATTATAGTCGGACCCATCAAAAAATGGAGCCCGACCCAAAGAGAGGCCCTCAGGGGCGAAAGAGGTTGATGCCATCTTAATGGATATTAAATTTGAAACCGGGTTAGGGTATTACTAAAATTTCCCTCTGATACCAATTGTTGGGTTGGAAGAAAACACGGGAAGATGGCAATATGGGGGGTGAATTGCCTTTTAAAAAATTGATTAACAAATTAAAAATCAAAGTAAAGTGCAGTGGAAATAAAGAGGCAAGACACACAAAAATGATAACGGAGTTCGGCCAAAAACCCGGCCTACGTCTCCGCTCCCAACTCAACCGTTGAGAGATTCCTACCGCTTGCTTTTCAATGGTTTTAGCAAGAAACCCACTAGGCTTTGAGGTAGCACTAGGATCTATTACAGCTTGCTTTTATTGGTTTAGCAAGAACCCACTTGCTTTTGATGGTTTAGCAAGAACCCACTATCCTTCTTACAGGTGAAGGATAGCTCACCTATGACACAAGCCTTTTAAAAAGGAAAGGCTTGAAGAAACCTCTTCACACCTTAGTGGTGATGTGAAACCCAAAAGAAAGGGAGGATGAGAAAAGTTTGGGGTTTGTAGGCACAAACCCAATTTTAAGCTCAAAATAAATAAAGAATGAAAAACTGTAATGGAGGAAGTCTTGGGCGCCTTTGATTGATTGGAGATGTTGAAGGCCGCTTTCAAGCTTCTTTGAAGGAGCTCCTTGGATGTGGAAGTTGTTGGAGCTATTGGGGTTCCCTTGGAGGAAGTCGCCGGAGGTTGGCCGATTGATGTAAAATATGTCCGTAGGCTTCCGTATAGTTCCGGTTGGTGTCCGGGGCTTCCTTGGCCTTTATTTATAGGCATGGAACCCTAGGGGAGGCTTCGGAGCCGTTGGAGAGGTCTTCGGAGCCGTTGGAGTCCAAAAGAGAGTTGACTGGTCAAAGCCAACGGCTAGTTTGACTGGGCTACCGGCTGGCCGGTGAAGGGCCACCGGCTGGCCGGTGCCTTGGCAGAGGAGAAGAGCTTCTGCCCAGGCCGCACCGGATGACCGGTGACAGAGCCACCGGCTGGCCGGTGGTGAGGCAGTAGCCTTCACTATTGGGGCTGGTTGCCACCGGCTGGCCGGTGCTGAGGCCACCGGTCGGCCGGTGGTGAGTCAGTAGCTACCCCTTGAGTCTGGGTGCCACCGGCTGGCCGGTGGTGAAGCCACCGGTTGGCCGGTGGACTGAAATTCAGTCCACTTCGCCAGCTTTCTTGGGCCAATCCTTTGGCAATATTTTGCCTATCATCCACAACACTTAAAAACAATGTTAGACAAATATGAAAGTCATTGTGATCATGAAAATCAAAGAGTGTGGGGTACAACACAAGGTTCCTGTGTTGAATTCTTCATGTTACCTTTTTAGCTAAAGATCCCAAGTAGGATACATTTTCTTGTCTATATACCTCATGAATCCCAACATGGATTCCTTTCAGTGTTTAACTTGAGGGACCCAGTTGGTGACCCATTGTTTGGCTGACCCTGAGCTTGTACGTTGGGTTTCGGTACAGATGGTGGCAGATGTCACCTTAAAATCCATAACTAACTTGTATTCCCATAAGGATATGGAAATATTGTCAATTTTATAATTACATAGACCATCACTCTTTTATTTATCTTCACATGGTTTATGTTGATACAATGATGATTATTAGGGGTGCTTAAACGTTGGTGCATGTTGCACCTAACGTGAGACATCTTTCTTTCATTTGGGATTCATGGACGTTCTTCCAGGGATTCATCTTATTTGATGGGAATCCCAGATATTCTTTCTCCAGATTTGGCTCTTGAGAAATGTTTTTTTATTGTTTTTATGAATACTCATAGGTACTACCAGGGATATAGTTGTTGTGCCTGTTTATTTAACAATTATATTATTGGATTTTCCATAGGTGTGTTGTGGAATCTATATTTCGAGACTAATAAAATGATATGTAGGCATGGAATCCTTAGTAATTGTACTCGTGGATTATTCATCTCTCTCGAGTGATTATGATGAGTTCACTCTACTCTATTTTATATGTGTTAAGGATGATTATTCTCTCCTAGATCTGATTATACGCAGGGATGATTACATTATCATGGTGGATAAGGGTGATTACCCTCTCCCTGATCGGTTAATTGACCACGGAGTTGAGTATAGAATCTCACATCATTGGATACTCGGAATGATTATACACTTTTATATGATAGGTATGATTATTCTCTTCCTTATTAGAGACTACAACACTGAGTATGGAATCTCATTAGTGAGTTCTCCTTATAGGTTATACCACAAGTTGTTATCTATGTTTTGAATGCTGGGACCTCCTATGGATGGATGCCTCGAGTAGATACATTGAACTGGATTTAAACGGCCTTGGAATCATTCTCAGTTAAAATTTACAGGACATCATGTTGTACTTATTATGAATCATTGTTACAATGATTGGAGGCAAGTATAGGTGAAACTAGGTTTAGGATGAGTTCCCCCTACGGTGGCATAAATTGCATAAATACATTTCTCGCATTGGTAAAAGAAGTAATATGTTAATTAGGATTAATGAAAAATATAATTACAAAATGATAAACTACTTGATTGGTATGAAATCCAATCAATTCCCTTGTAAATGATGTCCATGAAATCTGGATTTCAAACCCATTGATCAAATGCTGAATTGTTTTAAGTTATTCCATAGACCTTACTCATGAATATTTATGACTATGTATATATGTATAGGTATGGGACTACTCATATATAAGTATATATATATATATATGGAAATACAAGGGGAAACATCCCCATTTAATCGAGATTAAATACTTAAGGATTGATAGTGACTTGACGCTTATTGGTTTTACATACCCTTTCAATTGTGTCTCGATTCAGCTAAGCATGTTTCTATTGAATACACTTATTGAATCTTATATTATTTGATCCTCATATATGTGGAACACTGATATTATTTACCACCCCTACACAAGAACCTTGGTGGATGTGCAGAACATATATTTGATTTCAGGTTGAGGAAATTTTTCATGGAGGATTGGGCTGACACCTAGAGTTTTATAATTGAGCAGAGCTGGTCATGTGGGTTCTTTTGATCAGGTCATTGCAGCCCCACAGTCTCTTGAGACTGAGTACATGGTATATATTTGAATTAGTTTTGGATACCTATACATTAATCTTGGTTAATTTGTTATACAAAGATTCCAGATCAGTGTAATGTCACGACACTAGTTACCCATAGCCAGTTCATTATTACAAAACTTTGACAAGATCAGAAGGGATCAAATTCCAAAACACTGATCAGTTTAATCTCATTGTAAGTACTAGATACAAAAAATAAGTTTTACATCACATTATATAATAAAAAAATAGAAACATTATGTCTCCTTTTAACACAATCATCTCCCTTTGACTATCCCTATAGGTCAGTAATAATATACTTTTTCACATCCTCAGAAACATACATAGAAAGGGTTCAGCTCAGGTTCTCAGTAAAGATAACAATATAGAAGAAAATTTCATAAATAAGCATAAACATTTAATGTAATTTATAAGACTAAAACACAATCCATATAAACATAATCTTCAGCATAAAATAGAAATGGTAAATCAAATAATACAATTTACTTATTCACATGGATATTCTACTAGTCAAATAATCACATGTAATATCAATATCCAATTTCATTAAGATGGAATGCATAATGTCAGTCATCATAACCAAAAATTCAAGGCCTAGTTCCAAGACTACAAATTATATTTTTGTCATGGACTTGTTCCAAGACAGTAGTTTTTCTCATGATACCTACTTAAGTATTGAGGAGCTATAGCAGGCTCCACCCGACACTTAATGAGTCCAATGCATTCTTCATATGAAAATATTGAGACATAAAATAAGCATTCGTATTAAAACTATGATAAGAAATGTCAATAATTTAACCGTAAACTATGAATGGTATAAAAATATCACATCCATAGTCATAAATATCAAAAAACCTTCAATACTATATGGAATATTGTATCATAATAAATCAACTTCAAACAATCATAAAATCCAATAAAAAATTTTCGGATAGATAAATCAAAACTATTTGAGATAAATATCTCTTTATATTTTGAAATCATTTAAAAGTCATGAAATTTTAAAAGACAACATTTATTTTCAAAATATTCTTATAAGATTGTCAGGGAGGATTTTATGGTATTATAATGGTGGAAAATAGTTTCACCCACTATATAAGATAAAAAACATTTTTCCTTATTTTTATCGAAAAGGTAATAAAGGACCTTGTTTGGAAAACGATGGAAATATACCTTTATAAAAATATTATAAAAAGTCAAAAAAGAGTATAAATAAATTTAACCCATAGTCTAGGAAATTTAAAAAAATTTGGAAATATATTTTTAAGAATCACGGATGTGGATGATAACGATGTCCCAGAAGATACTCATGTATAAAAAACAATGGATAATAAATAGATTGTAGAATTTACCATTACCTTATACATTTCCCTGATCAAGGGTATGTTAACCACTTTTATAATTTTTAAATAATTGATATTAAATTATACATGAACCACATACATAAATATGATATCATATATGATCTTCTAATATTTATTTGTTAATAATATTTCAATGGTATCATTGTTTCGGGTGTTAACTGATTTGTTTTACTTTATATGATTGGTTACATAAGCCATGTTTTTGATGGATCAGATGTATTTTATTCCTATCCAAAAAATATATTTAGTTCTTAAACATTATTTTTAATCAAAAAATAAAATTATTCTTGAATGGTTATGATGGGGAAGGAATTTCATTGCGTTCATGGAGACGGTAATTCGTACGTACGCACGAGCGACATTAACATTATATTGGTGGTGAAATCATATTTAATTGAATGGTATATCATATATAAATAATCCTCAACATGTTATAATTTTTATTTAAATTAGTTATACTCATTATTATACCCATCCAAATAATTATGTGTTTGAATAAAAAACTACACCATGATGTGGAGACAGTAATCCGTACGTACGCATGTCTGGTGGTTTTCATTCATAATATGGATAGAATAATAAAAATTGTTGTACTATATTTTTAATTATATCACAATTTGTATAATTAATAGTGTTAATATTTTGGTTTGGAAACAACAAAGAAAGAGGAAGTGGAAGAAGAAAAGATCTTTTAAAGACGTGCTGAAATTATTACCTCTTCTTCGGGTGTTTCTTTTTGAGTTAATCAAAAGGGCTCCATTGATTGGTTTTCTGATCAAATTAAGGCCTCTATGTCTAATTTATGGTAGTTGGTAGAATATTTGAGTAGGTTTGGGATGATCCAAATTGCTTTGGATGTGCTATTTTGAGAGTATGGGAACAACCCTTTTATAAGAGTGGTGAGGTTCACTTTATGAAATGCATGCAATATTATATTATTATACAATGATATTTGGTTTGTAATGGCTCAAAATGATTAATTTTGAGGATAAGGTTGGTATGGGTCAAAAAATTCTCAACCCAAATATTTTAGATAGGTTTAGGTAACCATATTAAAATCATCTTTTAGATTTAACTCTTAGATAAATAGTTTATGTTTTACCATGTATTCAAGTATTCTTACAATAAATGGTTAATTAACATACTATAAAAACACAAGAGAACCCAAAGGGGTTCAGTATTGATATATAAAACCTTATCTAAGTCCTTTGTATGATCATTATATTTTTTTAAATATTATATCAATTAATAATATTGTATTTGTTTTGAAAACTCATTTATGTCAATTTTGACACTATTTGGTATTTTATTTTTCTGAAAGTCATAAAAAATTTATCACTTCAAAAAATATATTTTAATCAGCCCTATCATGTAATATTAACCTATAAAATTAGTGTAAATTTTCAGAAGACTTAATTTTCATTTATTTTGATATTGATAATATCAATTATTTTAATCCTTCATTAATAAGGTAATCAGTGCATCATCATTGTTTCATAAATAAATTTTATTATTTAATGTCTAAAAATTATAAATAAAATAAAAATATGTATAAAATATTTTTATATTTCTAATGAATATTTATAGTAAAATTTATCTCGTTTGTAACCATATACTAAAAATGGATTAGTTATTAAACATTAAATTTAATACTTTTAACTATTCTTTAAATAAAATAATAATAAATCCCTTACTATTTTCCAAGTAAACTAAAAGGATCATATTTCATTCCTAAGGTTTATTTTGGTCAAAATAAACTTATCAAATAGAATTACTACATATGTCAGGGTAATTATAATATCATTTTTTCCCTTTAATTACCCTATTTACATTTAACTTTGTTAAATAAATGTCAAAAGATATTATTCACTAAAAAAATATTCATCTTATTGAACAAAATTTTTACTTACTGATGTCAATCATGTCTCTCGGATTTTTGAAATTCAATTCACAGAAGTGGTAAAATTA
The DNA here is from genome assembly GCA_963277665.1 of Viscum album. Classification (NCBI taxonomy): domain Eukaryota; kingdom Viridiplantae; phylum Streptophyta; class Magnoliopsida; order Santalales; family Viscaceae; genus Viscum; species Viscum album. Next base: position 523,943,963 of record OY728160.1, read on the forward strand.
GGTTTTTTGCAAATTTAAAAATGTGCGTAGAAGGTGGGTAAAAGACTGTAAAATGTTTAATAAAATTATATATATATATATTACTATTATAAAATGACACCAATGAATTACATTGAACATATATAGGTATTATGTATCTATTTTGACCTTATATAAATTTAAATAAAATAACTAATTATTTAAATAAAAATTCGGTTTTAAACAACAACACAATGTTTTTTACTATTCATTAAAAATTGATTGTTTTCTGAAAATTACCAAATATCCACTCTAAGTTAATTTTGATATTATGAATCCAAAAATTAAGTCCAATTTGAAAAATAATATTTATTAAATTTCAAAATTTTTGTATTACTATTTATAATGAATATTTTGATTGGTCGTGGTGTGTTAGAACTTGATGTTTCGTACAACACAAGGTATTGTATTTTGAAAAAATAAGTGTATCATTGAAGCTTGTGGTGTTACATTCTTATATCCTTTATATAATTTCAACCTTGAAATTTCTAGAATATACAGCATAAAAATATTCTGGTGGTTCTTCATCATATGTTCCTTAGGTTCCCATGTTGCCTCTTCCATATTATGGTTTCTCCAAAGAACATTAACCAGACGAGTCATCCAGTTTCTCAGTACATGTTCTCTGGTATTAATAATCTTGAAAAGCTCTTCATAATAAGATAGATCGGGTTCCAGTGCTATTTCTTCTTAGGTGAGTACATGTGTTGATTCAGGCATGTATTTTCTTAACAGCGATACGTGGAACACATCATGAACTTTGGAGAGACTATGAGGAATTAACAAACGATAAGCAACAACTCCAATTCGTTCTAGAATTTCGAAAGGTCTGATATACCTTGGACTTAATTTACCATTCCTACTGAAATATATAACAACCATCCATGGTGATACCTTCAATAAAATATGATCTCCTACTTGAAATTCCAAATCCTTCTTTCAATTATCATCATAGCTATTTTTCCTACTTTGAACTACTTTTATGTGGGTTTAGATAATAGTAAATGTTTCCATTATTTCCCCAACATGTTTTGGGCCTATGAGTTTTCTTTCACCATCATCATCCCAACAAGTTAGTGTGCAACATCACTCTCTATAAAATGTTTTCTATGGTTTCATCTAAATACTTGATTGAAAGATACTATTATTGGAAATTCTACTAGAGGTAAATATTGATCCCACATAAATAGAAAGTCATGTGACCAAGATCTCAACATGTCTTCTATGGTTTTAATTGTCTATTCGGAATGTCTATCAGGTTGCGGGTGGTAGGCAGTTCTCAAATGAATTTCAATATCTTTTCCATTCTGAAGACTTAACAAAAATCATGATGTAAAATAAGGGTAATGTTCAGAAACAATCAATAGGTGTACACCATGATGTCTTAAAACTTTCTTAGTATATAGTCTTGAAAAATTTTCAAGTGGAAAATCTTCTCTTATAGTAAGAAAATGTTTGGTCTTAGTAAGATGATCAACAATGTCCCATATTGCATGATTCCTTATGGGAGTCTTAGGAAGCCCCATGACATCGTACATCGTAATATCATCCCATTTCCACTCAGGTATGGGAATAGGTTCCATTACTCTTCCAATATGTTTTCTTCCATCCTTGACCTATTGAAAAACCATTCATATTGACAGATAATCACCAATATCCCTCTTCATGTTGTCCCACAAAAAATGTTCCTTGAAATTTTAATACATCTTAGAGCTGCCAAGGTGTATATAGAATTTGGAGCTATAAATAGCATCTAATAATTCCTTTTTTTGATCAGGTATATCAGGAACACAAAATATTTTCCCATATTTAAAAATTCCATCTTCACATATGAAGTCAATCTATCTCTGACAACTCATAGCTTTAATTTTTTTTGAAACACCTCATCATCATTCTGAGAAATTTTTGTCATTTCTAGTAATGTTTTATAGGAAACCATTTGAGAAATTATTTATGATTCAGCTTCCATAATTATTCTCATATCCAACTTTACTAGATCCATGAACAAAGTATCCCTTTAAACTCATATCTTGTTCAAAAATTCATGATCATTTCTGCTAAAGCTTCTTCCACCTTATTTACCTTCCCCAGGTGGTAGTGTATATTTCAATAATAATCTTTGAGTGGTTCAAGCAATCATCATTGTCTCATGTTGAGTTCTTTTTTGGAGAAAATATACATCAAATTCTTATGATTGATATATATCTCACATTTTTCACCATAGAGATAGTGTCTCTATATAATCAAAGCAAAGATTACAGTTGCTAACTCAAAATCATGAGTGGGGTTATTTTTTTCATGAATTTGTAGATGTTGTGATGCATAGGCAATAACCTTATCATTTTGCATAATGATAGAACCATGTCCTTTCTTTGATAAATCACTATAAATAATAAACCCATAATTCCCCAATACTATAGTCAATATTGGATCATTGAATAATATTATCTTCAGTTCTTCTGAATAGTCTTCACACTCTTTTTTCTAAACAAGTTTAACCCCTTTACGTGTGATATTTGTTAATGGGTTTTCCAATTGGGAAAACTTTAGCATGAAATGTCTATAATGACCTGCAAAAGGAATGAAACTGCACACCATAGTTATACTCGTCGGTTTTTTCCATTCTTGGATTGCCTTGGTCTTTAAATAATCGACAGAGATTCCATCCTTAGAGACAATATGTCCAAGAAAAGAAATTTCCTGATGCCAGAATTCACACTTGCTAAACATCCCATATAATTCATTACTTTTGAAGGTTTTCAGAATAGTGCATAACTGATTTTCATGATCTTCATAGCTTATTTAGTATACCAAGATATAATCCATAAATACCACTAAAAATTAAACAAGATATTCATTGAAAACTCTATTCATTAGATTCATGAAACCAGAGGGTGCATTAGTAAGTTGAAAAGGAATTACTATAAACACATAATTTGTACACCTGGTATGAAATGTTATTTCAGAATGCCTTCCTTCTTCACACAAAACTAATGATATCCAGGTCGAAGGTCAATCTTTGAAAATTATTGAGCTCCATGAAGTTGATCGAATAAATCATCAATGCGAGGAAGGGGATACGTGTTCATTATTGATATAGTATTTATATCCCTGTAGTCAATTCACAACCTCATAGACTAATCTTTATTCTTAAAAAATATGGGCTCTACATAGATAAACACTAGGGTGAATAAATCATTTATTGCTCAATTCCTCTAGTTGTTCATTTAGTTCAATTAATTCCACAGTGGCCATTCTATAAGGGTTCTTCAATATGGGCCTTGAACCATGAATTAAATCAATGGATAAGTCAATTTCTCATTCTAGAGGATGTCTAGGAAAATACTCTGGAAACACATGAACATAGTATTGTACAATAGGTAACACTTCTATTCAAACATTCTTTTCCTCAGCCATAGTTATTTAATTCTCATCTACACCAATAATTTCATTTAGTAGATTTACTGTGGGTAGACCTCAATAAAAATCATGTGGTTACATTTCTTCTCTAAAGATAAGTTACTCTTTATCATCATCAAAAATTGTAACCTAAATCTTCATATAATAAATTTCTAACATCATGGTTCGAAATCCAATCCATACTGAGGATTACATCAAATTAAATCATGGTTATGATGATGAGATCAGATTTTAAATAACATTTATATTCCCTAATGGGGACATATTCCCAAAACATTGTTGAAATGATACATCTCTTAGGATTTTCAAATGACAACTTCCATGTTAAATAAAATTGGAAGTATCTAATTTTATTTGAAAACTTGGAAGATATGAAACAATGTGATGATCCAAAATCAAAACAAATCATTGTATAAACTTGATGAAACCATAAAATTACCTACCACAACGTCAGTCGGAGATTCAACCTCTATAGTAGTGATCACATAAGCTTGTTCTTTCTCCCTTGACTATTTCTGAGGTATGATTCCTTAGAAATTAAGTCATTAATTTTCATAATTCCCCATTTCTCTACAATTTTATAATTCAACATTGACAGCCTCTTTCATTCCCTTACAAACATGTGAGTGGTGGCCTTTTTCACCACACTTGTAACATAATCCCAATCCCGTCATGAATTTACCAGGGTGTTTCATCCCACATTTATCGTAGGATGGAAATTCAACATATCCCTTATTTTCGTTATTTCCATTTCCAAAGTGTTCATCAAATCACTTCTTCTCTTACATTGATTTAAATTCCAATGACGTATAGAATTCATTTTCCGTCTTGATAGCAAATGAGATAGTATTTTTATATGATGATAAGTATGGTGAGACTAATACTCGATGGGAGAATGGTTTTAACCCATCAAATGATTGATCAATATTACTCATTGGGTTATGTTTATAATCTAGTGCATACCTTGAAAGCCTTTTAAATTTAGCCTCATACATTGTGATATTTTCATCCTCCTTTTTCCCCAGACTCAAAAATTGTCATTCCATATCTTCTTGATGGTCATGAGGAAAGTATTTTTATATGAAATTCTCTTTAAACTCCCTTTATTCCATATTTTTTTCTTCTTCATCTTCCTTTGTGTTTTGAAAACTCCACTAATATGAATCTACCATGAGGCGATTAACTTCCAGGAAAACATTTTCCATTTTCCTACTCCCTAGAGCATGAAATATTTTCTCAAAGAACTTCTCCACTTCTCATCTAAAAATTTATTTCTAGTCCCATATATTATTTGTGGTTGTTGTCTCATAATGTGGTCTAACATTCGTCCTTTGTGTTGTAGATCAGGGTGCTCCGTATGGGTAAGGTTATTATTCATAACCTGAGTGAGTTGTCCTCGTATGGTGATAAGTTGATCAACACCAGTTGCATCACTAGATCAACTATAATTATCTTGATTTGGAGGTAAATATCTATATGTATTATTTACATTGATATGGTTTCCATTCCTTCCAATATGAAAATACATTATATTTTTTTATTAATGACAATACATAATTCCAAACTTGTAAAACACTTAACATAAATAGAACAGTTTATGGATATAATACATAATCATAAAAATGTTTTCATTGAGGAAGTATTTACCCATAAATCCTTTATAATGGTTTGCAAAGAAATTTTGAATTATCATATTCATATCCCACAAGATTTTTGTAACCAAGAGTGAAACAAAGCCCATTGTCATGTACTAGGATAAACTAGGTCAAGCCTGAAACTCCTTGTTATAGTTTTCACTCCTAGGTACATTTGTGCCAGAGCCACCTCTAGTTTCTCGTATCTAGAAAGGGATGTAATTCTTAGAAAACTCAAAAAATATCTACATTACCCAAATTATAGTTTGTTCTTCTATGATAATCCATAAAGTCTGTCTTAGGGTAATGTTCTATAATCATAGTTTTTCTAAATCTAGATTCCAACGCATGTACTAAACATATTATGATTCCATCTACAACTCCTCGACCGTAGTTAACTAGTGTCGGTGCATTATTACATAACATTGGAATGATCACAATGGATCAAATCCTGAAAGACCTATTAGTTTAGTAGCCTTTAAATACTAGATAAAAACCTAAGTTTTACATTACATTATTAATAGAAAACAACAAAATTGTGTGTCATTTTAACACATTCATAACCATTAGACGATCCTTGTAGGTCAGTCATAACATACTTCTCCACATCCTAGGAAAAATAAAACATAGAAGGTGGTGAGCTCATGTGCTAAGTAAAGATAACAATATAGCAGAAATATTCATAAATAAGAATAAACATTTAAGGTAGTGTATAAGACTAAAACAAAACACTTTTAAACATAATATTCAGTATAATATATCCATGATATATCAAATAATAGCATTTAATTATTCACATGTGAATTCTACTAGTAGTATAATCACATTTAATATCAATAGCAAATTAAAAAATTATGTAATGCATAATGTCAGAAATTAAAACCACATAGTCGAGGCCTCATTCTGAGACTACAAATAAGATACTCTCAATGCCTTGTGCCAAACCACTAGTTTGTCTCGTGATACCTAACGATTCATCAAGGATCTATAGCGGGCTCCACCTGTCACTTAATAAGTCTAATGCATTCCTCATATGAACAGGATGAAACATAACATAAATATTATTATTAAAAATAGCATACGAGATATCAATACTTTAACCATAAACCAGGAATTTTATAAAAATAGAACATCCACGATCAGTCTTATTACAAAAACATCAATACAATATGGAAGATTTTATCATAATATATCATCTTCAATCAAACATAAAATTCAACAAAGGATGTTGAAATTGAGGAAATCAAAACTATTAGAGAGAAATTTATCTTTATATTTTGAAATAAATTAAAAGTAATGTAATTTTAAATAAATTAATTAATTTTTAAAAAAAATTATAAGCTTGTAAGGGAGGCTTCGAAGGTGTTATAATAGTAGATAATAGATGCACATGCTCTATAAGTTAGAAAAACATTCTTTCCATAATTTTGTTGAAAATGTAGTAAATGAACTTGTTTGGAAAATGACAGAAATATTCCTTTATAAAAATCTTATAAAAATTAAAAAAATGGTATAAATGACTTTAAACCATAGTTTAGGAAATATTAAAAATGTTTGGAAATACATTTTTATGAAACAAGGATGCGGATGATATAGAGGTTGTAGTAGATAGTCATGTATAAACCACCTTAGATATTGAGTAGATTATAGAATTGAACCTTACCTTGTAATTTTCCTTGATCAGTGGTAAATTAACCACCTGTATAATAGTTAAATAATTTTTATTAAATTATACAAGAATCACATACATAAATATGATATCATATATGATCTTCTTAATATTGTTTTTTCAATAATATTTTAGTAGTATCATCGTTTCAGATGTTAACTGATTTGTTTTCCTTTATATACTATGTTACATAGGCCATGTTTGTTATGGATGGGATGTATTTTATTATTATCAAGAATTATATTATATTCTTAAAAAAATATTGAATCATAAAATGAAAATTATTCTTGAATGGTTATGATGGGGAATAAATTTCATCACGTTCGTAGAGACGGTAATCCGTACATACGCAAGAGAAAAAAATATTTTTCTACTTATGGTGAAATAATATGTAATTGGATGGAATATTGTATATATAGAATACATAAAATGTTATATTTATTATTATTACATTAGTTATAATCATTATTATACCTATCTAAATGATGATGTGTTTTAATAATAAACTACCCCACGACATGGAGACGGTAATCTGTAAGTACGCATGTCAGGTGACTTGTCATTCATAAGATGGATAGAATAATATATATGGTTTTACCATATTTATAATAACATCACAGTATGTATAAAGTACTAGAGTTATTATTTTGGTATGGATACAAAAAATAAATAGGAAGCGGAAAATGAAAAGAACTTTGAATGAGGTGGTGAAATTATTACCTCTTCTACAGGTGTTTCCTTTTGAGTTGATCAAAATGGATACTTATATTTTATTTATGATCAAATTAAGGACTCTATATAGAAGTTAGGGTATTTGGGAGGATATTTTCGTAGGGTTTTGCTAAGCCAAATGGCTTTGGAGCTGTGATTTTGAGAGAAGGGGAAGTACATTTTTATAAGAGAGGTGAGGGTCACCTTAGGAAAATATTGAAATATTATTTTATTATATAGTCAGATTGGGTTTATAAGGGATCCAAAACGATTTATTTAGAGGATAAGATGGGTATGCGTTGAAAACATCTGAACCAATAGGTTTTATATGGGTTTAGGTCACCATATTAACCATATATTTAAGAATTAACTCTTAGTTAAATAGTTTAACTTTTTCCATGTATTCTTGTAGAATTATAATAAATGGTTTACAAACATACCATAAAAAGTACAAGAGAATCCAAAGTGGTACATTATTGATATATGTATCCTTATATAAATCCCTTTTCTGAACCTTAGATTTTTAAGATTATTATATCAATTAATAATATAGTATTTTTTTAGAACCTCATTTAGTGCATTTTTTACACTATTCAGTATTTTGTTTTTGTTAAAGTCATATCAACTTTATCACTTAGAAAAAAAAATTAATTTATCAACCCTAAAATATAATATTAACCTAAAAATTAGTTTAATTCATATGAAGTCTCAATTTATATTTATTTTTATATTTGTAATATCAATTATTTTAATCATTCATTAATAAGTAAATTACTACGTCACCATTGTGTCATAAATAAATTTAAATATTCCATGTCCAAAATTTATAAAAAAATTCCATTATTTAGGAACTATTTTTAGATTTATAATTAATATTTATTGTCGAATTTATCTTATGTATACCTCTATATTGAAAATGGTTTAGATATTAAACATTGAATTTAACAATTTTTACTCTTTTTTAAGTAAAATAATAATAAATTCCTTAATCTAATCCAAGGGGAAAAAGGATCATATTTTATTCCTAATTTTGATTTAGTCCATATAAAATTTTATAATAGAATTATTACTTCTGTTAGGGTGATTATAATATCATTTTTTTCCATTAATTACCCTATTTACTTTTAACCGTCGTAAATAAAAGTCCAAAGTTACTATTCACCAAAAAAATATTTTCATCTTATTAAACCACATATTACTTAATAATGTCAACTGTGTCTCTCATATTTTTAAAATTCAATTCATGGAAGCTGTGAAATTATGTTTTAGGCAAATTTTCAAATGTGTCGAGAAAGTTGGTAAAAGACGGTAAAAAGTTCAATAAAATTTCATATATCTAATATTGTTATAAAATGACTCTAATGAATTACATTGAACATATATAGGTATTATATATCTATTTTTACCTAATATAAATTTTTATAAAATAACTAATTATTTAAATAAAATGACGGTTTTAAATAATAACGCATTGTTTTTCACTATTCATTAGGAATTGAATGTTTTCAGAAGAATACCAACAATTCACACTAAGATAATTTTGATATTATGAATCCAAAAATGAAGTCCATTTTGAAAAATAAATTTTTTAATAATTCAAAAAGTGGGTATTATTAATCATAATGGCTAGTTTGGTTGGTCGTGGTGTGTTAGAACTTTAAGTTGCGTACAACGCAAGATATTGTATTATTCAAAAAGAAGTGTACCATGTATTCATGGGGTGTTATAATCATCCTAATTTGCGACTTGTGTTCTATATGTGTAATTTTTGTTCTATATTCAATAATATTTTCATTTATTTTTACCACATGTTCTATTTCATCTTATTTACCACCTTCTTACTCTGTTTATTACTTATGTGTTTGATAAATAGCTCATTAAGTTGTTTTTTTACTATGATATGGGGAAACAGTCTTTCCACTCTCACACCCTTGAACATCACTATCAGTTAGTAACCATTGGCATACTAGGAGGCGTGCTTGAGTCCCCATAACCCATCACGTTGCAGCACCTTAGGGGCATCCAGGTCAGGAAAAAACAATGTGTTATTGGAGATTTTCCTTTCCAAGTATTTACTATTTGGTGTATTGTTTTATAAGTATTAAGAATGTGTCAGATCCTATGATGTACATAGAACTTGAGAGATGAGAACACATATAATGGTATGAATTCTTGGTTTCCAAGGATATGGGATTGTTGTTCTGATCTACGAAGTTATAGCTGTATATGATATTAATATTGAAATATACACAAGTTGTGTCAATTTTATGATATATTATGGATCTATAGATATTGTTCATTGGAAAGTGGTCATATATTGATTTTCACTCTTGGCCTACAAAGACAATAGGCATCTATTGTATCATAATTGGCTCATACAATTCGCCCCATCTAGGCCTCCTATTTTATAATTATTTTACTAATTACTGATGTGTGATCTATTTATACTTATTAAATATGTATATTTCATTCTGATGGAAGATTATTTGGATATTAATTGAGTCATTTTTGTTGAGTATGATGAATTGTTCCTCGTGTATGAGATGTGTAGTGACACTTAAAGGTTGATATGGAATATGATTTCCTATTGTTTTACCCCATGTAGGGTGTTGTTACTTTGGACATGGTTTCTTATTTTTATCACTGATTATGATGTCAACTAACACCCAGACTTCTCTCATGAAGCGGGCCTTAAGGGGGTATTTCCATATATGGATTCCCAATGACTGTGAATTCAGTCTCTCTTCTGTGTTGGTATCATGATTTCAAGGGGTAGTTCCTTATTACAAATCTCAGTGAGAATCGGGATCTTACATTACATGTATTTATTTTTTTACACTTGTATGTTTTTTTATCATTAAATTTTTTAAGGTGGTTTGATCATTTCGGTGAGGTGGTTTGACCTTGTGACCCTTTTGTGAGACATGTTTAGTAAGGCAAGGTGGGAAACCTATATACCCTTTGTTTTGAATATGACCCTTTAAGGTTGATGTTAATTTTGGTTGAAGATAATTTTTGTGATAGAGGTTGAATCATGTTTTCGTATACCTATTTTATGTTATATTTCATGTATCCTCATGTGGGGATAAATGCATGATAGTCCGACAAGTTTTTTGATATAGACATCTTGATTTTGTCAGCTTTTGGTAAGCACATTCAGTTCTATTTAATCAAGACATACTTCTAAGGGAAGGATAGTTCAGGTTCTTCACCTAGTCAACTAATATTTATTTAGTTTATAATTTTTTCAGAGTGTGGGCTAATGGTCATGACTAAAATGATGTCAGATGATGGGTTGTCATAGAATAAAATCATGGCATAGTGGAGGAGATCAATTTTAAAGAGGAGTTATAAGGGAGCTTCTACATTAATGAGACTGATGTTTTGTGTTTCATGGTCTTCTTAGCCTTGTTCTGGATGACTAAAGGATTGTGATTTTGGTGATAAAAGTACACGCTGGTTGTGTGTGGTGACAATTTAATATTAATTAGTGAGTGGTCTGGTACGAGATGAGCACCAATGATTTCAAGACTCGTCGTGGAATTTCATTCCAAGGAGATGTGTTTTAATATGAAAATATCTATATTTTGTAGTTGTTTCATCATGAATAAATGGGGTACAATTAGATAGTGGACCCATGGTTGAATCCCAGTAAAGTGTTGATAGGATGTAAGAGTGGATTGGATAGAGCCATACATGCCCTTTTATGGAATCTTCTTGTACTCTTGTTATATATGATCTTGTTCTATCATGAATAATTCTTCAGTATTATAATATAGCATTGTGCCTACACTGGACACCTTTTCCTTCTAAATTTTATTCCTAGTTAGGAAGAGGAACTTGGTGTGGTTGCGCTCAAGGAGCAGTGTTAGGTAATCTATATAGTGGAAAGTGGGTTATTGACTATTTGGGGCTGGTGACCCTCTTTTTTAGTAGCAATTCCACATTTCTACGGGATTTTGAGAATTATCACGATTTTTATGTGACGATAAGGGTATTCTTAGGGTGGGTAAAACTAAATCAGTCGTAGTTGAACATCTTCCATGTAGAAGAGAGTTGTTGAAGCCATGAGACTAGTCATTATATACTCTAGATAGCCTATTCTGTTGATTTTTGCATTGATATCATCGTCACTAGTCTTACCACCAGGTTTCTTAGGGAAGATAAGGTTTATGTTGGGGAGATTATAAGGAACCATGTTTTTTGGGACGGAATTTTGATCATTATTGTTTATTTCTACCAGAAATATTTAAGGGTTAAGATTGTAATTTTCCCTACAATATGACATTGTATTGTTTTTATGACCACTTTCTTGGTCCTGAAATAGGGTGTTTACCCTATGAAAATGGATTTTAAAAAAAAAATGAGTTGTTAGAAATTTTGAAAAATAATTAATAATTAATATTAATTATATTATATGTTAATCTATTCATACAGGTTTGTTTTTCCAAATAAAGTTAATTAGGTTTTTATTGGTATTATGTCTCCACCATTGTTTATATAATGGGGTTTTTCATTTTGGGAACATACTCAGACCGGTCACTTTGATCAGCCAGTACTCCCCTTTCTCTTATATTTTTTGTTTCATTTCTTTTTCTTCTTTTTATGTTCATTCTTTTAATTTTCCTCATTTACTTATCACATAAAAATAAGGTTATCCTCCTATAATTATCTATTGAGAGAGAAAATATGGATAGTTATAAAGAGAAATTGAGATTGAGAGAAAGAGGAATTGTTGTGAAGCTCTCGATGTGTTGGATCAATGTGCAGCAACTGTGGATAGAAGATTTGAGTGAAGCTTTGGTGGTTTGTACTAAAAGGTAAACCGTTTCTACGATTTAGCACAAATATCGTTAAATTTTTCATTGTAATGTTTCTAAAATCCATAAAATTCTTTCTTATTTCCTTTTCAATCCTAATCTGTTGATTTGGTGTAGAAAATGGGAGTTTCGAGTGATTCGAATGTTTTCTGATTGAGAAAAACAGGTTACACAAAGTCTGGTTGAAGGTGACACCCCATGTGTTCATTCTATTCAGGGAAGGTGAAGTATTAGAATTACATTTCATGTACTAGGATGTCAATGTTTTGTACTAGTTATAGGTTGTGAAGATGATTACCCATCTAATGTTTTATGTATAGGGTCACACAACTGTGTAGAGTACAGATCCCGTCCTTGTGTGGGTCGCACCCTGTGTAAATGTACATACCTATCCTATGTATATGGCCAGGCCATTTGATGGAAACTGGAAGGTACCCCATGTAGCGTACATGCCTTTTACCTAACATACATTTTGAGTAACTGGGGTTTCTTCTTGCCTAGGTCGGTAAGAGTACCCCTCCTATGTGGAATTTTAGGAGTACATGTTGCGTACCATTGGGGACATGCAACGTAAAGCCCCTTGTAACCCATCTTGGGTTTTTCATGTCTTTTCACCTAGGATTGGGAATTAGAGCCATGACTAATCCATTATGAGTATTATTTCATATAGGTCACAATGGTAGGACCATTGATTTATTTTGAGGACTCTTGATTGGCCTTTTAATCCTTTTTTAGAACAAGGAGGTTCTTTCTATGATAAATGCTTCCAGTTTCTTTGAAGAGTGAGACCTGATCTGAGATGAGACGTGAACTATCTCTTTTGACTGATACGTTCATAGTTTTTATATGATAATATATCCCTGATGATAAATTCCCTTATGGACTAAGATTATGTGATGTTAGTTTTTAGGAGGGTCCCATATAGAATTAGTCTACATATGTCTCCACCTAGAGGATCTCATGTGGGATACCTCTATCTTATCTTGTAATAAGGATCCCTTATGGGATTCTTATTCTTACAAGTTGACTATGGGGGTCCTTGTTGGATCTCTTAACCAGTGTATCATCCCATGGATCTCATGTAGGATGAATCTTCCTTCTTATATGGTTATATAGGGTCCTCTATAGGATCCCTTCACCTATGTGTTGCTATGAGGATCCTATGTGGGATGCCTCGGTATTTTATACAGTTTGTGTTTCCTTTGGTGGACTCCTCCTGTTAACTTTATAGATAAGAGTCCCAAGTAGGATGTCTACGCATGTGTTTAAACCTCCAGGATCCCAAGTTGGATGCCTCTCAGCGTCTGACATGATGGACCTTTTGTGTGCCCCGTTTTTTGCCCAACCCTAAGAAAGTACATCAATTTTGGGTAGAGATGGTATCGGGTGTCACCTTAAAACCCGTAAAAAACTTTTAATCCCTTGGGGTTGTGGTTAAATTGTGGTTTTTAGACATTCATCCACCCTTACTCTTATATTAATCCTCACATTGTTATTGTTGATGTAGTTATGATTGCAGAGGCGCTTCCTTGCTGGTGGTTGTTGAGCCTGACCTGAGGCATCTTTATTTATTTTGGGATGCCTAAAAAATCTTCCAATGATCCATATTGATTTTTTGAATGCCTATATGTGATTTATGGGGATACATCTTCTATTCCATTTTTTCTGATGTTTACTTGTATACCTAGAGTTACTACCTTGGATCTGTCTATTGAGCCTATATATTTGATTATAATACTATTTGTGAGTCCAAATGTGTTTCCTATAATCTAGTTGTTTATCCTTCTTCAATGATATATGGGTATGTCATTCATAGTAATGGTACTCATGAATGGTTCCACTATCCCGAGTGATTAGTATGATTCTATGCTAATATATTTGATATGTGATGGGGATGATTATTCTCTCCTCGACCTGATTATATATACAGATGATTATGCTCAACTGAGGGGTATGTATGATTATAATCTCTGTAATTAGCCACTAGGTTGTGGTGTTGAGTATGGAATATCACATAATTGGATACCTAAAATGATTATACACTTTTGGATGATAGGGGTGATAATGAAATCCCTTATTAGGGAGTCCAAGGGTTTGAATGGCATCTCATCGGTTAGTTATCCATAACAATTTCCAATGTACAAGATCATAATGGATTATCTACATTCTAATTGATGTAACCTACTATAGATCAAAATCGTGGGAAAATACCTTGGAATAAATTTACAAGTCTTGGTTAATGTGGAATATAGCACAATGACCATTTACCGGATGTTAATATGTACTTCCCAAGAATCAATTTTTAAGGTAATTGGATATGTGGATGGGATAACACATGTGTAGTTCCAGTATACCCATGTTGTGATGTAGCTTACTCAGAGACACATTTTGTGTTTGTCATAGCAAGTATATGTCAATTATGATTACATACCAAGAGATTTAATTAATGATACATGGATTGAGTGGTACGACATCTAGCTCAATTCCCTTTCATAGGATGTCCACATGATCAGGAATATGGACTGAAGGGTCGATTATTGAATGGTTTTATATTAATTCATACACATTACTCATTATTATTATTTTCTCTGTATATATGTATATGTATTATACTATAGATGAATATTTATAATGATATGGATATACATGGTGGCCCTTTCCTAGTTAACTGATATTTTAGACCCGAGGTTTGACTGTGGTTTCACATTTGTTAGTTTTACTTACCTTTTTAGTTGTGTCTCAGCTTGGCTGAGCATGATGGTTTTTCATACACTTATACCAGCATACATTATTGTTTCCCCATATGGGTGGCATACTGATATTATTTCTCACCCCTTCTTATGGACCTTGGTGTGCTGGTAGAAATTATGTATGCTTTTCAGTTTGAGCATAGTTTCATTGTGGATTGGATTGAGGCCCAAATTTTCATAATATAGTGGAGCTTCTTGTGTGGGTTTTTATGATTTGGCTACTATAGTTCTCTCATGTATGGAGATGGGTTACATGGTCTGGACGGATATTCGAATTAGATCCCTATACTTTTATTTCAGTTTCTTTTTTTTTTTGTTATCTGAATGGTCGACCCAGTGATGACCACATTGTTTTTTTCACCTAGATATTTGGGCCTTAAAACAATTTTTATCTATCATTACAGTATATTTCATTTCTATTTATTCACTTTTTATAATCATTTTATTTTACTCATGTGTATGATTCATATCTATTTTCGATGTTTTCTTCCTTTTCTATGAGGGAAAATTCTCCCCACTATCACAACATTGGCCCTCACTACAAGTCGATAGCCTCTCAAATTTGGGAAGACACACTTTGGACCGTGTAACCCACTGGCTTGGAGAACCAGTTTAAGGAAATCTCGGTGAGGATGTTACAAGACCATTGTGAGTTCTTTAGTTGTTAAATTCATGGTTTTTTATATGTCCTATATGTATTGGTCACCCTGGTGTGGCAATGTGGTTCTATAGAGACAAACCAGTTTGTGGGAACCCTGAGTTGCGGGTTTGGAATGCAGTATATCACTTGACATTGAGATATAGAAGAATGTTTTTTCATGAGTGGTGTACCTTGGAAGACATGGTTTGTTGGATACGTGTTTTCACCTAGTGTCCCATAATACTGACTTCGGTTAAGTGAGTTGATGCCATTTTTCCATTACGTTAATAGGTGACAGTGGTTGACCTAGTCTTTTGAGGCTTCATTAGGGGTGAGATACAAGTTGTGGGTCATTTTATGTGACCAGTTCATGTTAGGTGCTACCTAGTTTTGGTGTAAATTATAGGGACACATGAATTCTATACATAGATCTTAATTCTTCTTGTATTAATATTCAATAAATTAAAAAAACACACCCCTACAAACCATAATAGTTAAGTTACATTGTGGAATAAGCACACAATAATATAATTATTTAAAAATATCTTTAGAATATCCTATAAAGATATTACATTTTTGTTTAAACCTACCCTAATTAAAACCCATTTTAATAATCTGAGGAATGGAAATATTAGAAAATGTGAGTTTAAAGGATCAATAAGGGTAAATTTGGGAGATATATTAGCATAACAGGAACATAAGTGTATGTGGATATGAGCATAAAATTTTAAATCCATACCTTTAATATCTGATATTGTAATATTGAGTCCTCGGATAAACATTTTAATTTCATAATACTTGAATCAAAATGGAATTAAATAAAAATTTTCATGTGAGTATAAAATTAGAATAAGACAGAGATTTTTTCCATACACATCATATTATAATATTTTGAACTTATATAAATAGAGATAGGGTAACTCATTAAATTATGGACATGAAATAAGGCCCTCATATAATCTTTTGGATATACAGGAAGGTCCACAAAATAAATTATGGACATGAAATACAGGTCGCCAGATAACACTCTGAACATGTAATTAGGTTCACTCATAACGTTGTGAACATATATTCAGGTTCACATATAACATTGTGAACATATAATTAGTTTCACACATAAAATTTTTACTCATGAGTTATCAATACTTTTCCAATTCATTGTGGGGAGATATAGGTCTTACCCATAAAATAATAAAAATCATATGTACGTGTTCCACAAGATCATAAAACATTCATCATACAAATCCCCATTAATTGAAATGTGTTGCACAATAATTTATCATATCATATCTTATGTAAAATAGATAGTATTAATAATCATTTCATCCGAATATCATAGTATAACTAGTGGAAAAATAAGTGGGTTTCATAGGAATTTTATAATGGTATAACACATCGAAGAGAAACGGGGTTCATGAAAATCTTATAATCATAAACCATTCAAACAAAGAATATGATCAGTATACTTGGTTAATATAAATAGAAAAGAATAATTTACATCAGATTATTTCATCTTAGATATATAATCATTTGAAAAGATAAATAACATGGAACATTTCTTTAAGAATATGACTTGTATTTAAAAATTTCCTTTTTAAAACCAAAAAATCATAAAATACTTTCAAAATTATATTCTTTTAAAATAAACTAAAAAAATAATTAAGGAATAATTAAAATATAAACATAAAAATTTCCTGAGGAAAATTATTCTTTATTCTTTGAAAAAAATCTTTTAAAAAAATAAATCTTTTTCAAAATTCATCTTCAATTTGAAATCCTTAATTTAAAATATAAAAATATCCCAAATATTATGGAAATAATTTTATTTGAAAATTAAATTAAAAACATTTAATAATTGATTTAAATCATTTATATATCATGATATTAAGAAATATTATTCATGTATTACATATTTAAAACAAAGATTCAATTCACATTTTCAATAAAATCCAAAGAGGCTTTGTTTGGAAAATGACATGAATATTTATTTCAAAATGTTTATTAAAAAGTATAAATGGTTAAAAAACAATTAATAATAAATAATTTTTATAATGTTAAAAACTCATTGAATCCTTTTTTTAGAAAACATTGTTTTGGAAGAAAATGGTGTTTTAACCAAAGAGATAAAATAAGATGATTTTTCTTAAAAACATTTCTTCTATAATTTAAAAAACAAAAGAGTCTATAAATGGTACTATTACTTAAAAATATCATGAATAACCATATAATAATATAATTCATCACACATTTGGAGATTTAGATCGTATTATTTAAATATTGTAAAATTAATCACAAACAATCATTGAAAATGATGAGACGGTATCATAATTCCATAACCAGTTACGTAACCATTTGACACATAATTACCATTAAAGATAGATACTCAAATGGATATTTAATCACCATAATTTTTATGATAACCATCATAAAATGCATTAATTATAAATATATACACCAGATAAATAAATTTTTGATGAATAAGACTTGATTCTCAAAGAAGTGAAATGTTGGATAGAAATCCCTTAAGGCTTTAATAATCATTTGAATACTAATACAAGATAAAGAATAAAATAAAAAAAACATTGAATTTAATTAAAAATATGGTATTAATTATATAACAATTAAAATTTATCATATATACATAAATAAAATGAAATGAGAGGAGAATTTGTATATATATCCTAGAAATAAAAGAGAGACAAGAAATCTCCAATCGTAAGACTTGATATCCTTCATACATGTTCAAAAAACTTGTATAATAAATATTATTTTAATTTATAAATATATTAAATATCCATAATTATATATATAATACCATATATTAATTTCATATGACCTCTTTTAACTTTTTATTAACAATTACATGTTAATGACATTTTTTATGCAATAGCTGCTTTGTTTTCTGTGTATCTTTGTATTATTTATTTTTACTTCCATTAATTTTATAATGGTTCAATCATATCTAGAATACTAATCATGATATAAATTTCATATTTATTAATAATAATAATTGAATATGTGTTTAAATTTTACATATATAATATAAATAATTTCAATCCACCATAATATCTATCTGTTAAAGGTGTTGATGCAAAACAAACTAAATTGATTTGCGAAGTGGTTGTCAAATGCACACATGGTGTACAGTTTGGATTTCCATTTGAATAATGTGAATTTAGATATGGGTTATTAATTAACATAATTAAATATAGGTATATATTATATACTTTATTTATTATAATGGATGTTTTAACACTTAATTTATGTTGTAAAAACTAAGAAATAAAAAAAAGGATCTTAGTGAAGATAATTACCTTCCCTTAGAAGCACCTCCTTTACATCTCTTATTACCGAACCGAGTATTGGTATTTTGGAGGACCATAAGATATGTATCATAGATAATGATTTTTATAATGTATTTTTTTAGTTTTTTGATCAAACAAATTTATTTATAGTTTTTATGATGATATTTATATTGGTGACCTATTATAAGTGTGGGAAAGGAACCCACTTGGAATCTACTTCGAAATTTCCCAAAAATCCCAAAATGAAGACATTCGCATCCAAAAAGATTCCAAATGACCCTATATTAGAAATTTGGAAGTTTAAGATGAAAATATGTCTAAAAAAGTATTTATAAATTTTTTGGATCACATTTAACTATTATCATTTTGGATTGACCCCTAGTATCCCATTTATACAAAAACCATGGTAATTATAAATTTAATAGTTTTCCACTATTCATTATCGTAAAAAATTAAGTTCAAATTATTAGATAATACAAAACATTTATTATGAGAAATATAAAATCAACATTTATAAATTAAATTCATTGAAGACAAAAATTTTGATTTAAAAATAATCCCACAAACATGATGAGAAAGCAAGCTTTCAATGAAAAATGCTCAGATGTTTACAAATTTTTTATTTCAAAATTGAAGAAGAATATGACTCCAATGATATAAATTAAATTAATAGATATATAATTGAACTAATATATCTTTTAAAACCATGTTACCACAATATTTATGTTTTTGAAACAATTTAAATAAATTAAAAAACTTAATAAAAACCAGTATTTTTCAATATTAGTAGAAAAATTTATCTTTTCAAAAAATTATGAAAAAAAACCAATTAAATTTTTCATAGGATTTTTCAATAAATAAATTTTATTTCACAAAATTAATTTTATGAAAATTTTTAATAATTATTATCATTATATGTGGCAATGGGTGTCAATTGTTGTAGAAATATATTATTTTTAAGCATAAAATTGGATTTATTATTATTTCTTTTCAAAAAAACATATATAATGACTTTTTATAATTTTATTCAATATTATATATATATATATATTTAATTAAAATATTTCAAAAATATTATTTGGATAATTTATTTATATAAAACAAATTTATGAGCACTAAAATAGTTTTTTTAATGAAATATTTTCTTTACTTTAAAATGATTGTTATTTTCATTTATAATTAATTCGCAATAAATGTTTTAATTTTATATAAATATATAATCCTTATATTTTAATAATTTAGTTAATAATATTCATACTCTCTATTTCAATTTCTTGGTGATAACTATCATATTAAATAATAATATTTTAATTATATTTCATGTTTCATTTAAACTCAGCATTGCATGTAATACACGGAAAACTAAATGTTTTGTATAAAAAATTTAAATTTTGTGTTATATGTAACTCAATATAAACATGGTGTTCTTTGTTTTGAAGAATATCAAAAATAATAAATTTATTTGAAAAAATATATTTCAGAAAATCTCATTATGTTACATTCTACCCCCCTTAAAATGAATTCTTCCCTCTAAACTAGACACTTTGTTACCAAAAAATGACGATACTTATGCCTTATTACATCCTAAGGTTCCCATGTAGCTTTATTAAGCTGATTTATTTTCCACAAAACAACAATTAGGTGAGTGGTATTGTTTTGTTATCACTTTATCTATTTGACCCAGAATCGCTACTTGTTTTCCTCATGTGGAATATCATGCTTGAATAATAGGACCTCTTATTTCTATACAAGTATTGGATTATATATGTACTTCCTTAATAGAGATACATGGAAAAAATTTGGAACCTGAGAGAGGTTTGGTTGAAGCACCAATAGATAAGTTATGATCCTAATATGATGAAGGATATCCAAGGGACTAATATACCTAGGGCTTAGCTTTCCATTATATCATAGTAACAATTTCATATTTTTATGTTTGAAGCACTAATGGATCACAAGATCGACAATAGAATGTAAAATCATTCCTTCTATCTCTAGTTATCATCATTAAAAAATGGTTATTAATAGTTATACTATGTAGATAAATATTCATATGGTGAAGTAACACATTAATTTATAAAACCAAATCCAATGTTCTACAAAAACCATTCCATATATGGTTATCCTTATGAACCTTCCAGACATTAAGATATTTAAATAATGTCACTAAATTTTTCAAAATAATCAAAAAATTAGTCCTCCATATACCATAAAATATATCTTGATTGTTACATACCAAACATGTGAATACAATCATTATGTATTCAAATGAAACATGGTAGTAACCTGAATTACAAAAAATCCTTATTGAAAATATAGATTATTCTTTACTCCTTACATAAAACACTATATTATATAATATATTAGATAAATATAAGAATGTTTCAAACTCCATCAATGATAACATAAAAACATTATTGAAAAATAATTAATTAGTTCCAAGGTCCTAAATACTATAAAATTTACATTATTCATATTAATAATCTCTTTGTGTATAATTAATGCTCTTATCTCAACAGAAGTAAAATATTATGATTTATATTCCCTTAATCATGTTTTTTTATAACATAAAACCTTTCTTATTAAATCACTACTATAGGAAATAATTACTTTTCAACATATTCTTACAATTATATAATGAAGAAGTTATACATAAAATTCGTTTTATAATTAATTATTCATATAAAATAATTCTTTATTTCCAATACATAAAATCTTCAATAATCCCATTTCATTCTCAAACAATTAACTAGGATTCAACACCTAGTTTTTTAATACCTCTTTCATAAAATATGAAATATGAATCACGTATCAACATTATTCAACCACAATTTATTCAAACTTCTTATGTTTAACATAAATAATACTATTAGAAAATCCCATACATATCATATGAGATTAATAGTCTCTTTATCAATACTAGTATAACCATTACCCATAACACCATTCTTATTCTATTCATGATGTTTCCACCTAGGAAGTTTATTTATATAATTCTAACACATTACACATTTAAAGAATCAATCCTTTGATAATACTATATGGATCCCAAAATACTCATCCAATGATTTAACTAATCTTTTCATATTCTCATAGAAATTTCTTCCTTTATTCCCTTATTCTACACACATTAGACATCTTCTTGTTCCTTTGATACATTCCATGGAATGGTTCTTCTCACACTCTCAACATATAGTAAACATAATCTTTATTCTTCTATGGTCTCCACTACTGGAACTCTAAGAGAACTCTATCCTTGTCTCCTTTGGTGAGGTAGAGAGTGGGTTGACGTGTATGTTGTTAATCATATTCGTTGATAAATTATTAGGAATAATCACAATATCCTTCTCCTCATTAATCATCCCTTTTTCTCATTAGAAAATTTTCTATCAAATTTCATGTTATCATAGTTCTTTATTGTTCCTTTTATTTTTTTAAAAACAATAAAAATACTTTCAGCAACACTAATCATAGTGGTAAACCATATAATAATGAAAAAATAACTTATAGGATATCTAAATAATAACACATTATTTTAAATTTATAACACATTGTGTAATGACCCAATATTTTATTTATGGAAATTTACTTACTATAATTATGTACTATAATCACATAAAGTCAAAACACAATGAACTAATACGTACTATGTGACCTTTAATAAAAATAGTGTCACTTTTGTGATTTGAATTTTGAAAATCTAACATATATGGTTATGATCAGAACGATTTTTGGAGTCCGATTAGATAAAATTTATTTTTTTGGAAAAGTAACTAACCCTTATGAATAGTAATTTTACACTTATGAATAATAATATGACCCTTATGAAAATTAAATATTTGAACAGAATTGTAGCCTCACCCATGAAAGTATAATTAAAATTTAGGTATCATATAATTGATAACATGACCATAGTAAAATTATTGGTATTATAATGTAAGTCATAAATAATTAATGAAAATTAATTATTTAATTTAAAATTAAGTATATACACTGAAAAGGTGTTCTTAAATTAACAAGTCTATTTTTTTTGGTTTTATGATAATTTTATAAGACCGTAGGTAATTTTTTAATGCATTATAAAATCAATTATAGTTTAAAAATATATAATTTAAGGAAATTAGGATTTTAGTTAATAATTAAACTAATCAAATTTTGAAAATTATTTTGGAAAAACGTAGTTCATTTTTCGATTCTATACGTTGAAAAATGGTTAGGGAAAATTTTTGGTATTTTTCTAGAATAATTGAATTTTTTTAACAGTGAAATACTTCAATTTACCGTATATATAAATTATATGTTAAATGGAAGATTCTTAAAATCATGGATTATGTAAGAAACCATATTTCGAATTAAAATGAACTTATTACTATTTTTTGTCAGGGATTCATCACTATTTCTGGTCTTGAGGAAAATTAATAATCAAAGGAATTAAAAATTATAAAAACCCTCCCCCCCCTCCAATATAAAAACCTCCCACACTATCTTTTTCTCTTTTCTCCACAAAATCATTGTGTCTTCCCTAAATTCATCCCAAGCATCTCCCCATGACCCTCCCCTGATTCCAACAACCCTTAGTCTCTTCAAAAGACCAAATCATCTCCCCTTAAGAGGCTCTCAAAGAAGATTGAATCAAGAGGTAAATTCCACTTTTATTTTATTTCATTTTCATTTCATGTTCATTTTTTTTCTATTATATCCTTACCTCCCTATAGTAAAATTTTATGAACACTCTAGTAACATACATGTACATGATTTTTTTTATGATATTGAAATATGTTATTATCATTTCTTATTTACTCTAATTTTATACTACTAGTAAAGACACAATACTATATGTGTTAATTTAACACATTCAAGGATGATGGGTATTCAATTTCTATTTCCATATTCAATTCTAGTCATTAAACCATTTGTATGGTTGAACCAGACTATTGAAAATTTATTTTATCTTATTTGTGTTTATTTAATACCCTTTCACACATGATGAAAATTAATAATGGAAAATAAGTTAATTATGAGCAAAATCTCCAAATTAATCCAAGCACATTTCATTAATGTTTTCTGTAATGATTCACCTTAACTAAAAATAACCAAATGAATTTGGTAAATATTTTATATTATTTATTATCACTGTTTCTATATAACTTAAATTCTTGACAACTGCCTTCATCATATATGTGTTTTCGAACATGAATATTAGTGAACAGATCATTAAAACCAAAGAAACAAATAAACTCGAACAATGAAATTGAATATCATACCCAATCAAATGGTTTATGAATTAACACAAAATGATTGTACAAAATCATTTACTTGATAAATATGATATTTAATTATTAATTTATGAACATAAATTGACTTTTTAGGTAATTAATATCAAGTGGAGAACACTATCAGACTTAAGGTAATGGATCTTCTCTATTTCAGTCAAATTCAAAAAATATTCTATGTTATTCAATTTTATGTATAATATCTATTGATTGGGTATGATTTCACACCTCTATCATACTTACCATATTATTTATAAGTGATTATAAACCCCTTTATCTCTCATTAATCTTTCTTAAGTACACCTGATACCTTTCCGATAATCCGTAAGGGATTCTACCTGAACCTCCTTCATTCATTCAGGTTGTTTTATCTTTCCAATTACTAAAATGAATATATATTATCTTTTTATTTCAATATTATAAATTATTTTTACATGAACAAAATTAATTTATCAATACCCTTCATCATTCTCTTTTAGTGATATTTATTTTTTTAAGTTATTCCCTTCTCAATACAACCAGGTAAGAAAACTAGTTTTAAGGGAAGATCCTCAATTCTTACCCAATATCAAGGGAATTATATCTTATGTTTTAAGACACCATTGTAAAAATTAAATATTTCTTTTTATTATTAAAACATTATAGGTTCACTTCATTAATTATATAAAATATTATTCCAATTTCTATTTTAAAGGCTCTACAGTATTTTCCTTAAAACCGCACAAAATTTTTCTAATGCTAAACATTCATAAATACTGTTCTTTCTTGTTTTAAATCATGTTTTACATTACATAAAATTATATATTCTTACATTACATTATTAATTCCCATGTATGTTTTAATTTCCTTCTTTCATGTACACTTGTATGATGCACTCATTCATTATCCATTATGACATAATTAGGATACCCATTTCATTCCATGGGGTAAAATTATGTTTATGTATGAATATTTTTTTATGATTCATTATGTGAAAAAACAATTCATGTAAATGTTACTATGGTCTCCTAGATAGAACTCCAATGCATTGGGTAAAGATGAGTTTTATGATACGTTATCTGTGACGGTCTTGTCAGTTATCCTTGGCTTGTATTACTATGCGAAACGATCTTAGAAGATATCCTTCAATTGCTCTAAAGTAATGATTTATGTTTCTGCCACATTTATATAATTCAATTTTTATATTATCTCTTGGTCATATGTTATGATTCAATATTCCATTTTATATCATTATGTCATGATCTCTTTCCCATGTGCTAAAGACTAATTCATATATTTGTTCCCTTACTGGGCTTTTATCTCATCCATTTGTTCTTGTGATCCCCAAGGTATCATATGAAGATGTAAGGGATCAAATTAATTTAGAATCAATATATGAATATTAAATAAAGAAGTGTTTTTAGTCCCATGTTTTTCATTTTATGTACCTGGTCTTCAATGACACTAGACTTTATGATCCTTGGACTGTACTCTAATGTCTAATTATGATTAAAATCATGTAATTTTATGTATAAAAGGATTGGGTTGTTATAGTTTGTATCAAAGGATGACCTATTTATTTTTGGACATTAGGAATATAGAACTCAAGTTAGAACCTTAAGGATGCGACTATGTGTAAGAAAACACCCCAAAGTTTGTTAATTATAGAGTAAGTTGTAGATCACGAAAATACATCTCTGTCTAGATACAAATTAGTAGAGGTAGTTCTGCAATAGATGTATCTAGGGGTAAAACCCAAAAAACACTTTTATCTAGACTCTAATGATAAATTTTTCCTGACAAGAGGCCTTACTCCACTCTTGGTTTGACAATCCTAGGGGATTCGCTTGGGTAATTTCATGATCTTAGTACAAACCATTATTAAAGGAAAAAAAATTAGGAATCCTAGTTATCAAATCGATCAAGGAAAACCTAGATTCAAACAATGGGAATCACAAAATGGGATGTACTTATCTTTTATAATTTTACCCTTTTATGTTTTATTTTTTTATGCTCATAAGATAAGTATAAAAGCCCTCAAATTATACATTATTCTAAAAGTTAATGGAGTGAAATAAAATTACACATGAAAATAATCAATGTAATGGGGAATATGAAGATTACACTAATGATAAGCTTGATATGATGGGAATGGGTGATCAAAACATCATGACGGTACTTTCTTGGCTGGATCGAGTTATAATTAATAAGTTGAATCATGGGGAACACACTCCCCTTCATGGAAACAACAAGTTGTCTTTAAATAATTCATATGGAATAGGCCTACCATGTTTAGTGGATCATCTAATCCCCTCCTCATTGAATAGTTGATTAAATCCATTAAAAATATGTTCTCTATCCTCTAGTGTTGAGAAGAAGAGAAAGTTGTATTGGTGGTTAATTGTTTCAGTGGGGACTCGGTTCAGTGGCGGACATTGATCAAGAATATGAATCCACATGAGGAAATTGATTACATGGATTTGGAGGAATTCAAGAGAGTTTTTTTCAACAAATATTTTCCCCAAACCCTCTATCTCAATATGGAAATAGTGTTCTTTAGACTCAAGTAGAAGGAATACGGATCCATCGGGGCATGTAAAGATTACTTCAAAAGGATTTCAAGGTATAACTCTTCCTTTTTCCTAAACATCGAATGAAAGGTGGATTGCATCTTTATCAGACAAAAGATGACTCTATGAAAAGAGTTGATGATTTGACAATTGGGTAGTTATAAGAAGATTATTTGTTGTTCTCTCAAGGTTGAAATCTACATCAGAGACTCTTAATGGTGTCTGGGCCTAAAAAAGATTAAAATACAATCTAATGTGGGAATATCTGAAAATAAATTCAATTATTAAACGAATCTCAATCATCCCATATGTAAAAATTGTGGAAGAAGAATCTTGAGAACTGTCTAAAGGGAACCAAGAATTGCTTCAAATGTGGAATTTTGGGACATCTGGCTAAAAACTGCCCATGAGATCTAAAGAATCCCGCTAGTGTGAAAAAAAAATGGATGGTTCAAATCAACACTCAGCCTATAGTGTTGTGTTAAAATTATAATGAGATTTGGAATTATGAGAAAAACCTCCATAAGATGAGGGTTGTCGGAGGAAATAAACAAAAACCTCCAATGAAATAATGAATGGAATATTCTACCACTACTACTGAGGTAGAGACAGACAATGATGCTGTGAATGGTATGCTTGTTATTCATTCACGAATTGTGAACGTACTATTTGATTCTGATTTTTTACATTCTTTTATATCTTTCAAGTTTAGTATAACTATTCAAAAACCACCTAAAATTTTGGAGTAAATGTTATATGTGAGAACAGTGAATGGGGAAATTATTACTTCCATGGTTTATAAGTCAACCAAAGTAAATGTGTGTGGATGGAACCTCCCATAAAATCTTTTCATACTTTATTTAGTGGATTAATTTGTTATCTTAGTCATGGGTTAGCTGTCTTTATACAAATCCAACCTCAACTATCGAGAAAGGGTGATCAACCATTATATCCCAAAGAATCCTCCAATTATTTAAAAGTGTAATGTGGAAGTTAAATCTCCCTTAGAATCATTGTCACAATTGTGAGTATTGTTGACTTAAGGACAAGCATATATACATGAAATGATTGAGACTAATGGGAGAATCATGCTTGAATACATGCCGCTTGTGAGGGACTGCACTAATGTATTTCCTAAATAGATAAATGGTATTCCTCCTAACCAATTGGTTGAGTTCTAAATTTAACTTATTCCAAGATCTCTGATTATATTAAAGACACCATCTAGAATGGCCACTATAGAAATGGAAGATCAGAATATTTACTTATTGGAGAATCTAGATAAGGTTTTTATAAGCCCAAGTGCTCCACTGCAGGGAATGCCAATCCTCTTCATCAAGAAGAAGAATTGTTCATTATGCCACTGTATTTATTATCATGATCTAAATATAAACATGATAAAGAACAAGTATCCCCTTCCTCAGATAGATGATGTTTTTTATCATCTTTGTGGGGCCAGTTTTTACTCAACTATGGACCTTCAGTTAGGATATCACTAATTAAATGCAAGGAAGGAATATATTCCAAGGACTCCATTTAGAATGATGTGTGGACACTATGAGTTTATTTTGATTCCATTTGGATTCAATAATGCTTTTGAAATTTTCATGTATTTAATGAATTGATTCTTTATATATTTCCTTGACAAATCTCTTGTATTCTTTATTGATGTTATTATGATATACTCCAACAGAAAAGAGGATCATGCGGTGCATTTTAAAATTGTGTTGAAGACTTTGTGAATGGAGAAGTTGTATGAAAATTATATTAAATGTGAGTTCTGGATAGAGGAAGTACCATTCTTAGGTCATGTTATCACCAGAAATGGGATATTTGTGAACCCTTCCATGACAAATGTGCTAGAAGAGTGGCCTAGGCCATCATATAAAATAGATAACCACACATTTATGGATCTAAATGGTTATTATAAATGATTTGAGAAAAAACATTTCATGATTTTCACACCAAATGACCATGAAAATAAGGAAGGGAGTAAAGATTGTTTGGACTCAAGAATGTGAAGACTGCTTTAAGGAGTTGAAAAAGAGGCTAATCATTGCACCAGTACACACACTCCCAACAAGTGAATAAATATTTGTGGTGTACAATGATTCTTCAAATAAGTTAATAGTATTGATGCTGATAAAAAATGATAAAGTGATAGCCTACACATCATGGTAGTAGGAAATTCATGAGAAAAACTGTTATATTCCTGATCTGGAGTTAGCGGTTGTGATCCTTTCTTTAAAAATATGGTGGAATTATCTCTATTGGGAAATGGTTAAGATACATACTAACCTCAAGAGTATCAAATATATATTTACAAAAAAAGCGCATAATATGTGCTATTGAAGATGGATATAGATCATCAAGGATTATAACCGATCAATCAACTTCCATCTTGATAAGGCAAACAAGGGGGCAGATGATTTAAGTAGTAATTATCTGGAAACTTTTTCAGTGATGAGAATTGAAATAGATATAATATTCATAGATTTTCAGAGGATGGACATGATATTCATTAGTGGAAAAACATCATCCATCCTTTATCAAATTATTTCTTAACCATCCCCCATAAAGAAAATAATGGATTCTCAAAGAAAATATTAGGAAATTCTAAAAAGGGTGGAAGCTATTAGAAATTGAAAATCCTCAGAGTTCAAGATTGATGTTGAAGGATTTTTAATATTTGGGTCATTATTATTTGTTCCATCTGATCTAGAGATAAAGATGGATATTTTTAATAATGCACAATGATAACCCATTAATATTCACCGAGGGAGAAAAATATGTATCGATATCTTTGAAAGGACTTCTGGTGGGACAATATGAAGAAGGACATTGCTTAGTACACATCAAAGTTCCTGGTTTGTCAACAATTAGGGTTTGAATGACAGAATTCTAAGGGGATGATGTAACCACAACCCATAATAACATGAAAGTGGTAGAACATCTCCACGGACTTCATTACTATAATTCTAAGGACATCAAGAGGAAACAAGGTTATATGGGTCATTGTGGATAATCTTAAAAAGATAGTACACATTATCACAATTTGAGAGTACTTCTCATTAGATATAATTTCATGAATATATATAAAAGAGGTGGCAAGGCTTCATTGAATACCACAATATGTTTTATCCGATTGAGATATGAGATTCACCTCGATGTTCTAGAAAAGTCTCCGACATGCTATAATAACTGAACAGAACATCAGTACAGTCTGTCATCCTAAAACTGATAGACATTCTGAGAAAAATATTCATATACTAGAACATATGTTGGGAGAATGTTCTATGGACTTCAATAGAGGATGGAACCAACAACTTTAACTGGGTGAATTCTCCTACAACAACGTTTTCCACTAGAGCATCTGAATGGCACCATACGAAGCCCTTTATGGGAAAAGGTTCCAAAAACTTGTGTTTTGGGATGATGTCGGTGATTTCATGCTTCTAAGACATGAAATGGTCATTGAAATGGTGGAGAGGTTAAATAATATTCAGTGTCACATCATGGTACCCCAAACCAAAAAGAAAAGTTAAACAGACAATCGTTAACGAGACCTTGTGTTCAAAGATGGATACTTGGTATTTCTATGCATATATCTATTAAATATGTTCATGAGGTTTGGGAAGAAATGAACGGAATGTCCCAAATACAATTTCCACTACAAGATTCACGATTATGTTGGGGTTGTTTCCTATTGAAAAGAAAATCCACCTACCATGACTAATGTACACATGGTCTTTCATGTAACCCTATTAAGGAAGTACATAGAATAACATTAACTTGTACTCTATTTAGAGGTGGTACAGTTAGAGGACGATCATTCTTACGATGATTAGCATGTAAAGATCTTGGATTTTATAGAAAAAGTGCTACATAATAAGACAAATACCCTGGTGTATCTAATATAGTGGAACCATAGTCATGAAGAGGAAACATGGGAACTAGAGGAGGAAATGAAGGAAAAGTACCAACACCATTTTATATCCTAGAATGTAAAACTAAATTTTGAGAGTGTAATTTCATAAGGGGTAATAATGTAACGACCAAATGTTTTATTGATGAAAATTTCATTATAATAATTACTTCATATAATCCCACAAAATCCCAGCACAACAAACTACTAGAAATTATGTGACCTTTAAACATAATATTGTCACTTATGTGATTCGAATTTCAAAATTATGATATACATGGTTGTAATCAGAAAGATGTTTAGAGTCAGAAAAGATAAATAAGTTTTTTGGTGAATAGTAAATGACCCTTATGAATAGTGATGTTACCCTTATGAGTAATAATATGTCCTTTATGAAACAAATACTCCAAAATAATATTATACTCACCCTTGAATGTGTAAATAAAATTTAGGCATCTTTTAAGTGAAAATATGCCCATAGTAAAAGTATTTGTATTTTTTATATGTGATAAATAATTAAGAACAATTAATTAATTAATTAAAAAGAAAATATATATTCATAAAATGAGTTACTAAATTAATAATTTTCTGTCTTCTATTTTTAACATAATTTTTAACAACTTATATAATTTTTGAAAGCATTATAAAATTAGTTATAGTTTAAAAATCTGTATTTTTCAAGTAAATTATGATTTTAGTTAAAAATTAAATTAATCATATTTAGAAAAAAAATGGAGTTAATTTTAGATTCTACATGTCAAAAAATGTTTTTAGTAATTTTTTGGTATTTTTTAAAAATACTTGAATTTTTAATGAATTGTGAAATATGGTAATTTACTGTATATACACATTATAAAATAAATGCATTATTCAAGGAATCATGGAATATGTAATAAACCTTATTTTTAATTCACATTGACTTATTGGTATTTTTTATCATGGAATAATCACTATTTGTAGTCTTGACAGAAACTAATATTCTAAGGAATAAAAAATTATGATATCCATCCTCCCCTCAACTATAAAAACCACACACACACACCTCTTCTCTTCACTCATATCAAACATTGAACCTTCCCTAAATTCATCAACATGTATCCCCAATGTACTCCCCCACTTCCAAAATCCATTAGTCTCTTTAAAAGACCAAATCCTCTCCCCTTATGATGTTCTCAAAGAAGATTGAATCAATAGGTAAATTCCTCTTTTCTTTTCATTCATTTTATTTTCAAGTTCATTTGTTTTATTTTATATATATACCTTTCCACATCAAAATGTTATGAAAACTATAGTACCATAAATGTAATATAGTTTTTCTATGATACTGTAATTATTTATTATCATCTCTACTTTACTCTTATTTTGTACTAGCAGAAAAGATACCATCCAAGATGTTTTAATTTTCCACATTCTAGGATGATGGGTATTAAATTTCTATTACCATATTCAAATCTGGTCATGAAACCGTTTTTATAGAAGAAATAGACCATTAAATTTTTATTTTATCTTCTATGTGGTTTTTTAATCCTCTTTGAAAAATGATTTAGTATAATAACACAATACTAGTTACCTATGAGAAAAATTGCCAAATTAATCAAATCCTTTATCATTATTGTTTATATAAGGACTCATCGTTGAACCAAATAACCAAATGAATTTTGTAACCATGTAATATTATTTATTATCCCTAATTTTATATAAAATAAATTTTTTACCACCACTTTTATCATATGTGTGTGTCTGAACATGAATATTAGTGAACCGGTCATAAAAACCAAGGAAACAAATGAACCAGAAAAATGAAATAGAACCTCATAACCAATCAAAAAGTTTATTAATGGACAGAAATAGGTTATAATAAATCATTTACATGTAAAATAGGTTATGGAATTATTAATTAATAAACTTAATTTTATTATTCAGGTCATTAATATCAAGTGAATAACTCCATCAGACCTAAGGTAAGGGATCCTATATATTTCACTCTTATTCAAGAATGGAATCTACATTATGCCCGTTTATGTATAATCATTAATTATGTGGTATTATTTCACACCACCCCCATACTTCCCTAATTATTTTTATGTTTTTATAAACCCTTTTATCTCTCGTTAATACAATTTAATTACACTAAATATGATGTCGATAATCCATATGGGATTCTACCTGAACCTCCACTTTTCCTTTGGGTTGCATCATCTCTCTTTTTACTAAGTTATCTTATCATTTTATTAATCTAATAAATTATTTTTACATGTAAAAAATACATTTATGAAGACCCTTAATCATTCTATTTCAGGTATATACATGTTTTTAAGTGATTCCCTCCTCAATACTTCTCGATAAGAAAACTTTTTTTAAGGGAACTTCAATAAATCTTACCCAATTTCAAGTGTGCTCTATATTTTTTTATGCCATAATTTTCTTTATTATATCAATATTTTTATTATGAAAACATTATTTTTTGACTTATGGATTCATATAAAATATTTTTCCCTTAACAATTTTAAAGGCTCTATTGTATTTTCCTTAAAATTGCAAAAAAATTATTTAGTGATAAAATTTATTAGAAACCCTTTTTTCAGGTAATAAATTATGTTTAACATTACATAACATGATTTATGCTAATTTTACCTTATTAATTTCCATGTATGTTTTAATTCCTTTCTTTCATGGACACTTTTACGAAACACCCATTCATTATACTCTATGACATGATTATGATACTCATTCCTTTACATGGGTACACTTAATTTTATGTATGATTGATTATGTATGATTTTTTATGTGGAAAAAATATTCATGAACATGTCAAGATTGGTGCTCCTAGATAACACTTCAATACATTGGGTAAAGTTTATTACCATGAGACGTTATGTTTGATGGTCTTGGCAGTTTGCCTTGGCTTGTGCAACCAT
Organism: Viscum album; assembly: GCA_963277665.1. NCBI lineage: Eukaryota > Viridiplantae > Streptophyta > Magnoliopsida > Santalales > Viscaceae > Viscum > Viscum album. Next base: position 523,977,595 of record OY728160.1, read on the forward strand.
GTGCATCGGCCTTGGTGGTTAGCCATGAATCGTGCAAAAGTCATGTATTATGTTGCAGCTTCATTTCTATGATACAATGTATATATTATCCCATGTTTATATTTTATGATTATAAATTCCGTTTTATATCATTATGTGATCATCTCTAACCCATGCTCTAAATACATATTCTTTTTCTTATTCCCTTATTGGGTTATTAGCTCATCACTTTGTTCATGTGATCCCTAGTATACCCTTTGCAGATGTAAGGGATCAAAGAATGTTAAGATATATTTATGAAGATTAAATGAATATGTGTTTTTTTGGACCCATGTTTTTTAGTTTTATGTACTTGGTATTCAAAGAAACTATACTTCATGATCCTTAGCTTGTATTCTAATGTATAATCATTCTTAAAATCATGTAATGTTATGTTTTAAATGCTAGAGTCACTATACCATGTTTTTATCCTAGGTAATTCATAGTAATCGTCAATTTAAATCCTTCGTTATGGTTTATAAAGATTTTGTGAATTTAAAAACACTATCCCTCAGGATTGACAAACCATGTGTGTAGTAAGGCCCCTTATCATGCACTAGGTGATGATCGATTCTAGATCAATACTCCATTATTAGAGTTAGTACTCCTAGGTATCTCTATTCTAGATCCGTATCCACCTTTATTTTCCTGACATGTATGTAATTTATGGGAAACCACTACCGCTATCCTTTACCAAAATCCAAATAAATATTATTATACTTTTACGTATCCTTAGGCTTATCATTAGATAAATCCCTCGACATATTCTTCATAATTTTCCTAAGGATCTCACTAATGTTTTTCATCTATTTTATAATGATTAACTAAACCTTTCCTTTGGTACCAACTATAGTGACTCAAGGTTTTTATTAATAGATATTACAAATTTGTAAATGAAGATTCAATAAATTACACAAACACAAATATAAGCACCATAATATTTTAGTGTCTTTCGAGAGTAGGTGAAAATATTAAACTTATTTGAAATATTTTCACTATCTCCTATAATTATATTCCCCTTTAGTACAAACATACCCTAACTAAATCCATTCTTGATTACCTAGGGAAAGGAAATCTAAGAAAGGGTGATCTCAGAGGCCCACTAATGGTAAAAAATGGAGATTCTTAAGCGAAACAAGAACATTAGTGTATGTGAACATGATCCTATAATATGGAAACCTTACACTACATATCAAATATCAAAATATTGAGTCATGGAATAAATATGGGTTGGTCATAAGACATGAATCATAAGGTAATAAAATATCATGATCCCTGAGAGAATAACAATGGAATTAGACATATATTTGGGACATACAAAAGTGATTTTAACCTTATGAATAGGTATAAATAGAGAAATATTGAATCATCATATGAAGGAAACACATTTATACCCTCACATATACTTATAGATATGAAACTAGGTACATACATAACATAATGGACAGGAATGAAATATCCATGCATAAAAATATGATCATTTAAAAAAGGTGACGAATAACACTATGAACATATAATCAGGGTCATGCATAAAAATTTTAAAATTTAATCAGGTTCAAACAAAACAATTTTGAACATGTAATTAGGTATAAAAAAATTATATACTCAAAATTTATACATCATTATCCAATGTATTGGGGGAGATACACTTCTCACCAATCACATAATGAAAATCATATGTTTGGGTGCCACTAGTTCATAAAACATCCATCATATCACAACCCATGAAATTAATTTGGTTTCATAAAAATTTCATAATTTCATAATTTGTGGAAAACAGACAAGTTTCATAATTATGTGATCATTTCATCAAAGTATAACCCATGTAAAAAGAAGCTAGATTCATAAGAATTTTTTCATGGTATAATGCATGGATGAAAAACTGGTTTCATAGATATGTTTTTTTATAAAACATTTATATAAATAATATCATTCATATACTCTGTTAATATCCCCAAAATATCATATGTTACCTCAAATTATCTTTCCTTGTATGGATAATAATTTTCTAAGACAAATCACTTGGATCGTTTCTTGAAGAATATAAATGTTCCTTGAAATTATGCTTTTCAAAAATATAAATTTATTAAATGTTTTGTAAATATATTTCTCTGAAAACAAATGTGATAATTTATAAATAAATCTATCAAAATCAATTACCACTTTTCTAGTAAAATACCATTTCAACTTTAGAAAACACTTTTTTAAACATAAAACATACTCAAAATTAATTTTCATTTTGAAATATTTTATTTAAAACATAAAAATTCACAAAAATTAAGGAAATTTTTTTTGTTGAAAATAAATTTGAAAATAGTTATATAATATTTAAATATTTGAGTGGTCATGACAATGGTAAATATTTTTTATGTCGTGTATGTTAAAAACATTATTATTTTCACATTTTTGGAAAAATAAAAATGGTAAATGTTTGGAAAAGAACATTAATATTCCATTAAAAAATTATTTAAAATGAAAAAAATGGGTCAGTAATTCAAATAAAACTCATTTAGATAATCTTGAAAACATTTTTTAAAATATTTTTCTAGAAAACAAGGTTTTAGAGGAAAACGGGTTATTAACCAAAGTGGTAAATAAATATGATTTTTCTAAAAACATTTCTTAATTATTTTAAATAATAAGGAGTATAAAACGATACTATTACATGAAAATATCATTAATAACTAGATGAGAAGAATATTCTTAAGAATTATTGATTGTTGGATCATAATATTTCAATATAATTGACATAATCATAAGAAATCCCAATAAACAATGAGATTATAACAAAAATCCGATAATACACTACTACAAATTTGAAGCCTAATAACCAAGGGGGACTGTCAAGTGGATATGTAATCCCCATTATTTTTTGGATACTAATCATAAAATAAATTTATGGAGAGTTTATACACCATATAAAATAAATAGGTGGTGAATATGAAATTTATCTCACATAAGTAAAAATTTAGCCAGATATCCCCTTCCGCTTTAGTAAACATTTGAATAGTAATACCAAATAAATAATAACAAAAAATGAAAAATTATATATATTGAAATTTATTATATTATGTATATGGAATTTAAATTATTAAACATATTTACACCACATAAAATAAATGATTGGTGATATTTCATATGTCTCTCAAAAATAAAAGAGAGAATAGAAATCTCATACCATCAATCTCGACTTCATTAATACACATTAAAAACACATGTATAATTAATATAATTTTATAATATATTTATTAAATATACATATTTATATATTTAATACCATATATGATATTATTATGACCTTTTATTAATTTTTATTAATAATTCCATGTTAAAGTCGAGTTTTGAGAAAAAAATACTTTGTTTTTTTTGTATATTTTGACTTTCTATTGTGTGCCTTATTATATTTATCATGGTTACATAATCTAAATATTTTTTAAAGTGATATAAAACACATATATATTCTTTTTTGTAATATTATGTGTCCATAATATTTATAAATAGAAAATGTAATATGGTATTAATGGAGATGATTGGCCATACATACAAATGAATGTTGTTTACATTTTTAATGCCTCAAATGAAAGAAAGGTAAATAATATATGATGATAAAATAAAAATTGTTATTTAATTTATTTTAATTATATTTATTCTTTTAACATTTTTTAAAAATCGTATTTGAAAACAAATCAAATCGCTTTGTGAGGCGGTAGTCTGTTGTACAAACAAGCGACGTTATCATATCTCCTATGAAATTGAAAGTAAGAAGCTATATTTGATATAATAATTAACTAAGTGCATAAATTTCATACATATAATGTAAATATTTTAAATCCATCAGTATGAATATTATTTAACTTTTTTATGGAAAACAATCAACATTGGTTCACGACGTGGTAGTTTGCCCATACATACAATCGGTGGTTTTGTTTTCCATTTAACATATATTGATGTGAATATTATTTATTAAATTACCAAAAAAATTCTCATTAAAGAATAAATAATGGTGTTATTTTATTTTATGTGTTAATACATATTTTAATTTTTAAAAATAAGAAATAAAAAGAAGGATCTTAGTGAAGATAATTACCATCTCTTAGAATCACCTCCTTTGGATTTCTTATTAAGATCCCCAGTGTTGGTATGTTTAGAGGAATAGAGGATATAGAACATGGATAATGATGTTCAAGAGGTATTTTAATGTTTTTTTGATGAAAAATGGGTATTTAGAGTTTTGATTAAGTGAAGGGTGGTGGTTGCCTTTTATAAGTTAGGGGAAAAACCCCACTTGGAAACTATGTGGAAATTTCCAAAAAAATCTAAAATGATAATGTCGTTTAAACTAAAAAGACTCTAAACGACCCAAGATTCTAACATGGGAATAAATATATGGAAATATATATATTTGATATAATTTATACACATTTTTTACCTTTAACCCTTATCTTTATAGTATAACCCCCAAGTAAACCTATTTTTTACTTTAACTCTATTAATTAATTTTTTAATTATGTTCAATATTCATTATGGTAAAAATATAAGTTGTACATATTATATTATATGATATTTTATAAATCAAAATATGGAATAAAATACTCCATATTCCATTCATATAATTGTAAAATGTTCATTTAAAATTAATCTCACAGACGAGATGAGAAAGCCAATTTTCAAAGAGAAAGCGTTCAAAATATTACAAATCAAGTATAACATAATTCAATATTAAAAGGACTCCAATTAAATAAATTGGATTGATAGATATATAATTTTTCTAATTTATCTTTTTAGAACCATCTTAAATAAAAATTTTCTAAAAATAGTAAATACAAATGACAATTCATAATAAAAATAGTATTTTTCACAATTCATAGAAAAAGTTATCTTTTTAAATTTTATCCAAAATTCATCCTATGATAAATTTATTAATATGATTTAAAAAAATTAATAAAATTAATTTTCTAAAATTTTTATTTATTAATTTTATTATAAGTGTGCAAAAGGTAGAGGAATTTCTTTTAATAAAGGTAAATTTTTTATTTTTAAAATTGGATTTACTCTTCTAAATTAAATAATAATATCATAAAAGCTGAATTTTAATATATTAATTAAACATAAAATATATAAATTTCATTAAAATCATTCACCAAATTTTATTTGTTAAATTTATTTTTTAAAAACACATTTATGCACAATTAAATAGTTTTTCATAAATATATTTCTTATATTTTTAAATGGTTCTCATTTTCATTTTTAAATAATTAGTAATCAAGGAGTTAATTTTATATACTTATATAAAACATATATTTTATTAATATAGTTGACCACATTCATAACCACCATTCAAATAGTTAGGGGATAACTATCATATTAAATAATCATATTTTGATAATATTCCATATTTCATTTAAACTAAATGTTTCATGTAACACAAGTTAAACACAGTGTTGCGTGTAATGCATGGTAAACTCAATGTTGCATGAAATGATATCGAAACTACATTTTACATTTAATTAATGTTTAACTCATTTTTTTATGTAACGTAAAATATCAAAAGTATTAAATTTATCAAAAAAATATTTCACAAAAATATTGTGGTTTTACATTGACACAATTAAGCACAACTGGTGAGAGGTACATGTTTGTAAATAGTTTTATAAGGGTATGGTCATTTATATTCCTTACCCTAGTATTTTTTACATTACATTGGGTACATAATGGATTCATAGGTAACTGTATTGTGGTTCTAGAGGTGGCACCTAGGATGAAGGGTGCTCATGTACTTAGCACTGATACATGTAATATGTCAAAAATATTATACAATAGAATCTAGGATACCTCTAGATAGTTGAAGTGATATTCCAGGATCATATTATGTTTCACATTAATTTATGTGATTCTAGGATCAATGTATTTCATCTCATGATATAATGGGTCAGGTTCCGTAAATTATTCATGATTTAGTGTGCAACCCTTGGTTCTTAATGTGATTTGATAGTGGGATAGTGGGAACACAATATTTAGTTAATCTCATGGTGGTATAATTGGGAGTGGTATTAGTGCATTCTAGTTTTGATTGGTTCAATGAAATTAGTGAATTGATTCATATTTTGGATAAAATTTTCAAATCACCAGGGGTATTGGTTCTTAGTATCAAGGTTATAATAAAGGGCATGAGTGGTTTTGTTCTTGGACCTTCCATTTTGGGGATACTCTTTGAGGAGTTTAAAAATGTAGGGAAAGAAACATGTAGTTAAAAATAGAAATAATTGATGGGTTATCATATTTTGGACATTGGTACTATTGATATTCCCAATTTTAAAGAGGAGTATTTTGGGTAATCCTAGTTGAGTATGGATAAAATTCCCATTATAGGGGCCAATGGATTAGGAATGTGATCCTAGATTATGTTTTATTAATATCATGGAAGCATGAGTTAGGCCATATGATCATAAAGTTCAATATTTTTCACCCTTTTTTATTCAATGGAATAGCCGAGTGAATATAGGTAATAGTGATTCCCAGTGAACATTGGATAGGCAATTGATCATGTAATTGACATGGGATGATGAACTTTTAGTATAAAATTTGGAAGAGTTTAAAAGGGTTTGGTTATATAGGAAAAATGCCCTCATTTTGGAGGGGTGTAATTAGTTTATATTGGAAGGTTATAACTTTTTTGATCCAAAATATCCTTCATGATCATGTTTTAGTTGGACTATGAATGTTTCTCGAGAGGATTGACATGTGAATAGTTAAATACGGGACCCATCGATAGTCGAATATTAGGGAATAGTATAAGGAAAGAAATATGGTGGGATAACAAAATATGATATTGAGTTTGTGAACTTCATTTTAAATGTTTCTCGATGAGGACCATGGATGGAAATTTATGAACTAATAATAGATAGCATTTAGATTCAAGAGCATCGCCTAGTTGTAATTTGTTTTATCCATATTTAGATATTTTGTTTTGTAATAGAAGAGATGTGGTTCATGAGAGCATGTTGTTTGTATAGTGGAATGATAATAATATAACAACTATGGTGAGGAGTTTCTTTTCATCAAAGTTTGTTTTAATCTTGTGTGAGATGGTTTTCTGATATGTGTGACATGTATTTAGATGTTCATGATAGCACCATATTCTAGTAGACATGTTCTTCCAAAGAAATATTGATTCATCAATTAATTATTGTTTTTTTGTGTGTTTTTTTTAATCCTATTTTTTGTCATAAATATACTGATGTGACCAAGATAGAATACAATTCATTGCATTTTGGGTGTTGGGAGAGAGAATGGTGAATTGTATATATGATTACCATTGTAACCATTGAATAACTTTGGAGGTATATTTTCTTCTCAATATTCATGGATGATCATGGGTTCCCATCGATGATTACATTTTCATTATCTAGTAGTTAAAAAGGTATATTGTTGGTGAATAATAAGCAATCTTATCGTGAGTCGGATGAAGGAGGTGTAACCAACTATTTTGTGTGAAATTTGATGTGGTGGGATTGGAACAACATATGTCTCATCTTTTTGGATGATATGGTTGTGTTTTTGGGGTTGGTTATTACTTTTTGAGTAAATTTTATTATGTTTCAGTTGTTCTTGGAAGGTATATGCATGAACATTTGATATTGAAAATAGGAAATTATATTCAGTTCCATTATTGATCAGTTTTATCATAAATGATGTGATATAGTTCTATTGGAACTGTTTCAGGCCTATTGATTGGCCTTTGAGAACAATATTTGGTAGTAAAATTCAAAAGGGAGAAGGCACTGAGGTTCAGAATTGACCTTATGAGCTATGTCTTACAGTGGGGAGCAACATAATATGGATCATCTACAAAATGATTAAATGAGAGTTTCTTGGGATATATGGGACCGAGTGAGTTTTGCCTCAGGGTTTTGGAATTGAATGTAAAGAGTATATGTGTTTTACTAAAGGGAGCATTGGGATTTGGAATTGACACTAAAAAATAACTTTATTCATTTAGAAATGGAGTGGGGTTAGAGATGAGTGTTTAGAACCAGCATAAGTCCATTAACCCTATTTTATGGACACAAGAACTTCCTATAGATGAGAATTTTTATTGTGTAGATTTTATAATGCCCATATATATGGATTATCCTTGCGTCTTAGTGATAATTTTAGCTTTATCAATTAATGGAGGAATTAAAATTTCAAACAAAATTCTAATTCAAAATCATAGGGTGGGAACCCCCATAAAACCAATTTAAAAATGGAATGATGTTAAGGTGTTATACTAGGGGTTCTAGAGATATTTGTAGGGAGAGTTATTCTTTTCAAGATATTTTAGTAGCCACCGGAGAGTTGGTGGCCTTTACATAAGCCAAGAATCCATACTGGGCTCACTGGATAACTGGTGTCCCATTAACAGCAAGCCAATGAACCCTAGGATTGTTTTAATTATTTGTAGCTCAATAATGATACCAGGGTCCACCTCCTCTTCTTCTAATATGGTATAATGGACCCTAAATGGCTATTGGGACTCTCCTATGGTGCCTTTATCCCTTTCTTCTCCCCATGGGTGGTTCTCCTTCATCTGGTCTCAGATTTCACTCCTACTAGATTCGTCAAAATATTGATCTAAGTATAAGTTTTTATAATATTTTATTCTTAGTTTCATTCACATTCTAGTTATATCTCTATACATATTTATCTAATATTCCCTATTTCCATATCAATTTTCTAGATTCTCAATTTCTCCTAATTAAATTTGAACGAATTTCTGATATCGTACGCATGGAATATCCCATGCCAATGGAAGGTGGTCCCCATAATTTAACCCAAAATATTATTTGTTTTCAAGTTATTAGGTTCTAGGGTCATTTCATCCTGTGTAAATTAAATTAATATAAATCGAAGGAACAAATATGTAATTTTTTTAAACATTAAACACCAATTTCTCTTATTTTGGAACCTTATAAAGGAAATCCCTAGTGAATAACATAGAAAATGGGATTGACCTTGAGTTTTTTTTTAGAGTGGACTTTGGTGTTTTGAAATACTAAATGGATTATATTGAAGTGAAATTTATATTTAAATGCGTATTAAGGGGACATGTATTAATTAATTGGGTTTGAAATGGAATTTCATAACTATAAATATTGAAAATGTAATTGAAACATCAATTTCATAAATTTGTCATTGAATATATGGGACCCATTTTTGAAATGAAAAATAGTCTATAAAAATTATTTTTCCCATGGTAATGACTTCATCTAAATGTCAAAATGGGAACACTTATGGATTTTATGTAATGAGATGTGTTTTATTGGATAGAAAGAACCTTTTCCTCAATTGATAGATATGATCCTTGAAAGGAAATGTTGGAATTTGTTCTTGATTATTAGTTTTTCTTGTTAACAAGTATTTTATTAATAAATAATCTTTTAATGATAATTTATTGATTTTTTTTTGTTTTTTATGGCCTTTGGATGATTCCATAGTGTTAATTGGAATCATGAAATTTGTGTACTATTGTGAATGATCATTGGATTCTATTAGGGTAATTTCATGAATGTTGTCGTGTTATAATTACCTTGGATTCAAGGAGGTCCAATTTTATGTAATTACTTGACTAAAATATTTCATTCAACTAAGATTCATTATCACAAATTCCTAGGGGATTATACCCATTATATCTAGGTAATTTCTATATTTATTGAGTGGTATAGATTAATTTCGTGGATTCTTTGATGATTTCCCTGCTAAATTCTATATGATGAGCTCTCTAAATTCCACCATTTTACTTGAGTGGTATCAATCAGGTGTAGTATGAGGATCCTAATCATGTTGTTCTTCTAAATTTCAAGTATGGTTTGTTGAGTTCAAACAACTATATCGTATTAGTGGAATTCACAGGGTCACCCCTCCCTTTGATTTCCTATAATCCTTATTAAGAGAGAATTATCAGTTGATCCTTGTGGATTCCCTCAAGTGGGTATGGTTATGATGGCCTTGGATTCATACCTTATAACCACTTAATCCATGGTGTTCACTATGAGATTAGGCACGTCACGTCACGACCCGTCCCAGTGGGGCCCATGCAATGACTCCCAAAGCCCACATCCAATAGGCCAGGGGCTGGTTACTAGCACCGAGTGGGCATATTACTAACATGGGAGTAGTTTCCTATGTACCTGTACCCACACACACAGTTCTAAGCCCACAAATGCTGAAATGTAAAAACCACTAATGAAAAATAAGGCATGCATACAACTAAACCCAACCAACAGAGTACGACGAAAGGTAGAGTACTGTAAAAGTAAACTGGGCCAAAAATAAAATCCCACCAAAAAGCAAACAAACAAGAGTCTGAAAACTGAAAAGTCCAAACTGTAAGCACAAAAGGTATTGGGACTTCTGCTCATAGCCGTAGGAACACCTCAGCCGGTAGGGAACTCAGAAATCTCGGTCATGTCCTAGCCCGCCCTGGACTCTGTCAAAAGGCTGCTCATCTTCACAAGACACCAGACGTGCGGGCAAAGCCTGTGCAGGGGTAAGTATAATAATACTATGTAGAGGACCCCAAAAACCACAAAGCAGTACACAAAGTAAAGGTACATTCAGCTATTCAAATTATATGTCAACGAAACATATAGGACAAACAAGACATACTCAAAACCTAGACCCGTGGTCTAGAGACAATTCACACAACTGCATACCCCCGTAAGGGATTCTATTTGAAGATTTCGTGTTGCACTCATTCCGGGAGAACACACTCCACGAGTCTTATAGCTCTGATGATGTCCGTACGAGAAGTGATGTTCGTCGGGAACCGTCATGAGAGATAGCTACACTCATTATAGTAGACACACTCCTGAGTGGAATGTTTATGACAGATAGAAGCACTAATTACCGGATACACACTCCTGAGTGGAAAAGATCACGATGAACAGATGAGGATCACTGCTAGGGCCATAGCGGATACTGAGACTCATCCAGATTCACCAGTTAGGTGATACACCAGCTAGTTAGAGGATCAATTCCGAGTAAGGTTGGTCATGTCGATGCTTGACTCTACCTAGGGACAAGAATAGATAGAGGATCTTGATCAGGGCCTCCCGGATGGATGCCAGACTCTATCACAAAATGTCCTGCTGAAGGCATCATATACCTAAGTGGGAAATGGTGCCTAACCTTCACGGGATTGAGAACAAGGGGCACTAACCCAAAAATAAAGATGCCCATGGTACGGTGAATGAAAGGAACATGTCGTTTTCCAAAAATTACACGGTGTGTATAAAATATACACGTCGTGTTGTCTGACCCCGAGTACTGCCAGTGTACAATGGATCATGTCTTAGGCTTGTCATGTAGGAAAAAATAAGTACACGGCGTGTAATATGGTGTGTATGCCGTGTCTGGGTAACTGCGGTTGGCTCCGTGCACTCTGTCCATGTGCCCGTACACGGTCATCAACCAGTGTACACCAACCCGTGTAATCGTCACACGTGGTGACCCACGTTACTAGCCTCACCTGGCCGTGTGATGTAGTACACGGTCATGTACTCCATCCCATGTCCGCGTATCCGCAAGATACACGCTGAGCTCCATGTAGCGGATTCTGTCGCGTTGTACACGTCGTGCTGCATGTATCCTTGTAGATCATCCTGTGTCGGTATACAACCCAAAGTACACGTCGAGCTTCGGGAAGGTCCAACACGTCGTGTGGCCAGGGTCACACACCGTATGATTCTTCTCTGCCCACGAAACCCTAGCCGCCGCCGCCAGTACTACACGGCGTGTTCTTCGGAAGTACATGCCGTGTATTCTGGAAATTTCAAGAAATGGAACTCTTCATCAGCACACCACCCATGATGCTGCGATCGTTGATTCAGTCATCCAATCACCATGAAACCTTTAGGTTTTGGTCGTCCCGAATCCATGAATCTGCTTCCAGTGTTTTCGAGCCTCCGATCAGCTCCAAAAACATGATTTGATCTTCTCGCACGAAGAACGCTCAAAGAACGCCCTTTCTGGTCTGGTCTGATCGCCATCCACCATCGTCGTCGCACCTCCACAAGGTCGTTGCGGTGTTGAACCTTCTATTTGGGATCATTGCATCATAGAACAGATGTGCAATGATCCGTTGTTCATCGCCCCACGAAAAATGCGAAGAACACGTGAGTAAAGAAGGGGAAAAATCCAAATATATAAATTTGAGGAACGAACCTCCGCTGTCGTTCGTCACGGCGTGATCTGCTCCCATTAATAGGCTTAAATAGAGCAAGAATCAAGAACAACATAGAGCATGGATCAATTCCCCATAATCATCCCAAAGATAATCCCTCCCATAAGAATGTACGAATATGCAGATCAACTTATTCGAGGTTGATTGGAGTTCGTCGTTTATGTCCGAAACGGGGAAAATAAATAGAAATAACAACCCCTGGCTTTTGAATAGATTGATCATTGATGAAGGCATCACGCTGTCGTTGTCGTCGAGATCCTTCAACATTGTTGGTGTCACGATTCTCGAATTTGATCTTTCATCATTCATCGTCGAGAGTTAGCTCCAACGTGCCGCAGATTCGGTAGAGGTTCCTCTCAAACATCACCAAAGATCAAGAATTTTTCACCCCTTTAAAAAGGGAAACAAGATTGGAACTTAATTACGTGGCGATATTAATGACTCCCACTAGCCATGTCATGAGGCATTAAGAAACACCATTAGTTAAGGAAACAGACGTCCCGTCACTGTGTATTAAAAAGTACAACTTTCCAATTATTTTTCATTATGACACAACATTTAAATAATGAAGCAGATGCCCTTTTACCGTGCTGCAGTGGTTGTTTCCATAAAATAAAATAAACATTTATATTTTATTTTATTTTATTTTTTTTAATAAAACGTCTGATAATTAACTTTTTCCCACGACCCGCACCGTTCGAGGTTATCCTCATTCTTAGATAAAGTCGTCATCCCGGACGCAACGGTGTGCTCTGATTTTTAATCTGGGCATCCGTTTGGAAACTGCCACAATCGTGCACAAGTGCTGACTCGCTCAACTGAAAAAGTTCAAACCACCATTCCGGTCTCACTGGACCTCGGAATGATGTGTCTTCTTCATGCCCGTTCTCGAAACAATTCCATACAATATTTAAAAAAAATAAAAGGAAAAACCAATACATTACTTTCTCCCCACCTTTGGGCTTTACGTACCCGAAAAGCCAAAGAAATGGCTACTAAAAAAGATGTGTGTACGGGGCACAGATCTGAGCCTCCCACTACCAAGTGCTCTCCTGAGTATTCCCATTCTGCCACTAGATGTGCTCCAAGGGAATTGGTCACCCACGAAGGATCCTCTCCTGCCGATCCTTGATCTCCACTGGGTACTCAGCAAAGGTCACTCCATCCTCAATGTCCAGCTCACCCAAGTCGATGACGTGCGACGGGTCATGCAGTTACCTCCTCAGCTGCAACACGTGGAAGACATCATGTACCCGATGCAACGGTGGTGGTAGAACTAGGTGGTACACCACCTCGCTAACTATGCACAGAATGTGGAAAGTTTCGATGAACCTCAGACATAGCTTTCTGGCTCGTCCAAATCTCCACAACCCCAGTCGAGGTGAGACCCGAAGAAAGATGTGGTCTCCCTCTTCGATCTCCATAGGTCTCCGTCGCCTGTAAGTATAAGTCTTCTGCAGGATCTGTGCAGTCTTTATTCGCTCCCAAATTATTTGCACCTTCTATGTGGTAGCTCGCACTAACTCTAGACCCATGACTTCTGACTCTCTGGTGTTGGTCCAGCAAAGTGGTGACCGGAAGGGTCTCCCGAACAAAGTCTCAAATGGTGCAATAACAATGGTGGAGTGGTGGCTGTTGTTGTATGCAAACTCCATCATTGGTAGGTGGTCCTCCCAACTGTGACCAAAGTCCAGGATACAGGCTCACAACATATCCTCCAGAACCTGAATAGTCCCCTCCATCTGACCATCTGTCCGGGGATGAAACACTGTACTCAAGTGTAGCTGAGTCTCAAAAGCCTCCTACAATCACTTCCACAACTAGGATGTAAAGTGGGAGTCTCAGTCTGAGACTATAGTTGAGGGGATTCCATGAAGCTGAACTATCTCATGCACGTAGAGGCGTCCCAAGCTCTCTACATAACTCTACTCCCTGATAGCTAGGAAGTGGGTTGAATTAGTGATTCATTCAATGATCACCAAGATGGAATCATGCCCCTTGGACGTCCGTGGTAAGCTTGTCACGAAGTCCATCGATATTCCATCCCACTTCCACTCTTGAACTTCCAGGGGTGAGCTAATCCCACTAGAACCTGGTGCTCTGCCTTTACCTGCTGGCATGTGAGGCATCGAGAAATGAACTATTCTACAGCCTTCTTCATGCCTGACCACGAGAACTGTCGTCGGAGATCCTGGTACATCTTTACCACTCCAGGATGTACCGCCAAAGGGGATGTATGAAACTCCCTCAGGACCTTCTCTTGGAATTCCACTGGTATAAAAGTGCATCCTCTAAAAAGAAGTATATGCTCCTCACCTTGTGAATATCCATCAGGAACATGTCCTATTTTTTCTGAGCACATAAAGCCACATAGTCGACATCCCCAATCTGTGACTCCCTAACATGTTGTAAGAGTGGACGAGTGACAACCATCGACTGTAGGTAAGTTATATCCTCTCCCTCCACGAAGGATAACTGTAACGTGGCCTACAGTTGTGTTGCCTCACTCAATAGCTGTGAGCTTGGCCTTCTACTAAGGTCATCTTCCACATTGTTCCCCCTTCCAGGAGTATAGATGATCTCAAAATCACAGTCTTGGAAGAACTCTAGAAAACGCCTCTACCTCATATTTAGATCCTTTTGTGAGAAGTTGTACTTGAGGCTCTTGTGGTCAGAGTAGACAATGAACTGCTCGCCCATACGGTAGTGTCGCCACATCATCAATGTGAAGACTACAAATGCTAACTTGAGATAATGGGTTGCATAGATATTCTCATGTGGCCTAACCTAGAATAAACTATAAGCAATAACTGCATGCCACTGCATTAGGACACAGCCGAGCCCGGTCCCTGATGCATTGCAAAAAACTATGTACTTGACACCCTCCTCCGGCAATCTCAAGACTCGGGCGCTCGTCAAACTCTGTCGCAGCTGCTCAAAAGCCTATTGGCACTTTTTTGTCCACACGAAGGGTTTCCCCTTCGTCGTCAAGGCTATCATTGGTGCTGATATCCGAGAGAAATCAAGAATGAATCTCTGGTAATATTCTACCAATCCAAGGAATCTTTGCACCTCTGTTACCCTCTAAGGTGGCTCCCATGCTAACACAGCCTCCACCTTGGCTAGGTCCATAGCCACTCCATCTGCTGAGATGACATGTCCCAGAAAGTGGACCTCCTGAATCCAGAACTGACACTTTCAGAGCTTTCCATAAAGCTGGTGCTCCTGGAGTACATCTAGAACCATCTGCATGTGTCTCGCATGCTCCTCCTCGGACGCCAAGTAAACACGGATTTCATTGATGAAAACCACTACAAACACGTCCATGTACGACTGGAAGATCTGGTTCATCAATCCCATGAACACTGTGGGGGCGTTCATCATGCCTAAAGGCATCACCAAGTACTCATAGTGACCATAGAGGCATCTGAAAGCCGTCTTCGGTATATCCTCATCCCTCACTCATAGATGGTGATATCCTGATCAAAGGTCAACCTTCCAGAACCACTGTGCCCCCCTTAGTTGATCGAAGAGGTCATCGATCCTTGGAATTGGATATTTATTCTTCACCGTCACCTTGTTCAGGCACCGGTAATCCATGCACAACCTCAGACTTCTATCTGCCTTCTTGGCAAACAAGACTGGGGCCGCCCAGGGTGAAACTCTAAGTATCACAAAACCCATGCTCTAAAAATACTCCAACTGCACCCTTAACACAGGAAAGCTCTGAAAGAGCCATCAGATATGCTGATGAGGAAATCGGTGTAGTCTCGGGGTGTTAGTCGATGCAGAAGTCAATTTCCCAGTGGGGAGGTAGTCCTGTGACATCTTCAGGAAAGACGTCCTCATAATCCACCACCACTACTGTGAACTGAGAGCTCACAACATCTACTGCTCCGAGAGTAAATCTAGCCAACTCAAGAGTGATCGGCTACGCCCTCCTATGCATGAGCCCATTTTGTGCTTCCTGGGTCTCCTTTTCTCCGAAAAAGGAAAACCTCGTTCCATCATGGTGGACACACCACACTCTTCGCCTAAAACAGTCAATCTGAGCATGGACTGAAGATAACCAATACATACCGAGAATGATGTCGTAAGACCTCGACGCTATCACCAATAGGTTCCAACCGAAACACTCGCCTCCATGGGTAAGATCACACTGTCTGCAAAGGTGTGTGATCATCGAGTCTCCTCCTATAGGTGTCCCCAAGTGTAAGGATCGAGTCAACGGTTCTACCGGAATCTTGAGGTTTTGTACAAGACATGTGTAAATAAGGGAATGAATGGAACCTGTGTGTATAAGTATGGAAGATAAGGTTGAAAAGACACAGATCATACCTCAAATCATCCCTGGAGCCACTGGTTCATATGCCTCAATCGCATGCAGTTGTCCCTGTCCCTGTCCCCCAGCTCCCTGAGCCTGGTGTGGACCTCCTGGGGGTGGTGGTGGAAGTAAGTCGAAGCATCTTCCACCACTCGCAGCTCTCCCTACTCCTCTTCCACATCTGCCGCCTGGTGGGTCTGCATGTTTCGTTCTCTGTCTCTACCTCGGTAGTCCATCCACCACTTCCCTGTCAGCATCTCGATGGGTCGGTCAATCTCTATTGAGATGTCTCCTACTGTAGCATGGGTAGCATTGCTTCTCCTTAGGCTGAATGGATTCAACCTGAGAGCCCTAAACTATAGATCCCCAATCATGGGTCCTCCTATGACATTTCCCACTTCCATATCCCTATGCCTGACATCGGCTCCCTACTGCCGGGGTCTCTGCACCTGTCTACCTGCTGCTGACTGCCAGCGGCTGTCTCTATTCCTCCAAGAAGCACTCGATCACCAAGTCCCCCTCTAGCACTCTAGTATAAGTGGAAATGCATAGAGGCACGACACTAGCTCGAATTTCATGCCGTAGACCTCATTCAAAGGCCCGAGCTTTGAAATACTGATCCCTGACTATATCAATTGAGTACCTGGAAAGGTTGGTGAACCTTGATGAATAGTCAGCTACTGTCCTACAGCCCTGCTGGATCTGAAGAAGCTCCTAGATGTGCATAGCTCTCAGCATAACCGGAGATAACTCCTCCCAGAAGAGTCGCTCAAACTCCATCAACGAAAGATTCTCCTCGTCGTGAGTCTGCATATTCAGACTCCACCATCATCCCACCGAACCCTGATGAAGGATCACTCCATGGATCACCATCTGGTCTGCTGGTGTCCTCACTAGACGGAAAACTTTGGTCACCCCTTCTATCCAGTCCTCAGCTGCCTGAGGGTCGGGCTCGCCTCGGAACCTGAGGGGCCTCTGTCTTTGAAACTCATAGAGCGTGTTGAGCCTGCGCTCCTCACTGGTCGGTACCACGGGTACCACTAGCTTCTCTACTGGTGGTGGTATAGCAGGTGCACCACCTGGTGGCAACGCTTGGGGAGCTGGTCCCTGTATCGAAGCCTCGTCAATGAGGGGGTCATCCTCGTGATCATTCTGTTGAACCCTAGAGGGTATGAATCGTGGAGGCATCCTGTAAACAAAGAAGATGTACTATGGTCAA
The DNA here is from genome assembly GCA_963277665.1 of Viscum album. Lineage (NCBI taxonomy): Eukaryota > Viridiplantae > Streptophyta > Magnoliopsida > Santalales > Viscaceae > Viscum > Viscum album. Next base: position 523,995,379 of record OY728160.1, read on the forward strand.
TGAGTATATCTGGATATCTGACACAAAAGGGCATGGAAAACACAACTCATTCCAATATGATGCATGTACCTTTTATTTCCCCGCAACCAGTGTTTTCGTGAACCAAGTAGAAAAGTAGGTTATCAAAGTCCAGTTGTATGGATATGTCGGTCGTCGCACAAACACTGGGGTCACTGGCCTGAAAGCCAAAACCGAAACACTCAACATTTTTGCCCCAAACCAAACTCATAAACTCTTGGTCCTAAGGTAGAACCGACCACCTCTGATACCACTCTGTCACGACCCTTCCTAGTGGGGCCCATTCCGTGACTCCCCAAGCCCACCTCCAATAGGCCAGGGGCTAGTTACTAGCACCGAGTAGTCATATTACTAACATGGGAGTCATTTCCTATGTACATGTACCCACTCACACATCTCTAAGCCTAGAAATTCTAAAATGTAAAAACTACTAAGGAAAAAGAATGAATGCATAAAACTAAACCCAACCAATAGAGTACGAAGAAAGGTACAGTACTGTAAAAGTAAACTGGGCCAAAAATACAAGCCCACAAAAAAGAAATCAAACATGATTCTGAAAACTGAAAAGTCCAACCTGTAAGAACAAAAGGTACTGGGACAGCTACTCATAGTCGTAGAAAAGCCTCAGCTTGTTGGGAACTCCGAGTGCTCGGTCCTATCCTGGTCTGCCCTAGACTCTGTCAAAAGGCTGCTCGTCTTCACAAGACACCAGACATGTGAGAAAATCCAATGCAGGTGTGAGTATAACAATACTCAGTTGAAGACCCCAAAAACCACAAAGCAGTACACAAAGTAAAGGTACAGTTCTCTATGCACAATATATGTCAACGAAACATTTAGAACAAACCAGATATACTCAAAACCCAGACCTTTGTTCTAGAGACAAGTCACAAAACCGCATACCCCCTTAAGGGATTCTGTTCGAAGATTTCGTGATGCACTCGTTTCGGGAGAACACACTCCACAAACCTTATAGCTCTGATGATGTCCATCCGAGAAGTGTTGTTCATCGGAAATTGTCACGAGAGATAGCTACAATCATTACAGGGGACACACTCTTGAGTGGAAAGGTTATGATAGATAGAAGCACTCATTATGGGAGACGCAATCTTGTCTGGGAAAGATCACGGTACATAGATGAGGATCACTGGCAGCGCAATGGCGGATAACGCGACTCATCCGGATTCACTAGTTAGGTGATACACTGGCAAGGTAGAGGATCAACGCCCGGTAAGGTTGTTCAGGTCGATGCCTGACTCTACAGAGGGTCAATAATGGATATAGGATCTCGATCCGGGCCTCTCGGATGGATGCCTGACTCTATCACAGAAATTCCTGCTGAAGGGATCATACTCCTTAGTGGGAAATGATGCCTGACCTTTAGGGGAACGAGAAGAAGGGGCACTAACCCAAATGAAATATGTCCGAGGTACGGCGAATGGAAGGACCATGCTATTTTCCAAAAAGTACACAGCGTGTAGAAAATATACATCCCGTGTTGTCTGACCCCAGGTACTGCCCGTGTACAACGGCCCGTGTCTTAGGCTGGTCATATAGGAAAAACTAAGTGCACGATATGTAATACGGTGTACACGCTGTGTCTGGGTAACTGGGGTTGGCTCCGTGTACTCTGGCCATCTGCCCGTACACAGTCATCAAACCTTGTACACCAACTTGTGTAATCACCACACAGGGTGACCCGCGTTACTGGCCTCACCTGGCCGTGTGATGGAGAACACAGTCGTGTACTCCATCCCATATCCGCATATCTGTGAGATACACGCCGAGATCTGCGTAGCTGCTTCTGCCGCGTTGTACACGCTGTGCCGCCTAAAGCCGTGTTAATCATCCCGTGTCTGTGTACAACCCAAAGTACACACCGAGATTCAGGGAAGGTCCAATAGGCCATGTGACCAGAGTCACATGCCGTATCATTCTTCTCTGCCCCCGAAACCCTAGCTTCCACAGCCAGTCCTACACTGCGTGTTCTTCAGAAGTACATGCCGTGTATTCTGGAAATTTCCAGAATAAGTACTCTTAGTCGGCGCGCCTCTTATGCTACTCTGATCATTGATTCAGCCATCCTATCTCCACGAAACCTTCCTGTTTTTGTTGTCCTGACACCACGAAGCCTATTTCGGTGTTTTTAGACCACCAATCGGCTCCAAAAATGTGATTTGATCTTCCCGCACGAAGAACGCTCGAAGAACGCCCTTTCCGGTCTTGTCTGATTCGTCGTCCGCCATCATCGCCGCACCACCAAAAGGTCATTGCGGTGTCGAACCTTCGATTTGGGATCGTTGTGTCGCAGAAAGGATGTGTAACGATCCATTTTCCGTTGCCCCGCGAAGAACGCGATGAACACATGAGGAAAGAAGGGGGAATAAATCTAAATAAAAAAAATTAAGGAATGAAGCTCCGCCGTCGTTTGTCACTTCTTGAACTTCTCCCATTAATAGGATTAAATGGAGAAATAATCAAAAACAACATAAAGCATGGATCAATTCCCCTTAATCTTCACAAAGAAAATACATCCCGCAAGAATGTACGAATCCACAGATCAACTTGTTCCCCATTGATCCACGTTCTTCGTTAAAGTCAAAAATGGGGAAAAGAAACTGAAATAACAACCCCTCTCTTTTGAAAGGATTGATCATTGATAAAGGCATCATGCTGCCGTTGTCATCGAGATACTTCAATATTGTTGGCCTTGCGATTCACGACTTTGATCCATCATCGTTCATCGCTGAGATTTTGCTCCAACGTGCCGCAGATTTGGCAGAGGATCCTCTCAAACGTCGCTAACGATAAAAAATTGTTCACCCCTTTAAAAAGGGGAACAAGATTGGCACATAATTATGCAGCGATATTAGTGACTCTTACTTGACAAATCTTGAGTCATTATGACGCACCATTAGTTATGTAAACTGAAGTCATGTTGCTGCGTATTAAATGTCCAACATTCCATTTATTTGTCATTATAACATAGCATTTAATTAAGGATACAACTGCCCTTTTACCGGGCTACAGCGGTTGTTTCCATAAAATAAAATAAACATCTAGAATTTTTTTTTATTTTTTTATTAAAACGTCCAAAAATTAACTTTTTCCCTCGACCTGCGCCGGTCGAGGTTGGCCTCATTCTTAGGTAAAGTCGTTTTCCCTAACGCAACAGTGTGCTCGGATTTTTAATCCGGGAATCTTTTTGGAAACTGCCACAACCGTGCACAAGTGCCGACTCACTTAACTTAAAAATTTCAAACCACCATTTCGGGCTAACTGGACCTCGGAAAGATGTGTTGTCTTCATGCTCGGTCTCTAAATAATTCCATATAATATTTAAAAATAATAAACGGAAAATCCGAGACATTACACATCAGCATTGGAAAAATTACGTATAAACCAAGCTCATGTGTCAGCATAGATCTCAAGCATCAGTGGTTTATTAATTCCTTTTATTTAAGTTATTAAACTATTAGTTTTTTAGACTTTTAAATGGTAAATACCTATTTTAACACTCTTTTATGAACTCTTTTATGTATTGGTTATTTTAGGGAAGAAATTGTTCATTCCCTACTGAGATTTACTCACACCCTATTTATGTTACTATAGATATTGGGTACCATATTAGAACACAATCTATTTCAATTTATATGTTCATGGAATGTCTCAATGTTTTTTATGTTGTAATTTCTTAGAGTAGGGTATAGAAATCCAAAAATAGACGGACTCGGGACTATAATGTTGTAGAATTTAGAGTCACACTATAAAAAAAGGAATTAAACCAAAATAAATTTTTTATCAAATAATATATCTATTGGGAAAAATGAATAATTCCTATAGATATTAATTTTTATTGGTATTAATTTTTATTACCAACATTTTGTTACCAACATATATATCTATTGGTATTTATCGCTCTAAACCAAAAAATTATTTTACCAATTGTCAATTCAATTTCTCTATCATACTAAAACCATCATATTTTTACTAATACATTAATATATTATCAATACTAACTATTACCAAAAAATAAGGTTCCATCAATAAAAGTTTTTATAATAAACTAATGAAAAACAATATTGATTTTATTAGTAACCTATCAAGTTAATCCAGAATATATATGTTATTTTTACCCCATAAAATAATCATTTTTTGGTTACGATAAAAACATGACATTAATTGATTTTAATTTTTAATTTTCTCTAAATATCAAAATTTTATATTTCACAATGATGTTCAATTAAAAAAAATTAAATATTTTTTATTAAAAAAGTTTTTTAAAATTATAAAATTTAATATATTAAAATATATTTTTATATTCTCTTTATTATAGATAAAAATTTATGTTTTATATTTAAAATTAGTAAATATGATTATATATATTCAAAATAATTTTAAAAAAATAATTTTTTAATTTTATTTTCAGGATTTCACCTATAGAATTGATGAATCCCTATATCGGTGGTGGTTGTGTCCCAAACCCTCCTTCTCCAATGGGATAGTTGCATGGGAGGGTAAGATTCATCTTGTCTCTCGGTAGATCTTCTTGAAATTGTCTCTTGGAGGATCTTCTTAAAATCGAACTTTTACCGAGGGTTCTATGGATATATAGTGGAAATCTATCATTTTTTTGGGTGACTGTTTGACCATAGATTTCTTCCCTCTTATGGTATTTAGGTTCATGTTGGTGTGAGTCTTTGTTTGAGTTCAGTGGCGTCTATGGTGGAATCATTTTCTAATTGTGTTTGTTGTGGTGGATAATTTTCACAACGAGGAATCATGGAAATGAGTCTTAGGATCTTGGTGTTGTTCGAAAGTGATTGTGGTACCTGATAATAATAGATCATGTTGTACTGAAGGGATTAGTTTTGTGGATATAACATATGTTCTCTAATATCATCGGTTGGTTTTCTCTTTGGAACTATTTCAAATAGGCCTGATTTTTCTTTTAGGATTTTTATGGTTCTTCTTGTTTGACTTTAAGTGTGTCAAATTAGAGTTCATAGATATTTGATTGTTCTATGTTAGTTAGTTGTTGTTCTTTTTTATGTTTCTTGTGTGGTAAAAAATTCATAGGATTGAATGGGTGTTTTTGCAAAGAGGTGGGTTGAAAAGGAATTGAATAATTTTTATGAATTTGATTTATGATGTGGAAAACTTGAAATGTTTCTCTAATAGTGTATAGTTTTGGACATTTGTGATTAGATTGACTAAAATGTACACTATTGTTTGGTTCTGAACTTGGGCGAGTGATGTTGTATTGGTTGATTTTTGCACTGATGAGGTACTACAATGACTTAGTGCAGCATCACATCAGCATTATCATTTCTATCATTAATACAAATTATGATGGTAGCCCCGGATATTATGATGCCTACATGACAATGTAAATTTTTTTCCATGCCATAAATAAGAATATTTGATGATTTCTATGATTGATTGATCGTTGTTTTTTATTGTTTATTGAAATTCAGTTTTTTCTATCAACCTTGGTTGCATAGGAAACATACATTGTAAAATTAGGATTCAATCGTTTGAAATGATTTTTTCTGCAATTCTAATCTTAACCCATTAGATATAACATATATTGATAACTTATATTTAGAATATAATAATTATTTCTCTTACATAAATTATAGTAATTATCCCTTATTTCCATAGGAAAATTTACATATCAATGCCAAAACATTTATTCTATTCATATTGTTTTTGAAAAAACTAAACATCACAAAGATTCTCTAAATTTCACTAAATTTATTAACAGTCATTATCTATGAATATGGATTTATATTTATTCATGTTCATTGATATATTATTTTCTATTACTCACTCTATTCAGTATTGAAAACTAATAGGTTTTTTATTTTTTGTCGTGGAAATTACTCAAGGGTTTTAATGAATAATATATCATACATGAAATGGATTAAGATATCATACTCGAAATTGTTATAGTTGATATCATACCAAAATTGTACGGATTAAGAAATAACATTTTAATTGATGTAAATGAGAAACAGAAAAACATATTATATGATTAAGATGATACAATTGAGGATCCTACACTTGATTTCATTGAAAACCATTGATTCAACTTATGAAGAACACTTCTGTTGTTGTTAGTATTGTTTTTTATCAACAATATGTTGTTTCACGTATTTGGTGTGTGTGTGTGTTCATTTTTTTGGATGTGACTATTGTAACGTGATTGTTTTTTGTAAATTATAGATTTCTTTTACACTCCCAAATCCAATATTTTATTTTTAGGGTCAACCACTTTTAGGGGTTTAGTGGGAACCATCATAAAAAGACCTATCTAGCTATGAAATTAAACTCCACAACTATTTATTAGACGATTCCAAAGAAATTAAAATGTTTGTGGAACCAATACAATATATATATAATAGAAATTTTCTTTTTTGTTAGATCATATTTTATGAGGTAGTTAAAGTGATATTTAATGTTATCTTGGGTCCTCAAAAACTTTTCTAAAATTTTATTTCCTTTATTAAATCCTAAATACAAAATTCAGTTTTTTTGTTGACCCATTCTATTTGTTCCTAATTAGTAGAAACTTGAAACATTATGTAATAAATTCTATCAACATCTTCTAATGAAGTACTTATGACTCTCCCTCCTCCCTTGTTCCATGATATCTACTAGGACTCACTCCCCCACCCTATTTCAACGTTAACAGTTGGATGATTACAATCATAGATATCCTTTATCAGATCATCCCCAATGAAAATAGATTTTTCATGAACATTGGGACCTTGGTCTCTCCTTGACAACCTAGTGAGAATTAGATTGTGAAGATTGGAATAGACCTTCCTTTTTCTGGTTATCTAACCATTATTAATCGAATAACGCCCCAGATCCAGTTCACTATTTGAATTTTTTTCACTAGCTCGATGCATATTTGCATCAAGGTTGTCCTAATAACAATCAAAATAGAGCTGTAGAGTGTTATCTGACAATCATGATGACTCAAATCAATCACATTTCTCTACATGAAACTAATTTTTCTTGTTTTTTTGAAAGGTAAATAGTAAATATATTATGAATAGAGTTGACTTACAAAAAACACCAAAGGGTGAGGCAAGATGACCCAAAACACATGGCTCGAGATCAAGAATGAAACTAAATTAAGGAGATGCCCCAAAAAAGTCCCGGGAGAAAAAAGGCAATAAATAAGAGAAAAGAAAAATCATATTTGAAAAGGTCGTACAAGACAACAAAACAAGAAACGGGAAGCCCAAAACATCAGGCTCACTTGAATAATTCAAAGATCGCTAGACTCCAGTAATAATAGTGTTGTAAACTAGTATCATGAGCACATGTAATAAAAAAATGGCCACAAAAGCAACCAAATCCCAACCTCCTAGCACGGAATCCATCCCACAATGGAACCCAAGAAGCCCAAAAATCTTGCATCCTAGAAATATGCATCCAAGACCACTGTCCAGCATCTCACAAGTAACAAGAACACATACATCCTCATACTCAATCTAAAAGGTGCTTGTGGGACCCAAAGAAGAAGTCCAAGGGAGATGCAAATATAAATTAATAGAAACTGCTAGCAACATATGAACATGTAGCTACACACACACAAATGAAATCACACACTCCCCAGAGCCCAAAATCAAAATAGGCCCAAACTGAAAGCATCTAAATCACCAAGGAAAGAGTCATTATAGACCCATGAACATACCCTCTATCCCCATTCTATTTGACTATATCCACGACCTTCACCCTGTACATGTTGTCCACAAGAGATATTCCACTACACCCAACCATGGAAAACGCAAAACACACCAAGATTCCAATAAGAAATCATACAAGCACCTGATAAGTACACTTCTCTACAACCCAACCATCCAACTATATCCCAAAAGAATGTTATTTCACCGTCCAACAATCCATGGTGCCCTCTGGCATTCTTTCCTTCTCATTTCATCTTTGATGATAACATGTCCTCAAAATCCTCTCTAGCTATGAGATATTTACATAATATCTCAAATTTATTATTACCCACCCCTCAAAATACCCTCTACACATTAAATCACTACAGAATATCTAAAATTTATCTTTATACCCCACTCAAAATCCAATCTAATCATAAAATGTTTACATAATATTATTATGTCATTGTTCATCAAAGACTCAACATTCATCTCATAAAAATGACTCTTATCACCAGGGGATTTGTTACCTACAATGCAACACTGTCATTTATACCATTATATAAAAATTGAAACTTATTTTCTAGAGCATCCCCATCCATAGGTGACCACTACTTGCCTACATTTCCTATATCCAGGCACATGGGAGTATTCAATAGGACAGATTTCCCCAAATTTTTTCTAACCATTTATTTAGTGTTTTGGAATGGTGTTATATGTTTTTTATATGAGAAAAGTGATAACACGTCAAACTTCATGTATGTATTATAATTCTATTTTATCCTGGTGGATTACTAATGAGGTCTCAAAAATAATGATATATTGTCCATGTACATACAAGGGAGTATCTATTCATCTTGAAATAAAACATTCAAATATGTGTATCATGTGTTTTCTTTTAATTATATTAATGGTTTTTATTATTTCATTTATAGGAAAATATAGAGATAATTAGAGTCTATCATATTAATGAAAACCTCGTGGAGCTATCCACTTCGACAATTGAGCATCCATGTCATATCATGAATCCCTGTTATTTTTAAATGCCTAATTTCCCTTCACATGATGAAATATAAACTTGTTGGTAAAGGTACAACATATACATGCTTTCTTAATCAATTATTTTCCCAACTCATGTCTCCCACTACTTCCCACTTTTTCCTACTATTTCTACTTTTATGTTCACTATGGTGTTATTATGATGATGATTTTGAAATGTGAATACTAAATTAATATAAAAAAATAGTTTGAGGTGTTCGTAGTGGGAATCATGAGTTTGTTGAAACAAATCATTCTGCGTATGTTTAAATGATTTTTTTGTTGTTATCCATCTAATATTTTACATCATAGAAAGTTATTCCGAAGATAGTATGGTTTTATTGAGGCCTATAGATGAGAATTGATTTTGTTATGTGGGAATTTTTCTAAATATTGATTCTTCTGTTATGATAAGACATAAACTTTTTCAAAAATTTCCCATTAGTGAATGTCAAATTGATATTTTGTGACAGGATAGTGATCGAGAAGGTGTTGAAATTTTGGAGAAACGATTTCTAGATTTGAGTCATTCAGACTACCGATCATTGAGATGTCAACATGGATGATGAAAATAGCTCACTATAAAAAGCATTTTATATATTCTATCATAAATTTAAATTTTGGTTTTACTTAATGTAGTTATTTCTTTCTAATATGTGGGAATGTTTTTTGATTTTTTGTGATGTAGATATTAGATTTTATGGGTGTGGAATACCAGTGACTTGAGGTTTACTGTTGCTACTGGAGCAGGCTGGATTAGTTTCATGGTGATACCAGACCTGATGGGTCGCTAGTACTACCCACTGGTTGCTGGTGTGGGACCTTTCTCGATAACATGGAAGGGTTTTCGGAGCGCATGCATAGATGGGTCTAGGGGGTTGATGTTGTGTGTGTGGTGTGATGTATCTTATTGTATTAAAATTAATTATTAATATAATTATTTTTCCCTATGTTTGAACATGTGTTAAAATAACCTTCAGTTTAATAATTAAATTAAATGTATTATATATGATTAATTAATAAATATAATACGAAATTTTAATATAAATAAAAATTTATAATTTTTAATCAAATTTAACATATAAACGTATGTAATAGTTCTAATAGAATATAATCTCATCATAACCTATTAAAAAAATTTCAACAACATATATTTTATTTGTTGGTATTATTATAATTATAATAGAAAGATTTTATGTGTTGTAAAAACATTTAGCAACAGAGTTTTTACTGAAAGTTTAATGATAGAGACATATATATTGGCCAAATGTTTTACATATAAAAAATGTACCTTAACCAACATATATATCTTTTTTATCATCTTCCCATAGAGGATTTTTTATGTTATGTATGACATTAATCAATGTTGTATAGTTTGATACTGTAGTGATTTTTGGCTCTAGCCATGTCTGATCGGTGATGTTTATCTATCTTTATTTATGTCATTGTTATTATATCACTATTTTTTTATTCTGACAAAAAGTTATATTCTTTTCCTAATACCCTAACAGACCCTCTCTACTAGTTGAAAGCCTCTTTCATACGAAGAGGTTCACATGTGGTGATTTGGTGCAAAACCCAAAGGCACCATTTTAGTAGCTGATAGATCAACTTCTTGCAGACATATCTAGGATGACATAGATAATATATTTCAAGGAGATATATGAAGATATAAAATTACTCTAATATCTCTAATATGGGATAGGGTTGAATGGAAATTTTTTTGATTCTTTTAAATATGAATACAATGTATGATAATTTGACACATTAAAAGCACTCCTTCCCTCCTATAGTTCTATAATCATGGAAGAAAATTGTGTAGCACATACAATCTCATCTTTTATCCATAAATATAGGTCTTTGGAAAACTAGATATACACATTTATCCATATAGATATGTATTTCCTCTAATAATATAGTATATATAAGACGTGAGCTAAATTTTTCCAACTTTTTTATTATCTTGTTTTCAATAATTATCCAATCAATTTCATAAAACCCATGTAATTTAATTATTTTTTTACATTTTGAAAATTTTTAATTAAATTGATAAATTGATTATTTGTTGACTTATAGTTTTTTATTTTTATTTTGGAATTAAATTTAATTCCATTAATTATTAATTTCAAATTTTTAATTTCATTCTTTCAAAAGAGTGGGATTTTGATTTTAATTACTTATATCATCTCTAGAATTAAATTTTTAAATGGTTTAACTCTTGAATGTTATTTATTTTAGAATCTATACAATCCAATTTATTGATTCAAAGTATTTTTTGACTTTAATTGATATAATTCATTAAATTTTGATTTTTAATTATTTATTTTTTCTATAATTTATCTTGACATTGAATAGAATAATTTTTTGTTTCTATTTATTCAGGTATAATTTCCAAAAAACAATCAATCTTCTTCATGAATACCACATAGTGGATCTAGCTACTATACATGAAAAAAATGAAAAATTATTCATGCTATTGGATGTTCAATTTAGGATATATCTCTCTATGAACACGGTAAATCCAACGGATCTGAATATAGCTTCATGGTAGATAATTCTACCACATAGAGAACCCTAAAAACTATCATTCTTCTACTATGAAGCTACTATGATTCACCTCCAATTTCTAGACTTTAACATATTTAAATGAAATTGTAGGATGAGATAACACATGCATACCATGGATACATATCAAATATATCCTAAAGTTCCCTCTCATGGTCATTTAACCGACCATTCCCTACTTCAAAGCATCTCCACTTGCTAAATGAATTAACCTCTCCTGGTGAATCCAAAACAAAATCTATGGTTATGCTCAATTAATTTGAGTCTTCAGGTATACCAAATAATAATTGAACACTGTTTATTAATATATATAATGAGATCCCATGAAAAAAGTTTGAACTAATGTTTGACGATATTGAATAATAAAATAAAATATAGAAGAACATGAGCTAAACTTGATGTGGAAAGTTTTGAGGTCCTTGAGTGGTTGACAAAACAATGTGGACTGATCATGTCTGTTGAATCCAACTATTGAATCATTAATGATTATTTGTTACATTTCTATACATGAATGAAGAAATTATTATTTTCAAGGTAGTGAACTTTTTATGAGTTGTGGTGGCCGAAGAGAGAGAGTGATTAAACTGAAGAAGAATAATAAATATCCAGTTGTAGTTTTTTTATAGAATAATGATTTGATGAAATAATGGGAACCTACACACGCAATTTTTTTGTTACTGTGAATACAAATTCAAGTGTTCTCTTGAGGATCCCAAAAATACCCCTGTGAAGATATAAAAAATGTTAAATATTGATTGGTGGTTTTAAATTTATCATGCCCTCCTTTAATGAAATTTTAATTAAAAATCATTTTTAAAAGTAATCCTATGTTCAACTGATGAAGAAAAATATGATACCGATTTTTAGATTGATGCTAAAATTGATGATTTTTTATTTTCCCAATCATCATCATGAGTTTTGGTTGAAGTGGTACCCTGAATGGAGAAATGCAACTATGAATTAACCTAAGATCACCGGTGAATAAGGAAACCAGTGCTCAACTGATCTTGGTTAAAGATGGATATTTAGCATATGATGAAAAAACAAGTCCAAATGTTTTCATGGATATATTTTGCTCAATAATATTCACATGAATACTCTCACTAAGTATTGTATGCAAGAGTATATAATATAATAAATAATATCATGGGTACACCACTACCACTTCCTGACTAGTTTGTCGATATTCACCAACATTGCATGTGCTAATTATCTCTCTCCACAATGGCATACCCACAAAATCTTGGGAATTGCACCAAAACATGCACCCCATGCAAAAAAACTATCAGGTCCACATAACCAATGTGACCAAGTAGTTTCTAGGAGCCCCCAAAGCTCGTATAACATGTATCATACATTGTGTATTAAATCTCAATCCATTATATCCCATATAATGAGAAGGGATCATCAATACATCACATCCTATTCACATTACACCTATAGTTGTCCATAGAGAACTATTTCCAGAATATCTGTGTGTGAATAACTACAGGCCCATACAGCCCACTACAAACAAATATGGGGGAAAACCTCCTTTCCTATGAGTACAAGTATCTACCAAAAGAAGAGAGTGGGGCTAAAGGGGGTAGTCAGCCATCCATCCTCTCACAAAAATATTGTGGAAAACACCCCTTAGGGCTCAAAATCTTTGGGGTGTCAGTTTCCCTAACTGAAGGGATGGAGTATCATGTAGAAACTCAAAAAGTAAAGAATATGTTATAGCTCACAACCACACTATGCAAAAAACCTAGTCTTAGACTGAACTGCAGCTAACATCTCTCAGACTCCCGGCTGGCATAGCTAAGACTTGGTATCCTATAAGCACCCAACCATTTAAATAGATACATTAGTTTATATTGTCCATTTTTATCATTTGTACTTTATGTTAATTAATTATTTAAACATCAATTAACCATTAACAATCCCACATTATATTTCATTAGAATCACACCCAATTTTCAGTGTTCTTTTAAATTGTAACCTCATACTTATGTCCCAACAATCTCCCACCCCTTGGGTTAATCATAATTCATTAAATCATTTGTTATCATCATTATTACTTTCCCAGATTCTGAAATATTATAGAAAAACATTATAAGATACTAAAAACAAGGGGATAAACTAATTTTGTAGATGAACTCCCGTCAAGTATTTTCCACCTATAGAATGAACATAGACCCATCCTCCGTCGATAGGGTAAACTTTGAAATTAGGATGCATACCCTCCAAATCTTGGTGCTTTTTTGAAGGAGGGTAAGCCAGACCAGATTCCTTGAGAATTGGGGAAAGGGAATTGCATATAGAAAAAAAAGATTCATCAAACATCCAAACATTAAAATCCATCTCGTTACATCATCACTAGTGTCCTCCCTAACACCCACATGCATAAAATGAAGCATCTCACCACTCTAGGTGTTAACTGCTACCACAAAAAATGGGCCTCCCTACCCCCACATATAACCACCACCATCCAGGTACACATCACCACAAAATAAGTTGGAAAAGAAACATCATATAAACTAGGAACTTGGATCTTAAACAAGGCATCCAGAATTCGAACATAACAAACTCTCGAGGATCCAAAGAATAAGGCACTCGGCCTTACAAGAAAGTGGTTATATCAGAACCCTACAAGACATTATCTTTTTATCAATCATCTGATTATTTAGTCCATATAGAATTAACCAATTTATTGTTTTTATGTTTCAAATATAAAAAAATTAATAGTAAGCTATCATAAATAATTAAACATTCTTACAGCATTAGTTTGATTAACATCAAATTACAACAACAACAACAACAACCAGATTCATTTACATGATTTTTTATCTTTCAAAAATAATTACAATTAATCCCAGTTTATGTTATTTATCAATTTTAATAAACAATGACATTATAAGAAAATAAATTATAGATATCACACTATTTATAAAAAAAGAAAAAATGACATGTGATCAATACTAATTGATTTATAAAGTTCAAATATTTATTATGTCAATTCCACTGTGGTCCAGTGCCTAAATCATGCTAACTCGACTAATGAATGTAAATGAATATAGAAGAAACAAATATATTACCTCAAATGGTTCTTCATATTCATTATAACAGAATGATCCATACAATTGATTATGATTGCCTCCCCCATGACAAATGTATCCTCTCGAGGACACCATGACACGACAGTACCAACTGACACCTAAGAAAACTCTATTAGAAACACAGAGATCACATTCTATAAAATTTCAAGGAGAAATCGGATAACAAGGATCAAAGAAATCATTATAACTAAGGTAGATCATTCCATCTATCGATGATGAATAGACACTTGTAGCTTGCACCAAAATCGGGGGTGCACATGTAGAAAGAAGAAACATCAAGGGGAAATGATCCTAGGATTAAGGTTCAATCACACCGCTCATATGGGAACAAGGAAAGTTTTATGAATCTATCTCCAGGGAAAAAGATGGTAGAACAAGGGAAGAAGATATCTTGTCCCTTCAGAAGAATTATGGAGCAGTGATTTAACATACATTGGATTTTCCCTTAAATGTGGATTGCATTAAACCAGGAGGTCTAACCAAGTAATGGCATCTTGAGCCTAAGGAAAATTAATATAGGAGTTATGGGATTTTAATTGGCTATAAATATCTTAAAACAACTCCATGAAGTTGTTATAACGTTAAAGAAAATGTCAAAGGGGTGAAACTATATGAATCTGGAAACACGTAGGAAGCACTGTACACCACTGATCCAATAAACATTGTTCACCTACCAATCCAGGAAACAATGTACACTTACATATCCAGAAAACACTGTAAACATACCGATGTTGGGTACACTATTGAAGGAACTTGAATTATGGAAAAGTGTTGAGGATAACATACCTGGACCTCCTAGGACACCACATACACATGATTTTTTCAAAGGAATGGATTAGAGAGTTCTAGGTCATTACATAATTCATGTTTTCTAAAAATAATATTAAAAGTTAGATGATAAAATATTTAATAGAATTTTTCATACACATATAAATTTAATTTGATAAAATGAATTCACAATTTTTATTCATTAGGTATATAATAAATAATAAGATATATTTTATTTTTTCATTACAATTACATTATTTAGGTAAATATAATTTACCATGGTAAATTGAAAATTTGTAAAATTAATATTTATAAGAGTGGAGGAAAAAAAGTATTGTTTAAAGAATGTTTTTTAAATAAATTCAGAAGTAATTATTTACCCTATTGTATCCTCTAATACATTTATTTTCTATTTTACAGTCTTTCAGATAAGTGAAACTTGTGCTCTCATTATATTATTTCTAAATATTTAAGAAAATTCTATTCATGTCACTTATAAAAAGGGCTTCTCACCACCGCTTAAAAACGACTAAAATATTTAGATATCCACCTAAAAATATACAAATTTTACA
This sequence comes from Viscum album, assembly GCA_963277665.1. Taxonomy (NCBI): domain Eukaryota; kingdom Viridiplantae; phylum Streptophyta; class Magnoliopsida; order Santalales; family Viscaceae; genus Viscum; species Viscum album. Next base: position 524,011,120 of record OY728160.1, read on the forward strand.
TAATTCATAAATCACATCTATTATAATATTCCTATATGCACAATAGATTGTCTTAATACCTTTATTATCAAGTAATCCTATATGGAAAGCACAAAGATTTCAACATGAGTATTCATTTTTCCTAACTTCTTTTACTTTATATCGTACTTTTTCAATTTTAATTTTCTATTTATCATACAATGAATGTATTATTTTTTTGTACTAAATATTATTATTCTACAGGAATAAATATTAACCACCTTTTCCTTTACTATTTAAAATAATGAATCTGTAATTTGTGTGTTGTGTGGACTGCTGCCTCAATGAATCAAGGACTTCCATTTTTGGTCACTTCCAATTTCCACTAATTATAAGGGTGAAATAGAATAAAAAATAAAAACTATATAATATAATTTTGATTATGATGCTAAAAATTATAACTTAGATTCATCCCTATCATTATTTGAGAAATGAAAACATTACCTGTACATTGTGCGGATGACCGCCTCTATGAATTTACATATCTCATTTTTCTTCTAAATGATTTTTCTAGTTATTAAGTACTATAAATTATGATTAAAAACCTTAAAATTTTATAAATAATATAATTATTATTCTTTAATAATGATATAATTCCCAAAATAAACAACTTTTATAATTAGAATCATCCATTAATTATGGAATGTTCATGTCTGTGTCGGTTTAACCACCTACTTGAATAATGCTATAAAATAGTATCATGGACGAATGTGATCACCTAATTTCTGATAAAATATTAAATAAATTAAAAAATAGTTATTTCAGGTTCTATAATGGTAATATTAATTTTAAACTCATGAATTAAGATACCAACTACCATTTGTGAGAAAACACTAAAATATACTCATCACTAATTTCATCTTTACCAATCATAATGAAAAATAAAATAGAATAAAATTGAAACATTACCTATAATCATAAGATGTAAAATCACTTACCTTTTAATATTATTAAATGATTAAATTTGGGATAATAATTAATAATCACATGGTTATTATGAAACATGATTCAATCGATCAACATTACTCACACATTTTAATAAAAATAGATAATAACTCAGTAATGAAAATGTATAGAATATTTATAAATAAATATTATTAATGGTTATAAACATGAATAATTTTCAGAAATAAATGTTTAATATAGTAAATTTTTCTAAAACTAATATTCAAGTGATTTAGTGGAGGTCAGGAATTATGGTAATAGTTTCTAGTCAAAATTTTCTTCTCTTGAGACAGATTTATTAATATATTCAATTTTATATTTTGTATTGTGTATATACCACCCCTTTAGTATTTTATATCATCATTGTATGATTATTAAAAGTATTTATGTTTCATTTTGAAGTATATCCTTCGATGTGTCTTAATTCAAAATCATCTAATGAATTAAGGGATTATGCTAACTCAATTTTCTTCTATTGAGTATGTCCTTTCTCTTGATATCAACTATAATAAGTATACATTATTCTAAGAAATGAATAATTTATTTTATTTTTTTCCTTATTTTTTGGGTTTCAAAAATTATTTTTTATAATCTCATTATTTTATTATTGTTACCTCAAATATTATGTTACTTGAAATTGGTTTCTTGGTTTCAATTCATAATTCTTGATACATGCTTCTTATTATACTTCAATTTTATTTTATATGTTAAATTCAATACTCTAATGATTTCATATATGAAATATATTCCATTTCATGATTTGTTAAATTACATTTCCCTAACATCATCTCAATCTATTTTGATTGTTACATTATAAATATTTTGATGGTTTTGTCACCAATATAGTTTTCAAATAGAGATTTCTTTTGAACTACAATCTATTTGGAATATATATATATATATATATATATATATATTTCTATATAAAAAAATTATTCATTTTCCTCCTGCCATTTAGGGATTTTTACTTATCTTATCGCTAATTTATTTCTCCCCTTGGAACATTACTAAAACATTATAAGGAATCTGACCCTCCTCTTTCTTTTCATTTATGAACATTCAATTTTCCATGTCTATATTTATTTAATGATTTTTGAGAATGTCCTTATATTTTTCAAAATTATTTATGAATCTCATTTTATAATAATTTACCTTATTAAAAAAAATTAAATAAAATTTTTATGTTTTCTATGAGTTCTATTTTCATAAAAGCAAGAAGAGGGTAGTTTTTTTCATGTGAACACTTATTTCCACCATATTTATCATTTTATATGAATATTTCTCCCTAAATTTTCATGTTTTATAAATGAAATTATATTTTTATGAATTTTACAAAATATTCCATGTAACACCCCAAGATTTCATAGTACGTTATTTTTTCAAAGTTATTCAATAACATGCACTACACGCAACACCGAGTTCAAGGGAACCACGACTTACCAAACTATCCGTTGAAAAGAGGATATGAATAGTATTAACTATATTTTTGAACATTATATAATCCTTATAATTTTAGAATCCATATTATGAGTTTCTTCGGCATAATTACAAAAAAAATCATTTTTTTCAGATAAAAGAGTTATTTTTTTATGCAATTTTACCGCCTTTTAACAGAGAACCCTTTTTACCTACAATATTTGAGACATTTATATATACAATTTGAAAAAATAAACTTCTTCTTTAGAGTTGGGACATGATAATTTAGTTTCAATAAATTTTTTTTTCTTTTCTAATAACTTTAATATTTGGGTGAATAGTGAAAAGTACTATATTTTAACAGAAAACAACTATTTTAATCAAAATAATTTGTAGTGATAAATTATGAATTTTAATGGTTTATAAGTATAAATAGATTATATTTTTACCATTTATTCCAATGTTATTTATTGGAAATAATTTCACTTTGAATCTGATCATAAAAAAGTATCAATCTTTTGATAGTTATTATTTCTTAAAAGGACGCTTTTTGATTTTAACAATAGGAATTAATTCAAAATTTATAAATACAAATTATATGTTTTGAATTTTTTATAATATACTTAATTTTTTAATTCAAATAATCAAAATTATCTTAGGCTGAAATTTTGGTATTTTTCTGAAACCTTTCAATTTTTGATGAATAGTGAAAAACACTGAGTTATTGGTTAAAACCGACTTTTTATTAAAAAATTATTTATTTTATTTAAATTTTTTATTGCTAAAAATAGATACATAATACCTATACAAGATTAATATAATTCATAGGTGTCATTTTATAATATGTTTATATATATTAAATTTTTATTGAACTGTTTCGGGTCTTTTACCCACCTCCTATGAGAATTTGAAAATTTGCATAAAACATAATTTTACCGTTTCTATGAGTTGAATTTTAAAGATCTGAGACACACGGTTAACCTCATTATATATAATTTGGTTCAATAAGATTAAAATAATTTCTGTCGAATAGTAACTTTTGACTTTTATTTACCGCGGTTAAAGGAAACTAGGGTAATTCAAAGTAAAAAAATAATATAATAATACAAAATTACCTTAAAACTTGTCTTAAACTTATTCTATGAGACATTGCTGACCATGGGAATCCTTGGGTTTATTTTGGGACCCCATGGAGCAACTTATGAATGATAATAACACCTTATTTTAGTTAACTTATAATAAATGAAAAAATGACACAAACATATATCAATTAGTAAATAAATTTTTACTTGAGGATATATAAGTCATATTTTTTACTAAAAATATTTATCGGAAAGATAATGATATTTCCTAAATTATGGTATTTTTTTATACTTTTTAGAAATTAAATAAATTAAATTATTTATGACACAATTTTTTTGTAGTATTTACCTCCCTAATAATTGGTTTAAATAAATAAGATTATTAATATTAAAACTATATCTAAAACCTATAAAATTCTTATTGGATGATTTTATTTCGACCATAAGTCATCTTATCTATGACCTTAATTAGTTTTGGACCATTAGAAACGGAATATCCCTATATAATAAAATAATATGTTCCCATTTTCCTAAAGAGCCCCTCCGCCCCCATATAAAAGAACACAACTTCTAACTCATTCCGCACACCTCTCAAGACCCATGTATTATCCAAAACTAGCCAAATAAGCACTAAAAATCCATATCTTACACCTATAATGCTTACCTTAGGCATAAGTCACTTTAAAAAGTTTTTTTGTTTCAATCCAAAAGAATTTACCCAAATTAAAGGTATTAGCTTCTCTTTAATTATTTTCTTTTATTTTGTTTTATTTTACTTCTCCACCCCCCCCCAACTCTTTTTATTCCATTATTTTTGGACAACAGTAGTTTAATAAATATTCTAGGATGTTTTTATGAGAAGTATTCGAACTACACTTACACACACCTCCATCAAATGGGTGAAGAACATACTGTTTCACTGTTTGGGAAACTAACGCCTCATGAAACGATGATTGATCGATTATCTCTTATCGCCTATCATGGTGGCCATTAAGATGGAACTGTATTTATACATTATATATATATTATGTTTATTTTTTATTTTTACTTCTTTATTTTGCATTTATATCATACCTTTATGGTTTCCATTATGGGTAAAACACGATAATTTCATTTGAAGAAATGCAGACTACCACCCCCTCAAAGTTATATGACTCATTAATGACTTATGTGGGATTTATAAAGTATTGATTTAATGATATTATATATTATGTTATACTGGAATTATAATATACCTATGTATAATTATGTTTTAATTCCATTAAAATAAAAAATAGAAATGAAAGTAACGTTCATGCGTACGTAGGGCTTACCGTCTCCATGAACGGTGCATTTCATTTCTTATCTCCAAATGTTATGTACTGTTGTAAATACATATATATACTATAAATATATGATATATATGAAATCTAAATGAGTAATATCATTCTATATATAATGTAATTTTGACCACATGGAATATTTATAATTATAACAAGTTCATTTTTTATTCATGTTCCGTACTTTGACAAAATGTCCGATATGAACTCAGATAATTAACTAATTGTTATTTCAAGGTATTAAGTGATATAAAAGGAATAATAAACATTAAAATATTATTAATCATGTATAAATTAACTTATGTTTATTATTCAAGAAGAACAAGGGACATACGAGTGAGTCAATTCCCTCACGTGGTAAGGGGTTTCTATCTCACTTTTAATTCCCTGAGATTTCCATTGTTCACCACTTATTTATTAAATGTGCTGTATTGTGTACTGCCATTTGATATAAATTATTTTGGTTCTCTTTATATTCATGATATTTTATTATTCATTTGGTGGTTATAGAATATTGTTCATACGACTCGATTGATTATAACGAGGTAGGGGTTAATTTCCTTAATCTCATTTTTATCTGATATTTTTCATGTGTAAGTATATTCTAGGACATAATTATCATAGAAACCAATATTTTATAAAAATAGTTCCAAAAAGAATCTTTTAAGGATTTATGTGACGGTCTATTTAACTAGATCATCATTCTAAATGTTTTAAAGATTTATCTTTCTAAACCCTTTTAATTAATGTCCATGTTTTTAAAATGATTTTAAAGATTTATTTATATGAACATGAATGTTTTGAAATGATAATTATTTTAAAAAGATTCAATGTGGTATGGGACTCTATGATTCAAATATCTATTTTAAATGAATTCCTTTATAAATTATGATAATTTTAAACGATTTCATGAAAAAGGGGTATTTCTTTCAAAGAATTTCACTGATCATTTTTATCTATGTCAACATCCTTTAATGGATTTTAAACTTGTTTGAAGTTGATTTATTATGATCCAAATATTCCATATTTTATTGAATATTTTGTGATATTTTTTTAATGTTCATGTGTTATTTTTATACCATTCATGATTTATGGATAAATAATTGACATTTCATATACTAGTTTTAATACAAATGATTATGTTATATTTCAACTTTTTTATGATGAATGTTTTGGACTATTATATTCTGGGTAGGGGACCTGTAAGAGTAAGCCCACCGGGTTGGGGTCTGGTTACAGCAAACCCTCTAGGTTGGAGTCTGGTTACAGAGGCTCTCCAGGTTGGAGTCATAATGCAGAGGCTCTCCGGGATGGAGTCCGGTTACAGAAGCTCTCAGGGTTTTGGTCCGATTACAATTAGCCCATGGGTCTGGGGACGAGGCCTTGACACCGAAATTAATGTCTGGTATTATACATTCCCTCATTATGAAATAATTTATTACATGTGATTATTCTAAAATTAGAATATCCATGTGCATGTTTATATGGTATTTTTTGATTTATTATTTCCATATTATGTTCAAATTTATATTTAAAAGGATATTGTATTATTACGCATATTTCCTAAAAAGTTTATATCTTCTGCTAAATTATTACCCTCACTGAAAATATGAGAAAACCCCTTTCATATCTTTTATTTTCCCAAGATATGAAGAATTTAGTTATGAGTAGCTTGGAGTAATAATCTAGGAGGCATGGATGTTTCTAATGGAATAAATTACTATTGTTTATCTTCTGAAGTTGTAAGATCGAACATCATGATTGTAATCTATTTTCCATGACTACAAAATTGGTCGGTTCTTTGGGAATTGATTCATTTTAATCATACCAATGTTATGTAATAATTCACCGACTCTAGGTAGCTGGGGTCGGGCCATTATTTTTGTTATCAAAGGAAGTTTAGAAATTTCCTTCAAAACTAGATTTAGATTACCTCTAATTAGAGCACATTACCCTAAGATAGACTTTTAGGATTAGTAAAGTATAACTTAATAGAATTTTGGTAATGTAGATATTTGGTGACTTTTCCATGAAAATACATCCCTGTTTGGATATGAGCAGATAGAGGAGGCTATTGAACAGATGTACCTAGTGGTAGAACCCGAAAAAACTGCTTTGAGCTAGACTCAAATGGGAACTGGTGCACGACAACGGTCCTTGATGTACTCTTGGTTACAACACAGCCAGGGGTTATTCATAGGATAATTCTCATTTTCATTTCAAATAATTATGAAGTATTTATGAGTATATACATCCTCAATGAAAATATATTAATGATTATGGATTATATCCCTAAACTGTTCAATTTATGTTAGATATTTTACAAGTTTGGAATTATTAATTGCAATTCATAATCTGTCCCAGTGTATGCCATTATTTAGAAATGATGCCCAGTAGAATGAATGTGAACTCCATTAATACATATGATCCAAAGAGTAACAAGGATCATATATTCCACCGTATTATGCCATCATTTAGAAGGGAAATAGTCTCTCATGTATTCTCAACATTTGAAGAAATAGTATCATGTGATAATAAGATAAGTAAAGAATTATCCGAGTCATATGTATTTGAAGGGAAGAAAGAGAATAAAATGATGGAAAATAGAAATATGGATAAAGGGAAGAGGGAAAAGAAGGAATTTCCCATATGTGATAACTATGGAAATAATCACATTGGTAAATTCTAGAAGGGTATGAGAGTATGTTATAATTGTGTAGAAAAAGGACACCAAGTATGTGATTTCAAAGGTAAGAAAAAAATTTCAAATGTACAATTCTTCATCTGTAAAGAGTTGAGACACTACACGAATCAATGTCCAAATAATCATAGAATACCCCAAATTATGCTATTGGACAATAAGAAAAGTTATGATACTACAAAAGATTAAGAGTAATGATTAGATTTCTTATTTTTTTTATTAATATATTGTGTCATTTGAGTATTTTATTAAAGATGTACATGTTATAATAATTATAGAGTATATAAGGATTGTATTGTAGTAATATTTCAATAAGGAATTAAGATTGTGTAGAACCAAGAATAGTGACTTAATAGCAGGATAAAGTTTTGGAAAATATTTTTTTTAGAGAAAGACAAACCATAATATTGTTCTCATACTGAAGTAGGGATTTTGGAATAATACATGATTGATTTGGATAAATTATATTGGATATCTTTTACTACCTTGAAACTGATTAATGATTTGTATATTCCATCATTGTTGGAGTTTACAAAATTTTTGTATAGAAGGAGTATATCCAGTATTCTATAAGTAATAATGGTGCATTAATGTAATCAATAAGGATTTATAATAATTAAAGATGTTGAAATGTTTTAAAAGAATACATGTTGTCGGTGTTCACTTGTAATTATGTGGAAAAAAAGATCATCATTATATTTACCTTCTTTATAAATTTTGGACTATGAGTTTGGAAAGAGTTATTTAGGACAAGTATAGTTTGAGATTATTTTTTTATTTCCATAAAAAGAACAACCTGGAGGTCGGGCGGCAACCTGTCGCGTTCGACAAGACCACGAGACATGAACCCACAACCTAAGGGAAACAGGGGTGTATCACCTATCAATGGCCTATGTGATGTCTTCGATTGAATAATGTAGTTTTTTGAAGGTCTAGTAGATGTATTATAAATTAATTCTTTGGAACCTTATAGGAATATGATAAATATAATATTTTTTATGTTCAATTATCTTTTAGAGTGAAATATGCATTTGTGGTAGAAATTAGTTAATGTTTAGAACTCTACATGCCATGTATATATTTTTTCTTCTCTTATTCAACAAATAAATTAATTCTTAAACATTAGTTAAGCGATATTAAGGCAAAAAAATGTGTTATCCTAATACCTTACGTTTTGTGGAACTGTTGATATTTTAAATCATCATAGATTGATGGCTTTGAGGCCCTCAATTTTACTATTTTTTATGACTGATGACCTCAATAACTCCATATATATATTTTCATTTTCATCTAATTATGTATCTCTATTTTCCACAACTGTTCTCATAATCGAGATCATAATTTGGTGGTGACATTATCATTCCTCCTTTCCTCTTATTAAGACTATATTTTATTAACCCAATTTATGATGTGGGTTTTCCCACAAAGGTATTTTCTATTTTCAAAATTTTATTTCTGAAGAACAATTTCAAATTGATATAATGCAATTTATTTAAGTAGGGAAGAATTTAACACCCCAAGATTTCATAGTACGTTATTTCTTCAATGTAATTCAATAACTTTCACTCCAAGCAACACTGAGTTCAAGCGCCCCAAGAAATTTCGAACTAGCTGTTCAAAAGAAGTTATGAATAGTATTAACTAAATTTTGAACATTATATAATTATTTTAAATATAGAATCCATATTATGAGTTTCTTAGGCATAATGAAAAATAAACAAATTCATTTTTTTCAGATAAAAGTAGTATTTTTTTAAAAAAATGCAATTTTATTTCCTTTTAATGGAGGTCCCTTTTTAAACCCAATATTTTAAACTTTTATTTATTTAATTTTAAAAAATAAACATCTTATTTAGAATAGGGACATATGAATTTAGTTTCAATAAATTTTTGGTGTTTTTCTGATGACTTTCATATTTGGGTGATTTGTGAAAAATATTATATTTTAACTGAAAACTACTTTTTTAATCAAAATATTTTGTAGTGTTAAATTATAAATTTTAATGGTTTGGATGTATAAATAGATTATATTTTTTCCATTTAATCCAATTTTATTCATTTTAAATAATTTCACTTTGAAATTGAAAGTAAACAAGTATCGATCTTTTGTTAGTTATTATTTCTATGAAACAGGCTTTTTGGTTTTGATGACAGGAATTATTTTTCAATTAATAAATGTAACTTCTATTTTTTTAATTTGGTAAAATCGAATTTATTTTTTAATTCAGAATATCAAAATTATATTAGGGATAAATATTATTATTTTTTTGAAAACATTCGTTTTTTGATGAATAGTGAAAACCACATTGTTATTGGTTAAAACTGTCTTTTTATTTAAATAATTATTTATTTAATTTAAATTTAGTTTAGGTAAAAATTGGTACATAGTACCTATATAAGTTCAATGTAATTAATTTGAGTCATTTTATAATAAGTTTAGATATATAAAAATTTTATTGAACTTTTTACAGTCTTTTACCCACCTCTGAGGAGAATTTTCAAATTTTCATAAAACTTAATTTTACCACTTCTGTGAGTTGAATTTCAAAAATTCAAAACACAAAGTTACCCTTAGTAAATAAAATTTGTATCAATAAATTGAAAATAATTTTTGTGAATAGTATCTTTTGACTTTTATTTACCACAGTTAAAGGTAAATATGGTAATTCAAGGTAAACAGAATATTATAGTAATAGAAAATTACCATAAAACATGTCCTAACCTTATGGGATGAGTCATGGAAGACCATGGGAATCCTTGGGTCTATTTAGTGACCCCATGGAGCCACTTATGAATGACAATGACACTTTATTTTAATTAACTTAATGTAATGGAAAAAATGACATAAAGAAATATCTTTTAGTAAATAAATTATTACATGGGGTTATATAAGTCTTATTTTCGACTATAAATATTAATTAAAAATATAAAATAATTTCTAATATTTTGGTATTTTTTATAATTTTTAAACATCATATAATGTAAATTATTTATGACATAATAATGATGTAGTGTTTACATCATTAATAAATGATTTAAATAAATAAGATTATTAATATGTAAAATATATCCAAAACCTGTAAAATTCATATTGGATGTCTTTATTTCGAACATTATTCATCTTATCTTTGACTTTAATTTGTTTTTCACCATTATAAACCGAATATGACAATATAATAAATAAATATTTTCACACTTTCCAAGAGAGCCCCTCCTCCCCTTATTAAAGGACACCACTTCTAACCCATTCCACACACCTCTCAATCCCCTTGTATCATCCAACCCCTACCAAAATAATCTCTTAAGATCCATATATTACACCTATATGTATTTCCTTAGGTAGAAGTCAATTCAAAAATACTTTTGGTTCATAGAAAATGAAGTTAAACAAATAAAAGGTAACAGTTTCTCTTAAATTCTTTTCATTTATTTTGTTTTGTTTTACTTATCTAACCCCCCTAAACTCTTTTTATTCCTTTATTTAATGAAAACACCAGTATCCTCAATATAATTTTATTTTTTTATGATAAGGATTAGAAATACAGTTACACGCACCTCCGCCTAATGGGTGAAGAACATACTATTTTGGTGGTTAGCAAACTAACGCCTCACGAAATGATGATTGTTCGATTATCTCCTACTGCCTATCATGGTGGACATTAATATGGAACTGTATTTATATATGATATAAATATTATGTTTCTCTTTTCTTTTTTCTTCGGTATTATACATTTATATCATAACTTTATGGTTACCATTATGGGTAAAATGCAATAATTTTATTTGAGGAAGTGCGGACTACCGCCCCCTCAAAGCAATATGACTCGTCAATGACTTATATGGGATGTATAATGTATGGAGTTAATGATATTATATAAGATATTATACTGTAATTATAATATACCTATGTATCGTAATGTTTTATGTCCATTAAAATACAAAATAGAAATGTAAGTAGTGTTCATGCATACGTACGTCTTACCGTCTCCATGAACGATGCATTTCATTTATTATCCCCAAATTTTATGTATTATTATAAATAAATATATTAATTGTTCATATATGATATATATGAAATATAAATGAGTAATATAATTCTATAGATAGTGTAATTTGTTCCACATAGACAATTTATAATTATAACAAGTTCTTTTTTTACTAATGTTCCGAACTTCAACAAAATGTTCGATATAAACTAAAATAATTAACTAATTCATATGGCAAGGTAATAAGTGATATAAAAGGAATAATAAACATTAAAATATTTTTAAGAAATTTTAAATTAACTTTAGTTTATTATTCAGGAAGAACAAGTAACATACGAGCGAGTCATGTTGGACATGAGGTAAGGGTTTTCTTCTCTAACTTTTAATTTTGTGAGACTTCCATTGTTCAACACTTATTTTTTGCATGTGGTGTATTGTGTACATACATTTGATATATATTATCATTATTACCTTTATATTCAAGATATATTGTGATTCATTTGGTTGTTATTTACTATTTATCATACGAGTCGATTGATTACAACAAGGTAAAGGTTAATTTCCTCAATCTCATTATTAAATGAGATTTTTAATGTGTAAGTATTTTATGGGACATAATTATCATAGATACCCATATTTTATAAAAATGATTTCTAAAGGAATATTTTATGGATTTATTGGAGGTTTTATTTAACTATATCATCATTTTAGTTGTTTTAAAGATTTATCTTTCTAAAAACATTAAATTAATGTCCATGTTTTCAAAATGATTTTAAGGAATTATTTAAATGGACATCAATGTTTTGAAATGATAATTATTTTAAAAAGTTTCAAAGTGGTATGGGAAACTTTGATTCAAAAATATGTTTTAAATAACTACGTTTATAAATTGTGATAATTTTAAACGATTTCAGGAAAAAATGATATTTCTCTCAAAGCATTTTACTGACCATTTGAATCTATGTCAACATGCTTTATTGGATTTTAAACTTGTTTGAAGTTGATTTATTTTGATTCAAATATTCCATATTTTATTGAATTTTTTTTGATATTTTGAACTATGGATGTTTTATTTTTACACCATTCATGGTTTATGGGTAAAGTATTCAAATTTCATATGCTAGTTTTAATAAGAATATTTATGTTATATTTCAACCATTTGTTATGAAGAATGTATTGGAATACTATGTTCCGAATTTGTGACCAGTAAAAGTAAGCCATCTGGGTTGGGGTCCAGTTACAGCAGACCCTCTGGGTTGGTGTCCAGTTACAAAGCCTCTTCGAGATGGAGTTCGATTACAGAGGCTCTCCGGGATGAAGTCCGGTTACAGAGGCTCTCTAGGTTTGGGTCCTGTTATAGTTAGCCCGTAGGTCCTAGAACGAGGCCTTGACTCAAAAATTAATTTCTTTTACTATAAATTCCCTCATTATGAAATTATTTATTACATGTGATTATTCTATAAGTAGAATATCAATGTGCATATTTAGGTGGTAATTTCTTATTTATTTTTTCCATATTATGTTCATGTTGATGTTTAAAATGAAGTTGTTTTATTACCCATATTGCCTTAAAAGTTTATAGATTTTGCTAAATTATTTACTCTTACTGAGCATCTAATCTCACCACTTTCTTATGTTTTATTTTCCACAATATGAAGATGTTATTTATGACTGACTTGCTGGCATAATCTAGGAGGCTTGGATGTTTCTAATTGAATAAATTATTACTATTTTTCTTCTCAAGTTGTAATGTTGAATTTCATGTATGTAATATATTTTCCAAGACTTCTAAACTGATCGGCCCTTTAGGAATTGATTCTTTGTAATCATGCAAATGTTATGTAATAATAAATCAACTCTGGGTAACTGGGTTTGAGGAGTTACATTCCTTTTTAAACTATATCAATAGATATGGATGTCTCTTATTTCAAAAATTATTTTTGAAAAATTCCACAAAATTGTTTTCCTTCTAATTCATTTCCCTTTGACAATATTATGCTTGATCAAGGATATTTATCAAATAAAACCATCTCCATATTTTTTTAGTATCTTATGTAATGTTCTTTTTTTTATAAAATATATTATATGTCACAATATTTTTCTTCTCAAATAATCCTTTGTTATTAGCATGTTTTTTCTTCCAATTATTTTCTACTATGAACAATCTATATTTCATACCTTTTATTGAAGGGTGAGGTCCTGGATTTAATTTGTCTATTGATATTGTATGTTAGTTTTGTGAATTATTAAATATAAAGATAATCCATCAATTAATTGGGGAAATATTGATTATCCATATCCTTATTACTCCAATATATATTTTTTTATTACTAAAGAATATTGTTTATGTATTTTTTACATTGTTCATTCCATTATATAATGAATTTATTGGACATAGTCAGCAATGCCTGGGGTATAGTTATAGATATAACTTTGATACCTAGACAGGTCTCATGAAAAAAAACTGTCATTAGTATTCAGTGTGTGTCTGGCTATATAAAATAAATTCCCCAAAACAGGTCCTTGAGAGTCATATAATGATGTTTAAGATAATTTTGTCTTATATTATGTAATTTAATGATCTATATAGAATTATACATTTCATCACTATGGAACAAGTTATTTTTATCCTTCTGATCTTTTCATTTAAAATTTTATCCATAGGTATATTATTATTTCTGTTTAATTATAATATTAAATTGTTTTTGGTTATCTGTTCCACAAATATTATTTATGCTCATATTATTTTCACCTATGATATTCTTTTATTTTAATTTATGTTTTACCTTACTTATCATTTGAGATCACCACTTCTTATCTTCTCATTTCCCATGGTAATAAAAAATATTTTTTTAAACATGATTTGTATAGAAGGTTATAATGTGTAGATAAATTTTTGGGGGATTTTAAGAACTGGTTATGGATTAATTAGATTTATATATAGTGGAAAAATGTCCATTTTTAGAATGATGTTGGATTTATTTTTTATATTTTTTCATAAATCTATAAAATTATAAACCAAAAATTAATATTGAATCTTCATAACTCAATATTTATTTGTAATATTATAATTATTGAGAATTAGAATTGGGTCACTTTAGTTCATTTCAAAAAGTGTATATGAAGATGGTATTTATGAGCCCTTGGTCTGAAAGTGCTAGTCCAAGGAATCACCATTAGATATAAAGGAGAGTTTCGATTACTTTAGAGGGTAGTATTTTAGTTAGGTATAACTGAAGAATTGATATGTTTACTTGATCAAAATTTGTATGGTATAGATAACCCTTTTAGTTAGTTGAGTAAATAATGAACATTCTTGGGATTAATGTAGAGTAATTTAGTGAAACAGCTGTGATTAGACCAAGGGAAATGTCTAAGTATATGAAAACAACCGAAAATAATCTTCAATAGGATATTAGGTTACTAATTTATAAATTAAATCCCTATATATATATTTCATGTGGATTTAGGCTCTAGAATAGATCTTCCTAGGGGTAATAATCCTAAAAGGTAGGATTCAGTTTTAACTCAGTCGTCACCAAGGGGGTGAAAAATGGTCTATCTAGAAATACATTATGACACTTAGAGGGTATTCTCTTTAGTCAATCAAATTCTATTTTTGAATCATTATTAATTCATTATTTCTTAAACTCAATAATGTATTGAGTTAATAATAACGAGAGAATACAACATAAATTATGATATGATGAACCATGATATTTATAGGATAATCCAAGTGTGAAATAGTATTATAGGTTGAAATAATGGTGTCATTTGAGAATACATCCAAGGATTAAGCATTAATATTCATATACTCTGATTCATTTGGATATTATCATAACTATTTTGGTTTTAGTATTTTTTTGGAAAATGATAAAAAAAATGAAGCTAAGAATTTTTTGTGACATTAAATCACTTTGTTTTCTAACAAAATAAAATAAAATACATAAACACTGGATAATTTTACTATAAAACTATTATGATGGAAAATGCGAGTTTATACGTCATTCTTATAATAGTGAGGTTTTTATCTTAATATAAACATAATCTTGATATATTTAGATATCTTTATTACTGAGTGATATTTATCTATGATATTTTGGTATTCTATAAAAGTCAAGAGGATTAAATAAAAAATTTAATTATTTTTCTCCATCATTTGGGCTTTAATGTTTTGGAAACATATATTAAATTATATCAATAACCCTGATGATTTATTTTGTAATAAAATTTAAATTTTTTAGGATAAATATTAATGAACACATTTTTTAGGGGAGAATAACTATTTGGTTTAATATACCCTCGATTTTAAGATATTATTTATTTATTTTTTATAAAATTTTGATAGATAATATCGATAGCCATGAAATTGGTTATTTACTTAAAGAAAATTTATCCCTAATATTTTTGGTGAGGTATGTCTATTTTTTTCTAGGATTATAATATATATATATATATAATATTAGAATTTATAAACTAGTTATTAATACAATTTAGGTTTAAATATAGAGTTATTTTTTTTAGGAATATATAATATCTCTATGGTTTAATGTCTTAGAAATTTAAAGAGTTTGGGAAAGGTTTGTTATTGAAAATATTTGATTGGAATATGTATATACTTGGGAAGATGATTATATTAATGAATAATGTTTCTTGAGGAAAAATAGGTAAATTTATATTTACTAAGAGAGTATGAAAGGTATATTATTATAAATTTTTTCGAAAATAAAAAACTTGTTGAGATTCCCTTAATTACCCTCAATAATGAGTAATAATTAAATTCACAAGTCTGGGGGTCTATTTATGAGGAAGAATGTAATGAAATGAGTTCCAAATTTTAATTTTCTTTAAATAAATTTCATTTCAATAACTTATTCTATAAGAAAAATTGAACTAGAAAAAAACTACGATATATTAAAATAATATTAGATTGTTATAATGTGACTGTTTAATTAGTTGGTATGAAAGGATGAAAACATTTTGAAAAGTCCTTGAAGAGAATGGAAAAATCGTTTTGGGTATAATAATTCATAATTATAAAGATCAATTTTGTGCTTATAAAGGTAGTAGATTAACTAATGTTTTCTCTAGAACAATATTTAGATAAAATCCAAAAAAAATTAATATGATAAAAATTATATATGAGAGAAGATCATTATTATGGAAATTTCAATGTTATCTAAGCCTTTTATAATACCACATGAGACAGCCGCTAGAGCATACACTATAATTCTGTATTATATAGAGATATTTATAATATATGTTACTATAAACATGGGTGATATAATCAAGTAATTATTTATGTAGTAATTTATTTAGCACATGTATTTTACACATATCACATTTTTAATTTTAAATAAAAACAATTTGTATTAACTAATGAATTGTATAAATTAGCCTGAACTTTTGAAAAATGGCTTTCTAAAATTTTATTTTTTTGAAATATATTTGTAGAAGATATGTATATAATAAATAATATATATTATTTAAATTAATAATATATGACAACCAATTTTTTTAATTGATATGACTATTAATAAAAAGTATTTAAAAAAAGTTCTTTTCCTTCGAAATAAGTTTAAATTATATTTTAATGTCTGATTTGAAAATTTATATGCTCGAATATTAGAATTTTAATATAGAACCTCGACCCTTGAATCTTAGATCCATTGTATACTACCATTAAATTTTCATGATTAATAAGAATAATGTTTAGAAGGACCGAAGAGTATAGTAGTCTTTGTAAACCAAATTCATTCATGATTCTTGTATTACAAATCAATACACCAAATACGAAATAATTTTTTACTTTAGAGGAGTGTAACTTTATTCTATCCAGCATACCCTTTCATATCCATCTTCATATACTTATTAGACTCCTCGGGAAAGGAAATAAAATAACTATGAGCTCAAATTATCTGTAAGGGTTAATCATATTAGAAGAAATAATGAATCGATGAGAATAATCATTATAGAAGGTAAATAACTGAACACCCCTGCCACAAAATCAATAAATTGAATGTATAAAAAATATGGCATGGTAACAACTAAAAACAAATTCCATACAAATAACTAGATAAGGAGTAATACATATGGAAAGACACATTATTGAAAAACATTCCTTTTAATCAATGAAATGATAATGAAATGCATCCATAGATATGTTGATGAAAAATCTAATGTATAAATAGTTACTGAATCTAAATGAGGAAAATGCATAATTATTGGACACCATGTTTCCTTGGTACATGGTACCTTTACCTTAAAGATATTTCATTAGAAGGATTAGCATATTGTATAAAAACTTATCTAAGGCTAGCCAACTTATTCATCCCATGAGAGTTAAAATGAATCATTAGGCTATCTACAACTGGGGCCCACCTATTTCATACATATCCAAATAATTCCTTATATATAAAATAATCAATTTAATTCTTGAATAATGTGACTTATCAAATATTTATATTGAGGAAAGGATATATATTTATCAACATTTCCTTAGATATCAAATAAATATCTAAGTGAACATTGTATGTCATAATTTGAAACATTTAATGAAATAATTATATCCATGATAAATGATATAGATATTTATGGTAAATTTAATGCTTATTGATCCTAAAAAATAAAATATTACAATGAAACTAACAAATAAAGCATGGTAGTAAATTTCAATACTATCCTTGGTCAAAGTATTCATAAAACATAATGAAAAAAATGAAGGTATAAATATATCATATCCCAAGTAGAGTAGAATTAACGTATTTTTCATGGGTGAATATAAATATTATACATAGATATTTTAAAAATATTCCTGAGGAAAATATAATTTTCATTTTGATTATTTTTTAAAATCCTTTAATTTCAAAATCACATGTAAAAAAAAAGTCCTCAAAAAGTAACCTTTCAAATTTTAAATGGATTCATTGAGAAATTATGGATCTTAAATCTGATAATGCCATATAAGATAAAAAGAATATTCCTTTTATATGGTAGAATAGATAGAAAATTTCCATATTCATAAATAAGAAAGAATATACCTTTGAAAAAAATAAAAATAAAAAAGGATAAATATATATTTAATAAATCATTTTGGAACGGTTAAATAATAATTTAAATACATTTTATAAAATATGAGTTTTTGAAAAAAAAACATGTTGTCATACTAAAGAGTGAAATTAATTCATGTTTTTTTTAACATTTTCTAAACAATTTTGAGTACCAAAGAGTGAAAAATGGTACTATTATTTGAAAATTGTTAAGAAAAAATAGAGGAGAATAAAATGAAATGGGTTATTAAATTAGGATCAAATAATTCCCTCTAATGGAAATTCAAGTGTAATCAATCCTGAATAAAATGGGACTGTGAATTAAACATGTAGAAAGACCACAACGTTGAAGTGAGAATCAATAAATGAATTGATTATTAGTATAGAATGTAAATACACATAAGAGAAATGTAAATAAATAAATATATGTTCAATAATATTTATTCACATAATAATTTAATATTAAAAACCACAAGGTAGTAATATACCTCAATTAAAAGGAATCAAGTTATGAAATTTCTTTACGACTTGGTATCGTTAATTTCAAATTCCTTAAATGAAATAATTAAAATTGAAACTGAAATTTTCATGAATAATTAATGAATCATGTTATTAAATGTAATATTGGAAGTATTTACACCATATATAATAACTTTAGGTGAAAAAAAATAATGTACACCTCAAATAATGGTAATTGAGCTGAAGTCCCTTATCATTATAGAAACATATAAATTTAAAGATCCAAAAGTAAAAAATATAAATAGAAATATTTGAATAACCTGAATTCAAAATATTTAAAGATATATTTTATCCAGATGTGAATTAGGTACACCACACAAAATAAGTAAGTTGTGTCAACAGAAAATTCTTCTTTGGAGGAAAAGTGAGACAATAATATCACACCTTGCATTTCATTTTGGGTGAACATACTTTAACCTAATGTATAATGGTTTTAAACATTTTAATAACTTATTAATGAAAAATATTAATATTTATTGTATCATATATGGTCTTATTATAATATATTATTACTCTTTTGTTAGTAATTATTCATTATTTTCTATATTCCAGGTGTTATTTGACAGGTTACTTTAGTATGTTTTTATTCGATACTTGTTGTTCGTATTAATTAGATCATGGTTTCATCATATCTAAAACTTAAAACATGATTTAAATATCATATATATCCTTTATATTTATATTTATAATACTCCAAAAAAATTGACATAGGAAAGGAAATTCACTATTCATGGAGATGGTAGGTCATACGTATGCATGAATGCTACTTTAATTTCATTTTCATCATAAAAACTGAAAATAAAATCATATATATGTATATTATAACTATAGTATCTCATATATGGAATATATTTAACATATTTGTATTAATACCATCCTTTATAAGTTCCATGTATAGTGTTAAGGAATCACATTACTTTGAGGAGGAGATAGTACACACATCCCCAAACGATGTTATCTTATTTACACAACATGGAAAACATGAATGTATGTTTTATATACGAATTAAATAAGAAAAAAAATTATAAATCTCATATATATCATATAAAAAAAATCATTGATCATAATTGTCAACCATGACTGGTTGTAAAAGAAAAAAGAAGGACATTGTTTCGTGAGGTGGTAGTTTGGCATAAACATAAATAGTAAGTTCATTACCAATTAGATGAATGTGTGTTATGTGTAGGTCTGAAAATTAATAGAAAAACTATTATTATATTTAGTATACATATGTTATTATATATTCAAGGAATGTGTATCTTTCAGTTGGTGGATAATGAAAATAAAACTAAAGAGCTTGAGGAGGGATGTTACCACTTTTTTGAGTAACTCCTTTTGGTTTTCCACAATGTGATTCCTTTGATGGATTTATTCAAAAAAAATTGGAATCAAATATTAGGGGAGGGATTTTGGGAGCATTTTTTAGAAGATTATGTGTGATAAAAAGGTATTGAGAGTTGAGAGAAAATGGAATGGGTGAGTACATTTTTATAGTGGAGGAGGAGTGACATTCTTGTAAATTTTTTGAAAAGCAAATTCCACTCATGTATTTCACATATATAGTGGATCCAATAATGGAAAATATTATGTAACCTATTGGATAGTTCGTGAAATGAAAATATAATGGATTTTAGACAAGTTTCTAGCTCATTTTGGATATTATGTTTAAATTTTAGTTCTTTATTAAGCTAATGTTTTTCTTAATCATTATAATTAATTTTAATAAATTCCACAAATATTTTTTATCAAAAACTAAGCTTAACTTATTATATATTATAAATTAAAAAAATTCCTAATATGGAAATCAATTTTATAATTTTTAATATAGAGGCCAGACTCCAGTATGACATGTTCCAGTGTATACTTCCAATACATTGGCATGATTACATGAAAATACTACCTAAAGGACGAATCAGTTTAGTAATATTAGTAAACCAAATACATGCATGGGTATTTTATTATAATTGAATACACTAATTAGAAAATAATTTATTTCTTGGATACCTTTATTTACTCTTAGAATATCTTTCCATATTTTCTGTATTATACATCCTGAATTCCTACGGGATGGAAACAAAATAATGGCGATCTCAAATACTCAGTATGGGTAAAGTATAGTAGAAGTCATAATGAATAAATGAGCATAATTGATATGAAATTTTAATAACTAAACACATATTCTATATAATCAATAAACTATGGAGTAAGCTCATAAACAATATGTCAAGATAAATAATTGAAAACACATTTCATTTAAAATAACTAGAAAACTCATACTCAATATGGCACTTGAAATAACAAAAAAGCATTTCATTAAATCAAAAAACTATGAATGAATTAAATCCATAGATTTTTTCATATTTAAAATATCATGGAAAATAATAACTAAATCAAGATAAAGGAAATATATATAATTGGACTTCATAATTACCAATAACATGATACATTTACCGTAAAGATGGTTTAAAACATATTGGTTAAAAAACAATTTGATTTTGAAAAAAAATAATTTCATCCCATGAGTCTACCAATGAAATGGTGGGCTTTCATTAATCATTCCCCAACCCATATGGACTCATTAAATATTAACCAAACCATGTATTGCAAATAATCGATTTAATATAAAAAACAATCTACCTTATCAAATATCCTTATTCTATAAAAGATATAGATTTATCAGTATTTACCCATTAAATCAATTAACATTCAATTCAAACATCATATGTGAAAATGTTATATTGTTTAGGTAATGAACATATCTATCATAAATGATATGAATAATTGTGGAAAAATAAATGTTCAATGATCATAAGAAATTGAATATTTCAAGGGGACTAAATAAAGAATCAATGTAGATAATTTCAATACTATCCCTAGTGAAATGGATCATAAATAATCTATAAGAAGAATAAGTATGGTATCAAAAAATTATCCCAAATTGGTTAAAATATAGTGTTGTTGTCCTTGATGAATGAAAATACTACAAACTAATCTTTTAAAAACAATATTGGGGAAAATATCCTTTTCATCATGAAAATAATACACTTTGAAAAGCAATGTCTTAAAAATTATTAGAAATTAACCTTTTATATATACAAAAATAATCTTCAAATCAATGATAGCGGGTAATTTCGTTAATGGAATACAACGTAAAAAGAACATTAATTTTGTAAGGTAAAAGGTTAGTAAAGTGCCTTCTTCGGAAAGTGACAGGAATATTCCATTAAAAAATTAAAAGAAAATAGGGCAAAAAATTATTTAATAAATCTTCTGGGAAATGTTAAAAAAATTAATTGCGTTTGAGAAAATAGTGTTTTTAGAAGAAAATAGATTTTCCGACTAAAAAATTTATTGATGTTGGGTTTTATTAAATAAATTTTATAATATAAATTTTCACAAAAGAGAGAAAAATGACACTATTACTTGAAATTGGTCATTATTTAATAGATGGTAATAAAATTAAAGGATTTACTAAACAACAATCCAATAATTTCCTCTAATGTAAATTCAAGTGTAAACAATCCTGAAAAAATTAGATAGTGAAGTAAACCCCTGGAATGACCCTAACATTGATGTAAGAATCAATAAATGAATAGATTATGTTTCTCAAATGTAAATGCACATAAAAAGTTTAAATGATATAATTTATATTAAAAAATTGAATGCGCACATAATCATAGAATATTAAGGACAATGAGCAAGTAATATATCCCAATGAAAATATTTCGGGTTACGAAATTCTATACCACTTGGTAACTATTAATTCCAATAACCATTGAAGAGATAAGTTAAAATTGAAACTCCAAATACCATGAATATATAATAACTAATGGTAACATATATCAAAATGGTAAGTATATACACCACAGAATAGAAGTTAGTGGTGAATATGGCATTTATCTCACGCATGTCAAAAGTGAGATGACAATAGCATTCCATATCCTTCATTTCATGTTAATTTAAATTAAAATCCCATATAATGGTTTTCGAAATTTTAATAACTTATAATAAACCATACTCACATATGATCTTATTATGACATCTTAATACTTTTTTGTTAAAAATATTTCATTATTTTCACTAAACCATTTGTTAATTTCCTAGTTTGTCAAGTATGTTTTAAATTTTTATTTTTGTTCATATTACATATATCATGATTTAACAATACAAAGAATTTAAAAAATGTTTTAAATTTTATATATTTTTAATATATATTTATTTAGTTTAATCCAAAATATTTAGAGAAGAGAAATGAAATGCACCATTCATAGAGATGGTAGGTCGTACGTTTGAAAGAATATTACATCCCTTTTATCATAATTAAAAGAATGAATTCTAAATTATATATATGTATATTAAAATTCAAGTATCATTTTTATATCATATGTGTCACATATGTTTATTAAAACTATATTTTTTACATTCTATATTTTTGATGGATGAATCACATCGCTTTGAGGAGGCGGTAGTGCGAGCGTGACAAACAATGTAATTATATTTACACCAAATGGAAATAAAACATTTATGTGGTATATGAAACATACATAGACATAAATAAATTATAAATATCATATATTTAATATTTAAAAATCATTTACATCATAATTCTCAACAATGACTGGTGGAAAAGGAAAAAAACCAACAACATCATTTCAGGAGGCGGTAGTTCACTATAAACAATAATTGTAAATTCGATATCCATTAGATGGAGGTTTGTGTGAGTGAAGGTATAAAACACAGAATAAAAAAATTCATTATATTTAGGACATTTATTATATTATATAATCATGCAATAAAAACATTTTATGGAGTGGATAATGAAAATAAAACAAAAGAGATTGAGAAAGGTTGTTAACTTTTGTTTGGGTAACTACTTTGGTTTTGCAACAAATGGATTCCATAGATGATTTATGTTTTAAATAAGAAATATAAGTTTTATACATATCTTCTAGGATCTTATTTGAGAATATTTTCATCAAACCAAATTGTTTTTACAGGTTTGAGGAGTCAGTAGGATTGAGTGCATTTTTTACAGTGGATGATGATTGACATTCATGTAAATATAAAATGGTAAAAAATATTGAGGTGTATCCCTTACATAATGTGCCTATAATATTGGTCCATATTCTTAAAACAGTAGTATATGGTTAAAATATTGGTATAAAATGGATTTTAGAGAAGTTTTGAGGTCATTTTGGCCATTATGTTTATGGTTTAGTCCCTTGTTAAGCTAATATTTCTTTAAATCATTGTAATTATTTTTAATAACATTAAAAATTCCTTTTGATCAGAAAATAAGTTGAAATTATTAAAAATAATAAATTATGATAATTCCAAATATATAATATATTTATAAAAGTTACATTAATAGAAGATGAAACATTTATTTTAAAATTAATCCCACAGATGGGGTGACAATGTGAGTTTTTAAAGTAATGAGGTCCAAAATTTAACTACGTTTTTATATCCAATTTCCTTCTTAAATTGATTAAAATGAAACAAATAGGATTATATATTTATAATTTATCTACTATTACATTAAAAGTAATTAAAAAAATTAATTTAACAATATAAATAAATTATATGAAAATGAAATTTTGAACTAAAATCCAGTGTTTTCACTATTTATCAAAAATGAAACAATACCAAAAATACAATAAATTAATCCTAATCTAATTTCAATTTCCAATATCAAAGATGAAGTTTATTTTGTCCGATTTTATTTATAAATGTGTCAAAATTTATATTTATAATTAGATCCCATTTAAAAGTTGGTAAAAGTGATTTTATAAAAATATTGATTTTTATTTGAAATAATGGGTTTGTTCTTATATTATGAATATCGAATCTATTGGATGAATGTAAAAAAAATATTTAATATATAATATATAAATTACATTAATATCATTCAATAATTATATTTAATCAATTTTATTAGTATGAAACAACTTTGTGGGCATAAAAAGGTTTTCTATATCAACATTCCCTTTAGATACAATCAGTTCCTATATTCATGTAGTTCTAGAACATACAAGGAACTATTTAGATTTAGAAAGAGATTATGAATGACCTTAGTTGAAAGTCTGTTATTTCCAACATCATGATCAAGACTTACATTTACAATACTTATGATGTGATGGAATGTTGCATTATTTTGAAAGGCTTCTCATCACTTTGGTTTAAGTGAATGGTCCCAAGACCGGATTTTTAGATTCCTATCCTCCCAATGGATCTCAGTGGCATTGATGGGTGGCTGGGAGAGATCAGATCCCCCTTTCATGGAAGTTCATGTTTCATAATGGATTCAATAATATTATGAATATTTATAGAAGCTGGACTGGAAAACATGTGAACTACTCCAAAAATATATCTTCCAATATCTTTCTCACATCTACACAGCTATAGAATCTATGGGAGGATGGGATTTTCCAGGAAGCATCTACCAATTAATTACCTTGTTGTTCCCATCTCTAATGAAAAAATTAATAAGATAGAGTTTGATAAATTGATTAGCAGAATAATGACCCGCATCTTCGACTAGAAGAACATGTTCTTCTCGTTCAGGGGAGGAGCACATTGGCTAATAGAATTTTAACATCGATACTGATTCATGATTTATCTATAATCATCCCTCCCAAAGGTACCATTTCTCAGATTAAGATGACTCTGATTTCCTTTATATGGGATAACAAACAATAGGGAAAGTACCTCTGGGCTTCCTGGAAGTTTATGGCCAGGCCACTCAACATAGGTGTAATGAATCTCCACAAAATTTTAGAGATAATATAGGGAATCAATGCCAAACTATACTATGATATCATTGAAGCGATGTACATGTGGGGAAAATTAATCTGTGACTGGTATGTAGATCATTGGATAATATGGGGAATCCATCCTTGAAATCTCTCTGGTCATTCTAAATGCTTGTGTAACGCCATTTCTGTTCCTTATGCCAAGACCATATGGGTGATCAGAAGAGGTGACATCCTCTACTAGATTGACAACATGGCCAGCCAAAATCTTCTTTTTCTAGGATTCCATGTACCAGAGATCTCTTTCAATCAAGCATGCCTTCATCTAATGTTCATTTATACAACCCTTAATGATTAGTAAAGAAACACATTCAATAGAATTATCCTTTCTGATGACCCGGATAATTGTGTTTACACTGATTCAGTGTCCAGATCCTTTTGATCCTACTTCTTCATTGCATCAATCTACAATAGGCAGGGCTGATAAGTGGGTGTGCCTTATTTGGTGCAATGATATTCTTTTGAATATGAGATTTCTAGTTTGGATAATACATGACAGATCCATCCTAATGGATGTTAATGTGTAGAAGAAATTTATTCATATCAACTCTTATTGGATGTGCTACATGAATCCAAACTCCAAGTCATCTTGGCATCAGTTCTCTGAATGTGATTTGGAAATATTTGCATGCTACATTGTTATCT
Organism: Viscum album; assembly: GCA_963277665.1. Lineage (NCBI taxonomy): Eukaryota > Viridiplantae > Streptophyta > Magnoliopsida > Santalales > Viscaceae > Viscum > Viscum album. Next base: position 524,037,612 of record OY728160.1, read on the forward strand.
AGTAGATGGAAGTGTAGGAATACCATGGAACTGAAATGGAATTCTTCTCAATGTGGTTTTAGGGAACCAAAAACCAACCTCATGTGAGTATGATTCATGGAATGTTATGTGCATTTGTTTGTTGGGATATATGTGAAAGGAGAAACAAAGAGCATATAGGAATTCAATGCCCATACACATTTACGACAGTTTATATTCATTAATATATGGAGAAAATTCACATTCTTCTCTATGGATGGATGTCAGCGACACTTAAGACTACTAGTGGCTAAAACACTGGGCAAGGGAGATTGGTGAAATGGAACCCTCCTAAACTTGGTCTTAAGATCAATGTGGGAGAAACATGAATTCAATGCTCTATGATAGGTGGTGGGTTGGTCTATAATGACAGGGGATGAGTGGCCACTGGTTTTAGTGGTCACTACGGCCTGAGCACTCCCATTGAAGATGAATTTAGAGCCCCCTTTATGGTTTCTCATCCTGTCATGATCATCACATCACCCTCCTTTTTGTTAAATTAGACTCTAACCTCTAGTTTAGTTCCCTACATAAAAAATACAAGGCCTCTTGGTTCTTATAACATTTCATTAAAAATGAAACCTTCTACATCACCGTGACACTAATATTTAACATACTCGGAGGGAGGGTACCATTTATGTCGATTGCATTGCCATTAACGGGAGCTCTAATAACTTCTTAAACATTTACCACAGTCATGGATCCCTTCCCAATGATGATAATTACATAGTAATTAATGATTCCTTACTCTTGTATCACTTTTCCCTCCTTGAATGGTTTGGCTCATCAATAAAAAGAAATTTTCAGTCATGTAATGCAAGCTATCAAAGAATATCATTATTTCATGTAACAAAAAATAACTCAACATTGTGTTAATTTCAAGATATATAACATATTGAATTTTTATAATATAGTTATTAAATTATAAATTATAGAGATATTATATTCCCTTATAGGATTTATGATGTGTTTTATACACTCTATTTAAAATAATGTTCTTACAATATAATTTCAAGGTCTTACATTCTCTCCATGTTAATTAAATTTCATCCTAAAAATTTGAAATTATTCCCAGAAATATAGGGTTTGATATTTGAAACTTATTTTGTGGAAATCCCACATTGTGTAAAGAGTTAACAAAATATCCTATTAATAATAAATAATGATAAGTACAAAGGTTACATGGAATAACATATTACTAGGATTCTACATTGGAAAATATTTATGGAAAGTAAAAAATATATAATTGGAGGAGAAGAATATATATTTATATGGAGTGATTGAGGTCATAAATCATAAACAAGTGAATAATCAATGAAATGCTGGGGTCCTAAAATATCTAAACATGTGATGATTTAGAAGAAAATGATTTCAATAAAAATTAAGGTATTAGGAAAACATTTTATTTCTAGATCATTTTCCTAGTGTTGGGTAATTATTTTACTACCTAATAATATAATGAAGTATACATACTTTACATATTTCTATTTAATAATTTTAATACTTTGTTTGTGCATTGATCAATTATCAAATTATTCACTACTACAAGAAATTAATATTCAAAATTAACTTTCATATCTGAAGCACTACAATACACAAATAAAAGATTACAGGGATTATAAATGAACAAGGCACCTTTTTTTATCAAACTAATATCCAAATCCAATATTGTTAATATAGTAATCTCTATATCCAAATTAGTTATAATATTAGTTAATAATTAATATTTATTTTTCAATTTTTTTTTATAAAATAATTGAGAAATTAACTAGGACACCTAGTAGGCTTCGTGTAGGTGCAAAACCCTTGTAATCCTTCAATCATATGTTCAATACCCACATCCTTGGTAGACTAGATTTGGTGACACCCGACATATAGGTTGCCATTTTTTAAAACCGTAATAAATATGATGGACTTCATTGAAATAATTTTATCACTAAATAGACTATTAAAAATGGATTTCAGTACAACCTCAAAACATAAACACTTTATGCACTTATTTCCACATAGGTCCCTCCATATTCTAGGATTTATCATTTAGAAGAGGAAATTGACTCTGGTAATGCATAGGTTCCCCACATATCTCCTCTATGATTTTATTTTGAGGTAATATTTTGTTCATTTGTAGTTTGGTAATGATATTTGGTTTTCCCCTTGAGTTTTTGGTGAAAATGGAGATTTTTTTCATGAAAGCTGGTGGAGTATGGTTGGTGCCTGGTTAAGGGAAATAGTGCACCATCATTATAGTAATAATGTGGCCAAATTATATTTGGATTGTTTTGACTGCATGTTTAGCACATATTTTAGAAAACCTTGTGGTCCAACCGTGTGGCTTATTCCTCTTAGAAAGTGTGGTATGCTTGCTTACAATACCATTTGGAAAAAATCTATCAGTGAACCATGAAACCTGTCTAGGTTGTTAAAAAGATATAATTTTCCTTCTTTCACTCCTTGTATTTAACCATAAATCACCTCTATTTATCCATATTCTATATTTGAAACCTTAGGAGCTCCATCTTCTCCCACTTGGTCTTCTCGATCTTCAATCCATAGGTGGTTTTGGTCTGGGAACTTCAAGGAATCATCAATTAAGTAATTTCACATTGTTTCCTCTATCTTCATACGTTTATTCATCCTTCATTCTTTGTTTTATATTTTTGATTAGGTTTTTCATCCTAAATAATATTTAATCTTTTCTTGTTCAAGGAAATCTTGATGGTTGTTGTTCAATCATTCCTTCAGATTGTCCTGTGGTGGTGCAGTTGTGGTTTTACACTAATTTCCAATATATTTACTGCAGTGAGGTTGGTGGTTCCATAATTTTACTTTATTATATGATTTTTATATGTTTTATTAGTTGTTTAATTGCATTATAAGAACTATTTGTTTGTTGACAAAAAATTTCTGGAAGGGTTTTGAGAATCATGTGTGGTGAAATGTGGTTTTTTAAAATAAATTAGTTATATTTCTTTTGTGCATCATTATTGTGTTTCTTAAATATGATATTTCCCTTGTTTTAGAGCTGTAAATTTGTTTCCAAGAGAATTAATGTTTCTATTTTGTTGAAAGTGGTGTTTCAAATAGAAATTTGTTTCTTTTCTTGTTGTATTCTTTTTTGTGAACCTTTAAATGTGTATTTGGAATATTAAAGTGATGTGAATAATGTTATAAAATAAATTTGAAATAAGTATGAATTCATAATGTTCATTATCCCGTGTAAATTTTTATAATTTAATATGTGTTATTTTATTATATGTTTTAAAATGGGTTTCATAAATTACGAAGGTGGTATGAAATGTATTTCTAAATGGTTTTAGTGTGCGTATGAAATGGAATGTGATTTATTATGAGAAATGGGGCTCCCATGTGGATTTTGGTTGATAAACAAACATGATAATGTGAATAGGGTGATTTAGTTTTGTTATTATAATACTTGGCATGTGTATGTGAACATGATGACTAATGTGATATATGAAAATAAATATGAGAAAAAAGGTAATCCCATGTTATCTAGCTGGGAAAGCTAGAACTAGTGTACTAGTAGATTCAAAAGTGTTCATAGACCGTATTTATATAGAAGGATTGATGATTACCATACTAACTAAACGTGAGATATGGTCGGATACAACTAAAATTTTAGCATGTGATCCCCTCTAGTGGATCATCGAAGGAAGCACTATTTTTATTGGCTTATTATTTTGAGACAACTATATCTTTGGGATTGAATCCCTTCTAGTGGATCAAGCATGGAACATTGTCGGTAGTTGTGTTTAAGGATTTTGATCAAATATTTAAAAGGTTCGTAGAGTCCCAAATGTTCCATTCACTTTTAGATATTTTCCCCTGGAGGAATAATGTGAAAATTTTCTTATTTAATGTGGTTCTATCCATTTTCATAAGGTACAATGTGTGTCCATTTTTATTTCAAGGAAGCATATTTTAATGTTTTGTTCTTAAAAAGTGTTTTCTGAGAATGTTTTTCTTAAAAAACATTCATGGAAATTTTTGAAATATTCTTATATAATTGTGCATGTTAATTTATCATCTAATATTATATCACATAATGTTTTCTTTTCAGTGGAATCCTATTCGACTTTGTCTAAAAAATTGTATACACCTTTGGGTGTTTGTTGACATTGTTATTTATAACCCTGTTAAAGGAAAGATGTGTCATGGTGGTGATAGTGGATCTAGTTTCTAGTGTTCAAATTTTTATAAGTGTTGGTGGTGGAGGATTTAGGGTGATGTCACAGTTGTTGTATTATGGTTTTTATGATAGTTTTTTGGTTCCCATTCCTTTCTAGTGCTTTTGGTTTTGGTTAATGTTGGAAATTTTGAAACTGGAAATTTGTGAACCTCATTTGGTTATTGTTATCAGTAATTGTGATGCTTATTATTGTTGATTGTTTATGATCATGTAAATGGGTGAAGTAATTTCAAAATCATATTGTTGATACCTAGGAACTAGTTTCCATCTAGTGGGGATATAGAACTCCCTTACGAACATTTCATAGATCGGGGTAGATTTAGGTTTGGATGGAACTCTGGATTCTTTCACAAAAAAATAGAGTCAAATCATGTTACACTCTTTTAGAGTAATGTTATTTTGGGAAATATTATTGATAGAATGGATCTAGATATATTGGTGCTTGAGGTTCTAGTTGTGAGTGAGGTTCTAGGCCAGCACACCTTGTGATACATTGTATGTCTACATGGGATGTTAGAATTTGGTTTGACTTATCCTCCATGTATGATGCATAGGCTACAGACAGTATATGAACACTTGGTGGGGGTGGATTGGCTTGGATGACATTTTATTGTGGTGTCATTGGTTATGTTTTGATTTATATAAGTGCTGGTATTTGTATTTGATTCTTAAAATATTCATAACTATTGTATTGGTGGTTTTCTATGGGGTTATCACTTGTGTAGTAATATGTCTATCCATAGAATTCCTATGAAACTAGAGGAAAAGGATGGACAGAGTAATCCACTGTAATTGATCAGAGTTAGTGGAAGTACTGGTTCCGGCTATACAAGATTTGGGTCAAGAAGCAGACTATGGTGATGCTCAGGTTGGGAAAGCCGAACCAAGACCTAGAAAGTATAAATACCAGGAGTTCAATAAGAATAAGAATCATGCTTTCCAAGGTACCGCAGAACCTTAGGAAGCAGAGTATTGGATTGAAAACACATATAGAATGTTCATGTTTCATGATACTCATAATAATGTTAGGGTGATATGATATTTATTTATGCTCTAAGGTCCCATTAGAAAGTGGTGGGACTCAATGGCGAAAGATATTAATCACAAAAAATGACTTGAAAATATTTCATTATTTTATTAAAAGTGAAATATCTACTAGTTATTTTTCCCTTCTCAAGGTCCTGGAAATTTTTAGAGACTATCCAAGGAGACCAAACAATGATGGATTTTTTCAACCACTTTGCTGAGCTAGGTCGGTATGCACTCGAGATTGTTTTCATCAAGATGCTCAAGGAACAGTTTTTTGAAATGGATTTTCAGAAAAATATATGATCCCAGGTCTTCTTGATTAAGATAGATATGTATTTCGAGGTGGTTTGTCATGCCATTATAGTAGAAATTAATAATAATGGAAATTATGGTTTCCCATATGTATTTTCAACGGTGGGTAGTGTGAGGTCATCTATGAAGAAGAGGAAGTAGAAAGAGTTGGGGATGAAGGAAGGTGGTAGTTAATGCTATAATTCCCAACTGTCTTTGTCTGTGGCTTCTGATGTAAGGTTAGTTGTATTCCATCGGTGTGGTAATTCTGGCCACATGCGATCTTCATTCTCATCTCCACCCAAACCTTGCCATTAGTGAAGAGTTATTGGGAGCATACAACAATTATTCAATGTGGCACTCCCATATTAGAGTGGTATAGGATTTTTAGCATTCATAGGGATGTCAACCTAGATAGAACCATTTAGAATAGTGGGTTCACAATTTGGTGCTTCTAGTTGTAGGTCTAGAAAATCTTCTAGGAAGATCTTTTTTGGGTCAGATCCACATGATAGTGGTCATTCTCATGCTCGGGTTTAGATGAGGAAACTTCGTGTTGTTGAATGAGCACTAAATTAATTGAATGTAGTTCTTGAGAAATTTTAAGGTACCATTTGTATGACTTAATATTTATCTATTTTTTCTTTGATACTGTTGAACTAGTTTCTTTTTTTCATAGTGTGGATGTGTTAGTTTTTCCAAGTGATCTTACGCCGGATGGGATGGATTTGGTAACACCAATTGGTAAGAATGGAGAGAAGTTTTTTAAGTGTCCTTCTTGTGAAATCATCATGAAAGGTTACAAGATGGAATTTAATTTTGTAGTTTTAGAGATAGACCACCATGAAGTGATCCTTGATATGGATTGGATAGTGAATTTCAGAAGCACTTCGATTGCTATCGGTGTGGAGTGATTTTTTTTTTGGAACCTGGTAGAAGTACCCATGTTTCTAATGGTGAATGATATCCTTTGTTGGAACGTGTGGGACCTCCACTTCCATAATTGGAAAATATCATTTATCAGATATAATCACTCACATTGGAGGATGATTATGGTGATCTTTAAAGAAGATTCCTCCTGTGGTGGATGAGTTCCTTGTGTTTTTCTATAGGATTTCTCAAGTTTTCCTCTAGAGTGGGATGTGAATTTCACTATTGAGTTTGTGTTGGGAAGAAAACACACATCTATTCCCTCATACTATATTTACCCCATTGATTTTATTTAATTTAAAGTACAATTGGAATATTTGTAATCCAAAGGGTTCATTCACCCATGATTCTCACCTTGGGACACCAAAATTATTTTTGCGAAAAAGACTAATGGATCTCTCTGGTAGCGCATTGATTAACAAAATATGAACAAGGTAACGATCAAGAACAAATACTCATTTCGATGTATTGATGAAATTCTCAAATATCATTAGGGGAAATTGGTTTTCAAATATTTTCTTGAGTTCTTTATATCACCAAGTTAGAGTTGATTGGTGGGTGTTCTAAAAATGGCCTTCTAATGTAGATACAACCATTTTTAGTACCTTATCATGCCTTTCAGGTTAAGAAAATGGTCCAGTAGTCTTTATGGAATTTATGAAAATGGAATTCTAGTGGTATATCAATTTCCTTGTTGTGATATTCATGGTTGAAATCCTAGTCTATCCTAAGACCAAGGAGGCGCATGAGCGGCATTTGAGTATTTTTTTCGACACTGTTCAGGATTATCATCTCTAAGATAAGTTTTATATGTTCAATTTATAAGTTAGGGAAGTGATGTTTCTGGGCCATGTGATCTTCGAAAAAGGGGTTTCAATGTACCCTAAAAAGATCAGGGTAATGATGTCATGTAAAACAACCAAATAATGTGTTTGATATGGGATGTTTTTAAGGCTTATCATGGTATTAAATATAGTTTGTTCGGTATTTCTCTCAACATGATTCATCCATGACTGTTATTACCCAGAAAGGGGTAATGTTCAAATGGGGAACATAGTATCATGAATCCTTCAGGGGGCATAAGAGGTTGTTGACCACAACCCCTATTATGATATTTCTAGAATCTGGAAAGGTATATGTGGATTGTTGTGATGTTTCTGGTATGGTTATTATGTGTGTTCTAATTCAGGATGACCATGTATGGGAGTATGGTTCTTTCCTGATCTCAATATATGAAAAGAATTACCAAACCCATAACCTATATTTATCAGTGGTGATTCATTCCTTGAATAAGTAGTTCCATTATATTTTTTGGATGAAATTTTTCGTTTATTCTGATCATAAGATCAGGGCCAAAATTTTATCCTAGAAATATCTGAACTATAGGCAACGTCCTTGGGATGAGTACCTTCAGTTGATAAATTTTAATATAAAATATACCCAATGTAATATAAATGTTGTTATAGGTTCATTGCAAAGATAAATGTCTTACAAAATATGAAAGATTCCAGTTATGAGTTGACATCAATGGGAATTTTCACCCAGATGCATCTGAAGACCAATGAGCATAGTGGAGGTGTGTCCTTTTAAAGTGTTAACTAAAACCTAAACTTCTATAATTGATTCAATGCGGGAAATAAGGTGATCATTTATTCAAATGTTCTATGTCATACTTTATTGGTGGGAAGGTTTCTTGTGAATGGTTGTTGTCTCATGAGGGAGATTTTTGAATTAGAGGTTTCCATGTGGTGTTGTTCTCATTGAGGAAGGTGTTGATGTTGAATTTCTAGTAGTATTAGTGGTTTGTTCATTCCAGTGATACTGAGATTTTTTATGGTGTGCATCATTAGTTTTGGTGGCCTGATATGATATGGTAAATAACTAAATTTGTATTGTGATGTTACACGTGTTAGTAGGATAAAGTAGAGAACCAATGGAACTCCATTTTTCTTCATCCCCTACATATTCCTACCAGGATGGGGGAGAGATCCCTATGGATTTTATTTTTGGATTAACTCATGTACTCTAGAGGGGAATATCATTTGAGTATTGATTGATCATTTTACCTAATTATCCTGGTTTATTCCAATAAATGATTCAGCTAATTTGGTTGATATTGGTCTATTTTATATTTATAAGGTTGTGAGGATTCATGGTTTGCTGTCAGGAATTGATTTTTATTGGGAGCCCAATTTTACCTCACAGTTTTGGTAAGGCCTTCAGAAGGTAATATTTTCACATGTTAAGTTAATAATGACATACCATCCTAAAATGAAAATTATGAGGGAGAAAGTGTATCAGATTTTGGAATACATGCTTTAGGCATGTGTGTTGGACTTTAGAGGTTATTTTAATAGCCATTGGGGTAAGTGGAGTTTTCATATTACAATAGTTAAGAATCCATGATTCTATTGGCTTTCTTTATGGAACATTATGGTCAAACATGTTTTTCTCCATTATGTTGCGATGAGGTGGTGGAGAACTCATTGTTGGGACTGAGCCTTGGGTGGGAAACATCAGATAAACTCATGTTTATTATAAAATGGATTTCGACAGTGTGGAGTCCCCATCAAATTTATGATTACTAGAGGTGTTGATATTTGAATTTTTATGTAGTTTACCAGGTCTTCCTGAAGGTGGAACCTCGCTAGGGTCATCAATTTTTGGGAAATCAAGGGAATTTTATGCCAAGGTATGTAGGACCTTTTGAGATTACATAGCGAAATGGTAAGGTGACATTCATGTAACATCCCAGGTAATTATAGAATAAAGAATTTTCAAATCTATTAATATTTATGAATCAGATATTAATTTTATATTAAAGGGTATTCTATTTCCAATATTGTGCATGACAAACAACAATGGGTTTCTCTGAAACTCTATATTTCAAACAAAAGTGAGTCATACAAAAAATAATAAAATATTATTTTTATTATTTTAAATGGTATTTATCACCAAGATGTTGTATTGGTAGAAATGGACCAAAATAACTATATTATTTTTACAAATGTTTATTAAATATGTTTATATTATTTAAATAAATTTTAGAGGCTTAGAATGAGAATAAATCCAATTTTAAGCATAAATACTCCAATACAATTAAAAGGTAGTTTTACCACTTTTTGATAGAAAAAACTTTTTAAATATTTTTTTTTCACATTTATGTGTTATATTTGAAAAAATAATCTTTTTCATTGAAATCATGACATCAACTTTTACTGTTATTTAATTTTTGGTATTTTTCTAATTATATTCTTATTTTAAGGAATACCGAGAAATACTGCATTTTAATTCAAAATGTCTATTCTTCTAATTTATTTTTATAGATAGATTATTTTTTTACATGGTTTTAACATATCATTGGACGAATATTTTATCAATTAATCCAATATAGTTCATTGTATGCCTTTTTAAATTAATATTAAATAAAAAAATATGTGATTTTTTCAATGTTCTACTTAAAAAACCCCATTTTCTTGATCCGTCAGCTAGTTTATTATTAAAACTAATTTTACCACTTCTATGAATTTAAATTTAAAAAGTTGAAAAACTTGATTTTTTTAGTATGGAAAATGTGGTTCAATTGGATCAAAATGTTTCTTGGTGAATATTAACTTTAGTATTATATTTACAATGGTTAAAATTATATATGGTAATTTAATGTAAAATTAATGATATATTATATTAAAATTACCCTGACACCCGGAATAATATTATTGTATGATTTATATTAAACCATTACAATCTTGGTTCTAAATTGTGATCTCTGGAATCCACTTGGGGGTGATTATGACATTTATAAGATTTAATTTTAAGTAAAGGCAAAAAAATCATAATTATGTTCCTTATTACTAAATCAATATTAATATGGGGTTATATATTAATATTATTAAAATAAATATAATTTGAAATGTTTTATATCATCCCAGAATTTTATGGATGATTTTAACATATTATAGATGATTTAAAGTTTTTTTAAAGGAATCAAGTTGTCATGATTTTAAAAAACAATCAAGTAACGAATAGTGTCAAAATTAAAATAATTCATAACATAAATATATAGAATATATAACTAAATGATATAAAACATATAAAAACACATTATTTTACCAAAATGATTATATATGTCAAAAAGTTTCATTAATGACTAATTAATTGTTTTTTGGGCATGATTTGGTAATTCTTTTAACTCTAAATGTGTAAATTACATGATAAAATGGTTAGACGTAAAAATGTTAAAACAAAACGATAAGGATTAAAAACTATTCCAAAATGTATAATTATAATTATATGATTATATTTTAAAACATAATAATTAAATATTATAACTAAATTGGTTTTATCCCATTTTAAATTGAAATTTATTTTATATTAATTTAATACTTTCAATAATTCTAAGGGTGCCCCAACCATCTCATATAAAAAGGCACTCTTTCTCTTTTTTAATCATACTTCAAAAAAAAATTATGAAATATTTTCCTAAAGCCCATACCAAAATCCCTCCCCTCATTTTTTAACCCTTATATTAGGATGAAAAACCTCCATAGTTGTGTTATGGTGTCATGAAATGTGCACATTCGAAGGAAATGTAATGTTCTATTTATGTATTTCTATTTTACTTCTTATTAAACATCATTAAAAAATTATTCTAACAATACGAAATGATGAATAAATTATTATTAATGTAAGTATATTTTATTATGTTAATATCATCATCTAAATCTATCTCCACTTCTATTAAATGGGAAACTAATTAATCATGTAGGTGTGTGTGTAAACTATCACCTCCAAGAACGAATATAAATCTTTTTCCGTAACCGAATATCATTAGTGATTATGAATATGGAATTAATGATAACATACTAAATTAATGAAATATTAATAATTATATGGAAATAATATATCTATTAAGTTCTTATTTTTCATGTGCATAAAAACAATAACATCGTTCCTGCATACATGTGAACTGTCATCTCCACAAAGTAATGTGGCTCATTTATATTCATCACATCGATTGTATGATATATATATTTATTTATTTTTAAAATATTATTATGATATTAAGGATTATACGGTAGTTATAGAATGATAAAATAATATTTACCTTCTTTCCATAATGATTAATGATAAATGGGAAATGTTACTCATAAGTACGTATGACTTACCGTCTTCATGAATATAACATAATTCATTTTTCATAAGAATAATTAATGGTATTATTTAAAATTATAATTAATATATAAAAATGATAATAAATTAATTAATATTATTTTTGAGATGAATGAATTATTTCAGCATGTACTAGTGAGATGAAATAATGTTTATTTTGGACAGAAGTTTTGAATGTCGACAAAACATCCGATATGAACATAAAAAATTATGTAATTATTATAACCTGATAAATGAAAATTTAAAAGAATAATGAAGATAAAAAATATTCACATGAAATTATAAATTAAACCATTTTTATTAGTTATAAAGAACAAGGAACATACATGATGAATCAAACTCAAGGTAAAGGAGTTCGTCTCAATCTCCTTTCATTGATGCATATTTTGATGTTATACACCTCCATCTTTTATATGGTGTATAATAAACCCCTCTTACTTTTAATTTCATTAAATGGTTATCATGAGGAATCATTTTATGTTAAGCATTTTAATTTGTTTACAAAATGATAACGGAATGTTTTTTTTAATTTATGTGGTGACAACGACTTCTCTTCCACCATAACCATTATTTCATTTTTGGATTCCTCTATAAGCCTTAATGTTTTTAAGAATAAAAGAAATACCTTATTTCCTTTTTTGGGGTTTTGGTATTGAAAATGGTTTTAAAAGGGTATTTACTATTTCAATATACTGAAATGATTTCTTGTGATATCAAAGAAAATTTTATGAGTAAAATGTTGATCATTGAAATATTTTATGTGTTATGATTATATAATGGAACTTGGACATTTTATGGGTGGTTACGTGATAAAACAAATATGGGTTGTTATGTAATAAACCAAATATAGGTGGTTCCATGATAAACATGGGAGGTTGGGTTTCATTATAACCACCAATGCATTGGTCCAGAAGTTTGTTGTATGGTTATTCTATTTAGTGGTATGTGTGCAAGTCGACCCTATGGTTATTCCATTTAGGTATGGTTATGTACGAAGTTACCTTTATTTGTCATATTTTGTTTATATGGGTTTTATAATAATATTTTTATTAACAAAATGGAAACCAATGTACATATATTTAGTGATGTGTATTTACTATTTATTAACGGTGAAAATATATACTTTTATGATATTGTATTCATGATTTCTATGTTATCGCAATACTAAATGTTTTCATTTTTTGTGTATCCCTTAGTGATATTTTTATACTCATACCAGGTTTTGAAATGTTTTTCTCAATATTTAAATAAAAATTGAGTCATGGAAGGGATCAAGGAAAACATATGATGTTGAAACATGAAACAAAATCATATTTGTTTTCAAAAGTTTTTTTAAAATAAAAAAATTGATTGTAAGTAGATGTGTATACTTTTTAATATTTATGTTTTTATGTATGAGTTATGGCCTAATTCTCTAATGCTCTAAACTGTAAAATAGTATCAATTTTAATGGAAGTAAAATTATTGACATAACTCGAGATTAATTAATGTCTAAGGCTGGGGTCTTATAATACATGTTGTATTTTCCTTCACAATTTTTTTCAATTCATGATGTGTTCCGTGTCTCTAAGATAAAAAAGTATAATATGAATCTGGAATGTGTATTGAATTGGAAAGCGATCAAATTAGAGCTGTATTTGTTCATGTTTAAGTGGTCAATACATATTATAGATTTTCAGGATAAAGTGCTTCATTTGAAGTACATTTTTTGTATGAGTTATTTGAAAATTTGATAATTAAGAAAATGAAACATGTTAGTGGAATTCTTGGGTTGAAGAACAGTGTCAATTTTTTTATTTTTTATTATGATTTGGAGTGAATTTTCTGGGAAGGAAATTTCTCATATTGAGAAGAATTCTTATATATATGATTTTATTTTGATGTAATATTTTGTTTTCTCGGTCCAATATTTATATTTTGTTTTCCACTTTAGTTTTTTGTACAAAAATAGAGATTATTTTCTTTACATTAAGTGGCACACAGTTGGTGCACAGTTATGGGAAACTATGATCACTCCTCCTAGTAATCATGAGGCCAAATATCATATCGGACAGTGGAGACCACATTATTGGTGCACAATTTAGAAAACCATTTGTCCTAACATTGTAACCTATTCCTCTTGGATAGTAAAGCATTAATTTTTTCCAGGTAGTTCAGAAAAACATGTGAGCGAACCATACAACCTCTCCAGATCATTAAAATGTTGAAATTTAACATCTTTCCCTTCTGGAATTTAACCATTAATCATCTATATTCCACCCATGTCATATTTTTAGCCCTATTAACTTCCGCTTCTACCCCTTAGACCTCTTGACCTTCAATCCATTAGTGGTTTTACTATGTTAAATTCACAGAATAGTCAAGTAAGTGATTTATCCTTTGGTTTCTCCATATTTCTAGGGTTCTTATTCTTTAATTCTTCATTTATTATTTTCTAATTATATGTTGACCAAAAGTTGGTTTAATATTTTGGTTTTGGGATAAATAATGATATATTTTTTTCAATATTTCTTTTATAGGGTCTTTTGGTGGTTTTATTGTGGTTTCAGACAATTTTATGGAGTATATCCATGTGTGATGTAGGTTGGTTAATGTTTTTACATTATTGGATAATTTTGATATTCATTTTTGGTTTTTTAAATGTGTTCTACAAAAACATTGTGTTGTTAAAAACTAGAATTTAAAATCTTTTGAGATGCATATGGGATGAAAGTTTGTTTTTGAAAAGAAGTTAGTTAAATTAATTCGATTCATCATTGTCGTATTTCTTTATTATGATCTATTCCTAGTATGAATGGTGCAAAATATGATTATAAATATATTTGAAGTAAAAAATGTGTTGATAATGGGTTTCTAATAGAAATCATTTTTATTACTTCTTGGATTCATTATTTTGATCCTTAAAATGTGACTTTGAATTATTAATGTGATGTGATGCGTGTTATAAAATGAATTTAATGTGTGTATGAATTTAAAAAGGGGATTTTCCCTTGGAAATGTTTGGAATTACATAAGTGTTCTTTTTTGGTGTTTTCAAATGGGTACCATAAATCATTAAGGTGGTGAAATCTATATTCCCAAACGTTTTTGGTGTGTGTGTGAAATGGAATGTGGTTTATTTTATTGAAATTTGGTATTCCATGGGGATTTTGGTAGTTGGACCAATTTGAAGAAATTGAAAGGGGTGATTTCCTTTTGTTCTTTTGATTCTTTTCATGGGTATGTAAAAATAATGAATTAAGTAATATGTTACATGGAGTATGAGATCAAAGTAAATATCCTATTTCTTAGTGGGAATACTAGAGCTAGTGCAATATTTGATTCAGAAGTGAGTGAGTCCTGGATTTATCTAGTGGGATTGATGATTACAATTATAACTAAACTTGTGATTTGATGAGGGACCACTTGGATTCATGGATGGTATCCCCTATATTGGATCATGAATTGGAAAAGTGTTGGTATGATACTATGAATTGGGACCAGCATATCTTTGGGTTGGGATTCCCACTAGTGGATTGTGCATGGTAACACTATTGGTAGTTGAATTGGAGGATTTTTATCCCTGAGATATGAGATTCATAGAGTCCCACTTGAGCATGTTTTTAGGTACTTCACTTGGTTCTCTCTTGTGATATGATGATTATGGGATGTTGTTCTATACATCGGCATAAGATATACAGTAAATTTATTTTATTTCAATCAAAATTTTTTGAAAAATGATTTTCTTAAATAGTGTTTCTTGAGAAAGTTTTCCCTCAAATATTTTCATGGAAATGTATCAAATGTTGATATAGAAATGTTCATGTTGATTTGTATTCTATTGTTATTACATCGAATCATTTATTTTGGGAGGAATCCTATTAGGCTTTGGATCACACCCTACATATGCCTTTGGCTGTATGCAGACGTTTTTATATATGTCCCAGGTAAAGACAATATGTGTCATAGTGGTGATGGTGGATCTTGTTTCTAGTGTTCCACTTCTTGCAGGTCTTGGTGGTGGCAGATTGAGTGTGATGTACCTATTTTTTCATGGAGGTTTTTGGGATAGTTATTTTATTTTATTTCCATTTTAGTGATTTTTTGATTGGCTAAAGTTGTAAAATTTGATCTTGGAAATTGTTGTATCTTGTGTGGTAATGATTATCATTTATTTTAATTACAAATATTTTTGGTTTTATGTGATCACGTAAATGGGTGAAATCATTCCCAAAAAATATTCTCGATATGCATGCACTACTTCTCGGACCATGGGGGTCAAGAATGCCCATCAAGACATTCCATGGATAGGGTTGGGTGTTAGGATGCATGGAACTCAATATTGGTTCATGATAAAATGGTATCTGAGTAGGTTATACTCTTTCTGGGAAATGTTATTTGGGTAAAGAGTCTGGATAGAATAGAGCGACAATTTTTTGGGCTTCAGGTTCTAGTTTCGAGTGGGGTTACTGACAACCATGCCTCATGATGGGGCCCGAGTAATCATAGGATGTTGTAATTTTGTTTCACTTATCCTCTAGGTGATATGTACAAGATATCGATTATATATATAAACTAGGTGTGTAGAGTTGTTTGGATGACTTTTTACTATTATGGATTTGGTTATGTTTTTATTTATCAATGTGTTGTTATTTATTATTACAGATTTAAATTTTCAAAATGATTTTATTTATAGGTTATCAAGTGGTTATCACTTATGTAGTAAGATTCCTCCTCATAGAATTCATGTCCAATTTATAGAAGAGGACGGAGAGAGTTCTCCCCCACCAATTAAAAAGAAGTTAGTTGAATAAGTGCTTTAGGATGCCCAATAATATGATCAAGGAGAAGGCCCTAGTCCTACTTAGGTTGGGGGAGCTGAATCGGTTCTTGGAAAGGATAAAGCTTGGGAGTTCCTTAAGAACAATCCTCCTCATTTTCTATGTAACATGTAACCTCAACAAGAAGATTAGTGGATTCAAAATATAGAAAGGATGTTCATGTTTCTCGATATTGATGAGGCAGTTATGGTGAAATGTAGTTCATTTATTCGGGAATTTCCGAATTGAAAGTGGTGGGACTCAGTAGTGAAAGATAGAAAGTATGAGCAGATGATTTAGACAAATTTCATGGCTTTTTTCAAGGAGAAGTATTTCATTGATTTTTTTGACTTCTACATGTCTTAGTAATTTTTGGAGCTTAGATAGGGTGGTCATACATTGAATGAGTATTCCCACAACTTTTAATAGCTACTTCAGTATGCACCCAAGATCATTTCCCACTTGTAATTGAATTCTCAAAAGATTGAAATGAGGTTGTGGCTAGAGAGCTAATCCCAGGTCATAATATTCATGATGATGACATATTCCAAGGTGTTTGATAATTTCATGATGGGGTAAAATTTTCATAATAGAAAGTATCATTTATATGGTGTTTTTTCAAAAGAGGGTAGTGCTAGTTCATTTTATAAGAATAGGATTCCATATGAGAAGTGGAAGAAGGGGGGTGGTTGTACAGGCCATCCTTCTCGGTTGTCTTCATTTTTGAGTTTTGATGCTAGGTTAGTTTTGTTCAATCAATGTGGTAATGAGGGGAACATGTGATCTGCATTCTCATCTCCACAAAAAACCTTTCAATTTTTTTGGAGTTATGGGAACTTGCAGTGATTTTGAAAATCGGTGCACCTATATAATAGTTGGGAAGGATCTGTAGAGTCCAAAGAGATGTGATCTTGGGTAGAATTGTCTAGGAGAATGGGTTCTCAGTTTGGAGTTCATGGAATCAGGGTTGGATTGTCTTCTAGTAAGAGTTAATTCAGGGAATATCTATATACTAGTTTTTGGTCGCTGGATTAGTTTGAGACAAGGAAGCTTCATCTAGTTGAATGAGTACTGGTGGAATCGGTGCATGGCCTGAAACTATTTAAGGCACTATTCAAACTGCATCATCATTAGTTACTGTTCTATTTGAAAATAGTACTTTATTTTATTTTATTTCTGACCCTCTAGTGGACTTGTTAAAGTTTCCAATTGATCTTATGCATTATTTGATAGAGTTGGTAACACCACTTGGTAAAAAGATAGAACAAGGTTTCATGTGTTTTTCTTGTACACACACCATATTAGGGGCCAAGAGGAAATTTGATTTTCTAGTTTTAGAAGTGTAAATACTTGACACAATCCATGGTATAGATTGGATGGTCCATTTTCATGTGAAAATGAATCTATATTCATCGAATGTGTGTTTTGTGGCACTTGATTAAAGTACCCAGGAATTTTAGGGTGAATGAGATCCTCAATTGGGATGTGTTGTGCCTCCACATTGGAATTCGGAAATATTTTTTTAGATATCTTCACTCATGTTACAGTATGTTTATGGTTCTCTTGAGGGTGGATTAACTCTTATGGTGGATGAGTTCCCATAGGGGTTTCCAAAGGATTTATTCAGTTTTCCCGTAGAGTGGGATGTGGAGTTCACTATAGATTTTGAAATAAGATCATAAAAAATATCTCTTCCTCCAAACCATATAACCCCCAAAAACATTAGGTAATTAAAGATACCATTAGATGATTTTGAATCCAAAGGATTCATTATCATAAGAATCTAACCTTGGTCTGACCGTGTTTTATTTTTGAAAAAGGTCGATGGGCCTCTTAGGTTTTGTATTGATTAATGGAATCTAAATATTCTAATGACCAATAAAAATAACATTTTCCACCGTATTGATAAATTTTTTTATAATAATAAGGAGTCAAGGTGGTTTTCATAGATTTACTTCTATTCTAGATATCACCAAGTTAGAGTTAGAGAGTTGTATGTTCTATAAAGTTCCTTCTGATGTAGGTATGGCCGATTTGAGTACTTGGTCATGCCTTTCAATTTTAAAAAATATCCATTTGTCATTATGGTGCTTATGGATATGGTGTTCTAGCTTTATCTCAATTATTTTATTGTGGTATTCATGGGTGACATCCAGGTTTATTCCAAGACTGAGGAGGAGGAGGATCAACAATTGATGATTGTTCGATGCATTATTTAGGATCATCATCTCTATTATATATTTTTTAAGTGCATAATCTAGATTAGGGGAGTGAGTTTTCTAGGCTATGTGATCTCATAACAAGGGTTTTTAGTGAACATTGAGAATATTAGTGCAATGGTGTCCTAGGAGAAGCTGGAGAATGTGTTTTAAATCATAAGCCTTTTAGATATGGTAAGATATTACAGGTGTTTTGTTCAAGATTTTTCTTGACTTTCTCCATCCATGACTATTCGTACCTAGAAAGGTGTCATGATTTTATTTTTTTTATAGTTTCAAGTATCCATTTAGGGTCTTAAGTAGTTATTGAACAGAACCCATGTTTTGATATTGCCAAAATTTGGAATGGGATATGTGGTTTATTGTGATTCTACAATTATGGGTTTGCGTGATGATGCCGGATGACCATGTAGTGGCTTATCGTTCTATCAAACTCAAAAAAACGTGAAAATAATAACACAACACATGAAATGGATTTCTAAGTGGTGATTAATTCCTTGACCATTTGGTGTAATTATCTTTTTTGAGATAGTATATACCCTAGGTAAAGGAAATGTGTCTCTAGATTCCTTGAGAAGTCATGTTTTAGTGCATGATTTTAAAGAGTTCTGTGATTAGTGGACAGTGATTTTTTCACCCAGATGTATTTGGTGGCCAAAGAGAACAGTGGAGGTAGGACCATGCCCATTATTTAAAAGACAACTTCCCTTATAGAATTTAATTAGTGGGATAATCCTAGATATGAGTTCTGTAGGAATTAAATGAAGTTATTTGATGGAGGGTAGGTGTATTGTGAATGGTCATTGTCTCTAGATGGAGATTTGTGATTTAGAGGTCACCTTATGGTACTGTTATCACGGAGGAAGGTGGTGATGTTAGAGAGCCACCAGTATCAATGGTTTATTCAACCTAGTGCTACCTAGATGTTTAATGATGTCTGTCTATAGTTATGGTGGCCTTTAATGGGGTAAGTCATAGATAAATTGATATCTTGATGATACTCATTTCAATAGGTTAAAGCAGAGCAACAAAGGCCACCATGTATGCATTAACTGCTACATATTCTTATCTAGTAGTGAGATGATATTTCCATGGATTTTATTTTTTTTATTCCCTCATACACCCATGGGAGGACTTCCATTTGGGTAGTGATTGATTGTCTGACCCAATCAGCCCATTCCATTCTAATTAGGGATTCATCCAAAATTGATGACTTGGGTCGTTTATATGATAAAAAGGTTGTAACGATTAATGGTGTTTCATTTACAATTGTTTCTAAAAGGGAACCCCAATTTACCTCATGATTTTGGGAAGAAATTATGAAGGTGATAGAGAAATAGCTTAAGTTGAGCATGACATACCATCCCCAAATGGATATTCATTTACAGTGGGAAAATCATATTTAAGAAGATAGGATCCAGGAATGTGTGTTAGACTTTGGAGGTTCATGTGATATCCACTTGGGGTTGGTGGATTTTCATATAACAATAGTTACCAATCCTCAATTTTAATGGACAACTTTGAGGATCCTTTGGTGTGTCATTTTCTGTCTCCATTATGTCGGGTTGTGGTCGGTGATACCTCATTGTTGGGACCAAGCCTTGTGCTAGAAATATCTAATAAAGTAGATTTGATCCGAAATCAATTATTTATGGCATATATTTTTTATAAATATTATGCTGACTAGATGCTCCGAGATTTGTAATTTTCTATCGGTTATCAGGTGTTCTAGAAAGTGTAACTATTATTGGGTCATCATCATTTGGGTAAGCAAGAGAATAAAACATCATGGTATGTTAGACCTTTTGAGAGTACCAAGTAGATTAGTAAGGTGGAATATTGGTTGGATTTTCCGTCTTAGTTGAGGTCAATTCATGACGTGTTCTATGTATCTTGACTAAAAAAGTAATCCATATCCATCCCATGAGTTTATTTGTGATGTGTAGGAATTGGAGATGGATTTTTTAGTGTTTGAGAAGCCATGGGGATTGTGGATGCTTAGGAGAAAGTGATTCATAGGATGTCCATTACATTGTTCTACATTATTCTGAAACATGGAAATGTTGTTCAAGATACTCAGGGGTGGAATCCTTGGGTTAAGGAAGAATATCCATTTTTTATCAATATTTGGAGTGACATTCTCAGGGATAGAAGTTTTTATTGTGGGGAGAATTGTCACATCCATGATTTTATTTTGAGGAAATAATTTTTCGATTAGGTATTGATATTTTGTTACCCCATTGATGTTTTTATAAAAAATAGATATTTTTTTATTGAAATTATGTTGAACATAGTTGTGCCATGGTTAGGGGAATCCAAGATCCCTTCTCCTAGTATGTACATGACTAAATGCCTTTTTGGATAGTGGATAACACATGGTTGGAACATGTTTTTGAAATCTATGTTGTAAAACTGTGTGGCCTATTCCTATTAGATATTGATGGACTCATGGTTTTCACACAGTTTCTAAAACCATGATGGATAATCATGGAACCTCTCTAGTTAAATAAAAATTGGTAATTTTCCTTCATTCCCTCTTCAAATTTAACCCTAAATCACTTCTATAAAACCCCATTTGGGATTTTCAACCCTATGATCCCCCTCTTCCCCCTAGGATCTATTGATCTTTAGTACTTAGGTGTTTTTGGTGTGGGAAATTTGAGGAATCAACAAGTAAGTGATGTTTCCCTTGGTTTCCCCCTTTTGGGTTCTTATTCTTTCATTCCTGGGTTCTTATTTAAAAGTGGTTTATTTGATATTAATAGGGTTTAATATTATGTTGATGGTAGAAATATTGGGGATTCTTGTTTATCATTCCTTTATATAATTATATGATGGTTCAGTTTTGGTTTTACAATAATTTCCAAAACAATCCCAAGTGTAAGGTAGGTGGTTCCATGATAATACATCATTGGATGATTTTGAGATGTTTGTGTGGCTTTTTAAATGTATTTTATGGAAAAAAAATTGGTTTGTAACATGTTTTTGAAGGGTTTTGATATTCATGTGTGATGAATGTTGGTTTTTGAAAAGAAATTAGATTTATTTTTTTTCTACATCATTGTGGTACTTATTGAATGTGATTTATGCCTTGGGTGAATAGTATGAATGTATCTTCAAAGCGATTTAGAGGTGATAACGTGTTGAATGTGGGTTTTCAAAGATAAATGTTTTCTTCTTATTGGATTCTTTTTCTTTCTCCTTTAAATGTGTCTTTGAAATATGATAGTGATGTAAAGCATGTTATAAAATTAATTTTAATTGAGTATGAATTTAAAATGGGGATGTCTCCATGGGAATGGTTATAACTTCATAAGTATAATTATTCTTGTGTTTTCCAACAGGTTCCATAAAGTGTGAAGGTGGTGAAAAATGTATTTCCAAATGTTTTTGTGTCCATGTGATATAGAAATTGGTTTTATTTATGGAAAATAGTTCTTTCATGTGGATTTTTATTGTTGGATCATCATGAAATGTGAAAGGGGTTATTTTCTTAAGTGATTATCATTCATGGAATGTGTATGTGAATGTGAAGAATTATGTTATATGTGAAATGTAATTTGATAACTAGGGTAATCCTGACTATATAGGAGGAAAAACCTGAACTAGTACATTAGTTGATTCCAAAGTGGGGGAGGAACGAATTCATCTATAAGGAATGATGATTAAAAAACTATCTAGACATGTGATATGACTAAAGAACACTAGATTTATCGTATGATATACCATATATTTTCTCATGCATGGGAACACTTTTGGTATTGGAATATGATTTAGAGACCACTAAATCTTTGGTATGGGATCCAATCTAGTGGATTGTGTAGGGGAATGATGTGGGTATTTGACTTGGATAATTTTGATAATTGTGGTAAAAAATTCATAGATTCATGCTTTTAGTACATACCTTTAGGGATTTTTCAATGGTTCTCTCTTATCACATGTTAATTATGTGATGTGTTTCTTTCCATTGGAATATGGTAGACCGTTTGTGTATTTTTATTTAAAGAAATAATATTTGTGAAAAATGATTCTTCATAAAAATGGTTTCTTGATATTTTTTTGAAAAAAATGTTTACTTAAAAAAATTAAAATATTCTTATGGAAATTGTCATGTTGATTTGTATTCTAATTTTATATCATGGAATGTTTTATTTTTTATTGGATCCAACTGGGATTTGGATTATAAACTGGATACACATTTGGGTGTATGTGGACTTTCATATTTATTTCCAATGTAAAGGCATGATGTGTCATGGGGATGAAGGTGGATCCAGTTGCTAGTGTAACACCTTTAATAGGTGTTGGTGGAAGTTGGTTAAGGGTGAATCCTCTATTGTTACATGATGATTTTTGGGATAGTTTTGTTGTTTCATTTCAATTAAAGTACTTTTGGTTTTGGATAACATTGTAAACATTGAAATTAAAAATTGATACAGCTCGTTTGGTTATGGTTGTAAATTATTTTATTTCTTATTATTTTTGGTTTTTTTATGTTCATGTAAATTGGTAAAACATTTTCCAAATCATATTATTGATACACAGGCACTAGTTTCTATCCTATGGGGATCGAGAGTGCCCTTCAGACTATGACATATATCAGATTGGTTTTTGGGTTGAATGGCTCTCCGACTTGGTTCATGACACAACATTTAAGGGAAAGAACCATTCATGGATCCTTAAGATGGGTTTTATATCCTTTCATTGTACTCTTAATTTAATTCTTATAAATTCATTTTATTATATCATTATTTCCTAGAAATAAAACACAACCACATTCCTTTGAGACACTTTCTTACATGTCTTCTTTTACATTTTTATCATGATGAATATAAAGCCCTTTTTTCTCTATGGTCTCCACTACTAAAGCTCTTAGAAACATCCATCCTTCACTTCATTGGTGAATTCAATATTTTGTAACTTTTTATGTTGTTAATCGTATTTCCAGAAAACTAATATGGCATGAATAAGAAATATGTCAATCCTTTCAACAGATAATTTAGTTTCTAATTATCACAACCTTGTCCTTCATGTTCACTAATAACATGACTCCTTCATTTTTCATCTATTAATTAAAACCAGCAAATAGAGTGTAAGTAAAAATAGTCATATTAATAAAATTGAGTAATAATTTATAGGATAACTAAATAATGACACATTATTTTCAATATAAAACATGTTAGGATTAACCCAGGCCAATAATTTTTTATTATCTATTCAAATCATTCCTAATTATTTGTAAATAAAATTTGAATTATCCAAAGAATATACACCATGAGTGTCAAACCGGGTACACAATAAGGACTATTGTAATGTACCATGTTACGATCAAGTCAGGCCTGATGCACCTTGTTGGATTTGTTACCCATATGTATATATATGCTGGAACCATGTCCACATGTCATATCTAGACATGTATATATTTCTATGATTACCCAGATAGTCTATACCATGTGAAAATTAAAGGATATTCTTATATACATGTTCTCAAATTCTACCTAAGGGATATGTTCCATAATATGTATTTTCCTAAATCTAATTTTTAAAGTTTCTAATAAACTTCCTTTGATACCTACTATAGACACCCAATCCTATTAAGCATGGTTACAATTCCTATTACCATTACATTAGCATGATTACAAGGAATTGTGGCCTGAAGGACTGATCGGTGTAGTAGTCTTCATAAATCAAATACATATGTGAGTATAGTATTAAAAATAAACAAACTAATTAAACCATAATTTTTTTAAAAAAAACATCATTTCCATTTGCATATTGTAACATCCAGAACCTAGATACCACCCGAAATGGTTCCCTAAAATTGTTTGGTCACATGGCTCCAAGCGCATCTTTCTAGGCACCAAAGGCTGCCGACTACCAGCGAGGGCATGGGTGAGTCGGTGGGAAGACTATGCCCTCATTACCATAGTATCACAGTAGAAGTAACAAATATATATTCAATACTAGAAGTTAAATAAATAACAGACAACTGAGAGTAAGAAAATTAGATAGGAATACATAATAATAACTAAAAGTGTCTCACATAAAAAATGATATAGATGGTATATGCATCCTGAAATAAACCAGAATAGTACATGGTAATACAAATACAATACAAGTAAACATAAAGAAAAAAAGTCCAAAAACGTATCCCAGCATCACAAGACTAATATTGGTCCTATACTCCCCTTCTCCAAATCCTCAATCAAAATCATGTACTAGGGCGCTTTCCCCTATCATCACCTGTAATCATATAATTTGTTTAGGTCCCCAAGGAGTCCCAAATAGGGTGTGAGATAAACATCATAGTAGGAAACCACTCAAGTCTATACAGTTATATCTACTATTCTATAAAAGTGATAGAAAGTTTAAACAACCATTGAAGTAAGTGTTTATTCCCATGGAATAAGTCTATTGTATCAAGTAAAACTGAAAATCCCTCAAGGATATCTACAAAAGATATTCAACTCCTAACAAGGCACATATAACCATGTAAAAAAGTCTCATGACCATTTCATACATCAATCAATATCATGTATTCCACAGCTGTGCTATATGGAGAAAAAAATTATTCCACTGCCATGCCGTATAATGAAGTAGCATCCCACAACCTCACCATATAGTGAATAGAATACCCCAAGGGCCAGATCAAACGTGTCTGCAGACTAAGGCATATAAGTAATAACATCTAGAAGATTGAGGTTTGGATCCAAGAAGTGTGTCCAAGGAACCCCATTGAGTCCCATGTGTATCCTTGGTGGAAACTCGGGTAGGCACTCATTAGAGTCCAAGGAGCATGGAAATAGAAAGTCCTTCGGGATCCAAATCAATCTGAATCAAAGGGCTAGTAAGGCCCAAGGAAACCCACATAATCATGGACCAAGGGCAGAGTCAGTCCAAGGCATCCACCACCACCTTCCAGATCCATCGAGAGAAGTCCAAGGCATCAATCAAACCATTCTATCAATCATTCAAGCATTCAAAATTAAACATTCATAACCAGGTGAGTATTCCCACTCAATTCAAAAATCACCAGCCACGAGTATACCCACTCATGAAAACCATTTATCACTTACCAAGCATATGGGACTACCCTCCCATATAATCCACTCATCATACCATTAGTAATTTACATATATTTATTCCCAACCATATAAACAAATTTCATTTGATCCAAGCTATCAATATACGTATGGCATCACAAGTTATAAATTTGAAAGGGGGCATTACATCTCCTAAAAATGATATTTAATCTATAAAACCATTCAAGGCTTCCTGTAACTAGGAAATCATCATAACACACCCCTTGGGTGGTTTTAACAGTCATAAACTGGTTATTTACTTAATGTTTAGGCCTTGGGTGACCTTAAAATGAGTAACTGCTTCCAAGGTGCCTAAACAGAACATTCGTTCGACCTCACAATGTCCCACTATAGCTACTAAAGTCTAATATCTCAAAAGAGATACCTCAATGGAAATTCTGACTAATGGCATAGTAGAAAAATTCTAGAAAAACACCTAGGAATTATGAAAAAAACATATACCACCTACCTCACCTTTGTAGTAGACAACTCTTCCAGTATCAAGTACTATTTCGTCCTACGTTGGAATAAATTTACAGAATGGATAAAGAACGATATATTAGGGAATATAAGCCTAAATCCAAATATTGTCGTCATTGTTCTAAAGAATCAAGAATGAATAAAAAATTTGAGTACTTACTATTGTGGTTCCAACGTGATAGACGCTGCTCGAATCGGAGTCCGAACGACTTAAATATATGAAAAACTAGATTATGTGGTGTTTTGTGTTCAAAAATGAGGTGAAAATATTTTTTCCATAAAAAAGATAAGCTTCTTCTTCTTTTATAAAAAATCCAATTTTGCATGTAAATGGCGTGTACCTCAAGTACATGGTATGTTCTGCCCTCTTAATATTTCGGAGACCGAAAGGATACACGTCGTGACTTGCCATTACACTATGTGTGCTAGATGTACATGGTGTGTAGTCTAGGTACATGATATGTACTCCAACATTTAGCTTTTTTCCATTTCTTTCCTAAAAACAACACAACCTGACCATTCCCCGGCATAGGATCTAATCCAAAAAAATAAATAAACCACATTTAACCCCAAAATAAGGATCCATACCTTAATAAAAAAACCCTAGATCTCACAAATATCATTCCATATCATTCGTAGTATACTTCATAGATTCCTAGGGAAAGGAAAAAAATAAGGGGGGTCTTAAATGCTTAGTATGGGTAATGTAAAGTGGAATATAAAAGGAATCATTGAGAATAATAAATATGTAAGTGTAATAATAGAACACACATTCCATATAACCAAAAAACTGAGAAGGAAGTGGATAATCAACATATCAAGTTAAATAACCAAAAAAACAAATTCCATTTACAATTATTGGGTATGAATATTCAATATGGAAAGGTAAATAGATAAAAACAATGCCATTAAATCAAAAAATTGAGAATGAAATTCATTATTATATTTTTTCATAGTCAAAATCACATGACTAATAATAACTAAATCAAAATGAAGTCAATGCTTAATTATTGGACTACATATTTACAATGCACATGATACTTTTACCATAAATACTATTTAAAGGATAGTGGGTAAAAATCAATTAGCTTTGGATATGAAACTGATTTCATACCATGAGACTACTGATGCCTCATGGGGATTGCATTAACCAATTTATAACTTTTATGGATTTATTGAAGAGTCCTCAACCCATTCCTTGAATTTCTAAATAATTCCCTATATTTTTAATAATCGATTTATTTAAAAAACAATCATCCCTATCAAATATCAATATTAATTTAAGAATATAAATTTATAAATATTTCTCCAATAATTAAAATTGTATTCAAAGAAAAAAAACATATGTAAAATATTCTATACAATTTTAGCAATGAACATATCGATGATAAATGATATGGATAATTAAGGGAAATTCTATATTCAATGATCATAGAAAATTAATTATTTAAAGGGGACTAAGAAAGGAATTAAATTATTTAATTTCAATAAAATACTTTGTAAAATGATTCATAAACAATAGAGATGAAGAATAAGGGTGGTATCAATAAATAATATCCCATATGGAGTAAAATAAAGGGTTCTTATCATCAATGAATGAAAATATTATAAAATGACCTTTTACAAAATTATTGAGGAAAATTTCCTTTACATTATGATTTTTAAAATCCTTCTCTTCAAAAGACGCCATTTGAAAAACAAAATCTCTAAAAAATAAGATTTCAAACAAAAAAATTTAGCTTCTAAGGAATGACGGAAGGTAATTCTATAAATTCTATATATGGAAAAAAGAACAGTCCTTTTGTAAGGAAAAAGGTTAGAGAAGTGACATGTTAAGAAATAGATAAGAACATTCATTTAAAATGATTTGAAAAATGCAAAAAGGAAAAAAAATTGTTTTTAAATGATTAAATAAATTTTTCAAATTTTTTTTATAAAATAATGTATTTAGAATAAAATTGGTTCTCTCACTAAATAGAGAGAAAACAATGGGGTTTCCTAAAATAAATATATAAAACAATTTAAGTACCATGGAGTGAAAAAATGAAACTATTACGTGAAAATGTTCATGATTATCTAGTCGCTAATAAAATGAAATTATTTTTAAACAATAATCCAATAATTTCCACTAATTTAATTTCAAGTGTAAATAATCATGATCTAAATTAGGTTGCAATGTAAACCATTGAAAATACCATTACGTTGTTATAAGAATCAATGAATGAATAGATTATGTGTGTCAAATGTAAATTCACATAAAAAGGTGGAAATAAAACCTTATATAGTTTAACATTTTTACACATATAATCATATAATATTAATGTCAATGAGAAGTAATATAACCAAATGAAATGGAATTCAGTTATGATATTATTTACCACATGGTAACAATTAATTAAAATATCCATAGAAGAACTAATTAAAATTGAAACAAAAAATACCATGAAGATAAAATAATTAATGATATAATATATCAAAATGGGTAGTAGATACACTACACAAAATAAGTACGTGTTGAATATGACATTTATCTCACAGATGTTAAAAGGTAGATGAAAATAAATTACCTTGTGATTCCTTTTGGGTGAATGTCCATTAACTTCATTTATAATGGTTTTAAATAGGTAACTAACTTATACCATAACTGTACTCACATATGATATTATTATAACATCTAATTACCTATTTTTTAAAACCTTTCATTATTTTAACTATTACATGTATTATTTCCTAGATTTTCAAGTATGTTTTAAATTTTTATTTTTTTCATATTACATAGATCATGATTTTACCAAAAATAAAATTTATAACATGATTTAAATTATATATATATTAAATATAGATTTATTTAGAGTAATCCATAATATTTAGATATAATAAATGAAATTCACCTTTTGTGGAGATTGTTGGTCGTACGTATGATTGAACGCTAGTTCTATTTCATTGTTGTATTTAAATGAATAAAAAGTATATAATATATATCTATATTATATTTATATTATCATTTATATGTCATATATGTCACGTAGGTTTATTAAAACTAGCCTTTATATGTTTCATGTATAGTGCGAACGAATCACAATGCTTCGAGGAGGCGGTAGTCCAGATGTCCAAAAATGATGTTATCGTATTTACACAAAATGGAAATAATAAAGGAATTTGTTATATAAAAATAAAATAAGAATAAGGATATTATAAAACAAATATATATCATATATAAAAGTAATTCCCATTATAATGAAAATCCATGAGATGTGGTAAATGGAAAAACGAACAACATCATTTCATGAGGCGGTAGTTCTCCATACACAAGAACGGTAAGTTTGTTACCCATTAGATGGATGTGTGTGTGAGTATAGCTTGAAACCATAGAATGGATACATCTATATATATTTAGGATACTTATTTTTTATATAGTAATTTAATATGAATAGTTTTAGGGGAAGAGAATAAAAATACAAAAAATGATATTGAAAAATGACGTTACCCCTTTTTGAGTAGATCCTTTTGGTTTGTACTAATTATACTCCTTGGATGTATTTATTACCAAATAGAGGAATCTAGGTTTATGGGAGGGATTTTGGGAGCTTATTTGAGAGTATTATAGTCTATTAAAATTTCCTTGATAGGTGTGAGGAAGCGAGAGGGGTGAGTTCCTTTTTATAGTGGATGAGAAATGACATTATTATAATTATAAAAAGATTAAAACTATTTAGATGTCTCTATTACATCATTTGTAACATCCCAGGCTTCCTCGGTACGCTTCTCTTTGAATAATACAGTAGCATGTGTTGTACGCAACATCAAGTTCTAACACATACCACATCCAATCAAACGAGCCATTATGAATAGTAATACCCACTTTTTGAAATTTTATAAATATTATATTTCAAAATAGAATTAATTTTTGGATTCGGAATATTTATATTAGCTTAGGTTGAATTTTTGGTATTTTTCTAAAAACGATCAATTTTTGAAGAATTGTGAAAAACGCTGAGTTAAGGTTTAAAACCAATTTTTTATTTAATTAATTATTTCTATTATTTAAATTTAATTAAGTTAAAATAGATACATAATACCTATATATGTTCAATGTAATTCATTGGAGTTATTTTAGAATAATTTAAGATATATAAAACGTTTATTGAACTTTTCACAGTCTTTTACCAACCTCATAGGAGAATTTCAAAATTCACATAAAATTTTTTTTACCACTTCTGTGAGTGTAATTTCAAAAATCCGAGAGACACTGTTAATATCAAGGAGTAAAATGTGGATCAATAAGATAAAAATAATTTTTGGTGAATAGTAAATTTTTTCTTTTTTTTACCATGGTTAAAAGTAAATAAGGTAATTAATGGTAAAAATGATACTAATATTACCCTAACACATGTCCTAATTCTATTTTACAAGTGTTTCTCGACCAGAAACAACCTTAAGAATAAAATTTTATCATTTTTGTCCACTTGGATTAGATTAGGACATTTATTATTATTTAATTCAAAGAAGAGTTAATAGAGTTAAAATCAAAGTTTAATAACTAAAACATTTTTAATATAGGTTTATACATAAGATAAATTCTATTATAAAAATTCATTATAGGGATAAATATATTTCATACATAATGGTATTTTATTTATAATTTTTAGACATTATATAATTTAATTTATTTATGACACAATGGTGATGTAGTAATTACCTAATTAATGAAATATTAAAATAATTGATATTATAAATATCAAAATAAATGTAATTTTATAATTTTAAATAATTCCACTAATTATCTAGGTTAATTTGACATATTAGGAATGGTTATATAACTTTTTTCGAAGTAATAATGCTGTTATCAAATTATCAAAAACAAAATACCCAGTAGTGTCAAAATTGACATAAAAGAGTTTTTAAAACAAATATTATATTATTAGTTGATATTCTATTCCTAAAAATATATGGATCGTCCAAAGGACTTATATAATAATATTTATATCATTAATATACCACTTGGGGGTATCTAGGAGGTATATAGTATGTTTCTTAACTATATAATATAAAAATACAAAGAGACATGGTAAATGTCAAACTATATAACTAAGAGTTAAATATAAATGATAAGTTAAATACAGTGACACAAATCTATCTAAAATATATTTTTTGAAATTATTTCGACTCATACCCACCTTAACCATTATATAATTCACTTTGGAGCCATTGGAAACCGAATAGGAATTTATTAAAAAATAATATATCTAGATTTTTCAAAGGTTCCCCTCACCCCTCTTATAAAAGGGCACTCCCACTTTTCTCTAATTTATACATTCAAAGCCTTTTGTCTCAGACAAACCCTACCCAAATATTCTCTCAACTTCCCTAAATTCCACCTCGAGGCCTTAGTTTGATCAGAAAGCCAACCTATGGAACCCTTTTGATCAAATCAAAAGGAAGAACCCGAAGAAGAGGTAATGTTTTCACCACTCCCTTTCAAGTTCCTTTCTTCTTCAACTTCTTCATTCTTGGTTATTTCCATTCTAAGATTATAAATCCAGTATATTTCATATAATTTGATGTTAATATAAATATGGTATAACCATATTCAGTATTTTATCCATCCTTTGAATGAAATGTCACCATACGTGCGTACGTACGGCCTACCGTCTCCACATCGTGGTGAAATTGTTATTCAAAACATTATTTTTTTGGATGGGTATAACAATGATGTGTAATTCATGTAAATAATAAATATAACATGATAATGATTTTCTATATATGATATAACAACTAATTATATATTATTTTAAAATCATAAGAATGAAATTGTCGCTCGTGCGTACGAACGGATTACCGTCTCCACAAACGCGATGAGATTCACTCCCCATAATATCCATTCAAGACTAAATTTAATTTTATGATTAAAAATAATTTTTAGATCCATTATATCAATATGTATATGAATAATATACATCCAATCCATAACAAATATGGCTAACATAACATATAATATAAAGGAAAATGAATCCGTTAAAACCCGAAATGATGATAATATTAAGATATTATTAAAAAATAAATGTAAAAAGATCTTATATGATATCATATTAATGTATATAATTATTTAATAATTTAATAAAAATTATTTAACCATTATAAAGGAGGTTAACCTACCCTCAACCAAGGAAAAGTACAAGTTAAGGATTTTTTTCACAATCTCTTCGTTATCTGAGGTTGTTTATACATAATTATCTACTGGGACCTATTTATCATCCACATCCATATTTCTTAGAAATGTACTTCAAAACATTCTTACTATTTTATAGAATATGGGTTAAAGTCATTTATACCCTTTTTGACTTTTTATATTTATTTTATAAAGGAATATTTCTGTCATTTTCCAAACAAGGTCATTTTTAACCTTTTCGACAGAATTAAGGTAAAAATGTATTTTTTAACTTATACGGTGGGTATGGCTATTTTCCGCCATTATAAAATTGGCTAAGATTCCCTTACATGAGTATAAGAATATTTTGGAAGTAAATGTTTTATTTTATAATTGTGTTACTTTTAAATTATTTCAAAAAAAAGAAATATTTCTCTCAAATAGTTTTTTTTCATCTATGTCAACATACATTGATGGATTTTAAGCTTATTTGAGATTTATTGTGATACAAAACAACCATATTATATTCAAGGTTTTTATTAATATGTTTGACTATGGATGTGTTATTTTTATACCATTCATGGTTTATGGAGAATGTATTGACATTTCGTCTGCTAGTTTTAATGCGAATTTTTATGTTATGTTTGAACTTGTTCATATGAAGAATGCATTGGACATAATAAGTGACAGGTGGAGCCTGATATAACTCCTCGATGCATCGGTAGGTCTCATGAGAGAAAATAGTGTCTTGTCACAAGGCCTTGACAATATATTATTTTTATTTTTGGTACAAGGCCTTGACTATGTGGTTATGATAGTCAGGCATTATGCATTCCATCATTATGAAAGTGGTTATTGATATTGCATGTGATTACTCGACTAGTAGAATATCCATGTGAATAAGTAAATGGAATTATTTCATTTTACCATTTCCATATTAAGCTGAAGTTCAAGTTTAAAAGGCTTTTGTTTTATTTATACATTTCTTTAAATGTTTATGTTTATTTATGAAAGTTTTCTCTATATTGTTATCCTTACTGGAATTTCAGATCACCCCTTTCTATGTTTTATTTTTCCCAAGATGTGAAGAAGTATTTTATGAGTGACCTGCATGGATAGTATAAGGGGATATGAGTGTAGAGACAATATGTTTTTTTAGTTTTCACTTTATGATATAAATGTAAACATTATGATTGTATCTAGTGTTTCCAAGGCTACTAAACTAATCGGCCTTTCGAGACATGATCTTTTGTGATCATGTAAATTTTATGTAATAATGCAATGACTCTGGGTAACTGGTTTCGGGGCATTAGAGTTGGTAGCAGAGGATGTTTAGTACAAACTTTGGAAACTAGATTTAGATAAACTCTAATTAGGGAACATAGACCTAAGATGGACTTTGAGGATTAGTATAGAAGAACATCCTAGAATTTTGCTATTGTATAGATTTTTGTGAGTTTTATGAACAATACATCCCTGTCTAGATATGAGTAGGTATAGGTGGCTCTGGTACAGATGTACCTATGGGTAAAATATGAAAACACCGTATTGAGCTGGACTCGAACGGGAACTGGTGCATGACAATGGGCCTTGCTGCACTCTTGGTTGAGACATTCCTAGGGGATACTCTTAGTATAATTCTCATTTTCTTTACAAACCATTATGAAGTGATTATTATTATATACTTCCTCAAAGAAAAATTTTTAATGGTTATGGATTATTTCCATAAACTGTTCAATTTCAGTTATGTGTTTTACAAGATTGGATTTATGTATTGTGATTCATAAACTAATGTAGTGTATGCCATTGTTTAGAAATGGCACCTAGGGGAAGAAATGGAAACCATATCAATTCACTCACTCCATGTAGGGACTTACCTCCTACTCAAGATAATTATAGTGGAGCTGGTGATGCAACTGGTGCTGATCAGCTAATCACCATTCTGGGAAAACTCACTCAGGTTATGAATTATAAACTTACCCGTATGGAGCACCCTGATACGCAGTGTGGAGGATCAATGTTAGATCACTTCATGAGGAAATAACCACTGACATTCAATTGGAGTACAAATCCCTTAGTAGCTGAGCAATTGATAAATTACTTAGAGAAAATATTCCATGCCTCGGGGAGTAGTGAAAGGGAAAATGTTATTAGGGCAATTTATCGCCTCACTAGAGATGTTGATTAATGGTGGTCATTGATTCAAAAAATGAAGGAAGATTATGAAGTATCAAATATGGAATAGAGGGAGTTCAAATAGATCTTCTTAGAAAAATAATTTCCTCATGACCATCGAGGAGATATGGACAGGCAATTTCTGAATATGAGACAAAAGGGAGATGAGAATGTCACAAAGTATGATGATAACTTTAAAAGGTTATAAAGTTATGTTTCAGATTATATATGTAACCCAATATGTAAGATTGATCGTTTCCATGATGGGTTGAAATCATTTATTCATCAAGCATTAGTGTCACAATCCTTCTCGTCGTATAATGATATTGTCTCAGGTGCTTTCAAGACAGAAAAATAATTCTTTAGGTCTTATGACTTTAAAGCAAATCCAGAGAAGAAGAGATTTTCTGATCACTATGGAAGTGTAAATAAAGAGAATAAGGAAAAAAGTTGATTATCCATCCTGTAGTATATGTGGGAAGAAACACCCCAGTAATTGCTTGAAATGAATGGGATTCTATTACAAGTGTGGTTATAAAGGCCACCAATCTCGTGATTGCAAGGGGAATAAAGAATCTATCGATGTTCAATGCTACATATACAGGGAGATGGGACATTATGTAAATTAATGTACTAAGTGTTAGAGGAACATACCTCAGAAAATTACAAGGGATCAAGGACAAGCTTATGACATCACTAATGCTGAGGTGGAAGCTTCGAAAGACATGGTGGAAAGTAATTTAGTGGTTTCCTCAAGTTTATCAAATGCATTATTAGATTCTGGATCATCGCATTGTTTCATATCTTCCTAGTTTGTTAAGAAAATTAGATATCTTCATTTCGATTTAACAAGGGAGTTGTCAGTTAAAACTCTTAAGGGAAGTATTATTGATACAAAGCTCTGTGGATCCGTCCCCATTAGGGCATATAAATGTTCATTATCTAATAATCTCATCGTCATAACCATCATTGAATTTGATATAATCACTGGTATGGATTGGCTTTCGGACTATGATGCGAAGATTTATTGTAAGAAGAATGAGGTTACGATTTTTGATGATGATGATAAGGAACACCTTATCTTTAGAGCAGAATCATCATCACTTGATTCTTACATAAATACACCCCCAGTATCTCAACAAAATTCAATTATTGGTGAAGAAGAGAATGAAATAACTATGGGTAAGGAAAGGAATTTTCAAATAGAGGATGTACTTATTGTGATAGAATATGTTGATGTGTTTCAAGAAGATTTAACTGTACATTCTCTAGAATGAAAAATTTAGTTCTCTATTGATTTAATTCCTGGATCAAGGCCCATATCGAAGACCCCTTATAGAATGGCCATTGTGGAATTAGGGTATCTAAAGAAACAACTAGAGGAATTGAGTAATAAAGGAGTTACTCACCCTAGTGTTTCTCCATGGGGAGACCATGTCCTTTTTGATAAAAAAGAAAGATGGATCTATGAGGTTATGTATCGACTACAGGGAGATCAATGCTATAACAATAAAGAACAAGTATCACATACCTCATATTGATTATTTATTTGACCAACTACATGGAGCTCAATACTTTTCAAAGATTGACCTTCGATCCGGATACCATCAGTTATGTGTGAAGAAGGAATTCATTCCAAAAACAGTATTTCAAACTAGGTATAGGCATTACGAGTTTACAATAATGCCTTTTGGGTTGCCTAATACACCCTCTGTTTCATGGATCTAATGAACATAGTTTTCAAGGAATAACATGAGGATTTTGTAGTGGTATTTATTGATGACATCTTGGTTTATTTCAAAAGCTACAGAGACCATGAAAATCACTTGTGCATTATCTTGAAGACTCTTAGAAGACTTGAATTATATGGGATGTTTAGAAAGTGTGAATTTTGGCATCAAGAGATCTCTTTTCTGGGCCATGTTGTCTCCAAAGATGGAATCTCTATTGATCCTTATAAAACCAAGGCAATCCAATAATGGCCAGCAATGATGATTATAACTGAGGTACGCAGTTTTGTTGGTTTAGCTGATTATTATCAGCTTTTCGTCCGGAATTTTTCCCGATTGCCTAACCCATTAACGAAGCTCACACATAAAAGGGTTAAATTTGTTCAGAAAAAAGATTTTTCAGAATGTTTTAAAGAACTGATGAGAAGATTAGTCAATGCTCCTATATTGACTCTACCATCGGGGAATGATGGTTTCATTATTTCCAGTGATGCATCGAATAAAGGACTTGGTTGTGTCCTTATACATAATGATAGAATTATTACCTATGCATTACGAAAGCTGAAAATTAATGATCAGAACTATCCTACTCCTAAACATGAGTTAGGAGTTGTAATCTTTGATTTGAAGATTTGGAGATACTATCTCTATGGTGAGAAATGTGAGATTTTTACTGATCACAATAGTTTGAAGTATATTTTCTCATAGAAAGAACTCATCATGAGGCAAATGAGATGGCTTTAACTACTCAAGGATTATGATTGCATGATACACTACCACCTGGGGAAGGAAAATTAGGTGGCAGATGCTTTGAGAAGAAATTATCATGGTGTTTTGAATAAGACGATAGTTAAAAAGGATCCTATATACATGGATCTAGTAAATATGGATATGGGAATCACTATGAGAGGTGAAACATCAATGCTTTTTCAAATGGTTGACAAACCATATTTACTAGAAAGGATAAATATTTCTCAGACTGATGATGAAGAGTTTAAAATGTTGATTAAATCTGTCAAAGATGGGAGATTGAGTGACTGGGGGTATGAAGATGGAATTTTGAATTTTGGGAAGAGACTTCGTGTTCCCAATATACCTAATCTAAAAAGGGAATTGTTGGATGATGCTCATAGGTCCAATTTATATATTTACCCTGGGAGCACAAAATGTATAGAGATTTAAAGGAACATTTTTGGTGGGACAAAATGAAGAGGGAGATTTCTGATTTTGTGTCAAGATGTATGGTTTTTCAACAAGTGAAAGCGGGAATGCAACAGCCTGGAGGGGTCATGCAACCTCTTCCCATACCTGAGTGGAAATGGGATAATATCATGATGGACTTTGTCATGGGACAACCAAAGACTCCTATAAGGAACAATCCAATATGATTCATTGTTGATCATCTTACCAATTCAAAACATTTTCATGCTATAAGGGAAGATTTACCACATTAACATCTAGCATGCCTATATATTAATGAATTTGTGAGACTTCATGGAGTACGGCCATCAATTGATTCTGATCATGATCCCCATTTTACTTCAAGATTATGGAAGAGGCTTCAGATGATCTTGGATACTGAAATTTGTTTGAGCACTGCCTACCACCCTCAAATAGACAGAAAATCAGAACGGACTATTCAAACCTTAGAAGACATGTTGAGATCTTGATCACTTGTCATTCAGGGTATCTGGGATCAATATTTACTTCAGGTGGAATTTTCCTATAATAATGCCTTTCATTCGAGTATTCAGATGACACCATATGAAGCATTATACGGAAAGAGATGTCGCACACCAACCTGTTGGGATGATGTTGCTGAAAGAAAACTCGTAGGCCCGGACGTAGTGGAGGAAATGATGGAAAAGGTAAAGGTAATCCAAAACCACATCAAAACAGCTCAAAGTAGGCAAAAGATCTATGCCGATAACCAAAAGAAGGATTTGGAATTTCAGGTGGGAGATCATGTTTTCTTGAAGGTATCTCCATGGAAGGGTGTTATACGTTTCGGTAAGAAATGTAAACTGAGTCCCAGGTACATCAGACCATTCGAAATTCTAGAATTAATTGGGGATGTAGCTTACCATTTGGAAATGCCGCAAAGTCTCTCCAAAGTTCATGATGTGTTCCACGTATCATTGTTGATAAAATACATGCCTAACCCAACGCATGAACTCACTTACAGGGAATTAGAACTGGAACCCGATCTGTCTTATTGTGAAGAGCCTATTAGGATTCTTGATACAAGAGAACAAATGTTGAGAAACTGGACGACTCGTCTGGTAAAAGTTCTATAGAGAAACCATAAAATGGAAGTGGAAACATGGGAACCCAAGGAACATATGATGAGGAACCACCCGAGTCTTCTTATGCAGTAATATTCAAGTAATTTTGAGGATGAAATTATTTGAAGGAGGGTAGAATGTTACACCCCATGCTTCCTTGGTACGTTTCTCTTTTAATAATATAGTAGAGTGTGTTGTACGCGACTTTGAGTTCTAACACACACCACAACCTATCAAACTTGCCATTATAAATAGTAATACCCACTTTTTGAAATTTAATAAATATTATCATTCAAAATGGACTTCATTTATGGATTCATAATATCAAAATTATCTTAGGGTAAATTTTTGGAATTTTTCTGAAAACATTCAATTTTTGATGAATAGTGAAAAACACTGAGTTAAAGTTTAAAACCGAATTTTATTTAAATAATTATTTATTTTATTTAAAATTAATTAAGGTCAAAATAGAAACATAATACCTATATATGTTCATTGTAATTCATTGGAGTTAGTTTATAATAATTTTAGATATATGAAAATTTTATTGAACTTTTCACCGTCTTTTACCCACCTCCTAGGAGAATTTAGAAATTCACATAAAACTTAATTTTCCTGCTTCTGTGAGTGGAATTTTGAAAATCTGGGAGACACTGTTAATATCAATGAGTAAAATGAGGATCAATAAGATAAAAATAATTTTTGGTCAATAGTAACTTTTTAATTTTTTATTTACCACGGTTAAAAGTAAATAGGGTAATTAGGTGTAAAAATGATATTTATATTACCTTATCACATGTCCTAATTCTATATGACAAGTGTATCTCGACCAAAAAAAACCTTAGTAATTAAATATTATCATTTTGGTCCACTTGGGTTAGATTAGGACATTTATTATTATTTAATTCAAGGAAGATTTAAAATAGTTAAAATCGAAGTTTAATAACTAAAAAATTTTAATATAGGGTAATACAGAAGATAAATTAAATTATACAAATTTATTAGAAATCTAAAAATCCTTCCTACATAATGGTATTTTATTTATAATTTTTAGACATTAAATAATTTAATTTATTTATGACACAATGGTGATGTAGTAATTAACTTATTAATGAAATATTAAAATAATTGATATTATAAATATCAGAATAAATGTAATTTGAGACTTTATATGAATTAAAATAATTTTCTAGGTTAATATGACATATTATTATTGGTTATATAAATTTGTTTTGAAGTAAAAATGCTGTTATTAAATTATCAAAAACAAAATACCCAATAGTGTCCAAATTGACATAAAACTGTTTTTAAAACTAATATTATATTATTAATTGATATTCTATTCATAAAAATCTATGGTTCAGAAAAATTACTTATATAATGATAGGTTTATCATTAATGGGCCACTTGGTTGTCTCTTGGAGGTATATAGTATTTTTATTAACTATAAAATATAAAAATACAAAGAGACATGGTAAATGTCAAACTATTTAACTAAGAGATAAATATAAATGATAAGGATAATATAGTGAACCAAACCATTATAAAATATATTGGTTGAAAGGATTTATACCCATACCCACAATAACCTTTAAATAATCCACTTTGGAGCCATTGGAAACCGATTACTAATTTATTAAAAAATAATATTTCTATATTTTCTAAAGGTGCCCCTCACCCCTCTTATAAAAGGGAACTCCCCATTCTCTCTAATTTACACCTTAAAAGCATTTTTCCTTGGCCGAACCCTGCCCAAATATTCTCTCAGCTTCCCTAAATTCAACCTAGAGTCCTTAGTTTGATCAAAAAGCCAACCTATGGAGCTCTTTTGGTCAAATCAAAAGGAAGAACATTAAAAAGTCGTAATGTTTTCACCACCCTCTTTCAAGTTCCTTTCTTCTTCAACTTCTACTTTC
Source organism: Viscum album (assembly GCA_963277665.1). Taxonomy (NCBI): domain Eukaryota; kingdom Viridiplantae; phylum Streptophyta; class Magnoliopsida; order Santalales; family Viscaceae; genus Viscum; species Viscum album. Next base: position 524,078,087 of record OY728160.1, read on the forward strand.
TTTGTAATATATATTTTAAAATAATAACTCCAGTATCTTTTATATATTGTGATGTTATTATAAATATGGTACATCCATACTCAGTATTCTATCCATCCTTTGAATGACATGTCACCATATGTGTGTATGTATGGCCTACTGTCTCCACGGTGTGGTGTAATTGTCATTCAATACATTATTATTCGAATGGGTATAATAATGATGTGTAATTCAATTAAATAATAAATATAACATGATAATTATTTTTTATATATTATATACCATCCAATTATATATTATTTGATATCAAAATAATGATATTGTTCCTCGTGCGTACGTACGGATTACCGTCTCCACGAACACGATGAGATTCATTCTCCATCATATCCATTCAAGACTAAATTTAATTTGATGATTAAAAATAATTTTTAGAGATATGATATCATTATGGATATGAATATTATACATCCCATCCATAAAAAATATGGCTCACATAAAAAATAATATAAAGGAAAATAAATCCATTAACATCTGAAACGATGATAATACTAAGATATTATTAACAAATCAATGTTAAAAGATTACATATGATATCATATTAATGTCTATGATTCTTGTATAATTTAATAAAAATTATGTCACCATTATACAGGAGTTTAACCTACCATTAACCAAGGAAAATAACAAGGTAAGGGTTTATTTCTAATTCTCTTCATTATCCAAGGTTGTTTATACGTAATTATCTACTAGGACCTCTTTATCATCCACATCCTTGTTTCTTATATGTATTTGGAAAAATTATTACAACTTTACAGAATATGTGTTAAAGTAATTTATACCCCTGTTTGACTTCTTATAAGAACTTTTCAATAGAATCTTTCCATCATTTTCCAAACAAGGTCCTTTTTAACATTTTTGACAGAATTAAGGTAAGAATGTCTTTTTTAACTTATACGGAGAGTGTGGCTATTTTCTGCCATTATAAAATCATCGAATCTTCCCTTACAGGATTATAAGAATATTTTCAAAGTAAACTTTTTATTTCATAATTATATTACTTTTAAATGATTTCAAAAAAAGAGATAATTCTCTCAATTTGTTTTGTTTTCAACTATGTCAACATCCTTTGATGGATTTTAAGCTTATTTGAAGTTGATTTATTCTGATACAAAACTTCCATATTGTATTCAAGGTTTTGTGATATGTTTGAATGTGGATGTTTTATTTTTATATCATTCATGGTTTATGGACAAAGTATTTATATTTCATATGCTAGTTTTAATACGAATGTTTATGTTATGTTTAAACCTATTCATATGAGGAATGCATTGAACATAATAAGTGACAGGTGGAGCCCACTGTAGCTCCTCGATTCATCGGTAGGTCTAATGAGACAAAATATTTTCTTAGCACAAGGACTTCACAATATCTTATTTGTAGTCTTCGCACAAGGGCTTGACTATGTGGTTATGATAGTCTGGAATTATGCATTCCATCATTATAAAATTGGTTATTGATATTGCATGTGATTGTTTGACTAGTAGAATATCCATGTGAATAAGTAAAAGGAATTATTTCATTTTATCATTGACATACTATGCTTAAGTTCAAGTTTAAAAGGACTTTTATTTAGTTATACTTTTCCTTAAATGTTTGTGTTTATTTATGAAAGTTTCCGCTATATTGTTATCCTTACAAAGCATTTGAGCTCACCCCTCTCTATGTTTTATTTTTCCCAGGATGTGAAGAAGTATTTTATGAATGACCTGTAGGGATGGTATAAGGGGATATGAGTGTGGAGACAATATGTTGTTGTAGTTTTCACTTTTTGATGTAAATTTAAACTTTATGAATGTATCTAGGGTTTCCAAGGCTACTATACTAATCGGTCTTTCGAGACATGATCTTTTGTGATTATACCAATGTTATGTAATAATGCACCGACTCTATGTAACTGGGGGAGGGGAGTTACATTATTTTCCTAAAAAAATAGTCAATATTCTAGGAAAATGAGGATATGGTCAAAATACTTCCATCAAATTTCTTTTGGACATTTATATAGATCATTCTGGCTATTAAGCTTAAGTTATTATCCCATGTTAAGCTAATTTTTCTCTAAATCACTATAATTAATTTTAATTATTTTTACTAATATATATGGTAAAAACTAATTTTACTTTAATATAAATTATAAATGATACTTATTGAAAAGATAGCATCCTTTTCTCCAAATTCCAATCAATGTATTGGTAGAAATTAATTAAAAATTAATCCCACATGAGGGATGATAAAGAGGGGTTTTTAATAAAAAATGTTCAAAAGATTGCATATTTTTTATGTCCAATTTAAAAGTAAAGTTTATTATAATTAGATAAACTAATTAAAAATATAATGTATCAAAAAATATATAATGTATCTAATTTTACATTAAAAATAATTAAAAATATAATTTTACACTAGAAATAAATTAGATAAAAAAATTTGAAATAAACTTCTGTATTTTTTACTATTCATCAAAAACTGATACCTCGCATAAAAATAGATAAAATTTAGAATAAGATAATTTTTATGTTCCACATTCAAATATGATGTATATTTTTTCATATTAAAATTATAAAATTTTAAATATTTAGTTTTAAAACTGGTTCTCCATTAAAAGGAGTTAAAAGAGCATTTATAAAAATATATTTTTATGTGAAGTATTGGTTTTGTTCTTTTCTTTTGGATATTGAATCTATTAGATGAACGTAAAAAACTATTTGATATAATATATAATATATATTATATTAATATCACTATAAAATATTAATTAATTAATTGTATAATGATAAAATACTTTTGTGGGCATAATAATAAGTTTCTATAAACAAAAATTACCATTCAATTCTCTTGGTTCTTATATTCATTCCAAATTAATTGGTTACCAGTGAATTAATTTTTTATTTGGGTAAACCACATATTTTCTAAATTTAGGTGATAATATTCATAACTTCTAATTTAACAGGTGTGTTATATATTATTATATTAAATAATAACATTTTTATAATAAATTTTTATTTAGTAATTCTCAATATTGTGTGTAATGAATGATATTGAGGAAACTAATTGGTGTGTGAAATTTAAGGTGACATGGTATTTCAACCATTACAAAATATATCATAGATTGAATATATTTAATATATGAATTATATTTAAAAGTCTCAGGATATTATATTCCCTTACATGCTTGGGCTTTCGTGTCATACATTCTATTGAAAAAAATGTTTTTAATTTATAATTTTTTGGAATTTCATCCAATAAAAGAGGTGGAATAAATTAATTTAAATATAATCCCACAGATGGGACCCGAAAGTGGGTTTTTAAAGCTAAATGTTTTAAAATTTTGAGATTTTTTTATATAATATATCAATTTGAAATTGAATAAAATGAAACACATTGGATTAATTAATTTATAATTCATCTAAAAAAACTTTAAAACCAATAAAAACATAATTTATCCTTAAAAATAAATTAGAAAAAAAATATGTTTTTAATTAAAATTTATTATTTTCTATAATTCATAAATAACAAAACAAAATAAAAATAGAAAGACATTAGCCTAAAATAATTTTAACAATATAATTTTAAAAAATGATGTTTATTTTTGACATATTAAATTTATAAAAGTTGAAAAACTCTGATTGAAATTGGTTTTACATTAAAAAGTGATAAAACTTCCATTATAAAAATATATATTTTTAAATGTAATACTGGGTTTATTCTAATCTTATGCCTATTAATTATTTTGGATGAACGTAAAAAAATATTTAATTAAATGTATAATATACATATTGAATTAATATAACTCACTAATTGAAATTATTTTAATATCCTATGATAAAAAAACTTTTTGAGCATAAAAATAGTTTTCTATATAAATTTTCCCTTTATATTAAATGGGTTCTTAAATTAATTTCTAATTAATTTTTGGCCAATAATTTCATTTTTTATTTATGTAACTACTTGTTTTTTAAATATTAGTTAGTAATATTAATAACTGCTAACTTAATGGAAATTTTGTATATTTCTATACTAAATTATTGTGTTTTTTATAAATTGTTCTGCAAAACTATGTATTTCATATAACGCAAGGTGGCTAGGAAAGTCAATGTTGAGAGAGATGCAAGATGACTCAGTATTGCGTGAATTGAATGTTATATCATAGATTCAATTTATTTAAAATATTAAATATTTTATATAGTGTCAAGATATTATATTCCATTATATGCTTGTTGTTGCATTCCATACATTCTATTGAATACAATTTTCTTACATTAGAATTTTTGGGAATTAATATATCCCTACATTAATTAAATTGCATCATCAAAAATAAAACATGAACTTTGTAATAAATTACTTGATATTTCCTATGATTAAATACCACATTTTAAGAAGGGTTGGAAAAACATACTCTTTAAAATAGTGAATAAGTATTAAAAGTGACGCATAGAAACAAATAACCATGTATCTAGGTGTGAGAAAATTAGTGGCTAGTGTATATATGTATATATTTGAAAAGATTAAATATTTATAGAGAGTCATTGATTTCATCAGTAAAGAAAAGGTTTATTATAAATGGAATTTTGAGGGCCGAAAATCCATAAATCTATTATGATTAATAAGACCATCAGTTCAGCTAAAATTAAGGTATTAGGACAAAATTTTATTTCTAGATAATTTTCTTAATGTTGGGTAATTCATTTACTTCCTATGGATATAAGAAAATATAATTAATTAAAATATGTCTATAAACACGTTATTTATAATTGTTTTGTTATTTGATCAATATTTAATTCATTTATTACTTTATGAAATGGATATCATGAAATTAGCATTGATTCTAGAAGCACTAAAAACATTTAATGGATCTTGAGGCCCATTAAAGAGTGACGTGTTTTTTCATTTTCCTCAAACTATTTTTCAAATCCAACATCATTAACAAGTCCTTCTCCAAACCTAAAAATTAACACTATTAGTCCATCATTAATATTAGTTAATGAAATTATTTAACTAAAAACAATTAAATATTAACCAAGACATTGAATCATTCAACAGTTGGCATTGAACACTTATCATCCTTTAGTCATGGTTTCATGACCCTGCGGCCTTACCAGACATGATGGGTTTTTAATTGACATACTTGTTATCCTTTTTATAAAAAAAATTTAATATAATTTAAAAAATAAATAGGACCTATATCCCTAAAATTTTATAAGTTAATAACCTTTTTATCAATGATTTTAATTACAACATATTTTTTTCAAAACCAAATAAACTAATTTGACTATTAATTCAATGTAAAAAATGATAATAATAACAAAAAAATGTTATCATTACCTCCAAACTCAAGTATCTAAAATATATGGTCATTATTCCTAAAAATGGGTGTCCACTAGAGAATATACTTTCCAAAAATGTTTTCCAAAATTTCCTTATTCTTGGTAGACTCTCACTATATAAAACATAATAGATATTTTTTTTACATATAACCTATGATCAACATAAATATCATAATCTCATGATGGTATCCATCACACTTAAGTTATTGAATACATATGTTCTTCTAAAATTTTAAACAATACTTAGCTTCTTCATGATATTTCTTACTAAAATGGTATTGGTAAAAATAATTCTTACTTTTAATTATAGAATCTTAGTAAACACATCAACCATTTTATATTAACATAAGTAATTTTGTGTTCTAAGGTTTAACCTCATTAATACATTTTCATTTTCTATTAAAATCCTTCATAAGTGTTTTTAAATAAAATATGAATTTTCCTAAGCATATCCCCTGATAGTTTCAAACCAATTTTTTAGTAAGGCCCATTTTCGGGTACCAAGTTATGCTTCAGTTAGGCATGCTACACCTTTTTAGAGATTTTAGCTCTACTTACATCTGTTCTAGAACCACATCCACTTGTAGTATCAAAAAATGGATTCATTTCTATTAAAATAACATAATATCAATTGAACAAAAATTATAGGAGGTTATTTTATACTAATATTCAACGTCTACCTTAGGGTTATGTTCCCTAATATATGTTTTCCTAAATCTAGTTCTCATGTTTTCTATTAAAATTACATTAATAACAATTGTTCCACCCCCACTGGATAAGAATAAAGATGTTTTATACTATGGTTACATTATAATTATTATAAGGAATAAAATCTAGAAGATCTAAACAGTTTAACAGTCTTCGTAAACCAGATACATACATGAGTCTAATATTACAAATTAATACACTAAATATGAATATTTTTTTCTTTTGAGGATCCTTATTTTATTCTATATAGCATATCCTTGCGTATCTATCTTAGTATACATATGGAATTCATAGTGAAAGGAAATAAAATAATGGTGAGCTCAAATTCTCAATATGGATTAAGAATAGCCAAAGAAATACTGAATTAATGGGAATGATAATTACGGAAAGTAAAATAACTGATCACACAATCCATATAGTCAATAAACATAATGGATAAACTAAATGGAAAGGTAATAACTGAAAAAAGATTCCCCAAGAGGGTTTAGCATATCGTGAAAAAGACCATTGAAGTCTATCCAACTGATTCATCCTACGAGACTACTGATGCATCCATGGCCTATCTATAATTGGTCCCCACCCATGGTGTACTTTTCCAAATAATTACTAATTTATTGAATAATCAATGTAATTCATGAAAAATGTACCTTATCAAATATCAAAATTGGGTAAAGGTTACAAATTTACTAATATTTCCCTATATATCAAATAACATTAAAAGGGAACACCTTATGTAAAAATTGTATACCATTTAGGAAATAATCATATCCATGATAAATGATATAGATATTTATTAAGAGTTCAATGTTAAATGATCATAGGAAATTGAATATTTAAAGGGTATTAAAAAATAATCAAATTAGTTCATGTAAATTTTATCCTTGGTCAAACAGTCATAAACCATTTAGAGGAAGAATAAGAATGTAATCAATACTACATATTCAATGTGGAAGAAAATAATGGGCTATTATCATTGATGAATGGAAATACTATGAAAAGATATTTTAAAAACATTTTTGACGAAAATATCCTTTTCATTTTGAAAAACATTTTGAAAAAAAATCATTGAAAATTAAATTTGAAAACTTTCATTACAAAATAGCCTTTTAAAATATGGAATGTAACCATCGAAGAAATGATGGAGGGTAAATAAATAAATTCTATAAAAGGTAAAAATAACATTCCTTTCTCAAGGTTGGATGGTTAGAAAAGTTCCTTATTCATAAATATACAAGAAAATACCTATGAAACTATTTATAAATAAAAAAGGGGAAAATTAAATTTAATAAATAAATTTTTTAAAGTAAAAAACATCATTAAAAAAAATTTAGAAAACATGTTTTCTATAATAAATCATGTTCTCTTATTAAATAGGTTAATGAATTATAGTTTTCATGAAAACACTTTCCAAACAATTTTGGTTACCAAATAGTAAAAAAATGGTACTACAATTGAATAAGGTCATGAAAAAATAGAGGAAAATGAAATTAAATAGTTTATTCAATGATGATAAAATAATTTCTTCTAATATAGATTCAAGTGAAAATTATCTTGAATAAACTTTAATTGTAAAGTAAACCCTAGTAAATACTATAACATTGATGTAATAATAAATCAATGAAAAGATAATGTGCATCAAATATAACTCCCAAAAATAGAAGTGTAAATATATATATATATAGTCAAAACTCTTTATACACATAATTAGAGAATATTTGAGACAATGAGGAAGTAATATAACTTAATTAAAAAGAATTTAGTTATTTAATTTCATTACCACAAGGTAACATTAAGTTCAAATCACGTTTGATGAAATAATTAAAATTGAAACTCAAAGTATCAAGAAAATAATTGAATCGCAATATATCATTTCAAAGTGGTAGTATGTATACCATATATAATTAAATTTATGTGTAAAATAATAATGTATGCCTCAAAAAATGGAAATTTAGATGAAGTCCCGTACCAAAATGGTAATAAATTAATTGGAGGACATAAATGTAATAATAATGAAATGAAAATTTTAATTAACATGAAGATAAAATAATTGATTTATATTATATCAAAAGGGGTAGTATTCACACCCCACAAAATAGGTAGGTTTTGTTAATAGTATATGCCTCATTGAAAGAAAGGTGAGGCAAGAATCCCATATCTTGTGTTTCCTTTCAGGTGAACATCCTTTAACCTCGTGTATAATGGTTTTAAACTTTTTACTAACTTATTATCAAACAATGTTTATATATATTATACCATATATCATATTATTATAAAATCTTATTACTTTTGTGTTGGTAATCTTTCCATATTCTCTCTATTTCATATGTCAATTTCCTAGTTTCTCAAGTATGTTTTGACTTTTTACTTATTGTTCCTATTAATTATATTATGTTGTCATCGTCTCCAAAATAAAAAAATTATTTAAATGTCATTTATTTTCTTCATATTTTTATTTTAAATAATCCATAAAAAATAGAGATTGGAAATGAAATGTTCATGGATATTATCGGATGTAAGTACGCTTTAAAGCTACTTTCAATTATTTTATGTATTTAATTGAATGAAAATTAAATGATATATATGAATATTATAATTTTAGTATCATATAAATTACATATTTTTGAATTATATTTATTAAAACCATCCTTTATATGTTCCATGTACAGTGTGAATGAATCGCATCCCTTGGAGGAGGCGGTTGTCCACACTTCTACAAACAATGTTATCATATTAATGAAAAATAAAAATCATGAAGGTTTGTGATATATAATACTTAAAGATGTATAAAAACATTATAAATATCATATATATCACATATAAATAGATTTTATATCTTAATTCCCAATCATGATAGGTGGTAAGGGAATGATTAATGACATCATTTCATTAGGCGGTAGTTCGTCATACGCATAAATGATAAGTTCATAACCCAATAGATTGAAGCGTGTGTAATTATATATAAAAATTAACATAATTATTTATAATTATATTTTGAATACTTATGATATTATATAATTAAGGAATAATAATATGATAGGGGTGGAGAATTAAAAAAAAGATCTTGCGGATGGATATTACCACTTCTTTGGGTAACTCGCTATGGTTTGCACGAAAGGGATTTCTTGGATGGTTTAATTTACAAATGGAGGATTCTAGGATTATGTTATGGATTTTGGTATCTTATTTTATCTGATATATGTTGAACTAATTAAATTGAATTGTGTGAATAAGGGGGTACGTTGAGTGCTATTTTATAATGGTGGAGGAGTAATAGTCTTCTAATTGTTTTGAAATGCGAATTCCCCCCATGTTTTCAACATATAATGTGGCTCCAATAATAAAATAAAATTCTATAAAACGTTGTATATGGTATTAATATGAATAGAAAATGGATTTTTCAAATGTTTATAGGTATTTTTCAATCAAATTTTTATTGTTTAGACCTTTGTTAATCTATTTTTTCTCTTAATCACTATAATTAATTTTAATTACTTTCCCTAATATCACTGATAAAAAATAAGTTTACCTTATCATAAATTACTTATTATAATTATTTTGAATATGGAGTCCATTTTTTCAAATTCTAATCACATGAGTGGAAGAAATTAATTAAAATTTAATCCTACAAATGGGACTACAAAGCGGGTTTTCTAAAGTAAAGATGTTCAAAATTTTGAGATTTTTTTATATTCAATTTCAATGTAAAATTGATTGAAATGAAAAAATTGGATTAATTTTTGTATAATTGATCTAAAGAAACCTTAAAAAATCTCAAATATTATTTAACTTTATAAATAAATCATACAAAAAAGCAGTTTTGAATTAAAATTCAGTATTTTCACTATTCTTCAAAAAAATTAAATATTTCAGAAAAAGACAAAAAAATTACCCTAATATAATTTTAAAATTAATATTTTAATAAATATTTTTTATTTTTAAATATTAAATTTAAATAATTTCTTGAAATTGTATTTGAAATAGTTTTTCGATTAAATATTTGTCAAAGTGACTTCATAAAAATATAGCTTTTATGTATAATGTAGCATTTTTTCTTATATTATACCTATAAAATCTATTGGATTAATGATACAATTATTATTTTTGAATAATATATATGTATCATTAATTTGACTGAAAATATTTAATTAATTTAATTTATTAGGATAATACATATTTATAAGCCTAAAAATAATTTTCTATAAGATAATTCCCTTAATATTCTATTAGTTATTATATTGTTTTTTAATTATTTGTTAACAAATTAATTTATTTTATAATTATGTAAACCATATATTGTCATATTTTAGTTCATAATATTAATAACTACAAATTTAACAGCTAAGTTGTATCTCACTATATTAAATATTGTTTTTTTATTAATATATTGTTGTAATGTAAAACTCGGTCTTACGTGTAATGAGTGTCATTGAAGAAGGGTTTTGTTGCATGAGACACAAGATAACTTAGTATTTTATGTATCTATAATAGTAAATATGTTATAAAGTCTTAGGATATTATATCCTCTTACAAGCTTGGTGTTTCATGTCACACATGCTATTTAATACAATGTTATTACTTTATAATTTCTAGGCATTAAATTTAATTTTTAGAAAATAAATTCAATCTTAGATTCTTCATTTCAATATTACCTATTGATATTTTTGTTGGTTATTTATTTAAAAGAAGATTTTTAGGTGAATTGTGGAAATAGAGTTTTTACCAAAATCCTAACATTGATGACTTTATCATTATATAAGAATGAACTAGAAATTTATAAAAAAATAATAGGATAATCACGACTTTAATAAGTGGAAAGATAAATTATTAAAATAATATTTTTATTTTAAAAATCCAATGATTAATTCTTTTTGATCATAAGTAATATTCTCTTATAAAAACTATTTCTAGTATTTTCTCTTAAGTCAATGTTATGTTAGTAATAAAAATTAGATTTCATTAAATGAAAAATAAAATTAATTTTTTTATAATAATCCAATTATATCCAAAAAAATAAAATACCAAGATAATGTTACCCTACACATATATATTAATATTTAAAATACACTATTTCTAAAAAATATATTTTTTTGCATTACATGCAATAATGTTAAAATTATGTTTTTTGACACATAAAAAAATTATATGATAAAATTAATATCATATATTTAATAATTAAGGTAAAATTATTGGATAATTTTTAAATATTAGTTTGGAATTAGAAGTAAATTAATTAGGTAAAAACTAGTTTCCATGGTAAAAAAATGTTACAATTGAAGATAATAAGATTAAAGGACATAAATAAATATTTAAAACACACATGTAAATGAATGTTTGAATAGTTATTGACGATATCTCGTCCAAAATTCCATTTTTCCATTTTGGAGTCTTATTGATATGTGATACATGTGCTCTATTTATATTATATTGAAATGATTAAAAAATTCTATTCTTATACCTATGAAAGGGTATTCTCAACACCCCTTAAAGAACACTAAAACAATAATTCTTCCATATTAAACTATTACAAAATCCATTACTTTATAAAACCTTTATATTTATTTAATACTCTAGTCATAATATATTTTCATTAAACCTCTATTTTATAGTAATACTCCATGGAAACTTCTTATATTTAAAATGAGTATTCACTTTTCAAAAATCATTTTCTATCTATATTATTTTTAAATTATAATTTTTTGTAATTACATTATAATTAATGTGGTATTTTTTATAGAAAATTTTATTATGAAAATTGATTAACTATTGGAAACCTTTTCCATTTTAAATTAAGAATAATTAAACTATAATTAATGTGTTGTCAGGAATACTTACTCCATTGAGCGACGACTTCCATTTTTCACCACTCTATAATTTCATTGATTATAACAGTGAAATTGTATAATAAATGTGACATATATAACATAATATAATTTTTATAATTAATAGGTAAATAATCACATACATTATTGCCTCTTATTATTGGACAAATGAAAACATTAATCTTGCGTTGTGTGAACTAGTACCTCTATAAAGTGATGTATATTGTTTTTCTTCTATTTTTTTAACTTATTAAAACCTATTAAAATACAATTCAACACCATAAAATTATATAAATAATATTTTTATTAATATTTAATATTGATATTATTCTCAAAAGAAACCGCTTTCCTAATCGTAGTCATCTATTAATTATGGTTTGTTCATGTTTGGGTTGTTTAAACCCCTACTCAAAGAATGATATAAAATAATGTCCTGGATGGATATGAGAACTTAATTAATGATAATATATATTTACAAATAAATTAATGATTTTATTTTGGTTATATAATGGTAATGGTAATTTTAAACTCATTAATTATGATACTAACATCTTTTCATGAAAAATCACTTAAATGTTCTTGTCATTAATATCATATTAGATGACCGTAACCAAAAAATAGTATAGAATAGAAATTATATTATTAAAAAAGTTTAAAAAAATAAATTGAACTACCATTTATGATCTGGTAATGTTTAAATTTGGCTCAATAACAAATAACGACAATAATATTATGAAACTAGTTCATAATAATCATGATTATTTATAAAAAAAATATCATAAATAACTAATATAAATGTATAGAATAATTCTAAATTAATTTTATAAAATGATAAATATATTAAGAAGGATTTAAAAAAGACAATTAAGATATTTTTTTAAACTGGATATTCAATTTCTTGAGTGGAATTTAATAATTAAGGCATGGGTTTATTGTACCAATTTTCAACCCTTTAAAAACATTCATATTATACACAATGTTTTTTATATGGTTCAACTAATTCTAGGTTAAATATATTTTATCATTATTCTCTAATTATTCATTGTTTTTAATTTTTAATTTAAAATTATATCCATCAAGGATTTTTATTTGAGAGCTTCTGATGTTGTAAGAGTTTGTGATAACTCAATTCTCTTCCACAGAGTACAAAATTTCTTATTAAATTCTATTATTATAGGACTAATTTATTCTAAAAAATTAATAATATATATATTATTTACTAATTATTTTCATGTGTTTTATAATTATTCCTTCTATTTTCATTATCAAATTATTATTAACCAAAATATTAGGATAATATAAATGGATTTATTTTTATAAATTCATATTCCTTGAGTCTGGATTATTGTTATGCACCAATTTATTTTGTTATGGTGTATTAAATATCCTATTTATTTAATTTATCAATAACATTCATTTCATGAGATTTTAATATTAATTAAATGACCTTCCTCATAGGTTCCATTTATTTTTATATTACCAATATCATAAGGGTTTCTTCACCAATCTAATTTTCAAATAGATATTTATTTTTAATGATAATTCATATAGGTATTATATATTATCTTGTGTGTAAAAACATTCCATTGTATTCTCCACTTGTTAGTCATTGTGATTTTATAGTCTTTTCCCTATTTAATATTCACCATTGGCACATTACTTACCTGTTGTAAAGAAATCAACCCTACCTTTTTTCTATTAGGAACCCCCTTTCTCCATAAAAATACTAGTTGTATGCTTTTTCAAATTTCCTTATCTATAAATAAATTATTGATTAAGGTAATTTTATATTTGTTTGTATTTTTTAGATGTTTTAATCAAATTTTTAACATTCTGTGTATGAGTCATTTTTATCAATATCTGATAAGGATACTTTTTTTTAATTTTATCATGAGCACATCATTCTACCAACCTCATCAATTTATATGATGATTTATATTTATGTTTTAATTTTTTATAAAATAAATTATATATCTCCTATTTTAATAAACTATTTTTTTTAAATTACCCCTAAATATCATGGATATATCTTATTTAAAAATTAATTTTTTTATAACCAAATTTGTTTTTATCTAAGTTGTGGCCTTTTGAAATATCACATAATTGATTTAGAAAATTATTAAAATGAGGAAACCCAACATCTTTTTCCATATAGATTTTGTAGTATTATTTTATATCAAATTTTGATCCATTACTTCATATGTTTTTCCAAATAATCCTTTATTATATTCATAATATTCTTTGAATAAATTTTCACTTTAAACACTTTGTATTTACTTCGACTTATTGAAGGGTGTTCACCTAGATTCCATACATCAATTGATTTTAGAAAGTATTTACTTATGCAGATATCCCTTTAATACAAATTGTTAGTTTAAGGGATTCTTAAAAAGAAATATCTTTTATTTATTTAGAGTGGGAATACTAAAAATCCATATAATTTTTATTCCAATAAATAAAATTATTTATTACTAAGGAATATTGGTAATGTATTTTATAGATTATTCATTCTTTCATATGATGAATGCATTTTGATAAATTAGTCATGTGTGGGGACCAATTATAGAAATATCATCAAGGAATTTCTAGGTCTAATAAGATAGAACTATATGGGTATTTAGGTGTATGCCTTCCAAGAATAAAATATTTCTTAGACACATGGCCTTGAATGTAATAACATGATTTCTTGGATTGTGGTTTATTATATTAGGAAATGGAATTAGATGTATAACATTATGAATTTAACCACTATAGAAATTGTTTTTATTATCCATGTGATGTTTTTATTTCAAATTCTATTAAGGGTATACTGTGATTTCACTTTTGTTCAAATATGAAATTATTTTTGGTTATGAATTTTTACAATATTATTTAGGATCATAATATCATCACTTAGAACAATTTATGTTTATCACATATGATTACATGTATAGATAATTTGAGGTCCCAAATTCTAATGTTTCCATTTACCTAGGTTTTGAGGAAAATTATTACCCATGATATATTTATTAGAGAATATTGAGTAGATATTTTTGTGGAAGTTTATGAAGAATTATAATGGACTAAATAATTTCTTATATTCTGGAAAATTTATCCATTTGATGATAATTACTTGTGATTTTTGAGAAAATTATTTTCCAAACCCTCTAAAATTATAAAAAAAAATTTATATAAAAGTAATGTAACTCAATATTTTATGGAGATATTGTAATTATTGATTGTTAAAATGGGGTTTCATCAGTTCATTCCATGGATATTATGTAATGATGGTATTTATGATAACTTAATTTGGGGTTCTGGGTTCAAAACATCTTATAATCCATGTGAGGTACACATATGTAATTTTCTTTCAACAATAATTTCAATACAGTTTAGAATATTCCCCAATTTCATCCTATAACTTCCTCACATTCAATTCTACCATGTGTGACTTTTAAGGGTCTGTATTTCACTAGGTGATCACATCTCAAACCCTTAATCTAAAGTAAAATTGTTCAATTATAAATCTCCAAATCCCTATAAGATTAATCATGAGCAAAAAATTTCACAATAATAGTGTAAAATGAAAGAATTTTTCTACTAGGTGGAAAGTTAATTTAGTAAATGGGTTTTAGAAAAATGTAATTTATCCTGAGTTAGTCAAATTCACATTTGGGAATATTTATCATGTCATTTGGTTATGAATATTTATCTAAAGGGTCATTGAGAGACTCCTTCGAATATAGTATATCTGTTTAGGTGATGAGAAAGTTTCAATTGTTTTTTATTGTACTTTCTCATGGTTTCTTTAATTTTTTACAAGATGATCTGAGGAGGATCCTATTGAGTATACTATTATACTCCCCCTATGTATATATAAAATATATTTCAAGTTACGTGGAGAAGGTTGGAGATCAGGCTGGTTTCTACTAGATTGGGGTTGCAAGAGCTGTTCGAGCTTCATGGTTGGTGTTGTTTCTACATTATTCTGATAGCTGCAGTTTTCCATTTCAGTTGTAGTAGTTTTTTCATTAATTTATATGTGTGTACTTAATATATATTTTATATTGAATTCGGAGTTCGAGTTGGTTGGTGTTTGTCTTATCTCTCTCTTTCCTGTGTGTTCTTCTAGTGGTGAATGCCTCCCATTTGAGTGTGTATTATCCCCTCAGTGCTAGTCACCAACTGAGGGCCTACTGGAGGTGGGACTCAGGGGTCACTATATCTATTCTCACATTGCCATCCAAGGAGGGGTAAACATTTTGGGGAGGGGGTCCTGATAAATTTTTAAGATCAAATTTTATGTTTATAGTTAAATTAACCATATATTTTATTTTCATGATATAAATAAATCCATTATAATAAGAAATATTTGTATTAAAGATATCAAAACCCAAATTTAACCACAGTAATATTTAATTAAATAACCAAAACAATTTTTATTAGAACATATTACTGAAATCAATAAAATATTTCACATAAGTTTCTAAAATAATTTTTTTAATATATATTTTTAATTATTAAATTAATCATTGAACAATAATAATTTTTTATAAACCTATAGGTCTTTTTTATATAATGACAAAGTAATAAATTTTATAGTTTTTCTAAATACTATAATTTCACAATTCAACTAAAAAACATCTATTTTAAAAAAATAGAAAAAATCATCATAAGATAATATTGAAATGATGAATGTAAAATAAATTCTGCTTTCTTAAAATTTTAATTTTAAAATTTAATATTTAATATTTTAATAAAAACACAAAAATATAATCAAAATTTTTTTCATAAGAAAATAACATTTTTAAAAATACTAACTATTCTTATTCTAATTTATTACTAATTAAATTTATGGTAATATATTATAAATAAAAAATATATATATTATCTATAAAATATTTTGTTTCATTAAATAAAGAACATAAAATGAAAATTTTCAAAATAAATTTTTAAAAGGTTCTTGTTAATGTTATCAACGTATTGTTAAATAAACATTATTTTTATGTAAATTTCAAATTGTAAAATTTATAAAATCCATATGATATATTACATATTAAATTCATAATTATCTTATAATATCATCCTATTTTCTTGTTACATATCCCCTTCATATCTCCATGTAAGATCAATACATAAGGTAAGCTATAGTGGAAATGAAAAATGGTCATTACATTAACATAGACCGCATAGAAATTTTCCAAAGCAAGAACTTATCTCACATATGATTTCACTCATACCATAATTATTGATAATTAGAAAGTAATTTTTCTAGGGAAACCCTAGTAATTTTACTTTTTTCCAATCTTTAACAAATCTTCATCATAAGAGATACATTATCTACCCAATTATATTTATTTTCTTTCTCTTCAATGAATTTTTAATTGGGTCACTTCCTTTTATGCCCAAAAATTAATGGCTATATCAAAATGGTACATTTTAATTTTATCATATCACTATTTTTTATTTCAGTTTTTCCTATAAAAGAATCTATTAACACAATATTTATTCATATAAATTACAGAGTGAAAGCTCGGGGCATTAAATATGAATCATTGAAGCATAAAAATAACCTATGATCCTTCTTCCTTAAATAGGGATCTATTAAATGTGGTTAGGGTTTGATTTCATTATTTCTCATTCAAGATATATGTTTATAATATTTTTTCATTTTTTACTATCTTTTATCTGTAATAACTCTCAAATAATGACTTATTAATCCGTTAGTGTCTAAGATAAGGAGACTCCTCACACCACATTTTGATAAATTGGATGCTTAACAGAATTCATCTTATGTGCATATCTCAATATTTATTTTATTGGTTTAGACAATTAATATATTTCATTAATTTTATATAGTTTCAATTAATATATCTTTGTAATTTTATTTCAAAAATAGGGTATATATGTTCTCTCTGATGCATGAAATCTTGAGTAGTGGGTTGATCAAAGGGTGATTGGAATTCTATAATAATTCGGTTATATGAGATTAGATTTAGTAGAGATTTTTTTTCTCAAATTAAGATAAAACATCTTATGGAGGATAATTACTTGAGGTTTCACTTGATTATAGAGATAGATAATAGGGGACTAAATGAATATAGTAATGATTTTGTAGGAAATGTGAGGGGATATACATGGTTCATCCACTACTCTATAAAATGATTCAAAAACTAGCTGAATTAAATTAAATTAAATTCAAATTCTATTTACATACTTATAACCCATAAAAAATAAAAAATTTCCCCTAACAGCTTTTTCTCGTGATGCATCCTGAGTCCCACTAATACTATATTAATTCAGGTTCAAATTTCAATTGTTAGTAGAACCATGACTGGACACGCATAAACATCATGACATTCTCATAGAGGTTAGTGTTTAGTTTTTAGTTTTTTTTAAAATTAATTCAACTCATCAGTAGTTCAACTTCATCTAACCTCATTGGTTTCAAACCAGATGTTGAATGAACTATTCTGGAAAGACCTCGGGCACTAAATATCCCTGAACTAGATGATATGGAATTTTTTAAGATTCCATTAATAGGATATCCATCATCATATTATTCAATAATATTTTTATTATGAAGAAAAAACAAGGATAAAAATATATCAAAAATAAATAAAATAATGACATAACTTTAGTAACCCAATTTTAACAATCATAATTGGCCTTAACCATCAAATAATGAACATGATTGTGAGCTTAGAATGAGATTTATTAGTTTACTACCAAATTTTATGGGTTGTAATGATATGATACTTATAGTTATATGTGAATATTTTGAAAATTTTACAATGTTCTTAGACCTAGAACAGTCATTGAGGATTAAATTAGTTAGAAACCTTCCCCTTCTATCCCGAAGAATTGTCCATAGAGTATGAAAATAACATGTAACCTGAATAAGTGAGCGTCTATGATGAGGATCATAGGGAATTCCTAAAAAAATTATACCCTTCCTCAAGGATTACCTAAAAAAGGAAATTAACTAATGTAATCAACTAAACTAGTGGATAAAACCACTATAAATTCTAGGAGACATCCATGAATTGAAAACCTCCTAACAACATCCAAATTTGAAAGACCATTGTTTTTTGTTATTATTCTATCAAGGGTATGAAGGTAATGATTATAACTTATTAGATACTTTCTCTATAGGATCATTGATCAACAACTTTTCTAATGAATCATATAATTAATTTTTAGGATATCAAATACACCAAACAATTTTTTAAAAGAACTATATAGAATGAAAGATGTTAAAATTTCCAACTCTCCTTTACATAAAAAAATCAATGAAATATCTATCTTATGAAATAGTTTATTATGGAAAAGGAATAGGAAAAACATGTGATACACCCCCTAGAATATTCGAACTCTCTCACTCCTTGAATAATTACACTAATTGTTTCCCATAGGTAAAAAAACAACATTTATTCTATCTTCCAAATACCATACTAATAGAATCCATCAAAAATCCATGGATTTATAAACTATTCTTACCCTTAATTTGGAGTTAGGAATGAACAGGAGTAATGAACACCATTCTAACATGGTTTTCAACCATCATTAGATCCACTACCCTTCTAAAGTTCCACATTACAACTAATTACAGGTTACCAATAAGGTAAATCTCAAAAATAAAATCTATGAGGGGCTTAATAAAAAAACTTGTGGAGCCTCACACTACTCAGTAATCTACTTTTATACTCATAGATCAACACTTATAGAGCTACAAGGAGAGAATATCTATGTTTTTTTATGTCATAAATGAATTAAAAAACACATTTTAGGAAAGCTTTATGTTCATTAAATTCATATTACCAAATTAAATATTAGTTACATTTCATTAACGAGTGGTAAGGATCTGAATAATGATGAATAACCCCCATTTCAAACTAAATATGTAAGTGGAAAACCCATTCAACATGAATAATATCTCTAAATGGTTATCCTCAAGAATATTTACCAGTGGAGACACCAATAGTGAATGAAAAAAAGGAAAATCAATCATGTAAGGCCTATATTTACCCCAACCTCCCTTCACCTATAGATTAAATCAATCTATTGAAACAAGTGAATACACACTATAGTAAGGGGTTTTAGAGATATTTACAAATCTATAAATAATTTTATTTAATATAATCAAACTAAAAATTCCCAATGTACATGTGAATAAAGAAGTAATGGTTTAAAGGATATCGAAATTAAAATTTAGGCAGAAATGTAACCACCCTTGGTACCCCAAAAATATATAGAAATTTGAAATATCCAAAAATATTCACTATATCTTTCACCATAATAGAACTCAATTTTTCTAATGAATTATATGATTTAGGATCATTGACTAATGTAATACCGTATTAAGGTTATTATTACATACATATAAAAAATCTTAGGCCCATAAATGTGGTTGTAAAACCAGTTAACCAAATATATATATATATATTTGGATTTATAAAAGTTGTTCTGGTAAGCGTAGAGGGATTTTTATTCCTGGATGATTACAATATTCTAAATGAATTGGAAGAAATAGGTAAATTTAAATCCTATATCATCTTATATATTCCACTTCTTAAGATATATAATAATAAATATTATGAGGGAACACTTTAAATGAATTTTGGATACCAGATAGTGAATTAAAACATTTTATATTCAATTAAATACCCCCCATGAAGATCAATCGTGCTTTATATTAAACCATTTTGAGCTAGCTAGTTTTCAGAAAGAATAAATTGAAATATTTGATGACATAATTCAACTAAGAAAATTTCTAATAACATCTAATTTCTCTAATGAATCTATTTCTCAAAATTAAATCAATATAAAAACTATGATGTCTGATAATCAATGTTATCCTGATGGTTTTTATTTTGATTATTAACTAAAAATTTCAGGGATAATTATAATTTACATTTATAGGATATAATAATAGATGACACTATGTATGAAAAACTATTAGAAAACCCCCAAAACTATAACAGAAAATACATGCAGCAAATATAAAATATGACTATCAAAAAGAAAATGAGAAAATTATAATAAAGATTTCAAATAACATATAACCCGATCAAGAGAAAAATTTTATAAAATTTTTGAAAAAAATAGTTTAACATGATCAAAAATATATTAAATTATAAGGATTATACATTCCACTTAAATACTAAGTATTTTTCTAGATGCTGAGACTAAAATTTACTGACAACTCTAAAGTCGATTCAACCAGCCCTCCGGAAATTTGTAAAAAATGGAATAAGAAACACCTTTAGAAGTATGAATCATATACCCATTCTCATAATATAATTGGGTAGGTCCGACTCAATTTTTTCAAAAAAATGGATACAAAATTGAAATTGAGAAGAAGTTGTGCCCATAAGAATTTGGAATAGATAAAAGTTTTTCATTGAATGCATGAAATTAAACCATGTTACACAAAAGGACCCATTTCCATTCCTTTTATAGACCAAATTTTATAGAGGTTAGCTGGTAAGTGTCACTATTATTAATTTAAAGTATTTACTAGGTATTTTTAGATTCAAGTGTCTCTATAGAGACATCTTATAACAACAAAAAAACAACCCCTTTGGTGTGTTTTCATGCCAAAGGATGTTGTTTGGTCTTTATAATTAATAGGTAACTCTAAATATTTTATGGGCAGTATCGTTTAATATTTTATTGATATCCTCTTGGAGGTATTCATAGATAATTTTACTATATATTAAACATTTATTAAATCAATATTAAGAGTATAGAAATGTTACTAATGAAAATCACTAAGAAAAACATTATTTTGAAATTTGAAATATTCAATTTTCTATTGTAAAAAAGGAAATGTGTTGTGACACAAAATATATAAAAAGGTGAATGAAATAAAAAAGGATAATTTTATGTGATTTCTTCATTGAAATTTTGAATTTTTGGGAGTCATACTCAGTCATTCTTATAAAATGTTGGATTATATAGAAAAAACAATATTTTAGTATAAATGTTTTTGCTTTGAAAAACTATCTAAAAAATGAAATGGGATTCTTATTTTAGAATTTATGTATGTCATATTTTTATAATATCAATGAAATCATAATCATTTTCCATATAAATTTCCTACATAACTTGAATTTCCCCTTTGAGATACTTTTAAATTCTTCAAACAAAGTTATATGGGTCATTCCGTATATGAAAGTTAATGGGCACCCAAAAGTGATAGCATACAATTCCTAGACCTTGAAAACTGCCCAAATAAATTAAAAAAAATGGAAAAATTAAATTTTAAAAAAAATTAAATAGAGAAAATTGGGATTATTTTCTATGATATAAATAAATTTTTTACTCTGATCATGTTGCTTTTAGATTTTTGATCAAGAAGATCGATAAAAATCATCACTAGTGAGGTAGATGTTATTTCTATGAGATTATATATTAGAGATAAAGGGAAGAAATTTCAATGAAAATATGGCAGCATAAAATGTATTCAAGTTACCTAAAACATCCATGATAAAACCACCCACTAAGATAAACTTGGATAACTCCATCACTGGTGAGTAATTGTATAAAGCCCTCAAGTACCCAGTTATACTGATTTGGTAAATTTTATATTTACATGAAATGTACCCCCTTCATTACCATACATAAAATTATAAAATGAAATTTGAATCCAATTATTATGTCTTCAAAGAAACCTATTTATGAATGTATTGTAATGACTACATAATTAGGATATGCATCCCTAAGGAACCAATACAGTCCACGCTTGAATATTGTTAAATTCTTTTATGTGGAGACCATTTTAGAAATAATAAATTTACTAGAAATGATTTAGAATATAGATTATTTAGGCATTAAATTTTTAAAGATTCCTAAAATTTTCATAAATCATGACCAAACTACTAGTCTCGTAGTATAATTTCAAAAATACAAGAAATTACAAAAATCATTTGATTTTATTTAAAGTAATTAATGTCCTAGGCTTATATTTTATGGGTCCATTTCATATATCATTAAGTTTACCCAAAATATTTTTAGTAGATCGATATATTTCTAAATGTATTGAAGAAAAAAAGAAACCATGACTAATTATTCTGTGGTTTTCATTGAATTTATAAATCAAACCTTTTTTAAACATTTCAAGTTCATTGAGTAATAATTTGTGACCATTTTATATATTTCTATAATAATTATATGGAATATTTAATAATTAGGTATTGATTGAATCATAAGACCTCCTCTTTATATGTCCCATAGAAAAATTTACATGAATAGATTTGTAATAGATAGATTAAGAGGTTTTTGTAGAAAAATATAAAACCCATCAAGAAGGACAGGAGTAAGAATCTGACAGATACATTATAGGCTCTTGGAAATAAATAAAAAACATAAATAGGTATTACCCCATGTAAAATAATTTATGGAAATCGATTTCATTTTATTTTTGAGTTTAAACCCAAAGCTTACTAGGTTTTAAAAAAGATAACTCTATAATTTAGAAAATATGTAGGCCATAGAATGACATTGATGATAGAGGAAATTGAATGGAAAATTTAAAATAATTCTCTATGGTATATTGAGATGTATATCTTTTTCTATGAAAATGACTCCTAGAAAATAATATTTGATATTTGAACTAAAGTGTTGTTGTTCACATGAGGGATAAATCCCATGCATAGTAAGAGTCATTCCAAGAGGTCTGGGGGGTACATAGTGACCGATACATTTTGTTCTAGTGTAGTTGAGATGAAAGGTAAAGAATGAAAGCATCCATTTATTTTTAATGAAAAATATGTGAATCTTTACTATAAATGCTTTCATAAAGAAATAAATAAGGAATGTAAAATCCTCCCTAATACCATTGAATAATGGAAATCTAGTTTGTCTCTTTCCTCTTTATTGATCTGGAAACATACATTAAAATAGATTCTCTTTGGTAAATACATCTTTTAATTAATTTAATTGATGTTTAAGATAAGTGTGGGGGGGGGGAGGGACATGTAGCATAGGATATAAATATTTTTTATTATTTTATTTGGATTCTTATATGTGTTTTGGCTTATATATAGATATTTTTATATATATACATAGAAGATGTTTTTTAAAACCTTCTTTGGGAGTATGTTTATACATTCTTATTTCTTATATTTTAAGCTGTTTATTTTTTTCATTTAAGATATTAAAACATGATCTAAATATTTTCATTCAAATTAAAAATATTATGACTGATAGGTGGAAGTTAATTTGTTTTTAAATTGATAGATTTAAATTATTTTTTGGTGATCTTACCACTAACATCCTAGATTCCATTTATTTAATACTAGTCAAAGAGTTGTATATTAAAAAAGAACATAGTGGAACAAAAATCATATATTAATGTAACAAGATTAATCAAATAAAACCTAAGTAACCAAATAATAGTAATTGTGTAACACCTCAGGAAGACTCCCTAAAAGACAAAAAAATAGATCATGTGAACTGCAGTGAAAGAAAAATATGGTAAATAATCAGAAAAAGCTCCTAATTAAACATAATCACATTTATGTTTTCCTGCAAGTAATATACTAAATGTTGTAATGATTTGAGATCCAACTACCCAAGAATTTATTATATTCCATTACTATTACAATTATTTATCGGGGATACCAATTTTCATGGGTAGTTTACATCAGTGTTTATATGCACTTGTTCAACAAGTATATTTCCTATTAAGGTTGGGAAAAATTCAATAAGTGATAATTTGAAATAGAGATGGATATATTTTTGGAATTTATAACAGGGATGAATAAGGGGCTTGGTATTTGTCTAAATTTCATTTAATAAATATCATGGAAGTATTAGAATGAACCATGTAAAGATATCTTATGTAAAATGGATTTAAAATTATCCCAATTTCTAAAATATTGATTTCACTAGGATTTATTAAATTTACAAAAATGAATTAGAACATTTTTGTGAATTTAAGTTATACGTTGAATTAAATTCATAAAATAATCAAGATCATTAAAACAATGAATGAACCTCGGATTTCTACCTTTTTTAGTTTTTTTATATAAGTCCAGACAAAAAACTCTTATTAATTATTTTAATTCATTGTATTTTCTTGGAGTGATGCAGTTTCATTGAGGTGGAGTGATGTGATCCAACATTTACAAACCTTTTTGTCTAATTTTAATAAAAAATTACACCATTTATTTGATAAAACACCACTAAATTCTTCTTTTTCCCACTTTTCTAGAATTTTTTATTAAATTCATAAATGGCTTAGATTTTTATTTTTTGTGATTTATTCAAATAGTGGAATTAAATTTAAAAACATGAATTAGTATTTTAAAATATATAATTTTAATGATTTAAGACTAGGGACTTCAAATTTTAATTAATCAAATCATATTCAGGAAAGAAATGAAATATTTTAAGCATAAAATTTTATTTATTTTAGAATTTATTGAAGCTTATTTATTTAATCAATGATGTTTTTACCAAAATTGAGAGATGGAATTCAATATTGATTTTTAAATATTTTATTTTCTTTTCTTTACTTAATTAGGACATAAAAAAACACATTGTTTTTTATGTTTTTGTTAAGTAAATATATGGTACTGTACATAAGTTAACACATTAAACCCCAAAAGTCAATCATTATTTTCTATTTAAAACAAAAACAATTAGTAGTCTTCATGATTTGACATGATCAATTACAATTGGTACACATAATGATCATGATTGATTATGATACCACACCCCATGCCACAGAGTATCTCAATAACCACATGAAAGACTATAAAACCTACCGTTCATCTACTAAAAAGTTACCATGCCACACTTACCCCATTGAAAATTCTATCAACCACAAAGGAAAGATATTACAAGATACTTTATGAAAACAAATCCACCAACTCTTTGTTTCCACGAAACTCCCACTCATTGTTGACCAGTTGACCACTACCAACTGCAAAATATGTCCACTTTCCATATGCTTCAATGAAATGAATGTTTTAAAATAAATGATGACTGCTTGATACTACTGAATTTTATGATTAAATTTACGATGAATGTCAGTGACATGTCAAGTGATGAAGGGATACAGTTCATTTTTTTGGGTGGTGAACCAGTTAGGAGTTCATGTAGCCAATAGGATTATCAAGATAAAACTAAAGAATAATAATGATTCATTGGTTTTAATTTTTTTTGTTGGATAATGATTTGATGAAATGAATGGTATCTCCATACTATATAGTGTCGCATCTATAATGAAAAAGTCTAGTTCACTCAAGATGATAATTAAAACTCCACTCTAAGGATATAAAAATTGGGAAAATATGATTTATGATCTAAGATGCCTAATAATTACGGATGATGGAAATTAACCTATGATTTGTACATAAAAGGGATATCATGATCCACTAATAAACAAGAACTGCATGCCAATTATTATATTGAATATATGATTGATTATCTGGTCATGACCCAAGCCTTATCATTATTTGAGGATTAATATAAACCCCAATTAAGTCTATGACATTGAATATCTACCCATGACTGTTCGTTGATTTTAGTGACTAAAGATTAACTACTACTGATTAAATAAGGCTATTCAATGTTGGAGGGATCATGGATTTTAACAATATTTTTGAATAGTTATTTCCCAAGCATATGAAGAGTAATTCATTTGAGATACTTGAAGATCCCTAAACTCACCTTTTGAAAGAAAATTATGATTCATTAAATACCATATATTAATTATCATTCCACTCCAAGGAGCCTATCTTCCACTAAACAATGATAAAGTTGAGAATTTAACCTTGTTATTCATCTTGAAGTTCTATGGATCTTGATCATGAAATAATTTCCATAAATCTAATGTATTAATGATGTGATCACCATGTAAAATCCCAACCCTAAAACATCACACGTGATATCATCTAAATAGAGGAATATTCAAACTAAAATTAAGGAATATTATTTATAAAACACTAATATCTTAAAATGATAATTTTTTTTCAATATAATATGGTACATTCAACATCAATATTAAACAATCCATGAATTTTTTTTAATATAATCACTATGATATCTTGTAGAACAAGCTCCTCCAAGTCTGAAGGGTCAATAACATATTAAACCACTATAACCTGGACATTAAATTTGATTATATGAATAATTATAAATAAATTATAAAGATTATTTTTATCTATTAATTATAAATAAAATATGATTCATTTAATAAAAAGGAAACATTTTTTGAATAATAGTATTTTTAAAAGATGGTTTAGTCAATATTTCCACACATAATTATAAATTAATTATTACCACATTAATAAACTTTATTTGAAAAGATATTTTTTATTTTTAAAATAGTTATAGTAAAATTATCTTATGGAATTTTTTTTAAATATTTCAATTTTTATGAATAGTGAAAGAAGACTGAATTTTAATTTAAAATTACATTTTCATTTAAATAACTTATAAAGATAAATTATATTTAAAAAAATTTCAGGTAAAATAAGTTAAATTTTATATCTCTTAATCATATTTGTTTCATTTTGATAATTTTTTTTTAATTTTGATTGAAAATTTGGGTAACCTTTTGAACATTTTCTCTTTAAAACCCCTCTTACTCGTTATATATGCATAATTAATTTTAAATTAAATTTTCCCAATTATGTGATTTTAATTTTTCAAAATGAATTTAATTTTTATAATCAAAATAATTTATCTTATATGTTAACATAATATTATTTTTTTACCAAAAAAAATATTGAAAATATGAAAACTTATTTACCACGGTTAATGCAAAGATAGATTTATTAGGGGTCAAACTAAAAAGATAATGGTTAAATTAACCTAAAAACATAAAAAAATATTTTTTTAATAGTTAGTCCTTATCATGACTAAGGATCTATAATAATCCATATAAGATACTTTTTTTATGTCAAAAATAGACTTATTATTTTTTAGGTTCTAACAATTACAAGGGTGCCTCTCACCTCACTTATAAAAGGTAACACTATCTCATCTTCTATTCACACTTTAAAACCATTTTTTATCAGACATTTATTACCCAAATAACTTTTAAACATCTCTCATCTCATCCTAGAAGGAATAATTTTTGAATAAATCCAACCTAAGAAGGATTTTGGTGTAAAACAAAGGAGGTTTCCCAAAGAAGAAGTAATGTTCTTCAATAATATTTTTTAATTTATTTCTTCCTCCACCCCCTTGTATTAGTTTTAAATAATTATGATATAATAAAATGAGTATATTTTATATACTAAATTGTTTTTATGTTTATTTAATTACCTAAAACCACCCCCTCTTCCAAAAATGTGTAACAAAATCATCATTCTTGTGTATAGAGGACTATCACCCAGTGGAATGATGTCATTCATTTTTCCATTACCAGCTCTCACTATTTGGTATCATGATGAATAAAAAATATATATGTTATATTTATAATGTAATTATACCTATGAATTAATTGTTTTATATACACCTTTTTAAATTTCCATTCCTCGGTGGATTCTATAATGTCACACATGTGTACTGTGGGCTACCACCTCGTGAAGTGAGGTGTTTCATCTTTCACTAATGATTTTCATTGAAAATGATAAGGAGAAATTTAAGGAATATATGTTATATTAATTATGAAATTAATATATTAAATACATATTTATCAATCATAAAATATAATTAATTTTGTTTACCTTTTTCCTCATTAAAATATGATAACGTTGTTCATTTACGTGCAGATTTCTACCTTCATGAAGAAATGTGACTCTCTATTCATCGCAAAAAAGAATGATATGAATAAGTATATTTAAATAAATAATATGATATAATTATTATTATTTAAAGTTAAAATATATCATAACTTCTTTTCTAAATGATCTTTGAAAAATGGAAACGTTTTCATGAGTACATATGGTATACCATCTCCATGATCATAATGAATTTCATTACTCAAAACCAACTTTATAGATTGGTATTTAAGGTATAATTACTATATAAATATGATAATTATTTCATTATTGATATTATATAGATTATTTAACTATATAATATGAAAAATAACCAGAATATTCATGAAAATTAACGAATGAGAAAACAAGTCAATTAACACCCGAAATAATGAAAATAATGAATGATTACTAATGAAGGGGTGATTAGATGTTTTAAAATAAACATATATGAAATTATAATTATTATTATTGTTCTTCAATAATTCAATAACATGTTTCAAATCAAAATAAATTAGGTTAAATCATGTTCAACCAAATAGATGTGTGAGGTAATGTATTTCCTCTAAATTTTTATTCCATTGATAATTATTTGTTATTATGAACCAATTCACTTTTATGTGGTGTATATAATTCCCCTTTGACATAAAATATCATGATTCAATCATAATTCATTTTATTTTTTGTTTCAATGTGAATAATTTCATCCAAGGGTATTTTTCTTGAAAATTACCAGGTGGTGAAAGTTATTGAACAATATCACTTTCTTTTAGGATTGTTAACATTATCTTGAAACTATCACTCTATTATTGTCATTCATCATTTTAAATTACATTTATATTAAATATAATTATTCCTAAATTATATACATAATTATTTCATAAAATATATTCCATTTTTTAATATGGAATTTTATTTAATATTTATTTGATTAAGTGGGGAAAATATATACATTTGTATCCTTAACTAAATAGGGATATTTGATGATAAGTCATGTTCTCAGAAATAAATTAATTATTAAATATAATAGGAATGATTTTGGCAGGAATATATGGGTGGGTATTTGTCATAGATCATCGCTCGGTGCATTTTTATTATCATGTGACAAATAAAATGGCCAAACAAGATGATTCTATACCCAGTAGTTTTAATTCTTCAGCCCAAACTAGATGAGTTTATACAAAATAGTTTTTAAACTATATTGTAAATAGTATTAATGATAGATGTAACATGTGTGTGAGACACAACATACAATAATTAATAATTTAATTCATTAATAATTCATTTATTATTATTGTCTATGATATTTTTACAATGATAGTATCTATCGATGTGTTTCATTCACAGTTTATTTGTTAAATGGAATTTCTGTAAAATTATTTACCTTTCCATAGTGATTATTCATTATCTTACCATGATATTAAACATATGTAATAATAATTCATTTTTATTTATTTATATTTCCATGTGGATTGTGATTTTAGATTCATGATAAATTTGGATTTACATAACCCTTACTGATCATTTGAGCTCACCATTATTTTATTTCCTTTCCCCAAGATATAAAGAATAATTCTTGTCATAAGTTCTAGGATTCCATGTGTTTCCCATTTATATGATTTTTATTTTATATCCCTATGTAAAATGGGAATCATGTATATTTATGGATCTTCTAAAATACTAACCTAATTGGTTATTTGGGATGTTATTCCTTATATCTTATGTTAATTTAATAAAGTAAGTCAATTTATTTAGGATAATAGATTCTGGGTTGTTACAATTGGTATTAGAGAAATTATAGTCGAAAACATGAGAACTATATTTTGAAAAACATATATTAGGGAATAAAAACCTAAAATAGACATTGAGGATTATTATTTGATAGTATCCTAAATCTATGGAAATGAATATATTATGTGGTTTTTCCTAGAAAATGCATCCTAGACATAACTATGTAAAGGGTGAATTAGATCTGATGTGATCATCACTTGGTGCAAGAAAATGGGTCTTACTACGAATGTGGTTTGACCCTCCAAGGGGATATGCTTATGATAATTCACATTTTATTTACAAACCATTATAAAGGACTTGAAATAGAGATATCCCCAACGAAACCACGTTTATGATTATGACATTTTTTATTCATAAATTTTTCAATTTATGTAAATTATTCCTCTAGTTTTGGTATTATATATTATGTTTCATAATGATACAATCTAATATAGTGTATTTATCATTTTGAAATAGATTTTGGTAGATGAAACAAGAACTGCATAAATATACATAAACCAAAGAGTAATAATGATAATTTCTTTGATGGTAGTAATCTAGTATTTCAAATAGTACCGGTTTACCAAATATTCTCATCATAAGAGGAAATTATATCATGTGCTAACAAGACATTGATATAATTCACAAAGTATTATTTTTTATAAGGGAATAAAGGGAATAAGATTGCAATAGAGAAAAAATTAAATGAATGGAATAAAAAAAGAAGGATTTTCCCACATGTGATAATTGTGGAACGAAGTACCCAGGTACTTACTTAATGGGAATGAGAGTTTTCTACAATTATGGAGAAAAATTCCACAATGATCATGGTTTTAATAGAAATAATTTTTTTCCAATGTTCATTTATTTAATTATAAGGATATGGGGAACTATCTAAATGAATTGACAAGACATCAGGGGAATATACCTCAATAGTGGTTAAAATATCAAAGTAAAACTTCTTATGTTACCACCGATAAAGTGGAATGATTAATTTTTTAGTGTTTAGATTCATGAAGTATTTCATTTGAGTATTGTATCCTTGATATTCCAATTATATGTATTATGAAATGTATATGGATTTTACTATTATAATTTTTCAACACGGATTTAAAAGAGGATGTTGAACAGTACCAAGGACATAGAAAAATGATTCAATTGAATGTTGGACTTCTTAAAAAACATGTGAGATTGTGATTTATAGCAATTAATATTTTTTTAATGATGAGATAATGATGTTTGGTTAAATACATTATTTATATTCATGAATTAATTTGGATATTACTAGTTTCGATGGAACTAATTAAGGATTTGTTGAAAAAGTTATTAGATATCATTGATAGTGATAACCTCATTTTTAATTTAAGTAATATATCCTATAAGATGTGTCTAATTTATTGAATTAGGTATCATTAATTTTTTCAACAACGTTTTGGGTAATTTAAGATGTTACCATGTTTCCAGAGAATACATGATGAAGGTATTCACATGATTGAATTGTTGAAATTAATAGAGACTTTATGTTGTTTGATGGATTAATGATATATTGATTTTAGAAATTTACACTACTAGAATTCTTAATAATTGTGACGGCCTATTTGTGATGGGATACCGTCACAAATAAGTTTTAGCGATGGGGCCCTGTCGCAAATAGCCCGTTGCAGAAAACCTTGTCGCAAATACAAGTATTTTCATTAGAAAACATAGACATCGTAAAGAGGCTTCCGATTATATGTATTATATATACATAACATTTTCGTGATGGGGCCGTCCCAAAAATAATTTCCGACGGGCTCTTGTCTCGTCACAAAATATATATATATATATATATATATAACACTTTCTGTGATGGGCCCATCGCAAAAAATTATTTGCAACGGTCAAGTAGTGCCACCGCAAATATGGTTTTAAAAATATTTAGTTATACTATTTACGATGGGACCCCATTGCAAAACGTCCCGTCGCAAATAATAAATTAATTTAAAAAAAAAAATTGTGATTAATGAAAAAATAATATTAATATTATTAAAACAATAAAAAAATAAAAAATATTAAAATTCTCAATATTCAAAAAAAATAAAAAAAATAAAAAATTATTAAAAATTATATTATGTAATATTTTAACCGATATAAAAGACAAAAAATGTAAATAATTCATATTAAAATGTTAAATTCAAATGTTTGTAACATAAAAAATCACTAGGGGTCGTACTCTGGTGGGGGTGGAGGAGCTGGTGGAGGAAACATCATCCCTAATCTAAGAGTCAGACGGCGAATGTACTCCATCTGCTCGTGATGTTGCGGCTTCCAATGAAGCATCTCCTCCTCGTGCTGCTGTTGTGGCTGCTGCTGCCACTGACACATCTCTTCTTGCTGCTTCTACCAAATCTCTATATTCTCAACCTGAGCTCGCAAATGCTCCTGATACTATGAGCTAGAAGATTATTTCTCTTCGGGAGCTCCTCTCGAACTAGACACTGACATCGGAGTAGTACCATAATAAGTACCTGGAGTAAAATGTGGGTCGATAACAACTACTTTTCCCTTCGCAAATCCATACTGAGTCGCCTGCATCAATTCCGCCTCATCAAAATTGTGAGCACTTGTCTTCTTAGCTGTCTCATCCTAACCCTCAGCCAGTGTCTAAGAGGTATCAGCCTCATATGACTCCTTCAATTCTAATTTCAAATTAAAATTGTAAAAATATTATATACAGTTAATTGTTAAACTGAGAAAATAATACTAACAACAATCTGACGCTGGCGATCACCTCTAATCTCTCCAGTGGTTGTATCACTGTACATCCTCCGATAAATGTCGAAATCCATAATATCGGGATGCTCGACTACCTACAGAAATATAAAATAAACTATTTATATTAAAAGTTATATAAAAATTTTAAAAAATATACTTCCCAGATGATGTCTATTCGAACTGAATGTAAGGCTACCAGCTCGATGCATCACCTCCTGTCTCCCCTGGTTCTGTCGTCCCACTAAAGATCCCCTCTAAAATCTGCCACCCAACCAGTGTAAACATAATCCATCCGAAACGTGAGATGAAATGTACTCGGGTCGGTGGGAACAACATGACTCATCAATTTCTATCACCCCTGCTTTCTTAATGGTTATCCTTCTCAAATTGTGCAAAAACTGGCGAAAACGGTCACGCATAGAAACCTGCCATGCCGTGTGGATATCATCATTCATGCTATCATCGATAGGATTCCATAAAACCTATGAATAATTTATAATATCAAGTTATTAA
Organism: Viscum album; assembly: GCA_963277665.1. Taxonomy (NCBI): domain Eukaryota; kingdom Viridiplantae; phylum Streptophyta; class Magnoliopsida; order Santalales; family Viscaceae; genus Viscum; species Viscum album. The sequence continues at coordinate 524,111,708 of OY728160.1, forward strand.
TAAAATAAATTTCAAACTAAATATTATTTATTTACGTACCAGCTAATGCTGGAACATGTCACATCGCACATCAACGAGAATTTTTTCCCAGGTAATCCATGGCTGAGAAAAATAATTGTGCAATATAGCACTCCCCTGTCCAGTAGCTACATACTGAAAACTGTGAAAAAGGACTAAATAATCAAACAATTAGTATATATATAAATAAATTAATGAAATATAACTAAAATATACAGGTTATCATAGCTCCGTGTGCATGAATCGAAACCAAGATGTGGACGTCGCTCGGGGATAGGGTCAAGAGTCATCAGTCGCACAAGACCGTGCCCCCTCTGTGTACCTCCTGAACCACCAATAGGTTGAGGGTCAGCTGATCCCACATCCTCATCATCCAAAGGTAGCTCATCCTCCTCCAACTCACGCAATAGATCAGAGTCCATCTAAATCACAAAATTATTTTTGTTAGTAGATAGATGAAAATAACTATTATATATAGATATATATTAGTTATGATTATAACCATCATTTCACTATTTCAATGTTCATCTTCATCCTCTTCTCTATAGCTGTAAATTTCAATGTCTTTATCTTCCTCCTCAATATCATCAATATCCATATGAGTTTCATTTTCATCATCTCTTGTAATTTCAAATTCATTTTTAACATCATTATCATCTTCATCACCGTCGATCCATAATTGAGGGGTGTAATCATCGATATTCACGTCTCTTTGTGAATCAGATGGATTTTGAGCCATCTTTGAAAAATTTAAATACATACCACTTCTGCGGAACCACATTCAGTTTGAGTAAACTGATTTTCCCGAAATTTCATTTTTATTATGCTCCACCAATCGCTCAAGTCTCTTGAATTAGCATAGTACTTTTCATAATAAATTTTATGTTCCTTTTGAGCTAGTAAAAATGGTTCATTTACTGAAAGAAGACTTTTATATTTAATATCGAAGATTCCATGAGTCATATGAATACGCAAACCTCTCTCAGTATCCAACCACCGACATTTAAACATTGTTATGTAATTCTGTCCTAGATAACATAACTCAATAATTTCATCCAAAGTTCCATAAAAGTCAACTTTAGTTTCTCGGTGATGTTATCCTCTCAAGAAAACTCCACTTTTCATTGATTTTTTGATTCCCTGTATGCATGTGTATGCAATCGAGAACCATTCACCACATATGCATTGTAAGATTTAACCATTTTTGATGGTGGGTTACTCAATATACACAGTCGCTTATCAATTTTATCAGCATATTGAGTCAACGAAAAATTTTTAAAACAATTATCAATATAATAAATAATAAAAGGAATTGATATTATACCATCAATAATTTATGTTACCAGTTTTTGAAACCATTGAGAAAAAACATTTGTCTGCGTTATTCAAGAGTAGCTACTGTAATTTGTGGAACTTGTTTCTTGAAATGATTATCATATAACCTACAAATAAAATTAGTTTAAATATTGTAACATAAATTATAAAATAAGTGATGGAATAACTCACAAGAAAAATGATGTTATTTCTTCACTGTTGAGCAGAACGTATATATGAGCTCTGTGATGTTCATCATCTGAAAGCCATTGTTCATGAACTCCACCAAAACCAGGATTTGGCTGATTAAAAATTGTTAATTGATTGTCCATTATTTCATTAAAATTCCCCTCATTTCACCCCATGTGATTCTGTTTTGAGGGATATTGAGATTCAAAATAATGAGAGAAGAAAAAAGAAATTTCTTGTTGCAAATAAGCTTCAGCAATTGAGCCTTCAACTGATGCTTTGTTACGTATTTTTTTCTTCAATTTCTGCATGCATATCTCAAATGCGTACATCCATCGAAACTATACTGGACCTCCACATTTTGCTTCATGTGGAAAATGTAATATCAGATGTTCCATTGACTCAAATAAATCAAGCAGAAATAGTTTTTCTAGTTTACATATAATTACAACAACATCTTCTGCCAGTTTTCATAGCACAACATAGTATTTTGTCACTGCACAAATGTGTAAAGACCCGAAGCCTGACGTACATGGACATTACATTACTTTTGCGGAATACTTATTACATAACAAAAACATGCACACAAGGACTGTAATATTTTAGTGTCTTTGGAAACTTGGAACGTAATCTTCTAATCATGGTGAAAGATCTTCAGCATCTCCCATAAAGTTCATCCCTTTTTTTCCTTACCTAAAATCTTTCTTTATATCCTGGGGAAAATAAAACATAAAAGGGTGAGCTCAAATGCTTAGTATGGGTAAACAAAAGAAAAATCAATCACATCATATTCATAAGAACATAACATTTTGGAAATCTTCACCTGCAAAAGAGATCATAATATCATAACATGGGATAAATCATAGTAGTGAAATTAATTCCCAATAATCATAACGTAAAACATGAAAATTTTTGGCATACACACATAATCATAGAGAATCATATCTTATTAGTCAAGACTCATTGCCAAGACTGTCTTAGTGGACAAAGTCCATTTCTGAACCTAGTCACCCTCATTTCAGTCCTGTTTCACTGAACCGGTATGACCTACCATTCCAGCCATGTCTATCTCATGAGATATAAAATCATTACCCAATTCATTAGAGGGAGATAGAGGTCCCACCCATCTCATAATTATACCATTCTTATGTGTGCCCCAAAATCATAAATCATACATCATTGCATAACCCATGTAATAAAAATGGGATTCTTAAACAACATGACTTCATAAGACAATTCATATAAGATAAAGGAAATCTTAAAAATAATTCCATCACAACATAATAAAATCAATGTAATAATAGGGATATAAATAGAACCCTATATTATCTTAGATGGAAAATAATTTTGATAAAACACTTGAACTTCATTCTTGAGGAAAATATCCTTTCTACTTCAAAAACATTTTCCTTTCTTAACATGTCATATAATTTTAAACTAAAATAAGTTGATTAAAAATAAACTCTAAAACTTGTAAAGGAAGCTTCTTGGAAATAATGTTTTAGAAATCCATTCATGCCGTATAAGATAAAAGAAACATTCTTCGTACTTTTGTCGGAAAAGTCAAAAAGTACCTCGTACGAAAAACGACAAAAGATTCCTTTCATATCCTTTACTAAAAACTCACCAAAGGGTAAAATTGGATATAAACTATTTTAGAAGGATATAAGTATTACATATTGAGGAAACATGGATGTGGATGATAAAATACACCGCAGTAAATACCAAAGTATAAACAATCTCGGATAAAAATGAGATTTTGATATTTCCATTACCATAGGTCCATTTTGCTTCGTAAGTGTCCGAACCTCATGTATAATGATTTAAATAATGTTATTGACTTATTACAGAATCATACATATTGTTATGATATCATATATGGTTTACTTATGACTTTATATTACCCGTTCTTTGGTAAATTCCATGTTAAAGAGCGTTTTGGGTAAAATTGTTTCATTTGTCGTCTGTGTTTTGACTTGTAATTATTCATATGATTACTTAGATCATGATTACTTAATTCCAAAATATAAAACATGATTTATATATAATATATATTCAGAATATAAATATATATAATAAATCAGTAAATGGAAAGAAATACAACGTTCATTGAGACGGTAGGTCGTACGTAAGCATGGACGCTGTTTTCGTTTCCTTATTGAGTTGAATGGAATTAAGTAGATGACATACATATATATACACATAAATCCAGTAGCTTTATAATTTCATATATTTCATTATTATTGCTTATATATACTTTATAATCATTCTTAAATGTTTAACATGGAGAATGAATCTCATCGCGTCGTGGAGACGGTAGTCCGTACGTACGCACGAGCGATTATATCGTTCCCATGGTCGTGGAATTGTGTCGAAGTGTGTGGATAATATTTCAGTATCAATATCACTTTATAATAATCATATATAGTTACTCATTACACCATTATACCCATCCAATTAAGGTGGTGGCGGAAAATAGATTACACCACGGCGTGGAGACGGTATTTCGTACATACACATGCGCGGTGATTTCATTTTTCCGTAGGATGGATAGAAAGTTAATTAGAGTTGCCTCATATTTATAATAACATATCAGTATATAATAAATAATGATGTTATTACTTTATCATGAAACAACTAAATAATAAGAATTTGAAGAAGAAAGAAATTGAAAAAGATCGGTTATGGACATTACCTTTTTTTGACGTGCCTTCACTTAACCTCCAGTTAAAGAACAAAGGATGGTCTTTGAAGAAGACCAGGACCTCTAGGATGATACTAGGGAAGTGGAGAAGAGATTTTGGCAGGGTTTTTCCGAGCTTGAATTCTCAAATTGTTGTGAGGAGTAGAGGGGGGAGGTTCCCTTTTATAAGGGAGGAGAGGGGCACCTTAGGAAAATCTCAAAATATTATTTTATATTAAGGTCAAATTCGGTTTATAATGATTCCAAAGGGTCGTATTTTAAAAATAATGTGGGGATGGGTCTAAATCCTCTCATTAAATAGTATTTATACAAGTTTAGGTTATTATTTTAACCATATCAATTAGATTTAACTCTAAGTTAAATAATTTAGCTTTTACCGTGTCTTTTTGTTTTCTTACACTATATGGTTAATAAACATACTATATCAAGCCAAACGAACCTCAAGTTGTTTGTTATTAATATATATAACCTTATCTAAGTCATTTGGACGATCCTTTGTTTTTTATGAATAAAATAAAAATTAGTAATATAATATTTATTTTAAAAACGAATTTCTCTCAATTTTGACACTATTTGGTACCTGATTTTTATGAAATTCATAACGAAATGATAAGTTCGAACCAAGTTACATAAATCAACAATAACGTGTCATATTAACCTAAAAAATTAGTTTAAGTCATAAAAAGTCTCAAATTACATTTATTTGGGCATTTATAACATCAATTATGTCAATATTTCATTAATAAGGCAATTAATGCATCATCATTGTGTCATAATAAATTATAATTATTTAATCCCTAAAATTTCTAAATAAATTCCTATTATGTAGATAATTGTATTAGATTTCTGTAGACTATTCATGTTCTAATTTGTATGAAGTTTTTAACTAAATTAAAATTATTATACTTATAAGATTTAAGAAAGTGACATGTTGCCACATTCTTTGGTTTTAATAATAATTAAATTATTTTCATTGAAAAAAGTCCATTAAATGAATCTAATCCGACCCTTAGGTGACATGGGTCGGCTTTTAGTCATAAAATAATATTTTGACATGTGTTAGGGTAATTTTATAATATTATATTTACCCTTTATTACACGATTTACCTTTAACTATGGTAAATAAAATTTACCGTAGTTACTATTCATAATTCCCAAAAATAAAAAGTAGCTTTTAAACATAATTTGGATCCACTAATTCCAAATATGGAATCCATTTTTCCAAATTCAATACAAAAAAGTTACAGAAATTAAATTAAAATTAATCCCGTTGTGGAAAGAAAACGGGTTTTTCTTTAAAACATTGCAAAACATTGAATTGATTTGACCTACGAATTCAAGTTAAAATCAATGCTAATGATATACATTATAATAAATGGTAAAAATATATTCTATTTATACTTTAAATCCATTCAATATTATAATTTAACCACATAAGATATTACGATGAAAAAAGTTGTTTTTAATTAAAATATAGTCTGTTTTTACTATTCATTAAAATATGAAAGTCATCAGAATAAAATGAAAAATTTATCCAAAGTAAATTTTTATTTCTTGATTCCATAGAATAATTTTATTTTGTCGAATAGAACTTATAAACATGTCAAAAACTAGATTTAATGTGGGTGTGCCATCAAAAGGCGGCAAAACTGCATTTTTTTAAAAATAATTATTTTACCCGAAAAATTTATTTTTTTCTTATACCATGATCTAGAAATGTGTAAGATGAATAATAATGTTATAAGATTCAAAATTTAGTTAATACTATTCATAATGGTAAGTTCATAATAATATTATAATAATATATCATTGGTTAGTAAAACCCGGTATTGCGTACAACACACCCTATTGAGGAAGGTCGCGATTGCGTGTAATGCAATCCAAGTCAGGGTTGTGTGCTGTGCAATAATCCTTCGTTGTTTCGTATATCAAAATCCAATAATATTTCATTTATCCATTGAATATATATATATATATATATATATACTCAATGTTGCGAAGAATAACTATTATCAAAATTGTGTGTAACACGATCCAAGAATAGTGTTGCGTATACTGCAAGCTAATATGGTGTTGCGTATAGCGCAAGGTAATCTTGGTGTATCATACAACACAAGACATTAATGAAATTAAAAGAATATTTTTCATAAAATCTCGGGGTGTTACATTCTACCCCCCTTAAAATGAATTTCTCTCTCGAAATTCGTCGGGGTTATAAATGGTTTACTATTTGAAAGTTTCTTTAATATAATCCCACATCATAAAAAGGAATACCAAAACAAATCTTTAAAAACAAAAGTATGAAACGTAACGGTTACCCAAATAAACTAATCACTGGGTTTCCACATAGGTAATAATATGGATATGGAAGATAAATCTAACCATCATGTTCTGATGGAGAGTGGTAGAGAACATGGCTATGGAAAAGCCATCAATCACAAAGCTATTGGTTTGTGGTGATCTAAGGTACCATCTGACTCATCGGATATAAGGGCAGTAGGACAAAATTTTTGGTTTTTTTTTTCAAAATCATTTTCCTAAAGTTGATGAAATTGGAATTAGAAGAAATACTTTCGTTATTTTGGTACAGTCTCATCGTTGGTCGTTCTTTGGACAATTTTCACTTCATCTCTTAAAGAAATGAAGTTGAATTTGTCATTTGTGATGTGTTAGCAGATCATGTGATAGAATGATGGGTCATTCCATCTGTCTCAAACAAAATGTTAGAAAAGTTATCAAAAAATACATAATCCCATCTATAGAGAGATTAATGATATATGGTTCCTAAAATTGACTTATAATTCATATATCATACTACTTAATATAATAAAACTAGTTTATACTAAATAGGGACTTCCTGTAGGCCATTGGTAGGCGATAAAGGCCAGTCGCACTTCGGTTGTGGGTTTGATTCCCGCAGCCTTGTCTGACGCGATGGGCTGTCGCCCGTCCTGCAGGTTGTCCTTTTTCTAAAACTATATTACTATAACATCCCATCAATAATATCGAAAAAACTTCTATCCTTAAACAATACTAACTTATTCCAACATAATCCATTCTAATCTTTAGGCTTATCCATAATACTGAAGTCCATTCTCATAATATAGTGAAAACGATTACCAGAGATTTAATACCATCGTTGATCCCCATATATCATAAGATATGTCTTGTTGGTCACATTCTAAACATTCAAAGGCATTAATCATGTATTCTCTTGAATACCCATTAAACCTTAGTGAAAACATAAATGCAATTAAACGTTAACACTTTCCACATACCAAAATCCCCAAAAATATATATACTCAAACCATGATATAACCTTCTCCTTATATCAGTCATGAGCTCATGAATACTATCAAACATTTAATTTTCTCCTTATCCCTTCATTATGTGCATTTCATCTACATTCCAAAAATATCTGAATAACCTTTCATGGATACTGGTACCATTAATCATACACTTTCAAAACACAAGGAAAGACAACAGTGTAACAATACTTAGATGTCTCTTTATTCCATAGTACCACGAGATTACTTATACAACATTACACATTATAAACATGTAATAAGTCCACTACATTCTTAAACCATTGATCGAGCTTCAAAAATTCTATCATGTCACATATCATTTGTAGTCTCTTCATCATCATCCACATAAATACTACCCATACGACCATACTGATTCTCTTCATGAGACTTTCCGTTAGGGCATTGGTTTGCATAATGCCCGTACATTCCACATTTAAAACATTTAACCATTGTTGATGTCATAGCAATACCATTATCCTCATCCCTGGTGTTAACTGAACCTTTTCCTTTGCACTTACTGGCTTTGTGTCCTTCTTTTCCACACCCAAAGCATCTTGCAGTTCCTTTGAAAAATTCTCCTTGATGCCTCTTCCCACATGATTTACATTGGGGAAATTGAACTTTCATTCCTCTATGATCGTCATGAAACTCCATCTTTCTCTTATTAGCCGAGTTAGGAAACTTAACAAATTTTACTTTATTGATCATATTATGAGATTTCTGATTCGGCATAATAATGATGTTTGGACTTCCAAATCCCATTTCATTTGGTTTCTCATGAATAATATCATTCCATTGTCCATCATATCCTCCATTATCGTGAATCATCTTGCTTCCAGCCATTTTCTAAAACCCAAAAAGAATAGTGTGAGAGGAAAAAATCACAATAAAGGGGGATTAAGTTCAATATCTAACATCTTTGGTTTAATCTAATATCGTTACCATAGTTCTAGGACTATATCCTATACGTATACTTATCCTTAAGGACATCCCTAGACATACCTTAGTAATATCTCTAGGGATCTCACTGTAACACCCTGAAATTTTACGAAAAATATTCTTTTTAATTTCATTAATGTCTTGTGTTGTACGCTACACCAAAAGAAGAATTCACAACACGCATCCTTGACTTGCCTTCCATTACACGCAATCGCGACCTTCCTCGATAGCGTGTGTAGTACGCAATAACGAGTTTCATTAATTAACAATATGCTATTAAAATATTATTAAAACTAGCCGTTATGAATAGTAATAACCACTTTTTGAAATTTTTTATATTTTATTTTTCAAAATGGAATTCATTTCTGGATTCGTAATTTCGAAATTAGCATAGTGTGAAATTTTGGTACTTTTCGGATAACTTTCATTTTCTAATGAATAGTGAAAATTACTAAATTTTAATTAAAAACAACTTTTTTAATAGAAATAAATAATAGTGATAAATTATTAATTTTAGTGGTTTTAAAGTATATCTAGAATATATTTTTACAATTCAATGCAATGTTGGTCATTTGATGTAATTTCACATTTACACCAGACATAAACAAATGTTATTCTTTTGATAGTTATTATCTCTTAAAAACACGCAATTTGTTGTGACAGCGGAAATTAATTATAAAATTAATGCAACTTATATGTTGGGAATTTTGTAAAATAGAAATCATTTTTGAACTTGGAATATCAATTATAGGTTAGGGTGAAATTTTGGCATTTTTCTGAAAAACTTCAATTTTTGATGAATAGTGAAACTACTAAGTGGTAGTTAAAAAAATTAATTTTTTCATAAATCTTCATTTTACCGCTTCTGTGAATGGAATTTCAAAAATCAGAGAGACACGGTTGATGTCAGTATGTAAAATGTGGTTCAATGAGATGAAAATAATTTTTGGTGAATAGTAACTTTTTACTTTTATTTACCACGGTTAATGGTAAATAGGGAAATTAAGGGTAAAAATGATATTAATATTACCCTAACACATGTCCTAATCCTATTGGACAAGTTTATCTAGACCATAAACAACCTTATGTGTAAATTATTATCATTTAGGCCCACTTGGATTAGATTAGGACATTTATTATTATTTAATTCAAAGAAGAGTTAAAAGAGTTAAAATCAAAGTTTATTTACTAAAACATTTTTAATATAGGGTAATACATAATATAATTTCTACATTAAATATTCATTATAAATATAAAAAGATTTCCTACATAATGGTATTTTATTTGTAATTTTTATACTTTGAATAATTTAATTTATTTATGACACAACGATGTTGTAGTAATTACCTTTTTCAGAAAATATTAAAATAATTGATGTTATAAATGCCCAAATAAATGTAATTTGAGACTTTTTATGACTTAAACTAATTTCATATCTTAATATGACATTTTATTGTTGATTTATGCAACTTTGTTCGAACTTATCATTCTGTTAGAAATTTCATAAAAATCATGTACCAAATAGTGTCAAAATTGACATAAATTAGTTTTTAAAACAAATATTATATTATTAATTGTTATTTAATTCCTAAAAATCTAATGTTCGGCCAAATGACTTAGATAAGGATATATATGTTAATAATAAACAAATTGGGGTTCTTTTGGCTTCATATAGTAAGTTTATTAACAATATAGTGTAAGAAAACAAAAAGACACGGTAAAAGTTAAATTATTTAACTTATAGTTAAATCTAATTGATAAGGTTAAAATAATAACCTAAACTTGTCTAAATCCTATTGTATGAGAGGATTTCGACCCATCCCCACTTTATCTTCGATATAAGACCATTTGGAACCATTATAAACTGAATTTGACCTTAATATAAAATAATATTTTGAGATTTTTTAAGATGCCCCTCTCCTCCCTTATAAAAGGGCACCTCCTCCCTTTCCTCCTCACACCAATTTGAGCATTAAAGCTCGGCCAACCCTTGCCAAAATCTCTTCTCCACTTCCCTAGTATCATCCTAGAGGTCCTGGTCTTCTTCAAATACCATCCTTAGTTCTTTAAGTGGAGGTTAAGTGAAGGCGCGTCAAAAATAGGTAATATCCATTACCGATCTTTTTCAATTTCATTCTTCTTCAACTTCTTCTTCTTTAGTTGTTTCATGACCAAGTAATAACATCAGTATTTCTTATATACTGATATGTTATTATAAATATGAAACAACTCTAATTAACCTTCTATCCATCCTATGGAAGAAGGAAATCACCGCGCGTGCGTACGTAAGAAATACCGTCTCCAGGCCGTGGTGTAATCTATTTTCTATCACCACCTTAATTGGATGGGTATAATGGTGTAATGAGTAACTATATATGATTATTATAAAGTGACATTGATATTGAAATATTATACATACACTTCAACACAATTCCACGACCATGGGAACGATATCATCGCTCGTGCGTACGTACGGACTACCGTCTCCACGACGCGATGAGATTCATTCTCAATTACTAACCATTCATGAATGATTATAAAGTATATATAATAAGTAATAATGAAATATATTACCTAATAATGATACTGGAATTATTTATATTTATATGTATGTCATCTACTTAATTCCATTCAATTCAATAAGGAAACGAAAACAACGTTCATGCGTACGTACGGACTACCGTCTCCATGGACGGTGTATTTCTTTCCATTTACTGATTTATTATATATATGTATATTATGAATATATACATATAACTCATGTTTTATATTCTGGAATTAAGTAATCATGATCTAAGTAATCATATGAATAATTTCAAGTTAAAAAACACGAATGACAAATGAGACGATTTTACCCAAAACGCTACTTTAACATGAATTTACAAAAGAACGGGTAATATAAACTCATAAGTGGACCATATATGATATAATATAAATGAATATGATTCTGGAATAAGTCAATAACATGATTTAAATAATTATACCGGAGGTTTGGACACTTACAAAGCAAGTCGGACCTATGGTAAGGGAAATATCACAATCTCATTTTTATTCGAGATTGTTTATACTTTAGTATTTACTGGGGTGTATTTTATCATCCAAATCCATGTTTCCTCAGTATTTAATATTATTTCCATCCACCTACAATTGTTTAAATCCAATTTTACCCTTTGGTGAGTTTTTAGTAAAAGATATGTAAGGAATCGTTTGTTGTTTTTCGTACGAGGTACTTTTCGACTTTTCCGATAAAAGTATGAGAAGAATGTTTTTTTAACTTATACGGCATGAATGGATTTTAAAAAAATTATTTCCAAGAAGCTTCCTTTACAAATTTTCAAGTTTATTTTTAATCAACTTATTTTAGTTATAATTTTATGACTTGTTAAGAAATGAAAAGTGTTTTTGAAGTAGAAAGGATATTTTCCTCAAGAATGGAGTTCAAGTGTTTTATCAAAATTATTTTCCATCTAAGATAATAAAGGGTTCTGTTTCTATACCTATTATTACATGGATTTGATTATGTTGTGATGGAAATATTTTTTATGAATTCCTTTATCTTATATGAATTGTTTTATGATGTCATGATGTTTAAGAATCCCATTTTTATTACATGGGTTATGCTATGATGTATGGTTTATGATTTTGTGGCACACATAAGAATGGTATCATTATGAGATGGGTGGAACCTATATCTCCCTCCAATGCATTGGGTAAAGATTTTATATCTCATGAGATAGACATGGCTGGAATGATAGGTTATACCGGTTCAGTGAAACAGGACTGAAACGAGGGTGACTCAGTTCAGAAAGGGACTTTGTCCACTAAGATAGTCTTGGAAATGAGTCTTGACTAACAAGAAATGATGATTATGTGTGTATTCCACAAAGTTTAATGTCTTATGTTGTGATTATTGGGATTACATTTCACTTATATGATTTATCCCATGTTATGATATTATGAGCTCTTTTGTAGGTTAAGATTTCCAAAAGCTATGTTCTTATGTATATAATGTGATTGATATTTCTTTTGCTTACCATTACTGAGAATTTGAGCTCACCCTTTTATGTTTTCTTTTCCCCAGGATATAAATAAAGGTTTTAGGTATTAAAAAAAATAAGATCTTTATGGGAGATGTTGAAGATCTTTCACCAGGATTAGAAGATTATATTCCGAGTTTCCAAAGACACTAAACTATTACGATCCTTGTGTGTGTGTTTTTGTTATGTACTAAGTATTCCGCAAATGTAATGTAATGTCAATGCACGTCATGATTCGGATCTCTACAGTTGGTATCAGAGGAAAGGTTAAGTCAACCTTGGGAAACTAGGATGTGAAAACGTTAATGAGATCCCTAGAGATATTTCTAAGGTACGTATAGGGATGTCCCTAAGGTTAAGTATACATATAGGTTATAGTACTAGAATTATGCTAACGATCATAGAATTAAACCTAAGATGTTAGATATTGAAGGTACTCCCCCTTCATTATGTTGTTTTCCCTAGCATTATTTTTGCCTCTCACACTATTATTTTTGGGTTTTAGACGATGGCTGGAACCTGAAGGAACCGTGTTGATCAATGAAATGGACAATGCAATGATTTTCCTCCTGAACAGACAAATGTTATGGGAGATGGAGTGCAAAATCTTATTGTTATACTTACATAAGCTATGAATCATTCTGGACTTCCAAATGATTAGAGAAGGGAACAATATTCTATTGAGTCCTTCATGACGAAACGTCCACCTTCTTTCAGTGGGTCTTCTAATCCACTTGTTGCTGAAAAATGGATCAGTACTACTGAAAAGTTATTTTCAGTTCTTTAATGTTCTGAACATGATAAAGTCATCTTAGTAGTATATCGTTTAGAAGGTGAAGCTGATCAATGGTGGAATCTTATCAAGAATACGAGGCCAAGAGATGAAATTGAGTCCATGGAATGGGACGAGTTCAAGAACTTTTTTTTCAGTAAGTACTTCCCTCGTATTCTTCGAACAAAGATAGAAAAGGAGTTTCTTGAGCTGAAGTAGAAGGATGATGAATCTGTTGGTATATACGAAGCAAATTTTACAAGACTTGCAAGGTATGAATTTGGCATTATCATCCAACCTGAAAGTAAAGTTGATCGATTTTTCAGTGTCTTAAAACCAAGTCTTTGAAGGGAATTAGCTATAAGAGACTTCAGTAGCTATGAAGAAATTGTGTGTTGTGAAATCAAGGTAGAAATGGAAGTTGGTGTTACATATCCATCTCATGGTTTTGACAAAAAACGAAAGATGGAGTTCAAGGAGAAATCTCAGAATAATGGTGAAAAGAAGATGAATTTTTCCTTATGCACAAAGTGTGGAAAGAAGAATGGTGGAGATTGTCTTAAAGGGACTAGAAAATGTTTCAAGTGTGGAAAAGAAGGTCATCGAGCAGCTGAGTGTCGAAGTAATGGAAAAAGGGTTTCTAATGATGTGAATAAAGAAAACACTGCAGAGAATGCACCACCAACACTTCAATGCTTCATGTGCAAGGAAATGGGGCATTATACTAATAAATGCCCTAATCCAAGGGTTAGTGATGATCAACATGAGCAACCACTGAAGGCAAAGGACAAAGGGAAGTCACATGCGATCACTATTGGCGATGTTGAATATGACAACGATGTTGTGGAATGATTAATTTTTTATGTAATGGGATTCCAAAATAATGTGGTATCATAAAGTATTAGAATATTTATGTGTTGGTCTAATGTGGTATTCAAAGTGATTGAGATATTTTTTGGAAATAAGATGATATGTGCATAATGAAGGGAAAACGAGAAAATGAAATGTTTAACAGTATTCATGAGCTCATGATTGATATAAGGACTAAGTGATATCATGGTTTGAGTATATTGAATTTTGAGGATTTTGGTATGTGGAAGGTGTTAACTTTTAACTGAATTCATGTTTTCAAGAGAATACATGATTAAGGACTTTGAATGTTTGGAATGTGACCAACAAAACATATCTTATGATATATGGGGATCAACGATGGTATTAAATCTCTGGTAATCGTTTTCACTATGTTATGAGAATGGACTGCAGTATTATGGATAAGCCTAAAGATTGGAATGGATTATGTTGGACATAAGTTAGTATTGTTTAAGGATAGACGTTTTATCGATATTATTGATGGGATGCTATAGTAATATAGTTTTAGAAAAAGGACAACCTTCAGGACGGGCGAGAGCCCATCGCATCGGACAAGGCTGTGGGAATCGAACCCACAACCGAAGTGCGACTGGCCTTTATCACCTACCACTGGCCTACAGGAAGTCCCTGTTTAGTATAAACTAGTTTTATTTTTTTAAGCAGTACGATATATGAAGTATAAGTCCATTTTAGGAACCATATATGATTAATCTCACTATAGATGGACTTATGTATTTTTTGATAACTTTTCTAACCTTTTGTTTGAGATATATGGAATGACCCATCATTATATCACATGATCAATTAACACTTCATGAATAACAAATTCAACTTAATTTCTTTAAGAGATGAAGTGGAAATTGTTCAATGTACGAACAACAGTGAGATTGTACCAAAATAAAGTAATTATTTATTCTAATTCAAATTCATCAACTTTAGGGAAATGATCTTGAAAACCAAAAAATGTTGTCCTAGTGCCCCTATATCCGGTGAATTAGATGGTACCTTATATCATCACAGATCTATGGATTTGTGATTACTGGATTTTCCATAGCTATGTTCTCTACCACTCTCCATCAGAACATGATGGTTAGATTTCTCTTCCATATCCATATTTTCACCTATGTGGAAACCCAGTGATTAGTTTTTTTGGGTAACCGTTATGTTTCATAATTTTGTTTTTAAATATTGGTTTTGATATTCCTTTTTACGATGTGGGTTTCTATTAAAGAAAATTTCGAATAGTAAACCATTTATAACCCCGACGAATTTCGAGGGCGAAATTCATTTTAAAGGGGGTAGAATGTAACACCCCGAAATTTTATGAAAAATATTCTTTTTAATTTCATTAATGTCTTGTGTTGTACGCTACACCAAAAGATGCTTTCACAACACGCATCCTTGACTTGCCTTCCATTACACGCAATCGCGACCTTCCTCGATAGCGTGTGTAGTACGCAATAACGAGTTTCATTAAACAACAATATGCTATTAAAATATTATTAAAACTAGCCGTTATGAATAGTAATAACCACTTTTTGAAATTTTGTATATGTTATTTTTCAAAATGGAATTAATTTCTGGATTCGTAATATCGAAATTATCTTAGGGTGAAATTTTGGAACTTTTCGGATAACTTTCATTTTCTGATGAATAGTGAAAATTACTAAATTTTAATTAAAAACAACTTTTTTAATCGAAATAATTAATATTGATAAATTATTAATTTGAGTGGTTTTAAAGTATATCTAGAATATATTTTTACAATTCAATACAATGTTGGTCATTGGATGTAATTTCACATTTACACCAGACATAAACAAATGTTAATCTTTTGATAGTTATTATCTCTTAAAAACACGCTATTTGTTGTGACAGCGGAAATTAATTATAAAATTAATGCAACTTATATTTTGTGAATTTTTAAAAATAGAAATCATTTTTGAACTTGGAATATCAATTATAGCTTAGGGTGAAATTTTGGAATTTTTCTGAAAAACTTCAATTTTTGATGAATAGTGAAACTACTAAGTGGTAGTTAAAAAAATTAATTTTTTCATAAATCTTAATTTTACCACTTCTGTGAATGGAATTTCAAATATCTGAGAGACAAGGTTGACTTCAGTAAGTAAAATGTGGTTCAATGAGATTAAAATAATTTTTGGTGAATAGTAACTTTTTACTTTTATTTACCACGGTTAAAGGTAAATAGGGTAATTAAGGGTAAAACTGCTATTAATATTACCCTAACACATGTCCTAATCCTATTAGACAAGTGTATCTCGACCAAAAACAACCTTAAGTGTAAAATATTATCATTTAGGCCCACTTGGATTAGATTAGGACATTTATTATTATTTAATTCAAAGAAGAGTTAAAAGAGTTAAAATCAAAGTTTATTTATTAAAACATTTTTAATATTGGGTAATACATAATATAATTTCGACTATAAATATTAATTAGAAAGCTAAAATTATTTCCTACATAATGGTATTTTATTTGAAATTTTTATACTTTAAATAATTTTATTTATTTATGACACAATGATGCTGCAGTAATTACCTTTTTATGAAAATAATAACATAATTGATGTTATAAATTCCCAAATAAATGTAATTTCAGACTTTTTATGACATAAACTAATTTTATAGCTTAATATGACATGTTATTGTTTATTTAAGTAACTTTTTTGAACTTATCATTCTGTTATAAATTTCATAAAAATCGTGTACCAAATAGTGTCAAAATTGACATAAATTAGTTTTTAAAACAAATATTATATTATTAATTGTTATTTAATTCCTAAAAATCTATGGTTAGTCCAAATGACTTATATAAGGATAGATATATTAATAATAAACAACTTGGGGTTAGTTTTGCTTCATATAGTATGTTTATTAACCATATAGTGTAAGAAAACAAAAAGACACGGTAAAAGTTAAATTATTTAACTTAGAGTTAAATCTAATTGATAAGGTTAAAATAATAACCTAAACTTGTATAAATCATATTGGATGAGAGGATTTCTACCCATCACCACTTTTTCTTCGAAATAAGACCATTTGGAACCATTATAACCTGAATTTGACCTTAATATAAAATAATATTTTGAGATTTTCCTAAGATGCCCATCTCCCCCCTTATAAAAGGGCACCTCCTCCCTTTCCTCCTCACATCAATTTGAGCATTCATGCTCGGACAACCCCTGCAAAAATCTCTTTTCCACTTACCTAGTATCATCCTAGAGGTCGTGGTCTTCTTCAAATACCATCCTTAGTTCTTTAAGTGGAGTTTAAGTAAAGGCGCGTCAAAAAGAAGTAATATCCATTACCGATCTTTTTCAATTTTATTCTTCTTCAACTTATTCTTATTTAGTTGTTTCATGATAAAGTAATAACATCATTATTTCTTATATAATTATATGTTATTATAAATATGAATCAACTCTAATTAACCTTCTATCCATCCTACGGAAAAAGGAAATCACCGCGCGTGCGTACGTACGGAATACCGTCTCCACGCCGTGGTGTAATCTATTTTCCGTCACCACCTTAATTGGATGGGTATAATGGTGTAATGAGTAACTATATATGATTATTATAAAATGATATTGATATTGAAATAGTATACATACACTTCAACACAATTCCATGAAGATGGGAACGATATAATCACTCATGCGTACGTACGGACTACCGTCTCCACGACGCGATGAGATTCATTCTCAATGACAAACCCTTCATGAATGATTATAAAGTATATGTAATAAGTAATAATGAAATATATTACCTAATAATTATACTGGATTTATTTATATTTATATGTATGTCATCTACTTAATTCAATTCAATTCAATAAGGAAACGAAAACATCGTTCATGCGTACGTACGGACTACCGTCTCCATGAACGGTGTATTTATTTCCATTTACTGATTTATTATATATATGTGTATTCTGAATATATACATATAAATCATGTTTTATATTCTGTAATTAAGTAATCATGATCTATGTTATCATATGAATAATTGCAAGTTAAAAAACACGAACGACAAATGAGATGATTTTACCCAAAACGCTACTTTAACATGAATTTACAAAAGAACGGGTAATATAAAGTCATAAGTGGACCACATATGATATAATAACAATGAATATGATTCTGGAATAAGTCAATAACATGATTTAAATCATTATACAGGAGGTTTGGACACTTACAAATCTAGTCGTACCTAAGGTAAGGGAAATATCACAATCTCATATTTATCCGAGATTTTTTATACTTTAGTATTTACTGGGGTGTATTTTATCATCCAAATCCATGTTTCCTCAGTATGTAATATTATTTCCATCCACCTAAAATTGTTTAAATCCAATTTTACCCTTCGAGGAGTTTTTAGTAAAAGATATGAAAGGAATCTTTTGTCATTTTTCGTACGAGGTACTTTTCGACTTTTCCGACAAAAGTACGAGAAGAATATTTTTTAACTTATACGGCATGAATGGATTTTTAAAACATTATTTCCAAGAATCTTCCCTTACAAGTTTTCAAGTTTATTTTTAATCAACTTCTTTTAGTTATAATTTTATGACATGTTAAGAAATGAAAAGTGTTTTTGAAGTAGAAAGGATATTTTCCTCAAGAATGGAGTTCAAGTGTTTTATCAAAATTATTTTCCATCTAAGATAATAAAGGGTTCCGTTTCTATCCCTATTATTAAATGGATTTGATTATGTTGTGATGGAAATATTTTTTATGAATTCCTTTATCTTATATGAATTTTTTTATGATGTCATGATGTTTAAGAATCCCATTTTTATTACATGGGTTATGCTATGATGTATGGTTTATGATTTTGTGGCACACATAAGAATGGTATCATTATGAGATGGGTGGGACCTATATCTCCCTTCAATGAATTGGGTAAAGATTTTATATCTCCTGAGATAGACATGGCTGGAATGGAAGGTTATACCGGTTCAGTGAAATAGGACTGAAACGAGGGTGAATCGGTTCAAAAAGGGACTTTTTCCACTAAGATTGTCTTGGCAATGAGTCTTGACTAACAAGAAATGATGATTATGTGTGTATTCCACAAAGTTTCATGTTTTAAGTTGTGATTATTGGGATTAGATTTCACTTCTATGATTTATCCGATGTTATGATATTATGAGCTCTTTTGCAGGTTAAGATTTCCAAAAGCTATGTTCGTATGTATATGATGTGATTGATATTTCCTTTGTTTACCCTTACGGAGCATTTGATCTCACCCTTTTATGTTTTCTTTTCCCCTGGATATAAAGAAAGGTTTTAGGTATAAAAAAAGGAAGATCTTTATGGGAGATGTTGAAGATCTTTCACCAGGATTAGAAGATTATATTCCGAGTTTCCAAAGACACTAAACTATTACGATCCTTGTGTGTGTGTTTTTGTTATGTACTAAGTATTCCGCAAATGTAATGTAATGTCAATGTACGTCAAGATTCGGGTCTCTAAAGTTGGTATCAGAGAAAAAGGTTTAGTCATCCTTTGGAAACTAGGATGCGAAAATGTTAGTGAGATCCCTAGACATATTTCTAAGGTATGTATAGGGATATCCCTAAGGTTAAGTATACGTATAGGTTATAGTACTAAAATTACGCTAACGATCATAGAATTAAACCTAAGATGTTAGATATTGAAGGTACTCCCCCTTTATTATGTTTTTTCCCTAGCATGATTTTTGCCTCTCACACTATTCTTTTTGGGTTTTAGACGATGGCTGGAACCCGAAGGAACCATTTTGATCAATGCAATGGACAATGCAATGATTTTCCTCCTGAACAAACAAATGTTATTGGAGATGGAGTGAAAAATCTTATTGCTATACTTACACAAGCTATGAATCATTCTGGACTTCCAAATGAGCAGAGAAGGGAACAATATTCTATTGAGTCCTTCATGAGGCAACGTCCACCTTCTTTCAGTGGGTCTTCTGATCCACTTGTTGCTAAAAAATGGATCAGTACTACTGAAAAGATATTTTCAGTTCTTCAATGTTCTGAACATGATAAAGTCATCTTAGCAGTATATCATTTGGAAGATGAAGCTGATCAATGGTGGAATCTTATCAAGAATACAAGGCCAAGAGATGAAATTGAGTCCATGGAATGGGATGAGTTCAAGAACTTGTTTTTCAGTATGTACTTCCCTCGTATTCTTCGAACAAAGATGGAAAAAAAGTTTCTTGAGCTGAAGCAAAAGGATGATGAATCTGTTGGTATATACGAAGAAAATTTTACAAGACATGCAAGGTATGCATCTGGCATTATCATCCAACCTGAAAGTAAAGTTGATCGATTTTTCAGTGGCTTAAAACCAAGTCTTCGAAGGGCATTAGCTATAAGAGACTTCAGTAGCTATGAAGAGATTGTGCATTTTGATATCAAGGTAGAAATGGAAGTTGGTGTTACATATCAATCTCATGGTTTTGACAAGAAACGAAAGATGGAGTTCAAGGAGAAATCTCAGAATAATGGTGAAAAGAATATGAATGTTTCCTTATGCACAAAGTGTGGAATGAAGCATGGTGGAGATTGTCTTAAAGGGACTAGAAAATGTTTTATGTGTGGAAAAGAAGGTCATCGAGCAGCTGAGTGTCGAAGTAATGGAAAAAGGGTTTCTAATGATGTGAATAAAGCAAACACTGCAGAGAACGCACCACTAACACATCAATGCTTCAAGTGCAAGGAAATGGGGAATTATGCTAATAAGTGCCCTAATCCAAGGGTTAGAGATGATCAACATGAGCAACCACTGAAAGCAAAGGACAAAGGGAAGTCACATGCGATCACTATTGGCGATGTTGAATATGACAAAGATATGGTGGAATGATTAAGTGTTTATGTAATGGGATTCCAAAATAATGTGGTATCATAATGTATTGGAATATTTATGTGTTGGTCTAATGTGGTATTCAAAGTGATTGAGATATTTTTTGGAAATAAGATGATATGCGCATAATGAAGGGAAAACGAGAAAATGAAATGTTTAACAGTATTCAGGAGCTCATGATTGATATAAGGACTATGTGATATCATGGTTTGAGTATATAGAATTTTGAGGATTTTGGTATGTGGAAGGTGTTAACTTTTAACTGCATTCATGTTTTCAAGAGAATACATGATTAAGGACTTCGAATGTTTGGAATGTGACAAACAAAACATATCTTATGATATATGGGGATCAACGATGGTATTAAATCTCTGGTAATCATTTTCACTATGTTATGAGAATGGACTGCAGTATTATGGATAATCCTAAAGATTGGAATGGATTATGTTGGACATAAGTTAGTATTGTTTAAGGATAGAAGTTTTTTCGATATTATTGATGGTATGTGATAGTAATATAGTTTTAGAAAAAGGACAACCTGTAGGACGGGCGACAGCCCATCACGTCCGACAAGGCTGTGGGAATCGAACCCACAACCGAAGTGCGACTGGCCTTTATCACCTACCATTGGCCTACAGGAAGTCCCTATTTAGTAGAAACTAGTTTTATTTTATTAAGCAGTATGATATATGAAGTATAAGTCCATTTTAGGAACCATATATGATTAATCTCACTATAGATGGACTTATGTATTTTTTGATAACTTTTCTAACCTTTTGTTTGAGACAGATGGAATGACCCATCATTCTATCACGTGATAAATTAACACTTCATGAATAACAAATTCAACTTCATTTCTATAAGAGATGAAGTGGAAATTGTTCAAAGTACTAACTACAGTGGGTTTGTACCAAAATAAAGTAAGTATTTATTCTAATTCAAAATTTTCAACTTTAGGGAAATGATCTTGAAAACCAAAAAATGTTGTCCTAGTGCCCCTATAACCGGTGAATTAGATGGTACCTTATATCATCACAAATATCTGGATTTGTGATTACTGGTGTTTCCATAGCCATGTTCTCTACCACTCTCCAACAGAACATGACGGTTAGATTTCTCTTCCATATCCATATTTTCAACTATGTGGAAACCCAGTGATTAGTTTATTTGGGTAAACGTTACATTTCATACTTTTGTTTTTAAATATTGGTTTTGATATTCCTTTTTACGATGTGTGTTTCTATTAAATAAAATTTCTAATAGTAAACCATTTATAACCCCAACGAATTTCGAGGGCGAAATTCCTTTTAAGGGGGGTAGAATGTAACACCCCGAAATTTTATGAAAAATATTCTTTTTAATTTCATTAATGCCTTGTGTTGTACGCTACACCAAAAGAAGCTTTCACAACACACATCCTTGACTTGTCTTCCATTACACGCAATCGCGACCTTCCTCGATAGTGTGTGTAGTACGCAATATCGAGTTTCATTAAACAACAATATGCTATTAAAATATTATTAAAACTAGTCGTTATGAATAGTAATAACCACTTTTTGAAATTTTTTTTATTTTATTTATCAAAATGGAATTCATTTCTGGATTCGTAATATCGAAATTAGCTTAGGGTGAAATTTTGGTACTTTTCGGATAACTTTCATTTTCTGATGAATAGTGAAAATTACTAAATTTTAATTAAAAACAACTTTTTTAATCGAAATAATTAATAGTGATAAATTATTAATTTGAGTGGTTTTAAAGTATATCTAGAATATATTTTTACAATTCAATACAAAGTTGGTCATTGGATGTAATTTCACATTTACACCAGACATAAAAAAATGTTAATCTTTTGATAGTTATTATCTCTTAAAAACACGCTATTTGTTGTGATAGCGGAAATTAATTATAAAATTAATGAAAATTATATGTTGGTAATTTTTTAAAATAGAAATAATTTTTGAACTTGGAATATCAATTATAGCTTAGGGTGAAATTTTGGCATTTTTCTGAAAAAACTTTAATTTTTGATGAATAGTGAAACTACTAAGTGGTAGTTAAAAAAATTAATTTTTTCATAAATCTTAATTTTACCATTTCTGTGAATGGAATTTCAAAAATCCAAGAGACACGGTTGATGTTAGTAAGTAAAATGTGGTTCAATGAGATGAAAATAATTTCTGGTGAATATTAACTTTTTAATTTTATTTACCACGGTTAAAGGTAAATATGGTAATTAAGGGTAAAAATGATATTAATATTACACTAAAACATGTCCTAATCCTATTGGACAGGTTTATCTCGACCAATAACAACCTTAAGTGTAAAATATTATCATTTAGGCCCACTTGGATTAGATTAGGACATTTATTGTTATTTAATTCAAAGAAGAGTTAAAAGAGTTAAAATGAAAGTTTATTTACTAAAACATTTTTAATATAGGGTAATACATAATATAATTTCCATTATAAATATTAATTAGAAATATAAAAAGATATAATACATAATAGTATTTTATTTGTAATTTTTATACTTTAAATAATTTAATTTATTTATGACACAACGATGCTGCAGTAATTACCTTTTTAAGAAAATATTAACATAATTGATGTTATAAATGCCCAAATAAATGTAATTTGAGGCTTTTTATGACTTATACTAATTTTCTAGCTTAATATGACATGTTATTGTTGATTTAAGTAACTTTTTTTGAACTTATAATTCTGTTAGAAATTTCATAAAAATCATGTACCAAATAGTGTCAAAATTGACATAAAATAGTTTTTAAAACAAGTATTATATTATTAATTGTTATTTAATTCCTAAAAATATAAGGTTTGTCCAAATGACTTAGATAAGGTTAGATATATTAATAATAAACATCTTGGGGTTCTTTTGGCTTCCTATAGTAAGTTTATTAACCATATAGTGTAAGATAACAAAAAGACACGGTAAAATTTAAATTATTTAACTTAGAGTTAAATCTAATTGATAAGGTTATAATAATAACCTAAACTTGTCTAAATCCTATTGGATGAGAGGATTGCTACCCATCCCCACTTTATCTTCGAAATAAGACCATTTGTAACCATTATAAGCCGAATTTTTCCTTAATATAAAATAATATTTTGAGATTTTCCTAAGATGCCCCTCTCCTCCCTTATAAAAGGGAACCTCCTCCCTTTCCTCCTCACACCAATTTGGGCATTCAAGCTCGGCCAACCCCTGCCAAAATCTCTTCTCCACTTCCCTAGTATCATCCTAGAGGTCCTGGTCTTCTTCAAATACCATCCTTAGTTCTTTAAGTGGAGGTTAAGGGAAGGCGCGTCAAAAAGAGGTAATATCCATTACCGATCTTTTTCAATTTCTTTCTTCTTCAACTTCTTCTTATTTAGTTGTTTCATGATAAAGTAATAACATCAGTATTTCTTATATACTGATATGTTATTGTAAATTTGAAACAACTCTAATTAACCTTCTATCAATCCTACGGAAAAAGGAAATCACCGCGCGTGCGTACGTACGGAATACCGTCTCCACGCCGTGGTGTAATCTATTTTTCGTCACCACCTTAATTGGATGGGTATAATGGTGTAATGAGTAAATTTATATGATTATTATAAATTTTTATTGATATTGAAATAGTATACATACACTTCAACACAATTCCACGACCATGGGAACGATATCATCGCTCGTGCGAACGTACGGACTACCGTCTCCACGACGCGATGAGATTCATTCTCAATGACTAACCATTCATGAATGATTATAAAGTATATATAATAAGTAATAATGAAATATATTACCTAATAATGATACTGGATTTGTTTATATTTATATTTATGTCATCTACTTAATTCCATTCAATTCAATAAGGAAACGAAAACATCGTTCATGCGTACGTACGGACAACCGTCTCCAAGAACGGTGTATTTATTTCCATTTACTGATTTATTATATATATGTATATTCTGAATATATACATATAAATCATGTTTTATATTCTGGAATTAATTAATCATGATCTAAGTAATCATATGAATAATTGCAAGTTAAAAAACACGAACGACAAATGAGATGATTTTACCCAAAAGGCTACTTTAACATGAATTTACAAAAGAACGGGTAATATAAAGTCATAAGTGGACCATATATAATATAATAAAAATGAATATGATTCTGGAATAAGTCCATAACATGCCTTAAATCATTATACAGGAGGTTTGGACACTTACAAAGCTAGTCAGACCTAAGGTAAGGGAAATATCACAATCTCATTTTTATCCGAGATTGTTTATACTTTATTATTTACTGGGGTGTATTTTATCATCCAAATCCATGTTTCCTCAGTATTTAATATTATTTCCATCCACCTACAATTGTTCAAATCCAATTTTACCCTTCGGTGAGTTTTTAGTAAAAGATATGAAAGGAATCTTTTGTCGTTTTTCGTACGAGGTACTTTTCTACTTTTCCGACAAAAGTACGAGAAGAATGTTTTTTTAACTTATACGGCATGAATGGATTTTTAAAACATTATTTTCAAGAAGCTTACCTTACAAGTTTTCAAGTTTATTTTTAATCAACTTCTTTTGGTTATAATTTTATGACATGTTAAGAAATGAAAAGTGTTTTTGAAGTAGAAAGGACATTTTCCTCAAGAATGGAGTTCAAGTGTTTTATCAAAATTATTTTCCATCTAAGATAATAAAGGGTACTGTTTCTATCCCTATTATTACATGGATTTGATTATGTTGTGATGGAAATATTTTTTATGAATTCCTTTATCTTATATGAATTGTTTTATGATGTCATGATGTTTAAGAATCCCATTTTTATTACATGGGTTATGCTATGATGTATGGTTTATGATTTTGTGGCACACATAAGAATGGTATCATTATGAGATGGGTGGGGCCTATATCTCCCTCCAACGAATTCGGTAAAGATTTTATATCTCATGAGATAGACATGGCTGGAATGGTAGGTTATACCGGTTCAGTGAAACAGGACTGAAACGAGGGTGACTCAGTTCAGAAAGGGACTTTGTCCACTAAGATAGTCTTGGCAATGAGTATTGACTAACAAGAAATGATGATTATGTGTGTATTCCACAAAGTTTCATGTTTTAAGTTGTGATTATTGGGATTACATTTCACTTCTATGAATTATCCTATGTTATGATATTATGAGCTCTTTTGCAGGTTAAGATTTCCAAAAGCTATGTTCTTATGTATATGATGTGATTGATATTTCTTTTGTTTACCCTTACTGAGCATTTGAGCTCACCCTTTTATGTTTTATTTTCCCCAGGATATAAAGAAAGGTTTTAGATATAAAAAAAGGAATATCTTTATGAGAGATGTTGAAGATCTTTCACCAGGATTAGAAGATTATATTCCAAGTTTCCAAAGACACTAAACTATTATGATCCTTGTGTGTGTGTTTTTGTTATGTACTAAGTATTCTGAAAATGTATGGTAATGTCAATGTACGTCATGATTCGGGTCTCTATAGTTGGTATCAGAGGAAAGGTTTAGTCAACCTTTGGAAACTAAGATGCGAAAACGTTACTGAGATCCCTAGAGATATTTCTAAGGTATGTATAGGGATGTCCCCAAGGTTAAGTATACGTATAAGTTATAGTACTAGAATTACGCTAACGATCATAGAATTAAACCTAAGATGTTAGATATTGAAGGTACTCCCCCTTTATTATGTTGTTTTCTCTAGCATGATTTTTGCCTCTCACACTATTCTTTTTGGGTTTTAGACGATGGCTAGAACCCGAAGGAACCGTGTTGATCAATGCAATGGACAATGCAATGATTTTCCTCCTGAGCAAACAAATGTTATGGGAGATGGAGTGAAAAATCTTATTGCTATACTTACAAAAGATATGAATCATTCTGGACTTCCAAATTAGAAGATAAGGGAACAATATTCTATTGAGTCCTTCATGAGGCAACATCCACCTTCTATCAGTTGGTCTTCTCATCCACTTGTTGCTAAAAAATGGTTCAGTACTACTGAAAATATATTTTCAGTTCTTCAATGTTCGGAACATGATAAAGTCATCTTAGCAGTATATCATTTCGAAGATGAAGCTGATCAATGGTGGAATCTTATCAAGAATACGAGGCCAAGATATGAAATTGAGTCCATGGAATGGGATGAGTTCAAGAACTTTTTTTTCAGTTAGTACTTCCCTCGTATTCTTCGAACAAAGATGGAAAAGGAGTTTCTTGAGCTAAAGCAGAAGGATGATGAATCTGTTGGTATATACGAAGCAAATTTTACAAGACTTGCAAAGTATGCATCTGGCATTATCATCCAACCTGAAAGTAAAGTTGATCGATTTTTCAGTGGCTTAAAACCAAGTCTTCGGAGGGCATTAGCTATAAGAGACTTCAGTAGCTATGAAGAAATTGTGCGTTGTGCTATCAAGGTAGAAATGGAAGTTGGAGTTACATATCCATCTCATGGTTTTGACAAGAAACGAAAGATTGAGTTCAAGGAGAAATCTAAGAATAATGGTGAAAAGAAGATGAATGTTTCCTTATGCACAATGTGTGGAAAGAAGCATGGTGGAGATTGTCTTAAAGGGACTAGAAAATGTTTTAAGTGTGGAAAAGAAGGTCATCGAGTAGCTGAGTGTCGAAGTAATGGAAAAAGGGTTTCTAATGATGTGAATAAAGCAAACACTACAGAGAACTCACCACCAACACTTCAATGCTTCAAGTGCAAGGAAATGGGGCATTATGTTAATAAATGCCCTAATCCAAGGGTTAGTGATGATCAACATGAGCAGCCACTGAAGGCAAAGGACAAAGGGAAGTGACATGCGATCACTATTGGCGATGTTGAATATGACAACGATGTGGTGAAATGATTAAGTGTTTATGTAATGGGATTCCAAAATAATGTGGTATCATAAAGTATTGAAATATTTGTGTGTTGGTCTAATGTGGTATTCAAAGTGATTGAGATATTTTTTGGAAATAAGATGATATACGCATAATGAAGGGAAAACGAGAAAATGAAATGTTTAACAGTATTCATGAGCTCATGATTGATATAAGGACTAAGTGATATCATGGTTTGAGTATATAGAATTTTGAGGATTTTGGTATGTGGAAGGTGTTAACTTTTAAGTCCATTCATGTTTTCAAGAGAATACATGATTAAGGTCTTTGAATGTTTGGAATGTGACCAACAAAACATATCTTATGATATATGGGGATCAACGATGGTATTAAATCTCTGGTAATCGTTTTCACTATGTTATGAGAATGGAATGCAGTATTGTGGATAAGACTAAAGATTGGAATGGATTATGTTGGACATAAGTTAGTATTGTTTAAGGATAGAAGTTTTTTCGATATTATTGATGGGATGTTATAGTAATATAGTTTTAGAAAAAGGACAACCTGCAGGACGGGCGACATCTCATCGCGTCGGACAAGGCTGTGGGAATCGAACCCACAACCGAAGTGTGACTGGCCTTTATCATCTACCACTGGCCTACAGGAAGTCCCTGTTTAGTAGAAACTAGTTTTATTTTATTAAGCAGTACGATATATGAAGTATAAGTCCATTTTAGGAACCATATATGATTAATCTCACTATAGATGGACTTATGTATTTTTTGATAACTTTTCTAACCTTTTGTTTGAGACAGATGGAATGACCCATAATTCTATCACATGATCAATTAACACTTCATGAATAACAAATTCAACTTCATTTATTTAAGAGATGAAGTGGAAATTGTTCAAAGTACGAACTACAGTGTGATTGTACCAAAATAAAGTAAGTATTTATTCTAATTCAAATTCTTCAACTTTAGGGAAATGATCTTGAAAACCAAAAAATGTTCTCCTAGTGCCCCTATATCTGGTGAATTAGATGGTACCTTATATCATCACAAATCTCTGGATTTGTGATTACTGGCTTTTCCATAGCCATGTTCTCTACCACTCTCCAACAGAACATGATGGTTAGATTTCTCTTCCATATCCATATTTTCAACTATGTGGAAACCCAGTGGTTAGTTTATCTGGGTAACCGTTACGTTTCATAATTTTGTTTTTAAATATTGGTTTTGATATTCCTTTTTACGATGTGGGTTTCTATTAAAGAAACTTTTTAATAGTAAACCATTTATAACCCCGACGAATTTCGAGGGCGAAATTCATTTTAAGGGGGGTAGAATGTAACACCCCGAAATTTTATGAAAAATATTCTTTTTAATTTCATTAATGTCTTGTGTTGTACGCTACACCAAAAGAATATTTCACAACACGCATCCTTGACTTGCCTTCCATTACACGCAATCGCGACCTTCCTCGATAGTGTGTGTAGTACGCAATAACGAGTTTCATTAAACAACAATATGCTATTAAAATATTATTAAAACTAGCCGTTATGAATAGTAATAACCACTTTTTGAAATTTTATATTTTTTATTTATCAAAATGGAATTCATTTCTGGATTCGTAATATCGAAATTAGCTTAGGGTGAAATTTTGGTACTTTTCGGATAACATTCATTTTATGATGAATAGTGAAAATTACTAAATTTTAATTAAAAACAACTTTTTTAATCGAAATAATTAATAGTGATAAATTATTAATTTGAGTGGTTTTAAAGTATATCTAGAATATATTTTTACAATTCAATACAAAGTTGGTCATTGGATGTAATTTCACATTTACACCAGACATAAAAAAATGTTAATCTTTTGATAGTTATTATCTCTTAAAAACACGCTATTTGTTGTGATAGCGGAAATTAATTATAAAATTAATGAAAATTATATGTTGGTAATTTTTTAAAATAGAAATAATTTTTGAACTTGGAATATCAATTATAGCTTAGGGTGAAATTTTGGCATTTTTCTGAAAAAACTTTAATTTTTGATGAATAGTGAAACTACTAAGTGGTAGTTAAAAAAATTAATTTTCTCATAAATCTTAATTTTACCATTTCTGTGAATGGAATTTCAAAAATCCAAGAGACATGGTTGATGTTAGTAAGTAAAATGTGGTTCAATGAGATGAAAATAATTTCAGGTGAATATTAACTTTTTAATTTTATTTACCACGGTTAAAGGTAAATAGGGTAATTAAGGGTAAAAATGATATTAATATTACACTAAAACATGTCCTAATCCTATTGGACAGGTGTATCTCGACCAATAACAACCTTAAGTGTAAAATATTATCATTTAGGCCCACTTGGATTAGATTAGGACATTTATTGTTATTTAATTCAAAGAAGAGTTAAAAGAGTTAAAATGAAAGTTTATTTACTAAAACATTTTTAGTATAGGGTAATACATAATATAATTTCCATTATAAATATTAATTAGAAATATAAAAAGATATAATACATAATAGTATTTTATTTGTAATTTTTATACTTTAAATAATTTAATTTATTTATGACACAACGATGCTGCAGTAATTGCCTTTTTAAGAAAATATTAACATAATTGATGTTATAAATGCCCAAATAAATGTAATTTGAGACTTTTTATGACTTATACTAATTTTATAGCTTAATATGACATGTTATTGTTGATTTAAGTAACTTTTTTTGAACTTATAATTCTGTTAGAAATTTCATAAAAATCATGTACCAAATAGTGTCAAAATTGACATAAAATAGTTTTTAAAACAAGTATTATATTATTAATTGTTATTTAATTCCTAAAAATATAAGGTTTGTCCAAATGACTTAGATAAGGTTAGATATATTAATAATAAACATCTTGGGGTTCTTTTGGCTTCCTATAGTAAGTTTATTAACCATATAGTGTAAGATAACAAAAAGACACGGTAAAATTTAAATTATTTATCATAGAGTTAAATCTAATTGATAAGGTTATAATAATAACCTAAACTTGTCTAAATCCTATTGGATGAGAGGATTGAGACCCATCCCCACTTTATCTTCGAAATAAGTCCATTTGTAACCATTATAAGCCGAATTTTTCCATAATATAAAATAATATTTTGAGATTTTCCTAAGATGCCCCTCTCCTCCCTTATAAAAGGGAACCTCCTCCCTTTCCTCCTCACACCAATTTGGGCATTCAAGCTCGGCCAAACCCTGCCAAAATCTCTTCTCCACTTCCCTAGTATCATCCTAGAGGTCCTGGTCTTCTTCAAATACCATCCTTAGTTCTTTAAGTGGAGGTTATGGGAAGGCGCGTCAAAAAGAGGTAATATCCATTACCGATCTTTTTCAATTTCTTTCTTCTTCAACTTCTTCTTATTTAGTTGTTTCATGATAAATTAATAACATCAGTATTTCTTATATACTGATATGTTATTGTAAATTTGAAACAACTCTAATTAACCTTCTATCAATCCTACGGAAAAAGGAAATCACCGCGCGTGCGTACGTACGGAATACCGTCTCCACGCCGTGGTGTAATCTATTTTTCATCACCACCTTAATTGGATGGGTATAATGGTGTAATGAGTAAATTTATATGATTATTATAAATTTTTATTGATATTGAAATAGTATACATACACTTCAACACAATTCCATGACCATGGGAACGATATCATCGCTCGTGCGAACGTACGGACTACCGTCTCCACGACGCGATGAGATTCATTCTCAATGACTAACCATTCATGAATGATTATAAAGTATATATAATAAGTAATAATGAAATATATTACCTAATAATGATACTGGATTTGTTTATATTTATATTTATGTCATCTACTTAATTCCATTCAATTCAATAAGGAAACGAAAACATCGTTCATGCATACGTACGGACAACCGTCTCCAAGAACGGTGTATTTCTTTCCATTTACTGATTTATTATATATATGTATATTCTGAATATATACATATAAATCATGTTTTATATTCTGGAATTAATTAATCATGATCTAAGTAATCATATGAATAATTGCAAGTTAAAAAACACGAACG
Organism: Viscum album; assembly: GCA_963277665.1. Lineage (NCBI taxonomy): Eukaryota > Viridiplantae > Streptophyta > Magnoliopsida > Santalales > Viscaceae > Viscum > Viscum album. The sequence goes on from OY728160.1 coordinate 524,143,699, forward strand.
ACAAATGAGATGATTTTACCCAAAAGGCTACTTTAACATGAATTTACAAAAGAACGGGTAATATAAAGTCATAAGTGGACCATATATAATATAATAACAATGAATATGATTCTGGAATAAGTCCATAACATGCCTTAAATCATTATACAGGAGGTTTGGACACTTACAAAGCTAGTCAGACCTAAGGTAAGGGAAATATCACAATCTCATTTTTATCCGAGATTGTTTATACTTTATTATTTACTGGGGTGTATTTTATCATCCAAATCCATGTTTCCTCAGTATTTAATATTATTTCCATCCACCTACAATTGTTCAAATCCAATTTTACCCTTCGGTGAGTTTTTAGTAAAAGATATGAAAGGAATCTTTTGTCGTTTTTTGTACGAGGTACTTTTCTACTTTTCCGACAAAAGTATGAGAAGAATGTTTTTTTAACTTATACGGCATGAATGGATTTTTAAAACATTATTTTCAAGAAGCTTACCTTACAAGTTTTCAAGTTTATTTTTAATCAACTTCTTTTGGTTATAATTTTATGACATGTTAAGAAATGAAAAGTGTTTTTGAAGTAGAAAGGACATTTTCCTCAAGAATGGAGTTCAAGTGTTTTATCAAAATTATTTTCCATCTAAGATAATAAAGGGTACTGTTTCTATCCCTATTATTACATGGATTTGATTATGTTGTGATGGAAATATTTTTTATGAATTCCTTTATCTTATATGAATTGTTTTATGATGTCATGATGTTTAAGAATCCCATTTTTATTACATGGGTTATGCTATGATGTATGGTTTATGATTTTGTGGCACACATAAGAATGGTATCATTATGAGATGGGTGGGGCCTATATCTCCCTCCAACGAATTCGGTAAAGATTTTATATCTCATGAGATAGACATGGCTGGAATGGTAGGTTATACCGGTTCAGTGAAACAGGACTGAAACGAGGGTGACTCAGTTCAGAAAGGGACTTTGTCCACTAAGATAGTCTTGGCAATGAGTATTGACTAACAAGAAATGATGATTATGTGTGTATTCCACAAAGTTTCATGTTTTAAGTTGTGATTATTGGGATTACATTTCACTTCTATGAATTATCCTATGTTATGATATTATGAGCTCTTTTGCAGGTTAAGATTTCCAAAAGCTATGTTCTTATGTATATGATGTGATTGATATTTCTTTTGTTTACCCTTACTGAGCATTTGAGCTCACCCTTATATGTTTTATTTTCCCCAGGATATAAAGAAAGGTTTTAGATATAAAAAAAGGAATATCTTTATGAGAGATGTTGAAGATCTTTCACCAGGATTAGAAGATTATATTCCAAGTTTCCAAAGACACTAAACTATTATGATCCTTGTGTGTGTGTTTTTGTTATGTACTAAGTATTCTGAAAATGTATGGTAATGTCAATGTACGTCATGATTCGGGTCTCTATAGTTGGTATCAGAGGAAGGGTTTAGTCAACCTTTGGAAACTAGGATGCGAAAACGTTACTGAGATCCCTAGAGATATTTCTAAGGTATGTATAGGGATGTCCCCAAGGTTAAGTATACGTATAAGTTATAGTACTAGAATTACGCTAACGATCATAGAATTAAACCTAAGATGTTAGATATTGAAGGTACTCCCCCTTTATTATGTTGTTTTCTCTAGCATGATTTTTGCCTCTCACACTATTCTTTTTGGGTTTTAGACGATGGCTAGAACCCGAAGGAACCGTGTTGATCAATGCAATGGACAATGCAATGATTTTCCTCCTGAGCAAACAAATGTTATGGGAGATGGAGTGAAAAATCTTATTGCTATACTTACAAAAGATATGAATCATTCTGGACTTCCAAATTAGAAGATAAGGGAACAATATTCTATTGAGTCCTTCATGAGGCAACATCCACCTTCTATCAGTTGGTCTTCTCATCCACTTGTTGCTAAAAAATGGTTCAGTACTACTGAAAATATATTTTCAGTTCTTCAATGTTCTGAACATGATAAAGTCATCTTAGCAGTATATCATTTCGAAGATGAAGCTGATCAATGGTGGAATCTTATCAAGAATACGAGGCCAAGATATGAAATTGAGTCCATGGAAAGGGATGAGTTCAAGAACTTTTTTTTAGTAAGTACTTCCCTCGTATTCTTCGAACAAAGATGGAAAAGGAGTTTCTTGAGCTAAAGCAGAAGGATGATGAATCTGTTGGTATATACGAAGCAAATTTTACAAGACTTGCAAAGTATGCATCTGGCATTATCATCCAACCTGAAAGTAAAGTTGATCGATTTTTCAGTGGCTTAAAACCAAGTCTTCGGAGGGCATTAGCTATAAGAGACTTCAGTAGCTATGAAGAAATTGTGCGTTGTGCTATCAAGGTAGAAATGGAAGTTGGAGTTACATATCCATCTCATGGTTTTGACAAGAAACGAAAGATTGAGTTCAAGGAGAAATCTAAGAATAATGGTGAAAAGAAGATGAATGTTTCCTTATGCACAATGTGTGGAAAGAAGCATGGTGGAGATTGTCTTAAAGGGACTAGAAAATGTTTTAAGTGTGGAAAAGAAGGTCATCGAGTAGCTGAGTGTCGAAGTAATGGAAAAAGTGTTTCTAATGATGTGAATAAAGAAAACACTACAGAGAACTCACCACCAACACTTCAATGCTTCAAGTGCAAGGAAATGGGGCATTATGTTAATAAATGCCCTAATCCAAGGGTTAGTGATGATCAACATGAGCAGCCACTGAAGGCAAAGGACAAAGGGAAGTGACATGCGATCACTATTGGCGATGTTGAATATGACAACGATGTGGTGAAATGATTAAGTGTTCATGTAATGGGATTCCAAAATAATGTGGTATCATAAAGTATTGAAATATTTGTGTGTTGGTCTAATGTGGTATTCAAAGTGATTGAGATATTTTTTGGAAATAAGATGATATACGCATAATGAAGGGAAAACGAGCAAATGAAATGTTTAACAGTATTCATGAGCTCATGATTGATATAAGGACTAAGTGCTATCATGGTTTGAGTATATAGAATTTTGAGGATTTTAGTATGTGGAAGGTGTTAACTTTTAAGTCCATTCATGTTTTCAAGAGAATACATGATTAAGGTCTTTGAATGTTTGGAATGTGACCAACAAAACATATCTTATGATATATGGGGATCAACGATGGTATTAAATCTCTGGTAATCGTTTTCACTATGTTATGAGAACGGACTGCAGTATTGTGGATAAGACTAAAGATTGGAATGGATTATGTTGGACATAAGTTAGTATTGTTTAAGGATAGAAGTTTTTTCGATATTATTGATGGAATGTTATAGTAATATAGTTTTAGAAAAAGGACAACCTGCAGGACGGGTGACATCTCATCGCGTCGGACAAGGCTGTGGGAATCGAACCCACAACCGAAGTGTGACTGGCCTTTATCATCTACCACTGGCCTACAGGAAGTCCCTGTTTAGTAGAAACTAGTTTTATTTTATTAAGAAGTACGATATATGAATTATAAGTCCATTTTAGGAACCATATATGATTAATCTCACTATAGATGGACTTATGTATTTTTTGATAACTTTTCTAACCTTTTGTTTGAGACAGATGGAATGACCCATCATTCTATCACATGATCAATTAACACTTCATGAATAACAAATTCAACTTCATTTATTTAAGAGATGAAGTGGAAATTGTTCAAAGTACGAACTACAGTGTGATTGTACCAAAATAAAGTAAGTATTTATTCTAATTCAAATTCTTCAACTTTAGGGAAATGATCTTGAAAACCAAAAAATGTTCTCCTAGTGCCCCTATATCTGGTGAATTAGATGGTACCTTATATCATCACAAATCTCTGGATTTGTGATTACTGGCTTTTCCATAGCCATGTTCTCTACCACTCTCCAACAGAACATGATGGTTAGATTTCTCTTCCATATCCATATTTTCAACTATGTGGAAACCCAGTGGTTAGTTTATCTGGGTAACCGTTACGTTTCATACTTTTGTTTTTAAATATTGGTTTTGATATTCCTTTTTACGATGTGGGTTTCTATTAAAGAAACTTTTTAATAGTAAACCATTTATAACCCCGACGAATTTCGAGGGCGAAATTCATTTTAAGGGGGGTAGAATGTAACACCCCGAAATTTTATGAAAATTATTCTTTTTAATTTCATTAATGTCTTGTGTTGTACGCTACACCAAAAGAATATTTCACAACACGCATCCTTGACTTGCCTTCCATTACACGCAATCGCGACCTTCCTCGATAGTGTGTGTAGTACGCAATAACGAGTTTCATTAAACAACAATATGCTATTAAAATATTATTAAAACTAGCCGTTATGAATAGTAATAACCACTTTTTGAAATTTTATATTTTTTATTTATCAAAATGGAATTCATTTCTGGATTCGTAATATCGAAATTAGCTTAGGGTGAAATTTTGGTACTTTTCGAATAACATTCATTTTCTGATGAATAGTGAAAATTACTAAATTTTAATTAAAAACAACTTTTTTAATCGAAATAATTAATAGTGATAAATTATTAATTTGAGTGGTTTTAAAGTATATCTATAATATATTTTTACAATTCAATACAAAGTTGGTCGTTGGATGCAATTTCACATTTACACCAGACATAAAAAAATGTTAATCTTTTGATTGTTATTATCTCTTAAAAACACGCTATTTGTTGTGACAGCGGAAATTAATTATAAAATTAATGAAAATTATATGTTGGGAATTTTTTAAAATAGAAATAATTTTTGAACTTGGAATATCAATTATAGCTTAGGGTGAAATTTTGGCATTTTTCTGAAAAAAACTTCAATTTTTGATGAATAGTGAAACTACTAAGTGGTTGTTAAAAAAATTAATTTTTTCATAAATCTTAATTTTACCGTTTCTGTGAATGGAATTTCAAAAATCCGAGAGACACGGTTGATGTTAGTAAGTAAAATGTGGTTCAATGAGATGAAAATAATTTCTGGTGAATAGTAACGTTTTACTTTTATTTACCACGGTTAAAGGTAAATAGGGTAATTATGGGTAAAAATGATATTAATATTGCACTAACACATGTCCTAATCCTATTCGACAAGTGTATCTCGAACAAAAACAACCTTAAGTGTAAAATATTATCATTTAGGCCCACTTTGATTAGATTAGGACATTTATTGTTATTTAATTCAAAGAAGAGTTAAAAGAGTAAAAATCAAAGTTTATTTACTAAAACATTTTTAATATAGGGTAATACATAATATAATTTCGACTATAAATATTCATTAGAAAGATAAAAATATTTACTACATAATGGTATTTTATTTTTAATTTTTATACTTTAAATAATTTAATTTCATTATGACACAACGATGCTGCAGTAATTACCTTTTTAAGAAAATATTAACATAATTGATGTTATAAATGCCAAAATAAATATAATTTGAGACTTTTTATGACATACACTAATTTTCTAGCATAATATGACATGTCATTGTTTATTTAAGTAACTTGGTTCGAACTTATAATTCTGTTAGAAATTTCATAAAAATCATGTACCAAATAGTGTCAAAATTGACATAAATTAGTTTTTAAAACAAATATTATATTATTAATTGTTATTGAATTCATAAAAATATAAGGTTCGGCGAAATGACTTAGATAAGGATATATATATTAATAATAAACAACTTGGGGTTCGTTTGGATTCGTATAGTAATTTTATTAACCATATAGTGTAAGAAAACAAAAAGACACGGTAAAAGTTAAATTATTTAACTTAGAGTTAAATCTAATTGATAAGGTTAAAATAATAACCTAAACTTGTCTAAATACTATTTTATGAGAGTATTTAGACCCATACCCACTTTATCTTCGAAATAAGACCATTTGGAACCATTATAATCCAAATTTGTCCTTAATATAAAATAATATTTTGAGATTTCCCTAAGATGTCCCTCTCCTCCGTTATAAAAGGGCACCTCCTCCCTTTCCTCCTCACACCAATTTGAGCATTCAAGCTCGGCCAACCCCTGCCAAAATCTCTTCTCCACTTCCCTAGTATCATCCTAGAGGTCCTGGTCTTCTTCAAATACCATCCTTAGTTCTTTAAGTGGAGGTTAAGTGAAGGCGCGTCAAAAAGAGGTAATATTCATTACCGGTCTTTTTCAATTTCTTTCTTCTTCAACTTCATCTTCTTTAGTTGTTTCATGATAAAGTAATAACATATGTATTTCCTATATACTGATATTTTATTATAAATATGAAACAACTCTAATTAACCTTCTATCCATCCTACGGAAAAAGGAAATCACCGCGCGTGCGTACGTACGGAATATCGTCTCCACGTCGTGGTGTAATCTATTTTCCGTCACCACCTTAATTGGATGGGTATAACAGTGTAATGAGTAACTATATATGATTATTATAAATTGATATTGATATTGAAATAGTATACATACACTTCAACACAATTCCACGACCATGGGAACGATATCATCGCTCGTGCGTACGTACGGACTACTGTCTCCACTACGTGATGAGATTCATTCTCAATGACTAACCATTCATGAATGATTATAAAGTATATATAATAAGTAATAATGAAATATATTACCTAATAATGATACTGGATTTATTTATATTTATATGTAAGTCGTCTACTTAATTCCATTCAATTCAATAAGGAAACGAAAACATCGTTCATGCGTACGTACGGACTACCGTCTCCATGAACCGTGTATTTCTTTACATTTAATGATTTACTATATATATGTATATTCTGAATATATAAATATAAATCATGTTTTATATTCTGGAATTAGGTAATCATGATCTAAGTAATCATATGAATAATTGAAAGTTAAAAAACACGAACGAAAAATGAGACGATTCTACCCAAAACGCTACTTTAACATGAATTTACAAAAGAACGGGTAATATAAAGTCATAAGTTGACCATATATGATATAATAACAATGAATATGATTATTTAATAAGTCAATAACATGATTTAAATCATTATAAAGTAGGTTTGGACACTTACAAAGCAAGTCGGACCTAAAGTAAGGGAAATACCACAATCTCATTTTTATCCGAGATTGTTTATACTTTAGTATTTACTAGGGTGTATTTATCATCCAAATCCTTGTTTCCCCAGTATGTAATGTTATTTCCATCCAACTACAATTGTTTAAATCCAATTTTACCCTTCGGTGACTTTTTAGTAAAAGATATGAATGGAATCTTTTGTCGTTTTTCGTACGAGGTACTTTTCGACTTTTCCGACAAAAGTACGAGAAGAATGATTTTTTAACTTATACGGCATGAATGGATTTTTAAAACATTATTTCCAAGAAGATTCCTTTAAATGTTTTTAATTTTATTTTTAATCAACTTCTTTTAGTTATAATTTTATGACATGTTAAGAAATGAAAAGTGTTTTTGTAGTAGAAAGGATATTTTCCTCAAGAATGGAGTTCAAGTGTTTTATCAAAATTATTTTCCAACTAAGATAATAAAGGGTTCTGTTTCTATCCCTATTATTACATGGATTTGATTATGTTGTGATGGAAATATTTTTTATTAATTCCTTTATCTTATATGAATTGTTTTATGATGTCATGATGTTTAAGAATCCCATTTTTATTACATGGGTTATGCTATGATGTATGGTTTATGATTTTGTGGCACACATAAGAATGGTATCATTATGTGATGGGTGGGACCTAAATCTCCCTCCAATGAATTGGGTAAAGATTTTATATCTCATGAGATAGACATGGCTGGAATGGTAGGTTATACCAGTTCAGTGAAACAGGACTGAAACGAGGGTGACTCGGTTCAGAAAGAGACTTTGTCCACTAAGATAGTCTTGGAAATGAGTCTTGACTAACAAGAAATGATGATTATGTTTGTATTCCACAAAGTTTCATGTTTTAAGTTGTGATTATTAGGATTACATTTCACTTCTATGATTTATCCCATGTTATGATATTATGAGATCTTTTGCAGGTTAGGATTTCCAAAAGCTATGTTCCTCTATATATGATGTGATTGATATTTATTTTGTTTACCCTTACTGAGCATTTGAGCTCACCCTTTTATGTTTTTTTTCCCCAGGATATAAAGAAAGGTTTTAGGTATAAAAAAAGAAGATCTTTATGGGAGTTGTTGAAGATCTTTCACCAGGATTAGAAGATTATATTCCGAGTTTCCAAAGACACTAAACTATTATGATCCTTGTGTGTGTGTTTTTGTTTTGTACTAAGTATTCCGCAAATGTAATGTAATGTCAATGTACGTCAAGATTCGGGTCTCTACACTCACTAACGTTTTCGCATCCTAGTTTCCAAAGGTTGACTAAACCTTTCCTCTGATACCAACTGTAGAGACCTGAAGCCTGACGTACATGGACATTACATTACTTTTGCGGAATACTTATTACATAACAAAAACACGAACACAAGGACCGTAATAGTTTAATGTATTTGGAAACTCGGAACATAATCATCTAATCATGGTGAAAGATCTTCAACATCTCCCATAAAGATCATCCATTTTTTTCTTACCTAAAACCTTTCTTTATATCCTGGGGAAAAGAAAACATAAAATGGTGAGCTCAAATGCTCAGTAAGGGTAAACAAAAGAAAAATCAATCACATCATATTCATAAGAACATAACATTTTGGAAATCATAACCTACAAAAGAGATCATAATATCATAACATGGGATAAATCATAGTACTAAAATGAATTCCCAATAATCATAACATAAAACATGAAACTTTGTGGCATACACACATAATCATAGAGAATCATATCTTTTTAATCAAGACTCATTTCCAAGACTATCTTAGTGGCCAAAGACCATTTCTGAACCGAGTCACCCTCATTTCAGTCCTATTTCACTGAACCGGTATGACCTACCGTTCCAGCCATGTCTATCTCATGAGATATAAAATCTTTATCCAATGCATTGGAGGGAGATATAGGTCCCACCCATCTCATAATGATACCATTCTTATGTGTGCCACAGAATCATAAATCATACATCATTGCATAACCCATGTAATAAAAATGGGATTCTTAAACAACATGACGTCATAAGACAATTCATATAAGATAAAGCAATTCATAAAAATAATTCCATCACAACATAATAAAATCAATGTAATAATAGGGATAGAAACAGAACCCTATATTATCATAGATGGAAAATAATTTTTATAAAACACTTGAACTTCATTCTTGATGAAAGTATCCTTTCTACTTCAAAAACATTTTCCTTTCTTAACATGTCATACAATTCTAAACTAAAAGAAGTTGATTAAAAATAAACTTGAAAACTTGTAAATGAATATTCTTGGAAATAATGTTTTAAAAATCCATTCATGCCGTATAAGTTAAAAGAAACATTCTTCGTACTTTTGTTGGAAAAGTCAAAAAGTACCTCGTACGAAAAACGACAAAAGATTCCTTTCATATCCTTTACTAAAAACTCACCGAAGGGTAAAATTGGATATAAACTATTTTAGAATGATATACGTATTTCATATTGAGGAAACATGGATGTGGATGAAAAAATACACCCCAGTAAATACCAAAGTATAAACAATCTCGGATAAAAATGAGATTGTGATATTTCCCTTACCTTAGGTCTGTTTTGCTTCGTAAGTGTCCGAACCTCATGTATAATGATTTAAATAATGTTATTGACTTATTCCAGAATCATACTCATTGTTATGATATCATATATGGTTTACTTATGACTTTATATTACCCGTTCATTTGTAAATTCCATGTTAAAGAGCGTTTGGGTAAAATTGTTTCATTTGTCGTCCGTGTTTTGACTTGTAATTATTCATATGATTACTTAGATCATGATTACATAATTCCATAATATAAAACATTATTTATATATAATATATATTCATAATATACATATATATAATAAATCATTAAATGGAAAGAAATACAACGTTCATGGAGACGGTAGGCCGTACGTACGCATGGACGCTGTTTTCGTTTCCTTATTGAGTTGAATGGAATTAAGTAGATGACATACATATATATACACATAAATACAGTAGCTTTATAATGTCATATATTTCATTATTATTTCTTATATATACTTTATAATCATTCTTAAATGGTTAACATGGAAAATCAATCTCATCGCGTCGTGGAGACGGTAGTCCGTACGTACGCACGAGCGATGATATCGTTCCCATGGTCGTGGAATTGTGTTCAAGTGTATGGATACAATTTAAGTATCAATATAAATTTATAATAATCATATATAGTTACTCATTACACCATTATACCCATCCAATTAAGGTGGTGGCGGAAAATAGATTACACCAGGGCGTGGAGACGGTATTCTGTACGTACGCACACGCGGTGATTTCCTTTTTCTGTAGGATGGATAGAAGGTTAATTATAGTTGTTTCATATTTATAATAACATATCAGTATATAAGAAATACTGATGTTATTAATTTATCATGAAACAACTAAAGAATAAGAAGTTGAAGAAGAATGAAATTGAAAAAGATCAGTAATGGACATTACCTCTTTTTGACGCGCCTTCGCTTAACCTCCACTTAAAGAACTAAGGATGGTCTTTGAAGAATACCAGGACCTCTAGGATGATACTAGGGAAGTGGAGAAGAGATTTTGGTAGGGTTTGGGCAAGATTTAATGCTCAAATTGGTGTGAGGAGGAGAGGGAGGAGGTGCCCTTTTATAAGGGAGGAGAGGGGCACCTTAGGAAAATCTCAAAATATTATTTTATATTAAGGTTAAATTCGGTTTATAATGGTTCCAAAGGGTCTTATTTCGAAACTAATGTTGGTATGGGTCGCAATACTCTCATAAAATTGGATTTATACAAGTTTAGGTCATTATTTTAACCTTATCAATTAGATTTAACTCTAAGTTAAATAATTTAACTTTTACCGTGTCTTTTTGTTTTCTTACACTATATGGTTAATAAACTAACTATATCAAGCCAAAATAACCCCAAGTTGTTTAGTATTAATATATATAACCTTATCTAAGTCATTTGGCCGATCCTTAGATTTTTTGGAATAAAATAACAAGTAATAATATAATATTTGTTTTAAAAACTAATTTATGTCAATTTTGACACAATTTGGTACATGATTTTTATGAAATTCATAATAGAATGATAAGTTCGAACCAGGTTACATAAATCAACAATAACATGTCATATTAACCTAGAAAATTAGTTTAAGTCATAAAAAGTCTCAAAGTACATTTATTTGTGCATTTATAACATCAATTATGTCAATATTTCATTAATAAGACAATTACTGCATCATCTTTGTGTCATAATAAATGATAATTATTTAATCCCTAAAAATTATAAATAAATTACTATGTTGTAGATAATTGTATTAGATTTCTGGAGACTATTCATTTTTGAAGTTTCATGAAGTTTTTCACTAAATTAAAATTATTATACTTATAAGATTTAAGAAAGTGACATGTTGTCACATTCTTTGGTTTTAATAATAATTAAATTATTTTCATGGAAATAAGTCCATTAAATGAATCTAATCCGACCCGTAAATGATATGGGTCGACCTTTAGTCATACAATAGGATTTTGACATGTGTTAGTTTAATTTTATAATATTATATTTACCCTTAATTACCCAATTTACCTTTAACTAAGGTAAATAAAATTTACCGTAGTTACTATTCATAATTCCCAAAAATAAAAAGTAGCTTATTAACATAATTTGGATCCACTGATTCCAAATATGGAATCCATTTTTCCAAATTCAATACACAAAAGTTGCAGAAATTAAATTAAAATTAATCCCGTTGTCGAAAGACAACGGGTTTTTCTTTAAAACATTGCAAAAGATGGAATTGATTTAACCTACGAATTCAAGGTAAAATCAATGCTAATGACATACATTATATTAAATGGTAAAAATAAATTATATTTATACTTTAAAACCATTCAATATTATAATTTAACCACATAAGATATTACGATGAAAAAAGTTGTTTTTAATTAAAATATAGCATGTTTTTACTATTCATTAAAATATGAAAGTCATCAGAATAAAAGGAAAAATTTATCCAAAGAAAATTTTTATTTCATGATTCCAAAGAATAATTTTATTTTGTCAAATGGAAATTATAAACATGTCAGAAACTAGATATAAAGTGGTTACGCCATCAAAAGGCGTGAAAATTGCATTTTTTGAAAAATACTTATTTTACCAGAAAAATTTATTTTGTTCTTATACCATGTTCTAGAAATGTGTAAGACGAATAATAATGTTATAAGATTCAAAATTTAGTTAATACTATTCATAACGGCTAGTTCATAATAATATTATAATAATATATCGTTGTTTAGTAAAACCCGGTATTGCGTACAACACACGCTATCGAAGAAGGTCGTGATTGCGTATAATGCAAGCCAATTCAGGGTTGCGTGTTGTGCAAGAATCCTTCGTTGTTTCATATATCATAATCCAATAATATTTCATTTATACTTTGAATATATATATATATATACTCAATGTTGCGAAGAATAACTATTATCAAAATTGTGTGTAACACGATCCAGGAATAGTGTTGCGTATACTGCAAGCTAATACGGTGTTGCGTATACCGTAAGGTAATCTTGGTGTAGCATACACCACAAGACGTTAATGAAATTAAAAGAATATTTTTCATAAAATCTCGGGGTGTTACAAAATGTCTTGAAAAAAATATGATATGTCTATTATCGAATCCCAAATCATAGAATTCAACAAACATCTAAATCCAATCAGTATAAGTCTTTCCATTATAACCTGAAAATCATGACTTTTTAATCCAGTAATATAACCATTCTTAACACATCTGCCCCAATTGGAAGCATAGCCATCTAGAAGTCTCAAATCTGCAATCCACTGGAAAAATAATAAGCTACTCTCTTTGGACATTGTGTAAGCTTCTTTTTGCTTCATTAAACTCTGTGATATGACATTTTCAAATAATTCAAGTTCTTGTCGCATGTAAATTTGGGCATGATCTAATCGTACCTTTACAGAATATTTAGTCTTACCTGTTGTATCAAAAACTGTATGAAATAAATTACCAAAATAGTTCTTCTCAATATGCATAACATCCAATATGTGGCGGACCAACAAATCAGACCAATACGGAGGATCCCAAATACGCTCCATTTTTTCCAATTATGTTTTACCCAAAGCCATGAATGTTTTGTTGGTTTACTATTAGTCCAAATTTGATGGGGGTAATGAAAATTCAACTAATTTTAACTCTGTACCTGAGATCATATTTGGAGATTCATCCCTTTCAATTGTACCTTTTCAAAAATGAGATTTGTTCCTCCGAAAATTATGATAGGTTGGAAGAAATATATAGTGACAATAAAATTAGAAAAGTTTTTTTCTATTGATCAGCATAAAGGCTTTGTTTTCATTCATACAGTAAGGACGTGATTTTGGACCATGTGTACTCCAACCAGATAACATTCCATATATCGGAAAGTCGCTAATCGTCTACATTAATGCAGCTTTTAATATGAAATTTTTTTTCACAGCAACATCATATGTATTAACACCATCACTCCACAATGCATTTAACTCATCAATCAATGGTTTCAAATAAACGACAATATTCTTTTTCAGATGTCCTGGGATTAATAGAGTAAAAATGACATAAGGATCCTTCATCAACATCCATAGAGGCAAATTGTACGGAGTTATAAAGATAGGCCAACATGAATACTCACTACCATAAGAACCAAACGGACAAGAACCATCAGTAGAAAGACCCAATCATACGTTTCAGGCTTCTATAGAAAAAGACAGATATAGACGGTAAAAATGTTTCCATGAATCACCATCAGATGGATAATTCTAGATTTTATTAGTTGAAATCAAGGTATTGTGCCATGACATCATTGACGTTGTGTTTTGAGACATAAATAAATGTTGAAACCTTGGTGTAAGGGGGAAATATCTAAATGTTTTTACTATAATCGATCTAGAAATCCCTAGTTGAGCTTTTTTATACCTCGATTGTCCATATGTGGGACAAATATCCAATGACTCATTTTCGCCAGAATATAAGATGCAATAATTTGTACATGCATGAATATTCTGATAACTAAGGCCCAAATTAAGATTCACCGTCTTGCTCTCATAGTAATTAGTAGGAAACACATTTCCTTCACATAACAGTGTTTTATCCAAAGAAAATTTCTGATCAAAATAGTTGTTTGACATTGAATTATCTAATTAAATAGCCATAAATTTTGCAACAGCTTCTATTTTTCTTATCTTGCAACCAGAATATAATGAATCCTCGGAAGACCTCAACCACTCATAAAATTAGGATGGTACCAACTCAGGAGTTAAATCAATATCATGGTGAGTTTCAGTTTGTTGCACAGATGGACCTGCAACATAATGTACTAAATTTTTAAATCGTTATGGATCCGGAATCAAGTTATTAGGATCTTCTCTAGAACTTCATTCACCGTGTTGATACCAAAAAACATAATCTGGTTTAAAACCAAACCGCAAGAGATGTCCTCCAACCTTGTCAAATGTTCCAAACGTTCTCAGAGAACATTTTTTACAAGGACACTTAATTGTGCCTTCTGAAACATATTCCGGTTTTGATGATGCAAATCCTAAGAAAGCTTCAACACCCTTAATATATATAGGATTTAAACCAGAACCATTTGGATTTCTGTATTGATTTATCCAAGCACGGTCATCTAATAATGACTGATGTCGACTTCCTTATTCCATATTTTTCTACATAAAATATAAAATCATCACTGTTTTTTAATAGTTTGAAACTATAAAAACACTTTCAGAAAAAAAAGATAAATAATTACAACGACATAATAATTATCATTAATTAAGGGCGACACAATTTCCATTGGATTGATGGCTACTCCTTTATCCGAAAGCTCATTTAATTTCATATTTCTCACACTTATTATTGCTAAATATTGCTAATTATTCCTAATTATTCCTAATTATTACAATTTATTACAATTTATTACAATTTGTTACAATTTGTTACTAATTATTACAATTTATTACTAATTATTACTATTTATTACTATTTATTTCTAATTTAGAAATACATAGGAAAAGGAAAACTACTTTAATAATGAAAGGAAATTTGGTAATCATCGTAGTGGAGATGATTACAAATTTTTCCTTCATTATCCAAGCAGATTCCGTTTAATAATTATTAGTAATAAAAAACGTAAATTATCAATATTTAAGAAAAAAATATTAATATTATTAAAATAATAATAAAAATTATAAAATATTAAAATTATCAATATTCACAATAGACTTTTTTCTATTCTTAACAATTTAAAATCTCAAAGGGTCGTCAATTGTCAAGTCATGTGCCAAAAAACGTTTGTGTCAATCATGTCCGATGTAAACTCTATAATTGTACTTGCATGGTTGATCACCTTTCAAGTAGTGTTGCAATAGGGAGACCAAAGTAATGATATACTCGTCTCTAAGAATCATCTCACAAGACACTTTATATAGATCATTCCTCCTTAAAAATTTAAGGAGATATCCTTATTTTTCCCATTAATTTTCACGGAAGAATGGTCTATATAAAGGTTCATGTGAGATAATTCTTATAGATAAGAAAGGTATGACTTGGTTTGTCCAATTGCAACACTACTTCTGAGGTGATCAACCATGCAAGGACAATTATATAGTTTACATTGTACATGGATGACACAAACTTTTTATTGCGCATGACTTGAGAATTGGCGAACCTTTGAGATTTGAACATGTTAAGAATAGAGAAAATCTTGTTGCGAATATTGATAATTTTAATATTTTTTATATATTTATTATTTTAATAATATTAATATGGTTTTTTCTTAAATATTGAAAATATATTTTTTATTGCTAATTATTGCTAATTATTGCTAATTATTGCTAATTATTGCAAATTATTGCTAATTATTCCTAATTATTCCTAATTATTCCTAATTATTCCTAATTATAGCTAATTATTCCTAATTATAGCTATTTATTCCTCATTATAGCTAACTATAGCTAATTATAGCTAATTTTTCCTAATTATAGCTAATTATTACTAATTATTCATAATTATTACTAATTATTCCTTATTGTTACTAATTATTCCTCATTATTACAAATTATTCCTCATTATTACTAATTATTCCTAATTATTCCTAATTATATCTATTGATTCCTAATTATATCTATTTATTCCTAATTATATCTACTGATTCCTAATTATATCTATTGATTCCTAATATTATCTAGTGATTCCTAATTTTATCTATTTATTGTCAATTATATCTATTTGTTGCTAATTATATCTATTTATTGCTAATTATATCTATTTGTTGCTAATTATATATATTTATTGCTAATTATATCTATTTATTTCTAATTATATCTATTTATTGCTAATTATATCTATTTCTTGCTAATTATATCTATTTCTTGCTAATTATAACTATTTATTCCTAATTATATTAAATTAATGTTAATTATAACTAATTATTTATAATTATAACTAACTATATCAACTTCTTAGTAAAACTAAATATAAATAAAAATCAATTGAAATCAAATTAAATTAGAACTAATAAACAACAATTAAAATTAACATAAAAAAATAAAATAAATGTAGAAAAATATAAATACCTTAAAATTTGATATTCTGAAGATATTTATGCCCTCTGATTGCTCACATATAAAAATTTTCAACTAAAAAAATTCTCTTTGAAACTGAAAAATGAAGAGAGAGAGAGAGAGAGAGCAAGATCTGAATGATTTGTGAAAAAAATGGATGGGGCTATATATAGATTAGATTAGTTGCGATGATAATATTTGGGACGAACTTCCCGTCGCAAATGGTGGTATTTGCGATGGGGCCCGTCACAAATACCCTCGCCCGCATTAGTTAAAGTCGGCGGTTAAAAGTTTATTTGCCACACGATCTGTTGCAAATAGTACCTGCCGACATCCTTTTTGCGACAAGACAACATCTCGTCGCGAAAAGGTATTGACCACCGCTGGGAATTTGTGACTGGGCCTGTCGCAAATTCCCCTGCGCGGTTGGTCGTGCAATCCACACGTTTTGGCGTGCAAGCCGTGTGTTTTGGCGCGCAAGATGCGCCAAACTATTTGTGATGGGAGATATCTCCCCATCGCAAATAATATTCGCCCAGTTTGGCATGCAACTCATGCCAAACTATTTGCGACGGGAGATGAATTCTTGTCACAGATAATTGGTTATTTGCGACGGGCTACTTTACCCGTCGCAAATAGCTTCCTGGACGGGTTATTTGTGACGGGAAGAAATCCCGTCGCAAATAACCCGTCACAAATACATATTTTTTCCATAGTGTTAATGACCATATATGGGAATTATTGGATCATAATATTTTGTAAGGGTCTTATGTTTAACCATTTATATAAGGACCCAGTCTTAGAATTTATGGAGCATAGGACCATTTACTAATTTAGGTTCTACAGAATTTTATACAAACTTACAAATTACCAAAGTTGAAATAAAATAAAATAAAACTAACAAAAACACGACGTGCACTTACTTATTATGCAAAGTGAACCCCTTAAAAAAACTCCATGGAATTGGTGAAAAATAGTTAAAACATGGGGTGAGAAATAAATATGCCCAATAAGAGGTTTTAAAACCTTTGATAAATCCTTTCAGAAATATTATTTTGAAAATTCTATCTAGGAAATAAAATTGGATATATATATATATATATCCTTTGGAAACATCATTTAGAATTTATTACACCTTTAAAATTGTAATATAATGCTTTGAAAATTAATTACGCTCAAAACAACATTAATCATATTCCACTATTTTTCTTAAAATAGTATGCAAGCTTCTAAAAAACACTATTCTGGGCCACTTTAATCATTTTAGGTTGTTAGGACCTACCCACATAGAAAAGGATGGGTTCACTCCCCATTTCCCTTCCATATTTACAACGGGTAAGCGCCTAGTTTTCTGAATGCATTTTAAGCTTGTTTTACATTTATATATGCATATTTTCACTAGTGTTTTCAATTTTGGAAACATGTGGCTACTTTAAAATGCACATTCGTGATTATATATAAACTACATGAACCTCAATATCATCACTTACAAGTTTGATCACAACCAAATGTTTACCCACAATGGCTTTTCATGGAATACGCAGGTATTTAATCCTTTTTCCATGAAATTTATTTTCAAAAATTGATTGTAACAATTTATTATAAAATTCTAAAAGGTAATTTGTAAAATAAAATACTTTCAATGATATACTTGTACTTGTTATTTTTGGAATTAAATCTTAAAATTGAAACCATGAGTATATTATAATGTGATGAGTGTCGATGATGTCCATATTAGAATGGACTTGTGTATATTTAGATGTGATTACCATAATGTTAATATATCGCAATGACATGTTATGCACACTTTTTAAGAAACAAGATGATAAAAATTATAACATGTTAATAAAATTATAAACATAACTATAACCATTACAACCTTGATCAAATTTAAAATAAGTCCTTACACAAATTATTAATATTAATTTTAGCCCATATCCATACATGATTTGTTTACATTATCAAATCATGCACTAATATGTCAATATATATACATATATATATATATATGATTTATTTGAATTGTATATTATATACACATGTATATATTTATTATACCTATTACAATGCTTTAATGAAATTAGTAATTAATTCTCAAAAAAACTTATTTATATTAATTTATGATGAACTTAAAACGACATACTTATATTTATATACATTTATATATATCATGAATTTAAATTGTAAATATACAAATTTTTGAATCACTGGTGTATAAAAAATAGATTTGAGATAAAAATAACAAATCAAAATTAATATTCTCAAATTGAAGGTTTTAAAATAAAGGTAATCACTTTAAATAAATTTTAACACAAAACTAAATATTTAATCCCTTACTAAATAAGTTTATCCAAAAAAATTAATTCCCTTTTGAAAACATAAATCAAACTTATAAATAATTTTTTACAATTAAGATATAAACACTAAATTTAATATCTATACCATCTCCCTTAATAAAATTCATCAATGTTTGAAAACCTCAAGGCATTCTAATTTTGTATTGAAGAAACCCATAAATAAACATGCAGGAAGTAAATTTCCTTTACTAAAAATGGAGAACCCAAAAATAAAAAACACTACTGCCAACGATTGCTTGAAATTGAAGGGAGTGGAAGGTGTCCTTCAACATGAAGAAGAATATCGAAATAGAAATAAGAAAGAGGGATGATTTTAGCTTGGAAAGAGTCTTCCTCACACAGTGGAAGTTGGGTTATCAATGCATAAAACACATATATAAATATGTGCCACTAAAAAAATATTAACAATGAAACTTTCAAAACAATGGTGATTAAAAAAAGGAAACAGATCCAATATGAGATTTGTATTATACCCAAAAATATAAGAGACCAATGAATTCAATGATGTTCTGATTATAATATCCAAAGAAACATGCAAACATATATGATAATCGGACCCCAAAAAATAGTAACTGACAAAAGTAACACAGTAAGATGAATTAATAAACCATAATCAGAAGAAGGGTAATGAAAATAGTCGAGGAAAAACAATATTCAGAAACAAAATGTACACAGAAAATTGGAAATGCAATGTGGGGATGATATTTATTTGGAGATTGAAATAAAATTCTGGAAAAAACACCAAACCGGAAACCTACTGAACTATATCTAGAAAAAAATGTGAGGTTGAAACCCTATTCATGTTTGACCACCAACAATGGTAACCACCTTTAATACTGTTTCTAGTTTCACTATGTTCGAACTGCCATCATGAAACTTCTCCCATGGATATCTTTGCTCTGCTTAATCTGCCATCCCTGAGACCTGCAGCTTCACTGCTCGACTTCGACACCATCGGTCGACTCAAAAACCATACAGAACCTCACTACACGAACGTGACGCCCTGAACACCTTAGTTTGACCTCTCCCATACCCAGCCTTGTCACGACCAAGAAAACACTGACTAGCCCTATTCACATTTTCCCTTTTTATTTTATTTTATTATTGTTACATCATTATGATCATTTATTTAATTCCCTTAATATATTTAATTTATATAAAGATAATATATGTATTATAATATCTTAGAATTCCAATATTAAATCCAAACTAATTTTATATAAATATTATCATACTATTAATATTATAACTTTAATTTTAACATTTAAAAAACTATTAATCTAAACTTGTTTTATAATTTAAAACTAACTATTATGAAATATTTATTTAAACTAAATTTTTATAATTCATATGTTTTGAAAGTAATAGTTTTATAAAGATAATTTATTCATATGGTATAATTATAATCTCATATAAATATATTTTTAAAATAAAAAAATATTAAAAAAATTATTATATTTGAATATTAATTATTTAGATAAATCTTTAATAATTTCTATTATTTATACACATAACATATAACTCACTTATTTCATTATTTTAATATATCAAAATAATTATAAGACATTTTTGAAATATAGAATCTTTAAAATTTAGAAATTATTTATCTAAAATATTTTATTAAATAATCTTTTCAAAAAAGTAATTAAATTAATATACCTATTTTCAAATATTCATTTCCATAAAATAAATTTGAAAACCATAAATAATATTGATAATTATCTCATAAAAATTAAATTTATTAAAACACTTAATTCCAATTATTATATATATATTGGTTTATAGAAAATAATCTTAAAAAATATTTTTTTAGTTTTTAATTATAATTGAATATATTTAATTAAATATATTTTTATTAAAAAAATGATTATTATTTCTGGGTTGTTACATTATTCTCCCCTCAAAATAATTGCATCATCATAATTTGTTTTTCGAAAAAAACAATTCTGAATTTACGTCTTCAGAATTAAGAAAATTTGGACCGCTAGACTTCTAGACACTACCGCTTAGATAAAAACATCCAATCTCCAAATTTTTCTAGACCGTTCATATAATACGAATTATAATGAACCGACCATAAAAATTACATAGGAAAGGATATTTTACCGGTCTAGGTTCTGGAGTATTATATATAAACATACAAATGATCAAAGTTCCAACAAAATAAAATAAAACAAACAAAAACATGGTGTACGCTACCTTCGTAAGGGAAGAGAATGCCTTAGGAAAACTATGATGGATCATTGAAAAATATTTAAAATAATGGGTAAACATTAAATATGGCTAAAAATAAGTTTTAAAACCTTCAATCAAACCTTTTTAAAATATAATTTTTAAAATTATATCTAGAAAATAAAATTCGATATATATATATATATCCTTTGGAAACATTTTTTTTATTTTATTACACCTTAAAAATAGTAATTTAAACCTTTGATAATTAATTATTCTCAAAAATACTTTAACCATATTCTAGTATTTTTTTAAAATTATTACACAAGTTCTGAAAACAAAACACTATTCTGGGCCACTTGAATCGTTGAAGGCAATTTGGGCCTACCCACTTAGCGGAGCATGGGATTACACCCCATTTCACTTACATATTTACAACGGTCAAGTGTCAGGTTTTATGAGAACATTATAATCTTAATTTACATATATAAATATATATATATATAAACACACACACATATTTTCACTAGATTTTTCAAATTTGGAAACATATCACTTCTTTAAAATGCACTTTCATGATTAGATATAAAAAACATGAACTTCCCTTGCATCACATACATGTTTTATCACAACAATAACATCTACCACAAAGGCTATGCATTGTATACACAAGTATTTAATCCCTTTTCTGTGAAATATATTATCCACAATTGATTGTAAAAAGTTACTATAAAACTGTATTGAAAACATTTAAAATAAAATACTTTAAATGATATAAATGTACTTTTTATTTTTGGAATTGAATATTAAAATTGAAACCATGAGTTTATTATAATGTGACCAGTGTCTATGATATGCATAATCAAATGGCCATTTGTAAATGCAGATAGAGACACCTTAATGTTAATATATCACAATAACATGTTATGCTCACTTTTTATGAAACAAGATGATAAAAATTTTAACATGTTAATAAAATTTTATATATATCTATAAACATTCCATCCTTGAGAAAATTTTAAATAAGGTCATGTACAGATCCTTGATTTTAATTTTTTCCCATATCCTAACATGATTTGTTTTCATTATCAAATCATGTACTAATATATCGATACATGTAAATATACATGTATATATATAATATTTGAATTTTATATTATGTATACATATATATATCTATTACTTCCATTACATTGCTTCAAAGAAATTAGTAATTAATACTTAATATACATATATATATATATATTCATGATTTATGAACATAGAATCACCTACTTATATTTATATACTTATATATGTATCATGAATTAAAATTGTAAATATATAAATTTGGGAATCACATGGGTATAAATCATGGATTTCACATGAATATAACTAATCAAAATTATAAATTCATGAATTGGTGGTTTTAAAATAATGGTAATCACTTTAAATAAATTTTAGTACAAAAATAAATATTGAATCCCTTAATAAATAAGTTTAACCAAAAACAATTAATTCCCTTACCCAAACTGAAATCATACATTTAAAAAATTATTTATAATTGAGTTATGAACACTAATGTTAATATATATACCATATCCCTTGTTAAATTTAATCAATGATTCAAAATCGCAAGGCATGGGGATTTTTTCTTGAAAAAAACCCATTAGTAAACAAGGTGGAAGTAAATTTCTTTTACATAAAAAGAATAACCCAAATAAAAAAACAAATCTACCAATGTTTTTTTGAAACGTAAGAGATAAAAAAGGGTATTCATGCCTCAAGAATATTCTCAATCCAGAGATAAGAAATTGGGATGAATTTAGCATGGGAAGATTCTTCCTCGTATGGAGAAATTTTGGTTCTTTAATGGATAAAAAACTTATATAAATATGTGCCACTAAAATAAGGTTTCCAAAGAATCTTGAAGAAAAAAAGTGATTAAAAAAATAAAATAGATAATGTATGAGATTTGGTTCATACCCTAAAATATAATAGGCCAAAGAATTCAATCATGTTCGGATTATAATTTCAAAAAGAGATGCACACACATATATCACAATAACACCCAATAATCAATAAGTGACAAAAGGACCACGGTAAGATGAAATAAAATTACTTAATTAGAAGAGAGAAAGTGAAAACAGTGGATGAAAAACAAGATGCAGAAACCAAATGTTGTTGGAAGAAGGGAATGCAATGCATGTATTGGATATAATTTGATATTGAAAAACATTTCTCAAAAACACCAAATAATAAATCTACCACACTAGATCTAGAAAAAAAGTGAAGTGGAAACCCTATATACATTTGACTACCAATTCCGACAACCTCCTTCATCATCATAGGATGTTTCGCCTGGTTCGAACTGTTGTACTGACACTTTACCCTTGGAGAGCATTGATCGGCATGATCTTCCATCCCCCAGACCCACAGTTTCAATGCTCGGCTTCAACACTTTTGGTAGATGTGAAACCCTTGCAGTGCCACTCAACACAAACCTGATGCCATTAACACCTTATGTCGACCCATCCACTACTGATCTTGGTCTCAACCAGGAAAACACGGTCCACCCCTGTTCACATTTTTCCATTTTATTTTATTTTTTTAATTGTTATACATTAGGATTGTATTTAAATTCCATTAATATATTTAATTTATATAATGATAATATAGGTACTATCATATCTTATAAATCCAATATTAAAACCAAACTAATTTTACATAATGATTATCCAAATATTAATATTATAATTTTTTATAACATTTACCAAAATATTAATCTAAACATGTTTTATAATTTGAAACGAACTATTATAATATATTTATCTAAACTAAATTTTCATAATTCATAAATTTTTAAATCAATAGTTTTATAAAGATAATTTATTCATATGTAATAATTATAATCTCATGTACATATATATTAAAAATCAAAACATATAAAAAAATTATTGTATTTGTACATTAATTATTTTGATAAAATTTTAATAATTTCTATTAATTAGACTCGTAACTTATAACTACCATTTTTAGTTATTTTAATATATCAAAATAATAATAAGACATTTATGAAATATATTATCTTTCATATTTTGGAATTATTTATCTAAATTATTTTATTGAATAATATTTTGAAAAAAGTAATTAAATTAATATATATATTTTCCAAAATTTGTTTCAATAAAATAAATTTTAAATCTATAAATAATATATATAATTAACTCATAATAATCAAATTATTTAGAACACTTATTTCTAATTATTATATATATATAATGTTTTTATAGAAAATACTCTTAAAAAATAATTTGTGATGTTAATTATAATTGAATCTAATTAATAAAATATATTTTTATTAAAATAATGTTTACAATTTCAGTTATATTATAATTTATGAAATTTTTTATGGTTAACTTTTGATGAGGTTATGAAAATTAATTTATTTCTTCACCGTATGAAGAATTATCTATATTGGATAACATGTAGTAAAAAATATATAATAATTACTATATATTTAATGAATGAATTATCAATATATTATGGTTATTTGGATTAGTTAATATTGAATTTAGTGTTTCATATATAAAATTAATAATTTTTGGGTACTCATTTCCTGGAGTAATCAATTAATTGGATTAAATTGTTCTTATGAAAAAAAAATATATCATGTAAATATATTTCTTTATATTATTTGAGGGTAAAAGGATTCAAAAAATATATAAATAGGATATTGAACTAAAAATGGTGTCTTATTATCACCATTTTTATGATATTAATGACCTTTCTCACACCTCTTTGGTTTATATCTTTGTGGATGTTAACTTCTTCCTGACCATGTTCATTATCACTCTCCATTAGTATGTAGGTGTTACTTTTCTCTTCTCTATCCATGTTTTCAATTATAACATATTTAATCCTATTTTAAAACATAGTATGTCTTATTGCAAATGAAATTTTTGGTTCCATTTCTCACTTATTAAGAAGATTTTTTATTATCATATTTTACGAAGTGTGATTTTCTATAATAGTATTTCCAAATGCCAAATCCATTATTACTAAAACCATATTTAAATTGTGAGGACATGATTTATTTACGGTGTGTAGAATGTAACACCCCCAAATTTTAAATTAAAAATAGTATTTTTTTTTATAGTGTATATAGCATAAAGCACCGATCTTAAAAAACCCATCAAATATATTTCATCGATTTTAATCTCTTCGATGGATTGCGGGACACACAACACTGATTCTGAATGAATCATAATATAGTATATCGTTCTAACCTAACCATTAAATTTATATTTAATAATATTACTAAAAAAATTATGAAAATTTTGGTTATCTATTTTTTAAAAATAAAATAAGAATTGTTTAAAAGAAAAAAACATTCCGAAAAAACTATATTTTTTCTACTATAAGGTTTGTAATGGTTTGCAAAAATAATTTAAGAATAAATTTCACCATAGTTATAAAATTTTATTTAAAAAATAAAAACAAAATTAAATCTATATATCAAAATTAACTTAGGTGGAATTTTTGGGATTCTTCCGAATTTTTTCATTTTTTGATAAATAGAAAAAAAATACGGAATTTTAATTAAATCTTGCCTTTTAATTTAAATTATTTATAAAATTAAATTATTTTTTGAATTATTTTTAATGAAAAATTAGTTAATTTATGTACCTATAAATCTAATTTGGGTCATTTAAAACATTTTCATATTTAATTTTGAAATAAAAACATTGTAATCCTTTGAACATTTTCTATTTAAAAACCCTCTTTCTCGTCAAGTTTGCAGGTTTAATTTTCAATTAAAATTTTCACCTAATGTGAATGAAATATTTAAAATTTTATTAAATATTTATAATCACCCTAATTAATATTATCTTAAAAGGCCATGTTAATTGTTTACCAAATGAATCATGATTAAATTAAAAATTATTTACCGTGGTTAAGGTACAAATTGATTTACTATTAGTAAAACAAAAAAGATAATGGTTAAAATGAAAAAAAAATTATAATAAATCTATTTCAAAGAAATATTTATACCCTATATGAATAATTCTCTATAATAAATAATTCTAGACATTTTTGTATATGAAAAATGTTGGTAAACCATTTTCTTCTCAAAACATACAAGTGTGTCACACACCTCACTTATAAAAAGACACCCCCTTTCCTATATTCCTCACAACATAATAAACCATTGTTTCATAATAGACATTCCAAAATAAAATCCACACTCTCATCCTAGAATACATAATTTGGGTGGAAATCCTACCACAGAAGGATTATGTTTCAAACCCAAAGAGGTTACATGAAGAAGAGGTAACATTATCCAAGAAGAATTTCAGTTTTATATCTTCCTCCACCTCAATAAATTAATATTAAAACATAATTATATAATAAAATTATTATATTTCATATAATTATAATTTTTAATGTTAGGAAAATAAATTAAAACTATTCCCACTTCCATTAAATGAGTTATGAAAACATAATTCATGTGTACGGTTAAATATCGCCTCACGAACTGATGTCATTCCTTTTTCCATCAAAACCTCTCATATTTTTGTATGACGATGTATATAAAGTATATATATTATATTTATAAAATAATTATACATGTGGTGTAATTATATCATATATACATGTCACACCCTGACTTCGCACATCGGTAATGATTTTAATTTTTACATTTATCTAATAATTTTGTATGACCTAATTATTTTTTTGAGGTGAATGCCACAACCTACTTGAGTTTTTTGCATTTTGATTATAAATGAGTGTTTTATCTTGGAAGTTTCTGATAAATGGGCAAAGAATGGGTGAAACTACATGGCTTCATCAGATGTTCGTGCGAACTACTCGGTGCGTCGGTAATCAATTAATTAACTAGTTGAATAATACTTTATGCGCAAAATAAAATATGAAAAATGATTAATTAATTTAAGAGTTGTTTTAATATTATTATTATTACTATTATTATTAGGGACTATTCTTATTATAATTATTATTTCAGTTAATATTTTAATTCGTTATAAAATATTAAAATATTATTTAGGTTATAAAATTTTCTACATGTCACTTTTATCGTTGTTACTATTATTATTAATTTTGCTAAGATTTCAATGAGGCAATAATTATTTTTAATTTATTGTTAAAATATAATTTTAAATCAAGTTTTTTACACTAATATTACCATTATTATAATGAATAACTATATTCTAAATTATTTTAGAGTTTTATTTTATCCCTATTTTTATTTCATTTTTAGTTTTATGTGTCTTTTTTTATCTCCTACTCTCTCCCTCTTCTCTCCCTCTCTCTTTCCCTCCCTTCTCCCCACGCGGATCCCCTTGCCCCTGGAAACCCTAGTGCACTGCTGGACTTCCCCATACTCCATCCTCTTCTTCTTCAAATCGCACTCCCTCACCTGGATCGGTGTTGCCCTGCCTCTTTCCAGCTAGCCTCACTCCGCCTTTCCACCTTTCACCGGACCCTGTCCTCCTTGCAACCTCACACTGCCATCGCCAGCCGTAATGACACCACCCTTGCTTGTGAAACCAAGCTGCACCGTACCCTTACCTGGCCGCACAACACTCCTCACCGGACAGTTGTGGAAACCTCTTCCTTTCTGCCCAGATACCCTCACCCCCCTTGCTTTCCTCTCCTTCGGCGAACTGAGTCAGAGCACCTCTTCTCGTCCAGCAAGCAGCACATACTGCCCCGGTCCCTTCCTCATTCGGCCTCACACCGCCCTGCACCCTCTCTCTCATAGCACTCCCCTTAGCTGCTTTCCACCTACCCTTCTCGACCATATTTTCTCATGCGGCTCACTTCCAGCACCACTTCGTCTTGCTCGGCCAGCTTTCTGCACCCCTGCCACAGGTGAATTTTACATCGTTTGGTCATTTTATCCTTTTGGTAGGTTTTCGATTTAGCGTTTCACATGTATTTTTGTTCGGTTGTGATGTTTTTGGTTCGACGTCTTCATTTTAGGGTTCAATTTAAATTTTTTGTAGTGTGTTTGGCGAGTAAATTAAGTTTTGCACCAATTTTTGGGGTTTTTGACACCAAAGGTAGGGGTTTCATGTATTATCCTTATTTAATGATTTATTTTTCTTGTTAAATTAATTTATCATGGTCTTTGATTGAATTGTTTGATGCGAATTTGATTTTAAGGGAGTTTAATATGTATTTGATCCATTTTGTAGAATTTTTATATAGAGTTGAGTGCATTCATGATTAAAATACATGTTTAGTTGTTTATTAGTGTTTTATTATGTTACACAAGGGCTTCAAATTCTATTTTATCAGGTTAATGGTGTGTTTTTTTCTTTAAAAGATGTTTTTGATTGGGTGTTTGTGTTCAAAGTCTTGTGAAACCACTTGGGGTTGTTTTATAAAAATTTTAGGTGGTTTTTTAAATCTTATAAAGTGTGTGAAACATATTTGGATGTTGTTTTGGTGTGTGTATACTTCCAAAATTGGGTTTCAGTATTTTATTGGTGTATAACCTTAGTGTGTCATTTTGAAACGTTTTATAGATCATTTAAGTGTTTAATTGCTTTATTAAATTATATGTGTAGTGCGTTGGGCCTCGCTTCGATGGTTTTGAGTCGTAGGTATTGTGGGATCCTACATGTACGTGCATAGGGAAATCCACATATATATATATATATAATCCCTCATTGAACATATTTTCTCATGTCACGGGGAATATGTGAAATGAAGCTTGGGGTGTGTGTATATATATATATATATGCATGTGCATATATGCACTAAGCATCTGTTCGAATGGTCATCGACAAATAGTGACATGTTTGAGGTAGGTCCCCCACTACACTCGCCTTTAAATTCAGAATTTTTTAATTGCTTGATATTTTATTAATTTTAATAAATGGTAAATAATAAATGATAATTAATTTTTAAATGATTACTTTGTGTGAAAATAGTCATTTATTTTATACACAACAATTGAAAAATTTTCTTGATGAATGGACACCCAGTACTGAAAGAATATATGTTTGGTCTTTAAACATTTTTCATGGAATTTCAAATGAATTTCTGGTTTATTGATAAATTATTTCTTTTGAAGTGTGAACAAATGTTTTGGTTCTCCTGAGAAATGAGAATTTTCTTTAAAATTGGTGAAGGTCTATTTGGTACTTTCATAAAATAAATTATTTTGGAAATATCACTTTGGGGTGACTCAGGGGTGATCTTTGGTGTACGTTTAATGAATGAGTTGTGTGTGACTATTGTGCTACTTGATTGACTTTTTTTACTCACTCCTTTCCTTTTTATTATATGTGTTGAAATGGGAACCTGGCATAGTAATTGAATCTTCTAAGAACGATTTATGCACTACTTTAGATTACGCACTGGCTAGTGGCCCTTAGTACGGGTTATACTCTGCTAAGGGATTGGGCCCCTCAGTTAGGCCATGTAGGGAAACACTGAGTGTTAGATAGTTATGACTTCATCTAGAGTAGGCATGCTTTCAGGATGGGTCACATGTATGGTACGTTCTGGATTGTTCACGAGATCCTAGGATCTAACCATGTTTTCTTTAGTGTTTATTTTTATGTGGCGGATTATTGAGAGATGTAGTTTGGTTATTTTCCCCTATGTGCCACTTCTTTTCCATTTCCCATAGTGTGTCTTGTGTGTTGTGTGTGTTTTTCCATTTTACTAACAAACCAAAATTTGAATTTCTAAATTGTTTGTAGAAATGTTTTGAAATGCAATGCACATGTTCCTTTCAAACATTAAACTTGTTTTTAAATTAAAAAGGGAAATGTATTGTTACTTCTCTTAGAAATGGAAGTGTATGTGTGGAAACCCATATTTTTATAATTTAGTTCACACCTGGAATTCGTAAATTTCATTATTTAAATGTAGTACATTGAGAATAGTTAGTTGGGTACGCGTACTGAGTTTTAATACTCACGCCTATAGTGTTTTCCTATTTTTAGTTTTGTTGCAGGTTTGACTTGATATTTCTCATCTTGGGCGAGAGTTGGTGGTGGACTGGTGAGAGGCTCTCAGAGTTGCACAGAGTTTTGGTCGTGGTCAGGTTATTTTTCTATTATTGGTTGTTCTTCCTTTTTCATGTCATTTATTTGCCTTGCATTATTCTACTTTTTCCGATGCTTTATTTATTTTTACTAGGAGAAATCATTCCCAATTGTATTCTAGGGATTCCTTGGTGCTTGTCGCCAACCCGGGAGGATCAGGAACGCCTCGCGGGCCATGTCATGGACTGGCTCGGGTGACTGTTTCAGGGTCTACTTTGCTTTTTTTGTGACAATACCTTTTTTACTAACCATTCCATAGAGGATACGATAATATCCCTCGTTTATAAGGCGGACTACCTCCTCCTTAATTGATGTCATTCATCTTTAACCAAATCATCATATGGAATGTGATATGGATAAATTTAATGAATATATATGATCTACATGAAATATTAATTATATTAATTACATTTTTATCATTCTAAAAATATACTGAATATTTTTCATTTTTTACTTTTTCACTCACAGAAAGATGATAACATTTTTTGTTTACGAATGGACTACCACCTTCATGAAGCTATGTGACTCTATATTAATTACCCAAACACATGTATGATTTGTATAAGAATATTTATAGAAATAATATGATATTATTATCAATCTTTAAAAGTAAAATATAACTTACCTCTTTTTCATAATGAACATTGAAAAGCGGAAATTGTACTCATGAATATGTATGACCTACCATCTCCATGATCATAGCATACATCATTTATCAAGAAAAATATATAAGGTCACACCCTATGCATGGTTTTCAATTAATTTTATTTATTTATATATCATTGATCTTTTGGATGTTTTTGGTGTTTAGTGTGTGACAAAAGTCTTTTTGGTTTGGTGGTTTCAGTTTTCTTCTAGCCCTACGTGTGATTATTTTTAATGTTGTTGGATGAATGTTCCATGGTGGGTGAGTTTATGACAGCCATAGTGTCACAACATGGTGTTTAAATAATTCTAGGATCATTGGGTGGGATCTCCTAGTAATTTGGTTTCCATTTGAGACTTTTAGAAAACATATATGTCATAAGGTTTGAGAATAGTTTTCCCAAATCATAGAACTTAAATTTTAATGTTTTTTGAAAGTTTACAGTATCATTCCCATGTTTTTTGCATGGTTTGAAAAGTTGTGCAGCAAAACTGTGTGTTGCATTAAAAACTAGACAAATTTTAATTTAAAATAGGATTTAATTTATTTTACCTCCCATTTGAATCCTTATCTATTAGATATCGACCAGAGGATACCCCCCATCTTTCTCATTTTTTGAGAGATTTTTTGGGTGATTTATCAACAATGTATACTAATTCATCATGGTTCATCATCAAAACATTCACTTTCTGCTTCTCCTCTCTTACCCCTCTTGATTCTTTGGTTTCTCTTAGCAGGCTCTCACCTTGACCAAACCATCGAAGCTAGGTTTGATTTGTGGGTAATTTATCTCTGTTGTTAGGGTGTGTATATTGGCTCTTGTGGTGTATTCTTCTTTATTCTGATGTTTCATCGAATTCACACACCACTAAGGTAGGTGATTCTAGAAAATTCCATTATAGAACATTCTGTTAATTCCTGAGATTTCCTTTAAATATATAAATCTTTTATAATGTTTTTTTGTTTTAGTATAAAAAGTTTTAGTTTTTTCAAGTTGGAATGTTGGTGCTAAATTATTTTCCAAATTATTCTTAGATTATTCTAAGATTTAAATTCTAGAAAGGTGTTTTATAAAATGACAATTGAACTTATAAAGTGAAATTTGATGATTTGAGTGGTTTTTCATCCCTATTTATGTTTCATTAAACTGGTTGGATTGTGAGATAGTTATTATAACTGTAATTTGCTTATTTTATGTTATGAATATTATGTGTGACTTGTTTTTTTTATTTGAAATCAAGTGGTCCTTATTTAAAAAGGTGTCTTCAAAGTGATAGGAGGTTATATTGTGTTGAATTTTGGTTTCATAAATAAAATAGGTTTTATAACATGCAAAATTATTAGGTTTTTACGTCAATTATGGTGGAAAATTGTAAAGGTGGTGTGAAAAATGTTTTAAAATGGTTTTGGGTGTGTGTGTGAATTTGGATAAGGTTTTTTACATGTGAATGGTTATTTTTCATAATGTGTTCCTCCAAAATTATTACTTAATTTTCAAAGGGTGTGTTGGTTATTTCTGTGATATTATGTGTGGTTTCAAAGTTTTTTTAAAATCTTGGCCTATTTTTCATTTTGTGTATGTTTTGGGGAATAATTGGAATAAAGGCCTATTTGGATTTTCTCTTGTTGTTACATGATTTCACTTATCTTGGAAAGAGTTTTTTAATTTTAATATAAAGGCCAATTTTTAATTTTGGCATATTTTGTAAAATGATTTTCAAGTTCTGTGTTAGGAAATCCCATTTTTCATCTTAACTTGTTTTGGAAATTAATTTCAAATCTCAGGTAGTGTGAAGTCTTAGGTGGTAATTTAAAATGATTTGGCACATGTTTCGAAAACTAAAATTATGGGATGGCTCAATTGTCACTTATGAAGGAAATGGGTTTTCATGTGATTTTTGATGGTTGGTTTATATCTTGAGACCAATGGAACTTTGGATAGGACCCTCTCAATTGGATCATGAATGAGAACATTATTGGACCGCTTAAACATTTGATTAGATCCAATCTAGTGGATAATTAGTTAGAATGTTGTTTGTGTGGTTGATATACCACATTTCTCCTTGTGTTATTATTATTATTATCATCATCATCACTATTATGAGATTATAGGGTCTATTTTATATGGTTGAGTGATGGTTACATGTTAACCCTAATTAGACAGGATGGTACACCATGGTTGTTTAGAGGCGAGGTGGGATGTGACATTGGTGGGTGTATTTTAGATAAACTAGTTGGATATTGAAAATGGAGGTGAACCATACGTTAATAGTATAGTCTGATCTGATTTTGTCTAGGGATTTATCTAGGGATGTTCAGAAAATTCCCATGATTATCTAATTAAATGTTCTGGTTATTTTTTGCTACATTTTGGACATTATCTATGTAAATTTATCTCTCCTTGTGTGGTTTCCTTTATTTTTTACACATACCATGGTGATTAACTACCGTGGTTTTATATTTTTATTTTTTATTTGAAATGGGTTTTGTAAAGTGAAATTATTTTCAAAAAGAAGAGAAATGTGTGTTGTTTTAGAAAGTGATTTTATGGAACACTATGATTGGTTTCTTAAAATGGTTACAAGCTAGTTTTTGGAAGTTATCTTCAATCTTGTGTTTATAGACTATTTTTGGAAAGGAAACACATGTAATCTATGGTGATTACCTGTTCAGATTTTGTAAGCTCACACCCTACTTGTCCTATTCATTGTCGGTATACCCAATCATATTTGCAGGTTTAGGATTCCGGTTCGAGTTGGCTATTGGATTTAATTTTTCTTGTGGTTGGTGGTAACCAAGTGGCCATATGGATATAACGCTGGATTGGGTTGGATTTATTTTTGGTCTCCATTTTGTTTTCTAATGATGTTTTTTATTTTTATTAGTTTATATATTTGTGGAGATTTAGTTATTGTCAGATCTATTTAAAATATAGTATCCTTGTTGATCTTGGGTTTTTAGCCTAAAATCATTCCCAGTGTAATTATTTTGATTCCCAACACAAGTTTCCAGCCTTGGGGTTTGGGATCTCCCTTCGGTCCATGACACAGACAGGACTAAGTGTCGAGTTGGATGACATCCCTTGTTATTTCATGACAAAATGTTATCAGATCTTACCTTTATTGTTTAGGGAATTAGGCAGATCGAAGACTAGGATTCTCGAGACATGGGAGGTTGGTAAGGGGTCAATTCCTGATCACCACCACTCAAGGTGCTACCTGAGTCACTATGTATAGTTAAAGAATAAATTATTTTGTTCTAGTGTTTGGTTCTAGTGGATAAGAAATGAAAATGGAGATAAACTGGTGTTGTGCGGTGAGTTTTCATGGAGTAATGTCCCAGGTAGATCCCACGTGCACAATTCAATACACTCCAAGTTGTTGTTATTTTCTTAAGTAATGACCAACTAACTATGTCTCTAGGTAAAATATGGCCACTAGTTCTCTTCTTCAAATGTTTAGTGTGAATAATTTTTTTGTTTTAGTTTTGGTTATTGTGAGTGGACTTTAAAAATTAAAATGTTTTTTGGAAAAGTAGTTTTTCAAAAGTGAGAATAATTTTTTAACATGTGGTTTTAATTTTAAATGCAAAACATGGTATTTCAGTCAGATTTTAAATTTATTTTTTATAGTTGGGAAGGTTCCTTGGAATAATGTATTTTTTAAATTGGAATGAATTTGGCGGTTTTCAAAAGAGGATTCCAGTTTTTTTTTGCAATGTTTATCCTTGGAGCTTGTTGTTTTGTCTTCAGGTCATCCTTTTTGTGTTGTTTCAGGTTAGTTTTTATGATTTTTAATTTTTAATGTTGTTCAGAGTATGTTTCCTATAAAGGTACCCACGGTTTCTAATAGGTCTCATCATGTTTATGGTTTATCACGGTTGTTTTCAATCATTCTTGGTGATCATGGTCCATTAGAGGCTATATAATGGCTTGAGGAATTTAAGAGTGTCATCAAATTGTTGGTAAATCCTGATGTTTTTCGGGTTTGAGTTTCCTTGGAATTGTTTGAAGGTTGAGTTTTGGATCATTGGAACGTGATTTTTCCAACATATTTGCAAATTTGGATTACATGGGACCTGATTTAGTATTTTTTTTGTAACGTTTTATACCAGAGGAGGTGTAGATAATGAAAGTGTAAGAACTCAAGGGTATTCAACAAGGCCAGTGGAAAATATAAGCCTATATTGACCTCTTCAAGGGCCTAGTTTTCTTTTTCTCTATAGGTACCATCAAAAGATTTGCTAAAGGATTCTTTTTTCATTAGGGGTCCTTGTCTAGAGATAAAGGAGAGATCTCTATCCTCCAAGTACATTCATTACATTCAAAATATACTTATTGTAATATTATGAAGATGTGTCAGCATCTCTTGATTGAAGGTTTTTAGCTCCATACTACAGGGACTAAGATGCTTCAAGACATCATATATCTTACTTTAGGTTTCGAAGTGAATCCTTTCACACATTCAAGAACCTTCATGGGTGTAGGAATCTCCATTATGAATTTTTTATACAGTTTTTGAGTGAATACATTGGAAGTTCCTTATTGTGGTTCCCCTGGTTATTGTTTGTTCTCATCATTTTAAAATGATTTTCCATGTTTTTCTTTTGGGATCAGAATATTAGATCATTTTTAATCTTCAATATTAGGTTTGAGTTCCTTTTTATGTTTTCTTTTACCATTTTTGGGATGGTTTTATCTCTCACACGTGTTTATTTTGGATATGTTCATACTTGTTGAAAATGATGGATCATGGTCTTGTTCATTGTTTGTTTTATATATTATGTGGGTTTTCCCCTTGGTAGTGGAGGTTCATAGTATGTGTAGAAAGATACCATATTTTTTGTCCCATATTGGAATTTTTGGGAGTCTATGGTTAGAATTTTATAGGTTTTAGAGAAAAGTGTATGTTTTAGGCTTGGCATTAGGTAGAGTAATGTTATCACAAGATTAGGGAAAACATGCGGCTTCACCCAAGATACTGTGCGAATTGAGTTTGGTGCATGGGGATTGGAACATAGCATGTGCATGGAAAGGGAAATGACGTGGAAAGAATGTGGTATAGTTCTTGAATAAATAAGTGGAGTATTTATTAGTTGGTACATGATTTGGGAAACCATGTAGCCATCCCATATGGGGTTCCCCTCTTCTATAGTAGGCTGCACAATGTTGGCACACTCTTTGACAAACTGTGTAGGAAAACACTGTAAGTTTCCTAGGTTAATAAGAGTTATTAATTACACTTTCCCCATTGAAATTTTAACCCAAATTTTGTTTTCTTTTTATATCATGGGGATCCTGATTTTAGATGGGATTTCCCATGTTGGGGCGTTCTGAAGAAGTTACATGGTGTAAGTTAGGTTATTATGGTGGGGAAAATACTCTATTAATCTATTTTTGTTTTTCATGTTGTGTCTTATATTAGAGTTGTTTGGGTGTGACTTGTTATATGAAAGGTCACCCCAAGTTTTGTGGTTTTTTGGCTTCTTTTGAGTTCTTGATCATGTTCTATTTAATGTTTGGATGGGTGAATTTTTCAAGTAAGAGAGTTTTTGTGATGGGGAGAATTATCACACCACTACCATGGATTTAAATTATTTTTATTTATTTCCCAATGTTAGATATTTTTGTGTAGGTTCGTATTCAGTTTCCATTTTTGGTTTCGATTTTTTTCTAGCCCTATTTATGGTTATTGTAAATGGTATTGTGAGAAAGTGTCATGGTGGGGGGGGGGGGGGTTTGTGACACCTACGGTGTATCTACATAGCCTTTATAATATTCAATGATCATTGGGTGGGAAATCCAAGTACTAGGGTGTCATTATATGGTTTTGGAACAATATTTCTGGTCATGTGGTTTCTGCCCGATTTTCTCAAACCGTGAAAATAAAATCAGAAATCTTGTAAAATGTTTCAAATAGAATTTTCAGAGGTTGCGCACAATTTACAAAAAATGTGCAGAAAAACCATTCAGTGTATTAAAACCTAAAAAATTATTTTAAAAACCTGAATTAAGTAATTCCACCTCCCATTTTAATCACTATCTAGTGTCTATCGGCCAGAGGGTAATGCCCCCCATCATTATCATTCATTTTTTGAAAATTATTGGGTCATTTTTCACCAATATTTAGTTACTCTTCAGAGTTTCTTCATCAAAAAATTTTGTTTAATCTTCTCCTCTATTCACCCTCTTTATTTGTTTTTTATCTCATAGTGGTTTTTCACCATGTCTAAAACCTAGAATATATGGTTGAGGTGAATGTCATTTTTATTGTTTTTTATGGTGTGAAGATTGGATATTGGGGTGTATTATTCCTCCTTCAGAAGTTTCGTCGCTTTTTCACACCGTTGAGGTAGGGGTTTCAATCCATTTATTTTCTGTCACGTTCTGTTAATTCTTGAGCATTCCATTAACGTATTAAATCTACTATAATCTTTTTTTGTTGTGTTAGTACAAATATTGGTGTTTTCAGGATGGAAGGTTGGTGAAAATGATTTTTCAATGGTTTCTTCAAGTATGCCAAGATTTAAATTCATGTAAGTTGTTCGATAAAATATAAATTGAACATATAAATTTAAATTGGATGATTTGAGTGATTTGTTTTATTATCTATGTTATATTGATGTTTTTGGATCATGAGTTTGTTATTATAATTGTAATTTTGTGAATTTTATGTTGTGACACTTATGTGTGACTTGTTTTATTGATTTTAAAAAAATTTGTGCATCTCTAAAAATGTGTCATCAAAGTTATTGGATGTGATATTGACTTGAAATTTGGTTTTCTAAATATAATGGTTTTTAGGGCAAGCAAGATTATTTGGAGTGCACCTCAAGTGTGGTAGTAAGTTGTAAAGATGGTGTGAAACATGTTTTAAAACGGTTTTGGGTGTGCCTGTGAAATTATAGAGAGGGTATGTCATGTGAATGGTGGTTTTTTAAAATGTGTTACTAAAAAATGGTTACATTTTTTAAACTCTGCATTGGTTATTTAGTTCAAAGTAATTGAGGTTTAAATGTGTCCTTAAAATCTTGGATTATTTGTCATTTTGTGGTTCGTCTTGTGGGATTATTGGCATAAAGGATTTTTTGGATTTTCTTGTGTTGTTTTTTTTCACATGTCTTGGAAATAGTTGTGGATATGGAATATAAAGGATCGTTTGGAATCTTGGAATATTTTGGAAAATTATTTTCAGCAAATCTGATGATAAAACACAACTAGAATCTTGACATGTTTTGGAAAATTATTTGAAATCCTTTTTGGTTTGATGTCTTGGATGGTATTATAAATGTTTTGGGAATGTTTTTTAAAAAAATGAGATGATGGTACAACACAATTGGAACATTTGAATGAAATTTTTTGTCATGAGATTTCTGATGATTGGATATTATCATGATACCACTAGTTATTTGGAAGGGATCCCCTATAGTGGCTAGTGCATGAGAACATTATTATTCCACTGGAACATTGGATGATATCCTCTATAGTGGATCATGCACGAGAATATTGTTGGTATGGTTAATATACAACATTTTTCAAGTGTTATTATTATTATTATAATCATTGTCATGGGATTCATGTTTATCTTTTAGAGGGTTGGTTGACGGTTACTTGTTGACCCTGATTAGAAGGGTTCTTACACCTTGGATGTCTAGAGGCTAGGTTAGATGTTCCAATAGTGAGGCCAATTTAGAGAAACAAGTTAGTAATTGACTATGGAGTTTCACCATATTCCCATAGATGAGTATGATTTGAGTACATCCAAAAATCAATCTAGGGAGGTGTAGGAAATTCCCCTGATTATTTTTTTAAAGATGGTAGTGTTCTGGTCAAAGTCTAGAACACGAAATTTTATTCAAATAAGAAAGTAGTAAAAGAAAATTCCCATGATTATCTATTTACATGTTATTGTTATTTTCAGCACCATTTAGGATATTAGATATTTTAGTTTATGTCTTATTTTTTTGTTTCTTTAATTTTCTACACATCCCTCTTTTTATTATCTAGCATAGTTTTATATTTTATTCTTGTCTTTTAAATGGTTTGGGTAAAGTAAAAAAAAATTTAAAATCAAAAGTTGGGTTGCTTTCTTAAAAAAGAAATTTGTGGAAAGCTGAGTTTGGTTGTTTAAAATGGTTAAAATCCCATTTTTGAAATGTTTTTTAAACTAGTATTTATAGACTGTTTTAGGAAACGAAATGCAAGGAATATTTTGTGATTACCTACTATGTTTTTGTAAGCTCACACCCAAATTGTATCATTCAGTGTCATTATAACAGATTTATTTCTCCTATTAGGTATATGGTTCGAGTTGGCTCTTGTAGCAGGTGGGTCTTCTGGTTAGTTATGACCAAGAGGTCACCTGAATAACGTGTTATCTTGGGTTTTATTTAGTTTTGTGTTCTGTTTTTTTGTTCTATAATAGTTTTATTTGGACTATTTTATATATTTGTTTTGATTAAGTTATATTCATTTTTTTCACATTTATTTTTTCATTGATCCTAGGTTTTTGGTCTAAAATTGTTCCCATTGAGATTATTTTGATACAAATCACTAGTTGTTAGCGTGTAGGGATTGAGAACGCCCTTTAGTCCATGTCTCAAACTGAGTCGGGTGTCAAGTTGAATGAAATCGTGGCTCGGTTTGTGACAGTTAATGATTTTATTAAATGTATAATTTATGTATAAATATTATTATTATGTAAAGAATATTATTATAAAGATGATGGAACTCTATAATATGCACAAAAACATGGACAATCCTGAAAATGAATGAATGAGAAAACCAGGAAATTAACACCTCAAACAATAAAAATAATAAATGATTATTATCAAATGGGAGATAAGATGTTATAAAAGGATTATATGTGAAATTATAAATATTAATATGGTTCTAGAAAGTTTAATTACCTGATTAAAATCACTATGCAATTGGATAAATCATGTTTAACCAAATGTAATCTTCAGGTAATGGGTTTCATCTCAATTTACATTCCATTGAGACTTATTTGTTATTTTGAACCTATTCACTTTTATGTGGTGTATATAATTCCACTTTTATAGGTGATATCATGATTCATTCATACATCATGGTATTTTATGTTTCACTTTAATTCTTTTCATCCTAGAGGGGTTGACCATAAAATTACCAATTGGTAAAATTTATTGTATAATCTCACTTTCTTTTGCGATTATTAAATTTCTCTTGATACTGTCACTTTTTAGTAATAATTTTTTATTAGAAATTAAATTTTACATAAATATACATATTACATCATTATGGATAAGTTTATTTCCTAAACCATTGACCATTTTTACATATGGTGTTTACATTGAATGTAATTCGATCAACTGGGGGAAATTGATAAATCCATATCCTTTACGCAAATATTTATATTTGGTGTCAACGGATATTTTTCATGAATTATATAAATAATTAGATATATTATGAATGATTTTAAAAATATACTTGTGTGAGGATTGGATATTGATATCCCCTTGATGCATCCTTAGTCTCATGACACAAATCAGTTGTCCAAACTAGAAGATTTTTACCAATTAGTTTTAAATCAGTTGGCCAAACTAGATGAGTTTATAACCAATAGTTTTAAACTATAATGTGAAATTTAGTAATGGTAGAGACATCCGGTTCATAAGACATTAAATCCAATAATTAACCATATCATTCATTAATAATTTTGTTGTTGTTATTATCCATCATAATTTCAAAATGTTATTATCTATGAATGCATTTAATTCTTAGTTTATTGATTAAATGTCATGTATGTTCAGCTATTTACATTTCAATGTTTATTTTATATAATCATATCATGATAACACATTTATTTAAATGTAATTTACATTTATTTATTTACCTTCAAATGTTGAATATGTTTATTGATTCATGATATATTTTGTTATACTGAAACCTTATTAATCAATTGAATGTGAAATAATTTTTTTCATTTTCTATAGGATATGAAGAATAATTCCTGTAGTGAGTTTTAAAATATTTAGTTCACTTCATTTTGTTATGTATAATGTTTTATTTTTTATTACCAATGTAAAATGGGTTTTTATATGTATATGGTTCTATAAAATTTCTTAACAGATCGACCCTTCAATATTTGACCCTTTGTATCTACGTTAATGTAATAAAATAAGCACGATATATGGTATATTGGGATCATGGTCATTAAATTTTTTATGGTCTTCAAATTTAAAGAGAATGGAAAATAAGTTTTTATTCCTCACATGGATGTAGCATCGAAGGATGCAACAAAATTTCTCTCATTCGATAACAAATGGGGAACTATTCACTATATTGGGGTATGATTCCACCATTTTTTGATTCATAGTAATGTTGATGCTAGTTTATTTCATTATTTTAATTTATTTCCTCTATAATAATTCTATTATGATGGAAAATTAATCAATTAGTGGATAATATGAGGTTACTCCCAACACCTCAAGTTGATGAATTCGATTCTTAATTGAATTACTATTTCATTCTTTTTTATGGATTTATATGAATTATTTCGATGATTTGAAGATTTAGTTATTTATATATATTTTGAATTAATCATACCATTTTCAAAAGATCTCACAAATAGGACACATGGTACCTTGCTAATTTTTGTAATCATGAAAAGTATTTTGATCTAATGGTGATTGGAAATCACTAATCACCAGGATTTGGGATATTTACGGTTATAGTTTTTATCCCATCCCTCTTATTTAGATAGAACATCTAATCACATATAAAAAAATTGATGTTTCACATTATTAAATAGAGAACAATAGATTAGAATAATAGAATAATGTTTTAAAAACATTGTGAGAACATATCCAAGGTTAGGTCACTACTCTTTAAAATTATTTTAAAACCAACATAATAGAATCTAATCAAATTCAGTCATGGTTTTCAAACATTAATCCCACATAAAAACCCCAAATAATTCATTACTTCAGGATAAAATTTTATTATCAGGAGGCCCCACAATTGACCAATTATCAATAACATTATCCTTATATAGGTTTATTTTTGATTGAATTTTGTAATGATTACAACCTATATACTTTGATCTATATATTTAATCTATCACTTCTGAGGTAACTGGAGATATTTATTTTCTATAACATATCATGATCAGGGAATCTATAGTGATTTATCATGTCGAAACTTTTAAGGGAATGTGATATCAGATTTTAACTATTTTTTATAGTATCTTTATTATTTGATGATCATGATGAAATTGATTCATAGGCATATTTATCAAAATTAATCATAATTAAAATTATGTTTGATGAATAAATTGGGTGAAATTGGATATTTTTCACTTTATTTATTGTTGATTGAAATTGAAATTTTATTTTTTGGGGGTTATCTCACTACATGAGATAACAATAATGTGTATTACTATGATTTCTCCACCATGTACACTTGTGCATTGTTCACCTTGTATCAACATAGATTAGATGATGAAAAATATGGATGATCGTGGAGACTATAGGTAGAAAGTATTTATAGATATCTAGTGGTGTAGAGATATTGATACAATATCCATCCTTTTGTCATCATTTATTCGTCTTACATCTATTTAGTACGTGTGAGGTTTACCTTGGGGTTTCATTGGTATAACCTTAAATTGTATCATGGTGATTTTCACATACAATTGTATTATATTCTACTTAGATCATTATCTATTTTATATTATTTTGGATAATGTATGATAGCATGGGAAAATTTTTATCTAGATTTTATGCCTCCCGTTATAGTGTGAATTTCTCAATGTTTGTCTCTAGTCCCATGTGGCACCCACAGAATCAAATAAGTAACACATTTTATGCTTTTGTGTGTGGTAAGTGTTTGGGTGAAGATTGTGAGTGTCTGGAATATTTTTGGAATGTTTTGTTTTTTAATAAAGGTTCATGGTTTAGGCATGGTTTGTAAAATCCATGCAACTCCTATAGAAAATCATGAATAGTGAGATAGAGGATAATGGGATGGTACACATTTTGGCCCAACCGTATAGCCACCCTTGTTTAAATGTGAAATGTGGAAAATATATATTTTTCATGGGTGGCATATGGTTTCTTTAACTGTGTGATCCAACATGCGGGGTGACCCTTTAAGAATAGTTTGGAAGATAATCAGTGCGTGGTTTTTCTACTCATGCGACTAATCAAGAACACTTTAAAAGTGATATCCTAAAAAAGTGGTTCTCATCCATTTTCACCAATAAAACCCATCGTGTTTTCCACTATTTCAGCACTAACTCGAAATTTATTCCTCCCAAAACCTAGAGAGTCTTTCTCAATTTATCATGAAGTTAATTGAAAGATAATCATTGTGTGTTGGAGCCCTATTCCCATGATAAATCTTTGGTTTCCTACATTTTTGGTACTTCTCCATAGATCTACTCATATTCCCTATATCACATACATAGATATAGCCTATTTTGGAAGGAAATTTTGGCTGGTTTTTCTTTTTTCTAAAAGGTTAAATCATCCCCCAGTTGTATAGAATCACTTAGTATTTATTTATCACCTTTGGTGCCTTGGGGGTAGTGCTTAAGGCCAATTACAAATTTTTCCTTGACCCAGGCCAATGAGGAGGGGAAGGATGTTACATGTGGTATCAACTCTATTGTTCAAAAATTTACATGTTT
Source organism: Viscum album (assembly GCA_963277665.1). Taxonomy (NCBI): domain Eukaryota; kingdom Viridiplantae; phylum Streptophyta; class Magnoliopsida; order Santalales; family Viscaceae; genus Viscum; species Viscum album. Next base: position 524,187,342 of record OY728160.1, read on the forward strand.
AATAAGTCTTGGTCGATCCTAAGATTATTTTAAGAAAAGTGGTATTGCTTCTCAATCTTGTGGATGAAATTAATTCATATTTATTCCTTGTGTTGTGATTTTATAAATGATTAGGATTATCGAGACAAGAAATGTAGAGCATAAAAAGTTTTATCTATCCTTTTTATGTTGAACATCATGTCACCAGGGAGATTGGTACATAAGTGTTTTGGAGACACATAAAGGAATTTTCATCTAACTATTATGAGTTTAACCAGAGATATGATAATGAAATTAATTTTAGAAATGACTTCCCACTATAACTGCATAACTCAATTTCAGATGTGATTTATGATTTTGTGAAAATGTGTCAATTTTTGAAAAAGGATGATTTTATTTTAAATTTGAGATTTTAAAAATGGCATGATATGGTATTTTGAAAATGGGTTGATTTTCAAAATCATGTTGAAATTTAGAAAAATAGTTGAACCTAAAAATGTTTAATTTTAATAATGTAATGTTTTGATAGTAATTATGTGGTAGAATTTGAAATTTTTAATAATTATGTTGTTATAGAGTAAGACCTTCAAAATATTTTGTGGTTATAGAAAATGTGGCACTCGGTAGGCATCGTAGAAACTAATCAGAATAGGCTGCTAGGAATGTGGTTTCACCTGAGCCACTAGGGAACCAATAACTGGTTCAAATTATTGTACAGTATTTTCAAGTTGTGGGTAGAGGAATCCAAAGGGATAAATCATGGAAATTGGATCATTTTGTAAAGTTCCAAAATAAGAGTCCATCAATATTTCAGGGAAATTTAGAACCAGAAAATAAAGAGTTGGGTCTAAATATGACAAATTGAATCTTAGATTTCCGTGGCACACCAACTGAGATAAAAGTCAATTTGGTGATGTATAAACTATAGGATATTTCATGCTAAATGTGGGATTTAGCAGTTCAACCTAAATTTGTCCAAGTCTGTATATTCAAATATTTTGAATAATTTTTCAAAAATTAAAATTTTACCATCTCACATTCAGGATTCTAGATTGATATAATTTTTCACCTTGAACTAGGAGTTAATAAAAGTTCCAAAGTATGTGGATAAATTTATGAATTTAGTATACTTTGTAAAATAATTTTTTACTAGAATGTCCTTGAATGAATTAATTTTTTAATCAAGGAATAGGTAGAATATTATCTCAAATATTTTCATGTTTTCTGTAATGGATAATACAGAGATGGTCAATAGAGAGATGGTGGAAGAAAGGAGATTCTCATGATTTGTGTGAGTAGTAATAATATTAATACCTATATGAAATGGTGGGAACACTAATGTTGGGATATAGATGAAGAGGACACATATTTCCAAGGATGTTGAATGAAGCAAAATCAGATGATATGATCAATAAATCTTCCTTCAAAACATAAGAGAAATATTGGAATTTTTTAATGTGGTTTGTTTGACAATACGAAGTGAAAAATTATAGAACCACCTAGATTATACCATAGTTGCAATCAAATGGAGAATCATCAGTGCTATTATTTCGGTGCTTCAAGTTTTAGTGTTTGGGACACATATCATGTGTTGAAAATGTTGTATTCTTAGATAAGATGTGTGAAGCAGAATCAGTATTATCAGTAGAATAGAGCTAGTCATGGTGATACTAAAAATACCAAGACTCCTTAGGTAGTACAATCTCAACTGGGAAATAGTGAACAAAGTGTAGTGAGTAATCAGTTGTATAAACCTGACCATGTTATTGGGGATGATCAATCATTACCATCGATGGTGCAAGGTATGATCATTTTGAATTATAACATAATTAAAGAATTTTATGAAATGGGTGTGTCTCATTCCTTTATTGATTTTAGGGCTATTGAATTTATGGGTCTAAATGTTGGGATAATCCCTTTTGTGTTAAACCTTCAAACAACTCTTTGTCCAAGATAATGTCAAACCATCATGTGTATAGCATATTCTATAACTTTTGATAGATCTATGTTTTTATGGTATCTTTCTATAATGGAGATAGATATCTGTGACATAATATTGGGCATGGATTGGTTTACTATTTCCAGGGCTCCAATAGACTGTTATACCCAAAGGGTCAGTTTTTTAATAGAGTATGGTTTCATACATATTTTTAAAGGAAACCAGAGTGTAAAGGTTTGTGAAACAATATTTTTGATAATAGAAGTTTGGAAGATCTTTTACTGGTTGGAAGCATTAAATTTTACATCAACAGAAGAGATTAGAGAAACCATATTTCCAGTAGTTTCTCATCAGTTTCATGATGTTTTTCTCAAATATTTATCTGGGTTTCCACCTGAAAGAAGTGTGGATTTTATATTTTATCTCATTCTAAGGACCAGTCCTCTTGACATTCTATATTATATAATGGCTCCAATATAATTAACGGAACTAAGATTGTAGTTCGAGGAGATATAAAGAAAGAGTATCATTTGTCATAGAACGTCTCTATGGGTAGTATTGGTCTTCTTTGTTGAAAATTTATATGGAAATCTTTGGATATGTTTGGATTATTATTTGTTAAACCAATTTAAAATAATGAATTTATATCCACATCAACAAATAAATTATTTCTTCGATCAATATAAGGGATCTCAGTGGTTCTCAAAAATTTACCTATGATTAGGATATCATGAATTCCATGTTCAGAAGGAGGATATTAAAAACAATATTTCATAAGTAGATATATACATTTCAAATATGTGGTTATTCCTTTCGATATTACGAATGAACTAGTGGAATTTATGTAATTGATGAATCAAATATTTCAAAGGTATCTGGATTCTATTTAGGTGGTCTTTGTGAATGACATACTGGTGTATTCCAGGACAATAGTTGATCTTAAGCAACACTTGGAGATAGTGTTTGAAATTTTATTTGATCATCTATTGTATGTAAAATTATCAAAGTTATATTTTTGGATACAAGAGGTATATTTCCTTGACCATGTAATCTTTGACAAATGTGTTTATATTTATCTAGAAAAGATAGAGGTAGTAATCTCTTTGAAAATGTTGAATACCATCTTCAAGATACACCATTTCCTTAGTCTAGATGGTTATAACAAACATTTTGTTCTTGATTCTCATGACTATCATTATCTATGATTTCCTTGATAAGGATGAATGTACCTTTGCAGTTTAATCAAGAATATCATATGTCTTTTCAAGAGAATAAATTTCTCTTTATATTAGCACCAATCTAGGAATTAATAGAATCAAGACAAGGGTATGTGGTGTATTGTGACGCTTTAGTTTCGTGGTTGGGATGTGTTCTTAAGAAGAGAGATCATGTTGGTTATTATGTCTCAAGATAGTTATGGTTGCATTGAAAGAAAAAACCAACATACGATATAAAGTTATACTTCACAGTCCATGCTTTGAAAACATGGTGTCATTAACTATTTCATGAGAAATTTATCATGTTTACATATCAAAAGATCAAGAAAAATATTTTCTAATAAAATGATATAAACCTAAGACAAATTATATGTATATAGTATCTCCAAATGTTTGACTTTGACTTGATGTATACACTATGAAATGGAAATAATGTGTCATATGAATTAAGAAGAAAGTCATATTCTTGATTGGAAAAGAGGCTTGAGATTTTTTGTAATTGATGTTAGTGACATCATACATGAACATGCAATGTGATGATCGATGTAATGTTGTAGTTTTCTTTTAACTTTCTTAAATTAATGTTTTGGTGAAGTTGTTTAAAGAGTCATAGACATCTGATTCAGAATTTGATGTAATGGGGTCAAAAATCAATGGCGAGGAGACCATTGAGGGATGGAACCTGGATGAGAGTTCAATTTTTTGGTTTCAAGATGAAATAGTTATACGTAAGGACTACTAAGAATAGCTTCCTCTTGCTTACCACCTATTGAGATGGATTTTTCATCCTAGAAAAAAAATATGAATAATTCTATGAAATCATAGTTTTTGTGGGATTGTATGAAAAGGAATGTGGCATACTTCATTTAAATATTCATAGCTTCTTATTAGGTTAATAAAATATATAGGCAACCACTAGGTATCTTGTAGTATTTACCTTTTTTGTAAATGGAAGCATATATCCATGGATTTTGTAATAGTTATCCCAATAAAAGTTCATTAACATGATGGAATATGGGTGATAGTGGATTTTATCACAAATTCATCCCATTCAATATTAATTTCTGAATCTCCTATAGTGGGGAACTTGTAAAAAAACTATATTCAGGATGTGTTAAAGAGGCATGGTGTACATGTTTTGATAGTGTCAAACAAATATCCAAGGATTCCATCACGTATTTGGATGTCCATATACAAATCCCTTGGGACTCAGCTAACTATGAATATGGAGTATCATCTTCAAGAGGATAAGAAATATAAAAGGATGATATAGACACTATAAGACATGTCGTGGTCTTGTTTAATGGATTTTAGTAGCTCATCGGAGGATCAAGTATTGTTATTGGAGTTCTAATATAACAATAGTTATCAGGACTTGGTATATATAGCTCGTTTTGAATAATTGTGTGGGATTCCTTGTCCTTCTCAACTTTTTTGGGTGCAAATAGGTGATACTTCAATGGTTGGGATGATCCTATTCCAAGAGACAATAGATAGGATTCAGTTCATCAGGAAAAGGATGGTTATGGATCAGAGTTGTCAAAAATCATATGTGGATCATCGTCAATTCATGTTGTCATTTTAGGTAAGTGATCATGTGTTCTTTAGGATCTCTCCTGGGATTGGGAATCATAATTTTGGAAAATAGGGAAAATTATCTCCTAGATACATATATACTTCTAAGATACATGAATGGGTTGAAGAGGAGACATATTTGTTGGCAATGCCACCACAGTTCAGTGTTGTGCATAATGTGTTTCATGTATCTCAGTTGAAAAACAATCAGCCTGACCCTTACCATGTGTTTCAATGGGATCACATTAAACTAGATACATATGCTTTATTGATTCATGTTCAAGTGCAGATTGTGGATATGCAAGAAAAATACCTGCATTGAAAATCCATTGGTTTAGTGTGGGTTCTTTGGAAACATTGTTAGATTTAAATAGAGACATGGGAAAGGTTGAAGGAAATGGTTGATAAATAGACCAAATGAGTTCGGCATAGTAGAGGTTATATCCTTTCTAGTGATAAAATTGACAATGTTATGAAGAATGTATCACCCCTAGTTCCAATTAAGTAAAGTTTTATTTATGGTTTTTATGTTTGTTTTGTTTTTTAATGAAGTTTAGGAGTGTTCAGAAGTCAATTGATTTTTTTTTTGGAACTTTTCTAAAGTTTACCATTTCGAGCATAGTTTGTGCAAACCATGCTACTTCTAGAGGAAACTGTGCATAGTGATATAGGGGTGAATGGGAAGGCAAACCGTTTTTCCAAACTATGGGGAAACGTAGGTGTAACCATGAAAAGTGGTTGATATGGATCTTTCATGGTAGGTGCATAGTTTTTCTGACTCTGTGAGTCATCCATGGTGGGCTCTCCTTGAGGTAGAGGTTGACACATGGTTAGCACATGGTTTTCCTAACTATGCATCTAACCATGCAGGATTTAAAACTGTGAACCTAAAATGGGGATCTCACTCATTTTCACCCCTATATGCTTCATTTTTCCTACATTTCACCTCTAACTCAAGATTTCATCCTCTTAAAGGTTGTGGAGTCCTTCCTCATGGGTCTATAAGAAATACACAGGAAACTCTTGGTGTGTTGGAACCTAATTCCTTTGGTAAGTCATTGGTTCCCTTCATTTTTTGATGTTTTAGTTTGATCTACTTGTATTCCCTCTCTTATATTCATAGATCTAGTCCATTTTGGAGGTATTCAGGGTTTTTTATTCTAGTACTGATAATATATGGCTTCTTTGATGTCAGGTAACAAAATCTAAGTTTTGTTTTGAGAGATTAAACATGGTTGTGTTGGGATTTTGTTTTCTTTCATCGTTTTCATCATAATTGATGAGGTAGGTTTCTATACTCTTGAAAATATTATTATAACACGAAGTATTAGTTTCAAATTGATTTAATTTCCTGAAATTTATTTTAAAATTAATGAGAAAATCATGGTATAAACCCTCTTCAGTGATGCTTTCATTATTTGGGAAAATTGGTAGTGCAATGTTCTTTTTTTCTTGATTTTAAATATTTTTTTAAACAATGGATTCATTGTATTTATAAACATGTTTTTTTAGAAATGTTTTTAATCAAATAATGATTTTATTGAAATGGTTGGAATGGATGTTTTTTAATTTGATTTTGGCATAATGGTTGGTGTGTTTTCTTGTGCATTAGGGAAGAATAAATGTTTTATTTTTCCCCTATCACTCTGGAATGGATATGGGAAAAAACTTTTCCCCATAAAAATGGTTCACAAAGTGATGTATTAGTTAAAGGATGACTCACCTATCCCATGTATTGGTAGTTCCGTGGTTTCATGCATGGTTGGATGTGTGGATATGTGGAATGGAATGGATTATTCCTAATTAGTATTTTAGAAATGGTTTAAAGTATTTTTTTGTTACTTTACTTGTCAAATAGATTTGGTTTGGAAAACTTTTTTGGAATGGAAATTATTATATATTTTGATATAATCTCTTCAGAATTGTTTTATATAATTTTTTTATAATAATGTGCTGACATGTTATATCCTATTGACATCAGTAGAGAAGTAATTTGGAGAAAACCTACTTAGTTTCATTACTCACCCCTGTTTCAAATCTTTGGTTCATTTACATATGTTGTTTATCAAGACATAGTTAAAGGTAAATCATTTCACTTATTTAGTGGTGCTTCATGATATTTGGGCATGTAGTTGGAGTTGGGGACAGGAGTTATGTCTTGGAATATTTCTTTTTTGTTAGTTATATCTTCTGTCGTGGAACTATGATTGTAGTTGGGTTTGATATTTAGTTATACATTGAATTTTGTAAATTTTCATTAGGCACCATGTAGTGGTTATTTTTTATGGAATGTTTTGATGATTTGTTTTATTTCTAAAAGGAAAAATCATTCCCCACTTATATTGAATCCCCTTGAATTTATTGTCATCCTTAAGTTCCATAGATATGTCATTTGTGGACACATAGAAATTCTACATCTATTAAATCCAATAAGGAGGGTTTGGATGTCACATCCCTACCCAAGTAGAATCAGGAATGAGGTGTTCACTTTATAATGTGCAAGGACATGACATATGTATCCTTTTTAGGATTCATTTTCAATTATATCTTTTGATAAAATTTTCACATTCATGCACACTAAAATAATTTTAAGTGGCTTATATCTTCTTTGGATAATTTATAATTCTAAATTGATTAAAATGGGATTTTATTTAAAATTTTCCTTAGGAAGTTTTTTAAAAAATGAGAAAATTTTATTCAAATTTTAAATATAAATCTCATGGTTTTTTGGAAACTCGTTCAAATTATTTATAATAATAGTTCTGTAGTTTTTTTAAATCATGTGAAATATTTATTTGTTACACTCATAAGTTTTTTATGAAATTAATATTTTACACCAAAAATGTAGGTGTACTATTTTAGTTTTATGGGTCCTTATTTTTTCTTTAATTGATTAATATCTTTATTAGAGATTAAAATGAAAATATATTATTGAACAAAGTATTATTACTATGAAAATTTTTTAATAGATTTTAATATCTTAATAAAATTTTTGGTTAATGAATCTTTTATATTTAAAATGGGGTAATGTTTTATATACATTGGGATGTCGTTATAAAGATGATTTCCATGTAAATTTAAATAAAGTTGAGTATTGATAAATTATTAAATGCTATTTTATGGATATAAAGTGGGAGTTTTAGAAATATTAGAATAAAGTTTTGTGAAATTGTTTTTAATAATAATGAATTTGATTTATAAATGTTGAAATAATGTTTTCAATAATTATATTTTACTTAGGTATGATTTAATGGTTTTAGAATAAGTTTTTCTTAACTATTGAAATTTTATTTTTGGTTTTCTGTTTGATTTATTATTGTTAAATTTAAAAAAAAATTAAAATAGTTTAAACATAGTGGGATTTTGTTGTTTTCCTTATGAACTTTTTTTTTTAATTTTTTGTTGTTGTAATAAATATTATATTATAAAACTTTTGGAATTATAAGAATCATCTATATTCTTATTTTTATTTAAAATTCCTTGAGCTATAAATCTTTCAATTTTAATCCCCTTTTTTATTTCCTATAGAATTATTATCAAATTGAGGTTTTAGGTTAAGAAATAGTGTACAGAGATATTTTGATGTTATTCGAAGTTAATATTCTCAATAAGTAAATTTTAACTATATTAATTTCAACTTATGATTAAACCAGTAGTATTACTATTAAAAACAAATGGATTGATTAACTTAACTATTTCATGTAACATGAATGTTTTTTTTCAAGAATCATTTTTTCTAGTCTAGGTCTGACTAATTTATTGAATTAATTATGGTATATGACATGTTGGAGAATATAATGTGTCTTTTTTAAGGTAAATACAATTATTTTAAATTTTATGTGTTAATTAAGTAAGTTAAATAAAGGTAATTTTATATTCGTTTAAAAAATCAAATATAAATCATGTTTTTAATAGTTCTTACATGATTATGTTAATTAGAATGGGAGCATGACCATCTTTTACTAAGTTATGTTTTAGTTTTTGAAGTAATTTAATTAAATGGGTATGACTATAATAAGAAAATTTACAAACATGGTCGAATGTCAATTTAATATAACACGTCTATAGGGGTTATTAAATATAATTGAATCAGAAATTTCTATCAGGGTTTCAACTACATTTTGACAAATAGAATTAATATTGGTATTATAAGGGTTAAAAAAAATTAAGATGTTTATATATGATGAATAAGACCTAGTTAGTATTTTGGATACACACATACACATCAGAAAAGGGTTGAGTGGTAAAATAGCTGATTTTATAGGGGTTGTTTCAATTCACATTATGAATGGTAGTTAACCCCATGAATAGAACTCATGTGGTGATTACAGAATATGAATGGATTTTTGGGGTTATTAAAGGCCAAGAATGGGGTGGTTTGGGAAGGATCCACTACTTCAAACTACTCATGTCGTGAACCAGTGGTTCACGCATTGATATTATTAAGGTATAGGGATGTCTCTCCATACACTTTTATTTTACCATTTAAACAAAGAAGTTGAAACTATGAATTGTGTCCTATATATTTTTTTTATTAGGTGAGGTTGGGTAACACACTACAAAAAATGACCACTTTATAAGGAGTTATTTATTTACATTAGAAGGGGTTATAACCCCTTCTAAAGCATTTTGTGGCGATGGTGGGAAACTTCCGCTAATGTACCCACCTACTGTAAGTAGAGGTAGTTATGAGAAAGAGATGCTAAATTCATGGTGAATTTAGCGGTGGTTACATTAGAGGGTGTTTAAACCCCATCTACTGTTGATCAAAATTTACCACATTAGAGGCGGGTATAATAAAAACCGCCTCTAATTCGGGGCAGTGCACGCCCCCCTTGACAGCCTTGGACACCCAGTGCACCACCCCTTGACACCCCACCCTGGCAGCAGTGCGCCACCCCATGACACCCCTCACTGACACCGCAGCGCGCCACCCTTAACACCCCGCTCTGACACCCGCGCGCCACCCATGACACCTAGCCTAACACCAACGCCCCCATGACACCCCCACACTGACACCCAAGCGCGCCACCCTTGACACCCCGCTCTGACCCCATCGAGCCACCCGTGACACCCCGCCTAACACCAGCACCCCCTTGAAACCCTGCTCTGACACCCCATCATGCCACCCTTGACACTCTACCCTGACAGACCAGTGCAGCCCCTTGCCACCCCGCCCTAACACCCCAGTGTGCCACCGTTGCCACCCCACCCTGACACCCCAGCACGCCCCCTTGACACCCCATGCTGACACCCTCATGCGCCCCCATGTCACCCCGCTCTGACACCAGCACGCAACCCGTGACACACCGCCTAACACCAGTGCCCCCTTGACACTCAGGGTTGACACTCCACCCTCACACCCGCACCACCCTTGACACCCCACCCTGACACCCCAACACGCCCACTTGACTCCCCCTGTTGACACAAACACTCCCATCTAACACCCCCTGTTGACACCCAAGTGCGCCCGAGACTATGTGCCACACCCATGGCATAAAAGGGCTTCATGCGGGCATTGAACCCTACACCAATTTGATCCAGCGCAAAACATTGTGCCACTAGGCTGTGCATGCTTATGTTTATAAAATACACTACATTATATTTAATTATATCCCAAATTATTATATTATATATATATATATATATATGTGTGTGTTTATAAATATAGAAAATATTATATATTTATATATATACAATATATGTCTCTAAAATATAATATATAGTTCTGTATAATATATATATACATGTTTGGTTATATTTAATATATATAAATACATATTTTTACATCTATTAATAAATATATTTCTATTTAGGTGTGTGTGTGTGTATTTTTGTATTTATAGATATAACATAATTATAACATATATTATACATATATTATATTAAATAAATTTATATTAGATATTAATGTATATAATTATATACATTTATATTATATCACCATAACGCAGATATATACACACAAAATTAAATGCATTCCTATAATTGGAAATTAATAATATAACTAATTGATTTATATATATATATACTAAATTAATTTATAATTAATATGTTATACTAAAATATACATAAAATAATTATACAATACATATAAATTTATTCATAATAAAACACTTATATTATAATATACAATATAAATAAATAATATATTTCTATTTCTATTTATATTTATATATAATTTTGTATAAATTATGAAAATTAGTATACATAATCTAATATAAATGTATTTATTCATAAGTATACAATACAATTGTTTTTATGCATGTGTGTGTGTAACAATAGTATTATTAATTATTATATGATATATATATATATATATACTAAATTAATTTATAATTAATATGTTATACTACATTATACATAAAATAATTATATAATACATATAAATTTATTTACATTAAAACATTTATAATATAATATAAAATATAAGTAAACAATAAATTTATTTTTGTATTTATTTTTATTTTTATTTTTATTTTTATATTTATTTTTATATTTATATTTATGTTTATATTTATATTTATATTTATAGTTATATTTAATTTTTTCTAAATTATGTAAATTAGTATACATAATCTAATATAAATGTACTTATACATAATTATACAATAACAATGTATTTATGTATGTGTGTGTCTAACAATATTATTATTAATTATTGTATGATATATATATCTTTGTGTGTGTGTGTGTACTAAATTAATCTATAATTAAAATGGTATGATACAATATATGTGAAATAATTATATAATATAAATAAATTTACATATAATTAAATATTTACAATATATATATAATATAATTATATAAAATTTATATGATTATGTAAATATATATTTAATTTTTTCTATATTATATATATTTGTATATATAATATAATATAAATGTATTTAGAAAACAATATATAATAAAAATGTATTTAATATAATATATGTATAATATAAATCATAATATAAACGTATAGTATTTATAAAACCATATATAAATTTTAAAAATTCGACTAAATATATTTGTAATTATATTTATATTGTATATATCAATATTTATATATATGTATAAATTTCTGTTTATATGTATAAGTATTTTTTTTAAAATATTTCTATAATGTCCTGATATATATCTATTATAAAGTATTTAAATGCATTTATATAATGTGTTTATCTAAAATATGCACACACACATATGCACACACCCATATATATATATAATTTTTTAATTTACATATGGTTTATTTTAGAAAATAAATAAAAATTTGGATGGAGTATAGAACCCCCTCAAATCAATGGAATTTCTAGCGGTAAATAACCCACATCAAATTTTAGGAATTAGAGGTGGTTAACAACCCCATCCAATGCCACAAATTAGAGGGGGTTCAAAACCCCCACTAATGTCATAAATTAGAGGGAGTTCCAAACCCCCTCTAATTTCTTAAATTATAAGGGGTTCAAAATCACCTCTAATTTCATGAATTAGAGGGGGTTAAAATCCCCCACTATTGCTTTCAATTAGACGGTGTTCCAAACCCCTTCTAATGGCATCAATTAAAGGGGTTTCAAAACCCCTCCTAATTTCTTAAATTAGAAGGGGTTCAAGCCCCCCCTCTAATCTACGGGATTTGAAGCATTTCATAAACCCACTCTAATATCTTAAATTAGAGGGGGTGTAAAGCCCCCATTATTTTCTTTAATATATATATATATATATATCTCTCTCTCTCTAAACGAATGATATAAATTTATAACTCCTCTAAAATCCTACAGAATATATATTCCCACTAATTATTAAATTTGTAGTGGATTTGATATAACTGAATCTAAAATCAAACCAAATATTATATAAACAATGCTAAAACTTTTAGAGGGGTTTGTGCATAATACCTCTATATTTGTTATAGAAAATTAATTTAGTTGTGGTTTATAACCCCCTCTAAATTTGATGACTATAGGGGGTTCTCCCAAACACCCTCTAATGTTATAGAAAATAAATTTAGAAGGGGTTATGCAGAACCCCCTCTAAATAACCCCCTCTAATGTACTGTTTTTTTAGTTACATATCTATTTTCCCTTAATTGTTCACATGGGAAATTTCACTAACGGAGGTCCATTTGGCTAGCCACTCTGCCTCTTTATCCTCTCCTTTAAACAACCTTTAATAGTGATGGGTTTTACTGTTTTTTATGAATATTCAAGGTTTTTTCCATAGTTCTTATTCATCATTGGTTTCCCTTTATATCCCTCTGATTTATGGGGATTTAATTTGGAGTTTTTGTTATTATTCCATTGAATTATGGTAAAATAATCAGAAAATGAATGGTTTTTAATGTGACATCTCTATAGGATTCATGTAGATGAAGTATTCATATCATTAGATTACATTTTGGTTAAGGAACATTTTCGGGTGGGTGTTTATAGTTATTTTTCTTTAAATAATTTTATTTTGTGATTCTTTTGGTTCCAACTATTATTTATTTTTTCCTAGATGTGATCGAGAGTATTTTGTAGACCTCTCTCGGGTATTTCTTTGTTGTTATCGTGTGACAGGAATTCCTAGTGAGTTTATATACATTATTCTTTAATAAATAAAATTAAAAAAAATATTAATTTTAAATAAACTATTAATTAGTTATTGGGTGTTATAATTGTATTTAGGGCCTTACGATAAAGATCATTGGTCTGCTAGAATTAAATGAGCTCGGGGAGAGTTGTTGGGTGGTGATGAAAGGGAATAACTTTGTTAAGAAGAATGTATTCCTTATGATTTTTTCCTATGAAATTTTTTAATGTTAATAATTCAATTGATATGTATGGACTCAACATTGACGGTGATCCACTTGTTTAAATTTTAATATTTATTTAACTGAATTTTTTTTATATGAGTTTATTGGGAAATGTGAAAATCCATGATAGACCTTGTGCACTGTCTTGATTGCCTCATCAACTAATGATTATGTCCTTAATGATAATTATATTCCTAGATATAGATAGGACCCTGAGGGGTATAAACTAAATGAAGTGAACATGACATAGTGTCCCTTGCATAAGATCCTTATGCAACTCCTTATAAAGGATGGTGTTGGGTTGAGATGATTGGCATGTTTAGGAAATGTTAGTTCCTTTGGATTCCTTGAATCATGAGGATTATAAATAAGATCACTATTGTGAAAGTACTCTTCACCCACTATGATGTGATCATGTAGGTTAGAAGAACCCACGGAGATATATAGATATGATGGGTGTGAGACTGGCCTAATGATGGATTTTTTATTGAGACTAGATTTATGTTGTCTCTAAGATAGATGCTAATATGTTATATCTATAAGGCCAATAAATCCATATAATGTTATGATGACAATGTCGAGTGACACAATGACCTCTATGAGATGGAAATTTCTTCAAGAGAGAAGAAAATTATAGAGGTTCTCACATGGATGTGTCATGACTATGATGTGACTTAGGTTACCCTGGTGGGTACCCCAATAAGAAGTTTATCCCAGATAGGGTGCATGTAGGAAATGGGTAGTGACGAATGTGGGTGTCACCGTAGAACCAAGATCAATAATATGATCCAAATTAGGTTGTATTTTAAATAGTGTGGATTGTTTCAGGTGTTATAAACTACCCAAAAAAGAGGTATTGAGATATATGGTATGCCTTAGACTATCTCCTTACAACCATTCTCTGAGCCTGCTACTATAGAATTCCTAGGATTAACTTGTGGAGTTTGTTGATGATGACTGATGTGTATTTATCACCTAGTTTTACCACTTTGTTATTGATTTTCATATTGGTGACTATCAGATGCTTGGGATTGCCTCTTGGGGTTTAGTGATGATTCCTGATGACTAGTTATCACCTAGTATTACCTTATAGAGATTTCCTTGAATATTGATGAATATGGAAAGCTCAAGGTTACCTCATGGGATTTCCAAATGATTCATAATTACTTAAAATCACCTCAGCTTGCATCCATGGGATTAACATGGAGACCGATTACAATGGAGGGCTCGAGATTACTTCAAGAGTTTAGGAATTGATTTTGTATGATTATGTAACACTCATAATTACCACCTATAATTCAGTGGTTGTGCCCGATGACATTGAAATAAATTGGATAACCATTTTTTGTAAATAATTTCTAATGATTATTTATTACCTAGTATCACCTGCTATGGATCATTTTACATCAGACTACAATGGGATTCATTTTACATATTCTATGGATCTAAAAGTTATACCTGACACTATGTCGATTCCTTTGGATACTTATAAGGACATAAAATTTATGCTTGCACTATATAGTCTTTTGGCCCATTATTGATGGGAACGGTTATGTGATATTATCATAAACAATGGAGAACTAGATGAATAGTGTTTAGTTTGATCTACGGTTCAATGGAAGAACATAAAGATCGATCAATGTTATTTATTTATTTATTCTTCCATAATTATTTATTTATTTACTTGAGAAGATCAAGTGTGAACATTGTATTTAATAGTTATGTGTGTGACCAAATTTGTTGTTATCTATTGGGATTTACTACCACCCTTCTTAGAAAACCATGGAACCTGTGTACCCATGTTAGCATCACCAATTTTTTAGGTTGTGTAGAGTCCAGAGGTATCTGGATCGAGCATGATAACTCTATCTATATTAGATATAGGGAGTATGATAATCTCTATGTTATAGTATATTATATTTTACATTTATTTGATTAATTAATTTAGTTTTGTATGTGTTATTGTCCCAGTGGATGATCAGTATCAAATGTACCCATGTATGTTTCGTTTATATTAATTATAGCATGTTATGTTTTAATACTTCCACATACTCTGATGGATTTTTATTTTTATTTATGATTTTTGTTTACCTATATGTTATTGTGCACTTTGATATGGTGGTATATTCTCTCATTGGTACAACCCTAGTAAACTACGCACTGCTCAATGACCACAGCCTAGAAGAATATATTAGAAAGTAGCTTCATAACGTTATAGTAACAGAAATCAGAGAATGTAAAAAAATTGTATTATTATTTTTTTAGATATTACATATATGACATGGAATGTATTAATTATTTTCATAGAACTTACATAGGTGCATCACATACACTTGTTTCTAAGGAAAGTCTTGGTTTTGAGAGGATTAAAATTTATGTTCATGTTTTTTTTTAATGATTCCTAACTTCACCTCACATGACACACATTAAGTTCATTGATTTATGATTTATTTGTTTTTGTATCATAAACCATTGTAAATAATCCTACATTCAAGAATCATACTTAGAAAATAGGATTCACAATACATGTGTGTGTTTTCTTATGATTAATGTCATTAATAATGTCTATTCAGTTGTTTAAAGTTTCTATAACTACTAATATGTAATTTTCACATTTTACTTGATGGTGGAATTATACTCAGTTGAACAAATAATATCTCATTTTGATGAAAGGTCATGTGGATCTATGTTGATATTATCCTTGATGAAGATTACATTATATCTCTATGTAAGAGATGTATAATGACCCCTATAGGATGGTATGTGTATTCGATTTTTTATAAGTTGGTCCCTAGTGAGTTTTAATGATATTGATTCCAAAAGAGAAAATAATTTCTGTTATTTAGAGTGTAAATAAAAACCTATAATGTGATTTTTCATATAAATTCTTTGTGGTACTCTACTTAACCAAAAAAATATGATCACAGTGTACTCAACATTGATTCTAGTGGGTTTTGTAATTATGTATATAAGTGTTTATCAATATGATATTATGATCCCAAAATGGGTGACGTCAATATACAGAGGCCCAATAAGGATCATCCTGAAATTTTGGTTCTCTAGGTGTCATTATTGTATTCATATTCCAAGTGAGAATTAGTGCCTTTGGGTAGGTTGGTAGGAATTTTATGACTAAGGTGTTTGATACCCTAGAGTGGGAAGTTTGTAATGTGAGCTTTCATATGCTTTTTGATAAGGGAAAAAGAGTTGTTTTTATTATGTTCTATGGCCTACATGATATGTCCTATAGGTTAGGTGGGTGATCCTAGTGCTTTGAGGTGCATCTCAACTTCTTTGTATTTCAGTATTATGATCGATAAGTGAGACATTTCCCTCTATTGTTGTTGAGTTATTAAATATGAGGGTAACCTAAGAGGAGGGGTATCTTGGACATGTCAATTCCATAAAAATAGAAATTAGGGGTGTATTATTTGGGTTAAGATCGATTAGTAGGAGGTTCTACTATGGATATAGAATAGGCATAGTGATTCCATGTATTTTTATAATAATGTCATTTAATATGATTAGGTATCAAAGTTTATTTTGAGGGAAATATTAGTTTGATTCCAAATTATATGTATTTTTAATGAATTTATGGTGGTTAAATGGTAGATCATGGTTGGACACTTGTTGTTTTGTAATAATTCTATGGTATAAGGGTGGTCATGAGATAGATTTTGGAAAGGGTATATTCTTACTTTTGAATAGTTGCATCAAGAGTGCTTCTTTTTGGATGGGATTGACATGTGAAGGGTAATAGTCATTGATTTAGCAGAATGATATTTTGTGTGGTGATTTCAAAATAGTTAATCATTTGTCAGATTCTATGTTTGAGAAAAAATTCTGCATATTACCACTATTTTGTGAATGAGATCGAGGAGATATGCATTTTGTAAGCATGGTACTATTAAAAATTAAAATCCGTAAAAGGTCTTGTATAGGATGAAAAATGAGTAATTTAATATGATACATTCTGTTCAAAGACCCTATTTTTGATGAGAATGAAGAGTGTAGCCTATTTTATTTGTATGGCATCGTGGATGGTGTGGTGTCCATAGATGATAGTATGAAAAAATAGGTCTCAAGAGAAATGACATGCATAAGATATTGGGACTTGTTGGGGTTTCATTTGGTAAGTGGTATAAGTAATGTCATACGGTGTGGAGTGAACCATTGAATGTTAGAGGCTGTGAACCACATTATATATAAAAAAATCGGCATTGTGGATTTCATTTTCATGAACTGACTATGGGTGGTGGTTGATGTTCATGCTGGTTCTTAGGTATGAGTGAGAAAACTCATCTAGTATGTACATGGAGTGTTGGAAATTAATGTGTTGTGGAGTAAAGAAACTCATGTGAGTAGGGTTGGGGTGTGATAAGACCAGTATTTAAATGATTTATGGGGTACATGGATGTCGGTGAGAAGGAGCATCAAAATTTATATAGCCCCATCTCAAATACTGGGTTTGAGGTTCTAATGAGGTATTAGATAGAGTCTATACATTGGTACTTGGATTGGGGTGAATTTAATGTAATATTAGAGTGCTTCATGTGGTGAATCATAGTTCACAAAATGGTTTGTGGAGTGAAACATTATTTATGACATGGTTCAATGAGTTAACCATGATTCCCGGCATGATTCAGGGGGTGAATCATGTGTAAAATTCTAATGACAGTTTCGGTTTGGATGAAAATGTATTATAAAGGATGTTAATTTGGTACTATGGATTGGGGTAAGTTTTATTTTCTTTGATAATCTTGTTTGATGGTTTTTTCTAGACCAATTGAGAAAAATATGGAATATATGGACCCTATGAATGGATGGTTGATACTTATCTCATTCATTTCAGAATCAAAGAATATAGGAAGGACCAGTTGATGACTAGTGTTGTGTTTTTTATTTGGGTGTGGTGAGATAGACACCCCTCCAATCATGTCATTTAACCAGTAGTAATAGATATTGATTATAAATTTTGATGGTGGGGATCATCACGGATCCTAAATTGGAACTTGTGAGTTGAGTCTTATGGTGGGGAGCACCATAATATCAGGAAAAATTTGTTTATGCACACACCATAGTATCTTAGGATATAAGAGAATGGGTGAGTACTTTTTAGGTGTTTTAGAGATAGATATAATTAGTAGGTAATCTTTTTATGGAAATGGTGACAGATTTTTGATGTTTTTTCATCAAAAACGCATTCAATATTTTGAGATAGAATATAACGACTGGATTAGAATTGGTGACCTGTCTGGGTTGGTACTTATGGTTTAATGGTAAATGAAACTTCATGGGATAGGTTAGTGCTATGAAAGGGAGATTATAATATTAGTTGTTTGGATAGGTTATGAAATTTAGTGAAATTTTGATTTCTTTTAATGGGTTTATTTTGAGAACTGTAATACAAATTAGGAATCAATGGGTTAGAATATCATGGAAAATGCTTGTAGTTGGGGGATTATGCCTAGTTGTTCATTTCTCTACTCATGTGAGCATCAGAGAGTATTTTGGAGGCCTGAGAGCTACATTTTCAACTTATTTTTTCATTCACACCAAGAAAGATAGTTCACACCTTGAATTAAATTAATGGGGCGATTACATGTTTTGAATAGGGTGGATGTAAATGATCCACTACCAAAAACTATTGATGTCATGAAATAATGATTCAATCCTTGAAAGTATTCACATAGATATATTCCTCTCCTACATCGATTATTTAATGACATAAACCAACTGGTTCATTCCCTGAACGGTTCCCTTATTGTTTTTAGGAGGGGGAAAGGGTAATTTACTTGTCATACAATCTTCATTTTCAGGGGAAATTGCATTTTGGGATGGCTATTTGGCTGGCCACTCCCCCTCCTACTCTCTGTTGAACCCATTTGAAGTGGTGTGGGTTTTGGTGAATTTTGATAGATATTCATGTAATTTCCCTATATTATTCTTCCACTTTGGTTCTATATAACTATAAATTTTGGGGATTTTTTAGGGTTTTGATGATATTTTCACCAGAGTTTGGTGAAATAGTCTGAGATTCATGGGGTTTTCATAAAGCAAATATTAATTATATCGGGAGAAAAATTATCCTTGGTTTCACATAGTAACACTCTTAAATTTTAATATATGATTTCATTTAAATATGTTAATAAGTTTGATAGTTTCCTCCACATGAAACACCAAACTAAAACAAAACCATGATATATTTAAATATAAAATATAGATATTATGTATAATAGTTATAACCTAGTCATTTTTTTAGATGTAATGAGTTATAATGATATAATAATAAGATAATATTAATAATAGATTACCAATAAAATATTTTTTAATTGATTGAAAATATTATTAAATAATAGTTAATTTATAAACACATATTTTATATTTTATAACATAATTTTTAATTTCCCAAAAAGTGTTTTTAATACAATATATATTTTTATTTTTATTCTTATATTTTTAATCACACTTTTAAACTAAGTAAAATGAACTGTATTTAAAAATTTTATTCAGTGGGTCCAAATTATATAATAAGTACCACTTTATTTGTAGGCTCAATGATGAATTTACCAAAGGTAAAAAATAGTTACCACGGTAAGTGATAAAATGGTAAAAGTAATAATTCAATGAGTAAAGAGATTGAATCATGATAAAAAAAATGTATATAATTGAGCTTATGAAATTTTTATAGGTCTTATCTCTTCCTCCACTCAATTATTTCTCAATTTGGGAGCATCGTGACATGTTTAAAATGTGATACCTTTATATTAAGATGAAATATTTAAAAAAAATATCATTCTCAGAAATTATAAAAGGGGTCTCTCACCACCCTTTCATGTAAGTCCTAAAAATTGTATTTCCTCCAAAACTACATCCACTAATCCATACCCTATAAAAATACTTCACTCTATTGATCTTCTCATCATATTATGTTACCCTATTCCATCTATTTCTAAAGGACCTTTCAAGGAATTCTCAATGTGCTCAACATGAGTAAAGTTTTACTTAAATTAGTTCTTTTGTATTTTCATATTAAAATCTTAATTTTTAAATAAATATTTAATAACATAATTATTGCTTTTATACTTAATGTTATTATTAAATTGAAATAATCATTAATCCCCAATTCTATTTTCTATAAAGAAAAATGTATTTGTGAATCGTGTGTTCTGTGAAATACTGCATCCATGATGCAACTGGATTAGTATTTTATCCATATTAAAAGGGGAAAATGGGAGAATTTAATAAATATTTAATATATTTATATAATTTTTATGATTCTGAAATAATAAAATACACTACTGTTTTCACCCATTCTACGAAAAAAAAATTCAACCATGTGTACATGTGGACAACCCCCTTTATGGAATGATTGATTTATGATTTTCATTTCATCACCTCATTAGATAGATGATCACGAGAATTGTATTAAAGGATAAATATTATGATTTTGATATCATTAAGGTTATTTTATGGAAAATTTTATAACAAAGTAATGATATTATCAACAAATGGTTACCATTAATATAATCATTTAAAATAAAAAACAACGAGGAAAATGATCTCTTGTTTCAAAGTAATGAATTTATATATGTTATATTCCCCTAAAAATAATCTAAAATTAATATATATCACAATAATAAACACTAAATAATATAATTATTTATATGGTGTTATTATATTACAACTAAACAATATCACAATCTTCCATTAATCATGGTAGGTTCGTATTTAGCTCGATTTAACCACATACTTGAACAATAAAATGAATTTATATCATGGATGACTATGAGAACTTATTTACTGGTATTATGTAATCTAAATATCTATATAATGTTTAGTTTTTTGGTTTTTTAAATATTACGTAAAAATTTAACAATTGAATTAGGAAAACACTTTTCATTCCTTAAGAATCACTCAAACATGATAATCACTCACTCCTAGAAAAATGACATCTATACATAGATAAATAACAATGGTTTAAATGATCTGTGTCTATAGGGTGAGATATAGCCTTGGTTGTTTAAAAATCAAGGCTTCAGTATTAATGTAGCCATAGGAATAATGATGTGCATGGAAACAGGTGCTCAAAGTTTTTATCTCCCATCGGGACATTCCTCTCCCACCCACAAACCTTTCTCCCTCGGCAATTACTCTATAACCATTTCTCTTCCTCCCTCTCCATTCCTCCTACCATCATCCTCCTCCTTCAGCTCTCACACAGCTAGCAAAACTTGACGCCGACGCGGCTCCAATGTGGCTCTGACGCCTCCCTGTGGAAGTGGATACACTACTGGAAATATGACTTTTACCAACAGTTTTGGCCAAACCATTGGAATAGTTCATTAATTTGGACCTATACCAACGGTTTGGCCAAAACCGTTGGTATAGTTCACTTATAAGGACCTAACCCAACAGTTTTGGACAAACCGTTGGTATAGGGGGGACCTATACCAACGGTTTGGCCAAACTGTTGGTATAATGTCCATTATAGACCCCCTATACCAAAGGTTTGGGAAAACCGTTGGTATAGGTCCCCCCTATACCAACGGTTTGGCCAAAACCCTTGGTATAGGTCCTTCGATTTTTTATCGAATCTTCTTACAGAGAACATTATATAAATCACAATTTAAAATAATTATAACAATACATATATATATTTATGAAATTATGTTTACAAAAGTCATGTTAGGTTAGTGGTTAAGTCATTAGATTATTAACTAGAGGTCCTAGGATCAAATCCAACCGAATGTTTTTTTTAAATACATATACCAATGGTTTTGAGAACCGTTGACATAGATTTTCATATTACTTATACCAACGGTTTTCAAAACCGTTGGTATAGTTCTATACCAACAGTTTTCCCAAAATCGTTGGTATAGACCTATTTTCACGGCTTACTTTCCAACACTATTCCAAACCGTTTGTATAACCTATACCAACGGTTTGGAGGCCTATACCAATGGTTCCAAACCATTGGTATAGGGTATTTTTACAGTAGTTCTCTGGTGCAGTCATCCCACGTTGCCATCAGAATGGCCTCCCTACCTCCTTGCTGATGCATCTCTGATGCACCACTACCGAATCATGACCCTCCTATTTTGATCTAGCTTGCCGCTACTTGACATTTCTCTGACCTAGCCATAGAATCCCCCCTCCGATGTGGTGGCACTACCACCATGAGATCATTCCCATATAATGTGGGCACCCCGCCCCATAAATTTCTCACCCAAACCCACCCCTACCCTCATGATCCCCTTCTTTATCTGATTTTCCTCTAACCTCATTCATGAACACTAGGTAAATCCTACCTTCAGTGATTTTTCATGCAAAATCCCTACCCCATACACTTCTATTGAATTTCGTCTATAGAAATTGTTAGGTTTCACATCACAGTGCATTTTTAAGATATTATAGTTAAAATGATTTTTACATTTTATTTTTCCCCTATGGTACCATGGAAAATGAATTATATTTATGAATTCCTTTTTACCCAATCTCATCTCCCATATAAACTGATTTTTATTTTTTTAGAATATGTGATTAGTTATACAGTCCATAATATTTCCTCCTTGAACATAAAATTTTATGATTTTATCCCTATAAAAATTACTTACATAGATCTTACATTATTTATGTTTCATAATTTGATTTTACACTTTTTAAAAATTCTTAGACCATGACATATATATGGATTTGTTATATTTTATTATTCTTATTTTTTGTTTTAGGCTTATAATTATTTCAATATTTTCTTAACATGTCTGAATAGTTTGTTTAATTGTGAGCATGTATTAATAGTTGTTAACCCAGTCTTTTTTATATACTCATACATGTATGTTCATGATTTAGTACAATGATCAATGAAATCAGGTATATATTTTCTTGGAAAACTATATTTTTTATGTTATTTATATATTAAAGAAGGTGTGTATTTGATAAACAACTATAACTAATCCATGCAGGTATATATTATAGTATGTTTATGTGTTATTGTATCAATACATTTCTTTTTATAACTACTATTTTTCATATATCCACGATTTTAGGTTCTTGATAATGGTCTATTTCCAATGTGATGGAGAATCCATAACACTGTCCAATAATAATTGTCAAACATAGCCATGTTTTTATTATTTAGCATAAAATAGAAAAATCACCTTTTTAATTTTTATACATCATCAAAAGTGTTATGTGCTTGAAATATAATTCATGTTTTGGTAAAACATTTTTTATCAGTTTGTTATAGCAACATAACCCATTATCTTCCTTAAATTTTATTTTTTATAGACAAAACATTTTGCATCAGATTGAAAATACCCCCACTTTTTCCATGATAGCTAATATCATCATTATTCTTTGAAACACATCGCCTGAAAAATTAAATAGCTTTTTCTTCATGTTATGGTTTTTGTTATCAGTATTTTTTGTCTACTACACTTCTAATTCATTGGATGATTTTTCAGTATTTTGGATTCTCTCACATATGTATCATGTGGATATAATCATTCTTTTGAGGTGATTTCCAACACATGAATGTCCATTCTCCCATAATTTCACTTAAATATCATATTTATACATAATTTAATAAATGATACCAACTACATTCAAATAATTCCTATACTATTAACAAATTGAAGTTCCTAAAACTCTCATCAAATGTTAACCAATGCGATTTTAGAACAACACCACTGTATCACCTGGAGTTTTTACATATGTTTCAGGTGGACATGATCATTCTTTATACCATTCAAATGTTTCAATACTACCACAATAGTATATTTTCTACTATTTTATTTTTGTTCATCATCACTATTTTTATAAACATTTAAAAAACTCCCCTCTTAAAAACCCCAAGTATATTAGACAGGCATGTTATTTTGGTGAATAATCCTTCATTTAAAAATGTAATATATTTCTCCCAACTAGTGAAAAATACTCATGGTCCCTTTGTAAGAGCTCACCTATTTATGATTATAACTAAACAAACAAAATGATGCCGCTTTGTTTCCCTAAATTTTTATTATTACATTCAACATCACTTTGAGTTGATATTTTATTTAATCATGGACTATAAATAAAAATAAAGGAGTCCTGAAAAAATAGTTTCCATTGGTTAGTTATACTTTTTACCATGGGTTTGAATTTATAGGCAAGTGTATGTAATATCATTAGAATTTTACTATATACATTATTATAAGATATCAAAAAAAAATTTATTATTTTTAATTGATTAAAGATTTTATATTACAATATTTAATATGAATTCTTAGTTTATGGTATAGATTACGATTGTAAATTAGCTCGAGTACTAATGAGCTTCTCAAGCATGGATTGACGGATACTCAAACTTGTTTTGGTTTTTTCGATTCGAGCTTGATCTCGAGCTACTTGTCATGACCCCCACCCACCAAAGATGCCCCTCCCGAGCTGGAAATGGTGAAATGGAGATAATGACCCCCAAGTCCCGCCTCCAGTAGGCCCCGGGGTGGCGACTAGCACCAAGGGTATGAGTTTTTACAATTATGTGAGTCATTACCCTTTTTGTTATTTAGGATCGGGAAATAGGACAATTCAACCACCAAAAGGAAAAGAACAAATGTATAGAAATAAACCCAAACCAAGCCCACATGCATGTTTAAACAATTTTATAACAAGGTGCAAGTACAGGAAAGATCAAAGTACAATACAAAAAGAAAACAAGAGTATGCCAACTGCAACAACTCCAACTGTCCGACTAGTAGGTTCCCGCACGGCCCTGGTAGTCCTCCTGGAAACCAGAAAGTAAACATAGGGTGAGCATACAAGTATACTCAGTAGGGAAACCTAATCTCTCTTGCACAAGCAGGGAGACATCCTAATGTCCTGTGAGAACAAGAGAAGAAACCTAACAAGAAATTCTATCCACCAAACCTCACCAGCCAAACTCACCAAAAACACAATCACAACAGGTAGTAGTATATAAGAAACAAGAGAATTGGGTACCCTACACCATTCCCCTTTAGTTAGCTACTCTTCCTAACGGCGAACGTCCTGAAGCTTCCACACTCTCCCCGCCCGCACACACCTGGGCCTCACAACCACGTATCTTGCCCGCACACACCTGGTCCTCAAAACCACGTATCCCACACGCACACACCTCAGCCTCACAACCATGTATCCCGCCTGCACACACTTGGGCATCACCACCACGTATCCCACCCGCACACACCTGAGCCTCACCACCACGTATCCAACCCGCACACACATGGGCCTCACCACCACGTATCCTTCCCACACACACCTGGGCCTCATCCCAATGATTATTGGGAAAAAGTAAGCCTTCCCGAAGAGTCTTGGGCCAATCCAACCAAATCGATACCTACCTGAAGAGTCTTAGGTGTAAGGTTGCCTCAACCCATCACAACCTAGGGAAGTAGGACCAGGAAGGAGCTAGTAACTAAGGGTAAAACACCCTCTCCCATGAAATGGGAGTGTTCAACACTAAATGCTCAATATGGGTGGGGTGAGATAAAACACAAAAGATACAGATATATATATATATACCAAACACTCATCCCAACCTATGGATTCTAAATAGAGAAACTGAGCATGTGCCTCGGCACTGCTACCACGAAGCATGTACACAACAAACAATCCTGAAACCCCATTTAAGTTTTCATGTTTCAACAGAATTAGTTTATTAGTTCCTTAACTACTGGGAAAATATCCACAACCAACCACATTGATCGTTCGTAAAACATATCCCTTCCATAAACAAATCAAGTTAAAAAAACACAAGCAACACAACCAAGTCCTTCTTATCAACCAACCAACCCATTGATTATTAATCTTGATCCATTACCATGACCCACTGTTCATTCAATCTTCCACTTTTATTTATTATTCACAACCCATAGCCCATTCACATTCAAACCCATCCTTGCATCCCCGCTGCCAACCGCCATAACCACAACCGCACCGTACATCATTATCCCATTAATACCACTTATCGCAGCCCCGCTTCCCATCACCAACATAACATTCACACCGACCCACAACCAAGTCAACTGTAGCCCTGCTGCTCACCCAAACCACAACAACCCACAAAACATCCACATCACATGCTACGTATCCAAGCCACCACCCACATGTTCATTATTCTATTTTGTTTAACCGGGGTGACCACACAAGGGTTCCATATTTTTAAACAGCCAACTTTATGTGATTAACCAATTTCCACATTCCACAAAGTTCTATTCACAAAAACTATCTAGAAATATAGGGAAACATTTATTTCACAACCAGAGGCCCCCAATGATCGTGATTTTCAGTAGTCATAATCCTATTCAATTTCTAACATATCAAAAGGATAAGAAAAGATAAACATAAAAACATCCCCATCCCCGTTCATTAACCATTTATTATCTTTATTTAACCGTTTCAAAAGTGTTTCACATAAACAAGAGAACACCCACCCCGCATGATTCACAAACTAGAGAGACAAAGCTAAGATCCCTACCTCAACAGGTTCTGATCACAGTGCTTCCCCGGATCAACTTTAGAAGATGTTCTTTGGCATCCGTCACTTCCGTCAAGTCCCGAAAAAACCTCCTCAGGTGGAAGTTGGAAAGGAAAGGCCTAAGGAAATACAACGTATTCATGATCGGAAGTTCCTCCTCGTCGTTATGATACCGTGGCCGCTGACGGATCATAAATCGGAGCTTAGATGAAGAAGTTATGGAAGAAAGAGCCTTCGAGTCTCTTGGGAGAACTCTGCTCAGAGGAAAGGGGAGTAGAGGAGTGAGTTGAAAAGGAGGAGGGGACCCCTCCTTTTATAGGAGAGAAAAGAAAAATTACATGGTGTTTACTTTATGGTACACGGAGTGTACTCGGTTGTTTCGCACGGTCTCCATGCGGCTTCCAACACGGCTCTGCGGCCGTTGACTGGTAAACACACGGTTTGAGGGTAACGCATACGCAGGGAGGGACTATACGACGTGTAGTTTGGACACACGGCGTGTGCACATTTATTTTACACGGAAAGGACACGGCTCCAACACAGTACACGGCTGTTGAATGGTAATGCATATGCGGGGGAGGGACTACACGGCGTGTAGTACATGACACACGATGTACACCCATTATTTCACACAACAAGGACACGGCCTTCAGCACGGGATATACCCAGAAAGGGGGTACACAGCATGTACTCAAACTACACGGTGTGTAGTTTCAAAATTCTGGAAAGCATTGGAAAAGTCCATTTTACCCTCCAGAACACTTCTTGACCCTCTTTTTGACAAAGGAATGGGCCAGAGAGGTCTGGGCCATTACATCAGATACCTCTTAAAACAATCTCATCCCCGATTATTCAAAAACCAACCTAGAGGAAACCCAACAAGATACCTCTTATGGTTCTCGTTATAACAGGAACCCAACCAACAACCCTAATCATATGTGTTAGTAATTCCTTCTCCTATGTCGAGATATTATCCGCTTTCGGTGAAACTGACTCGCCTGCACGGGTTTAATCGCATCCTCATTAATGCATCTCGATTAAGAATTTTGTCTTCCCACTTTCATACCGTAAGAGTTTTCAACTCATACTACCCCCAACACCACATGACCAACACACTTCCCAAACACATGGTTTTTGGGAAATTCCTTCTCTTATGTTGAGATATTATCCGCATTAGGTGGCACTGACTTTCCCGTACGAGTTGAATCGCATCCGTATTAATTCGTCTTGATTAAGGGTTAGGTTTTTCCCTTTCCCCGCACATCCGAACATGTCACACATTACCAAGGAACAAGGAAACAAAAGGTCTCAGAACTGACAAGCCAAGAATTCCATATATCAAAGGTACAGAGTACAACATCAACACAAATCTCAGAAGAACAAGGGAAAACACAAGTCAAAACAACTCCGGGTACTGAGCATGCATCTGGGTCTCCCACTCCCAAGTGATCTCCTCGAGACCGCCATGCCTCCACAAAACACGAACCCACAGAATGTTTCGTCCACGGATCACCTTCTCTTTACGATCCTCGATTATGAATCGTCGTTCCTCAAAGGTCGCGTCGTCTCCCATATCTAACTCTCCCCAGTTGATAATGTGAGAGTCGTCATGAAAGTACTGAGGATGTTGGTAGACATGGAAGACATCATGAACCATCTCTAACTGAGGTGGAAGGGCCAGCTAATATGCCACCTCGTCGACTCGCCTCAGCACCTCAAAAGGTCTGATAAACCTAGGTGGGAGCTTGCTCCCTTTCCCAAACCTCTGCTTCCCCCGTCGAGGGAAAATCATCAAGAACACATGATCTCCCACTTCGAACTCCAAGGGCCTCCTCCGACGATCAGCATAAGACGTTTGTTAGTCCTGAGCTGCTTTCATCCTCTCACGTACAAGCTAGACTTTCTCTGTGGTGCTCTGCACTACATCTAGACCAAGAGCACCTGTCTCACCAACTTCTTCCCAGAAAATGGGTGAACGACATGGCCTTCCATACAAATCCTCAAACGGTTCCATGCCAATAGTAGAGTGGAAGCTGTTGTTGTAGGTGAACTCTACTAAAGGAAAGTGTCGTACCCATGATCCTCCAAAATCCAGAACGCATGCTCACAGCATGTCCTCCAATGTCTAGATAGTCCACTCCGTCTGCCCATTGGTCTGGGGGTGGAAAGCAGTGCTAAGGAATCACTGGGTTCCAAAAGAATGTTGTAACCCCCTCCAGACTCGTGAGGTAAACTGAGTATACCGATATGAGACGATAGTCTTTGGGACTCCATGCAGCCGCAAAACCTCGTCTACGTTCCTCTGTGCTAAGGTACTCACCGGGCCTGACTCCTTAACTTCTAATAAGTGAGCTGGTTTCGTTAGTCGATCCACCACTACCTAGATAGCATCATAACCACCCTGAGCTATGGGTAGTCCTATGAAGAAGTCCATTGAGATGTTATCCCACTTCCAATCGGGGACATCTAAAGGATGCAACAAACCACTGGGAACACGGTGTTCAGCCTTCACTTTCTGACACACTAGGCATTTAGCCACAAACTCCGCCACTGCCTGTTTCACCCCAAGCCACCAAAACTGTTCCCTCAGGCCTCAGTACATTTTCGAAACTCCTGGATGTACCGCCAAGGCTAAGCTATGGAACTCATGGAGAACAGCCTCACGCATTGTCTCTAGGACAAACAACAATCCAAGGAAAAGCATCATATCTCGGTTGTCCTATGACCATCCTTCTGGAGTGTTCCCCTGATCGACACGATCCCGCATCACATTCGCCTCAGAGTCCCCCCACTGAGACTCTTCCACCTGCTTCAACAAGGAGGCCTGCACTGTCATCTGAAACAAACAGCCTCTAACACCTTCTACCCTGGCATCCAAGTGCAAGGTAGCCAACTCCCCCATCGCCTTCCAAGCATCAGTTGATTCCTGAACTACTTTCTAATGCGACATCCTACTCAGGGTATCGGCCACAAAGTTTCCCTTACCTTTAGTGTAAGAGATATCAAAGTCATAGTCTTGGAGAAACTCAACCCATGTCCGCTGCTGTAAGTTCAGGTCATGCTGGGAGAAGATATAACGCAGGCTCTTGTGATCTTAGAAGACCACAAAGCACTCCCCAAAGAGGTAATGTCGCCACAACTTCAGTGAGAACACCACTACTGCAAGCTCTAGGAAATTTGTGGCATAGTTACGCTCGTGAGGGCGTAACATCATAGACCCATAACAGATCACTCCCTTCTTCTGCATCAGCACGCACCTCAGACCAAGGCTAGAAGAATTACAAAACACCTCATACAATAACCCTTCCTCTGGAAACCAGAGTACGGGAGCACTAACCATCTTCTCCTTCGGGTATTCAAAAGCCTTCTAGCACTGCTCGCTCCATAGGAAGACCTAGTTCATCCTAGTCAAAGTTTTCAATGGAGCAACAACTTGAGAGAAGTCCGAAACAAACCTCCGATAGTAACCTGCTAACCCCAGGAAACTACAAACTTCTGCCACGCTCTTGGGTGCTTCCCATGAAAAAACTACATCCACCTTTGACGGGTCCACTGACACTCAATGTTGAGACACCATGTGCCCAAGGAAGTGTACTTCTTGCGTCAAAAACATACACTTTGACAATTTCCCATAAAGCTGGTGGTGTCAAAGGACTTCCAAGACTACCCTGAGATGTTCAATGTGCTCCTCCTATGATCTTGAGTAGATCAGGATGTCATCGACAAACACAATGATGAACCGGTCCAGAAACTCTCAGAGGACAAATTTTATAAGTCCCATGAACATAGCTGGTGTATTTGTAACTCCAAATGGCATCACTAAAAACTCGAAGTGCCCATACCTGCACCTGAAATCCGTCTTTTAGAAGTCACTGTCCTTCACCCTCAACTGATGATATCTAGATCGTAGATCAATCTTGGAAAACCAACATTCTCCCCTCAGTTGGTCGAAGAGATCATCTATCCTTGGATGGGGGTAGCAGTTCTTGACTGTTACCTGGTTCAACCTTCGGTAGTCTATGCATAGCCTGAGACCATCATCTGCCTTCTTCGTAAACAAAACTGGAGCACCCCATGGAAATTCGTTCGGTCAAACAAAACCCTTCTCCATCAGATCTTCAATTTGAATCTGCAACTCCCACAACTCCGAAGGTTTCATCCGATAAGGGGCGATCGAAATCAGATGGGCACCAGGCTATAAGTCTATCCCAAACTCAATGTCACGTCGGGGGGTAGAGTCACAACCACCTCAGTAAAAACATCGAGGAAATCCCCAATAACCTCTGGGATATCCATCATCTCTATATCAGCTGTAACCACTGATAACCCACCTAACACGGAAAGGAGAGGCTCCAAATGATGGATTCCTACCTGATATCTCCTCTCGCCAACAAAAGATATGCGCTGCCCATCCATGTCGGAGAACACGACTCTTCTGCAGAAGCATTCGATAACAACCCTAATAGAAAACAACCAGTCGATTCCTAATATGACATCGTATCACTACATCTGTAACAGAAGAAGGTCCCCACTAGATCGATGTGGCCCCAACGTCAGACCAAATCCCTGACAAACACAAAATAAGCTGGTCTGGCCTCCAAATGGTGTACTCAGCACCAGTGGTACGGAAAGTCTCTCTACGTCTAGTCCCAAAGCATGGGCTAGACCAGGTGCAACAAAGGAGTGTGAAACTCATGAATCGAACAAAGCCGAAACAAGAGTTCTGAACAAACAAATCGTACCTCGCACCACCTCTGGTCTTGCTGGAGCTGTCAACTTTGTTGCGTGCAACTGTCCATGCCCAGCTCCTCTGCCTCTCTGATTTCGTCCACCTCCCCGTCCACGCCCTGGTCGAGGTCCCTGAGGAGCACCCTTAGGTCATCCTCCTCTCGCAAAGTCTTCCCTCGGAGGAGCATGGTCCTGCTGCTACTGTAAGGGCCTCATCGGGAAATGGTGCTGCTGAGTTGGGCGTTGAACCTGCCCACCTCCACCGTACAGAGCTCGGGTTGGGAACCAACTTTGAATGTGCCCGAAACCTCCGCAAGAGAAACACTTCGGTCATGGGCTCGTGAAAAAGGGACGAGGACCCAAAGATCTGAACTAGAACTGTTGGGGCCTCCTCCCCACTGGCTTAAACCTGGAAGGTCCCGTCGCAAGAGACTTTCTACTTACTACCTTCCCCTTTGACGAACCTGGCTGGATCCCCTCTCGTGGTGCACCTCCCAGCGAGTGCATCCTCTCTAAAACCTTTTCCTTCTTCTGTACTTCCATGTACGTCGGAAGGGTGAAGGGGGTGACAACATACTGGAGTGAAGGACGAAGTGCCTCCTCCATACGTCTTGCCCGAGACTCCTCATCCGGAAAGAGATCTGGAGCAAAGCAAAGGAGATCCTTGAACTTGATCTCCAACTATCGTACTGACATACTCCCCTACTGAAGGGAGAGTAACTCCTGCCGCTTCTCCACTTTGATCATGGAAGAAATGAATTCCTCTCAGAATTCTTTCTCAATGTCAGCCCATGGAACCTTTGCCTCTATCCTCTCTCCGAGGTAGAGCGTCCACCACTGTCATGCCGCACCTCTCAGCTGACTGACTGCTAGGGGAACCCAGTACTCCCTCGGAGCACGAATCAAGGTAAAAGTGATCCCCAGCTCCTCAAGCCACCCCTTTATCTTCGTATCTGAAGTATTACCCTCGTACTTCTTGAGGTTCTTCCGCTGGAAAGAACGAAGAGTCTTCTTCCACTAGAAATCTTCCTCCTCTCGGTCAATCCTCAACTGATCGATCACCTGGATTTGCTGGGCCTCGGCCGTCTGAGTCACCCAGGGACGACGTCCAGGTGACATAGCTGTATGGTAAACAAGGATCGCCTTAGCCCAAGTAGTAAGGAAAAACTCAAGGTTTTATTTTATCATTTTATTTCAATTTCTTTCCCAGAACACCCAAATCAAGTAAAACACAATCATGATGATGCATGTAACTTCCCTAGGTTCTCTACCCTGCAATAAATGTAGTCTCAATTGATCATTCGGTAGGCTCATATTCCTTGCATCGGATCATAGGGGGCCCTAAAATCATGTGTCCTAGCCGGTCTTCTCTGGCCTATGTCACGCACCAAGATTAACTGACACTATTTCCCCACCATCCCATGCAATCCTCACTTTTCCTAACACCAGACTCCATCCTATCTCTCAACCATCACCTATGATACCATTTTTTCACGACCCCCTCCCACCAAAGATGCCCCTACTGAGCTGGAAATGATGAAAGGGAGATAATGACCCTCGAGTCCCGCCTCCAGTAGGCCCCAGTGTGGCGACTAGCACCAAGGGTATGAGTTTTTACAATTATGGGAGGCATTACCCTTTTTGTTATTTAGGGTCAGGAAATAGGACAAGTCAACCACCAAAAGGAAAAGAACAAGGGTATATAAATAAACCCAAACCAAGCCCACATGCATGTCTAGACAATTTTATAACAAGGTTCAAGTACTAGAAATCTCAAAGTACAATACCAAAATAAAAAAAGTGTACAAAAATTGTAAAAACTCCATGTGTCTGACTAGTAGGGTCCCGTACGGCCCTGGTAGTCCCCCTGGAAACCTGAAAGTAAACGTTGGGTGAGCATAAAAGTATACTCATTAGGGAAACCGAAATATCTCGTGCACAAGTGGGGAGACATCCTAATGACCCATGAGAACAACAGAAGAAACCTAAAAGGTAATTCTATCCACCCAACCTCACCAGACACACTCACCAAAAACACAATCAAAATAGGTAGTAGTATATAAGAAACAAGAGTATTGGGTACCCTGCACCATTCCCCTTTAGTTAGCTACTCTTCCTAACGGTGAACGTCCTGATGCTGCCACACTCTCCTCGCATGCACACACCTGGGCCTCACAACCACGTATCCCGCCCACACACACCTGGGCCTCACAACCACGTATCCTGCCCGCACACACCTGGGCCTCACAACCAGGTATCCCGCCCACACAAACCTGGACCTCACCACCACGTATCCTGCACGCACACAACTGGGCCTCACCACCACGTATCCCGCCTGCACACAACTGGGCCTCACCACCACATCTCCCGCTCGCACACACCTTTTCTTCACCACCACGTATCACGCCCGCACACACCTAGGCCTCATCCCGAAGATTCTTGGGAAAAAGTAAGCCTGCCCGAAGAGTCTTGGGCCAATCCAACCCAATTGAAACCTACCCGAAGATTCTTAGGTGTAAGGATGCCTCAAGCCATCACAGCCTAGGGAAGAAGGACCGTGAAGGAGCTAGTTACTAAGGGGAAAACACCCTCTCCCATGAAATTGGAGTGTTCGTCACTAAGTGCTCAACATGGGTGGGGTGCGATAAAACACAAAAAATGCAGATATATATATATATATATAACAAACACTCAGCCCAACCTATGGCTTCTAAACAGAGAAACTGAGCACGTGCCTCGGCACTACTACCACGAAGCATGTATACAACAAACAATCCCAAAACCCCATTTAAGTTTTCATGTTCCAACATAATTAGTTTATTAGTTCCTTAACTACTGGGAAACTATCCACAACCAACCACATCGATCGTTCGAAAAACATATCCCTGCCATCCTCAAATCAAGTTAGGAAAACACAAGAAACACAACCAAGTCCTTCTTATCAACCAACCAACCCATTGATTGTTAATCTTGTTCCATTACCATGACCAACCATTCATTAACTCTTCCACTTTTATTTATTATTAACAACCCATAGCCCAATCACATTCAAACCCATCCCTGTAGCACCGCTGCCAACCACCATAACCACAACCACACCATATATCATTATCACTTTAGTACCACTTATCGCAGCACCACTGCCCATCACTAACATAACATTCACACAAACCCACAACCAAGTCAACCGCAGCCCCGCTGCTCACCCAAACCACAACAACCAACAAAACATTCCCATCGCATGATACGTATCCAAGCCAACACCCACATGTTCATTATACCATTTTGTTTTACCGAGGTGACCACACAAGGGTTCCATATTTTTAAATAGCCAACTTTATGGGATTAACCAATTTCCACATTCCACAAAGTTCTATTCACAAAACCGGTTTAGAAATATTGGGCAACATTTAATTGTGCAAGAAAAGGCCCCCAACGATTGTGATTTTAAGTAGGCATAGGCCTTTTTAATTCATAACATATCAAAAGGATAAGAAAAGATAAACATAACAACATCCCCATCCCCGTTCTTTAACCAGTTATTATCTTTATTTAACCGTTTCAAAAAAATCTCACATAAACAAGAGAACACCCACCCCTCATGATGCACAAACTAGAAAGACGAAGTTAAGATCCCTACCTCAACAGGTTCTGATCACAGCGCTGCCCCGGATCATATTTAGAAGAAGTTCGTCGGCGTTCGTCACTTCTGTCGAGTCCCAAAAAAACCTCCTCAGATGGATGTTGGAAAGGAAAGGCTGAGGGAAAGACAACGGATCCAAGCTCAGAAGTTCCGCCTCATCGTTATGATCCTGTGTCTGCTGATGGATTGTAAATCGGAGCTCGGATGAAGAAGTTACGGAAGAAAGAGCCTTCGAGTCTCTTGGGAGAACTCTGCTCGAGGAAAGGGGAGGACAGGAGTGAGTTGAAAAGGATGAGGGGACCCCTCCTTTTATAGGTGAGAAAATCAAATGTACATGGTATGTACTTTATGGTACACGACGTGTACTCTGTTGTTTCACACGGTCTCCACGCGGCTTCCTACACGGCTCTGTGGCCATTGACTAGTCAACACACGGTTTGAGGGTAACACATACGTGGGGATGGACTACACGGTGTGTAGTTTGGACACATGGAATGTACCCATTTATTTCACACGGCAAGGACACTTCTCCAACATGGCACAGGACCGATGACTGGTAACGCGTACGCAGGGGAGGGACTGCATGGCGTGTAGTACTGGACACACGGCGTGCACCCATTATTTCACATAGCAAGGACATGGCCTTAAACACGGGGTAGACCCAGAAAGGGGGTACACGACGTGTACTCAAACTACACGGCGTGTAGTTTCAAAATTCTGGAAAGCGTGGGAAAAGTCCATTTTACCCTCCAGAACACTTCTTGACCCTCTTTTTGACAAAGGAATGGGACAGAGAGGTCCGGGCCATTACACTACTCGAGTACTAAATCATATTGATTTTGATTATTATAACAATATAATCACCTATCTCATGAACCTAATCAAGAATCTAATTTATTGATATATTATGTATATTAAATATATATTTAATTAAGTTTGATCTTGAGATTTCTATCTCAAGTAAAATTTGAGTTCAATCTCTAATTCGAGAAATATTTGGTAATTAAAATTCTGAAAAAATTATCATAAATGAACCATGAAAAGTCAAATTGAGGGGTCAATCGATCTTGAGTCGTGCTCGATCCAGGAAGTCAGCACTCGGTTGAGCACTGATCTGAGATCAAGCACCAAGTTCATGTACCGAGCTCGATATTTTGTACTAAGATACTCATCGCAGCTTGACTCGGTTACAACCCTAGCAGAGATTAACATATTAAATATTATGTATATTGTTGATTTAATATTCCATGTCTGTCAGTGAATGAATCTAAATTTGTGTGTGTGTCCTTTTGGTTCTAATCATCGATCCCTTTCCATTATGAGCAAGAATTTAGCAGAGACAATCATCTTAATTGATATCCTAAGAAAGGTCACAATGATGTTCAGTAATATTTCACTAGTTTTACAGAGGTTGTTTACTAATGAATATGATTAGTGTAAGAAATGTGGCATTTTGGTTTGGGAAACACAATCAATAGTGTTATAGGGTTTTGATTTCACTAAATCAGGAAAATGAAACCAACCAAAAGAGAATGTTTTTGATGTATTTCTATAAAGGTACTTCAATAAAAAAATTACCCATAGGAGTGGTGAGTTTATTTTTAATATAGTACTGTTAAGTTTTTATATGCTTCATACAGAGAAAAATTAATTATCCATGTACATTAATTTTATCCATTCATGGCTATTTGGGGATTGATTGTGTTAACCCCCACCCGTACCTTATCGGCTTGAGGAGGCGGTGAGGTTTACTTTTCCTTAAGAGATGTTCCCATGGTGCAAAAGGCTAGAAATAAATGCAGAGGGATTTAAGGAATAGTGGGAAACTATTTTCCCATAAGGAGATCACCCAACTCAACCAACCAACAATAAAAAATGCATGCACTATCAAACCCAACCATATGATCCTAACCATGCCATCACATACCCCAAAACTATTAAACTAGACATGTCCACAAAACCTCATAGTACAAAATGGAAACTAAATAACAAAACACCATGATCCATGACACCACCATATCAGCACACCAATCTCCAAGCTCTAAGATCCACCAACACATCACAAGAATCCCCACAAACCATTAGCAATGGGAGGCCTTACCTACACCTATATCCCAGAACACGACATCTACAAAGACACCAAAGTTCCAAAGCAGGGGGTGAGTACAAATACTCAGTTGGTTTTCCCAAAATGACTTCCCAACACACACCACTAGGGTAAAACCGTTATCACATTTATGTAAATAAGTTTATATAAAATAATCACAAGTTCATCCATTACCATCAGCCAAACACACCCTTACCAATCCATGTTTCCCAAACTAAGTTAACCCAAGGAAATCCAAACAATAAAGTCATAATCCAAACATGCCACACAATAGATCCAAATCAACCATGCCAAAAACCAATTACCTTTTTTATATTTCACTCACAAGACCCATCTACAAACATCACCAACAAAGAACACAATATATCATGGTGGCACTTCTTGTCCAACCCATTCATTATCAATCCACTCAAGTTGTACTTCCTGCCCACTTGCTATTGATGGTGGCCCTTCCTTCCATTATCCATCCACTTTTTATAGTGTTACTTCCCACCCACGTTCACAACACTCAAACGAGCCAAAATATCCAAGAATATTACCCATCAAGACCACAACATAA
The DNA here is from genome assembly GCA_963277665.1 of Viscum album. Taxonomy (NCBI): domain Eukaryota; kingdom Viridiplantae; phylum Streptophyta; class Magnoliopsida; order Santalales; family Viscaceae; genus Viscum; species Viscum album. Next base: position 524,225,369 of record OY728160.1, read on the forward strand.
TGCTATCAACCATTTCCATTACATGCCAATCCACTTCAATAAATCAAAAATTTATTGAAAACACCCTTCAACCATTTTCCATGCCAAACCCTAATTCAATAAAACATACCTTTTATTGAAAACATTTTTCTCAATTCATCTTAATCAAACCAACAAAACAACTCATTTTAAAATTACATTTTAAAATCACATCAAGAACAATTCGCCACAAGCCCCTTTTCCCAAAAATTCCCAATCCATTACCATAGGGATTTCTATCTAATTTCATACATCAACAACACACTTAATTTTAAGCAACACAAATTAATTGTAACCAATCCACTAGGTCTAACCATGTGTAGTTGAGAGAGAATCCACCTACCTTTAGGGTTTTGGCGAAATCGACCCACATGCAACCACTCTTCAAAAACGGAGAATGTGCCACCGAAACCTCTTTAGATCCCCTTACCTAACATCCATAAGCCTTAAAATCAATATCCAAGGAAACCAAAACCCTATATCTCCACACAATGGGTGTAGATCTAAAAAACTGAGTGATAGGGAGATGTATATCTAGAGGAAAACACAAAGAAACCAAGATGAGCGACTTATCTGGGAGAAACCACCTTCAAACCATGAGGAAAACCCTTAGATTATCTTCCAAAATCAGTGGTGGATCACCTTCAACCCTTTAGAACCCAAAATCTCGAGTGAGGCTCGAGTGGGAGAGGATTTTGAGAGGAATGAGTCAAGTACGAGTGAACACGGGTTTTAAAACCCTATTTTTAAGTTGCCGCACGGTTAGCCCGCACTATTTTCCAAACTGTGTGCTAACCTTATGCACGCTACTGCCTCGAGAGGAGGGGTCCTCACAGTTGCCTCACATAGTTTAACAAACCATTCAGAGGTCGTGCAAAGCCTACTGCCTCCCCCTACATGACTTCCTGTATAACCCGCATGGTTTTCCCAAACCGTGCTCAAACCATGCTCTCTTAGAAAAGCCTCCAAACATACTCAGAATGATTCAAAACTCTCCCAACATCTTCTCAACTCATCCCTTTCACTTGAATCACATAAAGAATTTTAAGAAGTCTATATACCTCAAATTGGGGGTGCTACATTCTCCCCAACATTAGACTTTTCGTCCTCAGAAAGTAGTGAACCCACATTTTGCCAAAAGAGCTCGAGCCATTGCTCGACCATCTCTTTCTTTTGCTCAATATTCTACTCTTGGATCTGGACATGCTTCCACAAAACGTTAACCAGACTAATTATTTTACCCCGCAAGACGTTCTACTACCTATACACAACACACAGTGGCACGTGCACTGACGAAGCATTCAGGTCTAACTCAACATAATTCCACTGAATTAAATGGCCCAGATCTTGTTGATACTGTTTCAATTGAGATACATGAAACACATTGTGCACTGCACATAACCTAGGTGGAAAATCAAAATGATAATCCTCCTCACCAACCCACTCAATAATCTCAAAAGGTCCAATATACCTCGGATATAACTTTCCCTTCTTCCAAAACTGACGATGTCCCAACCTAGGAGAGATCCTCAAGAAAACACAATCACTCACCTCGAATGACAACAGCCATCGACGATGATCCACATATGATTTATGTGACTCTAAGCCATCTCCATTCTCTTAGTGATTATCTTTATCTTCTCCATATTCTCGTGGACAAGTCTCGGTCCAACCATCGAGGACACACCCGTTTCCACCCAGCATAGTGGAGAACCACACGGCCTCCTATACAACGCTTCCAACGGAGCAATATGTATGGATTTCTGATAACTGTTATTGTACGAGAACTCAACCAATGAAAAGTGCTCCTCCAAAGAGCCACCAAAATCCATGACACAAGCCCGCAACATATCCTACCATGTTTTTATCATCCTCTCGGATTTACCATCCATCTGAGGTTGATACGTCGTGATCATAGTCAAATGTGTCCCGAGGTCTTTCTGCAAGGATTTCCAAAAACGAGATGTAAACCTCGGATCTCTATCTAATACAATCGAAATTGGAACACCATGCCTCTTTACCACCACCTGGATATATATTTTGGATAGATCCTACACCTTATGAGATTCACAAATTGGAATGTAATGGTCCTACTTTGTTATCTGATCCACTATCACCCAAATGGAATTCTGCTTTTTGACCATTATTGGGAGAACTATAACAAAATCCATCGCTATATTCTCCCACTTCCAAATAGGGATTTGTAAAGACTACAAAATTCCTACTGGCCTTTGATGCTCTACCTTGACCTGCTGACAATTTAAGCATCTCAAAACAAACTCATCCACACTTCTTTTCATACCATCCTACTAGAACTGATCATTCAATGCTTTATACATTTTCGGAATTCCAAGATGAACAACCCACCTAGAATGACGATACACTCTGAGAGGATCCCCCTGAAAATAGATTGGTATAACCATCTGATTCAGAAAACACCAAATTTGATCTCCATTTAGTTTCTACCCCTCAATGGTCTCCCCACCATTGAGTTTCTACCTCATGGTCACACACTCGGAATCAGATATATGTGCCTTTTTAACCAGACCAACCAAGTCAAGAATCAATAGAACTGAAAAAAAGACCTCTCTATCACCTAGGTCCTCACATTCCAACTGCATTTCAGCTATAACAGACATCAACTGCCACTGGTCCAATGCATGTTTCACCACCTGAGAATTTGATTTTCTACATAATGCATCTGCCACAAAATTTCTCTTACACAGTGTGTACATCAAGTCAAATTCAAACATCTGGAGGTATTCCATCCATCTATATTACCCCATGTTCAAATCCCTTTGTTAGAAAATGTGCTTCAAGCTCTTATGATCTGTATATACCATGAATTTCTCACCGAAGAGATAATGACGCCACACTTTCACATCACGGACCAAGACTGTCAACTCCAAATCATGATTTGGGAAGTTATTCTCATGCAACCTCAACTACCATGAGCCATACACAACCACATGATTCCATTGAATGAATTCACCCCAACCCTTATCCTGATGCATCACAATACCCCACGTACCCTTTTCCTGGTTCTGGAAAAACCAAGATTGGTGCTGATATAATGCGACCCTTTAGCTCTTAGAAACACTACTGAAATTGTTCATTCCAGGGGAATGAAACATTCTTTCTTCTCAAATCTGTCATCAAAGAACCCAAATGTGAATAACCACGAACAAAAATCCGATAATACCTAGCTAGACCGAGGAAACTACATACCTCAAACACATAATTTGGAGGTTCCCACAAGATAACAGCCTCTATCTTTTCTAGATCCACTGAAATGCCTCTTTTAGAAATCACATGGCCAAGGAAACAAACTTCCTATATCCAAAAGACACACTTTGAAAATTTGGCATACAAACAATGATCCCTCAAGATCCCCAACGCTATCGCCAAGTGCTACTCATGCTCTACCCTTGTCTTTGAATACAACAGAATATCATCTACAAACACCACCACAAATGAATCCAGATATCTCTGAAATATGAGATGAATCAATGCCATGAATACCATTGGTGCATTCGTTAGACCTTAGGGCATAACCACATATTTATAATGACCATATCTACTTTTGAAAGATGTTTTAGAAATATCATCCTTCTTCACCCACAACTGATGATATCCTGACCTCAGGTCGATCATGGAGAACCATTGGGCTCCCCCAACTAGTTAAACAAATAATCAATTCGTGGAAGTGGATATCTCTTCTTTATCATAACTTGGTTAAGTCAATGACAATCAACACAGAACCTCAAATTTCCATCGGCCTTTTTCACAAAAAAACATTGGCATTGCCCACAGAAATGTGCTAGGCCAGATAAATCCTTTGTTTTTTAACTCTTTCAATTGGAAATTCAATTCCCACAATTCAGTTCGTTCCATCTGGTAAGATGAAAGTGAGATAGGATTGGTACCCGAAAGGAGATCAATAGTAAACTCAATTTCTTGAATGGGAGGTAACCTAAGGAATCCTTAAGAAAAAAAAATCCATGAACTAATCCACCACTACCGGTAGAACACTCTGCTCAACACCCTCTACTGATTCTAATGACAAAACCACCAACTGATATAATAACATGCCCACTGCTGGTGCCAACAAACCTATTGCACCATGCCTGTCATGCCTCTCTCCTCTAAATATATGTCTAATGCCATCATGTGTCAAAAAATTCACTATTATGGCTTTACTGTATATGTGGCCCTTAAATGCCACCATCCAATCCATTCCTAGGATTACATCATACCCATCCATCTCAAGCATTGAGAAATTCCACAATAGCTCAACCTCACCCACAACGATACAACATGCTCTACACAAGAAGGAACAACACTCTCGTCATCCCAGAAGAGATTGAAGTTTCATAACTGATGGAATAATTTCTACCCTTAAACCCAACAACTCAGCCACACGTGCCATAATAAAAGTGAGTGAGGCACCCGTATCAAACCGCACTTGTATCAAGGTAGAATTTTAAATAATAGTACCTCGCATCATGGATGGTCCCGACTAATAATCCACTACAACATACTCAGATCTGAATAATTCCTTGGTTTCCACCCATTTCTCTTTATTTCCCTGCTGAGGAGTTGGGGTGTTCTAAGAATCACCATAAATAACTTTGCTCTACTGACGAGGGGTATGTTGTTGTCCCCGTCCTGTCGAAGCATATGACATCTGTGATCTCTGACGAGTGTCACAAATACCCAACCTTGGAGCATTTCAACAATAACAATGAATATGCCCCATCTTCTTGAAATTGTTACATGCTCGAGGTTGTGCAGTACAATCCCGCTTGAAGTGTTCCATAGAGCCACACTGAAAACATATTGGTTTGCTCTGGGGATTTAGAGGAAGATTCACCAATCCTACTGTCAGATTATGTGTCAAACTTCCACCCTGGGAATAAGTGTCCCTCTTCCTCTTTAACCCAGCATTAGAGTTCCCATTATTCTCCATGGGTACCACCATGCTTCCTCCACCCGGAGCACCCAACAGATCCCGCTCATCCACCAATGCCCGATTCACCTTCTCTGTGTAATCACCAATACATGACACTACTATTTTTTAATGGATCTATTTTCTGAACACCACTTTGAATATCGTTGCCTTCAACGATGTGCTACTTTCCACCTCAGGTGCAAACTGCACTAAGAACATAAACTTAGGTGAGTATTCTGTCACAAACATGTGCACTTGCTTCATATTAAAGAAATCAGTTGTGTACTGAATTCTGAACTTATGTCGGTAGAATTATTTATTAAAAAATTCCTCAGTGCCTTCCCACATCATACCCTAGTTCCTCCCCGCTTGGACTATGGACTCCCACCACTGAAGAGCAAGATCCTCTATCTTATACATCACTAGCCTTACTTTTAACTCTACCGGCATCCCCAAGAATTTCAAAATTTTGTTCATTCTAGATAGCCACGCCTCTTCCCTTTCCAGGTTCGAATCACCCCTAAAGACGGGTGGATCCTTCTTTTGAAAATGATCTACATAATCAACATTATTTGGCTCTTCATCTCTATTCACACTTTCTATAGCTTGGAAAGCTTGCACTATGCTCTGGACTAACTGTTGGTTCACCTAGGACTCAGGTGCAACCATATTCTAATCGACCACATCCTTTTGGTCTCCACGACACCAACCCTGCGCCATTCCTATAAACAGAAAACAAACCACCATGAGTCTCACTTCGGTAGACATAAAGAATTTCTTTTTCACATCGCATTACACAACATTATCACAATGAGGCTTTCCACCATTCCACTTTTTCCATGTTTCACCATTTTTGAAAATCATACCATTTTCAAAATACCAAATTTATTCCAATTACAATTTCACACATTTGAAAACCCATTTCTCAGTTTAGCCCTAAAATCATTATTCCCAATGTAATATGCATCCTAAAGGGTAGTCATCTCATCCATATATGTCAGGCACATATCAATGGCTACACCCCTGATAATGAGATTGCCAATGCCTATAAGTGTCTCCAAAACACTTATGTACCCAACTCCCTTGTAACTTGAAGTTCAGCATAAAAGGGTTAGACGCGTCCTTTTATGAAATACATTTCAAGTTCTGACATTCATATGCCTTGCTACCATCCCGAATCAAGGAATATACCACAACGAATGTCAACTCCAAATTCGAGAATCAACTCCAAAGGACAGAAAAAGTTGATACAAACTATAACACCCTGCCCCTACCTCATTGTCTTGAGGAGGCAGTGGGGGTTACATGGCCTTAAGAGATGTTCCCAAGGGGATAAAGGCTGGAAATAAATGTCGAGGGCTTAAAGGAAAAGTGGGGAATGATTTTCCCTTAAAGAGATCATCCAACTCAACCAACCAACAATAAAAGATGCAAGAACTATCAAACCCAACCAAATGATATTAACCATGCCATCACATACACCAAAACTGTTCAAATAGTCATTTCCACAAAATATCAGAGTACAAAGCGGAAACTAAACCGCAAAACACCACGAGCAATGATGCCACCACAACTCCACACCAATCTCCAAGCTCCATGATCCACCAACACATCACAAGCATCACCACGAACCAATACTAATGAGATGCCTTACCTTTGCCTATGTCTCGATACACGACATCTGCAAAGACACAAAAGTGCCAAAGCAGGGGGTGAGTACCGAAACTTAGTAGGATTTCCCAAAATGACTTCTCTACACATGGCACTAGGATCAAAATGTTAGCACATTTATATATAGTAGTTTAACTTTAATAATCACAAGTGCATATATTACTATCATCCAAACACACCCTTACCAAGCCATCTTTCCCAAACCAAGTAAACCCAGGGAAATACAAACAATCATGTCGTAAGCCAAACAAGCCACACAAGGAATCCAAATCAACCATGCCACAAGACGATTGCCTTTTTCAAATTTCAATCATAAGACCCATATAAAAACATCACCAACCAAGAAAACAACATATCATGGTGTTTCTTCTTTTCCAACCCATTCATTACCAATCCACTCAAGTGGTACTTCCCGACCACTTGATATTGATGTTGGCCCTTCTATCCACTATTCATCCCCTTTTTATAGTGGTACTTCCCACCCACTTTCACAACATTCAAACAATCCAACATCACTAAGAATATAACCCATCGATGCCACAAAAACATGCAATCAACCATTTCCATTACAAGCCAATTCACTTCAATAAATTAAACAATTATTGAAAACACCCTTTACCCTTTTTTCATGCCAAACCCCAATTTAATAAAACAACCGTTTTTATTGAAAACCTTTTTCTCAATTCCTCTTAATCAAACTAACAAAACAACTCATTTTAATTTCCCATTTTAAAATCACATCACAATGATTTCTCCATAAGCCTTTTTCTCAAAAATTCCCAAACCATTACCAAGGGGATTTCTATATGATTTCTCACATCAAAAACACAATTAATTTTAGGAAACAAAAATTAATTGTAACCAAACCACTAGTTCTAACCAAGTGAAGTCGAGAGAGAAGTCTCCTACCTTTAAGTTTCTGGTAAAATCGACCCACAAGCAACCACTCTTCAAAACTAGTGAACGGACCATCAAAACCACTCTAGATCCTCTTCCCTAACATCCATAAGCTTTAAAATCAACATCCAAGGCTTCCACAACCCAATATCTACACACAATAGGTGTAGATCTTGAAAATTGAGAGATAGGGAGATGTAGATCTAGAGGAAAACACAAAGTAACTGAATGAGAGACTTACCCGAGAGAAACCACCTTCAAACCACAATAAAAACTCTTTGATTTGCTTCCAAAATTAGTGGGAGATCACCTTAAACCCCTGAGAACCCAAAATCCCAAGTGAGGATTGAGTGGGAGATGACTTGGAGAGGAATGAGGCAATCCTGAGTGAAATCGGGTTTTAAAACCCCATTTTTAAGTGGTCGCACGGTTTGCCTGCTCGGTTTGGCAAACGGTGAACTAACTGTGTGAATGCTACTACCTCGAGAGGAGGGGTATGCACGGTTTCCATGCAAGTTTAACAAACCATGAACAGGCCATGAAATTCCTAATACCTCCCCCTGCATGGTTTCCTGGAGAACACACACAGTTTCCCCTAACCGTCCTTAAACTGTGCTCCCTTAGACTTGCCTCCAAACTTATTCAAAACCATTCCAAACTCTCCCAACCACTTCTTAACTCATACCATGCACTTTAAACACATAAATAAGAATAAAAATTTCTACATACCTCAAACCAGGGGTGCTACATACTGTAGAAAAATTATAGTCATATCTTTTAAAATTATCTATATATATATCACAAAACGCTCATGAATTATTAATTTCATCTAAATGTGATAAGTAGTAAATCTCTAAGAAATTATAAATAGAATCCATCATAATAAAGTAGAACAAAATTAATTCAAATATTAATCTATGAAATGTATTCTGACTATGTATAGATTGTTTTTCAGGGATGTTCCATTGATAATGGCCTCTATTCTTCAATAAGAATCGAAAAACTTTGGTTTGGTACATTTTAATGTAGGAAAATTTAATGGAGTTTTATGTATATACATAGGTTTGAGATATTGAATTTGATATTTAGAGTTATGACATTGTATTGGGCTGTTTTTTTATTCTAAATCAGTCAAACTGGTGATATTTGGAGATATAGGATCAGGTCCAAAACAAAGACTTATGATAGACCAAGGAAAACATAGGCAAGTTGGTACTTATTCATTTAGGATCTTCATCAAACAACTAGTGAACAACTTCAAAGGGATAATGATTTTAAGAGGATGTGAGTAGTGTTTGGACTATTGAGAATATCGATATATGTTATTCTATATTAAAGAAGTCTGAATGAGTTGTGATTATGAAGCTTTATTAGTATTTCATCAAACTATAGAGCTCATGTGGATGTCATAGGTTGGAAGGAGGAATCTTGGATCAGGTTCTCCAAGAACTGATGTTTTGTAAGAGTTTTCGTGTGTTCCAATGTGATTTTGGATAGCATGGTTTGTCATTGTTCAGGTTTTACAATAGAAATGGAATGCTTAGAAATCGATATTGATCTTCTTGCACACCAAACGTGATGATAATGTCTTGTGAATGGTTGTTATGGTAGATCTGGATTGGCACTGTACATGGAAAAGATCATGGGAGCTAAGAGAAACTATTAAGGATCGTTGACGGTTTAAAGAAACTAGGATTAGAAACATGTATGTTGGATATTTTGGAAAAGTGGATCATGTTACTAGTGAGGGATGAAAAAATACAAAACATGGGTAATATCGGTCTCTAAATTTTTCTATAGGGCTTGAACCATGGATCTGAACTAGATTATTGATGTAGCATGATGGTGGATCAAGTGGAGCTATTGGATCATGATTGAAATACATAACTAACATATATATATATCCTTATACATATGTTCAGGTTTATTAAAATGCTAATTTTTATACCAATATGAATATTATCATACAAACATTTTTTTAATTCTTAAATTTTCTCTACTTATGCTCCAACACATTCTTACAAAACTATAATTTTATTTTATGAGGTTTGTGTTCCTGCTCCTTCCTATGCAATTTTAGATTATTAGAATTATGCTGAACATACGTATGATTGGTATGTATATAAATGTCTTGGACAACTATAGTTATTGTAAAATGTGTTAACTCCACTATACATGTCACCTTCTTATTCATTTTAATCCATGATCATAAATCCAACTTTGATGTCCATTTATATGTGTTCGTATATTTTTTAGAACATGAGTAGATTAAAAAACATAATGTTATAGGATAGTGCTGGTTATTATGTATAAAATTACGCCATATGAAATTTCATATATGACATGAACCTTTTTCTATAGAATGTATAAACATAGTCACTGATTTCAATCATCCTAAGATAGCCATTTGTTTTAGTAATTCCTAAAAATGGAAGCATTTTTTAGTATTCTACATCAAAAATTAAACTTTATAATTCATAAAGTGAGTCACGCATAGTCTGACTTTAAACTAACCATTATTTCCATTGATCATCCATTGTTTATAAATGTAATCATAACTGCCTATATTTTCTTCTCTAGAATTTAAAATACAATCCATTGAATTAGAGACAATGAAATAGTTAATTAAGATGTAATTAAGACAAATTAAATAATTAAATCATTTATGAAATTTCCCATTCATTTTAAACATAGGTATATAGTTCAATAAATCACTTATCCATTAAAACAAAACACATGGTATTAAATTTTTATTTATATAATCACATAATTCTCAATCAATGTTGTAATATTTTTTACACTATGGCTTCTTCTTTGGTTCACCTTCATTGATTTCGCATTGTCCAACACATATACACATACTCACACACTAACATAGAATAGAAATCCTGAAGATTGATAGGGTTAAACTACATGCCACTTGATATTTTAGGATCCATAAAAAATAACCACTAGATAAGTGGATTAAATATCATAATCCATTCATCACTAATACCTATATTTTTTATGATGGGGAATCCCTTCCTTTCACAGCTCAACATTTCTGATCTCTTCGAGGAAATTCCTAAACATTCATTTTTATCTTAATATTAGGATAGAATCCTAATAATAGGTCACAAAACATATTATAGATAGTAGTAATGTATCAAAAATAATAGACTATTATTATTTCAAGAAGAATAAAAATAAATGAGGATACGGTAGAAGGGATAAGAGAATGGATGGAGAAAAGAGAGAGTGCGATGTCATCAGAAGACCAAATCTGATGAACTAGGTGTAACCTCCTATGGCCAAACCACTATTATATTACCATCTATTTTTTGTATATTAATACTATTATACCTATAAAATTACTCCCTATTTAATATCCCTCTATGAAAGCTAACCACCCCAACAACTAATATAGTAGAAGTATAACATTGCCCCTTAGATGTGACACCAACTCCCACTTATTCCAATCTATTAAAGAACACACACCAATTACCTAACATCCAATCTTTGCCATCACACACCCCTCTTACATAAAATCTAATCTTGGCCGCCACACACCCCACAAATTAGGGTAATAAGGAAAAATGTGGGGCTGGTGAAGAAATATTCTGGTATAAAAACTCAATTGTTGTAGAAGAGGATTCAAAACTAGATCTTCGTGAGGAAAATATTTCCATGGATCAATAAGGACATGGTTTGAGAACCCTATCCCCAACAATGTATCCAACAAGATGAATTTACAATATGGGAAATTTGGTATGGTTTTTAAGTATGAATGCTCCATTGTATGGCGGAAAAATTTAATTATATCAATGGAAGAAAAAATAGAAATGTAGAAGTCAAGTATCCTATATGGTCTACAATGATAAGTTTTCCTTTATTTTCACATACAAATAAATGTGTTGTGAAATGATATTATCCATGAAAGTTACATAATTAATGATTTTGAGCTAGTCTATACTCTCTTAATTACTATTCTAAATGAAAACCTACTATTGAACCGAAAACAATCACTCAGGGAAAAAATATAGAAATATTTGTATGTTTCCCATGTCTAGAATCTATAACATACAGCTTGGTTTAGTTATTATAAGACCTACCGGGGTTTCCTTTTTATATTTTCTACTTGTAAATGCTTATTTCCATTGGGATACGTGGGATAATGTTTTTGATGGTGGTCATTTGGATCATTGTGCTATAAGATTCTAATTAATTATGATTGTTTTAATCTATTTTTCTAGTTTGATTTTGGTTTCTGAAATTGGTGATGTATTGCATATGTTGATATGGAGTCCAGAGATATAAATATTGTTGTATTTATTAACTATAATCATTCCTTGGGCTTTTTGTGCATGAGTCTTTCTTAGTAATCCTCAAATGGATGATTCTGTTTTCTTCATCTATTGTAATTGAGGTTGTAGTACCACATGAGTATTTGTATGAGTAGATGCATCGATGGTTATGAAATCCATAAGATCAATGTGGGGAATTAAATGATGATGTTGGAAAAGTAAATACATGTTTAGTGGATTTGTGGAAAATATTCTTGATAAGAGTGAATTGGATGAGTGACAATTCTTCTCATCCAAATTTCCTATCTATTTACTTCCCTCAGTAGAATAAATTTCCCTTTATTTAATACAATTATCAATTGATGGATCATGGTATTGAATGGGGAGTGGTGAGCATGATATTTCTAAGGGAGTGAGTGGAGTTCTCTCATTATCGATTAGTATTATAATTATTTCATATGAGTGAGGTGTATAACTTTTGAACTCAATGATTCTTAGTGAAACTAGTATTTCACACTTCAAGATTATATATGGGGATGTTCATACATAAGTTGGGGTGTAAGAATTGAGTGGTAATTAAACAAGTGGATGGGGTTGTGATTTGAATTTGATAGGTGATTTCACCAGATCATGGTGAAATCACTTCACAACAAAGGTTATTTTACTTTCAACGGATAAAGGAGTTCTATAGTGGATGATCAGAAATGTTTGATCACTTGTATACATTGATTTCATTCTATTTAGTTGATTTTGCATTCACATAAATGAATATAAATATTATTAACCTTTAATAACATTCATGCATAAACAAGAAAAATGATAAGAAAAAGTAACACATTAGGTTGATATAAAGCACAAAAAAAGATGATAATTGTTATATAAGAAAACTTCAATACGTACACATATTTAATTTATGAAATATAGAAGGAATTTATAACATAAATATAAGAAATATATCCTTATACATATTCTTATGTTTATTCAAATATATATTTTGTTACCAAAATGAATATTGTCATACAAACATTTTTTTCATTCAAAAATTTCCTCTAGGTATGCTCCAACTTATTCTTTGACAAATACTAAAAGATATACATTTTAAAAAATCTAAAATATATATATCCCAACTGAAATTAAAAGATACACATTTGTTTTAGCTTATTCTTATATAGAAACATTATTATTTACATACATATGATTATTTTTATATCATTATTACTATGATTTGTATACTGAAACTTAAATAATATACATTTTCATGTTGTTAGTGCATATACTTTCTTATAATTATGATATATTGTAATATATAGACATTTTCAAGTTTACAGTTATTGTGATAATGATTATAGAAATACTAAGATACATACACATTATTACAAAGTGTAATATAATTTTTTAGCATTATGACTATTTGTTGCAATATATTAACACTTTTAACATGAAATATATATATAGTTTTATATTAAAAAATCACCATAATATTAATATATGAATAATTTATTCAATTGAGTCATGTTTTATCTATTAAGGGCATTAGTTTTTCTAATAGAGAGATTGGTTACTAGACTTCAATGATGATTCACTAAAACATACCCATTAGAGTAATTTAATTTTAACATGCCAACCGTGTTCTTTATATTTTCTTAAGAATGCTACATTAATTAATTATATATTTGTATCAACTCATAATAATTATTAATCTATTATTAAGAAATATGATACATTTAGGAGATGTCATACCAATGAAATTTCTAGAATTATACTTTAATGATGAAAACCATTTCAATTATAGGGATCGACATTCATCACACCACAGCATTCTATAATACATAATTCCTTTAGTAAAAAAATTGATTTATGTTATTGATTTTCATCAATCATAAAGGATGGGGAACCTTTGGAGAGTTATAATTGAAAGTTCCACTTGATAAAATTTTAATTCCAAAAAAACCCATTTGTTTCACTTGAACTAAAAAAAATCTTGAATTGAAGATTGAGAAATGGATTAAATTCATGTAAAAGTCATGATGAAATATTTTAAGGAATGAACCAAAAAAAAATTCCTCACTTTTTCTTGGTAGTTAAGATTTTATATGAGTCTATATTCTCTTTTCTATTGACTGATTTTTCTAAATAATTCTAATTGAACTAGAATTTGAAAATTCTATTTGGAATATGTTTTTCAATTGAATATTTGAATATGATTTGAGTGAGATATTAAAATATGTAAATAATTAATAATTCTTGTTTTTTTTTAAATTTAAATATCCTTCGAATATATGACTGGACCATTCCCCATAATTACATATCAAAAAAATATTACATTATTAGGGTGGAATTGTTTCAGTGTTTTACAATAGTGAAAAATTGTAAAACATCATTATTGTGCCACCTTATTTATGATATTTTATAGATACAAATTTCTGGAATTTTTTAACTAAGAATTGAAAAAATAATTAAATTTTGGAGATCTACCCTGACATTTATTTTAAAAATTCATAGATTATTTCTTTCCCTATTTTCATTGTTTTAAAATTTTCTTATGTTTAATGTTTAGAGAAGATTTTTTTGGATAAAACATGATAATTTTATTTTAATAGAACATCATATTTTGATTTGAAGATTGTTTTTACGTTTAATAATGAACTGTTGAGCTCCAACATTAAATATTCACATGAATTGTTGAGTTGAGTAGGGAAGTAGGGAACATGGTAGGGATAACGGTAGAGGTATGGAGGGACAAAGGCATCGGGAGGTGAGAAAGGAGCAAGGAGCAGGGAGCATGGAATAGGGGGTAGGGCACAGGCGGCAGTTGTTATAGAGAAGGGTGCGGGGAGAAGAGTGTATGTAATGGAAGGGGTCATGGAGAGAGACCCAGGAGGTGGGGATCGGGGTGTAGGAGGTAAGAGGTAGGGAAAGGGGAGTAGGGTAGAGGCGGAGAGCAAAGAGTAGGGGTTAGGGTTTGAACAAAGGGTTTTTATAGAAATTATAGTGTGTAAACTAGGTTTCTTTAGAAGACATGAGGATACCATGGCAATATATCTTGATTTTTCTAGAGACTCCATGATGTATCCAATGTTTACAATCATGGAAGTATGCCTATTTCCACGATTTAAACCATATCTATAAGGTTATTACCATGATTATAAACTGTGGAAATAAAAATATATAGACATAGGTCTATTACTATAGTTATAAACCATAGATATAGGATTTTTCTTATATCCACCCCATTAAGATTTTTGATTGGTGAAACTGTGGCTATTACCTATAGCCATGGTTTCAGTGTCTATAACCAATAGTTATAAACCCCAGTTATAGCGTTGATTTCTAGTAGTGATTGATTTCATATTCGTTGTATGTAACCAAAACTACCATGGAATGAAATAATATCTTTTTAAAATTTAATGTAACATCTATTATAGTACCATATATTATCTGACAATGATGTAATTTTATAAAATAATGGATACAAACACAATTTTTACAAAACTAGTTCAATGAGATAAATATTACTTACACCTAATGCTATAAATGGGTAAAACTAGCTGATATATATATAATGGTTTAAATTTATAATTATAAATGGTTAATGAAATGAATTTTTTTAGTATTTATCTAACGATCATTATTTCTCTATTAATGATGTTTTGTGTAAGTGAAGAATGAATCAGGACTTGGGTAAGGGTTTTCATCTCAAATTCCTCTCTTTGATCCTTATTTGGTATTATGAAGCGAATTTAATTCATTTATCATATATAAAACCTATTATAGATATTATATCAAGAATTATATTTTAATTATGGTGATTGAAGTTCAATTACATGCTCTTCTTTTCAAAGGGTTTTTATTCAAAATTATCTAATTCTTTAAAGGTTTTCTTGGTCCCAATATTGATCATTTGATATATAATACATTTTCCATAACATGTTTTATTTGAATGGGGTTTTCACTACCAAAGTATATATTTTTATCTTACTCTTTTAATTTCAAGGGATGTAATAGTGAAAATTTGTTCCAAAATTCAAGTGGCTATTAATTCATTTGTTTCCCTTATAGTGAGGTTTTTTAAACTAAACATTCATTCAATCAGTTTTGACCATTATCTTGAACATATTTAAAATATGTTGGGTATATTACTCTCTTTAGTTTTATTATGTTGTATTTTTAACTATTTACATTTTTACCACCTAAACCCATTTTCAAATGTTTCATGATTCATGGAGTATGATCGTCGTAGGGGATATTAATGAATCATATTTTATTTATTTGTGTCATAATATATAAAATTTAACTTTTTCATTACATGATTGGTTCATCTAACCCTTATATTTTATCATATGGTTTCTTATAATACTCTTTGTTAAAATAGAGTTTTAATAAAAATTATTTTCTTGTTACACTTCTTAAAATGTGATCTTTAACTAATGGTATTTTACAAATAATAAAAATGGTTTTCCCCTATCAATTTATTATGTTTTGTCTACCTATCCACATTACTCCAAGATAAACCTTATATGTTTTCATTATATTATTATGACATATTATTTTTTAAAATTAATGGTTTTCAACTATTTTCCATGTATCCTTTTGAAAAAAAAATACCTTTGGAATTGACTCATGACATTTTCTTTTATGTTAATGCTAAAAAAATTATAAAAGTTCATTTATGTTTCTAATTCCATTTACATTTTAATTTTCAAAAGGATTTAAACTAATATGGTTTATGTTTATTTATCTATACTGTAATATAAATTAATATTTTTGTGGAATTAACTCACATTGGAAAAAAATCTAATTCATGATCCTGTATTGGGTGGTGTCATAGAACAATTATTTTACAAGGTTGTTTTTCATCTATGTCAACATCCTTCTATGCTTATTTTTTTACACTAGGGATACATTCTATTTAATTAATGTACCTTCTTTCATTGAATGGGTTATGATCATGTTGTCCCTTTTATTAAAATGGTGAAATTTATTAGTGCACTATTTGTTTTTATTCCAATATGGAAAATTAGTGGAATGTTGACCACATATTGTTTTACTATCCACCTTATTTCTCTAGATGGGTTGTGATCATGTTATCCCATTAATTGAAACTCAAAATTTTTTTGACATTCTTGATGATTATTGACTATAATTTCAAGTTGATCATGTATTGATATTACATATTATTCATTTTATGGATAACCATATTTTTAACCATCCAATGGTTCAATAGGGAATTCTATGAAATGAATTTTTGAATCTTATAGTGAATTAATTGGACTTAATCAGCTGGTAGGTGGGGATTTGAATTATATAACCTCTTGATGCATAAACAGATCTCATGAGATAAAACATGTTGGGTTTTAGTGTATAATTATTTCCATAATATGATGGTGTCATGGAAGATGGCCTTGGAAGAATATTTTTGATATCTGCATTAGGAATTCCTGTAGTATGATATCAGTATTATTGATATCCATCTTTTAATTTATTTTCATAGGTATTGCAGGATCATAGTTTTGATTTGTTATTAATTTGTGTTGTTTACTTCCTGCAATAATATTTTTTCCATGTATATTTTATTACTACCTCAGTTTTATGTTTTCATCTACTGAGCATTCAATCTCACCCCTTCTTCTGATTCCATTTGGTTAGGTAATAAAGAAAAATATTACACAAGATATTAATAACAAGATAGATTCTGTGGAAATGCTTATGAGATATGTAAAATACTACTTATGAATTAAGTACTTTCTTATATAGTGGAAAATTTTCATTATTTGAGAAATAAATGGGGTTTATTTGTTTACATTTTTTCCTTATTCATTTCATATATAATCCATTAATGTAGTGCAAATTTATGTAATGAAATTTTTTCTTTAAGTAGTGTAATAAAAAGATAGATATATTTTGGAATCTAATGTTGGTATCAAAGAAAGTGTGTAATGTATGTGTTTATTAAACCAAATATGGGAGGTATGGGGCATCACAATTGGAAATAGGGAAGGGTTCAGATAACATTGGAGATTTGGATGTTGGATTAGAATAATGTAAGGGTATGTATGTTTTGGTTGATCACAATTTCAAAGGTGTAGATAACCCTTTGGAATAGTATATGATTTAATGTTAAAAAAATAATGCACATTTTATTTTGGAATGGGATAATAGAACTTTACTAAAATCTCTAGGGGTATGTCTATGTGAGAAATCTAAGTGTAAGATAACACCCTAATGTATTGGTAAAGATGATTTTGTGTTATTCTTATAAAATTAAATGCATATTTGGATACTATAAGGTAGTGAAGTCTCTAACACATATATACCCAGGGGAAATAACCCTTAAAATGTTTGATTGGGTGTTATCTCTATCATCCCCTAGTGTGTGACAAAGAGGCTTAATCTCACACCAAGTTTGACAATCTTGGCGGATCTACATTGGTTAACAAAAATTCTCTTTATCATTCATTGTGAGGGATTTGAATATGTTAAGTATGGATTACATGATAGGAAATTAACCAAGGAAAACATAGAATGAAATGTATAGATTTATAAGTTATGGTATATATTAATTATTATCTGATTTCTGAGATAAAGGGTATGATATATTTTTACTTCATAGAATTCAATGATTTTGGGTTTATAATATATTATGAAAATTAATGGAAATTTTTATCACTATTTTAATGATTATGTTACGAATTATGAGGACACCTAACTCAAAGTAACCAAGGATGAAGAGAAAAAAATTATATGTTAAAATGAGTGTGACATAGGTAGATTTGAGTCTGATACAAGTTGAATTGTAAAGAATATAGGATAAGGAAATATTGTTATAAGGTGATACATATTGAGGTTATAGTTTCCTGTGGTTATTTATGATAATTATCTTATAATGATCTTCACCTGTATAAACCCTTGTGGTTTCAGTAATGGGTGGAACTATAAGGAACCATGGGTGTGAAGGACAATGTAAATATTACCTCAATGAAGAACCCATCAGAATGGGAGATTGAGTGAGGGACCTTGTGATTATACACAACCAACTATCATGAAATATGATTAACAATTTGAATATAGTAAAAGTTCAAAACACACCAAATAATATAAATATAGAGTCTCTTGAATGATAGAGTGATGAATATTATTATAGAAAGAAGATTAAATTCTCAACAAGTAAAAATACATGGAGAAGCATGGAGTAAATAACATTAAAGGGATAGGTAAATCCATTGAAGGTCGAAAACACACACACATTAAATTAAAATAGAGAATCTATAAAAATTTGTTCTGTAAATTTCAAGAGAGTTAGTCATTATGCGATTCAATGTCCTAATCCATGTGGAAGTGATGGAAATAGTAACTATCAATCATGTGAAAATTGAATATTCTATGAAACTACTAATAATGTATCAGGTAGTGAGATTTCACTCTATATTTTATAGTACCCTATATCATGTACTTTTTTACTAAATATTTGATATATAGTTATTAATAAAACCCCATAGTGGTATGATTAAAATATATATCATTTTCTTGGTTTTTGGGAAGCTGTTACTTATAGATCAAGATATCAATCCATTTTTCAAATTGTATGTGAAATTAATAATGTATTAGTTTTTTTATAAATCACTTATAATAATTTCTCATGTAGGTAAACCCCATTCTACATCCTAAATAAAGTCATGATCATCTAGAGATGTATGGTCAACTATGAGTTGCCTATAGAAAATACTTTAATCATATAAGTAAAATTATGAGGACATAATTTATTTAGGGGGTAATATAACTTCAAAAAATCCTAACATATGATTACTTATTAATAAATCAATTTTTTTAGGTTTCTCCACATTAAATTATTAAATAAAAAAACTGTGATATATTTTAATTAAAATATAAATATTATGAATGAATGTTAAAACCTAGACCTCAAGTTAGTGGGGAGGAATTTTAGTAACATCATTATTTAATATTTATAGAAATAAAATAATGGATACTTTTAACATAAATGAAATTTAATTAGTATAACTAAAATAACTAAGAAAATAATTTTTTTCCTTAAAAGTATGTTTTTATAAAAATTAGTTTCTTATTTCAAGAAGCTAATTAAATTATGATTGTATAGTAATAAATCAAATTTATACTATAATAATATATAACCAATTTATTAATTTTTAATTTATAGGAAATAAATTGACAAATAGTTAACATTTTAAAAATTTATTTTCTAATATGAATATTTTTCCTATATATTTTGGGATTTCACAAAAATATTGAATTATGAAATTATAGAAATTTAATTTTAGAAATCGAAAAAGTGGGATTAATATTAATATATTTTTAATATGAATTATAGTGATTTTTATAAAAATAATGTTTTTGGTGAATAATGCAAAATATCGTCTTTATAAATAACTAGAGTTTTATAAAATTATAAATATATATCTATGAATATTAAATTAGAGAACCATTTTTATTAAAAAAATGTTTTTTTTATATAAGACATTATAATTTTAAAAATTTTGGATTTAATTTACAAACCCATATTTGATATTTTGAAACATAAGTAATAATTTCTCAAAAATTGTTTTTAACACATTAGACATTCTTATTTGAAAATTAATTTTTATAAATTTTATTAATTGATTAAAATGAAATGGATTTAAAATTTATAATAAATGTTTCCAAATTATATAATATGGAACAGTTTATTTTTATGCATAAAGATTATGTTTTCTTAGGTAAGAACTACTTTTTGTGGTAAAAGCACAAATTGTAAAAGTAATAAAAAAGGTGTAAATGGATCGAAATGAGATAATAAAATTTATATAAATAGAATAATGACGTTTGTAGAAACCTTATATCTTCCCCCCTAAATTATTTCTTAATTTTTGATCCACCATACAAGTTTAACATGTGAACTATTTATATTAAGTTTAAATATTTACCCAAAATCATTTCTCACCACTTATAAATGGGGCCTATAAGCGCCCCTTCAATGCACTCCTAAAATTAATTTTCCCTTAGGAAACTCTATAATTTTTGTTTCCCATGGAATAATATTTCACACTCTTCTGAATATGGTATTAATATATTATCATATTCCATCCATTTCTGAGGGATCTTCCAAGGAAATCTCGAAGGTCTCAACTTGTGTAAACATTTTTAATTAACTTATATGTTTTCTATTTTCTCTTATTATAATTTTAAAATACCTATGTAAGAAAATAATTTAGGGTAATATATTTTATTATAATATTCTATGGTAATAATCATTAATATATGTTTCTCTTTTCTATTAACAAAAATGAATACATGTATCGTGTGTCCTTCAAACTACCACAATCATGACGCAAAATATTGATTTTTGTTAATTATATTAAAAAGATAAAAATATGGAATATTTATAAATATTTTGATATTTATATAATATTTATGAAACTAAAATAACAAACCATATGACTTGTTTAGCTCATTCTATGAAAAATAAAATCATCAACCATGTGTATGTGCGGACTACGACCTGGAGGGAATGATTGATTTACATTTTTATATACATAACAACGTTACAAGGTTGGTAATTAGAATATGATAAAAGGATAAATATTACTTTAAGATATCCTTAATTTTCCTATTAAAAAAATTTATAATCTATTAATGATATGATCAACCAATAATGATCATTAATTCTATCTTTTAAAACAACTGAACTAGGAGGAAAATGATCTCATCATTCTAATAAATAACTTTATATAAATGATCTTATATTACTAACAATTTATAAATCTGATATATAACCCTAATAAATACCAAAAAATAGCATTACGATTATTTTTTAGTTTTATTAAAACTAAACCATCTCATAATCATCTATAAATCGTGGTTCGTTCATGTTTTGGTCGTTTTAACCGTATAATTGAACAATATAATGAATTTATATCATGGATGACAATGAGAACTTATTTACAAGTATAAAATGATATAAATAATTAAACAATTTTTTATTTTATTTTCTTAATTTTTATATCAATAGTAAACTTGTAAATTAAGAAAAAACCCTTCATTCATTAAAAATAACTAAAAAACGATCATCATCGATTTCATATTCATGGTTTGTAACCAAAAATGTCCTGATATAAAATTATATCTTTATAAAATATTTATAATTTATATATTATTACCTTTTATTATCTAATAATGAATTAATTGTTTTTAAATTAATGGATATAAACACGGTTTTTATTAAACTAGTTCAGAGAAATAAATATTACTTACACCTAATGTTGAAAATAGTTAAAAACAAAATTATAAATACATATAATTTCAAATTAATAGTATAAATGAATAAATTTGTGAATAAATATATTGGGTATGTATTTAATTAAATTAATTTCATTATTTTGAATGTTTGGTTCAAGTGCATAATGAATCAAGACTGACATAAGGGTTTTCATCACAAAATCAAATATGTGAGACATATTTGGTATTATAAACCTAATTTAATTTATGGGGTGATTATAATTCTTATTTGAGTAATAATATCATAACTAATCATTTAATAATATAATTTAATGTTTAATTAAAATAACACTTTTTCAATGGGTGTTTATTCAAAAAATTTTAAAGTTATAAGGTTTTTCTTGGTCCTGATTATGATCCTTTGAGACATAATTACATTATCCCACCATGTTTATCTGTATGGTGTATTCAATTCCCCTGGATATATTTTTATCATACTATTCTTATTTCAGTGGATTTAATACCTAAATCATGTTCCCTTATTCTAGTGGATATTGATTCATTTTCTTCCCAAATAGTATGGATTTTTTGTAAACCTACTTTTATTCATTCGATACATGATCTTTCTCTTAAATGTTTTCCATTAATATTTGGAAAATTATTACCTTGGATTTAATTATGTGGTATTTTATTATTATTATAATTTATAAATCATAAAACCCTTTTCAAATGTTTTATGATTCATGGTGTATGTTTCCTATATGGGGTATTTATAACTCAAATCTAATTAAATTGAATTATAATGTGTCATCCTAAACTATTTTTTTCCATTATAGGGTCATCCCAACCTAATATTTATCATATGGTATTTTATAATCCTAATCGGGAAACAAATATAACATGAATGACTGTATTATTTCACGTTCTTATGTTATTTCTTCCTCTCCACATACCCCCAAGATAAAATACATGTATTTTAAAGGCCATATGATTGGAGATTATATTCAAAAGTTAAGGGACTTTAAAGGGTTTTCACTACACGTTTTGATAATGACCTCTATAAATGACTCATAACATTATCTTTTACATCAAGGTTAATAATGTTTTCTAAATGATCTTTTATGTTTTTAGATATATTTCACATTTAATTCTAAAAATAATTTAACGTTTTAAGATTTTTGTTTCACTATCTACTCAAATATATTTTTATCTTTTGGGGGAATGAAATCATAATTCTAAACAATACAATTATGGTTCCCATCTTAGGTGGTATTGTTCAATAATTCATTTGAAATGAAGTTTTTCATGTATTCAAATTCCATTTATGTTTCCTTAATAACACTAGGGTTTTGATCTATTTCATCTATCAACCTTGTTTCTCTAAATGGATTATGATTATTTTATCCTTTTTATTTACATGGGTAAAATTATTAGAATACCATATATTGTTATTCCAATAAGTATGTTTATTAAAAATATGACTATGTATTGTTTTATCCATCCACCTTCTTTCTTAGGATCATTTATGATCATGTTATGAATTTTATTAAAATTAGGAAAGGCACAGAAATTCTTGATTATTATTAACTTATAACACAAGTAGAATGAGAATTGATATTATTCATTCTTAAATATATGAATATCCATGTTTTTATTTACCTAAATGTTCTTTAGGTAATGTTATTAAAGGTATTCTGACTCTTATTATGAATTCATAAGCATAATCAAGTGATGGATGTCGCCCAAAAATAAATATCCTTTTAATGCATCGATGGATTTTATGAGATAAAATAGGTTGTGTTTTTGTATAACAATTCCCATAATAGGATATTGTCTTTGAACAATGCCTTGATAGTATCTTTCTTAAGTCCAAAATAAATAATTCCATCAGTATGAGATAAATATTAATTATATCCACATTTCCATTTAATTTCATGGATATAAAATATTCTTAATTTCTATTTATTATAGATATAAATTAATTACTTTTTCCTACCATAATATTTATTCAATATTTATGGTTTCATTTCATTAGTTATAAGTTTTACCTTACTGAGGATTTGAGTTCACCCATTATTATGTATCAATTCCCCTATGTAATAATGAATATAATTACACATAAAATGTACAAAAGGATAGCTTTTGTGGAGAATTTTTTTTGGACATGTTGAAGAATTATTATTATTTTAATTAATTTCTTATTTAGTGGAATAAATTTCCATTAACGGAGAAATAAATGGGATCTATTAGTTTATTTTTTGACTTGTTATCTAAATATATAAATAAAAATGGTCCTGGTAATGTATGTAATGAAATTGTTTCTTTAGGTAATGTAATTATAGGATAGTTATATATAGTAATCTATATTTGGTATCAATTAATGTTTATGAAGTTTTTGTTTATGGAATTAGATCTAATAGTTTGAGACTAGGTAATAAAAAGAATGTTGCTTCAATAAAGTTATATCACCATTTGTATTTTCTATGATTTTTTATTTAATTTATAACACCCTGACCCTAGATCCATGATATGATGTATTATTTTCTTAAATTGGCATGATTACAATGAATCAAATCCCAAAAAAACAATCAGTTTAGGAGTCCTGAGATTCCATATTATATACCTGATGACCATAATACATTGGGAAATATGAAATATAAGAAAGATATATAAAAATAAAATAAAATTCATCCATGATTTCTTATTAAAATAGTTCTTCTTCATATCTGGAGGAAATAAGACATAACAATGGTGATCTGAAATTCTCAATAAGTTTAAGTAAAGAGGAAATAATAATGAATCAATATGAATAAATTAACATGGAAATGTAAATAATTGATAACACATTCCCTTAAAATAACTGGATAAGGAAATAACAACATGTCTAGAAAATAAGATGAAAACACATGCAATTTAATCAGTGATCAGGAGATAAAATGCAACTATAGATATATTGATGGAAAATTTCATGGATAAATAATAATAATAATAATAAAATTTTAAATAAATCAAATGATTAGTTATCAATAATTATGTTTCTTAGTCACATTATAACATTACTATTATGATGTAGTTTAAAATTTTCTTTTATTCAAATGATTCATCCCATGAGACTACTGATGCAATGAGGGGATTTCATTAACTGGTCCCCAACCCATATGGATTTCCTTAAATGGTCCCCAACCCATTTATTTCATGTTTAAGGAATTAATAATATATTGAATAGAGAATATCCGTTATCTAATATCCATATTGAATAAATAATATGTATTTATCAATACTACCTCAAAATAGGACAAGTAACAAGAAGTGTTGTTGGCATTAAAACAATCTTGAGGAAAAATAATATTTAAACATTACAATGTGTCCATTACCACATTGGAAAATTTAAATCATAATTCATGATAAATTAATTGAAACTTATAATATTATGAGAATAATTATATTCATGATATAACATGAAAAATCTCAGTATATACATCAAATAAAATAGAATTGGTACATAACAAAAATTAATCTCAGTAGAATGTAAATTGAGACGAAATACCTTGCCTTAACCTTCCATTTTTTGTGCTCTTTATCCTCATTTATAGTGGTTTATAATATGTTAATAACTTATTTCATAACCATAATCATGATTATTATTCCATATAATAACTTCATATAATATATCATTACCTTTTTGTTTTCAACATTAATTATTTTTTCTATTTTGGTTGTTAATTTCCTAGTTTTCTCAAGTAAGTTTTGACTTGTTACTTGTAGTTATTATTTCAAATATCAGGATTTAATAATCTATATAATGTAAAACATGACTTAATTATCATGTATATTAATTAAATATATATTTATAATATTCCATAATATTTGGATATTAGAAATGGAGTGCACCGTTCATGAAGACGGTAGGTCGTACAAATGCATGAATACTGCTTTCATTTCTTTTTTTGTATTAAAATAATAAAAAATAATTGAAACGTATGTATAATATAATATAAGAATCATATATATGTTTAATATGTTACATTATTTTATTAAATATTTCCTTTATATGTTCCATGTCTCGCATGAATGATCCATATTGCTCTGAGGGGGCGGTAGCTAGTCATGCTTCCTCAAATTAAATTATCAAATTTACATAAGATATAAAGCATAAAGGAATGTTCCAAAAAAATTAAATAAGCATAAATAAGTTATAAATATAATATATAACATATATATAACTAAACTTTTTATCAAGATGACCACCATTATAGGTGGTTAGGGAAAAATGAACAATCATTATTTTGTAAGGCATTAGTTCATCGTTCATAGAAACAGTATGTTTATTACCCATTAGATGGAGATGTAGGTAAGTGTAAGTAAAAATATTAACATAAAAATATCCTATTATATTTAGGATACAATTTTTTTATTTAATCATTGAATAATAATATTTGTAGGAGTGGAGAATGGAAATAAAACTAAAAATATTGAGGGAAGACATTCCCTTTTAATCTGATCACTTATTTTCATTTATACCAAAATAATTACATAGAATAATTTATGCCCAATTATTGGCTAAAATATATATATTAGTAATTATGGGAATCTAGTTTTGTATATATTGTCCAAACTTATGAGTTTTCTGAGGTATGAAGAAGTGGGAGAGGCAGTGGCCATTTATTGGGAAGGAAAATAAATCACTTGTTATTGTATTATAAAAAGTTATGTGTTTATATGTTATTACCTAAACATTCATAAAAAACCAACCAAACATAATAATTGAATGTTTAGGGCCTATATATTTCAATACAATAGTTTTTGGACATGTTTCTAGGTCATTTGGGCCCTTAAGATAAAGGATTAGTCTTTTATTGTGCTTAATTTTCCCTTTATAATTGTAATAAATTTTAATTAGTTTGAGTAATATTTTTGGTAAAAAAAATAATTTTACCTTATTATAAAATAATAATTATTCTGATTCCAAATATCTAATACATTTTTTCAATTCCAATCCCAAAAGTGGCAGAAATTAATTTAAAATTCATCCCATAAGCGGGATGACAATGTAGGTTTCTAATGAAAAAACATCCAAAAGTTATCTATGTTTTTATAGTCAATATCAAAGTGAAATTGATTATAATAACCTAAATTGTATAATTTCTAAAAATATTCTATAATTAGTCTTTAAAAGCAATATAAAACTAAATTTAAACTTATAAATAAATTAGATGAAACAGCTGTTTTGAACTAAAATGTAATAGTTTTAACTATTTATTAAAAATGAAATGTCTCCAAAAAATATCAACAATTCACCATAAAATAATTGTTATGTTTATATTTCAAATATCCAGCTTATTTTGAAATATAATATCATTCAAAGTGACAAAATTATATTTTTAAATTGGTTATCCATTAAAAGGCTTTAAAATTACCTTTATAAAAATATAGGTTTTTTAGTGTAATATTTAGTTTGTTCTTATCTTATAATTATAAAACCAATTGGATAAACTTAAAAAATATTATATTTAATACGTGATATATTTATTTTACATTAATGTCACCCACTAAATTTAATTAATTAAATCTATTTGTGTAAAATAGCTTTGTGAAAATAATATTTTATTTTATATTCATTCGGTTTTCATTTTCATTCCTCATTAGTTGGTAATCAATGAATTCATTTTATATTTATATTTTCATAAGTTATTAGATACTATTCATAACCTCTAACAAATATACTATGATATATAATATTATATTAAATAAAAAAATTTAAAAAAACGTTGTTATTTGACCAAACATGGTCTTGTGTTTAATGCAATCTATCGAGGAAGGTCGCTCTTACTTGAAACAAAATCTAACTTAGTGATACATTAATTACAAGATATATCAGCTGTGGAATATATTTAAAATACTAAATATATAAAAGAGTCTTAGGATATTATATTCCCTTATGTTCTTGGTGATTCATACCATGCATGTTACAGAATAAAGAGTTGTACATTAGAATTTTGGGGTGTTATATTCTACCCACCTTAATTAAATTGCATCCTCACAATTTAGAACTAACCTTGATAATATATGGATATGAAATAAATTATTTTTCAATGTTCCACACTATAAAAAGAGTTAATATAAAATCTTCTTAATAAGTGATAATAGAAAGTATAATGTCCATATAACTAGATTCCCAAATAGGAGAACATAGTTGGGAAATGGAAAAATGGATATGGAAGAAAAATTACAAAAATCAAGTTTAGATGGAGAGTGATAGAGAACATTTTCAAATGAATGTTGTTTACTACAAAACCATGAACCATGGGACTGAATAATGGTCATTGACATCATAAAAAATTATGATAATATGACGACATTTTTTATTCAAACCCATTTTATTTCTATAATTGATGAATTATTTCACTCTATTGTAATATAAGTAAATATATGTTTCTATAAACATAATATTTTTCTTTTATAATTCCTTCATCTATTTCTACACTGTCTCTTATTGTTGGATGCATCATATCATGAAGTAATACATTACCCTCAAAAATCTCATCCAATGATCAACTTAAACCATTTTATAAATGGTTATCTTTTACAAAATATAATGGTCCCATACATTAGAAATAATATCCCCAAATTTCTAAGATGAACTTATCATTATCCTTTAGTCAACATTAAGCAGCTCTAAATTTTTTTATTTTAAACAAGTGAATAACTTAATCAAGTATCCTCTTGAAATATCGTAATAACATAAATTACTATAAATCCTTATTCGAAAAATACATTCATCATTATTAATTAAGTATGAAATATGTTATTTGATATATTACTTAATTAAAATAGTGATTTAAACTCCATTATTTATATAATATAAAACTTTTCAAAAATCATTGTTTTATTCCATGGTAGTCAACACATATCCAAATCAATTGTTTCATCATTATTATATCAACATCATAAACATATTAATGGTTTTCTTTCCTTCAATAACATGGTTTCTAAAAAATTTAACTTTCTACTAAATAACATTTCTTGGTGCCATTCTGCATATGATCTCAAATCATACAATCCTAAAATTTTTCACAAATCATGTGATAAAAACATCATACCAAATTATTTTTAAGACATATTTATTATATGAAAATACATATTTTCATTAATCATTACACTTCACTTATGAAAATAATATATTCTTGACCTTGATCTCTTATATTTTTTGAGGTATATTATCTTGATACTTGGGGAATTTGTTTTCATGGTTCCCTATCTTCATTTTGTTGTAATATTGAATAGTAGTATTATCCATATTTCCTTTTAATTTATTTCTTGTTAAACCTTTTCTCCACACTTATAAAAAACTCCCAATCCATTCAAGCATTTACTGGGGTGATTATTTCTATAGTTATTACATGTTGGAAAATACTTCTTTCTCTTCATCTTCTTTCACTCATTCCCCTTTTCATGGTTTTTAAAACACATGTTCTTCACTTTGTTTCCCTTGAACCCATAGGATATGGATAATTATTTCTCTGTCTTGATAGAACACAAAACTATTTCATCAAATGAATAAAAGTTTTAAGACACTAGTACCTTTTGGATACTTATCTTAAGTCCTTCAAAGAATTGGAAGATATTGAAAATTGTGTCACATATATAATATATATCATAACAGGATAACCTTGTAAAGGATTATTCATAATCTATGATACTCTCTTCACCATTTTATTTTAAGCTAAGGAACTTCCTCTTCAACTCAATTTATTGATCATGAGTGATGTATTTATTAAACAATTACTCCTTAAAAGTTCTACATTCCATCAGTTTAATTTCTTCTTCCTCCCCTGTATTTTGGATCATAGACCACCACTGGTCAGCATCACCTTAGAGAAAATAAACCACCAGTGTAACATTTCCTTTTCACTACATTACAAGGAAGTTAATATCTTTTCTATAGACATAATACATTACTCATCTACAATTGGATTAGTAGTTTGACTAAACAATGGGGCTTATTCAGCATAAAGTGATCCATCATAGATGATTTTATCCATTTAATAGGTTTCTCCAATCATGCAAGGTTGTTTTCCATAACATTACTAAGATTCCATAATATATCCATAACATTATCCAATCCAATAACATCTATATTTGTTTCCTTAGTAGAACAGTATCTACATTTTCCAGGGGTATAGATATTATTCTTCCTTCTATTCTCTATTTCTAAACAATGTTATACACTAGATTATTTCATAAATTTGTGAACATTGATTAACTATAAATACAGTATATCACCTAACATAAATTTATGCATCATATATCTTATGATCCTAAACTTTTGTTTCTTTGGGGAAATCCTTACTTTTAAATCCATTATAATGGTAGTTAACTAAAATGTGAACTACCCTAAGCATATCTCCCAAGAGTGTTAAACCAAGAGCATAGTAAGACATATTTTCATGTCATAGGTCAACCCAAGTCATAATTGGAACTTTTTGTCAGAGTTATTACTCTTAGATACATCTATACTAGAATCACGTCCACTTATAGTATCCAGGTAGGGTTGTATTACTTAGAATACCCACATAATCACTACCTTACCAAAATTATAGGATGTTCTTGTATACTTATCCTCAAAATCTATCTTTGGGTTATTAAGCCTAATCTAGGTTTTCTAAATATAGTTTCGATGATTACTTATAAACTTCCTTCGATACTGACTGTAATTCCCTGACCCCATATCCCGATGCTGGTGTATTATTTTATTAAATTGGCATGATTATAAGGAATAAAATCTCATAGGACCGATCAATTAATCAGTCATGGAATGCCAGATTATATAAATGATAACCATAATACCTTGGGAAATAGAATGAAAATTCAAGATATATAAAATTAAAATAAATTTTATTATCTAATTCTTATTAAATGATTTATTCTTCATAACATGGGGATAAGAAACATAATATGGGTGAGCAAAAATTATTAGTAATGACAAGTAAAGTGGAGGAAACAATGAATATATTGGAATAAATTAACATGGAAAAGTAAATAAATAAAAACACATTCTATTTAAATATCTAGATTTGGAAATTTCAATATGGAAAGGTAAGAAGAGGAAAACATAGGTCATTTAATCAATAACTGAAAGTTAAATGAGTCTATATATATGTTGATGTAAAATCTCATGGATAAATAATAATGATAAAATTCTAAATAAATTAAATGATTTGTTATCAAATCTCATGTTTCCAAGTCACATGATACCTTTTCCATTAACATACATTTTAAAATTTTCTAGTTTGGACTACTAATTCATCCCATGAGACTATCGATGCATCGAGGGGCTTTCAATAATCAGCCCCCTACCTATTTGGATTACCTTAAATGGTCCTAAACACATATATTGCATGTAAAAATCAATCCTCATATATTGAATAAAAAATGAGACTCATCAAATATCCATATTGAATAAATAATATGGATTTATCAATAATACCTCCAAAGAGGATAAGTGATTAGGTTTTTTGTTGACATAAAAACATTATAAAGGAAAAATGATATTTAAACATCCCAATGTGTCCCATTCCACATTTAAACATTTAAATCATAATATCATATAAATTATTTGAAACATAAAATATAATTTGAAGAAATATATTCGTGATATAACATCAAAAATTACACAATATACACCAAATAAAAATTAATTGGTGCATAACATATATAAGCCTCA
Source organism: Viscum album (assembly GCA_963277665.1). Lineage (NCBI taxonomy): Eukaryota > Viridiplantae > Streptophyta > Magnoliopsida > Santalales > Viscaceae > Viscum > Viscum album. The sequence goes on from OY728160.1 coordinate 524,257,140, forward strand.
TAGAAAGTATATTGAGATGAAATCCCTTAACATAACCTTCATTTTGGTGTGCAGTATTTATCATTTTTTATAGTGGTTTGAAATATGTCATTAACTTATATTCTACTGATAATTAGGTTTATAATACCATACACTAACTTCTTATAATATCTCATTACCCGTTTGTAAATAGATTTTAATAATTTTACTATATAATGTGTTACTTGACTAGTTTTCTCGAGTAAGTTTTGACTTTTTATTTGTCGTTACTGTTTATTAAATCAATATTTCATCATTTATAGAATGTAAATTATGAATTAATTATCTCATATATTCATTACATTTGTATTTAGTATAGTCCATAATATTTGGGGATTAGAAATTAAATACATTGTTCATGTAGACAGTAGGTCATACGTATGCATGAACGCTACTTTCATTTATTTGTTGTATTAAAATAAAGAAAAATAAATGATAATTATATATATTATAATTATAGTATCATATACATGTTATATATGTTACATGGGTTTATTAAAAATATTATTTATACATTTTGTGTATGGAATGAATGATTCATATCATTTTGAGGGGGCAGTAGTCTATACTTCCTCAAATTAAATTATCATATTCACACAAGACGGAAATAACAAAGGAATGTTATAAATATAAATTATGTAATAATAAATACATTATAAATATCATATATATAATATATAAATATATTTCCCATCATGATGGACAACATGATAGGTGGTAATAGAAAATGAATAGTCACTATTTTTTGAGGTAGTAGTTTGTCGTACACGAAAACAATATGTTTGTTTCCCATTAGATAAAGGTGTGTGTAGGTTTAAGTAGAAAAATTAACATCACAACATTATAGTATATTTAGGATATCATTTTTTTTATTTTATAATTGAATAAAAATAGTGTAGGAAGTCGATAATGGAAATGAATCTAAAAAAATAGAGAGAAGATGTTACCTCTCAATAGGGTAACTTCCTTTAGTTTATACTAAAAGACTTATGTGGAAGGATTTATTCCCAAAGTTTGGATTAAAGGAAAATGGGATGTATTTTGGGAATCAATATGGTTATATCTTGGCCAAACTTGTTACATTTGAGATGTGTGAAGAAGTGGGAGAGGAGGTGGCATTTTATAAGGATGAAAAAGGACTCACTTGGTATTTTTGAAAATAATTAAGATGTACACATGTTCTAACCTAACAAAAGACATACCAAACCAAAAAATCTCAATAATGGAAGGTTTATGTCTGTGATATGGCCATCCAGTAGGTTTTGGAAACGTTTCTAGGTCATTAGGGCACTTAAGTTAATGGTTTAGTCCTTTATTAAGCTTAATTTTTCCTTAATTCACTATAAGAAAATTGTTATGTAGAAGCGGTTTTTTTATTTGGAAGTGGTTTAAACCACCAACACATGCATTTGAAATAGTTTCCAAAAACCACTACAAAAAATGTTGTTGGCATCCAAAACATGGTGGTTACATACATTTAGCGGTAGTTTCTGTAAATCACCATAGAACGTGTATTTAGGGACAGTTTTCTGTGTTTTAGTAGTACCTTTTAGGTCAAAAATGTCACGAATTTAGCGATAGTTTAATCAACTAAGAAAAAAATATATTTACTAGTGGTTTAAAAAACTTTTGTAGGATGAATTAAAAAAATCTGTGGATTCTGCAGCCCCAGAAAAACACTGGAAAAAACAATCAATGCACAGACCAGATCATTATACCAAACAATTATACCAAAATGTACATATCATATAATCAGGGTACACATAAATCAATATAATAATTCTCTAACAAATTCAACACAGTATATAGAATCATAAGGAATGTACCCCTATCTTAAAATATGAGTACACATAAAAAATACAAAAACTTGATCAATCACTATGGTCCACTCTCTGCAATTAATAATATATGAACAAACCATCTCCACTAATCATTCATCATTGATGAACTCTGCGCGTCATCTTCCCCATCTTTTTTTACTTCATATTAAGAGCACAGGTAAGACAATTATATTAAAAATTAAACAATTTTTATTATTTATATTTAGACATAAAATCAATAAATGTTTCGGAACTAAATGATTTTGAAGTTGTGTTATTTACCTACTGCAAATACCCATTATTTTCGGGATTGTAGTTTTGAATTGAAATTTGAATTTTTGCATTCTGATGTCCATTAGGGGTAAAAATGTATTTTTCCCCTAGAATATTTTCTTAGATTATTTTTTTGACCACTAATTTGTCCCCAAAATAGGGTTTTTACCTAGGGATAAGAGTTCAGTAGAATTTTGAGCCATTCGAATTTCGGCGGAATAATTAATAATTAATATTTATGAAATTAACTATTAAATTTTTCTAACAGGTTCATTCCACCATATAATTTTAAGGGAGCATTGTATTGAGATTTTTTCTTCATTATTGAGTCTAGAATGGGAAGTTTATCCTCGATAAGGCATGAACTCGAGTCGGGTGTTAGGGTCGGCCTAGGCTCATTTTTCTTCTTTTTTCCTTTTCTTTTTTTTCTCGTTTTCCTTCTTCCTTCTTTTGGAAACCTCTTGTGTCTCCTCCTACACTGTTCTACAAAGGGATAAAATGGGTAATGAAGAAAGAGATGGAGATTTAAGGGAAATGGTGTGCCACCACAAATCCCTCGATGTGCTGATTCGGCGTATGGCGATTATAGACAGTGAAATCAAATGGGGCTTCAATAGTCTCCACCCAAAGGTAGGATATTTTTATGATTCATGAAAAATCTAGTTTAAAAATATTTTTAAAAAGTTTTTATAGACCTATTATGCTTGTTACTGGGCCCTAGAGGACTGATCTGTTGAATTAAGGATGAAAATGGGGTATTTGGGTGATTTGAAGGTTTTACTATCAGGAATCCCATGTAGGCTAGCACATCATGTATAAGTACATCACCTGGACAAGTATCTGGCATGGTCGGTGAAGATATATAGACATGCACCTATTTTGGGTACCATCCATGTAACCTCCATAGAATCTATATACATGGAGTGTTTACACACTAGGACAGTGAGGGTACATGCCTGTGTGGTGTGGTGGGAGTACATGCCATGTACCAAGGCTACACATCATGTACTATCCCCTTTTCAAACATTTGAGGGTTTTTTGTGTCCTTTCTCCTCAATGTCACAATTGGACCAGTAATTAGTCCATTCTGAGTAGTTTTTCATGTATATCGTGATGGTGAAACCCATGGAACATTCTGAGGACTCACAATAGGTATTTTTGGGAATTTATCTAAATGGAGAGGTTCTTCCTCCTGTTATCAAATTCAGTCGACTCCTATGGGAAGTACTTGAACATGAATGGTAGGTTGGGTGTTCAGAATAACCTAGTTGAGACCTTTAATCTTAGATGAGCTAGGAGCTTTCACTTATGACCTATGTTTTGAGGATATTTTCCTTGTGAGAAGTTCCCGTTTGGCCTATGAGGCTATAAAACCAATTATTATCAAGTTTCCATTTTATGATTCCTCTGCATACATTTTGACTTAGAGGATCCCATGTAGGATGCCTATATCTTCTATATAGATACCGAGGATCCCATGAGGGATTCCTTACTTAATTTTGACCTTGGGAGTCCCTAGTAGGATCCCTGTACATATGAATCATTCTGAAAATCCTCAGTATGATTCCATTGTTCATTATTGTTTGAGGATCCCATGTAAGATTCCACCTTTACCTTACAGCTAAGGATACCAAGTAGGATTCCTTTTTAGTTTGTATCCTATAGGATCGTCAGTAGGATTCCTCTCAGTTTTTTACTTGAGGGACCAAGTGGGTTCCCATTTCTTGACCGAACCTGAGTTTTTACGTGAGTTTGGGTAGTGTTGGAGTTCAGGTGTCACCTGAAACTTATGCCAAACTGGTAATCCCATGGTTTAGTGGCTATAGTAGTGGGTTGGATGTTGGGTCCACACTAAGTCATTTTTTTACATCTTACTTGGTTTTACAGATTCAATGATGTTAGCTAGAGGGGCTTCTTGGTTGGTTGTTTTTTAGCCTGATGTGAGGCATCTTTCTTCCTATTAGGATTCCCGAATGTTCATCTTGGGGTCTATTTTTCTCATTGGGATTCCCAGATATTCTTCCCAGGTATTTTTATTCTGAACCATGTTATTTCAGATAATTGAGTGATACCTAGAAGTATTGGTTGGGACTTGGATATTGATCTTGGAATTATATATATTGTGCTATATATTTTTTTGGGATATCCGGAGGCATTTCCTCCTATTCGGATGTTGATCCTTGTATGTTGATTTATACTCCTTGATTGATACTTGGATTAATATAGTATTAATTCATTGGAAGAAATCATATGCTAGATGATATATGATGACAATGATTATGCTCTCATCGATTTCAAGCAAGGAGACCAAATACTCATGGTAGATTATGCACTCTCGATAATTTTGGATGATTATGATCTCCTCAGTCTTTTATTGGAATGATTAGGCTCTTCCACGTTAGTTACAATACTCGAGGTGTGTAGCATGATGATTCACCGGTGAGTTCCCTCTTTATACTGACATGAAGAACCAAGACTCGTGGTAGATTACGAACTCCAAAGTGGTGGGGATGAATACACTCTCATTGGCCATTGATCCGAATGATTATTCGCTTCCAGATCAATTACGAGACTCAAGGGGTATAGCATGGAAACTCATTGGTAAGTTCTCTCTTTATAGATCGTCTAAGGGTAAGCCCCTTAGGGATTATCTGAGTTCTGAATGTCGTAACCGCCTAGGGATAGTGACCTATGGTTCATACATTGGAATGGATTTACAATCTTTGGAAACATGGAAGCTAACATAGTGACCTTTTATACAATGTCTGAATGTGCTTGCTAGAATAATTTTTTAGAGGATTGACCATCAGTAAACAGTATACTACTTTACAGGATTAACCGTCAGTATACGGTATCCTTCTTTAAAGGATTGACTGTTGGTATACGGTATCCCTCATTACAGGATTGGTCATCGGTATATTATATAATTGTTAGTGATTGCAGGAAAGTATGTGTGAACCCATGTGTAGGACGAGCATCGCCCTATTGTGACATAGCCTGCTCAGAGATATAATTTTGGCTTTGGCTGAAGCAGGTACATGTCAATGGGATTATGGACCCCGAGATTGACTTAATGATACACAGCCAGAGTAGCATGACATCTAGCTCAACGCTTCTATAGAAGATGTCGTGGAAATCAATAATATGAACCCAAGAATCGACTACAAATGTGGATTCAAGTTATTTCTTTCACTTACGCATAAATTTCATATCTATGTATGTATGTATTGGTATGGGACTATACATGTATACTCCTATAAATACGTACATCCATGGTGGAACTTTCTGAGTTGATGGGGATTATGGACCTTGGGTTTCACTATAGTCTTATGTTGGGTTTTACTTCCATTTAGTTGTGTCTTACCGAGGCTGAGCAATTTCTTTTTGCATAAACATATAGCATCACAATTACAGGTTACTTGTTAGGGTGGACTACTGAGATTATTTGTCACCCCTTCACATGTACCTTGGTGTATGTGTAGACCTTATTTCTTTCTTATCAGGTTCAGAATGAGTTTCATGGTGGATAGGGTTGATGTCCAAATTTTCATGATCGAATAGAGATTCTTATGTGGTTCTTTTGGTTGGGATGGTGTAGTTCGAAAGTATCTACAGATCAGGCATGTGGATTGACTCAGAGAGAGTATTTGAGGATCATACTTTTACTTTTAATGTATTTCTTACTCATGTATCTGTATGGTCAGCCTAGTGGGTGACTATAGTAGTATTGTATGAAATTTTTATTCAATATTTTATATAATTTCATTTATTATTATAGCATGTTCTCTTCAGTTTTTTACTACTTCAGTACTCTGTTTACCTTCCATTGTGTATGATACTTAACTATTTCCTCCATTGTTTCTTACTCTAATATGAGGGCATAGTATCCCCACTACCACACTCTAATCTCACATTACTAGTTGGCAGCCTATGGAATATGAGGAGGCACAATTGAGGCCTTGTAACCCTCCGTCTCAGAGCACCAGTTTAATGGTATCCAGGTCGGGACGTTACAATGTGGTATTAGAGGTGTTTTTTATTGGTCTTCACTATTTGGGATATGGTAGAAAGGAGTATTAAGAACATGTCTGAACCATTGATGGATATCAGAATTGTGTGTTGAGAACACTTGTTCTGGTAGGACGTCCTGGTTTCCAAGGGTTTGGGATTGCCTTTTTGATTTGCGATGTTACAGTGGTATATGATTTTCATCATTATCGATACACATGTTGTGTGTGAGTGTTTTGAATTACAACTGGTATCTGGATAATTTCCATTTCTAAGAGGCTAGAGAATGCTTTTGACTCTTGGTTGAAAAGTTCAAGAGTCATATCATGCATTATACTAGGCACGTTGTATTTTTTACATATACACTTTCTAGTGTGTGTTTTTACTGATGACTGAGACCTTTGGGTCCGATTAAACATACTTTTTACTCTGATGGAAATTTGTGTTGATCTATATTGAGGCCTTCTTGTTGTAAGGTTGATGAATCAGTCCTCATACACCTCATATGTAGTGACCCTATGAGGACAATATGGCACATGATACCATTATTTTTAACCCCATGTTGGGTGACTTTTCTTAGGTCTCTGGTTATCTAGTCAGATCGTTGAGTACGATATCTATAGATACTAAGGATTTTTTTGAAAACTGGACCCCCTTGGGGTATTTCTGTATACAGATACTTGATGAGTCTCAGTTCATCTTTTCTCTTCTTCATTGGTTGTGACCTCTAGGGATAATTTTCTTTATGGGGGTTCACGGAGAGGATCAGGGCCCTAGTAGGCTATGTTTTCAGTTTTGACCTTTGGGGTCATTGGGATCTTTACCTGTTTTTTAGAGGTTGGATATTTTGGGCTTGGTGGTTGGACCCTATGACATTGATGTGAGACTTTTTCTATAGATCTAGGTGAGAAACCTATAGACCCTTCATTTAATCTTATACCCTTGTACGTCAATGTATGTTTTGTCCTAGGGCAGCTTTCTTGAAATGTTAGCCCGCGTTTTTAGATGCCTTTTTCAGTAGTGAGATTCGTTTTGTGATTTAGGCATGGTAGGTGATAGAATTTTTCATTATTCATGTTGATGCCTTAACCTTTTATCAAATTACCTAGGGTGATTGTTTTCCGAGAATGGCTCTGACAGGCTGGACTGTTCGGGTGCTTAGCCCAGTCGACCAGTGTTTCCTCTATTTCCAATGTAGTCAGAGTGGGGGAAAATTCTCGTGATAGTAATTAAGATATGTGTATGGTTCAAGTGATCAAGATACACCCTTGTTATGGGTTGTATCGTTTGAATATAAATTGATGTCTGGCCATGTGTGAGATGAGGACCATTGTTTCAAGACTTTACTTTAGCTTGGAAATAAGAAGATGTTTTGAATGGTTCCTTTATGGTAAAGACCACCTCAAGAAATGATTGGTTACTATGTGATGGTTGACTCATGGCTGAATCCTGGTAACGTTTTGATATGATTTGAGTGTGGCTTAGAGGGATTTGTACACACCTCATTGTAGAATCGTAGTGTAATATAGTAATACTTGATCATGTGCTACCTTAATTCAACTTTAGTTTGTTTGGAGAGATTAATCCATATGACAAACTCCTTTTTCCTCATAAAGTTTCTTCATGGTTGTGGAAGGGAACCTATCGAGGTTACACTCTGTGAGCGGTGTTAGTTCAGACATATGTTGAGGAGTACACCATTGACTATTTGATGGTGGTGGCCCTCATTTTCTATTGAAGATTAGAGTTTTCTGTGAGATTTTGTGCCCAGAGGTTTATTGTTAGATGAAAATAATCGTATTCCTATGGTGGGGAGAACCAAATTGATCATAGTTAAATGTATTCCATGGAGAAGACAATTGGTAATTATTTTTGGATGGGTGCTCGATTGTCCAAATAGATTGCTGGTGTCGATGATCGAGACGAGAGCATGGTTTTTGGTCTATTAACCATGCTTCTCAGGGATAATACAGTTCATAGTGGGGAGTTTGTAAAAACCCATTATTTTTCGGTTGGTAGTTTTGAGAAGAAATTTGAATCTTTTCTTTCAAATGATTGTGAGGGGTTAAAATAATTTTTTCCCATATTATATGATCTTGGATAATTTTTCTCACCACTCCATTGGTCCCATAATATGGTTTTTACCCTAATATAGGACATTGGTAGAATTTCAAGCCATTTGAATTTTTTCGGAATAGTTAATTTTAAATATTTATTAAATTAAATATTTAATTGTTCATGCATGTTGATTCAGTCATATATTTTGAATGATGTATCTTATTGAGATTCCATCTCCACCATTGGGTACAAAATGGGGAGTTTAACATAGGGAAGGAATAAAAATGAGTCGGGTGTTGGGGATGGCCCAGGACCCTTCTTCTTTATTTTCTTTTTCTTTTTATTTTCTTCCTTATGTTTTCTTTTTTTATTTTTCCTTATTCCATCTCGTGGATGCCTCATGTGGCCCCTCATATGTTGTTCAACTGAGGGAGAAAAGGGGTAAGGGAGAAATATAGGTAGAGGTAAGAAATTGGGGTTCTGTTGTGAAGCCCTCAATGTGCTGATTCGACATATGGAGACTGTGGGTTGTGAAATCAAATGAAGCTTCTGCGATTTCATCCCAAAGGTAGGCATTTTTTAAGATTTTCCTTAAATCCCATTTAGATGTGTTGTTTAATGTTTTTATAGCCCTATTATGCTTTCTAACATCCCATGGAGGCCTAATCTGTTGTTTTGGGGATGAAATCGGGGTTTTCATGCGATCTGATTGTTTTTTATTAGGAAAACCAGGTTTCACAGCATGTAGTCTGGACTTTCACACCGTGTGTTTTTTCAATTTTGGGAAGATGATGTTTTGTGTGTACTCTCCATGTACAGTTGTATACACACCATATTATGGTACTCGATGGTGTAGCCAAGTACTTAGTAATGTCAACCTATGTTGGGGTACATGGTCATGTAGGAGTACACGGCTAGAACCTGTGCAGGGTAGCATGTTGGGTATATGTACACGACTTGGCTAAGTATCTAGCCAGGTTGGTGAAGGGACATGGGAATCTACCCATGTATGGTACATGCCTTGTACCCTCCTTTCTTGTTGTGTACCTAGGGTGTGTACATGCCCATATTTCATGTGGGAGTACACTCCATGTACCGAGGCTACATGTTGTGTACTGCCCATTTTTCAACCCTTTGAAGGTTTTCTTGTTTTTCACCTTGGTGTTAGAATTGGACCTTATAGTAGTCCATTCTTATTAGTTTTCTATGTATATGACAATGGAAAAACCTATTGATCATTCTGAGGAATATTATTGGGTCTTTTGGGGATTTTTTCTAAATGTATATGTTCTTCCTCCCATTATCGAATTCAATCAACTCCTCTAGGAGAGACTTGAATGTGAACGGTGGGTATGCTATTTGGAAAAACCTTATTGAGACATTTAATCTAAGTTGAGATATCAGCTATCTTCAGTGGACTAGGATTTGAGTAAGATTCCCTTGTGAGACGTTCCCTTCTGTCCTATGTGGTCGTGAGACCAATTGTTATCAAGGATCCCCTGAAAGTTTCCACTTCTAACATTTCTTCTTAGAGTATCCCAAGTTGGATGCCTCTATCTTCTATCTAGCTAATGAGAATACCATGAGGGATTACTTTCATACTTTTTGACCTTGTGAGTCCCTTGTAGGATCTTTGTACCTTTGTATCTTTCTAAAATCCAAATTAATTTGCCTATATTGTTCTTATTTTGAGGATCCGGTGTAGGATTCATCCTTTACCATAATGTTAAGGAACCCAGGTAGGATTCCTTAGTTTGTGTGTGACCTAGAGGATCCTGAGTAGGATTCCTCTCAGTGTTTGATTTTCAGAACCTAGAAGGTGCTCGTTTCTTGAACAAAACTGAGTTTTTAAATATGTTTTCGATAGTGATGGTGTTTGTGTGTCACCTAGAACCCTTGTCGAACTTTTAAGACCATGGTGATTTGGCTGTAGTGATTGGTTGGGCATCCAGGCCACCCTCAGTAGTTTATTTACATATGACTTGGTTTTGAAGATGCATCAATTATTTCCAGAGGTGCTTACTAGTTGGTGGCTATTGAGCCTGAGGCAAGGCATCTTTCTTCCTATTGGGGTGCCTGAATGTTCTTCCTGGGATCTATTTTTCTTATTAGATGCCCTGATATTGTTCACTATGATTTGACTTCTGATCCATGTTATTTCTAATATTTTTGTGGCATTTAGAAAAATTACATAGGACTTGGTTGTTGATCTTTGAAGTATATATATATTGGTTTTTTTTTGGGATGTACAGAGGTGTTTCCTGGTATTTGGATATTGAGCCTTATGAGTTTACTTGTGTGCCATGAGTGATTCTTTGATTCCCATAGTACGAATCTCTTGGAAGGACTTAAGGTCTAGATGCTATATGATGAGGATGATAACACTCACCTCAATTTAGGGCATAGAGACCCAAGACTTATGGTAGATTACAAAATCCAAAGTGGTGGGGATGATTTTGACCTCCTCAGCCTTTGATTGGAATGATTACACTTTTCTGCATTAGTTACAATGCCTAAGGGGTGTAGCACAATGACTCATCGGTGAATTATATCTTTATACGGGCATGACAACCCAAGACTCGTGTAAGATTACGTATTCATGAGGGGTATGGATGATTATGAAATCCTCGTCCATTGACCGGAAGGATTAATCTCTTTTGGAACAGTTACAAGACTAGATGGGTGTAGCATGGAAACACATCGGTGATTTGCCTCTTTATAGATCGCCTAAGGGTCAGCCCCTTATAGATTAACAATCTCTCGAATTTTGTGACAACCTACAGACCATGACGTAGGGCTATGAAATTGGATTTTATTTATAGGCTTGGTTATCATGGAGACAGACTCAGTGACCTTTTATAGGATGTCTCAGTGTACTCTATGGAATCCTTCTTTACAAGATTGACCATTATGTTATACATCTTTACAGGAATTATCATTGGTATATAGTATCCTTATTTATAGGATTGACCATATTTATATGGAATCCTTCTCTTCAAGATTGACCATCATTATACGATATCCTTATTAGTGATTAGAGGTGAGTATGGGTGAACCCAAGTGTAGGAATAGCCTCCCCCTATGGTGGTGTAGCTTGCTCAGAGAAATAATCATTACATTGGACAAAGAAATTAAAAATCATTGGGGTTACAGACCCATATATCGACATAATGATGCATGGATTGTGTGGTAAGGTTTCCGAATCAATGCCCTTGCGTAGGATGTCAAGGAGATAGGGATTACAGACCCATGGATCGACTGCAGATGCGGTTTCATGTTATTTTTTTCACTTTCAAAAGAATTTAATATCTATGTATGTATGTGTAGGTATGAAACTATACATGCACATGCCTATACATATGGAAATCTATGGTGTAACTTGACTAGTTCAAAGGGATTATGGACCCTAGGTTAAACTGTGGTATAATGTGGGGCTTTACTTCCTTTTAGTTGTGTCTCAGTGTGGTTGAGGAGTCTCCATGTGCATTCACTTATAATAGTATAGTTATAGGTTTCTAATCATGGTGGAATATTGAGATTCTTTCTCACCCATGCACGTGAACCTCAGTGTACATGTAGACCTTATATCCACCTTTTAGATTGAGAACATGTTTCATAATGGATACGGATGAGACCCATAATTCCATGATTAAATAGAGCTTCTCATGTCATTCATTTTATCGGGCCAGTGCAGTTTGACAGTGTCTATAGATCGGGTATGTACTTTGGATTAGAGTTATCATTTTAGTCATGTATTTTTACATTCAGTTTCATTTTTAATCTAGTATCTACATGGTTGGCCCAGTGAGTGACCAATATTGTTTTATATGGCATATTTATTTGGGCTTTTACAAAATCTCATTTATTATTACAACATGTTCTATTTAGTTGTTTACCACTTCCCCACTCTGTTTACTTTCTATTGTGTATGATAAATAGCTATTCATTTACTGTTTCTTACTATGATATAAGGGCATAGTCTCCCCACTATCACACCCTTGGCCCTTGCAATTAGTTATTAGTATCTCATGTATGGGGGTGAGCTTGAGTCCTTGTAACACACTGGCATGGAGCCCTAGTTTTTTGGAATCTAGGTCTGGATGTTACACCTACTCACCACCAGTCCTTGATGCTATATCATCAAAGTAGATCTGGTCATATTTTGATGTAAACCAACCAATTCTTTCTGCAAAGAAAATATTGGATCCTCTTGTTCTTGAATTGGGCTTTGCCTAGAAACAAACTCCCTCTGAGAAACTTGGTGTAGGGAGTGACTACAACCATCAGTAGATGCAGTTGTAACCCCCAATGTCCTACCAAAGCCCTTAGATGGTAATGTTTTCAAAATCATCTCACACACTTGGTTAGGATTCTCTTTCCAAATTACTTTACAAACTGGGTCATCAAAGGAGATTGATAAGGGCTTCACTAGATTGGAATCCCATAGTCCTTTAATTTTAACCTATTAATGAAATATCAGTAATATTATAAGAAGTATATATTTACATAGTGATATCTGGTAATAAGTTATTATAATGAAAAATAAATTCATACCCCAATATCTTTAGCAGTCTCTTTAACAAAACTCCCATCATATTTTTTATGAAAATCCAACAACACTTCTGTTCCATATGCTTGGTGCCCGAAATTTTGTGACAACATTAAATGAATATAAATAAACAATTAAATATATTGAATAGATAATATTATATTATAAATATTTAAACTAATTAAAAGATTACCAGATTCGATCTACTTCTAGAAAAAATCTTTAACCCCATAGTGTGAGTGATGATTTTATTATCCCGACTTGATGCATTCTTCAAAGAATCATCTAGAAATAAATAAAATGTAATTTAATAATAATTTAGGCAATTTCATCTTCTTTTCATAGGCATGTATAAACTTAAAATGATTTTAATATAATATTATATATTTAATTAACATGTGCTCCTCATCATTATTGATATCAATAAAAAAAATTCATTACTCTCTAGGAACCCCATTGGGTACCTTATCACATATTTGTTAAGTGCTCAATGAGGTATCATTGAATTTAATCCATAATATCCATTTCAAAGAATTCCCTTTCTTGCCCAAATTTTTCAATTTCTACTTTCATGCTATCATATCAGCAATGGGAAAGTGAAGGAATAGTTGTAAAAAGAGATTCATTTTGAAAGTTTTATAATTTAATTACATAATGACATTCTGTTACACCCTAATGTATTAAAAGTACCTTTATCTGTGAATCAAAACCATAATTTTTTCAAGATGAAGGAATATGGATCCAATCATTTACATAATTAGAAGGGTAATCAGCTCCTCTGCTAGTTGTCCTAGATTCTAGCCAAATAATCCCCTAGGATCATCCATAGGGACCCCATAATAGTGAAATGGGACAACTATCTTTAGTCTATTCAAATTCCAGACATCTAAACTTTTAATAGTTTTCTCCATAGTACCATTGTTTCGTTATTTTTTGAAAAAACATTTAGTAGAATAAAAAGGTGAAATAACTTTATTCATATTAAAATTTGTACCTATAACAGTCACCCTCCAGTATCCCTGTGATGAACATAGATTAGTAGAAAAATCCCTCACTAATGAGGCTGCAGAAAGGGGTGACATTAGCTGAGCTACTGATGGGATGCTAACGGATGTTGTGACAGAAAGTGTAGGGGGAATGTGGATGGTGTCTTAGATACTAAAGGGACAGAGACATATGCATCTTCATCTATCATTATGGTTGAGGGAACATCAATTGAGAGTCGACTAACATTATTATAATGCTTCCTATTTGGAATTCCTGTCATTTAATAAAATAAAATTAACATTAAAACATATATTTCAAAAAAAATCATGCAGAAAAAAAATATTAGATTTGACTACATATGCAGAGAACTGACAAAAAAATGTACATAATTATGATAACTAATCACTCCACAAATGACATAAGTGGTTCATAAATAAATGGAAGAATTCACGTATAATCATTTTATACTTCAATAATTTTGTTATCTTGCTCCATCATTACTTCATCTACATCATTCACCCTTGAAAGACTAATATTTTCAATATCTTGAGGGAAAAATAATTTTTCTTCTTGCTATTAATGTGATTCAATTACAGAGGTAAAATCATCCACTTCATCATACATATCATACAAGTCTGTTTGTTTTATGTGAGAAAGTACACTCTTCCTATAAGGCCCCAGCTTTAAACCTTACTTAATCTTGAGTTATTACAAGATTACACATTGAGGATCTTTTCAGGTTTAGAGTTTTAGAGAATTTGATCATAAAACATGCATTACATTCCACATTTAAACAAAGTGGTTACATAAAAGATAGTATTCATTTTTCCCATCAAAGGAAACATATTTAAAATAAAACATGGATTCTTTCTTGACCCTTCCTTGACACTATCATCATTTCATGTACCATTCCCTTGACCTGTGAAAAACATTTCAAAAACTTGGGATGAGCATAAAAAGATCAGTCAGGGTTATAAAAGTATGGAAAGAAAACATGAGTACATATATACATAATAATGAAATCATAATTTACCCATAAAACATATGCACTTTAACATACCTCATAAAATCATGAATAAATCATAGAAATCATAAGACATAAAGGTAACTTGAGGCATTCATAACATTCTTACGTAGGGAGTAACCCTCTTGGTTACGTTTGGAATACCCATCACAGTATATTCCCTAAATCTCTTCAGAGAAACCATTACGTTTCACTCCTTCGCATTACCCAATGCATTGGAGAGCTATATCGGGCTCACCCGCCCTTAGTTTATCACAGAACCACCCGTCTTCATAACAGTTCCCAAGAACCATAACATAATCGTATCACATACAATGTACATAAAGGAAACATAACATTTCCACATTTCAATCACAAGATATCAATAACACAGTGATATAATAAAAACATTATCAAAACCATTTTAAATACCAAAGTAAAACATGGTATTTATTTTTCATTTAAAAAAAACTTATGGCTTGTAGAGGAAGCCGAAACGCAAATAATGGTCCCGACGGCGGAGAAGTCATTGTCGCCGCATACGTATGACAAAAACATTCCCTTTTGTCATTTTGTAAAACGCTTTGTATAGAAAATATTCCTTCTGGATAAATGTAAAAGTCAAAGGGGTTTATACACCGTATAAAAGAAGGTTGTGTATAAAATAAAATATGCCTCAATGAAAGGAGATTGAGACGAAGTCCCATACAAATACGATATCCTTGGATTAAGGATAAATCAATTACATAATTATGTGTGACAAACGAATACACAAAATATAAGTGGATATTAAGTGTAAAAAAATTCGAGTTTATTCACACATATTCATAGAACGACATATTCAAGGAGTACAAGTTTATCCCAAAGAATCAAATTTGGGTTAAGAATTTCCCTTTCAAAAATTTGACATCCTAACGGCGTCACTACAAAATTCAGAAAATGAGTTGATGAGAGATAAAAAGGGTATCTCATCACATAGACATAAAATTTAAATCAATAAGGATATATAAGAACATATCCCAACATAATAGTATGTTAATTAAAAGACATAACAAAATAAGTCTTTTAAAAAGAGGAGGGTGAAAGGTTCCCTTACCGACATGGGTTTCTTTCAAAACATACATCCCGTGAAAGAAGGACAGTACAAAATTGATGTAAATACTCATAAATGAAATTATATTACATAATGAGTAAAATAATGGGCAGTACATACACCACTCTAAGAAAATTGTGGCAAATGTGGCATAAATCTCGTGGGAATAAAAGTGATATGAAAAATACCTTACGAAAACTCGGCAGCCTAATGGTGCCACTTAAAACTTACAAAAATGGATTGATGAGATCAAATAGGGTATGTCATAATATGAACATAAAAATTATAGTATGAGGAAAATAAAAGAACATCCCCAAACATATAAAAGTTTAGCTTAAAAGAAATGTCATAAAAGAGAGTACTTAAAAAGAAAGAGAGGGGTTGGATCTCATACGAAAATTCGGTAGCCTAACGTCGCCAATCAAAACTTCCAATATGGATTGATGAGAGAAAATAGGGTCTCTCGTCATATTAACATAAACATTATAGTAAGAGTAATATAAAATAACATCCCAATCATAAGAAAGATGAGCTTAAAAGTAATGACATAAAACAGTGTACTTTAAAAGAAAGAGAGGGGTAGGTTCCCTTACCTCAAGTCCGACTTGTCTTGTTCGTTTCTTTATATTACTAAATAATAAACATTGTTCATTTTATAATTTTCTAAGGACCTCCTTTAAATATTATTATTCAGTTCATATCACATATTATAATGTTATAATAATTGTTTAAAAATGCTAGTTCATAACAGACGTTTTTTCCGATGTTTGGTACATGAGTCAAAAATGAACTTGTTTGAAAAAATGATTTCCCATGTAGTTATAAGTAAATAATTTCCAGAATATTATTAATGATTAAAATATCATATATATCCATTACATATTCATTTTATACTATTCCATATCATTTGGAGATAAAAAACGAAAAGCACCGTTCAGGGAGATGGTATGCCATACGTACGCATGAACGCTACTTTCATTTTTTCTTTGTCATATTAATGGAATTATAAATATATGATATATATATATATATTATAATTCCAATATCATATATATGTTATATAGGTCACATATGTTCATCAATGTCATTCTTTATACATTCCATGTATTGCATGTACGAGTCACATCACTTGAGGGGGTGGTAGTCCACACTTTCTCATATGAAATTATCGCATTTACACAACATGAAAAGAATAAAGGTATGGTTTAAATATAAAATACAGAAGAATATAGAAAACATAAATACCTTATATATTATATATATAATATGGTGACATCATAATGGCCACCTTTAAAGGTGTTAAAAGAATATTGAACAATCATCGTTTCGTGAGGCAGAAAATCGCCAACCACAGAATCAGTATGTTATTTAACCATTAGATGAAGGTGTGTGTAAGTGTAGATCTAATCCTTATTATAAAAACATCCTAGAATATTGAAGATACTGTAGTTGTTACCAAAGAAATAAATAAAAAGATTTTAGGGGGATGGAGAAGCAAAATAAAACAAAAGTACTCAAGTGAAGACATTACCTTAAAATCGGGTAACTCCCTTTGGTTTGAGCTCAAAGGCTTCCTTGGGAAGAATTCTGCCCAAAGTGAGGCTCCAAGAAGTTATAGAGTGATGTGGAGAGACAAAATGGGCAGGGGATGGCCGATCAAAAGGCTTTGGATGTGTGGGTAAGGAGCTAGAGGTGGGGGCCTTTTATAAGAGGAGAGGATGGGAATTCTTGGAATATAAAGAAATGTTACTTTATTTTAGGATGAGTATTGGATTTTAATGGTCCCACATTTATGTGTTTCGAGGGTAAGGTGATAAGGGTTCAAAATCCACCCATTTACTAGGTTTTGGAAATGTGTAGGTCTTAGATTTTACATTATCATTCCATTTTATTTAAATTGTTAAATAATGAGGTCATCGCTGCATCATCATGATGCCATAAATAATATAATTTTTTTAATGTCTAAAAATTATAAAAAAAATACTATGATGTAGAAACTCCTTTTATATTTCCAATTATTATTTATAGTCAAAAATCTGACTTGTATAATCTCATGTAATGATTGTTTTACTAAAATATCTAATGTTTGTGTCATTTTTACTTTAACATTAAATAAAAAGGTATTTATTCCATTTTCCAACCAAAGTGGCTACATGGGGTCCCCAAGTTGACCCATGGATTGTCATGGTCAGCCATGACACATCCAATGAGGGTAGGACATGTGTCTAGGTCATTTCATTTTATTAAAACATTATTCTTACCTTAAACTACACTAATTACCTCTAATCGCGATTAAAAACTTAATAAGTTACTATTCACCAAAAAAATATTTCAACCCCATTGAACCACATTTTACTTCTTAATGACAACCATGTATGTCGGATTTTTGAAATTCGAAACACAATGATGGAAAAATTTCATTTAAACGGAAAATCAGTTTTTATAAGTACCACTTAGTGGTTTCACTATTCATCAAAAATCGATGTTTTTCAGAAAATTACCAAAAATTCACCATAAGCTATATTTGATAATCCGAATTCAAAAATGATGTATGTTTTACAAAATTCAAAATGTATAAGGTGAATTAATTAATTTAATAATTAATTCCCGCTGTCAAAACAAATAGCGTATTTTTTTTAACAAAATGTATCATAAGATTGACACTAGTTTAAGTCTGATTTCAAAGTGAAATTAATTCCAACGACCACTATTGGATTAAATGGTAAAAATATATTCTAATTTAAGTTTAAAACCAATTCAAAAGTTAATCTAATCATATAAATAAATTAGATTAAAAAGTGGTTTTGAATTAAAATACAACATTTTTCACTAATCATTAAAAATTGAACTTTTTCGAAAAAATACCAAAAATTCACACAAAATAAATTTTGATGTCCCAATTCTAAAGAAGAATTTTATTTTGTCAAATATAACACATAAAATTTTCAAAAATTGGATTTAAAAGAGGTTCGTCATCAAAAGGCGGTTAATCGACCTTTTAAAGAATATTAGAAATTTTACGCTTAAAATTGGATTCATTCGCATTTTTAATCCTCTAACATTTATTGTAAAAAGTAAAAATATTTGACAAACATATATAATCATTTTTTAGTAAGTTCTGTTCATTCCCGCCATTACAACGGCTAGGCGTTAACTACTATTTAAAATAATATTAATTGTTATTAGAGTGCAACGTAAGATTCCCAAGAAACTCGTTGTTGCGTGTTGGGTACGACATCGAGCATAACATCCCCTTTAAAGTTATATTAATATCATATTCACAAATATGGATAAATATAAAAATGTCATATTCTTTATTTACATGGGGTGTTACATCCTTCCCCCCTTTTGGGAATTTCATCCTCGCAATTTTAAAATTGAGCTTAGAAACATCCTTGAAAGTCCCACATCGGAACAAGAGTCGGTAAAACAATCACTTTAAAATAAAGGATGATAAGTACAGAGGTCACCCGAGTAAACCCATACTAGGATTCCATGTAGGAAAACATGGACATGGAGGAGAAAACATAGGGTCATGTTCTGATGGAGAGTGATAGAAAACATGTTTAGGAGATAGTTAACCACAAGAAAATCACAAACTTGTGATGGGTTTAATGGTATTTGATTCCCCAGTAGGAAAATTTAATAGACAACATTTTTTTAAGATACTTTTTATTGAGGAATTTATTCATAAGGAAACATCATCACTTATCATGTTGACTTTCAACTTTTATTAGATTCCATACACAAACTCATATTTTCTCCAGAAGATGAGTATTTAAGAAGACTTGTTCACATTAAGAGTACTATAATCAACTTCTAGAGAATCACCTAATCCACAAAAGAGAACTATATACGTCCCATGTCTTTAGACTTTAACCAAAACAAAAACCAAAAAGGTTAGTGCAAGATCCGATAATCTAGAAAATGATAACCCTTTATAAAAAGAAAATATATTCTTAATCTCCAAAATTTTGTTAAACAAAACCCAAAGTTCAACGAGGACCATCCGATAAACAATTTGTCCATAAAATTCTTCAATGTAAACCAATCTAAGACTGAAACCCAAATATTTGAAGGATTTAATCCCAAAGTCTTCCAAGGTACAAATTAACTTTTATCTCCAAATAACATCAGTTGCTCTTAAATTATCATATTGAAAAATAATTAACCTAATCACATATCCTCTATGATAGGTTAATCATTTCCATAGATAACCCAAAATAAACTTACTCTTGATTCCTAAAATCATCTAACTAAAAATAATTAGTCATACTAACCAGGGACTTCACGTACTCCAGTGGTAGGTGATAAATACAAGTCGCACATTGGTTGGGGGTTCGATTCCCGCAGCTTTGTCTGACGTGACAGGTTGTCACATGGTCTGTGTGTTGTCTTTTTTCCAAAACTATATAATTCTTAAAACATTCCCCAAAAAGAGATAAAATCTTGAAAAATAATCATAACATATTTTAACCTCAAGTTTATCTCATGCCTTTCATTTTCAATAAAAACATATAATAACCCATAATTACCTAAAAATTAAGGATCATATAAACCCTAATGGTTACCTTTATAATTATTACCTTAACTTCCACATCGATTGTTCATGTCATACATGATGCATTACAGAACATACCAATGTTCAAGTGGTTGATCGTGACTCCTTGATAGTTGGATTAGAACAACCACGAGTTTCCTCATTGGATCCCCCATTTCATCCAGTATCTTAATCAGAGAACCACCCTAGTTTCTTTCAAACCTATTGTCTCTTTGGTTCCTGGTAGATCCATCCATTCACTAAAAATAGAAATGTCAGTGTGAGTATATCAACAAAACCATCATGTACTAATGAGTAATATATACTTACTCATTCACTTTATCTAAAAACTATGACTCTTTCTGAAATCCTAACCATTATGGTAATGTCACTTATGCTTAAAGAATACACTAACCTCTAAAGTTATCTAAACCGACCTTTGATACCAACTATAAGGCCCCAGCTTTAACCCTTACTTAATCTTGAGTTATTATAAAATTACACAATGAGGATCTTTTCAGGTTTAGAGTTTTAGAGAATTAGATCATAAAACCTGCATTACATTCCACATTTAAACAAAGTGGTTACATAAAAGATAGTATTCATTTTTTCCATCAACGGAAACATATTTAAAATAAAACATGGATTCTTTCTTAACCCTTCCTTGACACTATCATCATATCATGTACCATTCCCTTGACCTGTGAAAAAAATTTCAAAAATTTGGATGAGCGTAAAAAGCTCAGTAAGGGTTATAAAAAGTATGGAAAGGAAACATGAGTACATATATACATAAGAATGAAATCATACTTTACCCATAAAACATATGCACTTTAACATAACTCATAAAATCATGAATAAATCATAGAAATCATAAGACATAAAGGTAACTTGAGGCATTCATTACATTCTTACGTAGGGAGTAACCCTCTTGGTTACGTTTGGATTACCCATCACAGTATATTCCCAAAATCTCTTCAGAGAAACATTTACGTTTCACTCCTTCACGTTACCCAATTCATTGGAGAGCTATATCGGGCTCACCCGCCCGTAGTTTATCACAGAACCACTCGTCTTCATAATAGTTCTCAAAAACCATAAAATAATCGTATCACATAAAATGTACATAAAGGAAACATAACATTTCCACATTTCAATAACAAGATATCAATAATACAGTGATATAATAAAAACATTATCAAAACCATTTTAAATACCAAAGTAAAACATGGTATTTATTTTTCTTTTAAAAAATTCATGGCTTGTAGAGGAAGCCGAAACTCAAATAATGGTCACGGTGGCGGACAAGTTGTTGTCGCCTCATACATATGACAAAAACATTCCCTTTTTTCATTTTGTAAAATGCTTTGTATAAACAAGATTTCATCTGGATGAATGTAAATGTCAAAGGGTTTTATACACCGTATAAAATAAGGTTGTGTATAAAATAAAATATGCCTCAATGAAAGGAGATTGAGACGAAGTCCCATACAAAGACGTTATCCTTTGTTTAAGGATAAATCAATTACATAATTATGTGTGAAAAACGAATACACCAAATATAATTGGATATTAAGTGTAAAACAATCAGAGGTTATTCACGCATATTCATATAACGACATATTCAAGTAGTACACGTTTATCCCAAAAAATCAAATTTTGGTTAAGAAGTTCCCTTGCAAAAATTTGACAGCCTAACGACGTCACTACAAAATTGAGAAAATGAGTTGATGAGAGATAAAAAGGGTATATCATCACATGGAAATAAAATTTAAATCAATAAGGATACATAAGAACATATCCCAACATAATATTATGTGAACTAAAAGACATAACAAAATAATTCTTTCAAAAAGAGGAGGGTGAAAGGTTCCCTTACCGACATGGGTATCTTTCAAAACATACATCCCGTGAAAGAAGGACAATACAAAATTGATGTAAATACTCGTAAATGAAATTATATTACTCAATGAGTAAAATAATGGGCAGTACATACACCACTCAAAGGAAATTGTGGCAAATGTAGCATAAATCTCATGGGAATAAAAGTGAGATGAAAAATACCTTACGAAAACTCAGCAGCCTAACGGTGCCACTTAAAACTTACAAAAATGGATTTATGTGATCAAATAGAGTATCTCATAATATGAACATAAAAAGTACAGTATGAGGAATATAAAATAACATCCCCAAACATAAGAAATATTAGCTTAAAAGAAATGCCATAAAAGAGAGTACTTAAAATGAAAGAGAGGGGTCAGATCCCTTACGAAAATTCGGCAGCCTAACGGCGCCAATCAAAACTTCCAAAATGGATTGATGAGAGAAAATAAGGTATACCATCATATGAACATAAAAATTATAGTAAGATTAATATAAAATAACATCCCAATTATAAGAAAGATGATCTTAAAAGGAATGACATAAAAGAGTGTACTTTAAAAAACGAGGGGGGTAGGTTCCCTTACCTCAAGTCCGACTTGTCCTGTTCGTTTCTTTGTATTCCTGAATAATAAACATTGGTCAATTTATAATTTCATAAGGACCTCATTTAAATATTATTATTCAGTTAATATCACATTTTATAATTATATAATAATTGTTTCAAAATGTTAGTTCATAACAGACATTTTTGCTGATGTTTGGTACATGAGTCAAAAATGACCTTGTTTGAAAAAATGATTGCCCATGTAGTTATAAGTAAATAATTTCCAGAATAGTATTAATGATTAAAATATCATATATATCCAGTACATATTCATTTTATACGATTCCATATCATTTGGAGATAAAAAATGAAAAGCATCGTTCATGGAGACGGTAGGCCGTATGTACGCATGAACTCTAGTTTCATTTTTTCTTTTTCATATTAATGGAATTATAAATATACGATATATATATATATATTATAATTCCAGTATAATATATATGTTATATAGGTCACATTTGTTCATCAATTTCATTCTTTATACATTCCATGTATTTCATGTACGAGTCACATCACTTGAGGGGGCGGTAGTCCACACTTCCTCATGAAATTATCACATTTACACAACATGTAAAGAATAAAGGTATGGCTTAAATATAAAATACATAAGCATATAGTAAACATAAATACCATATATATCATATATAAAATATAGTGAAATCATAATGGCCACCTTTATAGGTGTTAAAATAATATTGAACAATCATCATTTTGTGAGGCAGAAAATCGCCAACCACAGAAACAGTATGTTCATTAACCATTAGACGAAGGTGTGTGTAAGTGTAGCTCGAATCCTTCTTATAAAAACATCCTACTATATTGAAGATACTGTATTTTTTACAAAAGAAATTAATGAAAAGAGTTTATGGGGTTGGAGAAGAAACATAAAACAAAAGGTCTCAAGTGAAGACATTACCTTAAAATCGGGTAACTCCCTTTGGTTTGAGCTCAAAGGATTCCTTGGAAAGACTTGTGCCCAAATTTAGGCTTCAATAAGTTATATAGGGATGTGGAGAGACAAAATGGTAAGATTTGGGCCGAGCCAAAGGCTTTGTATATGTGGTTAAGGAGGTAGAGGTGGGGGCCTTTTATAATATGAGAGGAGGGGCACTCTTGGAATGTAAAGAAATGTTACTTTATT
The DNA here is from genome assembly GCA_963277665.1 of Viscum album. Classification (NCBI taxonomy): domain Eukaryota; kingdom Viridiplantae; phylum Streptophyta; class Magnoliopsida; order Santalales; family Viscaceae; genus Viscum; species Viscum album. Next base: position 524,281,118 of record OY728160.1, read on the forward strand.
TTAGGATGATTTTCGGATTTTAATGTTCCCACATTGATTTGTTTCGAGGATAAGGTGATATGGGTTCGAAATACAACCATCCACTAGGTTTTGGACGTGTTTAGGTCTTAGATGTTACATTATCTTTCTATTTTATTAAAATCGTTAAATAATGAGGTCATCGCTGCATCATCATGATGTCATAAATAATTTAATTTATTTAATTTCTAAAATTTAATAAAAAAAATACTATGATGTAGAAAAGCCTTTTATCATTCCAATGACTATTTATAGTCAAAAATCTGGCTTGTATAATCCTATGTAGAAATTGTTTTAGTAAAACATCTCATGTTTGTGTCATGTTTACTTTAACATTAAATAAAAAGGTGTTTATGTCATTTTCCAACCAAAGTGGCTCCATGGGGTCCCCATGTTTACCCATGGATTTTCTTGGTCGGACATGACACATCCAATGAGGGTAGGACATTTGTCTAGTTCATTTCATTTTATTAAAACATTATTCTTACCTTAAACTACACTAATTACCTCTAATCGCGATTAAAAACATAATAAGTTACTATTCACCAAAAAATTATTTTAATACCATTGAACCACATTCTACTTCTTAATGACAACCATGTATGTCAGATTTTTGAAATTCAAAACACAGTAATGGAAAAATTTCATTTAAACGGAAAATCAGTTTTTATAAGTACCACTTTGTGTTTTCATTATTCATCAAAAATTGATGTTTTTCAGAAAATTACCAAAAATTCACCCTAAGATATATTTGATATTCCAAATTCAAAAATGATGTTTGTTTTACAAAATTAAAAACATATAAGTTGCATTAATTAATTTAATAATTAATTCCCGCTGTCAAAACAAATAGCGTGTTTTTTTGAAACAAAATGTATCATAGGATTGACACTAGTTTAAGTCTGATTTCAATTTGAAATTAATTCCAACGACCACTATTGGATTAAATGGTAAAAATATATTATAATTTCAATTTAAAACCAATTCAAAAGATAATCTAATCATATAAATAAATTAGATTAAACAGTGATTTTTTATTAAAATACAACATTTTTCACTATTCATTAAAAATTGAACTTTTTCAGAAATATACCAAAAATTTACAAAAAGTAAATTTTGATGTCCCAATTCTAAAGAAGAATTTTATTTTTTCAAATATAACACATAAAATTGTCAAAAATTATATTTAAAAGAGGTTCTCCATTAAAAGATGGTTAATCGACCTTTTAAAGAATATTAGAAAGTTTATACTTAAAATTGGATTCATTCGCATTTTTAATCCTCTAACGTTTATTGTAAAAAGTAAAAATATTTGGCAAACATATATAATCATTTTTTATTTAGTTCTGTTCATTCCCTCCATTACAACGGCTAGGTATTAACTACTATTTAAAATAATATTAATTATTATTAGAGTGCAATGTAGGATTTCCAAGAAACTCGTTGTTCCGTGTTGGGTACGCCATCGAGCATAGAGTCACATTTAAAGTTATATTAATATCATATTCACAAATATGGATAAATATAAAAATGTCATATTATTTATTTACCTAGGGTGTTACACTTCCCTTCATCCATAAAATCGTCCACATAATATACCATTTTCTCTTGTGCTGATAAGATATATAGATCATGTAATTTTAATTTCACTAATATACATCAAGTGAGATAATTTCACTAATGTAAATTGCAAGGAATATCTTTTAACAACCTTGATAATATCAACCCAATGTCATTTTAATAAAACAATTATAAAATGAACATGGTAGTTAAATTCGATAATATTAGTCAAATTTCCATATTATCTCACTTTGGAGAATGTTAATATACATTTATTATATTTTTAAACACTTTTCTTAGTCAACTATACGAAATTTAAATCCATTCACAGTATAAGAATCAAACTTTCTTGCATGTTTAAATGATCTTGAGAAACAAACATCAAATATTCTAACAACTCAGCTCTAGAATCAGTAATCATGATCTACAAAAACTAATATAAATTATTATATTTATAAAATATATGTTTCAACTTTATATGCATATTTATTGAAATATTTATAAAAATACACATTATGACTACCATTCATTATTTTTAAGTCTTTCTGAGTATTGAGATGGTCCTTCGATTTTCCAAGTTCATTAAGAAATGTGAAGATTGAATTGTCAAAAAAATTCTCTTTAATATACATAACATCAAGATTATTCCACAACATATTAAATTCCCAATATGGAATTGTGAAGAATTTAATTCTTTTCTTCCATTTTTGAATTTCGATTTCACTTGATGATTTCTTTTAAACACTTTTCCCACAATTTTTTAAATGATGAACCTTCCCAAATTCTATTACAGCATTTCAAAGTTGTTCCAATATTTTATAACCTATAAAAAGTTTTTTGGTGGTATGAAATCAATAGAACCATTTAATTATGACTTATTCAACTAAAATCAATTAGATTCATTGAGATATCTTCGAGGATACAGGAATCTCCATTTTTTACTATGAGGTAGTCATTCAAGCTCAAAATCAAATTTAAAAACATGAAAAGTATAATTCTTGTAATTGTTCCAAATAACTAAATTCTTATGTCTAGGGAAGTCACTAAGGGTCCATATTAGAGAAACTTCCATTATAAAAATTATTATAGAAAAATCATAAAATGTCTCAACATAGTTGTTCCATAACTCTTATAATTATTCAATTAGAGGTTGAAAGTATACATCGATATCATTTAAAATGTTTTTTTAAGAATAATTATTGAAATGATAAAATATGTTTGTTTCATACACATCATAGATGCAGATTGTAAGGGATGAAAACAACCATCCAAATCCTATAAGTGGTGCTCAATGTCCCAAATGGGTTCAATCCATTGGAAGCCAATCCCAATCAAAAATTCCTAGAATCAAATGAGAAATTTGGATGTAATGATTGAAATTTATTCCTTTATTTTGAATATCTTAGATATTTCATTAACCCATAATTGTTATTATCTATAGAATTAAACATCATGTGCTCGACAGTTTTCAAGGACATGAATAATCTTTTCAATCGAGGCTTTAAGGGAAAGTTATAGAAAGCCTTTGCAGGTCTGTTCCTTCTTTTCTTCTTCTTCATATTAGTATGTTTATTCATACTTCCAACATCACTCATAGGATTACTTCTATAAGAAAAACGTTTTTTCAATCCTTTCTGGTTGAATCCTCTTCCCAATAAAGCATAAAATCATTAATACACACATTTATTTTTGTTTAATTTATACCAAACATGTTAACAACTTTTTTGATATCATAAAAAGACTCCATAATCATTGCTCAGGGAAATGCATCATGAATGAATTCCAATATCATGGACATCGCCTCATTTTTAATTCCATATAGGCATTTGATATGGAACAACCTCATAAGAAAAGAATGTTTTGAATATTTCAGAAATTCACTATACAACACTTGATTTCCATCATCGACTAAACCATGATATGCATCTGTCTCTTCAGTGATGTTTTCTCTTACATTATTCTCTACAAAAATCTAGAGGAGTATCCAATGATATGTCACAATCCTGATTTAGTTTTCCTATAGTCTCAAAAACATCTCTCATCAATTTTATATTTTTATCACCCTCAAATGGTTGTTCTAATATGTTTTTATGTTGTTATTGTTGTCTTGAAACACTAAATGCATCATTAAAAATGTTTTTTATCTCATTTTCCATTTTCAACGATGTTGGGAACTAATTATTTCAATTAACATTAGTGCACAAATTGTGTGTAATTTTCAATTCACCATGCCAAATCCTACACAATTATTGAGCTAGGAATTACCTCAATATCAAGTGTTCCTAAAATTCAAATCTTTTCAACTATATTCTTAGTCAACATGTAGGACATGTAAATATTATTCTTCTATCGATGGATTGATGGGAAATAAAAAATTCAAAAAAACTCCTCCAAACCCTTGGCATATTGAGGTATGTTCCTTAGTAATGTGATCCCCCTTTTATCTATATATATCACAATGTTACTACAAATTATTAAAAAAATTAAAATACATAACTATTACTAAATAAGATAAGAGATAGATGGAAGTTAAAAAACAAAAACCCAAGTAGTTATATAAATATTCATATAAGAATAGTCATATAATTACTATAGGGGATGTCATATAATTCTTCACTAGAATTTCTAGTGGTGGAGGACCTCATTAATAAATCACTTAAATTTTATAGTTTAACAACTTACTTTGTGTTAGTCATAATTAAATTTCCATTAGATGTTACTAGATATTATTATACAACATTTGTATTATTAAATGATGAATTTTTCATAATATGATAAATTAATACTTAGTAAATTATGCATTGATTTTATTACATGCTCTAAAAATTCACATCATCAATATAACTAGTCCAAAATCATTAATTTAGGTTCAATGATTAAACTAAAATATGTATATAAATTTATTCATGAAATTCATGCCTAAACCTATAAGTTTTCTAAATATCTTTACATAACATGTATAAGTGGAAAAGAAATATCAATACTATTTGAGAGTAAAATATGTTAAATAAATATCATCAACAATTTATAAAGGTGATAAAAATGATTCACCTAAACATAGATAAAAAGGGATATAAGGTCTAATTTATATTTAGTGATACTACAATTTTTGGATGATTGAGTATTCTTATTCTTAAACTGTACATATTACTATATGATCCTATATATTTTGACATACATAGTTAGATAATTTTATTGAAAGTTAATATATTCTTAATTATTTAATACTCTAAGATTTTGTGGTGGTGTTCATTTTCATTATAACTATAGTCGTCGCTGAATGATTGATGGACATAAATTCAGATATATTTTTATTTAAAAATATTAGTATTAAAGACCCCAATAATTTAAGTAAATATTGAATTTATTAAAATTTAAAAAATTAAGAAATTTTTTAGGTAAATTGATATATTCTTATTTTTTTGGATTTTAATAAATTTTTCAAGTGATAAATTAATCCATAATACTTTTTAAACTGGAATTTTTACCAATTTCCACAATCTTAAACGTCTTTCCTGATCTCCAAGGGTTATTTAGAAGAACATGGTCATCAATAAACATACATCCAGAATAATTTCACCCAAAAAAATAAAATATAAGAAAATAATACAATAGAAATATATAAAAAATCATAACAACCAATTCATCCTGATATATCTATAAAAAAGATATTGACAACCGAGGGACATAAAATGAAAAAAATAACCATGATAACCAATCCCATGGTGGTCCTTGAACACTCACCATTTTTCAAGACACCTACCCTTATCCAACCAAGAAAAATTCCATTAAAAGTTAATGATGAAAATTTGACCCTTATTACCAAAAGATGAAAGATGCATACATCAAGTGTTATATAAAAGATGTGATAAAATAGATCATATCTTAATCCCATCAATAATTCTTTTAAATTAATCATTTAAGAGATTCATATATAATAGTTGAAAAAAATATGAATATTTTAAATAATTATTTCCTATATAAATACATATTGTATGTAGTGAAGCATTTTAAAAAGGATAATTGAAATCCATAAATTCTAGTTGTGGGGATAATGGTGTGTAAAGGAGATTAATTTTCCATTTAAACCCCATTAACTAACTAAAAGCAAAAAAATACATGTCGAAATCCATTTTTAGTAAAAATATTCTTTTAATAAATCATTTATAAAAGTATCACAATTCAATTTTTATAATTGATATTGAAGATATTAGTATGTAACATGTAAGTATGAGGAATAAATCATATCAAAGAAGATGCATTAGTATAAAAATGAACCTCATAACAATCAAAAATATATAATAAATGAGTTAAAATGTGGAAATTCTATTGTTGAGTAACTATAAAGTGATCATAGATACATGAAATGTAAAAATTCTAAGTGTCATGGTGATATATCATTGGATGGTCCTAGCTATATTAGTGATACCATCGATGACCAGAAAAATATAATGATGAATTTCTATATTAATATTATATATCTACTTTGTAAAAAGTCTTACTGACATATAGAAAACATGCTTCCTCATTGCATGTCCGTAGAATAAATTCAAATTTATAGATGGATTATAGTTGGGGTTTGATTTTGTAAAATCCTAGAATAAATCTACACTTTCTCATCATTCTAACATAGATTCCCCTTGACCAATAAAAGTGGCGAGTTATATTTCAATAAACATAGATCCCAATAATGATACTCAATAGAATAAACATGATCAATCCACATTCCATTAGATACAAAGTTCACATATCTCCCCACCACCAAGATGCCTCAATGACCAAAACCACATTTCTACAACCATTATCATTTTCACCACAAACCATACATCAATTAAAATCAAAAGTAAGGGATTCATCAATAATTTATCAAATAAGAAAATTTAAATTTCAAATTTCTAAATGGTCCTTTATGGAAACCCATGTTTAAAAAAAATAATTTATCAAAACAATAAAACATTTCATTCAACAATTAATTTTATAAAACCAAATCATACTCATTTCCATTAAAAGTTATTTCAATGTGTTTAAAGGTCCTTTTAGTAAAGAACATGACTACTCTATGAAATGACTATAATTTCTTCAAAAACCAAATGATAATCCATTCAAAAGAAATCATTTAATGTGTTTCATTAAATTATTCCAAAACATATTTAAAGGAAACACACACACATTCTGGCAAGTGGAATCAACATTAGTGAATAAAATTAATTTTATTGGAAGGGAACAGTATATTTTGATAACCAAATCCATTGAGATTAGTGAAAAAACTGATATCATTTCAAAATAAAGGATTAAATCACTATATTAATTCAACGATTCCAAACACAATTTTCTTAAAATTGTATTATTTTTTGTTAAAATAAATAATTTTGGATAAAACCATCTCAAATGGAATAATTTAGAATTATATCATTAAATGAATCAAAATAAGAAGAAATTAAATAAAAACACCTTCCTCAAGATTGGTATAACTATATTTCGAATGGATTATCAAAAAAAATAGGAAGAAGGATCCTATAGCAGTAATTGGAGGAGGGGAACCAGTAGTGGGGCAGTGGCTATAGGGAGCATTAGCTGCAATGGTTCAGAGAATAGAGAGCTCGATGGATAGGGATCAGAATAGGTGGTGAGGGGTGGGGTGAGGGGGTGTTGGTGGCTTAGTATCAGGAAGGGATTGTCTTTGGGGGAATGGTGAGTTGGTATCTTAGGCTCGGGATCAAGTATCAGTGGTGTAAGGGGGTATCAAAGGCTCAGTTTTTGGGTTAGCATTGAAGGTCTAGGGATCGAGGGGTCTCGAGGGTGGTGGTGTCAGGTGAGAAGGGGGAGATAGTGTTTTGGGGGGGAATAAGTGGAAGGTTCTAAAAAAATAAAATTTTTAGTCACTGTATTTAAAAAATCCCGAGGAAATTATTTAAAAAAATTAATGGTGGTTTATTAAATCACCGCTAATTGATGATTTTGGTAAAGTGATAATTGTAATTAATTTTAAATACATTCACTAATAGTATTGGTCAAAAACTATGTTAAACTTATTGTAAATTATAAATTATGTTTATTAAAAATATGAAATCTATATTTCCAAATTCCAATCACATAAGTGGCGGAAATTAATTTAAAATTCCTTCCATAAGTGGGACAACAACGCAGGATTTTAAATTAAAAACGTCCAAAAAATTTCTATGGTTTTTCATAAATTTTAAATTTAAATTTATTATAATAGCATAGATTTCATTAATAGATAACGAAATTAAACAATTAAACATTAAAATTAATATAAAACATAATTTAACATTATAAATTAGTCAAATAAAAATGTAATTTTGAACTAAAATGCATTATTTTTAAGGTTACATAAAACATGATATGTGTCTGAAAAATATAAAAACCTCACCATAACATTATTATAATGTTTTTATTTCAAATATGAAGTTTATTTTTAAATATTAAATAAATTAATGTTAAAAATTCTTATTTAAAATGAGTTGTCCACTAAAAGGCTGTAAAATTTCATTTATAAAAATATAGATTTTAAAGTGTAATATTTGGTTTGTTCTTATCTTATGCTTATCAAATGTTTTGGATGAAATAAAAAATATTATATTGAATATATGAAATACATATTAAATTAATATCAGCCACTAACTATTATTAATTAAAACTTTTATGGTAAAAATAACTTTCTGAAAATAATACTTTTTTTATATTCAATCGATTTTCATTTTCATTTATCATTAGTTGGTAACCAAGGATTTCATTTTATATTTATATTTTCAAAAGTTAGTTAATAATATTCATAACTTATAACATATCATCTAGTATATATAATATTATATTAATTAATAATATTTTAATAATATATTGTTCTTTGATGAAACACAGTCTTGCGTGTAACACAAGATATCAAAGAATGTCTCTCTTTCATGAAATGCATGCTAACTCGATATTGCATTCATTACAAAATATATCATGTATTTAATATATTTAAAATAGTAAATATATAGTATAGTCTTGGGATATTATATTCCCATACGCGTTTTGTGATGCATGCCATGCACACTGCCGAATACAAAGTTGTACAATAAAATTTCGTGGTGTTACATAATTACTTCAATTTGAGGATGGGTTCAGTTTTGATTGCTGGTTATTTTCTCAAATGGTGTCTAGAGTGTGTTATAGTTTTCATTCAAGTGTTTAGCTGTGGTTTTAGTGCAATAGTATTACCTAAGGAGTTTTTAGTCATTATGCCTAATTTAATAAAATTTTAAACTAATTATAAAATAAAAAATTGATTTTAATTGTTAATTATAATTTTTTAAATTGTTTATTTGATGTTATTTTTAGATTTAAGCCATTCTTAGGATTGGGAGAGACAAAAAAGTCATGGAAGACATTGGAAGAGAGTAACTAGCTGGTGATCAAATAGAATAAATATATTACGCGGTAAGTGGTCTGTATGTTTCTTCCTTATGGTATTATTCAGTATTTTATGTGTCATGTGATATGTAAAGTCTCTCCACCAAAGGTGATTCTCTGGTTAAAATTGTATAAATTGTTTTATTAATGTTAACTTCCAATGAGTTGATTGAAAAAGGTATCAAGGATATGTAAAACATTTCAATAACTAGATTTCCATGGTTTTCAATGGTTGAGGCTTTAATGATAATTTTAATCCTTGATATAAATGGTACCATAGGGAGAATGAATTAAATATAGTGAATTAAAATTATTAGCCATAGTGTAGGAGAATTTTACACTATATTATAGAGGATAACATCCCATTTATATGATTGGATCATGTAAGATTTTTAGTTCGTTGGTATGTCTTTTAGTAAAAGGGCAGACATAGAGATGAAAATAGGGAAAGAACTCTTCCCCCACTGAAATGTAATCATTAGTGTGGGTAGACCCTCTGAATATTAATGCACAGTTTGGGTGTGGGGATGACCATGTGATGGCTTGGGTATTAATATGGGATTTATATTAGCTCTTGATATGGATGCTAGTGTGTCTTATATATTATACCAATAAGGCCATATATTTAGATCTTGATGATGTAGAAGGACATTGTTTCCCCTATGTGATGGGTATTGGACCAAGATATTAGAAAATTATAGAGGATCCCATATGGGGTTTTCTAATTATGGTGATACATAGGGGACCCTAGTGGGGACACCAAAGAGATTTTGACCATATATATGGTTCATGAATTAAAAGAGTAGTGATGATCACTTGTGTCACCATAAAACCTAGATATATTATGCGATCCTAAAGATGATATAGTGATATTGATTTGGGATTTATTGGTTGGGAAGAAAAACCCTCCATGATATGTTGAGATAAATGGAATTCCATTGACTAGATCCTTAGATCAGGACTTTGAGCCCCCTACTATGGAACACCTATGATTCCATTTTAGGGTTTGGTGGTGATTCTTGTTTTATATTGTTGACCTAGGATTAACTCTTAGGGATTTTATTGAATATTTAGGACTAAGAAATACTTATGATTAACTTTTGGGATAAATATATTATTCTTAATTACTATTGATCAACTAGGATCACCTCTATGGGATCATTGTGGAGCCTAATGACTATAGAATGCTTAGGTGTGAGGTACTGGCTCAGGTTCCACTCAAAGGTGTCCCAGACTTTGTTATCCATAAGTCCTGAAGCACACCTCCCCATACATAAGTGGTTGTTCACTAGTAGTTCAGATCTATGGTGTGATTGTAGGGAGAATACGCCCTCATTTCATATTGATACACAGTGGATATAATAAAAAATGGATAATCAATGGGTAAATAAGTATAATAATCAATAAAATTGTAAGGGTAAGATAAAAATATCAATCATGTAAAAAATAAACATCTCAACAACAGAAATATGTATCATATAAAAAAGATGTTGTAATTATATGTCTCTACAACTAGAAATAATGTGTACGTGGTAGCAGGGAATCAATATAATACATATTGTCAAAATTAATCAAAAAGGAAAAAAACTACCCAAACATCCATATATCTGGCTCATTCATCAGCTACTAAGGTCAATCCTAAATAATACAATCAAGTCTGGTTCCCAAGGTAGAATGATTCCCTATTTTCATACCTATGATAATATAGTTTGCATGAGTTCAAACAGCAGCCCAGAAAGGGTGTGAGAAAAATTTCAGTAGGCCACCACCAATGGTGTATATACCATCATGTCTATGAATATAAACTGTATAGTGTATAGGTATATACAAAAGTAAATTAATGTTGTAATAAAAAAAACATACTTGATTAAACATCAGTTGGCTTCTAAACATGTTTCCATTTAATAAATTATGATTTAGTTTTTATAGATAAGTCATATAATTGTGTGAACAGTAGACAGATAGATCATCATAAAAGTAAAGGAGGATCCACAGGGAAAACAATGCATCCAGGACCTTAGTGGTCAGCTGACTCATAGTAATAACTCATGGAATCTGGTAATAAGGGTCTAAGTGTAATCCTAGGGGCTCTCCCAAGGCATTACACTGTAAATGTTTTTAACCAGGGCTATGGATCTTGTCCACGGTAATACTCTTCTAATCTTCATTTTCCTAATGGGATGAATACATGGTGTCGTGTGTCCAAATACATCAAGTTGAATCAAATGAGTGTGTCTAAGGTATTATATTATATAGAGAGATTGAAACAATCCTATGGAATCATGTAAGGCATACTATAATAGATGATGACCATATTACTAGGTGGGTATCTCCCTTGGAACCTAACTCCTTGAATCTGAATGACATCCTGGGAGTGCTCAAGGAATTACCACAGGAATCCAAGGATAGCTCATGTAGAACCATTCCTATAAAGATAAAAAGTTCCATATGAATTAGGAACCTATACATATATAGCCATTCAATTTAAGGACATTTAAGACTTTTTCCATTTAATAATTAAATAGTTATATTCAATTATTGTTCATTAAATTGAAATGATTAATCAAGTACATGAAACAATTTATCATTTTAATTTATAAACTTTTAATACGTTTGTTCCATGCCATTCATTAAACATGAAAATGTGTAAAGGAAAATAAACCAAAGGATGTTAATTTCTAATTAACTTGTCCATGTGACATCTATAAGTATACATCCCAATTAATAGAGAAAAACATTAATTTAATTATGATGAAACAATTTCTTAAACAATCCCAAGTTAATTCACACCAAAATATTGTCTGAAATAATCTAAAATGGGAAATAATGAATAATACAAGGAATTAACCATATTAAAGTTGACTAAATTCAGGTCCCGACCTCTAATTATATGTTGAAATTTTTTATTTAAGGATTCAGAACATAATCTGAAAATTATAATTAAACTAAAATAATTTGAGAAGCATCTTCCAGTGAAATCATTGTGTACACAATGGTGGAAATTTATAAATGATAGTACATTTAGGAAAAATTCATAGAAAACCTACCTTATTCTAGTACTACTCTTACTATCTAGTATCATTCCATAGTTTGGCCTAGATTAGAATAAAATAGATGAATGCACAAACAACTTGAAAATTAGGGATAATATCTTGCATCAAAACAACATTATTGATAGAAAAAAAAATATGAGACTATCTTAAGGAAAACATTAATCAATGGTTATCCAATGAGATGATAGAATCTCAATTCCAAGTCCGGATGGTAAATTATTCCAAACACTAAGGAAGAGGAATCTTGAAAGGTTCCCACAAGAAAGAGGATGGTTTATTCTTCCCTCTGGATGAAGAAGGAAATAAGAAAGTATTACAATATTTCAAGGCAAAAAATATTTTTTCAGACCTTAAAAACATGGATTCATGGTTTGGCTGCATGGTTTGGCCAAAACATGTGCCAAATATGTGTGCCCTACTACCATGGAGAGGTTTCTCTTGGTTCAGGAATGAAAAATTAAAAATATTGTGAAAACATTTTGTTTCTTATCTACTAAAAATTGTAAACACTTCACACATTCATGCACCATGAGTTTCATGGTTAGGGAAACCCATTTGGAAAATATCTTCCCACTAAAATTCCCCACACGGTTAGTAGAACCCCTTCAGACTAATTTTATCTTCCACATGCTAGGATCCAGACTCTGAACAGGTCCTAGACACCCTCATATCTTCCATATCCTGACCAGGCATTCATATTAGGTCAAAAAAAGAGTTAAAACCTAAATTAAAATATTTATACCAAATAGAAATAACTGGGTTCTAACATTTTCCCCCCTTAAAGTAACTCATCCTTGAGTTTCCCTTATAAGGGTGGTAGAGTGAAATATAAGAACAAATCTGACCACTAGGAACATATGTAGGCCTCCCACTCCTAATTCTTGACCATTACAATGTCGTGCTTCCATAGTACTCATTCAAAAGGGATAGACTGGCCTCAGAGATCTCTTTTTCTCCAAAGAGCGATGTATATGGGATACTTCTCAAATGAAGCATCGTCGTCAAACTAAACATCCTTAGGATTGATTTTATAATATGGGTCGACATGATAATGGAAAGACGGTGAAATGTAGAAGATGTTATTAAAGGCATGGTACCTATATGGTAATAGAAACTAATGGGCTATCATCATGACTCTATCCAATTTCTCAAGTAGCCCAAAAAAATGAGTATACAACTTCCCATACCTTTGTATATTCTTATACCTAATTCTGGGTGGTACCGGAAGAAAAAACGATCTTCGACTTCGAAATCCAAAGTTCATCAATGGAAATAATCATAAGATTTATTTATAGACTGTGTAGTATACATATGATTTATGATCAACAACACGTAATTCAAAGTATCCGGCATGAGACAATGAACTAGTAGAACTACATATCCTTCCTCTAACCAGCAAATGGGTGAATGGTGCGACCTACCATACCAGGCCTCATATGGAACCATCCAAATTTTCACCTTATATATTTTATTGTAGGAAAACTTAATTAGAGGGATATTATTCTACCAAGAACCTCCCAAAACAATTAAACATTCTCAGATCATGTCCTATAACACCTTCATTGTCTATTCTAACAATCCATAAGTTAAGTGTGAATAGTTGTGATCAAAAACACCTTTTCGCATGTAGCCTTCTATAACCTCTATCAGAACCATGATGTAAAATGAGAATCCATAACTGAAATGATAGTATTTGGGACCTAATGTATCTATATAATCTCATGGACATATAGTCTTCTCTTCTCATCAATTGAGAAGTTATACCATATATGAAGGAAGTGGGATACTTTTTTTAGTCGATCCATTACTACCTAAATTTCATCACTACCTCAAGGTGACATCGGTAAAAAACACAAAATACATCACAACATCTTCTCATTACCATTCCAAGAATATCAATAGATATAAAAAATCCAACATGTCATTGGTGCTCTACCTTAACATGATAATAGGTGGAAAACCTAATGATAAAACCTTCTATCTTATGTTTCTCCCTAGACCACCAATAATAGCAACACATATCACTATACATCATGGAGACTCATGGATAAACTAACCACGGAGAATCATGGTACACTCATATATGTTTCTATAACATATATTTAGCCCCCCAAATATTCCCATGTATACATATAATGTCATCTCCATCAATAGACCAATCCATAGATTTTTTTCACTATAAATACTCCCACGTAAGTCTTAGCCTTTATGGTAAAATAACTACCTTATCTTCACCCAATTAAAGATTGAATAGGTAACTTCTAAAGATACAATAAAATTATGATAATGACCCCCATGAAACTTTATATGAAATTTAAAAAAGAAGTTATTCATTTTCTATTTATTAAAGGCTTCATATATGTCATGTTCTTGAGTTTTTCGGATCAATGCATAAAAAACTACATTACACTTTCCTGGCATTGCGACAATATCAAATTGAAAAGACTGGTGGTAGTCAAACCCTATTCATTTTCTATTTTTCATGTCCCACTATATATATATTTTTTTTGGGTCCTGTGTTATGTATATACCACAAAGCACTCACCCATCAGATAGTTTCTCCAGTAGCATTAGTCATGAATGACTACTATAAGCTCGAGGTCTTGTTTTTGGTAATCATTCTTGGGAGGTCTCAATTAGAGATACCATTATGTAATGAATTCACCCTAAAGAATATATATATATATATATAACCTATATCGGTGCCTGATATATCACAGAATATTGTGTAACCTCTTCCACACTCTGTAAGAATATGAATCAGTGTTCAGGTAAGCCTTCCTTTCATATCCAAAAAGTCCTTGCCACAATCTTCAGACCACAAAAACTTTACACCCATCATAGTTAGATAAGTAAGAGGTTCAAAAATCCATGATAATACTAATATAAAATTCCAATAATATCCAACCATCCATAATAAACTTCATATAAAAGACAAATTATTTAGATTTTCCAAGGAAACCACATCACTTATCTTCTCTATATGAACTGATACTTCTAATACTAAGATAATATGAGCCTAGAAATGAAATGTTTTATTCTAGATGTGTCAATTATAAATCTTATAATATATCTAATTCTCTCTTAGTGAGTTTAAATTGATCTAAAGATTTATTCTTTGGCTACTATAAGTATGATAATACACAAAATATCTTCAAAAAAACCAAGAAAAAGTAATATAGATAGGGGTGAAAACAATATTCATCAGTTCCATAAAAATAGTGAGTGCAATCATAAGACTAAATGAATAACCAAATACTCATATAAAACGTACATACATTATAAATATATACATGGTATATCATACGGCTAGACATGGACTAGATTATAACTTGATCTCATGTCAATATTCGAAAACACTCTAGATCCTTAGAGTTGGGTGAAGAGATAATTTATTTTAGGTAGTGGAAACCTATTCTTGACTATAAACTGGTTTAACAATCATTAATCCTAGCATAAATGAAGGTCATAGTCTACCTTCTTGGGGAATAGAATCGGTGAACCCTAAGATGAAGTATGGGGTCAGATAAAACCCTTTGATTCTAAATCCTCCAACTATATATTAATCTGCTAGGGCATGGTATGTTTCATCTTATATGGAGGAATAAATATTGGAGTTTCTTATAGAATGATCAAGATCATAAACTATAACTATCTCATAGGAGGTAATATATAAAAATTATCAAGAAATACATCCATGAAATAGTCTACTATCAGAGGTAAGAATACATGATGTAAAACCTACTACAATGGAAATATATATATATATATATATGGAAAACCACTCAACCTATCCCATGATGATCTAGACTATATCTACTAGCCTATACATTCTAATGACAATTTTGAGTATAACTATCTCCTTGTGGTGATGTAAATGATACCATGTGTCTGTAGTAGTCCACATAGATATGATAGGGAATACACTAGTCCATCCTGATTGTGAAATTGAATCCTTTCATTTTGAGGAATAATAGATCCCAAAAGAAATGAAAACTTCCTACCTCAAGGGAACTGTATCTACATTGGCATATACCCTCTAACCAAACACCCAATGGTGTTTCCAAGGCCATCACACTACAAAACTGTTGAATTCCCATCCTGAGACCTTCACTACTAGAAAAATGATTTTTCCCAATGAATCTATACCAACAGTTTGTAAAAACTATTGGTATAGGTACCCTTTCCCAACGGTTTGGCCAAACCGTTGGGGAAGCCCATTTTTTGGCCACCTTTCCAAATGGTTTGGCCAAACCGTTGGGAAAGGATGAATTCTGGACACCCTTTCCCAACGGTTTTTCCAAACCGTTGGGAAAGGTTAGCATATCCCAACGGTTTGGCCAAACCGTTGGGATAGGCTGAATTCTGGACCACCTTTCCCAACGGTTTGGGAAAACTGTTGGGAAAGGGTGCCTAGAATTCAATCTTTGGCTAGAATACCCAAAAAAACAAGACCTTTCCCAATGGTTTTGAAAAACCATTGGGAAAGGTCATTTGATTTTGTTTGGAATCTACCTACGGAGAACATTATATAAATAAAAATTTAAAATAATTAGAACAATACCTATATATTTATGAAATTATGTTAACAAAAGTCATGTTAGGTTAGTGGTTAAGTCATTCCGTTATAAACTATAGGTCCTAGGATCAAATCCCACCGGATGTTTCTTTTTTGAAATACATATACTAACGGTTTTTAGAACCATTGGTATAGATTTTCTAATTACTTATACCAACGGTTTTCAGAACCGTTGGTATAGACCCTATACCAACGATTTTCCCAAAACCGTTGGTATAGACCTATTGTCACGGCTTACTTGCCAACGGTCCACCAAACCATTGGTATAGCCTATACCGACGGTTTGGGGACCTATACCAACGGTTACAAAACGTTGGTAAAGGGTATTTTTCCAGTAGTGCTTCTATGGTAGATAAAGAGGTAAAGGAGCATGAAACATATAAATCAAATAAAAAGATACAATAGGAGAGGCTACTAGAATTGTACCTCATTATGTAGATGGTCCTATACTCTGATCCTTGGGTATCAGCTGTAAAGTGTGCAATAGGTCTGATATGTGGCCCTATGTTATAGGTCGATTACCCGGAGTATGTCCACTCTACTAGTGCTAATAATTAGAATTTTGGAAATCACATTCATGAACTCCTCTTAGGAATGTCATGTCGGTGCTACTCTTCCTTCCTATTGGAAATAGTATAACTGATACCACTTCTTAAGGTGTAGCTAGTGCGGGTCATCTTCCACTGGAAATAAGAATAATGTTCTGGAAAAATCTATAAAGGTGACTCATCCATCCACAATCTTGGAGTAAGAATCTGATATTTATTCAAGCTTTGGATACTATTAAATTATATATAATTCTTTATTATAGACCAAATATTGATGAAATTTGAGGATAGAAAGGTTATGGGGGTGTCTGAGTCTTGTTCAGAGCATGGGACCCTAGTCGGTGGAAAAAACAGACTGGCTATATGGTTTGGAGAAACATTGTGGGGCACACCACATGATTACCCCTATATATGTTGGTCTTTATAGTGAGTTGTATAAGGCATAATTTTTTTAGGATTCCACGTAGAATGGGCCACACTCTCATGTGGGATGTTTTCTATATTTAACGGATTTATTTTGAACATTTGATGCATGGTTCTCAAATTGTATCGCCTAACCATGTGGTTCTGCTTCCAAAGCAATGTTCCAAGAATGGTTGGTGCACAATTGGTCCAACTATGCAGCCACACCATTAACCACTAAAATTCTGTGTGAATTTCCCAAACAAACCATACTGATGTATGTGTTTAACCATACCCACTCATTTCACTTATAAAATACAGCAGTGCCTATTTTACTCCCATTGATCTCCCTTGATGCTCAAATCTAGGATCTTTGATAAATCTTTTATCTGAATCCTGATTGAGTTTATGTTCCTATCATTTTAATCATTAATGTATGTTATCTATTACTTCTATGATATTCATTGTTTATATTCCTCTCGATCGAGTTATTAAGGTGCAGGCTCATAAGACCTATTTTTTGGGTGTTAGTCTGTTCGTCCATTTTCTCTCAATCCAGACCAAATCAAGGGTCAATAATAAATGAGCAGAGTTTTATAAGTATGGGGTAGGCTGTATACTAATTATCCCTTCAGGTCTTGATGTTTTCTTATATGTGATAGGTTTTTCATGTCAGTTTCACCATGTGTGTCCCATAATTTGTATCTACTTTAAATTGGTTTTCTTAGATGAAACCTAATTACATGTTAGAACCCAAATACTTTTGGAGACTCCTCACCTTATAGTAATTTATCCCATTTGGTATTCCCCCTTATATGCATAATTAGATTCATGTGTTTAAAGACAACAACTATAGGAAAATGGATTTTTGTGACGAGTCATTTGAGAAGGGTTCCCATTGTAAATTGTATTTTGCAATGAGGTCCCAAATAAAATGACATGTTGCAAAAAATGATGTCACAAATATTAATTTTTGCGGCAGGTAGTAGCACCATCACAAAAAAATGGTGAATTTTTAAGAAACTCTTTTGTAACAGCTCCTGTCGCAAATAGTTTCCCATTTTTTACCTTTTTCTACGGACTATCCCAAATTTTAGTTGCAACAGTCCATCACAATTACTACTGAAAATATAAAAAAATAACCCTTTTGCGATGGGCCAATTGAAAACAGTTGAAAAAATTGAATAATAAATAAATAATATAATATTAATAATAATAAAATATTAAAATAATTATATCATAATATTAATATTAAAATAATAAAATTATTTATAAATTAATAATATTAGAATAATATTAATAAAATAATAATATTAATATTAATATTTGTAAAATAAATTTAATTATAAAATAATTAAATAATATATTATTCATATTATTCATATTAATGAAATAATGAAATAAATATTAGTAAGATAATAAAAACCATAGAATTCTAAAATATATAAAAAATATATTAATTAATAAAATAATAAATAACAAAAAATAAATAAAAAATAAAAAATTGTAATATTTGAGACAATAAAAAAACACACAATTTAAAACATTAAATAGGTAATATTATAAAAAACATCTATTAAAATGTTTCATTATAAAATAAAAAGTACATCACTAAGATGGAGAGTCATCTGGAGTACCTGGAAGAGATAGTGGATGGAACTTCATTCTTAAACTGTGAGTCAAACATCACTTGTACTATATATGCTCCTGTTCTTGTAGTTTCCACCATCGATGCTTCTCATCCAAAATCTCCAGCTGCTACTACTGCTACTATCATAAGAATTATGCCCGCTATTGCTGCTGCCACTAATGCATCTCCTCTGGCTCCCTACACATAGTCTCTATTAGCTCATTCTGAGCTCGTAGCATCTCCTCATACTATTCACGAGATGATGATGACTCTCTGTGATCTCCTCTCGAGCTAGAGGCCAACATTGCACTGGTTCCCTAAAAACACCCAGGGGTCAATCAAAAGTCGATACCAATAGTGATGATGTGTTTTCATACATAACTCAATGCTACAGTATGGGTATGTGTGAGAAATATCTCAATTATTTTTCAAGAACAAATCCAGTCTTCCCTGGTTGGTCTTCTTTAATCAATGATTTTCCACATGTATGACAACTATCTAATGAATTATTTTCACCATAATATAAGATAAATTCATTTATACAAGCACGAATATTTTGATAATCATGACACAAATTAAGAACCATCCCCTTTATCTCATTTAAATTTTCCCCAAACACATTTCCTTCAAGTAGTGGTGTTTTTAACAAATAGAATATCTGATCCAAACAACTATTTGACATTCCATTATCTGATTTAATAGCAATAAATTTAGAAACTACTTCAAACATTCTTATCTTGCATCCAGGATATAAGACATCCTCTGCAAACCACAATAACTAATATAAATGAGATGGTTCCAACTCAATAGTGAAATTAATATCATCCTAAGATTCAGTTTGTTGAAAAGACATACCTTCCATATCATGTACTAAATTTTGAAGTCATGCTAGTCCTAGAACCAAATTATTAATATCTTCTCTGGAACTGTGTTCACTATGTTGATACCCAAACACATAATCTGGTTGAAAACCAAAACGCAATAAATTACTACCAACGTTTTCAAATGTGTTATACGTCCTCTGAGCACATTTTTTACAAGGATACAAAATTTTCCCTTCTGAAAAAAATTTGGTTGTGATGATGCAAATGATAAGAAAGCTTGAACACCGTCAATATATACAAGAATTAAACCAAAACCATTTCTATTATTATGCTAATTTATCCAAGAACGATCATCTAATAATTAATGTTATCAACTTCCTTGTTTCATATTTTTTCCAAAAAATATGAAATAATTAGTTATTTTGTATAACTAGATATAAAATAAACACTGTCTAAAAAACCAAAGACAACTAAATTCTCCTTTATAGCATTTTATAATAATTTATATTATTTTATTATTATTTATACTATTTTTTACGATTTCAAACTAGTACTCACTCATTTACAAAAACATTATACTAAATACCACTAATTATTTTCATATTCACGTGCATATGAAAATTGATATCCCTACGTCAGAGCATAACTTTCTTAGTGATTTCAGTCAGAGAAGTTCCAAGGAGATGATTCGTTGGACAAAAGAGCATCTTCATTCTGATGGAAGACCTCCTTGAAAATTTCTTGAACTTAAATTATTATTAAAAATATTCTCCAACGTACATCCAAGCAGATTTTTCATACAGATTTCAGTGGGAGAAAGTTTCATGGAGCTGAGGCATCGATTAAAAGGAATGCTGCCAATCATGTGTAAATTGTTCCAGTTTATCAATGTACTCATATTTATTCTAAAATATTAATAATTAATCCTAATTATTAATAATTAATCTTAATTGATACTAATTGTTAATAATTCCCAGTAGTACATCCAAATTCTTACTAATTGTTACTAATTATTACAAATTATTACTAATTTAATTGTTACTAATTGATACTAATTATTAATAATTAATCCTAATTAATCCAAATTATTTCAAATTAATCCAAATTATTCTTAATTATTCTTAATTATTACTAATTAATCCTAATTATTTCTAATTATTTGTAATTATTACTAATTAATCATAATTATTATTAATTACTCCTAATTATTACTAATTAATCCAAATTAATCCAAATTATACCTAATTAATCATAATTATTAATAATTAATCCTAATTATTAATAATAAATCATAATTATTATTAATTAATTATAATTAATTAATCCTAATTATTTCTAATTAATTTTAGTTTTTACCAATTATTTTTAATTATTACTAATTGTTACTAATTATTACAATTTTTACTCATTATTTCTAATTACTACCATTTATTACTAATTATTACTATTTTTTACTAATTATTCCTAATTATTACAAATTATTACTAATTATTATAAATTAATCCTAATTATTGATAATTTTTACAAATTTTTACTAATTTTTACTAATTTTTAAAAATTATTTCTAATTATTACAATTTATTTCTAATTATTTCATATTGTTACTAATTTTTACCATTAATTACTAATTATTGCAATTTATTACTAATTATTACAATTTATTAACATTTTTTTACTAATTATTACCATTTTTTACTAATTATTACCACTTATTACTAATTATTACCATTTTTTACTAATTATTACTAATTATTACTGTTTATTACTAATTATTATAGTTTATTACTAATTATTGCAATTTATTACAAATTATTACTATCCATTGCTATTTATTACTAAATATTAAAAATTATTACTAATTATTTCAATTTATTATTGTTTATTACCATTTATTACTAATCATTATTATTTATTACTAGTTATTACCCTTAATTACTAATTATTACCATTTATTACCATTTATTAATAATTACTACTCATTATTACAAATTATTTCCAATTATTAAAAATTATTTATAATTATTACAAATTATTACTAATTATTATAATTTATTACTAATTATTAATATCTATTATTAATTATTACAAGTTATTGCCAATTATTACCAATTATTACTATTTATTACAAATTATTTCCATTTATTACTAAATATTACCATATATTAAAAATTATTTCTAATTATTACAATTTATTACTAATTATTACACTTTATTTCAAATTATTACAATTTATTACTAATTAATAATAATTATTACTAATTATTACTAATTATTTCAATTTATTACAAATTATTACAATTTATTACCATTTATCACCATTTATCACTATTTATTAACATTTATTACCATTTATTACTAATTATTACTCATTATTACTAGTTATTACTAATTATTAAAGTTTATTACTAATTATTACTTTTTATTACTAATTAATACTAATTGTTACTAATTGTTACTAATTATTACCATTTATTATGAATTATTACCATTTCATACAAATTAATACGATTTATTACCATTTATTATAATTTATTACTAATTATTACTAAATATTACAATTTATTACTAATTATTGTAGTTTAATACTAATTATTACAATTTATTTCTATTTATAACAATTTATTACTAATTATTAAAATTTATTACTAATTAATATAATTTTTTTACTAATTATTAAAATTTATTACATACTAGTACAAATTATTACTAATTATTGAGAATTGTTACTAATTAATCCTAATTAATGATAATTGTTACTCATTATTACTAAATATTTCTAATTATTACAAATTATTTCTAATTATAACAAATTATAACTAATTATAACAAATTATAACAAATTATTACTAATTGATACTAATTATTTATAATTAACACTTATACATAATTATTCATGAAAATAAATACTGAAAAACAAATATCTAATTCTAGTTGAATTTAGTTGGATCTTACTAACAAAAAATATAAATAATTTAAAATAAAATAAATTAACTAAACAAAAAAATAGATAATTACCTTGAAATTGAAGTTTTTGATGTATAAAAGTCTTAGATTATGCTCTGATTTAAAAGTTTAAACTATGAAAAAATTTAGAAGAAAACTTTTCAGAAGAGATAGTGAGAGAAGTTGAGAAAGAAGTAGAATGAGAGGGAAAACGAATGGGGGTATATATGTGTAAGATTATTTGCGATGAGCTTATTTAAAACAAGCTTATTTGCGAAGGTAAGCCAGTTGAAAATAGTTATATTTTCGACGAGACCCCTCGTAAATGGCCACCACCCACATTAATTGTTGTCGGTCAAAAAAATTACTTACGACGAGTCCCATCGCAAATGACTCCCTGACGACACACTATTTGCAATAGGATACTTTTCCCATTGCAAATAGTCAAAACAATAGCAGGGCATTTGCGAAGGGAATTTGGAACCCGTCACAAATTCCCTCCATGCGCTTTGGCACACATTCCTATCAACCCTTTTCTGGCTAGTCCTTACTTACTCGTCGTAAATACTTATTATTTGGGACAGGATAATGGCCTCATCGCAAATAACTCGTTGTAAATGGTCATTTTTTCCATAGTGAAAGCACCTATTGAAGTGTTTGGTCTTTCTTCTAAATCTTTATATTATAAATGAAATGAATGTATGTAGTTTTCTTGCATGGATTAAACTCTTTTAATGAATTGAATTGAATAGTGGTAAGTTTCAAGTCCATGTCACTTATTTTAAATGGACAATGGTTGTTCCCTTGTTTGAATGAAATGTCAATAGTTGTAAAGCCCGTTTTATTATTAATTAATTATAAATTATTTTGGGCAAGATGACCCTTTTTATTATAGTAAATGAGGATTATGAACCTTTTCATGTTATATACTAAATGGGAAAAATTACCGTTGTTATATCTATATGGGCATGGTGTCCCTTTATATAAATGTGAAACGGGCATGAAGTCCCTTTATATAAATGTGATACTAGTAATGGCATCCCCAAACTATGATACTAGGCATGATGGTCAAATTCTGTGATACTGGGCATGGCAACCCTATATATGTGATATTGGACATTGAAACCCTTACTAATATGATATGAGGATGGTGTCCTTATATGTGATACTGGGCATGGTGTCCCATACTACCGTGATACTGGGCTTGATGTCTCTATTTTTTGATATCGGGCATAGTGTCCCTATCTTGTGATATTAGGCATGGAATTCCTTACTTCTGTGATACTACTCATCATGATCCTTGGAACCTGTCTGGATATTTACAGGCATAGGTCGAAGAAGGTAGTGTCATTCTCATTTCCTTTAGGATCCAAATCCATCCCATTTACTAGTTTTAATTACTTCTTTACTTGTTATATTTGTACTCTACCATATTATATACATGACTAGATATTTATATACATCATTGGTGATGTCCTACTGAGATTATCTCACACCCTATTTGGCCACTGATGGAACCACGGAATACTACATGCTCAATGGTGTAGATAATGGGATGCATCCTCTTACAGATGTGACATATCTTTCATTACATTGGATGGGATCTTGGTAGCATATGACCGGGCTGGAGCTTAGGATGATTGGATATATTTTGGAATTTTTTATTATTTTTTATAGCATTTACTACCTATTTCCTTGTATATTTTTTCCCAATTTTTTAGATACATGAAATTATGGTCAACTTCATATGATTTAGTTTATGATTTTTTGTATAATTAGTTTCTTATCATTTGTATCAGACTTTCCTCTACAGCGAGTTACTGGTCCTATTATTGTAGTGTATGCTTCTTATTTCTTTTACTTTATTAATATTCTTCCTCTATTTATTTTTTGATTCTATATCCACTACGATTCTCTCTAAAAAAAGTTCATAGTCTCCCCATGGATGTGCCATAGTCCCTCACTACTAGTCGGCATCGTATAGAGTACAAGGAGGAATTCTTCAGTTCATGTCACCAACTGAGATCGAGTCACCATAGTGTGGAACTCAAGACAAGGACGTTATGAAGTGGTATCAAAGGATATCACTTCTTGCCTTAACATTTTCAAACAATATATATGATATTAGGAATGTTATGGGATCTTTTAATGAGTTGTGTTTGGGAGTATCTAACCTGAGTACAGAGAAAACCAAATTTCCTCAAATAGAAATTCTTATTTTCTGCATTCTTCTTATTATAGTTTAATTAATTCCATCATTGGGTGATGAACCTGAATTGTGATATTAATATTAAAATAATTTAGGTTTATCTTATATTCTTTTCTTGATGAGATGAGGGAAATAAAGCATTTAGTATACATAACATTAGGCACTTTATAGGAAATTCACATGCCACGAATATGCTATTTCACATAGGAGCACTGGGTTAGTTTCTTTTCGTGTAATTTCCATGAGTTATTTGACCATATAAATAAAATTTTTAAGTGGGTAATGATTCTTGTCGGGAATTAAAAAAAAATTGATACATAGAGTGCCTACCATAACCTAAAGAAAATTTTAATGCCTAGGCTCTAGCAACCATCCTTAGCATCCAATTTTAACACATTAAGTAATGCAAAATTGGACGTCTGGACAGGAACATGTTATAGTATGGATCGAATGGACTCCATATTTCAATACATAAGGTGTTTGGGTTCTTAAGGATCAAAATTGGTGAACCATTTGGTTCAACCATTTCAAAAGTAATGTAATTAAATTTGAAATTTTAAATTAAATTGAAATTACAAAGCATAGATCTTGACCTAGTCTCGTCCTTGGTAGTGGGAAGTAGATAGCATCACTTGTGTGCGATATAAGTGTTCATATCACCCAAACCAGAATATTTGAGCTAGAAGAGGGGTGAGATTACTAAAAATAAATTCCTTGTATCTAAGTTATTTCTATATCTAAGGGTTATTCCATTATCAAACTTATTTTGAAGAATCTGTTTGCAAATTTTAGAGTAATTCCACCATGATATCCTTTGTTAAAACTCTAGTAGGGCAGTGATGACCACGATATGAAGTTGGTGGGGCCTAAGCTACCATTTATACCTCCTATAGTTTCCCATGTACAACCTCTTTCAATTCGTAACACATCTGATGATTCTTAGTTTTAAGGATATTTCTTGAGGATTATTATGATGATATAGAGAGATCCACACTCTACCCATTATATGGGATAGTAGACTTGAGAGTTCCAATAGCAGCATCCACCCACAGGTTTGGGGGAAAACAGACCAGAGGATGTAGAGTTGTGGCTCAAGAAGGCCATGTCTATATTTGAGAATCTAGAGAAACCACCTATGAGTAGAGTGAAACATAAAATTTCATGCTTTGAGGAACCTCCAAAAGATGTTAGGATAATATAAATCATGTTAGTAAGTATCCAGAAGTGATGTGGAGGGAATACCAATCAATATTATTTGATTATTTCTTTGAATAGTTTTTGAGGGACTATCATGTCAAAGAGTTCATGAACCTTATGAAGGTTTCTCTGAATATTCAAGATTATTCATCTCATTTTATAGAGATTTAGTTCTTTGGTCCCATTTATAATGTTGGTGAGCCAGAAAAAGTGAGCTGATTTGAGGATGGTCCAATGCATCTTAGTTATTCTTAGGTAAATGGTTTATCGTTGACCACTATATCTAATACAGTGAACTAGTCCCTTATCACTAAATGAATCCTGAAATAAGAATATTTTGTGATCCATGGTAGTTTATAACCCTAAAAGAGAAGTGGTTCGACTGCTGGTCAGAAGTGTTTCTTTATGACTGTGCACTTGAGTAGCTGTAGCTAGTAAACACCCATGAATAGTTACGTGGAATGTCAACAGTGTGGAAAGACTTGGAATAAGAATCCTGAGTGTCTCAAGTGTCTAGTATGTGGGCGATTATGGCTTCTAAATTGATTCCCTTGGACCTTTCTAGTTGTATCAAGTGGGAGAGTATTTGTGATAGCTCCACCTTTTGGAGCAGGTTCAGTAGCACCTCACTAGGCATGCAGTTAGAGTATCACTGGTCATATTGGAAACTGAGTACATTGTATCCATGGTATCCAGACATAATATTTGAAGTTCAGATAAAGTAGATCATATCTAGGTATTCATGTTATTGAATAGGGTAGGGGATCGTGCCATTTCTTTTCAGTGCACCCTATACAGAACGAGCTGTAAATCAGAAAATATACTTTTTGAGGTACTATTCTAGTAGTATATACTATCATTTCTAAATTATACAACATAGGTTCATCACATTCCGCCATAAATTTCCCATCGTGGAGATACATGGACTTCATGTTGAATGATCATGTGGAATTATGATGTTTGATACACCTTTGGGTATACGTTTTGAGAGTATACACCAATACCGAGACCCCTTAATGAAGGCGGCCATAATTTATAATGGAACCTATTTTTCCCCAAGATAACCATCCATTATTTCATTCTTGAGAAAGACATGTTGCTCCCCTACCACACCTATTTGGATTTTTATTGTTGAAGTGTGTCTTTTTCTTCACCATAGGGATGCACTTATATTCATAGGGGTGGGTCGGACAATTAGGATGGTAGAGCTACACTAGATCATTATGGGATAAGTGAAGTGACTAGTTATATTTTGGTCCTTTTATGAATGATTAGGGTGTAGATTATATTGAGTTCTCTCCTATAGTCGATTGACTTAGGTATGTCTTCCCGGATGACTTTCCAGGAGTACCCCTTTAGAATGATGTAGAGTTTACAATTGAGCTAGTTCATAGAGATGTACCAGTATCCATTCCTCCTTAAATTAGAGATACTATTTATTTTCAATAGCTGAAGAGGTATATTGAATTTTTAGATCCCATGGGTTTATACAGAATAGTACTTCTCCACAAGGTTCACCAGTCCTTTTCCTTAAGAATGTGGCTAAAACCCTTGGGATTTATTTGGATTACTAGAAGTTAAATTTTCTTACAGTAAAATAACATGTATCCCTTCCTCATATAGATATTCTTTTTAAAGAACTCAAAGGAGAGAGGGTATCATTATAGATCGACCTGAGATCATGATATCATCATGTTTGAGTTAGGCTTTCAGATATTCCACATACATCTTTCCATAGTTCATACATCTTATATGTGTATGTCGTGATGTTGTTAGCTCTTACAAACACATCTTCTATATTTATTTCTTTAATGAATAGGGTTTTACATCCCTACCTGGTCTCTTTTTCATGGTATTCATAGATGAAATCTTTGTGTGTTCTCTTATTCAGAGTAACTATGAAACTCATCTTAAGTTCATTTTGAATACACTAGGAGAGCACTTTCTATATGCTGAGATTTTTAAATTTAATTTAAGGATATATAAGAAAAATATCCTACATCATATTATTTTAGAGGAAGGGTTTTCAGTTTTCCCAGAGAAGGTGAGAGCTCTGGTTACCTAGGATCATCTCAATGATATCTTTTACATGCAGAGTTTTTTGGGGATATCTGATAACTATAGTAATTTTATATAGGATTTATCATGATTAGAAACACCACTTACGTGCTTGAATAAGAAGGTTGTGATGTTTATATGGTTTAAAAGAATATTGAAATTGAATTAAATCTTCTATGAGATAGCCTTTCCGAAGCTGAAATGGAGATTGAAATCAATTTCAATCATGATTCTTTTAGAGATGAGGAAAATCTATAATTTTATTATGATGCATTGGGTATCATGATAGGATTAGTAATGAGGAAATAAGATAGATTCGACACATACAGGTCATGGCAGTTGATGCCTCATGAGTTGAGTTACCCGATGCATGATGATTTATTAGAAGTTGTTGAGCATGCCATGCAATATTGGATGAATTACCTACTAGGAGATCATTTTTTGATATATTACAGAAGAAAAAAGCCTCATGTATATTTTTATGTATTAAGAATTAAATTTCAAGAAGTGAATATGGTTTGAATATCTTTAATCTTTTTTAATTTGATCTTCCCTAGACAGTTGGGAAAGGTAATGTTATTGTTGATGATCTATGTAGGATGAATCATACAAAGACAGTTCAGGAGGCCAGTGGAAAATGGTAGCTTATGTATATTTTCTCTAAGATGAACATAGAGGATTAGGGCTCTCATGGAATGTTTGTACTTGTACAGCTACCAATGACATATTCTCTGTTGTATAAAGAGAAGATGAGGAATTTTTCATATCCTAGGGGCTTAGTCTGATAAAAGATTACTTCAAGTGAGCACCCACCTACAGATTGGTCTATTTATGATGAAGAAATATTGCATATATATGGTTGTATATTTTTTCTCATATATATAAGAGAGGAGCTTATGTGTGATTCACCGGTCTCACAGTCAGTACGACACCCTGTAATCTCTAATATGTATCATGAAATTTGCTGATAGTATTGGTAGCCTGTCGTAATGCATCATATAATGGGTTGTATCACTAGGTATTCCACCTGTATGTAGTTGATGGTGGAGAAGTAAAATTTTTTTGTCCTGTTAAAATCATTACCGATCCTAGAATGTAAATGAGAATATGTTATGATGAACATTGTAATCAGCATACTGAGGTCGCCTTGTGGGTGTGACGTAATTTGGGTAGTCATGGATCGACTGATTAAAATTACCCAATCCATTCCTATCTGAGAGACTTCATCAATTAATGATTTTGAAAGATTTTATGTCTATGAGATTATCTGAATACATAGGGTCCCTCATACTATCATTTCTGATTGGGACACTTGTTTCCCATTTAGGAACTCGAAGGGGTTGCAGAAGGCTATGGGTACTTAAGTTCTTTTGAAAAAATCCTTTCACTCTTAGACTGATGTCTATTTAGAATAAAATATAAAAGATTTAGAGGACATGATCTAAGCACAAATCCTTGTTTTTTATAGTTCTTGGGAGAAGCATATCCCTCTCACATATTTTTCCTTTGATAACATTTATCAGGAGACAAATTATATGGACCCCAATGAGGCCTTATAAGGTAGGTCGGGCCATTTAGGATAGTGCTAGTTAGAGGAATGAGATTTAGGGTTATTCAAGAGACCTTGGATCAGGTCCAGCTGAATAGATAATGTATTTCTACTACTTATATGAGATAATAATTGTATATCGATCATTATCGACAAACTCTAGAGTTTGAAATTTGGGATCAGGATTTCATGTATGTCTCACCCAGGATTGAGCATAGACAGATTAGGAGTTAAGGAGTATTTCACCTCAGTATGTAGGGCTGTTTGAGATTCTGGAGAGAGTTGAGAAAGTATCCTATCAGTTGATATTACCTCAAAGGTACTATTTTTTTTTCAACTCCATCAATGTTTCATAGCGTTGTTGTTATCAGGATAACATGATTAATATTTTTAATCATGAAGAGGATGAGTTATAAACTGATGAATTGTTTGTGCATTATCTAATACACATAATTGACCAAAGCATGAAGGCTCTATGAGGCCGATTTTTCCCTTTAGTATGGGTTTTATGGAAGCAGGGTCAAGTACTAGATGAGTCTTCGTAGTGAGAGGCTAACATATGTGCTCGGTGGCTAGTGCTCTCTCATAGTAAGTTTTTCTGCCTTTTTAAGGTGAACTCGAGGATGAGTTCTTTTAAGGGGGTAGACTATAAGTACCTAATTTTTATTCAAGGTAATAATACTATTAAATTTGGTCTAATTATATATTGTGGAACTAATATGGATTCTATTTGAGTTTATAAAGGTTGTGTGTTTATCTAGGGCTTGTTTAGAGCCTAGAACCCATATCAATGGTAAAAATAGATTGGTTGCACAATTAGAAGAATCATGTGATTCAGGCCACATGTTTACCCCTAACCATATGAGGCATGACATTGAGTATCAGGAGGTTATATAGTTTTAACAAACCATGTTGAATGGTATTCTCACTTGTATGGGATTCCAATAGTTTTTAATAGAGACATTTCACATGGTTTGTGAATGGTTTCTCAAACTGTGTGGCTAAACGGTGTGGTTACCCTTCCAGAGCAGTGAGCAAAGAATGGATGGAACATGATTTTTCCAACCGTTTGGTCAAACCGTGTGCCTCTAAAATTATGGGTGAATTTTCTAAATTTCACTTAATGGAGTATATGTTTAACCATAAACTCTCATTTCTCTTCCAACAGATAGAAACACCTCTTTTACTCCCATTGAGATCCCTTGAATCTCTAATCTAGGATCTTTGATAAATATTCCATCTAAAGCCTAATCAATATTTTTTTCCTCATCGGATTCATCATGGTGTATTCTCTATTCCTTTTGGATTTTTCTTTATTTCCCATCTTCTCAACAAATTTACAGAGGTACAGGTTCGTATACACTATTTTTAGGGTGTTGTTCCATTATTCCATTTTCTCCCAATCTAGATTAAATCAACTATTGATTCTAAATGAGAAGGGTTTTGTGAGTACAAGGTAGGTGGTCTACTAATTATCCCTTCACATCTTGATGTTTTATAACATGTGATATGTGTCATACACTGGTTTCACCGCATGCTTCTCCTAATTTTCATTCAACATAAATTAGTTGCCTTGCATGGAACCTAAATACTTTTTGGAACCTAAATATTTATTGAGATTGTCTTCTTTTGAGTGATACATACCTTTGGGCATTCCCCCTTGCATGCCTAATTAGATTCATGTGATTATAGATAAAGTATCTATTGGATTGTTTGGTCTTACTTATAAATTGCGATATTATAAATGGAATGGAAGGAAATATTGTTGTACCGTGGATAAAACTCTTAAAATGAATTGAATTGGATATTATTGAGTGGTAATCCAACATAACCTATTTTAAATTAAAAATGGTTACTCCATTTTTTAAATGAAATATCAGTAGTTGTAAATATAATTTGATGGTTAATTAATTGTTATTTATAATGGCCATTATAACCTTCTTTAATTATGGTAAGTGGGTAGGATGGCTCATTATTTGTGTAATATAATAAATGGACAAGATTACCCTTGTTATATTCATACATTATCACGTCCCTTTATATAAATCTGATTCATGCATGATGTCCCTTTATATAAATGTGATATTGGGAATGGTCTCCCTAAACTGTGAATTGGGCATGATATAACTATTCTATGATATTGGTAATGGTGACCCTACATATGTGATATTGGGAACGAAGACCCTTACATATACGATACGGGCATGGCGTCCCACTATGTGATACTGATTATGGCTTCCCTTACTACTATGATAATGGGCCTGATTTCCCTATTCTATGATACCGAGCATGGTGTCCCTATGTTGTGATATTCGAAATGACATCCCTTAGTACTGTGATAATAGGAATTTTGACCCCTAAAACATGTTTAGAGATAAATTAGCAAAGGATGAAGATGGTAGGGTCATCCCAATTTCCTTTAGGAACCAGATTTAACCCATATACTATTTTTATTGCTACATTACTTGTTATATCTGCACTATTCTTTGTTATATACATGATTGGATATTCATAAACATTGTTGGTGGTGGATGATTCAATTTGCCTCACACCCTATCTGGGAAACCAATGGAACCCCAGTAGACAAAATGCTTGCAAGTGTAGATAACGGGTAGTTTCCTCTTATGGATATATGATATCTTGCATGTCTTAGCATGAGATCTTGGTCAAAAGATGACCGGGCAGGAGCTCGAGATTCTTGGATAGATTTTATCCTTTTTATTTTTTGGTAGAGAATGTTTTTTCTGATTTAATATATACATTTTTTTCTAAATTTTTTATGCATGATATTATCATCTATTGTATATGATTAAGTTTCAGATTTTTATTATTTTTAGTTGCTTATCATTGGTATCATTCTTTCCGCTATGAGGAGTTACTCATACCATCATTATGGTGTCTTCTTTTTCTATATTCCACTTCATTTATATGATTCCACAATTTATTTATTTATTTTATATCATTTATACTTCACTATGATAAGATGGCATAGTCTCCCCATGGAGACACCATAGGCCCTTATTTTTAGTCAACAACCTCTGGCGTACGAGAATGTACGCTTGAGGATATGTGGCCAAGAAATCTTGGGGAACCTATAAGGGGAACCTAGGATTGGGATGTCACTAGTAGCAATCAAGTGGTCCTCAACCACACAGAGGTTTTATATTACCCTTTCATACACACTGATTTCATATAATAGAGCTTCCATTGTAAAAACTTTGGCTGCTAGTTATCTGAAGAGAATCCTTAAGGATACACTTCCTACTTCTAGAAGAAATTTTTCCCTTTCTTTACACCGAACCTCTAGGACCAGTATAATCATCCTATCTTGAGTTTTTCCTAGTAATAAGATCCTGATTTATGATCTCAAAAAATGTATATAGGATGATCAAATTCACTTGTGATTAGATGGAATTCTTGATCCCATCCTCAAAATGTCTCACTCGCGATAGTTCATCACAAGCTATATGTGTTTCAAAGTTCTGAAACTCCTTGAAATTAACTTATTGGTCCATGAAAGACATTGTACCCTACTACCAGTGAAAAAACTCACTATCTTAGTCATATCTTCAAATATAAGGGAAAAATTAGTCCTATAATGAAATCTATAATTCTACCCTGACCATTCCCACATGATGACCAGCCTAAGTAATCACATCCCACCAGATCGTGGCGGAATTTTGCAGAATGTAGGTGGTAATATTAACACTCCTCAATAGAGGTGTCTACAGATTCTCAAAGATAGATTTAAATACCTCTACCCAAGACTCGTCATCCTGATGACCTTTATCCTCCGAAAATATGGGAGGAAACTATTGCTAGAACTCATGAGTCATTTTAGACATCATAGGTAAAGGTCATGGATATACCTTCATATACTAAATTTAAAATAGGAAACCATCATGAATGATATCTTTTATTCCCATTTCAAGAATAATGTGTGGTTCCATAAGTGAAACTCCTAGGGCTAAGACTGGTGTCTCAGGGCCCACAATCTCTGGAGCATGGTCTTCACCACCCTCCTAGTGAAAACATGATGTTTTTTTGGAGGCATATCTCTACAATTTCCAATCACACACATCAGAACAATATTTTAAGTAAATAAAAACTCTAGAGTGATTATATCAAAAGGAAAAGTTCTCACTGCCCAAGGTATGATACCCCCAACTATTCTCTTAGAAGACCAACATATTGGTAATTGTTTGAGTTATCTCACAAGGGTTCTGTTATATGGGACTCTCAATTAAAGTTTAAGGATGAAAAGACTCCTTAAAATATATATAACCTCACCACTTACTAGAACCCATTTTTTAATTAGTCATAATTTACATTATATGTTTTTATTTGTTAATATACATATTACAAGGTTCAATTAAATGGATAAACATTCCCAGTTAATAGATTCTCATGAACTTTATAACTGATATTGACACCCATTTATTTCCAATTAACACTTTGTACATTGAGTCTCGGAATGTAAGAGATAAAATACAATGGATCTAATCATTTAATTACCCATCCCAATTCATAAGGTCACATTCTCCTTATAATTGATGTTGTTAAACAAGTTAACGTTGTCAAAACCTAGCTTATGTAACTATGGGAACATTGCATAGAAGATTTGACAATTTCTATTTAAGTGTCTACCATTAACCTATACATGAAAATACTATTTAGGATGATACTTCCATTTTTAACAACCAATTCCCTTCCAAATAGAATATGTTTTTAGCCTAGGAATATATATATAACAATAATATCACACTCAATAATCATAGGAAACATAGGAAATGAATGAAACAAAATGCACCAAAATGTATTGGAATATGCATGGAATATGAATCCTAGGGTCCCAAAATGATGCATGTAACAATGATCATTATCATAACAGGACAATGAGAAATATCCATAAATCATATAAAATCTCACAATTCATGTGCATCACCCAATGGTGAAAGTATATTAATTATAATAAGAGAAAATAGAATAATAATTTCATATTCTATGGAAACTTGGTATTTACCCGAAAATGTGGGTTAACTACACCCAGGAATGGATGATGAAAATGTTCCAACATGTTCCCAAATGTTTTATAATTCTCAAATAATAAAATAATATAAAATAGAACCACTATGATACCACTTTTTGGAATCTTGACCTTGGATCCACTTAATGGTGCCCCAGACCTAGTTGGCCACAAGGCCACAAGCATGCCACCCCAACTTCCAAAGGTTTCATACCTGCAGCAAGGGCCTAGGGTGTGCTCATGGAAAGAATATTACGACAATTCAAAGTGGAGAACATCAAATATAATAATACATGGATACAAAATAGTTGAAGAAATTTTGTAATCAATAATTCAATAAGTGAAGATAAACATAATCAGTCATATAATAAATAAATATCTCAACAACTGGAATCTGTATCATATACAGAAGACGATGTAATGTTATATCTCAATGAAATGAAATTATGAATACATAGAAGTTAGAAATTAGTATAATAAATTTTTTAAAAATGAATAAAAAATGAAAAAAATATCCAAGCATCTCGAGCTCTTGCATGGTCATCTTTTATCGAGATCTATCCTAAAAAAGAAGAAATAAAATTAGGTGTATAAGGAAGTACGCTTCCATTTGTCAATACCTATTATCATAAAATCTACCCCATCATCAATGATACCCCTTATAGGTTGTGAAATAAATATTAGTAGGCTACCATCAATAGACTTTATACTATCTAGTTTGTGAATATAAATTGTACAGTGTTTACCTATTTAGATAAGTAATTCAATTTTCTAACAAACAAATCACACATACTGCATCCATAGTGGGTATCTGAACATGAATCCACCTAATTAATTATGATTTATTTTATATAGATAAATCATGTTAAAGTTTCAACAGTACCCAGATAGATCATCATAATAGTAAATAATGATCCAAGGTAAATCTATGGACTTCATGACCTAAGGGGACATCCATCTCATAGTAATAACTAATGTATTATAGAAGTAAGGGGTCTAAGTGCAGTCTAAGGGGATATCCTAATGAATTACACAATAAATGAGTCTTACTGAGCCTATAGATATCGTACATAGAAATACTGGGGTAAGCATGACTAGTCTCAATGGGAAGAATCCATGGTACCCTGTGTCTGAAGACATCAAGAAGAATCCAATGAGTATATATAATGAATTCTAACATACACAGATATAGTGAAGGGATCCTACATAATCATGTTGAGTATCCACTAATATAAAATGACCATGTTACTGTAGAGACCCGTATCTTGACGTACATGGACATTACATTACATTTGCGGAATACTTAGTACATAACAAAAACACACACTAAAGGATCGTAATAGTTTAGTGTCTTTGGAAACTCGGAACGTAATCTTCTAATCGTGGTGAAAGTTCTTCAATATCTCCCATAAAGGTCATCCATTTTTTTTTACCTAAAACCTTTCTTTATATCCTGGGGAAAAGAAAACATAAAAGGGTGAGCTCAAATGCTCAGTAAGGGTAAACAAAGGAAATATCAATCACATAATTTTCATAAGAACATAACATTTTTGGAAATCTTAACCTGCAAAAGAGAGCATAATTTCATAACATGGGGTAAATCATAGTAGTGAAATGAAATCATAACTTAAAACATTACTCATTGTGGCATACACACATAATCATAGAGAATCATTTCTTGTTAGTCAAGACTCATTGCCAAGACTATCTTAGTGGACAAAGTCCCTTTCTGAATCGAGTAATCCTCGTTTCAGTCCTGTTTCACTGAACCGGTATAACCTACCATTCCAGCCATGTCTATCTCATGAGATATAAAATCTTTACCCAATGCATTGGAGGGAGATATAGGTCCCACCCATCTTATAATGAATCCTTTCTTATGTGTGCCACATAATCATAAAACATACATCATCGCATAACACATATAACAAAAATGGGATTCTTGAAACATCATGACATCATAAATCAATTCATATATGATAAAGGAATTCATAAACATAATTCCATCACAACATAGTCAAACCAATGTAAAAATATGGATAGAAACAGAACCCTTTATTATCTTAGATGGAAAATAATTTTGATAAAACACTTGAATTGAATTCTTGAGGAAAATATCCTTTCTTCTTCAAAAATATTTTTCCTTTCATAACATGTCATACAACTTTAAAATAAAAGAAGTTGATTAAAAATAAACTTGAAAACTTGTAAAGGAAGCTTCTTTGATGTAATGTTTTAAAAATCCATTCATGCCGTATAAGTTAAAAAAACATTCTTCGTACTTTTGTCGGAAAAGTCAAAAAGTACCTCGTACGGAAAAACGACAAAAGATTCCTTTCATATTCTTTACTAAAAACTCACCTAAGGGTAAAATTGGATTTAAACTATTTCAAGTGGATGGAAACAATATTACATATTGAGGGAACATGGATGTGGATGATAAAATACACCCTAGTAAATACTTACGAATAAACAATCTCGGATAAAAATGAGATTGTGATATTTCCCTTACCTTAGGTCCAATTTGCTTCGTATGTGTCCGAACCTCCTGTATAATGATTTAAATAATGTCATTGACTTATTACAGAATCATATTCATTGTTATGATATCATATATGGTTCACTTATGACATTATATTACCCGTTCTTTTGTAAATTCCATGTTAAAGAAGCGTTTTGGGTAAAATCGTTTCATTTATCGTAGGTGTTTTGACTTGTTGTTCTTGACATCATTATTACTTATATCATGATTTACTTACTTCCAGAATATAAAATATGATTTATATATCATATATATTCAGTATATATATATATATAATAGATAGATAAATAAAATGAAAAACACCGTTCATGGAGACGGTAGTCCGTACGTACGCATGAACGCTGTTTTTCTTTCCTTATTGTCTTGAAATGGAAGTAAGTAGATGACATACATATGTATATATATATACATAAATCCAGTAGCTTTATAATTTCATGTATTTCATTATTATTTCTTATATATACATTATAATCATTCTTAAATGGTTAACATGGAGAATGAATCTCATCGCGTCGTGGAGACGGTATTCCGTACGTACGCACGAGCGATGATATCATTTCTATAAATATTGAATTGAATTGGAGTGGATTATAAAATATATCAGAATCATTATGATGTTGTAATAACTATGTATAGTTATTCTTTACACCATTATACCCATCCATGTAAGGTGGTGGTGGAAAATAGATTACACCACGGCGTGGAGACGGTATTCCGTACGTACGCACGCGCGGTGATTTCTTTTTCCGTAGGATGGATAGATGGTGAAATAGGGTTGTTTCATACTTATAATAACATATCAGTATATGAGTGATACTGATGTTATTACTTCATAATGAAACAACCTAAGAAGAAGAAGTGGAAGAAGAAATAAAGATGAAAGAATTGGTAACGGTAATTACCTCTTCTTTGAAGTGCCTCTTTGAGACCTCCTCTTAGGGCACTAGAATTGGTCTTTGAGGAAGACCAGAACCTCTAGGATGTTGCTAGGGAAGTGGAGAAGGGATTTTGGCAGGGGTTGGCCGAGCTTGAGTGCTCAAATTGGTGTGAGGAGGAGGGGGAGGAGGTGTCCTTTTATAAGGGAGGAGAGGGGCACCTTAGGAATTCTTAAAAATATTAATTTATAATAAATATAACCCCACTTAAAAACCTCCAAAAATGACTCATATTCAAAGCTTAGAGGAGATAGGGTTGTAATCTCATCAACCAATCAAATTTATACATGTTTGGATCTTATTTTAAACCTTATCAATTAGATTTAACTCTAAGTTAAATAATTTAACTTTTACCGTGTCTTTTTGTTTTCTTTCACTATATGGTTAATACACTTACTATAACATGCCAAACGAACCCCAAATTGTATATTATTAATACATATATCCTTATCTAAGTAATTTGGCCGAACCTTAGATTTTTAAAAATAAAATAACAATTAATAATATAATATTTTATTTAAAAACTATTTTGTGTCAATTTTGACACTATTTGATATATGATTTTTTTGAAAGTCATAAAAGAATTATATATTCGAACCAAGTTGATTAAATCAACACACATATATCAGAGTAGCCTAGAAAATTAGTGGAATTCATAAAAAGTCTTAAATTACATTTATTTTGGTATTTATATTATCAATTATGTCAATATTTCATTAATAAGATAATTACTGCATCATCTTTGTGTCATAAATAAATTATATTATATGCTGTCTAAAAATTACAAATAAAATACCATCATGTAGGAAATCTTTTTAGCTTTCTAATGAATATTTATAGTCGAATTTATCTTATGTATAACCCCATATTAAAAATGATTTACTTATTAAACTTTGATTTTAACTATTTTAACCCTTCTTTAAATAAATTAATAATAAATGTCCTAATCTAATCCAAGTGGGCCTAAATGGTCATATTTTATTCCTAAGTTTGTTTTTGGTCGAATTACACTTGTCCAATAGAATTAGGACATGTGTTAGGGTAATATTAATATCATATTTACCCTTAGTTACCCTATTTACTATTAACCGTGGTAAAAAAAGTAAAAAGTTACTATTCACCAAAAAATTATTTTCATCTCATTGAACCAAATTTTAGTCCTTGATATTAACCGTGTCTCTCGGATTTTCGAAATTCCATTCACAGAAGCGGTAAAATTAAGTTTTATGCAAAATTCCATTTTTAACCTACCACTTAGTGGTTTCACTATTCATCAAAAATTGAAAGTTTTCAGAAAAATGCCAAAATTTCATCCTAAGCTATATTTCATATTCCGAATTCAAAAATGAAGTCTATTTTACCAAATTCATAACATAAAAGTTGCATTAATTAATTTTATAATTAAATCCCGCTGTTAAAACAAATAACGTGTTTTTACGAAACAATATCTATCAAAAGATTGACACTTGTTTATGTCTGGTTTAAATGTGAAATTACGTCCAATGACCAACATTGTATTAAATTGTAAAAATATATTCTAAATATACTTTAAAACTACTCAAATTAATAATTTATCACTATTAATTATTTCGATTAAAAAAGTTTTTAATTATAATTTAGTAATTTTCACTATTCATTAGAATATGAAAGTTATCCGAAAAGTACCAAAATTTCACCTTAGGATAAATTCGATACTCCGAATCCAAAAATGAATTCCATTTTGAAAAATAAAATTTACAAAATTTCCAAAAAGTGGTTATTACTATTCATAACGGCTAGCTTTAATAATATTTTAATAGCATATCGTTGTTTCGTGAAACTCAGTATTGCGTACTACACACGCTATCGAGGAAGGTCGCGATTGCGTGTAACGGAAGGAAAGTCAAGGATGCGTATTGTGAAAGCTTCTTTTGTTGTAGCGTACAACACAAGACATTAATGAAATTAAAAAGAATATTTTTCATAAAATCTTGGGGCGTTACATTCTACCCCCCTTAAAATGAATTTCGCCCTCGAAATTCGTCGGGGTTATAAATGGTTTACTATTCAAAATTTTCTTTGATAGAAACCCACATCGTAAAAAGGAATACCAAAACATGGCTTTAAAAACTAAAGTATGAAATGTAACGATTACCCAAATATACTAATCACTGGGGTTCCACAAAGGTGAAAATATGGATATGGAAGAAAAATCTAACCATCATGTTCTGATGGAGAGTGGTAGAGAACATGGCTATGGAAAAGCCAGTAATCACAAATCCATAGATTTGTGATGATATAAGGTACCATCTGATTCATCAGGTATAAGATCACTAGGACAACATTTTTGGTTTTCAAGATCATTTCCCTAAAGTTGAAAATTTGCTTAGAATAAATACTTACTTTATTTTGGTAAAATATCACTTTTGTTCGTGCCTTGAACAATTTCTACTTCATCTCTTAAATAAATGAAGTTGAATTTGTTATTCGTGATGTGTTAGCAGATCATGTGATAGAATGACAGGTCATTCCATCTGTCTCAAACAAAAGGTTAGCAAAACTTATATACATAAGTCGATCTATAGTGAGATTAATCATATATGGTTCCTAAAATGGACTTATACTTCATATATCATACTGCTTAATATAATAAAACTAGTTTCTACTAAACAGGGACTTCCTGTAGGTCAGTGGTAGGCGATAAAGGCCAGTCGCACTTCGGTTGTGGGTTCGATTCCCACAGCCTTGTCCGAAGCGATGGGCTGTCGCCCGTCCTGCAGGTTGTCCTTTTTCCAAAACTACTATAACATCCCATCAATAATATCGTCCAACACAATCCATTCCAATCTTTAGGCTTATCCATAATACTGCAGTCCACTCTCATAACATAGTGAAAACAATTACCAGAGATTTAATATCATCGTTGATCCCCATATATCATAAGATATGTTTTTTTGGTCACATTCCAAACATTCAAAGTCCTTAATCATGTATACTCTTGAATACCCATTGAACCTTAGTGAAAACTTGAATGCAGTTAAAAGTTAACACTTTACACATACCAAAATCCTCAAAATTATTTATACTCAAACCATGATATCACTTAGTCCTTATATCAATCATGAGCTCATGAATACTATTAAACATTTCATTTTCTCGTCTTCATTATGCGCATATCATCTTATTTCCAAAAAAAATATCTCAATCACTTTGAATACCACATCAATAAATATTGCAATACTCAATGATACAACATTATTTTGGAATCCCATTACATAAACACTTAATCATTCCACCACATCGTTGTCATATTCAACATTGCCAATAGTGATCGCATGTGATTTCCCTTTGTCCTTTGCCTTCAGTGGTTGCTCATGTTGATCATCACTAACCCTTGGATTAGGGCAATTATTAGCATAATGCCCCATTTCCTTGCACTTGAAGCATTGAAGTGTTGGCA
Source organism: Viscum album (assembly GCA_963277665.1). NCBI lineage: Eukaryota > Viridiplantae > Streptophyta > Magnoliopsida > Santalales > Viscaceae > Viscum > Viscum album. The sequence continues at coordinate 524,323,043 of OY728160.1, forward strand.
GTGCGTTCTCTGCAGTGTTTGCTTTATCATTAGAAACCCTTTTTCCATTACTTCGACACTCAGCTGCTCGATGACCTTCTTTTCCACACTTAAAACATTTTCTAGTCCCTTTTAGACAATCTCCACCATGCTTCTTTCCACACTTTGTGCATAAGGAAACATTCATCTTCTTTTCACCATTATTCTAAGATTTCTCCTTGAACTCCATCTTTCGTTTCTTGTCAAAACCATGAGATGGATATGTAACACCAACTTCCATTTCTACCTTGATAGCACAACGCACAATTTCTTCATAGCTACTGAAGTCTCTTATAGCTAATGCCCTTCGAAGACTTGGTTTTAAGCCACTGAAAAATCGATCAACTTTACTTTCAGGTTGGATGATAATTCCAGAAGCATACCTTGCAAGTCTTGTAAAATTTGCTTCATAGGTACCAACAGATTCATCGTCCCTTAGCTTCAGTTCAAGAAACTCTTTCTCCATCTTTGTTCGAAGAATACGAGGGAAGTACTTATTGAAAAATAAGTTCTTGAACTCGTCCCATTCCATAGACTCAATTTCATCCCTTTGCCTTGTATTCTTAATAAGATTCCACCATTGATCAGCATCTCCTTCCAAACGATACACTGCTAGGATGACTTTATCATGTTCAGAACATTGAAGAACTGAAAATATCTTTTCAGTAGTACTAATCCATTGTTCAGCAACTAATGGATCAGTAGACCCACTGAAAGAAGGTGGACGCTGCCTCATGAAGGATTCAACAGAATGTTGCTCCTTCCTTTGCTCGTTTGGAAGTCCTGCATGATTCATAGCTTGAGAAAGTTGTGTGATCATGGCTACAAGATTTTTCATTCCAGCTCCTATATCGTTTGGTTGCTCAGGGGTACAATCATTGCATTGCCCATCACATTCCGCATTAACACGGTTCCTTCGGGTTCCAGCCATCGTCTAAAACCCCAAAAGAATTGTGTGAGAGGCAAAAATCATGCTAGGGAAAACAACATAATAAAGGGTTAGTACCCTCAATATCTAACATCTTAGGTTAAATTCGAAGATCGTTAGCGTAATTCTAGGACTATAACCTATACGTATACTTAACCTTAGAGACATCCCTAAACATACCTTAGAAATATCTCTAGGGATCTCACTAAAGTTCTCGCATCCTAGTTTCCAAAGGTTGACTAAACCTTTCCTCTGATACCAACTGTAGAGACCCGTATCTTGACGTACATGGACATTACATTACATTTGCGGAATACTTAGTACATAACAAAAACACACACTAAAGGATCGTAATAGTTTAGTGTCTTTGGAAACTCAGAACGTAATCTTCTAATCGTGGTGAAAGTTCTTCAATATCTCCCATAAAGGTCATCCCTTTTTTTTACCTAAAACCTTTCTTTATATCCTGGGGAAAAGAAAACATAAAAGGGTGAGCTCAAATGCTCAGTAAGGGTAAACAAAGGAAATATCAATCACATAATTTTCATAAGAACATAACATTTTTGGAAATCTTAACCTGCAAAAGAGAGCATAATTTCATAACATGGGGTAAATCATAGTAGTGAAATGAAATCATAACTTAAAACATTACTCATTGTGGCATACACACATAATCATAGAGAATCATTTCTTGTTAGTCAAGACTCATTGCCAAGACTATCTTAGTGGACAAAGTCCCTTTCTGAATCGAGTAATCCTCGTTTCAGTCCTGTTTCACTGAACCGGTATAACCTACCATTCCAGCCATGTCTATCTCATGAGATATAAAATCTTTACCCAATGCATTGGAGGGAGATATAGGTCCCACCCATCTTATAATTAATCCTTTCTTATGTGTGCCACATAATCATAAAACATACATCATCGCATAACACATATAACAAAAATGGGATTCTTGAAACATCATGACATCATAAATCAATTCATATATGATAAAGGAATTCATAAACATAATTCCATCACAACATAGTCAAACCAATGTAAAAATATGGATAGAAACAGAACCCTTTATTATCTTAGATGGAAAATAATTTTGATAATACACTTGAATTGAATTCTTGAGGAAAATATCCTTTCTTCTTCAAAAATATTTTTCCTTTCATAACATGTCATACAACTTTAAAATAAAAGAATTTGATTAAAAATAAACTTGAAAACTTGTAAAGGATGCTTCTTTGATGTAATGTTTTAAAAATCCATTCATGCCGTATAAGTTAAAAAAACATTCTTCGTACTTTTGTCGGAAAAGTCAAAAAGTACCTCGTACGGAAAAACGACAAAAGATTCCTTTCATATTCTTTACTAAAAACTCACCTAAGGGTAAAATTGGATTTAAACTATTTCAAGTGGATGGAAACAATATTACATATTGAGGGAACATGGATGTGGATGATAAAATACACCCTAGTAAATACTTACGAATAAACAATCTCGGATAAAAATGAGATTGTGATATTTCCCTTACCTTAGGTCCAATTTGCTTCGTATGTGTCCGAACCTCCTGTATAATGATTTAAATAATGTCATTGACTTATTACAGAATCATATTCATTGTTATGATATCATATATGGTTCACTTATGACATTATATTACCCGTTCTTTTGTAAATTCCATGTTAAAGAAGCGTTTTGGGTAAAATCGTTTCATTTATCGTAGGTGTTTTGACTTGTTGTTCTTGACATCATTATTACTTATATCATGATTTACTTACTTCCAGAATATAAAAGATGATTTATATATCATATATATTCAGTATATATATATATATAATAGATAGATAAATAAAATGAAAAACACCGTTCATGGAGACGGTAGTCCGTACGTACGCATGAACGCTGTTTTTCTTTCCTTATTGTCTTGAAATGGAAGTAAGTAGATGACATACATATGTATATATATATACATAAATCCAGTAGCTTTATAATGTCATGTATTTCATTATTATTTCTTATATATACATTATAATCATTCTTAAATGGTTAACATGGAGAATGAATCTCATCGCGTCGTGGAGACGGTATTCCGTACGTACGCACGAGCGATGATATCATTTCTATAAATATTGAATTGAATTGGAGTGGATTATAAAATATATCAGAATCATTATGATGTTGTAATAACTATGTATAGTTATTCTTTACACCATTATACCCATCCATGTAAGGTGGTGGTGGAAAATAGATTACACCACGGCGTGGAGACGGTATTCCGTACGTACGCACGCGCGGTGATTTCTTTTTCCGTAGGATGGATAGATGGTGAAATAGGGTTGTTTCATACTTATAATAACATATCAGTATATGAGTGATACTGATGTTATTACTTCAGAATGAAACAACCTAAGAAGAAGAAGTGGAAGAAGAAATAAAGATGAAAGAATTGGTAACGGTAATTACCTCTTCTTTGAAGTGCCTCTTTGAGACCTCCTCTTAGGGCACTAGAATTGGTCATTGAGGAAGACCAGAACCTCTAGGATGTTGCTAGGGAAGTGGAGAAGAGATTTTGGCAGGGGTTGGCCGAGCTTGAGTGCTCAAATTGGTGTGAGGAGGAGGGGGAGGAGGTGTCCTTTTATAAGGGAGGAGAGGGGCACCTTAGGAATTCTTAAAAATATTAATTTATAATAAATATAACCCCACATAAAAACCTCCAAAAATGACTCATATTCGAAGCTTAGATGAGATAGGGTTGTAATCTCATCAACCAATCAAATTTATACATGTTTGGATCTTATTTTAAACCTTATCAATTAGATTTAACTCTAAGTTAAATAATTTAACTTTTACCGTGTCTTTTTGTTTTCTTTCACTATATGGTTAATACACATACTATAACATGCCAAACGAACCCCAAATTGTATATTATTAATACATATATCCTTATCTAAGTCATTTGGCCGAACCTTAGATTTTTAGGAATAAAATAACAATTAATAATATAATATTTTATTTAAAAACTATTTTGTGTCAATTTTGACACTATTTGATATATGATTTTTTTGAAAGTCATAAAAGAATTATATATTCGAACCAAGTTGATTAAATCAACACTAATATATCATAGTAGCCTAGAAAATTAGTGGAATTCATAAAAAGTCTTAAATTACATTTATTTTGGTATTTATATTATCAATTATGTCAATATTTCATTAATAAGATAATTACTGCATCATCTTTGTGTCATAAATAAATTATATTATATGCTGTCTAAAAATTACAAATAAAATACCATCATGTAGGAAATCTTTTTAGCTTTCTAATGAATATTTATAGTCGAATTTATCTTATGTATAACCCCATATTAAAAATGATTTACTTATTAAACTTTGATTTTAACTATTTTAACCCTTCTTTAAATAAATTAATAATAAATGTCCTAATCTAATCCAAGTGGGCCTAAATGGTCATATTTTATTCCTAAGTTTGTTTTTGGTCGAATTACACTTGTCCAATAGAATTAGGACATGTGTTAGGGTAATATTAATATCATATTTACCCTTAGTTACCCTATTTACTATTAACCGTGGTAAAAAAAGTAAAAAGTTACTATTCACCAAAAAATTATTTTCATCTCATTGAACCACATTTTAGTCCTTGATATTAACCGTGTCTCTCGGATTTTCGAAATTCCATTCACAGAAGCGGTAAAATTAAGTTTTATGCAAAATTCCGTTTTTAACCTACCACTTAGTGGTTTCACTATTCATCAAAAATTGAAAGTTTTCAGAAAAATGCCAAAATTTCATCCTAAGCTATATTTCATATTCCGAATTCAAAAATGAAGTCTATTTTACCAAATTCATAACATAAAAGTTGCATTAATTAATTTTATAATTAAATCCCGCTGTTAAAACAAATAACGTGTTTTTACGAAACAATATCTATCAAAAGATTGACACTTGTTTATGTCTGGTTTAAATGTGAAATTACGTCCAATGACCAACATTGTATTAAATTGTAAAAATATATTCTAAATATACTTTAAAAATACTCAAATTAATAATTTATCACTATTAATTATTTCGATTAAAAAAGTTGTTTTTAATTATAATTTAGTAATTTTCACTATTCATTAGAATATGAAAGTTATCCGAAAAGTACCAAAATTTCACCTTAGGCTAAATTCGATACTCCGAATCCAAAAATGAATTCCATTTTGAAAAATAAAATTTCCAAAATTTCCAAAAAGTGGTTATTACTATTCATAACGGCCAGCTTTAATAATATTTTAATAGCATATCGTTGTTTCGTGAAACTCAGTATTGCGTACTACACACGCTATCGAGGAAGGTCGCGATTGCGTGTAAGGGAAGGAAAGTCAAGGATGCGTATTGTGAAAGCTTCTTTTGTTGTAGCGTACAACACAAGACATTAATGAAATTAAAAAGAATATTTTTCATAAAATCTTGGGGCGTTACAGTTACAATGTGGGTATATCCCATGGAAATTAGTTCAATGAATTATAATGGTGTCCTGTAAGTGATCAAGGTATTCCCTCAGGAATCTAAGGTTGGATCAAGTCTGGCCATTCCTATAAAGATAAAATGGTCCATATAAAATATGAACCTTATACACATATCACTATTCGATTTAATTCAATGTAATACTCATTCAATTTAATAATTCATTAGGTTCATCACATTACCTTCTATCAACATGACTGGGTTAATCTAGTACATACAACCATTAATCATTTTAATTCATAAACATTTATTAGGTTAATTCCATGAATTTAGTTAAACATGAAAATGGGTAAAGGACATGCCACCAAAGGAAATTAATTTATAATTAACTAGGAAAAGTTATATCTATATGTATAATTTCCATTTAATAATCTAAAGATTAATTTATTTATGATGGTACACTTACCTAAACAAGGTCAAGTTAAATCACAATTGAATAACATCTCAAATAATCTAAAAATGGAAATACGGTATAATAAAATTAACACACCCAAATTGGGTGAAAAAAGTTGAGGTCCCAAAATTCAATACCATGAATAACATATTTAATTAAGGATTTGGAACCAAAGCTGACAAATATATTAAGGAAGATGAATTTTAGAAGCATCACCCGGAGATATCGGCTTGTGAATAAAAACAAAAATATATAAATGAAAAGATTTTTAGAGATCTCATACACCACCTATATTATTCATGTTGTACTATCATCATCTAGTATCATCCCTTAGTTAGACATATTTTGGAAGAAAATGTTGGAATAGTTGAACACCTTGAAAATAGGGTATAAGATTCTACATCAAAAGTGTGTCATCGATAAAAAAGAAAAATGATGATCTGAGCCTAAGGATTGAAGATATTAACAATGGTTTTCCACTGAGATATTGAGATCTTGATTCTAGGTACAGATGGAAAATAAATCCAAGAACCTAGTATAATGTAGATTGATATCTTACAACATGGATGAGGTTGGATTTTTCTTACTATAGGATGGATATAATATATTATTTTGAGGGGGAAATAGACTTTTAAACCTATAAAAACTAATGTTCATGGTTTGGGTGCATGGTTTACAAAAACTGTATGCCAACCATACATGACCCACTATACATGGAGGGGTTCTGCATGGTTCATGTGAAAAATTTGGATATCCATGTAAAAACCATGTGATTTTCCTCTACAAAAAATTGTAGAGGTTTTTAATGATCACCGAACCAGGTCTTCATGGTTTTGGAAAACCAGTTGGCCCACTACTTCCAATTGAAACACCCCACAAGGGTTAGAGAACATTTCAAACTAGGATACGTGGTTTATACTAACTATGTTGGCCAATTTTTTCATCCACCAACCAATGTTATAGGCTTGAAACAAGAAATAGACTCCCTCTTGTACTCTATATACTCACTAGGAACTCATATTAGGTCAAAAATAATGTGTTAAATTGAAAACTAAAGGATTCATACATCCTATAAAAAACATGGTTCATATATTAGGGTTAAATCCAAGGATTCATTGATAACTCCTGATGATTATTTATTATCAAGGATTAACACATAAGGATTGACTTTAAGATTCATGACTATGGAACTTTTATGATTACATATTTGGTTCGACGATGATGATTAATGGGTATTGAACACTCATTGTGACTTCTTGGGTCTTGGTGTTTACACCTGATGACTATAGAATTATCAAGATTACATTCAAGGGTTTAGATATAATACCTAATGATTATTGATACCCATAGATCAACTCTAGGGGATTGGATTACAATTAGATGCTATTGAATTTCTTTCCCATGGATATTAGATATGGTATATATTTTTTGGAACTAAGTGGTTTCCCATGGATACTACCAAGGATTCAAAATTTATGCATGATACTATATGGTCATTAGGCATGGTATTTCCGGTCATGGTTTTGTGAAATTCATAAAGAAACCTAGGAACTAGAAAAGACGGATTTGGTTTAATCATTGATTCAGTAGAATAACTAAAGGATCTACAATGATTATTTATTTATTTTTATTTTCTGGTAACATATTTATTCAACTGACTATTTAAAATGTAGAAATATAATTTAATAGTTATGTATAGGACCACATTATTGGTACACTATTTAGTTATACTCACACCCAACTCGGGTGGCCATTACACTTGTGTATCTCAGAACACTTCCCTGGTTTCAATTTTAAGTTGGGAAGATGCCTAAGGTACCTTGATCGAGGAGAATAGATCATTTGGGATTAGAACATGGGATTTGTTAAAGCATGTGGATGTTGTACAAGATATTATAAGTTTTTTTATTCTTTTAATACATTTTTTATATGTGATTTTCCATTTGGGAGATCACTCTAGGTTGTATTCATGAGCGTTGTATTTATATTTATTTTATCATCATAAGATTTATTATTTCGGTGTACTCATATTGATGTTTACTATTATGGATGATGTTTGGTTAAACTTCTTATTATTACACACTCTGGTATGGGGGTATAGTTTTCCCAAATTACTACCCTAAACCCCTTTTACTGATTATCATCCTCTATAATTTAGTGATTCATTTTTAAGTCTCCTTGTCTACTCCTCCAATCGATGAATTACCCAATAGAAACAGCTCAGGGGATGATGTTACAATAATTTTTTTGTATATATGACAATATAAATTATCATCCCAATGAGATTGTTTTATAAAGATATCATTGATGTTCTCAGGAAACATGAAAGGTAGTTAGTAAAATCTGGGTAATCATGGTTGTTTTAGATTGTTATTAAATAAATTTTAGTCAATGTTTTTCCATTTGGAGGGATTGTTTTATTTTATAATTTATTGGATTGTTTTGAGCTCCATTCTTTTTATTCATTGGTTTATGTGTTTTACTCAATTTATTATTTAATAAAATACATCATACATGGAATGGAAGTTGACTATTTTATATGGTTAATTTGAATTATATATTTGAATCTTTTTAATTATTCTTTTCTTCATTGTTTCCTTAGAATGGAATCTTCTACTAGATAGTCTGAATGAGTCATAAATCATAGAACATCATTCCTAAATTGGTCAAAATTTTAATCATTGTTGACAAAATGGTTGGGTATATGGTTATATATATGTGGAATATTTCTTCTAAATCCATATATTTGTTTCTTTAATAGATTTCATAAATTTTAATATTACGAGGATAATGTAACTAGTTATCAAGAACATTTATATTTATATGACTTCTTTCTTTTCTATTTTCCTTTAAATATTGAAGAGTGATAGTTTGTAAATCAATATATATGAGTCTTTAATGATCTGGAGTCACCAAATTATTTTTTATTATGGGGGATAGTACTTAAGGATTATTTGAAATTTTATATTTGATTATTGGTAAAGAAACAAATTTCCCATTATTTTTCTCACAAATGTGATTCCTAATAGTGGAGAGTTTGTAATGACCCTCATTTTTATAGGTCCTTATATTATCTTAATTTCTATTTCTTTTTTTTGATGAATTGATGAAACTATTAGGGTGAAAATGAAGGGAGTTTTGTGGATGGAATGAGAGTGAATTTGAGTGGGGACTTTATTTTTTAGAATAATTTGGTACATTTTTGATATAAATGAATTACCCGGTGGTAGTAGTGTGGTCCAAGTAGTGTTATTAGAGACACATGGTACCTATTGGCCTTGTATAAGGTACCTAATAGACTCTTCAATATAATTCATTAAAACATAGGTTAATTGATCTTTTTAACATCTATTTTTAAACCCCAAAACACCACTTAGCTCTCAATTCACTCTCATTAAATTAATTTCTTCATCCCTTAGGTTCTCTAAATATTATTTTTTCTATTATTATAAAACACCTATTTAATCTTCATAAGTTCACATCTAAGAAGTTCTATGAGTTCATATTTGGAAAGGAATTTTTTGGTAAACCCATCTATCTATATATTCCCCTTATTTATTTAAAGAAGAAATCCATAATCCATATTCTCTATATATTAGGGTTTATAAAATCAATTTTCACTACTTGGGATACTTATACTTATATATTGTGACAGTTTATCATTGTTGAAGACCATGTACTACTTTATTTTTTTATTTCTTTTATCCTATTTGTGTTGGTTAAATATATAAAACATAATTATGTTAGGTTATTCTAATCAATCTAGAGATTACATATCATTATCCAAAAGAATTTATAGGGACACTATATATAAGATTATTTAATTAACCCAATATTCTTCTCATATTTTTAAAGTGTTTTTCATGAAAAAATATTATGTAGAGTAATTTTATTTAAAATAATGTGTTTTCATCAAATAAATTTTTTCAAAAATTGATATATAATTATTTTTAAATTTCATTTATTTATTTTTGTTTTTATAAAGTTGTAATAAATCAAAAATCAGATTAATGTCTTCATTAAAAGTGTTTTTATTACATTTCATACCTTATAAATAGTTTATTCGATGAGGTTAAAAAAATTAAATGTAATTTTTTTTATTAATTTAACTTCATTATAGTGTAAATTGAGGTTTTTATCACTAATAAATACTCTACTAGTAAAAATAAATGAAAGATAATTATATTGACTATGAGGGAATTATTACATAATTATAATGAAATATTTATGACCTGTAAACATTTAAGAAACGTCACAAATAGTATTTAAATTAATGGTGCTCATATACACATATTTTCGATGAACAGGTTGATGGAATGGGATGAGATCACTATAGAGAAACATATTGATCATAAAAAGATATTATAGATTATAATATGAATATTAATTACACAAACTAATGATCCACTTTATAATTTTATAGTTTTAGTTCATTTTAAAACTTGGAAACATAAAAAACTAGTTCTTCATAACTACAACCATTATAATACATAACATACTTGATACCATTATTCATAACGTAGGGAAGGTAAGCATAATAAATGGTGATATCATATCCGTTGTAGAGGTAAATAAGGTATTGTTTCACCCAAATTGGCTATAGGTATATTTGGTTGTTGTGGTACTGGTAGGGATCGAATCCACAAGGACTATAGAAGAAACCTTGAGACACATAGATTTGTTGATGGATTTTCATTGAAATGGCCAACTATGGTGTTGTTTTATTTGAATAACTAATTATTTAATTTAAAGAACAAAAAAACACAAAACTACATGTTATAAATAAATTAATTTAAATTAGTCGATATTAGGCTGTCACTTGGGGTAGATTGGATATATTTATTGTTTTATTAAGTTTTGGGTCACTAATTCAAGATGTATCTAGAAAATGATAAAATTCAACAAAATAATTCACCAATTTAATCGATACAATATTCTAAGGCTAATAACCAATTCAATCATAGGATCAGTTAAATTAGTACTCAAATGAGTTGGATCATACAAGCACTCAAAAAGTTTCATTGTTAAATTTTATGAAGAAAAAGAAGAAAATAAATCATTGAATGAAAATATTAAAATAATAAACTGAATTTAAACAATAAATCACATAAAATAACATCATATCCATACCCTTGATACTCCCTTGGATCAAACCATAAGATTTTATTCGTCCATTTATGCTATTTAATCAATGAAATAGGGATGGCGACTCATGGGGGTGGAATTGAAGAAAAACGTTATAAAATGAACACTCCACCATTGTGTGATGGAATTCACAAGTTCTGGTTTGAGTAAATTCACTCCCTAATTCAATAGTGTCAATGTATTAATGGAAAGGAAAAAAAATAAATTAACAACAAGAATAAATTTTATTAAGAAACTAAAATTATTGAGAAAACATATATGGAGAAAATGAAGAGGTGATCACAAAATGAAGGCATAAAATTAAAATTTAAGTAAAAACAATCGATAAAAAGAAAAAAAACATGGATTCAATTCTATTAAAAACAAGATCATTATATAGAAATATTTTGAGGATAGTTTGATCCCCCATAAATACATTCCTTCCCCTTTAATTGAGGGAGTAAAAGGGGGCTGAGAAAATCAAGGGAAATTTGACGTTTCAAAGTTGGCCATGAAAATAGTTTAGATTCATCCCCCATGTTGACATTTGAATTTTCAACATAATATGTCCAAATATTAAGGGGTCGTAGAAGGAACAAATTTTATTCAATGTTTCCTATAACATATATCAAAATTTCAATAAAATTGCACTTACTTTTTTGACATTATACTCAATGAAGTGGGATGAATTTATGGGAGTTAAAATATGGCCCACCATTTAAATCTCAACTTGGTATCCCTTTATCTTCATGAAAACATTGGAATTAGCTCTCTTCGTAGTTGAATTAAATGATATGGATAATTTTATATTTTTATAGTAAAAATTTGAGTTTCACTAGGCTTGTATTTCGGGCTCTAATATTGATTGGTGGGCCTTAGACCCCTTATGATTTGTCCAAAATATTTTTGAATTCATTCCCAAAACCCATCATCTTTTATTTGGATTCATCCATCGATCCAAAAAGTGAAAATATTCCAAACACAGTGATAAATCATATCTGAAAATATCAAATTTCAAAATTAATAGAATTAATTCTACAAGAAGATTACTGATTGGGACCAAATATGGTCTTTAAACATGAATTGATCTTGTAATGAGAAATAAAGTTTGATTTATAAAATGCACAATAATTTATGTTTATGGACTATGAAACACTTGAATATTAGGATATAATAAATGAATATTGGTTCTTCAATTGGATAATGAAGGCATTTTTCAATGATCACTTAAACATAAAATGATCATAAGGGTAGGATAGAATTAAAATAACATTTTAAAACCATACCTTATGTATAATAGATTATAATTTGCTACCATGGAATAAATCATGTTAGTTAATAAGATATTAATCTTAAATGAATCAATTTACATGATCCATGAGAGTATAATATTGTAATATGAAATAGTTTTTTCTCAAACACATAATCAAAGATAATAATTTATTTATTAGTGAATCCTAGTTATTAGAGATATCATAAAGGAAGGGTTTTACAGCTAGAAACATAATTTCATACAAGGTTTACTCCCAATAAAATCATAGTAGACAGAGTCCCTTACAAAAATAGTTTCAAACCCCATCCATTCCTATTTATCTCAGGAGATATCCATAAGTACCCAATGCATTTGAGGTCTATATTATTTTATCCCCACTCATCACATAATGAAAATCATAATGATGGGTGGAAGAATATCATAAAACATTCTTCATGTCATAATAACATATCATAAGGAAAGAAAATGGGTATCATAAAAATTTCATCCTTATATAAACTATTTAAAAGAAATGGGTTTCATAAACATTTCATGAATTCATCATAACATATCCTTTGGAAAAGAATAAGTTTTATAAGAATCTTTTAATCATATTCATAAAACATCTAAAGAAATAATAAGTATAATATCAATTGATAATATTCCCAATAAAGGTCTTAAAACTTCAATGTATGTCATGTTACTTGTAAAATGTTTATAAAATATCAGTTGGAATATTCTTGGAGTAAAATATCCTTTCCACATTAAAATAGCTTATATAAAATATAAAACATTCTATAAAACTAAAGAAAATATATTCATTTAAATGAAACAAAAAAACTAATATATTTATCCTAATATAACATAGTGTTCATGATGGAGGAAAATTATATTCATGTCATGTATCATAAAACAAATAATCCTTTCACATTTTTAGAAAAAAAGTAATTCAATCAAAAAAATATGCAGATTAATTTTAAATAAAACATAAATAATTAAAACAAGGGTTAAAAATAATTTAAAAAGTCATATGGGGGTATTAAAAATATTCTTGAAAACATTTTTAGAAGCCATCTATATACTATAAAAAGGATATTTAACCAAAGAGATAAATATAGTCGGTTTAAAAACATTATTTTAGAGTATTGAGTAAAAAAAGATAGATAAATGAATAGAAAACAAGTAATATTATGAAATTACTAAATTATAAAAAAAAAATAAAGATATTATTGAGAGGTTGATCATGAAATTTCAACATTGGAATCATAATTATAAACAATCCTAATAAATAATGATATTGTAACATAAAACTGTTTAAACATTCATAATTATTTAATCCAAATCCCCATAAAGAAAATAACATTATATAAATTTTTAAATACCCATAAATTTAATAATAATCAACATAAAATACATTAATTAGTAGTATATAATCCACATAAAACAAACATGTGGTGAGTATGGCGTGTGTCTCATAGAGAAAAAACAAAAACGAAAATCCTTTAAGTCGAGATCGCCTTCCTTCATGTGTTTGAACTCCTATATAATAAATATATATTTATTATAAATATATTAAACAATAATTATCAAATATATAATACCATATATTATTAATCATAACACATTTTTTAATTTATTAACAATTCTTTATTGAAAATATTGTTTTGAGTGATAACTGCTTTGTTTTTCATGTATATTTTTGTTTAGTGGTTTTTATCCTTGTAATTTGATAATGGTTCCATCATATTAAAAATATCAATCATAAAATAAATGTCATATATATTAATTATATGCATAATTATATACCTATATAAGAGTAATATATAGAAAAATGAATTACACTATTTATCAAGATGAAAAATTGTACGTACGTAAGATCGCAAATTTCACATTTCGATGGATGAAATGAATGAAAGTTAAATATAACTTAACCAAATAAAAATAATTATAATATAATATATATTATATATATTCATTAAATCTATCATGATTAACATTAATGTAAAGAGAAAAGCAAAAAAAATTCACATCGCTTTGTGGATACTGGGGTCCACACATACGCACAAGTGATGTTATAATTTTCCAACATATTGTATGGTAAGTAGGTAGATGTGATATTATAATTAAATAAGTATAATTTTGAAATATACATCATATATATATATTCCATCATTATATATATCAGTGAGATGTGGTGATAGAAAATGAATTACATCGGTTCACAAGGCGGAAATCTATAATACACATGATCGAAGAATTCATTTACCATTTGATGGAAGAGCATATGGATATTGGTTATGGAATTAACAAAATAATATATAATTACATGGTATATAATTTTTATTATTTCATCATTTTTTAATTATATTTGAGGGACATTGAAGAATAAATAAAATGAAAACGCATGGTCAAGAAATATACCTCTTCTTCAGACAACCGCTTTTGTTGTACACCTAAATCCTTGAAAGGATTTTTTTATGATAAAAAACGGTTCTATAGATCATGGGGATTACTGTAAGGAATTTATTTGGTTAGTTAATGTTCAAAAAAGGGTATTGATGTGTGAATAATAGAAGATATTGGGTTCCATTTTATAATTTAGGTGAGTGACACACTTCTAATTTTTCAATGTTTGAAAAAATATTTGAGTCACTTTATTGGAAACAAGGATAAAAAATAGACCACTACTGAACCTTATATGATATAAGGTATAAATATGGTAGGAAAAGTGAAATTATACATGTTTTAGTTCATTTTAACACTTATAATTTTATTGTAACCCTCAAAAAATATGTTTTAATTTTAACCGTAGTAACATGTTTTTAATATTTTTATTATTCATTATGATAAAAAACTAAGTTAAAATTATTAAATAATATTAATTATACTAATTATAAATATTTAATACATTTTATTAAATTACAATCACATAATTGGTATAAATAATTTTTAAATTAAACCAAAAAATGCGTCAAAAAATGGTTTCCAAAGAAAAAATTTCTTTAACTGTAAAAATATTTTATGTCAAAATAAAATTTCAAATTTATTATAATGACTTAATTTAGATTAATAATAATATAATTGAATTAATTTTACTTTTAAATCCATCTTGAAACAAAATGGTACTCGTAAATTATTTAAACAAAAAGAAAATATTTATTAAAATTTGGTATTTTCATTATTCATAAAAAAAATAATATTTTCATAAAAGTATAAAACATTCATGATAGGATAAATTATAAATTTTGATCAAAAAATAAAATTTATTTTTTAAATTTATTTTTTTTAAATTTTCAAAAAATAATTGAAAAATAAGCATGAAGAAAGCAATGAAACCACATTATAGAAAGACATATATTTTTTAACCACAAAATATGATTTTTTTCTTAGCCAATGCCTAGAAAAAATACTTTATGAATAGTAAAAAATTTATTTAATATAAAATTTATAAATTTTATTAAAATCATCAAACAAATAGTGAATTTATTTATTTATTAATATAAAAACACATCCCATGTATAGAATTAGTTAATCATAAAAATATTTTTTCCCCTTCATATGTTTTTATTTACATTTCAATTAAATTGATAACCAATTTATTTATTTTGTACATTTTTAAAACATACATTTTTTATAATTTATTTATTTCTATTAAAAACCATGAATCAAATATATTTTTAATAACAGTCACATTAATTAATAATATTTAAATAGTCTATCAAAGTTTGTTTAAACCTGATTTTGTGTGTAATAAAGCTATCTAATAAATAAAAATAATTTGAAAAAAATCATATAATCTCAGGATTTTATATTCTATCCCCTTAAATTAATTTCACCATCAAAATTCCTCACTCCAATACAAAAAATAAGGATATCTCTACCACATCACATCCTCAGTTTACCATGTAGGTTATTCAAATTTTTTATTCCTCTAGATAACATTAACCAAGTATTAGTGGTGTAGTGGTGTGACTAGTGAGTTTTTTAAATGTGATGTTTTAGGTATGTACTTACTTAATATCAATACATGGAATACATAATGGACCTAGGAGTGGTTCGGTGGAAGTTCCAAATGATAATGTTAGACCCACTAGGTTAAATTCCCTAAGATGGGGTGAATCTGGGTATAACACATTAAAACTACTTCCCCTTTGGATTTTTTTTTGTCATAAAAAATACACTTATCTACTTCTCTCATAGTAATGTATAAATATAAATGAAATTTTGAATGGGATACAATGATTTTACTTAGTTCAACCTCATTGGGCTACACCCATGGAGCATACAACGGTGACGTCCCGATGTACCAAATCCACTAAGTCTCACTACCAAAATACAATGTTTAGGATAGATCACTTATATTCCCATTCTCAATAACTTTTCAAGTTTTATTTTAATCCCAATTCTTTACCAAGGGACACTCCATATGTCTTTTTCTTTGGCTCACTATTAGTGTAAAGGATCACATTCTTCCTCTTCCTTCACTCACTACTCTTAGAGAGGATTCACCAGCAGTTTAGATACTTTTTGGTCCCCTCATTATCTTCAATGAATACATCATGAGTTTTAGATGGATTATATATCAGAGTTCCACTTTCATCGAATTGATGAATACCACTTCACCATAATTCACTAGAAAATACCATTTATAACACTTTCCTTATGCTCACTACCTTTATGAAGATTCGCCTTTCATGAAGCTCGATAAAACATTGTGAAGCACCTTTTTTCACGAATCTCACATAGCCTTCATGAAGAACACAACTTTTACATAGATTTTTATAGACACCAGTAACTATCTTTCTTTTTTTATGATCAAAATAATTGGTTGGTAGTTATAGCCTTCATGAACTATCACGCATAAACCACCATCGTGAACCACCTTTTCGAATTCAGAGCCTTATGATTTCCTTTAAGTCTTGATAATTTTCTTATGGCGGTGGAGGTATATTTCTATTCATTTCAACCAATTCAATAATCGTCAAGACACATCATCACCATTTCATGTTACTCCCTCATTACTCCCATGATTCTCCCTTTTTCTTAAAGCTCCACCGAAATTTCTCAATCGCAATGCTCATCGTAATAGAAGAGATTACTATAAAAACATCACCCCTTCATGAACAACCCATAATGAACCTAATAATCAAGAAACTCATGCCTTTTACTTATTTTCTTATGTCCTTTAAGTAAATATATCTTTCACTATGCGAGACAAAATCCAAATTTTGAACCCCAGAAATTTGGAAAACACTGAGAAACAACATCAAATTATGTATGAAATTTTCAATGCCACTTCTAGGGAATGCATTCAATTTTATTGGATATTTTTCAACATGTCATGCCAAAAATATCACCTGATTTCCACCAATAAACATGGAAACCTCTTTGTCTATAAACCCAATAAACCCAAAAATGTTGTAATATTACCTAGAGAGACTTTTTTACAGCATATAAGTTACCTTAAGTACATGATAAAGAATCTATTAAGTGAAAATATATCAATTTATTAGCTTTATATTTTTTCTAAATATCATAAGAATCTTCCAAGCACAAATTTAGAGAAAAAAACATCTCACCAAATTAAAATTCCAAATACCTCTGATGATTCCCAACATAACATTTCTGCCAACTCTAAGCCCCCTTGTTGTGTTTTTGAATGGTTATAAAGTTATATTCCATTTAGACAACTATGTTAGTCACCAATATCTTTATTTCTCTATATTCATTCCAATAAAATTAATTTCCACACCTATTTCCATAGATGGATTCATAAGGAGTCATCTGAATGCTCGATTGAAAACTATTATTGTAAGAAAACTCAACTAGATGAAGGTGTTGATCACAAACCAAATTTGAATATATAGAAAAATATATTAATATATCCTATAGATATTAAATGGTTATGTGATACTAGTCATCTATATGATTATGACAAGTTTTACTGAAACCCAACTCTGTATTAAGGGATTAATGAACCCCTTTCCAAAACATCAAGGTAATCCTTATATACCAATCAAATAAAATATAATGTGGAACAACAGGAAACCTTATGAGTTATTTATTGTATATTAATTAAATATGGTCATTATATAAGTCTTATACAATGTAAATTATGTTTTCTAACTTGGTAAGGTGATTGACTATATCCCAAATAGCATTATGTCCATTGAATCTTTTCGGGAGTCAGACGAAAAAAAACTCGGTGATGTTTTTCCAACTTAATTCTATTATGGGAAATTGTTGTAACATACCATTAGGAATATATATCTTAACCTTTAAATGATAACATACAATGAACCTAGATATATATTCTAGAATATCTCTCTTTATGTTGTACAACTAGAAATATTTTTTCAAATCTACTTACAATATTTTGCATCTGGGATGAATAGATAATGAAGAACTATGTGCCTCCAATAACAACACCTTAAAATACGGTATGAATGCAACACATACACAGTTCTTAAAACTTATCATTCCATCACAACCAAATATTAACTCAAGATTTTTTAGACATTCTGTTTCAGTTCCACATTTTCTTTTTTCACCTCTTTAATTATCAAATGGATAGATGGTTTAATTCCCATTTGTTAAGGATAAAAATTATCCACTTCCTTAAATATTTTCATATCCAAAGTATTTAAATATAAAATATGTGATCTTTTTTAAACTTCATCATAGATGATCTAGAATGATCCTTTTGAATCCGAGCATCTTCCACCCTGTTCGCATTCCCATGGTTGTAATGTATTGAGTATTTATAAAAATTAATCATCTCGAACCATCTCCTCTAGAAAATATTCATCACATTTTGAGTTAGTATATACATTAATACTTTATGAATAATATATATATATATATATATAACATATTTATCCAAAAATTTATCATCAATGTATCTATAATGAAAAAATTACAGCACCTGACTCCAAATCATGATTTGGTTATTTATTCTCATGATCCTTTAGTTATTATGACACATAAGCTATAACCATGTCATTCTATATGATAAAAAATCTTTGTATCTTCTTAGATTCATCACTATACTTTAAAAAACCTAAATTGTTATAGGAAAATGTGGTCACAAGTTTTCTAAATGACCATTTCTTCAGTTCTTTGAAGTTTTCCTCGCATCTTTCTGTCTAAAGGAACTTCAATCTCTTATGAGTTAACATGGTGAGTGGATTGATAAAAATTGAGAAATTTTCCACAAATCATGAATAATATCCATCCAACCAATGAAAACTGTGGATCTTAGTAATGGTTGTTGGTCTAGACTTTTTCACAATAATTTTTTTCTTTGAAGTATCCACCAAAATACCCAATATTAAGATTACATGACCCAAAAATGGAATTTTTTGTAGAAAAACACTTGGTAAATATTTTATATAAATTCTACATCCTCGGGGTATTTATCATAATTATCATCTAACCATTATGGTCTTCCTTACCCTTTTTAATATATAAGAATATCTTCTATAATGACTACCAAAAACTAATCGAGGTATTATCTGAAGACTCTATTAATTAAATCCATGAAGATCTAATGGAAATTAAAAAGAAAAAATGTTATAACATTATATTACTAGTGTCCATATGATGAATGAAATCTAGTCTTGAGTATATCCTCCTTCTTGACCCACAATTAAAGATACAAAGAATAAAGTTTAATATTTGGAAACTATTGATCTTTGTGTAGTTGATCAAATTAGTCCTTAATATGGGGTAGTTGATACTTCTTCTTGATTGTGAAATTATTTAGTACACAATAGTTAATATAGAGTCTCATCGATTCATACTTATTTTTAAAAAAAATTATAGGTTCCCCCCATGGTGACACGCTTGGATGAATAAATCACATTTCATGATTATCCTAGAGTTGTTTCTTCAATTACTATAACATAATTAGGGATATTTTATATGAAATATTATAAATAATCATAAAACTTGGTTTGAGTTCTATTGAAAACAACACATCACAATTTGGTGGAAGAGTAGGAAACTATTTTAGACAGACATCATTAAACATCTGGAAAATAGGCATATCACCAATGTTGAGCTTCTCCCCAACCATATCTGATAAATTACACTTTTTAATAAGAATAAATACACATTAAATGGGTGTTATTTCCATTGGATGTTCATATTTATAATCACATTGATAGATGATCAAAGGTTGGTTTGGAATATCAAACATGAATTCCCATCATCATAAAAAGATGAGTGATTTAGGTATAAAAATTCAATCCATGACAAATATAAAAATAAATTAAACCAGTTTGACAATAACAAAAATTTATAGAAGCAGATTCCTAAAAACATAAACCGGAGAAAAATTTTGGACTTGATATGTGATCATAATAGCATTATGGGTTTTCACAATCAATTCAACATCTATTCAATATGAAAGAATTTTGATACCTTTATAAAATTATTTAGATAGAAAATAGTTGGTAGATACATAGTAAAAAAAGTCATTAGCGCTTCTAGAGTGGATGATAATTGTACCTTTCAACACGTCAATGTTGTACCTCTCATCAGAAATAGTTATCATATGAGATTTCCCAGTGTCATTGTGCTGAAGAGGTTATTGATGTTGATCATCACCATTAACCTTCAAATTTTAGTATTCGCT
Organism: Viscum album; assembly: GCA_963277665.1. Classification (NCBI taxonomy): domain Eukaryota; kingdom Viridiplantae; phylum Streptophyta; class Magnoliopsida; order Santalales; family Viscaceae; genus Viscum; species Viscum album. The sequence goes on from OY728160.1 coordinate 524,343,917, forward strand.
AGCATAATTCCCATACTCATTTAATTTCAAACATATAATTATAGGTGGTGAATTTTGTAGATCTTTCTATTGATTCTTATCATTGCATAAAATCTCTTCATAACTTAGGCATTCGATTTCCAAATGACCTCCCTTTGAAAACAAAAAACATTTATCTATACCCTTATGATAATTTCCACTATGTTTGATTCTACAAATTGAGCATAAATAAAGTATCATTTTCTTCACTTCGTGGTTTTTTAGTTTTCTTTCAATTACATCATTATTTTATTATCAAAAACATGAGATTGATGGGTTACTCCAATCTCTATTTCCTCCTTCAAATGAAATTAAATTATTTATTCATAGACACTGAAGTTCTTTATGGATAACACTCTTTAAAGATTTAGTTTTAAGCTAATAAATAACATATCAGCCTTAATTTCATGTTGCATGATAATACCAGAATAATACCTTTCCATACTTTTAAAATTTGGATCATCGATACTAATGAATTCATAATCCTTATGCTTTATCTCAAGGAATTATTTCTCCATTTTCTTATAAAGAATATAAGGAAATTAAATATTGAAAATTATTCAATTAAACTCATCCCACTCCATGGATCCAATTTCTTCATATTGCCTCACATTCGAGATAAGGTTCTCCCATTGATCTGATTCACTTTACAAATGAAAATATACAAAATGACTCTTTCTTGCTCCAAACATTGAAGAATGTAATATAAATTTTAAATTTTTTTTAATTCATTACTCTGTATTTAGTGGATTAATATACTCACTAAAATAAGTATGATATTTCCTCAAAAAGTACTCAATATAACATTGTTCCCACCTTTTCTTATTTGGAAACAAAACATGATTCTTAGCTTGAGAAATTTATGTTAGAAAAGAGATGGTATTTTTCAATCCATCTCCCATCAAATTTGTTTACCCTTGAGGAAAATAATTGTATTCTCTATCACATTTTGAATTAACATGATTTATTTTGGTTCCAGCCATTAACTAAAGCTGAAAAAAAAATTGATCTACAATAACCATAGTGGGAAACCACATAAACATGAAAAATGTAAATTATACGATATCAAAATCATGAAAAAATTATTTTTAATATATGAATCTTTATTTTTAAAATAGGACATTCATGGTCATGGTATATTCCAATCCTTTATAATGGTTCATAAAAAATTTAAATTAACCTATGAATATCCCACAAGAATGTAAAATTTGGTGAGTAGGGTGGTCGCACTCATAGTGCACCAGAATGGTGGATGAATTATACTCAACCAACTAATTTAGGTGTTATTACCAATAGATTCATCTTTTCTAAAACCACACCCACTAGTAGTTTCTTGAGAGGGATAATTTTTGAAGAAAACCAAAATAATTTATTTACAATAACATGGGATATTATCTTATACTTAGGATTATCCTAAGGGTTATTACCAATGTTTTTTCATCCTAGTTTCCAAAGGTTAACTAAACCGTACTTTTATACCAACTATAACGACCCATAATTTTTATACATGGATACTACATCTTATTAGATGAAAATTCATTACATAAAATAATGATCCATGATACAATCATATTGGTCTAGTTCCATTGGAAAATTGTATACATAAAAAATAGGTTATTTATAACAATCACACTTTATAAACATATCATACATAATGAATTTATTCATAACATGAGGAAATAAAACTTAAGAAAGGGTTTGATTAGATGATTAGTAAGGGTAAACATTAGAGATATCAAAAAAACTTAAATATAACATGACCATAAGGGTGTGATAACATGAAAATATCATTTTAAAACCAAACCATACATATCATAGATCATAATTTTGAATCATATAATAAATCTTGGTAGTTTATACGACAATAATCATAAATGAATCAAAGAAAATGAGATATTAGAGTATAACATTGACATAAGACTTATATTTTTGGCATACACATAAGCATAGAAAATTTTTCCATAGTAATCAATTCTCATAAAAAAGGATATCATAGTGTAATGGGTTCACTTCCCAAACCATAGTAGTAGTCATGGATCACTTCCAACTCTATCAGAGTGTAAAGAGTCCCTTATTGAAATAGGATCACCCCTATTCCAGTTCTCTTTATCTCATGGGATATCTATCTCTACCAAATGAATTTCATGGAAATATAATTTCAGTCCCAACCATCACATAATGAAAACCTTATTGATTTCTTCCAAAAAATCATAAAATATTCATCATATCATCATAACATAATTTTTTGAAAGAAAATGGGTTTCATAAAAGTTTCATCATGGAATAATCCATGTAAAATAAATGACTTTCATAAAAATTTCATTAATTCATCCTAACATTACCAGTAGAAATGAATGAGTTTCATTAAATACATATTTAAATAATCATAAAACTCCTATAGAAATAAAAATGAAGTTATTATTAGATCATACCCCAAATAAATTAGAATACATAAAATCATGTCATCTTAGATGAAATATTCTATTAAAACATCACTTGAAATTTTTCATAAGGAAAATATCCTTTCTAATTTGAAACCACGTATTTAAAGTAAAAAAATGTCAATAATATTAAATAAAATATTATATTTTCAAATAACTATAAAAAATTATAATGTAATCTTTTAATGAATTGATTAGTCATAATGGCAGAAAATTATATTCTTGTTATCTATATTAAAATAACAATTCCTTCCATATTTTTGGTAATAATTCAAAATTACCTCATTCAAAAAATGATAGGAAGTTTTATGTTAACAAAAATTCTAAATATTATAACATGGGAAAATAAATTTAAAATATACAAGAATAATATTGAAAATATTATTGAAAACATTTTTAAATAAAATGGATATGAAAGAGAAATGATATTAAACGAAAGAGGGAAATAAAATTTGTTTTCCTTAAAAACATTATTTTAGACTATTGGGTACATAAAGAGAGGAAAATGAAATGAAAATAATAAATTTATATAAATAACTAGAGTATAATAAAACTGATGAGATTATTAAGAATAATATCATGAAATATTTTCATCAAAAGCATAATAAAAAACAATCCCGATAAAAAATGATATTGTAACATAGAACTCTTACCATTGTGGTAATTTTTGAATCATAAGACCCATGAAGGTAACCTTATAAGGACCTCAAAATCCTCATAATTTCCATAATTATATTCATAAAATACATTCTTGTGTATTATGTACACCATATAAAATAAATATGGGGTGAATATATAATGTGTCTCACATAAATAAAAGTGAGACAAAAATACCTTGGCTTTCGTTCGAATTATTTTATATGTGTTCAAACCTCTATTAAAATGGACATAAATTTATTATAAATTAATTAAATAACTTTAACCATATATAACATACCATATATATTATTACTTATATCCCTTTTTTCACTTTTTTATAAACAATTATTTATCAAATGCACAATTCTAGGTGATAACTCCTTCATTTTTTATTAATGTTTTTGTTCAATAGTTTTAGTCCTAGTGTTTTTATAAAAACTCTAACATATAAAATTTTTCAATAATTATAAAAATATCATGTATATCAATTATATACATATTTATAGTCATCTATAAAATTTATAGATAGAAAAATTAATTACATCATTCATGAAGACTATAAGTTGTACGTATGCATTAGCACTTTATTCAAATTTCAATGGATAGAACAGAAGAAACGTAAATATTAATTAACATTTCCATAATCATTATTATATGATTTATATCATATATATTCATTAAATATATCTTTATTACCATACATGTAAGAAAATAGTGAAAAATGTATCACATCACTTCCTGGAGATGGTAGTCCACACTTACACACGACCAAATTTATCATTTTCCAAAATATTGGTAGGTAACAAGTTAGATGTTATATTCTAATTATAGAAGATATATTATTTCAAAAATATAGCATATATACATTAAATCCATAATTATATCCTATCATGATAGGTGGTGATGTAAAACTGATTACATCTGTTCGTGGGGTGATAGTTCGCCATACACCTGATCGCTGATTTTATTTCCCATTCGACAGAACAAGAGATGGATAAAGGTTACTAATATAAAATAATAATAAATAATTATATTTAATATAATTTTTTATTATTTTATCATGGTTTAATCATATTTTAATGTGGTATAATTAGAAATAAAACAAAAATTAATGGTCAAGAATGATACATCTTCTTCAGAAAACCTTTTCAGATTAATACCTAAATCATTCTTATGATGGTTTTATGATAAAAATTGACTCTATTAAATTTTTATAGATTTAATTAATGTATTTAGGTAGGTATTTTATAATATAAAAAACTCTTGAAATTTTAAGAAGAGGGGATAATGGGTTCCCTTTTAAAATTGAGGTGAGTAGCACCCTTATATTTTTTTCAACATTTTACATTACTGTCAAGTCACATTCTTAGAGAAAATTCCAAAAAATAGACCATTCCTAAAATTTTAATAGTTATGTTCAAAATATTCCCTTAAAAATATAATTATAATGTTTTGTAGTTCATTTTAATCCCTATATTTTTAGTTTAACCCCCCCCCCCAGAAAATATGTATTAACCTTAACAGCGATAACAGATATTTTTTCTAGTTTCACTATTCAATGTGATGAAAATTTATGTAAATATTATCTTTTAAAATTAATATTATTATTAAAAATATTTAATCAATTTTATTAAATTAAATTCACAATATATGTAAAGTTTTATATATAATTAAACCCATAAACACATTGAAAAAGAGGATTTCCAAAGAAAAGGTTTCTTTAAGTATACAATTTTTTTTATCAATATTCTACATAAAATTGATTATAGTTACCTAAATTATATTAATAATAATATAATTTAACTAATAATACTTTTAAAATAATCTTAGAATAATATTTTACTTGTTAATTCATTAAATGAAATGAGAATTTTTATTATAAATCAGTATATTTCACTATTCGTCATAAAATTAATATTTTCTGAAAATTATCAAGAAATATCTATAAGAAAATTTTGAAATTTTTATATAAAATTTTATGTAATTTTTAAAAAATAATTTTTCTAAATTTGGATAAATAAAATTAAACAAATCCCACAAAACACAATGAAACACCTTTTTAGAAAAAAAATGTAGTTATTAACTATAAAAGAAGATTTACTTTTATCTCATGCCAATAAAAAATATTATATGAATGATAAATCATTTAATTTAATAAATTATATATAAATTTATCTAAAACAATTAATCAATAGTGACTAAATTAATATTTTAAGATAAAAACACATTGCACGCATAAAAACATTTATTAATAAATATACTTATTTTACATTAATAGTTTTTTTTCATTTATAATAAAGTCATAAACATTACATTTATTTGATACATGTATAGTATATAAATTTTTCATATATTAGTTTTCCCTATTAATACTCACCAATCCAACAGATATGTGATAACTATAACATTAGATAATAAAATATTAATAGTATATCACAGTTTATTTAAACTCGGTGTTTTGTGTAATAAAAGGTATTTAATAAATTAAATTTATTTTTATGATAACTGTCCTAAAATATTTGGGTTTTACACTCATAATTTATTGAATCTATTATACCCATACCCATATTATTTATGGTACGGGTTATAATATTTCCTAGTCTCAAGTAAAAACCATTCTTTTTCCCAAAAAGGATGTGTATTTCACTCTGACACTAGTATATATTTCCATATCTAATTATTGGATTGGAAAAAATAAAATAACTTTAGTATGTATTCCCCATGTACTATGAGTTATTTAAGGTAATTAAAATATTATATTTTATTTTGATCTTTTCTTATTCTTTTTCTTTTTATTTTTTATCAATGTAATTTGTGTGGTTTTTATATACACATCAGTTTATTATTGGAAAATATAAATTGGCTGGTAACCACCTAATACATGAGATATAATCACTCCTTATACATTTACTAATAGGAAACATGCATATCTTTTTTTATGTGATCTAGGTAAACACATATTATCATAGAATATTGGCTTGGAGTTATTTTGGTGAGTCATTTGGTAGGATCTTTTTAGAGTAGTGGATGTCATTTTCTTAATGGATTGGAATAGGCTATTTTCACATTTTCATGAAGGGATATTTAACCCATGGGACCTTTTATTTCATATATTTAGGGATTGTGTGTTTCACTTGACATATTGTATGTATTATTTAGTTCAATGGTAAATTCTGTATAATTTTTTTGTGTTGTTAGTCATCATAAGTAAAATGATTCATGTTCTTATATGTTTTATAATTTAAGTGGGTTTTATTTTTCATTCACTTCAACTAGTTAATTTGGTATATAAATGGTTTAATTAATTTCACAAAAGTACAATATATATTTTTTTTGTAAACATTAATCTGTTTGTTATATTACTTTATAATATAAAACCATTTCCTACATTATTTGTATTCATCCCTTAGAATTTATGTTAGCCAATAGAGATTAAAAGGTGCAACGAATGATGGGTTTCTAATAATTGGTTAATTATTAATCAAAGCATTTTAAATTATAAGAAAAATCATTCCCATGATCTACCATGTGTTTAATTAAAAACTATGTAAAAGAAAATGAAAAATCCATTATTCTTGTAAAAAACACTCTATATGCCTCTGTTGCAGTCATCCAAATATTCAATCACTATTTTTGATGTAACATTATATTACATTTCATTAGGTACTCATTGAACCATGTTTCATCATTCTTTGGTTGGTTTATTCTTTGGGGTAATTTCAAGATGCTCTTATAAGTTTTGGAATCACTTGGGGTTGTTCACAATTGGCACGTCTTAAGTGAAAACCGTGCATTTTCTCCCATCAAACTGTTTGGCATATGTTTATCCACTTAAATGGGTGCATGCTTTGTCCAAATCATGTGGTTACCTAGTACAAATCATGAAACCTTGTATATAGGGGGATTTCAAGGTTTAATAATGGTCAAATAAATAATGCGTCAAAATTATGCACCTTAATCAAAAGGCTATTGGAGGAACATAATAAAGGTACACGATTACTCCTCACTCTGTAGCATCTCTATCAAATCATGCATGAGGGTTTTTAATGCTACAAATTTTTTTAATTAAAATCCCCAAGACCTCATTTTGAACACCAATAACCCTCTAACAACATATTGGCACAACCAAATCCTTTATCAATGGTCTATATTCTTCTCTCTTGTGATTCTAGTTGGATCTCCTTCATTCTTGATGGATAATCTCAAGGTATGTATTGTTTTTTATCCATTTTTTCATTTTCATCTAAGATACTAATTAAATATCTTAACCTCTCAAATTATGTAAGTAAAATGGGTTTTAATTCCATATATAAGTGGTTTTAATGAGGATTTTTGTGTTTCTTGTGGATCATTGATTGTGAGGACCCAATCTACTTTTCCCTAGTCTCTATTATCAAATTCTAACAATTATACCTTCATTCTTGAAGAAGGCATTTCTATAAAAATGGATAATTATATTAATTTCTTATTATTCATAGAAAATTAATTTTTTTTATTTAATTGATTTTATTTTGGGTTTTAATGGGTTTTATGGGAAGGTTTTTGTTTTTGAATGGGATTTACATTAAAAGGGGTTCCATATCAGGTGTTTTATTAAATTCCTAAATGGTGGTTTTGATTTAGAAATGGGTTTTCAAACATAGATGTGGATTAGTACTATCTTTGAAATTTTTAATAAATTTTTATCAAGGTTTTGAAATTTTTTTTTCAAACATACTACATCGGGGACCATGGGTGCATCGGGAACAGACATGTCACACATAGTGTACATAATGACACTAGCGGGCTTATAATATCGACAGATTGTGGAAGGACTCGATAACTGTTGGTACCAACATGTGTCTGGTTTAGGAGTTTTCTATGTATACTATATATTACAATTATCTAGGTCCCAATATGGTGTGATATTTATTTTATGGTTTATTTATCACATGATTGATTTTTTTATGGATTATTCCTCACATGTTTTCCCATGATTTTGTATCACATCACTTCACAGGATCGATTTTGTAAAGGACTGGTGTTTACAAACATACTTTATGGTGAATGAATATGAATTCCTATTTTATCACTTATACTTTTAATATACCTATATTTGTGAATATAAAATTTTGTTACAAAAAATAATGGAAAACAACTTAAAACTAGATTTTGATTTCTAAAAATTCTTTGTAAAACTATTTTCATTTTTATTGCTAGAACAGTTGCATTGTTATTATTAGACTGCGTATAAAATCTATAGTGGTAACCTACTTGGTTTTTTTCTCATACTGTAGATGTTTTTTTGTAGGACCTAGGTAAAGTAAGGGCATCATATAGCATGAAAACTTCTCTTTTCATTATTTTCTTTGTAGCGGGATGGTTTGGTGGTGCTAGTTGGTCCAATAGAGACTTTTTGGTCAAGTATTGTCATTATTTTCTTGTTTATTCTCTTTTTATTGGTTTTTATGGATCTTTTTATATCACTTTATTTTCATTTTACTCTATTTTTATGTATTTTATTGGTTATATTTGATATTTTTTACATTATCATTATTATACCACACCATGTGATGGTTGTCTTGGGTGGCTAGTAGAGTTGATCTAGGTTAGTCGGTTACAATTTTGTATTAGAGGGATGATCAGTCTAATGTTTGTTAACTATTCTAGGTTTTATTATTGTAACATGAATAAATAGCAGTTAGGACCATTATAATTTGGGTAGTAAGTACAGGAGGGTTCCTGGACAGCTCACCTCTTTGTCGAAACTCAAGTTACCATGAGTGGTCATAGAATTTCTACCAAGTTTGAGACTCAATATCTATGGTAACATGAATTAAATATATAGTGATTTTATTTTAATATTCATTTTCCTTAGCAACGCTTTTTGGTTCGATCGTAGAATTCATTATTTCTTTCAATTCATGGTATTTTAATTAATTGAAATGAATTCTCATTGTCGGTCCTATGATTTTGGAATATATTATAATACTGAATATTCATTGTCTTATTCTTAATAGACAATTCCTCTGAGAAGAGATCTTTCAAAATCAAGTGAGTGTGATATGAGATAGGATCCATAGGTGAATCCTCCAGTGGAATCTTCTAGAGTCGAATCCATAATCTGTACAATTTATACTCTAATTCAAGTTGATATTGGAACTCTAGATAACCTGGCGATAATGTCCTGGAATTTAGTAAGTAGAATCCACCCATCCACTATAACAACAAGGGACCCTAGGAAACTGAGTATTTTCATAAATATATTGATAGGATCCTCAACTTCATGAAGACTCTTGAGTAATCTATAATGGGGGTTTTCCATGTGTATGCTTGAAGGAATAGTAAGGAGATGGTGGGACACCATTTTTCTAGCTAAGTAGCATGAGGATATTACCTAGACATATCTCAATAAAATATTCAACCTGTAGGTTTACCATGAGATATTATATGTGATGAAGACCAATGATTTTCTGACATTTGATCAAGGGTAGTATACCATTCTGGAGTATTCTAATGATTTTTCTATGTCGGTTCAACTAGCATCAGATCTTATCACTAATGAGTACCTAAAGGACCGATGGTTTGAGATGGGATTTAAGCAGCATATTTATTAGATGTTGATTCTCACTTCTCTTCTAACCATTATGGAGGTAGACAAAAAAAATTATGAGGTATATATTGATGGAAATATAGTTTTGGGTAGAGCTTTGGTTGGTGATGTTTTTAGCCTTGGTAAATTTTCTGGCCAAAAAAAGAAACCCCAATGGTTGGTTAGTTTTCTTCAAAACTGCTTTCAGGGGATTCATCAGCATATTAAAATTCATGTACTAAAATTGTGGTAAGTGTGTTCATACCAATAAAAAATGAGTGGAGGCTCATAAGGCATGTCATCATTTTGGATAGTATTGTCACCTAAATAATTTTTGTGAAATGAGTGATGTAAATTAATTTTTTTCCAATATAACTCTATGGGGAAATTGGGAAACCACACAAGATCAACATAAAATCATCAGTAAGAAAATAAAATAAAAAAATCCTTAATAGTGAGTTTGATCATACCTGAAGAATTTTCTATGTATAATGTCCATTAAAAATTAGACACCTTTGTTTCTAGATCATCATTGAGAATATCTTCCAAATGGTAATCCGTATTTTCCCATGTTTTAATTCACTCATACAAGCATATATTCTCGTTTTCTGAATCCTTATGTCATAATATGATCTGGATTATTGATCCACACAATCTTCTCTTTATTGGTATCAACATGAATCATTATCTTAGTTATCCTGTAAGAATATTCTTGTAAATCATTGATCTGCAAATCCACCTCCAACATTTCTTCCTCAAAGTGAATAATAATCTCAAAAACTTTTTATTATTTTCTTCCACCTTACATGTTTCCCACTTCAAATCATCATCATCTCCTCAATGGGAACAACTAGTTCTATTCTAGAGAATGTTAGGCATATGGTGTTTATTTCATCTTCTATGGTGCAATATTTTTTTGCTATAAATGATATGAATTATTTTAGATAATAAATTTTATTTTATGTTTTGGAATTATGTTCGTAACTAATTTTTACTTATTGTATATTTCAATGCCTTTAAGAAGGAGGTCCAAATATAGATTCAAGTATCCTACATATTGGGTGATTACATCCGACTATGAGGTGATATGGTTATTTTTAGTTCATGGTATTTACCTTTTTCATCTAATACTTAGCATGTATTGGATGATCATCATTAAGGTCAAGATATATTGTAATAAAATTCGAGTTCAATTATTTTCTTCTGATAGAATTACTCATGTTTATTAGGGTTATTGGGACTCTAGATTGTGAGGGGAGGGGGATGTTTTCCTTATGCTGGGGTAATATCATTCCAATTGATTGAGTTGTTTCTCAATGTCATTGACCCTTATTTGTGAAGAATTATTCTATAATTGGTGATTTCATACCCTTAGGTATTTCAAGAATATATTTTTTGGTATACCACCATAGAGAGAGGTCAAGATTACTATTTCCCTACTCCCTAATATGATTCCCATTTCTATGCCATCCTAAAAAATGGAACTTTCTAATTTGGTTCAACATTAAGTCCATCTTTAGGATATAGAGGCTAAGGGAGTTATTCATTATAGATTGTCACTATGTTATTTTCATATCCTCTTTGATAAAAACGCATATGTGAGTCTCAATCATTTTTTGGATTATTAAAAGTAAAATTGGGTGACCCTTAAGAATAAATATCATTTTCATAGGATTCGTAAACTTTTTTAAAACATTATAGGGTCGTTTTTATTTTCAAAGATTGAGAAACAGTTAGGGTACCACTAGTTGGGAGTTCAAGAAGAGGGTATAACAAATATAGAATTAAGTAGCTAGTATGGGCATAGTTTCTATTTATTCCATTAAATCTCACTAATTCCTCTTCGGTAGTTTCTGGTTTTGATAAACTGAATCTTTCATCGGTACATGGAATATTTCATTATTTTTTCAGGGATGATATTTTCATGTAATCCAAGACATAGGATCATATCCACAATTTGGATATCATTATTCAAATAATGAATGAACATTATCTATATTATAAGATTTCCACATGTATGTTTTGGATTTTCAAAGACAAATTTCTAGGGAATGACATATCTGAGAGGGGAATCTCCAAAGATACTAAAAATATATAGACGATTTTTCATGGTATTATCCAAAAATCTGTTTGAGATTTAGAGATTCTTGTTTTATTCTAGTTACTGTAGGTGTTTTGTTTATGATTTCTACAATATCACATTATGATGATATCTTTAACCTATAAGGGTGTGATGTTTGAATGGAATGAAAAATGTTATAGATACTTTGAGTAACTATAGTTGGGGATGACTTAATATCCAAATTTTATTCTTCCATAAATAGGTTCGGGTTATGATGTTTTTTTGATACTCTTGGTATAGGTTTAGAATGTGTCTTAATTTAAGGGGAAAAGTCTGTGCCATATGGATCTCACCAGTTGCACCATCATAAGAAGAACTACCCTACCCATGATCTTGAGTTGAAGAATTTATGAATGCACTCAAAATCAAGAATCACTATCTCTTTGGAAAGTGGTTTATGGTGTATTCTAATCATAAGAGATGAAAATATATTATTACTCTGAGGGATCTAAACTTGTGATAGAGATGCTGGATAGAATATCTTAATAATTTTGATTTTCATATTTCATACACTTCTATAAAAATAATTTCATTACCAATTTTTTGAGAAAAAAATTACTAACATAATATGTGAATGAATCAGCTGAAGAGTGGTCTTTGATAATTTTGTTAGATGAGTTGGTATTGGGAGTGAAAGAGGTTAGTAGAGAAGTATTATTGGACTTGATGAAATATTAATCATCACTTTATGAGATATTTATAAACATAAGTTGAAAGACAATGAGTATCAATGATTTAGTGAAAATATTATGGTGTAGATACCTTGGGTGAGTGCTCTGGGTCTCCCAATAGAGCTTCGTTCTTCTTTAATAGGTTGGTTGTTCTATTTTTTCTGAGTCGGGAGTTGATTGATAGTGGAAACTAGTCTTGTTGGTTTGTACCCTATGGATATTCCATGATATACCATGACATAATATGTTCATATTGGTGTCTAGGGATGAGGATATCAATTGTAGACTTTGAATCATGGTGTCTCGCTTGTATTAAAATTAAATTGGAGCACAAGAGACCTATTGTTTTGTTTCAACCATTACAAATTTCTGTATAGGAGTGGGGTGGTATTTAAATAGACATAATATATGGTTTTTATAAATTACTTGTGGGAAAGATTCTATTTGGGTGATCATTGATCAACTTATGATATTGGATAATCTCTACCCTATTAATGAGATGACAAAGGTAGAACAGATTGGAGGCTTGTATGTGTGAGAGATTGTGAGACTTCATGGGTTTCCCTCTATAGTTGTATTTGAAAGGGAATAAAGGTTCACATATAGTGTCTAAAATTGTTTTCAAGAGTTGATGGGTTCTTAGTTGAAATTTATTTGGGATTTTCTTAGGGATATGGATGGATATATAGAGAGAGTAATCTATGTTATTGAGGGTATTATTTGAGACAACATGGTTCAATTTGGTGGATCTTAGGAAAATAATTTTCCTTAGGTTGAATTTTACCCTAACAATATTTATTAGTCCTAGAGATATAGGGTTCCCTTTTAAGTGTTTTATATATGGACATTTAGATCTCCCTTACACTAGGAAGAGTTCGGAGAGTGGTCCTTGTTTGGGATAAGTTTCATATAGGAGATGGTGGAAAAGATATAGTGGATCTATAAGAGGTTTCTCACAACATAGAGCCATCAGAAATCAAATGTGAGACATCATCATTGGCTCCAATAATTTTGGGTCTGTGATTTGGTTTTTCTCAGAGTTTCACCTCAATTGGTACATCATCTGCTGGATATGAAAGTATTGTTGTCTTTGAGGTTCGATGTCCCCTTTGAGTTAATCAAATGATATGGAACCATGGAATATCTATTGGACTTACCATCTCTCTTAGAAATGATTCATGATGTATTTCATCTTTCCCAACAAACGAGGTATCACTCTGATATTTCTAACTCTCATCAAAATTTACCCAAGTTTTTAGGGTTGAAGCAGTCTCTTGTAGTGTATAATGGGCGGTCTAATCCTCATAGAACTAAGAAAAAAAACATAATCCCATATTCTATAGAGATTTATTTTAGCTATGAAGTTAACTAATTTACTTTGGGGATGATTTAAGTTGAATTAATGGAGAACTAAAAGATATAAGTGAATTTAATATATGATAATGGGTTGATCCTAGTATGTTGAAAGGTGTTGGTTGGATGAATTTATTTATAAATTATTTTAATTCTACAAACTCGAGAAGGATTAATTCAATGAAATTAATATAACCTCATCACTTACTAGTTTAATAGCATGAAATACACATTACAATAACCTAAACACTTAATGGATCATTTTCATGATCCCTCCATTGTAAAGGATATTATTTGAACATGAAAAGTGTGGTAAAAAATCAATAAGGAATAAGAAGAGGGAAAAAAATTGAATTAAAAACTCAAATAAAAGAAGTTGTTAAAAATTAATATAGTGATAAATAAAATCCAATCCAACCACTTGATACTCACTTGGATAAATCCATAAGAGGTTTATACCACTATTGATGTTATTATCTCAATGGAAGTGGTAAGTGGTCTCATGAGGGAAGAATTGAAGATGAAAATAGTGATTTCATGATAACTCAATCATTGTGTGAATAATTTCACAACTGTTTGTGTGAATAAGTTCACACATAGAGGAAAATGTGTCAAAATTATATGAATAAGAACAAAATAAGATAATATAATGAACTTTTATTATAAAACTAATGTAAATTATAACAACTCATATGTCAAAAAGTAAACCTGTGAATACAAAATGGAAGCATAACAATACAATTTAAATAAACCAAATCCCACAAAATACCTCTAATTAAACTCCTTTAAATATGAACTCTGGAATCCTTGGGTCAAATTCCCAATATTCCCAGTCTTCCTACATAATTATGGTAGGCCTTGAGTGGTGTAATGTTTGTGGGATGTGGAATGTTTCCACCCTTGACCCAAAAATGGGGTCTAACATTCATTCCTCATAAATATTTGTCAAAAATAGATTCTATATGAAAAAAATGGTTTAGTAAAAAGAATAAATAATCTAATCCTCTAATTTCCCCTAACAACCTAAAAAAGTTCAGGCCAGTTGAATTTTTGGTTTTAGAGATATGATTGAAATGGTAGGGTATTATTCTGATCCAGAGAATGTGGCCCATAATTTTATCTTCTACGTTGGATTCCTTGAACTCCTTGAAAACTAAAAGTTATCTATGTTAATTATTTAATGAAATATTTATCTTGATTTCTTATATATATAGTTCAAACGTAAATATAATTAGGCTTTAATAATTACCTTTATTGTCAATGTAATGATTTTTTGTCCAGTTCACATTGCCCATAATTTTTTGGGTTAAATGTCAAAAATATTTTTCTTCTAATGTGAATATCCAAGCACTCAAAAAATATGAATTATTCCAAATGGAATGTTAAAACTAAAAAAGAATTTCGAAATTAAAATCTTGATGAGTGGAGGAATTAAAATGTACCTCAAAATGTACCAAGTAATAGTTCACATCAAGAAATAATTTCAATCATGATGTGATATAATTTTAAAATTCTAAAATGAACTAAAAATAATGTTTATAAATAATGAAGATCATGAATATTATAATATTTACAAGGAGAATTAGCCTATTTAGGACGATAATCACCCCCCCACCCAATGAGATTTTTTATCTTGAGAAAAAAGTATCTCAAAAATATGAAATTGAATTCATTATCCAAGAAAATTTTAATATACAATGATTACAAAAAGGAATCATGAATCAAATTATGAATCCCATAAAAATCATTTAACGTGGTACATTTTCATAAGAATATCTCAATACCAAGACAATTTCTCTCTTAAAATTCATTTCGATGTTGCATCCAGTTTTCATTAATCATGATGATGTGTTGTGCATTAAAATATACATGGGGTTCACTTTTATTCAATGCGGAAATATAGAAGCTCAAGGTGGAATCATATTTTAATATTAATATTAGTATTTGATTTTTTTTCAATTTTTCCATGATAATTGAAATTGCACTCAATCAAGTAAACCCCTATAGTGAGACTATCTTGATGACTCCCATTCTCAAAAAACATAAGGAAACAAGTGAATATTACATACTCGGGAATAATCATGAGTTATCTAAATTAATAAAAAATTAAAATTAAAAATATTAGTTCATTCCTTTTCCCTATGTGAAAATTTGTTGTTTATTTTTTTATATTTTTTTAAATACTAATGTTAAAATTAAAATGGTCATAAAAACAATTAAATTTATTATGCACCCCAAATTACTCAAATTAATACCCCTTAATACAAAGTATGTGTGTTATGGATTCTTTTATTAAACGGATAGAAATATAAATAGTGAAAATTCCTATTAAATATCCACACTTACCAAAATCTATGATCATTAACATAAACTCAGATTAAAATTAGAATCAATTAATGAAAAATTATTTGATATTCAGTTTCAAAGTTTTCAACATTTATTTTCATGTTTGTTGTCAATGATTTTTTTCCTTCAATTTATGCACACACAATATTCATAGACAGGGACAAAAAAATTATTTCTTTACACCACCCCCTAAAATAAAATAACATTGTCCACAATGTTTTAAAAAATAAATTTCATAATGGGGTAGAATAATAGAACTGTATTTATAAAAGAAAATTGAAATAAGAAACATGGAATAGTGTTTCATACACACTAAGCCAAAGGATGTAGACTCAGGTGGTATGTGAGTCCAGTTCTGAATGGAAAACGATGGCTTTTTGGAGAAATGCATATAGTGATTCAGGATGCCCGGGATAGATGGCCTTTGCATTTTTTTAGTTGATTATAAACCTCTAATATGGGTTAAAGAGAGGTGGTATGAGGTTTAAAAGTGTTTGGGATTGAGGGAAAGCCTTAAAGGTGGGGACTCACCTTCCAACTAGAATTTCGATGATACCAATGTTGCTAATGTACAAGGATGTGTTTTGTGCCTATATTTATGCAATTTGATCTACTGCATGATTTTGATTCCTCAAACTTGGTGGTGAATCCTCATTTATCCAAAATGCATCATGATCTTTATAAATAGTATTGGTGTCTATGGATAAATAAATATTTTTTAGGTTCTATGATGCGGTGCTACACCTATCAGCAGGTGAAGGCTAAGAATTAGAGGTCATGTGGTATGCTAAATCTGATTCCCATTCTAGAATATAAGTGGGATGATGTAACCATGTATGTTTTTGGTAGTAATCCTAAGGATAACTTGGAAGAATGATGTGATCTGAGTAACTGGGGACTAGTTGACCAAAGGAGTACATTACATACCAATTCTAGAGACTTTTACCATAGACTAGTTGGATGAATTATGAGTTCAATAGATAATAGTATTTCAGGGGGTACTTCAAAGTATTGTATCATATTGTGAACCAGGTTTTACATCACACCTATGAAAAGGCTTGAATTGGTATCTTGGTACCCAGATGCTTCTAATCCAGAATTTCAACCTGTAGATAGATGGGAAATCAAAGCATACTATTCTCATGTAAGAGGACATGTTAAGATAATGTGTCCTTGATTTTAATGGAACTTGGAAATATCACTTTACACTTGTTCAGATACCCAACAAAAATAGATACCAAGGGACTATTCATATGTCCCCATATTAGGTGTTCTATGGTAGGTCATATAGGTCTCCATTTCATCATTTCTTTTCTAATGAGGGATGACCCAACACATTTTATTTTCAATGATTCGTCATTTCCAAATGTTATAGTTCTTTCTTTAAAATATTTCACATTAATAAATAGTTTCATGTATCTGATTATGTGAGAAGAACACCCACTATTAATTATCCATTTTTGTTCTCCCTTTGATTCTTTCAATGTAGTTCCCACTACAAAATCATTTTCTCCTTTCTTTTCTTTCATCTATTAGTATTCTGAGAATTCATAATCTTTTGATGGGATGGTAAGAAAATAAGAAATAATTTTTCAATATGTATTGGTTGATTACATATCCCACAAATAGTTTCCATGGTTTGGAACCTATTTTCAATATTCAATTCATGCTTTTTAGGTTTCTTTAAGAAACCCTTCTAAAACATATTTCTTTGAGTAGATTGACTACCACCCAAACTCTACCTCTCATAACCTTTAGGATAATAGAAATATTTTAGGTTAAACCAACACATATTATTAATTTGTACGACCCCCCCCCCCCACAATACCATAAATATCCATATAAATATTATCTTCCTCTAAAACTTCTATACCGACTCAAATTATGAATACGTTTTTCATACACCTTATTTTATTTATTTTCTGAGTGATCAACCTTTCAATTTATAATAGAATTCATGTTCTTATTTTCTGAATTAATAGAATCAGAAGCATTTGAATCTTTTCTGGATCTAAATAAAACATTTTCAAACTTAGGTTGATTTGTAACTTTTGAGTTATTCCCCTTGGACACATACATAAGTTTCCCAGTATTCTTCTTTTCAAAACCACTTCCATTAATCTTCTCACACTTTGAAGGTAAATTTTGTTGAACCTTATCAAGTTTCTTATTTCAAGAAAATTCACAAACTTCAGTAATATTTGTTTGGAAACTTGTACTTCTCGCATAATATTTAGAATGTTTTTGTTGGATAAGTTCTAACACTTCTTCTTTTGCTTTGAATTTCACTTTCAAAATTTCATTCCGATTATTTTTTTCTTCATGATATTTCTTAAAATCATAAATCTCTTTCACCAAATTTTCATTCTTATTGGAAAAACAATCTTGATTTCCCATTGAATATAATTCATCTTTCTACCTTTTGTTTTGATTTTCAATCCTTCTGACATTTCTCGTAAATTCTCTCAATTATTATTTTAAATGTATTTCAATTTGGTTTTCATATTCATTAAAACTAGTACTTTTGAATTCTTTATCATTAACTACTACAATTAATGTATTTTAAATACCATAGTCAACTGATTTTTTTTATTTAGTATCACTGCCTTCTTCTTTATCAACTTTAGATAATAAACTTCTTATTTTGGATTTGAATAATTTATTTCCTTTACCTATGTGTTTAAATTTTTCACTGTCTCTATATATCATTCGTGATCTTCTTGGAGTTATTTCATTATCATCACAATCCTCTTCATTATTTCTTTGACGACAGTTTTTTGCAAAACAAGTAACTCTTCCACATTCAAAACATTTCATAGGATGTTTCCATTTGTAATTCTCCCTATCACTTTTTACATTTATAAAAAACAAGGATAAAATAACATTGATATTTTTTACATATCTCTTTTTCTGAGTTAGAATCACCATATTCTTATTCAATAAGAATATTATATTATTTTTATTTCCTTACATAATTGAAAGACCTTTCTCTATCAACTTCTATTTTTCTCTTTATACCTTTCTTTCTTCTCATTTCACTAGTAATAATAGTGTTATGAAAAGCATAAATATATAATGTTTCAGCATCTCTGTCTTCCGATGAAGAAAATTTTACATCGATATTTTCAAGAAGGCTTCTCAAGATCTTTTCAACCATAGCAAAATCTTCCAACTTTTCAACAAGTCATCTGATATAACTCACAATTTCATTTATCCTGGTAATTAATTAACCAACATTTTCATGCTCACCCATTTTCAAGTCTTCATATTTCAATCTATAGATTTTTAGATATTCCTTCTTGAATTTCGTTTTATCTTCCAGTATTTTTTCAATTTGTCTCATATACTTTGGTAAGGGAAACACCTTTCACTCTCAATAATTTTCTTTCAGAAAGTGATGATAGTATAACAATATTTTCCCATATATCATTATCAATATGCTTCTTATCAATAGGTGTAAGTGAATATTTATCATCAATGGGTGGAAACCCCACTATTGCATCATCAAGACATTAATAATTGATAGAAATAATATAAGGATACATTCTATATTTCCAGATATGATAGTTTTTTCTATCAAATAACGTAATACCATTACTATTCACATAGTTCAAATTCCCCATCCACATAGAACAAGGGAAGGGAACCTGGCTCTGATACAATTTGGATGTTCCAAGTCAGTGTGATTGTTTCACTAAGAGGGGAAGAGGGTGAATCGGTGATACCCTTTTTATTATATGTTTCATTTCAATTGAAAAATCCTTCTCTTCCTATTAGATATTTCAATTCTCTTCTGAAAACAATCCATCACACATCCATAAGAACACAAATTTTTACAAGGTTCACTAATCACAAAAGAATAGCTTCATTCTTAGTAAGGTTTGGAAAAGATTAAATACCATAAAATACACTATAAATCATTCCTTGTACTAAAACGGGTCAGATATACCCTTTTACTCGTGTGAAACTATGTAACCAATTCCAATAGAGGGTGTGCACTCTCTTAGACACATAGGGTAATACAATTTTTATGTAACAACTCATATTACTTATTATTATTTGAAATTAAACAAATGTATTCTATTAAAATAAATTTCTTCAACTCCTTACCTTGAAGAAAGGTAAGAACCTCCCATACTTTCTTATAAAAACCGTCCAATTTTCTTGGGTCTGATTCTCCCAGTCTGATTCCTCTGAGTACAATTCTTCCAAAACAATTCTCCCAGTCCCATTTTGTAATATAATACAATAAAAATGAATCGAAACCAATTCAATTCTTGAGTATGATTAAATCAGTATGATTCTTCCTAAGTCTGAGAGGTCTAATACAGAAATCCCAAATATGTTTAATTTATCCTGATACGATGATCGACCAAATAAAAAAAATAACTTCTCTGTCAAAACCACTTCAACAAAAGATCATTACAAAGACATCTTCTTGTCACTAAAAACATAGAGCATCTCTCTATAATTTAGTTAATATTACACTATCCTCATCAAAGTACAGTGTACTTTTCTCTTTATATAGGAGACCCTCTAGATGATTTTGCAGGAATCCCAAAAAATTCCCTGTTTAATAAAATTCACCTTTAATCTCAATTTTCCCTATAATATTGGGTGAATTTTCAATTCATCAAATCTTATATAAGATTCTAAATTCTTATACAATATTTATCAACTTCTTCATATTTTTATTTGAATCATCAGTTTGATTTCAATACAAGAGTATGATTTTTCTCAACCCGGTTTCTTCAATACAAAACTAATGTATGAAGAAATGGATATCGTTCTAATTTTTTGAAAAGGATTCTCAAAACTAATTTGAACCAAAATATTGAATATGATACAGCTCCCCCTTGACAATTCATTCAATAATCTCCATCTTTTTAACTCTTGACCTACTTGATATTAAAAGCTTCATCTTCTCTTCTTCTCTTGACCCAGCTGCAAACGTACAAAGTAATTCAACCATATTTAAATGGTTGACTACATTAGAGATCTCATTATCACCTTTTATTCTTTTGAGACACTTAAAAAACATTTTATTCACAATTATTTTCTTGTATAATAACTTCCTCCATGACTTTAAATTCATTTCAGTATATATTTACCATCATTATTCTTCAGATGGAAAATATCAAAACATTCCATTCATTCCAGCTTCTTTATTTTATTCTCAACCCGAGTACAATCTTTTCAGAATACAATTGGTCTGCATACGATAATTCTAGGTATGACCATTCTAGATACGATCATTCTTGAGTACAATTATCCGGGATATGATTTTTCCAGAATACAGTATTTTCTGAATATGTGCATCTCTTTCCTGTGTCAAAGTATGACCATCCTGGGTATGAAAAATATTACATCTTATCCACTGGATAATCAGATACTACAATAAATTTGAATAACCTCTTTACATGGAACCACCTATTCAATTGGAACCACCTGTCACTTTCTCTCACTAGGTTGCGATTAATTTGGGTATGATAACTTTTTTGATCAGCTTCATCTCTTCTACTCTCTTTTTCTATCAACATGATAGCATAACAACTTCTCAATTAAACATTGTGATTTATGTGAATTACAAAATAAAAAAGCAGCATCATAATTAATTTTATCAAAGTCATGAAGAATCTGATACTTCATCAAAAAAATCACTTATTTCATATTAGATTAGAGTGAATCAGGTAACCATTTTCATTCAACAAGATATATTTTCCAATAAAATGATTCTCTCATTCCAGATTATGATCAATTCGTTTAGAATATCTTATCCTTTTTATGATGGACAAAGTGAGTCTGATTATTTTGAAAAAAATGGTAAGTACAATTGTTTCTGAAAACAAAGTGAGGTGATTATATTTTTCCAAAATCATTCATTGAAAAGAAAATACAACTCATCAAAACAAATACCTTTCTCATTATATTTTACCAAACACCATCATAAGGTGGGGAGGCTATAAGATATTGAACTTCTAATGAGGTATGGTTCATTTATGGTTTCATTGAATATTTATTTTCTAGTTAATGAATGTTTCCTAGTAAAATAGAGAGGCTCAAGGGTGTCTTGATGTTTGGGACATGAAATAGGAAGAAGATTGGTTATGCTAGGTAGGGTGAAATGTTGGCGCATGGTTAGTATAAATTGTGTGACTTAACCATGAAACCTATAGGAGAGGACTCATGATTGATAAAACACAAAGGGGGGATCCTATAAAACCTAAATACATGGAAATATCAATTTAGCATGGTCATTATATGGTTTTTCAAATCCTGCAGGCTCCCCTAGAGATAGTGTGATATAAACCCCTCTTAAATAGAGGGTGTCTCAAGGTTGGTGTATGATTTAGCTAACTATGTGTCCAGCCCATGAAACTTATTAAGGAGGGTGAATTTACAATTTATATCCCTATGTATTTATAGGTTATAACCTAAATTTATTCCTTATTCTTATTCCATCAAACTTGATGATGAACCCATTCCTACCAAGCATCTAATAGAAATTTCTCCTTTAATTACTGTCCTTTTAGAGTGAGCTTTGTTGAGAATCTAAGATCTTAGTGATTCTAAAATTTATCTTCCTATAATTTTTTAGAAAGAGCCTTATGTAGTTCTTAATCTCCTTACATTGAACAAAAATTGTTCTATAGTATATTCTTAGTTTGGTATTTGATGGGTGTTTGTGTTGAAATCAAGGGATAAGGGTGAGTGAAAATCCATCTACAAACTTGAGGTTGGTGATCTATATGTTATATCATATTGTATTAATGTTGGTTAAGTGTATGTGATTGTGATATTTGTGTAATTATACTACATTTTTATTTCCCTCAATATAAAATGATTAATTATGTATCTAAATGTTCTGTTGGACCCATCATAATCCCCATTGGATCTAGTGATGATAAATATACCAGGCCAATGGACTCCAACATAGTGGGACACTCCCTTAAACATGGAAGATTAGTATGTAGAAATATAAATTATTGTGGTGTTGTGATATTGAACCAATTATAAAGGTGATTAATGTGATTTCATAGCATGATAAAGTATTTATCGTAACTTGAAGAGTTAATTATGAGATGGTATGTAGATGGATGAATGTGATAATTGGTAAATGGGTCATTTCTTCTAGTTTAAATGGATTGAAATGGGTGATTAAAGGTAATGATTTGTTGAAATAGTGAAATGGTCATAATCTGAGAATTGAGAACATAATGAATGTAATAAACCATGGAATTTTGATATAATGTAAATGGTTAACCATATGTTTTTTTAATGAGAGATCATTTAAGATGACGCTTAATTATTTGAAAAATGGTAGTGGGTGTGAGATTAGTTATCATCTTCTATGGGTGGGCTAGAATGATGCTCCATGAACCCCTAAGCAGATTAGATTTGTAGGGGATGGACTATTGTTATTGAACCTGTGGGCATGGACATGACAATCCATATCATGGTTGGGATAGTCGAACATGGGGTTTTAAAACCTTGATAGATTCATGGACCGTGGCTACATGTTTTTTGACTTATGCCCTTTTGACACATATCTCAGATGAATGGCATGGGATGAAGCTACTTTTATGAAAATGGGTAAAACATGGAACTAAGAATGAAAGTAATTGATCTAATAAATGTTAAATGATGTACTCTAATTTAGTTTGTTGTTTTCATTATTATGTTTACTTAATCATTCTTTATTTTATATTGTAATTTTTTTGAAATTTTTAGTGGTGGGTTACTAAGTTTTACTCTCACCCTGCACAGACCACCATTGGGTTCCCAAAAAGATTTCATGGTTTTAGGTCAGAAAAATGGCAAGGGCCCTATGCCTGAGGGTTGATTTGGGAATTTGGTATGTCAGTGGATTAGGGGACCATACCTCGTGTTAGGACCCATTTTGGGGATTCTACATCATGTCTTTAATTTGGGTGTTCTTTAACACTTTGCACTATATGACATGGCAAGTAATAACAACTGTTTGGTTGCGGGCATATAGCCAATTTTGATAAATCATTTTAGTAATCCATAATTTTATTTCGTTTTTTTATATTAGTTCTTATTTACCTTCTATGGATTACTCTAATAAAAAGTTCATTTTATCCCATTGTGATTTATTACACCCTAGATGATAGTCGATATCCTCTAGCACACAGGTAGGAGTGCCTGAGGTCATGTGATGAACAGACCTAGGGAACCGATTAGTGGAACCCGAGTTGAGTCATTAAAAAACCTTTACAATGAAATGATGACATATTTGATCAACTTGAAGGGTACCCATACTTGAAAAAAGTTGATCTTCATTATAGTTATCATTATTTATTTTTAATGAGGGGTGATATACTAAAGACATGATTTCAAAAAAGGTATGGACATTTTTAGTTTGTAGTAATGCCTTTTGGATTGACTAATTCATCTTTTTCCCTTATATATATGATGAATATATTATTCTAGGATTAACATGATAACATTTTGGTGGTGTTTATAAACAATATATTGATATATTATAATATCTATTAAGAGAAACATAGTCATCCATGAATATTTTTTGAGATTCTAATAATATGAATTATATTGATAATATAGTAAGATTGCATTTTGGATTAATTACATTTCTTTTATAGGAAATATTTTTTCAAGGATAGATTTTTTTTACTCTAAAAAATATATTCAAATAGTGTCCTATATTGATGAAATTTACTAGGATCCAAAATTTCATAGATTTATCAGGTTAATATCAGTAGTTTTTTCATGATTTCACTTGGTTTTCTAATTCATTAACCAACTTAACACATAAATGGATACAATTCACATGTTCATGGGAATTTGAGTAATATTTTGAAGAAATGAAGATGATATTTATTAATTCACAATAACTAATTCTACCAAAAGTAAGGAATGATTTTTAATATATTATAATGAATTAAAGAAAGGACTTGGTTGTGTCTTTATACAGAATGATAGGATGATTGTGTATACATCAAGGTAATTGAAAACCGATGAACATTACTATCCAACTGAGGACCCTGAACTTGAATTCATAATATTTTCATTGAAATTTTTTGCAAACTACCTTTATGAAGAATGATGTGATATATATATATATATATATGAATATTAAGACTTTGAAGTATATCTTATCTTAGATGGTTCTCTATATGAGGTAATGAATACTGTTATAAATACTGAATGACTATGATTTCTCGACACACTATCACCCTGGGAAGGAAAACAAGGTGGATGGTTAATTGAGTAGAGGGACTAATGAATTTTTACCATGATGTTGATTAAAAAGGACCCTATATACAGATATCTATTTAATATGTATATGGTTTATTTGAGTTAATGGGATCTATTATTCATTTTAAAAGAAATTTTTATACTATAATTACTAGAAATTATATTGAAATACAATCAAGATTATGAGAACATATAAAAGAATATTATAGTAGTAAATGATAGTAAATTAACAAAAATCATCTTTAAATATGGAGTATTGATGTTTTTGAAGAGGTTCTGTATTTTATCCATATCAAAGTTAAAAAGGGAGATAACGGATAAATCATATAGCTCAAATTTATCAATAAATCCTCGTAATATAATGATGTAGAAGGATTTAAGAAAATATTTTGGGTGGGTTGGGGTTAAGAAAAATAATATGGACTATGACACTAGTTTCTTATATTTTTGGTAGGTAAAAGCTAAATAACATCATAATTGAGACATAAAAACCTTTTCCCATA
The DNA here is from genome assembly GCA_963277665.1 of Viscum album. Classification (NCBI taxonomy): domain Eukaryota; kingdom Viridiplantae; phylum Streptophyta; class Magnoliopsida; order Santalales; family Viscaceae; genus Viscum; species Viscum album. The sequence continues at coordinate 524,369,821 of OY728160.1, forward strand.
CATATTTGGAAGTGAGAGAATATTACTATGGATTTTTACATTATACTTATTAAGATTCCAAGGAATAATGATGTTATATGATACATTATCAATCACCTTACTAAGTCTACTCATTTATTACTGATAATATAAGATGTACCCCTAGAGTTCCTTGTCTAACTCTTAAGGAAATGAAGATGCTTCATGGGTATCCTCTATGGATTATATCTGATCATGACCCTCAGATTGCATATAAATTCTAGAAGAGTCTTTAAATGGATCTAGACATTAATATATTCTTTAGAATCTCATATCCTCTCCAAACTAATGGGAATTATGAAATGACAATCCATAAAATATTATACATGTAGATATCATGTTATACCAACTTATAATTTATATTGGATCAGGATCTTCCATTGGTGGAATTTTCATAAAATAATAAGTCCCATTCAAACATCTATATGGCACCATATGAATCATTGTATAGGAAGATGTTTCATACAATACCTTGTTAGGATGATGTTAGATAAAGAAGTATATTTTTCATATATCATGTAGTGGATATGATTGTTAATGTATAAACTATTTAGTATCATATTTCATCAAGAAACAACAGAAAAAAGAGTTGTTGGATAATTGAAGGAAACACTTGGAATTTCAAGTTGGGGATCATGTATTCTTGAAGAATTCACCATGGAAGGGAGTTGAAAGATTTGTTAAAAGGATGAAGATAAACACTATGTAAATTAATAATTTTTAAATAATTGAAAAAATTAGATTTATAGATTAATGATTTTATATGTGACCCAACCTATGTAATTTCGCAATGTATTCTATTTTTCGTTACAGAAGAAATACATTACAAATTCAATGAAAGTTCTCACATATAAGAGAATAAATAAATAGCATTAAGTTTCATATAAAAATACTATTATTTGAATTATTCAGAAAAATATTACATTAAGATGAAATCTTTGGATTTTTGCAAAAATATTGATTTTTATGTGAATAGAAAAAAAACATTTTTTTGTTAAATCCATGAATTTTATGACATCACTATGATGAAGAAATAAATTAAAATCAAAAACACTAATATTTAATATATAAATGTTTTATAAGTAACATTATAAATTTTAAAAATATGTTTTCCAATTTAAAAAATTATACTTGATATTTTAACAATCATTCATTTAGTAATCAATATTAAATATCCTTTGGAACACTTTTTTTAAATAATAATTTTTCTTTAAAAACTATTTTTCAATATATATTTTGATTTAATATAAAAATTAATTTTATCATATATATAAATTGAATGGTAGTAATTAGATTCTAATTTAATGTTCATAAAACCAGAATTTGGTAATATGGGTTACCATATATTTATAATAAAATGTAAATTACTTAGTTAAAAACTAGTTACCAAGGTAAAACTAAAATGATAAAACAGAAAAAATATAATGGAAAATAACTATGAACAAGTTAATAAAATGTTTGAAAATTCTTGTTTGAGGATTTATCGAGAAAATAGTTCAATAAAATCAATTTTTTATAAAAAAAATAGTCATTGTGATTTTAATAGTGTAAATATATCAATGAAATGTAAATAGTATTCACAAAAGTTCCCTTTTCTTCACTTATAAAGGGTACTCACTTTATCAACTTCATTACTCACATATACCCTAGAATTACTTCTTTAAATTATTCTATTTAGTTTTGTTTATAACACTATACAAATAATATACACTACTATTGACCATTATATTGGTTTTGGAAACCATTTCTAATGATATTTATAATGAAAAACTCAAGAGCATTTCATAAGTCTTAACTACCTCTTACATTTTTTTCTTAATATTCCTCTTCCTAACCACTTATATCCAAATAAATATAATGAAATAAGTTTCATTATTATATTGAGAAGTTATTATATGAATGTAACAACAGTTATTTATTACTATCCAACCATTAAAAAACAAAATCATTGTTACTATGTTTGAGAGGACTACCACCTCCATGAATTTGGGTATTTTCTTTTCTGTTACGGTTCTCATGGATTGTTTTAATTATGGGATTGATAAATAATTGTCATATATGTAATATAACAGTGATTATGAAATTTTAAGTTTTCATATACCTTAATTATATCTCATAAATTTATAAATAAAAAATTTTAATTGTGCATTGTGTGGACTACCACCTCCACGAAGTAACATATCTTATTTTTTCACCTTATTTAATATTTATTTATTTATCCCTATTTAAATAAAAATATCCAAAATAAAATTACATAAACAAATATATTACTATAAAATAATTATTTTATTTTTTCCAAAATAAATAACTTTTATAATCATAGTCATCTATTAATTAATGTGTGTTCATGGTCAGGTTGGTTTAGCCACCAATTTGAATAATTCTATAAAACAAAATCATGGAAGAAAATGGAAAATTAAATAATAATTTAACAAAAAATTAATTATAAAAAAAATTAATGGTTTATTAATTATTATATTATGTTTGTAAATTATTATTGAAATGATATCTTTGATCTTTAAAATTAACAAAATCAGCAGCCATTGATTCCACTTTCACACAGCATAACTGAAACACTATTGGATTGAGAAAAATAGAATTATAAATAAATAAAAACTATCTATTACAGTGACTTTAATTATCAATGAATGATAAATTTTGGGAAAATAATGAATACAAATCATTTTTTATGATACTTGTGAAAACACTCAAACTATAAAAACCTAATGTGAAAAAATAGGTAAACTAACTATAATTCATATAGAAAGTGACTTTATATGAAGAGGGTAACTGAAAAGAGATATTTTTGATCTTTTTAATTAATTGATTAAGAAATTTATTTATATGATACATGAGGTTAATTTATGTTCATGGAAGTTTGGACAACATATAAGGGTTTTATTTCTCAAATTCCTCACTTTAGGATGTGTTTTATATTATTCACTTAATTTCCTTTCTAAATTATATATAATGATTTTTTGAGATTTAATATCCTAAAATTCCCTTAATCATGTTATATTAAGATAAATTTAAATTCGACTATTTCAAGAGGCTTTTAATTAATTTGTATTCAATCCATAAGTGGATTTTTTTCATCTAAATTTTTATTCCTTGGAACTCATATTATGTTCACCACCTATTTAATTTTGTGTGGTTTAAAAAATGACATGGAATAATTTTAAACCATATTCATTATGATATTTAAAGGATATAAAATAATATATTGTTATCCCCCTTTTATTGTTTTTATTCAAGAGCTACTAAAACCATTTTTGAACTCAATATTTTCTATGGTGTGAAAATCATCCAATCATTTGATAAAGTGAAAGAGTATATATTTTCCAATAAAATACCTACTTTTCTAGATATAGCTTAGTATATATGACTATAGAAAAGATTCACCTAGAGAAAATCATCCAGAAAAGTGTTGGTTAATAATTTTCTCAATAATCACTTTCATGCATGATGAGTGGGCCTAATACTTCACACTTAGCTAGAAAATATTAGGGGATATACATCAGAATATTCAAACACTACTTATGAACCATAATGATGGGTCTATCATACCATTTAATTGGTATCCTACCAAAAATACTATTAAAACTAATTACTATCTTCTATGGATGACCCAAAAAATTCAAAGTATTGTTGACTCTTTTGGTGAATGTATTAGACTTAATTAGGTGATGGGTATAGCTCATAATTATATAGATCATTGATGTATCTATGGGTCTAATCAGAATAAAAAATTGGGTTTTGGTGTCTACCTCTCCTTATTTTAGTATAGTGTCTTCGAACACGGCCTTTAGAACATGTTTTTATTTAAAAAATTATGTATTACATCAGTATGAGATGAATGATTTTTATTATTTATGAATTAATTTATTTTCATAGATGTACCATACCCTCAGTTTCAGTTAATTATTGCTTCGTGTTGTTCATTTATTCATTCCATTTCACTTATTCAACATTTATTTTTTGATAGATTGAGTTTTATGCTACTCCTAACTGAGAATTTGATGTCACCCATATTTTTTTTCTTTTCCCCAAGAAACCTATAAGACAACCATGTGTAGTTTTCAGTTATATTATGGAAGGGGTAAAAATGTTCTCCCAAAGTTTAAAATATGCATAGATGTGAAATATTTATTATTAGAAACAAACATACAAGTAGGTGAGCTTATTTTTTAGGGATATGATTTGATTTAGATTTAATTAATTAACAAGGCCTCTAATATTTTGAAAGTTCACTATTGAATATCACACTTTTACTAGTGCAACATTTTGCATTTATCAACACTAAAAAAGTGTTGAAGATTTAATAAAATATAAAAGCTGAGAAATTTTATCAATATTAAAGAAATAACTAATAAAAGTAACTTTAATTAATTTTTTTTAAAGCACTAATAAAATTATTTTTTATCAGTGATCTAAATAGTACTGATAAAAGTACCCAGTTTCAATAGTGTGTAACTACATGAATAAAAAAATGCGGTAAAATAATTTAAAAAAAAATAAAAAAAATATATCATTAAAAAAAATTAAAATTGTAAATAAGTTACATTACAAACATATAAATACATTATAATAAAAATGATATATAAAATTTATTATAAACATTTACAATTTATAACCAACTAAAAAAATATAAAATATAGAAGATTCAGTGGCCATGTATTGCAGTTCCCTTGGGACCCCCTTACAATAGAGCTTGATCACACTATCATTTTTCAAATGCAACACCCTCATCTCAAAGAGAAGAATTATGTACCTATAATAAAAACAATTCTTATTTCAATAATTTTATAAATGAATAAATAAAATATAAATATGATACAATAATAAATATTAAAAATAAAAATATGAATGAAAAACATAATATATAAAATATATGTATAACTTAACATATAAATAAAACATATTACATTGTAATTTGACACCCATATTGTGTTTCCTCTATTTGGTGTATGTGACATACATTCAGTCATAGATGCCACCCTTTGTATTGTATTTATGTGAGGTTAATTCCTAAATTCCATAAATTAATTATATATATTTAAATAAATTATTAATCCAAATCAATCATATTTTCTTGGTTTTGAATATATGATGCATGTTTTTATTTATGAGGTTAGTTTTAAATGACAACAAGAAATTTTAGTCATAATATCCATATGATGTCTAAGATTAATGTTAGGTTAATTCCTACAAGTAAAAAATATTTTTTTTTATTTTTTATTAAATTATCAAGATAATAAGAGTATTTTTTCTCAGTTTTGACTATCTGACATGTATTTTGAAATAAAATGAAACTTTTAGTAGAATACAAGAACTTTTAGTAAAACCATTTACACTGACTATCGGATTAATGTGAGTTTAATTCCTACACATCATAAATAAATCATCAATATTTTCTATAAATTTTTAAAACAATAAGATAATTGTTTATTAGTTTTTAGTATGTTTTATTTTTTTTAAATAAAATGTCACAATCAAATGAAAACACACACTTCCAGTGTAATAGCCACTCTGTATGTCAACTTGAAATATAGTTAATTCCTAAAGGTTAGAGATAAATTATTGTTTTCTATATAAATTATATAGTAAATAAAATTTTGTTTTGTAAATTTGTGGTGTGTGATGTGTGTTTTGAACATATATATAACTTTTAAATAAAAACACACAATGTGAGTCATAAGGGCCATAACATGTGTCATATTAATTTGATATTAAATCCTACATGTCAAAAATGAATTATTGAAATTTTATTAATGTATTTGGAAATTTGGAATGTGTTTACTTAGTTTTTATTTTTTGATTTGTATTTTTATCTAAAATGAAACCTTTAAATTAAAACAAACACATTCAGTCATACTAGACACACTATTTATTGGATTAGAATGTAGTAAATTGCTAAATGTCGCAAAAAAATTATTAATATTTTTTATTAAGTGTCAGGACAATCAGGCCAAGTTCACTTGGTTATTATTATGTGATTCATGTGTTGGAATCAAATCAAGATTTTAAATGAAAACATGTACTTTCAGTCCCAACAACCATACCAAGTTCCAGTTCAATGTGTGGTTAATTCCTATACAACAAAAATAAATTATCAATATTCTTTTAAATAAATCAAGGAAATTAATGCATGTTTTCTTAATTTTAATTATGTAAACCATGTTTTGAGCTAAAATTCCATTTTTAAATGGAAACATTCACTTTAAGTAAAACTGGCCACATCATATTTCATATTTTTGTGATGTTAATATCAATACATAAATTATTTCTAGTTTTCTAAAGTATCAAAATAATCCATGCCCATTTTCTTAATTTTGAGTATATGACACATAGTTTAAATAAAATGTCACTTTTCAGTGAAAAAAATGAAATTTTAATCAATAAAACACATAATGTCTTAGATTAACATGTCTTTTATTCCAACACTACCAAAATGAGATATGAATATTTTTCATAAAGTATCAATGAAATATAAGAACATTATATAAATTTTTAGTATGTGATGTGTGTTTTGAGCTAAATTTTTTTTTTTAAATAAAAAACTCACACTTTGTATCGTAACGACCACATCATATGTCATATTTAAGTGAGGTTAATTTAGATACATATAAAATTAATTAATTATATTTTGAAAAACAATAAATATAAATTTTTCATGTTTTATAATTATTGAGTTTGTGATATGTTTTTTGAACTAAAATTTCACTTCTACAGAAAAGATTCAAGTTCAGTCCTACCGACCACACTATATATCTAATTCACATAAGGTAAATTATTACATGTTACAATTGAATTATCAATATTTTAACTAAATTATGAATCCAACATGATTTTTCATCATTAATTTTGAGTATGTCAATCATGTTTAGAATAAAAATATCACTTTTAAATGAAAACATGCACTCTCAGCCATAACAGCTATAATGTGTATCAGATGGACTTTGGGTTAATTCCAATATATTTAAAATTATTTAGAGATATTTTTCTGAAACTATCAACAAAAAAATGACTATGGTTTCTTGATTTTGAGTATGTGACATGTGTTTTGAAATAAAATGTCACTTTTAACTAAAAACATGCACTTTATTAATACCATCCATATCATGTTTCAGATTTATGCAAGGTTAATTACTATACATCAAAAATAAATTTTCAATATTTTTAGATATTATCAATACAATACATTTGAATTTGCTCAGTTTTGAGTATTTGATGTACATTTCTAAATAAGATGTCACTTTTAAATAGATACATTCATATTTAGTCATAACATTCACACAGTTTATTAGATTGACATGTGGAAAATTTCTACACATCACAAATAAATTAAAAATATTTTATTAAAGTATAAAGACATTCTAAGATTTTTATTTCTTAGTTTTGAGTATGTGACATGAATTTTTAAATAAAACTAAAATTTTAAATTAAAAACATTCCCTTTCATTAATATCATTCACACTATGTCTCAAATTTAGATGAGTTTTATTCCTACACAACAAAATAAATTAGAAATATTTTTCTTAAATTATCATGAAAATATTGGTGGGTTTACTTTGTGTTGAGTATGTGTCTTTTTTTTGAACTAAAATTTCAATATTCAATGTAAGAATCTAGTTTTATTCCTAAAAACTACAACAATTATCATATTTACAAAAATTTAATTCTGACATGCCAAAAAATGGATCATATATCATTGTACTAAAGTATCATGACAATATAAGTGTGTTAGATTGATTTTGTGTATCTCACATGTACTTTGGACTAAAAGGTCTCTTTAGTTATGCCTTTACACCTTTAAATTACTGAATGTTTCATAAGAAGTCCCTATAAATAGCATACTCCCTATGTCTTCCTCTGATGTATCTAGAACATGTTAATCTACTATCAGTCATATTCTCATCAGTTGAAACCACTCTAATTATCTCTTAAACAAATTCATTTTTATCTCATCCATCTTAGTATACACACATATCCATATTAAAATTTTCATTTTTGATACCCTTTTTTTCATTGTTTCCTATCAATGGAAAATATTCAATACCATAATGAATAAATAATATAACAAATATCTATTAAAATTTACCCAACAATTTCAAAGAGATTTTATAATCACAAAATACCCTAGAAGTTTTTCAACATTTTATTAATTCCTTATAAATCATATGACATACATATGTATTAATATCTGTATAACATTATATAAAAGATCCTAAATATTAATAGAAATAAAATTTTGAAAAAAATTGGCCTCCAAATATCATATACATATGATTACTATATGATACTTTTTAAAAATGACACACTATATGTTTTTTTCATATTCATAATCAATAAAAACCATTTAATTATAAATTATCTCCTGATAAATATAACTTAAAATGATAAAATATTTAAAAAATAACCAATAGAAAAACCAAGTCTTTATGATCTCTATAGAATAATAAATCACAAAACATTATAATAAATCTCATATTTACAATGTCTTTATGAATTATGACACCATGTAAGCTACCCCTAATTCTATAAGAAAACTATTTATTTTTTTTTGAATATGTTGATTTTTGAAGATCCTGATAGTGCTATAAAAATATAGATAAAAATATTTTATAAAAATTTTATATGAAATTATAATTATATTTAGAAATACCACTTTGGGGATGATTTTTTTGGACGGTATATGATATCTTTCTTAAATGTACAAATGTATTAACCATAATTGATGACATTACATTGTCTCCGACATGGTGGAAACATTGATAAAAATAAGTAAATTATCCTACATATGTTTTGAAATTGAATTATTATTATGTATACACTAATAATTATATGGTATTAAAAATCAATAGCCTTCCTATATACTTTATAATTCATCCTATAATTGTTTTTATCAATAAACCTCATCCTATCCTAAAAAATATTATTTAAACATTTTATAGAAAATAATTTTAAGTTTTTTTATAAAATATTGAATATTGTTTATTAAAAATGTAATGAATAAAATTTTCCAATGTATTATTTTTAGATATTGTATGGATTATTTTCGAGACCATGAATTGTGACAGCGTGCATTTTGGGGCCCGGTGTGCCTAGAATAAATGTTTGAAATATATTAAATATATTAAATTACACATGCAAGATTTTTTTCTGAAATATCAGAATGAATTATAAATAAGTAACCATATCTGAATTCTAAGGGAATCATTGAGTTTAGAATACAGGTTTTACCTTAGCTATGACTTAACATTTGTTGGTGTAGGTCTTTTGTGAAAATTTTTTATGCGCGTAAAATGAATAAAATAATTAATTCAGTTGTTTTATCAGGTACATTGACGTATACAAATAAAGTCCTAATTTATTTTCTTTTAAATAAATGATTTTGTTAGATATTTAGGTTTATCCAAATAACCCTATGATTTAATGAGATCCACTAGCGACGTTAGGGGAGACCCCATTGGAGAACGATGATCGGATCGCGGATCGACGATCAATGCAGAATGGAATTGAAAGATATCACCAAATGAAAATGAATCTTCCTCGTTCTTTATCATCCATTGCTCCTAATTGAGGTTGGATAGTGTTTTGATTTGTTTTATTTACCCATTATTGATTCCTATGATTAACACGGATCAATCGACCAATATATTGATTCGTGGTTCTTGCATATTTGTGGGATGGGTTTATTATAGGGTGATTTTGGTAGAATTACTATGAATCAATGATTTCGTCATTCTTATTCTGGTGGTAATGAATCTAGATTAACATAAACATAGATGGAGGTTAGTTCCTCTCATCATTTATTGTGATTTTCTCCCCCAGATCTTTTTTCATTGTGGAATTTCATCATTTGTCCCATATTTTGACATATCTCAATCAATCAATCATTTCAAACCCATTTCATAGAACTACAATCTGATATCGTAGATCTGGGATTGGCATAACATGATGGAAGTGTGACAATTCTAGTGAGGAGAATAAGATGATAGTGGATACTTAATTTTTCATTCTTCAGTGTTGTTCAACGCCCAAAAAGAACAATACCAAGATCTATTTTCCTTGGAGATTTAATGGTAGAACATATTGTTCAATGATAGTGAGGTGAATATATGATGGGATATTTGATATTCTGGTAAGGTTTTTGGTGGATTAGAAGCCGAATGATCAGCTGAGACACACATAACCAAATCTAGGATTTTGGAAAATCTTTCTCCACATGGTGTGTACTTTAGAGCTACATGATATATGGCCCCCCTATGTAATGGATAGAGTTTTCAAAGTAAGTTAATTATCACATGGTTTATGGTCCCTACTTGGATACTCAACGTGTACCTTGGAGGGTACATAGACATAGGGTGGAGTACACGGGTTGGGAGCTCACTATGTACTCCCCTACATGATAGGACCTAGACCACGTACATGGGCTAATACATGTACTAGTACACATGCACATGTACATGGGATGACATCGTGTACTGGAACATGGGTAGACTACACCGGTGGCCTACATTTTATGTACCTCTACATGAACATGGGCAAGAGAAATAGGTCATTTACATGGGAAGGACCCGAGATAAATGCACATAGTGTGTGACCCTCACTACAAGTTGTGTACTCTTTTATACATGGATTGAATATCTTTTCCATAGTGACTTGTGCAAGTTCATTAGGGTGGGTTACCCCTATAAATTATTTTGGGTTTAGTATAGAATAGTCTCTTACATATAGTTCAATGATCCCTTCAGTATGACTTCTTGGATAGAGTCATTGGAATCCCTCTGTGAGGCCTGAAGTGAGATCATCTCTTAATATTAATTCCATAGGTGGAGTTTTGAGTATCATTATGACCAAAAGAATGTAGGAATCAATCCTATACATAGTGGGTCAATCCATATTGAGATTTTGGTATTTCCCTATGGCATTGGGATTGATCCTCATATATGTGTCGTACCTCTTCAGACATCATCAGTACTATCAGACATAGGAGTGTGTTCTCTCAGATGAGTGGTATGTGCAATATTTAAGCTAGAATCCTATGAAATTATACTACGGTAGTGAATTAACTTTATAATGTGTGTCTTTTTTAGTATATATGGATATTTTTATTATATTTTTGGTAGAAATATACTTGAGTATTGCTGACTATGAATTTTATTATTTTTGGTTTTGGGGGGTCCAACTTGGTATTTTTATACTCACCCATGTATAGGATTTTACTGCACATGTCGTGTCTTATGCAGACGATTGACCTTTCGGTAAAGGTCATGACATATCAGCACCAGATGGTTCTTAGTGATACCGTACAAACCAGTGTGTGTTCTTTCCGTATTCATATAGTAGTATCATTACATTTAGGTTGGAATTATTTTTCAAACATTATGTTGGTCTTGTATTTGTCTCTATATACATTTCATTACTTTATGTCGTACTCTGGTTGTGGGATTTAGATGTGTGGAGGCATGGATGTTTAGTTTTTTCAAATTTCATCATTGTATATACTTGAAGATCTCTCTGTGTATATACCTACTTAGGCCAAGTCCCCCTATGTCAGGTATATGCCTACTCAGTGATAGTTCCGAGCCCCTGTCATATTATATATGGGTCTGGGGAGTCTTGGCATGGAACCCACTAGGACAAGTCGTGATAAAAAATTAATAAGGGATATTATGTATGGTCAATTTATTAGCTATCCAACTAGTAGATCCAAAAATATTTAGCTTCAGAGTATCTAGATTAATCATATTGAACATCCAGTTATTCTTAAAAAAATAAAAATGAATAGGTAATGGTATTAAATTAAAATATTTTTTATAATATTTAATTATAGATTTTACCCTACATTATTGGTATTTAGAATAATTTTATTTTTTTATTTTATTTTTAAAAACATCAGCCACATGGTATTTTCTTAAAATAAATTATCTTCTTTTAATAATGTGTTCTATGTAGATGTTATATGAGGAAAAATGAATCCAAATTTTTTTCACTAGGTATTTACTATATATTTCTGTTATAAAAACACCTGTAGAAAATATGAATAATATTATATTGTAACTAACATAGTAGATAAATTATTGGGAATATAATTTTTGAAAATATACCAAAAGTTTGATACACAACTAAATATTAGAAACATTCATTCTTGATATTTTCACTTACATTATCATGATTAATAAATCAAGTAATATTCTCTCTATATATATTCTCTTAAAATTAATTGTAGGTTATTTTTAATATAGATCATTATATTTTAATGAACCTACAACTATAAAAATAATGCGGTGTAATTAGTGGGGTAGAGGTAAAATTGGGAGTAACTTTAAATATATTAGTTGATCCTTTATATTATATTAAAGAAACTATTTATTCCCACTTATATTTCTAATTCTGAAATAGTGTACCTTATTTCAAACATTTCATTAATTAATCGTAAAATAATTTTCATATAACATAAATGATAAAGGACGCAAATCATTATAATCATTTATGTATTTAATATTAAAAAACCATAAATAAAAGTTCCAACATTAATTTTGACCTTGTTAACATTAATATCATAAAGGTGAACAGGAATCTTTGACCTCATCCTCTAAGATATGTGAATCTTTTGCAACCCAATACACTTTGAAGGGGTGAACAAGGGTGTAAACTTTTTCTCATGATATGTTGGATCATGTATCTAGGATGGGACTAACTCATTAAATGAATCATATATTATTTTACATCCACCATAATTACAAATATAGAAATGGAAAACAAGTCAGAACAATTTTACTTGCTTCAAAAAAAGGGATAAATCCAAGGGGCACAACCCAATGATATATCAATGTTCCATAATCAATTATGCTTTAAATTATTGATGGATACAGTTTATGGTAACTTTAAATCTCTTTCAGGATCACTTCCTTTATAATATTCTTCAATAATTAACACACATCCACCATAAAAAAACTTTCATTAAGTCCTCCATGAACACTAATTTCAATAGATTTCTTCTTAGTATATCAACATTACAGTAGCAACCATATTATCAAGAATTTTTACTATGATTTCTATCATGGAAGCTTGAATATGATTCTTGTATTCACTACTCAATCACTAGAAAACTACCAATAATGATGGTGGGATTTTTTTACTGTGTATTGTTCACCTCATAAGATCATTCACTCAAATATTTCCTATATAAAATTATTTCATGGTATGGATTTGGGAAATTACTTCACTATTATTCCCTTTATAAAACTCCTTCACGGTCTCCCTTTCACAAATGATTCTACATTTTGAAAATGATGTTGCTTTTAAAATTATTCTGATGTGTGGTATTTCCTTTCAAGAAATCCCCTCATAGAATTCTTTTCATATTTATTTTTTTGTTTTATATTTGAAAATACATTCATGGTCTGAAATTTTTTTAAATAATTCTTATATGTTATTCCATTTTGCACAAATCCTTTCATAAAAGAAAATTGTGAATCTAATTTCCCAAAAATGAAAAAAATATTCTCCTTTATCTTATTTAGTTTATTAGTAGTGTTATATGATATTATTAGTGGGGTATTAATCAGTAATGTCACCTATAAAAGTTCATAATCATAATATTACACTTATTCCTTTTGCAATGGGAGACATCGCATAAGATTTCATTTTTCATATCTCAAACCGCTAATATATTCTCTTCATAAATGAAACCGTATTCACGGTGATAATCCTATGTTGATTTTACAAAAACTATTTTACAAAAATTAATTGTGGCTTCATATATTCCCATTTTCGAATAATTTTCTTCATGGATAATCAATGTCAAAACCTTCCTTTAATATATAAGTTTCATACAGCCTCTTTATTGATTCCAAATTTTTTCTATGCTTCATCGTTTTCTCTTAAATTAAAATAAGTTTTAATATTTTACCCCTGCAAAATATTCTTCTTCACACCTAATCTATGTAAAATAATAATAATTTACTAGACAATAAGAAAGCCTGATCACTACAATGATTCTTGTAAACTATATGCCTTTAACTTCAATCTCCTAAACTATATAGGTACGGTAATTATATGATGGATTGATAACAAAAAAAATATACCCATTATTGTTACCAATTGATAAATATCATCATATTCTTTCTAGAATACTCTAGAGTATGACTAAGATTTCGTAAACTCTCAACATGAAAAATCGTACGTCCAACCTTCTCCCCCTTGGGTTTTTTGGAGATCAAAAGTGTAATTCAATTCAACAAACACACTAAATAATGTCATGATAAAAATATAATAACTCATTCAAACCCCTATGTCTATCTGATCAATTCTTGGTGTAGGAAACAAGATCCTAAGAGAGTAGTCCATACCTCATGATATTTATCATTCTATAACTCCACCTATTATCAATATCATTGATGTTATATTCTTCATTCCACATGTATCTCATCTACCTCTAGTTTCTATACCATGTACTCCCATTTTATTTTAGAACTCTATACCAAATAAAATTGTTAGGGAAGAAGTTTTATATCCCCATTTGGCATTAAATATCACTATCACCATATTTTGTGTGGAACTTCACCAAGTTAATATACCCTTTTGATAATAAACACAAGGGGAACAACCTTTGCAACACCGAAAAATCATATAAATAATTACATGACAACAAGGATAGGGTATATATTTTCCAACTAAAGATAATGTAAATGGTTTAACCCCAAGTTTAAACTTATTTTTCTCAAATATTATAAAAGATAATGGCCTATTTATGATGTATGTAACATATTAATGAGTTACAACATGATTCACTTTAATTGAACCTTGCCTCACTTTTTCGTCGATAAAGTGACTTATGATCTAAATATATTATATAATATAGTGATGTTTGGAAATTTTCTTGAGTTCAATTTAACTATTCTCATAGTAAAGGATTACTATGAGATTCTTCACTTCTTTACTAATATTCTTAAATTTTTTATTCATCTATAGATTCTGAGTTCCAGCCTTGGTCATTTAGATATATTAAGCCTCTAAAATGATAAATGAAGAGTTTTCCTTAATTTTAGTAAACCACCCTACACATTTAATTATAATGAAAAATGGACCACCTATTATATACTTTCAATCTACCAATTCACCAACTCAATACCCAACATAAAATGATGATAACTCAAGGTCCTTTACTACAATAAAATGAAAGAAAAAAATCGATAATACATCGGATTTACCCCTTGATACATTTCACTATTATGATATACTTCTCATTTAGATTAATTTTCAAATAGGATTCAAAAGATATTTCAAAAACAATATTCTTTTGAGTGATATCCAAATATGAAAAGCTTCTGATTATCCTCACATATAAGGTAGGATCCATATATTTCATATAATCTTGGTTCTAAGCACAATTAAAGTTGAAAATTATTTTGAAACATGCATATGAAATTTATTTAGATGATCTATCAGATATTTAGAATGGGAAAAAATGTATATCCATATTTCTGAACCACTTGCAACCCCATAAAATAAGTGAGTTCGTCAATTTAGAATTTTAAAATCATTATATTAGAAAAATCCTCTAAAAATTTCTTTCTGGTTATGCTAAATTTCATATTATCCACATAAATGAGTTCCATGAATTATTATTCCTTGTAAATTTTCATGTAGAGATTTTTATCAATAATTCTTCTTTTCCATTCCAACTTCTTTATATATGAGTCATGTTTAGAATGCCATGCTCATGGTTCCTATTTTAGGCCATAAAAGGACGTATTTAATCTACAAATTTGTCTTTCATAATTTCAAATTAATAAGACCACAAGTTATTCAATATAAATTTCCAATCTGATTGAACCATTCAATTGTTACAACCATCAAATAAATCATGAATCCTATTTAATTTTCCATCGATAAAGAGATTCATATTGAATAAAGTCAATCCACTTGTGAAAAGGTTCTTTTTAACACCAACACCATCAATTTCAAAGTAGCCTTTACACACCAAACATCCTTATTTCAAATAAAATATCCATGGTCATGAAATATTTTCTCAAATATCCACATTTTCATGATCATATATTAATTTTTAGGATTATTTTAATATTATTGTGTTTGTTTTTTAAATTTTAATCCAATTTCACATTCATGTCTCTAAACCATGATTCATATTTCACAACTTGGTTCCAACATCTACAATATAGTAGAATTTTATACAATCCTCATCCTTTTATTTTTTATAAATCATATCTATCTCTATTTATTTTGGATGGATTGATTTCAACTCACTTTTTTCATGTAGGGTGTACACTAACATTTTTCCTAATGGTTTCCTACTTTAATTTCACCACAAAAACATCATTATTTTCAAAAAAAATTACAACATAAAAATTGTCTACAATTGTATCATCTTCTTAACATAATTAATCAAAGTTTATGTTTCTAGGATTCTTCCCATAATCTTCTCCAGAGTTATATATAAAAATTTTTGTATCATTTTTTATCATTACTCTTCATCGAGTAAACTAAAAAATATAATTCATATACTATATTACCATACATTCTTTAATTTACTTATTAATTATGGATTTATTCAATTCTTAAAAATACATTAAAATTATTTGAATGGGGTTTCCTTCTTTGCCACATTTTATAGTGTCTCTTATCCTCCATGGGTCTTAAAACTACCTTTTTTTGAGTGGTATGCTACTCTTTATGAGCAATGTTTTCTCCATTTTTTTCACCAACTGATTTTATCATTAAAAATTTCATTCTATTTAGGATTCATTAGTGAAAATACCACATTATTGATGTTATTTTGTGAGATAATTTTACAATTCAAGGGATGTGTGCTATATTCTATTATCAGATCACAATATTTTGAATGAGAATTTTGTTTCATTTTAAACTGTCCTTTGATACCTCTTTATTAACTCTATGACTTATTTCATGTTTCTCATAAACATAACACAATATATTATACTAAAATTATCAATAAAAATGATGAAATTATCCACACTAAGCATTATATTTTCATTCAATGGATCACATATGTTGGTGTGTTACATATAAATTAGATTGGATCCCCTTTTATTATTTTATTGCTAAAGATTTCAAAACATCTTTCTTAGTATAAATGAATCACATGTATTATCATGATCTTATTTCATACTTTAAATATCCACTCTGGATTTTATCTTGAGAAAGTTCCCCAAGCGCTATCGGTGAATTTCTCTTAGCCTTCAGTTTAACAAGTTGTTATCCTCTTCAACAGTTAAGGGGAATGTTTTCTCAATACTATCCACCTCGTATAGATT
The DNA here is from genome assembly GCA_963277665.1 of Viscum album. Taxonomy (NCBI): domain Eukaryota; kingdom Viridiplantae; phylum Streptophyta; class Magnoliopsida; order Santalales; family Viscaceae; genus Viscum; species Viscum album. Next base: position 524,387,145 of record OY728160.1, read on the forward strand.
ATGACTTTCTCTCCAACATTTCATGATAGAGTTTTCATTCTTCAGATATATTAATAACAAATAATTTTTAAATGTGACCTCATGTCTAGAGTTACAAAGATGACTCTCACTTAGAAAATTTTATCACATGAAATCCACATAGAACACATCTATATTATTCATCTCTTTACCTAAAAATTTGTAATTTTTACTACCTTTGATTTTCTAGGATCCATTTTTGTCTAAATTAACCTTTCTATAAACTCTTCCCTTTAAATTTTTCAGGAGGTACAAATTTCATGACATGTGGTATGAACATCCACTATGAAGGATCTAATATCTACAATTATTTATTGATTTGAGAGAAATTTTATCCAGGATAGATTTCTAAATATTATTTTTTTTCTTTACATGATAGTTTTGGTTTTTTTGTGCAAAGATTTATCCTCCCCTAGTTATCTTATGAATTGGTTGTGTAATCATACTATTATTACACATATAATGAGGTGTGTTTATTTTTCAGTGAAATCTTGTTTGGATATTTTGATTTTTATTTTCTTTAAATTACATTTCATTAATCACTATTTATTTTTGTTAGTAATCAATAGATTTATACATGAAATTATAATAATTTAATAAATATCCATAAAAATAATTTCTTCTATGAGATGAAAGATATATTATAATATGTATTTAATGAATTTTATGTGCTTATACATTCGAATAGTTCTTCATCTCTTCACAATAGGATATGGTTAGGAAAAATAACCAAAAAAATGATATTTCATAACAGAAACTGTATTCTCACATTCATTCATTCACCTATAACTGATATTCAAATAGATCCTCATTTATTTATTAATTATCAAAGATAGAGGGTTGTTTCCAATCCTACACATTACATTATTTAGAGATATCACCGTTCATGTTCTTGGTGTCATAGTCTTGATGCTAAAGTTAACAACCTTCTAATTCCTATTGTTTTTTATGTTGTTATTCTAACATTTTTTGTCTCATCATCATAGTTGGCTCTATTTTTAACCTTGTCATGGGTTCATTGTTCATTCATTATTTTCACATAACATTTTGAGCCTTATCTATCCCATTATAATAGTTATTCATTAGAGAACATTCTGAAGTGAAACATCATGTTTTATTCTCTTTATTTCATTTCTAATTCAAACTTAATTATCAATGTTACAACCTCCTCTTAAGGGAACTCCTCCTTCTTTCTTCACAATATTACATAATCATTGTGGTCATAAATCACATAATACTTTACTTAAATATTTATCTTAATATTCACTACTTATTCTTTGTTCACCTAACCAACTGATTGATATCCTTGTTCTTTTTATCATTGGTAAATCTTAACTTGGAGGTCATCCACATATTTTGAGATATCTTTAAACAAAGCACCATTATTTTTATTTTTATTTCTTTAGGCATTGAGATCTTGGAGATACTCTTAAAGGTCCATATTGGGATCAATAAACACATCTATTTTATTATCATCCTCCCTATAATATTATTCTTTTTCATCCATATCCAACATATAATCTTCCTCATATAAATTAAAAACTGTTTTTATTTCCTATAAATAATCTTATGCATCATCATCTACTTTTATACCTAAAATCATTCACCAAAACAAAGATCCTGATTAATTTCCAAATATTGAGTCTATTTTAGGAGTAAAAGACCATCATGGATTTTATATAATTTCTTTACCACCTCCATTTTCATCAGATAACCTAGGAAAACTTACAATAATGTGAATAATTTTATCATATTAAAATCATACCAGCAGTTACTTGCTTACAAACTTACCCTTTATTCTATTAAATTTTTTTTCCATGAGTGATAGGAATTAATTAAATATATCTTCTTCCACATATCCACATTTATAATTTTTATTTTCCCCATTTTTTAAATTAAATATTCTTATTTATGTGACTATAATTTCCTTATACTTTTAAATGTATTTAATATGCAAAAAACTACTTTTCAAATAATTCAATATTATTTCTGAAAACTTCCTCCCTTCAAGAGCAGATGACATTGGATTATAAAGTAGTTATAGTATTTTCACGATCATCTATAAAATATCAATGTCTTTTATCCATTTACTAATTATTTAAAATAATATAATTACCTCAATGATAAGGTTAAAGAACCCAGGAGCATTCTCATTGGGGAATATTTCCAAATCATCAAAATTAGTATCTAGAACAAGAATCTTTGACTCCTTTGACTTGATATCAAAATCATGTATATTGTATAATTTATCCTATATGGCCTTATCAATAGTGAAACTCATCATCTTCATGTAAATATAGTTTCACGGGGCACCTGGTAAATTATTTTGAGATTTAGCCTTAGCATCAAGCAGCTTCAATTCCATCTTAAGTCTTGGGTAGTAATAAAACATCTCATATGTGTGTCACCTGTATGGATATAATGAAAATGTATAGATGAAGAGACCATAAATGTGATTTCATCCTATTATTATTGATCTTGTAATTAAATTCATAAAATATATAAACTCTTTTATCTTTCACTATTTTCTCCATAAGGAATATCTCCAAATAAACAAATTAATTCATGTAACCTAGATTTGATACCAATTGTTGAAAAATGAGATACCTTGAGAAGGGTGGTGAATAAGGGTGTAAAATATTTATCATGTAATTTTTTATCTTATTCCTATGAAGATAATGAGTCATTAATATTTTAATAGGCAATCAAAAATCCACCATAAAAATACTTTTATAAATTAAAAATAATGAAAAAAATTTACTTTTTCATGGATATAGAATACATCCAATTAGAACACACTGGGGAGGTTTTAATGTGCAGTAGTTCACTAGGATTCACTAGTTTTGTGAGGTCCCAGACATACACTCCTAACCTTGGGGGAATAAACACATACTTTACATACTGGATTCGATACCAACTATAGATTCCTTGTAACAACTATCCCATAATTATATCAACTAAAGAACACATTGAATTTCATACATTCCCAATACCTTTTAAGTTTCAATATTCAAATAATTTGGAAATAATTTTAACTAATAAATCCCATGTATTTTTCAAAAAATGGAAATTTGTTCCTATATATTAGAAAAAAATTAATCTATAATAAGTTATCAATATCTCACCCAAATCCACCACACATTCTATTATTCTAGTCATGTCATTTTTAATGCTTTTCTTCATAACCAACAGAAATAGAAACATTATAAGGGGTGACCTTAAATTCTTAGTAAGGGAATACAAACATTTGGTGAAATAAAAGCATCAACATGGGATAATATTATTGTAGGAATAAGTAATCATTATAATACTAAAATCAACTTATATTGAAAGAATAATATATCCACATATATAAATGAAAATTAATATATCAAATTGATAAAAGTAACTGAATTTATAGTGATGGAATAAATAATTCATATCATATTGATCATACCATCAAGGCCTTAGTCAATTCATCATTCTTTTCATCAAGACCATAGTTAAGGATGCATACTAAATTGCACAGGCATACGCCAAATAACAAAACCCTTTTGTCTCATGAGACCTACAAATACATCAAGGGTATAAATAATATTGATCCCCACCCATCACTTATTTAATTACAATGAATTAATCTTATGAGATAATGAGTAAACATTACATAATCAACATTTCCAAAAAATCATCTATATTAGAATAATAGCATACAAAATTCTAATACATTTACCCTTGTCAATAAAAGTGACAATGTAACATCTTATTACTGACTTTATCATTCTTTTAACCCTTTGTTTTGTTTCCATTTGTTTTAATCTTGTTTCAAGTTTTTATTGGACACCATTGGTGATTTTCGAAGATTTTAGGGACTATGTATTTTTATTACATGGTTAGTGAAAACCATGCATCCTTTCCATAGAAACAATGCACCTTTTCTTTGAGATCCAGAAGAAGATTCATGTTTGGCATGTGGTTTCTCAAATTGTGCATCCAAACCACACAACCTATTTTGGAAACCAAGGTGGGGGTGCATGGTTGGTGCATGGTTTTTTAAACCATGAAAATATTCTAGTGTTCTTATTATTGGTGAATAGATAGGTTCATGGTTAGTAATAACCTTGTAGCCTACCACCAGAAAACTGTGTGATAGGAATTTAATGCACCAAAATTCTTAATTAATGTCCTAAAACCCCCTCTTTAAATCTACACTCCTCCCATATGAACCTAATATGACCATTTGTATTTTTTAGAATATCTTAGGGGATTTTTTCTATCCAAAACTATAATCAAGGTGGATTGGAGTGCCAATCGAAGCGGTGATCCTCTTCTGGAAAATTCTTTTTTTGGTCTTCAATCCCCCCGATTCTCTTGATTCATCCTTCCTATAGGATATATAATCCTTGAGATTTATTGGATCAAAGATGGTTGAAGTGTAATTGTGGATCTAGGATCCCTTCTAAATTTTATCAAGATACCTCTTACTTAACCTAGTGATCTTAATCGAAGGAACACATATTGGATATGGTTGAAGTGGAATTGTGGATCTAGGATCCCTTCTAACTTCTATTAAGATACCTCTTAATTAGCCTAGTGATCTTAATCGGAGGAACACATATTGGATTCATTATGGTTGGATTCAGAATATTGTTTATAGGTGGTTAATTTCTTTTATATCCACTTATAATTCAACATTTCTGGAAAATTAATAGATATGTGTTTCTTAATTTCAAATATATGTCATGTGAATGTTAACCATCATTTCCTCAGGAAAGTTTCTATAATCCTATTATCTAAGAATTGATCATTGCATGGATGGATTTGAACATGGTCTTGATTCCCATCATGATTTTATAATTTGATGAATTTTGTGATGATTTTGATTTCCTTTCAATGATATTTTTAATGTGTTTTGTGGAAAGTGAGTTCTTAATCCTAGTTTTTATTTCTAAAGTGAAATCTAATTAATTGAATGAAATGGGTTGATATATGTAATGATTTCCATAGGGTTTTAAATTCAATAATTTTTTGAAATTATCTAGAAACCCTTTGGAATGATTATCCTCCTTGTTTTTATAATGGGATTTCTTAGGTGATTTCAAATAAGTAATTTTTTCAAATTGAAAAAATGTGTAAACCCATATTTTGAAATTACATTTAACTTTAAAATTATGAATATTAAATTGGGATTCCATAGAGATATGTCTAAACTAATACTTTTATTAATGTATTATTTATATTTTGATGATGATTCAAGAAAGGAAGTGGGTATGATTACCCCTTTTCAATGATGATTTGTAGAAAAAATATTGAATTGAAATCGGTGATTCATGAAGTCCCCGTTCGAACTTTTAGATGATCCTATCTGGAGATAATCTATTGATATAACTTAGTTTATTCTTGTACTTATCATTGATGGTTGTTTAAAATTGGATTTCTCACTTCAAGAGGTTTAGGGGAGATAGTGATATGTCAACTGGGAATGAATGAAATATTGGGGGCTTGATCCCATGTGGATACTCATGTGGATTTCCTTTAGAATAAATAAAACTTAATGATCTCACTTGAATCATTTTAGTATATATGGGTACATAGGTAGTTATATGATATAACCTAGATTTTTAATCTATTAGTGGGCTCACACCATGACTAATTGATCTGTAGAGAACATGATAGGTTCGGGCTACGTACATGCAGTTATAAAAGCAAGTGTGCATGGAATTAGTTTGATTGAGACCCATGAGACATTATGTATGATATGATATCAGACATGATTTTTTGGTGATATTTTCTATGGTGGAAAAACTATCATATCTAGGTCAAACCCATGACAACCATATTCTTGATACTTTATACATGATAGAAATAAACTACTTGTCATCAGAGTTTCCTTACTTGATTTATTACGGTTATTGATTGATGTGATTATTAATATGATTCACCTTGACTCTATTTAATTAACTTCTGTACAAATATTGATAATTGGTTCATGTTATTACTTTTTCTTGATTGGTCTTACTTTATCTTGTTAAATGGTTTTAAATGATTTTCAAAAAAACGTTTGTTTCTATATAATGAAATAAAATTTTTCTGGTATCAACTTTATAAATTATTTTAAAATGTTACAGTTCTGATTTTAAAACCCAAATAGATTATAATTTGATATTGATGGATTGAGATTTATATTTTCAAATTTAAATCCATTTTTAGGTTATTATATTCTCTTTTAGCATATTTTTCCCATTGTGAAGTAACTGCATGGACTCTTTGGTAAAATATTACTCGTCTTTATAGATCACACCCTTTCTATAACATTTAGTGTTTACAGCCTTTATGATATTATAAAAGGTGTTTGTATTCACATAAACATCCTTTTTGGGTTTTTTATAGGTCGATATAGGGAAGATGACTTGGGAAATGGTTGTTCACCATGGACCACCAAGAGATGAGTTTTATAGTAATGGTGTACTTTTAGTTTTTGTATCGTATCCTTATTTCTAAGATGGTTGTATTGATTTATTGATCTAATGATGTTTCCAAAGTGTAATTTTATTACTCTTATATTTTTATTATAGGTGATTTCATTCCCAGTGTTTTTTCTGTATTCAGACACACTCGTCTCTAGCTCATGGGGATTGAGAATTCTCACCAGTGGAGAACATAATCAAATTTTAATTTTGATAATATTTTGGGTTTGTTTATTATTAATTGCATTGGAGTAGGCCTTTCCTTAAAATAAATATCTCTATGTTTGTAATACATTATGTTATTTGGTATGATTCATAGTATAAAAGATATTATGAATTTTTCAGGGCTTAAGAGTTAGTTTTTGAATGAGTTCTTGATCACCACCTCTATATAATTAGACGTGAATTACCAATAAAAGTTGAGAATTGAGTCATTATCTTTCATTTTTAGTGTCCTAATGAAATATTATATTCATATTCCTGATGATATTAACTTTTATTTTTTAAATACATTATGTGTTTTTGAATCGGAAAGAAAATATGTCCAAAGGTGCATAGTTCCTTCACAATATGGTAAATTGTGAGTAATCAGTTTAACTAGTCTAGATGTAAATCTCAGAATTGTTGTGAGGTTTGTTTGTAGTTTACCAGACCGGGTGACCAATACAAGAATAGTTCTATTTTGATTCCCAACATCACCCCAGGTCTATTTCTCCGATGTGAATTCATCATTGTGTGTTCAGTTGGGATGGTTATGGATATAGTTTATTTCATTCTTTGGTTATTTGTTTTAGCTTTAATAACTTTTTTATAATCTTAAATTCCTTTAGAAAACTGTGGTGTGGTTTAAAATATGGTTTTAGGTCTTTTAGAAAAAAATTCAAATACCAAAAAGTGAGTTTTGTGAAATGTTTTGTTAGGAAAAATTATTTTTAAAGACTCTTCAGTGATGTGAAAAAGAAATTATTTATAACTTTTTTGGTAATGGGTTTGTAATGGCAATGGTTTTCAAAATTTTGAAAATGTGACTTATTATTTAGAAACCATGAATGAATTTCCATGAGATAGTAAAGGATAATTTAAAATAAGATTAATTTAGATCATGATATCTCATTTTGAGAGTAAATTGAAATGTTAGGTAAATAGAGAAAATGTGTGTGTTTCAAAGTAGTGACGTTTTGATGAAAGTGGTTTAGAGAATTATTTTAAATATTTTGAATTATATTTGTGTTATGTTTGGGTATTATTTTTTCTTGAGTTGATGAGGCAGAATTTCCTGATTTCCACAATTGTATCCTAGAAATTTTTATATAAAATATTGAAATTTCATTTATTGATCGATTCTTTGATTTAGTCTATCATATTTTTCAGAAGTGACTTCTCTAATTGAAGACTCTACCCAAAATCTAAATGGAGTGATAGATTTGGTTCCCTTGTAGGCTTGATACCCCACCCAGGCCTTCGTGGGTTTTCATCAACCTTCATACAGAAATGAGGAGAGGTCTTATTAGGTAATGAAGCTCCATGAAAAACTTGAATAGTTTTTTTTTCTCTAGAGTCTCCTAATGCCCTAATGGTTAAGTATATCAACTCCTTGTTTGAGCGACCTTGCCAAAATTGTTGGAATTTTTGATTTCATCCAGTCTTAGGATGTGAAGATGGATACATTTTCTGATCTCTTGGATTTCAATCAAGATGATCTATCAATTTTTGTGTATTCCAAGAAATTATATAGTATTATATGTTTCATACATAAAAATGTTTCATGTAAATCCTTTAAGAAAATATTTCTTAGAAAATTTCATCACCCAGACCTTGGAACTATCATCTCAACAACTTGTTTGATATCTTATATCATGATGATTAAAAGGGCCTTCTCAACTAAGATGGACATAAAAATAGAAAGAAAGTGGATAATTTCTCATTCATAGTGGGTTTTTTGGAGAATGTTTTCTATCTGATGGACCATGGGAGTTGTCTAAGAAGGTAAAATCTTCTGAAGGAAAGAAGAGGAATATCATGGTCTTCTAGAGTGGAGAACCTGGTAATTATAAGATGTCAGGTGTGAAAGCTTAGAACTTTCACTACGGGAAAAATAGACTTTTGCGATGGGATTAAATCCCATCTCAAATAGTCCAGTCCAGAGATTATTTGCGACAAGGGGTCGTCCTGTCCCAAATAACTTATTATTTGTGATGGGTTTAGGTGACCCATCGCAAAAAGTAATGTGCAGTTTAGCGAGGTTTGTCTGCCAAACTGTGGGAAGGTTATTTGCAAAGGGAGGAATATTCCCATCGCAAATAGTTCGTCGCTCGGAGGTATTTGTGATGGGACCCATCGAAATACCCGGTGGCGGTAAATGGTTTTTTTGGGACGGGAAGGTTATTTTCGATGGGGGAATTCCCCCGTCCCAAATCGTTCGTCGCTCGGAGGGTATTTGTGACGGGACCCATCGCAAATACCTGGTGGCGGTAAATGGGTTTTTGCGATGGGATGTTGCCCCATCTCAAAACATGTGTCGATAGGAACCTTTTTCGATTGGTCTCGTCGCAAATACCCTTTTAACCGCCGATAGCAATTTATGTGGGCAAAGGTATTTGCGACGAGCCCCATCACAAAACGTGTGTTGATAGGAACCTTTTTGTGATGGGTCTCGTCCCAAATACCCTTTTAACCACCGATAGCAATTAATGCAGGCAAAGGTATCTGCGACGAGCCTTGTCGCAACAAAGACATGTTGCGATGGTATTTCTGTCGCAAAAGGTCTCGTCGCAACTAATCTATCCTATATATACCCCCCATCTATTTTTTCAAATCCTCCACTCAATTCTCACTTTCTCTCTCTCTCTCAACCTTATTTTCAGAGTGAGAATTTGTTTGAGTTTGATTTTATTGACAAAAAAAGTTTTGAAGCCGTCTACATCAATAGAAGATCATGTTTAAAGGTATTTATATTTTATTTTATTTAATATTTATTTCGTTTTTTATGTTAATTTTAATTATTTTTAATTAGTTATAATTTAATTAGATTTAAATTGTTTTGTTAACAGTATTTATTTGTAATAATAAGTTGAAATTATTAGTACTAATTTTTAATAAACAGGAATCATTAGTAATAAATACGAATAATTAGTAAGAAATAGGAATAATTATTAATAAATAGGAATAACTATTAATAATTAGGAATAATTAGTAATAAAAAGAAATAATTTGTAATTAATAGGATTAATTAGAAATAATAAGGAACAAATATTTATAATTACTAATATATAGGAATAATAAGAAATAAATAGGTATAATTAGCAATAATTAGGAATAATTTGTAATAATTAGAAATAATTAGAAATAAATAGTATTAATAATAAATAATTAGAAATAATTAGAAATAAATAGGAATAAATTTTGATAAATAGGAATAAATAAGAATAAATAGTAATAAATAAGAATAAATAGTAATAAATAAGAATAATTAGTAATAATTAGGAATAATTAGTAATAATTAGGAATAATTAATAATAAATAGGAATAAATAATAATAAATACTAATAAATTGGAAATATAATAATAAATATTAATAAATAGGAATAATTAGTAATAAATAAGAATAATTAGTAAGAAATAGGTATAAATAGAAATAAATGGTTATAATTAGTAATAAGTTAGAATAATTCGTAATAAATAGGAATACATAGTAATAAATGTAAATAATTAGTAATAAATAAGAATAGTTTGTAATGAATATTAATAATTTGTAATAATTTGGAATAATTAGGAATAAATAAAAATAATTAGTAATAAATTGTAATAATTAGGAATATATAAGAATAATAAGTACTAAATAGTAATAATTAGGAATAATTAGTAATAATTAGTAGTAGTTAGTAATAATTAGTTCTAATTAGTAATAGTTATTAGTAATTATTAGTAATTAGTAGTAATTAGTAATAATTAGTAGTAATTAGTAGTAATTAGTAGTAATTAGGACTAAATAGTAGTAATTAGGATTAAATAGTAGTAAATAGGACTAAATAATAATAAATACTAATAAATACTAATAATTAGAAATGAATAGTAATACATAAGAATAATTAGTAATAGATGTGAATAATTAGTAATAAATAGTAATAAATAGTAAAAAATAGTTATAAATAGAAATAAATAATAATAAATACTAATAAATAGGAATAATTAGTAATAAATATGAATAATTAGTAATAATTAGGAATAATTAGTAATAAATACGATTAATTAGTAATAAATAAGAATAATTTGTAATAAATCAGAATAATTAGTAATAAATAGGAATAGTGGGTCATAAATAGGAATAATTACCAATAAATAGTAATAAATAAGAATAATTAGTAATAAATAGGAATAAATAATAATAAATAGAAATAATTAATAATAAGTAGGAATAATTAGCAATAATTAGGAATAATTAGTAATAATTAGTAATAATTAGGAATAATTAGGAAAAAATATTTATAATTAGAAATAAATATGAATAATTAAAATAAATAGAAATAATTTGAAATAAATAGTAATAATTAGAAATAATTAGAAAAAATAAAAATAAATACGATTAAATACTAATAAATAGGAATAATTAGTAATAAATAAGAATAATTAGAAATAAATATAAGTAAATTAGAATAATTAGTAATAATTATTAATAAAGAGTATTAATTAGTAATAAATATGAATAAATAGAAATAAATATGAATAATTAGAAATAAATAAGAATAATTTGTAATAAATTGAAATAATTAATTATAAATAAAAATAATTAATAATAAATAGAAGTAATTAATAATAAATTAGAATAAATACCAAAAATTTGTATTAAATAGCAATAATTTGGATTAATTAGGAATAATTAAGATTAAGTAGTAATAATTAGGATTAATTAGTAGTAAATATGAATAATTAGAAATAAATAGTATTAATTAGAAATAAATAGTAACAAATAAGAATAAATAAGAATAATTAGTGATAACTAGAAATAATTAGAAAAAAAATTTAATAAATAGTAATAAATAAGAATAAATATGAATAAATATGAATAAATTCTGATTACTTATTATAACCTGGCATAATTTCAAATGGATTGACGACACTCCTTTTGCTCGATGACTCTTCTGCTTTCAAAATTCACCAACTCAAAACATTATGAAAAGTATGCTTCTATGTATGCATATCCAATCTCATATGCACATGTTTGAATATGCATTCATAGGAACAAATTTTTTATAATGTTTTCAGGTAGAGATAGTAGCAAGAAGATGATTTATTGACGAAAAGGGGGCCATTTTGTCTCACGGCTCATTTACTTGCATCTTTCTCACACTGAAATCATAATGAAGAAACTGCTCGGAGGTACGCTTATACATTCTCATATGCACAAGAATGAATAAGCGTACCTCTGAGGAGATTCTTCATTGTGATTTAACTGTGATAAAGATCCAAGTAAATGATTCGTTGGATAAAAGAGTATCTGTCAATCCATTGGAAATTGGGATGCCATAATTTAATGTTAATTATTAATAAGTAGTTGAAACTATATATCTTCTTTTTTAGATAGTGTTTTTATAATTTCAAATTATTCAAAAAAAGTGATGATTTATATTTTGTAGAAAAATATGGAACAAGGAAATCGACATCATTCATTATTAGATTATCACGCTTGGACAAATAAGTATATAATCCAAATGGTTCTAGTTTAAATCCTATATATATTGAGGGTGTTGAATCTTTCTTATCAATTTCATCATTAAAACCAGAATACGTTTCAAAAGGAACAATTAGGTTTCCTTGTAAAAAACGTGATCTAAGAATGTTTGACATATTTGAAAAGGTTGGGGGATATCTATTGTCGTTTGGTTTTTGACCAGATTATGTTTCTTGGTATCAACACAGTGAACGCAGTTCTAGAGAAGATTCTAATAACATGATTCTAGATCCATCACATTTTTAAAAATTAGTACATGAGGTTGCAGATCCATATATTCAACAAACTGAAACTCAAGATGATAGTTATTTGACTCTAGAGTTGGCACCATTCGAATTTTATGAGTGGTGGAGGTCTGATGAGGATGCATTATATCCTTCTTGAAAGATAAGAAAATTAGAAGCAGTTGAAAAATTTATGGCTATTAAATCAGATAATGGAATGTCAAACAACTATTTTGATTAGATACATTCTTTGGTTAAAACACTGTTACCTGAACAAAATGTGTTTCCTTCAAATTACTATGAGAGTAAGAGGCTGGTTCGTAATCTGGGACTTAGTTATTAGCAGATTGACGCTTGTCCAAATGATTGCATCTTATATTATGGTGAAAATGAGTCATTGGATTGTTGTCCCAATGTGGAAAATCGAGGAATAAAGAAGCTCAACCAGGGAAGTCTGGATCAATTCCAGAAAAATAATTGAGATATTTCCCCCTTATACCCATGTTGCAGCGTTTAATTATGTCGCATAACCCAGCGTCAAAGTTTTCATGGCACAAAACAAAGATTTCAAATGATAAATTCTTGAATCGCCCATCATATGGTGATTCATGGAAACATTTTGACTGTCAGCACTGCATTTTTCTTTAGTAGCCCGAAATGTGTGATTGGGTCTTTCTACTAACAGTTTCTATCTGTTTGGTTATTATGGTAATCAGTATTCATGTTGGATTGTCATTATAACTCCGTACAATTTACCTCCATGGATGTTGATGAAGGATCCCTATATCTTTTTGTCTCTATTAATCCCAGGACATATGAAATAGAATATTGATTTTTATTTGAATCCATTGATTGATGAGTTAAATGCATTGTGGAGTGATAGTGTTAGTACATATGATGTTGCTGTGAAACAAAATTTCATATTAAAAGCTGCATTGATGCGGGAAATTAGTGACTTTTTGACATATGGTATGTTATCTGGCTGGAGTACACGTGGTCTGATATCATGTCCTTACTGTATGAAAGAAATCAAAGCCTTTATGATCATCAATAGAAAAAACATTGCTATTATGACTGTCACTGCAGATTTCTTCCAACCGATCATCTTTTTCAGAAGAAAAAATATCATTATAGAAAAAGGTACAATTGAAAGGGATCAACCTCCAAATATGATCTTAGATATAGAGTTAAAATCAGTTGTATTTTCATTACCTCCCATCACATTTGGGCCAACAGTAAACCAACAAAAAATTTATGGCTTTGAGAAATAACAGAATTTAATAAAATGAAGTATTTTTTGGGATCTTCCATATTGTTCTGATTTCTTAGTCCGCCATGTGCTGGATGTCAAGCATATTGAGAATAACTATTTTGATAATTTATTTGATACATATTTGGATACACCAAGTAAGACCAAAGATACTTTAAAAGCACGATTAGATCCTTCCCAAATTTGTGGGTGACCAAAACTTTAAATATTCAAAAATTTCAGATCAGAGAGGTTAAAAAATCCAAAAGCAGCTTATACACTATCCAAAGAGAGTCGCTCATTATTTTGTCAGTGGATTGCAGATTTGAGACTTCTAGATGGTTATGCTTCCAATTTGGGCAGATGTGTTAAGAATGGTTATATTACCGGATTAAAAAGTCTTGATTGTCATGTTATAATAGAAAAACTTATGCCGATTAGATTTATAGGTTTGTTGAATTCTATGATTTGGGATTCGATAACAGACATATCATAAATTTTTTGAGACATTTGTGAAGCAAATATAGTCTAAGATAACCTAATAAAACTGGAAGAAGATGTTTTTGTAATTATATGTAAACTATAAACAAACTTTTCTTCAGATTTCTTTGACTCAATGGAACATCTAATATTACATTTTATACATGAAGATAAATTTGGAGGTCTAGTACAGTTTTGATGTATGTACTCATTCGAGAGATGTATGCAGAAATTAAAGAAAAAAGTACGTAACAAAGCATCAGTTGAAGGCTCAATTTTTGGAAATTATTTGCAAGAGAAAATTTCTTTTTTCTACTCTCATTATTTTGAATCTCAATATCCGTCAAAACAAAATCACATGGGACGAAACAAGGGTAATGTATGTGAAAAAATGGGCAATCAATTGTCAATTTTTAGTCAGCCAAATATTGGATTCTGTGGAGTTCATGAATGGTGGATTTCACATGATGAACATCACAGAGCTCATACGTTTGTTCTGCTAAACTTTGAAGAAATGACATCAATTCTGTTGTGAGTGCATCTATCACTTATTTTATAATTTATGTTTTAGTATGTAAACTTATTTTATTTTTAGGATATTTGATAATGATATCATGAAACAACTTCCAAAAAATATTTCATTTTCTCTTGAAGAACGCAGACAAAGAAATTCTCAATGGTTTCAAAAACTGGTAATATAAATTATTTATGGTTTAATATCAATTCCTTTTATTATTTATCATATTGATAATTGTTTTACAAAATTTTAAATGTCTCAATATGCTGGTAAATTGATAACCGACTATGCATATTGAGTAACCCACCATCCAAAATAGTTAAATCCTATAATTCATATGTGGTGATTGGTTTTTGATTTCATACACGTGCATATGGGGAATCAAAAAAACAATGAAGGGTAAGGTTTTATTGAGAGGATATCATCACAGAGAAACTGAAGTTGACTTTTATGGAATTGTGAATGAAATTATTGAGTTGTATTATTTAGGAAAGAATTACATAACGATGTTTAAATGTCGATGGTTGGATACGGAGAGAGGCTTGCATGTTCATCTGACTCATGGAATCGTCGATATTAAATATAAAAGTCTTATTGCAGAAAATAAACCATTTTCACTGGATCAACAGGAACCTAAAATTTATTACTCAAATTATTGTGCTACTTCAAGATACTTGAGTGATTGTTGGAGCATAATAAAATCGAAATATCTAGAAAATCAGGTTACTCAAACTAAACGTGGTTCCACTGAAGTGGAAGGAATTGAAATTTTTCAAGAGACTGCTAAAAATCCATCTTTTTCACAAAGAGATGTGAATATCGATGATGAAACCCCACAATTAAGGATCGATGAAGATAAAGATGTTAATAATGTTACAAATGAATTTGAAATGACAAGAGATTATGAAACTAAAACTCATATGGATATTGATGATTATGAGGAGGAAGATTAAGAAATTGACATGGACAGCTACAAATATGAGGATGATGATAGTCATTGACGTAGTTAAATGCTGGTTATAATCATAACTAATATCTATCTATATATAATAGTTATTTTCAACTATCTGCTAATAACAATAATTTTGTGTTTCAGATGGATCCTGATATATTTCATGAGTTGCAAGAGGCTGATCTACCTTTGGATGAGAATGATTTTGGATCATCTGACCTTCATCCAACTAGAGGTTCAGGGGGTACGCAGAGGGGTGTGGTTTTGCAAGACTGATGATTCCTGACCCTTTCCCCGAGCGACGTCCATGTCTTGCCTTCGATCCATGCACACAGAGGTATTCTAACCTATATATTTTAGTTATATTTAATTAATTTATTTATATATATACTATCTGTTTGATTAATTATTTATTTTTCATATTTTTGTGCATGTATCTATTAGACATGGGATCTCTATCTTGCGCAATTATTTTTCTCATCTATGGATCACATGGGAACAGATTCCCCTTGAGGTATGGTGCGACATATTCAATCATTGGCTGGTACGTAAATAAAGAATATTTATTTTGAAATTTATTTTATTAATTAATTAATATTGTAAATTATTTTTAGGGTATATGGTATCCCATCGATGATAACATGTGTGACGCTATCCACACGACATGGAAGGTGACTATGCGTGACTGTTTCTATCAGTTTTTGCACAATTTGAGAATAACATCCATTAATAAAGAAGGAGTGATATAATTTGATGAGTTTTGTTGGTCCCACTTACCAGAGTACATTTCATCTCTCGTTTGGGATGGATTATGTTTACACTGGTTGGGTGGTGGATTTCCGAGGAGATATTCAGTGGGACGGCAGAATCGGGGGAGACAGGAGGTGACACATCGAGTTGGTAGCCGTACATTCAGTATGCATAGAGAAAATATCATAAGTATATTTTTTAAATATTTTATATAACATTAAATATAAATAGTTTATTTTATATTTCTATAGGGAGTCGAGCATACCGATATTATAGAGTTCGACATTTATTGGAGGATGTACAAGGATCCAGCCACTGGAGAGATTTATCGGTATGTTTCTGCTACCTTGAGGGTGATTAATACCTTATACATTTTATCATTATTCAATGCAATTTTTCTGCTCTGTTATGGAGTTATTTTCATGCAACAATTCAATGTTATCTCAATTTCTGCTCAATCGAATCCCTGTTCTGCTCTGTCCTCCAGTCTATATTCAGTGATCAATTGAAATACTTGCTGCTTCCTGCCACTGTCTTGATTATATCTTACATATGGAAGTCTCAGAACAGATTGGTCTTCAATAATGGCATGCCCACCTTTCGTGAAGGGGTCTTGGTGATTCATCAAAGCATTAAACTTGCTTCGATGAATCAAACAGGTTCCATGAACAATGATACTTATGATTTTCTTCTTTTGAGAACTCTTGGTGTTAGTGGAAGAGAAAGGAAGCCAAGAATGTTGAAGTACATTCGGTGGATTCCTCCCATCTCTGATTGGTTAAAGGTGAATGTTGATGGGGCTACTTCCGGTGCACCCAGTCCAACCGGGTGTGGTGGTGTCTTCAGAACCCATCGGGGATTCTTTAAAGGCTACTTCTTCCACTATATTGGGCATGCTCATGCGATTGATGCAGAATTGTGGGAAATGATTAAGGCCACCAGGTACACGGTTTGTTATGGTTGGCATAAAGTATGGTTGGAATTGGATTCTTCAGTTGCTGTCCAGATTTTGAAGGATCGATCTCAGAATGTTCCATGGAGGATGTGTTCTTCATGGATCTCATGTCTGAATCTTGTAGAACAGTTATGCCTTAATGTCTCTCATGCTTATCGTGAAGCAAACCAGGTTGTCGATGCCCTCTCCAAAAGGGATATTATGGAGGTTAGTTCCAGTTGGTATTTTGTTCTACCAAATTACTGTGATAGTTTAGTTAGGAATGATTGTGATGGTTTTTTACACACCAGGATTTGTAAGGCTCTCCTTTTTTGAGTTTCTTTGTATTTTTTATCTTTTTATTTAATAATTTTTTTGGAGCAGGAATTTTCTTGTCTCTCGAACCTTTTGGTTATTTTCACCAATTTATTTTCAAATTGGAATTGAAGGAGTCATATGAGGTTGAGACCTCTCAAACACAAGCTGAGAGTCAGGACAAGATGACTGACTCGACCAGTGCCCACCATTTCGATGAGGTGGTAAGGAAGTATGTGACTTAGTATGGATTTGGGAAGGGATGAGTAGTTGGTATCAACTCTCATTAGACTCCTGATACTTATTATTGTACTGTTGTGATGTTGACGTCCAGCTCGAGAGGAGTTCATAGAGAGGCATCATCATTTGCCTCACAGTATCCGGAGCAGTTGCGAACATAGGCTGAGCTTATAAAGAGTTGGAAGAAGCTACATGGAGAGATGTGATGGCGGATGTAGTAGCAGCAGCAGCAGCACGAGGAGGAGATGTGTCGATGGGATCAGTAGTGGCAATAGCAGCATCACGATCAGATGGAGTGTGTGCGTCGTCTGACTCGTAATTTTGGGATGGAGTTTCAACCAACATCTCTTCCACCTCCTCCACCTCATCTAGAAGACGACCCCCCCCCCCCCCACAGTGATTTGTTTTTTATGTTAAAAACATTTGAATTCAAGATTTGTAGTAATATGAACTATTTATAGTTTCTGTCTTTTATATTGGTGCAAATATTGCATAATTTTTTTAAATACTTTGTTATTTATTATTATTATCATTATATTTTTAAATATTTTTTTATTTTACTAATAATAAAAATATTTTATGATTTTTTTATAGTTTTTTTCTAAATATTGATAATTTTTATAATTTTTTATGTTTTTATTATATTAATAATATTAATATTAATTTCTTATTAATCATAAATTTATTATATATATTTTTTTAATATTATATTTTTAAATGTCTGTTTATTTTACTAATAATAATATTTTTTATTTTTTTATTTTAATAATAATAATAAAAAATTTTCATTAATCTTAATTTATTAGTTTTTTTATTATGTTTAGTATTTGCGATGAGACCTTTTGCGATGGGATCATGTCACAAGAAATCTAAATATAATTATTTATTGTTAATATTTGCGACAGGATGGCGAGGCTGTCGCAAAATGTTTTTATATATATAATGTATATAATCGGAAGGATATTTTTGACAAGTAATTTTACCTTCGCAAATTTCATTTTTTACGATGGGCCTATCGGAAAAAAAATTATTTGAGACATCGTTTTCTACCACAGGCTATTTACGACGGGCCCCCGTCGCTAAAGCCTATTTGCGACGGGATCCCGTCGCAAATAGTCTGTCACAAATATCTATAATTATAGTAGTGTTTTTTACATTATGTGGCCACTGGGGTTGCCTTAAAAGTTTCAATGAGTTGGGATACCAAAGGTGGATGTTTCATTCAGGGATCATCATCTCTTAATAGTGGGGTAGTAGATGCTTCAAGATAGTGGGGATCCTACAATAACCCTCATGGTGAATATTTTTTCATATTTTAGGAGCTACCAATTGAAATGGATGTTGACCCAACTTATTGTTTTTATGCCAAAGTGGAATGAATTTGATTTTACCATGTTATGGTTAATCTATTTTGGAAACATTTTTAATTTAGAGATCTTAGTGGCTTGTTTTGGGATCATTTTGGAAAATTCATATGAACCATTATTGTGATCAGGATAATGGTTTCATTTTCATGGCATCTCTGCAGTTTTGATTTCTTGATGTGCACTCTTGAATGGTTAGCCTTCATCTTAAACTGTTTTAGTTACTTGTATTTCTTTGTACTTCTGGTGATAGAGTGGAATCATGAATAGAGAACATTTATCTTTTGGGATTATTATTCTTTTAAATCCCTCTTACTGTTTCCTTCCATCTGTGTTTTCTAATTCTCGTATTTGGAAACTATTCGAGTTGGTTATTGTTCCTTGGTATCCTCTTATTTTTACCTTGGTTGTCAGTGATTGATCATGATGTGATGGAAGATATCCTTTATGAGAGTGTAGTTCCCTATTTGTTAACTAGTTTTTTTTCTAATAACATTCTAGTTGGACATGGATAGACCATAGGGTTGTAATTGGGTAACTAAGGTGATGTGGATTCTTTATGGACCTAAAACCCAGAGGTTCTTGTGGATGATTTGATGATCTCCTCAGGGTGTGAGTTTTAGTGTTAAAAATCCAAGGTTATGATTGATTAATTTTATTTGAGTACAAATATTTTCCATCTTCTGCCTTTCTGGTAGACGTTTGATCATACATGGGTCTTTAGATAATTGTCTCTTCCATTATCATTGATGTTTTTTGTGTCTTTCCTTTGATGGTTTGGTTTATAATCTTATTATTTTCTCCTTATAGAGTGATTGAGTTCTATTACTTGGGCTCAAGGGATGAAGTTATTATTGATTCCTTTGAAATCGAGTATTATGGTGAATTTTTAAAAGGTGGGAGATCTATTTTAGTACCTTAATTGCTTCCAATTTTTTTATTCCTATTAGTGTTGGTGAGATTTTGTTTTAATATGTGTTGATCATGTAGTTGTTCTATATTTAATCTTCTTGGATGTGTCTTTTTTCTTTTTTGAGGACCATCCACCTTACAGGATGAGTTAGGGTGTTCTTTTTTAGCTTTATTTTTTTATTTCATATTAAAATATTTCTGGGGATATAAAGTCCTATGATGGAGAGATAATAACATTTTATAAAAAAAATTTAGGTGATTTTAACTGTTTATTTTTATTCCACTTTTAGTGGAAATTTTTTAGTATTTCTTTTGGAGACCATTGGTGACTTTTGAAGGTTTTTTAGGCCCATGAAAAAATGTCTCATGGTTAGTAAAAATCATGAAACCTTGTCTAAAAAACAATGAATCGTTTTTTTGAGAACCAAATTAGGGTGCATGATGGTCGCATAGTTTCTAAAACTATGCGGCCAAAACATTAAACATCTTCTAGTTTCCCAGTTGTGCGTATATAGTTAGTGCATGATTTTTCAAACCATGCATCCAAACTATATATCTCTTCCATTTTTCTTGTTTGGGGGCAACGATTAGGTTCACAGTGCTTACTAATTATGCGTACTACCACAAGAAACCATATAGTGATAATTTAATACCCCAAATTCTTAATTAAATTCCCGAAACCACCCTCATTAACTCCAAACTCCTTCAATCCAAACTAATTGAACCCTTTTGAATTTTTGGATCCCTCTAGAGGCATTTTGGAAATCCCAACCACTTCTCTTAGTGTATCAAAGTATTCATCAATTTTTTTTATCTTCTTTTAGTAATTTCTTCTCTTCTTGGTATTTGATCCATCCTCTTCTCTTGATCAATGCTACCTTGAGTATATATCATCCTTCATATTATTTGGATTAAAGATGGTTTATAAAGAATTTTGGATCTAGGATCCCTTCTCACTACTATTAAGGTCCCTCTTCCATGACCTAATGATCTCCATTAAAGGAAACACATCTTGGATTCATTGTGGTTGGATTCCAGATATTTCATGTAGTTATTACTATTCCATTACATCCTTTTTTAATTCATTGTTTCTTAAATTCATAGATATGTGGTTCTTACTTTTTAATACATATCCTATGTAAATTTATCATGAGTTGTCTTGAAAAATATATTTAATCCTATTTTCAATTAATTGAACATGGAAAGGATGGATTTTATCATGATCTTAATTCAACTCACAGTTTTATAAATTTATGTATTCCATATTTATTTTTATTTATTTTCAAATATATTTTTAGGTGTTTTTTGGAAAGTCAGGTCTTAGGTTGGGTTTTGATTTATAAAGTGGAATTTTCTAATTTGAATAAAACCGGTCGATATATGTAACATTTTCTATAGGGTTTTAAGGGAGTGAATTTTTTAAATGACATGGATCCCCCTTTGAATGATTTTCTCCATGTTCTTAAAATTTTCATTCTTTTCTTATTTAAAATGATTTATATATTCAAAGAGAAATATGGTGTAAATACATGTTTTATAATGACTTTGAACTTTTAAATAATGAGTATTCCTTTTTTATTCCTTAGGAATATTTTTAAATTAAAAATTTTATTAAAGGAGCAATTGGATTTTGATAATGATTCATGAAAGGAAGTGGGTACAATTTCTTATTTTTAAATTTTATTAGAAGAATGTTTTTGAATTGAAATTGTTGATTCTTGATGGCCCTATTGTCACTTTTTGATGATACTTTCTTGTTATAATCACTTGATATGAATTACTTAATTATTTTACTTCCCATTTATGGGTGTTGAAGAAGGGATAAATCACTTGAGGGAGGTTAGGGAAGAGAGTGAGATGTGACCTAAGAATAACTAAGATGGGGATTTCCTTTGGAATCCATGTGACTTGATTATTTCGATCAAATCTTTTTCCTAGTCATGGGAGCCTAGGTTGATAGATTATATAGCCTATATTTTTTCTTTTCTATTAGTCTCACACCCCAAATTTTAAATCCAAAGAGAACATGTTAGGTTTAGTCTATGGACATATGTCCCTGAAAGTGGGTTTGGGTGATCTTTGTTTTCATGAGACCCATGAGACTTGACTTACTCCTAGTAATTGATAGCCCATAAGGTGTCATTAAATTACTACAGGTCTAGAAACATTTAATAAATAATAAACCTCATAAAAACTAACCAAAAAATTGTGGTACATGTAAAGTATGAGTATAGAACCCATAAGGACAGTTTATATGCTATAAATTAATTAAAGGAATTAAAATAAATTGAATGATTAATTTAAGAAAGAGAAATAAAGTGTAGTAAAATATGGTTTTAAATTCAATATGTGAGTCATGCTAGGTTCAATTATTTTCAGTTTTGTGTGTTATGGATTTAATTGATTATGGTATCATTCAATATTTGGTGTCTGAATTAGGTTAGTAGTGATCCATGGACTACATAATCTATACTAATTTTTTGATTTCACTATTGGAAAGGTTATGTAATATGTTAAATAAAAAAATAGGTGACCCAAAACCCTATTTAAACCTAATCGACCAAATCTACTTAATGTTCATACAAAAACAAGGAAAATTATTTAATTATAAAAAATAATACTCCTCAATTCATATTACAATGGTCATAAAATTTAAAAATAAAGATAATTTAATTGATAAAAAGAGTTTCATCTATCTAAAACATGAAAATAAAATAGTAATAATCCCTAAGTAACACTTTCCCCTATAATCATGTCCCCTGGTGCAAGGAAAACTACTTTCTCATGATATTTATGAGGAGAATGGATACCCTAAAAAAGAAATCTGTTAATGAATTAAAGATAAGTGGATCTACATGGTGTCTCTTGTCAATGTATTCTCTCTTTACATACATATCTCTCATAGATCCTCACAAAGTGTAGCAGAAGGGATCAATATATAGGCCTCTGCATAAAACCATCATTCGCCAGTAGATAAAAAATATAGACTTTTTATGTGTTCATGATGTGTATTTGTTACACATCATGTAATATGCGGCAGTGGTGTCTTCCCCAAATCTTCTTTTATCCTGATAATTACACATCATGTGATGAGTTATCATCACGTAATGGAATCTCATAGTGTGAGTTCCCTTATTACCTATAATGGTTGGAAGCACTATAACTCCATATGAACTCACCTGATGTAATGATTAAATTATGTGAAATAATTATTTTTCTAGTTTTTGCAGCCTCGTCTTCCTATATGTAATATTGTATTCTAGACTAAATATTTTGGTGTCGCATCAAAACCTGAAGCATCACTGTGTGAAGTTTATTTTGGATCATTTATTCATCTCGTTTTATTCCTTTATCTAATATTCAAATCATCCTACCATAAAATAAAAAACAAGTTAACATGTCCCAATATCGGTCATAATACCAATTAAATTACATAAATTAATGTTTTAAAACACCATAAACTGTATGCTTGAAATATAGATATCTGTAATCAATCTTTATTTGTTTATTAACTTTACTATGGTGGACTCACTATCATATCTACTTCATATACATTACATCAATATACTTGATACACAATACATGAAAATATTCATTATCACAAAGTGGCACTATAGTTTCCCTGATTGATTTGTTATTATTCTTGAGTGATCTTTGTATCGATATAATAAACCTTAAATTTATTTTATTGACTCTTGAACAAATTTTGAATACCATTACATGTTCTTACTTTTTATTGATTTATCTTTAACTATCATGTGAAATGGTTTTTAATGATTTTTAAGAAAAGGTTTAGCCTCTACATGATGAAATGGCATGTTTCTAGTTTTGATTTCATAAATTATTTTCAAATGTTTAAAGTTTTTATTTTAAAACCAAAACTCACTCTAATCAGATATCAATAGATTTAGTTCCATATTAAAAAAATTAAATCCATATTCTCTCTTATTTTATTCCATTTAATAATATTTTTATTACCGTATGAAGTAAAAAATATATAATCCTAGGTGAAATCCTACTCATATTTGTAACTCAATCCCAGATTGAACCATTTAGGTTTTTCATATTTCATGTTCTTATAGTAGTTTT
This sequence comes from Viscum album, assembly GCA_963277665.1. Taxonomy (NCBI): domain Eukaryota; kingdom Viridiplantae; phylum Streptophyta; class Magnoliopsida; order Santalales; family Viscaceae; genus Viscum; species Viscum album. Next base: position 524,411,360 of record OY728160.1, read on the forward strand.
TAATGTTCTCATTGACATAATTTGTGGGTTTGTGCTTGGTTGGATGAGGGTATATGACCTGGGACATGGTGGGTGTTCATGGACTACTAGAATATGGGTCTTTTTTATTTTTTACTTTTACTTTTTTTATCATTACCTTATTCTTAAGGTGGATACATTGATTTATTTATCTGATGATGTTTGAGTATTGTACCTTGATGACTATTATATTTTATTATATGTGAAATTTTAACCAATGTTTTTTTTGGATTCTCATCCACTTGTAGTTATCCTATGGGGATCGATAATTCTCTTTGGGTTAGTGGATAACCAGTTTGGATTCTTGTTTAGAATGTATTTTGGATTTTTAGTTACAAATAACAAGACCATAACCCATCCAAATAAATAATGTGGATAGTTAAAAGATAAATAGTAGAATTTCCAAAGTAATTAATAAACTTCCATATCAAAATAATAATTATAAATATTTTCAATAGATCCTCGATTAATAAATGGAATATATTTATATGTAAATAGCCTTCGAGGTAATATTGTATACAGTCATGGTATATTCTTAAGTAAATAATTTCCCAAATAAATTAATGTATGGAATCTAGGTGAACACCCTCTAATCAATGGAATAGAAAATATGGTATTCACAAAGTAATGGCATCTAAAGAAAAGGTATTCTTACCCAAGGAGTATGGTCAAAAAAGACATGGCAGTGATGGATCATATCTCAAATAGAAAATAAAATTATGCAATCCATGCTGAGAAATAATATGGATGGTTGAAAAATAATATATCCTCAGTTTAACAAATGAAACATATAAGGATGTTTACATGGACGAAAAACATTCTTGAAAACACAATTCTTTGAATGGTGTCTCAAAATAAGGGATCAAGAATCGAATTATTTGATATTATGAGTTCAATATCCCAATATATATATATATTTATTAGATAATAAATCATGAAAAAAAATTCCCATGAGTTTAAATCCATTTGAATATAAAAAGGAAAATATAATTGAATAATTAAAAGAGATTTTAGAAAATATTTTTAGCATTGGTGTAAAATACAATCAACCATGTGACATTCAAAAGTAACTTTTTAAAAGGTAAAGTGGAAGAGTTTGAATAATTATTTTATTAAAAATAATCTCTAATAATGTATCCTTAAAATGAAATAATTTTTTTGATGTAAAATTTTGATCCAAATATAAATAATGTTATTATTAAAGAAAACTTATCAATGCATTGAAATTACCATTATTAAAACCCCACGCTTTTAAAAGAGAAATAAAAACTTATTTGTATTAAAAATTCATTTTTAAAAAGAGATTTATATAATAATATATCATAAAATATTTTTAAGGGAGAACCCAATAATTTAAATTCAAATATAAAGAATAATCATTATAACTCAAGGAAATGATATTTGAGTTATCAATATCCCTTACTGAAAGAATAATCAATGAAGCATGAAATATTTTAAAAGTCATTTATATGGTAAAAATGAATAAAATGAGAAAATAAAACATAATAAAATATAATGGAAAAATTTACCCAACTTATATGAAATAATCTTCAAGATAATGATCATAACTCAATGAATGAATATTAAGTTTCCAAAAACTCTAGTGCTTGGGGTAACACTTGAGTCAAAAGAAATTTAAAGAAAATAACATCATATGTCTTAGTATATAAAGATAATTACAAAAAAAAAGTGTATAAAATTAATGGGATCTAAAATAAACAGAACATTATGAAACTTAAACAGCTTGCATGACAAATAGCTTGTCTCAAATAATCATAATTGAGATAAAGAAAACCCTTAGCACTTATCCCGACTTACATGAACATACATTATTATCCTATATAAAAAACATATATATCTTAATAATTTAATTAATAACCATGATTAGGTTAATTTTCTTTTAAAATCTTCATATATATTCATTCTCTATATGAATTATAGTTATTTTCTTCTTTCACACATGATCTCACAATGGGCATTTATTATTTTGATAGTTTTTTGAACATTTTTAATTGCAGTGGTTATATTTATTATTTTTAAAATGTTTATATTTAAAAGTTAATTAATTTTATATTTAGGGACTATTTATACTAATTTATTCTATTTCAAATTACTTTTATGAGTGCTTTAATCATTATAATTGAAGATTAAATCAATAACAACAATTTTTTGGTGATTCTTGATGAACAAAAGATGTTTTCCTAATTAATGATATTAATAATGATTTTACCATTCCTAAACCAAAAAAATAACTATTTATTAACATATTTATATCATATTATACTAGTTATTGATTTTCCATAGTCATCTAATATATAATTTCATATCATTGTTAATATATGTGGTTTAACCAAACCAAACATGAACATACCACAATTAATGCATAATTTTATGGTGGTTTAGTTGTAATATCATTATAAAATTATTATAATGTTATTATTTAGTGTTTTTAGTAAAATATATTATAATTTTTAGTAATTATAATAATAATTAATTAATAATAAAATATTTTTTACTTTCAATAAAACGATTTTCTTTTCAGTATACTTGTTTAAAATGGTTAATTTTACAATAATAGCTTATTCCAAATATTAATTATATAGTGACTAATTTTATATTATATAATAAATATAATGAAATAAAAAATTTATTTATTCACTAAAATTATTTCTAAAACCATCATTGAATGGTGGTGGTGAAAAATGAAATATTCCATTCATAGAGATGGTAGTCAGTACATGCTCTTGAATAATGTTTTCCTTTTTTTGATTGAATGGGTGGTTAATAGATAATTTTTATACCATAAAATATAATAAAATTTTAGAATATTTTTTATTCTGATATAATTATATACATTTTGTTATAATGGGTTTGGAGGAGGTTGTATGGGAAGGATAAATAAAGAAATTAAATGGGAAAATAATACTTATATTGAGAATTTTGATCTTCTCTTGAAGTATCCTTTAGAAATAAAGGACTTGAGATGAATTATTGTGGATAGGGTTTTTATAACATGTATATGGGGTATAAAAGAAGTAAATTTGGTAGATTTTCATGGGAATTTTGAACTATATTTGCATCTTGAAGTGGTATGAATTGAGCTTCTTTTCTAGAAGGAAAAGAGGGGGAAATCTTTGGAAAAAAATATTAGGTGAGGAATAAGAATGGAATTTCCTGATAATTAGATAAGTTGGGTATATAAATATTAGTTAGAAATATTGGTATGAATTTAAAACCTAAAAACATATTATCGTAGGTATATGTGTCGAAATTATCTTGTTAAATTCGAGCCAAATTAGATTCCCAAGTAAACCCAAAATAATCTTGATAAAATTTTAACCACAATAATTATTTTATCCCTAAAAATATCATATGAAACTTATTACCAAATATAGATGTGATAAATTCAAATTTTGACTCGATTTAATCTAATTTAATTTCTATATATAATAAAAATATCGTTCCAACTTAAAACATATAAAATGTAGAAAAACAATTTTTATAAAAAAAATAATCATTAAGTATTATTAATATTATTTAACATTTCTTAAATGAAGATTAATTTATTGTTATACATGAATAAACTTAATATTATATAATTTATTTCAAAATATAAAAATTTTATTTAGAGTCATAATATTTAGAAAAAGTATCATTGCTTGAAAAATGATTGTTTTATCGTGGATACTAGTGTTTATCTTGGTAACATAATTTTATGCCTAAAAATGAAACTGACCTTTTTACATAATATTCGCATGTTTACCTAAAATTATAAAATAATTTTATCAATTAATATTTATAAAGGTTAAAAAATTTAATTTTAATATTGGCGAATAAAAATATATTTAGAAAAAGGGTTTCTTTAAGTTTAAAATTTATATATAGTATAAATTTTTCAATGACATTAAATTTCATGATATAAATTATTTTATTATAAAAAATATTTATGTGTCTTATAAATCAATCCAAAATTAAATATTACCATTAAAATGATTAATTAGAATAAAGGACCTAAAATAGTCTATAAATTAGAATAAATTGATACGTATATCCAGAAATGTTAAACATAGGTTTTCTATGGACAGAATGGTACTTTAAAATACATAGTTTTACTCCTAAAATAAATATTTAATGAATTAAAAGGAATTATAAACTTCTGGTGCTTGTTCGTATTTTTATAATCTCACAAATTTTATAATTTTGGTAAAAACTATAATTTTCATTATTCACTTAAAAATCAATTATTTCATAAAAAATAAAAATAATAAAATTAAATTGTTTTTTATATATTGAATAGAAAATTAAATTCATTTTACAAGATTAAAATTCTTCAATTTAAAAATTTATTTTTTAAATTAAAATACAACATATAAAGAAAAACTTATTTAATTTAAATATTCTTTTTTAAGGCATTAGGACTTATAAATACTGTTTGATATTGTTTTACCATTGATTAATATATTTTTTATTTAATAAAAGTTTTATTATTAATAAATTTTCCTAATAATATTCATCTAATTTGTTGTGTCTCATTTTAGTTTGGTGTTGCTTGTAAAACAAGCTATCAAACACATTGTTTTATTTAAAGATAATCATATATTAAATTCTTAGGGTGTTACAAGTTTGATGGATATAATTTTTTTTCTTGGTCACTCTATACTAGGGTCACTAATTTTATAATATTGTTCAAGGATTAGCGCACTACCACCCTTAAAACACTTATGTTTAATCTTCCAGTATACGCTTCTTTATAAGGATTTGTTTTGAGTCTATCGACATAATTGTCACTTCCATGTTATCCAGAATGTTTAATTAGACATGAATCATGACTTCTATAATATAATGGTCCAGTTAAATAATCAATATCTATAATAAATACATATAATAACCATGAAATTTCTATGTGTTATATTGATCACTTCATAAAATATTTCCCTAAAAATTACCTTTATGAAATTACTACACAGTATGACTTCATATAATTGCTTCATGGTTATAGAATTTAGGAAACCCATTAATAATCTCCTAGACATGAATGATTCTTACTTTCATGAATGGTACTTATCTGTGATAAAGACCATCTTCTTTATGGTAGTGAAAATTCAAGATGAATTGGAATTTGAATTGGTGAGAGTTTTGCTTTGATAATTTGGATTATATTTGGAATTTGAGGGTTAGAACATCATGAAAACAATTTATGAGGGATGAGGCCCCATAATTTTTATGAGTTTTCAAGGGAAATATAGAGAAATACAAGGTGTTAATTCTACTTAAATTTAGTAGTGGCTGATGGGGTGGGAAGATTCTATGCACTCAGCATGGGCTCACCAGCTAGATCATGAGATTTTTTGTAGGTTTTTCAATGGGATTTTTTTCTTTATATTTTTTAGAGATTTAGTTTTTTAGGACTATGGGTTTTAAAGGAAGACACTTCATCCAATCCACATCTCCCCCATTCCCTCTTTTAATTCCCTTTAAATAAGGGTGTTTTAGGAAGTGTTTCTTTAAAATATAAGGTAATTTCTTCCTTTTCCTCTCCATTATTGATTCCTCCTTCATAGACCTATGATTTTGGTTCATTAGGGCTACGTATTTGGTAATTATATCATTTAAGAATAGTGAAAATTTCTAAATATGATGGATATTCCATATGGTTTGGATAATGGATGTACCAAGACAATATCTTCATATTGGCACACATTGTTTTGTTTGAGGTGTGATTCTATTAAAATTTACATTGTAGTATTGATTAATCTAGATGAAATTGAAAACATAATGAGTCATTTGAATTCGTGATTTTTTCTCAAAATAGGAAATGGATGTGGTACATACCTTCTGTATGTGGTTTTCTACGATTCCAGTGAGCAGATTTCAACTTATATAATTTTAGGCACTATTAATATTTTGAAAATTTTGTTTTGTTAATTAAAAATTTTATTATTATTTTCTTGATGAAACTTGTGTTGATATAGGGTCTCCAGTGGTTGTAAAAAGGTTTGTTGGATGTGAATGAGGCTTGGAAAGCCTAAAAATATCTATTAGGATATTAAATTTTAAAAGTGAAATGAATTTATTAAGGTGGGTAGAACCTATGCATTTTTTTGGAATTATGCATTTACTCATGCTCCATTTGATGTATGTGGTCACACGAACAAGTTGGATTGACCAATTTAAAATTTAATGAGTTGTTTAATTTAAATATATTCCATATGAACTAGAAAATTTGACAATTTTCATGGTGGACCCTTAGGCACTGGATTGATTTCCTTGACCACCGATGGTCAAGGCATGAATGATACAATTATGTCCTATAACATTTAGACCATTAATGATGTTAATTAAATTAATAAAATTGTAATATCACTAGGTATATGTTCTCTAAGGAAACTCTAGGTATTTTTCATGTTAGATTAAACTTTTTGGCCTAAGTATCAACCATGTGAAACCTCAACATGTCCTAGAGTCATGGTCTATTTGAGATAAATGAGAGGAAAGTGTTCCTTCCCCACTGATATGTAATGAATTTTGTGGGTAGACATCAATAAGAATAATGGATAAGTTGGATGTTAAAACCAACCTAGATTCAATTAGAATATTGATGGTATACAGGCCATCTCCTTATGTGATACTGATGTAGGCTAGAATAAGAGGCTAGTGAGGCTAAGAGATGATATTGAGGATGGAAGTAGTTTTCATGCCCTTTGAGTGACAGGTGTTAACATGAGATATGACATTCAATCAAGGAACCATTGTGAGGTTTCTATAAAAATATGTGACTTAGGGGACCCCAATGGTTCCATGAGGATATGCTGACCCCAATTAGAGGGTTTGTATGGGTTCTGGGTAGTGATAATTTCAGGTGTCGCCCTAGAACCTAAATTGATGATGTGATCCTATTATAGTTGTGATAGGAATGATTCATGCACTAGAGAGGCTAACACCATTTATGTGTTTTGGGTTTATGTGGATGAGAAACCTATATTATTTTAGGAGATGTGATCACAAGGAGATAGTGAATCTCCGATACCAATATGATGTAATCCTACGAAGTGAGTTTTCTCCCAATGACTATCTGATTTTATCTCAAGGAGTGAGTGTTCTCCTAGTAATATGTGATGTGATAATGGAGAGATAGTGTTCTCTTGATGGATATCTGGTTATTTTTTTCCTAATAGGGTGTATTTAAATCCATAGGATCCATATGTGGGTATCATAATAAAATACAATTTGGCACTACATGAATTTGGTATGGTCGATCTTGTGTGTCATGTTATTACCTTTACATCCATGGTGGTAAATTATTTATACTTTTTTAGTTTATTTTTTTATTTATTTATTCATATGAACATATAATTTCTTTAAATAGTTGTATACAGGATCGTGTTGGTTGTTCCCTACTGAGTATGTACTCACACCCTGCATGGGTGGCCATGACACTTGGGTATCCGAGAAACTCTTTATTGTTCACAATCTCAGGTTGGGTAGAGGAATGGGATTTGATAATTTAATTGGATAGGATCGATAGAGTATGGGAACTAGAATGAAGAATTTTTTAGATATGCATTATACCCTCTGGTTTTTTTCTTTTATATATATTTGTGTGTGTGGGAGAGAGATAGTACCACTGGTTGATAAGTTGTTTTATGCTTGTATGTGTCATTTCGTTCCAATATATAATGACTCATTAATTGGTTATTGTAAGATTAATTTATTATTGTTGGATTTTTAGGTATTTTCATTGTTCATTCTATTATAATATGGTTGTATAGTCTCCCTGTGGTTAACCATAAAGCACCACTACTAGTAAGTATCCCCGATTTTATAGGGAGGTGCGCCTATGGTTTAGTCTCTATCAATCTGGTTATTATTCATAGTGATCTAGGTCAAGACATATCATTTGAAATTGCTTTTTCTTCATGGTCACACCCTTCATGAAATTCATTCACAGCCATCATTTTATTAAAATTATTCACACTCTTATCTTCACAATGTAATTCATGATACTTCCATTTCTCAATTCTTCTTTATACTTTTCCCCATACTCAAAAAGCCTTTCATAAATGAAAAGTATGATTCCAATTTTCTATAAATGAAAAAACATTCTCCATGACCCTATTTAGTTTCTTATTGGTTTAAAATGTGTTTATTAGTTGTATATTTGTGGGAAAAGTTCTACAAAAACTCTATAAGCATAATATTATTCTTAATCCATACGAAAATCAACACATTACATAATTTTTCCTTTTTTAGTTCACAAACAGCTATTATATTACATTTGATAATGATATAGAATTTTTGAAGTGAATACTATGTTTATTTCATGAAAAACATTCTAATAAATATATTTTAGATTTCTTTAAATCGTTTCATAAACAAGATGCTTCATAATTCTCCTATGTGAAATCCTTCTTTTACACCAAATTTTCGCAAAATTTATCTAATGACTCTAAATGTAACATCTCGAAAAAATAAAAATATTACATTTTCATATTTATTAATATTTTTGAATTAAATATTAATTTTAAAAAGGATTTTATATTCAAGGTCATACTTGACACACAACAATGGGTTTCTCTGAAGTCTTATGTTGCACACAATGTTGAATCATAATGAAAAATAATAATATATTATTATTTTAAATGGTAGTTAACGCCAAACTGTATTATTAGAGGGAATGAATAGAACTAACTAATATATAATTATACATGTTTTTTAATTTTTTTTACATTTATCTAATAAAAGTTATAGGCTTAAAATGTGAATGAATCCAATTTTAAGCACAAACACTTTAATATTCTCTATAAGGTCGATTTGCAATATTTTAATGAAAAAACCTCCTTAAATATATTTTTTGTCACTTTTATATGTTCTATTCAACCAAATAAAATTATTCTTTAGAATTGGGACATCAAAATTTACTTTGGGTAAATTTTTGGTATTCTTCTGATAATGTTCATTTTTTAATGAATAGTGAAAAATACTCTATTTTAATTCAAAACTACCTTTTAATCTAATATATAAATATGGTTAGAATACCTTTTTAATTGGTTTTAATGTGAAATTATATTATATTTGTATTATTTAATCCAATGGTGGTCATTGAAATTAATTTCAGTTTGAAATTTGACATAAATAAGCTTCAATCTTTTGATAGATATTATTTCTTAAAAACACGTCTTTTATTATGACTATGGGAATTAATTTTGAATTAATTTCCATCACTTCATGATTTAAATTTTAAAGAATGAATTCCATATTTTTAATCATTATTTCCAAATTATGTAATTAGGTAACTTTAATTTTTAGACATTATGAATATTTACTTAAATAAATATTTTATTTATCATGGTTAAAATGTAAATCCGGTAAATAAGGGTTTACAAATATTACTATAATAATATAAAATTACCCTAACAGGTTTACTAATCCTATTGGATGATACACATTCGACCATGATCATCCTTGGGTCAATTTTGGGACCCAATGGGGCTACTTGGGAGTGATAATGACACTTTATCTTAATTAACTTAAAGTAAAGGCAAAAATGACATAAACAAATATCATTTTGTAAATTAATTTTTACATGGGGTTATATAAGTAATATTTTCGAAAATAAATATTCATTGGAAATATAAGAATATTTCCTATATCAAGGTAGTTTTTTAGAATTTTTAGACATAAAATAAATTAAATTATTTATGACACAATAATGATGTAGTATTTACCTCATTAATAAATTATTTAAATAAATAAGATTATAAATATTAAAACATTATCCAAAACCAATCCCATTATTATTGATGATTTTATTTTGATCATTAGTCATCTTATCTTAGACTTTAATTATATTTTTACCTTTATAAACTGAATATCATTATATAATAAAATAATATTTCCACACTTTCTTAAAGATCCCCTCCTCCCCCTTATAAAAAGCCTTCAATTATAACTCATTTTTTCACACCTCTCAATACTATTTTCACATCCAATACCTATACCAATAATATCTCAATATCCCTCTCTTCCACCTAGAATCATTACCTTATGTAGATGTCACTTCAAGATGTCATTTGGTTCAAACCAATGGGAGTTACCCGAATTAAAGGTAATGGTTTCTCTTAAATTCTTTTCTTTTAATTTACTTCTCCAACCCCTAAACTCTATTTATTACATTATTTTATAACAAAACCAGTATCCTCAATATATTAGGATGTTTTTATGAGAATTATTATAACTACACTAACCCAAACCTCCATCTAATGGGTGAAGAAAATATTGTTTCTGTGGATGAAAAACTAATGCCTCACGAAACGATGATTGTTCAAATATCTCCTACCACCTCTCATGGTGGCCATTATGATGGAACTGTATTTATATATGATATATTTTTTATCCTTTTATGTATGAGCTAACAAGAGAGTTTCAACTTCAGTATCCACCTATTTTTACTATAGAAGGGGTCACATGCATCCATGTTCTGGATTGAGTTAGTCCACATGATCTTCAAGAATCTAGAGACACTTGCAGAAAGGAGGGTGAATCTTATTGTGTATTTGCTTCATGGGCCTTCCAAGAATTGGTGGGATTTTATGGACGCACTATCATGGAAGAAATTATTGATGAAGTTATTGATTTATTTCTCGCCCAAGAGCTTGAGGGATGACAATTTCCTGATTTCATACATCTAACAAAGGATAGTTTGTTAGTGCAGGACTATGATGGACGTTTTTCCAACCTACAACGCTTTGTACCATCTTTAAATACTGATGAGATCTCTAGGGAAAGTCATTTAGATTAAAATATTCCTTATGAGATCAGGATATAGGTAACCTTTTTCTATTTAATCAGCTTTGAATATGTGATAAATCAGACACTCATTGCAGAAGGGAATCTAAGAGAGGCCCCGAGAAGCATTGAGGGTATTTTAGCAGGGTGATCTGGGGTTATTCTTCGAGTGGTAAAAATCATTGTTATGAATGTTTCATTCAAATAAATAGTGATTATAGTATCTTGGGTAGTGGATAACCATCTCAAGAACATGTTTTGTTCCAGTTCAATTATTGTGGAAAGTTTTCGCAAAAGCCCCTGCAATGTCCTTACCCAATAGTCGGGTGTCATATCTATGGTAAATTGTGTCATTTTAGAGGTTTTTTGTAAAATATCCATATTATACTAGTGGTAGTGGATCATGATGGTCATTTCAGTCAAGAAGGGGATCAACTACCCCTCAGGAGGCTGGTAGCTGGAGTTCCATAATCCCTTCAACCCGAGGCAGGGGTATGGTACCATAGTGCATGAGAAACAGTACTACGAAATGGATATAGCATAGGGTAGTCATATTGGATCCTTGGGTATAGGGATATGTTAGTTTTATGTTGTTCAGACTAATATAGCTAACGTGGATGTCAGATCATCTACTATGAGAGATAAAATTCATATTTCATCTACCTTAGCTTGTGTTTTCTTTAATATAGGAGCATTGCATTCTTTTCTATCTTATTTTTTTAAAAGTGGTTTGGTCATGGATAAGGAAATTATATGTGGTGTTTTAATAATTAACAATCAATTTAGAGAGTAGTCAAAGAATGTAAAACATTTCAAGGTGTGTTATTTCAAGATTGATAGTTACCACTTCTTTTGGAAACTATTCATGATGAAAATGGTAGGATTAAACTTGATTCATGGTATGGATTGGTTATTTATATACTGTGATTATATAAACTATTATAAGAGGAAAGTTACTTTCATATCTATAGAATGAATCATCTATTCTCACTCGAGTGAGGAGGATCTTTATATTGGTCTTGCAGGACCAATTCAGTGCAGATTTCATTGTCTCATGGCTCAAATTGAGGAACATTATCTTGATAACGGTGTAATATAGTAGGATTGTTTTCCTCTAGTGGTAGATTATTTTCAGGATTTATTTTCTGATGAGTTCTATGGCATACTTCCCGATGGAGAGATCAAGTTCACAGTCAAATTGGGGTCGAGAGACTATCCAGTTTCTATCTGTCCCCATTGAATAACACCAATGGAGTTTCGAGAGTTTAAATACTAGTTGGATGGTCTAGAATCTAAAGGATTCATGTGGCTATGTAAATCTCCTTGGGTTTCTCCAATTCATTTTTCCAAAAAAAATTAATGGTTCTTTGTGCTAATGTGTGGATTATCGTATGTTGAAATAGATAATGGGAAGGAAATGGTAACCTCTTCCGGAATTGATGATATTTTAAATTAAATGAGAGGTGCTAAGATATTTTACAATATTTAATTAAGAATGGGATATCATCAGTTAAGGGTGATATTATTGGGCATAACTCAAACTACTTTTAAGAGAAGGTATGGATTGTATGAATTTTTAATACTGTCATTTTGGTTGACTAATGAACCTACTGTATTTGTGGCCTTAATTAATAGGATATTTAATAATTTTTTGATCATTTTGGGGTGGTTTTCATCGATGATATCTCAGTGTACTCCAACTTAGAAGATGATCATGCCAAACATCTTGACATCGTCAAAGTATATTGATAGAGTGTCAAATTTATGTCAAGCAATCCAAATTTATTTCATCAATTAATGAAGTGCACTTATTAGGCCTTGTCATCTTGGAGGTAGGAGAGTCAGTGGACCAAAAGAAAGTCATAGTCGTGGCATCTTGTTTAAAACCAACAACATCATTGAAATTCAGAGATTTCTGGGTTTAGTAGGTTATTATCGGTGTTTTATCAAAGATTTATCATGTTTGGCATCACCAATATCTGGGTTGACCAAGAAAGTGGTGAAGTTTGTTTGGTCTGTTTCTTATAAGAGAAATTTTCAAGAGATGAAAGACAAGCTAACCTCAGCACCTATCCTCACTTTACCTTTGTCGGGTAAAGCATATATCATGTTCTTTGATTCCTCATAAGTTAAACTTTGAGTAGTTATGATGTAGGAGGATCGAGTGGTTGTCTATGTCTCTAGGAAGCTGAGACCACATGATAATAATTAAACTACTTATGATTTTGAGTTAGAAGTATTGGTAAATTTCCTAGGATATTGGAGGCAATATCTCATGGGTGATAGGTTTGTGGTATTCATGGATCATAAGATCATCAAGTACATATTTTCGCAGGGGGACCTGAACCTTCGACATAGGAGGTGGGTCAACAATTTGAAATCATTAAACATTGAATTAGATTATACACTATGCAATGGAAATTTCAGTGCTGACTCTTTGACCTGAAAAACACAAACAAATGGAATATGGGAGTCTTTTGATGAGTGGAATATAATGGCCCTATTTATAGTGGATATGAGGAGGGATTTTCATGCTTATAAATGGGAGGTTCATCCTTGTTTAACAAAGATTTATCGTGATATCTATAGATAATGTTGTTTGTCAAGAATACAGAATGAGGTTGAAAGATTCATGGAAAGATACTTCAATTTTCAGAAGGTGAAAGTCATACATCAGAGGCCAGCTAAGATTTTGTAGAATTTTCCCATTCTTGAGTGGAAAATGGGATGATATAAAAATGGATATTTTTTGTAGGACTACCCAGTATAACCCATAAGAGTGATGTGGTATGACATTGTTGTGGATTGACTGACTAAGGTATCCCACTTCTTACCTTTTAGGGAAACCTTCATAGATGATTATATAGGTAATAATTATGAGTGAGAGTTGGGTTGGTTGACATTTTTCTAAGGAGTATCATTCTAGATAGAGATCCCCATTTCACATCATGTTTCTAGAAGGGTCTTTAGAAATTCCTAGAATCACAAGTTATTTTAAGGATAGCATATCATCCACATACTGATGTCCATTATGAGTGAAGTATTTAGGTTCAAGAGGATATGTTTTGAGCCTATGTTTTTTATTTTGGTGTTTCATGGGGAAACATATGGAAATCATGGATTTTTCATATAATAATAGCTTCCTAGAAATGATCCAAATGAAAACTTTTGAGGCATGGTATAGAAATTCATTCCATTTTCCTTTTTGTTGGATGGAGGTTGGTGAGTTGACACTTGATGGGCCTAGTCTCATGCTCGATACATTTGAACAATTTCAATTGATCAGTAAATGGTCAGTGATTGTGTAGAGAAGGCATGAATCATATAATGACCTTTTAATATGACCTCTAGAATTCAAGTTTGGTCAATAATTTTTCTTTCGGTTATCGCTTAGATTTGGGAAATATCACATTAGGAAATAGGGAAATCTAACACCCATGTTTTTTGGGAAATTTGAAATAATAGCAAGGGTTAGTATAGTGTCATACCATTTATCCCTTCCATAGTGCTAAAATTTCATACATGATGTGTTCCATATATTACCGCTATAAATATATCATCGACACCCTTCCCATGAGATCGAAATAGTAGATGTCAATCATTGTTTTGATGTGTCCTTTCAGGATCATCTAATATGGGTTGTGGATCAAAGAGAGAAATATCTTTAGGGTAGTACTATACCTTTGGTTTATGTGCAGTTGTTCCATTAGCGAGTTTGGTAGGAGACCTGGGTGAGAGAGTCAAGTTTGAGAACACAGTTTCCAGAATTGTTCACTGAGACCTCACAGTGATGCTTGGAGCAGCTTTGGGATGAGTTGTTATAAGGTGGGGAGGTTGTGAGTTCCCATATTATTTCATGCACGTCTCTCTCTAATTTTTTCGTTAATATTTTCTTTCAATTGTTCTTTCAACGAGAATGTCTATAATTTTTAATAAACATGGTCTTGGTTTGCATGAATTCATGAGAAACACCTGAGAGTATACATAAAGAGATCTATTTTGGAGGAAATGAGTTAAATTTTGGGAATGTATACTTGTTTGGGTAAATGAAGTCCCAGTATAAATGACATAAGTGTTTCATGGGTTCTTACTGACTGGAGAATCTTTAATAGATGCTTGGATGGTTTAAAAGTAAAATAAAATAGAAAATCAATTGCAGAACATTTACATTCCAGGTAAAGGGATTACATGTCATGTAATTTTTCAGGGGTTTTGATAAAATGAATTCAAGGTGATGGGTTTTTTAGAATATTACATTAAAAACATTTACTTGATTTGTAATCACACGGCCTGCCATGTAAATGCCTGGCCTTCTATTTTAGTGGTTTCTCTGACACCCAACATTGATTTTTACCATGATCAATGATTATCCTTGGATCAATACGAGGATGAATTCAAGTCTCCACGGAATATAATTAAAGTTTTAGATAAATAAGGAAGAGGCTTTAAACCTTTTGAGAGGATCTTGCACACCATTTTTATAATTAATTTAATCAAATTCATAAAGAAAATAATACCTGGATCTTCGGTATTTTCATTATTGATGATGTTTGTTGTTCATAATTTCCATTTTGTATTATCTTGTTGTGCTTGCAAGGATCCAAACTAGAATCCATCTAGAAGTGATCCACACGTGATTTGATGGCCTCATATCGACACCGCTCGTTCTCCGGGTGCTAACATAGCGAAGAGAGTGTCTTGTGTCAGTTGTTCTTGATTGGTTTTTCATTGTCTGTGAAGAATGTATCTCTTTCTTGGGAGGGTCGAGAAGAGGTTTCGAGAGAGAAATTTTTTATCTTAACATATCTCAATTCACTACGTGAGCGGTTAGATACTTGGCCCAATAGACGTATGTGTCTATTTATTGACATGGGGCTTCAGTTACAATATTTAATTGCATTAAAGTAATTAAATACATTCATAACATTTGAGAAAACCCATGCTATTAATAATAATATCGAATCATTATTTATGGTGTGCCAACTTGTGAAAAATGGAAAAATAAATAAAATTCTTCTTCACAAAATAATAGTAGTGTTATTTTAATATGTGCCAACTAGTTAAATAATTATTTATTGTCTGGAAAATAATTATTTCCTACCGGAATGTCCTTTGTCCTCTTTTACTCCACATCCATTTATTGAACACTCTAATAAATAAATAAATAAATTATTCTCTTAAATAAATATTTTATTTAAAAACTAGTAAATAAATATTTATCAATTGTTCAATAAAGTAAATAAATTTATATTACCTAAAATCTAGTGAATAAATATTGATTTAATTTATGAATTCATTTTGACTTGAATAAAATTATTCCATTATCTTGAGAATAATATTTATTATTTAAATAAAAATAGAATTTAACTGAGACCACTAGAAACACTTAGTGTGTGAACCTATAGGATTCTTTCTTGTTGGCATTAGGCGGCCATGCCTAAAATCCAAGAGTACTATCTAGAAAAGGGTCAAGGAACCCTATAGAAAGAACATAAAGTCACCACAACGATATCCACATATGAATTCTCCATGTATAATGTAATCACTTTGTCACAATATCTTATCAAGCAGGTTTCATGATAGTGTCATCAACTTTTATGCTTGATACATCGTTGTTTTACTACCTGAAATAAACTCATTATTACTCCATGGACATGGAATTTCATGTGAAGGTTCTATTTAAATCAAAGTTCCACGTTAAAAACTTCCATAAATAGAAGGGGAAAATTTTTCCTTGACATATCCATTTATAACATGCCCCTCATGATGCACCAAACATATCCAACTTTCCACCAACTATTTTCACGATGGTTTTCATCAGTAAATCAAAGTGTGTGAGTTGTGGCATGAATTAATGATCATCTTAAAGTCTAAGGATCATTACACATGCTCACAGCTAGAAATATCTGATAATACCAAAACATGCAGAATTCATACTTGTGGGTTTTTTCTCATAATCTCCTGTCATAGAGATTACCAAGTGAGAACTCCATGAGAAGAAGTATCATCTTATTACGAGTACTCACACCTGACAGTCTTCATGCTATGTGTCCCATCATATTTTTTCATCCAACCATATAACTAAATTTAAGAATATTATTATAGCATTTCAAGGTTCTCATCATAGTGTGGAACTGCTGCAACCTTATCAATGCAACAAATACACTAGGACATTATTACATCATGGTTATGCAAAACAATAAACAATATATTATAAGATGTTTCATATTTAAATACATTAAATATCCTTGTAATCAATGTACAGATAGTTGGTTATAGGATACCAACTCTTAAAAACTCCCACTTGGACTAAATAAAACTTCCTATGAATTTCTGTCCGCTAGACATCACATGGTGATCAGGTTTTTGCTGAGTCAAGTATTTAGTCAAGGGGTCCCCCACGATGTCTTATATTGAAATAATACTCACTGAAACTTCACCTCTATGAGAAAAAACCCACAAAATATGATACTTTTGAATTATGTTCTTCGTCCGTTGATGTGACCTTGACACTTTTGTGAGATCCACTGTTGCAGTATTATCACTGTATAGTGTGAAGAGATCTTTATATATAGGTGTCACATCCATCTCTTAAATGATGCTTCACATCCAAACTACTTCTTCATCTGCCTCAAAAGTTGCAATATACTTGGCCTCTACTACAGAATATGTGACCACACACTTCTTTGAGCTCTTCCAACATATTGCACTATCATTCAACGAGAATATGTATCCCGTTTGTGACTTCATGTCATCTTGATCAATCTGGAAACTGGCATCTGCAAATCTTCAGATGACTAGTTCCTCATCTCCTCTATAAACCCGGAACATATCCTTAGTATGCCTGAGATACTTTAAGTATATATATATTTACAAATTTTTTATTTATAATTATAATTATAAATCATTTATCAACGCCTAAGTAATAAGAACTAATTAAATAAATCTTTATTAGTGCTTTTTTTAGAACTGATAAATATTAGCTTTTTCTGCGCAGATAAATATGGATTTATCAGTGTTTTTTAGCACTGATAAAGATCTAACTTTATCAGCATTAAATAAGAACTGATAAATATGTATTTTATCAGTGATTAAATAATAAGTGCTGATAAAAGGGCTCTTTATCAATGATTTTTTAAAAGAACTAATAAAAGTGTCTTGATCTAATAAAAAAATTAAGTTATTGAGAACCCTTCTAGGGAGCTTCTCGTTCATTCTCTCCTTTCATCAACCCTGATTTTCTCCCACCTTTCTCTCAATCCCTTCACCCTAAGGTCCTAGATATGTTCAATAGTGTTTTGAATCTTTTAATATTGACCTTGGAGTATAATTCAACATCAGATCTTCTTAATCTTGCCTTGATTGTGTGGTTTAAGTAGCACCACCCTTTGGTGCATACCTTCTATATGTTAATATTTTTTCATGTGGGTTACAAGATCAAGAAATAGTATGTATGATTGACAAAAGAATCATCATGATTTGGTTTTCTTTAAAGGAATATCTGGTCAAGGCTTGGTCCAGTGCCCCCCCAGCTACAACGGCTTTTGATTCTATCTCTTCAGGTGGTCATATGACATCCGTATGAAGTGCAGCATTCCAACTGCAGCGATTTCAGTTAGTTTCCCCAATATCCCTTTACCTTACCAAAATCCAGTGATTATATGCATGCTATGGAATCTCGTTGGAAAATATTTATGTTCTGATAGTAGAACCCGAATATTTTCTCACCCTATTAGGATTGTCTTGAAGGTCATCCAATGATGGTCACCTAGGTCATCTTGATATTTTCCTACCGCACTCATTGCATAGGTGACATCTGGCCTAGTACAAATCATGAAATACATGACTGATCTAATTGCTAATGTGTTTGGAGTCCTTGACATTATCTTTCGTTCCTCAAGTGTCTGAGGACACATTTTCTGGGATAGATGAATGTTATGTGATGTTTGAAACAATACCCTTTTGGATTGTTCCATACTGAATCTCTTCAGTATCTTATCAATGTATGTAATTTAACATAGTCTCTATAATCTCCTGGATCTATCATGAATGATCTTGATCCCAAGAATATATGCTACATCTCCAAAGTCCTTCATATAGAAGCATTGATTCGACCATTCCTTAACGGACTGTAAGACTGGTATCTCATTTCCAATATATAATATGTCATCAATATATACTATTAGAAAAATAACTGAACTCCCACTAAATAATTTTTGGGAAAAAGGCTCACGTTCATTGTTAATAAAACCAAATTCTATTATGGCTTCATCAAAACAAATGTTCCATGACCTGGATGTTTTCTTTAATTCATAAATGGATTTCAGCAACTTCATACCTTATTGGCATCCGTTGGAGTCACAAACACATTAGGTTGGGTCATGTAGAAATCTTCTTGAAGTTTCCCATTAAAGAAGGTTGTTTTGACATCCATTTTCCAAATCTCATAGTCATGGTAAGCTATAATGGAAAGTGGAATTATAATGGATTTCAGAACTGGAACGGTTGAAAAGGTTTCATAATAGTCAATTCCTTAACATTGTTTAATCCCTTTTGCAACTAGTAGTGCCTTATAGGTACTGAATTTTCCTTCTACGTCTAGTTTCTTCTTTAATAACCATTTGCAACTAACATGATTTACATCAACTGGAGGATCTACCAAAATCAAGACATGGTTTTGGTACATGGAATTCATTTCAGAATTCATGGCTTCTTGCCACTTGGCCACACCTTTTCCACTTACTGGTTCCTTTTAGGTTAGAGGATCATTATTATCAACCAATAATGTGTCACCATCTTCAGTAACTAAAAAAACATTTATATTCCTGTTCTCAAACCTCTCTTGTACTCCTACATAGTACTTTTGTCTATGGAATAGATTCTTCTTCCACGGGGCTTTGTGGAATTTGTTCATGTAACAACTCTTGTGTACCTTAAGCCTCAACTTCATTGAAGTCTATCTCACTCCCACAATTTATTTTGGATATATTCTCCCTCTAATAGAATATGACATATCATTCCACTATAAACCTTTTGTATGAGCGGTTTTATAGGTAATATCCTCTTGTTTCCTTGGGCTATCCTATAAAGGTGTGCTTTGTGCCTTAGGGTTAGAGTTAGTTACATAAATATTCCTTAACAAATGCTTTACTACCCCACACATATAAACTTGATAACATGTCTTTTCTTCCACTCCAGAACTCATATGGAATACCATTTATCAATTTAGTTGGTACTTGTTTTCGTATGAGTACTGCTATTTGTAACGCATATACCCAAAAGGATAATGGAAGACTCACACAACTCATCATTGATATCACCATGTCCAACATGGTGCAGTTCCTCCTTTCACTCGCACCATTCCACTGGGGCATGTACGGAGGAGTGAGTTGGGATGGGATCCCAAATTCCCAAAATTAATCAATGAAGTCCTTATTAGGATATTCTTTACCTCAATCTGAGCATATTTTCTTAATCTTCTTACCAAGCTAGTTCTCAACATCATTATGGTGTTTTTTTAACTTATCAAAATAATTCGACTTATACATCATTAAATAGATATATCCATATATACCAAAATCATTAGTAAAAATTATGAAGTACGATTACCCTCCCCTTACTTCTATTAGAAATGGTCCACACACATTGGTATGAACCAATTCAAGAAGTTCTTTAGCCCTTTCACCTTTCCCACTAAATGGGGCTTGGGTTCTTTTGCCTTGTAAACATGAATGACATATGTCAAGTGGTTTTAGTTTGAAACAATCTAAATATCCAACATGATGTAACTTTGTCAAGAGTTTCTCATTTACGTGACCTATCCGTTGATTCCAAATTTGGGTGTGGTATGAGTCATGTGAAGTATCTTTGTTATCGATTTCTATTACTTGGTTTATGTAATCCAACATGAAAATACTATTGTATAAATGTTCCCTACCAAAAAAATGATATCTTTGTAAAAGTAAAAGCATTCATTTCCAATGAAAATAAATCAATCTGTATCAAATTTGGACACAGAAATAATTTTTTAGTAATAGATGGAGCATAATAACAACCCTTTAATACCAATATCATCATAGTTGGCCACGTGAGGTGGTAGTCCCCAACAGCTAATACAGTAAGCCTGGCTCTATTGGCTACTCATAGATTTACCTTCCCCTGGTCAATCTTCCTAAATCTACTTGGTTCATGTTTTTGGATACATTTTTCAGCACCACAAGCTGTATCTAATACCCAATTTTTAGAAAGAGATAGATTGCATTTGATAAAAAATTCACGTAAATATTACCCTTTCCTCTTAGGCTAGGTTCAGTTCTTCTTCAATTAGTCCTTCTTACCACATGTGAAACAAACACCCTCGTGTTCCTTTTCCTCTCCTTTGATATTATTTTTCTTGTAAGGTTGTGAAGAAGCTTTGGGCTTAAAGCTCTTCACTTTCCTTTCCTCTTATTCACCATAAGGACAAAATACTTTTGTTGCTTCATATCATTGTCCACTTAGTGAATGATAATAAGAAGATCAAATAGAGACTAATCAATGTTGTTCATATTGCAATTGACAACATAGTTATAGAAGCTCTAAGTGAGTGATTCAAGAATGAGATCATTTCCTAGTTCCTTAGGGATTTTAAACCATAGAACCTCCAGGAACTCAATGAAGCCAATGAGCTTGACTACATGAGGTCTAGTTGGGGAACCATCTCTAATCATACTATGAAAGAGTGCCTTAGATATCTCAAAACCATACTATCTTGATCTCTCCTAGTAAATACCACAGAGGTGACCGAGCATTCTACAAGAATCTATGTTTTCATAAGACTTCATGAGATCACTAGACATTGATGATAGCATTGAACATTGAATGTCAATCACGTTGTTCATATGTTTCTCATAGACCAGGAAATCCTCATCACTTGCCTATTTGGAAGTTAGATTATGTATTGCTGACTCCTCCATGTAAGGCTTCCGTATATAGATTAGGATACCCCAAAGGCATATAAACCATTCATGGAAGTTACTGTCGGTGAGGATGTTGTCTTTATCCATAATTGATCATAGGGATTGTGTCCTTGATGAGCATGTCATTTTTATTCTATAATTAAAAGTGTAGATCATTAGTACTTTCTTGGATATATATTATGCGAAATAATAAATTTTATTAAGTCACCAAATATTTTATCAAGTCCTAATGGCCCTCACCATTGAACTCAGAATGTCTAGTTTCCAGGAAATTCTAGAGGAAAAGATCCATATTCCCCTTGTCATAACCCCAACTTGGGTTGGTCAAGCTATTAGAAGGAATTTAGGAAGGAATGTATTTTGCAACTACGGGCTTCCAACTCCATGATCTGTTGTGTGGACTCCCCAATTCTGAAATCATTACTTTGGTAATTCCTCAAATCTTGCTTCCAATATTACACCAAGTCTAGAAAGGGATACTCCTCTTGATGTAATATGGTCAAGTCAACTGAAAACCTTTTATAAGGAATTTCTGTATAAAGTAAGTGTCCCAAAAAGGGTTGTTTGAACACATATTTTTATTGAGTTTTTTTCTTAATCAAGTAATAGAAGGCTTGGTCTGACTTAATATTATATTTTAGGGATTTTTACATCATATTTTTGAATTTGTTATTATCATGATCACATGCTTGTTAATATTAAGTAGAAATTACTTAAGTGATTAACCTTGTCTTGATAATATTTACACATAATTCTGGTTTATTTTAGTTCCATCTTGAATTCTTGTATAATTTATTAATTATGTGATCATGAAAACAAATCCATAATGATAAACAATGAAACTGAAAGAAATAAAATAAATTAAATGGAATGATCATGAGATTTACTAATGGTTAGGTTATCTAGTGGTTGATAAAATAACCCTAACCTATGGGAGAGACATCTTTAACATTTTTGGTTCATGTTTATAGCTTTCCACTTTTCCACCTCTGTATCTATTGGGATTGGTTTCTTCTTGTCTCCAACTTGAACTGCCTCCACTAGCTTTGGAGTTTCATCCATTACATATGCCGTTTTTAACTCACTTTCATTTGAGGGTAAAAATGGTTTTTACATAAAAGAAACTTTGGGAACGTAGGCCCTACATATTAATGGGTAGATGGATCATAGGCCAACAAATTTAATTTAAATAAATAAATTCATGGAAACCATACACACACAAAGGTCTTATTATACCTCATGATCATCCATACAAGAAAATATATTTATGCTTAAATAAAAATATCATTCAATTATTTAATTGTAATTGTTTGAGATAAATCACGCTCAAATAAATTAATTACCATATTTAATTAATCAATCCTTTTATCTAACCCTTTTCCGAATTTCCTTGATATTATCATCCATCATAATTTTAACCAAATAAATTCATTTAAAATTATCTGTGTACGTAACTTGTACGATGGATGCAACCTAGTGAATTCTTATTCATAACTACCAAATGTGTAGAAATGAAAATTACGCAGATGTTAAATTAAACACATATATCTAAAAAAACATATCATGTGTTGTGCCTTAGCTTTACACCTGCACGATTGTACATGTCTCAGGGGTTTGTATAATATAATAATCAATTTTAATAAATCTATGTAATTTGGATGAGTACACAGCGTGTAGTTCCAACTACACGACGTGTACTTTTTTTCACCGTCCTTCCAAAGTACATGCTTGGGGAAACTGCATGTGAGTGAACTTCAGAAATATTCAGAGTACACAGCATGTCCAGTGGGTCACATGTCGTGTAGTTCCTCATTACACAGTCTCCATCTAGACAAGCCATGTGCGGGGTACACGGTCCAACCCTAACCCGAAAGGGAGTACTCATCATTTCTAGTGGGACACATGGCGTGTAATAGGGAAACTGTGTGCCACATGTTCCTGGTCAACACACAGAGTCATTAAGACTTAGAAAAACTCAAATGATATGGCTTGGATTGGCATACTAGACCCAGTGCATTGATCCTTGGATTCACAGTGTGTACTACCAAATACACTTCGTGGGTTCTGGTGTTGTACGGCCAATAACCTTTGTCACCTCTGGATGAAATCCTTAATTTTATTTTAATCAAAATTAAAAGAAAAGATCACTTCTATAAGGTGAATGAGAAACAAAAGGGGTGGAACTAATCTTGAGATTCATATTTATAGAATGATAAACTTGAATTGTAAAAACTAAATTATTAAATTTGTAATTCATAAATGAAATATTTAAATAAATATAAACTATGATGTAACCGCTCAAATACTACTGGATTGTTCTAGGCGCAGTGGAAGTGTGGTTTTTTCTGGAACGCAACTTCGATTTTTACCATGATCAATGATTATTTTGGGATCAATATAACAATGAATCCCAGTCTCCACAAAAAATAATAAAATATTTAGATAAAAATGAAGAGTCCCAAAACCTTCAGAGAGGATCTTTCTCGTCATGTTTATAATTAATTTAATTAATTTCATAAAGAAAATAATACCAAGTTCTTTGGTATTTTATTCATTGATGATGTTTATCATCTATAATGACCCTTCCAGATTATCTTATTGCACCTGCAAGGATCCTAACTAGAATCCCTCTAGCGGTGATCCATACATGCTATGATGCCCTCCAATCAACACTGCTCGTTCTTCAGGTGCTAGTCTGGTGAAGAGAGTTTCTTATGTCGGTCGTTCATGGTTTCTTTTTATTCATCCTTTAAGAACATATCTCATTCTTGAGCGGAGTAGGAAGAGGATTCGAGAGAGAAATTATTTAGCTCAACAATTCCCAATTTCCCAGGTGTGCAGTTCGGTACATGGCATAATAGACATATGTGACTATTTATTGACATGGAGCTTTAGTTAAGTATTTAATTTCATAAAAGCAATTAAGTACATATATTACCTCTGCGAAAAACCCATGCTATTGATAATAATACCATGTCATTATTTATGGTGTGCTAACTTTCACAAAATGGAATTATAAATAAAATTCTACGTCACAAAATAATAGCATTGTAATTTTATTTTCTAACAACTAGTTAAATAATTATTTATCATCTTGCAAATAATTAATTCACTATCGGACCAGCCTTGGGCCTCTCTAACTTCACTTCCATTTATTTAACACTGGAATAAATAAATAATTAATTTATTCTCTTAAATAAATATTTTATTTAAAAACTAGTAAATAAATATTTATCAAATGTTCAATAAAATAAATATATATATTTTACCCATAATCTAAGGAATAAATGTTTATTTAATTTATGCAATAATTTTAAATTCAATAAAATTATTCCATTGTCATGAGAATAATATTTATTAATTAAATTCCAATTTGATTTAACTGATACCTCCATAAACACTTAGTATGGGACTCTATAGGATTATTTATCATTGGCATAAAGAGGGCTTGTCAAAAGTCAAAGTGCACTATCTAGAAATGGGGCAAGGAACCGAAGAGACAGAATGTGAAGTTATAACAACGACATCCACATTTGATCTCTCAATTTGTAATATAACCCCTTTGTCACAATATCTCATCAAGTAGGTTTCATGATAGTGTCATCAACTTTTATACTTGATACAACGTTCTTTGACTACCTGAAATAAACTCGTTGTTACACCATGGACATGGAATTTCCCCCGAAGGTTTTATTTTAATCAAAGGTCTGATATATCAACTTCCAAAAATGGAATGGGAAAATACTTCTGGAACTTTTCCATTAATAACATGCCACTCGTGAAGCACCCAACGTACCCTACTTCCCACCAACTATCTGGTTGATGGTTTTTTTCATTAAATCGAAGTGTGTGAGTTATGACACATATTAATGATAATATTAATGTCTATTTATCATTAAACATGCTCGCAAATAGAAATATATGATAACACAAAAACATGCAGAATTCGTACTGGTGGGGATGTTCTCATAATCTCCTAGCTTGTAGATTACCAAGTGCAAACATCATAAGAGGAAGTCTCATCAGATTATGAGTACTCACACCTAATGGTATACATTTTATGTGTCCCATACTAGTATGTCATCTAAGCGTAGAACTATATTTAAGAATATTGTTATAGCATTTCAGGATTCTCATCATAGCGGGGAACTGTCATGACCTTATCAATGCAACAAAAACTCTATGACATTATTACATCATAGTCAACCAAAATAATGAAAAATATGTAATAAGATGTTTAATATTTTAATAAATTAAATATCCATGTAATCAAAGTAAAACCAGTTTGTTCTAGGACACCAACTCTTACAAACTCTCACTTGGACTAGAGCCAAATACCTACGACTTTCAGTCTGCTGGTCCTCACATGGTGATCATGTTTCTACTGAGTCAAGGATTTAGTCAAGGGGTCTGCCACATTGTCATTTGTGGAAATACTAATCACTGAAAATTCACCTCTATGAGAAAAATCCCTCAAGAGATGATAATTTTGATGTATGTTCTTTGTCCGCTGATGTGGTCTTGGATCTTTTGCAAGATCCACCACAGCCGAATTATCACAGAACAATGTGATGGGATCTTTACTGCAAGGTATCTCATCCAGCTCCTCGATAAATCTTGACATCCAAACTGCTTATTTAGTTGCCTCAGAAGCTGTGATATACTCGAAATCTTCTGTAGAATCTATGATCACACTCTTCTTTTCACTCTTCCATCTTACTACACATCTATTCGAAGTGAAGATGTATCTCGTTTGCGACTTCATGTCATCTTGATTAGTCTGGAAATTAGTATATGCATATCCTTTGATTAATAGTTCTTCATATCTTCCATAAACTAGAAACATATCCTTAGTACACCTTAGAAACTTAAGAATAGTCTTGATTTCCATCCAATGATGGTCACCTGGTTCATCTTGATATCTTCATACCTCACTCAATGCATAGGCAACATCTAGCCTAGTACAAATCATGGAAAACATGAATGACCCAATCACTTATGCGTATGGATTCCTTTCCATTATATTTATTTCCTCTGGTGTTTGAGGACACATTTTCTTGGAAAGATGAATTAAATTTGATCCTAGCAATAATCCCCTGTTGGATTGTTCCATACTAAATCTCTTTAGTATCTTATCAATGTATGTACTTTGACTTAGGCCCAACAATCTCTTGGATCTATCATGATGGATCTTGATCCCAAGAATATATGGAACCTCTCCCAAGTCCTTCGTGGAGAAGCATTGATTCAACAATGCCTTAGAAGACTGTAAGACTAGTATCTTGTTTCCAACAAGTATTTTGTCTTCAACATATACTATTAAAAAAGGATTTCACTCACACTAAATCATTTGTAGACACAAGGCACGTATTTATTCTTGATAAAACCAAATTATATTATGGATTATCAAAATGAATTTTCTATGATTTGGATGCTTTCATTATTTCATAAATGGATTTTAGAAACTTCCATACCTTATTGGCATCATTTGGAGTCAGAAACCCATCAGGTTATGTCATGTATACATCTTCCTGAAGGTTCCCATTAAGGAAGGCTATTTTGACATCAATTTTCCAAATCTCATATTCATGGTAAGACGCAATGGGAAGTATAATTTTGAAGGATTTCATCATTTCAACTGGTGAAAATATATCATCATAGTCAATTCCTTGAAGTTGTTTAAACCATTTTGCAACCTGTCATCCCTTATTGGTTCTGACTTGTCTTTCCATGTCCAGTTTCTAATTCAATACCCATTTGCAACCAACAGGATTTATATCAATAGGAGGATCTACCAAAATCCAGATTTGGTTTTATTACATGGGATCCATTTCATAATTCATGGCTTCTTTCCACTTGGTAATGTCTTTTCCACTTACTGTTTCCTTGTAGGTTAGATGGTTATATTATCAACTAATAATGAGTCAACCTCCTCGGTAACTAGAAAACCATGATGTTAGGGTTCTCTAACCTATATTGTACTCCTACGTAGTACTTGTGTCTCTGTAACAGATTCTTCTAACACATGGCTTTTTGGAATCTATTCTTATACCAACTCTTATGTACCTTGATGCTCAACTTCATCGAATTTTATCTTGCTCCCACTATCACTTTTTGAGGTGAGATCCCTGTCAAGGAATATGGCATGTCATTCCACTATAACCATTTTTCTAGGGATTTTTATAGGTAATATCCTCTTATTTCCTAGGGGTATCCTATAAAGGTACACTCTGTGCCTGAGGGTGCATGTTTGTTACCAGAAGAGGCCTTAACAAACTCTTCGCTACCCCCACACATGTAAATTCAATAACATAGATTTTCTTCCACAATATAACTTCTATGGAATACCATTTATTGATTTAGTTGGTACTTGGTTCATTATGTATACCGCTATTTGTAACGCATATCCCCAAAAGGATAATGGAAGACTTGCATGAATCATCATTGATCTCACCATGTCTAACAGGGTGTGGTTCCTCCTTTCCCTCAAACCATTCCACCGAGGCATGTATGGAGGAGTGAGTTGGGATAGGATCCCAAACTACCATAAGTACTCAATGAAGTCGTGATTAAGATATTCTCCACCTCGGTCTAAGCATAGTTTCTTAATCTTCTTACCAAGATAGTTCTCAAATTCATTCTTCTTTTCTATTAACTTATCAAAAGAATCCAACTTATACCTCATTGAGTATATATATCCATATATAAAAAAATCATAAGTAAAAGTTATGAAGTATGAGTACCCTCCCTTTTCGTCAACTGGAAATGGTCCACACACATCTTTGTGAACCAATTCAAGAAGTTATTTATCCCTTTCACCTTTCTCACTAAATATGAATTTTTTCATTTTGACTTGTAAACATGCATGACACATGACAAGTGTTTTTAGTTCGAAAGAATCTAAATATCCATCTTGATGTAACTTTTTTAAGTGTTCCTCATTTACATGAGTTATCTGGTGATTCCAAAGTTGGGTGTGGTATGATTCATGTGATGTATCTTTGTTATCGATTCCCATTAGTTGGTTTGAGTAATACAACATGTAAAGACCATTGTTTAAATGTGCCCTACCAAAAAAATGTTCTCTTTGCAAAATAAGAAACATTTATTTAAAAAATTGAAAAAAAATACATATGTATTTAATATTGATATAGAAATAATGTTTTTAGTAATAGACAGCACCTAATAACAACCCTTTAACACCAAGATCATCCTAGTTGGTGACGTGAGGTGGTAGTCCCTGATAGCTATATCAGCAAGTCTGGATCTAATGGATACTCGTAGATCTACCTCCCCTCGGTCAATCTTCCTGGATCTACTTGGTTCCTATATTTGGATACATAAGTGAGCACCACAAGATGTATCTAATAACAAATTTATAGAAACAGATAAATTTCATTCGATAAAAAATGAACTTGAATCTTCCTCTTGCTTCTTAGGCTGAGTAAAGTTCTTCTTCCATTGGACCTTAATTCCACAAGAAAAATAAATAGCCTCTTGATCGTTTGACTCCCCTTTGATCTTCCTTTTCATGGAAGGCTATGAAGAATCTTTGTCCTTAAATATCTTCACCTTCTCTTTCCACTTATTCACCATAAGGATAGAAGGCTTTTCACACTTCATATCTTTGACCACTTAGTGAATGAGGTTAAGAAGATCTGATAGGGACTTCTCAATGTTGTTCATATTAAAATTGAAAAAAATGTTAGAGAATTTCTACGGGAGTGATGTGAGAATGAGATTGGTATCAATTTCTTCATGGAGTTTAAACTCTAGAACCTCCAGGTGGTCAATCTAGACAATGAGCTTGACTACCTGAGGCATATCTGGGTAAACTTCTCCAAGATTACTCTGAAAGAGTTTCATAGAGATCTCAAACCTTTCATATCTTGCTCTCTCCTAGTAAAGACCATCGAGTTTCTCAGTCATGCTAAAAGAATTCATGTTTTCATGAGACTTAATGAGCTCAATAGACATTGATGACAGCATCAACCATTTAACTTCGACTATGTCATTTATATATTTCTCATATACCAAGAAATCCTCATCACTCGCCTCTTTGGTAGGAAAATCATGTAATATTGAATCCAGCACAAAAGACTTTCTTCCATGGAATAATATAACCTGAATGCTTCTATACCATTCATGGAAGTTACTTCCATTGAAGATGTTATCTTTATACAGAATTGATCTTAGGGATAGGGTAGTTTGTGAGATTGTCATTTTTTTCTCTACAATTAAAAGAGCAGATCATTAGAACTTTCTTCGTTAAATTTTATGAGAAAAAAAAATTATTAAGTCCCCAACTATTTTATCAAGTCCCAATGGACCCCACCATTGAACTTGAAATGTCCTGTTTCCATAACATTATAGTGGAAATGATCCATATTTCTCTTTGAATAACTCCAAAAAGGATTGTTCAAGCTATTAGAAGGTAGTTAGGTAGGCAATTCTTTTCCAACTACGGGCTTGCTACTCCTTGATTGGTTCAGTGGACTCCCAAATCATGAAATCATGACTTTTGGATTTCCTCAACTCTTACCTCCAATATTACACATAGTCTGGCAAGGGCTACTTCTCTTGATGTAATATGGTTAAGTCAAACTGAAACTATTCATAAGGGCTTCCTTTATAAAATTATGGGTCCCAAAAACGGTTGGTCGAACACATAGTTTTATTGAGTTTTTTCCTTAATCAAGTAACGAAAGGCCTGATCTGGCTTAATATTTTATTTGAGGTATTTTTATTTCTTATTCAGGAATTTCTTATTATCATTATCACATGATTTTTAATATTAAGTGGAACTTAGTTAAGTTATTAACCATGTCTTTATAATATTAACACTTAATTATGGTTTATTTTAGTTTCATCTTGCATGATTTTTTAATTCATTAATTATGTGATCATGAAAACACATCCATAATGATAGATGATGAAATAGACAGAAATAAAATAAAGTAAAGGGAATGATCCTGATATTTTCTGATGGTTAGTATATCAAGCAGTTGATAAACTAACCCTGACCTAGGGGAGAAACATCTTGAACCTTTTGGGTTCATGTTTATAGCTTTCCACCTTTCCATCGATGTATCTTCTTGGATTGGTTTCATCTTGGATCCAGCTTGAACTTCCTCCACTATCTTGTGATTTAAATCCATTACATATTCCTTTTTTAACTCACATAAAGGTGAGGGGTAAAAGGGAGTTTTACATAAAAGAAACTTTTGGCATGTAGGACCAACATATTAATGAGGAGAAGGCTCACATGCCAACACATTTAATTTAAATATATTAATTAAAAGAAACAATCCATATATAAAATTATTGGTCTAGCTCATTATCATCCATACATGCAACAATATTTATGCATAAATAAATCAAGCCTTCAATTCTTTAATCGTTCTTGTTTAAGATAAATCACGCTCGAATCAATTAAGTATCATCCTTAATTAGTCAATAATTTTATCTTAAACCCTCTTCTAAATTTCCTTGAGATTCACATCCATCATAATTTTAAACAAATAAATTCATTTATAATTAAGTTTATACGTAACTTATACCTTTGAGGTAACCCCATAATTTTCTATTCGTAACTACCCAATGAGAATAAATGAACATTATGAAGATGTTAAATTAAACACATACATATAAAACATGTATCACATGTTGGGACTCAGTTTTAATCCTGCACAATGGTACTAGTCTCAGGGGTTTGTATAAAATAATAATAAATTTTAATAAATCTAGGAAATTTGGATGAGTACAAAGCATTTAGTTCCAACTACAAGGTGTGTACTATTTTTCACTTTCCATCCAGAGTACACGACTGGGGAAACAGCATGCGAGTGTATATCAGAAATCTTCGGAGTACATGGTGTGTCTACTGGGTCACATGCTATGTAGTTCCTCATTACATGGTCTGCAGCTAGGAAAGTTGTGAACATGGTACACGATCTAACCCAAACCTGGAAGAAACTACTCGTCGTGTATAGTGGTCCACACTGTGTGTAATCAGGAAACTGAGTGCCACCTATTCCTAGTCAACACATGGATTCATTAAGACCTAAACAAACTCCAATGACATGTCTTGGTTTAGCATACCAGACTCGGTGCATTTAACCTTGGATACATGGTGTGTACTATTGAATACATGTCATGTGTTTGGGTGTTGTATGGCCATAAACCATTGGCACCTCCGGATGAGATCCTCTATTTTATTTTCATCAAAATTAATAGAAAATATCATTTCTGTAAGGTAAATGAGAAATGAATGAGGAGGAATAGATCTCAAGATTCATATTTTTAGAACAATTAACCTCAATTGAAACAATTAAATTATTAAATGTGTAAATCATCAAAAAATATTTAAATAATCATAAATTATGATATGACTACCCTAAAACCACTTGAACATTCCAGGCGCAGCGAAAGCATGGTTGGTCTGACACCCAACTTTGTTTCTTACCATGATCAATGATTATTCTAGGATCAATACGATGATGAATTCCATTCTCCATGGAATAGAATCAAAGATTTAGATAAATAAGGAAGAGTCTCAAACCCTTTAGAGAGGATCTTTAACATCATGTTTATAAGTAATTTAATTAATTTAATAATGAAAATAATTCTTAGATCTTTGGTATTTTCTTCATTGATGATGATGATCTTCTATAATGATCCTTCCTCATTATCTTTTTTCACTTTCAAGGATCCAAACTAGAATCCCTCTAGCGGTGATCCACACGTGCTCTCATGGCCTCTGATCGACACCACTCATTCTATGGGTGCTAGCGCGACAAAGCGAGTGTCTTGTATCGGTCATTCTTGATCGCTCGTTCTTTGACCTTTAAGAATGCCTCTCATTCCTGATAGGGGTGGGATGAGGATTTTAGAGAGAAATTGTTTAGCTAAACAATTCTCAATTCCCTGAGTGTGCGGTTCGGTACTTGGAAAAATAGAAGTATATTTCTATTTATTAACATGGGGATTCAGTTACAATATTTAATTTCCTAATAGAAATTAAATACATTTACAACCTTATTGAAAACTCATTCTATTAATAATAATACCGATTCATTATTTTTGGTGCGCTAACTTTCACAAAATGTAATTATAAATAAAATTTCACATGACAAAATAATAGCAGTGTTATTTTAATTTGTGCCAATGAGTTAAATAATTATTTATCATCTAGGAAATAATTATTTCTCTACCGAATCTTCCTTGGTCCTTTCAAACTACACTTTCATTTATTGATAAACCTAATAAATATATAAATAATTTATTCTCTTAAATAAATATTTTATTTAAAAACTAGTAAATAAAAATTTATCAAATGTTCAATAAAATAATTAAATATATTTTACCCACAATCCAGTGAATAAAAAAAATATTTAATTTATGCAATCAATTTTTCTTGAAAAAAATTATTTTATTATTTTGAGAATAATATTTATTAAGTAAATTCAATTAGAATTTAACCTAGAACACCAAAAATACATAGTGTGTGAGCCTCTAGGATTCTTTCTCATTAGCATTAGGCGGTCTTGCATAAAGTCCAAGAGTACTGTCTTGCAATGGGTCAAGGAACACAAGATAAAGAACATAAAGTCAAAACAATGAAATCCACATACTAATGCTAACTGTTTAATATAATCTCTTTTTCACAATATCTCATCATGTAGGTTTCATGATAGTGACATCAACTTTTATGTTTGATACATCGTTATTTGAGTACCTGAAATAAACTCATCATTACTCCATGTCCATGGAATTTTTTTGTGATGGCCATTTTTAAATCAAATGGATGAGATATCCACTTCCACAAATGGAATGGTAAAATCATTCCTCGACTTATCCATTAATAACATGTCACTTGTGACGCACCCAACATACCCTTCTTCCTGCCAACTATCTATGTGACGATTTTCGTTAGTGAATCAAAGTGCGTGAGTTGTGACACGTATTGATGATTGTATTAAAGTTTAAGGATTATTAAACATGATCATAGATAAAATTATTTGATGAAACCAAAACATGTGTAATTCCTACTGGTGGGTTTGTTCTCATAATCTCTTGTCTTAGAGATTACCAAGTGCGAACTTCATGAGAAGAAGTCTCGTCTACTTACGAGTACTCGAACCTGGAGGTCTTCATGATATGTGTCTCATCATAGTATGTCTTCAAACCATAGAAATATATTTAAGAATACTGTTATAGCATTTCAAGGTTCTCATCATAGCGTGGAACTTACAAGACCTTATTAATTCAACAAATACTCTAAGACATTATTACATCATAGTCATGCAGAAAAATGAACAATGTGTAATAAGATATTTAATATTTGAATACATTAAATGTCCTTATAACAAAAGTACAGCTAGTTGGTTTTAGGACACCAACTCTTACAAATCATTTTTATCTAGGAACCTCTTTGATATTATCAGCACCTTCTTCCTCATGTTCGATAGCCATTAGAAGCATTTTTGGATCATCAGTTAATGGTATGGGGTCAAAATATTAACTTTATATTTTGATAATTTCTATGTTTATGCAGCTTTGTGATTTCACCATCATTTTGTGTGTCTGAATTGATTAGATGAATTAATGGAATTATTCCTTGAATTCTTTTGGTTTCAAAAGGATTTTTAATTGTCTTATGGATACCCATGGCGTGAGAAAACCATTATTATAATTGAATTTTCTAATGGATAAAAGTATGTTTTGCATTTCATGTGACCTAGGGATATTTCATGTTATAAAATCCCAAAATTCTGGCTTATTGTTTATCAATATAATTTTTAATCAATTGTGAATTAAATATCAAGTGTCATATGAAAGGAGAATGGTTATTCTAAAAATTAACCATTAATAATTTTGATTTGATATCATGATATCCATGATGTGTGACTGGGATTGTGTTCAATGTTATAATGATTATATATCAGGCTCATCCATAAAACATTCGCACTTATATGTTGTAATGTTGATATTGAGTAGCCTCATCCCAGTCCCATGATTTAATGTTTATAGATAGTTTTCTATGCCTAGTCCCGTGTTGTAATGCTTATAGAACTTCATCCTGGAGGGTATAATGCTTATAGGGATTTAACCATGATTTTTTGGACTATACCATGGTCATGTGGTTATGGTTGGCATGGTCATAAGACATGCTCATAGATATCCTGACATAATGCTAAACCAAGTAATTTTACCTTGGTTATATGGATGTGGTTTACATGGTTGTAAGACATGATCAAAGATATTATACCGTGGAAATGAAGTTGGTTATTATTTTTTTCATTAATTATTAAATTAATTAATACACCTAGTTATCTCTTTATTGCATACACATCTTATATGACTGGATTTTTTTGGACATGTTGGTGTTGAGCTACTGATTTATACTCATAGCATATTTAGGTTGTCATTTGTTACTTGATAAAATTATGTGAATGTAGGTTTTGATAAAGGAAAAGGACCTTTTTATTGATTGATTTCTTGTGGATGGGATGGAGTTTGGAGATGAGACTGATGTGGGGTTCGGGACTAGGGAATATGAGTCTGGTAGTATTTTTCTTTTATTATTCTATCATGACATTTAGTTACATTCTAGAATGTCATTATATTATTCCTTTATTATTTACTAGATTATTCATTTTCCTTTTATTTTTTTCTTCCACTATGTATTAACTTTGATTATTTTCGTTCTATTGTGATTTTTTCAACTTGTAAGACACTTTGTACCAGGGGGTATAGCCTCCCCACTATACATTTCACGTCCCTACTACTAGTTGGTAGCCTCTGGTGTATGTAGAGGCATGTTTGAGGTCTCATAACCAACCATTTTGAGCCACATAAGAGGGTTCTAGATTGGGAGATGTTACAAATGGTATGGAATTAAGATGCATAATGTAGAAGGTAAACCAAGATAAGACAAAAATGAAACCAAATAAAAACTAAAATGAAACTATAAACCTATCATGATATCTATTTTACCATATTTTCACCGTATACCTATAAAAAACTCACTCTAAGATAAATACCAAAATTGTATTATAACCTCCAAAAAAACATGGGACTACCAACACCGAGTGGAATAAGTAAGGTATGATAATAAAATATCTTAGCAGTCATTCACCAAAGAGTCCATGAATTCTATTTTCTAAAAAATCATAAATAATAGTTTAAAATAAATATATATATAAGATGCATTTTTTCATTAAGAAAATTAATTTATATCCTTTAAAACAAACACAAATTTAAATTCCAAACATGTTTTAAATGAACCATAAAAACCACTTTTATATCCATCACTTTTGAAATACACCTTTTGAAAAAATCTTTTTAAATAAACATCAACCAACACTAAAGGAACCAAGTAATTAAATAAGATAGAATATGAAACAACATAATATAAAAGTTGAACTAGTGGTATAATTCAAATAAAGAACATAAACTAGGTAAGTTGTGATGTATCCAAATACAAGGAGCAGGAAAACATAAGAAATATATAAACATGGGAAATTACTAAACATATCATGAGGTGACCCCAGATGTAATTTATTTGGAAACATTTGTTATCCTATTGATGAGGTTATATACCAATAACAAATTTTCCTCCCTTAACTATCCTAACCGATAGCACTCCCTCGATGGCCTATTAACATCTATCCCCATGGGGTATCTAGTCTGTCTAATCCAAACTATGTAGTAACCTTATCTCGAACCTCAGTAAGATTCATTAGATCCTATGTTGATAATAAAATTTCTAGGTGAGGTAAATAAAATATACATAGTATCTCAATCACTGGTCATCGTAATCCAACCCAAATCCGCAGCCACCTCCCAACACCAACCATGTGAATCCCCTATTAAAATGGAAAAGCTTCCAAGAGGGTGCACATAATACATGAAAATCATTCCAAAATTCCAACCAGACCCTTAAATTTAAAACTAAAAACATTATTTCAAAAAACACCTTTAAAACATTCATAGCATTAGGTTATTAGAAAAATACATTTTTATTGATGTGGCCAATAGGCCTGCAATGAAGCAACCCGTATCAGCAAGATTGGCCACCCAGAATGGGCTGCCACATGGTGAGATATAAAAAGAACCAAAAGTATCATGATATTGAAGAAACATTAATGTGCTACGCAGAAGTAAGGAATACATATCAATAAGACATACAATTAAAGAAAAAGAGGCCAATCAAGAAAGATAAAGTAGACCAAACTAAACAAGTCTCACTATAAAAAATTCTAATTAGTGATGTTATTTTTTTCATTAGAGATGCTTATAATCTTCGCAAACTCATTTACCGGCATTTCTGAAAAACAATTCTAAATGAGGTGTCACTCATTTAGTGACGTTTCAGTTTCGCAACAATTCATTTAACGACATTGATAATAAATTTCAGTAAATAAATGTCACTAAATTAGTGACATTTATTGGCATCTATATTTAGAGACACATCATTTACCAATGTTTTTTATGATCATTTGTAAATGAAACTTCATTTATCATTGCTTCGAAAAAACATTGGTAATTTTTTTTATTTGTAAATTGTGATGTCGGTATTTTTTTAAATTTGTAATTTTTATTTTACCCACATTTATTTAGAAATTTATAATTTTTTTAAAAAATTAAAATATATATATATATATATATATATTGTTTTTTAATTTATATTTTTAATATTTATGTAATTCGTTCACACTACCCTCACCTGGTACACTCTAGCACCCCCCCCCATCATCTCATCCAATATAGTACTCCCCCCCCCCACACACACACACACCACCACCACCTTGTCTAGTATAACACCCCCCTCACACACACACCCCCTTCCTATATATTCCCCCATGGACGCCCCTTGCCCTCTCTGGTATAGTATCCTAACACCCCCTCTAGTACCATCCATCCACCCCCCCCCACCTCGTGCCTCACCTCAAACAAACACCTTCCCAAGGGCCCTCACATCCCCACCCCACCTAGTACACCCCACACCCCCGTCACATACCCCACCTAACACCAAGGCTTATACCCAAGTGCCTCGTACACCTTCCTTAAATCACCCAACCTCCACATCCCTAATAAAACACCTACATTAGAGTTTGATATATGGACCTTCAGTATCATAACAAATAAACTGACCAACTCACATATTAGAATTTTAATTACATAATCGTATTATGTTACATATATATATCAGTATTTAAAAAATTAAGATTTTATATATATACATTTTCATATACATATATTAATATATGTTTATATTATATTTATATATATATAATATATGTTTATATTTAATGTTTATATATATTTTATGTTTTATCTTTACATTTTATATTTTATATTTAAATATATGTTTATATTAAATATAAACATAATACGATTAAATATATATGTTTTATTAAATATATAAACATATATTTTATATTAAATATATATTTTATATTTAATGTTTATATATATATTTAATATAAACATATATGTTTATATATGTTTATAAACATTATATATGTTTATATATTTTTTATATTAAATATATGTTTATATATGTTTATATTAAATATATTTTATATTAGAGTTGATATATGTTTATATATGTTTATATATGTTTATATATATGTTTATATATATGTTTATATTATAAACATATATGTATGTATGTATGTATGTATGTATGTATGTATGTATGTATGTATGTATGTATGTATGTATGTATGTATGTATGTATGTATGTATGTATGTATGTATGTATGTATGTATGTATGTATGTATGTATGTATGTATGTATGTATGTATGTATGTATGTATGTATGTATGTATGTATGTATGTATGTATGTATGTATGTATGTATGTATGTATGTATGTATGTATGTATTTAATATATATTTATATCTTTATATGTGTGTGTGTTTGTAAATGTGTGTGCATAAATGTATACACATATATATACATATAATTTTCCACGTTTTAAAACATTGGTAAAAATAGTTACATTTTCTTAAAAATGTGTCTAAATTTTATATATTTAATTGTATTGTGATATATATATATATATATACATTTCACTATTTAAATTTTAATATTATATATTTATTTATTTATTTGTGTGTGTTTGTGTTTTATTTTGAATTTATATTTTATGTTTATATATGATTATATTATAGGTATATGTTTATATTATATGTGTGTGTGTGTGTGTGTGTTTATATTATATTATGTGCATGTGTGTGTTTATACTTTATATTTTTGATATATATGTTTATTTTATGTTTATATTATATATATATATATATGTTTATAATTTATTATATATATATGTTTGTATTATATATATATATAAATATTATATATGTATGTGTATGTATACAAATATATATGTGTATGTATACAAATATATAATTAGTATTATATATATATATATAATTAGATACATTTTAAAACACTGGTAAAATGTCTCTAAAATAGCCACTTTTTCTTAAAAACGTAACTAAATTTAAAATATATGATTGTTTTTGTATAAAAATATATGTATATATATTTAT
This sequence comes from Viscum album, assembly GCA_963277665.1. NCBI lineage: Eukaryota > Viridiplantae > Streptophyta > Magnoliopsida > Santalales > Viscaceae > Viscum > Viscum album. The sequence continues at coordinate 524,450,683 of OY728160.1, forward strand.
ATATGTGTGTGTGTGTGTTTTAAGATATATATATCTATGTGTGTGTGTGTGTGTGTTTATATATGTGTGAATGTGTTTATATATATTAATATATATATATATATGTTTATATTATATTTTATTATATTTTATATATTTATTTATTTCTTATATTATATATATATATATGTTTTATATTTATTTATATATATATATATATATATATCTACACACACATATATGAATAGACATGTTATAAAATGGTGATAAAAATGTAACTAAAATAGCTTTTTTATTAAAAATGTGATTAAATTTTAAAAAATGTGTGTGTTTTTATATATAAATATGTGTCTGTATATATATATTTATATGTTTGTATATGTTTGTGTCTGTGTGTTTATATATGTGTGTGTGTGTGTGTCTTTATATATATATATATATATATATATATATCTGTGTGTGTGTGTGTCTAAATATATCTAAATATATATGTGTGGGTGTGTGTGTCAGTATTTAAAAAATTAATATATATATATAGATATAATTTTATATATTAATATATATATGTGTGTGTTTATATTTTATATTTTATATTCTATATTCTATATTCTATATTTTCTATTTTATGTTTATATATATATAAGTTTATATTATATTATATATATTTGTGTGTTTATATTTTTCATATATGTTTATATTTTATATAATATATATATGTTTTTATTATGTATATATATATATATATTTATATATCTATATGTTTATATTTTATATTATATATATATATATGTTAATGTTTATATTTTATATTATATATATATATATATGTGTGTGTGTTTATATTTTATATTTATATATATGTTTATATTATATATATATGTGTGTTTATATTATATATATATTAAATGCATATATTTTATATATATAACATGTTTATATTAACATATATATATATATTATAAATATGTTCATATATATATATATATATATGTTTATGTGTGTTTGTGCGCGTGTGTGTGTGTGTGTGTAAATATATATATAATTTACCAAGTTATAAAACACTAGTTAAAATGTCACTAAAATAGTAATGTTTTCTTAAAAACAGAACTAAATTTAAAATATATGTTGTTTATATGTAAATATATGTTTTTTATATGTAAATATATGTATACATGTATTTATATATTTATATTTGTGTGTGTGTGTGTTTATAAATATATATATATCAATATATACATATATCTATGTGTGTCTTTGTTTATATATATTAATATATATATATATATGAATGTATATTTACATTGATGCGAGGAAATGATCTATATAAATATAAATATTGATAACGTTGTTTTCAGGAAACGTTGCTAAATTAGCAATTTTTTACGAAACCTCACTAAATTAGCAGCATTTTCAGAAAACGTCACTAAATTACTATTTTTTGTAGTGTCGTTATGTGACCATCTTTCACCACCAAACCATCCAATTTTGAAGGTGATGGCCGACAAGAGAACCCGGCATATAACATTATGCCCTTAACTTTACCTAAGTCCTTCAAAACAAGGTCTACAACCACCCAAAGGAAAAAAGTATGGTATGAGCACTAAGACTAGTGGAATACCACCAAAGAATCTATACATATTCTAATATCAAGAATGCATGAGTTCAAGATTTTAAAAAATATGTTTTATATCTAATTTTTAAAAATGAAACAATTTTATAAACATTCCTTCATTCTCCATGAATACATACCATATTCCCAAAATCCAAGAATATGTAAAACATAAAAGAAAAGTGTGTAAGAATAGGAAAAACTAACCATGGATTCATCATAACATAAGAATGTGAGAAAATATCCCTCAAATAATCCATCAAATTACAAACTATGTATAAATGGAAAGGAACGCTGTTTGAGCTCTATCCTATTGGAATACATTCTAGACATAAAAGAAGCGTAAACCGGACATATTTTTGTTCCAAATGACATTGAGTTCTACCATATTTTGCCTATATCACAAAACCACTAGTGACGTTACACACACTAAATTGGCAGTCCCATTTCCTGATGCACACAATGTTCCCAATATGCTATGTTTGTAAAAACCATTTTCAAAATCTATTCTCACATTTAATAAAACCTTTTTATATTGAATAAATTCAATTTTGACACTTGAAAATCTATCTTTATTTCAAATAAAGCCATTAAATTTTAAAAACATTCATTTTTATTCTATAACTCAAATGAATTGACAAGAATATATATCAATTCTTGAATTATGACCCCTTGTATAAATATACCTACCTTAAGAATGATGGAAACATAATCGCCTTAGACAGAATAGATTGGAAACCATAAAACTGTCCTTCAAAAGACAATTAATGAAAGAAAACTAGAAAGGAATGATAAAAAAATAAATCTATCACAATATGAATCACAAAAATCAGCAACGTTGCTGCCAAGACAAGCAGAAATAAAGGAGGAATACCACTTAACAAGGATATGTGACACAACCGCCATAGAATTTAGACACATAATTGAGTGATCTGGAAGGAGTGAGATCACATAAAATTGCCCAAAATTTCCATAAATCGTGAGAGGGATGTCTGTTCACTAGATAAAAAAGGATTATTTGTAAAGCATGGTTAAATTTGTTGAACCCAAAAAAATTATGTCAGGAACCCCTTTCTTGGAATAAATTTCAAGTTCACTGAAAAAGGCATCACCTTTAGTTAAATTAAATCTTGATCAACCCATTCATGACATATAATGGTTTCACAGCTTGTAAATTTCCATTCTCTCAATAAGACTCATGAAATATTCCTTGAAATAGGTTTATGTCATTCAACCCATTCGCAAAGTGAAAATGTCCAGCAAACATTTCACAATCTAGTTTTCAATAGAAAATACCCAAAATAATTCTCGAGGCTCACAAATCCTAAGGATATCCCTCTAAATCCATTTTAACATTTATACCTGGACTCCATTAATTTAAACAAACATATATCCATAGATTTTAGTTCATTTTCCACAACAAAGGATCTTCATATCCAAGTAGTCTCTAATGCACCCAAAAAAAGGGAAACAAAAACAAGAGACAAAGAATATATAAAAGAAGGTAATAAGTGTTACAAAAATTTAGGCTATATTTTTAAAAAAATCCATTAGAATCTATTTTAAATTTTAAAATAATTTTTAATTTCCAATGAAATGTTTATACTAGGATTAAAAATTCATTTGATAAAGTCACCTTTGGAAATTCATTTTTATACCCTATTTAAAAACCAAAAGACAATTTGGAAATAAAATTTTTTCAAGGAAGTCCTCCCAAGAACATCCATATATATATATATATATACCTACATCTATGTAAAAAATCATACACATGCATATATAGGAGCTTAAGAACATTCATATATATATATATTCATGGGAAGCACTATGGAGACCAAAAAAGAATACATTTCAATTTATATATTAAAACCAAATGGCTGAAAAAGATAAATCACTTTAAATTATACAAAAGTTCCATAATACCATCATACAAAAACCTTGTAAATCCAACATTATCATATTAAAAAATAAAAAACACCTTAAACCCATTTAAGAATTTTATCAAGCTTACGGGACATTCAAAATTCCTTTAAAAATGATTGTATCTCATACCCTAGTAATAAATTTATAAGCATAATCAAAGGAACTAAAACTATTATAATTTTAGAGGAAACAAATTCGTATTTCCCAATCACTTATGGTGTGTGAATAAAAAGAGAAGGCACAAAACCACCTACTTCAAAAAATGTCTAGATTCCATGAATCCTCTAGAAATTTGAATAACAAAACCTGATACATGATCCACACACCCTACCATTAATAATCGAAGAACAAGTTATCAAACTCATACCCTAGGGTTTATCTAAATATACACTATGATAATGGAAGGAGGGAAATCAAGAGAATAAGGGAACAAGAAGAGGAAGACAGGCCATAATTGGTGACAAAACCAATAATAAAAGAGGAAATCATAAAAAATATAGACTGTGAAAGGGAGGAGGTTCACTCTAATCCCCCCCCCCCCCCCCACACACACACATGTTCAATGGACTATTGGGGATAAAATCACCCCATTAGTGGGTCTTAAACCCAAATTTTAAAATTTGAAGACATTATACATGATTTGGCTAAAATATTTGCTAAATTGTGTGCCACCGTGAGCACCTCACTAGAGGGGAATAGGGTTTCACATGGTTGTTCTTCACTATTAAAAAAAATTAGCATCAACCATGATAAACAACCCTATCAATATTTTATATGAACTTTCATAGTTGACACATGGTTTTATAACCATTGAAGAATATAGTAACCGATGATAAAATTAACATAAAAACTAAAATAATCTCATGATTTAAATAATAAATCTAACAATATTCACATAATATAAGGATAAAATGGTCTACTGTCTTGTAAATTAGTTATATAAACATCTAATTTTATAACACATAAAAACATTTTTCAATTTTTTTAATCCTCTATATCCTTTCCTAAAAATATCAAATAATGTAATCATATTTATAACCTAAGGAATGAATCCATAATAAATGTTTTATCTCAAACTCTCAGTAATAGAATATACATATCATAAATTATTAGTTCATAAGAATGAATGAGAATATGCGGAAAATATAAATATTGTATTAAGAGATCATAAGACCAATTATGATAATCAAAAAACATGATGGAGCCACATTATATCATAAAAATATATTTAAAGAATAATAAAATATATGATTTGGATCATGGAACAAATCAATAGTCATAAAACATGTGGGAATGATATAAAAGAATGGAATAATTTAAAAATAACATGTGATCATGAGAACATGACACATCATGGAAGAGAAATGCATCAGGTAAAATTGGATAAACTTGGTAAAAAACATTGTTGTGTTTCATAACATGATAAACTTGAAAATTTTGTACAACCATAATCAAAGAAAAACTTATGTTAGCAAACTCATTATTAACATTCTTATGTGAACACTCTCAATATATCCAAGCATAAAAATGTGAGCAAACTCATCATGCCAATGCATTTATGAAAAACCCCACTATATACATGCTTGAATATATCATGTGATATTATATTAATCACATTCATTAGAGGGTGATATTGGACCCTAACCATAATCATCCATACATATGTGTGACACTTAAAATCAATCATCATTATAACTTAAATAACCAATGGAAAAATAATGGGGTTCGTAAACATATCACATAACCTGAACATAAGAAATTATAGGATATAAAAATAACATTATCCAAAAAGGTTCATAAAATAATGAAATTTAAAATAACACTTTAGGATATATAGATCATTATAAGATAATCAAACCAAATCATTAAAAGAGTTTTTTTAAACATATTTTATTCATTGTTTTAAAGTAATAGTTATGAGTCCCATTTCAAAATGGCTCCATTTTTTAGATAATTGAAAATATCCCCTTAAAATAAATTTATTTTAGTTTAAAAATAATTTTTTTACCATAAAAAAAGGAATTAAGATCAATCAAAATGGAAATTCTTGGAATAATTATTTATAATAATAGATTGTGTGACTCAAAGAATGAATATTGAGTTACCATGTCCCTTGTATTTAACTTTAATTTCCATGAAATGATTTATCTAAATCTATCATAAATATAAAATATTAATGAATTATTTAGTAACCTTATTCTTATAAATCTCAACTTATACTCTTCATTTGTTATGTGTTTGTAATCTCTATTCAACATTGGGTGTTAATAATCTTAACCATTTTGAACTAGGTTCCTAAAAGCAGTGTTGATCATCCTTTTTCTCCTTAATATAATATTCTAAAAACCATTAAAGGTTATAAAATTGTTGTTCTAAAAATATTTATAATGAAATAATTCCACTTCATAGGATTTTCGTCACATTTTCTGAAATCTAAAATGGTGAAGAACAATTTTCTTGTTATTTACCAATATTGATGGACTGCCTTAAAATGATCATCATTTTTTGTTTTATTCAAAAAAACATATTAATGACATATATTAATTATTAATATAATATATAATTAAAAAATATAAACTAAAATAAGGCATGTTAGTATGTAAAGAAAAAAGAAACATGTTTATTCATGGAGGTGGTAGTCTACACAACACATGATGCACGTTTTTATTTTTCATAGTGGAAAAGGGTTGGATGATTAGTGATTGAACCATAATTATAATAACATACCAGTATAAAAATGATATTTATTTAATAATTTTAATATGGTGAAATTAAATTTCGTAATAATAAAATCTTATAAAGAAATATAAAAAGAAATAGAGGTTTAAGAACTCATACCTCACTTCATGAATTATTGCCTTTGTGAAAGGGATTAAACATTTTATGGGAGTTCTTTTGAGAATAAAAAAAATATTTAAGCTGTATAAGAGATTTTATAAGTGTTTTAGCAATATGTTGGGATGAAATTTGTGGTTTTTGGAGTGAGGTTATGTGAGGATATGGGTGCCCTTTTATAAGTGAAAAAGAGTGTCATTTATGTAAATACTCAGAATTATTGAAAAATGTAAAGTCACTCTCAATAAAAGTGAAAAAAAATTATAAATATGGGAGTATATGAAATATAAGTTTGATCCAAAACTCAAAATTTTAAATGAGAACATTTTCAATCATTTTATTCCCTTTACCTCTAATGTTACACACTTTAACCATTTTAGTTTTTACGATGGTAACCAATTTTTACCTAGGTAATTTATCCTTTAAGCCGAAAAATAAAATTAGATATATTATATAATTTTTAATCAATGATTATAAATATGATATTAAATTTATAAAATAAAAATCATATTTGTTTGGAAAATTAATTCTAACTTAAACACATGTATGGAACAAAAGGACTCATTTTTTAAAAATATTTTTAAGAAAAATATTTTTAAGAAAAATACTTTAGGATTAGGGAATAATTATTGATATAATTGATTTAAAAGAATTTAAAATAATTATATTACTAAAATAATATTTATTTAACATAAAAAATAAATCAATTACTTAATTTGATAACTTAATATTTAATTAAACAAAATAGAAGAAAAATAGTTTTCATAAAAATGCTACATAAATTCTCAAAATTTTGAGCATGGGTTTATAATTTCATCATAGTATTTTAAAATTATTTATTATAATTAAAAATATATAATTTTATATAAAATATTGTTTCAAAAAAAATTAATGTATTCATATAATAAAATTAATTCATAAAAGTGACGACATTAATAAATTCAGTATTTTCACTATTCACTTGAAAATTAATTAACTCTGAAAAAACTAGAAATTAGTATTTTGAGAATATTATAATAATAAATACCAAAATTATGGTATTTTTTTAAAATAAAAATCCTAAACTTTATAAAATTAAATTTAAAATTAAATCATGAAATATCATGAAATGAATCTTTTTATAAGATTTCGTTTTATTTATATTTACTATTTTTTAAAAAATTAGTACTAATAATAAATATATCAGAAATTAAAATAAACATTTTATAAATTACATTTTAAGAATAAGAAAATATTTTATTAGTTTCTTTATTGAATTAATTGTCTTGATATTTAAAGTAATTTTTTTTGTAAATATATTTGATTGTATAGATTTTATAATTACGTTACTATTGTTTATACCTTCTATTATACTAATGTATTATAATAGTATATATTTGTTTGGTTTCTATGTTTTATGTGGATAAAGTTATTGAACAAAATATATAATTAAGGAGGATATACTTGGTTCATTACAGGTCTAACCGTGTACCCTATACAAAATCCTTGAAACTCAATATTTTCAACTGGCACAGCCAAAGATTCAACGAGAAGACAAAGTTTAAATAAAATAAGAAAATAAAAATATTGGAAGAGGTTGGGGTGTAACATCCACCAAACCTCTAAATACCAACATGAAATTAGAATTACCATCCAAAATTTACCATATTTCATTCCCTAATAATCTTATCCCATGTTGGATAGCTTATGTTCCCTGGATATTTGCTAAATTTCTTCAAAGAGAAGAAGGTTTTCACAAGGTGATACAATTTCACCTTTGTTGGTAATAACTTCTTGTCATTATTTTTAATTTATCTTATTCATCCACAACCTATAAATTTTTATTTAAATATTTAATAACATCTAGATATAACATGTATACATCTATGATGATGATGTTGTAATCAAGTCACTTTATGGTCATACTCATCCATTGATTAAAGCATGTTGTTATTTAGGTCTGTTTAAACACCTATGTGAATAATGATATAAAATTTTATCATTAATATTTATGGAAACATAAGTATTGGTATGATATGATATTAATAAGTAAATTATTTTTTGTTTTTCATTATATAATGGTAGTATTAATTTTTAACTCATTATTAATATACCACCTTTTATTCATTAATACTAAAAGAAAAAAGTGTGTTATGGATTTCATCATGGAGAAACATACCCAAAAATACCATATAATGAACCTATAAATTCATAATTAATTAAGGGAATTATATTATAGTAATTTCAATATTCTGGAAATTATTAACTCATGAACATAGAATATTGATCAAAATTTTTATACAGACGAAAAAACCCATGATGGTTTAAATAAATTAAAACTGATGATCAATACTAATTGAAAATAAGTAATAAATATTTAGTAAATGTGTTAGGACCAATAGGGGCCTATATACCCTGATAGGGGGGGTGAATCAGAGTATGGATATTATTTTTATTAAATTATTCCTGCCCCACTGGATCATGACCTCTTTATTATTAGGGTCACTTTGTTTGCTCTTGTGTGTTTATATTGGTCACTTATTTTCCTCTTTAACTAATGATGATGCTTTGAATGCAATGCTAGGAAGCAAATAGGCAGACAAAGAGATTTTTACTTGGTTCACCCTCACTAAGCTACGTCCAAGGAGCATACACTAACAAGTCGTCGATCGTACCAAATTACACTATTCTTCACTAGATGTGGATACAAAGGTTCAGGAACAGTCAATTTGTCCCAGGATCACTGCCTTTACAAGATTTAGGGTCAGCTCACTACTTTCCCAAGGGTCACTCCCTGTTTCTCTCTATCTGGCTCAGTGCCAGTTGAGAGGATCACCTTCTTACTCTTCCTTCGCTCACTACTCTGAAAGGAATCCACTCCCAGTTTATAGACTTGTAGGTCTCTTCATTTTTATGAAAGAATGCATCCTCAATTGTTGATAGATTATCTATTGAAGTTCAATGTTCATCCATTGTTGAATACTGCTTTACCACAGATGTTCTGGGAGAATTCTAACTTTCACAGAACCCTAGTGTGACTTGTGTTCCCCTTTAACTGGTGTAAAGCCTCTACATTCGCTGCAGAAAAACAAACCTGTGCGCCACACCCGCTGGCCAAAACCTGTTGGCAAAACCCTGCAGGCCAAAACCTACTGGCCAAAACCTACTGGCCAAAACTTGCTGGCCACAACCTACTGGTCAGAACCTACTGGCCACAACTTGCTGGCCAGAACCTACTGGCCAAAACATGCTGGCCAAAACTTGTTGGCCACAACCTGCTGGCCACAACCTGCTGGCCACAACTTCCACTTGCGCTCTCAGAGCTCGAATTTTCTCTAAGTGTTGAGCTCGTTAAGATATGAGGAGGGTAGTCCTCTACTTATAGGCATTTTGAGGACCTACGTGCCATAACCTGCGCACCAAGACCTACACGCCAAAACCTGTGTGCCAACACATGTGCTCCAACACCTGCACGCCAACACTTGTGTGCCAACACCAGTTCGCCAACACCAGTGTGCCAACACCTGCATGCCACTTTTAGACTTGCACGCCACCTTTCCTTTGACAAATTTTTTATGTTTTGAATTTGAAAAAATTCATGGCGTACAACATTAGAAACCTCCTTAACACAATATCTCAACTCCCCTTACTAAAAACACTTTTCCCCATTCTCCAAGAAAAATCCTTTTATTAATAGTTTGAGTCATTGAGACTCACTTTGTCAACAAACACAACATAGAGCCCTACATTGTCAACAAACACAATCATCTCAAAAATTCTTCAATGACACCTTGAGGGATTTTTCCTAACAATCTCCCCCTTTGGGTTTGTTGACAACTCTTCCATAAAAAGATACATCATTAATTCTTCATCCACCATTCGCCTTTTGCAATTTTGATAGCGATCCAGGATTTACTAAACACATACTCTAAGCCCACATGAGCAATTCTCGGCATGAGAAACAAGAGTAAACGAAAATTTCATCAATGAATCACTTCATCTCTGACACCCACTATTGACACCAAACCAATACCAATTTGTTGGAAATATTATTACCGTGTTCCAACACAACTCTTCTACTTTTATCACAATCCTCATTTGTCGTGATATCTAGTCTTTGATTGATCACTTCAAGAATCGTTAGATTTTAAAACGCTCCCCCTACCTCATTGCACTCCTGTCACCTGAAAATCCTCTTCAGCATTATTTCCTCTGTTGTCCAAGCTATGCTCTGGATAAGCACTTTGAACCAGCTTCAACTCTCCCTATATGGTGGCTCCACCTATCAGCTTCTCCCTTTATCTATCATGATTTCTCAAATAGACACATTGTATCCCCCTTGAACAATCACTATTTTCTCACCCTCTATCAACGAACCCAAAGGTCACTCCTTTTCAGTCTGTAACAGAGTAGAGAATACATATCATCACATTAGGGAAAAACACATCATACCTCGGGGAGAGGGGGAGGTCCCATATTCACACTTTTCAAGTGTGGGGAGTCGACTGGACTCCCATATCCAATCAATACCTCACAAAATCTTCTTTGGGTAAGGCCTTTGTCAAAATATATGTAACCTGTAGCTCTATAGGAACATACTCTAACTTCACAAGACCTTGCTCCACCTTCTCCTTGATGAAATGATATTTGATCTCAATGTGATTTGTCCTTGAGTGATGAACAAGATTTTTGATAATATTTATAGCGCTTGAGTTATCGCACTGGATTCCAATTAGAGACTTCACTTCAACTCCCATATCATCAAGCTTCTACTTCATCTACAATAAATGTGTGCATGCTTGAGTGGTCGCAATATACTCAACTTCCACAGTGCTTAATGAAATTAAATCTTGCTTCTTTATTAGACAAGAAATACAAAATACACCAAGATAGAATGGACCACCTGACATTGGTTTCCTATCATCCACTGAACCGGCCCAGTCTATATCAGTATATCCCAATAACTCTATCTGAGATTTTTCATTATCTGTCAAGACGAAGTCCACCATGCCCTTGATATACCAAAGTATTCTTTTCACTGAAAGCATGTGGATTTCCTTGGGATTACTCTGATATATTGTTGCTTGTCATGTGGCGAAAACAATGTCAGGCCTTGTCGTAGTTAAGTACAATAAACTTTCGATGATTAGCTTGTATTCAATGATACCAATTTCCTTTCCATCTTTATTTTTGGATAGTTTCATCTGGGTAGCAACCAGAGTCTTCATCCCCTTGAAATTTTCAATTCCAAATCTCATCAGAGCCTTCTTTTCATATTTCTAAAACCACCTTTACTATGCTTCATTTGAAACATAGATTCTTCAAATATTGATCCAGCATTGAATACCATTATCTCGGTGCTCGTTTCAGCCCATATAATGCCTTCTTCTGCCGACAAACATTGTTCTCATCTTCATGAATGATAAAACCATCTAATTGCTTGATATACATGCCTTCTCCAATACCCCATTCAAGAATGTAGATTTTACATCCATTTAGAACACTTTGAACTTTTGTTTCACTGCAATGGATAGGAATAATCTGATTGTCTACAGCCTTGAAACCGGTGAAAATGTCTCATCAACATCTATTACCTCTATCTGGGAGTATGCTTTTCACACTAGTCATGCTTTGTTTCGAACCATTATTCCATCTGCATTCATCTTGTTGCGATAGACCCATTTAGTCCCAATGACATTCTTATCTGCTGGTCTCAAAACAATCTTCCACGTCTGGTTATTCTCAATCTGATCAATATCTTCATTCATAGCCTGAACATAGTGTTCATCTTCAGCTGCATTAGCAAAGCGTTTTGACTCTACTTGAGATAAGAAATATGTCTGCTGTAGTGACTTCATTCTTCTAGTCTAAACTGGAGCTGTCTAATCACTAATGATATTTTGACGATAAATTTCAACTCGACTCTTTGGATTCCTTGAAGACACATACTTGACACTTTCTTTTTCATCATCAGTGTCTTCTTCTGAGTTAGCATCTGCCACTTCTACTTCCCCTAAGTTTCATAACATATCCTGACTTTCAACAGAAAACTTGTCACTGTGTCATTGTTCAATGACGTCATTTCTTTCAAATAATTTTCTAATCTACTTGTTAAAACATTATTGATACTCTCTCATGGATTCCTGGTATTCTGAAAATAGTTAGTTGATGCCACATTGTTAGAACAAAATATCTAAGCACGAGATGCATGATTTTTGCTACTTCTCTGGTAGTGTCTTCTCTCGATGGACAACACCTAAGTTGGGTCATCCAATTATTTCTTTGATGGATCTTGCATCTGGTTATGATATTTAATTCTCTCCCAATGTTATGCAACACTTACCAGGATTAGGTCCACCTTTTTGACCCATAAACAATCTTCTTCTTCTGTATCATCTATTCTCATCTTCCACTCGGAATTGAGCTATTAACAAAATATCTAAGTCTATTGTGTTGAAACTTGGTGTAGGAAACAAGAAACAAAGTTAATAACACAATCACTTCATATTGTGCTATGCTACTCGCTTTCTTCTTCATCTTTGGTAACTGATTTGAGTCAATTAGAACTCTGAAGCATATAAATTTTCCTCTTTTCCTCTTTAGATGACACTTCCACTTGGATCATATCTCCCTTAAACCTGAAACATTTTAGTCATCAGTTAACAGAATTTATATACGTAGGGAGAGGGGTACTTTTAGAATCCTCAAGAAGAAGATTTTGGTTGATCCTGATGGGTCAAACCTTTGATTCTTTCTTATAGAGCATCGCACTCCATCCTCATTTCTTCTAGCTGCCTAGCCAACATCAATTGTTCTGGACATATAACTAGGCATTATTTACCCACATTCTGAGCCGTTTTCTGATATGTAGATTCGTCAGGCTTGGCCTTCCTCACACTTTGAGTTTTAAACCCACTTGTAGACATTTCCTTCTTTGATATTCCACCAATATGCCACTTCCCATGATTCCTTCTCTGAGTAGGAATCTCTCTGCTTGTCATCTTCCTTTTCTTCTTCCACCATTGGATGGATTTTCCTTTTTCCTCTTATTCTCTCTGTGGCACATGACACGAAATTTTTTCAATTCATTCTTTTTTTATTTTTATTTTCTCATATTTCTGAGTTACCACACTATTTTGCATTGGTGGTGGGTCCTCCACTGAACATACATTCTTCTTACTCAAAACTTTAGCGTTTCCTCCATTTTTCTTCCAGATTTGTTCATGTTCTTTCGTAGAGGGTGGTTGTGAGTGTGACAGAGGAGGTGACAGTTACACCTTTCGTTCAACTCCATGTTATTCTCCAGGGAATCAAATCCTATTTTTCAACTTACCACTTTCTCTCCCAGTGTACTATTTCTTATTATACACCACTGGAGTCATGAATATCCTTTCAAGTACATTTCCCTTTCATGCTTTCTTCTTGCTACAATGTCTTTCCAAATGCCCATAATTAGAACATATAAAACATTTTCCATCAAAGGGATACCTCATTTCATCATTTCTCTGTTGAGATGTTGATGAATCTTCTGTTATTCCTCTAACATTGATCTCATGGGCTTCCTAACACATACTCATTGTGTGTCCCTTTCTTCCACAGTAATAGCATCTGATGAATGCTTTCCTCTGAGAGACTATTCTCTCTGATTTCTCATGATGCTTTTTCTTATTCTTAGATTTATTACAGATTTTGTCTTCACAACCCAAAATGTATTCTTGAGCCTCCGAAAAAAATCTTAATGTGTGTCCATGAATCCCACAAAAATAGCACAGCTATCACTACTTCTTGTAACTATCCTCTTATGCATGTCTCCATGTAACGCCCCGACCCCAGTTACCCAGAGTCGGTGCATTATTACATTACATTGGCATGATCACAAGAAAGATCAAATCTGGAAAGACCGATTGGTTTAGTAGCCTTGGAATCACTATATATATTCATAAAGTATTAAATCATAAAGTGGAAAAATACTACAACAACATAGTCTCCATACTCCACACTCATATCCCCACATACTATCCCTGCAGGTCATTCATAACTTACTTCTTCACATCCTGGGAAAAATAAAACATAGAAAAGGGGTGAGCTCAAATTCCCAGTAAGGATAACAATATAGCAGAAACTTTCAAAAATAAGCATAAACATTTAAGGCAATGTATAACTAAAACAAAAGCCTTTTAAAGTTGAACTTCAACATAGTATGGAAAAAGTAAAATGAAATAATTCCATTTACTTATTCACATGGATATTATACTAATCGAATAATCACATGCAATATCAATAACCACTTTAATAATGATGGAATTCATAATGCCAGACTATCATAACCACATAGCCAAGGCCTCGTGCCAAGACTACAAATAATATTTTTCCAAGGCCTTGTGCCAAGACACTAGTTTGTCTCATGAGACCTACCGATGCATCGAGGAGCTATAGCGGGCTCCACCCGCCACATATTAAGTCCAATGCATTCCCATATAAAAATTTTTAAACATAACATAAACATTCGTATTATAACTAGCATACGAAATGTCAATACTTTCACCATAAACTATGAATGGTATAAAAATAGCACATCCACAGTCAAACATATCACAAAACATTCAATACAATATAGAAGTTTTGTATCACAATAAATCAACTTCATATAATCATAAAATCCATCAAAGGATGTTGACATAGATGAAATCAAAACTATTTGAGAGAAATATCTCCTTTTTTTGAAATCATTTAAAAGTCACACATTTATAAAGGAAGTAATTAAAAAGAGATTTTTGAATCAAAGTGTCCCATACCACTTTGAAACTTTTTAAAGGAATTAACATTTTAAAAACATTCATGTCCATATAAATAAATCCTTAAAAACCATTTTGAAGACATGGACATTTATTAAAAATATTTAGAAAGATAAATCTTTAAAACATTTAAAATTCTGATTTTGATAAAGAGTACCTTTCCAAAATTCTTAAAATATTCATTTTGAAATCATTTAAAAGTCACATAATTATAAAATAAAACATTTTCATTGAAATTATTCTTATAAGCTTGTAAGGGAAGATTTGACAATTTTATAATGGCGGTAAATAGCTGCACCCACCGTATAAGTTAAAAAACATTCTAACCTTAATTTTGTCGAAAAGGTTAAAAAGCACCTTGTTTGGAAAACGACGGAAAGATTCCTTTATAAACCTCTTATAAAAAGTCAAAAAAGGGTATAAATGACTTTAACCCATATTTTAGTAAATAGTAAAAATGTTTTGAAAATTAATTTTTAAGAAACATGGATGTGGATGATAAAGAGATCCCAGTAGATTATTACGTATCAACAACCTCGGATAATGAAGAGATTGTGAAATAACCCTTAACTTGTACTTTTCCTTGGTTGGGGTAGGTTGACCTCCTGTATAATGGTGAAATAATTGTTATTAAATTATACAATAATCATATATATTAATATTATATCATATATGATATTTTAACATATATTTGTTAATAATATCTTAGAATTATCATCGTTTCGGGTGTTAACTTACTCGTTTTCTTTTATATGTTTTGTTACATAAGCCATGTTTGTCATGGATAGGTTGTATCTTATTCATATCCAGAATGATATCAAGTCCTTAAACATCATTTTTAAATCATCAAATGATAATTATACTTGAATGGATACGATGGAGAATGAATCTCATCGTGTTCGTGGAGACGGTAGTCCGTACGTACGCACGAGCGACAATATCATTCTTTTGATATTAAAATAATATATAAATGGATGGTATATCATATATACAGAATCATTAACATGTTATATTTATTATTTCCATGAGTTACACATCATTATTATACCCATACAAATAATAATATATTGAATAACAATTACACCACGACGTGGAGACGGTAAGCTGTACGTACGCACGTATGGTGACATGTTATTCAAAGGGTGGATAGAATAATGAATATGGTTGTACCATATTTATAATAACATCACAGTATATATAAGATACTGGAGTTATTATTTTACAATGGTAATAACAAATAAAGAAGAAGTGGAAGAAGGAAGGAACTTGAAAAGGGGTGGTAAAAACATTACCTCTTCTTCGGGTTCTTCCTTTTGATTTGATCAAAAGGGATCTTTAGGTTGGCTTTCTGATCAAAATAAGGCCTCTATGTTGTATTTAGGGAAGTTGGGAGAGTATTTGGGTAGTTTTTGGCAGAACCAAAAGTCTTTGAAGGTGTGAAGAAATGAGAAGGAGGAGTGCCCATTTATAAGAGGGGTGAGGGGATCCTTTGGAAAAGCTAGAAATATTAATGTATAATAAATTAATATTAGGTTTATAATGGATCAAAAGTTAATTATTTAAATTTTAAGGTAGGGATAGGTCGAAAAACACTCAACCAATATAATTTATACAGTTTTGGGTCATTATATTAACCTTATCATTAAGTATTAACTCTATGTTAATTAGTTTCACTTTTACAATGTCTCTTTGTACTTTTATATTATATGGTTAATAAACATACCATATACATACAAGCGACCCCCAAGTGGTCCATTACTGAGGAACCTATCATGATATAAGTCTCTTGGCAGAACCTTAGATTTTTAGGAATTTAATATCAATTAATAATATAATATTTGTTTTAAAAACTCTTTTATGTCAATTTTGATACTATTCAATAATTGATTTTTGTAAAACTCATAACAGAATGATTACTTCGAAAAAAGTTAATTTAATCAATACTAACATGTCATATTAACATATAAAATTAGTGTAATTCCTAAAAATTCTCAAATTATATTTATTTGTGTATTTATAATATCAATTATTTTAATTTTTCACTATTATGGTAATTACTGCATCATCATTGTGTCATAGGTAAATTAAATTATTTAGAGTCTAAAAATTATAAATAAAATATCCTTATGTAGGAAATATTTTTATCTTTCTAATGAATATTTACAATCGAATTTATATTTTGTATAACCCTATATTAAAAATGTTTTAGTAAATAAACTTTGATTTTAACTCTTTTAACTCTTCTTTGAATTAAATAATAATAAATGTCCTAATCTAATCCAAGTGGACCTAAATGATAATATTTTATTCCTAAGGATGTTTTGGTCGAGATACACTTGTCCAATAGAATTAGGACATGTGTTAGGGTAATATTAATATCATTTTTACCCTTAATTTACCCTATTTACTTTTAACCGTGGTAAATAAAAGTAGAAAGTTACTATTCACCAAAAATTATTTTCATCTCATTGAACCACATTTTACTTCTTGATATTAAATGTGTTTCTCGGATTTTCGAAATTCCATTCACAGAAGCGGTAAAATTATGTTTTATTAAAAATTCATTTTTCTAACTACCACTTAGTAGTTTCACTATTCATCAAAAATTGAAGTTTTTCTGAACAATGCCAAATTTTCACCCTAAGCTATAATTGATATTCCGAATTCAAAAATGATGTCTATTTTACAAAATTCCAAACATATAAGTTGCATTAATTAATTTTATAATTAATTCCCGCTATCACAACAAATAGGGTGTTTTTAAGAAACAATATATATCAAAAGATTGATAATTGTTTATGTCCAATTTCAAAGTGAAATTAATTCTAATGAACACCATTGGCTAAAATGGTAAAAATATATTCTAATTATACTTTAAAACCACTCAATAATATAATTTATCAATATAAATTATTTTGATTAAAAAAGTTGTTTTTAATTAAAATTTAGTAATTTTCACTATTCATCAAAATATTAAAGTTATCCGAAAAGTACCAAAATTTCACCTTAGGCTAAATTCGATATTACGAATCCAAAAATGAAGTCCATTTTGAGAGATAAAATTTCAAAAAGTAGGTATTACTATTCATAACGGCTAGTTTGATCGGTTGTGGTGTGTGTTAAAACTCAAAGTTGCGTACAACACACGCTACTGTATTATTCAAAGGAAAGCGTACCGTGGAAGCTTGGGATGTTTCATTTTTAATTTTTGATGTCCCCATTTAGTCAAAAAGTTTAAAATATTGTATTTAAAAAAGGGTTCACTATTAAAAGTTGGTAAAAGTGAAATAATGAAAATGAATTTGTTCTTACATTATGTCTAAGAAACTGATATTATGGATTCTAAAATTATAAGGATTTTATAAAGTTTAAAATATAGTTAATACTATTCATAACCTCTTTTGAATGGATTTTTTGGTAAGTCATGGTGCGCTTGAACCCGATGTTGCGTGTAGTGCCAGTTATTAAATTATTTTGAATAAATAACACACTATGAAATCTTGGGGTGTTACATTCTCCCCTCCTTCAATAAATTGCATCCTCGCAATTTGAAATTGTTCTTCGAAAATAAAAGGTTGAAAACAGAAAATATATTTGTGGGAAAACCCACATCAGAAATTGAGTTACTAAAATTTAGTCTTAATATGAGGAAAAGAGAAATGAAAGGGTCACCACCAAATTATGATCTCGATTAGGAGAACATTGGTGGCAATTAGAGACATATAATTGGAGGAAAATGTAAATATTTATAGGTAGTGATTGAGGTCATCAATCACAAACAAGTGTAAAATTAAGGTCCTTAAATTCATCAATCTATGATAATTTGAAATACCATCGGTTCAACGAAACATAGGGTATTAGGATAACACATTTTTGACGTTTCAAAATATCTTATTTGAAATACCTCATCGAAAAATGAATTAATGAGGCCTCTATTTAAAATAAAGAGTGGAAAGTATGAAGATTACCGAAAATAACAAATACTAGGGTTCTATGTAAGAAAATATGGATATGGAAGAGAAATCTAACCATCAATTATCTGATGGAGAGTGGTAGAGAACATGGCTATGAAAAGGCCAACGATCCCAAAGCCATAAATTAGTGATGATCTAAGGTACCATCTAGGACAACATTTTTGTTCAAAGTGCCTTTTCTTAATGTTGATGAATTTATTTATGAGATTGGTTAAGATCATAAGGAGTTATACTTACATTATAATTAGAGTTTTATACATTAATAAGTTTCTACCACAAACTCATCTTTCACTCTAAAAGATAATAGAACGTAAAAAAAATTCTATTTATACTATTCGTACAGGGTTCCAAAATAAATGAATTTATAATTCATCTACCATATCTTTTAAAAAAACGAAATTATTTAATCCAGGACATCACGTGGGCTAGTGGTAGGTGATACACCCTTGTCGGCCTTCGGTTGCAGGTTCAAGTCTTGCGGCCTTGCCGGTCGCGACGGGTTGGTGCCCGACCTCCGAGTTGTCCTTTTATGGCAAATCAAAATTAATCTCAAACTAGAATTTATCCAAAATACTTCTGTCCAAACTCACATTCAAACATTTATAAGGAAATTAAACAAAATTTAGATACTTTTTACCCAATAATAGAATATTAATACCTTCATCATGTATTCTTTTAAAACACTGAAACATCCTGAATTACCATATCCTTACTGATTACATTCATGCTCCCTTATTCCATATAGAATGCTGGATATGCTTCATCAATCCAAAAATGTTTTAAACCCCAACAATGATGGAATATACAAATCATTAATCAGCTTCAAGGTAGTCAAGAATATCCAATATAATTTATCCAAATAAATCATGTATTATTCTAAAATCACTACCTCGGTTTCAGGACCATATTATGGTTTATCTTTCTCTCAACCATATATTTTCCAAAAAATTAACCTGCTATAGAGTCACTTTTCTTTTTTCCATACAATCTCAATTCCTTAATGAAATAGTACTATAGTACAATCCTTATATACTCCATAATTATCATAACAATTACATTGTTGATACAACACTCAAATGACATAATCAACATAAGAACTCAAATCATTCCTCTTCATCTGTGTTAGTATCATAACTTGATTAATATCCAATAGCATCATTTACGGCATAGTCTGATGACTGGGATATAGGTTTGCATAGTGTCCGAACTCTTTCCAAATGAAGCATTGTGCATTTGAAACCATTTTCTTACCCTTGCAGTCATGTACTTTGTGCCCTTTTCCTCCACACTTATAACAAACTCTCATTCCTTTTAGGAAAGTTCCAGGGTGTTTCTTTCCACAGTTATCACATATGGGAAAATTCTTCCTTTCCCTCTTCCCTTTATCCATCTTTCTCTCTTCCATCCTTTTCTTCTCTTGCTTCCCTTCAAATCCATAGGACTCAGTAAACTCTTTACTTATCTTATCAACACATGATATTATTTCTTCATATGATGATAATACATGCGAAACTATTTCTCTTATAAATTCTGTCTTAAAACCATGAAATATATGATCCTTCTTTCTCTTTGTATCATCTTCATTGCTAGAGTTCTCATTCCTTCTACTGGGCGCCATTTCTAAACAATGGCATAAATTAGATTAGTTTATGAATAAAAATACCTAATCCCAAACTTTTAAAACACATAACATAAATTAAATAGTTTATGGATATAATCCATAATCATAAAAATGTCTCCTTTAAGGAAGTATATACTCATAAACCCTTCATAATGGTTTGTAATGAAAATGAGAGTTATCCTAAGCATATCCCCCAGGAGTGTCGTAACCAAGAGTGCAGCAAGGCCCATTGTCGTGCATCGGTTCCCGTTCGAGTCTAGATCAAAGTGGTGTTTTCGGGTTTTACCCCTAGGTATATATGTTCTAGAGCCGCCTCTACCTGCTCGTATCCAGACAGGGATGTATTGCTTGGAAAACTTATAAAATATCTACAATACCAAAATTCTAGGAAGTTATTCTATACTAATCCTCAAAGTTCATCTTAGGTCTACATGCTCTAATCAGAGTTTATCTAAATCTAGCTTCCAAGGTTTGTACTAAACTTCCTCTAATACCAACTATAACGCCCCGACCCCAGTTACCTAGAGTCGGTGCATTATTACATTATATTGGCATGATCACAAGAAAGATCAAATATCGAAAGTCCGATTGGTTTAGTAGCCTTGGAAACACTAGATATATTAATAATGTATTACATCATAAAGTGGAAAAAATAATACAACAACATAGTCTTCATATTCCACACTCATATCCCCACATACTATCCATGCAGGTCATTCATAACTTACTTCTTCACATCCTGGGGAAAATAAAACATAGAACAGGGGTGAGCTCAAATGCCCAGTAAGGATAACAATATAGCGGAAACTTTCAAAAATAAGCTTAAACATTTAAGGCAATGTATAACTAAAACAAAAGCCTTTTAAACTTGAACTTCAACATAGTATGGAAAAAGTAAAATGAAATAATGCCATTTACTTATTCACATGGATATTCTACTAATCGAATAATCACATGCAATATCAATAACCACATTCATAATAATGGAATGCATAATGCCAGACTATCATAACCACACAGCCAAGGCCTCATGCCAAGACTACAAATAAGATTTTCCCAAGGCCTTGTGCCAAGACACTAGTTTGTCTCATCAGACCTAATGATGCATCAAGGAGCTATAGCGGGCTCCACCCGTCACATATTAAGTCCAATGCATTCCCATATAAAAAGGTTTAAACATAACATAAACATTAGTATTATAACTAGCATACAAAATGTCAATACTTTCACCATAAACTATGAATGGTATAAAAATAGCACATCCACAGTCAAACATATCACAAAACCTTCAATACAATATAGAAGTTTTGTATCACAATAAATCAACTTCATATAATCATAAAATACATCAAAAGATGTTGACATAGATGAAATCAAAACTATTTGAGAGAAATATCTCCTTTTTTTGAAATCATTTAAAAGTCACACATTTAGAAAGGAAGTAATTAAAAAGAGATTTTTAAATCAAAGTGTCCCATACCACTTTGAAACATTTGAAAGGAATTAACATTTTAAAAACATTCATGTCCATATAAATAAATCCATAAAAACCATTTTGAAGACATGGACATTTATTAAAAATATTTAGAAAGATAAATCTTTAAAACATTTAAAATTCTGATTTTGATAAAGAGTACCATTCCGAAATTCTTAAAATATTCATTTTGAAATCATTTAAAGGTCACATAATTATAAAATAAAACATTTTCTTTGAAAATATTCTTATAAACTTGTAAGGTAAGCTTTGAAAATTTTATAACGGCGGTAAATAGTCGCACCCGCCGTATAAGTTAAAAAACTTTCGGACCTTAATTTTGTTGAAAAGGTTAAAAAGCACCATGTTTGGAAAAAAACGGAAAGATTCCTTTATAAACCTCTTATAAAAAGTAAAAAAAGGGTATAAATGACTTTAACACATATTCTAGTAAATAGTAAAAATGTTTTTAAAATTCATTTTTAAGAAACATGGATGTGGATGATAAAGAGATCCCAGTAGATTATTACGTATAAACAACCTCGGATAATGAAGAGATTGTGAAATAACCCTTAAATTGTACTTTTCCTTGGTTGGGGTAGGTTAACCTCCTGTATAATGGTGAAATAATTTTTATTAAATTATACAAGAATCATATATATTAATATGATATCATATATGATCTTTTAACATTGATTTGTTAATAATATCTTAGAATTATCGTCGTTTCGGGTGTTAACTTAATCGTTTTCTTTATATGTTTTGTTACATAAGCCATGTTTGTTATGGATAGGATGTATCTTATTAATATCTAGAATTATATCAAGTCCTTAAACATTATTTTTAAATCATCAAATGATAATTATACTTGAATGGATACGATGGAGAATGAATCTCATCGCGTTCGTGGAGACGGTAGTCCGTACGTACGCACGAGCGACAATATCATTATTTTGATATTAAAATAATATATAAATCGATGGTATATCATATATACAGAATCATTAACATGTTATATTTATTATTTTCATGAGTTACACATCATTATTATACCCATCCAAATAATAATATATTGAATGACAATTACACCACGACGTGGAGACGGTAAGCCGTACGTACGCACGTATAGAGACATGTTATTCAAAGGGTGGATAGAATCCTGAATATGGTTGTACCATATTTATAATAATATCACAGTATATATAAGATACTGGAGATATTATTTTAAAATG
Organism: Viscum album; assembly: GCA_963277665.1. NCBI lineage: Eukaryota > Viridiplantae > Streptophyta > Magnoliopsida > Santalales > Viscaceae > Viscum > Viscum album. The sequence continues at coordinate 524,474,104 of OY728160.1, forward strand.
GTAATAACAATAAAAGAAGAAGTGGAAGAAGAAAGGAACTTGAAAAGGGGTGGTGAAAACATTACCTCTTCTTCGGGTTCTTCCTTTTGATTTGATCAAAAGGGCTCCTTAGGTTGGCCTTCTGATCAAACTAAGGCATCTAGGTTGTAGTGAGGGAAGTTGGGAGAGTATTTGGGCAGAGTTTGGCCGAACCAAAAGTCTTTTAAGGTGTGAAGAAATGAGAAGGAGGAGTGCCCTTTTAAAAGAGGGTTGAGGGGAACCTTTGGAAAAGCTAGAAATATTAATTTATAATAAATTCATATTCGGTTTCTAATGGCTCAAAAGTTGATTATTTAAATTTTAAGATGGGGATAGGTCTAAAACCACTCAACCGATATAATTTAGATAGGTTTGGGTCATTATATTAACCTTATCTTTAAGTATTAACTCTAAGTTAATTGGTTTCACTTTTACAATGTCTCTTTGTACTTTTATATTATATGGTTTATAAACATACCATATACATCCAAGAGACCCCCAAGTGGTCCATTAATAATGAACCTATCATTATATAAGTCTCCTGGTAGGACCTTAGATTTTTAGTAATTTAATATCAATTAATAATATAATATTTTTTTTTAAAACTCTTTTATGTCAATTTTGACACTATTTAATAATTGATTTTTTTAAAAATCATAACAGAATGATTACTTCGAAAAAAGTTAATTTAATCAATCATAACATGTCATATTAACCTAGAAAATTAGTGTAATTCCTAAAAAGTCTGAAATTATATTTATTTGTGTATTTATAATATCAATTATTTTAATTTTTCACTATTATGGTAATTATTGCATCATCATTGTGTCATAAGTAAATTAAATTATTTAAAGTCTAAAAATTATAAATAAAATATCCTTATGTAGGAAATCGTTTTAGATTTCTAATTAATATTTAAAATCGAATTTATCTTATGTATAACCCTATATTAAAAATGTTTTAGCAAATAAACTTTTATTTTAACTCTGTTAACTCTTCTTTGAATTAAATAATAATAAATGTCTTAATCTAATCCAAGTGAACCTAAATGATAATATTTTATTCCTAAGGCTGTTTTGGTCGAGATACACTTGTCCAATAGAATTAGGACATGTTTTAGGGTAATATTAATATCATTTTTAACCTTAATTAACCTATTTACTTTTAACCGTGGTAAATAAAAGTAAAAAGTTACTATTCACCAAAAATTATTTTCATCTCATTGAACCACATTTTACTTCTTGATATTAACCGTGTCTCTCGGATTTTCGAAATTCCATTCACAGAAGCGGTAAATTTAAGTTTTATGAAAAATTCAGTTTTTTAACTACCACTTAGTAGTTTCACTATTCATCAAAAATTGAAGTTTTTCAGAACAATGCCAAAATTTCACCCTAAGCTATAATTGATATTCCGAATTAAAAAATGATGTCTATTTTAAAAAATTCCAAACATATAAGTTGCATTAGTTAATTTTATAATTAATTCCCACTGTCACAACAAATAGCGTGTTTTTAAGAAACAATATATATCAAAAGATTGATAATTGTTTATGTCCAATTTCAAAGTGAAATTAATTCTAATGAACACCATTGGATAAAATGGTAAAAATATATTCTAATTATACTTTAAAACCACTCAATAATATAATTTATCACTATAAATTATTTTGATTAAAAATGTTTTTTTTAATTAAAATTTAGTAATTTTCACTATTCATCAAAATATTAAAGTTATCCGAAAAGTACCAAAATTTCACCTTAGTCTAAATTCGATATTCCAAATCCAAAAATGAAGTCCATTTTGAGAGATAAAATTTCAAAAAGTAGGTATTATTATTCATAACGGCTAGTTTGATCGGTTGTGGTGTGTGTTAAAACTCGAAGTTGCGTACAACACACGCTACTGTATTATTCAAAGGAAAGCTTACCGTGGAAGCTTGGGATGTTTCATTTTAAATTTTTGATGTCCCAATTCAGTCAAAAATTTTAAAATATTGTATTTAAAAAGGGGTTCACTATTAAGAGTTGTTAAAAGTGCAATACTGAAAATGAATTTGTTCTTACATTATGTCTAAGAAACTGATATTATGGATTCTAAAATTATAAGGATTATATAAAGTTTAAAATTTAGTTAATACTATTCATAACCTCTTTTGAACGGCTTGTTTCGTAAGTCATGGTGTGCATGAACCTGATGTTGCGTGTAGTGCTAGTTATTAAATTATTTTGAAGAAATAACACACTATGAAATCTAGGGGTATAACACTCCAGCACCTACAAGATTTTCTCCACCTCTGAAAGTGTTCACAGATCTCTTTCTATCATGCATGGGAGGTGATTCATTAAATCCAACAACAGTTTTCCCAAACTGTATGGTCTTTGAGCGGAGAAAATTTATTCTTGCCTCTTTTCAAAAATAGAAAATTTTCTTTTCATTTCATCATCACCTGCCGAAGGATAATCAAATAGTAATTGCAAGTCATCCTTCATTTTAGGCTTTCCTCTAGAATTTAATTTCTTCACTTTCTTATTTACTGATTCTAGCTCTTCTTCCAAATTCTGAATCTTCATTTCACTTGATTCAAGTTGGGCATTGAATTATCTTCTGAGATTCTTTCCACAACTCATCTCATCTTCTAGTTCTCGTGTGAGATTTTCTACCTTATCACATTTCTCCTTTACTTTCAATTTTTCTTGCGAAATAGATTCAAAGATAGATTCATTCTCTTGTTGGATCCTTTGATTCTTCTGAACTTCTTTAGACAACTATGTTACTAGATCATCATTTCTAGCTTTCAGATTTTGAACTTCATCTAACTTTTGACTCTCTTCATAATCACCAGCCTTTTTTCCTTTCATTTTTTAGCTAGCTTTTTTAGTTCCTAACCTTGAGAATCATTCTTCTCCTTTAGGTCAGTAGCCACATCAACAAGACTTTGATTTAAGCCTCTTAGCTTGTTGGCCTCAATTTCCAATACTTGGATCCAGATATCTTTAGATTTGACTTCTTCATCCAATTTCTGATCAAATTTCTTTGTCAGGTTGACAACATCTACCGGTGGCCTTCTTCTTAAAACTTCATCATCATCAGTTGTTGCAGTATCACTTTGATGTTCAAGTACATCACTCATTCCACTATCATGATTGAGTGTATCAATCATTTACCTATCAGATTCATCCAGGCATTCTTTCAGTAAGTTGTTTGATTCTTTTAGTTGAATCACACTTTTTCCATAAACACTTCCACACTGAGGAATACCACTTGAATTTGGATTCTTCTATGATGGTTTTTGCTTTTCCATGGCACACTAAGATAGAAGTAAATTTATTTAACCACAAAAATCGACTACAGCATGTCGGAGAAAACAAATCTGATAAAACCAACCTTCACTCTGATACAAATTTTTAGGACCAATAGGGGCCTATATACCCTGAGAGGGGGGTGAATCAGGGTATGGATATTCTTTCTAGTAAATTCTTTCTGCCCCACTAGATCTTTACCTCTTTTTTATTAGGGTCACTTTGTTTGCTCTTGTGTGTTTATTCTAATCAATTCTTTTCCTCTTTAACTAATGATGATGCTTTCAATGCAATGCTGGGAAGAGAACAGGCAGACACAGAGATTTTTACTTGGTTCACCCTCACTGGGCTACGTCCAAGGAGAATACACTGACAAGTTGTCAGTCTTACCAAATTCCACTATTCTTCACTAGATGTGGATAAAACGGTTCGGGAATAGTCACTTTGTCCGAGGCGCAGTGTCTTTACAAGAGTTAGGGTTAGATCACTAGTTTCTCAAGGGTCACTCCCTGTCTCTCTCTCTCTCTCTGGCTCACTGCCGGTGGAGAGGATCACCTTCTTCCTCTTCCTCCGCTCACTACTCTGGAAGGAATCCACTCACAGTTTATAGACTTGTAGGTCTCTTCATTTTCATGAAATAATGCATCCTCAACTGTTGATATATGCTCTGTTGAAGTTCAATGTTCATCCACTGATGAATACCGCTTTATCACAAATGTTCTAGGAAAATTCTAACTTTCACACATCCCTAGGGTGACGTGTGTGACCCTTTGACCAGTGCATAGCCTCTGCCTTCGTTGCGGAAAAACTAACCTGCGCGCCACACCTAATGGCCAAAACCTGCTGGCCAAAACCTTCTTTCCAAAACATGCTTCCCAAAACTTGCTGGGGAAAACCTATGGGCCACAACCTACTTGCCAAAACCTTTTGGCCACAACTTTGTAGCCAGAACCTGCTATCCAAAACCTGCGGGCCAAAAGCTGTCGGCCACAACCTTCTAGCCACAACCTGCTGGCCACAACTTCTACTAGCACACTCAGAGCTCGGATTGTCTCTGAGTGTTGAGCTCGTAGAGAAATGAGGAGGGTAGTCGTCTATTTATAGGAATTTTGAGGACTTGCGCGCCATAACCTGCGCACCGAAACCTGTATTCCAAGACCTGTATGTCAACACCGGCGTGCCAACACCTGTGCACCAAGACTTGCGCACCAACACCAGTGAGCCAACACCAGCACGCCAACACCTTCACGCCAACACCTTCGCGCCAACACCTGCGCGCCACTTTTGGACTTATGCTCCACCTTTCCTTTTCCAAATTTTTTATGTTCTGAATTTGAAAAAATTTCTGGCGTACAACATTAGAAACCTCCTTATCACAAGAGCACAAATAACTTTACCAAAAAAAATTTCCCCATTCTCCAAGAAAACTCCCTTTGTCAAAAGTTTGAGTAATTGAGACTCGCTTTGTCAACAAACACAACATGGATCCCTGTATTGTCAACAAACAAAATCATCTCAAAAATGATTCAATGATACCTTGAAGGGTTTTTCCTAACTATATGGATACAAATGATTAATATATATGTTAATAAACATTAATAAAGATATAAAATATATTTTTAATTAGACTTAGTTTATTAGAAATGGAGTTAGAATGTTACCAAGGAATATAAAATCCAAGGTAATGGTTGTTCATTAGAAATTTCCATCTTGGAGACATGTTTCATATTATAAAACTATTTTCATTTGTATTTTTTATATAATAACATTTTGAAGTATTTTATAATGATTATATATTTATTTATTGTAATTTAATTTTTATTACAAGTTTTTCCATTCAAGGACTATTGATTCAGATGTTACCAAAGTCATAGGGTTTTTGTCAACTCAGTTATCATTTCATTGGGTAAAACACATTATTCATTTACTATGACATTATAATTTTGTTTTCTTCTTCAATTTCCTGATAATATATTGTATTTTATCTTTCTCTCTAGTGAAATTACATCTTTATATAAAAAATCCTTCTTTGATGGATTCTAGTCTCTATAAAAATATGATGTTGTTAAAAATAATCCGCATCCATTCTAATAGTTGGTTTTTATCCATACTCATATTATTTATAAAATTTTTAGAATTTTATTATATATAAATAAATTATTTTTTTAATTTCATTTTCTACATTCTTTGACATTTTATTAAAATGTTTACAAGGAATCCTATTAGTTTTTTTTTTCAAATATGTCATTTTTGTATTTCTTTACAAATGCATGAAAGGAATATCATTTTTTACATTAACTGCGTGAGTGCCTTTTCCTTATTTTATTACTGTTTTTCTTAATAATTTTGTATCTTCAAGTTTTTATTTATTTCCAAACAAAAATATTTTCCTATTTTTTTTATTTTTTTTAAAAAAATAATGGTAAATATTTTAGAAGAATAATTAAAGGATTTTAATTCCACTTATGTATATTTTTATCATATAATATAAATTTATTATTGTTTAGTTAAATTATTTTCAAAGGTTCAATAATTAAAATTATTTTAATATTAATTTTTTCAATATCCACTTTCATCCCCCTTAAAAAGGATTTTCTGTGAGGCTTATAAGCCTGTTTTTACAACCATGTTATAAAGGATATATAAAAATTATTTCACTTCCATTTTCCCCTCTAACTCTAAATGGGATAACTATTATGGTGTCCTGTTCATGATAGACATCTAGATGATTTTATACTTTTTTAGAGATATTTTTTTATTATCAACTAATCTAGTCTTTATTTCAGGTTATGAGATATTGTTTGGAAATGATATGAAACCAATTTTTTCCAATGGTTTTTCATGATATGTTGTATGATTCCATTCATGCAGCATGGATATGTATACTTTTTCAAAATGGGATGAATGGATATGATATATACCTAAAACTAATTGGGTAATGTTTATATAATATAATTTATGTTTTTTGGTTAAGAGGTGGAAATCCTAATCCCAAAAGATTGTGGTACACATGTGGTTATCACAAGTTGAAAAGATTGTCATACACAGGTGGTTAGCCCATGCCCAAGAGGTTGTGGTGCATGGGTGGTTATCCCAAACTCAAAATTGTGTGTTATAATTTTTTTTATCAAAATACCAAAAGGTTTTAGTACACTAATGGTTATCCTAAAATCAAATTTTTATGGTGCATAGATCAAACCCAAATGGTTGTGGTACATGGGTGGTTATTCCAAGAACAAAAGGTTATGGTATACATGTGGATATACCATGATTAAAGGGTTCCTTACATGGTTGTTTAGACCAATCCCAAAAGGTTTTGGTATATGAGTTCTTATTCAAATCCAAAAAACATACAAAAGTGGTTATCCCTTGCCTATTATGGTTTTTTAACAGGTTGAGGGTTAATACCCCATTATTAAAAATAAAAAGGACGACCTATTTTGAAAATTGGGAGAAGAGGGAACCCATTATAAACACAGATAAAATAACCTTAAAAATGTTTGACCCAAAGGAAAAAATAACCTAAATGCAAAATAGGAAACAAACATCAAGATAAGAAAAATAGAGAGTAATCACCCACCCACCCCAACCAGGTAACGAAATAGTGAAATCAATCAACGATGATGCATAGACCCCCTAATAATAAGTTATGTCACACCATAATGACACAACATTAAAGATAATCCCTCCCACGCACACAAAAATATAGAGGGAGGACCATTCGATAATTTCCAGCACACTTATCTCTCAAACAAGTAATCCACTTGACAATGCACAAGAGAAACAAAATTTTCCACAGGATTCAATGAAAAACTAGAATGAAAAATTTGTGTAGAATCAAATACATGGTACCCATCCCTCCAATGGAATAGGAAAAATAGTTGTGTGATGAGTTTCAACACAACCATTCCTCTTTTGAGGTCGCTCACCCAGTAATACCTTTAAGAAGCAGCAACTCCCCAAATGGAGTGATACAAAATCAAGGATCATGAGGCATTTTTAACAACAACAAAATAAACAGATCCAAGAATTAGATTATATTCCAATATAAAAACATATAAAACTAATAAAATATAGCATTTTAAACTATATAAAATAATATAAACCAGTTGATTCCCACCAGAAGGTCATCAGCTTCCCATATTGCATCCATCGTCTTCTAGAGATCTCATAGTTATCCATTAGGCTATCTATGACAATTCCCACCATTACTGTAACCTAAAAAACACATTCCAATTGAACACTAATTGTCCCAAAACTGAAGGTAGCCAAACCACTACCTACGACGAACCCCACTTCCCATGAATCATTGTGAACAAAATCTTGGCCACAACCACTTGAAGAACTCATGGCCATACCATGAACCTGAATTCATGTGGAGGGATCCCAGATTAGAACCATATCTATAGATGAAGGAAGTCGGGGAGGATGAATGGTAATGGAAGAAACTGACAAATCATACAAAGACCAAAATTGAGATAAATATGAAAAGAACAACATAGAAGAATATTTTATCTCACAATAATCTCCATATCTACCAAAGAATAAATGGAAATAAAGCCACCTTCAAACAACATCCATCTAAGTAGAGGAGAAAAACACCATAAGGGAATCAAACCATAGGAGGGGAAGCCTCTAGCCTAGAGAGTGAAGTTCCATTTCTCATCAAATTTATCTTCAATGTGAGATGTATTTATCCCAAGACTACTATATTATGGGAATATAGTTAGACTAATCCATTATTTGATGAATGTGTTGGTGGTTAACCTTGACACATGTTTTTTATTATATTTATGTTCGGTTCTTATGTTATACATCATGCATATATCATATTCACAAACTAAATATTCACAATTCTATATTATCAGGGTTCATATTGAAAAACAAAATCTATATTCCATGGCTTATGGTTTATGATCTATGTTTTATTAGTCATCACTCACTTATATTATACCCATGAACATTTAATATTCTCTTATTCTGATATTCTCATCTTTTGATCACCTGTGATTCTCATGTTTTATCTCTTATATTTACCGTTACTAATTGTTTGAGATCTTTATTATTATATTTCTATTTCCCCATGTTATAAAGAAGAGTATAATATATTACATGTCTATAAGGGTACCATTTTAGAAGGATGTTTATGGGAAATATTTAAAATATATTATGGAATAAAAAGAACATATATATAATATATAAGGACACTAAAGCATTGGATTATGGGATCATGTGTTTATTGGTGAGGTGAAATTATTATTTTTTGGAATTGATATAAAATTTATGTATATTATGTTCAATTCACCTCACTTGGAATCAAAACATGAGCATAATGAGTGCGATTTTGGAATCAAGTATGGATATGCAGTTTTGGGGTGCATTAGATGGAATGAGAGAAATGTTTAGTTATTTTATGGGATTAGGCTATGATTAATAAGAGGATTCAACTTTAAAAAATTTACATTGAATAAAAATTTAAGAAGTATGAATTAAATTTCATAAATCGAAATGAATATTTCATCATTTAGATTATATTAGGATTGATATTCCTTTTAATATGATTAATTACTCTGATTATTTTAATATTCACAATGACCTATTTGGATTTAATCAATGGATATAAATAGGAGGATTAAATATCACAACATAAACCTTATAAAACTCCCAAATGCATAAAATAAGATAAAAATGGATTTTCATGGATATATGGATAAAAAAGACCATCCAGGAAAAAAGGGTAATCGTCCTACGGGTCAAAATGTGGGAATAAACACCTTGGTAAAAGTCTAAAATGAACAAGAGGATGTTTTATATCTATTAAAATTGGGAATAGAGAAATGAACTACTAATGAAAAGTAAAATTTCAATTTATATGATGGATGGAAATAAAGCTCTTTCTAATGACCGAGTAATAATTCAATGTTTTAAATTTGATGAATTTTTTCACTATGAAAATAATGTTCCAAATGAAGTGTTAATAATGACAACACACATCCAAAAACTCAAAAACTATGAGATAAAGGGAGAGTCTAAACAATCAAAACTATTTTTGTTGGTCCTAATAATGACGTTGTGTGTGGTAAACCCATTTTCCACTATAAAAATTAAATTTTACTATTTTATTATGGTTTTACCCCTCCTTCATTTAAGTTTTTTTCCAAGGTCACCAAACATAATGAAAAAATAATTAATTATAGATGAAAATTATTACTGTTATAATGGTTTCATCTTCTGTTTATAACACCTTTCTATTAGAAGTTCATAATAATTTTCATCCTATAAATATTTTTCTTAAATTATTGAAATTTGATATGATTCTGGGCTTTGGTTTAATCTCTCTATATAAACACCATATTAGTTATATGATAGGAAAGTCCTATTTTATATTTTGAATCAAATCATGATAATCAATCAATGTAAGGCTAACAATGAACTCGTAATGAGAATTACTTCAACTATATGGGTCTTAATACCCAATCATGAGATGAGTATCCAAGTATTACTTAAGATAGTGAGAATAATATCTCATTATAAATGACCTCTTGAGTTTTTTATATTTTTTGTATGCCCTTAACTATTTCTATTAATAATATGTAATTAAAATTATGAGGTTGTAATTTATTTAAGGGGGTAGAATGTAACACCTAGAGATTTTAGTATAAATTTCAATTTAAATAATTAATATATTGAATATATTGTATCACAAAAAACCCCAAACTAAAATTAAACATGATATATTTTATTTAAAAATAATATAAATATTAATACATTATGATAATACAATTTGAAATATCTTTAGTAAAATTATAAGAAGAGTGAAACCTCTAGTAAATAAAAATATTAATTAATTAAAATATTTACATATTATTATTACTATTATTTATGTTGTTGTTGTTTTTAAATAATGATATATTTTGATATAATACTAATGAATTAATGAAAATTCAATGGTTATAAGATAAATAATTAATGAAATGTGATTAAATTTAATTAATGTTATAAAGAAAAAAAATCCAAAGTATTTTTTTTAAGTGTTCTATTTTTTATCATAAATTAAATTTATTAGTTTAAAAGGGATGCTAAAATAAAATTTTAAAGTAAATAAATAGATTATCACTTATTAAATTAGTAATTTTTATAAAATTAGATTAAGAACACATAAATTTTAAAGTCTTTCTAGATAAAGTTAGTTCCCCATTATACTATATATTTTCAATTAAAAGTTAGATTATTAAATTTTATAATTGTAATTTGATAAAATTAATTTTATATTTAGATTTTTGTGTTTAAATTATCTTAGGGTTAATTTTTTTGATTTTTCTGAAAATTTTGATTTTTAGATTAATGGTAGAAAATACAGTTTTTAAAAATTCCAAAAATTTTATTACATTATCATGATATAAGAATAACTTAAAAATTAATGAAACATGTTACTAAAAACATTTATTTTAGTACTAAAATAATTTTTTTTTAAATATTATTTTTAATTTAGAAACCAATGTTTCACATTTTAGAACCAGTGTTATATTTTATTCTAATAAAAACTATTTTTTGTATATTTCCATTAATTAAGTATTAAAAAGATTATATTTGGTTTTTCATTTTTTTAAAATAAAATATAAATCAATTTATTAATCATATATCAATAAATAAAATAATATTAGTAATATTTGTCTTAAATAAGTATATATTCATTTTTATGCTAAAAATATATTTTTGTAAAAAGTGTTTTTACCATATTATGTGTACCTATTTTAAAATTAATTTTATCAATATTATAAATTGAATAAAATAAAATATTTTTCATATTTTTAATTATCATTTAATATTAAATAATAAATTCAAAGTTTTTTAGTCATAAAAATTAGTTACCAAAGTAAAATTTAGTCACTGGAGTAACGGCCAAAATAAGATAAATGTGCTAAATCAAGAGGTAAAGAAAAAAAATTAAATTAGTGTATGAGGAATTTATCAAACTCACATTATTTTTCAAATTTTTATTCACATTACTTGAATATTTCATTCCTTCCATTTTAATAAATTTATATTTAAAAAAATGAAACTCCTCTGAGTTAGAAAAGGACCCCTCTATCACCCCTTAAAATTAATAACTAAAATTATAGTTCCTATAAATAATATACCTTATGTAATTACCTAATAGTACCTACCCCCCCCCCCATTATGTTGGATATCTTATGGTCCCTATAGATTTTCGAAATTCTTTTAAAACCATGAAGGTTTCCAACAAGTGATGTAATTTATTCTTTGTAAGTAATAACTTCTTATCATTTATTTTTCATTTTTTGAATCCATACATCTTTTATAAAATATGATTTATCTCTTTAATAAATTCTTAATAATATCATTTAATTAATTAATGCTAATATTATGATCAAACCACTTTATAATCATACTCTTATGTTTATTATATAATGTTCTTGTTTGTGTCAGTTTAACCACCAACACGAACCATGCTATATTTTTTTATCATGGATATTTGTGGAAAATTAATTAATAGTATAGTATTATTATCATTAATGATGCTATAAATTAAAAATAGTATAAATGTACCGCCTTTTATTCTTAATAAATTACTTAAATAAGTGCTTTTTAGATTTTATCTTGGAGGACCATACTCAAATCTATCATGGAAAAAACATGGAACTTCATAAATAATTATGGTAAGTATATTAAAATATCTTAAATATTATATATATTATGAACCCGTTAACATGTAATGGTTAATGAAATAATTATACTAAAAACAAGATATTTTTTAAACTACATTAATATATGATCAATATTAACTAAAAATAATTAATGGATATATAATTAATGAATATAAAATATTAATATAAAATTGTAACACACATTTATAAGGATTAAAAATAAATTATTAATAATCCTTAGTTTATTATGCACAAATTTAGAATGTGTTCGACAAATTAGAAGTCTGAAGTAAGGTTTTTTCATCTCAAATTCTCTTCTTTGAAACGTGTTTTGTATTATGAACCAATTATCATTTATATGGGGAATTTACTACCCCGTTTACATATCTTGTCATTATTATATTTATATTTGGGGAATTTGAGGATTTATTTAATGTTATTTATTTCAAAGGATTTTGATTCAAATAATACCAAAGTCGTAAGGGTTTTGTTGAATTAAATTCGTTTTCATTAGGTTAAAATATTTCTTCCATGGATATGATCTTATATGATTATTCTATACTAAAATTGAAATATTATATATGGTATTTTCTATTTGTCTCTAGTAAAATTACTTCTTTATATAAGAATCATATTCTTGGATGATATTTGACCTCTATAAAATCACTTCTTATCATAAAGATAAAATGTTGGGTATCATAATTTGCTTTCTTTACACCAACAATTAAAGATATTCAAACTTTTTGTTTTAGAGTGACTCCACCACCATCATGAAAGACATCATAATTAGAATAAATCTTCTATTATGGGGTTTAACTATGAGATAGATTAGTTTCTTGTATTTCCTATCATCCATTAATTCATCATCACCCACATTAACCATTTTATTTGAAGCATCTCTTTTAAATTGACTATAGAGACCCCATTTTTTCATTAAAAAAATATAACATCATTTTATATGAATATTTAGTACATTTTATATATACAGACTCAAGGACTATAAAGGTTTAGTTTCTTTGGAGACAAGATACACAATATTATTATTTTAGGAAATATCTTCATCATCTCCCACAAATATCTCCCCATTTAGTACTATTTATAGAAATTCCCTACTTAAAACCTTTCTTCATAACCTTGGGAAAATAAAAATAAGAAAGGATGAACTCATATGTTTATTAGGGTAAACAAGGGAGATATCAATCGATGATCATAAGAAAGTATAAAATAAGTATAAGGGTATAATATCATCATAATAACTTACAGGTTCATACCTAATATATCAAAGAACATATACATGATTTGTGGAACAAAGATTTTTCATTTCGGAAGGAAAGAATCATATGAGTGATAAATCATCATAAATAAATCATAAACCATAAGTTATGTCATAAAAGTGTGGAAACGTCATAATTATAGAAACCATTTCATGTATCAAGGTTAACTACCAAGACCATAAAATCATAGAGGATTAGAAATCAACACCTCTTTACCATAGTTGATCAATAATGTCAACTTGTATATCATAGAGGATCGAGCTCGTCATCTTTTTTCCCATAGAAGATTAATAAAATCTACTTATTTCTTATAGTGTATCAAGAACATCAACTTGTTTTACCATAATTATCTCATGATATATAATAATTTACCAAATTAATTGGAGGGATATATAATTCTAGGACCAACCACCATTAAATGTAAACAAACATATGTGTTATATAAGATCATTAAACAATAATCATATCATCATATCGTATCTCGTGAAAAGAAAAGTGGTATCATAAACATTCCATTAATCTATCATAGCATAACCCATGGATAATAATTGTGTTTCATAAACATATAATATTCATAATCATAAACTATATAGATAAAGAATACAGATGTAACGATTGGATCATGTCATTAGAAAAACATAAGCATTGTGTTCCCTAGAATTACGTGGACAAATCATCATGATGTCCATTGATATTCCATCCCACTTCCATTATGGCTTCTCAAGGGGTTGAGCTAAACCTGTTGGAACCTACTGCTCAGTCTTCACTTTCTAACAAGTAAAGCATCGAGAAACAAACTCCGCCACTCTATTCTACATCCCTAGACACCAAAAATAATTTTATATTTCTTGTTAAACCTTCACCATGCCATAATTTAACACCAAAGGGTATGTATGAAATATCCTCAAAACCTAATCCTACAGCATCACCAGAACTATTTTACATCCTCAAAAATAATGATGTGCTCCCCACATTTTTAATACACATCAAAAGTATTCCATGTGGATATCTATGCAAGTAGGTTCTCGTAGTTGATATCCTCAAGTTGTGCCTTCCTAACTCTATAAAAGATCAGAGGGGTAACAACCATCGATTAGAGGTAAGATGATCCATTTTCATCTACAAGGAATAACTACAATGAGGCCAACTGCACTGACGCATCAATCAGTAACTACGAACTTAATCTCATGTTGAGAGAATCTGCCACCATGTTCTCCTTACCAAGAGTATATTCAATCTCAAAGGAATAGTCTTAGAGGAAATATAGGCATTGCCTCTATCTCAAGTTGATATCCTTTTGAGAGAACATATACCTCATACTATTATGGTCACAGTATATGGAATATCTCCCGCCCATCAGGTATTGTCGCCACATCTTCAATGCGAAGACTACCACTACTAACTCAAGATCACAGGTCACATAATTTTGCTCACGTGGTCCGAACTGGCATGAACTGTTCGCAATAACTACCCACCTCTCCATCATGACCAAACCAAGCCCAGTTTCTAATTCATCGTAGAACACTATGTACTCGACACCCTCATCCATCAATCTAAATATTGGAGTGATCATCAAACTTCTCCTCAATTGTTGAAAGCATACTAGTACTTCTCTATCCACACAAAGGAATGCACATTTTGATTCAAAGTTGTCATAGTTGTTGATATCCTGGAGAAATCATATATGAATCTTCGATAATAGTTTTCTAGCCCAAGGAAACTTCGCACCTCTATCACGCTCCTAGGTGGATCCCATGATCACACTACCCCAACCTTGTCCAGGCCCACATCCACTCCATCCATTGAATTAACATGTCCAAAAATGTGGACTTCCTGAATCCAAAACTAGAAATTCTATATTTTCACATAAATCTAGTGCTCTTAGAGTATTTCCAAAACCATCCTTAAGTGTCTCACATCCTCCTCCTCAGACTCCATGTACACAAGGATATCATTGATAAATACTACCATGAACCGGTCCATGTAAGGCTTAAAGATCCAGTTTATGAGTCCCATGAACACAACTATGGAGTTCTCCAAACCAAATGGAATCAACAAGTACTCATAGTGACTGTAATGACATTGGAAAGCTGTCTTTGGTATATCCTCATCTCGTACTCTCAGCCGGTGATATCCCAATATGATATCTACCCTCGAGAACCATTTTTCCCTTTCAAATAATCAAGAGGTCATCAATTCTTGGATATGGATACTTCTTCATGGTCACCTAGTTCAAGTTCCGATAGTCCACACATAACCCCAATCTCCCATATTTTTTTGGGAAAAAAATTGGGTCCATCTAGGGTGAAACACTAGTTCTCATGAAGCCCTTCTTATGCAGGTCCTCCAACTGCACCCTTAGCTCGTGAAGCTATAATGAATTCATCTGACATGAATGTGATGATATCAATGTCATCCCAGGGTGTAAATCAATGCAGATGTCTATCTTTCAGTGGAGAGGTAATAATGGAACTTCTTTAGGAAAGGCATCCTTGTACACCGCTACCAAAACTGGAAACAGGAAGCTCATAATATCAAAAACATCGAGGGTTAGGTTATCCAACTGATGAGTAATCTGATACACCTTCCTATGAATGAGTTCATCATGTTCTTCCTTGGTTTACTTTTCACCAAAAAAGGAAAACCTCCCTCTATCACTTTGATGTAACACCCCGACCATAGAAGCCCAGATCTGGTGGTTTATTTTAATACATTGGTATGATTAAAAGGAATTAAATCCCAAAGTACCATTCTGTTTAGCATTTTTAGAACATATGTTACATACATGAACATTATATTATAATTAAAAACTTAGAATTAATCATAGATAATTCATTAAAAATGAAATTATTCTCCAAGATTAACTCTATATATCAGTCATAGAACACATCTTTGAAACTTCGTAAAATAAAACATAGGAAAGGTGAGATCATATGTTTAGTAGGGGTAATAAATATAGTATAATATTTCATAAATAAGTATAAACTTTTAAGGAAAGGTATAAATTTGAAACACAATCCATTAAAACATAATCTTAAGCATGATACAAAAAGAATAAAATCAAATAATTCTATTTAAAAATTCACATGAATATCCTATTAGTTGAATAATCACATGTAATATCAATAACTAATGTCATAATGAGGGAATGAATAATTTCTTAAATTATAATCACACCATCAAGGCCTCGTGCTAAGACTATACATAAATAGGTAAAACCCAAAACATGTTTGTCACATGAGAACTATCGATGAATCGAGGGGATTTCATTAACCGGTCCCCAACCTGTAGACCTTTCATCAAGCAGTCCTCATCCCATCTCTGACTAAGTCAAATTAATTCTTCATATGAAAATTGTAAAATATAAACAACATAATCATTCATAATTAAAATAAGTATATGAAATATTAATACATTAACCATAAACTATGAATGGTATCTAAATAACACATCCACAATAAAATTGATCATAAAGCATTAAATAAAATATGTAAATGATATCATAAGAGAACAACTTAAATTAATCATAAGTTCTAACAAAGGATTTGGACATAGATGAAAATACTCTATTAAAAACATTAAAAATATATTGATATAAATACCTCTTTTTATTAGTAATCTTTTATTCAAAAGTGAAGCACTTCTAAAAAAAGTTCCTTTAAAAATAGATTTTTTTAATCAAAGTGTCTCATACCACTTTAAAAATTTTTAATGGAATCAAAATTTTAAAACATTTATGTATATATAAATAAATCCTTAAAACTATTTTGAAAACATGGACATCTAGAAGAAATATTTTAGATAAATATATTTTTAAAATTTTTGAAATGATGTTACAGTTGAAAGTTATCTTATATAAAACCTTAAAAATATTCATTTTGAAAAGATTTTTGAGAAACATGGGCATGGATGATAAATATGTATTGTTAAATAGTTATGTATAAACAATCTCAGATAATAATGAGACTGTGAAATTACCCCTTACCTTAAGTCTGGTACTCTTTGTACGTGTCTAAAAATTCTGTATAATGGATATAAACATATCATAAACTTGTAACATAATCTAAATAATTTTTATTATTTCATATATGATTCATTTATGACTTTATATTACCATTTTATTATTATTTTCCCCGTCAAAGCAATGTTTTGGGTAATAATTGCTTTGTTTATCGTATGTGTTTTGACTTGTTATTCTTAATTGTATTACTTAGATAATGATTTACTTACTTAAATAATATATAAAATGATTTATATATCATATATATTCAGTATATATATAAATATATGATATATATAAGAAATGGAATACACCATTCAGGGAGATGGTTGGTTGTATATACACATGAATATTGTTTTCATTTTCTTATCGTATTAAATGGAAGTAAATAACACATATGTATATATATATATATATTATTTCAATAACATTATTATTTCATATAATTCATACTTATTCATTATATATAATTTTATAATTATTCTTGAATGGTTAACATGGAAGATGAATCTCATCGCATCATGGAGATGGTAAGTTGTACGTACGCACGAACGACGGTATCATTTCTTTAATTTTAATGGGGTAAAAAAATGGATGGTATGTTAATTATAAAAAATAAATATGATTTTATATTTATTATTTATATCCATTATATTCATAATTATACCCATTGAAATAGATTCGTGATGAAAATCATTTTACATCACAACGTGGAGATGGTAAGTCGTGCGTACGCATGCAACTCGATATTATTTTTAGTAGGATGGGTAAAAGGAGTAATATGGAGGTTCCATAATCATAAAAATATTTCAGAATATATTATATTCTTTAGTTATTAATTTATTATGGAAACAACTTTAAAAAATGAATTACAAGAAGAAAATAACTATTCAATAATTGGTAAAACAATTACCTCTTCTTCGAGTGTCTCCTTTTGATTTTCACAAAAGGAATCCATAGGATGAATATATGCCCTAATTATGGCCTCTAAAATAAAGATAGGGAATTTGGGAGGATAAATGGTAATTTTTGGTCTAAAATAAAAAAGCTTTATATGTGTGGATAAAAGTGAAGGACATGTTCCCTTTTATAAGAGAGGAGAGTGGCACTTTTGGAAACTCCAAAACTATTAATTTTATATAAATTTATTTTCAATTTAAAATAGCTCCAAAGTTATTTATTTCTGTAATAATATTATTATGGGTCTAAACACTCTCAAAATTTAATTTTATACATATTTAGGTCCCAAAAATAACCTTATATTTTGGTTTAACCCTTAGTTAAACATTTTAACTTTTACCGTGAAAACTTTTCTTTTTACACTATAGTGTTAATATAGTTACTATAAAATGACAAAGAAACAAAAATCGTTTACTTTATTACATATTTTATATTATACTAGTTATTTGGATGAATTATAGATTTTTATGAATTTTATGTCATTTAACAAAAATATTAATTTATTTAAAATCTCATTTATATCAATTTTAACACTATTTATTATTTGACATTTTATAAAATCATAAAAACTTTATTACTTAAAAAAGATATATTAACTCATAACTAACATATCAAAGTCATCCAAGAATTAGTGTATGGAATAAAATATTTAAAATTATATTTATTTTCATATTATTAATATCATTTAATTTATTCTTCCATGAATAAATCAATTACTATATCATCATTGTGTTATCATTTAATTAAATTATCTAATGTATAAAAATTTTAAATAAATTATAATTATGTATATAAACATTTTATATTTCTAAATTATATTTATATTTGAATTCATAATATGTATAACCCTATATTAAAAATTATTTAGTTATTAAAATTTGAATATGATATTTTTAACTTCAATTTAAATAAAATATAATAAATGTTTGAATCTTACACAAGTGGATTAAAAAGGATATTATTTTTTACATAAGGAATATTTGGGTCTAAAAACATATATACAATGAAATTATGAAAAGTTTTAGGATAATTTTATATTATTATAATATTATTTTTACATTTAATTACCCTATTGACATTTAACCATGGTAAATAAAATTCAAAAGTTTTTATTCACCAAAAAATCTGATCCTATTAGAAAACAAGTTTCATATTGATTACAAAAATGTATTTATATTTTCAAAATTCAATTCACAAAAGTAGTAAGAAAATTCAATGTTAATCCCACATATGTGGTTAGAAGGTGGGTAAAATAGATGTTCAAAAGTCCACTAAATTTTTATATCTAATTATAATATAAAAAATTATTCTAATGACCTAAATTGGGTAGATATTTTTATTATTTATGTATTTTTAATTTAAAATAAATTTAATGTAAATTAATTATTTAAATTAAAAAGTCCATTTTCTAAACAATAATGCAGTATTTTTCACTGTTCATCAAAAAATTGGAAATTTTCAGAAAATTACTCTAATTTCACCCTAAGATAATTTTGATATTAAAAATTCAAAAATTAGGTATATTTTAAAAAATTATATTTTTAAAAGTGTCTAAAATTAATTTTATTATTGTTCTCAAAAGGCCATAAAAGTAGTTTGTTTAGGAAAATAGTATTTCTAAACATATAACAATATTAATGAAACGTATACATTTTTTATAGATATGTTTTATTTAAATAAAAAAATTATAAAATAACATTTAAAAATTATTTTTTTATATTCATATTATTATATTTAATGGATTATATATAAATACGTATTTTAAATAATTCTAATAATAATGTTTTGTTTCACAGAAACTCAATCGTATGTGTAACACAAGACATGTCACTGTAACATGTAATATAATCTATTGAATTTATTTAAAAATATAACGTTATGTGAAATCATGGGTTGTAACATTCTCTACTCCATGAAGAAATTGTGTCCTCATAATTTGAAATTGGACTTGAAAATAAAAGGAAGATATTTGAAAATACATTTGCAGAAAACCCACATCGAAAATAGGGTTAATAAAAGTTTCAATTTAAAATAAAGAAATAGAAGTAAAAAAGTTAAAAAATATAACACATAAAATGGTTCCATGGAGGAAAACATGGACATGAAAGAAAATGTATTACCACCATGTTCTGATGGAGAGTGATAGAGAACATGGTTATGAGAAAGTTAAAAATCACAAAACTCTAAATAAGCGATGATCAAAGGGACCATTTGATTAAGAAGAAAAAGTACTAGGGTAGCATTTTTTGTTTCAATATTCATTCACTCTCTAAGGTTATAAGTTAATATAAGTTTCTGTAAACACAATCTTACCTTTTTATTTCACCTTTAACTAGTTATACTTCTTCTCTTAGCACAGATTTCATCATATGGTAAAGTAATTCATCAGCCTATAAAACCATATACAAAATTCAACTTAAACCATTTAATTAGTGATTATATTTTTCAAAAAGTTTAACATGATAATAAGTCACTTTTCGTGGTACCATACAATCTTAAATCCTTAATAAAATAGTATTGAAGTACAATCCTTATATATCACATAATTCTTATAACTAGTACATCTTTGATAAAATAATAAAATGACATAATTGATCAATCCCAAACATAGAACATTGATCATTCCTCTTCATCTGTGGTAGTACTATAATCTTGGCATTGATCCATTATCCAATTTTGGGGTATATTACATTGATGCATGAGACATTTATTTGCAGAGAGTCTCATATCCTTGTAGTGGAAGCATTTCACATTGAAATTTTCTATCATTCCCTTGAAATCATGGACTTGGTGGAATTTATCTCTAAACCTATAACAAACTCCCATTCCCTTAAATCAAGTACTAAGGTTTTTCTTTCCATAATTATCAAATATGGGAAAATAATTCCTTCCCCTCTTCTCTTTATCTAGATTTTTCCCAGTTTTCCTTTTCTTCTTTTGCTTCCCTTTGAAGCCATAATACTTATAGTACACTTTCATTGTCCCGTAATCAATTGATACTTTGTCCTCTTATGATGATAATGTTTGGGAGAATATTTCCATTTTAAATATAAAATTAAGACTGTGAAAGATATGATCTTTATTACTCTTTTTATCACATGCATCTATGAGGTTCACGTTCCTTCGAATGGGCACTATCTTTAAATGAAGACATACACTAGGTTAGATCATATAATAATTTATAATCCAAAAACTAGTAAACACATAACATAAATTGAAAAAAGTTATGAATAGATATTCTCACAATCATAAACATGGTTTCTTTATGGACATATTTACTTTTATGTATTTTATAATGGTTTAAAAATATAAGGTGAATTATCCTAATAATATCTATTAGGAGTGTCAAACCAAGTTCCTTGTAAAGCCTATGGTCGTGTACAATGTTACTTAGAGTCAGGCCCGGAGAACCTTGTCTGAGTTATTACTCTTAGGTACATATGTTCTAGAACTACATCCACTTGTAGTATCCGTAGAGGGAGATATTTACTAGGAATTCCCATATAATCTCTACATTACCAAAATTTTATGATGTTATTCTATACATGTCCTCAAAGTATATCTTAGTGCTATGTTAACTAATTTATGTTTTCTAAATCAATTTTCAAAAGTTGTTTCTAAACTTTTTCTCATACCAATTATAATGCCTCAACCTTAGAAGCCCAGAGCCGGTGCATTATTTTAAAACATTGGCGTGATTAAAAGAAATAAAATACTAAAGGAATGATCAGTTTAACAGTCTTGTAAAATATATTACATACATGAAGTTTACATTACAATTCAAAACATAAAATATAATATAGATAATTCTTTGAGAACTCCATTATTCACCTTGATTAACCCTATAAATCAGTTATGAAACACTTCTTGGAATCCAAGAAAAATAAAACATAATAAAGGGGTCATCTCAAATTCTTATTAAGGGTAAACAATATAGTAGAAGCTTTCATAAATAATTATAATATTTTAAGGTAATGTATAAAACTAAAACACATACATTTTAAACATAATATTCAGTATAATATGGAAAGAATAAATAAAATAATTCAATTTAAACATTCACATGGATATTTTACTTGTCTAATAATAATAATTAATATTAATAACTAATATCATAATGAGGGAATGCATAATATCAGACATCATAACTGCACCATCGTGACCTTGTTTCAATACCATACATAAATGGGTAAAAACCCAAATGAGTTTGTCTATTGAGAACTACTGATGCATTGAGGGGATTTCATTGACCAGTACCCAACCCATAGGGCCTTCATTATGTGGTCTCCAACCCATCACTTAATAAGTCCAATTAATTCCTCAAAAGAAAATGGTGAAATATAAACAACATAATCATTCATATTAAAAACTAGTTTATGAAATATGAATACATTAACCATAAACCAAGAATAATATCTAAATAAAAAATCTATAGTCAATCTGACCATAAACGATTAATTAAAATATGGTTAATGATATCATAAGATATAACCCCTAATTAATCATAATATCCAACATAGGATGTTGACATAGATGAAAATACTCTAGTAAAATAATTTAATATATCTTGAAACAAATGCCACTTTTTCTATAATATCATTTAATTAATAGTCCTGAAATTATAAAAGAAGACATTTAAAAAGATACTTCTGAATAAAAGTGTCCCAACAAATATTTAAACTTTTCAATGTATTAACATTTTAAAACATTCATGTCTATATAAGTAAATCCTTAAGACCATTTTGAAAACATGGACATCAATGAGAAATATTTTAGGTGAATAAATATTTAAAAAACATAAAATGGTGTTTTAGTTAAAGATTACATTATATAAAACCATAGAATGATTACTTATGAGAAACATGGACAGGGATGATAAATATGTCCCAGTAAATACTTATTTATAAACAATCTCAAATAATAATGATATTGTGAAATCAACCGTTACGTTAGGTCGGATATTATATGTATGTGTCCGAAACTCCTATATAATGGTTTCAAATATATTGTTAACTTTTACCAGATTCGTAATAAATTTTATGAAATCATATATGATTCATTTATGACTTTATATTATCTATTTATTAATATTTTTTCAGTTACAGAAATATTTTAGGCAATAATCGATATGTTTATCGTATGTGTTTTGGCTTTTTATTCTTGATTGTATTACTTAAATAATTATTTACATACTTCCAAAACATATAGCATGATTTATATATCATATATATTCCGTATATATATATAATATAGGTATATGATATATAATATATTGTTCATGGATATGGTGGACCATATGTACGCATGAACGTTGTTTTCATTTTCTTATCGTATTGAATGGAATTAAGTAAATAACACATATGTATATATATATATATATATTATTGTAACATTATTATGCCATATAATTCATAAATATTCATTATATATATATATATTTATAATCATTCTTGGTTACGTAACATGGAGGATGAATCACATCACGTCGTGGAGACGGTAAGTCATACGTACGCACAACCAACGATATCATTTCCATAATGGTAAATGGGTAAGTAAATGGAAGGTGTGTTAATTATACAGAATAAATAAAATGTAATATTTATTATTTATACCCATTATATTCATAATTTTACCCATTTAAATAAATTAGTGATGAAAAACAGTTTACACCACAACGAGGAAACAGCAAGTCGTATGTTTGCACGCATGGTGATATTATTTTTTTGTAGGATAAGTAAAAGGATGAATATGGTTTCCCCATGATTATAAAAAATAAAAATTTATTATATTATATATTTATTACATTATTATAGAAACAACTTTGTAAAAGGAAGTAGAAGACGAAAATAACTTTGAAGGAGATGTTAAAACAATTACTTCTTCTTCGAATATCTTCTTTTGATTTGCACAAAATGCCTCCATAGGTTGGATTTCTAGACAAAATATGGCCTCTAACATTAATTTAGATACGTTTTAAGGATAAATGGTAAGTTTTTTACTGAACTAAATTTCTTTAGATGTGTGAACAAAATAGAAGGAGAGGTTTCCTTTTATAAGCGAGGGGAGTGGCACTTTAGGAAACTCCAAAACTATTAATTTATTATAAATTTATTTCCAATTTAAAATAGCTCCAAAGGGAGTTATTAATAGAATAACATGATTCTAGATCCAAATACATTCAAAAAATTAATTTTAGACATGTTTAGGTCACAAAATTAACCATATCTTTTGGCTTTAACTGTTATTTAAACAATTTAACTTTTTCCATGACAAATTATCTTTTACACTATATGGTTAATATTATTACTATAAAATGAAAAAAACCCAAATTGGATCATTTATGACATATTTAAAATTACCCTAGTTAATAGACCAAATTATAGTTTTTTATGAATTTTATATTATTTAATAAAATATTAATTATTTTAAAATATCATTTATGTAAATTTTGATACTTTTTATTATTTGACTTCTTATAAAATCATAAAAACTTTTTTTACTTAAAAAAATTTACATTAACTCATATTTAATATTTCATAGTCATCCAATAAATTCTTTGATGGAATCAAATATCTTAGATTATATTTAGTTTAATATTCTTAATTTCATTTAATTTATTCTTCCTTTAATAAATCAATTACCGCATCATCATTCTGTCACCATTTATTTAATTATTTAATGTCTAAAAATTATAAATAAATTATCATGATGTAGATAAACATTTCATATTTCTAAATAATATTTATAGTAGAATTTATCTTTTTTATAACCCTGTATTATAAAAGATTTAGTTATTAAAATTTGAATATGACATTTTTAACTTTTCGTTAAAAAAATATAATAAATGTCTTTATCTTACACAAGTGGATTAAAAAGGATCATATTTTTTCATGAGTTTGATTTGGGTCTGACACCACTTATCCAATAAAATTAAGATATGGTTTAGGTTAATTTTTTATTATTATAATATTATTTTATCATTTAACAAGCATATCTATCTATAACCATGGTAAATAAAATTCAAAAGTTACTATTCACCAAAAATTATTTTTATCCTATTAGACAACATTTTTCATACTGATTAAAATTATTTATGTCTATTTTTTTAAATTCAATTCACAAAATCAGTAAGATTGCATTTAATGCTAATCTCGCGAATGTGGATAGAAGGTGGGTAAAAGTGACGTTCAAAAGTTCAATAAATTTTTATATCTAATTCTATTATAAAAATGATTACAATAACCTAAATTGGGATTATATTTGTAATATATATCTACTTTGACTTTAAAATAAATTTAAATTTAAATAATTATTTAAATGAAAAAGTCGGTTTGCAAGTAACAATGTAGTATTTTTCACAATTCATCAAAACTTGAAAATTTTCCGAAAATTACCAAAATTTCACCCTAAGATAATTTTGATATTTTGAAGTAAAAAATGGTTTCTATTGTACTAAATTAAATTTATAATAGTGTCTAAAATTAATTTTATTATTGATCTCAAAAGGCCATAAAAGTAGTACCTTTAAGAAAATAGTATGTCTAAACATAGAACAATTTTACCAAAACTTATACATTTCATTATAAATATATTTAATTTATGTGAAAATATATAAATAACATTTAAAGATTATTTATTACTATTAAAATTATTATATTTAATGGATAATTTATAAATATATCATTTAAATAATTATAATACTAAAGTGTTTTATCACAGAAACTCAATCTTGCGTGTAAGTGAAACCAAGTCTGTGATGTGTGAAATATAAGCTATTGAATTTATTTAAAAAGATAACATATTATAAAAGTATGGGGTGTTACAGTGGACACACCGCACCCTTTTCCTAAAACAATCAAACTGGGCACAGACTATGGATAACCAATCCTTTCCAGGAATGATGTCGTAAGGCCTCGATGCTAACACCAGAAGGTTCCAACTAAAACTCTCACCTCTAAGAATAATTTCATACTATTAGTATAAACATGTGATCATTGAGTCTCCTCCAATAGGTGTCTCTAAGAATAAGGGTCGATTCAACTATTCAACCAGAATCTCTAGGTATCGAATAAGATATGTGATGAAAAAGGAATGAGTAGAACTTGTGTCTATCTATACTAAAACTAAAGTAGAAAAGACACAGATCGTGCCTCAAATCATTACTAGAGCCCCTAGGGTGTAAGCCTCAACCACACCCAGATGTCCTCTCCCCTTTCATCTATATCCCAAATCCTAGTATCGGCAACTTGGGGGTGGTGGTGGTAGAAAGTAAAAACGTTGACCAGCTCATACTGCTCTCCCAGCTCCTCTACCACGTCCACCGCCCTGTGGATCTTCCTGCTCATGTCATTGTATCTACCTTGGTGGTCCGTCCACAATCTACCTATCAGTGTCTTGACATTTTGTAAAATCTTGAGTGAGATTTTCCCTATCGTCACATGAATAGAACCACCTCTCCTGAGGATAATTGGACCCACTCTGTGAGATCTGAATTATATATCCACTATCTGAGGACATCCTCTAGAACATCTCCCATGCCCAGGTCCCTAGGACTAGCATCAGCTCCCTACTATCGAGGTATCTACTCCTCTTCATCCAATAGTGACTATCATTAGTTGTATCTGCTTGTCCAAGAATCTTTTAACCACCAAAGCTTGCCCAAGCCCCCCCCCAGCATAAGTTGGAATGCATACAGGGATAACACTAGCTCAGATGTCTCTACATAGACATCGCTCAAAGGTTTGAGTCGTGAAGTTTTAATCTCTAATCATGTCCATCAAGTGCCTTGAAATTTTGGAAAACCTCAATGAATACTCCTACACTATTAAGAAACCCTACTGAAGATGAATACTCTCTTACATACACACATCTCTCAGTGTATCTAGTTAGAAATATCTGAATAGGTGCTCGAACTTTATCCAAAAAAGAGTCGACTCATCATGACCCTGGATGGGAAAACTCTGCCATCACTCTACTGATATATGTAGAAGAATCTCTTCTAGGACCACCAATTGATCTGTTGGTGTCCTGACTAGATGGAAAACTTGGGTCACCACCTCAATATAGTCCTCAACCACCTAAGATTCAGGCTAACCACGTAACATGAGGACTCCCTTTCTCTAAAACTCTTGAAGTAAGATTAGCCTACATTCCTCCTCTACTGGAACTCTGGGTTCCACTTTCTTCTCTATTGGTGGTGGTGTGGCTGGTGCACCACTTGGAGGTGACATCTGGGGAAATGGTCCTTGTATCGAAGTCTCATCATTGAGGGGGTTATCCTCATGATCGATTTGATTAATCCCAGTTGGTATGAATTACAGTGGGATACTAAAATAAAACAATATGTACCATGGTCAATGGATATATATAGAGAGATGACTCAAGAAGGACATGAAAACAACAACCAATTCTTATATGATGAATGTACCATTATTTTCCCGGAAACCACTATTTTCATGTACCGAGTTGAAAAGCAGGTTATCAGAGTCCTAGGGTATGGATACGTTGGCCACCACACTAACACTAGAGTTCCTAGCCTAGAATCTGAAAATGAAACACTTAAAAATGTCTCCCCAAACAAATATCACATACTCTCATTCCTAAGGTATAACTGACCACCTTTTACACCACTCTATCACAACCCATCCCATTGGTCCCTTACTACGACTCCCCAAGCCATCCTCCAAAAGGATAGGGGATGGTACCTATCACCGATTAGGCATATCACTAACATGGGAGGCACTACCTATGTACCTATACAGAAGAATACATCTCCAAGCCCACAAAATCTTGAAATATACAAACCACTAAGTAAAAAATGCATGAATACCACTATATACCACAACTAGAGTATGATGTAAATTAAAGTAATGTAAACATGTCCAGAATGTTATCCCACAAAAAATAGTCTCTAACCACAAGTCCATCCTGTAAGAAAAAGGTATTTGGATTGTTGTCTGTAGCCGCAGGAACACACCTCCGTCTCTCCAGTCACACAATGCACCATCTGGTCCTGGTCCACCTAGGACGCCATCAAAAGGTCAATCATTTATAAAATAAATTACACATGAAATAAAATCCCTTACATGGGTGATTATTACAATACACATTAGGAAACCATGAAACCACAATGAAATACAAAAAAGTAAAGATACTATCTACTCTACATATTTATATGTCTAATGTACATATAATAAGAATATCCAGATATACTCAACCAAGACATAATATAGACGTAAGTAACAACCACTACAAAACAATACTAGGAATTATGCTCAAAGATTCCATGAAGCAACCATCTGGGAGAACGCACTCCTGAGTCTGATAGCACTGATGACGTCCGTCCAAAAGGTAATGCTCATTGGGTCTCGCAATGAGAGAGATACACTAATAGACCTGAAGAGAGATATATGATAGAACATAATATATGGCTATCACATCAAGGTCCATGGGGTGATACAAAAAAACTAAATCTAGATTAACCCGACAAGTAGAGGATCGGTTCCTGCATGGTGTTGGTCACGTCGATATCGAGAACTCCTCCTAGGGAAATAAGAATGAATAGAGGATCCTACCCTGGGCCTCTCATGGGATTTAAAAAACTCTATCCAAGAAGTCCTATTGATGGATCATAGTTCTATGAGTATGAAAACATTTGTACCTACCTTCAGGGAAACAATAAAGGGAACATATCCTAACGATGTCTATCCAAGATATGAAGGACAAGAGAATCAAGCCATGTAGAAAGGGGTACACAGTATGTAGTAGGGTCACATGCCATGTCCCTTGAACCCAGGTATGGCCCATGTACAAGGGCACATGTCATTCCAAACCGCCCTATGTACAAGATGGGTACATGACATGTAGAAGTAGTCACACATTGTTTCCTTCCATCTAGGGTCCCCCCATGTACTTCAGCCATGTGCTAGTACATGGTGTCAACCCATGTATGTCTTCCCACTTACCAGTACATGAGGTAGTCAATATAACCAGTTTCATCCATGTTTTGTGGAAGAGTACGCACCATGTAGGCAATCCATTCACTCTACCCCATTTCCATGTACTTCCCATTTACACAATGAGTTGTTAAAAAATGAACACACACCGTGTAGCCAGGACAAAATGTTGTGTGTTCTGGGTATTCCATAACTCGTATTCTTCCTCTTAATCCCCTTGACTAATCACCCGAGTTCTGCTCCAGTGCTCGTTTTACATTGAAACTCAACATCCAAGTTTGTTTCACCATCCTAACACCTAAACAAGGGGTTTCAGGCCATCAATTGGCTCGAAAATCCAATTTATTCCATTCCAACGCAAACCACCCAAAGAATGATTTCACCCATTTTACTTCAATATGACCACCACCATCATCGCCTTACCTCCATTGGGTTTTCCTAATGTCATATCACATGTTTTGGATCATTTCACAAATAATCAAAGGCATAACAATCAATTGTTTATAGATTTTGAAAAAATAAAGAACTCATGCAAGAAATCAGGGGAGAAAAATCATAGGGAACAAACCCCGAGGAACGAACCTCGATCATTGTTTGTTCCATAATCAATACATTCCCATAAGAATGATAATCAAATCAAAAAATTATTATCTTAGAAAAAATTCTTAAAAACCTCACAAATATAACCCATTCTACAAAGTACTATTGAAACACTGATCAATCATTTCATTGATTTGTCCACATTCGTTATGAAATTTTAGAATGAGGTAGTAGAATCAAAAAAAAAATCCTACATGGATTTTGGATCACTCACTGATGAAGATATATTTTTGCATCATTTCAAGGGGCGAGATCCCTCAAGAACGACATTCATTGATCTTTGATCCATGGTCTTGTTGTCGCCTGTCGAGAGTATTCTCTAGGATTTTCCCTCCAAGGCCAATAGAGGATTACAGGGTTATGAGCCTAACCCTATATCTCTTTCTAAAGTTTAATTTAAAAGAAAAACCATCATTGCATCGATGAAATAGAAATAAAATAATTTTTTTATCAATTTATTTTATTCATTTAAAACACATGTGACAACTTTCTACAACCAACCTGTGCCGAAAAATGTTAGGTTATGCCTAACATAAGTCATTGTTCTGGATGCAAAGGTGCACTCATATTTCTTATCTGGGCACCGTTCAGAGGTTATTACACTTTTTCAAGAAAATTGTGTGTGCATGCTATTTAATATTTTAAAATATTTCAAACATTTATTAGGGGAACATCAGGCCTCAAAATCGCACGTTGTCTCAATTCCTGGTCTCGAATTTAATCCAAATAATATTTAAAAATAATACATGGAAAATCCAGGACATTAAGTGTAACAACCCATTAATTATTCTTATAAATTTAAATACATTATGTTATGAAAAATAAAAATTTAAAATTAATTGTATTAATTAATAATACTTATATTTCAAATTTATAGCTTTAAAATTAATTTTAAAAACAAATAGTATTTTTCAGTATTATTTTGTGTAAAAGAATATTTTAATATGAATATGAGTATTTGATTATTACAAAATTCATTTTTATCAATAGATTATAATAAATATATTGAATATTATAATTAATTTTATAAATACTAAATTATGTTATGAATATATTCACTATTATTGTGACACCCCATGATTTTATGGTATGTTTAGTCATAAATAATTTCAAATCATTAGAGAGATTATATGCACACAATACTACGCCCCTGTGAAACAAAAAAAATTTATAGTTGTAACCTAGATGTTAAACTTAATTATTCCAATTCTATATTTTGAATTTTGAAAAATGGACATACATGGTTGCACTCAATAAGATATTTATAGTCTAATAGAATCAACTTAATTTTTGATGAAAAGTAACATGACCCTTATGAATAGTAAAACAACCCTAGAAAGTATAAATAAAATTTAGGCATCTTATAAATGAAAGTGTGATATAATTATTATTAAGTAAATGAATTTTTATAAACATAAATATTTATTTATAATTTTATAATTACTATAATTATTGAAAAGAAAATTATTTTCATAAAATAGTGTTCATTTTATAATTATACACATTTAAAAATGGGTTGGATGATTTTTTTATATTTTTATGAAATATTTTAATTTTTGGTGAATAATAAACAAATAATTTTTTTATAAAATATGGTATTTTTCGTGACATCATCATGAAATTATTATGATATAAATTTTAATTAAAATTTGACATAACTAAATAATTATATAAAAATTGGAATATTGTACAAAATTAATTTATAAAATGAAAAATATATTTTTTCATCATAAATTTAAAAATCATTGTCAATTCCGACACAATAGTTACGCAATGCTGACAAAGAAAATATTGGAAACTTATACATAATAATTGAGTGATAAAAATTATTTTCATGACTTATTTATTAATTATTACGCATTATTGATGTCTTTGATTGTTATTTTATAACTTTAGTGTTATATAACATGAGTATTATTCAAATATTTGTGCAATGCTTGCATAGGGAATGAAAAGAAAAAATAAAAAATTTAAGAAGATGACTTTTTATGTATAAGAGATAATATACATAATAAATGAATTTATATTTTTATTTTGAACCTAATTTATTTATTTGTTTTATAGAAATTTATTTTTAAGTTTTATATATAAAATAATAAACATAAATTATTATGAAATGCTGATGCAGTGCTTGTGCAAGAATGAGAAAATAAAATAAATTTTTTTTATTAAAATTATAGAAATTATAAAATGACCCATATTTTGGGTAAAAAAATTTCTATAACTAAGGTTAGACAATTATATATTTTTTATTCTATTTAGGGACACTTTGTACCCACAAGAATCACTTTAAGACCTTTAAAATTTTTTATTAAAAAGTAAGAACAGGTGTTCACACTTTAAACATTGGTTCCAATAAAAAAAATTACGTTAGGTTTTCTGTTAGATTTATTCGAACAAGATTATCATTTTGAAATATAAAAAGATTATATTTCTTATAGAAGTTTATTTCTAATTTTCATAGAACAAATAAATTCCTTAAGGGCTTTCACTAAGATGTTGCAGTATTAATTTAATTAATGAATAAATTAAATTAAAGATATTAAAAATAATAAAATAAATATAATTTGATATTTTTAAGCTAATTCGTAAAATTTATTAAATGAATATGACATGTCAATGATATAATAAATAATTTTATTTTATTTTTAAACTTTATTTTGATGTGTTGGAAGTCATATTTATGAATAGTTTTTATCTTGAAAAAATTGTTTTTCATGAATAAAATATTTTATTAAATTATTTAAAAATCCCAAAATTATTGAAAAATTAAAAAAATATAAGATTAATTCGACAATGTAATCCCCCATTAGTTTTAGGTAATTTTGTAAGTCTTAAAATATATATTATATTTTTTATATTTTAGTAGTTTGTGTAATTCTTAAGTTACCCTTCTCAAATATAAATAACCACTACCACAAAACGGGGTAAAGGAAGTGCATCGTTTTATCAGCACTAAGCAGAAAGCACTGATAAAAGGAGGACTTTATCAGTTCTAGTATTATAACTAATAAATTTTTTTAATAATAATTTATATAAAATTATAATATTTATATTCAAAAAATAATCTTTATTTGTATATATTAAATAAAAATCGCATGTTTATAATGAATATACATTTTTTAATAATTTAAATATATATATATATATAATGTTTTAGAAAATGTATAAGATTCTAATTAAATACATATGTGTTTCTTATGAATTTTGTCAATTAATATAGTTTTCATGTGTGCGTATATGTTATGTATCGTCATGAATGTTCATTTATACATCACAGTCATCTTATTATTTATGTATTCCATTAATGGATCGTTTTTTATTATGCATATTTTACTAGGTGTATATGATTAATTCATGTTACCCATATATATACAATATTATGTTCACAATACTTATAATTATACATTAAATAAATTTATAGAGAATAAATATATTTATTATATTTATAATTATTAAATTTTAAGTATATATAAATACTTTTTAAATATATTCATTTGTAATTACAATTAAAACTATATATATGCATATTTAAATAATGATAAAATTACAATAAATACATATATTATAATTATATATATATAAATATATACAAATATTAATAAATATAATTATTTTTAGTTAAAATTACAATTATAAATATATATATATATGTAAAAAATATAAAATTGTAATAAATATATTTATTATACAACTTATAATGTTATAAATATGAAATTATAAATATATATTTAAATGTATACAAATATTTATAAATAAATACAAAAATTTATAATTATAATTCCTAAATAAATATAGATATATTTAAATAATTAAAAAATTATAATAAATATATTAATTATATATATTTATATATAAATATCTATAAATAAATACAAATAGTTATACATATAATTCTAAATAAATTTAGATATATTCAAAGAATTAATAAATTAAAATAAATATATTAATTATATATATTTATAAAATTATAAATATATGTGTTATAATATTATAATTATTTATATATATATATAATTCAAACTATAAATAACTTATTTATTATAATTTTTAATTAAAAATAAATAAATATATTTAATTATTAATTTATTTATTCGTTATAAATATACATAATTATTTATTTATTTAAATTATTATTATTTATTAAAAAATATATTTTTTATTTTATTATATAAGGTTATATATAATTAAATAAATATATATTAATATTAAGAAATAAATATAAATATTTATATTTATAGTTGTAAATAAATATAGATATATAATTATAATTATAAAATATTAATAAATATATAAAATATTAATATTAATAAAATTATAAATATTAGAAATATTCATTTTTTATAATTTAATAATTATTTAAATAAATATATATTTATATAAATAATTATAAAATTAGAGGAAATATAGTTATATACATCTATAATCTTATAAATATATATAAATAATATATTTATTATATATATTTCTATGATTATAAATATAATAACTATATTTCTTATAATTATATAATTATTTAAATTATAATTTTACAAATATAAATATATATTTATCATGTATATAACTTTATAAATATATATATAATCACAGAAATAAATTGTTAACATTATACCTTTATCAGCCCTTTTTTAGCATAGATAAAGTCTCATCTTTATCTGCGCTAAAAAAGCACTAATAAAGGACATCTTTATCTGCACTATATTTTTAACGTTGTTGAAGACTTCCTTTATCAGCGCTTTTTAGGGATGATAAAGGATTGTCATTATCAGTGCTAAAAAGCGCTGATAAAGGCATGTTTTATCTGTACTTTCAATTTTAGCGCTGGTTAAACATAC
The DNA here is from genome assembly GCA_963277665.1 of Viscum album. NCBI lineage: Eukaryota > Viridiplantae > Streptophyta > Magnoliopsida > Santalales > Viscaceae > Viscum > Viscum album. The sequence continues at coordinate 524,508,717 of OY728160.1, forward strand.
ATTTATTAGTGATTTTTAACTGGCATTGATAAAAGGTTCTCTGGGTTTTATAAAAGGAACCCTTACTTTCTCCTCCTTCCTCACACCTCCCAAGGTCTTGCGGAAGTCGATCGATATCACTGTTCCCCCTCCTCTTTCTCTCCCACCTTCTCTCCTCTACCACGAACAAAAAATCTGTCGTGCATCTCTCCCCTTTCGTGAACCAGGTCTTCATGCATCTCTACTCTGTCATGCCCCACGCCTCCACTGTGCACGAACTAGATAGTTGTGCGCCACTCCTCCATCATGAACCACACATCCACCATAAAACACACCTCCACCATGCACCACATCTTTGTCATGCTCCTCTCCTTCCCTATGCGCCTCTCCTCTATTAGGCACCTCATCTTCGCCAGAGGACTCTTCTGTTGTGCTCCTCTCCTCCACGATGAACGCACTTCTTCCGCACGCTGAACGACAACTCCATGGTGACCTTTCTCCTCTTTCTCTTTGTTTTATGGTTATTTTGTGAATTATACAAGCTAAATTCCCCCATTGAAAATTGTGGTCTTTGGTGGTCCTTCTTTGTGAAGTAAATCAACTTGCATGTTCGTTGGTTTTTGAATAGAAATTGGTGGTCCTCTAGTGAAACAAGATTGTATTCCATGAATATGTGTGTGTGTGTGTAAACATGGGAAAGGTTATGCCATGTTTTAATTTACTGTAATGATCATGTTTATTGGTTTCTCATATGGTTTTCAATTATACCTTTTTATAAACTTTTTAAATGTTTTCCAATCATTTCTTGGGTTTATCAGAAGATATCCATAATACCAACACTCACTTCACTTACTCAAATGTTTCTGATCATTTGAACATTTTTTAGGTAGTTGTTTGTATGAAACTCTGTTTAATTGAAATTCTTTTTATGATTGAGTATTCTAAACCCCTTTTTCATATAAATTATCTAGAATTATGCTAGTTTGGATGATGACATAATGATTCCTTATCAAGGTGACCTTCAAGTTAACTTAAATGGGTTTCCAAATGTTCATTTATCTGTAAATTGTTAGAAACATTTTTAAATTCACTCTAAGTGATTGTGTAAATTCCTTATAGTCCCTTTTCATATACATATATTTTTAAAGAATTTTTTAAGCCACCTAATGACCTTGAAACATTTTCTATAAGTAATAAATTAATAATTCTACATTATTTCCTAATTAAATGTCTCTTTTTGAAGGGGATTTGATTGTTATTGAACTTTGGTTTTATTTTTTTATCATATTATGAATCTTATATTTTAATTTGATTTAGTAATATGTAATGATATCATATATTATTTTTGGACACCCCGTTCTGTATGTTTGATATATTTATGTTGTAATTTAATTCATTTATTATTTAAAGGAGTTGGTTATTAAGTTTTCAATCATGTTCAGTATCCAAAAAAGGATTTTATGTGTTCAAATTGGGTGAAATATTTAAGGATAGTTTTGAAAAATCTTAAAAATAATTTCAGGTTTTGGTTATCATTGAATTCTCAAAGTCCTCGTTGAAACTTTATAAAAATCTTTTTTGATTTCAGAACATTTTATCTATATTATTTTAGGATTTTTAGGGTTATATAAAGTGGATTTATTTTCTTTTTGAATGTTTTTTGAATTCATTAAATGGTTTTGTTTCAATGAAGGGTGTTTAGAGGTGAGATGAATTTTTTTTATGTCATTCAGATTTTATGTAATTGAATTCAGGATTGATTTTGATCTCCTCCATTTCATTTATCATGATAACCCCAATAACATTGGTGGGACCTATGATATGTACTTTATAGACATTGATCTGCTCTCCCTATTATGAGATTACACCCCCACACCTACTAGGAATCAATATGCTCTCCCTAGATATGGATCAAATCTGTTAACTTTCTAGGCATTAATACAATCTCACTGAGAACCATTGTTTCCCAAAAACCTTGACCAATCATAGTTCTTGGTCCCTCCCTCTACTACACATCCTCATTTAATTCTCAACATCATTAATGCATGGCCTTTTTTCCTCTTGGATTCATATTCTCTTGGAAACACCTTTTAAAAAAATCTAATGCTTTAATCTCAAGGTTTCCCATTCTAACGAACACCTCTCTTATGACTAATTCATAATCACTGTAACTTTTGAACTCTCCAAGATTAGTGTCACGACCCGTCCTTGGGGCTCGTGCCATGACTACACCAATTCCACCTTCCATAGGCCAGGGGCTGGCGACTAGCACCAAGGCGTGAATCCCGGTAAAAAGGGAAGGCATTTCCTTTGTAAAGTAAACAAACACCACAGAGCAAGCAAACAGAAGTAAACACTAAGTAAAAACTGGGTACTACAGTAAGTGCGGAAAACTAAGTGGGACAGAATACAAACCCAAACTGAAAGTAAAGTACAACTGAAAAGGGAGTACAACAACTGAAAAGTAAAGCCGCTACGGTGAGCCATCCTCTGGTACTCCCACCTGAAGGGTGGGTACAGATATCCACCTCAGCTCCTAGGGTCCAGTTGTCTGCTCCGTGTACGTCCCGCCCTGGGGTCCACCTCCAGGTATCGATTACTTCGCAAGCCTCAACCACGATCAGCGATGTCCGTCGTCTGCAACCAACACAACGTAGTGTGGGCATAGCCCATGCAGGGGTGAGTATAAGCTACTCAGTAGGGACCTCGAGACCCCCAAAGGTGTCCCAGAATCCACAAAGGATAATCCGCAAAGGAAAGATACAAACATGATGTAACATCCGGAACATCTTAGGTATATGCCCATATATATACCTAAGTCATCAATTCTTGTTCGACTCTAACATTCGAGCCCAAGTATAACCCAGTCCACACAGAAAAACATAACCCAATACACACAGGAAAGAAAAACTTAATCCACACAGGATATCAAGTCAATCTTATCGAATATAAGGATTGAAAGTCAAGATTCAGCTCACACAGGTAAACTTCTTCATAGGATGATATAGACGATCAGATGTAGCCACTGATTCATCTAATCCATCGGACCCACACAGGATCGATAAGTACTAACCTCTGCAATGACCCACAAATGATCGATAGGTAAATAACCCCCTCAATGACCCACACAGGATCAGACCCACATAGGATATGTAAGCACTGGCCCACACAGGACTGCTGAGCGCTGACCCACACAGGATCTGACCCATATAGGATCGGTAGCACTGATCCACGTAGGATCGTTTAGTGTTGTAGTCGTCGTCGCCGAATCCACGAAGGATTTCTGTACAGTCGTCATCGTCGTCGCAGTCGCAGCCAGCTCTAGGGCTCTTGCACACAACAAGCTCGTTTGGGAGGGTCTGCTCCATGAGCCGAGGGACTGATACATCAACTGACACATAGTCCGGAGTTGATGTATCCAAATGTTTCGTATCGTCAACAGGAACTCAACGCGACAGACGGCGTGTCGATCGGACGCCCGGTCTGAGAGTTATTGGCTTTTTCGTCCCAGGGGCCTGGTTGGTTTTTAAGTCAAAACAAACCTGACCATACTCCAACTACGTCCAAACCTCGAGCGGAGTAAGACAAAAGGTCCGTCTCACTTAGAGGAATCCATCAAAGTCGACAGCACGTCAATTGGACATCCAGAGTTCAATTTATAAGTGTTTCCACTCTGAGGGCCCGGTTGGTTTCGTGTACGAACCAACCCGGCTGAACCCAAAGTACTCTGAAACCTTGAGTGTAATATACTAAAACTACCGTCTCGATCCAAGGATCGCATCTCAGCTAACAATGCATCGATCGGAGGTCTGCAGCCCATGTTATGGGAAAAAGATCGTGAGAGGTCCGGTATTAGGGGGTTCGGGACCGGTACCCCCTAAGTCGGCCCGAAACGGGTCGACCCGACCTGGGTCCGGCCTGGCCGGTGCGCTGGACAAGAGGCTCAGCAGAAACGGCTGAGTGTTGAGGTACGGGGGGGTGTTTGCAACCGCGACCCTATGTGGGGGCCGCTCTTGTCCGGTCAGCCAGGGGTTACGAAACCCCGGCTCTTCCTCTGACCGGCCCGCCCACTCTGGTCGGCCGACTGCTACACCACAGGACCAGTGTGGGCCGGTCCCCCTGCTATGACGTCGGCGGCCCAGAACCGGCCGTCGGTCCGTGCTCCTCCGCGACCTATGGCCGCGGCCTTGGTCCGCCCGGCGTGGCGCGATGGGGTCGCGCCCCTCTGCTACGGCCCCGCTCCGGCCACGCTGCCTTCAGGGTTCTCCGGCACAGAGCGACGGCGCCGCGACCTTGTTCGATTCAACGGAGCGGCACGACGACGTCGCGCATTCCTTGTCGCTTGACCCCACGCGGTGCGACGGCACCGTGCCATCCCCTTTCCAATCCACCACAAGGTAGACAAGAGATAAAGGGGAGGAGGGTCGGCCGTGTTTGTGCGGTCCGTCCCCTTCCCGTTAACTGATATTAAGCGGTCAAATATTACGAGGAAAGATGATGGAATAATTCATGAATAGAAACACATAAATCCCCTACCTCGTCGAATTCGTAGAGCGAGGGTTCGTCACAGAAATAACCATCTCGGAAGAAGATGTCACGGAAGGAGAGAGTCGTTGGCGTCGCGTCGTTGATCTCCGAGGATTCGGTATTCTTGTCGACCTTCGTCGGAGGTCAGCATTCTTCGCGTTCTTCGCGTTCTTCATCGAAGAAGAAGAATATCTTCAAGCCCCTTAGCTTTTCTCTGAAAATCCTCTCAACGCAACAAGTTCCAACCAAAATAAAATAAGTGCTTCCCTTATTTTATTATCATGACTTAAGTTTGAAATTAAAAAATTGAATTAATCCACTCAATTAATTAACTCAAGTTGTCTTAATAAATAGAGGGTTATGGCAGGTTAGGGAAAATTAAGGGGTGGGGTTTGTGTGGGCCTCACCACTCTCATAACCTCCAATGGGAAGTTGTGTGGTTACCCCAACTTCCACTCAAAGGTTTAACCACTTAGAAAGAAATAAAAAATGTAGCTCAATTTTAATTTTCAACTTCCACCATTTTTTAACAACTCCTCCCGTGTAAACACAACTCCGAAAAAGGTGTTCCTAAGCAATTACCAGTGCTGTAAATTCATCGGTGCCCTCAGAATTCAATTTCATGCACCGGTTCAAAATTTAGGAAAATCCACTTGTTCGTTCACTGAACGTACCCGAGCTAAACTTCGGATAAAAAATCCAGGCACATCGGACCTTGGAATCAAGTTCTGTCAGAATCCGCTTTCTTGTAAAATCCCAAAAAAAATTAAGAAAAAATTCCCCTTGAATTTTACGGGTCTTTACATTACTCCCACCTCAAGGATTTACGTCCCCGTAAAGATACATCAAAAACTAGGGGCACAAATCTGGGTACTGTGCACGCATCTGAGCCTCCTGCTCCCAAGTGCTCTCCTAGAAGTTCTCGTGCTGCCATCTGACTAGAGGAATCGACCGTCCATGTAGGACCTGCTCCTGTCGATCATCGATATCCACTGGGACCTCCGCAAAAGTCACCCCATCATCAATATCCAGCTCCCCATGGTCAATGATATGTGTCGGGTCATGCACGTATCTCCTCAGCTGGGATACGTGGAAAACGTCGTGCACCCGATGCTACTGAGGTGGTAGAGCCAGGCAATAAGCCACCTCACCAATCTTGCTGAGGACCTAGAATGGTCTGATTATGTACGGAGATAACTTGTCACCTCAGCCAAATCTTTGTAATCCACGTCGAGGTGAGACCTGCAAGATGATGTGGTCGCCATCCTTGAACTCCAGTGGCCTCCGTCTCCTGTCAGCATAAGACTTCTGCCGGCTCTGAGCTGTCCCCATCCGCTCCTGGATGACCTGGACCTTCTCCGTCGTGGCCTGGACCATCTATGGTCCGACAAGTTCTGACTCCCCAGGGTCTGTCCAGCACAGAGGAGATCTACAAGGTCGTTCGTACAACGCCTCATATGGTGTCATCCCGATGATGGAGTGGTAGATGTTGTTGTACGCAAACTCCACCAAGGGTAGGTGGTTCTCCCAACTGCGACTAAAGTCGAGGACACATGCACGAAGCATGTCCTCAAGAGTCTGAATGGTCCTCTCCGTCTGACCATCTTATGAGGGTGAAAGGGGGTTCTCAGATGTAGCTGCATCCCGAACGCCTCCTAGAACCCCTTCCAAAGCAGGGAAGTAAAGCGAGCATCTCGATCGGAGATGATAGATGATGGCACACCATGAAGCCATACAATCTCCCGAACGTAGAGGCATCCCAAGATCTCCACTGAGCCCTGCTCTCTGATGGGTAATAAATGAGCCGACTTGGTGAGTCGGTAGACAATCAACCAAATGGAGTCATGACCTCTGGAAGTAAGTGGAAGTCCTCTCACGAAGTCCATAGATTTGTCATCCCACTTCCACTCCGAGACCTTCAAGGGCTGTACCAAGCCTGCTGGTACCCGGTGCTCCGCCTTCACCTGCTGGAAAGTGATGCATCGAGAAACGAACTCTGCAACAACCATCTTCATACCCGGACACAAGTGCTATCATCTGAGATCCTGGTATATCTTTTCCACTCCAGGATGTACCGCCAAAGGGGAAGTGTGAAACTCTCTCAGCACCACCTCCCGTAAAGAAACTAGAACCAAGGTACGTCCTCTGAAAAGGACTCTGTGCTCACCTCCTAAAGAGAAACCATCAGTGCATGTCCTGAGGATATCTGTTTGTGCCACATCTCACAGTTGGTGTCCCCACACTGTGCCTCTATGACCCGCTGCAGTAGTGGAGGAGTGACTGTGAGTGACTGAAGAAAGGCTGCTCTATCTCTATCTACGAAGGATATCTGCAAAGTGGCCAGCTGCTCTGTCGCCTCCCCAAGTAGTTGAATGCTCGTCCTCCTGATGAGAGTATCGGCTACCACGTTACCCTTTCCAGGAGTATATACTATCTCAATGTCATAGTCCTCGAGGAACTCGAGCCATTGCCACTATCTCAGGTTCAGGTCCTTCTATGAGAAGATTTACATGAGACTCTAATGGTCAGAATAGACTGAAAAGCGCTCGCCCATCAGATAGTGTCGCCACATCTTCAGAGCGAAGACCACTACTGCTAACTCTAGGTCATGGGTAGCATAGTTCTGCTCATGTTGTCTCAACTTTCGTGATACAAAGGTGATCACGACCCACTCATGCATCAGGACACATCCAAGTCTGGTCCCTAATGCATCGCAGTAAACTACATACCCAACTCCCTCCTCTGGTAGCCTCAAGATAGGCGCGCTGGTCAATCTCTGTATCAGCTTCTGGAAGCTCTACTGACATCTGTCTGACCACACGAAGGGTCTCCCCTTCTTCATCAAAGCTGATAGTGGGGCTGCAACTCTGGAGAAGTCTGGCACAAATCTCCGGTAGTATCCAGTTAGTCCCAAGATACTCTGCACCTCCATCATGCTCCTATGTGGCTCCCAAGCTAGCACTGCCTCGATCTTCGCAGGATCCACCACAACTCCCGCCTCAGAGATGACATGTCCCAAGAAGTGGATCTCACGTATCTAGAACTGATACTTTGAGAGCTTTCCATAAATCTAGTGCTCTCGGAGTTTCTCTAGTACAACCCACAAGTGGTAGGTGTGCTCCTCCTCAGTCGTCGAGTAAATCAAAATGTCTTTGATGAAGAACACGACAAATCGATCGAGGTATGGCTGAAAGATCTTGTTCATGAGGGCCATGAACACTGTGGGAGCATTGGTTACGCCGAATGGCATAACCAAGAACTCATAGTGGCCATACCGACATCTGAAGTCCGTCTTCTGCACGTCCTCGTCCCGAAATCTAAGCTGGTGAGAGCCTGACCTGAGGTCTATCATCGAGAACCACCATGCTCCCTTGATCTTATTGAAGAGGTCATCAATCCTCGATAGTAGATACTTGTTTCTCACTTTCACCTGGTTCAGGCGACGATAGTCGACACAAAGTCACAAGCTCTCATCTGCCTTCTTGGCGAACAATATCAGGGAAGCCCAGGGTGAAACACTGGGTCGGATGAATCCCTTCCCCTGCAAGTCCTCCATCTGTACCCGTAGCTCACGAAGCTCGGCGGGAGCCATCCGATATGATGGGGTGGATATCGGGGTTGTCCCAGGGTATAGATCAATATAAAAGTCTACCTCTCTGCGAGGAGGTAGTCCTGGACCATCGTCAGGGAAAACGTCCACATACTGTTCCACCACTGCAGGAAAAACAGGACACTGCACATCAACTACCCCTATGATGGGTCTATCCAACTGATGAGTGATGGGTTGTCCTCTCCTCTCTGAGAGTCCATCCTGTGCTGCGAAGGCTCCTTTCTCATTCGTGAAGGTGAACCTGCTCACGTCTGTGCGTACACACCGCACCTTGCGCCTAATACAGTCGATCTGAGCATGGAATGTAGATAACCAATCCATGCCCAAGATGACGTCGTAAGGCCTCGACGCCACTACAAGAAGATCCCAGCTGAAGCTCTCGCCTCCTAGAGTAAGCTGACACTGCCGGCACCAGTGCGTAATCGTCAAGTCTGCTCCCGTAGGAGTCTCTAGCCATAAGGATCGAGCCAACGGCTCTGTCGGAATCTCCGAGCTCCGAACAAGGGCAGTGACTATGAAAGAATGAATCGCTCATGTCTCTATAAGAACTACAGCAAGGGTGGAATAGACATAGATAGTACCTCAAATCTTCTCGGGTGCGCCGTGGTTGTAGGCCTCCATTGCCTGAATTTGTGCATGTCTCTGCCCGCTAGCTCCCTATGGTCGGGGTGGACCCACTGGCGGCGGTGGTGGTAGAGCCTCAAAGCGTCGCCCACCACCTGCTGCTCAGCCAGCTCCTATGCCTCGTCCGCCTGCTCCATGCCGACCACCACGGTCAACCCTCTGCCTCTGCTTGGGTGGTCCCTCAACTATCTGTTGCTCCTCCGCATAGCGGGTCGGGCAGTCACGAGCCATGTGGCCCTGCCCACCACATGCATAGCACTGGATCCAGGTTGTGTGCCCCGCACCACTAAGCCAGTGTCATGAGTTTGTCTGCCTGAGGGTATGGTCTGCCTGGACCCATGAGTCATCCGTCGACTGCCTGCTTCAGAATACTCTGCTACGTGCCGCCCTACGGTAGGTCTCGCTACTGATGTAGGCTCAGCAAGGAAGCTCTCGATCAGAAGGGCTCGCTCCAGTACCTCTTCCTGTGTCGGATTGCTGAGGGAGATCAGCTATGCCCTGATCCCATGCCTCAATCCATGCTCAATGGTCCAGGCCAGGAAGAATGGGTCATGTACCATGTCCATCAAATAGTGCGAGAGATCGGTAAATCTCACCGAGTACTGGGCGACCGTCAAGTTGCCCTGCCATAGATGTAGAAGCTCCTGGATGCATACCGCACGGAGGGTGGCTGGGACAAACTCCGAGCAGAAGAGGCTCTCAAATTCGGTCCAGAAGAGAGATGCCTCGCCGTGCACCTGGAGCATCAAGCTCCACCATCTGTCTGCTGCCGCGTGCAGGAGGCTCACTGCGAGGATCACCATGAGGTCTTTTGGTGTCCTCACTAACCTGAAAACTCATACAACTACCTCCAGCCATTCCTCGACTTCCTAAGGGTCCGTCTCAGCGCGAAACCTGGGCAGTCACTGATGTTGAAACTTTTGCAGTGCACTATGGCGGTGTGCATCGTCAGTGGATGGGGCCGGTAGCATCGGTTGCTCGGCGGGTATAGGTATCGCCGGTGCCTCTGCTGTCAAAGGGCCATGTACCGAGGCCTTGTCGCTTGGTGGGCTGTCATCAAGAACAACGCTCGGAACCCTGGCTGGCTGCCATCGTGGGTCCATCCTGAAAAGAAACAGGTGCTCCACGGTCAAACAGTATACCTGGTGAGCTGACATAAGTAATCACAAAGAAAACTTGAAACACATATGCAATCAATGTTTTCATGCACTAAGTCAGAAATCAGGAGTCTGGGTCCTGGTGTACGGATACGTCGGTCGCCGCACCAACACTGGACTCCCTGGACTGATAACCACACTCAATACCCTTAACACTATTGCTTCACATAGAAGGAAGATCAGAGTCCAAAGTTCTGCGGTAGAAACGAACTCCTCTGATACCAATGTTTCACGACCCGTCCTCGGGGCCCGTACTGTGACTACCCCAAGCTAACGTTCCATAGGCCAGGGGCTGGCAACTAGCACGAAGGCGTAATTCCCCGTAAAAAGGGAAGGCATTTCCTTTGTAAAGTTAACAAACAGCACAGATCAAGCAAGCAAAAGTAAACACTAAGTAAAAACTAGGTACTACAGTAAGCGCGGAAAAGTAAGTGGGCCAGAATACAAACCCAAACTGAAAGTAAAGTACAACTAAAAAGGGAGTACAACAACTAAAAATTAAATCCGTTATGGCGAGCCTTCCTCCGGTACTCCCACCTGAAGGGCAGGTAAAGATATCCACCTCAGCTTCTAGGGTCCAGCAGTCCGCTCTGTGTACGTCCCGCCCTGGGGTCCACCTCCAGGTACCGACTGCTCCGCAATCCTCAACCACGATTAGCGTTGTCCGTCGTCTGCAACCAACACAATGTAGTGCAGGCATAGCCCGTGCAGGGGTGAGTATAAGCTACTCATTAGGGACCCCGAGACCCCCGAAGGTCTCCTAGAATCCACAAAGGATAATCCAAAAAGGAAATATACAAACACGAAGTAACATCCGGCACTTCTTAGGTATATGCCCATACATATACCTAAGTCATCAATTCTCGTTCGGCTCCAACATCCGAGCCCAAGTACAACCCAGTCCACACAGGAAAAGACAACCCATTCTGTAACGCCCCGACCCTAGTTACCCAGAGTCGGTGCATTATTACATAACATTGGCATGATCATGAGAAAGATCAAGTCTCGAAAGACCGATTAGTTTAGTAGCCTTGGAATAACTAGATACATCCATAAATTTTTACATTACATCATAAAAAAAACATCTTGTCTTCATATCCCCTCATACTATCCCTGCAGGTTATTCATAAATTACTTCTTCATAATCCTGGAAAAAAAACATTGAAAGGGGTGAGCTCGGATGCTCAGTAAGGATAACATTATAGCATAAGCTTTCATAAATAAGCATAAACACTTAAGGCAATTTATAACTAAAACAAAAGCCTTTGAAACTTGAACTTCAGCATAAAATGGCAAAGGTAAAATGAAATAATGCCATTTACTTACTCACATGGATATTCTACTAGTCGAATGATCACATGCAATATCAATAACCACTTTCATAATGATGGAATGCATAATGCCAGACTATCATAACCACATAGCCAAGGCCTCGTGCCAAGACTACAAATAAGATTTTTCCAAGGCCTTGTGCCAAGACACTAGTTTGTCTCATGAGACCTACCGATGCATCGAGGAGCTATAGCGGGCTCCACCCGTCACTTATTAAGTCCAATGCATTCCTCATATGAATAGGTTTAAGCATAAAATAAACATTCGTATTAAAACTAGCATACGAAATTTCAATACTTTAACCACAAACCATGAATGGTATAAAAATAGAACATCCACAGTCAAACATAACTCATTTGATACAATATGGAAGATTGTATTGTATCACATTAACCTCAATCATGAATAATGAAGGATGTTGACATAGATGAAAATAATCATCAAAACATTTTGAGGGAAATATCCCCCTTTTCTTGAAATCATTTAAAAGTCACACTATTTGTCAAGAAGCCATTTAAAAATTGATTTTTGAATCAAAGTGTCCCATACCACTTTGAAACTTTTAAAAGGAGTTTTAATTTTAAAACATTAATGTCCATATAAATAAATCCTTAAAACCATTTTTAAAACATGGACATTAATGAGCAAGATATAGAAGAATAAGTCTTTAAAACATTTTAAAATGGTATTTTGGTTAGAGGTTCCAACCAAAAGAGACACTTGAATACAAATAATTGTGGTAATCAAAACATTGTAATATCATGAGAATAAAGGGATTCATGATATACTATGTCAAAGTACATTATATACACCACATAAAAGTGATTTGGTGTATATCAACAAAGAAGTCTGAATGGAATGTAAATTGAGATGAAATCTCTCATAAAGGTTGTATCCTTAGGTTAAGGATAAATCAACGACATAATTATGTGTGACAAATATAAATACACTAAATATGATTGGATATTCAGTGTAAATCAATCAAAGGATATTCACACATATTCTTGTAAAAACAATACCAACGAATTGGATGTTTAACTCAACAAATGGAGAATGAGTTAAAATTACTCTTATCAAATTCATATCAATGACATGAGAATTATCAATGGAATGATTATGTGTATCAAAATTATATCCACAGGAAGGGGAGTGGAAATTATGACATAATCAAATGAATAGTGATTCCACACATAATCTTGGGGTAATATAATCAATGAAATATGCGTAAAGCCAAATGAGTGGAAATTGAAATTCAAATTCCCTTATCGATTAGGTAACTTACGAAACATACACCCATGAAAGAAGTATCATAACCTGATGATGTAAATACCCATAAATTAAAGTATAATACACAATGGATTCAATCATGGGCAGTACACAACATGCAATAATTAAGTGGTGAACAATGGAAATTTCACGGAATTGAAAGTGAGATAAGAAAATCCCTTACCATATTAATCAACTGAGTTGTATGGCCAAAAGTTAATAACCACCAAATGATTTACAGAATAACATGAATATAAAGACAATCATGATAATATATATCAAATGGCAGTACACAATACACCACTTTCAATAATTTAGTGGCGAACAATGGAAATCTCACGGAATTGAAAGTGAGATAAGAGAATCCCTTACCATGTTAATCAACTGAGTTGTATGGCCAAAAGTTAATAACCACCAAATGATTTACAGAATAACATGAATATAAAGACAATCATGATAATATATATCAAATGTCAGTACACAATACACCACTTTCAATAATTTAGTGGCGAACAATGGAAATCTCACAGAATTGAAAGTGAGATAAGAGAATCCCTTACCATGTTAATCAACTGAGTTGTATGGCCAAAAGTTAATAACCACCAAATGATTTACAGAATAACATGAATATAAATACAATCATGATAATATATATCAAATGGCAGTACAAAATACACCACTTTCAATAATTTAGTGGCGAACAATGGAAATCTCACTGAATTGAAAGTGAGATAAGAGAATCCCTTACTTTGTACTTTTTCCTTGGTCGATGGTAGGTTTACCACCTGTATAATGGTGAAATAATTGTTATTGAATAATACAAGAATCAGTTACTTTAATATGATATCATATATGATCTTTTAACATTGATTTGTTAATAATATCTTAGAATTATCGTCATTTTAGGTGTTAACGGGTTCATTTTACTTTATATTCTTTGTTATGTGAGCCATATTAGTTATTAATGGGATGTATATTATTCATATCCAGAATGGTATCAAGTCCTTAAACATCATTTTTAAATCATCAAATGATAATTATACTTGAATGGATACGATGGAGAACGAATCTCATCGCGTTCGTGGAGACGGTAGTCCGTACGTACGCACGAATGCTACTTCCATTTAATTTTTATTTTAAAAGAATCGAATCCAAATGATACATAGGTATATTACTATTCCAGTAAAATATAATATTTTATATATGTTACTTAAGTTAATTAACACCATCCTTTATACATTCCATGTGTGGTATGAACGAGTCATATCATTTTAAGGGGGCGGTAGTCCGCACTTCCTCAAATGAAATTATCGTATGTATATACAACATGAAACGAATAATTGTATGAAATAAAATGGAAATACAGAAGCTTATATATAAAATATATATCATTAATATCATATTTAATTACAGTGCCATCCTAATGTCCACCATGAGAGGCGGTAAGATGTATTTGAACAATCATCGCTTCGTGAGGCGTTAGTTTTCCATCCACAGAAACATTATGTTAATCATCCATTAGATGGAGTTGTGTGAATGTGTAGTTTGAATCCTTCTTATAACAACATCCTAGTATATTTTGGATACTGGTGTTGTTACAAAAGAAAGGAAATAAAAAGAGTTTGGGGGTTGGAGAAGCAAAATAATTGAAAATAATTTAAGAGAAAATGTTACCTTTAATTTAGGTAACTCACTTTGGTTGGAACCAAAGGACTTCTTGAAATGCTTTCTTCCTAAGGGGAAGCTTCACGGAGGAGGAGAGGGATGTGTGGGGCTTATTTGGGCAGATTTTGGACGAGCCAAGTGGCTTGAGAGGTGTGAGGAATGAGTAGAAGTGGTCTCCTTTTATAAGGGAGAGGAGGGGCTCTTTAGGAAAGAGTGAAAGTATTACTTTATAATATAATTATATTCGGTTTATAATGGTCCAAAAATCATTGAGGTCGAAGATAAGATGACTCATATTCTAAATAACATCAACCAATAAGAATTTTACAGGTTTAAATAATATTTTAATCATTATAATCTTATTTATTTAAATGATTTATTAATGAGGTAAACATTGCATCATTATTGTGTCATTAATAATTTAACTTATTTGATGTCTAAAAATTACAAATAAAATATCATCATGTAGGAAATCCTTTTAGATTTCTAATGAATATTTATAATCGAAAATCCAACCTGTATAACCCTATGTAAAAATTGTTCTTTTAAAAGATGTAAGCTTATGCCATTTTTGTATTCATTTTAACTTAATTGAAATAAAGTGTCATTATCACTTACAAGTGGATCAATGGGGTCCCAAAATTGACCCAAAGATGCCCATGGTCGACCATGTATCAACCAATAGGATTACGACACGTTTTAGGGTAATTGAGTATTATTATAATATTATTTTTTAACCTTTATTTACCTGATTTATCCTTAACCATGGTAAATAAAATATTTACCGCAGTAATTATTAAAAATGTCTAAAAATAAAAGTTACCTATTTACACAATTTTAACATCCTGATTCCAAATATGGAATCCATTTTTCTAAATTCAAAACACAGAAGTGGCAGAAATTAATTTAAAATTAATTCCCGCTGTCAAAACAAAAAGCGTGTTTTTAAGAGATAATAACTATCAAAAGATTGACACTTGTTTATGTTCGGTTTAATTGTAAAATTATGTCCAATGACCAAAATTATATTAAATGGTAAAAATATATTCTAAATATACTTTAAAACCACTCAAATTCATAATTTATCACTATTAATTATTTTGATTAAAAAAGTTGTTTTTAATTAAAATTTAGTAATTTTTACTATTCATCAAAATATGAAAGTTATCCGAAAAGTACCAAAATTTCACCTTAGGCTAAATTTGATATTACGAATCCAAAAATGAAGTCCATTTTGAAATATAAAATATATATAATTTCCAAAAAATTAAGTATTACTATTCATAACGGCTAGTTTGATCGGTTGTGGTGTGTGTTAAAACTCGAAGTTGCGTACAACACACGCTACTGTTTTATTCAAAGGAAAGCGTACCGTGGAAGCTTGGGATGTTTTATTTTAAATTTTTTGATGTCCCCATTTAGTCAAAAAGTTTAAAATATTTTATTTAAAAAGGGTTCACTATTAAAAGTTGGTAAAACTACAATACTGAAGATGAATTTGTTCTTACATTATGTCTAAGAAACTCATAATATGGATTCTAAAATTATAAGGATTATATAAAGTTTAAAATTTAGTTAATACTATTCATAACCTTTTTTGAACGGCTTGTTTGGTAAGTCATGGTGCGCTTGAACTCGGTGTTGCGTGTAGTGCAAGTTATTGAATTATTTTGAAGAAATAACACACTATGAAATCTTGGGGTGTTACATTCTCCCCTCCTTCAATAAATTGCGTCCTCGCAATTTGAAATTGTTCTTCAAAAATAAAAGGTTGAAAATAGAAAATATATTTGTGGGAAAACCCACATCGGAAATTGGTTTACTAAAATTTAGTCTTAATATGAGGAAAAGTGAAATGAAAGGGTCACCACCAAATTATGATCTCGATTAGGAGAACATTGGTGGCAATTAGAGACATATAATTTGAGGAAAAACGTAAATATTTATAGGTAGTGGTTGAGGTCATCAATCACAAACAAGTATAAAATTGAGTTCCTTAAACTCATCAATCTATGATGATTTGAAGTACCAACGGTTCAACAAAATATAGGGTATTGGGATCACACATTTTTGACATTTCAAAATATCTTAGTTGAAATCCCACATCGAAAAATGAATTAATGAGGCCTCTATTTAAAATAAAGAGGGGAAAGTATGAAGATTACCGAAAATAACACATACTAGGGTTCCATGTAGGAAAATATGGATATGGAGGAGAAATCTAACCATCAATTATCTGATGGAGAGTGGTAGAGAACATGGCTATGAAAAGGCCAACAATCCCAAAGCAATAAATTAGTGATGATTTAAGGTACCATCTAGGACAACATTTTGTTTTTAAAGTTACATTACATAAGGAAGAGGAATTCATTTATGATATTGACGAAGAACATTATGAGATATACTTAAATTTTAAGTAGATTTTCATTCTTTAATAAATTTCCACCACTAACTAAATTTTTTTAAAACGATGAGCATTCAAGAAGACTTGGTCACACTGGAAAAGCTAGAATAAACTTCTATAGAATCACATGATCCATGCAGGATAAACCATATATTTACATTGTCTTTGAAGATTAATCAAAACCAAAATGGTTAGTGAATGATCTAATGATCCCCTAAAGGATATTCATTGAGATAAATATGCACTAATCTTAATTTCTAAAATTAAACCAACAATACCCCAAAGTTAAATAGATACCATTCAATAACCAATTGTCCTTAAAATCCTTTAATATAATCCAAACTAATATTGAAACCCAAAACATAGAAGAATTTGATTATGTAGTCTCCCATGTTACATTGTATCTCAAAATGACATCAAATACTCTTAAAGTCACATACTTAAAAGTAATTAACATCATCACATATTCTCTGTTATAGGTTAATCATTTCCATAAATAACCCAAATCACTATAAATCAACAATAAAAATGTAGATAAAAATCCACCATTACTCTACAAATGAAACCTCATTGTATTCTATTTTCCTTGGGCATATAGTGTTCCTAACAAAACGAACATCTTCCAAAATAACATTTATCACTTAATCACCAAATCATGTTCCTATACCAAGGGTATTCATTTGATAAGACATAAGAACCCAAATCATCTTATTATTGATCAATAAAATCATTTAACAAAAAAATAGTCATATTAACCAGGGACTTCACGTAGTCCAGTGGTAGGCGATAAATCCCAATCGCACTTTGGTTGTGGGTTCGATTCCCACATCTTTGTCCGATGCGACGGGTTGTCACACGGTCTACGTGTTGTCCTTTTTCAAAAACTATATTCTATAATATTACCAAAATGAGATAAATTTTTCAAAATAACATAATTTAACCACAAATGTTATATCATACTTTTCATTTTCATCCCAAATTATAATAACTTATCATTTTCTCAAACCCCAATGATCATATAAAACCAAATGGTTATTTATACCTATATCCACAAGAGAAGAGACAATTATTCCTCAAATAACATTCTCACATGGCAAACTGAGGGGTTACAAATACAAGAGAAAATTATTCCAAAGTAAACCCATCAACAAGGAGTGCTAATACTTTTTAAATTTTTCTCCAACCATTTATTTCCACATAACTTCTTATTTGAGCAAGAAAATATCCTATAAAATAGGACATTCACTCGGGTAATGGCCAGGTCCCCTACATTTACGACAAATGACTGTAAATGGACTCTTGGGACCATTTTTATCTTCTTACATAGTACTCTTCATTTTTCTTCCGCAATTCTTCACTTTATGTCCTTCCTTCCCGCACGTAAAACATTTCGTTGTCCCATTGAGACACTTTCCTGGGTGTCTCTTTCCACAATTCCTGCATGATGAAAATTGAGGTTTCTTTTCTCCATGGTCTCCATTGCTGGAGATCTTATCATTTATCACCTTTCTCTTCCTTGTTGAGTCTGGGAGTTGGTTATTATATATGTTGTTGATCATATGTTTGGAAAACTGATTTGTCATAAAGACGATATCTTTTACGCCTATCAACATTCCATTTTGTTGCTCATTTCCACCACCGTTCCCACCTTGTACATCATTCTCAAAGTCACTATGACTTCCTTGGAATCCATCCATTGACTAAAACCAGAAAGCATTGTGTGAGTAATAGTAGTCGTAAAATCATTTAGAGATTAAAATGTCACCATATTCTCAATTTGAAACATATTAGGATTAACCAAGGTCATTTACTCTCATCTTATGTATATATTACTTAAATTGGTTTGTAAAGAAAATGTAAATTATCCTAAGCATATCCCCCGGGAGTGTCGTAACCAAGAGTGCAGGAAGGCTCATTGTCGTGCACTAGTTCCCGTTCGAGTCTAGCTCAAAGCGGTGTTTTCGGGTTTTAACCCTAGGTACATCTGTGCCAGAGCCGCCTCTACCTGCTCGTATCCAGACAGGGATGTATTGCTCGGAAAACTCACAAAATCTTTACAATACCAAAATTCTAGGAAGTTCTTTTATACTAATCCTCAAAGTTCATCTTAGGTCTACGTGCTCTAATCAGAGTTTTATCTAAATCTAGATACCAAGGTTTGTACTAAACTTCCTCTAATACCAACTGTAATGCCCCGACCCTAGTTACCCAGAGTCGGTGCATTATTACATAACATTGGCATGATCATGAGAAAGATCAAGTCTCGAAAGACCGATTAGTTTAGTAGCCTTGGAATAACTAGATACATCCATAAATTTTTACATTACATCATAAAAAAAACATCTTGTCTTCATATCCCCTCATACTATCCCTGCAGGTCATTCATAAATTACTTCTTCATAATCCTGGAAAAAAAACATTGAAAGGGGTGAGCTCGGATGCTCAGTAAGGATAACATTATAGCAGAAGCTTTCATAAATAAGCATAAACACTTAAGGCAATTTATAACTAAAACAAAAGCCTTTGAAACTTGAACTTCAGCATAAAATGGAAAAGGTAAAATGAAATAATGCCATTTACTTACTCACATGGATATTCTACTAGTCGAATGATCACATGAAATATCAATAACCACTTTCATAATGATGGAATGCATATTGCCAGACTATCATAACCACATAGCCAAGGGCTCGTGCCAAGACTACAAATAAGATTTTGCCAAGGCCTTGTGCCAAGACACTAGTTTGTCTCATGAGACCTACCGATACATCTAGGAGCTATAGCGGGCTCCACCCGTCACTTATTAAGTCCAATGCATTCCTCATATGAATAGGTTTAAGCATAAAATAAACATTCGTATTAAAACTAGCATACGAAATGTCAATACTTTAACCACAAACCATGAATGGTATAAAAATAGAACATCCACAGTCAAACATAACTCATTTGATACAATATGGAAGATTGTATTGTATCACATTAACCTCAATCATGAATAATGAAGGATGTTGACATAGATGAAAATAATCATCAAAACATTTTGAGGGAAATATCCCCCTTTTCTTGAAATCATTTGAAAAGCCACACTATTTGTCAAGAAGCCATTTAAAAATTGATTTTTGAATCAAAGTGTCCCATACCACTTTGAAACTTTTAAAAGGAGTTTTAATTTTAAAACTTTAATGTCCATATAAATAAATCCTTAAAACCATTTTTAAAACATGGACATTAATGAGCAAGATATAGAAGAATAAGTCTTTAAAACATTTTAAAATGGTATTTTGGTTAGAGGTTCCAACCAAAAGAGACACTTGAATACAAATAATTGTGGTAATCAAAACTTTGTAATATCATGAGAATAAAGGGATTCATGATATACTATGTCAAAGTACATTATATACACCACATAAAAGTGATTTGGTGTATATCAACAAAGAAGTCTCAATGGAATGTAAATTGAGATGAAATCTCTCATAAAGGTTGTATCCTTAGGTTAAGGATAAATCAACGACATAATTATGTGTGAAAAATATAAATACACTAAATATGATTGGATATTCAGTGTAAATCAATCAAAGGATATTCACACATATTCTTGTAAAAACAATACCAACGAATTGGATGTTTAACTCAACAAATGGAGAATGAGTTAAAATTACTCTTATCAAATTCATATCAATGACATGAGAATTATCAATGGAGTGATTATGTGTATCAAACTGATATCCACAGGAAGGGGAGTGGAAATTATGACATAATCAAATGAATAGTGATTCCACACATAATCTTGGGGTAATATAATCAATGAAATATGCGTAAAGCCAAATGAGTGGAAATTGAAATTCAAATTCCCTTATCGATTAGGTAACTTACGAAACATACACCCATGAAAGAAGTATCATACCCTAATGATGTAAATACCCATAAATTAAAGTATAATACACAATGGATGCAATCATGGGCAGTACACCACATGCAATAATTAAGTGGTGAACAATGGAAATTTCACGGAATTGAAAGTTAGATAAGAAAATCCCTTACCATGTTAATCATGTGAGTTGTATGGCCAAAAGTTAATAACCACCAAATTATTTACAGAATAACATGAATATAAAGAAAATCATGATAATATATATCAAATGGCAGTACACAATACACCACTTTCAATAATTTAGTGGCGAACAATGGAAATCTCACGGAATTGAAAGTGAGATAAGAGAATCCCATACCATGTTAATCAACTGAGTTGTATGGCCAAAAGTTAATAACCACCAAATTATTTACAGAATAACATGAATATAAATAAAATCATGATAATATATATCAAATGGCAGTACACAATACACCACTTTCAATAATTTAGTGGCGAACAATGGAAATCTCACGGAATTGAAAGTGAGATAAGAGAATCCCTTACCATGTTAATCAACTGAGTTGTATGGACAAAAGTTAATAACCACCAAATGATTTACAGAATAACATGAATATAAAGACAATCATGATAATATATATCAAATGGCAGTATACAATACACCACTTTCAATAATTTAGTGGCGAACAATGGAAATCTCACGGAATTGAAAGTGAGATAAGAGAATCCCTTACTTTGTACTTTTTCCTTGGTCGATGGTAGGTTTACCTCCTGTATAATGGTGAAATAATTGTTATTGAATAATACAAGAATCAGTTACTTTAATATGATATCATATATGATCTTTTAACATTGATTTGTTAATAATATCTTAGAATTATCGTCATTTTAGGTGTTAACGGGTTCATTTTACTTTATATTCTTTGTTATGTGATCCATATTCGTTATTAATGGGATGTATATTATTCATATCCAGAATGGTATCAAATCCTTAAACATCATTTTTAAATCATCAAATGATAATTATACTTGAATGGATACGATGGAGAATGAATCTCATCGCGTTCGTGGAGACGGTAGTCCGTACGTACGCACGAATGCTACTTCCATTTAATTTTTATTTTAAAAGAATATAATCCAAATGATACATAGGTATATTACTATTCCAGTAAAATATAATATTTTATATATGTTACTTAAGTTCATTAACACCATCCTTTATACGTTCCATGTGTGGTATGAACGAGTCATATCATTTTAAGGGGGCGGTAGTCCGCACTTCCTCAAATGAAATTATCGTATGTATATACAACATGAAATGAATAATTGTATGAAATAAAATGGAATTACAGAAGCTTATATATAAAATATATATCATTAATATCATATTTAATTACAGTGCCATCCTAATGGCCACCATGAGAGGCGGTAAGATGTATTTGAACAATCATCGTTTCGTGAGGCGTTAGTTTTCCATCCATAGAAACATTATGTTCATCATCCATTAGATGAAGTTGTGTGAATGTGTAGTTTGAATCCTTCTTATAACAACATCATAGTATATTGTGGATACTGTTGTTGTTACAAAAGAAAGGAAATAAAAAGAGTTTGGGGGTTGGAGAAGCAAAATAATTGAAAATAATTTAAGAGCAAATGTTACCTTTAATTTAGGTAACTCACTTTGGTTGGAACCAAAGGACTTCTTGAAATGCTTTCTGCCTAAGGGGAAGCTTCAAGGAGGAGGAGAGGGATGTGGGGAGATTAGTTGGGCAGAGTTTGGACGAGACAAGTGGCTTGAGAGGTGTGAGGAATGAGTAGAAGTGGTCTCCTTTTATAAGGGAGAGGAGGGGCTCTTTAGGAAAGAGTGAGTGTATTACTTTATAATATAATTATATTCGGTTTATAATGGTCCAAAAATCATTGAGGTCGAAGATAAGATGACTCATATTCTAAATAACATCAACCAATAAGAATTGGACAGGTTTTAGATAATATTTTAATCATTATAATCTTATTTATTTAAATGATTTATTAATGAGGTAAACATTGCATCATTATTGTGTCATTAATAATTTAAATTATATGATGTATAAAAATTATAAATAAAATATCATCATGTAATAAATATTTTTAGCTTTCTAATGAATATTTATAATCGAAAATCCAACATGTATAACCCTATGTAAAAATTGTTCTTTTAAAAGATGTAAGCTTATGCCATTTTTGTATTCATTTTAACTTAATTAAAATAAAGTGTCATTATCACATACAAGTGGATCAATGGGGTCCCAAAATTGACCCAAAGATGCCCATGGTCGACCATGTATCAACCAATAGGTTTACGACACGTTTTAGGGTAATTGAGTATTATTATAATATTATTTTTTAACCGTTATTTACCGGATTTATCCTTAACCATGGTAAATAAAATATTTACCGCAGTAATTATTAAAAATGTCTAAAAATAAAAGTTACCTATTTACACAATTTGAACATCCTGATTCCAAATATGGAATCCATTTTTCTAAATTCAAAACACAGAAGTGGCAGAAATTAATTTAAAATTAATTCCCGCTGTCAAAACAAAAAGCGTGTTTTTAAGAGATAATAACTATCAAAAGATTGACACTTGTTTATGTTCGGTTTAATTGTAAAATTATGTCCAATGACCAAAATTATATTAAATGGTAAAAATATATTCTAAATATACTTTAAAACCACTCAAATTCAAAATTTATCACTATTAATTATTTTTATTAAAAAAGTTGTTTTTAATTAAAATTTAGTAATTTTTACTATTCATCAAAATATGAAAGTTATCCGAAAAGTACCAAAATTTCACCTTAGGCTAAATTTGATATTACGAATCCAAAAATGAAGTCCATTTTGAAATATAAAATATATATAATTTCAAAAAAATTAAGTATTACTATTCATAATGGCTAGTTTGATCGGTTGTGGTGTGTGTTAAAACTCGAAGTTGCGTACAACACACGCTACTATTTTATTCAAAGGAAAGCGTACCGTGGAAGCTTGGGATGTTTTATTTTAAATTTTTTGATGTCCCCATTTAGTCAAAAAGTTTAAAATATTTTATTTAAAAAGGGTTCACTATTAAAAGTTGGTAAAACTACAATACTGAAGATGAATTTGTTCTTACATTATGTCTAAGAAACTCATAATATGGATTCTAAAATTATAAGGATTATATAAAGTTTAAAATTTAGTTAATAATATTCATAACCTTTTTTGAACGGCGTGTTTGGTAAGTCATGGTGCGCTTGAACTCGGTGTTGCGTGTAGTGCAAGTTATTGAATTATTTTGAAGAAATAACACACTATGAAATCTTGGGGTGTTACACATTCCACAGAGGAAAGCAAAACGTAATCCACACAGGATATCAATTGAATCTTATCGAAGATAGGGAATGAAATTCAACATTCAACTCACACAGGTATACTTCTTCGTAGGACGATAGAGACGATCAGATGTAGCCACTAATTCATCTAAGCCGTCGGACCCACACATGATCGATAGGTACGAACCCCCGCAGTAACCCACAAAGGATCGATAGGTAACTAACCCCTGAAATGACCCACACAGGATCAGACCCACATAGGATCTGTAGGCACTGGCCCACACAGGACCGCTGAGCGCTGACCCACACAGGATCTGACCCACACAGGATCGGTAGCACTGATCCACGTAGGATCGCTGAGTGCTGTAGTCATCGCCATCGAATCCACGAAGGATTTCAGTACAGTCATCATCGTCGTCGCAGTCACAGCCATCTATAGGGTTCCCGCACACAGCAAGCTCGTTCGGGAGGGTCCACTCCACGAGCCAAGGGATTGATACATAAACTGACACATAGTCCGGATTTGATGTATCCAAAAGTTCTGTATCATCAACAGGAACTCAACACGACAGACAGCGCGTCGATCGGACGCTCGGTCTGAGAGTTATTGGCTTTTTCGTCCCAGGGGCCCGGTTGGTTTTTAAGTCAAAACCAACCCGACCGTACTCCAACTACATCAAAAACTCAAGTGGAGTATTCCAAAAGGTCTATCTCACTTAGAGGAATCCATCAAAGTCAACAGCACGTCAATCCGACGTCCGAAGTTCAAGTTATAAGCGTTTCTGCTCCGAGGGCCCGGTTGGTTTCGTGTACGAACCAACCCGGCCGAACACAAAGTACTCAGAAACCTTGAGTGTAATATACCGAAATGATTGTCTCGAACCAAGGATCGCATCGCAGCTGACGGTGCGTCGATCTGAGGTCTGCAGCCCAAGTTATAGGAAAAAGACCGCGAGAGGTCTGGTATTAGGGGGTTCGGGCCCGCTCCGACCCGAGTCGGTGTCCGGCCCGCTTGGGCGTGACCCGGCCTGGCCTGGGCACGGCCCAGCCCGGCTTGGCGGCCCGGCGCGCTGGCCAGGAGGCTCGGCCAAAACGGCCAAGCGTTGAGGTGCGGGGGGGGGGGGGGGGGCTGCTCCCCGCTTGTTTGTAACCGCAGACCCATGTGGGGGCCGCTCATGTCTAGACAGTCGAGGGTTACAAACCCCCGACTCTTCCTCTGACCGGCCGGCCCGCTCCGGCCGGCTGGCTGCTGCACCATGGGACCGGCGTGGGCCGGTCCCCCAGCTCCAACGTCGGCGGCCTGGAACTGACCGCCGGTCCCTACTCCGCTGCAGCCTATGGTCGCGGCCTTAGTCCGCCCTGCGCAGCGTGATGGCGCCGCACCCCTCCGTCGTGGCCCTGCTTCAGCCGCGGTGGCTTCGGGGTTCTCTGGCATGGTGCC
Organism: Viscum album; assembly: GCA_963277665.1. Classification (NCBI taxonomy): domain Eukaryota; kingdom Viridiplantae; phylum Streptophyta; class Magnoliopsida; order Santalales; family Viscaceae; genus Viscum; species Viscum album. The sequence continues at coordinate 524,533,952 of OY728160.1, forward strand.
ACGACCTTGTTCGATTCAACGGATTGGCGCAACGGCGCCGCACATTCCGTTCTACATGACCCCACGTGGTACGACGACACCGCACCATCCCAGTTCCAATCCACCACTAGGTAGACCAAAGAAAATGGGGAGGAGGGTCGGCCGTGTTTGTGCGGTCCGGCCCCCTCCCATTAACAGATAACAAGCGGTCCAATTGTACGAGGATTGATGACAAAATAATTCAAGAATAGAATCACATAAATCCCCTACCTCGTCGAATTCGTTTAGCGAGGGTTCGTCGCGGAAATAACCGTCGCGGAAGAAGACGTCGTGGAAGGAGAGATTCATTGGTGTCACGTCGTTGATCTCTAAGGATCCAGCGTTCATTTTGACCTTCATCTGAGGTCGGCGTTCTTCACGTTCTTCGCATTCTTCGCGTTCTTCGTCGAAGAAGAAGAAGATCTTCAAGCCCCTTAGCTTTTCTCAAAAAATCCTCTCAATGCAACAAGTTCAAACCAAAATAAAATAAGTTCTTCCTTTATTTTATTATCATGGCTTAAGTTTAAAATTCAAAAATTGAATTAATCCACTCAATTAATTAACTCAAGTTGTCTTAATAAATGGAGGGTTACAGAAGGTTAGGGAAAATGAAGGGGTGGGGTTCGTGTGGGCCCCACCACTCTCATAATCTCCCATGGGAAGTAGGGTGGTTACCCCAACTTCCACTCAAAGGTTTAACCACTTAGAAAGAAATAAAAATTGTAGCTCAATTTTTATTTTCAACTTCCACCATTTTTTAACAACTCTTACCGTGTAAACGCAACTCTGGAAAAGGTGTTCCTAAGCAATTACAGGTGCTGCGAATTCATCGGTGCCCTTGGAATTCGATTCCGAGCACCGGTTAAAAAGTTATGAAAACCTGCTCGTTCTTTCACTGAACGTACCCGAGCTAAACCTTGGATAAAAATTTCAGGCACACCGGGCCTCGGAATCAAGTGCCGTCAGAAACCGCATTCTTGTAAAATCCCAAAGAAAATTAAGAAAATTTTTCCCATGAATTTTACGGCTCTTTACAATTATGAAGGCCATTTCCCACAAAATTATGAATCCTCCATCATTTAATATCAATCCAAACCTTACCCATTTCAATGGCACCACCACATTGTTACTAATGAAATTCCACTAAATAATATAAAACCAATTCACTAGAGGAAAACCAATACTCTTGAATCCATGACTTTATATCAATTCTGGATAAAATAATCACCATATGTTATGTCACCAATCTTTAATACCACTTTATGGTAAATTTGAGTACAATAACAATAAGATCTAATACCACTAGTTGGATTTGTTATAAATCAAAAATCCTAATGTTAAACCCCCAAAACATAAATTAAACCCCCACAACTAGTGAATAGAAGAAGAAATTCCATAACATACCTAAATTGAAACAAATCCCAAAACCAATTATACCATAATATATAAGTGAAGCCACAACTAAGTCAATACATCATATCTCAACCTTCTAGTTCTAGCAACCTCGTGGTTTGGAAAATACCCCCACCCCTAGAGGAAAAGGAGAAATATAGGATAAACGCGTGACAAAAATAGAATAACCACACAACATGAAATTTGTGTTATTTGGATGAAAATCCTACTTCATCGGTGAATACATTGATATTTTTATTAAGGGATAAATTGAGTTATAATGGAAACAAATATTTGGTTAGCCCTACCTATCCAAAGCTACATGAGACACTTTTTGGACACCCTAGTCAAATAACCATAACAACACATGTAATGAATCCTTCCACCTGCAAGCACATTATGGTGAATCCCATCAAAGGGACAAATGATATAATTCAAGTGATTATCAAATCATAGTTTCTTATTAGTATAATTTTATATCTAAATATATAAATTATTATTTTATTATGACTTTAACAAATTATATGAATGAATTATTAACTATTGATATTCAATGCTATGAAGTGGTCATGACATTTAAATTAATGAATCCATCAAAGGTACCAAACCCAAATCTTCATTATGAAATTTTATTTAAAGGGTTGTAGACTATTTTTTTACTTGATGTTGTTAACATCATGAATGAGTTTTAGAGAGGTAAGAATTATTTTGAGACTTATAATGATACTCTCATCGCTTTGATTCTAGAGGTTACTGATATGAGTTCAGTGAAGAATTTTAGAATGACTTGTCTTTGTAATGTCATTTATAATATCTTTTTAAAGATTTTAGAAAATATACTATGAAAAATCATACCATATATTAGTTTATTACCATAGTTATTTTCTTATTTTTACTTGAGACCTGATGTACTTAAAATGATCGGGAAAGCAATATAGTTTCTTCTAATGATGAGTGGCATAGGGAAATTCTTTATGTCAAAGGAATGAAACTTGAAAAAATATATTATTTAATGGGTTTATGCTTACATATTTTCTTATAAGTATTTATAATGAAAGGAACCAATATTAATTTATGTGAGATACATATACATTGTTATTTGGTTGTACAACCAATTGATTTGTGGTGAGATAAAGATCAATGGGATAATGTAGTGTTTATAGTAAACTAGAACCCAAGTGTTTCATAGTTGCGAGTGTGGTCACTAACAATCGAACATATTTGTTGAGACTCTGGTGTTGTGTTGAAGGAAAATTAATATAACTAGACAATGGAAGCATGAATAAGGTATATACAACAGTGGGGATCACAATATCAAATTCTTATGGAAATTATTTTTATTACACCTACCTTCAGAATAATGTGATGGAATAATACAACTCTAATTGATTTGGGATGAATCGAGGTGTTTCCTATGTTTCTTTTATAAAGTGACTCTATTGAGATTTATGAGTTTATGAAAATTCCAGTGTGGATCTTTTAAAATGATTCACGTGTTTTGAAATGTTTCTTGGAGGGATGTATATCATTTTAAATGATTAATATTATTGGTTCAAAAAGTTGTCTTGAATTCTATAAAAAAAGGAAATGTGGTTTTGTGAAAAAGTGTTTGAAACTGATTATTTTATTTTAAAAAGGGTGTGTTATTTTGTATAGGAATTTGTATAAATGGTTGGTTTTTTAATCGGATTTCAAGAGTTAAGTTTTAAATAATTTTCAAAGTACATTTGAAATATAGTTTTTTCATAATCTATTAAGTTTATATTTTTATAGAATTAGGAAAACCATTACATTATATCAAAATTTTGGGTATTTATTTTGTAAAATAATAATATGGCCGAATCAAATAGGATGGTTATGAATAAATAATGGATGGATGTCATTTGTTTTATGAGATAGTATGAAGATGGAGTGAAAGAGTTCATAAAATTTAAAAAAGGTCATGCATATAACCCTTCTCAAATACTTTTTCCATGTTTATGTTGTTGTTATTCAAGAAAAGTTAGTCTAGAGGAGTTGAAATAATACTTGATTTATCAAAGAATAGATCAAAGCTATAAATTTTTGAATAAACACAGGGAAAAGAAAATGTAGCTAGTGTATGGGATAACAGTGCATTTTATAGATCATCTGATATGATTTCAAGTGTGGAAAATGAATAAAACCATATCAAGGACGTGATTACATATGTGAATGATGATGAATATTATATTGAGTAAATGATAAGGACAATTGAATATGAACATTGTGATTGCCTGAAATTGATTGAGTAGTAAAAGAGATGTGCAAAGATTCATTTTTATGGTGGTTCACTAAATATATAGTATTATTAACCATAATGAAGCTGTATAATTTGAAAGAGGGAAATAGATGGAGTGATTATAGTTTTATAGAATTACTTTCTCGCTCGAATGACATTCTCCCAGAAGATAATGAGATCCCTATCCGAACATAAGATGCCAAATGAATGCTTTTTTTATGGGTATGATATCTGAATGAATACATGCCTACCTGAATGACTATATATTGTTTTAGAAGAACCAAAAATCACTTATAGAATTCCCAAAGTGTGGTGTTTCTCGATAAAATAAAGATGAATCGGGTCCTACAAATGTTTTATGGTACTTTCAAATCATTCCAAGGTTCAGGTGGTTATATGGAAGTGAGGAGACTGTAGGGAAATTGATGTGGCATGAAGATTGAAGAAATAATGATGGGAAATTATGTCACCCAATAGACTCTTCTCAGTGGAATAGAATTGGTCATTAGTATCTTGACTTTGGAAATGATCCAAGAAACCTTTGTTTTGTATTATCTATAGATGGAGAGAATACTTTTGGTTTCCAAAGTAGCACTCATAGTATATGGCTGATTATGTTGGAAAATTATAACATTCCACCATCGATATGCATGAAATAAAAACGTGACATGCAATCTATTCTTATATTAGGACTAAAACAACCAGATAATGATATTTATGATTATTTTCCTCCATTGATCGAGGATTTGAAATTATTGTGGGATTAAAGTGTTACATTGTATGATGCTTATAGAAATAAAGATTCCACATTGAGAGCCATGTTTTATGGGACAATAAATTACTTTCTTTCTTACAAATATTTGTCAGGATATATAATAAAATGAAGTCATGGGTGTCTCATCTACAAACAAGATATACAGTCAATTAGGTTGAAACATTCATCAAAAACCATGTTTATCGGACATCGTAGATTTCGACCCCATTGATAAAATTACCGATCTTAGATGACATTATTCAATGGAAGTTTAGAAGAATGTATAGAAACATCTCCACTAACAGGTGATCAAATATTAGAGAAAGTAAAATATTTGGACATTGCTTTTGGAAAACCATTTTCAGAAATCCTTATGAAAACCATTAGGAAGAAGATATAATTTTCTTTTGAATTACCATATATAAATTTTCTATATGTTAGAAACTTTCTTGATTTTATGATTATTGAAAAAAATTATGTGATAGTATCATCAAAATGTTTCTAAATGCACCTAAAAAAACTAAGGATGGAATTAAGGCTAGGTTGGACATGATTGAAATGGTAATACGAGAAGAGTTGGCACCAGTGAAGGGTGAAAATGAACTTTTCTTCCTCAAAATACTTACACTCTTTCTAGACAAGAGAGATATCAGTTTTAAAACATCTTAAATGATGTAAAGGTTGGAAAGGGGTATTAATTAAATATCAATAACATCATGTCAATGACCGATTTAAAGTTAATGGTTCTGAAATCATATGACTTCTAGGTTTTGATGTAAGATCTAATTCCTATAGCTTTAAATTTTATTTTTCCCATGAATTTCCATTATACATTAACAAAGCTCTATTTCTTCTTCAAAGCTATATGCTGCAAAGTTATAGACCCGATGAAATTTCTGAGTATGGAAAGATAAATTTCCTTTATATTATGTGAATTGCAAATGTTCTTCCTACCAGCATTCTTTGATATGATGGTCCACTTGGGGAGAGATATTCGACTAAGTGATCTTGTACACTATATATGGATGTACACCATTGAATGGTATAAGATGATTTTTAAAGTGTATGTACAAAATCAAAGTCATCCATAGGGTTGTATTGTGAAGAGATATATTTTTAAGGAAGCTATTGAATTTTGTACTGAATACATGTATGGTTTGGAAATCATTGGTCTTCCAAAATATCATCACACTGGGCAGCTTGCATGTGAAGGAATTTCTAGAAGAGAGGTAATCATAATCAATATTTCATATTGGGAGTCATCCCACCTTATCATTTTACATAACATTTTGGAGGTTGACCCATATTTCAAAACCCATAAAGAAATTATTAGGCATTTGAATCCATAAAGGGATGAAAAATGGATATCAAATACACATAATCAAAATTTTATAAAATGGTTTCAGAACTAAATATTTAAAAAGTCAGATGAAAATATAGACTCAATTTTAGAACGACTTTGATGGATAGCTAGAGGAACATGTGTGTGTGTGTGTGTCTGTATTATCTTATAATGCTTATGTATTTAATGCTTATACAATCTATGCTAATGAACATAATGAAGACAATACCATGAAGAATAGTAGAGTTACACTTGTGGTTGAAGTGATGCATGTTTCTAGTGAAAAGTACTGAAATACAATTTATGCTAATATTTCATACTTTGGCATCATAAAAAAATAGGAGAGTTGGATTATAAAAACTTCCAAGTGCCAAATTTTTAATTCAATTGGGTTGATAACAAGAGTGATGTTAAAATAAATGAGTTGGGATTTTCGAAAGTTTATTTCAGTAAGGAAGGATACAAAGATGAACTATTTATAATATCATCACATGCATTACAAGTAATTTATGTTACAGATCCCATAAACTAAAAGTGTTCAATTGTTCTGTGATCGACCAAAACCACTGAAGGGTCAGATGAAAATTCAACTGAGGATGACCCTTTAATTGGGATGTCACAATCATTTTATAGCAATCCCAATGTAGAAATAATTTTGTGTGTCAGATGAGACCTTAGTGAAGGGATTTGGATAGTCGATAGAGGGGTCAAATCCCTTCATCCTTTAAAAAAAGAGTTCAATAATCAGGTCATATTTTTTTTATAATATACATCATATTGCCATATGTTATTATTTTTTCGATGCTTCTTTTATGTAATCTAAATTATATTTTAAACCACTTCAATAAACATTGACTTCCACATGTGATGATTCTCCCAATCTAGATGTACAATAGGTCTCTCAACCTTTTGCTGCTCGTAGTGCATAGGAACAACATGTATCTTAACCTACTGTTGCATGCAGGGCAGAGGACTAACATGTTTCTCTACCTATTACAGTTGTTTCTCCCAATGCAGAGGTATAACCACCATCTAAACATGTCGATGCTAGCACTCCAGAGGAACATATTAATGATGTTAAAACTAAGGAAATGGTAGGCAATGAAACACTAGCGGTGTAGAAAAAACAAAAGCATTGTAGTTTTATGGTGTTTGAAAAAATCCTTAAGGAAAAAGTGAAAGGCATCAAATAAGAGGTTGGATGCATTAAGCGAGATCATAATGTTAACACCAACAAGTCCATGTCCCCTAGTAACATTTGAATTTTCACTTAGTAACGCGTGCCAACTGATATACATTCATAAAACCATGTTGTCACCAGGAATAAGACACTGATTTGGGGATATACTATAGTAACATTATGATATCATTTCTTTAATTTACTAAAAAATAAAATAATGAAACATTGACTTACTCTTCATCAACCCGTATAGAGTGAATTTACAGTGGATGACTCACAGAAGGAATATGTATTAAGGGTTTCTAGAAGGATTCATAGAGTCTTTCACACAATTTTAATGAGATGATATGTTGAAGATGCTAAAGGGAAAATAAATCTTCACCCACCTCCTATTTATGTACAACTGATAACCTAAGGAGCATGGGATGCGTAAACTACCCATCGTACAGAGCAGTATTTTCATGTTCATTGTGTTGGGTAATGAATTGTTTGAAGATACATGTATTCATCACTTTGACTGATATTTTTTTATTTTTGAAACATCAACTAAGTGATGAAGAAAAGTAAAGAGAAAAAAGACAAGCATACCCCAACTGTAAAGCAAGAATGGGGTTTTCTTCACTAGAAAAAAAATGTTATGTATTTTAAATTTACCCAAATACTTTTTTGTGACATAAAACAACATTGTAACTGTGTTCCTCTATTTATATATAGATTGATGAATCCAAATCAAAATTCAATTCCATATCATGATTTGTGTTATGGGAGGAGGAAGCTGTAAATAAATATGGGATACTAATAGATGGAAACAAAAAAAGTGTGAGAAACATGTGTATGTATTTCATAATAAATATTTTCTTTGATATAAATAAATATTACATAACAATGATTATTTATTTTCCTATATTGTCTATCTTATATAGTCGTAGGAATCAGTAACATCAAAACTAAATGTAGATATACTTTCAGTGTCCTTGAAGCAGCCAAAAAAGAATGGTTGTGTCAATGGTGCAGGTTTATTGGTGACAGGCCGAACATTTTTTGAGAAACAAATAGGGGTATCAAAGTGAATAAATAAAAATTATGAGATAAATAATATCTATCCTTGAATAACATATAAAATTTTAGAGAGCGTTTATGGAAAATTTGATGGTGGGGGAGAGAAGAAACAACTCAAGAACCACCAGCGCGTGAAGATCCCACCCCACCCCCCATTGGCTTTGAGGTGAGCCATTGCCCTCAAAATCTTATTTTAGTTGAGTTAATCGATGTTCTAATAATTTTTTTTTGTGAATTGTGAATTAGATAGACACTAATACATTTTTAAAACTGAAAGTGTACATGGTGAAAATGATTGTGATTTATATCTATCAACACCCACCCATCACCTTGTAGCGAGGGCTACGATGTTCTGTATCTAGAATGACATGCTACACAACAGATCACTACCAACAGGTCATGTCAATGTGTTGATTAACGTAGCCCATGATCTGAGTAACAAGATACCTATTCCAATTTTAGATAAAGATATTCAAAAGATTGAACAAGATCTTGGAATAATCATCACATGTCCATCACAACATGTAAAAAAACATGTCGACAAGGTGTTATTCATTTACAATTTATTTTTCAAAATAAACCTTTAAAATTTAATGAAATTTTTTTTTAACTGATAAATTTTATTAAATATGGACACATGGAAGGGGGTGAAAAGAAAGAATAGCTCAAAACCATCTCAAGGATCAACCAACCGATTGAAACGATCTACCAAAATCACGTTAAACCCGCCCATTTTATAACCTCATTTATTATCATTGCAGGATCATGTGAATACGATTTTGATAGATGATGTTACTCAAACAATTCTTTTTTATGAAAATATATACAAATGGGAAGATCCATATTTAATTAGTGTTGATAATGTAAGTGAAATAATGTAGTATGATTGTCTAGGATGCTCAGTTGTAAATGTATTTATGTGGTATGTTTTCATGATTTGATTTTACAAAAGATAATATAATATTATAATTATGAATAAATACATTTCATATTTTTTTCAGTGGTTTATATTAAAAACAATTGAAAGAATTTCCCCAGGAGAAAATATTTCGGCTTTGGTATTCCTCTCATGACCACTATAGGACAAAGAAAAATATAATCCAAAAAAGATGGTGAAATAGTGGGAGGACTTTTAAAATTGTTTAACAGTAAAATTATGGATAACATACTCTTCTTAATACCAATGATATGGGGCTAAAACTCTACAATTTAAACATATCAAATATATTTTAATTTATTTCATTAATTATTCTTATTTGTGTTCTTAGGTAGCATTGGATTCTCATTATGATCAATTTGGATACTCCAAAGATTTATTTCCAAGATTAAATGCCTAGATATCCAAAAAATTGACCAAAAATGATTCTATCATTCTATTTGTAATACACAATATCCAACATTTTATAACTAAACATCTAGTTACATAATTTATATTATCTTTTAATGTGGATTCTCTTATGATAGGGCGGTATGTCAATATCATCTACATCATGGAAGGAGGTCAGGGGAAAAGGATAAGAAACATCATAAGTACTATGACTAGATACAAATTAGGGTATATATAATAATATTTCACTATCCAAACACATATAAAAAATTACTTATTTTTTTTCAATGTTTCTGCAATGTATAAAACAAACAAACAATAAATATTGTGGTTATTATGTTTGTAAATTTATGAAAGATATTGTATTCCATAAAAAACATAACATCCATAAAGTGGTATTTTAAAAAACAATTACTATTTCATTTAAAATATTTATCAATATTTTTTGTATTTCTATTTTTTCAGTACTAACATGATTTTTGAAAAGACTCATATTCACAAGATGATAAATATTCATTTATAAATGAATGGGTAGCATACCTGATGGGAGAATGTAGAAAAATAGAAAGAATATGTGACTTGTATGACTTGAAGTGTCTTTTTTATTTAAATTTGATAGTTTTTTTAGTAAAAAAACAAGTGACAAAATAAAAACTAAGAAAATGCATTAGTATTGATTTTATACTTTTATAAAATTATCCATAAGTCATTTTTGATGCGTAGGAATAAACAGCACCTAAATCTAACACATGGTGAGAATATAATGACTTTAAGTGTGTATTTTTATGTTAAATTAACGATAAATTTAGAAGAAAAACACAACTGACATACTAAAAACTAAGAAAATTTATTTATATTGTCCTGATACTTCTTTAAAATGATCCATCCGTTATTTGTGATGTGTAGAAATCAACCACACCTCAATCCGATGAATAGTGTGACCGATATGACTAAAATTATTAGTTATCAGTTTAAAATTGACATTTTAGTTCAAAACATGTCACTCACTAATAACGAAGAAAACTCAATCTAATTGTATTAATAATTTAGGAAAATGATTCATATGTTCTTTGTGATGTGTATGAAGTAGTATCATGTCAAACCAATGCACGATGTGACCTGTATGACTCAAAATCCATGTTTCCAGTTTGAATTGATATTTTAGTAAAAAAACACAACTAACACACTAAAAACTAATCAAACTCATTTGGATTGTTTTTACACTTTAGTAAAATGTTCTATAAGTCATTTTTTACATTTATAAATCCATCGTACCTCAATATGACACACAATGCAACTGGTATGACTCAAAATGTCTCTTTTTATTTAAAATTGACATTAATTTAAGTAAAAAAATACAACTTGCATAATAAAAACTGACTAAACACATTCATATTGTTTTGATAATTTAGTAAAAAGATCCCAAAGTCATTTATGACATGTAGGAATCAACCCCACCTCAATACAATGCACTATGTGAATGGTATAAATCCAAATGTGTCTTTTTATTTCAAATTTACATTAATTTAAGTAAAAAATAACAACTGACATACTAAAAACCAAGAAAACACATTCAAATTATTTTGATACTTTATTAAAATGTTCTATGAGCCATTTGAGACACGTAGGAATCAACCATAAATCAATTTTATGTACTATGTGGCCAATATGACTAAAAGTGTCTGTTATTAGTTTAAAATTTTAATTTTAGCTCAAAATATGTCACTCACTAAAAACCAATAAAATTCTTTTCGATTATCTTAATAATTTAATATTGTGATTATTAAGTCTTTTCTGACATGTATTAAGTATTATAATATCCAATTAATGCACTATATGACTGGTATGACTCAAAATGAATGTTTTCAGTTGGAACTGATATTTTAGTAAAAAACACAACTAATATACTGAAAACTGAGAAAATGCTTTTGTATTGTTTTTATACCTTATAATAATGGTCCATGAGTCATTTACAAGGTGTAGAAATCAACCAAACCTAAATATGATGAGTGATGTGACCGATATAAATTCAAATGTGTTTTTATTTAAAATTGACATTAATTTGAGTAAAAAAACAAGCGACATACTGAAAAATGAGAAAATGAATTCTGATTGTTTTGATACTTTAAGACAATGATCCATGTGTCATTTTTGATGTGTATGAATCAACCACACCTAAATCTGACACATGGAGTGACCAGTAGGACTAAAAGTATCTAGTATCAGTTTAAAATGTAAATTTTAGCTTAAAATTTTTCACTCACTGAAAACCATGAAAACACCCTCGGATCATCTTCATAATTTAAGGGAGCAATTTTTATGTTATTTTTGATGTGTATGAAGCTGTCTCACCTCAAATTGATGCACGATGTGATTGGTATGACTCAAAATTGGTGTTTTTAGTTAGAAATGATATTTTAGTAAAAAACACAACTGTCATACTGAAAACTGAGAAAACCCATTTGGATAGTTTTGATATTTCAGAAAAAAATCAATGAGTCATTTGTGATGTGTAGGAATCAACCACACCTCAATATAATGAATGATGTGACAGGTATAAATCCAATTAATTCATTTAAATCTGCTATTAATTTTATTAAAAAAACAAGTTACATTTCAGGACAATAATCCATAACTCATTTATGACATGTAGAAATCAACCCCACCACAATACACCGCACGGTCTGACCTGTATAACTCCAAATGTGTCTTTTTTTTTATAAATTGACATTTTATTAATGTATTCTTTTATATTAATGTTTAATTTATTTCTTTATAGTATTACTAACATAATATTTGTTTTCTTATATAGGTGGAACATTTTTCTTGATTTTGGATGATTTGTTCAGAAACTAATACCATGGGTAGATATTTTTGAGAGGGGATCACAGATGTCAAAGGATAAAAAACAATTTTTTTAAAATGATTGTTGGATAATTGTAAATGTGATTATATAAAACATTGTTATAAATATATATAACATTATTTTTTAAACCCTCGTGTGTGCTATTTTGTTCTTGTGTGCCCTGATTTATTCTTGTGTGCACTGTGCAGGTGGTGTGTTTGTTCGTTGTTCATATTCTGGTGGGTGTGTTGTTATGTAAATAGCGCATGATAGGCAGCTAGGCCTTTATCAACTCTATTTTTATCACTGATAAATCACCCCTTTATCAATTCTATTTGGATTTATGATAAATTACTATTTTATCATCACTATTTTGAGCCCTAATAAAGGTCCATTTATCATGGATGATTATAGAATTGATAATGTTTTCCTTTATTAGTGCTGAAAATCACGCGGATAAAATGTGTCATTTTTCTGCACTAAAATAGAGCTGAAAAACAGGGTCATTTATCAATAATTTTTTAGCGCGAATAAAGGACACCCTTTATTAGCACCTTTTTAGTGCTATTAAAGGGGACCCCCCCCCATCTTCACCATGATTAACAGTGCTTTCTAGCACTGTTAAATGTGTTTTCCAGTGCTTTTAAATGCACTATTTGTAGTAGTGAACTCTTACCCCTTCCTTTGGAAAACCACTCATTAAACATTTTCCAAAGACAAATCTCTATCACAATCCTCCCTCTTAATCCTCTTAGAATACCTAGGTATGTTCTGTATCCATATAACTCCAATCCCCAATCTATTTATAGGGTTGTGAAAGAGATTTCAAACCGAGGAAAGAGTAAGTCTCCATTAACTCCTCCATCTTTTCTTCTTCTTCTTAATATTTTCCATTTCCTTTCAAAACCATATACTCTAAAAATTATTTATGGAGTAATTTAACATTATAATAATTATTTTAACCTACTAAATGTATTATATATATTAAATATATAAAATTTTCACTCCCTCTCTTATGACAATGTCCCGTTAATGGTCGGTTAATCGCCTACAGAGACATTTCCAAAAATAGTTCTTACAACCACCTTCATAGAAGGAAAATATGGATTAAATATAATATATAAAAATTTAATTAAATTTATTTTATGCTTCTATAACATTTAATAAAATAGTGAAACTGGTGCAAGGCGGGAATTGTTTAAGTACAATATGATATCAAAATGTTCAATTTCATCAACTGAAATTAAAAAATATAATACAATGAATATAATTGATAAATGATTATAAGAAATTACTGTAATTTAATTTTTTATTATAATTTTAATAAACATAAATTTATTATTCAGCTGGCGGAAAAGCGACATAATTAAGTGGGACTTTAGGTAAGGGGATTCTTATCTCACTTTTATTTCCGTGAGATATCCATTGTTCACCACTTATTTCTTGTATGTGGGATATGTATGCTGAAAATTGATATAAAATGTCATTATTATCCTTATATTAATGGTATTAAATGATTAATTTTATGTTTATTAAGTTTTAGTTATACGATTTGATTGATTACATTGTGGTAAGGGACATTGTCTTAATTTCCATTTCATTGAGACATACTTGGTATTACGCACCAAATATTTATTAAGTGGTGTATCTAATGACCCTTTGAGATCATTTTTCATTATAAATTATAATTTTTTTAAATATACATATTCTTTTATCACGGATATGATTATTTCCTTAGTTGTATACCATTTTACATTTGGTGTTTATTTTGAATGCTATTTTAACTGGGGAAATATTGATGAATCTATATCCTCTATTCAATACTTATTTTGAAAAGTAATATTTCTCTTGAATTATATCTCTGAATGAAGAATGATTTGTACTTAAGTTATGGTTGGGGGCTGCTACAACCCCACTATTCATCGATAGGTCTCATGACATAAATCAGTTTGTGGCAAATACTTTGTGTTTGTTTCCAAAAATCAGATGGGTTTCTACCCACAGACTTAAACTGTATCAATGGTATAATGGTTCATGTTCCAGATACATGGAATCCAAATAATAATCATTATATTTATTCATTATTAAATTATTATTATCCATGAGTTTTTCACAATGACAAAATCTATAGATGCACTTTCATCCCCAGTTTATTAATGGTGTGTGTTATTTAATTACTCACCATGTGATATTGATTATGTCTAATTTATTATGATCTGATTATTATTTTTTCATTCTTCCACTGTATGTAAACCTTAAAGATCATTTGATCTCAATGCTTTCATTTCTTTTCCATCCACAAGTAATGAAGAATATATCATTTGTTGTGTTTTTAGGGATGCAGTTTATTATATTGTGTTATGTATCATATTTTGTTTACCTTCCCAATGTAAAATGGGTTCCATGTATGTATTGAGTTACTTAAAGACTACTAAACTAATAATTCCTTCTGTATTTTCTTCCTTGTAATCATGCTAGTGTAATAAAGTAATGCACCGGCTCTAAGATAAAGGGGTCAGGGTGTTATAGTTGGTATCAGATGAAGTTTAGTAGAAACCTTGAAAACTAGATTTAGAAAATGTATATTAGTGAACAAAACCATAATATATATAATGAATATAAGCATAAAATAACATACTAGAATGTCGGTATGCTATAGATTATGAGGATATTCCTAAAAAATACATCCCTATCTGGATACTATTAGTAGATGAGGTTCTAGAACACAGGTATCAAGGAGTAACAACTTCGACAAGGTGTTTCGGGATTGACCTAAGGTAACTTGGTAAACAAAAATGGGTATTACTATGCACTTGGTTTGACACTCTTAGGGGATATACTTAGGATAATTCACATTTTCTTTATAATCCCTTATGAAGGATTTTTCCCCCAATGTAACCCAAGCATAGTGTTCTAGAATTTTTGATGCATAAGTTTATGTTATGTGCTATACAATATTTAGAGTTATAGAGATTTCATAATATTTTAAGCTAATATATTATATGGAATTGATTAGAAATGGAACCTAATATAAGGAAAGAGAACAAAACTAATGCACATGATGAAAATAGTAATAAGGGTCATATATCCTGTGGTCTTAAGAAATCATTTCAAAGTAATATAGTCTCCCAAGTATCCTCATCATATGATGAAATGGTATCATGTGTTAACAAGCTATATAATGAATTCTTTGAGTCTTATGGATTTAAAGGAAAGAAAAATAAGAAGAGGATGGCAGAAAAAAAAATACGGTTAAAGAGAAGAAGGTAAATAAGGGGTTTCCCACATGTGATAACTATGGAAATAATCACCCTGGTAAATGATTGAAGGGAATAGTATTTTGGAAAAATTGTGGAGAAAAAGGACACCAAGATTGTGATTTCAAGGGAAATAAAAAGGTTTCCAATATATAATGCTTCAACTGTAACAAGATGGGACACTATGTGAATCAATTTCCCAAGTGTCAAAGGAATATACCACAAATGATGTAACTGGATAATGATCAAGTTATGATGATATTGAAGATGAAGTAGAATGATTAATATGGCTAATCAAGAATCATGTAATTTGAATATTTTGTCAGCAATGTAATGGTTATAAGAATTATGGAATATATGAGGATTGTACTACAATAATTTTCATTAAGAATTTGAAATCATAAACTGAATGGTACCAATAAAAGATATTCAGTGGAAGGTTAATATTTTTTGTAAAACACATGATTGATGGAAATACAACCCTAGATATATTCTTAATGTTATTATAATGATGAAGAAATTATTTATTTGGATAAGCACTAACTTACATGGAACTGATTATTGACTTGTTGAAAAGTTGTATATGTTATCATCAAAGGATTTTACAACACTTTTGGATATAAGGAATAAATCCAATAACGTGTATCTTACTTAAGGAATACGGAATAATTCATGTTTAAAATAAGGTTTTATGGTAATTTTTTTACTACTATATTTCAAGAGGATGCACAATGAAGTTGTTCACATGTTTGGAATGTGAAAATTTAGTGCTACCACATGCTGGTTATGTGATAATGAAAAGTTCATCTTGAAAATTCAAAGATGTTATTTCTAAAGTATTGAATCATTATGGAAAGTTTAACCATTTATGAATGGTTTAATTTTATCATTGTACAATTGTTTTAGAGGTTAATGTATTACTTCACCACATCGTGTAACCAATGCTAAGTGATGAAGTATATATAGTTCAAGGTGTAGTGAAAGGATAAGATTGTGTATATGTATACTCTTACAGAGTGGAATACTTCCTCAACTCTAGGGAAAGTGTAATAAAAAATGGTTTCTTATTATCAAATTTTTTAATTATATCAATGAAATTTCTCATAATTGTATTTTATGGTTTTGTGGTAATCAACTTTCATCTGAACATGTTATCTATCATGTTTCATCAGAACTTGATGGTTTTATTATTCTTCCGTGTCCATATTTTTACTTCTTACTAATTTTATCCTATATGAATGCCTATATTTCTGGTAACCTATGCATTTCACTTTCCCTATTATTAAGAGAATATTTTTTGAACCCTGTTTTTAATGTGGGTTTCCCACAAGAGAATTTTCAAGTATCAACCTTTAACTTTTGAAGTTCAACTTCAAATTGCGAGGACGCAATTCAATTGAAGGGGGAATAATGTAACACCCCATAAAATTTTTTTTATAATTTTAAATAAATTAAGTTATGAAAAGTGATAATTTAAAATTAAGTGTTTTAATTAATAGTACATATATTTAAAATTTACAGCTTTCAAATTAATTTTAAAAACAAATAATATTTTCCAGTATTATTTTATGTAAAAGAATATTTTAATATGAATATGAGTATTTGATTATTGAAAATTTCATTTTTAGAAATATATTATAATATATATATTTATTATTATAATTATTTTGATAAATAATAAATTATGTTATGAATATATTTACTATTATTATTACACCCCAAGATGTTATGGTTTGTTTCTTCATAAAGAATTTCAATTCATTAGATAGATTATATGCACACAACATTGAGTCACTGTAAAACAACAATATGTTATAGTTATAACGTAGATGTTAAACTTAATTTTTCCACTTATATGTTTTGAATTTCAAAAAATAGATATACATTGTTGTGTTCAATAATTTATTTAGAGTACGATAGAATCAAATTAATTTTTGATTAATAGTAACTTGACCCTTATGAATGCTAATGTACCATTTTGAATAGTATCATCAACCAAATTAATAGTAATGTACCCTTATGAATAGTAACCACACTAATGAAAGTATAAATAAAATTTAGGTATCTTATAAATGAAAGTATGATATAATTTTTATTAATTATGTATTAGAATTTTTATAAAACACAAATATTTATTTATAATTTTATAATTAATATAATTATTGAAAATAAAATTTATTTTCATAAAATTAATTTATGTTTTGAATTATTCACAACAAAAAATGGTTTGGGTGATTTTTCGGGATTTTTATGAAATAGTTTATTTTTTGGTGAACAGTAAAAAAATAAAGTTTTCTATAAAATATGGTATTTTTCGTGACAACATCACAGAATTATTATGGTATAAAATTTATTTAAACTATGTGATACCTAAATAATTATAAAACAAGTGGAATATTGTATATAATTAATTTATAAAATGAAAAGTATATTTTTTCATGATAAGTGTAAAAAACATTGTGAATGCTGACACAGTACCTATACAGCATTGACAAAGTAAAAATTGGAAACATGTTTATAATAATTTTGGGATAAAAATTATTTTTATGAATTATTTTTTATTTATTATGTATTATTGATGTAAATTAATGTTAATTTATAACTTTTGTGTTATATAACATGAGTATTATCCAAATTGTTTGGCAATGCATGTGCGGGAAAGAAAATACAAAATAAAAAATTTAAGAAGATGTCTTATTATGTATAATAGTGAAAATACATAATGAAGGAATTTGTAATTTTTTTTAAACCTAATAAATTTATTTTTATGGGAGTAATTTATTTTTAATTTATATATATGAAATAATTAACATTAATTCTTATGAAATGTTGATGCAATGCTTGTGCAAGAATGAGAAAAATAGATAAAATGTTTCTTATTAAAATTATAAGAATTATAAAATGACACATATTTTGGATAAAATATTTTTTATAAGTAAGTCTCGATCATTATATATTTTTTATTCTATTTAGGGATACTTTGGACCCATAATAATCACTTTAAGTCCTTTAGAGTATATTATTTAAAAGTAATACAAGGTTTTCACACTATAAACTTTGATTTGTATAAAATTATTGAATGTAAGGTTTTACTCATGATTTACTTAAACAAAACTATTATTTGAAAATATTATAATATTTTATTTATCATTGATTTTTTTTTTTTAGAAAATAAATAAATACCATAATGGATTTCACAAAGATGATGTAGTATTGATTTAATTAATGAATGAATCTAATTAATGGTATTAAAAATAATAAAATAAATATAATTTGATATTTTGAAGTTAATTAGAGAATTAAGTAGATGAATATGACATTTATATGATATAATAAATAATTTTATTCAATTTTTTAATTTTTTTTTATGCGTCTGAAGTCATAGTTATGAATTGTTTTTATCTTGAAAAAATATTTATTAATAAAATATTTTATTGAATTGTTTAAAAATCCCCAAATTATTGAAAATTTCCAAAAATTATAAGACTATTTCTAAAATTTGAACACTCTTGGGTTTTAGGGAATTTTTTAAGTCTTAAACCCTATATTATATTATTATATTTTAATAATTTGAGTAATTCATAAGTTACCCTTCTCCTCAGATAAAAATAACCCCTCTCCCTTCCTTTGGAAAACCACTCATTAAACACTTTACAAAGACAAATCTATATCAAAATCTTCCCACTTAAGCCTCATAGAATATATAGGTACACTCTATGGTCATCTAACTCTAATCACCAAGGGAGTTATAGGTTTGTGCAAGAGAAGTCACACCAAGGAAATAACAAGTCTCCAATAACTCCTCCCACTTTTCTTATTATCCTTATTATCTTCCCATTACATTCAAAACCATATACTATAAAAAATATTTATGAAGTATTTTAAAATTATATTAATCATTTTAACCTATTTTATTTATTATATATAGGTCATATATAAAATTTTCACTCTTCCTCTTACGACAACATCTCGTTAATGGTCGGTTGAAAGACAACAGAGACATTGACAAAAATAGTTCCTATAACCACCTTCATGGAAGGAAAATATGGTTTATATATAATATATAAATATTAATTACATGTATTTTATTCTTCTATAATTATTTGAACTAATTTATAAATTAAATTTAATAAAATAGGGAAACTGGTGAAAGAGGGGGATTTTTTATGTAAAATATGATATCAGAAGGCTTCAATTTCATCAACGGAAATTAGGAAATATAATATAATGTTTATAATTGGTAAAAAATATTATGAAATTAGTATAATTTACTTCTTTATCATTGTTTTAATAAACATAGTTTTATTATTTAGGAGTCACAAAATCGACGTAATTAAGTAGGACTTTAGGTCAGGGGTTTCTCATATCACTTTTATTTCTGTGAGATATCCGTTGTTCACCACTAATTTCTTTTAGGGGAGGTATGTATGCTAAAAATTGATATATAAAATCACTATTATCCATATATTCATAGTATTCAATGATTCATTTGATTTTTATTATGTTTTAGTCATACAATTCGATTGATTACAATGTAGTATAGGACTTTGTCTTGATTTCCATTTCATTGAGAATTACATGATATTGTGCCTCTAATATTTATTAAGCGGTGCATATACTACCCCTTTGAGGTAATTTTTCATTTGAATTTATAATTTTTTTACATATCCATATTATTTTATCGTTGATATGAATATTTCCTTAGTGGTATACCATTTTACATACAGTGTTTATTTTGAATGCCCTTTTATCTAGGGAAATATTGATGAATCGGTATCCTATATTCAATATGGATTTTTGAAAGGAATAGTTTATGTGAATTAAATATATGTATGAAGAATGATTTGTACTTATATTTATGGGTGTGAACCACTACAACCCCTTGATTCATCGACAATCCTCATGTGACAAATCAGTTGGTGACAAACCCTTTGAGTTTGTTTCCAAAAATCAGATGGGTTTATACCCAAATACTTAAACCATATCAATGGTATAATGGTTTATGTTCTAGATACATGATGACCAAATAATAAGAATTCCATTAATTTATTATTCAGTTATTACTATCCATGAGGTTTTCACTATGAAAAAATCTATGGATACACTTTCATTCTCAGTTTATTTATGGTGTGTGTTTCTTAATTACTCCACATGTCATATTGATTATGTATAATTGATTATGATCTAAATATTATTGTTTCATTATTCAACAATATTTAACACTTACTAGGCATTTTATCTCACCCCATCCTTTTTATTTCCTTCCCCTAATTATGAATAAAAGATCATTTATTAAGTTTTTAGGAATGTAGTTTATTAGCTTTTGTTAGGTATTGTATTTTCTTTCCTTTCCCATTATAAAATGGGTTCCATGTATGTATCTAGTTTCTTCAATACAGATAAACTGATCTTTCCTTTAGGATTTGATTTCTTTTAATAATTCCAATTTAATAAATTAAGGCACCGACTCCATGTTATAGGGTTCAAGGAATTACATTACATTGTTGGGAAATCATTTGAGAAATATAGTATGAATCCCCTATCCTTATTGTCTCACTATACAAACTTTTTATATCCAATAAGATAAGGTCTACCCATCCATCTAATGGTAATTTTTTATTTTCCAACCACTTATAAGGGGAAGTGAGAACCCTCATACAATACGAGTTTCAGAGCCAAATGAAATAATAGATTTGTTGAAGAAAAGTTTGAGTTGTTTGGAACCAATCTCCCTAAATAGTATCCAGGGGATAGAGTGTGACTGGGTGTCTAGGTTGTCCTTTAAAATTACTTCATAAATTTGCACCAAGTTGTTCCAAGCATTTTTGTGTTCCTCCTTGTTGATATTCCTCATATTGAGTCCTCTAAGAAACTTTTAGGCCTGTTTCTCTATCCACGTACCTTGCTCTTTGGTAGTAGTCACCTAAAGTAGTTTTCTCTTCTTTAATTCCTTAATATCTATAATATCCTCTACCGATTCATCTAAATGCATAAATGAATCCAAATATTCTAGCACCGCTGAAACCTGTCATTGGGAGTCTTCATTTGGGCCTACCTCTGAATACTGCCCATATTCAAGAAGCCCCTTATCACCTGGGGGAATAACAAGAACTGTAGCCTTCGGGGGTAGCTTACCATTAAATTAGGATCTAGTAACTGGAGGACAAGGTAGATAAGAGTAATCCTTTCTACGTAGTGCCCTACGATTTTTCATAATAAAGCCATTAGAATCAATAATATTGTTCTTGCCCTTCCACAGAGAGGATCTAATGTAGTCCTCCTCAATGACCAGTTACTTAGAATCAACAGAATCTGAAGCCTCATCCATTTCCTCTTGAGATACTTCCACATCCACCAGAGTATCCTCTCCAATATCCATCCCTCCTAATTCCTCATTAACATGACAATCCTTTTCCCCTAACACTGCAAACTGGTTTTGATAAGACAACCTCGACCCCCCATATTTAAGCTTCTCAGCATATGAAATTCGAGCCTGCATGACCTGCTCTTGATTTTTTGAGGCTCTGGACTGTTCTAAACCTTGACACATAAATTAGAAATCATCTGAGTTTTCCTCCTATTTCAGATACTGGGAAACCTCACCCATATCATGATCCACGCAGACAGCCTCATCCAACGCAGATCTATTGGTTGAATTTTAGGGGACAAGATGCAATTCATGTGCACTGTCCAAGAGGACTCCCCTCTCCTCCTGGACAGCCTCTTCCAGATCGCATACCCCATTAAGAGTTGAAACAGTAGTGACCAATGCAACACCATGATCAAACATCAGTCGCTGAAAAATATCAGATACAGTTGAGTTAACCTAAGGACCCAAAGACTGCACCCGAGGAGAGGCATGATGAATAACCTCGAGCCATTGGCCACCCTCTTCATCCTACTGCAACACATCCTCCAGCTGAGGGGAACCAGCATTGGTTGATTTGGCTGGTGCAATCTCTATTAGAAGTATGGTGCGGGATGAGCGACAATATTTTTGCAGATGACCAAAATGACGGCAGGGAAGAAAAAAATTGAACCAGTTTTCAAAAACCACGGATTGAAGATAACACAGTTCATTACTAACCTCTATCCAGACAGACTCAACTGGGGGATTCAAGATGTCCACCTCCACACAAAGTCAGGGAGTAATGGGATAGCATAAGGATCTTGAGATTTTGTCAAATGCTAGGAATCTTATGACGAGATTGCCTAACATCCGGAGAATCGAAGGGTGTTGGAAAGGAAGAGGAAGACTTGGGAAGCTGACCCAAATCGCTGCAAGGGGTAGATCTCGTTTCCAGTGAAACTCATAGCTCCATATAAGATGTAAGAAGCAGAAACCATCACAAGATCTTCTCCCTTTCGACAACGTTGTGTCAATATCAACCTCAGACGAGAAACTTTAAAGAAAATGGCATTGATCCAATAGGACGACAATGATACGTCCTTGAAGAGTCCAGATGTCATTGATAAACCTAGCGAACATGTCGAGTGACGACATTCAATGGCCGAAGCGAGCCACCAGGGAAAGGCCATGTAGCGCTGATGCCTCTGTGAACTCCTGTAAAGAAAGTGGAAGGGATGGAGCCCCACAATGAAGGTTGGGGACTTTCGGGCAAAGGTGGATAAGGGAAAACCAGGGAGGGAGGTAGGGTCTGTGAAAGGAGAGAAGGGTGGGTTGGGCGGATCAGCCATCCCCGCCGCCCAAGAGAGACACCACCATTCCTAGGGTTCCATGCGAGAGCACGGTTCCTCTGATGAGTGAATAGAAAAATATTAGTCCTTTATTAACTCTAACCATATTCTTCAATGCATGTTCTCATTTTGTGTGAATATTTAATTTTGGCTGTTGTGAATAGTATATATGTCACACTTCTCACCATTGGGGTAGTTTCACTATATTTTCAAGGAAAAAATCACAACTACTAGATCCAGATCATAAATTATGTAGGTTTACTCAGAAATATTCAACATCTGTGAGGCATAGGATGTAAGTTTATCATTTTACATGACTAGACAACCCAATCCTTTTTTTTGAGGAATCCCTATATATTACCAATTCTTCTCCACTTATTGGTAGTATGAGTATAGGTGTAGTGATTAGCCTCTTCTTGAGATCCTTAAATATTTCATCCCATTCTTCTATACATACATTCATTCACCATCTTCATGTTAACTTATTTAGCATCTTAGAAAATCATGATATATTCCTCAAAAAACATCAGTAGTACACAGCTAATCCAAGAAAATTATGGATTTACAAAGAACTAGTGGGTCTGTTCCATTCCTCGATTACCTTTTCTTAAGATTCTACATAAATTCTATCACATATGATCATGTTAACTAAGAATGATACATTCTTCATAAAAAATTCACACTTTCTAAACTTGGCATACAGTTTTCCCTTTCTTAATATAGCCAACATAATCCTTAAATGTTCTTCATGTTCCCACTTTCTCTTATAATAAATGATAATATTTTCTATAAACACTTCCAAAAAAATTAGGGTAGTCCCTAAAGTCTATATTCATCAAATCCAAGAATATTTTAGGGGAATTAGTAATTTTGAAGGTAATCACTATGAACGCATAGTGCCCATACCTTATACAGAATAAATAATTTTGAATATATTCCTTCTTCACATTCATTTGATAATATCCAGAAAAAATATCCACCTTTGAGAAGAACATGGATCCTCATAGTTGATTGAACAAGTTATCAATCCTTAGAAGAGGATAATTATTATTTATGGTGATATTACTAAGCTCTTGGTAGTCATCACATAGACACATTTATCCAAATTTTTCTTTAAAAAAATCATTGGAACACCCCCATGGAAGTGAACAATGGTGTATGAACCCTTTTTCCAAATTCTCTTATAGTTGTTTCTTTAATTCATCCAGTTCAACAGGGCTATCTTGTTAGGCCATTTTGAGATGGGAGTGGATCCTAGAATAAGATATATTGATAACTATACTTCATGATATAGGGGAACTTTGAGTAACTCCTTAAGAAATACATCAGTGTATTCCCAAACAATTTTAATTTACTCTAGGTTGATACCTTCCTTTGACTCTGACATTTGGGTGAGGTATGCTTCTTCATAGGGTATTTACACTGACACAGTTGATGGAATTTCCATAGTATATTCATGATCTTCCTTGCATTTATAAGGGAGCATGGGATGGTTTGGAATTTGAAAAGAGATTTACTTTTCCAAATAGTTGATGTGTGCTCTATATAATGAGAGTCAATCCAGACCTAGTATAGCATCAAATCACACCAAGGGAAGTATTACGAGATTCACTAGAAGAATTTTCCCACATACACCAATAGGAAAAGAGTCTAACACTTGGGTTGCAATGATTTTACCACTAGGTTTTTTATATATATATCTAATTCAAGGTATTGAGGATTCAATTCAAAGTTCTAGAAAACATATAGGATATAAAAAAAGGTGTAGAACCAGAATAGAATAAGACTTTTTCCATTATTGATTGAATAGTACGTGTACCTTGAATGACTTTGTTTTCTTAATCCACATCAACAGTAGTGATGGAATAATATTTCCCTTGATCATTTATTTTTAATGATTGTTTATGCTGATTACCCTCGAGGACTCAAGGTCTAGTGAATTTTCATGAATAGTTCCCTTGATCCCAATAGATGATGCATTAAACCATACATGGTTTATTAAGAGGTTTCTTTCTTTCCTCTATCATGTTGTTTATATTCTTCATGTCTCTCCAATATTCATGTGTTTGTAAGCCTTCTCTCATACACTTGAATCATCTCACCATCCCATTGAGGAAATTCACATGATGCTTTTTCCTATATTTTTAAAAAATTGGTGGTTGGATCCTCTTTCCTCCTTTTTCATGTGACCCACTAGAATGGGACTCCATTCATCTCTTTTTATATCATAACCATGGCACCATTCTTAGAATTATATATCAACCAAGAGAGAACATTTAACCACTTCCTCATAACTCCCAAAGTCATGGAAATCGAAAGCCTTTTGAATGTGTTGTTTTAAACCACTAAATAATCTATATATTTTCATGTCATTTTTTATAAAAAACGTGACGTATATCTTGAAATCCTTGTGCAGTTTTCCTCATAATACATGATAGATTTTACTTTCTTTTTCTTCTACTCTATGAATTCCATATCCATACATACGATTTCACCATCTATATAATGGTATTGTGGCTCATGCGTACGTACGGATTACTGTCTCCATGAATTCGATGAGATTCATTCTCCATCATAACCATTAAAGAATAATTTTAATTTTACGATTAAAAATATTGTTTAATAACGTAATATAATTATTTATATGAATAAAATACATCCTATCCATTAGAAACATGACTTATGTAACAAAACATATAAAGGAAAATGAATCAATTAACACCCGAAACAATGATACTACTGAAACATTATTAACAAAACAATATTAGAAGATCATATATGATATACTATTTATTTATGAGGTTCTTGTATAATTTAATAAAAATTATTTAACTATTATATAGGAGGTTAACGTACCATCGACTAAGGAAAATTAAAAGTTAAGGGTTAATTTTAAATCTCTTTATTATCCGAGGTTGTTTATATATAAGTATCTACTTGGACCACTTTATCATCTACATATGTATTTCTTAAAAATTTATTTCAAAACACTTTTTTACTATTTACTAGACAATGGATTAAATTCATTTATACCATCACATGATTTTTTATAATATGGTTTGAGAGGAATCTTTTAATTGTTTTCCCAATAAGGTAATTTGTGACCTTTTTGACAAATTAAGTTAAGAATGTTTTTTTAGCTTATAAAGTGGCAGGTGAGGCTATTTTCCACTGTTATAACACCTTCAAAGCTTCCATTAAAAAATTATATGAATATTTTCAAAATAAATGTTTTATTTTATAATTATGTGACTTTTAAATGATTTCAAAATATAAAGATATATTCCCCAAACTCACTTCCTGGGATCTCCCCTTTCACCCAACATCCTATCGTATGACATTAAACTACACGACCCAAAATATCATTGATTCATGTCATTAAACTACATTTATACCCTAAATAAGTTCAGGATGCCCCATGATAATCGTAGGATGCATCAATTTTCCCTCTAGAAGGGATTCCCCCTACCCACATTGTTCTCTGGCCATGTTGTGTTCAAGAACTACATGTGGCTTGATTCTCATTCTCAAGAGATACGTAGATAATCCTAAGTATAATGCCTCGGATCCTGCCCGAGGAATCGTTAGTCCCCTTCCACATCTTTTTTTCGGTCCCGTGGCCTAAAATCTTTTGTAGAACCATGAAATTGCAGATTTACCAAGAAAAATATTGGGATGCCCGACGAAAACATTGGGACGCAATAGGTTACTCACGAGAGAGGTCATGTCTTGAAGTATGAATGATCAATGATTATACCAGAGGACCCACCAAATGTGCTTCCACCACGGTGGCATAATGTCAAGAGTATTGAGTTCTATTTGAACAAACCATCAATACACCATTCACGCATTATGTGGCCCTTATTTAGACACTTCTCCTCTTTCACATCTAAAAGGACACCCTAACAGTATGAATTCTTGGACTATGGCTCAGATTCTATCCTAGGCTAACATTTTGGAAGACCAATGGATGATATTCTGAGTCAGGCTCTTTGTTTCGAACATTTTCAGTGGTCTGCCCTCATTTGTCATCCCTGTTTCAAGCTAATGCAACACGGATAATGTGTTTCAAGCATGGCCAGTAGTTATCCTTTATTTTTATGCCACCCCCACAGTGTTCCAAATCTAGGATATCATGATTCACACATTTTTCTCACTTATATTTGGATTGATTTCCAATGCCCTAACGTTACCCCGCTCATGAACTAGATCACATTGGAAAAATGGAAATTCGATTGTTTTGAGGTATTACTTATCGAGTCGAGCCTCCCCCATTACCTACTGGGAATTCGGATAAGCTATTCAAACCCCGGGATACCTGAAGCTTGGATTTCACTCCCACATTTGAATGGAGTAACAAGGTGGTCATCCCTTGTTTCTCACATTGGGCCCGACCCACGTGAGCTTATGGAATGACCTTTGGACGCTCCACAAATGTAACAAGAATGCAATTAACCAACAAAAATAACTAAACACATGCATATAGTTGGTATAAAATATCCAAATGTGAAATTATGTTCAGCGGTTACATGAATTACCACACCCGAGGATCGACCACTCCAATAGATAGGTTAACCCCAAAAAAAGAGTTTTGTAGCTCCTCCACCCTTTGGCTTGTGGCATCTTGGATTTTCTGCTGCATGTTCATCTCCCTCTGCTCCTCAGAAATGATGGTGTGTAGCTCTACAGCCAAAATTCGGCCTCGCTCCATGCCGGTTCGGATGACGGTCATTTCTATGGAGGCTCGCTTCATGCCCTCTTCGGCCTCTACCAGTTCGGCCTTCAATCGAAATATTAGCTTATATTGTGCATTGAGGGAGGCTGAGTGCTCATCTACCTGACTCTATAGCTTTTGGACCTCATTTTCCGCCTCCTGGAGCCTCTTGATCTTCACTGCTTTCCTCCATTGCCAGCCCACACATAGGCCATGATCATACTCCCAAATCTTCTCCGCCATAAGATCTCGGATCAGCATGCGGGGAAGCTGGGAATCCTCTCCCCCATCACACATTTCTCATATTTGCGAGCGAAGTCTATCCATCTCATCCAGCCATAGTGCTTGGGGTTTCGTTGATGAAGAACTTTATTAGATTCCATGATCGGTGACAGAATGTCTTGTTATACATTTTGTCAGAGGTCATGTCATCCTAGTCGGTGTGGTTGGTAGGTTTTTATATGGGGAACACCCCCAGGAACATGTCAGTAGGGTCCGCATCTGGTGCTTGAATGGGCATGGTGGGACATGGGATGTATGTTCATTCCTCATCATTGGACCCCACTTCAATAATCTCAGGCTCAACCCCCGCTGAAGGCCCCACCAATGATTGGGAGCGCCACAGCTCGGTCAGTCTGGATATCCGCCTCCACAATCACTGACATTCCCCTGTGAAAGGCACTACCAAGAGCACCAAATGACCTCACTAAGGCAACCCATTCAATTTATATAACTGATCATACTAAAATAGGGGAATGAACGTCAGTTAACATGGTAAATGCATAACAGCCATGAATTTGGAAAGAGAATTACAGAGGTCAAATTCTCGGTCTCATTCTTAGGTTACTGACATTAGGGCCCCAAGGCATGGCCCTCCATATAATGTTGGAAGGATTGAAAACTCTAGAGACACTTATGGTATCCTGGCCCCACCAGACGTACTAATCTCCATAGTGGTGGTCATGGATCCTAAAGGTTGCGCATCTACATCCAATGATGGATGAGAACGAGTTCTATGTACAAGGTCCTCCTGCACATTTCTGATGTTAGTAAGGAGTCCAAAATGACCTGTAAGCATACCCTAAGAAGAGGTTTGGGATTTTACCTCAAGTGCCTCTACGAAATATTCGAGATCTGGGTCTTGATCACCGACTTCGACCTCGTCCAATGGGAACCTTCTATAGGTCGGGTCCCCCCAGGAAGACTCGTTTGATTCTTTTAGAAGAGGGAAGCACTCTCTCGGTTCAGCGGCCATCAACTGTCGAGGGACCGTATGATCCAGTAACACCATGACACGGTATGTCATTGGATGCAGGGCCTCCCGGGAATGTACAAAGTCCTCCATCTCTACCAGGTATTTCTCTACCACCGCTCGGGACACCGCAAGGACAGCCCTGATAGGGCTCATCCCTGGAAAATACATCCTGAGACGGTTCAAGTGTTTCCACATCTCAGACCGGCTGAGGAATTTCTGGTTGACATCCTATATGTCTCAGGCCTCTTGGTAGACATCATTCTCTGACATGTCTATATGGCACAACTACTTCCCCGGAGCCTGGGTGGATATCCTATGGAATCCTCTCGGTGGTCTACCCTCTGGATAACCCTATTCTTCTAGGAACACCGGGTCCGCTACCGCTGCTGGATCCACTACCACTGCCTCCCACTCAATCAGTACATGCCACTCCACCATGAGATGTCATTTCCTCTTTCTAGCCCCGTCACCAGCACTGAGGTTGGGAAGGCTCACCATCACAGAACCAAACGGTTGGCTGCTTCAGCATCTCCCCCAGGTTGGCCGCCTCCCAACTTTGGGCATACTCTTTTACAAACCCAAAAATATTGGTAGGCAAGGGCATCTCGTTCCACATCTTCTCATATTCCCATGTAAACTTGAGAGACATCTGCCTCATCCCACATGGGTGTTCCTCGTGGCGCACCCCTAGATAGACTTGTGGGGTCAGTCGCTGAAGACACTGAAATTGTCGGAAAAATCGGTGCGGGGTGTACGGCTCACAGAGGGGCTCACGGTCCACCCTATCCACCTGCACTCTACCTCGAAAGGCCAAGATATAGTACTGATGCTCTTCTGTTCCTTGGCTGTCATTGGTAAAAGCACATGTTGGCATTGGTAACGGGTGAAAGTTGAATTCCACCACCTTAGACACCTAGTTCAGTACCAATAGTGTGGTCAGATTGGCCAGATAGCTTCTCGGAAAATTCATTATTTATGGGATGAAGTTCGATCTCGGAGGTTAGATAGGGTTTGTGTATTCATAAATCCCCCTAACATGCACTGATATCTACCCATGCAGAAGGTGGAATGGACCACATATCCTCTACGACATCTTACAGTCACTGATGTGCCACATCATCTTCTATAGCATGGTGAGCATTGAGATCCTGAGGTTGACTATCCCTCCTATCACCAACATAGATTCCATATGAATGGGCTTGGTCACACGCCAATGTTTGTATCCCTCACCAGCAGGATCCAATCACATATGAGAGCCGCGATTAATTCCACTTGCCTGACTATCTGCTACTGCTCGGTGCTTAGGCTAAATCCCAAGATTTCCCACTGGCTGTCCTCCAAAAAAAACCAGTACGAGTGCTCCTTCCCCATTGAGCCCCCTTCGGGCAAGTCTGAGGCCCCACCGAAAACTGCCTCTCTTTCAGAAAATTCAGAAACTACTTGAATCACCTCCTGAAATTGACATCCCTCACCACTTCCTTATCATCTCTAGGCACCAGACTCATCAACACCATCACCAACAGTATCATCTACATTGGATCCTCCCAAGAATTCATAACGGGGAGGAATTCGTTGTAAATCACCCCTAATATAGGGACCCCCTAAGTTCTGGTGCACATCCCACAAGCTGATGCCAACCTCCCCGTGGTGCAAGTGGAAGGTATTAGTCCTCAATGACCACCTGCTCAACAATTCCGACATCAGCTACTTCAGTTGGTAATTGTGGAATTGGGAGTCCCATGCTACCTCATACAGACCCACTCTTCTCAGCTTTGACATGAACATCCCACACGAGGCACCTACCCAGTAGGCCCAGGCACTATCATCTTTGAAGTTTCCACCCTAGCGTATGTCCCACTAATCATACCATCCCTTCCTTGGGTTCCTCAAGGATGCCTTCAAAATTGTATGGTATAGAGGGGGGACGTCTTGAGATATAGTTCCTTTCCATACTAGTTTTTCAGGTGGTTATACAGACATTCATTATGGATGAGCGTGATGTCTTCTTGGGCATGGCCATCAGCCGCCCTAAAACATTTGCGATGAAACAGCGTACTCCTGAACTAGTAAGCTGGATTGTCCCTACTTGCTTCAGGAATGATGCCATCATCCTTCATCCCGAAGCATTACAAAGGTATCCTCTTGAATAGTATATTGTTACTCTAGATCTTCGATAGAAGCTCCACTAACAAACCGTGGTCAGAATGGCTTCGCATTAACCCCACTTCGCCCAATGCTATTCTCCATCTCCTCCCTTCGGGAAGCCTCTACGAGGACCCCCTGGAAGCCTCTCGTTGAGCCATTTATTTTTGAGATTTGGTGATTTTTAGGTTTTGTTCATGAAGCTTGTTCGCAAAGCACCTTCACAAAGACTGTTTGCATCCCTGACCTGGCCTAGCAATGACTTGATGCAAATCACTCCGAAATGAACTCAAATACTCACAATGCACCACGAAGCAGAAGACCTAATTCGCAGAGAGCAATCGTAGAGTAAGCAGGATCTTCATGAATCAAGAGCGCTAAAAGAAAAATTCGTGGAGGAAATAAAGGACCAAAGAGAGGCCATATCCCCTATTTATAGGCGATGAACTTCGGAGCATCGCGGTGCATCCATTCCATGTCAAGCTTTGCGGCATGCTCAGCCTGCATGTTGCATATCTGCCTCACGATACCTCTTCGCAAAACAGCTTCGCGGACGGTCGGGGGATTTTTTTGACTGACCCATAGAATTTGACCCTTGATTTCTCCTTTGCTCCATGTCAAAGGGGGGGAATTTGTTGGTACAAAATGTTGGGAAGAAGAAGAAAAATAGGGATGTCTCTGGGGATGCCTTGCAAAGACCATTCGTAGAGCCCCATGGCCTCACGCCTGCAATGGAGAAAGAATGTGGGATGCCACGAAAACCCCTTTGACGTTCGCGAGCCCACCGTGGAGTGAGGAGGCAGAACGCCCCACGAACCCCTTTGATGTTCGCATGCCCACCACAGAGTGAAGAGGTAGGAGACCCTGCGAACCCCTTTGACGTTCGCGAGCCTGCCGCAGAGCCAGGAGGCGAGAACCTCATGAACCCTATTGACATTAGAGAGACCATTGTAGATCAAGGTGGTGGGATGCCCTGTGAACCCATTTGGTTTTCGCGAGCCTATCGTGGAGCAACGAGGCAGGATACCCCACGAACAACTTTGACGTCTGTGAGCCTGCCGCGGAGCTTGAAGGCTAGACACCTTGTGAACCCCTTTGACATTTCAACCCCGCAGTGGAGCAAGGAGGTAGGATACTCCCTGAATGAATTTGATGTTCATGAGCCCGCCATAGTGCAAGTAGGCAGGATCCTCCGGGAGCTGATTTGACTTTCACTACCTGCCGCGGATCAAACTATATCTTCACGCCAAGTGAGATATGCTTTGAGGCGCCTCATGCCTATAAATACAATTCTCCCCTCGAACCCAAAAGATGGATCATCCGACCGTTCACCTTATGAGCTCTCAAATCTTGAGTCACTTCATTCTCTATAAACTATGAGAATCTCAAGGTACTTTTTCATTGCGAAGTACCTCCCCCTTTTCTTTAATTCAAACCCTCTTCGGAGAGGGATGCCTTTCACAAAGCCCACAGGCCTTCGCGAAGGAAGGGGATCCCCACAAAGACATGGGTTTTCATGAAGCATTTAGGATTCGTGAAGCTCCCACCATGCACATGTGGCCCACATGCTAAGGCAGGGACACTATGATTTTTGAAGCACATTTCTTCACAACACCTTTCTTCGTGAGGCACTCTTGCTTCACGAGGCATTGATTCACGAAGCTCCTCCTATATTCACCTGTACCCTATGCCTAGGCTTCTACACTTATCTTCATGAAGAATACACCTTCATGTAGCCTCTCCACCACATGGAGCACCAAATCTCTATAAGGATTCTACCGATGAACTCATTTTCCCTACACCTCCATTTCTCGTGCAACCCTCCAGGTTTGCACGAAGTAACATCAGTGTCCCTTGGGTGGTGCTTCACATTTTGTTGCTTCTCCTCATGCTTCTTCGCATAGGCAAGCTAATGGAAATCGCTTCTTTGCAAATCCATGCTAACGTGGACCCCCAATGGGATCACCTCTCGACACCCCCAACCAAGGCATTGAAAATATCTTCCTTCCCACAGGGGCGAGCAGGTATCAGTTATGTAAGGGCTAGTGGTATGGAGTGCACGCTCTTCGTCCGAGCTGAAGGACGTTAAACACCCAAGTGCCATCATCCTTAGCACATGACGTTAAACTGTGACCACACCCCATGTGTCGGACATGGGGTTCCCCCATCTTGAAATTCACTACTCCCACTGGTCTCCATGGGAGTGAGATCATTCCTCCCATGGAATGACATACTCATTATCGGAGCAGCATTCGTTTATGGGGAAAGGGTGACCACCCTAGTTTAATACCATAGCCTTTCATGTAGGAGGCAGCACCCCTGCTCCTCTCTTCTTGGTTTCCAAATCCCTCTCCCACTGGGCTTTATCATCAGTCGGGCCTCCCTCTTATAGTAAGTCCCAATATCCATCACCTTGGGCTACTAAGCATGCATAAGCTCAAGTGTCCTCTATGGGTCGCTAACTATGCATAACCCCATTCCACATCCCACGGATGCACCTTTCATGACAGGATCATCAGTTCTTTGATGCCTCTTATTTCTCACACCGAGCATGACTCACGTGGTCATAGAGTAAGCATCACCCATGACATCATCCTCAGACAGCCTAGAGTGTAAGCCCCAAACCCATCCTGAACTATGAGGTCATTGATCCATTCCAAGGAAAGGTACATTGGATGCCTCCATGTGGTTTAGGACCGCCACCCATTGGTCCTGACTATATTAACATCAACTCTACAAACACCACCTGAACTATGATGTATTTGATACTTTCCAAGGTGAGGTGTGTCAGAAGCCTCTCGGAGGTCCAAGCCCCACGCCTGGTCGCTTCGACCCCCTTCACATCGGTTCTCCCACACCCAAACCTGAACAACAAGATCTTTGATCCTTAAATGGTAATGTATGTAGGAATCCTCCTCGAGGTTCAGTCCCACCACCCATTACACCTGACTATCTTCACGTGGGCTCACCAAACACTACCTAAACTACGAGGTCATTGATCCTTTCCAAGGCGAGGTACGTCAGAAGCCTCCCTGAGGTTCAAGCCCAATGCTCAGTTGCTTTGACCCCCTTCACGTCAGTTTTCCCACACCAACACATGAACTATGGGGTCTTTGATCCTTGCCAAGGCTAGATATGTAGGAAGCCTCCCTGAGGTTGAATCCCACCACCCATTGGTACCGAACATCTTCATGTCGATTCACCAACACCTATCATGAACTATGTGGCATTTGATCCTTTCTAAGGCATGGTACGTAAGAATACTCCATGAGGTTCAAGCCCAACACCCATTGGTTCCGACCCCCCTTCATGTTAAACAATCTTTGTCCCACATGACGTCAAAATGTATGCCCCTTTTCATCTTGTACGACGTCAAACAACATCCACCATCCAATGGTAAGCCATTGCAACCCCATCCAGCAGTAAGCCATTGCAACCCAATTCAACAGAAATCCATTATTAACCCCATTCAGTGGTATGACAATGCGAACCCCTTTCAACGGTAAGTCGCTATCACCCAATTCAGTGGTAATCTATTGTCAACCCATTTCAATGGTATGTCAACTTCAGACGAACTACGTGGACATTGATTCTCTACCATGAAGATATGTAGAAAGCCTTCCTAAGGTTCAATCCCATAACTCATGTCTCATACTGATCTTTCCCTCATGGCTATGTGTTTCGGGAAGGTCATGACCCAACCTAGAGGTTCTATTTTTTCCAGGTCCCATCCATGTGTCCATTCTCAATGATCACCTCCTTAGGTGTCCCATCATCCCACCGAACTACACTGACGTTGATTCCATGACACGGGGATACATAGGAGGTCTCTTCGAGACTCCAACCCAACATCACCATCATCCTCAAGTCGACTCCGTCTCATTCTCCACCCACTTCACTTAACCATCCATCATCCATCTTGGTTCTTACCCAGGCCATCGCATCCTAGTGGGATTATGCTACCTCACTCCCGATTCCCCTTAACAACAATTGGGTAGCTAACCACACATAAGCCCCGACATCAGTGCTCCCTCCGGGGGTATCCTCACTAAATCCCCTCTAGTCATTGTTCTGATTCGGCTGACTCGTCACTACTAGATTTTAAAATCATGACAAACCCCATGTTAAACAAGGGAAGCTCAGGAAAACCTCAGATACATTCCTATATCACAAAATTCCCCGTTTTTGACGTGGGATACCTTGGGATTATGCATCCTTGAGAAGACCTATAATAAGGGGAAGAATCTCATATGTGCCGCTATTCCAGCATCCAGACATGCCAGTGATGTCCAACATGACTACTCCCCAAACTGAAGGTTTCGTCCCTTACCAGATCATTTGAAATGCCCCGACAGTAGTAGTGTAATTAACCGGTGTCCATGAAGATATGGAACTGGGAAGAGTTTCAAAAACCACGTCTTAAATCTATAAGGGAGAACAAGACTAAGTGATGAGTTTTGAGGAGGAATCCGTGGAAGGAACAACGAACACCCCATAATCATGTTTCAATCAAGTAAAAAATATCCTTGATTAAGGAACGGATGTCACCCGACTTCATAAAGTGGGAATGCAGGGCAACAATCAATGCCGCCATCCTCGAACAAGACGAACGTGCTCACCCACGTTAAAGCATCAGAAAAAATCTGTACTTCTATAGTTTACTTATACCTATGTGAGATAAGTCTTATATCATCATGGTGTACCTGTGTGGTAATATATCATCATGGTGTTACCTATGTGGTACTCCAACCTTTGTGGTGTTACCTATGTGGTACTCTTACCTTTGTGGTGTTACCTTTGTGGTATTATTCCCTCCCCTAAAAGATGAGTATATCTAGATAACTTAGGTATATGTATGGGCATATACCTTAGTGTGGTTGACTACTGTTTCAATGTTTTGTGGTTTATCCTTTGTAGATTTGAGAGACCTCCAGGGGTCTTGGGGTCCCTACTGAGTATTGTTATACTCTCCCCTGTATGGGCTATGCTCACACCTTGTTGTGTCTTGTGTAGACGACAGACATTACTTATTGAGGATGAGGGTACAAGGACTAGAGACAACATAGAGATGGCCCATAGATGAGACGTACCATAGAAACGATCGTTTGAGAGCTATACCTACCCTTCTGGTAGGATCCTTGGTGGGTGTTCACAAAGGCTGTTTTTAGTTTTACTTGAACATTCCAGTTTTACATGTACATTAAAGTTGGGCTTGTATTCTAGCCCCTTTACTTTATGTACACTCCCTGTTTACTATATAATTTACATTGTGCTTGTATCTTTCTATGTGAATGGTTTGTGGGAGTCTATTGTTTATAAAGGAAATGCCTTCCCATTTTAGGGAATCGGCATTTCATTGCTAGTCGCCAGCCCTAGGCCTATGGAAGGCGGGCTTGGGGTAGTCACAGCACAGGCCCTAGGGGATGGGTCATGACATGGATAAAACTAGATAGTTTCCACCAAGAATATTTATATATGGGGACTTGGGTTTTTGGAAATTTTTGAAATTAATGGTATAAATTAACTAATTCACATAATGTAGTCATCCACATCCACCTTCCC
Organism: Viscum album; assembly: GCA_963277665.1. Taxonomy (NCBI): domain Eukaryota; kingdom Viridiplantae; phylum Streptophyta; class Magnoliopsida; order Santalales; family Viscaceae; genus Viscum; species Viscum album. The sequence continues at coordinate 524,570,757 of OY728160.1, forward strand.
TGAATCATACAGCCCTAAACATCTTTATGTTTCACCAAGGGTAAATCAAACATTTTGTAAACAAATACAGTCTTATATTTCTAATCTGAAGTCATGATCCATAGGATATAAATATATCTAGAAATATTTTTGAGCATGCTTTAATGTATATTAACATTTTTAAAATATTAATTCTGGTGTCCTACAACAACCAAAACCCAACACTGACCCCAAATAATAATCCATAGATATATATATATAAATATTCAAAGGATCAAACTATAGAAACATAACTTGTTACATTCTCTCATCCTTTAATGAGTTTACCAAAAAAGAATAATCCACAATTAAAGTTGGGGTATTGAGTCTATATCTATGTCACTATCTAATAAGAGATATCTTTCATACAATCTTATTACCATGTCACTTAAACTAGAGGAATGTTCCATACATTTAGGATATTCACATATGGAACATTAATTTCCTCCGAATACTCCAAGAAGGTGGATGTGTCCTTGATATCCAACACTCCCTAGTTGATGAATTGTGAATGGTCATACACATATCTCCTTAGCTTTTATAGATGGATGTCTTCACACACTAGTTCTAACTACTGGGAAAGGGGTAATCAGTAAGAAACATCTCCATCCTTCAATGGATCTAGAATGGTATTATGAACATCATGGATACATTGCTTCTCTAGCCAAATATCTACAATTCCCTCTCTATGGAGACTATTAAGAAAACAGGGTCTCCCTACTCAAAATCCAAAGGCCAATAATGTAGGTACATTTAATATATATATCATCTCTAAGATATAATCAAATGAATGTATCTAACCAAGAACATATATATTGTTTTTTTCACCATCTATGGACCAAAAATGTTGTCCCACAAATCAGTCTAGCATAAGGTTGACTTGTATGGTCTCTTATAAAGGGCCTCGAAAGGTTCTATTCAAATAGTGAAAGGAATTATATTATTATTGGAAAACAAAAAAAATGAAAAGTGACCCCCTACATCAATTTGAAGTCCAACACAATGGCTCTCGACATATCCTCATACAACTGGATCATCTACATGGTCTATTTGTCTATCTGGGGATGCATGGTTGTGATCATCTACAAGGAGACCCTGAAATCCCCCTATAAACATATAAAAAATCAAGGAAATAATCAAGATTTAGGGTTGGATATGATATTAATGGTTACAAAATGAAACAATATGATTTCATTTACACGTAATCACCACAAAATTTCGACTGAACTCCACTCCAAAATGGAATGAATGTTTGCTGACTTGGTGAGTCTGTAGAAAATGATACATATACTATTATTCCCTCTCACTTTCCATGTAATTCATATAAAAAATACAAAAATATGTTATCCCACATACAATATGAGATCCCTATAGGTTGAATCAATCCTTCTAGAACTTGGTGTTAATATATTATGTTTTAGCACATAAGGAATCAAAATAAAAATCAGCAACATTCCACCTCATGATAGCCCCCCAAAACTATCATTTCATGTCCCTGTACATATTTTCCAACCCTATATGTACAACCATGGGTGAGGTGTTAATGTCCCTCAATACATCATCATAAAAATGTTCATTACTAACATCCACCCACAAAAAATGTTGGCATTCTCTCCTCCACCATGAAAATATAACTGGTATATCACTTAAGGAAATATGGCCATGGAAAGATTCATAGTTGACATCTCTATACAACAAATCTAGACCATGAAAATGAATTAGTGGATTTAGAAACATCTACTATATGAATAAGAAAACCCTATCCATTAATAGGGTCATATGTATCAAGTTCAACTACTATGAAACCCCCTCTACCATGTGAGAATATGATTTCATGTAAAGATCATCTACCACCGCATTACCATTTTCTCGATTATATAATCTCTCTTGGAAATTTTCCAAAAAAATCAAAGTTCTTCTTCTATATGTGATTGATATCTCTATGGGTGAATATTAAGTTGAATATTTTTTGGTTTGAGTAATCTATGGAACACTTTCATATTAGATAATTCCTCCACATATTTGTGGTAGAGACTACTAATGGAAACTAGAAGTCATGGGTCACGTAGTTCTTCTCATAGGTATTAAATAACAGAACCCATAAGTGAATGTTTCAAAAATATACATCAACAAACATATTATCCCAACGTTGGAGGCATCACAAAACACCACATACTGACTAAACTCCTTTGGTAGCCTCAAAATATTAGATTTGGACAACCAATTTATCAACACCTCGAAGGCTCTCTAACATAGCTCTGTCTAGAAAAAATCCACCGTTCCACATCATGGAATTCAAATTGGTTTCAATTTTGGGAAATTCTTCCACTAACCTTCAGTATTACTCCACAAAAATAGAGGAAAGGCCACACCTCCTCCATGTTCTTGAGTGGTTCACAAGTGAGAACTACATCAATCCTTACCAGAACAATAGATACACCATGATCATAGATGATATTCAGAAAAATGTTAAACTCTCAAATCCAAAACATAAAATATGGAGATCTTACCATAAAAATGGTTCCCCCTGAGTAAATTTTGAGTCATCGTCAAATGATTTACATTATACTCCTCTGAAAAAAGTATACAAAAATATCATTGATAAAGATAAATATGAACTCATACATATATGGTTGGAAGACATGGTTCATAAGATCCATGAACACAATAGAGGAATTATTCATAACCAAAGTATTTAATGAAAACTCATTGTATATATAGAAACATTGTAATGACATGTTTCAATAACATCTTCATGAACCATCAAGTGATGGTAGAGAGACCCGAGGTCCATCATTAAAATCCTACATAAACCTTTAAAATAGAAAAAAAATTCATCAATCTTCATGAAGGGGTAAATTTTCATAACCTTACCAGATTTAGGCAATCATAGTGAAATAAAATGCTCAACATCCCACTAGAAGTTTTAAAAAAGGAAATAAGGTCCACCCCAGGGGACATACCTAGTCTCATAAATCAATCTTCCCAAAAGTCTTATAAAAACTCCCTTAGCTCCCATATCTTATTATGGCCAATTGAATATTATATATAAGTTATAGGTGGGTTCCTGAGGTGATATTAGATGATAAAATCAACCACCCACTTAATAGGTTTTCTTAGAAAATATTGGTGAAATACTTCAATATTGTCCTCCAATACCGATGGATGTCTAGTGTCTTAAGGGCCCATAGTACTAAGGGACAAACTAACCTATTGATGGGGGATAGGTTTTAGCTTCATTCTTCTAAGATCCAGTCTCTCTATCATATGATCCATCTCATCCATGATGGATGATCTCATAAAAGTAGTATAAAGGCATCTAAGTCTCATGTGATGATAGTCTATATTGATATGCACTTTAGACAACCATTCCATTCCTGGGATGAGGTAATATACTTTAATCACGATGACCATGAGGTCCCATGATAATATTTATCAATGAAAAGCAAACTAAAATGTTGAAGGTTGTGTGATATTGAAAAATACCTCCATAATGAAACCCCTAGACAAACCTATCAAGCTAATGACTCAACTGGAAGCTCTATATCTCACACAAGGGATATGAAGACAAAGGATGGAATCAAACCTATATCTATAAGTACTAGAGATAAAATAGAGAATAAAAAACTCATAACTTAAATAATCTCATGAGTAGTATTTTAATATCCTCCATAATGTACAAACTTACACTCCATCAACTTCGATCCTTCTATGCTTAATGTGGACCACCTAGTGGTGGTGGTGAAAATAGTACATAGAGTAATATTATACTAGCAACTCTTCCCTCTAGAGCTCCACCAACACCGATATCAGAATCACATCCATGTGGAAAACCATGACTATAATTGGGACATCCTTGATCACAATCCTTCCAATTTTCACTACTGGAAACTAAGGCTTTACAAACAGTTTGAAACCGTTGGTAAAGGCTTCCAAACCGTTGGTATACAATATTCCAACGGTTAGGAAAACTATTGGTATGTAATCCATAAGGATACCCATTAACAACGGTTTTAGTATAACCATTGGGAAAGGTAGTGTAATCCTAGAGATTCAAAACGGTTTAAATAATTGTTGGTATATAGGAGTATTTCCAACGGTTTAAAATATTGTTTGGAATACTAGAAGTGTATATGAATATTCCCAAAGGTTTCTAAAACCATTGGAAATACTAAAATTTTCGTGTTTTTCGAATGGTCTACTAACACTGTTGGTAAAAATATGTACAGCTGTATACCAACAGTTTTAGTAAACCATTGTTATAGTGTATTACCAGAATTTGGCAGACCAGCCGCCTAAAATATCCTCTCTTACACTGCACATACACCTTCACACACTCTTAACCGCAACCTAAAATCTCTTATCCTCCACTGAACATACACCTAGACACACTCCTAATAGAAACCTAAAATCTCATATCCCCCATTGCACATACACCTGCACACACTCTTAACAGCAACCTAAAATATCCTCTCCTCTACTTCACATTCACCTGTACACACCTTTAACAACAATAAAACCACTGAACACACTCTTAAAATCAACAAAACCACTACACACTCAAATACATACACTATCACACACTCTTAATAGCAACAAAAACCTATTATAGCACACAAAATCACCAAAAAACATGATACACTTATAACCATGGAATGTTCCACAATTATAATCATTTATATGAACCAAATTACCCTATGAAATACAGAATTCATTATTGAATTCTCAATTGATTACATGAAGAATGAATTATTTAATGAATTCTAAATTATGAATCAATAACACATACAAAATGAATTATGTTGCATAAAAAATTCAGAATTATATATAACACATATATAATATGACATACAAGTTGTTGGGGTGTCATGGGGGGTGGGGGTGTCCATGTGTGAGGGGATGTCCATGGGGGTGGGGTGTCTGGGGGGTGGGTTATACATAATTAAGAATAGATACAAAATTGAATTATCTATAACACATACAAGATTGAATTCAGAAATTGGATGCTAATAACCCCAAAATAAAGTATCAATAGAATCCGAATATGTTTGGTTGGTTTTCTGTATACCAGTTGTTTTTACTTAAAAGGATGTCCATTTTAAACAAAAGATGTACACTTTGAGTGATACCGGCTATACCGTGCCCCATATTGAGGCGGGGTTGACTCTTCCACGTCAAATATGTAACTCATTATTTTTTATTTCAAAGCACTTTTATGGGAAAGTGGGAAACCATCAAGGTTTCAGGTACATAAGAATCAAACCTCATATAAATTAATCACTCTATTCCAAATAAATTTGAAGAAGATTGAATTTTTACCTTGAAAACATGACATTCAATGGAGGTGACCGCCATGTCTCGGTTGTCCTTAATGAGATCCTCGAAGCAAAGAGCCATCTTATCGCAAGTTTTTACATGTTCCTCCAGACTGGTTTTACCCTCATTGAAGTCTCAGATCAAAATTTGATTTTGTTTATCAATCCATGAGCCTTGTTCATCACTCATGTCAACCTGCACCAGTCTTTCAAACATTTTATGTGCATCCTCCTCTGAGATGTTGATCAAGAAAGACTCTTCAAGAATTTATTCACTAAGATGCATGAGGAGCTCCACATCCTCCATATTAGCATTTTCTAGGTCAATGACAGGAGATTCCACAATCTGAGAATCAATAGACTTCTCACAAGTGGAGGTTTTCTTCTCATGCTTTTCAGGACCCTTGGACTTTCTCTTAGGAGAGTCTCATACCGCAGACAACCCCTTTTGAGGGGGCCTGCCTTTACTTGATGATCGTGTAATCGGAGGACTAGGTAAATTAAAGTAATCCTTCCATCGCTGTGGCTTCCGCTCATGCTGGATAAACCCATCAACATCCATAATTGTATTCTTACTTTTCTTTGAAGAGAACCGAAGATAATCCTCTTCCAATTTCGTTTCCTTAGACATAGAGGACCAGGTTTCAGAAGCAGATTTTTCATCCAATACATAAAACTGATTCCCAGATTCAATGGTGGAAACACTTTTTAAAGGGAAAGGCCAGCTCGTTGGATTCATTCCATCCCCCTGAGTAAAATCCTGTACATGTGGACCTTGAGTATGTATAGATGGGATAGCCTTAGATGGCTGATGGGATTGAGCAACTACACCATCAGAATGCACAGCTTCTGCATAAGAGGGGGTTCTGCTACCATCAGTCTCTAACCACTGCTTAAACATGTTGACATCCTTCATACCGCTCCCCAACGCTGTTGGTGAAGGCTGCGTATTCTGAACCAACATCCCTTCACTATCTCTTGAACCAAGTGGGGTTTTACCCCACTTAATTTCCTCCTAGCCAGAGCACGATGTGGTCTGTCAAAAACATCTGCAACTGATGGGTTCAAGACAGAAGGAAATCCTTTATGCAAGCTTTAACACATCTCGGCAACGTAGGAACCTTTGAGGGAGTGGAATGCGGAACCTAACATAAAATGATTTCCATTTCAAATAATGGTTAGACACTTTGAGTGGTGTCAGCCACACCGCGCCCTGGATTGAGGTGGGGTTGACTCTTACATGTCATATACAACCAATGGATCATTGTGCTAAAGTATCAACACAATCTAAATATGTTGGGTCATTTTTCTGTTTTCCAGTTTATTTTACATAAAATGATGTCCATTTTAAACAAAATAGAGATAGTTAGATTGATACGGGCACACCGCATCTCAGATTGAGGTGGGGTTGACTTGTACACGTCAAATATGACCCATGGATCGTTTCCTAATGTTTAAATTGAATCTGAATGTGTTTGGTTTGGTTTTCCATATGTTAGTTGTTGTTTTTACTTAAAATGATGTCCATTTTAAACAAAAGAGAGACACTTTGAGTGGTGTCGGCCACACCATGCCTCAGACTAAAGAGGGGTTGACTCATACATGTCACATATAAACCTTGGATATTCGTCCTAGTTTTTCAATAGAATTTGAATGCATTTGGTCATTTTTCCGTATATCAATTATTGTTTTCACTTAAAATAATGATTATTTTAAATAAAAGAGAGAATATTTGAGAGGTTCTTGGCCACACCACCCTTCAGATTGAGGTAGGATTGATGCGTACATTTCAAATATGACCCATGGATCGTTGTCCTAAATTTTCAACAGAATCTGAATGAGTTTGGTCAGTTTTCTGTATGACAGTTGTTGTCTTCAATTAAAATGATGTCCATTTAAAAAAAGAGAGAGACACTTTGAGTGGTGTAGGCCTCACCGTGCCATGGATTGAGGCAGAGTTGACTCATACACATCAAAAATGATCCATGGATTGTTTTCCTAAAGTATCTACACAATCTGAATGTGTTTGGATGGTTTTTCGTATGCCAGTTGTTGTTTTCACTTAAAATCCTATCCATTTCAAATAAAAGTGAGACAATTTGAGTGGTGTCAGGCATACTAGCCCTACGATTGAGGCTAGGTTGACTCGTACACATCACATATGACCCATGGATTGTTTTCGTAAAGTTTCAATAGAATCTGAATGTGTTTGGTCAGTTTTCCATATGTTAGTTGTTGTTTTCACATACAATGATGTCTATTTTAAACAAAAGAGAGAAATTTTGAGTGGTGTTGGCCACACCGCGCCTCCTATTGAGGAGGGGTTTACTCTTACACATCAAAAATTACCCAGGGATAGTTTTACTAGAGTATCAACAAAATTCTAATGCATTGGGTCGGGTTTCCGTATTCAAGTTGTTGTTTTCACTTAAATTTTTCCATTTCAAATAAAAGAGAGAAAGTTTGAGTGGTTCTGGCCGCACTGGCCCTCAGATTGAGGCAAGGTTGTCTTTTACATGTCACATATGACCCATGGTTCTTTTTCCTAATGTTTCAATAGAATTTTAATGCCTTTTCTTGGTTTTCGGTTTGTCAATTGTAGTATTCTCTTAACATGAGGTCCTTTTGAAACAAAAGAGAGGAACATTGAGTGGTTCCAGCCACACCACACCTCTGATTGAGGCGGGATTGACTTGTACACGTCAAAAATTAACCATGATCTTTTTTCTAAAGTATCAACACAATCTGAATGCATTTGGTCAGTTTTCCATATGACATCTATTTTTACTTAATAGAGTTTCCATTTTAAACAAAAGAAAGACTTTGAGTGGTACCGGCCACACCATACCTCAGATTGAGGTGGGGTGGACTCGTACACATCAAAAATAACCTATAGATATTTTTAAAAAAGTATCAACAGAATATGAATGCGTTTGGTCAGTTTTTCATATGCCAGTTGTTGTTTTCACTTAAAATGTTGTCCATTTCAATGAAATGTGAGACACTTGGAGTGGTTTTGACCACACCATGCATCGAATTTATTTGGGGTTGACTCGTACACATCAAAAATAACCCATGTATCATTTTCTTAACGTATCAACACAATCCGAATGTGTTTGTTCAGTTTTATGTATGTGAGTTGTTGTTTTCACTTAAAATGTTGTCCATTTTAAATAAAAGAGAGACACTTTGAGTGGTGTCGGCCACACCGCACCTCATATTGAGTCTGTGTTGACTCGTACATTTCAAAAATGACCCACAGATAATTTTACTAAAGTATAAGCACAATCTTAATTTTTTTGGTCAGTTTTTCATATGTCAGTTGTTATTTTCACATAAAATGATGTCCACTTAAAACAAAAGAGAGACACTTTGAGTGGGGTCGGCCACACTATGCCTCAGATTAGGCAGGGTTAACTCGTACACATCACAGATGATCCATGGATCATTTTTCTAATGTACCGACTGAATCCAAAATCATTGGTCAGTTTTCTGTATGCTAGTTGTTATTTTCACTTAAAATGTTGTCCATTTCAAAGAAAAGTGAGACACTTTGAGTGGTTCCGGCCACACCGCGTCTCAGATTGAGTATGGGTTTACTCATAAACTTCATAAATGACCCATGGATCATTTTCCGAAAGTATCAACACAATCTAAATGAGTTTTTTCGGTTTTCTGTATGTCAGTTGTTGTTTTCAATTAAAATGATGTCCATTTTAAACAAAAGTGAGACATTTTCAGTGGTGTCAGCCACACCGCCCCTCGGATTGAGGTGGGGTTGACTCGTACACATCATAAATGACCCATGTATTGTTTTAAAAATGTATCAACACAATTTGAATGAGTTTGGTCGGTTTTCCATATGTCAGTTGTTGTTTTCACTTAAATTATGTCCATTTCAAATAAAAGTGAGACCGTTTGAGAGGTTCGAGCCACACAGTCCCTCGAATTGAGGTCTAATTGACTCGTAAATGTCACATATGACCCATGGAACTTTTTTATAAAGTTTAAACCCAATATTAATGCCTTTGGTTGGTTTTCCATATTTCAGTTGTTGTATTCACTTAAAATCATGTCCTTTTGAGATAAAATAGATACACTTTGAGTGGTGCCGACCACACCGCGCCTCAGATTGAGGTAGGATTGACTGGTAATCATTAAAAATAACCCATGGATCTTTTTCCTAAAGTATCAACCCAATCCTAATGCATTTGGTCTGCTTTTTGAATGCTAGTTGTTTTTGCTTAAAAGAGTATCCATTTTAAACAAAGGAAAGACACTTTGAGTGGTATCTGCCACACCGTGCCTCGGATTGTGGTGGTTATGACTCGTACATGTCAAAAATTATCTATGGATCCTTTTACTAAAGTATCAATAGAATCTGTATGCGTTTGTTCAGTTTTCCATATTCCAATTGTGGTTTTCACTTAAAATGTTGTCCATTTCAAAGAAAAGTGAGACACTTTGAGTGGTATCGGCCACTCTGCACCTTGTATTGAGGCGGGGTAGACTCGTACACATCAAAAATTCCCCATGTATTGTTTTACTAATGTTTCTACACAATCTGAATGATTTTGGTCGGTTTTCCTTATGTCAGTATTTGTTTTCACATAAAATGTTGTCCATTTAAAACAAAAGAGAGACACTTTGAGTGGCGTCGGCCACACCGTGCCTCAGAATGAGGTAGGGATGACTCATTCACCTCACCAATGACCCATGGATCATTTTCCTAGATTATAAACACCCTCTGAATCCATTTGGTTGGTTTTCTGTATGTCAGTTGTTGTCTTCACATAAAATGTTGTCCATTTTAAACAGATGAGAGACACATTGAGTGGTGTCGGCCGCACCATGCCTTAGATTGTGGTGGGGTTGACTCGTACACATCACAGATGACCTATGGATCCTTTTCCTAAAGTATCAATAGAATATGAATGTGTTTGATCAGTTTTCCATATGCCAGTTGTTGTATTCACTTAAAATGATGTCCTTTTGAAACCAAAGAGAGACAATTTGAGTGGTGATGGTCGCACCGCGCCTCGAATTGAGGCGGGGTTGACTCGTACACGTCACAAATGATGCATGGATTGTTTTCTTAAGGTATCAACAAAATATGAATTTATTTGGTCAGTTTTCTGTTTGACAGTTGTTTTTACATAAAAAAGTAACCATTTTAAACAAAAGAAACAAACTTTGAGTGGTACCGGCCACACCGTGCCTCGGTTTCAGGTATGGTTGACTCATACATGTCAACTAGGAATTTTTAGTGTCGTCAAGTTCAGAATGAAGATCCAGGTGAGTCTAATCCTCTCCTTGCTTCCTCTTTTCAATTAGGGTTTGCACACTTCTCTCATCTTCTTCTAAAGCTCTAAACCCCGCCTTTCCGCCGGTATTTAAGGTGAATCTTTAAGAGAGCATAGATTGGGATACAGGGTCCAGGAAAAAGGGTTGGGGGTGCTATCAGAGAGGCTGTCTCCGGGGTAGTCCGGGGTCCAGGGAGGATGGTTGGGGGGTTGTCCGAGGGGCAGTCCGGGGTCCGGGGAGGAGGGTGGGGGGCAGTCTGGGGGGGGGGGCTATCCGGGGTCCAAGAAATAGGGTGGTGGGGTTGTCCGGGGTTCGGAAAGGAGGGTGGGTAATGTATCTAAAACTCTATCTGGGTATCATACATTGAACTCTAACAGGACTACGAACCACCATGGGGTGTCTTACTAGAGCAGGGCCAAATCACAGAATTACCATGGTGTGACCGCGGCGTCACCGCGACATGATCGCAGTGTGTTGGCCTGGTCCAACGTCATTCGCGGGGCAGCATCTTCAAGCCTGAAGAAAAGGGAGTGGGAGGAGGCGGGGCAACATTCTGGTCATCGCCTCCCTCCTCATTAACTATGGGTGGGTAATGTATCTAATACTCTATCTAGGTATCATATATCAAATTCCGATAGGACTGGGAACCACCGCAGGGTGTCGTCTTGGAGCAGGGCCAAATCACGGCATTACCATGGAGTGACTGCGGTGTGACCGCAGCATGTTGGCCCAGTACAACGACATCTATGGGGAATCATCTTTCAGCCAGAAGCGAAGGGAGCAGGAGGAGGCAGGGAAACATTTTGGATGTCCCACCCCTCACCATTAACAGTGGGTGTGTAATGTATCTAAAACTCTATCTAGTTATAATACATCGAATTTATGCTGGACTGTGAACTGTTGTAGGGTGTTTTCCTAAAGCAGATCCAAATCAAGGCATTACCACGGCTTGACCACGGCGTGACCGCGGTGTGACCACAGAGTGATTGTGGCGTGACCGCGAGGTGACTGCAGCGTGACCGCAGAGTGATTGTTGCGTGTTGGCCCGGTCCAGCGACATCTGCGAGGCAGCATCTTCCAGCCAGGAGCGAAGGGAGCGGGAGGAGGTGGGGAAACATTTCGGTTGTATCCTCCCTCCCTATTAACTATGGTTGGGTAATGTATCTAAAACACTATCTAGGTATCATACAACTAATTCCGACAGGACTGCGAACCGCCACAGGGTGTCGTCCTATAGCAGGTCCAAATCAAAGCATTACCGCAGTGTGACCGCAGCATGACCGCGGTGTGTTGGCCCGATCCAGTGACATCCGCGGGGCAGCATCTTCCGGACAGAAGTGAAGGGCAGGAGGAAGCGAGGAAACATTCCAGTCGTCAGCTCCCACCCCATTATCTATGGGTGTGAAATGTATCTAAAACTATATATAGGTATCATACATCAAATTCTGACAGGACTGAGAATCGTCGCGGGGTGTTGTCCTGGAGAAGGGCCAAATCACGACATTACAGCAGCGTGACCACGGCATGAACGCTGCATGTTTTCCAGGTCCAGTGAAATCCCTGGGGAAGAATCTTCTGGCCAGCATTCCAAATAAATCCTATGTATTTTTCCTTCACATTTTAGAAACTGATCTTATGTTATAAAAAACAGACTCTTGATTCGGGATTGTGAAATGATAAAGATATATATTTAATATTCATTGCTATTAAAAGTGGTACTAGGTATTTGAAAAAACTGATTGACAGTAAAATTATGTAGGTGTATTACTTATCAATGGTATATGCATTTCATGGATCTCCAATAATAAAACCTCAGTAACCTTGAGAACAATAGAATTTGAGTATGTTTTAACATCTCTGGATGCATCACCAATCTTATGGGAGAATTCATATATGTAAAAAATTAGATGTGCATCGAGGCTAGGAAAACACCCCAAACAATGTTAAGATGATGCTTATGGTGGAGAGCACCATAATCCTGACAGGTGTTAAACAATGACACCATCGGTGTTTTTAGATATATAGGCTTGGTAAACACACAAAGGGGTGTCCAAGAGGCCAAGAAAACACTCGAAATGTGTTTGTCCATAAGATAAGTTCCCAACGAACATGATAGAACAAATAAACTATTTAATATGTTATAACGAGGGATCGTTAGAAGGATGTAGTGAGTGGCACAATGACACAATGTCTAAAGGTAAACGAAACGATGGAAAAGAATCATACACCCTAAACTATCACTGTCAGTTTTTGCAGACAGCGCACCTCCGTTGGAGGGGTTTTATTATAAAAACATGACTTTATTTATCAAATGAAACAATTATATTAAAGAACACTTATTAAAGATATGCAATTCTATATAATTAAGCAGAATTAAGAAAGAAGCTAAATTCAATTTAAAGAATTCTTAAATTAAAGATTATACAAGAGGGACTCTACCTCAAGGTGGAACCAAGCCGTCCAATTCGGCTCTTTGAGCTTTCAATCTAAAATTTTTTGCTCCTCCACTAGGTATACACACCTTCACATACATGCAAGGACACCTATCCCCTATGCACACACCTGTATGGCCATGAGCATGTGCATGTGGATCCTTGCACAAATTCTTATATGCATATATCAGTCTCCACTCACCTGCGCATGCATTTATATATATATATATATATACATGGGAACACGTATCCCCATACATGCATAATCACTACCATGGGTGACTATACACGTAACGAGGGAACCCACATACATATACTTACTTACCTATGCACACGCAGGCGAGTCACCCTTGACTTGGCGACTCAAAACCAATGAGTAGGGATCAACACAATACACAAAGGATATTAAGAAACTTAAAACACATGAAGGATGCTACATAACCAGTGAGAAACCAACCAATGGCATTAAAGCCTTACCTAGATTTGCAGTAGAGAACCAAATCCACCTGAACCAACACAAAATGATCCAACACCCAACCTAAAAAATAATATGGAATCAAAAACACAAAATCCCCAAATACATGAGCTGAAATAAAAGTAGTAACCATAGAATCTTACCTAGGATAAAAGACGGTGGACTGAATCAATCTGAACTCCTTCTGGCACCCTTTTTAGAATAAAACTACCCTCTCTCCACAAAAATCAGTCAAATATCTATGTGACCAATGCGATAATCAAAATAAAATAAAAACTAAAGTAAAAATTCCGGTCTCCTATCACTATACCTATCATCACCCAATATATAAGTACCACAATGCCCCTTGGGTCAAATAATGTTCCTGCAAGAAAAGGGGAAACATTTCAATGTTTCAAAATGATACTATTAAACAGTACATTCCTATTAATTAACAATTACTCTTCTTATTAATGTATATAAACAATTTGGCCCGAGTTTCAACTTAGTTTGGTTTTCTTCGATACAAGGGATGTGGACTTATTATTCTTGGTTTTTATGTTTACAAATGAGATATTTATTTAAAAATGATGCATGTATTTGGCATTATTATTTATGGTTTTAGTTCTTAGCCTGTTATTATGGGGCCTATCCACATGAATAATTCTAGGAATGTAGGGTTATGTTGACATTTATGTGCATTAATGTGATTGATGTGACCAATGATGTGGATTTAGATCATGTAAAATATTCCTAAGAGGATTGGGCCTTGTAGTGATAAGTGGGGCAATTGTACATCTAGCGCTTGATGAGGAAATATTTATGTCGATGGATTGTAATCTTGGTAGTTTCATAGAGTGGGATGGTCCCTCTAAGTATATAAAATGTATTATGAATGGTTTTACTCCATTTAATAATTATGGAGTTCAACTAATGAAATTAAGGATGAGATTCTAGTGTGGGTATTTGGTATTTTCGGATAGATTGGCATTATAATGCGAAGAGGCTTGGTGTGATTTAGCGTAGGATAGAACATGGTTAGTGGGGCTGGGTTATAATACATGATTTTAATGAGGTACTTGACTGGATTATTGAGAATATAATGTAGATGGGTTCGACATGGTGTGATTTTGTGACTAGGACAATCATAAGGTGAATAATCTTCTTTGTCAAGTAGGATGATGAGATGTGCATCGAGGCTTGGGATAATCCCCGAGAGATGAGCCTAGACTACATGATTGAGAGGATAGACTAGGATAGGTTTGATAGGACTGGGTGAGTGGCCAACCCATGCGAGGATGATATAATGTATGGAGACACATGGAGACACTTAGGGTTATTTATGTTATCTCATGGAGACACTTGGGGTTATTTCATGACTCCATCATACTCCAAAAATGTTCCCACACGATGTTTTTGAAAAACAATTCTATGTCATGGAAGACCCCAAGGCTCCTTTGTAATCCAATGATTCCTCACACTCTCACCTCAGGTTATTATAGTATACAAGTCATCTACATAAACTAGTCAAGATAACATCACTACCCTCCGTCCGTAGAAAGAAGTAAAATAACTAAGTGGACAATGCGATAAAGAAAATAAAATAAAAACTAAACAAAAACATACCTGTATACTGTGACTATACATGTCACCGACCAATATATAAGAATGACACCACCCCATGGGTCAAATCATATTCATTCATGCAAGGGGGAAATAGTTCCATTTAACAATCACTTCAATTTTCATTATATTCTTTATATAGAACGTTCTTGGAAACACCATACTAGTACAATTAGACATTGAATGTGAACTTTTGCTACATTAGTTGAGTTGATTATTATGCACATAACCCTGCTAGAAACCTGCCACGTCACACTGCGATCTGAGATTGAAAACTATGGTGAATAATAACTGATGAATCATAAAATGAAATTCAGCATAGATTGCCCTTGTGTCTTAAATAGATCTCCTTCTAGAATCCACCATTCACCGGTCAATTGTGAACTCATTCTATAATGAATTCAAAAAAAATTAATACATATATCAATCCAATAATTATCACTCAAAACACCTCATCTTACTAGCATGTTAAGTGGTTATAATGTTAAATAATTGCAGATAAAGTGGTTGCTTTGTTGGGGATTGGAAAAACTATAACATCGCAATGTTTATTTAAGTAAAAGATCTATTTAAAGTAACATGAATGTAATAACGCAATGTTTAGAGTCCAAAATTACTCTTGAATGTGAAAAAAATTACATAACAACTTAGTTGTTAAACTCAATAGGGGTGTAAAAATGGCATGATGCATGGAATGGACCTGGATAAGCTGTGAGGCATATTTCTTACAATGGGCCCATCCTAAGTAGTGTTTAGGGTAGGACTCAAAGTAGTGAAGGCCCAACAAAGCCAGACCAAAACCAAGCCCAGACCATGCCTGGCCCAGTCGAATTGATAATTTTGTGCAATCTTATTTTAGTTTGATGAATTGTAAGTTTACTATTTTTATTATAATTAATTTATGTTATTTTTAACATTTTACATTTTTTAAAACACTTGGACCGGGACCCGACCCAAACTATTGAAATGTACCATTCATCATTACATACCTATTCAGAAATTTGTATAACACCTGACGTCACAACCGACCCATTTACATTTATGTCTCCAATTGGGCTGAAGTCATTGTCATTTCATCCACCCCTCTCCAACTACACCAAACTGTCTAATTTCATACTTATGCCCTTTAATTAGTGACAATGAATCGTTTTCCACAACTTTGGATTTATGATTTATAAAATATTTTCAAACTACTAAAATTTTCATTTTTTGTAACCAATACACTCCTGAAAGCAGGACACTCAGAACTCATTATGTTGATTTTTATCAAAATATTTTCACATTTCCAAATGCCTACTAAACTTAAAAAGACATTTTTCACCATTTACAATCCAATAGGTTCCCCTAATCTTATAACTATCATCACATGTGATATAAATGATCCAACTATTTCAATTAAAAGAATCATGGAACAACAAAACCATTAATTTCACATTTGAACATACTAAATAATAACATGGTTGAGATAGACTTGTGAAGAATTAACAGATGAAAATTTTTGTCCATTCCAGACCGTACAAAAATAATAAAAAATGGAAAATTAGGATTACACCTAAACCATACAAAAATAATCAAATAAATATCTCCAAACACAAAAAAAACAAGATATTAGAGGTTAGGAGAGGTGAGGTCTACCTCAGATGGGTAGTCTGACACATTGATATGGAAAAGATTTACCTCTAGCTCTTGGGGGATGTAAAGACCCTAAGCTTAACGTGCATGGACATTACATTAATTTTGTGGAATACTTAGTACATAGCAAAAATACACACACAAGGATCGTAATAGTTTAGTGTCTTTGGAAACTCGGAATATAATCTTCTAATCGTGGTGAAAGATCTTCAACATCTCCCATAAAGATCTTCTTTTTTTTACCTAAATCCTTTCTTTGTATCCTGGGGAAAAGAAAACATAAAAGGATGAGCTCAAATGCTCAGTAAGGGTAAACAAAAGAAATATAAATCACATCATATAAGAACATAACATTTTTGAAATCGTAACCTGCAAAAGAGAGCATAATTTCAGAACATGGGATAAAGCATAGTAGTGAAATGAAATCCCAATAATCATAGATTAAAACATGAAACATTGTGGAATACACACATAATGATAGAGAATCATTTCTTATTAGTCAAGACTCATTTCCAAGACTATCTTAGTGGAAAAAGTCCATTTCTGAACAAAGTTCATTCCTCGTTTCAGTCCTGTTTTACTGAACCGGTATAACTTGCCGTTCCAGCCATGTCTATCTCATGAGATATAAAATATTTTCCCAATGCATTGGAGGGAGATATAGGTCCCACCCATCTCATAATTATACCATTCTTATGTGTGCCACAAAATCATAAATCATATATCATTGCATAACCCATGTAAAAAAAATGGGATTCTTAAACAACATGACATCATAAAACAATTAATATAAGATAAAGGGATTCATAAAAATAATTCCATCACAAAATAATAAAATCAATGTAATAATTGGGATAGAAACAGAACCCTATAATATCTTATATGGAAAATAATTTTAATAAATCACTTAAACTCCATTCTTGAGGAAAATATCCTTTCAACTTCAAAAACATTTTCCTTTCACAACATGTCATACAATTTTAAACTAAAAGAAGTTGATTAAAAATAAACATGAAAACTTGTAAAGGAAGCTTCTTGGAAATAATGTGTTCAAAATCCATTCATGCCGTATAAGTTAAAAAAACATTCTTCTTGTACTTTTGTCGGAAAAGTCAAAAAGAACCTCGTACGAAAAATGACAAAAGATTCCTTTCATATCTTTTACTAAAAACTAACCAAAGGGTAAAATTGGATATAAACTATTGTAGAATGTTGTAAATATTACATATTGAAGAAACATGGATGTGGATGATAAAATGCAACCCAGTAAATTCCAAAGTATAAACAATCTCGGATAAAAATGAGATTGTGATATTTCCCTTACCTTAGGTCCGATTTGCTTCGTAAGTGTCTGAACCTCCTGTATAATGATTTAAATAATTCCATTGACTTATTCCAGAATCAAACTCATTGTTATTATATCATATATGGTTCGCTTATGACTTTATATTACCTGTTCTTTTGTAAATTCCATTTTAAAGAGCGTTTTGGGTAAAATTGTTTCATTTGTCGTCCGTGTTTTGACTTGTAATTATTCATAAGATTACATAGATCATGATTAAATAATTCCAGAATATAAAACATTATTTATAAATAATATATATTCAGAATATACATATATATAATAAATCAGTAAATGGAAAGAAATACACCGTTCATGGAGACGGTAGGCCGTACGTACGCAAGAACGCTATTTTCGTTTCCTTGTTGAGTTGAATGGAATTAAGTAGATTACATACATATATATACACATAAATCCAGTATCATTGTTATGTCATATTTTTCATGATTACTTATTATATATACTTTATAATCATTCATGAATGGTTAACGTGGAGAATGAATCTCATCGCGTCGTGGAGACGGTAGTCCGTACGTACGCACGAGCGATGATATCGTTCTCATGATCGTGGGACTGTATTGGAGTGTATGTATACTATTTAAGAATCAATATCAATTTAAAATAATCATATATAGTTATTATTTACACAATTATACCCATCCAAGTAAGGTGGTGGTGGAAAATAGATTACACCACGACGTGGAGACGGTATTCCGTATGTACGCACGCGCGGTGATTTCTTTTTCCGTTAGATGGTGAAATAGGGTTGTTTCATACTTATAATAACATATCAGTATATGAGTGATACTGATTTTATTAATTCATAATGAAACATCTAAAGAAGAAGAAGTGGAAGAAGAAATAATGATGAAAGAATCGGTAACGGACATTACCTCTTCTTTGAAGTGCTTCTTTGAGACTTCCTTTAAGGGCACTAAAATTGGTCTTTTAAGAAGACCAGGACCTCTAGGATGTCTCTAGGGAAGTGTAGAGGAGAAAATGGTAGGTTCTGGCCGAGATTGAAGGCTCAAATTGGTGTGAGGAGGAGAGGGAGGAGGTGCCCTTTTATAAGGGAGGAGAGGGGCTCCTTTGGAAAAACAAAAAATATTATTTTATTATAAAGTCATGTTCGGTTTTAAATAGCTCCAAATTGATTTATTTCGAAGATAATTTGGGGATGGGTCGCAATCCTCTCGTACAATAGAATTTAGATAAGTTTAGGTTCCTATTTTAACCTTATCATTTAGATTTAACATTAAGTTACATAATTTTACTTTTACCGTGTCTTCTTGTGTTCTTATACTATATGGTTAATAAACTTACTATAAGAATCCAAACGAACCCAAAGTTTTTTATTATTAATATATATATAATTATCTAAGTCATTTTGTCGAACCTTAGATTTTTAGGAATAAAACAACAATTAATAATATAATATTTGTTTTAAAAAACTATTTTATGTCAATTTGGACACTATTTAGTAATTGTTTTTTATGAAAATCATAACAGAATGAATTGCTCGAAAAAAGTTAATTAAATCAATACTAACATGTCATATTAACCTATAAAATTATTTGAATTCATAAATAGTCTTAAATTACATTTATTTGGGTATTTATAACATCAATTATGTCAATATTTCATTAATAAGATAATTACTGCATCATCTTTGTGTCATAATAAATGATAATTATTTAATCCCTAAAATTATAAATAAATTACTATGATGTAGATAATTGTATTTGATTTCTGTATACTACTCATGTTCGATGTTTCATGAAGTTTATCACTAAATTAAAATTATTATACTTATAAGCTTTAAGAAAGTGACATGTTGTCACATTCTTTGGTTTTAATAATAATTAAATTATTTTCATAGAAAAAAGACCATTAAATGAATCTAATCCGACCCTTAGGTGATATGGGTTGACTTTTAGTCATCCAATAGGATTTTTTCAGGTGTTAGGTTAATTTTATAATATTATATTTACCCTTAATTACCCGATTTACCTTTAACTATGGTAAATAAAATTTTCCATAGTTACTATTCATAATGCCAAAAAAATAAAAAGTAGATTATTAACATAATTTGGACCCACTGATTCCAAATATGGAATAATTTTTTCCAAATTCAATACACGAAAGTTTTAGAAATTAAATTAAAATTAATCTCGTTGTCGAAAGAAAACGTGTTTTTGTTTAAAACATTGAAAAATATTGAATTGATTTATCCTACGAATTCAAGGTAGAATCAATACTAATGACATACATTATATTAAATGGTAAAAATATTTTCTATTTATAATTTAAAACCTTTCAATATTATAATGTAACCATATAAATTATTTCGATGAAAAAAGTTGTTTTCAATTAAAATATAGTGTGTTTTATCTATTCATCAAAATATGAAAGTTACCAGAATAATATGAAAAATTTATCCAAAGTAAATTTTCATTTCTTGATTCCATAGAAGATTTTTATTTTGTCAAATTTAACTTATAAACATGTCAAAAACTATATTTAAATGGGGTGCACCATCCAAAGGCGGCAAAACTACAATTTTTTAAAAATACTTAATTTACCCGAAAAATTTATTTTGTTCTTATTCCATATTCTAGAAAATGTGTAAGATGAATAATAATGTTATAAAATTAAAAATTTATTTAATAATATTCATAACGGCCAGTTCATAATAATATTATAATAATATATCGTTGTTTAGTAAAACCCGGTATTGCGTACAACACACGCTATCGAGGAAGGTCGTGATTGCGTGTAATGCAAGCCAAGTCAGGGTTGCGTGTTGTGCACGAATCTTTCATTGTTTCGTATAACAGAATCCAACCATATTTCATTTATACATTGAATATATATATATATATATATATTCTCAATGTTGCGTAGAATAATTATTATCAAAATTGTGTGTAACACGATCCAAGAATAGTGTTGCGTATACTACAAGCTAATACGGTGTTGTGTATAGTGCAAGTTAATTGTGGTGTAGCACACAACACAAGACATTAATGAAATTAAAAGAATATTTTTCATAAAATCTAGGGGTGTTACATTCTACCCCCCTTAAAATTAATTTCTCCCTCGAAATTCGTCGGGGTTATAAATGGTTTACTACTCAAAAGTTTGTTCAATAGAAACCCACATCATAAAAAGGAATACCAAAACATCGCTTTAAAAAATAAAGTATGAAATGTAACGGTTACCCAAATTAACTCATCCCTGGGTTTCCACTTGGGAGAACATTGGTGAAAATATGGATATGGAAGAAAAATATAACCATCAAGTTCTGATGGAGAGTGGTAGAGAACATGGCTTTGGAAAATCCAACAATCACATAGTCATAAATTTGTGACGATCTAAGGTACTATCTGATTCATTAGATATAAGAGCACTAGGACAACATTTTTGGTTTTCAAGATCATTTCCCTAAAGTTGATGAAATTGGAATTAGAAGAAATACTTTCATGATTTTGGTATATTCTCACCGTTAGTCGTTCTTTGGACAATTTCCACTTCATCTCTTAAAGAAATGAAGTTGAATTTTTCATTCGTGATGTGTTAGCAGATCATGTGATAGAATGAGGGGTCATTCCATCTGTCTCAAACAATAGGTTAGAAAATTTATCAAAAAAATACGTAAGTCCATCTATAGTGAGATTAATCATATATGGTTCATAAAATGGACTTATACTTCTTATATTATACAGATTAATATAATAAAACTATTTTCTACTAAACAGGGACTTCCTGTAGGCCAGTGGTAGGTGATAAAGGCCAGTCGCACTTCTGTTGTGGGTTCAATTCCTATAGTCTTGTCCGAAGCGATGGGATGTCGCCCGTCCTACAGGTTTTCCTTTTTCTAAAACAACATTACCATAACATCCGATCAATAATATAAAAAAAAAGTTCTATCCTTAAACAATACTAACTTATGTACAACATAATTCATTCCAATCTTTAGGCTTATCTAAAATACTTCGGTCCAATCTCATAGTATAAAGAAAACGATTACTTGAAATTCCATCAACCAAGCATGCGAATATCATCATTTATCCCCCATATATCTTATTGGTCACATTCCAATCATGTGAATACCTTAATCATGCATTCTCTTGAAAAATGACTACCCATTGAACCATAGTGAAAACATGATGCAGTTAAAAGTTAACACTTTCCACATACCAAAATCCTTAAAATTCTATATACTAAAACCATGATATCACTTAGTCCTTATATCAATCATGAGCTCATGAATACTGTCAAACATTTCATTTTATCTTTATCCCTTCATTATGCGCATATCATCTTCTTTCCAAAATATTTGAATCACTTTTCATGGTTACAGGTACCTTAAAATTATTGAAAACCACTATAGACTAATACAAAAATATTCCAATACACAATAAAAGTACCTCAAAAACATTATTCTTGAATACCAATACATAAAAACTTCAATCCATCCTCTTCAATGATTGTCTTGGAATAAGTCCTTCCTTGATTTAGAAGTAACTTTTTAGATTAGGGCATTGAGTTGGGTAATGCCCATGTTCTCCACAAATAATACATTGAACTCCATAACAGTCTGTCACAATATGAACCTTTTCTCCACACAGATAACATCGGTCCCTCCATTTGAGGTATTCCTCAAGGTTCTTCTTCCCTTCTTTAGAAATTTCAATCTTCTTTTCTTTATGCTCCTCAACATGCGAACATGCATAATAGTCTATCTTCCTCTTATTTGATGAATTAGGAATACCACTAAATTTCATCTTGTTAATCATATATCGCGATGACTGATTCGACATAATCACAATATCTTTCTATCTAGGCATTACACAATTTTGTTGCTCATAGTCACCAATTTTTCCATTGGATTCAATGTTAACCGAATTCCTTCTGGTTCCCTCCATTAACTAAAACACAAAAATA
The DNA here is from genome assembly GCA_963277665.1 of Viscum album. Classification (NCBI taxonomy): domain Eukaryota; kingdom Viridiplantae; phylum Streptophyta; class Magnoliopsida; order Santalales; family Viscaceae; genus Viscum; species Viscum album. The sequence continues at coordinate 524,593,824 of OY728160.1, forward strand.
ATTTTGTGAGAGGAAAAATAATGCTAGAGAAAAAAACATATTAAAGGGGGAGTACCCTCAATTTCTAACATCTTAGGTTAAATTATAAGATCCTTAGCACAATTCTAGGACTATAACCAATAAGTATACTTAACCTTAGAGACATCCCTAGACATACCTTAGAAGTATCTATAGGGATCTCACTAACGTTTTCGCATCCTAGTTTACAAAGGTTGACTAAACCTTTCTTCTGATACCAACTGTAGAGACCCTAAGCTTAACGTACATGGACATTACATTACTTTTGTGGAATACATAGTACATAAAAAAAATACACACACAAGGATCGTAATAGTTTAGTGTCTTTGGAAACTCGGAATATAATCTTCTAATCGTGGTGAAAGATCTTCAACATCTCCCATAAAGTTCTTCTTTTTTTTAACCTAAAACCTTTATTTGTATCCTGGGGAAAAGAAAACCTAAAAGGGTGAGCTCAAATGCTTAGTAAGGGTAAACAAAAGAAATATAAATCACATCATATAAGAACATAACATTTTGGAAATCTTAACCTGCAAAAGAGAGCATAATTTCATAACATGGGACAAATCATAGTAATGAAATTAAATCCCAAAAATCATAACTTAAAACAAGAATCATTGTTTCATACAAACATAATCATAGAGAATCATTTCTTATTAGTCAAGACTCATAGCTAGGACTATCTTATTGGACAAATTCCATTTCTGAACCGAGTTCATTCCCCATTTCAGTCCTGTTTTACTAACCCGGTAAAACCTGTCGTTCCAGCCATGTCTATCTCATGAGATATAAAATCATTACCCAATGCATTGGAGTGAGATATAGGTCCCACCCATCTCATAATGATACCATTCTTATGTGTACCACAAAATCATAAATCATACATCAATGAATAACCCATGTAATAAAAATGGGATTCTTAAACAACATGACCTTATAAAACAATTCATATAAGATAAAGGGATTCACAAAAATAATTCCATCACAACATAATCAAATCAATGTAATAATAGGGATAGAAACAGAACCCTATATTATCTTAGATGAAAAATAATTTTGATAAAACACTTGAACTCCATTTTTGAGGAAAATATCCTTTCAACTTCAAAAACATTTTCCTTTCACAACATGTCATACAATTTTAAACTAAAAGAAGTTGATTAAAAATAAACTTGAAAACTTGTAAAGGAAGTTTCTGGGAAATAATGTTTTTAAAATCCATTTATGAAGTATAAGTTAAAAAAACATTCTTCTTGTACTTTTGTTGAAAAAGTCAAAAAGTACCTCATATGAAAAATGACAAAATATTCCTTTCATATCTTTTACTAAAAACTAACTGAAGGGTATAATTGGATATAAACTATTGTAGAATGATGTAAATATTACATATTGAAGAAACATGGATGTGGATGATAAAATTCTCCCAAGTAAATTCCAAAGTATAAACAATCTCGGATAAAAATGAGATTGTGATATTTCCCTTACCTTAGGTCCGATTTTCTTCGTAAGTGTCTGAACCTCCTGTATAATGATTTAAATAATATCATTGAATTATTACAGAATCATACTCATTGTTATGATATAATATATGGTTCACTTATTACTTTATATTACCTGTTCTTTTGTAAATTCCATGTTAAAGAGCGTTTTGGGTAAAATTGTTTCATTTGTCATCCGTGTTTTGACTTGTAATTATTCATATGATTACTTAGATCATGATTAAATAATTCCAGAATATAAAAAAGTATTTATATATAATATATATTCAGAATATACATATATATAATAAATCAGTAAATGGAAAGAAATACACCGTTCGTGGAGACGGTAGGCCGTACGTACGCATGAACGCTCTTTTCGTTTCCTTATTGAGTTGAATGGAATTAAGTATATGACATACATATATATACACATAAATCCAATGTCATTATTATTTCATATATTTCATTATTACTTATTATATATACTTTATAATCATTCATGAATGGTTAACATGGAGAATGAATCTTATCGCGTCGTGGAGATGGTAGTCCGTACGTACGCACGAGCGATGATATCATTCTCATGATCATGGGACTGTATTGGAGTGTATGTATACTATTTCAGAATCAATATCACTTTAAAATAATCATATATAGTTTTTATTTACACCATTATACCCATCCAAGTAAGGTGGTGGTGGAAAATAGATTACACCACGACGTGGAGACGGTATTCCGTACGTACGCACGCGCGGTGATTTCATTTTCCGTTAGATGGTGAAATAGGGTTATTTCATACTTATAATAACATATCAGTATATTAGTGATACTGATGTTATTAGTTAATAATGAAACATCTAAATAAGAAGAAGTGGAAGAAGAAATAAAGATGAAAGAATCGGTAACGGACATTACCTCTTCTTTGAAGTGCTTCTTTGAGACTTCCTTTTAGGGCACTAAAATTGGTCTTTTAAGAAGACCAGGACATCTATGATGTCTCTAGGGAAGTGGAAAGGAGAAATTCGCAGGGGTTGGCCGAGATTGAAGGCTCAAATTGGTGTGAGGAGGAGAGGGAGGAGGTGCCCTTTTATAAGGGAGGAGAGGGGCTCCTTTGGAAAAACTAAACATATTATTTTATTATAAAGTCATGTTCGGTTTTAAATAGCTCCAAATTGATTTATTTAGAAGCTAAGTTGGTTATGGGTCTAAATCCTCTCATCCAATATAATTTAGACAAGTTTAGGTTCCTATTTTAACCTTATCATTTAGATTTAACATTAAGTTAAATAATTTTACTTTTATCGTGTGTTCTTGTGTTCTTATACTATAAGGTTAATAAACTTACTATAAGAAGCCAAAAGAACCTGAAGTTTTTTATTATTAATATATATAACATTATCTAAGTCATTTGGCTGAACCTTAGATTTTTAGGAATAAAATAATAATTAATAATATAATATTTGTTTATGTCAATTTTGACACTATTTAGTAATTGATTTTTGTGAAAATCATAACAGAATGAATAGCTTGAAAAAAGTTAATTAAATCAATAATAACATGTCATATTAACCTATAAAATTAGTTGAATTAATAAAAAGTCTTAAATTACATTTATTTGGGTATTTATAACATCAATTATGTCAATATTTCATTAATAAGATAATTACTGCATCATCTTTGTGTCATAATAAATGATAATTATTTAATCCCTAAAATTCTAAATAAATTCCTATGATGTAGATAATTGTATTAGATTTCTGGATACTATTCATTTTCGAAGATTCATGAAGTTTATCACTAAATTAAAATTATTATACTTATAAGCTTTAAGAAAGTGACATGTTGTCACATTCTTTGGTTTTAATAATAATTAAATTATTTTCATGGAAAAAAGTCCATTAAATGAATCTAATCAGACCCTTAGGTGATATGGGTCGACTCTTAGTCATCCAATAGGATTTTGGCAGGTGTTAGGTTAATTTTATAATCTTATATTTACCCTTAATTACCCGATTTACCTTTAACTATGGAAAATAAAATTTACCATAGTTACTATTCATAATGCCAAAAAAATGAAAATTAGCCTATTAACATAATTTGGACCCACTGATTCCAAATATGGAATCCATTTTTCCAAATTCAATACACAAAAGTTTCATAAATTTAATTAAAATTAATCCCGTTGTCGAAAGAAAACAGATTTTTGTTTAAAACATTGAAAAAGATTGAATTGATTTATCCTACGAATTCAAGGTAGAATCAATGCTAATGACATACAATATATTAAATGGTAAAATATATTCTATTTTTACTTTAAAACCATTCAATATTATAATTTAACCATATAAATTATTGAGATGAATAAAGTTGTTTTTAATTAAAATATAGCGTGTTTTTACTATTCATCAAAATATGAAAGTTTCCAGAATAATATGAAAAATTTATCCAAAGTAAATTTTCATTTCTTGATTCCATAGAAGATTTTTATTTTGTCAAATTTAACTTATAAACATGTCAAAAACTATATTTAAAGGGGGTGCACCATCCAAAGGCGGCAAAACTACAATTTTTTAAAAATACTTATTTTACCTAAAAAAATTATTTTGTTCTTATACCATGTTCTATAAAATGTGTGAGATGAATATTAATGTTATAAAATTAAAAATTTAGTTAATACTATTCATAACGGCCAGTTTATAATAATATTATAATAATATATCGTTGTTTAGTAAAACCCGGTATTGCGTACAACACACGCTATCGAGGAAGGTCGTGATTGCATGTAATGCAAGCCAAGTTAGGGTTGCGTGTTGTGCAAGAATCATTCATTGTTTCGTATAACAGAATCCAACCATATTTAATTTATACATTGAATATATATATATATACTCAATGTTGTGTAGAATAACTATTATCAAAATTGTGTGTAACATGATCCAAGAATAGTGTTGTGTATACTGCAAGCTAATACGGTGTTGCGTATAGCGCAAGGTAATCTTGGTGTAGCACACAACACAAGACATTAATGAAATTAAAAGAATATTTTTCATAAAATATTGGGGTGTTATAGGGGAAGGGGTCGACCCTGAAAATATTTTTTCCCAGGTGGGAGGAGAGGGATCCAAGAGAAAGGGATATCCTGTAGGGTGATCGGCCATGGGTGGTCACGTGCACGACTGGAGAGGGGGTCGGGGGACATTGGAGGAAGATATTGAGCTAATAGGTGAGGGGGATGTCCCCAAGAGAGGGAGACGAGAGGGGAGGGGGGAACGTCGCCAGGAGCCGAGAGGGGTGGGGACGTTTTCATTGGAGAAGAATACGAGAGGGGAAGGGGAACGTCGCCAGAGGAGAGAGAGGGGGTCCGGGAGGTGGATGCAGAGGTGTAGGCTGAGAGGTGGAGGCGGAGGCCGGGAGGAGGCTGAGGTCGGGGAAGGGAGGAGTGCCCGAGGATGAAATGTCGTGTGGGAGAGAGCCCTAAATTGGGTATAATTTTTCCCAACTGTTAATAAAAACTATGGGGAATAGTTCTCTTTCCCAATGGTTTTCTTAAACATTTGGGAAAACCCAACATAAAATAGCATATGCCAACCATTTACTAGAGCAGTTGGTATAGGTTCCTTCTCCCAACGGGTTTTCTAAACTGTTGGGAAAAAAGATATGGTATAGGCTTGATTTATAGTAGTTTTTATAGATGAACATACACTACATAGGATCCATACATGGAAGGTCATGTTAGGATATCATGATCGATGTTACCTTTCCTTTCACAGGAAAAGAATATACCCCCTGTGGGATGACTCGACCCTCTACGTTAACCATGAACTTACAATAAATGTGTCTAAGTCCATGGATGAGTATCCATCTTATATTGATACCCTAAAATCTAATTCTTGTTTGTAACAGTAGATGACTCTAGTCAGTGATGTACTTATCTTTCCCCAACCACCCGATGTATGTTTTCCAGAAAGTTATATATAACAAATTCACAATAAAACACTATAGAATAAGTGGGAATTCATAAAGATACCATGATATCCTGAACATATCATTTAATAATATGATTTAATTTTGATTCATATAAGTATCCATATCACACCATATGGAGAGATTAGTAATTGAAGTCAGTAAACTACAAATTGTAATGAGTAAAGGAAAAATAACTCTTTTACATCCACAAATCATCCTAGATCCATATATAGAACATGATCTAAAGGTAATACTATTGGAGAAAAAATATTACAAATATGACCATGAGAGATAAATATCATCCAGAGTCTAGATGAACATACCCCATAAGTTCCCAACTTCCTCGTGTAGAAAACTATTTTCAAGAACAATCATCTTATTGATATGGTTCTAAACAAGTAAAAATACTCGGGAAACTTCTTCAAGACAATCCTCTACTTCTTAAGGGTTTTTATATCCTTCAATCCTAAGTTTTCATTATCAATGGAACTACTGTAATTCCCTAAGAAAACAAATATAATTTTCCTAACCAATTAGATATATCAACTGATCATGATATATTCGATAATCTACCTTAACCAATGGTGGTAGATCTGTGTGCTGCCCATCAGGTGGAAGTACTACTCAACTAGTCATCATCAGAACACTTCACTATTATCCTATCTTGATATCATCATGGATTCATACTAAAACATAAATATATATAAAATTGGTTGATTAGAATATCTAGGTATGTGAATCAAGGACATGAATGTTAAAAGACCCAACCTTATACGTTACATGTACAATTAGTTTCCATACAACTGATGGCTTAATACACTAAGTAAATAAAAAGTTATTCAGAGTCCCAATGTATGGATACATCATCCAATCATAAAAACACTAGGATACATATCCTATGATCCAAACATAATACACTATGAAATAATTTCCCAAATTTTCAAAAAAAAATCCTTAGAACATGTCTAACTCTGAACATTGACCTTAGGAATACCCACATTTAGTACCACTCTATCACAATAAGATGCACTGGTACCCTATCTTGGATAGTAATAAGTCAAGGGGGACCTCACATCCCCACCTCTAGTAATATAGATTCTAAAAAAATCATTAAGTATGATAAAAATTTAAATTTAAGGCCTTGTCCTTGAGTACCAATATGCACACATAAAACCAAGCCCGTTCATTAGTTAAGAGATATATCAAAATAATGAAATATATATGGTGTAATAAATTCATGTAATAACCTATATGAAAAACATCATGGTACAAAAATTTTATTCAATGATATAAATGGTCAAATTATATCTCCAACCATAAATGATATCTTGAAAAGAACGCTAATGTGGAAGGGGAAATAGAAGAGATCCTGACTCACAATCTCAAAGGCTAAAAACTATACATGGTAAACAAATTCAATATTATAATGCTTCTTGAAAACTAGGTCTATTAAAGACACCATCTACATAAAAATCATCTTTATAACACATAAAATGTGTTGGTGAATTATATGAAGGGGTGAGTATATAATTACCCAATTATATTCCATGAAAACCAAAGGGGAAGTAATTGAATAAAATAGTAAAATCAACCAAAAAGTTAAGACTGTATGTAAATCCAATATCATATATCATCATAATGAAAACATTGTTATTAAAACTAGAAAATCCTCAACGTCAAAATCTAACTAATCAAAAAACAATTCTATCTTCAATTCCAAATTCCCCATCTCAGATTCCATCATTGTGAGAAACCTTGTCAAATTCAGTGTTAATGTCACACTTTTATTGCTATTTTTCATAACTGAGTGAGATGAAAATATAGTGGATGAAATACTCCAAAATCTAATTCAAATATTTGGAAGTAAAACTCTATGGATAAAGGAATCAAAACTTGTGTAGTAATGGGGATTTCTGATTCAACCTATATGAAGAGTATTGGAATCCACGCCTTGGTGAGAATAGGGTGTACCAGCTAGAAAATATCTCTAATAATTGAACTTGATCACTGCAATCATCCATGAATCTTTGAAACAATTTTCTTTCTTATAGAACCTTGTTTCATAACTCATATGAATAAAATTTCAACCATCATGTAGTTCTTTTAAAACTACTCATGATTGGATTCTATAAGACCCAAATATGTGTCGTAATGAATGCGATATTCAAGGTAAAATGTGTTAAAGGGAGAAAAATGTTTTTCTAGGGTAACCATCCAATATCATGAATATAATCCCATTCGATGTATAATATATTCTATTAGATTGTAAATGTAATTTACACAACATGTATATAAGTCCACATGATGTGTGACCACACTTGAATGCCATGTTTTCAACCACTTGACACAGTTGGGATATCTATATAATTCTACATGATAAGTGTATATACGGTCACACAACATGTACATCCACCCATGTTCTTTGGAGTGTGCTCCAGATTCAAAAATTATCTATCCATGTACTAATACATGGTCTATCCCTCAAGGGTATATGGAGTGTATGTATATCTGACGACCTAGGAATATAACCATGACACATTGTTTGGATAGATGAGTTGGGTCACATGTTGTGTGGATTCAGACACACAATGTGTAATATTTTACTTTTGTCAAAAACCTAGCCTCCCTGAGAACCTAGACTGCGCAACATTTTTTACTTAGAGATACATGGAGTGTAGTCACATTTTTTATTGACACAAAAGTCCTTCTTCATGTGGACACCAGATCATCCTTTTCTACTGATTCAATCTATACTAGAATCCTGGGAAATGGTTGAATCTAAATTAATTCAACTCCAAACATCATTAATAGGCCTTCGATGGTTGGATCAAGAGAATCTGGTTACCCAATCGGTAAATGACACACTATATTTTACCATCCGTGGCTCGATCCTTCAATCTATCTCCCATAACCTATAATCCACCTCAATACATCCAAAAAATAAAAATCTCTTTTTTGTTGACACACTCTCCACTAATCATCGAGATTTATCAAACTCAAATTCATCATAGAATTGTTGAATCGTGACCCCATGTGTGAATTATGGAGAAATTGAAGAATAGTTGTGGGAATAACATAAAAACGAAGTGAGAATTTTTTTTTCAATATTTGATCCCATACAAAGATTATATAATGGGGAATCAAGTGTGAAAAAAATAATAGGATGGTATATTTAAATACGTTTATGAATAAAATTTAATTAGGCTCTTGCAATGAACAAAAATCTCTTATAAACAATAAGAAGATATGAATTTTTTGATGAATTGGATTAAACTGACTAAATAACCATAAAAAAATCACTACATAAATAATAGATTAATAGTTTGTGAAAAAAACATATTATATTGTAGAAGATCATGATCCTTCTATATTCAACATTCATCTCATGACTCTTCGTGATCAATTTTGTTGATCAAGATTCCCATGTCATCGATGCCAAAAACTCCTCCTCCTCACACTCTCCAATCTCGGAGGGTTATGTAGCTAGCAATAAATATTATACATATTTTAATTTTTATGTAGGTGTATTAGGGTTCTTGGTCATTTACAAAAATTAATTAATATAATTAATTAATTCTCTAAACAGACCCTCTAATTTCAACCTTACAGAGAACATCAGGCATTGTTGATTCCCACCAAATGATTATAGAATAATTCAAAAATCAATAAATACCTGAATAAGAGTATTAATTTTCTCACATATAAAATGAAGAGTAATGTGGACATGATCATGTGGAATAGATGAACCACCTTGATACAAGAAATTGTGTGAACTATGAAAGGTAATGTTGTTGGTTAGGTGTAGTGCATAGACTACAGAAGATCCCATGAAGCCCCTTTCACAAATCCTCCTTCTTCTAGTGAAGTCTTCTCATGAAATCATTGATCACATGGTGGCATCCAGATAAGAATCCCCTAGGTCATGTCAATTTTCAATAGGAAGACACCAGACAAGCAACCCAAAAATCGTAGAAATATTGGAGGAAAATATCCATAGGTTGGAGGGTCTTGTGCTCGTAAAAGTCACACTTCATGCCCAGTTAGATTGAAAGACACCTCACCAGAACCTACGAACATATCATCCTCACCATGAAAAATGATTCATAACGTTTAAATATTTCCCACACTTTCTATTTGGTACAAAAAATAAGTATATGGATGCTTCCATGACGTTCTTGTGCAACACCACATGTTCTCCTATTGGTCACATGACACATCGCTGATGGAAAACTGGTTTTCTTATAAAACACTCATGCAAGATCGCAATATCCCCAAAAATTTAATAAATACAATAAGGTAATAAAAAAATTTGGGACCCTCTTGTTGTAGGAAACTTCATGTGACATGCTCTTCTACTCCGTTAGGCCTCACAAAATCCCCTCAACAAGATGGCCAATTCACACAAAATCTTTCCATCTAGCCTCTTTATCTCATTAAATTACTTATACATAAAGTCCAATATATATGAAATACCTTCGATATGTTCAAATGATAGGGAAAGAAACAATTAATTGGAAATAATATAATAAATGGGGTATTGATGGGTTGATCTCACCGTCGTTGAAAATCATGTTGTGCCCTAGGAATGACTTATGGAAGGGCCTTGTGAAAAAGCATGACATAGATGACCTCCAATGACTCTAGCATGGATTTTCACAATATTCGTCATACAATGTAGTGAATAACTAAGGTGGAGATTCCTATAAATCCCACACCCCATCATGAAAAATCCATGGAATTTTCTTCAGAACCACACATTGGTGCACCTAGGCATCAGAGAATATTCCCTAGAGTGGGTGACCTCACTATAAAGAATTTTTTCAATAGGAAAGTTCTATAGGACCATTGCAGAAATCATTTTGGGAGCATAATAACATGATGTGATCACTCCTAGATCATTCTAATTTTGTCAGGGGGTCACATGAAGAATATACCGCACACATGTGATATAACATGATAAATAAATCGTCTAAAATATAGAAAATATAAGGCATATGAAATAATAGGATGAAACCTAGAATAATAATATTAGAGACTTTTGATAAGATCATATATTTTATTCCTCGTGTGATTTTCAGAAACCAACTATGTCATGTGGTATCCCAACGAAATGTCATCCATATCATGCAATGCTCCTTTGGTATACAATTTGGATAATGATAAGTCCCCAAGATGTGTCAGATCAAGTCATACGATACCCTCTAGAAATACCGCCCTTTTCATGTGAATCCCTTTAGGCTCACCATCCAGACCTTGGGATGACCTGTAGATGTGTCACCCAAATCATATGGCATCACCAGTGTGTGTAAGCCGATGTTTCATTTTTGAATCATGACATGTAAATCGGCTCTCTGAACATCGACAAGTAAAACTAGCAAGATCTCGTGATTCGCTCTAGCTATTACAGATGTCTCTAATGATTTCCCCCATACATGTAATACAAATTTATGATGACACCTAGAAAGGTCATCCAAGACATGAAAAACCCTCCAAACATATCACACTAACTCTCACGATACACTCCATGTGTGGAAGAAATCATTTACAATTACAGAGGTTAAAGTTACCTGGATCATGAAATGCCCTCTAATCATGTAATCCAATATCATTAGATGGTTTTCAGGATCATCCAGAAAAGTCATGTGATGTCCTCAAGAAAAGTTAATCCTTTTTAAAAAAAAGCTCCTGACATTCAATCTAGATTATGTAGTGTCTCTTTGAATTTTCAACCAAATAATGTAATTTTATTTGGAAATTTATTACATAAATCCTCTAACATGTTATCCAGAAAATCAATAAATGTCATGAAAATTATCAATACAGGTTAGGTAGAAAAATATGATAGCACAATTGAGTATCCTAGAACTGGATATCATTGACCAACCTACTTAAAGGAAAACATCACTGGGTTGGCCCTTTCTAATTGATCTGTGATGAGTCTGATTCTTCCTATAACTAGGATATATAGAACACCTTCCTAATGCTGTAGGGACATATTAAAATATTAGCATGTCAATCCCACTACATATGCCACGGATCAAAAACTAATGAGGCTAATTATTTTTTATCTCTTGTTTCTCACATAGAATATATCTCACATGTGATTAGGCAGTCACAATGATCATATAAGTTTTCCTATTTTTCCTCTTTCTGAGAAGAAAAAAACCTCATTATATAATCCCCAATCACCATAAAAATATAACATGTCTAGTATATAAGGTCATCCATTGTGTGTTTGCCCCAAATCATTAAACTATGTGAAATTTGATTCATTCTATAACTTGAATATTTCATATGCCTTCCTAAGGCCTATTCCCAAACTCAAATGGGTATACACATTGGGTTAAATCTTTCCATGTATCTGAAATTCCAATCATGAGGACCCAATATCTCCCATGGGAAAATAATCTTTCCTCATACCTCACTAAATATAAAAATAAGTGAACTAGGATAAATTTGATTCCTTCCATAACTAGGATACATATCAGACCTTCCAAATAACCAAGATCAACATTGAGAATAGAGTGGGTCGTCCTTTTATATAATCCCTAAATATGTATGAAATGATAATGATTACATGATATCTCTTATTTCTAACATTGAGCACAATTACAGTGATCTTAGGGAGTTTTAATGAGCATTCCATTGGCATCGTGAATCTCTACCAGCTAGGGAATCCTTAGTGTTTAATACCTTATCTATGACCTGATATAATTATCTAACATACAAGGGTATCTTCCTTGTGGTATGTATCAAGGGTGTGAATGAACTATGATAACAATTATTCCTTCTATAACCACGATATATTGGATTCCTCCTCAATGTTCTATCTCAAATACAATGTTCCCATGTGCCCCTGTATATGCCCTTTTTTACAACATTATACTACATAGGTTAAACAAACTACTAGGGTAATTACTATTATAAAATAAGACACGTAAGATGCCTCATAATAGATCAGTTCCATCCTTGAGGAATTAATCACCTCCCTATATAACAATAACGTCTGAATTCCCTGGTTATATATGTTTGACATATAAGAAGATGCCCACTAGAGTTAATTGGATGACAGACCTTATATACAAAGATATGGAATCACCTTTAAGACTCCCCTCTCACTTTGCATACAAAGAGACATGACCGATGTTCATTTTTTAGGGTATCCTGTTTTGTGTTGGGATTATGAGTAGATTCTAAAACATATAATAAATATATAATAAAGTCCCAAAGTATGAAACAATTCACCCCCAAAAAGTGTTTTACGAGCCTGACCTTCCATCATCTCAACCAATTTGATTTCCAAATCATCAATGGGTATGAAACCCCAAATGACTTCATTCATTTGAAAAGGAGGGAAAACCACATTTTGAATGTTAGAACCATTGGGAATTTCAATGGAAGATAATCAAATAGTTATCTTGACAATAATGATTGTGTAGGAAATTTTACCTCCCACCCACAACCACACCACAAGAAAAAAAACAACCCTTGTATTTTTGGGGAAACAAAAATAGTTATCATGATGTGAATCTCTAAAATAACAAAATTATTTTGTTTTATCCATAAAGATATTGTTTCTTCTTTTCTTGTGCAATAAAATGGAAGACCTGATGTGAAACCCAAAAAAAATTGATTTTCTTTCTATTTGTTTGACCACATTGTGGGGATATCTTACACTTAAAATGACGATAATCCTATCACAAATCTTACCAAAATATCCTCTATAACCAAGGTTTTCATGAATCTAGTACATCCTTTCATTGAAAATTCCATGAAAACATAATGACTTGATTGTGAATGAAAGGGAAATTTTTTTAACCATGCATATCTGATTGAGGATACATCATGGCTATTATGTTGCAGTAATTGGTGAAGATGATCCTTGTTTTCTAGATGGCCGATGGTAATAATATCATCAATTGTACCCTGATCTAAGATAATGTCTTTATCTAGTGTCACTTCATGAAAATATTATGCAACTATAACCTCAGTCAGCCTCAGGATGTCCTCACCTACCAATCATCTTTAGTTTAGGGTGGAGAATTATATGTTTTACAAATACCATTGAAATGGTACGATCATGGCCATCAAGGCTATCTGTGAGGGTTTTCATGAGTTAAAACCATTGAGTCTGCATCAAACAAGGATTGATGTAGTGAATCAAGATTCCATCATTTAAAAAACCACCCACTTTAAAATATTATCCCTAGAGAGTGACAATCACTACCTTCAATATCTAGTGAATGTGGACTGTGGGGAAACTAAAAAATGATTATAAATTAAGGTATTTCAATTAGGGATTTTGTTAAATTCCATCACAAGTGTCATACCACTGGTACCCATATGTCACCTGCTAAAGGTACCACCCAAAACACAACCACCTTTGACACCCATGCATTGGTAACATGAAGGCACATTGGATACGGAAGGATCTAGATATCTCTGAGTGGGAGCATATACCAACTCTCATTGATAATATATGTCATTATAATCCTATAGTATCTAGGGAGAAAGATCATATCTCTTCCCACTCAAAATAATCCTAAAAGTATATTCCTATAACAGGAATGGGGGACACACATATCCCTACCGCAGTGCATGATGTCCATCGGTATATTATAATAAATGAAGGGGGGAAAAGTGGTCTCATATCCCATAATAAATCAAATATATATACCATTATATAGTGAAGAAATAAAATTTGAAGGATTAAATCCCTTTTCACACTTTTCAGAAATGAAATTACAACTTATAAACAGCTGAAGAACCCCGTCAGAAAATTCTGGAAATAGTATAAATTCAGGGACAAGCACATATTCCTATCCCTATAGCCTGGTCAGATCAACACAATGATCATTATGAACAAGTGGTTGCTCTAAAGGAATTTCACATTCTTGATCTTATCTAGGATATAGAGACCCGAGCCTTTTACATACAACATTTCCTGATTTTAAGCATAATTAATCATCAGAGTACAAGCCAAGGATCGTCAAGTCTAGTGTCTTGGAAGACAAGGCACATATAATATAAAACATGGGGCTAAAAAAAATTCTGTATTTAATCTCCATAAAGAGCTTCTAACTTCCTCTGAGCTATAACATCTGCATAGGTTACCCTGGGGAAACACATGAACAAAGGGATGAGATAAAAATCCCAGTAAGGGAATGAACATAAGGATATATCTCAAGCACATGAGTTAAGAGACAATACATAATGATATAAAAAGTATGAAACATATTAAATCATTTAATATAAGCATGGGATAATATAAACATGGAATCATATGAATGTGGAAGAATCAAATATCATATCTTTAGTATGGGTCAAGGCTAACCGCCAATCTCGTTTCCCATTTCAGTACGGGTCAAGGCTAACCGAAAATCCCCTTTCACATCACATCCCATGAGACTTAACCTTACCCAATGCATTGGACCACTATCTAGGCACACTCATCTCAAAATTTTCATGAATATTACTTCCACATAAATATTCTTACCACATTTACAATCATATACAATCAACCATACATAAAAATAAGGGTACCCATGGAAAGAATTGGGTACCACCATCATGACATAAATCCAAACCAATGGGCATATCATGAAAGTGACCATTTAAGGAAGGAATTAGAAAATTCATGGACGTTCATAGGGTAAAATAGGCATATAATATGGTAAGTGGTGTCAAACATAAGTGACAACATATGAGAAATGTATTTTAGAATCATTAGCATTAAAATACTTTGGTGCGGTTTTACAGAAAATACAATAAAGCTTTTAAAATAGTAAAGAAAACATTTTTTATATAAAACCATAATTTAACCAAGAATGATTTCATAATAAAAATACATAATTTAAAAAGGCAATGGTGTCTCATAACAGAAGATATAGTGCACTTGAAATTGGGTAAAAGTTTGGGAAGTTCATTTAAAACGAGTGTGATTATTGGGAAGTATCGAAGAGAGATTCACAGAAAATAATGTATATCCCCATAAGAGGATGAGAGATGGATCTTGGACCATTATTTTGTAGAATATAAACATAATTTTGATGTTCTACATAAAATAAAATACAACAAAATTTTGGTAAAAAGAAATATAGAGAAACCCAAAGGAATAAAGAAAGTTCAGGTAGAATTCATCATGGTTTATTGGCATGGTATCAAGTGTAACTAATAGAGATTGATTAGAGATATAAGGGGTTTATCATCACTTATAAAACATTAGGTCAGTATGGGGAAGGTTCATAAATATACCCCATCACTTGGTATTACACAAAAAGGCATAACATAGAGAACAATATTGATTAAGAGAAAAAAGGGGAGGATCCCTTACCTTAAATCTTTTGGTGTTCTCCAAATGTTATTAACAACTTGAATAAATAAATTAGGATTATTAATTAATAATTCAACAACCTATTCTATATTTAATTTTTTTATAAGCCTTTTTAGTTCATTAAAATACTTTTTTATTAGTTACAAGGTTCAATTTAATTGTTTGGGCTCGTTTGTTTACTTGGCTTTAAAAGATCGGTTCACTTATATTCAATTTTGGATTATATGAAAGATGAAAGTGGTTGTCCAGAATTGATGTTATATTCTTTAGTTCTTATCCAGGAGATTACATGGTTTTAATTTTAATTAGGTTACTTAGTGTGAAGTTGAATTATTTTATATATAACCATAGTGATAACCATTTTTGTTAATCGGTGGATTTGATTACAAAGAATGCATTTTGCTTTAAAAATTAATTCCATTTGTACCAAAGGATTACAAAACCAAAAATATGATAGATTACATATATAATAATCTGGTTCAACCATAAAAAAAATGGTTTCATGACCAGAATTAACGATAATAATAGAAATTGATAAATTGTTGTCCTTGAATGTTCTAAATTAGCGCATCTCAAACGGTGCATTCATTTCTTTTAAATAAAAGGGTGGGGAAAGAAGAGAAGATAATGAAATATACCACTAGAATTAAGAAATTTTAGTACATGTATGTTACTGTACTTATCATAATATTATTGTGAAGGGAGGTGAGGAACGAAATAAAAAAGAGAACAACTTAAAAGAAAAGAAGAAACTGGGAAGATGAATTTACCTCTTGAGACTTTCTCATTTGAGAACCTCTTAAGGGAAGAGGTTTAGGTATTTTGAGAAGTTTAAGAGATTTTGGACGTGGGGGTGGACATTGGGGAGATATTTGGGCAGAATAATGGAATGGCACAAGTCTTGATAGGAGTGGAGAGAAGAGGGAGTGAATGGGGGGTTTTATATTGGAGGAGATGAGGGATTTCATAATATTATAATCATTAATTTAATATTTCTTCCCAAGACAAGGAATAATAAGTATTCCATGACCTAGAAGAGTGATTTTATCATGTGATCCCGAACCAAGTGGTCTTATATCAGCATTACATCATCGATGACTCAATTAATCCATTATTTAGCATTTATTGTGAATTATCGGATTCTACTATTCATCAAAAATTCAGGTATTTCAGAAAAATCCCAAAAAATCAACCTAACCATTTTTTGACGTGTAGACTCGAAAAATGAAGTCCATTTTTCAAAAATAATTATCTAAATATAATTATTTTAATATTTAATTAAAATAATAATTTATCATCAAAACCAGTTTTAAAATAATCATTAACTTATTCTAAAATATAGTTATATTGTACTTCCAACTTGAATATTATGTTTATACCACCATAGGTGAGGTTAATATTCCTTAGGGAACATCACTATTCATAAGGGTATGTTAATATTCATTAGGGTTGGTTACTATTCACCAAAAAATTAATTTATCCTTATCGGACTCCAAATAACTTACTGATTACAATCGTATATGCCGGATTTTTGAAATTCCAAACACAGAAGTGACAAACATTCATTAAAAGGTCACTTATCACTTAGTAGTTCATTATATTGTGTTTTCATGTGATTTTATGACAAACTTATGATAAGGAAATTTCCATTGAAAGACATTGGGTTGTTACATTCTTCCCACCTTAAGAAATTTCACCCTTGAAATTTCATTTTCCATTGTAAGCCAAAAACTGGTGTGGGAACATTTCCTTCATTAATTACTCCAATTACCATGTTGCCTCTTCGTACTCATGGTTTACCCATAGTAGCTTGACCAGATGAGTAGTCTTGTTGCGTAGAACTTTTTCTCTATGATCCAAGATCTTAACTGGCTGCTCCTCAGAAAAGAGATCATCCTCCAACTGTACCACCTCTGAAGAGAGTACATGTGAAGGGTCTGGTATGTACTTCCTTAAGAGTGGTACGTAAAAAAATCATGATCTCAATCCATATTCGGTAGAAGTGCAAGCCGAACGTCCACGACTCCTATGCGGTCAATGATCTCATTGGTGCCAATATACCTTGGTCTTATCTTTCTTTCTTCCTGAATCACATGACTCTCTTCCATGGAGATATTCAAAGGAAGACTTTATCTCCAATTTCGAACTCCAAGTACCTCTTAAGGTTGTCATCATAGCTCTTTTTCAGCCTTTGAGCAGCATTGATGCGTTTCTGGATGACTTGAACATTCTATGTCATCTCTTGAACAAGATCGGGTCCAAGTAGCTTTCATTCTCCAACTTCATTCCAACATGGTGGATTTCTACATCGCTTTCCATAATTATCTTCAAATGGATCCATCTGAATACTCGAGTCGAAGATATTGTTGTATGAGAACTCAACCAATGAGAGATGTTGATCCCATCCACCTTTGAATTCTAGAGAGCAAGCTCTAAGAATATCTTCAAGAGACTGAATAGTTCATTCAGACTGGCCATCAGTTTGGGGGTGATAGGTCATGCTGAAATTTAACTCAGTACTCAAAGAATGTTGAAGGATCCTCCAGAATTTAGATGTCAACCTTCGATCACTGTCAGAGACAATTGAGAGTGGAACAACGTGCAGTCTCACCACTTCCTTCACATATATCTTTGCAAGTTGTTCAAGTGATAGAGCTTCCCGAATAGCGATAAAATGGGAAGTATTGGTGAGTCGGTCAACCACAACCCATATCGCATTATTTCCATTCGATGTCTTCTGGAGACCCGTGACAAATTCCATAGTAACATTTTCCCATTTCCACATGGGTATATGCAATGGTTGCATCATACCTTTGGACTTTTGTCACTCAGATTTAACTTGCTCACATACCAAGCACCATGATATATATTCCGCCATCTCCTTCTTTATGTTATCCCCGTAGAAGTGTTCTCGGAGATCCCGGTACATTTTGGTACTCCCAGGATGGATAGATAATGTTGAGCTATGTGCATTATCCAATATCTCCTTCTTTATCCCAGGTGATGAAGGCACACAAAGATGTTTTCCAAACCGAATCACACCATCATCGTCGATAAGGAACTCTGGCATCTTTCCTTCTTTTATTGCATTCACCCTCTTTTCTATCTCCACATCATCCCTTTGTGCTTCCGTAATCTTCTTCTAGATGGATGATTGCACAATCATTTGGGAAAGAAAGGATGTATCACATGCCCTTATGATTTCCAAATCAATTCTTTGCATATCTATGAAGATAGGTTATTTCTCAATACGTATCATGGATATTGTAGCAGGTTCTTTTCTGCTTGGAGAATCAGCTACCTCGTTCGCATTTCCAAGATGGTAGTGAATATAGAAATCATAATCCTTGATTATCTCTAACCATCTCCTTTGATTCATGTTGATATCTTTTGCTATGAATTAATACTTTAGGCTCTTGTGGTTGGTGTATATGTCACACTTCACACCATAAAGGTAGTGCCGCAAGATTTTCAAGGCAAAAATCACGGTCTCCAGCTCTAGATCATGTGTGGGATTGTTTTTCTCATGGATTTTCCGATTCCTAAATACATATGCTATTGATTTATCATTTTTCATAAGTACACAGCCTAAGCCTTTCTTAGAAGCATCAATATACACCACAAAGAGTTCTCCACTTGAAGGGAGTCTGAGTACCGGCACAGTGATAAGGCTCGTTTTCAAATCCTTGGAATAGTCTTCACATTCCTATTTCCAGACGAACTTTACTCCCTTCCATGTTATCTTGGTCATTGGGTTTGACATTTATGAAAATTTCTTCATGAATCGTTGATAATACCCAGCTAGACCTAAAAAGCTACAGATCTTCGTTACAGTATTTGGTCTCGGCCACTCTTCAATTGACTTTGTCTTGGAAGGGTCCACAGATATCCCTTTCCTGGTGATAACATTCCCCATGAATGATACATCCTCCATCTAGAACTCACATTTACAGTATATTTCATACAACTTCTCCCTTTGCAATGTCCTTAACATAGTTTCAAAATAATTCTCTTGTTCCTCCTCGCTCTTGGAGTATATCAGAATATCATCAATAAAGACCTCCCCAATTTTTTCGAGGTAATCTATCAAGACTATATTCATTAAATCCATGAAAATTTATGGAGCATTAGTGAGTCTGAAGGGAATCACTATGAACTCATAGTGTCCATTCCTCATTTTAAAGGCAGTCTTGGGAATATCATCCTTCTTCAATTTTAGTTGGTGATATCCTGACCGAAGGTCCACCTTAGAGAAATAACTGTCCCCACGATGCTGATCAAACATGTCATATATCCGTGGAAGAGGATATTTTTTCATTATAGTGATTTTATTGAGCTCATGATAATCAATACAGAGGCACATTTATCCATCCTTCTTCTTGAAGAAGAGGACTGGAGCCCCTCATGGTGAAGCACTCGGACATATAAAACCCTTCTCCATATTCTCCTGTAACTACTTATTCAGCTATTCTAGCTCAACGGTGGCCATTTTGTAAGGTTTCTTTGAGATTTGAAGAGATCCATTGAAATGTTCAGTTGATAACTCAAACTCTTGATCAAGAGAACTACCAGAAAACTCCTCATTGAATACATCAGTGTAATCCCTCATGATGGGCATGTCTTCAAGAATGATTTTATCCTTTTTCTTAATCATTTGAGCTAGATATGATTTCTCACAAGGAAGCATTATCCAAATATGAGACGAAGATTCTAAAGGAGAATCATCTTCTTCCTTACACTTGTAAAGAATCAGACGATGATTCAGGATGTGAAAAGTGATCTCCCTTTCCCGAAAATTGATGTTGTCCTTGTACAAATATAGCCAATCCATGCCCAAAATAGCGTCAAAATCCACTGAAAGAAGGATGAAAATATTTTCTGGGAGGTTCAGTCCACAAACATTAACTGGGGAGGAGTTATAAACCATGGATGTAATAACTTCTCCATTCCTTGTTCTCATAGATAACTTTTCATCCAAATTTTGAGGTGGTGTTTGAATAGTTCTACTAAACATTCCATATATGAATGAATGTGTAGAACGAGAATCAAATAGTATGTTCTCTATTCATGATTGAATAACAAGTGTACATGTCACCACATCGTTCTATGGCTCCACCTCAACAGTAGTGATAGCATACGCCCTTACTTGTTTCCTTGAAGGTTGTTGCTAATTGCCTCCGACAACCCTCGGTTTAGAGCAATTGTTTGCATAATTCCCAAGCTCCTTGTAGTTATAACACTGCACTACTGGATGAGTGTGGATCTGAACTTTCCTTTATTCTTCAACATTTGCCGGAATTTTCATGTCCCTTCGGCAGTTCTAGGCCAGAAGACCTTTTTTCTGCATTTGAAGCAATTCTTGGTTTCCTTGAGACAGTCACCAAGATGATTCTTCCCAAAAATTTTGCTAAGGGGAAAGTGAGGCTTCTTTCCATCATGGGATTCATTTGATGAACCACCCATGATATTTTCTATTTTTTTCTTCTATTCAGAAGGCCCATGAGACCATTGAGAGTATATAATATATATTTCAACCTTGAGGGCACAACGGACAATCTCATCATAGTGGTCTAACTCTCAAATCACCAACACTTTTCGAAGACTCGGCTTTAGTCTAATAAAGAAGTGACCCACCTTGGTTTCAGTGTTCATGACAAAGCCAGAGGAATACCTTGCAAGCCTTGTAATGTTCGTTTCATATGCCCTGATGGACTCATCTTCCTTTTTCTTGAGTCCAAGGAACTCTCTCTCCATCTTGAGATGGAGGGTTCGAGGAAAATATCTGTTGAAAAACATCCTCTTGAATTCCTCCCATTCTATGGAATCAATTTCCTCTTGGGACTTTGTATTCATGATCAGTTTCCACCACTGATTAGAATACCCATCAAAACTATAGACTTCCAGTACAACATTCACTTCTTCCGAGCACTAGAGGATGGAGAAAATATTTTCAATGGAGTCAATCAATTTTTCTGGGAGGAGGGGATCAGAAGACCTGCTAAACATGGGAGTCCATTTCTGTATGAAGTATTCTACGACATATTTCTCTTTCCTTGGAGGATGGGGGAATTCCACCTGATTTAAGTTATTATTCATTACTTGAGACAGTTGAGCAATTACTTCCATGAAGTTTTGAGCACCCTCTTTGGTCACATTAGGCATGTCATTAATGAAATCATCACATTTCCTATCACATTGGTTGTTGGAAAATGTTCTTCTATTTCCCCTGATTAACTATGAAAAAGAACATATAATTAGAGGTCATGAATACTTATATATTGAGCATAAAAATAAACTTTGAACATAAAAGTATGAACATATAATGAAGTAGTATATCTTTACTTGTGATTCCTTATGTTTATATCTAGGTTATCCCCGATCTATTTCTTAACTTATATTCTTATGGGCTTTTTTGTCCCTTAATAATGGTTTGAAATAATATCATGAATCTACCAAAGTATATCCCCCAGGAGTGTTGTAAACAAGAGTGCAGAAAGGCCTGCTATCATGAACCAGTTCCCATTCGATTCTAGCTTGAAGTGGTATTTTCGGGTTTTACCCCAAGATACATCTGTGCCAAAGCTGCCTCTACCTGCTCGTACCCAGACAGGGATGTATATTTTTGATAAACCACTTACTCTATACTCACCAAAATATAGGAGTGTTTTCTTATAATTAGACTCATCCTTAAGGTTATCACTAAGGTACTCTATTCCTAATCTCCAAAAATAACTAGACCATACTCTGATACCAACTATAGAGACCTGAGCCTTTTATAAAAAACATTTCATGATATTAAGCATAATTAATCATCATCGTACAAGCCAAGGATAGTTAAGTCTAGTGTCTTGGAAGACTAGGTACATATAACATAAAACATGGGGCTAAAAATACTTCTTTATCTAATCTCCATAAAGAGATTCTATATTCCATTGAGCTCTTACATATTCATAGGGTGCCCTGGGGAAACACATGAACAAAGGGATGAACTAAAAATCCCAGTAAGGGAATGAACATAAGGATACATCTCAATAAAATGAGTTAGGAGGCATGATATAATGATATCCAAAGTATGAAATTTATACAATCATTTAATATAAGCATGGGATCATATAAACATGGAATCATATGAATGTGAAAGAGTCATAAATCATATCTTTACTACGGGTCAAGGCTAACCACCAATCATGTTTCCCATATTAGTGCGGGTTAAGGATAACTGCTAATCCCATTTCACATCGAATCTCATGAGACTTAACCTTACCGAATGCATTGGAGTTCTATCTAGGCACACCCATCTCAACATTTTCATGAATTTTCTTTCCACATAAATATTCTTACCACATATACAATCATACATAATCAACCATACATAAACATAAGGGTACGCATGGAATGAATTGGGTACCACAATCATGACATAAATCATAACCAATGGGAGTATCATGAAAGTGTCCATGTATGGAAATAATTAGAAAATAAAAGGACATTAATACGGTAAAATAAGCATATAATATGTTAAGTGGTTTCAAACATATGTGACATCATATGAGAAATGTATTTTAAAATCATTAGCATAAAAACATTTGTGTGCAGTTTTAAGGAAAATACTATAGAGCTTTTAAAATAGAAAAGAAGACATTATTTTATATAAAACCATAATTGAACCAAGAAGTTTTTTATAATAATAATACTTAATTTAAAAAGACAATGGTTTCTAATAACAGAATATTGAGTGCACTTTAAATTGGGTAAATGTTTGGGATGTTCCTTTAAAATGAGTGTGCTTTTTGGGAAGTATTGAAGAGAGATTTACTTAAAAGCTTCTATATCCCCAAAAGAGAATGTGAGATGGATCTTGGAACATGATTTCAGAGCATATAAACAGAATTTTGATGTTATACATAAAATAAAATACAAAAACATTTTGGTAAAAATAATGATAGAGCAACCCGAAGGAATAAATGATGTTCGGGTAGAATCTATAATGGTTTATTATTATGGAATTGGGTGTAACTAAGAGGGATTGATGAGAGATATAAGTGTTTTCTCATCACTTATATATCATTATGGAAGTATGTTGATGGTTCATAAATGTACCCCATCACTTAGTATTACACAAAAAGGCATAACATAAAGAACAATCTTGATTAAGAGTAAAAAGGGGAGGATCCCTTACCTTAAATCTGTTGGTGTTCTCCACTTGTTATTAACGACTAGAATAAAAAAATTATATTTATTAATTAATAATTACAGAACCTCTTCTATATTTAATATGTTTATTATAACCCTTATTAGTTCATTCAATGCCTTTTTGATTAGTAACAAGGTTCAATTTA
The DNA here is from genome assembly GCA_963277665.1 of Viscum album. Lineage (NCBI taxonomy): Eukaryota > Viridiplantae > Streptophyta > Magnoliopsida > Santalales > Viscaceae > Viscum > Viscum album. The sequence goes on from OY728160.1 coordinate 524,617,961, forward strand.
ATTTTTTGGGCTCGTTTGATTACTTGACTTTAAATGATCAGTTCACTTATATTCAAGTTTGGATTATATGCAAGATGAAAGTGGTTGTCTATAATTGAAGTTATATTCCTTATTTTATATCCAGGAGATTACATGGTTTTAATTTTAATTAGGTTACTTACAGTGAAGTCGAATTATTATATATATAACCATAGTGATAACTATTTTTGTTATTTGGTGGATTTTATTACAAAAAATGTGTTTTTCTTTATAACATAATTCCATTTGTACCAAAACATTACAGATTCAAAAATAGAATATATTAAATATATAATAATTTGGTTCCATTATAACAAAAATGGTTTCTTGACCATAATTAATGATAATAAAAGAAATTGATAAACTATTGTCCTTGAATGTGCTAAATTAGCACATATCAAACAGTTTTTTCATTTCATTCAAATAAAAGGGTGCAGAAAGGATAGAAGATAATGAAATATAACAATAAAATGAAGACATTACAGTACATGTATGTTAATGGATTTATCATACTATTATGGTTAAGGGAGGTGAGGAACGAAATAAAAAAGAAATGAACTTAAATGAAAAGAAGAAATTGGGAAGACAAATTTACCTCTAGAGACTTCCTCCTTTGAGAACCTCTTAAGGGAAGAGTTTTTGGTATTTTGAGGAGGCTGATAGCTTTTTGGAAAAATGGGAGGACCTTGGGGAGAGATGTGGGAAGAATAATGGAAAGGTACAAGGCTTTATAGGAGTGGAGGGAAGAGGGAGTGAAGGGGGGTTTTATAGTGGAGGAGAGGAGGGATTTCATAATATTATAATAATTAATTTATAATTTTTCCCCAAGACAAGGAATAGTTAGAATTCCATGAACAAGAATACTTATTTTATCATGTGATCCCGAACCAAGTGGTATTTCATCATAATAACATCATCGATGACTCAATTAATCCATTATATAGCATTTATTGTGAATTGTGAGATTCTACTATTCATAAAAATCAAGTATTTCAGATAAAACCCAAAAATTCACTCTAACAATTCTTCATCATGTAGAATCCAAAAATGAAGTCCATTTTTTAAAAATAATTTTCTAAATATAATTATTTTAATATTTAATTAATATAATAATTTATTATCATAACAAATTTTAAAACATTCATTAACTTATTCTAATGTATAGGTATATCGTACTTCCAACATGAATATTATTTTCATAACACCATAGGTGAGGTTACAATTACTTAGGGTATATCAATATTAATAAGGTTATGTTAATATTCATTAGGTTTGGTTACTATTCCCCAAAAAATTATGTTTTCCGTATCAGACTCCAAATAACTTACTGATTACAATCGTGTATGCCAAATTTTTGAAATTCCAAACCCAGATGTGACAAACTTATGTTTAAAGGTCACTTAGCACTTAATAGTTCATTATGTTTTGATTTCATGTGATTTTATGACATACTTATGAGAATTGAATTTCCATTGAAAAACATTGGGTCGTTACAAAGGAGGATTGTTAGCACACTTCAGTAATGTATGAGGCATCATATCTCGCACATTTTCTTATTCTTACCCAGGCTCACCGGGTGAGAGAAGAACATGCCTAAGGATAAGTGTGTGTGACTATCGAAATAGTCTATCGGAATATTCCAATGGTCTATGATCGGGATCTTATCCCTATTTTCGCAGGGTCTAACCATGTTAGAGGAGATTATGCCTCACCGATGGTTCATATTCCCATTTATGAAGACCAATAACATACTCCAAGGTCCAATATTAGGCCCATATCTCTATTTTGGTTTGATATCACCAACTAAGAATGGAACATGAAGTTTAACATGGTCATATTTATATTAGTGAATATTCATATCATTTTTTAGAAGATCGCTTATGAAATGAGCATATTCAAACTTCCTCCAATGAATGACTAAACCAACATCCTTTTGAGGAAATATATGAGGAGGCTCACATCCCTTCTCCCATTCTCGAGGTCTATTGTTGTATTCTAGTGAGAAATTCATATTCAAATTGGGCTAATAATTTTTTCCAATTAGGGATCACCAAGTTAAAAAGGTAAATTCCTTGGGACATGCTCATATTTTATCCATAAAATACTATCATCATATTACAAAGGATATGAATTTGGATGATACTAATATTCGGATAGAGGCTCAGCAAGTGGGAATAGAACATGCCATTGGACATAATTATATTCCTTCAAACAATGAAGAATAATATTTGAATATTATATAATCTTATTGGGAGCATGATAATACACCTGCTACATCAGCAATTTACAAACAACATCTGGAAACTGTCATTCAGTAAGATTTCATTCCTACATAGTTCTAGAAGGAAGGTCATCATATTCTGGCCACACCCTAGAATGAGGATTATATCCCTAGTCTTCTCAATGATAGTGTTCATTAGGTTATTCAAGACTCATTCTCAGCACACCAAGGGTTCGTAGACTATTAAATCAAATTAGAAGATGAACATTACCGTGATATTCATCCATATGGTTGTGTGAAGATGGATTGAAGGAATTATACTCCTTACATCCATTTTTGTCAACATCTCAATGGTTATATATGCTAAGGATAAGGATGTATTCCATTTACCAAACATCAATATATTGAGAGGTGTTCAAAATATAGATTCTTTCATAGAGAGCAGTGCTTTAGATATCGATGTCAATTTTATATAGTTCCCCATAAAATTTTATAATCACTCCACTCCAATAAATAGGTGACCTAAAGAAGAGTATTCCATGATCTCTCAGGGAGGATGTGTGTATGTTTAAGGAAGAGGAAGCTAAAATTGATATATGGATAGTGTTAGCAGGGAACATTTCCCCATGATATTCTCCCATATTTCAACTTTTTGTTATGATATCCCATATGTGTAAGAAAATGAGTGCATGACTTATCTACACCAAAATATATGGTATAATAATCATAAAGTAAATTATAGACACATCCTATATCCATAATATGAGGTCCACCTTAATACCATCATGATACACTATTGTTATCTAGACCTAGCTACTATTTATAAATCCTAGGATCCCAAACTAGAAAATAACAGTGCAAATCAACAACATGAATGCCTCTATTCAACCACATCTCTTCATAAATTGATAGTATAATCCATGTTATGTATCTGAATTTGAGTATGGGGAATATATGTATTGCTACACTATGCCTCACCCATGGAATAGAATAACCCATTAGATATGGTGTCATGAAATTTCATATTCTCCAGTGAAATTAGGGGACCATGTAACGCCTAGACCCTAGTTACCCAGAGTCAGTGCATTATTACATAACATTAGCATCATCACAAGAGATCATGTCTTGAAATACAGGTTAGATTAGTAGCCTTGGAAGTATTAGATATAGTCATAAGTTTTACATTACATTATGAAAATAAAAAATAACAACATTGTGTCCCCTTTGAACACACTCATATCCCTTAGCCTATCACTACAGGTTAATTGTAATATACTTCTTCACATCTTGAGAAAAAAATATATAAGAAATTGGAGATCTCAAATACTCAGTAAGGATAACAATATAGGATAAAGTATCATAAATAGGAATAAACATCTATGTCAATGTATAAGTCTAAAACAAAATCCTTCTAAACTTAAACATCAGCATAATATGGCAACAATAAGGCAAATAATTCCATTTATTTATTCAAATTGATATTATAAAAGTCAAATAATAATGTGTAATATCAATATCTAATTTCATAACGATGGACTGCATAAATCGGGATGTCATAAACACATAATTAAGGCCTTGTGCAAAGAATACAAATAAGATTTTTTCAAGGCCTTGTTCCAAGACACTAGTTTGTCTCAAGAGAGCTACTGATGAATCAAGGAGCTATAGCGGCTCTACCTGTCACATACAAAGTCCAATCCATTATTCATATGAAAAGGTTGAAACATAACATAAATGGTTGTATTAAAACTATTTTATGGAAAATGTAAAAACATTAACCATAAACCATTAATGGTATAAAATAGCACATCCAAATTCAAACATATCGTAAGAACTTCAATAAAATATGGAAGATTGTATCATAAAAAATCAACTTCCAACAAGTGTAAAATCCATCAAAGGATATTTACATGGATGATATCAAAACAATATGAGATAAATATCTCTTTATATTTTGAAATAATATAAAAGTAACATAATGATAAAAGATTTTTTTGGAAAATATTCTTATATGATTTTCAGGGAATCATCGAAGGTGTTATAATAGTGTAAAATAGCCGCACCTGCTGTATAAGTTAAGAAAACATTCATTCCTTTACTTTTGGAAAAAGTTCATAAAGTAACTTGTTTTGAAAATGATGAAAAGATTCCTTTGAAAACATTTTTTAGAAATTCAAACAAGGGTATAAATTACATTAACCAGTATTATCGGAAATAGTAAAAAAATGAAATACATTTTTGAGAAACAGGGATGTGGATAATAATGAAGTCCCAGTAGATACTCACTTATAAACAACCTCATATAATAAAAATATTGTAAAATTAAACATTACCTTGTAATTTTCCTTGGTCGATGCTATTTTACCCTACTATATAATAGTTAAATCATTTTTATCAAATTATACAAGAACTATATACATAAATATGATATTATACGATTTTCTAATATTGTTTTGTTAATAATATTTTTGTAGTATCATTGTTTTGGGTGTTAACTGATTCATATTTCTTAATATATTTTGCTACATAAGTCATGTTTGTTATGTATAGGATATATTTTATTCATATCTATAATGATATTTAGTTCTTAGAAATTATTTTTATTCATAAAATAAAATTATTCTTAAATGGTTACGATGGGGAATGAATCTCCTCCCATTTGTGGAGACTGTAATCCATACGTACACACTAGTGACAATACATTATATTGATAGTGAAATCACATAAAATTGGATGGTATGTTATATATAAAGAATCATTAACATGTTATATTTATTATTGACATCAATTATAATCATTATTATTCCAATCCAAATAATTATGTTTGGAATTAAAAACTACAGCACGATATGGAGACAGTAAGTCATACGTACCCACATATAGTGACATTGTCATTCATATGATAGATAGAATAATGAATATGGATGTACCATATTTATAATAACATCTAAGTATGTATAAGGTACTGGATTTATTATTTTGGTATGGAAAAAACCAAGAAAGAGAATGTGGAAGTTGAAAAGAACTTTGGAAGAGGTGATGAAATTATTACCTCTTCTTCGGGTGCTTCATTTTGATTTGATCAAAAGGGATATTTAGGATGGTTTTATGATCAAGGTAAGGCCTATAAGTTTAATTGATGGTATTTGGGGGGATATTTGAGTCAGTTTTATCCGAGCCAATATCATTTTATGTGTGATTTTGAGATAAGGGGAAGTACCATTTTATAAGAGAGGTGAGGGACACTTTTGGAAGGATTGAAATATTATTCTATTATAAAATCATTTTCAGTTTCTAATGGCTCCAAAAGGATTTATTTCGAGGATAAGGTACAAATGTGTCACAGACCACACAACCAATAGCTTTTATATAGGTTTAGCTCAACATATTAATGTTATCTTTTATATTTAACTCTTAGTTAAATAGATTATCTTTTACAATGTGTTCTTGTATTTATATATTAAAAGGTTAATAAACATACTGTAAAATTACAATAAAACCAAAAGTTCTTCATTAATAACATATATATAATTATATAAGTCCTATGTCCGATCCTTATATTTTTAGGAATGTTATATCAATTAATAATATAGTATTTTTTTTTTAAAATCATTGATGTCAATTTTGACACTATTTAGTATTTTGTTTTTATGAAAGTCAAAAAGAAATTATTACTTAGAAAAAAGTAAATTAAATCTATCCTAGAATTACTTATTAACATTTAAAATTATTTGAATGAATCAAAGGTCTCAATTTTAATTTATTGGATATTTATAATATCAATTATTTTATTCATTCATTAAAAAGGTAATTACTACATCATCATTTTATCCTAAATAAATTAAATTAATTATTTTATAAAAAATATAAATAAAATATTTTTATGTAGGAAATTTTTTTAGCTTTCAAATTAATATTTATAGTCGAATTTATATTATGTATATCCCTATATTAAATATGTATTAGTTATGAAAATTTGAATTTAACACTTTTAACTCTTCCTTAAATAAAATATAATAAATGTACTCATCTAATATATGTGGACCAAAGAGGGTCATATTAAATTCATAATGTTGATTTTGGTAGAAATACACTTATCCAATATAATTAGGACATGTGTTAGGGTAATTATAATATAATTTTTACCTTTAGTTACCCTATTTACTTTTAACTGTGGTACATAAAATTCAAAAATTAGTATTCACCAAAAATTATTTTCATCCAACTAAACCACCTTTTACTTACTGATTTAAACCATGAAACTCATATTTTTTTAGTAAAATACACTGAAGAGATAAAATTATGTTTTATGAATATTTTCAAATGTTCTTAGAAGATAGGTAAAAGGAGTTAAAAAGTTCAATAAAATTTTTTACATCTAATTTTATTATAAAACAAATTTAATGAATTAAATTAAACTAATATATACATAATGGATCTATTTTAACTTAAAATAAATTTAAATAAATTAAATAATTATTAAAATAAAATTTCTATTTTAAACAATAATGCAGTGTTTTTCAATTTTAATAAAAAATTGAATGTTTTCAGAAAAATACCAATAATACACCAAAAGATAATTTTTATATTCCAAATTAATTAATGATGTCAATTTTACCAAATTAAAAACATATAAGTTGAATTAATTAACCTAAAATTGATTCCAATTGTCAAAACTAGAAATCATATTTTGGAGAAGTAAAAACTTTCACAATATTGATATGTGTTTATGTAAAATTTAAATGTAAAATTACATAAAATGACTTAATTTATGTTAAATGATAAAATTAAAATCTAATTATACTTTGAAACCACTCAACTATATAATTTATCAATATAAATTATTTTGATTAAAATACTTGTTTGCAATTAAAATTTAGTATTTTTCATATTCATCAAAATATGACTGTTATTAGAAATGTACAAAAATTTAACCAAACATTTTTATGTCCAGTTTCTAAAAAAATTTATTTTTCCAAATTGAATATATAAAAGATACAAATTTTGGTTTTAAAAAGGGTTCTCCATCAAAAGGTTTTAAAATTAAATTTTCTGAAAGACACTTCTTTTTTATAAAAAATTGAATTTGTCTCTATATTATGTCTAAAAAACAAAAAAGATTAATGTTAAAATCATATATCATATATATAAAATTCAAAATGTGGTCAATAGTATTCATAACATCTTTTTAAATAGCTAGTTTGATTGGTTGTGATGCGCTTGAACTCGGTGTTTCATGTAGCACAAACAATTGAATTTCTTTAAAGAGATAATGTACTATGAAATCCTAAGGTGTTACATTCTCCCCTCCATCAAATAATTTCTTTCTAGAAATTTTAATTTTTTCATCAAAAATAAATTGTTAAAAATAGAAAATACTTTTGTGGAAAACCATGATTAGAAATAAAGTTAATAAAATTTAGTCTTAAAAACAGGGAAAAGAAAATGAAAAAGTCACAGTCGAATAAAGATTTTGAATATGAGTACATTAGTCGAAATTTGAGACACATATTTTGAGGAACAATGTAAATTTTTTTAGGGAGTGATTGAAGTCATCAACCACTAACAGGTGAACAATAAATAGAAAATTGAGGTCCTCAAAATAATAAATCAATGATGACAAAAAATATCATTTGTTCCTTCAAACATAAGGTTTTAGGATAACACATTTTCAGTTTTAAGATCCTTTCCCGAAAGATAAATAAATAATTTCTTCATAGAATAAGGAAAAAAATAATTGACAAGTAGAGTTCCATCCTTTAACTAATTTCTACCAAAAACTCATCTTTCATTTCATAAAATAATAAAACTCAAAAAACTTCTCATTATCCTAATCATATAGGGGTTCAAAAAAATGAATTTATATTTCATCTATCTTATCATTCAAAAAAAATACATTATACAAACAGGTATATCACGTAGGCCAGTGGAAGTTGATGCACCCTTACTACCCTTCAGTTGCAGTTTCAAGTCTCATGACCCTTCCGGATGCAACAGGTTGTCGCCTGACATTTAGGTTGTCCTTTTTATAAAAAAAATCCAAAAATACTATTAAGAAATGTTTTAACCTCAAACTATATAATCCAATTTCCAAATTAATCTATTACAATGTTTTGAATTATCCAAAATTGTTGTGTCCAAACTCATAGTCCAAAACATTATCAGTAAGGTCTTTATAACATAAGGAAGATCACCTTTTTCCACATAATAACTTGTGAGTACCTTCATCATGTAATCTATTAAAACATGGTAACACCTATAATTACCATTAAAACTTATTGATTACACTAATTCTAAATTATTACTTATAGAATACTAGATATATTACTTATATCAAATAATTATGAATACTCCAATAATGATGGAATAAAAAACCATTAGTCAGTTCAAAGGGGGTCAATAATATCCAATTTGATTTATTCAAATCAACTATCTCTTACTCCAAAATCACTACCTCAATATCAGGACCATATTAAGGTTTATCATTTCATCAACCATGTATTTTCCAAAAATCATAACTTATTTTTGAGTCACTTTTCTTAGTACCATATAATCTCAAATCCTCAATGAAATAGTACTGCAGTACAATAATTATTTATTTCCATAAGTAATATAACCTTTACATCATTGATACAACAATCAAATGACATAATTCATTAATAAATATATAATTTCACTTAATTATTCCTCTTCATCTGTGGTAGTATCGTAACATGATTATTATCCAATATCATCATTTTGGGTATACTCTTATGATTATAACATTGATTCATATAGTCTCCCAAATCCTTCCAGATGAAGCATTGTATGTTTGAAATATTTTTCTTACCCTTGAAATATTGTACATGGTGTCCTTTCTCTCTAAAATTATAAGAAACTCCCTTTCTCGTCAAGAATTTACCATGGTGATTATTTCCACAGTTATCACATATGGGAAAATCCTTCATTCCCTTATTCACTTTCCGTGTCTTTCTCTCTACCATCCATTTCTTCTCTGGTTCCCTTGAAATCCATTGGACTAAGAGAATTATTTACTTATCATATTAACACATTGTATTATTTCCTCAAATGATGAGAATAAATGAGAGACTATTTCTCTTATAAATGTTGTCTTAAGACCATGAGTGATATGATCGTTCTTACTCATTGGATCATGCGTATTGTTGGAGTTACCATTCCTTCTACTCGGCACCATTTCTAAATAATGGCATACACTAGGTTAGTTAATAAATTGCAATGCATAATTCCAAACATGAAAAATATCTAACATAAATTTAATAGTTTATACATATAATCCATAACAATAATAAACTATTTTTATTTAGAATGTATTTACTCATATTTACTTCTTAATGTTTTTTCAATAAAATGTGAATTATCATACGCATATAAGTTGGGAGTATCGTAACCAATAGTGCAACAAGGCCTGTTGTCATGTACTAGGATACCCCAAGTGAAGCTCAAAACTCCTTGTCAGAGTTTTCACCCCTTGGTACATCTATTCCTGAGCTGCCTTTACCTTCTAGTATCTAGATAGGGATGTATTTATTGTAAAATACACTAAATATCTACATTACCAAAATTCGTGGATGTTCTTCAATACTAATCGTCAATGTCTATCTTAGGATATTGTTTTATAATCAGAGGATTTCTAAATCTGGATTCCATGGTTTGTACTAAACTTCTTCTAATACCAACTGTAACATCCCAAACCTAATTACCCCAAGTTAGTGCATTATTATATAACATTGCCATGATCACAAGAGATCAAGTCGCAAAATACCAATTAGTTTAGTAGCCTTGGAAGTACTAGATACATAAGTAAGTTTGACATTAAATTATGAAATGAAAAAAACAACAACATTTTGTCCCAATTGAACACACTCATATCACATATCTTATTCATGCAGGTTAATCATAAAATATTTCTTTACATCCTAGGAAAAATAATATATTATAAAGTGGTGAGCATAGATGCTCAGTAAGAATACCAATATAGAAGAAACTATCATAAATAAGAACAAACATTTAAGGCACTGTATACCACTAAAACAAAAGCCATTAAAACTTAAACATTAGCATAATATGGAAAAGATAAGTCAAATAATTTCATTTACTTTTTCACATGGATATTATACATGTCGAATAATCACATGTAATATCAATAGATAATTTCATAATCATGGAATGCATAATGCGAGACATCATAACCACAAGTCAAGGCATCGTGCCAAGACTAAAAATATGATTTTTTTTCAAGGCCATTTTCCAAGACACTATTTTGTCTCACGAGACCTATAGATGCATCGAGAAGCTATAGTGGGATCCACCCATCACTTACTATGTCCAATGCATTCCTCATATGAAAAGGTTGAAACATAATATAAAAAATTGTATTAAAACAAGCAAATGAAATGTCAATACATTAACCATAAACCATGAATGGTATAAAGATAACACATACATTGTCAAACATATCGCAAAACCTAAAATACAATATAGAATATTGTTTCATAATAAATCAACTTCAAACAAGTGTAAAATCCATCAAAGTATGTTGACATAGATGAAATCAAAACTATTAGATTGAAATATCTATTACTATTTTTAAATCATTTAAAAGTCACATAATTATAAAATATAATATTTATATTGAAAATATTCTTATAATATTGTATGGTATGCTTCGAATGTGTTATAATGGAAGAAAATAGTCGCACCTGCCGTATAAGATAAAAATCATTCTTTATTTAATATGTCGAAAAAGGACATAAAGAACATAATTTTGAAAAGGATTGAGAGATTCCTTTTAAAACATTTTATTGATAGTCTAAAAAGGATACAAAAGGACTTTAAACCATATTATATGAAATAGTAAATATGTTTGGGAAAACATTTTTATGAAAAATGGATGTGGATGAAAAAGATGTCCCAGTAGATACTCACTTATAAAAAACCTCGGATAATAAAGAGATTGTAAAATTAATCTTTACCTGGAACATTTACTTGATCTAGAGTACATTTAAATCCTGTATAATATATAAATCATTGTTACTAAATTATTAAAGAACCATATTCATAAATATTATATTATATATCATCTTCTAATATTTTTTTGTTAATAATATTTCAGTAGTGTCATTGTTTTGGGTGTAAACTGATTTGTTTGTCATCATATTTTTTTCTATGTATTTCATGTTTTCTATAGATAGGATGTATTTCTTTAATATATAGAATGATACTAAGTTTTTAAACCATATTTTTCAATACAAAATGAAAATTATTCTTGAATGGTAACAATGGGGGAAGGAATCTCATCGCGTTCGTGGAGACGGTATTCCATACGTACGCAAGAGCAAAAATTCCATTCCATTGATTGTGAAATCAAATGTAATTTTATTTTATAATATATATTAAAAATTATTAACATGTAATATTTACTATCTACATCAATTATACTCATTATTTTACCAATCCAAATAATGAAGTGTTGAGTAACAAACTACACCACGACGTGGAGACGGTAAACGTACGTACGCACGTATGGCGACTTTGACATTAATAAGATGGATTTCATAATGAAAATGGTTGTAAAATATTTATAATAACATCAATTTATGTATAAGGTACTAGAGTTTTTATTTTTCTGTGGAAACTACCAAGAAAGAGGAACTGGATGAAGAAAATGTCTATGAAAGGGGTGATGAAATTATTACCTCTTCTTCGGGTGCATCCTTTAGATTTGATCAAAAGGGGACCTTATGATGCCTTTATGATAAATTTAAGGCCTCTAGAATGTATTAGGGGTAGTTGGGAGTATATTTGAGTAGGTTTTGGCTGAGAAAAATGGCTTTGGAGGTGTGATTTTGAGAGAAGGGTATGTACACCTTCATAGAAGAGGTGATGGTCACTTTCAGAATGTTTGATATATTATTTTATTATAAAATTATTTTTGGTTTATAATGGTTCAAAGAGGATTTATTTAATGGATAATGTGGGTATTGGTCGAAAACCACTCAACCAATAGGTTTTATACAAGTTTAGGTCACCATATTAACAATATATTTTAGATTTAACTCTTAGTTAAATTGGTTAACTTTTACAATGTCTTCTTGTATATTTATATTTCATGGTGAATAAACATACTATAAAATGCCAAGATAGACCCATGTGGTTCATTAATTACATAAAAATCATTATGTTTATCCTTTGGCCAAACCATATATTTTTATGAATATTGAATCAATTAATAATATAGTATTTGTTTCAAAAATCAATTATGTCAATTTTGACACTATTTAGTATTTGGTTTTTGTAAAAGTCAAAAAAAAACTTTATTATTTGGAAAAATAATTAAAATAAATCCAAACATGTAATATAAACCTAGAAAATTAGTGTAATTCATCCAAACGTTCAATGTACATTTATTTGGATGTTTATAGTATCAATTATTTTAATCATTCCCTAATATGGAAATTAATGTATCATCATTGTGTCATAAAAAATTTAATTATATAATTTATAAAAATTTAAAAAAAATTATGTATGGAATTTTTTATCTTTCTAAAGAATATTCATAGTTGAATTTATATTATGTTCATCCCTATATTAAAATGATTAAGTTATGAAAATTTGAATTTAACACTTTTAACTCTTATTTTAATAAATTACAATAAAAGTCATATTCGAATCCAAGTGGATCAAAGGGGACAATATTTTATTTCTAAGGTTTATTTAGGTCTAAATACAATTATAAAATCAAATTAGGACATTGTTTAGGGTAATTATTATATCATTTTTACTTTTAAATACCCTATTTTCTTTTAACCAAAGTAAATAATATTAAAAAGTTACTATTCCCCCAAAATACTTTTCAGCCTATTGAACAACATTTTACTTACTACTTTCAGCCATGTCTCTCTTATTTTTGAAATTTAATTCATAGAATCGGTAAAATTAAGTTTTATTCAAATATGTAAATGTGGCTAGAAGGTGGGTTAAAGACGTTAAAAAGTACAATAAAATGTTATATATCTAATTTTATTATAAAATTACTCCCATGAATTACACTGAACTGATATGGGTTATAAGTATATATTTTTACTTAAAATAAATTTAAATAATGTAAACAATTATCTAAAAAAATGTCGGTTTTAAACAATAATGCATTTTTTTTCACTATTAATCAAAAAGTTAAAGTTTTCATAAAAATACCAAAAATACACCCAATGATAATTTTGATATTTCAAATTGAAAAATGATGTCTATTTTACCAAATTTAGAACTTATAAGTAGCATTTATTTATCTAAAATTTATTCCCATTGTCTAGAACGAAAGCGGGTTTTGAAAAGTAAAAACTATCACAAGATTGATATGTGTTTATGTCCAATTTAAATGTAAAATTACATCCAATGACCTCAATTATATTAAATGATAAAAATATAATATAATGATTATTTAAAATCACTCAAACATATAACGTAACGCTCTAAATTATTTCAATTAATGAATTTTTTTTAATTTAAATTTAATATTTTTTATTATTCATCAAAATATGAAAGTTATCAGAAAAGTACCAAAAATTTAACCAAATTAAATTTGGATGTCCTATTTCTAAAGAAGAATTTTATTTTGTCACATTGAATAAATAAAAGTGTCAAATATTAAATTTAAAAATGGTTCTCCATTGAAAGGCAGTAAAATTGCATTTTTTGAAAGACACTTTTTTACCCGAATAATTGAATTTTTCCATAATTATGTCTAAGAAACACAAAATATGACGGTTTAAATTATATAGGATATATATAAAATTAAAAATGGGGTTAATAATATTCATAACCTCTTTTTAAATGGATAGTTTGATAGGTCATGATGTAATGAACTCGGTGTTACGTGTAGCACAATCTATTGAATTACATTAATGAGATAACATACTATGAAATCCTAGGGTGTTACATGCTAGGTAATTCTTGGTCCATTTGGTCACTACAATAGAATTCCCTCACATGAAAGATTCCCAAAAATCTTGAACTGAAGAAGTGGATAGACAAAAATTCATTCAAAAGATTCCCTTGAAACAACATGAATGCTTTTCAAACAAAAAATCCAAGGTGAAAATAAACTCAATGAAATCCTATAGAAATTTAATCTCATCATGGTATTCCATTAACCCATCTCTGATGTAAGAAAAACTACACCACAACCAACAAATCATAGTACTGTCTTGCAATAAATCCTCATAGGAGTTTAACCATCTTAACATGCCCGGGGAATGACTACCACTACCTCTACATCTCAGAACATTAATTATTGATAGGTTTCATGACATATCATCAACATATACAAACAAACCCCATCCCAATAGGATAGGAGAATTTATATTTCAATCAACACCCCCCAGTTTCTTCATCCTATGACAGGGTCCTAGGGAAATTAGCTATGATTCCATATCAAACCTCTCCCATTAGGATGGGGGAATTCATATCTCAATTTTCATCTTCAATAACACCCATCCCATAAGGATGGGGAATTTTAATCATCATCGTCACCATAGAGATAATTATTTTTCAAAATGTTTAGAGGTAAATATCAACAGTCGACATCCCATCTGTTCCTCCCATAGTTTGACAAACCACTACTATTCTGGGACCATTTTTTAATCATGATCAGAAACTCTGTCAAGGTCATTAATCACGTGATGAGATAGTAGGAGAATGTGATAAATGAAATCACACCCCACTAGGTTCATATGAAAAAAAAAACAAATATGGACAAGGGTTTAAACAATGACCATAACCTAGGATGTGATGAATCATCATTCATCTTCTAATGTAATGGGAAAACCACCATTTCTTGACATTCCTCTCTGAACATCATCCCTATCAACATAAAAGATATGGTGGATCAAGACACAAATGAAGGCGGAAAAAATATGGAAAATTACCGTAAAAGGAGGGTGATATGGATGCAACAACTAATGTTTCGTGCACTAGGAACCGAAGAAGCCTCCAATGTATGGCACATTGGAATATCGTGTTTCCACTTCTCAGGA
Source organism: Viscum album (assembly GCA_963277665.1). Classification (NCBI taxonomy): domain Eukaryota; kingdom Viridiplantae; phylum Streptophyta; class Magnoliopsida; order Santalales; family Viscaceae; genus Viscum; species Viscum album. Next base: position 524,633,252 of record OY728160.1, read on the forward strand.
TGAATAATGCCAATGATTAAAGGAAACGAATGTAAAAATCCCAATAACCACATAAATGATTTGAGGTTCTTTCCATGGAGTAACAATAGTCATACTATAAGAATGAGACGAAAACTATCAGGCAAATCAGTGAGAGGATATATTCCCAATGGGTATCATTTGCAGGTAGAGATGAATATTTTTCCCCTCAAATATGATATTATTTTCAAAGAAACATATGATCATCCAATCAGATCTGGATCCTAGAATCTAGTCTACATAAATAAGGAAGTTGAAAATTATCATGGCATATCTCCATTATGGTGGCAACCTCTCCCTAGATAGTGCTATCTCATTGTCTATTCATGAGTTTAAAATCAGTGGGAGGTGAAGAAAATGACCCCTTGCCAGGCCACACCTGCTCCCTCTATATAAGAGGTGACTCAAATAGTGGAACCTCTAAAATTTCTCAATGTCATCATGTCCATGGATACTCAAATAGAAGTTATGGAAGATAGATGTGAAACTAAAAAACCTATGTTGTAGACATTTCAAGAATGGGTGGATGACACTTTTCCTCCACCCAACTTTAGAAATCATTGCTTCTCTACAAATGAAGGCAACATAGAACCTAAACAGCTTCTCACATAGTTCATATCCTGATGTAGAACAATGATGGGCCCTCAATATTAATAGTAGTTGACCAGGTGGATGTGTTTTTTATAGATTCTGATAGGTCCAGCCATTGTTTGGAATAGTAGTCTTCTAGAATGATCAATTGTTGGATGGGAAGACCTTAATCATCAATTTCTTCACTAGTTCAACTCCTCACTAAAGAAAATGAAAATTATTGACCTAAAAACTGTAAAAAATGAAAAAATATGGGATTTACTAACTTCTTATACATATAAAATGGTTTAAACTATTCACTCATCATCCCTCTATCATATGAACAATTGTTGGAACACTATTCTAAAATTCTATATGATGAGATGCAGACAGCTTTGATCACAATGAATTATTGAGGTGGGTTCTATTTTTTTCACACAGGGTGAAAAATATGGAGGATTATATTAAGTGAAACCGAGTTAAATCATGAATCATGTCTTCGCCATTTGGGAAAAGGGTTGACAAGGATGAAGTTACAAATCTTACGCTAAAAAAAGTAGCAGTTCCCATATGACCACCTAAGAAGGACCCATACTGCCTAACACCGCTAATCAAGTGGAAACAACAATAATATTACCCTCGGCCAGAACCATATAGAAATCATGGACACCTGATATTTAAAGAAAGGATGAATAAATTATATTCATTCCAAAGTTAATAAGTCCAGGGTTATTTACAAACATCCATAAACAATAACTTTTTCATGATACTGTAAACCATGAATCCCAATGAGTTGTGCTTCACTGAGCACCCCGAATACTTCCCTTTCCATTGAATTTTAGGATACAATATATATGACTACTTAATATTCTAAGAAATTCTTCAAGGAATTTTTAATTTCAGATATGTGGTGTTTGATAACTAGTCAGTGAGGAGGGAATGTATAACTGTTGTGAAATCATAAGATATTTTTTATTGGAAGAACGTTTGGCCATGCATGGAAATAATTTGAACAATTAAGTGACTCAAAAAATAGTTGACTGATTTCATTCCACAATAAGAGTGAAATTTCACAATACCCCAATATCTCTACCACACAAGAATGTGAAATTATAAATGTCTCACAAAATTGGTTACAACCTCTAGATGTAGGAAGAGACAGAAGGGGAAGAGTCATATTCTGCTCCATTAAAATCTCTAACCATTGTAGATTTCTTCCCTACAATATCTGAAACATGGCCACCACCCCACCAATGAGAACCATTTTTGGATAAAGAGCTCATATTTTCTTCATTACACATGATACACTTGGAAGAAACCTTACCTGATGATGAATATCCCTCCATTTATGAGTTTTTCACCCCTAGCTATATGATATAAGGCCACATGCATCATAACTAGGGATCCAAGGGATAACATAGGATTGATTGGACCCAATATTTTACTCAAGTCCCCAAAGGGAACATATATGAAACCAAGACCCCTAGGAAATCACTCCAGAAATCTAATCAATGACATGGTGGTGTCCTAGAATCCTCTAGCGTTCATCAGTACCCAGTTGTCTTGTATAACCACCTAGAGGGGGTTATATTACCTAATCATCCAAGTAAATGGGGAAGTCTAGATTGACCAAAACCACTTGAATTAGATTCTCCCACAGCCTCTATAAAATCAACATGCTTTTCAACCAACAATTCCTTATCTTATTTACCACATGTCAATGAGAAACCTCACCTTATAAAGCAACCACCTCAGAACAAAAGTATGACATTCTAAAATAGATCTTTGTTTTCCAATCCCTTATCTCAATCCTTGATGAAATCCATCAATCAAAATAACACATATAGTTATTCATTAAAGGCATGAAAAACCATATGAATTTAGGAAAGTAGTTTCTACAGCAAAAATCTGTCAAATGAAGACTATTTCAACAGAATTGTTTATCACCAATTCGTTTATAGATCATGATACGGAACAATTCCTCCAAGAACACCTCATACCCCTATATGTTTTAAGGACACTCGATGATGTCGATATCCGAATGGTTTTGATTGATAGTTGATCTAGGATTAATATTATCTTGATTAAATCCCTCATATGTTTGGGATATAGTGTAGGAGATTTGTATCATACAAAGATGACCATTCAAGGGTATGATAAGAATGATTAAAGACCTCTAGGGAAGATCATACTTAGATATCATTTTGGAGATCTCAAATTTAGTGATGAGTTTTCAGTTTTCTAGAAAGATACCACTTAAAATTTCATACTTGAAGTCCCCTATATCCACAACCACATGGTGGTACCTTCAACATTACATCAAAGTCTAAAATTCTTCATCAATGTAAAGGTTAGTATATTATATTTGAATTGAGCCCCCACAAAGTCTTTTGAAGCCACTTGTGCTGAAATAGGTTTCTATAAAAGGAGAGGACAACAACCAATGATGGATGATGATATACATATTGAAGTCCCATATGGATTGGGGTCAACCCCTACAAATCTCTACAGTATGGTTGACAATGAATATAAGCTCCACATAAATCTGGTTGAGGTAATAGACAATTCCCCAATAGTCCATGAACATCTTTTCCTGAGTGATAGTGTAAATTATATATATAGATCGAGCATCTCTCTACAATGACTCTAGATGTAGGCAATGATAATGTATCTTCTAATGGACTCTCTCACCTCGATAGTGACATATATGCCCCCAGATTCCCATCTTCATCTGAGAATGCCTCCAATGAATTAGAGGTGGAATAAGAATCAGATGATCTCTATAATTCCCATCCCACACTAGAGGAATGTGTCTCCACCACCATCAATGATCTTATGAAGGTATCTCTGGGAATGGAATGAGACCTAAGCCGTACACCAATTAGTGCAACCATTTCCCTAAATGAGTATGATATGTACATTTCATAACTAAAGAAACACTATTATTTGTTCACTTGGAACTATACTGAAATGTTTAGACTAAATCCAAAATTTTCTATACAATATATCTTCTTACCCAATTACCATAGAGGCTTCAAGAAGGAAACCAAGAGGATGAACCCCTCTCATTCATGAAATATAGAGGTGGATGTTGACAAAAAAATTGTTTCAGATAAATTAATTACAAAAAATGGCTTGAAAATATTATCTCATCAAGAAAAATAATGGGTAGATTAGGGTTTGAATCAGTTTTATTGACTTAAAAAAACATTCACCAAAGGTTGAAATCTCATTTCAAATAACATAATTATTGATCGATGCATTCACTAGCCTCCATGATCTTACCTTCATGGAAGGGTATTCAGGTTATAATCATATAAAGATATCCCCTAAATATGAAGAAGCCACTTCCTTCACAGTGCCCTAAATGATATTTGGAAATTAGTTGATTCCCTTTGGTTTAAAGAACATTAGAACCACTTATCAACATGTAATGTATCATAAATTCAATCTATTATTAGGATGGATAGCTTATTGTTATGTTGAATACATGGTTTTAATATTATAAAACTGATTTTATCACTTCATGAATTTTCAATAGTGTTTGATAAGCTGCGGCATCACAATGCAAAGACGAATCTACGGAAATGTGGTTTTAGAGTAACATCAGCTATATTCATTATGTTTGTGGTATGCTTTCGCAGCATCAATTTCTTCCTAGAGAAGACTTGTTCTATTTTTTCATTATCATCCCTAATACATATCAACGAATTGAGTTTACTCCTAGGGAAACTCACTTACATTCTTTTATTCATAGCCACATTTTCCATAAAATCTCTTCCTTTAACCAAGATAATGATGAATTTAATCATCTACCAATGGGATGGGGACTAATAAAAATCCTCTATAATTATCAATAAGTATCTAAAAAACCCACTGATTTGGATGCCTTGGGTGGAAGAGATGCCACTCATCTTATATACAGACACCCTTGAACAATCACTAGAAACTCTCATCGCTTATTAAAATGATCTAAGGGGTGGTAAAAGTCTCTATTACATCATCTAAACAATTCTATGTATTGAGACATAATACTCAGATTTTGAGATGATCTGCCACACACTTATCTTTGCAGTGCAGAATCAGAAGAATTACATGAAGCAACACAAATATTGTATGGTGTCTCATATAGATATAGTCAAGTACATACTTAGATACCCCATGCTAACTGGGTGTTTTTTTCTGATGGGTGGTCATTATGAAACCAAATGAAATCTAATTTGTGTCAAAATGTGGTGAAAATAGAAAGCACTAGATGATTTCTTCATGGAACATCCCAGAACAAAAATTACACCAACATTCATCAAACTCCCAAATGAAGAGGTTATTAATTCTCAAGACACTCCTCATACAAGGGAGATATATTTTTATTGAACCTCTCAAGGTCCTATCTAAAAGTAGATGTAATATTGAAATATTAATCAAGTTGGATTACATATTGTTTTTGTTTCAGTAGACAAATCCATTTTCCCCACACATTCTTATTATCTAAAGACTTCATAAATTATGAGGAAAAATACCAAGAACACATCAGTATATTAGAAACAACCTTATAACTATAGATCTCCACGCATAATATCAAAGGAGATTTAAAAATAGTGACAAATTATATCAATTGTGAATATTCCATCAAAATGTAAGAATTAACACCTTGTACTAGATAATTCGAGGGCCAAATGAATGAATTTCTTTTTTTATACCACATTACATCATGTACTATGATCATAGAATGCTCACATTGACACATTGGATAACGGATACACAATCCTAGCTGACCCGGATAAGAAGGAATCAATCATACATATAATGTACTGAAGAATGGTCTCATCGATCATCATTTATGATATGGTAGAAACCATTTTGGTCAACACCTCCACAAGTCATGGTACACTGATATCCACTGTTAAATATATGGGGGCCATAATGTGTTATCTCATAAATGGGACTCTCCCAATAGACCAAGACAAATGTGAATAGATTAAGCATCATGCAGTAAACATTACCCTTGTGGATGAACCAAATGTGCAGAAATACATATACAAGTGAAGCATTGATGGAATCCTCCTTAGATGTATATCATAAAGTGATATTCAGACCTTCATGGAAGATGTCCGTGTAAGCACCTATGATGATCATTAGTCTGGGACTAGGCTCTCCCTCTAAATATGGAGGCCATGTTATTACTGGAAAACTATGATGCAAGACTGTGTGGAATTCTCAAAGAAATTTCATGAAAGATATATCTATTTATACTTCGCCTATAAAACCTTAGAATTTCTGTATACTTCTAAATATTCATAGTTGTTAGTTGTTTGGTGTCTGGATGTTGTGGTGCCAAATCCCCAATCCACAGCTGAGCCGGTCAAATATATCCTTTCTACTACCAAGTTATATTCTATATGGTCTTATAAAATACCTATCAAATAATTTAGGATGAATAATATCATCAACTACATAAAGTCTCATGTCATCCCTTTGTTCAGAGTCCCTCTAACAACATTGATGGATAGAAACAAAATCATTTGATCTTTAGTGGTGAAGAAACTATACCAGAAGTACAATATTGTGTCCAACAACTCATTAAGCAGTCATGAAGAATGAAATGAACAGATAGTGGCCTTTAAGAATGATTTTTCAAATGTAATCTAGAAGTTGGTGAACAAGTATTAAATGTTCAGGATGGACAAGATCCTTCGTGATTTATGGGCCTACTGTACCACCACGTGTACTTCTACCCCAGAAATGCCATACTCAATGTTTTATAGGACCAAGGAAATTTTACCTATAGTAATCGATCTACCTTTTCTATAAATAGTAATTTCTGTAAAAATATCAAATAGAGAGTAATAGGAGAATGGGATGGATGAATTATTTCAACGCAAAGAAAATATGTTGAGTGCATTTTAGAACCTTGGAGTCCTTCAGAATCAGATCACATGATCTTTTTATAAGAAGCTTATCTTTTTTTCCTTTATCTATGTAGAACTAGTGTTGTCTCTTAGAACTCCAATGATACCAGGAAAGAATCCATTGATGTTGGAAAAAAATATACAGGGCCTTACTTCATACACAAGGTATATCATAATGGAGTTTACTCAATAGACACAACTGATGGAGAACATTTCACACCACCACCAATGCATGGTGCCTCAAGAAATTATTTTCCTAAATGTCATCAAGTTCCCCTCAACCTAGAATCATGATGTTAAAATGAACATCATCTCAATATCCTAAGTAACTTTAAACTGCACAAAATCTCATGTCCTAATGACCTGAGGTTAAACTATATGGAATAAGTCATGAACACATGATGTATGTCTATATGATGTTTTCGTAGTCATAACACATTAAACTACATAATTTCATCCCAGTTCAATGATGTTAAACAATCAAAGAACATCCTAAAGACATAATTCAACATTTTATGAAACAAATCCTTACTACATGATGTTAAACTACACAGATCCATCAATTTTTCATCTTCACCCACAACTGTTGACAATCATTCTCATTGAAATATTTTTAATGACATGAATGATGGTGTTACCACGTGACATTAAACCACATGGGTTTATAGAAATAAAAATGGTTGGATTCTCATTACAATGATATATGTTGGGTTGTCTCTGATTATAAAATAAAAATACCTATTTTAATTACATTTTATTAGTATTAAATGTTCATTTTTGATCTTATGAACATGAGTTAGTGGATTTTAATTTTGAACACCCATTCTTAGCATTTGTGCAATTCATGCCTAATGTACACAAATTTAGACCCAATGATTCATCTAATTTTAAGGATTGTAATAATCCATATTTTAACTTGATATTTTGGGAACTGTATCTACACTTAAATATAATAATTTTAAATTCAGGTATCAAGGGAGGATTCATATTGGATTATAGAGATATTTGGCGATGAAAGGAAAAATTATGGAGAAGTCAGATTGGACACCTGCCCACTAACGAGAATGTGGGACCCACAATACAAACCCAATGAAGCTCAGATTTCATGGGATGATAGAAGAAATACATATTAACAAATAATTCTTCATTATAAAGTGCTAATTCTACCCCCATGATGGAAATTAAAGCGGTCCAAATAGAATATAAAAATCTGGGCCAGAATCTGCGGCCTAGAATATTATCCCACTAAATCTGACATAACTCCCGATTCAAAACTACAAATTGACCCAAATTTTAAAGACGGTTAGAAGAAATATGGGTCTCTAGTTTCTTAGTCTATGGAACACTCTAATTCTACCATCTAGAAAGTCATTTTGATGCATCTATTTTGTGGTCGTAAATAGGTTGCCACCTCGGGTCAAGAGTGGAAAAGTCCAAGTTCCACAAGCTTTCCACAACTATAGGCCTACCATAATCAAGTGGGAAGCATTGTACTATTGTAGGATCAACCCAATGCTCCCAAAATGCCTATTTATTGTAATGGTGGTGGAGGATTTTATCATATTTTGATATTTCTTTCATGGTAATGTAATTCTGTGATTTTTTTGTCTCATGTTTGTCTTTCACATGTAAATTGTTTTAATTCATCCTAGTTTCTTAATAAAAGTTATTCTTCTTAAATTATTCTGTTTTTTTCCATCTCACATTGATATTGTTTCGTTAAGGTGTGTATTTATTCACACCAAACCTTGTGAAATTATTCACACAACGGTGGAGTGATCATTTTCTTTTTATTGTTTTCTTTAGTTCTTCAATTCCTCCCTCATGAGTCTACTTCCCGCTTCAATTGAGATCATTGAATCAATGGAGGGATACAAAACTTATGTTTTGATCCAAGGTAGTTACATGTGGATTAATTGTATGTTATTTATAACTCAATTAATTTATAATCACTTTATTTAATTGAGAATTTTGTTTGAAGATATTTAAACTCCTTCTTCCTTGTTGAATTTACAGCCACATACATTAAGTGCCAATAAGAACCTTTACCTTGAAGTGCTCAAAACATTGATCCTTAATGTGTATAAGTGATTAGTATTAAAGGGTGTAGGTATCAAACAAGTAAGTGATGATGTTTTTTGATCTTCTTAAATTAACCCATCTCAAAAAATAAGAAATTGAAATCATTGAAAAGGAAATACATCCAATCTGCCCCAAGTGATAACCTTGGATCAACTCACTCTTTTAAATTGAATTCACTTATGTATCTTAGAAATAATTTAAAACCATATTAAATTAAACCAATTTGGCCACTTCATTAACAAAAACAATCCATAGAATGTATGTGTATGTAGGTTACTTCTTTGTTCTCTGAGAATTTGACAACCCAAACTAGACTACAAGGACCGTTCTACCATATTCTCTTGGGTATATTTGAGTGTGAATCAGCCTCCATTATATATATTGGTACAACCACCACATGACACGAAATTCCACTATCATATCCTTAGTCACTTATACATGGTTAGAGGAATCCTTTACAATCCTTGTTTCTCAACCTGATCATATCTTACATGAGCTTAGGAATTTCAGTAAGTGTTTTCAAGCATGATCACAGAATATTGGATGATTATAGGGTTATCGTGGTATAAAATTAAGGTATTAAAAAGGAATATCATTAGTCATCTCAACATGACATTAAACAGTATAGTTAATGTCCTTTCTATAATTCATAACAACACATTCATGTGGACCTCGACTGATAGGCTCATTATTATTAGTGTCGATCTCCTACCACACGTCCATTCAAGATCAGTGTTTGATTGAATTCCTAGTATCATAGGATACATAGTGACAAAAAATATCCATCCCCTAGTATAGTCACAAAAAATAACCATAATAATTATCCACCCATGCGTATAGGTCAGACTTGTGGAATAATCTCATTTTTTGAGAACAATGTGTGGCTTGATTCTTGTCATCAATGCATACATAGTGATTATCGAATCTCCAATTCATGGACCATCTACAAACATAAATGAAAATAGTGACCACCACATCATATATATCTAACCTACATTTAGATATTACTATTCAATAACAATGTATTGCTTGAATAATATCATCACATGATTCATAGTGACCCTCGAATCACCAATCATGATCCCATACATGATAACCAATTATATAAATTCTCCATATATCCCTAGGGGGTGATCCATAAATGACCATGTTTTCAATATAAAAAAATTATTTTTATGAGTCCTTCTTATGAGTAAAATATTTCATTCACAATTTTTCACATATGTTCCCACATCCATGAAGCATGAAAATATAAGTACAAAGAAAACATCATAGTTTCATAACATTAAAACTGATAAAAAATATCTCCATACAACATGACATCAAAATATAAGGAAAATTCCATTATGACATGACATTAAACTATATGAGAGTAAGTACATCCCTTCTAAAAACAATGATACTATACAAACCATCATCGATTATCTTCCCACGTCAAATGAGCTCAAGAGCCTTACTAAGGTCAACTGTAGAATGGGGTGTTTCCAAAATATTTTAAGAACCACAATTCATGAATTATACTTCATGTATTGTGCAAATGAAGTTTCTACAAGCCTTTCATGAACCTCAAAAAATTAAAGGGATATCTATACGTGACCTTGCTACTAAATCATAGAGGCACAGACCTACCAATCAAGGAAATCATGGATCTATAAGAAGTTATTTCAAATCCACGTGAGCAAGACATCACAAGGTTGGACTCAGAAACTCATTGTGTTATAGGCAATCACTGGAACAATTTTCTAGTATCATTTCTCATGTCTTGAGAACATCGATCTTTAACATAAATATTTTCAACTCCCACATAGAATGATGTTGTAGTTCTCTTGAACCAGGTATCATAGTTAGAATCTTGTGTGCCATACTGCATATTTGGTCCATGTGCCTCGCGAACATGAACTACCTTCACTTTGGTCAACATATTACAACCATAAACTATTGACCACAATGGTCCAAATCTCAGGACCATAAACTGTTAGTGAATGGGATTGAAAATATATCTATTTGATAACACTAAATGTGTGGCTTGATAAAATTTCAATTATTCACTCTCTAAACTCTTCATCTCTAGTGTTTTGGAAAAGTTTAGGGAACAGAAAAATAAGGTGTAAAACTCATAGGGTATACACTATAGCCATAGTAAAATCAAATCTATACTCATAAGACACCCTCGTTTAGGAAAAAGTTAGAGTAACTTTGTTTCACATATCCCTTCCATGAGAATATTTTTCTTAGGCGGTGAAACAAATTTTTTTGATTTCAAATTATTCCAGAATATCAATGTTTCCACATAAAAACATCATTATTTAAGAGCCTATGATCACGTTAAACAATCCATGGACCTTGAAAAAATGACACCTGGTCTCAAGGGACCAGTTTTTGACAATTAATGTATTCCTATGGAACTTCCATATGTGTATATACTCAGAAAAAAATGTGCCACTCTAAAAAAAGTTATTTATAATCCATATGAGACATGAAATCACTAGATAATAACTAAGCATCTCAATGTGTTATTCTCAATTCCCAGTATGATTTTCACATATCATCCTCTTGACCGAAACACATTACACCATGGTTTACAATACACATACCATACTATCCAAGTGGATTGAAAATCACTGAAATTACATCACAGTATTTTATACACTTTCTCAAATAAGGAACGTGAAACTCTATTAACAACCATTTGATGGAACACACCTCATGATTCGAAACCACAATCCCTAGGGCTCATGCGTTATATTTAATAGTTAAACTCACCCAGGGTGTAAGAAAACTTCCTCGACATCTTTTATCTATACCCTACCATATCATGAAGATGTTTGAGTCTTTATAATTAATTTATGGGTTTAATGAGTGAGTGGATATCATCTTATATTGACAATGATATCAGTGGATAAGATATTTAACCAACCATCTAAAGGTATCTCTTCCTTCCGATAAAGGTACTCCATACCTTGTGAGCAGTGAAAACACTATGGGGGAACCTAGAACCTCTGTGTGTTATGGGTCATTCTCATCTTTTCTTCCCTATCCCATATACATCTACTCAAACTTTTGGGTTATGAATTCCATCAGTAAAATTCCAACTATCCTGGTGTCCCAAGATTCCCTAACAATATTAGCCCAAAAAATCTTCCACGGCCCTTGGAAAATAGTGTAAATAACTTTATTTAAAAATTATACCAATGCATAAGGTATTTGACATTCTAATAAGAGGAATATCCTCCTTGCAAGAAAGGATATCTAATACTCATGAGCCTAAATAATTGCATAGAAAAACTCATCCTCACAGTATGTTTTGATCCATTTCTAGCATTCTTTCACCATATCCCGTAATAAAAAATGATGTCCTGGAAGTAATACTTTAAAATTAATGGAAACAAAATGTTTGAGATGATTGAACCAAAATTATATCGATAGAAGGTCCAATAAAAAATACCTAAAACTACAACAATATAAGGTCCAAGCTAATAGATCCTAAACTATAGTGATAGAATTCCTAAGATAAAATATCCTAAATAGTATAGATATAGGGTATGAAATAAAATAACCTAAACTATAGTGATACAATGTTAGGGATAAGAGACCCTAAACTACAACGATTGAATGTATGAGATAAAATATCATAAAATAAAGTGATATAATGTCTAAGTTAATAGTATCTAAACTACATGACCCCAAATATTTTGTATACAAGAATGGAAAACCATGTAAGGACCACCATATGGATTTGGAAAAAAATCAATCTATGCTCACCAAGACTATAATTTTTTCCAAAACATATATATCTCTTCCTCCAGGATATATATTATACCCCAATTTCCTCTTTCAAAATAATAAATATCAAGATAACTAGAAAAGATACATAAATGAGGAAAATCATGGTCTATGGGATTTCATGATAACTTCTCAAGAAGAATCTATTTTAATTTAAATATTAAACTCCTGACACTCTGTTTGACTTGTTGTTGTCAAATGGATGCGTATCATTAGAGATTTATATAAAAAAATTAGTGAAATGGCATGAACATCTTGAATGAAAGAAAAAATAAACAAAATGTGAAAGGTTATGAAAATACATTCATTAGCAGCGTGCAATATGATGAATCTCAATATTTCAGTGTCTCCCCTTAAAAACAAAAATCACGTCAATGACTAAACTATAATAAGATTTGATCGGATGAGCTGGCCAAGTTGTCAAGAGTTTGGTGAGTAGAGTGAATTGAACATTTAAGTTTCACTCACCCCGCCTCATCAACTTCTACCTTATGATAGATTGTATCGACTAATGTATTAATCTCTTCCACCATTTTTTGATCAGTTTCTAATAAGGATGAAGATATAGAGAGATGAGACCCCATTCGAGCTATGATTTCCACATATATCTATATCTATATTTTCCATTCATCCATAGAGTTGTGAAATTTATATATAAACATGTGAATCAGCTCCAGTCCCTCTAAATCCTCCTTTTTCTTTTCAAAAATTGGAGCCTCTCCTTAAAGATCATGCAAGCCCCTCTCATTGGTTTCCAAATGTTTCTGATTCAGGATATTTTGAATGATGACTTCATACGGTTTTTGTAAGTCAAGTACATCTACCCAAAATCATTAAATAGATGAAAAAGGTGTTCCAAATCATCAATAAATGTTTCAAAATGGGTCCTATTAGTCAAGGAATTGATTTTCTACCAGATTAGCTTATCTAATGTCTATTATTCTGTGCTAGATGGGATGGGAATTAAAAAAGGAGAAAAAACCAGCAAAGTTTTAAAGGAAACAGGAGAGGTTTCTCCTTATATCAGCACCCCAATAGAGAAATCACTCATTTCTTATGACGGTTGGATTATTTTCTTTATTAATTAGTTCCTGCTATCGGGAGGGTTATCTCTAGTATAAGGGTGCTTCCACAAAGCCTCCCACATTTCTTTAATGAACTCCATAATCTCTATTGACCGAGGGGCCAGTGAGGAAAATTTCTTGTAGAAAAGACAAACCAGTAGAATTACCCCACCACCAAGATAGGATACTTCCAAATATTAGGAATAAACTTATGCAATAAAAGAATGATAATAATAATATGGAATAAATATCTCGGCACCTATGTCTTAATGTCAAATCATCATCCCAATCATGTGGATGATCTCGAGGGGTACATCTCCTCCCACACCGGGTGAAGGAATATAGGAGATCCTTTGGGTGAAAAAAAAAATTGTTATAAAATCATTATGGTTTATATTTCTCACAGACAATCATCTATTCCATATTTTCCACAGGAACCCCACCTCAGTGGGAGATCTTGTTTAACCATTCAGCAAGAAAGTCACTTCCATTAAAAATGATTGGCCTAGTGGGTGTGGCTAATGGGGTAAATAAAAAGATATCATATTGAATCAACACATCAATATCCTCTTTATTTCCTGGTGATATACCTCAAACACTAGAAATTTTTAGTAACCTGGAACAAGATAACGCATCGAGGCTCCTTGTGGCATTGTGTTGTTAGTAAAAATAGAAATGATCCACTATCAAGAGAAATAAAAACAACTAAGGAACACAAATATTATTGAGGACAAAACCTTGCTAAATTTGGCCCATGATTAGGTAATGGTGTTCAAGGTAGGTACTACTAGATTAAGGGACCATCCCTCCAAAGGACATGCTACCATTTCCAGTGTACTGACCTAGATACTGGAACACACGTCCCTAGCTGGGAAAATCCACTCATTCAAGAAAATGTTGATGAAGCTCACTTGACTAAGGCTTGGATATATATTTGTAATCACTTGATATCCTCATGATGTATGATACTATACTCCCAAATTGGACTAATAAAAACTAGTATTGTCACAGACATTCCGGGAAGGGAACCGATGGTGGTGAATAACAGTCAGCAATGAGAACATCGATCATTGACTTAAATATTTTCAACTCCCACTTAGAATGATGTTGGAGTTCTCTTGAACAAGGTATCATAGTTAGAATCTTGTGTGACATACTACATATTTGGTCCATGTGCCTCACGAACATAAACTACCTTCCCTTTGGTCAACATTTTAAAAACATAAACTACAGACCACAATGGTCCAAATCTCAGGACCATAAACTGTTAGTGAATGGGATTGAAAATATATCTAGTTGGCAAAAATCAATGTGTGTCTTGATAAAATTTCAATTATTCACTCTCTAAACTCATCATCTCTGGAGTTTTGGAAATGTTTAGGGCACACAAAAATAAGTTGTAAAACTCATAGGGTATACATTATAGCCATAGTAAAATGAAATCTATACTCATAAGACACCCTGGTTTAGGAAAATGTTAGAGTAACTTTGTTTCACATATCCCTTCCATGAGAATAATTTTCTTAGGGGGTGAAGCAACTTTTTTAGAGTTCAAATTATTCTAGAATATCAATGTTTACACTTAAAACATCATTATTTAAGAGCCTCTGATCACCTTAAACATTCCATGGACCTTGAAAAATGCACCTGGTCTCATGGGACCAGTTTTTGACAATTAATGTATTCTTATGGAACCTCTATATGTGTTTACGCTCTGAAAGAAGTGTACCTCTCTAAAAAAAAGTGAATTATAATCAATATGAGACATGACATCACTATAGAAGAACTAAGTACCTCAGTGTGTTCTTTTTCATTCCCAGTATGATTTTCCTAGATCATCTTCTTGACCAAAACACATTACACCATGATTTACAATACACATACCATACTATCCAAGTGGATTGAAAATCATTGAAATTACATCACAGTATTTTGTACCCTTTATCAAATAAGGAATGTGACACTCTATTAACAACCATTTTATGGAACACACCTCATGATTCAAAACCACAAGCCCTAGGGCTCATACATCATAGTTAAGAGTTATACTCACCCAGGGTGCAAGAAAACATCCTCGACATCTTTTATCTATACCCTACCTTATCATGTAGATGTTTGAGTCTTTATAATTATTTTATGGGTTGAATGAGTGGGTGAGTATAATCTTATCTTGACAGTGATATCATTGGATATGAGATTTAACCAACCATCTAAAGGTATCTCTTCCTTCCCAGAAAGGAAATCCATACCTTTTGATCGCTGAAAACACTATGGTGGTACCTAGATCCTCTGTGTGTTATGGGTCATTCTAATCATTTCTTCCCTATCCCATATACATCTACTCAAACTTTTGGGTTATGAATTCCATCAATCATATTCCAACTATCCTCGTATCCTTATATTCCCTAACAATATTGGCCCAAAATATCTTCCACGACCCTGGGAAAATAGTGTAAATAGATTCATTTATAAATTCTTCCAATTCATAAGGTATTTGACATACTAACAAGAGGAATATACTCCTTGCAAGAAAGGATCTCTAATACTCATGAGCCTTAATTATTGCACAGAAAAACTCACCCCCATAGTATGTTTTGAGCCATCCTAGCTTGATTTCACCATATCCCATAATAAAAAACGATGCCTGGGAAGTAATACTTTAAAATTAATGGAAACAAAATTTTTGAGATGATGGACCCAAAATTATATAGATAGAAGGTTCAATAAAAAATACCTAAAACTACATCAATATATGGGCCAAAGCTAATAAAATCTAAACTATAGTGATAGAATGCATAAGATAAAATATCCTAAACTATATAGATATAAGGTATGAGATAAAATAACCTAAACTATAGTGATACAATGTTAGGGAAAAGAGACCCTAAAGTACACCGATTGAATGTATGAGATAAAATACCATAAAATACAGTGATATAATGTCTAACGTAGTAGTATCTAAAGTACTTGACCTCAAATATTTAGTATACTGTTATGGAAAACCATATCTGGACCACCATATGGATTTAAAAAAATCAATCTATGCTCACCAAGACTATAATTGTTTCCAAAACATATATAACTCTTCCTCTAGGACATATATTCTACCCCAACTTCCTCTTTCAAAATAATAAATATCAAGAAAAACAGAAAATATACATAAATGACGAATATCATGATTGGTGGGATTTCATGATAACTTCTCGGGAATAATCTATTTTAATTTAAATATTAAAATCCAGACACTCTGGTTGAGTTTTTGTTGTCAAATGGGTGCGTATCATTAGAGATTTATATAAACAAATTAGTGAAAAGGCATGAAAATCGTGAATGAAAGAAAAACTAGACAAAATGTGAAAGGTTCCAAAAATACATTCATTAGAAGCATGCTATATGATGAATCTAAATATTTCAGTGTCTCCCCATAAAAACAAAAATAATTTCAATGACTAAACTATAATAAGATTTGATTGGATGAGCTGGCCAAGTTGTCAGGAGTTTCTTGAGTAGCGTCAATAGAACATTGAAGTTTCACTCACCCCGCCTCATCTTCTTCTTCCTTAGGATAGATTGTATAGACTAATGTATTAATCTACTCAACCATTTTTTGATCAGTTTCCAATAAGGATGAAAATATAGAGAGGTGAGACACCATTTGAGTTATGATTTCCACATATCTCTATATCTATATTTTCCATTCATCCATAGAGGTGTGAAATTTATATATAAACATGTGAGTTAGCTCCAGTCCCCCTAAATCCTCCTTTGTCTTTTCAAAAATGGGAGCCTCTTCATAAATATCATGAAATCCCCTCTCATTGGTGTCCAAATGTTTCCAAGTCCAAATATTTTGTATGATGACTTCATACGGTTTTTATAAGTCAAGTACATCTACCCGAAATCATTAAATAGATGATGAAGGTGTTCCCAACCATCCAGAAATGTTTCAAAATGGGTCCCATTAATCAAGGAATTGATTTTCTACCAGATTAGCTTATCTAATATCTATTATTCAGTTCTAGGTGGGATGGGAATTAAAAGAGAACAAAAAACCAGCAGAGTTGGAAGGGAAACAGGAGAGGTTTCTCTTTATATCAACACCCTAATTGTGGAATCACTCATTTCATATGATGGTTGGATTACATTCATTATTGATTAGTTCCTTCTATCGGGAGGGTTGTCGCCAGTATCAGGCTGCTTCCACAAAGCCTCTCACATTCCTTTAATCAACTCCATCATTTCTATTGACCGAGGGGATAGTGAGGAAAATGTATTGTAGAACAGACAAACTAGTTGAATAACCCCACCACCATGATAGGATACTTCCAAATCTTAGGAATAAACCTATGCAATAAAAGAAAGAGCATAATAAGATGGAATAATTACCTTGGAACCTAGGTCATAATGTTCCATCGTCGTCCCAAACATGTGGATGATCTCGAGGGGTACATCTCCACCCACACCGGGTGAAAGAATATAGGAGATCCTTAAGGTGAATCCAA
Organism: Viscum album; assembly: GCA_963277665.1. Lineage (NCBI taxonomy): Eukaryota > Viridiplantae > Streptophyta > Magnoliopsida > Santalales > Viscaceae > Viscum > Viscum album. The sequence goes on from OY728160.1 coordinate 524,651,180, forward strand.
AATTATTATAAAATCATTATGGTTTATATTTCTTACAAACAATCAACTTTTCCATATTTTCAACTGGAACCCCACCTTAGTGAGAGATCTTGTTTAACCATTCGGCAAGAAAGTCGCTTCCATTAAAAATGCTTGGCCTAGTGGGTGTGGATAAAGCGGTAAATAAAAATATATCATATTGAATCAACACATAAATGACCTATTTATAGCATATTTACATACGTCAAACACAAGAAATGTTTAGTAACCTAGAACAAGATAACGCATCGAGGATCCTAGTGGCATTGTATTGTTTGTAAAAATAGAAATGATCCACTATCAAGACAAATAAAAACTACTAAGGAAAACATATATTATATAGGAAAAAACCTTGATAAATGTGGCCCAAGATTAGCTAATGGTGTTCAAGGTAGGTACTACCAGATTAAGGTACCATCCCTCCAATGGACACGCTACCATTTCAAGTGTACTGATCTAGATTCTTGAACACGCGTCCCGACCTGGGAAAATCCACTCATTCAAGAAAATGTTGATGAAGCTCACTTGACTAAGGCTTGGATATATATTTGGAATCACTTGATATCCTCATGAATTATGATACTAAACTTCCAAATTGCACTAATAAAAACTAGTATTGTCACAGACATTCCGGGAAGGGCACCGATGGTGGTGAATAGTAGTCAGCCTTGAACTGTCATGATTGAGGAAAACATTGATCCAATCTTTGAAAGTGATTAGTGAGAGAATATAAATATCATATATTATATTTCCATTCAAATTTATGAGAATGTAACTCTCTAAGACATTAGTCTACAAACGTTCGTCCGCGAAATCTGTGGTTGGAATGAACTCATCTTACTTCTCATCGAGAGGGTGTATCACAGGGAATTGGTAGATATCTCATAGGATGATACCCATACCACCATGGGAAAAATTATATGAGCTTGTACTTGGGCACCATTTTATAATGAGTTTTAAAATATTATCTCACTACTGAAAAAAAATACATTTAGAAATACATACTTCTTCATAAATATGGACATCATATAACTTATCAGCAAACTCTAAGAAGCTTTTCCTGAGCTTGAATAGCCACTTCTAGTCATTTATAAAGTAACCAACAGAAAATAGAACCAATTAAAAACTCCATCCACTTTCTAGTTTTTTAGATAAGTGATGAATATCCTCAAATATACCTTTGTTATGGGCTGGTGAATAAAATTATAGCTTTCCGGGCCCAAGAGATATTTTTTCAATATATAATACAACTAATGGGATCGAGGTACAACCATTCATCCATCCACTGAAATTTACATCAGAGTATAGTCAAGATAATATAACACCTAGTGGAACAACATATTATAGTGTAAAGATGGAATGATAGTGGAATACAACAATCCAAACCCGTATAAAGAAAGATGGTGTGATAATGAAAAATTTTGGAGCTCGAATGAAAGAAGCCTTTTTTTGAACCTCTTTATCAAACTTCACACGATACCAAGGGTCAACAATATGGTTTATAGAAATTATGGCCCTTTGATTAGATACAAGAGATAAATATGATGAGATATTAAAGCCATCAGAACAAACTTTAATGGCATTTGTAAGTTGAATAAAAATAAAATCCCGCCATAGGAATGACCTTAAAATTCTCGTAGCTTCATTCACATTGCATGAACAATAAGGTAATTACCAATCACAAAAATTATTTTTTTTAATATCATAGATCAAAATGTTATCACAGACTTCGTAAACCCACAAAAAATCCTGCAGCCACATGACCCCTTAGATGACTCAAGATCATGTGACTTTGACATGGTCACACAAGTTAAAATATAGTTGAGAACGTTAACATGATTGATCAGACATACCATTAAAGGTAGTCATGAAACCCTATGTATAAAGGTCAACCAATTCCAAAATTTAGTTCATGTTGGATTCTAAGAGGTTCCTAGAAAAAATGGATCTTGAAAAGTAGTTCTTGTGAGATAGTCTTGAGAAAGGATTCCATGATCGTTTCTTTAAGAAGGGTCTTGCGAAAGGCTAACATAACAGAGGAAGGGTGAAATATCCATGATAAATGGATTATCTAGTGAATGAAACACTCTATAATGCCCTATTTTTAGTTTATTCCATGTAATAACAAACATCACTAGAAGGACTAATCATTGACTAATCATAATGATTGAAGATAGCACCAAATCCTCTTGTATGCATTTTCATTCCTTAGAAACGAGTCCCTATCCCCACATACATTGCTCATGGGTGGAGTGGGGGTTTTATTGTTTGTTCACAATGAATAATCATAAAATTATAAATGTAATAAAAACATGAATATTGGGATTATTATCGCTTGACAGAAATGGTAGAGGAAGGTGTCCATGATCACGCTGATCATGCGATACTCCAAGAGACACATGATTAAATGACTTGAGGAAGGTGATGTGGATGGTCATTCACAACACATTGTCTATGGAAGATCCCTATAAACCACTTGAAAGGACCCATTATTCTTGAAAAGTCATCCCAAACCTTACTGATCATGCACAAGTGGCTGAAAAAACACCCACAAGTCTTGTGAAGTGTTTGGTGGTAGGCACCTGACAAGCCATCCCAAAATATTAGGAAAATTGGAGGAAATAGACAATTGTTAAAGCCTTATGTAGACGTAAAAATCATGAAACATGCCTAGGATGTTCGAAAGACTCCCTAAAATAACCAAGAGCATTTCACAATCACCAGGAAAATGTATTTGGAATTGAATATAAAGTCTCATGCTCCAACATTAGCACAAAAAATAAGTATAAGGGATTATCCATGAAGTTCTTAGGCATACCATGAGAACTTTTCTTGGTTTCACAGTGCATAACATTTTGGGTAAGTGATTATCTTATAAAAAAAACTTTTGAAATGTCAAAAAATCCCAAATCCATTGAATACTAAAAGAAGGGAATAACAGAAAAATCAGGGATCCTATTGCGGTCACCAAATTCTTGTGATACACTTGTGGTCTCTACATGACCTCACAACTTCCATTTGACAAGATGATGAAATCATGTGAATGCCTTTGATAAGGAATCCTAATCTTGTGAATGTCCTAAGACATGTCGGCCTAACAATATGGAAGTGCCTTGACCTGTCTACATGATATGGAAATACCAATTTTATTGGAATTAACCCAATAACTGGGGCATTGATGGGGTGATCTAGCGGTCAATGATAATAATGTTTTGATCCAAGGATGAACTACATTAAGAACCCCATGAAAAAAACATGATATAACCCCCCCCCCCACCGAATCTAGTCTCGATTTGCATGATAAGATCCATGAATATCAGCTAATAAACAGAGTGGAGAGGCCTATAAATCCATACCCCAAAATGAAAAAGGCACTAACATTTCCTTGGAACCTCACAGTATCAGACCCCAAGTATTAGAGTTGATTTATCGAAGTAGGTGATCTTGTGACTAGGAAATTTTCCTACCATTTTTGATCTAAAGAACAACTAGAGTGCTTATGTACTATTCATTATCACTTCACGTGATAACTGAAAGATCACACTAAGGACTTTAAGCGGGTCATGAAGAGAACATCCCGCATAACTAGTAGATCATGTGAGACATAAAATAAGATAAAAAAGAACAAATATATGGAACATGATTTTAAATTCTTTAATCAAGACTAAAAATGGGATAATTACACAAAGAAAATATATATAGATCCCCATGTGCTTCAAATGTACTACCCACGTCATACAGAAGAACCAAGATATGTCGCCCAGATCAGGAGATGCTACATTGGAATACCATTTGGATCATGTGAAGTCCCATAGATATGTTATAAAAAGTCATATGGAACCCACCAGGCATGACACCCGTGACTTGTGAAACCCTTCAGGCTCTCTATCCAGACCTCACAATGACCTCTATATGTGTAGTCCAAATAATATAACGACACTAGTGTATGTCACCTATGTATCACGATGGATAATTTAATGTATATAATCTTTTACAGTGCAATTTGGTCAATCCATCCATGCCATATTTCATCCCACATTCATTTATGTTAGCTTTCTTGATGACACCTATACATGTTTTCTAGGACATGCAGAGCCCTCTAGATGCTTTAAATTGAATCCTATGACACTATCTAAGTGTTTATTCCATAATTCATGATGATACTGGAGAAATTCAATTGGATCACCAGACTCCCACTAAGCATGTCATCTAAGATCAGGTGATGGATTCCCAGACCATCCAACCAAGTATTATGATGTCCTCCAATCATGTTAGCCTTAGTCATGAGACAGCCTCCGGACATACTGTCCAGATTATCTGAAATCCATTAAAAAAGTCAACTAGATCATGTTATTGACTTTGTACATGTCAGGCACACATTATTCTATATTTCAAGGACAAAATTAAGGAATTTGTAGTAAACAATGAATGCATGTCAAGTAGGCTAGCAGGGAAGAACAAATGGGAATCCCAAGACTTGACAACCTTTTCCATCCTCTATAGAGGGAAACGTTAGTGTGTAATCCCTGATCAATTGAACTATGATGACTCTAATTCTTATTATAATAACAATACTTAGGATTCCTTCTTAAGGGCCGACTTCCATGTTAAAACATCATTAATTAATTACTAGAACCTATGTCCCCCATCCACATAGAATGATGTTGATTATTTTTTATCCTTTTTTCCCACACTAAAAATATTTCATATAGGATTAGGGATTTATAATGATAATAATATTCACATCACAATACTCTATCAATACAATGGTAACTTCAGTGTGTAATCCATGATCATTGGAATAATATGATATATCCTTTATATAAGGGTGTCATTAGTATGCAAGCACATACTCCTTGAACTATAAGGACTATGATTCATTCCATAATGAGAATACCAAGGATGCCTTCCTAGGGCCAGATCCCAAACTTAAATGGGAATATACATTGGTGTAAGTCCTACCATGTATCTAACATTCCATCCATTGGAACCCATTCTTGCACAAGGGATGATAATTTTTCCTCATCCATAAATGAATTGATAATTTTCTGAACTACTAGGAAACTGATTCATTCCATTATCAGGATACAATGATACCTTCCAAATTCCCATGATCAACATTAAACATTGAATGGTTTGTTCCAAAATGTATTCTATCCATCCAGATGCAATTACAATGAATACTTTCTCTCCATTTCTCTTCACATGGGGCATATCTCACCTGGGATTATTGATTTTCAATGAGCATATGAATGGCATGATGAATCTCTACCAATGAGGGAAACCTCAGTGTGGAAGCCTCAATCATTGAAATGATACAATTATCCAATAATAATGGGTATACACATTTTGTAAATTATGAAGGGTGTGAATGAACTATGTAAACTTTGATTTCTACTATAAAAAATATAATTAATATGCCTCTCTGTGGTTCGATCTCAAATACTAGGTTCAAAATTTCCCAAATATATTCTATTTTTTCATACGAAATTAAAATTCATGGGATTAAAGAATTATGTTGTGTTTGATTCCTGTTATAAAATAGCATATATAGGATTCCACATATTGTCTCAATATCATATTGGATATATTAATTTCCTCCCAAGAAGACAAAAAAACATGCAGTTCCTTATTACGCAGCTTCAACACATAAACAGCTACCCACCCAAGGTAAATAAATGAATAACCTCATATTTCTACAGATGGATAACTAACATGACTCCCCTATCTTTTCATATACAATGAGACTTATGATATGATCATTTTTTTGGGTGACTGATCCCGTATCAGGATATGGAAAATATTCTTGATCATATCCTAAATATATAAGAATGTGCTAGTGATGGAAAAATTTCCCCCCAAAAGGGTGTGATCAGCCCAACCTCACATCCTCTCAACCAATGTGAGTTCCTTAGTGTCATTGGGTGTAAATCCCTAACTAAATTACTATCTTTTGAAAGTATATCCATACCAATTATTGATATGATAATCATTGTGTGTTTCTATTAAACATTAACAAATGTTTATAGCAACATTAATTATTGTCCATGACATTGAACCCCCCCCCCATAATCAGAACGCTGAAAAAAAAACCACAGACATATTTACTGACCAACTTTATGTCAAGCCTTGAGTGAACATCAGTTTCTAAAAACAACTGCAATCTAAAATTTCCCATATAAGGTTTTGAACAATGGGATAATAATTTATTCTAAAAATATGTTCATGAATGATTTAATATATACATATATATATATATATATATATATATATATATTATGAGGTCCTGAGACACCCAAAACACAGTGCTGACTCTAAGGAACAATCCATATATATATATATTTATATTTATATTCAAATCACAAAATTAAAAAATCCATATTTGTTAAAATTGATACCTTATTTGGGAAATTATTCAAATGTTAACTTATTGACATTAATTTTTTAGTAGAATACGGTATATATTTTATATAATAATTTTCTACAATACCAAAGAAAATATATCATACACTATGATATGAATTTAGGGAACCCTAACTTGTGCTAAATATTCATATACTCAATATCATTCTACCTTATACTGTGTCATATATAACAACTTGTGAAACCATATTCAAAATATTTATTTAAATCTATTCCAAAAAACATTGGGGAAGTAGTTAGAAAATTTAATATATGTCACACCATATGTAATACATTATAAATTTCCATACGATACTTCTTTTCTATATACTCTAAAATAAATATAGATCCAATCTCTATGTTATGTAATACTCAAAACAAAATAGTTAAACCATGAACAATTATCTCATTGAATTTTTTTAATTGAAAACAAATATAAATTACCAAATTGATAAAATTAAAAAAGGATAAGCCTTTAAAAATCAAATAGTGATAAATAGGTGATAATGGAATCTGGTGTGTCTCTATCAAAAATATATATCTATATACCTATGTACATGAGTTTGTATCATATACATGTCATTATTTATTATATTATACCTTTATCTAATACATAAAATGAACATAGGATACATAGTATGTTAATCCCATTAGTCTAATCATATATTATTGATTCTATGTGTATAAAATGGCATCATCGATGAATACCTCGCATGCTATTTACAATAATGGATGAGAACATCACAAGAAAATTATATAATAGTTTACAAAATTAAATGAACATAACTAGGTATGTCAATACAGTTCCTTATTCTATCTCAATCAATAGATCATAGGTCATACTCAACTGTAAAGGGGAAGTCCGCTCTCTTTTTCCTCTACAACCGACCACATGATTAGTAACATACCCAACCACCCCTAATTATCTAATACAATCATATTGTGTAAGATCTTTAACATAGTATAAATTTTATATTTATAATTATCATTCCAATCTTAGTTATAGGAACCTAAATATGAAACATTAACCACTAGTATATCAAAGAAATATTGTATAACACTCTATATGGTGTATGTATTGGGTCATCCAATACAAAAAACTTTTTAATACTTTATGATCATATCTCATATCTCTATATAAAATTTTACTCACACTAACCTTGACACTTATTCATTACATATAACTCCCCTAATGAAAACGAGTTAGAAAAAACTCAATGACATTCAATGATTGGTCAATTATCATTTCACTTAATTAAATATATGAATCATATATGTATGAATGATAATTCATAATCTACCTTTTTTTATAACAGGATACATTTATATTTATTAGTCTCAAACATAGGTGATTACTCAAGGGGAGGAGGGGTCGATTGGGGTATTGTAAATTCTTTTCTCAACCATTTCAAACACCCCTTTTACATTTTAAAAAGAACTCCCTTTTCTTATTTCCGAACATTATGAATAAATAAAATAATAATCATGGGACACAATATTCTTTAATATGTTGAATTAAATGGTATAAATCATGAATTATGTAATGGAAATGTTCCTTTGCACATAAAAATATAATATCAAAACATTTTTTATAAATTTTTAGTTTCCACAACAATCCTCAAGTTTTACAACCCTTATTAGATGAATAATTACCTTTCTTGAATATTTAATGAATATTAAACACCTCTATGAATCTCTCCTTTAACTCTCATGAATAGTAAAGTATTTTTACCCTAAAACTGTCATGTCTATCTGGTTCACATTCAACCACATTAATAATTCCCTGAATATTCCTATGATGATGTCTCCCAAATATATCCCTTTTTAATTAACTAATGTTTCAATACAAATCTGTATCTTCTCCTACTATTATAAGTGTCTTCCCACTATTCTAAATGATTCCATAAAAATAGATATAATAAATTTTAATATTATTTCGAGAATATTACCCTTAGTTAAAAAGATCGTATTAATTATCCTTTCTCAAATCCAGATACATCATACTAGGTATACCATCAATTTTATTGTATTTATAACATTATAATCATTATTTTCCAACCCATTGAATTTATGTGTCAATTTATAAATTTGGACTCTTGAAAAAACTAACCAATTGTCCAGAATGTCATGGATCTAGGAGGGCACCCCATATTTCATGGTTCAATATATGATAAAAAATTAGATTCATAAATATGATTCATATATCACATTTAGTTATTCTTGATATCCTAGAATTTATTTTAAAATCCATTCAATAATTTAATTAGTCATGGTGTGACCCTATACATCATATGAAAACCCTATCCTATATAGAACCACTAAAATTTACGTATAGCTAATTGTCACATGAGATATATTCTCACGGTGTGGTCACATATAGACTAGAACTAAAAATTTATTCACCTTATACTCCCATTAAGTGATAATCCATCCTTGGTGTATCATTTAGAGGGATATTTCCATTAGATATTACTCAATCACCTCCATGGAATTCCATTTGTGACATCAATTAAAACTTGAAACAAAAATCACATAAAGAAATAAACCGTATGAAAATTTATTTTACCTTTATGCAAATCAATGTCAACATGTTTCTTGAACTTCCACCATGAGTGAATTATATTATTTTAACATAATATATTTTTGATGTTCTAGTTATTAGGTGACTCATGAGATTCCATTGTGAATGACTCTTCTGATCTTCAAAATAGTCTATTCCTCTTCCTTTTTTATAGAAACACACCTTCATGGTGTAACAAAAGTCATCATAACATGACTTATATTTTAAAGATAAATGTACACGATCTCCATCAAAAACTCCTCCATGATCCACAATCATCAATAATGCTCTCATAGATGTCACATAACAACCCATTGTCAATAAAAAAATCCGAAACATACTTCATGATATTTTTTCTTGAAATATATCCCATTGGAATTGATGATAAATATTCCCAACAGACAAACAATCCAAATAAAAAATGAATATCCAACATCTTAATACATGATATGTAATAATCTTGACTCCAATAACACAAATTCAGGTCCAAAATTATTATAAATGAATAGATACAAAAAAATCCTAAAGTACCATTCAATTTACTAGTCATGGATATCTAGATACATACATGATACCCATTTTACATGGGTCATAGAATATAAGATATAGTAATAGAAAACATTTGGAATTTTTGGAGCCATTCAAAGAATTCTTCTACATATCCTGAGTAATGTTAAAAAATAAGGGTGAGATAAAATGGAATGTAAATGTTCTACATTGTTCATGAAATCATGGGAAAATAAGGCATAATAAATATAGAATGTTAAATAAATGAAAATACAATCCATTTAATTAATAAATTTGACAATAAATGTGTCCATAAATAATATAAATTAAATACTATCATGGATGATAATATCTAAATTATCAATAAAAATTGATAAATATTGAACACCATGTTATCATAAATCATGATATCTATACTATCATGACTATTCACTAAGATAGTTTAAAATAATGGGTTAACCCCATTTAATTTGGCCAATATCTTCGTATCATGAGACATGTTGATTCATTTAGAGGATATATAATTACAGGCCCATCCAATCACTATGAATCAAATTTATTCCTCATATATCAAAGGATTGATTTAATTGAGTTATCATTTTCCTTATAAATAAATATACATATTAATTAAATAAAACAAATTATCACTTATTCCCTATAAAATAAATTATCATTCAATGTAAAACACTCTATTTAAAAATGGAATTCAATTTATGAAAGGTTCACATCCACGATAAAAAGGATATAGAAATTAATGAGATATTTAATTTCCACTGATTGATGATCAAAATAAATTAACTGTTTCAGGATAAATTTAATGACTACATAATTATTAACAGTTAAGTGATTACTATATATTGAATTTTAATATAATAATGTCCTTTGGATGATGAAGGAAAATAGATGAAGTAAATATTAAAATAAAATTTCAATAAATTTAATTGTTTATAAACCCATTGAAAATGTGTAGAAAAAATATAAATATCATAAAACAATTATGGAGGTGAAACATTTTGTCAACATTGTATACTTTATTGATTAAATTAATTTTTACATGTTATAAAAAATATCCTTTTAAGAAAAAATTAGATTTATTATATAAAGACGTTATAAAAATATGATGATAACAAAAAATTTACTTAAAAAATAATTTAACTAAAAAAATTACTTTTGTAATATAATTTTTAAAATATATATGTTCAATAAAAATATAATAAATATAAAGAAATAAAATTTGTTTCTATTTTAGAATTTTAGTTAATTAATTCAAGATCCCAAGAGCGTAAATGTTACATGAAAATATGGAACTCTTTAAATATCTAGAGGATAAGAAAATAATTAGGTCTTATGAATGATAAATTATAAGATCTAATCAACAAAAATAAAATCAATCCCCAAAGAAAGTGACATTATAAAATAGATTCCCACAACATTGTAAACTCTCAAATTGTAATCCCTTGACAGAATAGACTTGACTCAAACATTAATCAACATGAAAAAAATATCTATTACTATTTAATACATCAAAGGTACATTATAAAAAATTCATAAATTTGAATAGTTGAATAATAAAAAATATTTTTCCATGGATCGAAAATAGATATAAAATTCCATAACTCTTGTTTCCATTTAATTAAACATGATTTAACATAATATATAATGTTTATTTGAATTTTATTACATTCTAATATAAAAATATTCATATTTATTATATCATGTAGAATCCTCTTATAACATTTTACATTCTATTCATTAGTAATATTTCATTGTAATTTTTTTTCAGGTGTTAACATCTTCATTTTCTCAGGCATATTTTTTCAAAGAAGCTCTCTTTCTTGTGCATGTGATATAGATACAAAATATCATGAATAATATTAAGATTATAAATAACACACTTATTCATTGTATAACTTATTATATCTATTTATGAATGTGTTACATGGAAACTAAATCTCATTTCATTGTGGAGGTAGAAGACTATACGTATGGAAAAGTGATGAAATAATTCACATAAAGGGTTTAAGTGTAAGATATTTGATGTTATATTAATTTTTCATCATTAATATCTTTCCATGTAAATAATATATATTTATTATTTCCCTCATTATAATAGTCCATGTGAGACTATGATCAAAAAGAAATTACATCTGTTTGTAAGGATATAATCCACCGTACACATGAGCGATGGCTTTGCATCAAATTTGATGGAGAAAGATATGAATAAATATTATTCAACAAAAATAATAACATGTTAGTATATATGAGATAATTTTATAAAAATGTTTAATTCATAATTTTATGTGATTAAATAATAAGTAAAAATGGATGATCTTGATAAATAGAATAACCTTTGGTTATAGAAACCACCTTAGGATATATTGTTAAATATTCTAATATAGGTATTTTGGTCTATCTATAAACTCTATACTATTGATAATTATATTGGTGATAAATTTTTTATAGTTTGGCGAAGCTAAATTTCTTGATAGGTGAGAGAAAGTGAGTGGAGAGGTTTCCTTCTATAATTGAGGGGGATATTTTTGTAAATACCCAAAAGTATTCAAGAATGGAAAGAAAATATCAACCAAAGATACTACCAAATAGTGAAATAATGGGATGAAAGGAAGATAATGTCTATCCATTCCTCAATAACTAAAAAGAAAAATTATTTATTTAGAAACCCTTCACATTATTAAACAATAATTCTTCATTTATTTCATAAGATTAAACATAATACAATCTGAAGTATTGACAACTGTAATTTCATTGGGAATCAGTTGCATTAAAAAAATATATTAAAAGGTGTAATAAATATGAATTATTTAAAACATCCTTAACATGATCATAATATTCCATTGTACATAAAACTACATGGGATACAAAGGGGTCACACATTACAATGAGTTGATCTATAAATCCCAGTACGATTGTAAACCTCGAAAAACCAGAATAAAGTAATACATTTTAGACAATATGAATATAAATGGGGAATAAAATGAGTGATCATTGTAGACATAAAAGTGAGGCATGATATATATTGATAATCATAACGGAAACATGTGAAATGTGTCCACACAAAAAAACACTACATCCTTTACATAGTCCAAAAAAAACATACTAGATATCATAACCAAAAGGTAACCTAATAGATTAGCTTCACTACCTAATCCATTGAATTACATATAATGAGACTAAAACAATACCCAAAGCATTATAGTGCTGTATAATTATGGCCATTCATGTTACTTTCATTTCATTCTCATTCTTAATGTGTGACCCATAGATTATAGAACATACAAGTATTTATCAATGAATTTATTTAAAGATCAAGATTATAGAATACATAAATTTAATTACCCAATTAAATAATTATATGTCTATAAATGTTAAAACCTTTGATAGGAAATGGTCACTGGAATTCACTACACAATTGGTTGGAAAAGAAAATCACAGTGAATTTTTGGCAGCATATCGAGGGTGTATAAATGTTCGTGGATGGTATTAATGAAGTTGAAATTGGTATCTCATAATTTTAAAATAAAATGGATAGTAAGGGGATATGAAATAACATATACCAACATTATTAAAAAAGTTAAGAGTTAAAAGTTAAAAAATACATGAATAAAGAGTAGAAGGATATAATCCCTTACCTTGAATGGGTGATTACAAAGGATTGTAAGGAACTTATTGAAAGATTGGGGGAAGTTTGCGGGGACTCTAGATAGATGACAGATTATTAAGGACGTGCTATATGGTTTTCAGTGAAGTGAAATGTGATCTTGGGTGGGTATATGTAGAAAATGAATGTGGAATTCTATATCATTTATCAAACATAGGTTTTGGACTCCATATGATAACATAATCAAAACAACAATCCTTCCCATGGGTTTTTTCAATGGTTACTAAAAAATAGGGTTTATTTCATTAATTTCTTCATCAAATGGCCTAAATTGTCATAATAATTCACTTGATGATGTTGGGGTGATTCATGTCCGCTATGAAATGATATAAAAAAATTATAATATATTGTATGTTTTAGAGGATTCATAATGGATTTATAAAATGAATCAAAAAACATAAAAATCATATTAATTTAATTGGAAAACGTATATTTTGTCATGTAGACCATTTATAGTATTTATTATATCATTTTGGGCCATTATGTTTTCATTGCACACACCATATATTTTTTCTATATTTATGTTTTTCCAGATATTTTTAATGTCTTAGAAAATTATAAAAAAACATTTGATAATTTAGACATTATGATTCAATTTTTTTTTAATAATTTCACCCAAAAAAATTTCATATTTTTTTTATAACAATGAAAATAAAAATCCAAAATTGTTGATAAAAAGTCAATTTTTTTGACCATTACATTTTCAGAACCCTTATGAAAATTACATTTGACTTCTTAAAAATTATCAGATCAATTATATTTTAAAATAAATTTAATTATAAAATTTTAATAATTTTTTTTAAAATAAAGTAATTCACTAAATTAAATGTCTTTATTGAAATTTTATATTTCATAAATATATAATTTATGTTTTATCTTAAAAATATTATTTTTTTCAAATTTATTACATAATCATTTATAATGTTAAAAAATAATCGACAAATATAATAATACTTTTAATTAAAATTAAATATAAATATAAATACAATTAGGGTTACTTTTTTATTTTTTTAAAATTATTTTTACTCTTCATTAACCTGTTTTCCTTTCATTGTGGTAATTAATATTTACAATAGTTAATATTCATATTTTAAGAAAATTAATTTAGCATTTTTACCTCTTATTAGATATGATAATTCAAAACATGGAATCCAATTAATCAATATCAATTAAAATATGTGGACTAATTTAATTTATTATAAAACCCACATGTATATTGGAAAATCGTTCTCTATAAAATAATTTTTTTAAAGAAAATATTATTTTACATTAACTGTATAACTTGTAATTTTCATTATTTTAATTTATATATATATATATATATATATTAAAAATGTTACATTTCAATAATTTTTCATTTTGGTTTATTTTAATGAATTGTAATGTAGAAATATTAATCATTTGAAAACAGTTTTAAAAAAATGTATTTGAAATCTTAAAAATAAACATACACTGAAGTTGATAATAGTGATGAATTAAATGTAATTTATTTAATTTAATAAAACTAAATAATACCTATGTTACATATAAAAAAATTAATATAAATTTTAGACTTTTTGTTTACATAATTTATCGAAAGAAATGAGCATTACATAAAAACGATATTTTTCACTATTCACATAAAATCTATACTTTAAAAAATCCCAAAATACAATCCTTTTTTAAAATTAGTATCCTAATATAAAAAAGGGAAATATTTTTATAAAATAAATATGATAAATATTCTATAAAATTATTGTAATATATTTTTACACCAAAATAAATAAATACTCATTTAAAAAAATTATTTGAACGAACCAAAAGAAGTAACCAATATTTGATTGAGTATTTATTAATAATTTAAAATTATATATATGATATATATGATATATATGATATATATATATATATATATAATAATGTAGTTAATCATAGTCATATATTAAAATTTAATGGAATGGTTAAAATGATTATATTTAAATAAAAATTGTATGTTTGGGTTTGGAGTTGCGTGCCACATAGTTTTTCTATTTTTAAAAAATAATAGCGTTACATTATCCCCCAAAAAAATTGAAAATAATTTTTCCCCAAAAAAATAAAAATTAACTCATTTTGAAATGTTATGACACATGATAATATCATTATTGAAAATCCACATTGTAAAAAGGACTTATAAATCTTATAATAGAAAAGACATAAAAGTAATTATGAAGGTTATAACATAACTAGGATTCCATGTATTATAACATTAGTGATAAGTGGAAGAAATAACATGGAAGAGAAAACTAATACTAAAGAACTAATTGAGTTTGATTAATAATATAGTCATCAGAAAGTCATTGAACACAAATCTATATATTGGTTATAGGTAAAATGACCAACATTTCATTGAAAATGATATTAAAATATTTTTTTTATAATATTTTCCTAGAGATGAGGGACTATTATACCATCTAGAAAATGGAGATAAATAAATATACATTTGTAACAATTATAATTTCATTACTTAATTATGTTCTTCTATAAAATCACCTTTTATCAAAATGACGATTACTTTTGAAAAATTAAAAAAAAAGAATCCAATTAATATTAAAGTGATAGGTTATAAATGACATATGTTTATTTACATAAGAATTTATATGATTCAATATATGTTAAAAATGATGAAGTTTCTAACAATAAACTTATGGGAAATTAAATTTCCTTAATGATGGTTTATAATTAGCTTGGGAATTTACAAAATCGTATTTCTTAGGAGTGTCAAACTAGGGGTTCATCAGTACCCAATACCATGGACTAGTTCTGAGTCACCTATAGCTTAATGTGGGGTTTTTTCAATTTATCCCTATGAACATCTGTACCAGATCAGTAACCACTTATAGTATCGAAAATGGATATATTTTCTTGATAAACCATATACTTTTTAGTTTAATAAGTTTTAGGGATGTTTTTTTATAATTAGTTTTTGCCTAATGGATTTTTAGAGTTTTCTATTCCTGATTTCAAAAATTACTAATATTTTCTTCTAATACCATCGGTAAACACCTTTCTCTTTATGACATCGTAATTCATGAATTTCTACATAATATTACACATAAAAGAACGTAAGATATTTTTATATCTATTCTATTTAGGTGTTAGGTTCATTACATAATTACTTAAATTAGGGAATAGATTTTCATTATTTAAAACATCTATAACATGGTCATAATATTCCTTCTAACATAAAATTGTGTTGGATAACCTGGGGGTATTCATAAAAAAGGGTGATATATAAATCTCTATAAGGGAATAAAAATGAAAAAACATTATGAAAGTAATAAAATTTAGACTGTAAAAATATAAATGGAGTATAAAAGGAGTGATCATCAAAAACATGAAAACTGTGACATGATTTAAAATGATAACCATAAATGCAGAATGATAAATATCGGAATAACATTAAAAAATACATCATAAGAATAATTATAGGATAACTTCCAAAACATAAATATGAAACAATTTTTTTTTGGATTAGTTTCACTCTATAATCCCTTTCAAAATTTTCCAAATATTTGGATGGAAATACTTGTTAAGAAATATTTTACTAAATTATTCTCACTCCATATCTTCTATTTCATCCTTTATATTGGTGTTATTAACCAACACCTACCATTGATCAAAATCTACATCAAAATGATAGATGAATAGAGTCACCTTCTCCTTCTCAAAACAATGGAGAAGAGAAACAATCTTCTTCATTGAGTTAACCCACTATTCCACAATAAGTGGATCATAAGATCCATTAAATGTTGGTGTTCATGTCTACATAAAAGATTTTATATCCAGTTTCCCCCACTTATGTGAAGTCATATGTTTAAAATTTATTGAGTTATTATTTATTTCTTAAGATAGTGGGGTAAGCATTGACATGAAATTTTGAACTCCACCTCCCATGGCATTGGGAATTTCATTCAGGCAATCATGGAATTATCCCTCACATGGATTCTTTTCTTAGGTTCTCCTAGTTACCACCATTTTATAAAATAGAAATGGTTTGAATAAAATATAAGTCATCAAAGTATGAATAATTTATTCTTTTACTAAAGGCATGTCTTATGTGATCCATATGTTAATAAATTTTCAAAAACAAATATTTTTGGATGTCTACATATACATACTCTTATCACAATGTTTTCCACTAATGTTATTTGATCCTAATTCAAAAATTAACTAAACCTTACTCTAATAACAATTATAGTGACCCTTATTTTTATTACATGGCTATTACATCATTTTAAAGATAAACAGCATCAAATTGATGCAAAACTAGGATACAAAGGTTTAGTTTCATCGGAAAATAAAACACATAAGACATAAATAACTATTTAAAATATTATTCTTTTTTCTTTTAAATCTCATTTTCTCCTTAGTACAAATAGTCACTTAAAGATACACATCAAAGAAAATGGGTGAGCTAAAATCCGAGTAAGAGGATGAATAAAGGGAATGAATCAATAAAACCTAAGAGAGAATAATCATTGTCATCATAGTATAATAATTTAATAATCATAGAAATCATGAGGGAAACATTATATAAAGGAATGGAATGTGGTAATGAATAAAAATGAAACATCATATCATAGTGGTCAAATACCACACACAGTTGTGAAAAAATCTGGCATCACGTTCATGCATAACATATGTGCATAATCATATCATTATCATTTTTAACAATGATAGTATCAAGTTCATGAATAATACACATCATATCATGAGATAAATCACAATACCCATTGCATTGGAGGTCTATATAATTTGGGTCCCACCCCTTACATCATAACATTTACATAATCATGCATGCCACAAATAACATATATCTATCAAAGTCATAAATTAACCCATGTAATGGAATGGGTTTTATAAATATTTCATCAATCATGATTTCATGAATAAACATGGTGTTCCCAAATGGAAAAGGTAAAAGAACATATTTGGTATAAGAATCATCATTTTCATGTGAAGAATAAATAACTTCGTAGGAGTCAAGATGTGTTTTAGAAAGAACAGTTCTTTTGGAAAATATTTTTATTTATCATAAAATCACAATTGAAACATGTATATCCATAAAAATAAATGATAATAATAATGATATTATATTTGATTAATATTAAAGTAATATACACACTGAATTTTTTTATGAAAGAGGAATAACCCAAATAAAAGAAGTTAGGTTTGATAATCCCTTTACCTTATGTCTAAAAGAGTTCTTCACTTGAACTTAATACTCCGGATAATAAAATTTATTAGGTCCACTAGGGAAAATACCCTAATAGGGGGTTAATCAAGGTATGGAAAATTGAAACTTTCTCCTTCTTGGATTGTGTTCCATTGTTAAACTAACCTCAATTGTCTCTTCCTCCCGTATCAATATACAACTAGATATTAAATCATACACATGACACAACAAGTTTAATTGGTTCAAACTCACTAGGCTATGTCCAATGATAAAACAATAGTGATGTTCACATGTACCAAATTCACTAAGGCTCACGACCAAAAATGAGTACAAAGTTCCTATTAGATCTTCTATGCCCACGCTCACTGCCTCTAAAAAGTTTAGGGTCTGCTCACTACATCCCCAAAGGTCACTCCCTATACCACTTTATCTAGATTACTATTAGTGAAAAGGTTCATGGTCTTCCTCTTCCGGTGCTCACTGCTCTTGGAAAAAAATCCACCCACAATTTATCGACTTGTAGGTCAAACACAGTTTATGGAAATTGAGATCCCTTGATTACCATGAATTCATCAACTATTGGTAGACCATTTTTTGAAGATCCTTTTTCATGCGTAGATGAAGTCCACCTTCCCAAATATTGCAAGATACTAGAAAATACTTTCACAAACTGATTTGTTGCTTTTTCAAGCTTCCCTGTGAAAATCATCAACCACCTTCTTCTTCCACATACTGAGTGTTCGGTTTGGTACGCGGAACACCTCTGTCACATACCACTTCCACATATGTGAACCTCCCTTCGTCCATGTACTACCTCCACCTTCGATATCACATACCTTTTCTATGAAGACCCTCTTGTTTGTGAACTATTCTCTATCTGTGGACTGCCTCTGCGAATCACCCTACGTCTGTGAACTATTCTATGTTCGTGGACTAACTTCTCCAATCAACTGCGTACAATTCCTTCTTCTTTTTTGTACCACATTATTTTCTATTTATAGTTCTCCAAAAAACATTTGGTGGAATTTCTTCCACACGAACCACTTCAGCTTTCGTAGGATTCTCCTTTGAAAACTACCTTCAAACTTTGTCTAAATCATGGAACCAAAAGTTGTTCTCAAATGATAATTGATCTCAAAAGTAATCGGTGGTATTAAAGATTCTTATATAGGAAAAGATACCCACAAAATACTCTAATCAATGATTTTCCAAATCATTATTCTAGCCTTCACTACATAACGATCCTTCTACTGTCACGTATAGAAATCCACCCACGAACCATTTTTCCTATCTGGTCCATGTACTGTCTTTGTTCCTATGTGGTCGATCTCCCCCACCGACATTAAGTCATCCTCACACCGCACCACCTTCTGTCACAAACCATTTTCAGTTTCACAAACCGCTCTAACTTATCATTCCCGCTGCTCTGTGTACCATTTCTGGAACATGGTACGCAGTCTATGAATTGTGGTACACAATTCTCATCCTTTTCCAATTTTCTTCAATGTTCTTCATACCGTTCACTCTAATAAATAAATCCTACAATTTCCAAAATCAAACTATCAATTTTGAGGCCCAAATATATGGAAAACACTGGGAAACTATGCCACCTTAAAAACCTATCTTCGGAAAACACCAACCATAATCATTTGCGGTCATCTAGATTTGTCAACAAACACAACCACACCCAAAACATACTGAGAGGACACCTTGAGGGATTTTCTTCCAACAAAATTAGATTCATTAATTACTTAATTGAGAACATATTATACATGAATTTTATTTATTATAATTTTATTTATGGCCATTTAAATGAGTTATAGAGTTTAATCTCACCATTTCAAGAGTGTATGTTTTTATGGTTTCATGGTTTGTTTACTTGTGTATAATTATGGAAGTTCTTGTTAAATAGGAATAATTCTTCAGAAGTGAAATTATATTATATAAATGGAATTGAATAATTTAAATTGGTCTCATATATCATTTTTTATGGTATTAGGATGATTCATTTTATAAAACATTAAAGGTAAATATTTAGTTTATTTTGGTTGTTTTTTGGACCATCATGAACTAGTTTTTTTATTTAATATTATGTATATAAATTAGTCCCAGAACTTTAAAAAGTGACAATATATATATTAAAATCTATTATAACCATAAAAATGATTTTATAAGCATCCTTGATGGTGGTAATTGAAAAAAAACTAATCATCCATGAAGGCATTGAATCGACACCTTAAAGACAATGTTTTAATTTTAAAATAAAATAAGAAGAGAAGAGGTTTTATGATGGATATTCCATTAACACAATAAAATTTCCATATATATATGATATTAGATTTATCATGTCACTTCGGATAGGTTAGGTTAGGAGAGGATAAGAAAATAAAGGAAATTTAAAAAGAATAATTGAGTATTTTACCCCATGAATGTTGTCTCCTTGAGAACCTCTTTAAGGAACTAGGGTTTGGTATTTTATTGAGACTAGTAGCTCTTGGAAGTGGGTAAGAGGATGGGAAAGGTAATTTAGAAGAATTTATATGACATAAATGTATTAGATGGTGTGAGGAGAAGAGGTGGTGAGGGTGGTATTTATAGGAGAGGTGAGGGGTGTTTTTTATTATTTTATTAATTTGTTTATAATTTGGATCAAGAATATAAATAGTTATTATTTATGTTACAAAATACAATAAATTCTTTAAAAGAGTTTGAAAAAATAGGTCATTACATCATTCATACATCAGCCATGTTTCAAAAAATTCATCTACTTGTTAAATACCGAAAATTATCATATTTCACTATTCACAAAAAATTGAACTATTTTTGAAAATTCAAACAAATAACCCTAACCATTTTTCAACATGTAAATTTTAGAAATGGAATCCATTTTTTAAAAAAAATTATAAATATGAGAAATTTATTTTTTTAAATAAAATCACCATTTATTCATCAAATATCAACATTAATATTGTAATATATTTTATAGCCCTTTGAAAATTTAATGAAGCTCTCATAAAGTTATCTTATAATTATTATACAACATAAAATTAATTTATTATTCTATTATATTAAAATAATTTTTATTTTAAATAATTTTATTAATTTTAAAAATCTAAATAAACATTTACATTTAATAAAAGAATCAACACATAATTTATCATTTTATATCATTTATTTACATATACCATGATACAATTATATATTATTTTAATTTATAAGATGACTAAATTTTATTATAATTTTATAGGTGAGTTTTATATTCTATTGGCCAGATTACTGTTCCGAATGGTCATATTACCATTCCAACTGTCAGGTTTCTAATCCATTGATATAGGTTCCTTACTTTCTATAAATACCACTTATTTCCTTATTAATTCATGAGAATAATTTTTTTCTTGGGTTCTCTATGTTACGTATGTGTTTTATAATTATAACAAGGGAGATTTAATTAATAAAATTTCAGGTTGTTATAATGATACCTTCCAGTCTTTAGGAAATAATTTCTTAGGAATTATTAAATTCAATTTTTATTCAGTGGTAGTATCCTCTCAAATTAAAGAAAGAGAATGTTTTTAATCTCTTGGGTTTAAATCAAGGTGAGCTATTTTTTGCAGAGTATACCAACAAATTCTTAATTTTGGTGGGTTTCATGACTGAGATTGTTGGTGATGACTCTTTTAAGGCTATCTATTTTAGAATAGGTCGTCACCAGAACCATGGTAGTACCATCTAATTTCATATTTAAATTATTATCTATATATTATTAAAATTTTCCATATCAATAGAAATAGATATATAAAAATGAAAATATGGGAAGAATTCCTCATTTGTGGTTGGATTAGGTGGAGATGTAATGTCTGATGGATTGAAAGAAAAAATTAAATGTGGAAAATATTCTTAATAAAAGAATAGGATTTTCATGTTCTTCCAATGTGGAGTACCAAGTCATGTTTAAAATCTTTGATATTTTTTAAATGGTATGGTCACATTGGTCAGCATTATAGGTTTTGTAATTTAGGCTACCAAAAGGGTATGTTTATGTCAGGGATCGTTATATCATAAATTTGGGGTACCATATTATTTAAAATAATATGGATACATCCATATGACTTGGAATAATGTTTTTCACATAGTGGATGAGATATCAGTAGTGGTTGATATTGATCTAGCTTATTGTTTCCAAATTTGGAATAAAAAACTTTTGAGTCTTCCTTGTCATAACTTTTTGCTATATAGATTCTATCGTGTTCTAGGGATCTCTTGTCGACTTCCTCAGGTCCTTTTTTGGATTTTATCTTTTTGACCTTGGTTGTAATCATGATTATGGTTTCTTTTTATTGATATATCTATTTTTTATTTATCGATGTTCACTTTTGAATGGTTATCCATCACCATGAATTATTTTAGTCCCTTAAGGTTAGTTTTCCTCCTTGGGATGGAGTGGAAATATTGTGATAAGAACCTGTATATGTTTGGGGTGTTTATATTGTGAAATCCCTCCCATTTATTCCTTCCATGGGTGACACACTATGGTCAGTATCAGATACAATTCATTTTCTAATTGTTCCTTGGTATCCACTTGTTTTTTCCTTGATGGTTTCAGATCAATCTTAATATGATTAAAAATCTCCCTTATGAGAGTGTATTTCCCTATTTTTGTACTAGATATTTTTCTTCATTCTCTTTCTAGTTGGACTAGGGTATGCCTTGAGAATTTACTTGAGTAGCTTATACTATTATATTCTTAATGGAAATGGAACTCGAAGGTGTGGGTAGATGATTCGGTGATCCCATCAAGTGGTGAGTCTCGATTTTCAAAGTCATAAGTTTCTATAAATTACTTTATCGGGGTATAAATCCTTGTAAAATATAGTTCTTACTAATGGATGGTTGGATTATTGATGGATCTTGAGAGAATTTTTCCTTTTGGGAATCATTGAGGTTTTTTGTATATGTTGTTTCAGGAGGTTTCATTTTTGTCCCTTGGATATTTAACTATGACTTGTGATTGAAGCCTCTTCTTTAAGATGAACATATGTGTTTTGGTGGATTTTTTTATCATGTTCCACCTTTTGGAGAATCATTAATTGGTGGGGAGACCTATGTAAGGTCTTCAGTTCTTTCATATCAACTTCTGGTTCCTCTCGGTGTTGTTGGGTTTTTGTTTTAGCCATTTGATTATTTTTGAGTTATACTAAAAGGCTTCTTTTGGGTAAGAATTCTTATATTTTTTAGATCCTCAAACTCACATGTTGAGTCTTAGAGTTATTTTAGTATTTTATTTTTCTATATTTAAGACTAGAATATTTTTTAGGATAAAAATACCTATGGTTGGATAATTGTAGCATCCTCTTTTTTATAATAATTAAAACACCTTTTTGGTTTTATTTTGAAATCCTTTTGTGGAAAAAATTAATAAATTTTTAATTTGATTTTTTTCCCTTCACGTAAAGTGTATGGTCTATATAAGGGAAAGTACCCTCTACTTTATGTGGTGTGTATCTTAGGAGTTATGTAAGGGAAACTCCTTGTTTCCCTTAGTTATGTAAGCATAAAGACAATATTCCAAGAATTTCATAAGGGTACATGGCTAATATATAAGGTTGGGGCCTATTTATATTGGTTATATAAATGTAATAGAGTTTTTACCATAGTTTTACAAGGGTAAACCCCTCTGGATATATACTTTTTAAGTTTAAGTAGTAGTTGCATAAGGGTAGATAGCATTTTGTAAGGGTACTCCTAACATTGTGTATGAGTATACCCATTTTATAAAAATTGAATAAGGGTACTTTAAGGACCTATGTAAAACTCACTACCTACGTAAGGGTAGTTACTAAGTGGTACATAATGGTAACCCAAGGTTTTCTATTCTTCCATAAAAGAAACTTAGTCATCGTGTAAGAGTGGATTTGAGTCGTGTGAGGGTAAACAATTACTTCTAAAGGTTGCTTAAGGGTTCACTATCCCTAATTAAGGGTAAAATAGGGTGTGTGTCCAATGTAAGGGTAAATGTTTCATGGGTAAGATATATAGACCAGCCATATGGAAGGGAAAAATAGTCTTATGAGAAATGCGATGTCTATAATTTTTATCTTATAAAGGATATGTCATACTTAAATTAGTTCATGTCAATTTCACCATATTTGTTTCACCCGTAAAGACCACATGCACGTTTCGGAAAAAATAGTCTCACTGTTTGATTATGGGGGTTTTGATATCTATACAATCATTCACATTGGGTTCACCATTCATGTTTATCTTCCAAAGAAACTCCCAACGGTTCACACATCCGTAAATGGGTACAAAACTTCTTTCCAAAGGAAGGTGGTCAATTAGGGTTTCATACCCAATAGAACATAGGAACTCGCATTGGTCTAGAGGATAGGAGGTTGGGCTCATCACACTCTTTTGGGGGTAATTGTTTCCTACTCTGGGACTCACTTATATATTTATGATATGTTTGATAACTTCTTCTTATTCCTTATATGATACTGGTTACCCTAAAAAATGATATAATATTAAATCCTTTCATGTGTAAAGGGGGGACTTTTAATGATTACATTTATATGTATCTAAGGTTCTTCATATATTTCCTATTAATGGTTAGTTTCTTATATGTTTAATATATATAATTGGGAACTTTGGAGTTTGTTTTTAGCCAGGGAGGAGATTAATATTTTGAGGATGGGATTGATCCATTATGAGGCACCCTACATATCCTATTTATAACTGGAATAAAAACTGATGTAGTTTTTTTATCCTCTGTTTTTTAACTTTGTTTCCAATAGAAATTTATGGGGGAACTTAGGCACCAGTTATTGTGATCAATTCTTATATAGAAACCCTACGTGTTCTAATTATGGTAGGAATCATAGTCATCATAGTTTTATATATTAGGGATACAACACTAAGGTTTCCCTTAGGAATTTTCCAAAGGTAGATACCCTTGTATGGGGGTAGTCATATCATGCCACTAATTGAGGCTTACACACTGAGGTTTCCTTGAATGGTAGATATTCATGAGGTGAATGATATAACTACAGTAAATCCCTAAGCCCATAGGGTCCATGCTCAGTGTGAGAAACAAGGGATAATAAGTAATTAGTCTCATTACATGTGCATGTGGGACTTTTGTGTTAGGGAAGCCCTTTGGTTGTTTGATAAGAATATTGATCCTTAGGAAGGCCTCCTATGTATTCTACATATGGAAGGAATTAGATTCCCCATAGTTTAGTTGCCTTCTGAATCCGCTGGTGGATGAGGTAGAATGATTATCCCATCAGAGTGATTGGGTCCCAATGGTTTGAATTTTGGAGACATGGTGGTCCTCACACCAAGGTGGATTCTAATTTGAGTTCAGGACTTGGGAAGGTGTCCTATGTATACTGATTATGGATGAAATCAAAATTCTCATAGTTCAGTTGACTGGGGCACAAAAACTAAGGCTTCCCTTATATGGTGGTAGTCATTTCATACCATTGGTCAGGAATTACACTCTAAGGTTTCCCTTATTTATCCACTAGACAATGTTATCATGTCTTTGGACATCTACTGGACACAACCTAATTGATTTCATGATATGTCTTATTATCTACCTGACATATCTGAGTATGTCTATACATCTTCTAGTTGATTAGTGTACAAGCCTGAATATAATCTCATGATCTAATTAACTTTTCCAAAGGACATTGTATAGCCTAAATGATATGTATAGAAATCATCTCATGATGATTGTTGACATTTTTTTAGGTTGTTTCATTATCTGGATGATTTTTATAGAGTTAATCATGAGATTAAGGATGATATGTCTGTAATGTGTCACATGATTAATGTTGACATGTCGGGAGGACACTTCATGATCAAGGATGACTTGGCTGGAGGACATCACGTGATCTAACTAACATGTCCTAGTATCATCGAGAGACCTAAATTACATATCCCAGTATATTCACTTAACATTAGCCACATATCTGTAGGACATCACAATATTTGGCTAGAAATCCTAGGGTAATCCACAAGACTTGGGTGGAATTCTTGGAGGGTGTTATATGACTTGACTAACATGTCTAAGGGATATAGCATGAAACAAATAGTATGTCGAGGGAGTGTTTCATGATTTGGTTGACATGGCCCAGTGTTGTAACATGATTTGAGTTGGTTAGGTGAATCACATGAGGATCAGTGTATCAGTATTTTCATGAGCTTCCCATATTTTTAGACTATATTCTATCCACTACTGCATATGTGGTTCAGGTTTATCTAGTGATAGCATATTTTTAGGTTTCACGTGACCCATCCGACATTCAGGGCATCCTTCAAAAATTATGACTGACATAGAAGAAGTCCTTCATGTTATGTATAAAGTGATCAAGAGAATATCTTAAGCATTTTTCATAATCCATTAAGTGCTCCCCCAAACATTACCTAGCAGAAGACCTCTGCAATCATGTGAATATATGCTCCTAAAAATCCTCTCTTCCACCCTTATTTGCGATCAATAATGGATTTAATTTTTTGTTTAGGTTGGGATTTATAGTCCTTTATGCTCTATTTATACATTTCCTTGAGTAGAATGTATCTCATGGATTTATACTAGATTTGGTGGAGGGTTTTTTTTGTCATGTTCTTCAAATGATCTTTTCATGGGTCATCCATTACGCCTCTTGATGACAATGACCTCAATAATGTTCCGACTTTTCCAATTTTATTAAACTCATGCTAATCAAATAGATTTTTTATGACCATATATACATTTTAAGGAGCTTACACAAGGTAAGGATGACATGTCTAAGGGTCCTTGTTGGATCAGGATGCATGTGGAAAGGATTTCTCATGTTCAAAGATGATTCTTCTAGATTCTTTTATGATACAGTGACAACATGTCAAGGGGGCCTTCACAATATCATGATTTCAAGTTGAGGGGGCCTCGGCAGAATTAGTGGTGGTAGAATAGGTGTAAAATTACTTTCACATGATAATGAACATATCTCTTCTTTGTGAGAAGCTTCTATATTTCCCATTTTATTTCCATCTTTATTTTACAAGGGTTGGGGATCTTGCGAAGTTGTGTGAGTGTTTTAGAATACAATTACTCATGTTGCATGAAATGCATCACATGACCAATAGTGGGTCTTATAGTGATTTTAGAGAATTTTGAAGGGAAATAGATCTAATTTTATATGGAACCAAAGGGGTAGTGCAAAATCAAATGGACATGTCTAAGGCCCTTCACATCTAAAGGTGACAAGCAAGTTATATTTTTCAAAAAACGGTGGACATGCCACCAACAAATTTGGGTGGTCTTGTAGACTGTATGAGTGTGTCTCAATAAGATCTATGACCACATATTTTCTCTATATTCTCCATATTTTTCCTCTTTATTTTATAATGGTATTGGATGATTTTCAGGCACCCTCCAGTTGACAAGGTGTGTGACTCAGAGACGATTGTCTGGAACTCTTCATATTATTAGTGAGTTCCATATATGCATTTGTAATAATATTAGGGATATAAAAGGGGATTCATGTGATCTTAAGAAGACCATTCACTATGCATTACCCGTTTTCATGACCTTATTAAGGTCATGCGATCACAAATTTTGTATAGATTTTATGTGATCTGTGTGATTTTGGTCACCTTCTCATCCTTTTTTTGTAGAGAAAATAATACCAATGGTTTGGGTATTTCTTCCCTAGTAGATTTCCTAATGATAATTTGGAGTAAATAAAAAAATACTCCCCTAAGGAGTCTGAAGGTACAAGGGTCTGGTTCTGAGGAAACAAAATGTCTTCAGGAGTCTTTGGGATTTCCTCCAATCAATGACTTGGGCAATGTTTGGTCTTTTGGGTGACCTTAAGTATTCTATGGATTTCACTATAAATAGGCGAATATAAGTGATCTCATTTATTAAAAAATATAACTCTCTATATCTCTTACAATATGCTTCTATCACATGACCCCTTCACAAGACCTTTTGTGATAACTGAACACCAGACCTGCCCGTAAGACTGTTTCATGAGAACTATTTCGCAAGGGATGATTTTTCCCAGCACTTTCTTGAAAAAATAATGAATAAAATATCATCATTTTCTTTATCTTTGTCTAAATTCACTGGATAAATTATTATATTGTAGGTTTCACATGATATTCTAGTTCTTTTACATGATCATTCAACTATTATGTGGACTGCATGACCATGTCAGGGTTACACAATCACGAGTAAAAAAATATTACTACCAGGACTTAAAATATTATGCAGTTTAAATTCTTGTTACTAAGACTTGATTGGTGTATATAGAATATGGGTAATACATTCCAGGGACGACCCAAAATAGTCTGGTTTTCTGTGTTTCATCATGGTGTTGTCAGGTATCACGAGGACTAAGTTCCTTTCCCGCAAAGAGTAGATGCCTATGGTTGCTAGGTTAAAGACCTTATGGATTGCTATCATGGTCAAACAGAGGTTTCAACACTGTTTTAAAAGGGTAATTGAAGCTTTATGGGGATAATATTGGTTGATAGAGAAATATTGGGGATGTTAGGTCCACTGAGATAGTTGGAATATGGGTTCAGTAACTCACAAACCAAAAGTTTTAGTTGAGGAATATAGAATGGGGAAGACATGTCCAAGATAACCCATAACAACTGAGGTGAAAGGATCTTCCATGGTGTTACCAGGGCTCACAAGGATCATATTTCTTTTCCTACAAGTAGTATATTTCTCTGGTTTGTAGGTTAAATCCCATATTCATCGATTTCATGGTCAAAAAAAGGTGTCCCCACACTCGTTTCAGGACCATGAAAGGATTTCAGAGACTCAAACATTCATAAAATGAAGTTTTATAGTATCCCTATCCTTTTACATATATTATTAAATATTTTTAAGCATAATTAAGCATCATATAAAACCACAAAATTTAAATACTAGTGTATTTGGAATATTAGGTTCATAATTTTAAAACATGAAACCAAAATAAAAACATATTTTATTTAATCTCCATAATGAGATCCTAACATCCATTTATCTCTTACATATTCATAAGAAAACATGGTGAATACTTGAACAAAATGTATGATCTAAAAAACCCTGTAAGGGAATAAGCATAGGAATAAACATATCACTTGGGTTAGAAGACATAACATGATAACATTAAAAGCATGGAATATGAATAAACATAAGAAATTATAACATGTATAACATGGGAAAATATAATCATGGAAACATAGAAATGTGGGAAAAAATTTAACATGACATAAACCTGAGTCAAGGCTAACTACCAAGACTATATCACATGGTGGAAAAATTCCCATAAGGGAATCAAGTTCACCTCATATCCTAACATGACGTCTCATGAGACAATAAATTACCCAAATAATTGGAGTACTATCTTCGTGCAACCATAAAAACATTTTCAATAATATTTTTTCCTCATGAAGAATTAAACATAATCATAATGGTTACCCATGGAAAGAAATTGGTATCGTAATCATGATAGGGATCATAACAAATGGATGTATCATAAAAGTGTCCATGAAATAATTTATTTAAAATATATAGGGACATTAATAAAAGAAAATAGGAATATATAATGATAATTTATGTCAATATTATGTATAAAAATTTAAAAAAAATTAAGAAACATTATAAATGTACCACTTTAATGTGGTTTAAGGATAAATATTAAAGAGTCTTTATAGAGTAAAAAGGTATAATTGTTTGTATAAATTCAGAAATAAACAGGATAGTTTTTATGATAAAATGATTAATTTAATAAAAATAAAAGTGTATTAAAGTATATTAAGGAGTACACTTGAAAATGGGTAAGAAATCGATAATTTCCCTTTGTTCGGGCCTTTTTATCATGAAGAATTGAGAATGGAACCTTTTTAAAACATGTATTTCCCCACAAAATAAGAAAATAATAATATGAACACATGATTTTGGAACATATAAAAGGAATTTATAAGAATTATATAAAAATAATAAGTGTTCCAATGGGATAAAGAGAGATAAAGCATAACTCGAAGGATAAAACAATGGTTTGGAAAGAATTCTTTACCTTTTGTTCGAAGCCGTTCTACACCTAATCTTAATATCCTTGATAATAATATCAAATCCATTATTTAATTAATTCAGAACATTTTATACATTTATTTTATTTATTAAAGTTTTATTAAGATCATTTATGACATTTTTCATGGGTTATGAGATTCATTTTCATTGTTCAGAAGCATTGATTTCCTTGGTTTTCATGATCGGTTTACTTGTATATATGTATGAAAAATCATGTAAAATATGAATGATTTTCCAAAATTAAAGTTATATGTTATTAATGAAAATATATAATTTTAAATTTTTTTATAATTCACTTGGTAATTTGGGTTGAGGATGAATCATTAAATAAAACGTTAGTGATCATCATTAAGATTATTTTGGCGGTTTTTCGATCATCACAAACTTTGTTTTATTAATTAATATTATCCATATAAAATGGTTCCAAAACATTAAATAGGTTGTAATATATATATATATAATATTTTTTTAACTACAAAAAAATTATATAAGCAATCTAGAATGATGTAATGGAAATTTAAAACTTCATCATCCTTGAATGTGATAAATTAACACATCACGGATGACGTTTTCATTTTTAGTAAAAAATGAGAGGGGAAGATAAATGATGATGAATTATTCAATTAACATAATAAAATTATATTATATATAAGATACTAGAGTTTTTATGTCACTTGGATAATGGGAGGTGAGTATAGAATAAGAAAAGAAATAAATTTAAAAATAAATTAAATGAAAATGAAATAGGATTTTACCTCTTGAATTTCTCCTCCTTGAGATCTTCCTTAGTGAAAAGGGTTTGGTATTTTTTTATAACAATGGATTATTTTATTTGTGGGATATTATTAGGAATAGTATTGGGTAGAATTTTTAAAATGATAAAATCTTTAAATGCGTGAGGAGAAAGGGTGGTGAGGGTGGTATTTAAAGGGGAGGAGAGGTGTGTTTTCTCATTATTTTACTCATTAATTTATTTTTTTTCCTGAATGGTTTTTTATGAATAGTTTGATAATTATCACTAAATATATTCAAATAATGTATATATAGTTTTAGATTATGGTCTTACATCATCCATACAACATCTATGACTTAATAATTCATGTGTTCAGCTTTTATCATAAATTACTGTATTTTACTATTCACCAAAAAATCAAGTATTTTAGAAAAACACAAAAAAAAATCACCCTAACCATTTTTATACTTGCATAATTCAATAAATAACACCATTTTATGAAAATATTTCTCTAGATATGAGAAAATTAATGTTTAATTAAAAGAATCATTTACTTGGAAAATACTGACTTTAAAATGTTAACTGATTTTCTAACACTTTGAAAATTTAATCAAGGTCTCATAAAATTATCTTCTATTAATAAGACTACAAATTATTAATTTATGAATATATTTTATGAAAATAAATTTTATTTTAAATCATTATATTAATTATAAAATTGTAAATAAATATTTATGTTTCCCAAAAATACCAAAAATTAATTTATCATTTCCAAAATATTTATTTATTTATAATATGGTATAATTATGTCATATTTTAATTTTTAGGTTGCCTAAATTTTTATTATACTTTAATTAGTTAGTTTACTATTCTATTGGCTAGTTTACTATTCATAAGGGTCATATTACTGTTCTAAAGGTCAAGTTACTGTTTCATTGATATAGGTTCCTTAACATTTAAAAATAACTCTTGATTCATTAATTATACATTTATAAAGTTTTTATTGTGCTCTCTATGTGATTTTAGGTGGTTTATACTATATGTAATAGTTATAAGTGGGAAATTTCCATTGATATAATTCTTGGTTGTTACAAGGTGGGTGTGTAGTGAAATATATCCATGAATGTTTTCGGAACCCTAGGGTAGTTTAGCTCTTAATTGTGAAGCTTGATCCTTATGCCCTATCGTTTTGATTCATGGGGTGTGGGCCTTCAAAAGGTTCATGAATGGAGTGTCGAATTCCTATTTTGAGATAGTGTACAAAGCATGGTGACATAACATTGAGGATGTTGGATATTCTTGAAAATTATGGACACATATATTGTAAATCATGGTCCAAATTGGTCGGTTTGTGAGAATGGCATGGGAAAATCATATTGAGGATGAACCAAACCACCCTAAGGTGATTTATTCCACCATGGTGATTTCAGGGCTCACAGGGATCGAAAATCCCTTTTTTCAAGGTATGACACATTTGGTTGAAAACTATAGGTGCATATACCGGAGCCTTAGTCATATATTCATAATCACTAAAATGGTCTATTGAAGTTGGTTATCCTCTTCCAAGGGACATGAAAGGATTGAGGTGAATTGAGGATATCAAATATTGAAGTGTGATTTATGGAAAAAGTAATATTGAAGAAGGATTTGAGAAACTTAAAGGTTGTGTCACTGCTTAGGGAAGAAATTTTCATGGTGAGGAGATGTGACAAATAATTACTCCAAAATTTTTATAGGACAGGGGTGCAGCAAGCATAGGTTGAATTTTATAAGGGCTACAAAGTATTCCCTATGAGCATTATGATTTATTTATTTACATCCTAATTTTTTCTCAACTCTGGAGATGAATAGTATTTTGGGTGAAGACCTAACTCTTACTAAAGCCACCCATTTTATTTTTTCCACCTAATATGTTTTGTGTCTATTTTTCTAGTAGTTTAAGGTCTTATAATTTTCACCATAAAATGATAGAATTTAAGGTCAGACTGCTTTGGCCAAAGTGTAGGTAGTTTAAGTTCGTGATTCACATGGACCTAATATGATGGGAATGTTACACAAGCACCCAGTTAGGATACCAAGGGACATGAGTACTCCGAATTTTTCTGGAGGGGGAGATAAAAATGTTTTAAATCGTGGATCAAGGTTCTAAATTCAAGGGTAATGATATGGGACAATCATACCAGGGATGACCCAAACCACCCTAAGGTGCAACATTCCACTACGGTTATGCCAGAATCATAAGGATCAGAAATCCATTTTTCCAAGGAGTTATCACACTTGGTTTATGACCATAGTTGAATATTCCATAGCCATAGTCCTACATGAATAGTCAAACAAAGTTTCCATTGAAGTTGGGTACCTTTTACAAGGTCCATAAAATATTTTTTGTGATCCGAGGTGCTTAAATAATTAAGTGTGATTTATGTGATGAGGGGATTAAAATATGGTAGAAGCACATGGGCTCTGGTTAACCAGGGTAGGGTGATTTTGGTACTTTGATAATGGGTGGTGGTGGGTGATGGTATGTACCTTTTAACACAAAGTAGTAGTGATGCATTTATTTTGAAATTTTAATGTCAGGCGACTGGGATATTTTCTGGTAGTTTAATGTCATGTGATAAATAAGTTTTCCTTTACTTGTAGATTAACATCATGTGGAAGGAAGGTTAAATACATAATTCTATCCCTTATGTATTTAGTGGTTAATTTTTATCATTTATATGTTGAAGTTAAACCTTCGATTCAAGACCTGGGCATCGCTCAATATCCTGTGACATTAGGAATCAAGACACATGTAGTTCTTGTGAAACCATGTTGTTTGAAGTCAATAGGAGAGGATATAGGATCCCTAAAATTAAAAAGGAATATTTATAATGGGGCCAATAATGTACATCTAGGTGTCACTATGTATCCTTCAATGGCAGTTTTCAAGCAACACATAGTTCTTGAATGTGAAACTCACTACACAGGTCTGAACCATACAGAGAGGGGGGAATTGTTCTTGTTTATTATTATAGTTATACCTAGGATTGGAGATTCTTGTATCACTACATATCCAATGAATACATTAATCAAGACACATGTAGTCATATAATATAGGTGTGGTGGTAGACAAACATGAATGATAGTGTTCTTCTTAGATAAGGTCCACAGTGATACATAGTTTTGTGTCATGAAAGAGACATCAACCATGTAGTTTAACATCATGTGAAAAAGAACAATGGTGTAAATTTTAATTTTTTCATCCAATAAAATGATAAAATAGTAATCATATAATATGTATCAATCATGCGGGGAATCTCTTAACAAAATTCCTAATCCCAAATGATTTATGACCAGTGTGGGAAACAAGGAATGGAAAAGGTTCCTTTATCAAATTAGAGTAAATTAGAGAAAGTGCGGAGAATTTTTTTATCATGTGGTGGTTGGTCCAAGATATAGTATCTAGGTTTTCCTACATATCGCATTGGAATGAGAGTCAACCAATATGTAGTTCTGTAAAATCATGTAGTTCGGTATCATGCGACGAGGACATCATTCATGTAGTTTAACTTCATTAAGTAAGGATGAAAGTGAATTGATGTAAAAGAAGGATAATATTTAATTTGAGTCCAATAATTATTATTTTTTATCACTATGTATCATGTGATGGTAGGTATCAAACCACATATAGGTTTAGAAAACTATGCAATTTTGTGTTATGTGATGTGGACATCAGTCATGCAATTCAATGTCTTGTGATAAGGATGAGGGTTACCCAATGTGGAAAAGAAGTATCGACCATTATTGTATAGTAAAATGTCTTGTCATCATGATGAATATATTGTGGTTGGGCTTAGTATTGGATATTTTGGAATCATTATGCATACTATGGTGGAAGGAATCAATCCAAGCATATTTCTTTGATGGGAATTCCCTATACTGATTTGACTCACACATAGGAATATGGGAAATTAATTTCTATTTCTCACAATTATAGCTCATGTGTGATTAATTATTGGTGATATGATTCTTCCCATTCTGTTTAATGTCATTAAAAAAAGACATATTCCATGTAGTTTAACTTTATTTGGTTGGTACAGGTTCTATACAGTTTAATGTCATGGGGTTAGGACATGAGACACTATGTAGTTTAATGTCTTGTTGTTAGGACCTATGTCATATAGTTTAACATCATACTGTAAGGATGAGGTCTGTATAGTTCAACTTTAAATGTTTAGGATGTGTTCTGTATAGTTTAACATCATGTGGTTAAGATGGTTTAATGTTTTATGGAGACTACACAAATTATTTCTTAAGAAATCTTGTATTGGTTGGGGCGTGACATGTTCATCATCCATTGTGTCCAGTTAGTAAGATCCATTGTGATAGTCCTTATTTATGACATAATTAAATTACCATTTTAGTTTTAGATTTAGTGGATTCTTTACTAGTATCATTTTCATCTAAGAGTCAATACTAGTTATATTTGGAGGAACGAATAGAGGTGAATATTTTTATTGAAATCTTGAGCAATCTTATTCTGATGAACATTGAGATTGTGAAATGTACACAACCATTTCTCATCAATCCACTCTAATTCACCCATACACTTTTTTTATTTATCATCATTTGAGAGTTTTCCACAGATATCTATTCATAGTGAGGGAAACTATAATTATATGGTTAGCACTACCTTGGTTTCGTACACCAATGAATATGGATTTTCTTTTGTAGCAATACATGTGAAGGTACGGTAGGCCATTAAATCATGGATAATATTTTATGGATAGGAATTATTGTCCTAATTCACCATCTTCCAATATATATTATAAAGAGTCTTATTGAAGTCCTTTATCTATCCATTTGTAGTTGCACGATAGTGGGATGAGTGATTGGACTCGATGTTGTACTCCTTGTGCAATTTCTTCAACTCTATAGAACAAAAAATGATATTTTTGTCCATCAATATCATGTGAGAGACTTCGAATAGTGTTTATATTGGACTTCATGAATTTTAAGATATTCCTTATCCCATCTTCTTTGAGGGATATTTCCTCGTCCCATTAGAAGTCAATAGAATTAAGGACATACTTATGTTTCTTAGTCATGACTGGTGGATATAGACCCAAAATATCCATTCCCTATATTGAAAATGACTGGTAATATTTGTATATAGAAATTATAGGGGTTGATGGAAATATTTTTCATGAATCTATAATGCATGAAATTTACTGTTGAAATATACATAGTCCAATATCATGGTTTTCCAGTACTAACCCATCCCCCTAATTTGGTGGGTTATCTTGGTCCTAGACTGATGAGAACAACAAGAGCCTACATGGAATTCTTCCATGAAGGTGGTAATATCTCCTTCAGGTATGCATCTGAGGTGGATTCCATCAAATATTCTCATATAGAGGGATCTATATTCATTTGGACCATCCTGTAGGGTAATGTTTTCTATTTGACATCGAATATATTCCCTTTTAGCTCAGTCTGTTGGGAGAATCCCATTTTATTGTTCCTTAATTATGGGATAACTCCATCTGTGGGTGTACATAGGATCATCTCACTCTAGAGTAATGTTTATCTAGTTTATTTCATCCATGTCACATATGATGATTTATGAGGCCATCCTTCAATGTGTGATATGAAATATTTCTTCCTCCTAGTCATGGTTGTCCACGACTATGGTTTCATTATGCGATGCATCCGCATAATCATTCTATGATCTGGGGACATGATGCAATGTGGGCCTAAAAGGGAACTCCGCCATTAGTCATCTTATATACCCAGTGATAGGGGACAATTGTTCCTTTTTGATTGAATATTTACCATTTAATTTTTTTATCACTAGATTTGAATACCCTTTAATGTTCTGGTAGGATATTTTCAATTGTAGGCTTGTTCCAAGTCAGGTATGAGGGATTGGTATTCAAATTTATTATTTATGTAGCCTTTAGATAGTGACAAAGAGTATGTAAAAATTTCATTGTTCATAAAAACAAATAAAATCCATAAGACAACTAGAATGAGTTTTAGGTTTTCTAGTCTCTTGCTGACAGGACATCAGGAGTTTCCATCAAAATACATCAAAAATGTTTGGGGAGTGTCATGGGAATAGAAAATCTCTTCATCTGAAATTTTGGTGTCCACTCATGCACATTCTGGGGTGGGATGTTCTTCGATGAGACCAACCATGGCCTACCCTTGCACTGATTTTAGTGACATGAAATAGGTTTCATATTTTTTTATAATTACTATACATCAGGCCAAATTCCCAATCATTATAGGATGGAAAAGGATATACTTATTAAAATAGACATGAGATACCAGGTTGAAATCATGGTGCTCCAAGTAATGCCTCATCCTTTTCACTGAAAATATGAGTACAAGGAAGTCATTCTCTACATTAGAATATAAGTTTTCATTTTCTATCATCGTTCTCATGAGATATTACAGACTTCTCTCATTCCCCACATCATTTTTCTATGTGAGGAGAGACACAAGTGATCGTTCCTTGGAAGACACATATAATATGAGTTTATTTCCTTCCATTAATGGAATTAGGAATTGTAGGTGTATAAGGTACAACTTAAGACTCTCAAAGGATTCCGAGAAGTATTCATCCCATTGGTATGAGATTCCCTTATTCATTATCTAGGTGGAGGGGAGAGATTTTCAAGCGAGTTCAGTTATGAAATTCCAAATGTAGGTGAGGTTCCCATGGAGCACCCTCAGTTCATTGAGATTCTAAGGGGTGACATTTACAAAATTCCACTAGACTTTTAGGGGTCTAACTCAATCCCATGGTGGCATACCACAAAAACAAGGAATTTTCTGGATATTACCCCAATGATAATTTCAGCGGATTTATCTTCAGACTGTGTTGTCGCAATATATCAAAGACTGTTTGAAGATCTGTGAGGTGATCACATAACTATCAAGATTTTTCCACTAGGTAATCGATGTAACATTCAGTAACTCATACTAAGACTAGGTTAAAGATATAATACATGTAACATTGATAAGTATCTCAAATGTTCTTTAATCCAAAGGGAATAGCCTACTAGAAAAATATCACATGGGGTTCTTTGAAGGTAGTGGCTTCCTCATCTTTAGTTTTCATCATTATAAAATAGTTCCTTGAGTACCCATCCAAAAAGAAAAGGGCTTAGAAGAAAACAATTTCATCAATAAATATCTCAAGGATCATAAATGGGAAGTCTCCCCTTGGCTAGTTTTGATTAAGGTCTCAAAAAGAGGTCTGTACCCTAATATTCCCATCATGGGTATTACACATACCAAAAAAATGGATTTGATCAATTTTTCAACTTCTTCCTATAAATTAGTAGCATGAGATGGGTCAATCCTTATTGATGCATTCTTGAAACCTAGATGGTCATCAAGTATCCTAAGATGTTGTGTAGCCACATCAAGATTCAATACGGGCATTTTTGTATAATTCCAAGGAAACACATATTGATGTTACTTAATAAATTAAATATAAATATCTTTCTCATCGAGATTCTTAGTTTAACTAATCAGTGTAGGTTGTAGGTTTTCTTCTATTCTTATATTTTCCTACCTAATCTCATCAATGGTGGTGGATATGCCTTCCTCAAATATGGGAGGGGAATTTCTGAGGTCATCCTCTTCTTCTTCAACCTTTGAGTTTGTGGCGGAATTTTCGGATGAAGTAGAAAATATGATGGAATCCCTATCAATGTTAGAGTGAGAGAGTTCATAGTAAGAGACATTGTCATCCAATACATATAAGTTCATTATAGAGATATTCCAGAGTTAGTTTTATTTTACACTATTGTTGGGGACAAAAGGGTCTTGGACATCTATAATCAGGTCTATTACCCCAATCATATTTATGGGTAGCACATAATAACTGTTGAGCATACTCCAAGGATTTTCAAGGGTGGTCCCAAAGTCATTGGGTTCTGAAACCCATATGTTGTCATCCACCATTGGTTATTTATACTTTTTTTCCTATAAAAATACAACAGAATATTCTGATTTTCAAGACTCTAAGGGAGCACTATCATCAGGCAATATGATGGACTTTCCATCAATGGGGTATTTCAAACACTGATGGAATGTTGAAGGTATCACCAAATGTATATAAAGTTAAGGCCTTCTAAGAAGTACATTGTATGTGATTTCTAGTAGGATAACCATTAACTCAATGTTATATGTGAGATCATCAAACAATTATTTGATCTCGATATTTCCAAGAGGTATTTTCTCACACTTATTATGCACTTGAATGGTCAACCTTGTGGGAGATAATCCCCCTTCATAATATCCCAAACATTAGTGGTCCGAATTGGGATGAGATTGATGCAGGAACCATGTTCAATCATATCTATTTGGATTTTGAAAATATTGATTTAGACTATAACATATAAGGGTCATATTTTTCCTTAGATGACCTCTTTATGATCCTATTTTGTAAAAGAGATGGTGACATAGAATTCAGATGGAATGGTATCCACTAAATAAACCCCGGTTATAGTGACTTCTTTATAAAAATCTTGTAGGATCTGGATGGCTTCAACGAGTGCCTCTATAAGTTCTTCTAAAAGATGGAGGGCATCAACAATTGAGAGCTTAGTTAGAACAACCTCCAACTGTTTTCAAATGTCGTACATTTATGTCAGATGTCTATCCTTAACTAGGTGGGGATGATTCTTAATATTTGATTTAGGAGCTGAGTAATTTTATGTAGGGTTTATTTATATGGTTTTAGGGAGAATATTATACCTGTGTCATAGGTTGATCTATCCTCTCCCATTTTTTGGGATGATTAGATAATCACACACCCTCTAGGTTTTCATTTAAGAGGACAAGGTACAAATGACTGTTGGAGGGTTTTGTTACTCCTACATATCACTATTGGGATTACAACAGTGCTTTCCCATAGGCCCTAACTGTATATATGTCCTCTTTGGCTACATGACTTAAATATTGGGTCCAATTATGCATGTGTTGTCCTCTATGTCCTTGAATCATATGCCCTTGGCCTAGGGTTCCTCGGTCAAGTACGAGGAACTCATCTCAGAAGCATATTCATCATCGAAGAAGGGGTAATCGAAGAATATTATTTTAGAAAACCAAATATTTTTTATTCAGGTGATTATTCTTCCATTTATTGGGGTGATTCTCATGCTTTAGATGTTTTAGGGAATAAATTTACATGATTCATAACTTGAATCCAAGATAAATATAACTCTTACTCTTCTGTATCTTCTTATGTACGATTTTCATATTCACCTCAAGGAGGCACTTTTTTTAACCTCCCTAGGTAATGGGACCATTATGAGTGTATGAAGCTTCAATCCTACAGTGGCATGAGCTCGATCAATTATCTTTTGAGAAATCCATTTTTTGATGTTTTTTACACACATGGCCAGAACATTTTTCCAATCACTTTCTTCTTCTAAATGGGTAATGGTTATGCTAGTCACTGATGCGATGGATTTATCCAGTATCACCTGCTTGAAATTTACAACTATTTGAATGAAATATTTAAAGACAAATCAATCTTTTCTGTTGTGACATAACCTTCTATGTAATGTTCCATAGTCAGGATGGCCGTTGAGGTTTTCCTAATTGGGATTCCTAGGTTGTGGTAGCTTGAGAAGGTTATTGTACATCTCTACAAGGAAATAACTGAAGAATTTCACATCATTAAATGAGTATACTTTATTCATATATTCCTAAAATATCGGGAGAACCTGATCTCTTTTTTTCTACTGGAGGAGAGAGATTTTTTTGTTTTAAAAACATAATAGGGGGAACAAGGTGGTTTAGGACTTACCTAGGTGCTTTAAGGGTCACTACTACTGGTTTGAGGGTAACAGTGATAGTTTTTTCCTTACTAAGCCTTTTCCCCTATACTGAATGCATGAGTAGAGACTTATCTTAGTTCCACTAAATGTTGTTTTCCAAACATTTTTCTATTTATGAATACTCTTAGAATCCTCATGAATATTTAATTAGGATCATAGGTGTCTACAACTCATCATATATATTTTTAGTATAGATTTATAATTGTTTCTCATGGAAGAGATGGATTTTGAGTGAGTAGGTTAAACCTTTTTATATTGTTTGGAATTCAAAAACCCCCACATTTCCATGATTTTTAGAGTTTATCAGTTTGAAAATTTTCATTTTTCTTAGTGTTTAATTGAACTGGAAAATGAATTGATGACGAAGGTATTCCTATCCTACAATGCATCCTTCTAGAAGACTGTTGTACCAGATAAAGGTTGGACCTATCAAATTTTTCACAAAACCCCTCAAATTGGACACCACCTATTGATCTCAAGGGCCCATCATCAGACCGCATTCGGTCACAAAGTTCATGAAAATTTTTTAGGGTCTCCTACATCATCAAAGGTGGAGAATATATGATTTCCAAAATTGGGTGGGGGTAAAGTTTTAACCACCCATTTGGGATATGCATTCTTATCTAGTTATAGAGGTGTGCATCGCTCTTCCATGGATTTTATTCGATTAACTAGGTACACAATGGAATTGAGATATTTATAAGGTGTTACTCTCTAATCCTCTTATTATCTAAAGGGAGAAGGTGGGTCTTGATGAGGTGGCCCCATTTTCAGTTCCCGTCGATTCACAATTCGTGCTATGATTGGATGATTTCCCTAGTCGGGGAGTGGTTTCTGTCATAATGCATGGAAGTCATGATCATAATTGAATTCCTCGTTCATATAGTCTCGATGCCCATATCTACTGTCAATATGATTCTCAGATTATACTCTGTCAGTTAGATCAGGTATTTCATGATGTATGGGGGAGGGATATTTATCTTTTCCTGAAGATGATACCCAATGGTAATGTTGTCACTGAGTAACTCATCATTGAGTTGACTGAGAATTTTAATTTCATTCTTATGTTTTTCCAATTTTTCCTTCATGGAATGAATTTTGTATATTTTGGGCAATGAGCGGGATATGACCACTTCTTTACATTTATCCTAAATAGTGTTCTAATACAGATTTGGAAACTCAACATTTGGAGATGATAGGTTTTTGATCCTCCTCTGGTTCTAGGTATGTGCAGCCTTAGTGGTTGTATCCATATCTTCCTCTTGGGGTAAATTTTTCATATTGTTAATGCACGCATCTTTGTCTTGATCAAAATTATTTTTTGTGTTGATAGTGATGACATTCATAGAGGTTTTTTGGGTAATGTTAGTTTTCCCATTACTCTCAATTCAAGAGTATGACTATGTAACAATTTTATAAGGGAAATTTCTCAAACCCTTGGTCATATTAAACTTTTTTGGCTTATAAAACTAGAGGGTTTTGATTCTATTCTCCATAAATTCCTCTTTTTTGTCTATGAATAGTGACCTTGAGGGAGTTTTTAGTCATGATTTCCTAATGGACCCAAAATAGAATAGGTTTTTCTTATAGTGGGAGGAACAAATTGGATTCCGAGCTTTTATTTTTACCTCCCAACCCGGAGAAGATTTATTCCATATATGGTGATGATGATGATGAAGAAAATTCCCTTATCCCTATGGGTTGGGGACTATTTTGGGCCATAATTGGCATTGGTTGATCCTGTTGATGAGGATTCAATTATTCCAGTTGAGGATTTGATGAATACTAGGATGGATGTTGAGATATAAAATCCCACATCCCAGTGGGGTGCGATTGAAACAAAACGGTCATGGACTTCCCCATGACCCTCCCGGGGCATGATAAACCTGATGATATTTAATAATAGAAAAACACCCCTATACAAATGAGCTATGGTTGATTTTTATCTTTCCATGATATGACCTGAATCCTATTAGGAATTGATCATCTGATGGGTGGAGGTAGTGGTAGATATTCCCCTGACTCGATAGGCTGGGTTCTCTCTTGGACAGTTTTAATAGTAGTGGCTATTGTGACTAGTTTGATATGGAGAAGATATGCTCGTGTATGACCTAGGTGTAATGGAATCCCATGGAGGGGTAATTTTCTATATTAAGTTATTTGGTTGACTACAAATTTAACTTCCATGTCTAAAATTTATTCACATTTCCTTGAGGGGCCTAGTTCAAAGATCTATCAGTTATCCTCTCCCTTTTTGTGATGTATTAGCACCATTGAAGTGGGTGAATTACATTGTAGTGACCAACTAGCACATGCGTTACCTAGTCCCCTGATTTCACTAGAGGGAGTAACATTATATGTAACGCCCCGACCCTAGTTACCCAGAGTCGGTGCATTATTACATAACATTGGCATGATCATGAGAAAGATCAAGTCTCGAAAGACCGATTAGTTTAGTAGCCTTGGAATATCTAGATATATCCATAAATTTTTACATTACATCATAAAAAAAACATCTTGTCTTCATATCCCCTCATACTATCCCTGCAGGTCATTCATAAATTACTTCTTCATAATCATGAAAAAAAAACATTGAAAGGGGTGAGCTCGGATGCTCAATAAGGATAACATTATAGCAGAAGCTTTCATAAATAAGCATAAACACTTAAGGCAATTTATAACTAAAACAAAAGCCTTTGAAACTTGAACTTCAGCATAAAATGGCAAAGGTAAAATGAAATAATTCCATTTACTTACTCACATGGATATTCTACTAGTCGAATGATCACATGCAATATCAATAACCACTTTCATAATGATGGAATGCATAATTCCAGACTATCATAACCACATAGCCAAGGCCTCGTGCCAAGACTACAAATACGATTTTCCCAAGGCCTTGTGCAAAGACACTAGTTTGTCTCATGAGACCTACCGATGCATCGAGGAGCTATAGCGGGCTCCAACCGTCACTTATTAAGTCCAATGCATTCCTCATATGAATAGGTTTAAGCATAAAATAAACATTCGTATTAAAACTAGCATACGAAATGTCAATACTTTAACCACAAACCATGAATGGTATAAAAATAGAACATCCACAGTCAAACATAACTCATTTGATACAATATGGAAGATTGTATTGTATCACATTAACCTCAATCATGAATAATGAAGGATGTTGACATATATGAAAATAATCATCAAAACATTTTGAGGGAAATATCCCCCTTTTCTTGAAATCATTTAAAAGTCACACTATTTGTCAAGAAGCCATTTAAAAATTGATTTTTGAATCAAAGTGTCCCATACCACTTTGAAACTTTTAAAAGGAGTTTTAATTTTAAAACATTAATGTCCATATAAATAAATCCTTAAAACCATTTTTAAAACATGGACATTAATGAGCAAGATATAGAAGAATAAGTCTTTAAAACATTTTAAAATGGTATTTTGGTTAGAGGTTCCAACCAAAAGAGACAC
Organism: Viscum album; assembly: GCA_963277665.1. Classification (NCBI taxonomy): domain Eukaryota; kingdom Viridiplantae; phylum Streptophyta; class Magnoliopsida; order Santalales; family Viscaceae; genus Viscum; species Viscum album. The sequence continues at coordinate 524,695,680 of OY728160.1, forward strand.
TTGAATACAAATAATTGTGGTAATCAAAACTTTGTAATATCATGAGAATAAAGGGATTCATGATATACTATGTCAAAGTACATTATATACACCAGATAAAAGTGATTTGGTGTATATCAACAAAGAAGTCTCAATGGAATGTAAATTGAGATGAAATCTCTCATAAAGGTTGTATCCTTAGGTTAAGGATAAATAAACGACATAATTATGTGTGACAAATATAAATACACTAAATATTATTGGATATTCAGTGTAAATCAATCAAAGGATATTCACACATATTCTTGTAAAAACAATACCAACGAATTGGATGTTTAACTCAACAAATGGAGAATGAGTTAAAATTACTCTTATCAAATTCATATCAATGACATGAGAATTATCAATGGAGTGATTATGTGTATCAAACTTATATCCACAGGAAGGGGAGTGGAAATTATGACATAATCAAATGAATAGTGATTCCACACATAATCTTGGGGTAATATAATCAATGAAATATGCGTAAAGCCAAATGAGTGGAAATTGAAATTCAAATTCCCTTATCGATTAGGTAACTTACGAAACATACACCCATGAAAGAAGTATCATACCCTGATGATGTAAATACCCATAAATTAAATCATAATACACAATGGATGAAATCATGGGCAGTACACCACATGCAATAATTAAGTGGTGAACAATGGAAATTTCACGGAATTGAAAGTGAGATAAGAAAATCCCTTACCATGTTAATCAACTGAGTTGTATGGCCAAAAGTTAATAACCACCAAATGATTTACAGAATAACATTAATATAAAGTAAATCATGATAATATATATCAAATGGCAGTACACAATACACCACTTTCAATAATTTAGTGGCGAACAATGGAAATCTCGCGGAATTGAAAGTGAGATAAGAGAATCCCTTACCATGTTAATCAACTGAGTTGTATGGACAAAAGTTAATAACCACCAAATGATTTACAGAATAACATGAATGTAAATACAATCATGATAATATATATCAAATGGCAGTACACAATACACCACTTTCAATAATTTAGTGGCGAACAATGGAAATCTCACGGAATTGAAAGTGAGATAAGAGAATCCCTTACCATGTTAATCAACTGAGTTGTATGGCCAAAAGTTAATAACCACCAAATGATTTACAGAATAACATGAATATAAAGACAATCATGATAATATATATCAAATGGCAGTACACAATACACCACTTTCAATAATTTAGTGGCGAACAAATGGAAATCTCACGGAATTGAAAGTGAGATAAGAGAATCCCTTACCATGTTAATCATCTGAGTTGTATGCCCAAAAGTTAATAACCACCAAATGATTTACAGAATAACATGAATATAAAGACAATCATGATAATATATATCAAATGGCAGTACACAATACACCACTTTCAATAATTTAGTGGCGAACAATGGAAATCTCACGGAATTGAAAGTGAGATAAGAGAATCCCTTACCATGTTAATCAACTGAGTTGTATGGCCAAAAGTTAATAACCACCAAATGATTTACAGAATAACATGAATATAAAGACAATCATGATAATATATATCAAATGGCAGTACACAATACACCACTTTCAATAATTTAGTGGCGAACAATGGAAATCTCACAGAATTGAAAGTGAGATAAGAGAATCCCTTACCATGTTAATCAACTGAGTTGTATGGCAAAAAGTTAATAACCACCAAATGATTTACAGAATAACATGAATATAAAGACAATCATGATAATATATATCAAGTGGCAGTACACAATACACCACTTTCAATAATTTAGTGGCGAACAATGGAAATCTCACGGAATTGAAAGTGAGATAAGAGAATCCCTTACTTTGTACTTTTTCCTTGGTCGATGGTAGGTTTACCTCTTGTATAATGGTGAAATAATTGTTATTGAATAATACAAGAATCAGTTACTTTAATATGATATCATATATGATCTTTTAACATTTATTTGTTAATAATATCTTAGAATTATCGTCATTTTAGGTGTTAACGGGTTCATTTTACTTTATATTCTTTGTTATGTGAGCCATATTCGTTATTAATGGGATGTATATTATTCATATCCAGAATGGTATCAAGTCCTTAAACATCATTTTTAAATCATCAAATGATAATTATACTTGAATGGATACGATGGAGAATGAATCTCATCGCGTTCGTGGAGACGGTAGTCCGTACGTACGCACGAATGCTACTTCCATTTAATTTTTATTTTAGAAGAATCGAATCCAAATGATACATAGGTATATTACTATTCCAGTAAAATATAATATTTTATATATGTTACTTAAGTTCATTAACACCATCCTTTATACGTTCCATGTGTGGTATGAACGAGTCATATCATTTTAAGGGGGCAGTAGTCCGCACTTCCTCAAATGAAATTATCGTATGTATATACAACATGAAACGAATAATTGTATGAAATAAAATGGAATTACAGAAGCTTATATATAAAATATATATCATTAATATCATATTTAATTACAGTGCCATCCTAATGGCCACCATGAGAGGCGGTAAGATGTATTTGAACAATCATCGTTTCGTGAGGCGTTAGTTTGCAATCCACAGAAACATTATGTTCATCATCCATTAGATGGAGTTGTGTGAATGTGTAGTTTGAATCCTTCTTATAAAAACATCCTAGTATATTGTGGATACTGGTGTTGTTACAAAAGAAAGGAAATAAAAAGAGTTTGGGGGTTGTAGAAGCAAAATAATTGAAAATAATTTAAGAGAAAATGTTACCTTAATTTAGGTAACTCACTTTGGTTGGAACCAAAGGACTTCTTGAAATGCTTTCTTCCTAAGGGGAAGATTCAAGGAGGAGGAGAGGGATGTGGGGAGCTTAGTTGGGCAGTGTTTGGACGAGCCAAGTGGCTTGAGAGGTGTGAGGAATGAGTAGAAGTGGTCTCCTTTTATAAGGGAGAGGAGGGGCTCTTTAGGAAAGAGTGAAAGTATTACTTTATAATATAATTATATTCGGTTTATAATGGTCCAAAAATCATTGAGGTCGAAGATAAGATGACTCATATTCTAAATAACATCAACCAATAAGAATTGGACAGGTTTTAGATAATATTTTAATCATTATAATCTTATTTATTTAAATGATTTATTAATGAGGTAAACATTGCATCATTATTGTGTCATTAATAATTTAAATTATTTGATGTCTAAAAATTATAAATAAAATATCATCATGTAGGAAATCTTTTTATCTTTCTAATGAATATTTATAATCGAAAATCTAACATGTATAACCCTATGTAAAAATTGTTCTTTTAAAAGATGTAAGCTTATGCCATTTTTGTATTATTTTAACTTAATTAAAATAAAGTGTCATTATCACTTACAAGTGGATCAATGGGGTCCCAAAATTGTCCCAAAGATGCCCATGGTCGACCATGTATAAACCAATAGGGTTACGACACGTTTTAGGGTAATTTAGTATTATTATAATATTATTTTTTAACCTTTATTTACTGGATTTATCCTTAACCATGGTAAATAAAATATTTACCGCAGTAATTATTAAAAATGTATAAAAATAAAAGTTATCTATTTACACAATTTTAACATCCTGATTCCAAATATGGAATCCATTTTTCTAAATTCAAAACACAGAAGTGGCAGAAATTAATTTAAAATTAATTCCCGCTGTCAAAACAAAAAGTGTGTTTTTAAGAGATAATAACTATCAAAAGATTGACACTTGTTTATGTTCGGTTTAATTGTAAAATTATGTCCAATGACCAAAATTATATTAAATGGTAAAAATATATTCTAAATATACTTTAAAACCACTCAAATTCATAATTTATCACTATTAATTATTTTGATTAAAAAAGTTGTTTTTAATTAAAATAAAGTAATTTTTACTATTCATCAAAATATGAAAGTTATCCGAAAAGTTCCAAAATTTCACCTTAGGCTAAATTTGATATTACGAATCCAAAAATGAAGTCCATTTTGAAATATAAAATATATATAATTTCAAAAAAATTAAGTATTACTATTCATAACGGCTAGTTTGATCGGTTGTGGTGTGTGTTAAAACTCGAAGTTGCGTACAACACACGCTACTATTTTATTCAAAGGAAAGCGTACCGTGGAAGCTTGGGATGTTTTATTTTAAATTTTTTGATGTCCCCATTTAGTCAAAAAGTTTAAAATATTTTATTTAAAAAGGGTTCACTATTAAAAGTTGGTAAAACTACAATACTGAAGATGAATTTGTTCTTACATTATGTCTAAGAAACTCATAATATGGATTCTAAAATTATAAGGATTATATAAAGTTTAAAATTTAGTTAATATTATTCATAACCTTTTTTGAACGGCTTGTTTGGTAAGTCATGGTGCGCTTGAACTCGGTGTTGCGTGTAGTGCAAGTTATTGAATTATTTTGAAGAAATAACACACTATGAAATCTTGGGGTGTTACATTCTCCCCTCCTTCAATAAATTGCGTCCTCGAAATTTGAAATTGTTCTTCGAAAATAAAATGTTGAAAATAGAAAATATATTTGTGGGAAAACCCACATCGGAAATTGGTTTACTAAAATTTAGTCTTAATATGAGGAAAAGAGAAATGAAAGGGTCACCACCAAATTATGATCTCGATTAGGAGAACATTGGTGGCAATTAGAGACATATAATTGGAGGAAAAACGTAAATATTTATAGGTAGTGGTTGAGGTCATCAATCACAAACAAGTATAAAATTGAGGTCCTTAAACTCATCAATCTATGATGATTTGAAGTACTATCGGTTCAACAAAATATAGGGTATTGGGATCACACATTTTTGACATTTCAAAATATCTTAGTTGAAATCCCACATCGAAAAATGAATTAATGAGGCCTCTATTTAAAATAAAGAGTGGAAAGTATGAAGATTACCGAAAATAACACATACTAGGGTTCCATGTAGGAAAATATGGATATGGAGGAGAAATCTAACCATCAATTATCTGATGGAGAGTGGTAGAGAACATGGCTATGAAAAGGCCAACAATCCCAAAGCCATAAATTAGTGATGATTTAAGGTACCATCTAGGACAACATTTTTTTTAAAGTTACATTACATAAGGAAGAGGAATTCATTTATGATATTGACTAAGAACATTATGAGATATACTTAAATTTTAAGTAGATTTTCATTCATTAATAAATTTCCACCACTAACTCAATTTTTTTTAAACGATGAGCATTCAAGAAGACTTGGTCACACTGGAAGAGCTAGAATAAACTTCTATAGAATCACAAGATCCATGCAGGATAAACCATATATTTACATTGTCTTTGAAGATTAATCAAAACCAAAATGGTTAGTGAATGATCTAATGATCCCCCTAAAGGATATTCATTGAGATAAATATGCACTAATCTTAATTTCTAAAATTAAACCAACAATACCCCAAAGTTAAATAGATACCATTCAATAACCAATTGTCCTTAAAATCCTTTAATATAATCCAAACTAATATTGAAACCCAAAACATAGAAGAATTTGATTATGTAGTCTCCCATGTTACATTGTATCTCCAAATGACATCAAATACTCTTAAAGTCACATACTTAAAAGTAATTAACATCATCACATATTCTCTGTTATAGGTTAATCATTTCCATAAATAACCCAAATCACTATAAATCAACAATAAAAATGTAGATAAAAATCCACCATTACTCTACAAATGAAACCTCATTGTATTCTATTTTCCTTGGGCATAAAGTGTTCCTAACAAAACGAACATCTTCCAAAATAACATTTATCACTTAATCACCAAATCATTTTCCTATACCAAGGGTATTCATTTGATAAGACATAAGAACCCAAATCATCTTATTATTGATCAATAAAATCATTTAACAAAAAAAATAGTCATATTAACCAGGGACTTCACGTAGTCCAGTGGTAGGCGATAAATCCCAATCGCACTTTGGTTGTGGGTTCGATTCCCACAGCGTTGTCCGACGCGACGGGTTGTCACACGGTCTACGTGTTGTCCTTTTTCAAAAACTATATTCTATAATATTACCAAAATGAGATAAATTTTTCAAAATAACATAATTTAACCACAAATGTTATATCGTACTTTGCATTTTCATCCCAAATTATAATAACTTATCATTTTCTCAAACCCCAATGATCATATAAAATCAAATGGTTATTTATACCTATATCCACAAGAGAAGAGACAATTATTCCTCAAATATCATTCTCACATGGAAAACTGAGGGGTTACAAATACAAGAGAAAATTATTCCAAAGTAAACCCATCAACAAGGAGTGCTAATACTTTTTAAATTTTTCTCCAACCATTTATTTCCACATAGCTTCTTCTTTGAGCAAGAAAATATCCTATAAAATAGGACATTCACTCGGGTAATGGCCAGGTCCCCTACATTTACGGCAAATGACTGTAAATGGACTCTTGGGACCATTTTTATCTTCTTCCATAGTACTCTTCATTTTTCTTCGGCAATTCTTCACTTTATGTCCTTCCTTCCCGCACGTAAAACATTTCGTTGTCCCATTGAGACACTTTCCTGGGTGTCTCTTTCCACAATTCCTGCATGATGAAAATTGAGGTTTCTTTTCTCCATGGCCTCCATTGCTGGAGATCTTATCATTTATCACCTTTCTCTTCCTTGTTGAGTCTGGGAGTTGGTTAATATATATGTTGTTGATCATATTTTTGGAAAACTGATTTGGCATAAAGACGATATCTTTTACGCCTATCAACATTCCATTTTGTTTCTCATTTCCACCACCGTTCCCACCTTGTACATCATTCTCAAAGTCACTATGACTTCCTTGGAATCCAGCCATTGACTAAAACCATAAAGCAGTGTGTGAGTAATAGTAGTCATAAAATCATTTAGAGATTAAAATGTCACCATATTCTCAATTTGAAACATATTAGGATTAACCAAGGTCATTTACTCTCATCATATGTATATATTACTTAAATCGGTTTGTAAAGAAAATGTAAATTATCCTAAGCATATCCCCCGGGAGTGTCGTAACCAAGAGTGCAGCAAGGCCTGTTGTCGTGCACCAGTTCCCGTTCGAGTCTAGCTCAAAGCGGTGTTTTCGGGTTTTACCCCTAGGTACATCTGTGCCAGAGCCGCCTCTACCTGCTCGTATCCAGACAGGGATGTATTGCTCGGAAAACTCACAAAATCTTTACAATACCAAAATTCTAGGAAGTTCTTTTATACTAATCCTCAAAGTTCATCTTAGGTCTACGTGCTCTAATCAGAGTTTATCTAAATCTAGCTACCAAGGTTTGTACTAAACTTCCTCTGATACCAACTGTAACGCCCCGACCCTAGTTACCCAGAGTCGGTGCATTATTACATAACATTGGCATGATCATGAGAAAGATCAAGTCTCGAAAGACCGATTAGTTTAGTAGTCTTGGAATAACTAGATACATCCATAAATTTTTACATTACATCATAAAAAAACATCTTGTCTTCATATCCCCTCATACTATCCTTGCAGGTCATTCATAAATTACTTCTTCATAATCCTGGAAAAAAAACATTGAAAGGGGTGAGCTCGGATGCTCAGTAAGGATAACATTATAGCAGAAGCTTTCATAAATAAGCATAAACACTTAAGGCAATTTATAACTAAAACAAAAGCCTTTGAAACTTGAACTTCAGCATAAAATGGAAAAGGTAAAATGAAATAATGCCATTTACTTACTCACATGGATATTCTACTAGTCGAATGATCACATGCAATATCAATAACCACTTTCATAATGATGGAATGCATAATGCCAGACTATCATAACCACATAGCCAAGGCCTCGTGCCAAGACTACAAATAAGATTTTGCCAAGGCCTTGTGCCAAGACACTAGTTTGTCTCATGAGACCTACCGATGCATCTAGGAGCTAGAGCGGGCTCCACCCGTCACTTATTAAGTCCAATGCATTCCTCATATGAATAGGTTTAAGCATAAAATAAACATTCGTATTAAAACTAGCATACGAAATGTCAATACTTTAACCACAAACCATGAATGGTATAAAAATAGAACATCCACAGTCAAACATAACTCATTTGATACAATATGGAAGATTGTATTGTATCACATTAACCTCAATCATGAATAATGAAGGATGTTGACATAGATGAAAATAATCATCAAAACATTTTGAGGGAAATATCCCCCTTTTCTTGAAATCATTTAAAAGTCACACTATTTGTCAAGAAGCCATTTAAAAATTGATTTTTGAATCAAAGTGTCCCATACCACTTTGAAACTTTTAAAAGGAGTTTTAATTTTAAAACATTAATGTCCATATAAATAAATCCTTAAAACCATTTTTAAAACATGGACATTAATGAGCAAGATATAGAAGAATAAGTCTTTAAAACATTTTAAAATGGTATTTTGGTTAGAGGTTCCAACCAAAAGAGACACTTGAATACAAATAATTGTGGTAATCAAAACTTTGTAATATCATGAGAATAAAGGGATTCATGATATACTATGTCAAAGTACATTATATACACCACATAAAAGTGATTTGGTGTATATCAACAAAGAAGTCTCAATGGAATGTAAATTGAGATGAAATCTCTCATAAAGGATGTATCCTTAGGTTAAGGATAAATCAATGACATAATTATGTGTGACAAATATAAATACACTAAATATGATTGGATATTCAGTGTAAATCAATCAAAGGATATTCACACATATTCTTGTAAAAACAATACCAACGAATTGGATGTTTAACTCAACAAATGGAGAATGAGTTAAAATTACTCTTATCAAATTCATATCAATGACATGAGAATTATAAATGGAGTGATTATGTGTATCAAACTTATATCCACAGGAAGGTGAGTGGAAATTATGACATAATCAAATGAATAGTGATTCCACACATAATCTTGGGGTAATATAATCAATGAAATATGCGTAAAGCCAAATGAGTGGAAATTGAAATTCAAATTCCCTTATCGATTAGGTAACTTACGAAACATACACCCATGAAAGAAGTATCATACCCTGATGATGTAAATACCCATAAATTAAAGTATAATACACAATGGATGCAATCATGGGCAGTACACCACATGCAATAATTAAGTGGTGAACAATGGAAATTTCACGGAATTGAAAGTGAGAAAAGAAAATCCCTTACCATGTTAATCAACTGAGTTGTATGGACAAAATTTAATAACCACCAAATGATTTACAGAATAACATGAATATAAAGACAATCATGATAATATATATCAAATGGCAGTACACAATACACCACTTTCAATAATTTAGTGGCGAACAATGGAAATCTCACGGAATTGAAAGTGAGATAAGAGAATCCCTTACCATGTTAATCAACTGAGTTTTATGGCCAAAAGTTAATAACCACCAAATGATTTACAGAATAACATGAATATAAAGACAATCATGATAATATATATCAAATGGCAGTACACAATACACCACTTTCAATAATTTAGTGGCGAACAATGGAAATCTCACGGAATTGAAAGTGAGATAAGAGAATCCCTTACCATGTTAATCAACTGAGTTGTATGGCCAAAAGTAAATAACCACCAAATTATTTACAGAATACCATGAATATAAAGACAATCATGATAATATATATCAAATGGCAGTACACAATACACCACATTCAATAATTTAGTGGCGAACAATGGAAATCTCACGGAATTGAAAGTGAGATAAGAGAATCCCTTACCATGTTAATCAACTGAGTTGTATAGCCAAAAGTTAATAACCACCAAATGATTTACAGAATAACATGAATATAAAGACAATCATGATAATATATATCAAATGGCAGTACACAATACACCACTTTCAATAATTTAGTGGCGAACAATGGAAATCTCACGGAATTGAAAGTGAGATAAGAGAATCCCTTACCATGTTAATCAACTGAGTTGTATGGCCAAAAGTTAATAACCACCAAATTATTTACAGAATAACAAGAATATAAAGACAATCATGATAATATATATCAAATGGCAGTACCCAATACACCACTTTCAATAATTTAGTGGCGAACAATGGAAATCTCACGGAATTGAAAGTGAGAAAAGAGAATCCCTTACCATGTTAATCAACTGAGTTGTATGGCCAAAAGTTAATAACCACCAAATGATTTACAGAATAACATGAATATAAAGACAATCATGATAATATATATCAAATGGCAGTACACAATACACCACTTTCAATAATTTAGTGGCGAACAATGGAAATCTCACGGAATTGAATGTGAGATAAGAGAATCCCTTACCATGTTAATCAACTGAGTTGTATGGCCAAAAGTTAATAACCACCAAATGATTTACAGAATAACATGAATATAAAGACAATCATGATAATATATATCAAATGGCAGTACACAATACACCACTTTCAATAATTTAGTGGCGAATAATGGAAATCTCACGGAATTGAAAGTGAGATAAGAGAATCCCTTACTTTGTACTTTTTCCTTGGTCGATGGTAGGTTTACCTCCTGTATAATGGTGAAATAATTGTTATTGAATAATACAAGAATAAGTTACTTTAATATGATATCATATATGATCTTTTAACATTGATTTTTTAATAATATCTTAGAATTATCGTCATTTTAGGTGTTAACGGGTTCATTTTACTTTATATTCTTTGTTATGTGAGCCATATTCGTTATTAATGGGATGTATATTATTCATATCCAGAATGGTATCAAGTCCTTAAATATCATTTTTAAATCATCAAATGATAATTATACTTGAATGGATACGATGGAGAATGAATCTCATCGCGTTCGTGGAGACGGTAGTCCGTACGTACGCACGAATGCTACTTCCATTTAATTTTTATTTTAAAAGAATCGAATCCAAATGATACATAGGTATATTACTATTCCAGTAAAATATAATATTTTATATATGTTACTTAAGTTCATTAACACCATCCTTTATACGTTCCATGTGTGGTATGAACGAGTCATATCATTTTAAGGGGGCGGTAGTCCGCACTTCCTCAAATGAAATTATCGTATGTATATACAACATGAAACGAATAATTGTATGAAATAAAATGGAATTACAGAAGCTTATATATAAAATATATATCATTAATATCATATTTAATTACAGTGCCATCCTAATGGCCACCATGAGAGGCGGTAAGATGTATTTGAACAATCATCGTTTCGTGAGGCGTTAGTTTGCCATCCACAGAAACATTACGTTCATCATCCATTAGATGGAGTTGTGTGAATGTGTAGTTTGAATCCTTCTTATAACAACATCCTAGTATATTGTGGATACTGTTTTTGTTACAAAAGAAAGGAAATAAAAAGTGTTTGGGGGTTGGAGAAGCAAAATAATTGAAAATAATTTAAGAGAAAATGTTACCTTTAATTTAGGTAACTCACTTTGGTTGGAACCAAAGGACTTCTTGAAATGCTTTCTGCCTAAGGGGAAGCTTCAAGGAGTAGGAGAGGGATGTGGGGAGCTTAGTTGGGCAGAGTTTGGACGAGCCAAGTGGCTTGAGAGGTGTGAGGAATGAGTAGAAGTGGTCTCCTTTTATAAGGGAGAGGAGGGGCTCTTTAGGAAAGAGTGAAAGTATTACTTTATAATATAATTATATTCGGTTATAATGGACCAAAAATCATTGAGGACGAAGATAAGATGACTCATATTCTAAATAACATCAACCAATAAGAATTGGACAGGTTTTAGATAATATTTTAATCATTATAATCTTATTTATTTAAATGATTTATTAATGAGGTAAACATTGCATCATTATTGTGTCATTAATAATTTAAATTATTTGATGTCTAAAAATTATAAATAAAATATCATCATGTAGGAAATCTTTTTAGCTTTCTAATGAATATTTATAATCGAAAATCCAACATGTATAACCCTATGTAACAATTGTTCTTTTAAAAGATGTAAGCTTATGCCATTTTTGTATTCATTTTAACTTAATTAAAATAAAGTGTCATTATCACTTACAAGTGGATAAATGGGGTCCCAAAATTGACCCAAAGATGCCCATGGTCGACCATGTATCAACCAATAGGGTTACAACACGTTTTAGGGTAATTGAGTATTATTATAATATTATTTTTTAACCTTTATTTACCGGATTTATCCTTAACCATGGTAAATAAAATATTTACCGTAGTAATTATTAAAAATGTCTAAAAATAAAAGTTACCTATTTACACAATTTGAACATCCTGATTCCAAATATGGAATCCATTTTTATAAATTCAAAACACAGAAGTGGCAGAAATTAATTTAAAATTAATTCCCGCTGTAAAAACAAAAAGCGTGTTTTTAAGAGATAATAACTATCAAAAGATTGACACTTGTTTATGTTCGGTTTAATTGTAAAATTATGTCCAATGACCAAAAGAATATTAAATGGTAAAAATATATTCTAAATATACTTTAAAACCACTCAAATTCATAATTTATCACTATTATTTATTTTGATTAAAAAAGATGTTTTTAATTAAAATTTAGTAATTTTTACTATTCATCAAAATATGAAAGTTATCCGAAAAGTACCAAAATTTCACCTTAGGCTAAATTTGATATTACGAATCCAAAAATGAAGTCCATTTTGAAATATAAAATATATATATTTTCAAAAAAATTAAGTATTACTATTCATAACGGCTAGTTTGATCGGTTGTGGTGTGTGTTAAAACTCGAAGTTGCGTACAACACACGCTACTGTTTAATTCAAAGGAAAGCGTACCGTGGAAGCTTGGGATGTTTTATTTTAAATTTTTTGATGTCCCCATTTAGTCAAAAAGTTTAAAATATTTTATTTAAAAAGGGTTCACTATTAAAAGTTGGTAAAACTACAATACTGAAGATGAATTTGTTCTTACATTATGTCTAAGGAACTCATAATATGGATTCTAAAATTATAAGGATTATATAAAGTTTAAAATTTAGTTAATACTATTCATAACCTTTTTTGAACGGCTTGTTTGGTAATTCATGGTGCGCTTGAACTCGGTGTTGCGTGTAGTGCAAGTTATTGAATTATTTTGAAGAAATAACACACTATGAAATCTTGGGGTGTTACATTATAGGACATTGTGTCTAAGGGGTTTTTCTATTCTGGGGACATAGTAATGTACAATGCTCTATATTTCATCCATCATCCAATACATACATCTGAAAATGCTCTGGAAATCAGTCGATAGAGAGTTGTAGCAATATGGTGACAAAAACTACATATGAGTTTTTCATAGTCCTCCATTATTAGGTTCTGATCTACAGAAAAGTTGGACTTACCTATCTAAAAATATAGTGTATTGATGATCTAAAGGAGACCCTAGTATCTTTGATAAGGTAGGTGACTGACCTTTAATAGCTGATGAGTTTCCAACATATTTATTTATAGATATGGAATTAACTCCTTCTCTAGGTTATCTGGGATATCATATTCAAAAGGGAAGAGGGGTCAGAACATTGTGGAGAGGTTTTTTCCAGCTAACTCTCTCTATATGTCAATATAACCTTCGTCTTCCTTAGACTTTCATTGTTTATGAGCTAGAAACTGAAGAAAAATGACTACACATTGTGACCATTTCAAGTAAAATAGATATGTTCTATATAATTATTGATGATCACACACAGTGTGAAACTCAAGTACACATCATGTACTATTAGTTCAAGTTATGAAGAAATTCAAATAGTCAAAGTAGTTCTCACAGATTCTACATGGGGGAGAAAAAATTGGATCTGAAGTACATTATGTGTAACCCAAGTACACGTCATGTCGAAGTCGACGCGTAGAAAAATAAAGTGACATGGACCATAGGTTGTGATGGAAAACACCTATAAATAACAGCCTTATAAGCCCTTCCTATGTACTCTGGGACTGATGAAGTCTAAGTGACACCAAGGGACAACCACCGTAAAATCCAAAGCTTTTCTTCTCCACTTTTCTTCTTTGGGTACCTATGTCGCTCACTCTCATCATGAGTGGGTAGTCTCTTAGTGTCATCTCATTTGATCATAGGTGGATGTGATACAAGGGATAATTTTTTATCTATTATTCATGTTTTGGATTGTTTTAAACTAATTATTCAATTCCAATTCTTCTTCTATTCATAATCCATGATCATTACTTCGGTCTAAAGTTGTTTAATTTATTGTATCAATTAATCACCTTAGTTTGTGTATGAAAATTATGAAATACTCAGTCAGTTATGTTTAAACATGGTTTTGGGTCCCCTAATTTTGTGATTGCACCATGTAGGTGGCCATTCCAAAGGTGTAACCACATTTTAGGGCTGGATACCAACACCAAGGATCCATACTGACCCAATTCCAACACCAAGCATAAATAAACCTAAAATCAAGGAAATAAATAGCAAACAAACCCTAAATAACTAAACCTAGCATAAAATATCATAATTATTTACACCCTAATCATTACTACAACTATTTGTCTTTTCTCAAATTGAACAAAACAATTTCAACCTCTATTTTCCTAATTAATTTAAAACATACGCTCTGTCTCTGAGGGTTCGATCCTGAACTTTTTTTATACTATATTTCAATTAATCGAGTAGCGTAGTTTTGGGTTTTAAAAATTTTGTTTTTTCATAGTACTGTAGGGAACTAATGACACCCTGGGGGATATCACATATTAGTGGAAATCACCAAGAATCTTGTAATATTCTAAGAATCACTAGACATCTAAATGGTATTCATCAAGCATCCCACTCGATCCTAAGCCTCACCACACATCTCATGAAAATCACCATGCATCCCTCCAAATACTAGGTATTGATAAGCATATCATAAAACATCCCATTCATCCTATATGATCCTAGGAAACATTGGTTATCTCTCTAAACAAAATAAGGTACAATGACCTCCAAAAACTATAAGGTACAATGACTAGATCCTAGAAAACCAGTGGGAATTTTAACCATCACCATATATATCCATTGAATCCTAGGAAGGTAATCCCCAACATCCCAAAATAATCATCATGCTTAACTTATAGGTACTAGGAATAATTGGGTACCTTATATAATGTCAATCATTTATAGGGGTTATCATCCACCCAATACACATCCCATAATAATAAAAATTATAAAAATAATAACATGGGTTGGACATCTTCCCATAGCATCTCATATAATCATGCTCGACCTCTCAAGTTCACTTCCTATCCCTAACATTGTAAAGATACAAAGATCACACCATCGATCTAGGTTCTATGGTGACACCAATAATCATCATTTCATATTACCACACTAACCCTCATAGGGTAATTATAAAATAGGGGTTCCTTCTGAAGTCCCCTATTCCACACAATAGGGATGACACACTACATGGGATCCTTAATATAAATCCAATATCCTGAGATAATCCTTCCACTCAAAGGTAATTTTATCCCATATTATCATTATAGACCTAGAAATTCCCCACATGACTCCTCGAATAATATCTATTAGAATTAGTTGAGGAATATAGCATAATGATCATCTCACTCCCCAAGTTATTATAGGTCGGTCCCCTTACCCAATACTAAAATTAATATCACACAATTTATTCCTACTCATTTCTCATTTACCAAATGGGGAGGAAAACTTTCCTCTACCGTCACCCAAACTATCCCAACATCTATAAGGCATTTTAAGGTTCCAACGTGGCCTACTAGGGATAATTATTTTTTATTCCGCATAAACCCCTACTTAATGGATATAGGGAAACCAATGATAAGGTACACTAAATTAAAAAATTACAGATAATTAATACCTGTTAGGGGTCTATGTATATCAAGGAATATGATCTTACTTTATCCCTCAACCATCAATGAGTGAGACATCAAGCTAGTGCACTAGGGTCCATTATGGCCCTTGGAACTTCGTTCTATCTAATCACAATCATTTTACTATAAATAATAATAATTAAGTTTAAATAGATCAGTATCTATGGTGGTGTGCCCTCATTTCACATTCTATATAAATAAATAATGAATTCATTTACCATAGTGTGTGTATAGGGACCACCTACCACAAATAAGACTTATTTAATTTAGTTGTGGCATGGAAACTCTCACCCAAGCTCATCCAATTCCAACCATCCATAAACCATTTCTATAAGGCCCTAAATCAATCTAAATAATCCAAAACTAATTAATTATGATCAATTTATAATTAATTTAATTATCTAAAATAATTTTATAACTAATTCAAATAGAAATAAATGACTAATAACTCACTGGGTGACCTCGTCTCACAAAAAAATGGCCAACCATTCAAAGAAGGTCCAAGGAATACTCATCAAACTATTTCAAGAAAAATAACTTACATGGGAAACTGATTAAATCATATAAATCATCCCATTTAATCAAAAAACTCAAATAAATTGACCAAGTAATGCACCTTTAATGAAACTGAATACAATAGCATACAATCAACATCTTAGGATATCCTCTATCTACCTAATGAAAAATCCCTATAATATAAAACAATTTCCACCATCATCTGGTGGAAATCATCTCCAAACCCAAAGTCAAGAAATCCAGTATTAGTGGGAGAAACAAGAGAATAATAATGAAGAGGTAAATTATAAAGGATCACCTTGAATTGCTAAAAAAATTCCCATGAAATTACCTCATCTCAAAAGAGGATTTAATAAATCAAATGGAGGATCCCTCCCTTAGATTGAGCATGAATGCGAAGGAATAAAGATAGATTTTTTAAAATTGAATTTCCAAAATGGGTAATTTCATTAAAATTAAAACTACATTGGGTGGGAAAATGGTATACTCTGCGGCTTGTGATGCATCATGGTATTCTGTCGATGGATCCCCATTTGCCTGGATCCTGCTCCCATCCTCCACTCTCGCCCTCATTCTAGGGTTTCGAGAGTCTCCCGGTGGCGACGGCTCATTCGCCTACATCTTTGGCACCTTCTCTTACTTTATCGACTCATTTTCCTGCTTCTTCGGCATTCTTCGCTCCAGGTTCTCTTCCTTTTATTTCCCTTTTTTGCAGTGGACCCTCAATTCTATGGTTCCCTTTTTCATGGCTTAGGTTCTCCTAACCAATTTTATCCCCCATCTAGGTTTCTTTCACCTGGTTATGGAAATTGTATTCTCTCTTACCGGATTTGTGTTTTTATCCTTCTGCAACAAATTTGTTCATTTTTCTCTTTCTCGACTAGATTCTCCTTCGGTGATCTAGGTTTCCCACTTTTTCTCCTTCTTCTCTATATCCTTTTGCGGTGCTCATTTTCCTTCACTCTGTTCCGGAACTCATGGTGTTCTCAGCTTTCTCTTTTTTGAATCCTTCTTCGCATTTTGCTCCTGCCTATTAGGTTTTTTGGTGTTTGGTTCAACTATGACGTTTCAGTGTTTTCAAACTTCAGTTTTTGGTTCAATTGGATGGTCTAGTGTTTGATTTTTTTTGATTCATCCCATTGAAAATGATGTCTGATACAGTTCGACGATGAGTTTTTCGTGGGGTTGTAGGTGCTAGTAATGTCGTGGCTCTCTATGGAGGTCTGAATTCCCCTACTTGCTCTGGCCTGAAGATCCATTGATCTTTCCTAGGTTGGTATGGTAAGATGGATATGTGGAGGCTTTGGGAGGTGTTCATGGGGGGGCTGGTTCTTCTTCCGACACTGATTTATATGTAAAAGTGTTTTCGGTTTTTCTTTGGTGATGAAAATGGTGGTAACACAACAAGGTTTTATGAATATGTTCTAGAGTTTCTATTGCGAGGTTCCATCTTCTGGCACTGTTCATTATCTTTTGCTAACCGAGGGGGTGTGACGGTGGTTTTTTTTATATATGCAATTCAAATATTTGAATCTTGGAAGGTGGTATGTGGCCAGATCTTTTTGTTTTGTGGTTTCATTTTGGTATTTGTGTTTGAAATTTGAATTTGGTATTTGGAATGATTTGTTTTGTTTGAATTTTGATTGTGAGGTTCCCACTGGCTGAAAAAGTGGTTTATTTAGAAAATGAAAAAAATGAATTTGGTGGTGATGCCTCATGGTGCACCACCCAAAATCCCCGAAGGAGCCTTGAAATATCTGGAAAAATGTCCAAGATCTCACCCTCACTCTTTGTTTCATGTAAGAAACACACCAAATACCATACGCCAAAAATTCTAATATTAGGCAATTTACACCTCCCTTTTCATTATTTTCCATTGTGGATCCTCCTATCCAAAATGCTCAATGAGTGGGGACTATGCAGTCTCCCATCTCTATTTCTCCCCCTAGAACCTCATGCAAAACCCAAAAACCATGTCCTTCACCCTATAGAATCCTCTCTAGCCTGGTCATTTCACCCTTTGTCATATGGTCCCCTATGTTGTGGTCCTCCTCATTATGGTGCACCTACAGCGAAATCTCACTACATGTTCACTTGGCTCTACTTAACCTTGCACCCACGAACCCAAACACTTCATAACTCATATTTTAAATACAAAAATAATCTCTTTTATATTTTATAAACATTGAAAAATCAATCTAAACCCGAGTTATCATAAAAACCTTTCTCTAAAAATTGTAAATTTAATTCCCTTAAAATTTCACAACCCATACCAATGAAGGACTCTACAACCTTCATACTATAGAACCTCTCATCCTCAAAAATCATTGGAAGCATTTCAACCATAAAACTTGAAATATACCAATCATAAACTCATAACCAAATCTTCATGACCTATAGAAGAATGATAATCATGATTCTTCTATGAAACTCCAAGCATGATGTGCATTATTTATCAAAACTCAATCCACCACTCATCATCATTACTAAAACATTGAGTTGGTTATTACCCAATCCCAAGATAATGGGACATTATGGTGCCATCAACAATTTTAAATTTCATATTTTTGTTCTCCTCTCCATAATTCTACACTAATATAATTAGATTTCATACCATAGTGATCCCCACCATCAAAATCATCTACCAAAAACACATCTCCAATAGTCCAATGACCCACTCAGTATAGTTGTCATCTCATTACCCCCAATAATGAATTAAAACATTTTTCGGGAATTATATGAATGAAAATTATTTAAAATGATCGTACACACCCTTTGGTGTACTAAAAAATAACCTATTAAAAATGCCTCTACTTTTTAAGGCATCCTGAGATCATTCATCACCTACACTAAAGTTTATATAAAACACTAGGGGTATTTCCATGGTTGGAGCCTCAACCAACTAAATTATATATCATGATCCACCCATGAGTAATTAAAAATTATCAATCTGATTCACACTTGAATCACACTCCAAACTATCCCAATCTTGGTACCAATTCATGGACTCTATCCAACATCACATCTAAATCCCAAATTTTATATTCTTTAAGGAACTAGATAAGAACAATTTCAAAAGTACATCATTATATAAAAGTTAAGTAACCATTGAACAATTAGTCTCATCATTTCAATGAACCTTTTATTATAAGGTTTTTACCTCCATGTATCACACTCCATCCATTACCTTACATAATGATTCGATGTAACCATCCCAATCTTAACCAAAATCAATACAAAACATCAAATGCTAACCACTCCTAACTCACTAGGAATTTCACCCTCATCATCCTTTAAAAGTATATTCATAACAAGGGTTACACCCATGAATGGATAGTGGTTCACTCCCCCTCATATAGCTTCTCTTATACTGATCCTCAAGAATAACCAAATTAGGTTCCACTGTCATGCATGTGTTGCTCAACCCAAGCCACACTTGCACATATTGTTAACTCATGACACCACACTATCAAAGATGTTATCATCATATCACAAAATAGACACTCATCATTCTCATTAAAACCCTTAGCCTCAATTATTATAAGTGGTCCACCAAATTCATTAGTCCTTAGCTCCCACACATCGGCTCACTGGTCTATAATTCAAACAATGTCACATGTAACCAGTATTCACTACCTCAATTTTATCCAATCCAATGAGTTTATGTTATCATACCACCTAGTTGAATCACCCAACTCATGATCCCATGAGTTTTGCATCATAAATTATAAGATAAAACACCAAAACCACCGATCGTTCTACATGGAATGTTAATTTCATCAAAATAGAAGAAGCCCTATGATCTATCCAATAATCCCAATATCCCTCACATGTTGAGGAATATCACACAATAACCTAATAACTAAGGCATAATTCCCAAACCATAAGAATCTACCCACACTCTCATCACACTCGCAAAAAACATCTAGAATTAGTAGGTTCAGGTAACCCAATTGATTTAACCCTCTGAAATCAAGCTTTGATACCAAGCACTTCAAGTTCTTTAAATCATACTAACTCAAAGCACCTCATATTCTTATACTGCATACACCTAATAGAACCTCATGTGCATTGATATCATAACTAAAAACATATACCCATTCTTACCATATATATGTCACTAATAAACCTAGGCTAACCTATATATTGGGTTACCCATATATATATACATCTCATCTTAAAGGCCACTAGACTCTCCCACCATGACCATAAATCATATCTCCCATAAGTCAAAACTCACATACAACACCACTACACTAATTTTCAATATCACATAATAACTTAAATTCTAAAACACTCACTTTTATGTTCTCATATATGTACAAATTAATATATATATATATATATATATATATAACAAATCCTATTCCAAGCCATCTACCTACTAGAGCACTGATTCTCATTGGGCATCTGTATGTGGGGCTACACCCTTGTGAATCACAATAACGAATCCTATTCCAAGCCATCTACCTATTAGAGCACCGATTCTCATTGGGCATCTATATATTAGACTACACCCTTGTGAATCACAATCTTCGGATAATCCTCATCGGAACTCCATATATGGGATCCACCCTATAAAGGATCATAATATCTTCTACATATATATAATGTCACCCCATATGATTATTTGTGTTGATTAAACAATATTTATAATGTTTAGTCAAGTAGAATGTCGTAAGAATATATATGGTAAAACACCATATAGGTTGTTGTTAATACTCTAAATAACCAAGACTATATAATAATCACCTATAAAGGGTTAATAATATGGGTATAAATTTACAAAAACCTTTGGATTGGGAGTTATGATACATCCCTTACATGGAGGGACTGTATATTCATCATCATTAATAGATGTATCACCATTGGATCCACATTAAATATCATTAAAATGAAATATATATTGATTATAATGATTATTATTCTACAAAAAAGTTATATGAAGAAACACCATATAAGTTGTATACATTTTAAAAAACTAATCCTTCTATTATCATTGATAAAAATCACACAAGCATGATTATGTCATTTGAAACCTATGTGAGGTATATGATGCATGAAGACACCTCTTTCTAATTATCAACATCTAAATATTAATAAATCATAAATCACAAATCCCTGAAACAAAGTGTGTCACCCTATGGGGAATCATAAAATAAAAAAATTGGAAATCAAGAAAAGTAATCTCATACCCTTGGAGACAAGAAAATTTCATTCGAAAAGGTTTTCATGATGCACCTATCTAAGGTATGTCACAAGCCTTAGGACATTACTATATAAAATTTTAACCATATTACCAAATTGTAATACATAACAAAACTCTAATACACTATGTGATATTATTCAAAACAATCTATGTTACAAATTTTTAACATCTCAGGACTATGACCAATCATTGGTATCTGGATAGTTGATGTTATTGGGATGTGAAACTCACTTCCCCATATGCTAGAGTATTTCGACTAGCATCAAGGGTCTAAGTTGTTACTTTGGATAGATTATACCATTATATCAAAGTAAAAAATGAAAATGAAAATAACCAAAAAAAATACATCACAAATCATCAAAGTATTCAAGAATAAATAATATTAAGTAATGTTATATCAAATGAGTGTAAAACATACAGTCATACAGACCCAAAATCATGTCGGCGCACAAATATTTATCATGCACTAGGTCGATCACAGAAATTATATAAATAAAATAATAAAATATGGGAGGATCTACAACATCCCTGAGCCATACCGTATATATCTCTTGGTTCTTCCCAAGCTATCTAGATGAAAAATAAAATATCATACCTCTTCCTTGCAAGAACCCTTGAAAAGCTAAAATCATATTATGTACTAAAGTGTCATAGATGATCTGGAAAGTTGTGATTATAACTTAGTAGGGAACCACCAATAGAGACTTATATATAACTAGTAAATGCAGAGTAATTGCATATGAAAATCTCAACTAAATAAATAAAATAACTACAAAAGCAAAAATAAATAACCATCATTGATCCTTAGGTTCTATATTGACACCTAAGGTCAACCATACCTGCTTCGACCAATGTTGAAGTGTATCTAAGAATTTCACTCATCCTCGATAGGGGTGTGATTCCTACCTAAGGATCTCTTGAATGTTCATAAAAAAAGTTATGAATACCATATCCTATAAATAATTATATACAACTCATCATCATTATATCACCAAATCCAAGACAGCCTAGGCATATCAATAAAAATCACCAGTAACCCCTCCATGTCCTAGGAATCACTAGGTATCTTAATGGAAATCACTAGGAATCCTACCATATCCTTTGAATCACCAGTCATATCATGAAAATTACTAGTCATCCTAGAAAATCCAATTCATAACTTGGAATCTCATAAAATATCCCCAATCATCCTGATAGATCCAGCCATCACTAGGAATCTATCCAAACACTAAAAAGTTCAATGACCAGATCAAAGGAAATCACTAGGTAACTCCCATCACAATATATATCTATTAAATCTAAGGTAGGTAATCCATGATGTCCCAAAATCATCATTCAGATAAATTTTAAAGCCCTAGGATTCACTAGGAACCTCTTATAATATCACTCATTTTTAGGGGATATCATCTACTCATTCCACATGTCATAATAATAATAATAATTATTCTTATTATAATAATAATTATAATAATAATATGGGTTGGTTATCTACCCAATCCAACTCATATGAAAAAGGTCATCTACACAAGTGTATGACATGTCCCTAACACTGTAACTGTATCAGGCCCACACCATCGATCCAGGTTCTTTAGTTATAACCACAACAATCACTCCACAATACCAAAATAACACTTATAGTGTAAGTATAACATGAGGGCACCCACAAGGGTCCATTAGGTAATAAAATATAGTGAATACCCTATATGTCTCCACAATCTAAATATCACCTCTGGGTCTAAGTCTGCAACTCAAAGGACATTTTTCCCTCATCATCATTATAGCCACACCATGACCTCGCTAGCCTCATTGAATAATCTCCACTAGTATTAGTTGAGAAATATTTTATAAATACCATCTCGATCCCCAAGTCATTATATTTCATTACACTCACCTTATCACACCATCAATCTCACCCAAGGCATTCCTACCTAGTGATCAATTACTAAATTAGGAGAAACACTCTCCCTCACTCTCACTGTAACTATACCGACATCTCTAAGTCATCTTAAGGTTCTAAAATGGCCTACAATTTCCTATTAGTTTTGAATCAACATACACCCCAACTCAAGGGATCTAAGAAAACCTATGATAAGGGTCACTAAATTTCTAGAATCTAGAAAATGTATACCCAATAGGGGTCCATGTATATAACAGAATGTGTTTTTTATGCCTCACTCATCAGTAGTAGATGATTCAAGCCAGTTCATAAGCTTCCATCATGGACATTGACACTTTTTTATCCATTAGTAGGAATTTTATTATAATAAAACTATTTAATTAACTTTAAATAGGCCAATCACTATGGTGGATACCACATGTTTTATAAATAAAGTAAGAATGAATTTAACATAAGGTTAGTCTAGGGACCACTTAACTCAAGATACAGATATTACCTTTAATCGTAGCCTATAAAATCACTCCAAATATCATAGAATTCCAACCATCCATATTGCATTTCCATGAGGCCATAAGAGTTTAGCTGGGAATAAAATTTTGGTGTGTTCAGAAAGGGTGTCAAAGGAACCTCAAATCAAGTAGAGTAGTTCATGGGTCCACAATCAAATTACGGGAAAGGCTTTGGTTCAAAATGGTGTTCAGACTCAAAACTCATTTGCATATTTGGACACCAATGAGATTGTCCAGGATATTCCATATGACCCAGATGGAGGAATTACAGAAGTTGTGGAGTCTTAGGAGGATCCTAAGGCTCATGAGGAGGGGAAAACCAGTTGGAAGAAGAAGGTGAAAGGACATGGGGACTACTTTAATTTACCAAAACCGATGGAAACATGATCAAGTAAAAAATTGAAAGCATGTGAGAAGTATATGTATTTGGCCCTCATGGTTATTGTCTAGAAGAATCCCCAAGTTACAGTTCATGAAAATAGTAATAATGCAACCACCACTGGAATGGAAAAGGACTCTAAATAACATATCCTCCACTCTGAGGATGATATGGTGGGGGAAGTTCATTATGTCAACATCCCACAAGAAGAGGCGAAGATGATGGGAATACATATTAAAGTGTAGTTCAACAGTGAGCTGGTGAATTGGATCGACAAACAAGATATGATTCTGATGAGAGGCTTCAATGATGGGAAAATCAGCAAAGAAGGGTATATTCGAACCTAGGACAAAATGGAATGTTGTTTTGAAGATGTTATTGGAAACGACCCTACTACTAAGGTATGGATTATGAAATGGAATATTCATATAGAGTAAATAACTGATAGGATGAGTCATTTATTTAATGGCTTCACTTTCTTCTATGAGGCTTCATCTCTGAATTTACTAGGACCAGTTTATCACTTTGCCTAAAAAGTGATTTTATAATAAAAAATTAATTCTTAGTCATTTCCATGAGGCCCTGATTCAATCCAAATCTTACCAAACTAATTAATTGTAATCAAATTAACATTAATTAAATAATTTTAAATAATTTTCCAATTAATTCTGATTGGAATGAGTGCCTAATAAATCACCAAGCAGCCTCATCACGCCATAGTGAAAAATTAAAATTTTAAAAAGGTTCATTACATACTATTGGAAAAAAATTTAAGACAAATATCTAATTAAAAACACCAATTCCATCATTATAATCATCCAAATTAATCAAAAACCCCAACTAAATTCACCGATAGTGTAACAACCCAAGTTTTCACTATATTTTCCTTAAATGAATATTATACTAATTGCTTGTTATATAGGTTAACACAGAAAAAAAAGAAACTATGATATGTAAAAATATATTTTATAATATAGTCATTAAATTATCAGGTATAAAAGGAATTAACCATATTACAAAATCTATGAGGAGACGAGAAAGAAATGTAATCGGGTAGCGGAAGTCTCCCTTATGAAGCTCATTTGTCAGAGCTTGGAAATGAATTAGTTTGACTAGGGTTTTTCTTTATACCAAGACCAATCGAAACTATAACAATTATTGTGTGAGAGTAATAATGTGTGATAGAAGTTCAAGCACATGAAAACTTCCACGAGATCTATGCTAGTGGAATCACCAACTATGACTACTACTAAACCTTACCTTATTATTAGATCTTACAAGTAGATTCTAAGAGTCTATGTAACATGAAATTTAGATGATATAATTAGGTAATTATTGATTTTATAATTTATTTATCATATGTATTTTACAAATTTTACATTTTTTACTTTTAAAGAAAATGAATGTTTATTTACTAATGCATTGATAAAACTAACAAGATCATTTTAAAAATGTATTCTTAATATTGCAATTTTAAGAGAATTTTTTACGAAACTAAATATATGTTAGATAATATTTATTATTTATGTTAATAATATATTAACTCTAATTTTATTTTTAAATGATAAGAGTATGAATAGTTAATATTTAAAAAATAAATATTTTCATATGAAACAGTTTTCAATAAAAAAAATTTTTATTAAAAGTTAAATTAAAAACTTTTAAAATTTGAATTTTTAAAAAATAAAATTCATTTTTAAATTCATAATTTCAATATTATCATAAGGTTATTTCATAGGGTTTTTCTAAAATAGTTGGTTTTTAGGTGAGTAGTGAACATATTGTTTTTACCAAAACCATAACTTTTATGACTTTATAGTTATATAATAAGAACTAAAAGTTAACTAAAACCTTTTTATTTGGAAATTTATTTATTTAATAATTAAAAATATAAATTTTAAAAATACTATATTTAATTTATAAAATCTACGATGAATATTTTAAGGACATAGGAAATAAGTTCCAATAAAAAAATGTTTTTTCTGTTTTAATTTAATTAAATATTATTTTGGTCAAATTGGAGCTTATCAAGATTTTAAATCCATTTAAATTTTATTTTATTTATAATAAAGAAAATTATATTTAAAATTAAATACATGGATAATTTTACCCTATACCTAATTTTTAAGATTAAAATACACTTTTTCAAAAAATAGATCTCTACGTGTTGCATGTGTTGATATTAAAACTAATTTTTCTTTCACAAATAAATTTTATATGATAAAATTAATTTAATATTTTAATATTTATTCATAAATTATTTAATAACATGTTTTTTATTTTTAGGATTTTAAAATTAAATTACTTAGGTAAAAACTGATTTCCATGGTAAAACAAAAAATGGTAACAGTGAGAATTCTAAGAGTAAATGGATTTGAAACATATTAAAAATGTGTGTGAAAATTAATTATTGAGAAATTTTCAACATTATACTGTACAAGAATCCAATAATTTATATTTCTTAGTATTTTTATCATGTGAACCATGTGCTCTCTTTATATTAAGTTGAAATATTTACAAAAATGGTATTCCCACTACTTATATAAGGGGCCTCACACAACCAATTAAATTCCACTAAAATAATTTTATTTACACCTAAAAATATAAAACATTTTCTTCCTTTATAATCTTATTTATTATTCTTAATAAAATGGTTACAATTGATTAGATTAAGACCTCAATTTCTGTGGAATCTTCCAAGGAAAATGCATTGATTTCAACGTGACTACCCATTTTCTCAAACTTCTTTTCCTTTGTATCTTAATTTTTCAATTATAATTATCTAAATCCTATATAATGAAATTATAAGAAATTTTATAATTAATTTAATTATTATAATTTAATAATTATTAATCAAATTTAACATTTTATATTAAGAAAAATAAAATCGTTATTTCTGTGTAGTGTAGATTATCGCCTCCATGAATTGATGACTTCCATTTTTCACCACTACTAATTCTCACTGATTATTATGGTGAAATTAAATAATAAATGTGAAATATATAATATTATAATAATTATGAATATAAAATTATAATACACCTTCTTCCCTCTTATTATTTGTGAAATGAAAACGTTAGCCATGCGTTGTGCGGACTACCACCTCTATAAAGTAATGTATGTCATTTTTTATCTCATTTATTTTTTATTTCATTAACCATTTAAAAATAAGAATAAAAACCTTTAAAGTATAAAAATTATATAACTAATATTATATTATAATGATATTATTCCCAAAATATGCCACTTTCATAAACAAAATCATCCATTAATTATCATATGTTCGGGTTTGGGTCGCTCTAACCACCTACTTGAAAAATAATATAAATAATATCATATATGATTATAAGAACATAATTAAAGATAATATATGAAATAAATAATGATATTATTTTGGTTCCATAACTCTGATATTAATTTTAAACCTAATAATTAAGATACCAATGTTCATTCATGCAAAATCACTAAAACATCATCATCACCGTTTTCATCATTAAAGGTCATAACCAAAACACCGATAAAATGAAATTATAACACTATAAATAATTATAAAACATTAATTAAATTAAATTTTATGATCTGTTAATGATAAAATTAGGGATAATAATGAATAACAACACTGTTATTATGAAACTAATTCAAAATGATAAAGATTACTCACACCTGATATTAAAAATAGATAATATCTAACTAATATATATATATATATATATTGTAAATGAAGTTTATAAAAAGTTATATATAGAAATAAAGTTATTAAATATATTATTAATATATTTATTTTTTATACAATATATTCTAATTCTTTAGAGGAAGTCGTGATTTAAGGTAAGTGTTTCTTGTCTCAAATTTTAACCCCTCGCTACATATTTCTTATTATACATGATGTTTTATTTGGAATTGTGTATCTAATTACACTTTAATATTTTTTATCATGATTCTATAGTTATTCATGGTATTTAATTTTTCATTTCAAATTATATCCTTCAAGGGGTTTTGATTTGAAATCTTCTAATGTCCTAAGGGTTTGTGTTAATTCAATTTTCTTCTATTGAGTACAAAATTTCTTATTGCACTCTATTGTTACAAGTAAGATTAATTCTACCTAACAAATAATTTTTATCTTATTACCTCTTTATTTTATGGGTTTATATAATTATTCCTTATAAAATAATTATAAAATTATTCGTACCTTATAGATTATGATATTTAAAAGGGTGTCTTGGTCTAAATTTTTATTTCATAAGACATGCTACTTATTATGGAAAAATTAAATTTATATAGTGTATTCACTTCCCTATTTATTTCATGTATTAAATTTATTCCATTTTATGATATTTTCATTTCCAATTCATGATCCTCCACTCAATATCCTTTAATACTTACATTACCAATAATGTGAGGGTTTCGTCACCAATGTCATTTTTTAATAGATATTTCTTTTGAAGGATAATAATTTGTGGAATTATTATTATTTTATTTATAAACCATTATCATTTTATTCTCCTTTTTTCATTATTAATTTTTTAATTATCTTCTCTCTATTTCACTTCCCCATTGGCATATTACTTATTCCTTGTATGGAAACTGACACTACCCTTTCTTTTTAGCCTAGGAACCCCCTTTTCTATTTCCATATTCATTATATACTTTTTTTAATTTCATTATATTTGAATCAATAATTTAATAATTTTATTTTATTCTACATAACCTTATTTAAAATATTTAAAATAATTTTATCATTTTCTACAAGTTTTGTTTTTGTTAAAGTGTAAAAAGAATCTACTTTTAGTATTTTTCATATGAACACGCGTTTTTTATTCCTTTTTCAATTTATATGAATATTTCTATATATTTTTTAATGGCTTATAAAATAAAATATCTTTCTACTATTTTTATAAAATATTTATTTTGAAATTATTTCAAAATATCGAATATATCCCTTATTTTCAAAGTGATTTTTCTAAAACTCCTAAAAAATTGTTTCTCATCAAAGCTATTTTCATTTGAAATATATTATTATTGATAAAGTATATTATTCAAATCATATCCTACATATAATTTATATAGATGTATCATGTAATTTTATTTTCCATCAAAGATATGACCCATCAATGCCTTTGTCTTGTAGAATCATCCTTTATTATCGACATTATTTTTCATGAAATGTAATTCCACTGTGAAAGCTCTAGATTTAATTTTGATGATTGAAGGGTGTTCACCTAGATTCTATTCATAAATTTATTGGGTAAATTATTGTCTTAACTATATACCAATTTCTATATATGGTGTTAGTTTCAGAGATGGTTATAAAAAATCCATTTATTAATTGGGTAAATATTGAAACTCTATATAATTTTTATCCCAATATAAATTATATCTATTTATTATTAGTGAAATGTTTTATAGTGAACTGGGATTTACATACATAAATACTACATCTTTTTAGATGAATATTTAATAAATTTCACAAAAAATCACCCAAGGACCATAATGATTTAGTGTTATTGGAGACTAGAAACACAATATTCTTATTTATTGAAATATATTGAACATCACTAATAAATATAATCCCACATAGTACTCTTGTTATATATACCCTTCTTAAAACCTTTCTTCATAACCTAGTGAATGGAAATATAATAAAGGGTGAGATCAATTGCTTAGAAATGGTATATAATGGAGCTATCAACATATCATGAGCATGAGGGTATGATAACATGAGAATAACATTTGAAAACCATACCATGAATATAATAGATCATAAACCATATTCATTGATAAAATTATCCTAGTTCATAAGATGTGAATCATAATGGAATAAAATAACATGAACCGTTAGAACATAACATTGTCATAAGACATAATTTGTGGCATACACATAAGAATATAAAATATTATATTAAGGATAAAAAAAGACATTCATAACATGTTAGGATTAAGATAACCACCCATGTACATTCATCAGGATTTGTATAAGATCTTCTGTACCCACTTGTGGGCTTTGTATAACCTCTCTTGTACCCTATTTTGGTCTTGGAATAACCTCCCATGTATCCTTGGATATCATATAACAGTAATCATTACTCAATGAATTTTAGGGTGATATAAGTCCCACCCATCACATGATCCATATATTTATTTCCAAAATATCATAAAATATTCCTCATATCAAAACCCTTAAAATGAAATGTGCTTCGAAAAAATTTCATCATAGCATAACCAGCGGTAAACAAATGGGTTTCTCAAATTTTTTGTAATCATAAACATAAATCATCTAGAGATATATTAAAAAATTTATCATTGGATCATATCCCCAATAAAAAATAATTAACATAAAATGATGTCATTTTATATTGAAAATGATTTTTTAAATATAAATTGGAACATTTCTTAATAAAAAGAGCCCTTAAACATTTAAAATCACTTTTTAAAACATAAACCATTTTCAAAATACTTTTTTTTGAAAACAAACGTGAAAACTTATAAAGGAATATTTAAATATTATTTTAAATATTTCTTGAGGAAAATTTCCTTTCCACTTTGAAAAAATATTTTTAAAACAAAAAATATTATGAAAATCATTTTCTTTCGCAATAGCCTTAAAAACATATAAAGAAAACATTAAATATCAATTAAAAAATTTCTTATAGAAGATAAAGTTTCATTTAAAATCACTTTTGAAAACTAAAAAATCATAAAACATTTGAAATAATTTTCTTTGAAAATAAAAATTTAAATTTATAAGGGAATATTTAAAAAAATGAGTGTTCATGACTTTAGAAAATGTTTTACATGTTAAAACAAAGATTCCTTTCATATTTTCATTAAAATCCAAACATACCTTGTTTTGAAAATAACATGAAGATTCATTTAAAAAATTGTAAATTTTTTAAAAAAAGGTGAAAATAATTTAAACAAACCCAATATATAATTAAATAAATTATTAAGACATTTTTAGAAAATATGGATATAGAATAAAAAGTTTGTTTGATCGAAGAGTGAAATAAATTCAGTTTTCTTTAAAAACATTCTTCTAGAATCATGAGTTCATAAAGAGAGGAAAATGAAGGTAAAAATTTTATTCACAATAAATAAATATATTAGAATAAAATTCATGATTTTATAAAGATATATATCATAATATTTCCTCATTAGAAGTGTAAAAATTAAAAAAAAGCCTGATAAACAATGAGATTGTATCATAAAACCCTTACCACTATTGTAAATTTGAAACATAAGTCCCGTGAAAAAATAAAATTAAATGAAACTAAAAATATTATTAGAATAAATAAATTCATGATATTAAATCAAAAATTTGGATTTATATACACCTCATAAAATAATATAGGTTCATAACATAATGTATGTCCCAAAGAAGACAAATTGAGACAAAAATGCCTTACCTATTACGATAAATTTTAAACCATAAGCCCCATGAAAGAGAGATACTCAAATGGATATGTAAATACCAATAAGTATTAGGATAATAATCATAAAACACATTCATTGGAATTTTATATACCACATAAAATAAATAGGTCATGAATATTCCATGTGTCTCACAAAAGTAAAAATTGAGATGGAAATCTCTTACCTTAAGTCTTGACTTACTTAATACACATTAAAATGTCATATATAATAAATATAAGTTTACTATAAAAATATTTCATAATCATAATTATATATATAATACCATATATGATTTACCTATGAACTTTTATTAACCATTTATAAACAATTCCTCGTTAAAATCAAATTTCATAAAATAAGTACTTTGTTTTTCATGTATGTTCTGATTAGTTATTTTCGGTCCCATTAATTTAATATTGTTTATATTATATAAAAAAATTTAAACATGATATGTATATAATATATATTCATTATAAATGTATTTATGTTAATACACAAAAGATATATATAGAAAATTAAATACATCGTTCATGGAGACATAGGTCGTACATACGCATGAAAGTTATTTCCATTTTATTGATGGATGAAATGAAAGAAAGGTAAATAATATATTAACTTTAAAAAATAATTTTTATTTATTATATATCACATATATTCATTAAATTTACCCTTACTATATTCCATTCAAATGATTATTGGAAAATGAATGAAAACACTTCGTGAGGCGGTAGTCTATCGTACACACAAATGATGTTATCGTATCCCCCAAAAAATGAAATTTAAGAAGTTATATGTGAAATAATAATTAAATAATGATAATTATGTTACAAATATCTTATATATTCATTTAATATATACTTATTATCATTCAAGAAAAACAAAAATGAAAAACACATCACTTCGGTTTGCGAGGTGGTAGTCTGTCGTACACACGAGCAGTGTTATTATTTTCTAATAGGTTTGTGGGTTAGAAGTTAGGTGTGATATTATAATTATATAATTATAATAATATCAAAAATATATTATATAGACATTAAATCCATCATTATATCCATCCATGAGAGGTGGTGATGGAAAACAATAACATCGGTTCGTGAGGTGGTAGTACACCATAAACTCGATCAACGGTTTCATTTCTCATTTGATGGTAGATGAGATTTATATAGGTTATTACATTAACATAATAACATATCATTATATTACAGATAATTTTTTTATTATATTATCATAATCTAATAATGTTGGAAAAAATCCCTCAAGGTATCATTAAAGCATTTTTGAGGTGATTGTGTTTGTTGACAAAGTGGACATCTATGTTGTGTCTGTTGACAAAGAAGACCATAGTGAATGAGTGTGTTCACAAAGGGGGTTTTCATGGTGATTTTTAGGGTTCATGGGATGCTTTAAACAATCCATAATTGATTGAATAACCTCGGCAAAGGAATGGATGATCTGGAGGCGGTACGAAAAGAGCAGATACAAGGTGGCGCCGTTTTACAGTGTTTGCCAAATTTTTGGGCATGAAAATCATAAAATGGAGAGATGAATTTTTGTAAAAGGGAGGAGCGCAAAAAATCTGAGCGATACATAAAAAATAATGTGTTGCGCGAAAAATTGGCGGGATGCTCGAAAAATTTTGTGGCGCGTGAAAAATCAGTCGGATGCGCGAAATAGAGGGATGAAATTTTTCGAGCAAGAGGTGTTTCAAGGTTCGAAGCTCGAAAGTTTTCCAAGGCATGAGGTGCACGAAAAATTGGAGTAGTGCACGAAAAACGGTGTGGCGCAGAAGTTTAGTTTTTCGCTCTTGAAGTGAATTACGCGCTCAAGGAGGGCTTTTCACGCGGGGTCGATTTTGCCTAGAAATATGAAGTGACGCCCATCCATTCGGTAGGTTTCAGGTAACACCCCAAGCTTCCATGACATGTTTCCTTTTGAATAATGAAATAGCTTGCATTGTATGCAACTTTGAGATTCCAACACACCACGACCAATCAAAGTAGCAGTTATGAATAGTAATACCCAATTTTGGAAATTTTATAATTTTTTTCTCACAAAATGGACTTCATTTTTGGATTCTGAATATTGAAATTATCCTAGGGTAAAATTTTGGTACTTTTCGGATAACTTTTATATTTTGATGAATAGTGAAAATTACTAAATTTTAATTAAAAAAAACTTTTTTAATCAAAATAATTAATAGTGATAAATTATGAATTTGAGTGGTTTTAAAGTATATTTAGAAAATATTTTTACCATTTAATACAATTTTGGTCATTGGAAATAATTTCACATTTAAACCGGACGTAAACAACTCTCAATCTTTTGATATTTATTATCTCTTAAAAACACGCTTTTTATTTTAACAACGGGAATTAATTCTAAATTAATTTTTGCCACTTATGTGTTTTCAATTTAGAAATATGGATTCCATATTTGGAATCAAGAGGTCCAATGTTTGTAAATAGGTAACTTTTATTTTTAGACATTTTGAATAATTACATCAGTAAATAGTTTATTTAACATGGTTAAAGGGTAAATCCGGTAAATAAGGGTAAAAAATAATATTATAAAAATATTAATTTACCCTAAAATGTGTCCTAACCATATTGGTTGATACATTTCCGACCATGGGCATCTTTGGGTCAATTTTCGGACCCCATGGAGCCACTTGTAGGTGATAAGGACACTTTATATTAATTAAGTTAAAGTAAATACAAAAATGACACAAGCATATATCTTTTAGAAAAAAAATTTTTACATAGGGTTATATATGTTATATTTTCGACTTTAAATATTCATTAGAAAGATAAAAATATTTCCTACATAATTTTATTTTATTTATAATTTTATACATTTAATAATTAAATTTATTTATGACACAATAATGATGCAGTATGTTTCTTATTAATGAAAGAATCAAACAATTGGTATTATAAATATCAAAATAAATATAATTTGATAGTTTTGATGACATAAAAGAGTTTTATTGGTTAATATGACATTTTATTATTTCTTAAATTAATTTTGTTTGAATTAATAACGATGTTAAAACTTTAACAAAAATCAATTATTAAATAGTGTCAAAATTCACATAAATGAGTTTTTAAAACAAATATTATATTATTAATTGATATTCTATTTCTAAAAATATAAGGTTCGGCCAAAGGAATTATATCATGATAGTTGTATCATTAATGGACCACTTGGGGGTCTCTTGGAATTATATAGTAAGTTTATTAACCATATAATATAAAAATAAAAAGTGACATGGTAAAGGTCAAACTATTTAACTAAGAGTTAAATATAAATGATAAGGTTAATATAGTGACCCAAACCTATATAAAATCTATTAGATGAAATTATATCGACCCATACCCACATTATAATTTTAATAATCCACTTTGGATCCATTATAAACTGAATATGAATTTATTATAAATTTATACTTTAAGCTTTTCCTAAAGAGCCCCTCCTCCCCCTTAAAAAAGGGAACCACTTCTATCCAATTATTCACACCTTCAAAGCCTTTTGGTTCAGCCAAACTCTGACCAAATACCCTTTAAAATATCCTCCTTTAATCATATAGGGCTTCCTTTAGTCAGAAATCCAGCCTAAGAACCACTTTTGATCAAATCAAAAGGAAGAACCCGAAGAAGAGGTAATGTTTTCACCACCCTTTTTCAAGTTCCTTTCTTCTTCAACTTCTTCTTTATTATTTGTTTCCATTCTAAAATAATAACTCCAGTATATTCTATATACTGTGATTTTATTATAAATATGGTACAACCAAATTCAATATTCTATTCATCGTTTGAATGACATGTCACCATACGTGTGTACGTACAGCTTACCATCTCCACGTCGTTGTGTAATTGTTATTCAAAACATTATTATTTGGATGGGTATGATAATGATATGTAATTCATTTAAATAATAAATATAACATGATAATTATTCTGTATATATGATATACCATCCAATTATATATTATTTTAATATCAAAATAATGACATTGTCGCTCGTGCGTACGTACAGACTACTGTCTCCACGAACGCGATGAGATTCATTCAACATCGTATCCATGCAATTATAATTCTCATTTTATGATTAAAAATAATTTTTAAGGACTTGATAGAATTCTGGATATGAATAAGATACAACCTATCCATAAAAAACACGGTTTATGTAACAAAATATATAAAAGAAAACAAGTAAGTTAACACCCAAAACGATGATAATACTAAGATATTATTAACAAATAAATGTTAAAAGATCATATATGATATAATATTAATTTATATGATTCTAGTATAATTTAATAACAATTATTTCACCATTATACAGGAGATTAACCTACCCTCAACCAGGGAAAAGTAAACGGTAAGGGTTTTTCATCTCACTCCTTATTTCCGTGAGATTCGTACCATATTGCCACTATTGCCTTTTGAGTGGTGTATTTACTTCCCATAATTGTATTATTTGTGTAATACACTTTAATTTATGTCTATTTACATATTCATTGTATGATACCTCTTTCATGGGGTGTATGTTTCGTAAGTTGCCAAATTGTTAAGGGTTAATTTCACAATCTCTTTATTATCCGAGGTTGTAAGTATCTACTGGTACATATTTATTATCAATGTCCATGTTTCATAAAATAGTTTTCAAAGGGATTATTTTGAGGGAATTTTTACTAAAACATCACTTTAAATTTTTTAAATATTTATTATTCTAAACCATTCTCATTAACGTCCATATTTTCAAAATGGTTTTAAGGATTTATTTAAACGTACATGAATGTTTTAAAATGTTAATTACTTTAAAAAGATTCAAAGTGGTATGGGACACTTTGATTAAAAAATTTATTTAAATGTCTTCCTTTATAAATTGTGTGATTTTTAAATGTTTTCATGAAAAAGGGATATTTCTCTCAAAGAGTTTTACAAATCATTTTCATCTATTCCAAAATCCTTTAATGGATTTTAAACTTTTTTGAAGTTGATTTATTAATATACAAATATTCCATATTGTATTGAAAGATTTGTGATATGTGTGACTATGGATGTGTTATTTTTATACCATTCTTGGTTTATGGATAAATTATTGACACTTCATATGCTAGTTTTAATACGAATGTTTATGTTATGTTTAAACCTTTTCATGTGTGGAATGCATTGGACTTAGTAAGTGACGGGTGGAGCCCGCTATAGCTCCTCGATGAATCGGTAGGTCTCATGAGACAAACTAGTATCTTGGCATGAGGCCTTGACAAAATCTTATTTGTAGTCTTGGCACGAGGCCTTGGCTACGTGGTAATGAAAGTCTGTCATTATACATTCCATCATTATGAAAGTGGTTATTGATATTTCATGTGATTATTTGACTAGTAGAATATCCATGTGAATAAGTAAATGCATTATTTCATTTTATCTTTTCCATATTATACTGAAGTTCATTTTTAAAAGGCTTTTGTTTTAGTTATACATTGCCTTAAATTTTTATGCTTATTTATGAATGTTTTTTCTATATTGTTATCCTTACTGGGCATTTGATCTCACCCCTTTCTATGTTTTATTCTTCCCATGTTGTGAAGAAGTATTTTATGAATGAACTACAAATATAGTATAAGGGGATATGAGTGTGGAGACAAGATATTGTTGTAGTTTTCACTTTATGATGTAATGTAAGACTTATGAATGTATCTAGTGTTTCAAAGGCTACTAAACTAATAGGTCTTTCGAGACTTGATATTTTGTGATCATGCCAATGTTATGTAATAATACACTGACTCTAGGAAATTGGGGTCGGGGTGTTAAAGTTCAAGACATAGAAAATGCCCGAGCTCTGGTGCGTGAAATTTAAGTTCGCAAGGGAGTTTAACGTAAACTTTAAGTTTGCGCGTAAAGTGGTGTGTCGCGAAAAGTGGATTTTGCGCAAAAGAAGAGAATTGCATGCAAGGTAGTTTAGAGGCTACGCGTAAAAATAAGAGGTTGTGTGTAAAAGAGGTGTTGCGTGAAAATTTTATTTCGTGCAAGTCAAAGGAATTACGTGCAAGGTGTCATAAGGGTTGTGCGTACAAATTGGTGTTTTCTGGTGCATTCGGTGAAAAGTGGGATTCATCTATGGGTGAAAGTTGGACGTCAACAGATCATCTATTAACAGTTGAGGATGAAGATTTCATTAGTGATAATGAAGAGACCTACAAGTCTATAAACTGTGAGTGGATCATTTCTGGAGCAGTGAGCAATGGAAGAGGAAGAAGTTGATCCTCTCCACCGACAGTGAGGAAGAGAGACAAATATGGAGTGACCCTTGGGAAAGTTGTGAGCTGACCCTAAACCATGTAAAGGCAATGAGCCTGGTACAGAGTGATTGTTCTCGAACACTTGTATCTAAATATAGTGAAGAATAGTGGAATTTGGTATGACCGGCAACATGTCAATGTATGCTCCTTGGACGTAGGCCAGTGAGGGTGAGCCAAGTAAAAATCTATGTGTCTGGCTGCTTACTTCCCTGCATTTCATTTAAAGAATCGTCATCAGATAAAGAAGGAAATAAGTGATCAAAATAAACACACAAGTTCAAACAAAGTGACCCTTGTAACAAAGAGGTCATGATCCAGCGTGATATGAAGAATTTTTGAAAAAGAATATCCACACCCTGATTCACCCTCCCCCCTCTCAGGGTATATAGGCCCCTATTGGTCATAACAATTGGTATCAGAGCAAAGGTTTCTTTTATCAGATTTGTTTTCTCTAACTCGGTTCAGTCGATTGCTCAAGTTAAAGATCCAATATTCTCTTATCATATTGTGCCATGGCAAAGGGAATAACATCAAAGAAGAAGCAGAAGGCTGGTTGTATTACCCATGGTGGAAGTTTCAATGGAAAGAGTGTGATTCAGTTAAAGGAATCATCTAGTGAACAAAAGAATGGTTTGGATGAATAATACTATGAAACTACTTACTCATTCAATGATGCTGAAGGAATGAGTGAAGAACCTGATTTTCCAAGTGATGATGGAATACTGATGATGAAGAAACACCAAGAAGTTGAAAAGTGGATGTTGTCCACAAGGCAATGGAATTGGATCAGAAATTGGATAAAGTGATGAAAACTAAAGATATTCAGATCCAAGCACTATAAATTGAGGTCAATAAGCTAAGATGTTTGAATAAAAGGCTTATTGATATAGCTACTGATCTGAAGGAGAAAACTTATTATCTAGATGAATAATTGAGAAAGATATATGCAAAGGTTGAAAAATCAAAAGCTGATGACAAGGGGAACAATCTGAACCCAGATGAGATTCAGAATTTAAAATCTAAAAATGATGATCTTACTACATAGCTATATGAACTAGTTCATAAAAATAAAAAGCTAAAACAAGAGAATGCATGTTGTTCTGATTCTGTTGAAGAAGAAAAATTGAAAGTGAAGGATAAAAGTGACATGGTTGAAAAGCTCACACGGAAACTAGAAGATGAGTTGAGTGGCGGGAAGAATCTCAAAAAAGAACTCAATGATCAACTTGAATCAATAAATAAGAAGATTCCACAATTGTAAAAAGTGATAGAGAAATCCAAGAAATAAATTGAGATATCAAAGGACAAAGGAAAACCTATGTTGAAGGATGCACTACACTTACTATTCAATTGTCCTTCGGAAGGTGATGATAAAATGAAAAGGAAGTATGAGATTTATGAGGAGAAACAAAAAAATATTTTCTCAACTCAAAGACCATATAGTTTGGGAAAATCTGGCATTCGATTTGATGAATCCCCTCCCATGCATGATAGAATGAAAGCTATCAATAGTTCTAGGAGTGTAGAGAAACCTTTATGTGCTAGAGATATGCCTAAGAGGAAATTTACAAAAAGAAGTGACGACATGTGAAATTTTTGCAGGATTCATGGCCACACATCATGATTTTGTTCCGAGGATCTGGAATACATTTTAGTATGTGAAAATAGAAACATTAATAAATCTGAGAATAAGAAGAAGCATCATGATAAATCAGAGAGAAGAGTCTCTCAAGGGAAAACATTCATCAGATGTTATTACTGTGGAAGAAAGGGACCTACAATGAGTATGTGTCGGGAAGCTCAGGAGATCAATGTCAGAGGAAGAACATAAGATATTTCAATACCTCAACATAGAAATGATGAAATGAGGTATTCCTTTGATGTAAAATGTTTTATATGTTCAGATTATGGGCATTTGGCAAGAAATTGCAGCAAGAAGAACACAAGAAAGGAAAAGGAACTCTAAAGGAGATTCTTGACTCCAGTGATGCATAATGAGAAATAATACACTGGGAGACAATGTGGTAAGGAGAATAATAGGCTTAGAGCCTTAGGGGAATCACATGCAGCTGAACGAATGGCGTATCATTCACCTCCTCTGTCATACTCACAACAGCTCTCAAGGAGAGAATGTGAACAAACCTGGAAGATTAAGGGTAGATCTCCTCCAGATGTGATAATGAAGAATGAACGTTCAATAGAGGACTCACCATGAGTGAAAAAAGAGTGTGGTGACTCAGAAATATGATAAAATTAATATGAACGAAGAATATATTGAAAAATTCACATGTCGTGCTCCACAGTGAAAAAGTGGAGGAAGGTGCAAGATCCTTGTAATGGTGGAAGAAACAAGGGAAGACGACAAGTAGAGAGATTCTTACCCAGAGAAGGAATCAAGGGAAATGGAATTTTGGTAGAACATCAAAGAAAAAGATATGTACTAGTGGGTTTAAGCCCCAAGTGGTGAGAAAATCCAAGCCTGCAGAATCCACATATCGTAAAAAGGCTCAGTATGTGGCTAATGAATTCTTAGTCATATGGATAGAGAAGTTAAAGTTGTATAGGGAGCTAGAAGAAGCATATAAAGAGTTTGATGCTCTACAAGAAAGAATCAAAGGGTTGACCCTTTAGGATCAACCACTATCCTCATCTTGAGGATTCCAGAAGATAACCCTCTCCCTATGTATATAAATTCAAGTAACTGATGATTCATGTGTTTTAGGTTTTATGGAGATACTATCTAAGGGGAAGTGGAATCTAAGGACTTGAAGTGGAGAAGTGTTATGCACTAGAGTTTCAATTGATTCAAATAATGTACTAGATTTGAAGAAGAATTGGAGAAACAGAGCACAATAGGAATTGATTGTGACATTAACTCTATCTCTTGTTTCCTACATCGAGTTCCAACTCAATAGGCTTAGAGATTTGGTTAATGGATCGGTGCTAAGTGC